>OY856413.1:11720000-14347500 GCA_963693085.1 Alisma plantago-aquatica | reverse complement strand
ATAGAAATGATAATAATAATAATGCAAATAATAATAAATGATAATAATAATCATAATAATAATAAAAAATAATAATAATAAATGATAATAATAATGAAGATAGTAATGATATTTAAAATAATAATAATGATAATAATAAATGATGATGATGATGATGATAACAATGATAATAATAATAAATGATGATGATGATGATGATGATAACAATATTATTATTAATAATAATAGTAATTTAATAATAATAATATAGTAGTAATATAATAATAATAAATGATAACAATGATAATAATAATGCTAATAATAATAATAACAATAAATGATAATAATAATAAATGATAATAAACATAAATGATAATAATAATGATGATAATACTAAATGATAATACTAAATATAATAATAATAATGATAATAATCATAATAATAATAAATGATAATAATCATAATAATCATAATAATAATAATAATAATAATGATGATGATTATAATAATAATAATAAATAATAAATGACAATAAAAAATGTAGTAATAATGATGACAACAACAACAATAATAATAAATGATAATAAGAAATGACAATAATAAATATAATAATAATGATGACAACAACAAAAACAACAACAATAATAATAATAATAATAAATGATAATAATGATAATAATAAGAATAGTAATAATAATAATAAATGATAATCAGAAATGACAATAAAAAATATAATAATAATGATAATAATACTAAGTAATAATAATAATAATGATAATGATAATAATAATAATAATAATAATGATATTTAAAAGAATAACATTGATAATAATAATAAATGATAATAATAATGATATTAATAATAAATATAATAATAATAATAATAATAATAATAAATGATAATAATGATAAAAATCGTAATAATAATAATAATCATAATAATAATAAATGATGATGACGATAATAATAATAATAAAATAATAAATGAAAATAAAAATGTAGTAATAATGATGACAATAACAACAATAATAATAATAATGAATGATAATAAAAAATGACAATAATAAATATAATAATAATGATGACAACAACAACAATAATAATAATAATAATAATAAATTATAATGATAATAATAAATGGTAATTATAATAATAGTAATAATAATAATAAATGTTACTAATAAATGACAATAAAAAATATAATAATAATGATAATAATGCTAAGTAATGATAATAATAATAATAATAATAATAATAATAATAATAATAATAATAATAATAATAATAATAATAATAATAATAATAATAAATGATGATAATAATAATAATGATAATAATAATGATATTTAAAAAAATAACAATGATAATAATAATAAATGATGATGATGATGATAATAATAATAAATGATAATAATAATGATATTAACAATTTTTTAGATTAAGAATGATTCGAGAAGACTTTTGAACATATAGCCACGCCTACTAAAACATTGTCTATTTACAATAATAATAATAATAATAATAATAATCATCATCATCATAATAATAGTAATAATAAATAATGATAATAATAATGATATTAAAAATTCTGTAGTTTTAGAAAGATTCGAGAAGACTTTTGAACATATAGCCACGTCTACTGAAACATTGTCTATTTACAATAATAATAATAATAATAATAATAATAATAATAATATTAACAATTTGCCATATTTAGAAATATTTGAGAAGACTTTTGAACGTATAGTCACATCTGCAGAAACATTGTTTGTTTACAATATATATATATATATATATATATGTATATATATGTATATATATACATGTATATATATATATATATATATATATATATATACATATATATTTATATACATGTATGCCTATATATATGTATATATATATATATATCCAAAATCATTGTCTATTTACAATAATAATAATAATAATAATAATAATAATAATAATAATAATATTAACAATTTGCCATATTTAGAAATATTTGAGAAGACTTTTGAACGTATAGTCACATCTGCAGAAACATTGTTTGTTTACATATATATATATATATATATATATATATATATATATGTATATATATGTATATATATACATGTATATATATATATATATATATATATATATATATATATATATATATATATATCGTACATATATATTTATATACATGCATGCCTATATATATGTATATATATATATCCAAAATCATTGTAACATAATAATATTTTTAATTTTTTATCCAATTTATAATCTAACAAAAATCAAGCATATGCTGATTTTTGTATATTGCATTTAAATTTGAATGCATCATGTATTTTATTTTGATTTTTTTTGTGCTAGTTTATTTTACTTTACATAATTGACATATATATATATATATATATATATATATATATATATATATATATATATATATATATATATATATATATAGTATAAGAACATGTGGTATATTTTGCTATTTTCTTAATTTTTTTCTAAGTTTAAAAATGCATATATGTTCTTTATTTCTATAACTTAAACCTTATTATATAATTTTAGTATTGAATCTATTAATTTTAGATACCTTTATCGATATTTATAAATAATATGTATTAATAAAATATAATATTATGTTATTCTGCTATTATTTTATTATTTTTCTGCAAGAAATATGGTTAAATTTTTATAATTAATGTAGATTATGTCCATTTAGTAATTTAACATATATATATATATATATGTATATATATAACGTACATGGTATGATACATAAAAAAATAAAGCAAAATAAAAAATAAAAAATAATACATTATATTTGGAGACGTATTGTTTCGTTGGGGGCAATGCGTCCCCACGGGAAACGTATTGCTTTTTTGAAAATAACAATACGTCTCCAAGGGACGTATTGGCTCCACCAGCATCAATATGTTATCTTTGGAGACATATTGCCCCAGAAACATTACATTTTGGGAATTAAATTCTCTCAAATATATCATTTTGGTTTTTTTTTGGCCAACAATCTCTAACTAGTGTGAACTGTTCCAGCGGGAGGGCAGCAGTCAAACTCGCAGATTGGGCAGCTTGCTTGATCGACGGAATCAAGAACCATGGAATACTGGAGAGCACAGCGGACGCCATGAAGAAGACAACGCGGCTTTTGAAAAGCTCCAATGTCATGACTGAGAAGGTCAGATCCTGGAAGGACTTCCTGTGCCTCAACAGCTATCCGCTTGAGGATTACGTCCAGGACTGGCGGAGGAATCCACCTGCTTTCAGGTTCATCTCTAATGACTTGTGCATATCAACCATTATCATAAAGTTAATCGATTATATAGCTATAACTGTTAAACAAGCATGCGTGTTTCCACTTTTTCTTGATAGATCTATATAATTTTCAGAAACGATACAGCTATTTGAAAGTTAGTAATCTATAATGAGAAACTCAAAGGTGTAGACCCGTGTCTTCCTTAATGTTAACTAGTCACTGTCATGCATACCCACTTATGTAGAGACGTGGTGGAGGGATATTGCCGTCATGCTAACCAACTGGATAGAAACTACGTCCAGAAGATGTTGGGGAATCAAGCGCAACTGGATAGAGACTACTCACCGTGCCCTGACCCGGATCACACCATTGTTATGACCAAACTCCTTCAGGACCATGTACTGGAGCTGCAGGTACTCAAGATGTACAGTATTATGTATGTTTCAATATAATCTACACGTACTTCATTCCACTCATCTACATCACATATATACAGTATCATGCATGTTTCAGTCGTCTGATGAGTGCAGTCTCATAAACAAATTGGACTAAAATTCTCTTGCCTTTGATCCAGGCGTCTAGCAACGACAAGACGTACATCATGGAATGTCCGGCTAATTCTCTGTCTCCCAGGTGAGCCGGCCCTTGTCTATTCTAATCATTCGCCAACTGCTTCAACTTGGAGAAAAAAAACATGTAGGAAAACAATATGCGATATTTATTTATGGGCTTCTAATGACAGAGCTGACAGTGCATAGTTTTTTTTTTTTTGCTTTTCGGCGCAGACGGCAAGGTCAACCAAATATCGCCCTCCTTATCCCTGTGGCTCACGTGGTTCCACAATCCCCAATATCATGTTGAGGAAGGCCTTACCCACTATCTGGGAGGGCAAAGTATAATATAGGAGGGGTCCTATATTTTTTTGAGAACTGATATGCAGAGGCAAAGTTGTATTTCATTTGGGACAAATTTTAATATTTAGTGTGCTAGAGAACAATTACTTCCCTCCTTTTTTTTGTTCTCTAACATGATACATGTCAAATTCCGTCCCAAATGGGGTGTAACTTTACCTCTGTGTAGCATTATTTCACCTTTTTTGTAGGACAATGAATCATATTGTACCTTCTTCTCATCTCATCCTTCTTCAAAAAATAAATTTATATCCAAATTTTGTCTGAGATTGAGATTTAACATAATAAATCAGAACTATAAACAATCATTACTCATACACTTCGTGTCAACTAGCTATACTAGTGAGAACTAAGTTGGGTACTTCCTAGAACATTAGGACCATTTAGACCATGTCTATCATACACCCATTGAATGTATTAAGTGACCCAAGGTACTTATACTCAGACCACAACTATCACTTACCGGCACAAAATATTGTGCTTCTTATTGTGGACTTATACTGTTGACTTCTTGAAGGTAAAAACAAACAATTATATCACCTTGAGATGATTGAGATTGAGGTTTAAATGATGATGATGATATGATGATGATAGTTCCTAAGGATAATAACTTTTTCTGGTGATTAAAAATTGCACATGTACAATGCAGTGACTCGAAGAGAAAGTGCATGGTCGAACTTGGTGGAGAACATATGCCCAATAAAACCCCAGAGATCCAAGTAGTAGTACATTCTAAGGATTCATTGCTCCAGACGACTGCAGCTTCCGGTTCGCCTCCCATGCCCGACCCAGCAAGTTTCCCTGTGGCTGGCAGTAATTCTCCAGTGTCGATGCTCTTGATTTGTTTCCTGGTTGCTTCGCAAGGACTGATCTTAGGATACGGTATAGGGTTATCGGGTGAGTTGCACTAATACTATTTGTTGTCATATGCCTCCCCGTTTTTATCTTTTATATTCCCTACCTCGTCTCTAATAATGCTAATTAACGATTATTTTCTCTCCCTCCAGGCGGAGACACATCCAAAGATTCTTTTCTCATCAAGTATTTCCCCGGTATCTTACACAAACTGCTTATCAATGACGACATCAACCATTACTGCATATTCAACACTAACAATCTCGCCATCTTCACCTCCTCGCTGTACCTCGCTGCACTTTTCGTCTCGATCATTGGGCTCATCTTCCCGAAGGTGTTCCGTAGCAAGGGAGTCATTCTAATTGGAGGGCTACTTTACATAGCAGGCGCATTAATAGTCGTGTTCGCAAAGAATTACGCAATGCTTGTTGCTGGTAGGATATTTTTCGGGTTGAGCATGGGCATCGCTAACCTGGTACGTACATTCCTCTAATACGCATGTAGTTTTTCTTTTTTCCATTTTGGTTCCATCGCCTTGTTTTCATGGGTCTTTTTCCCAAACCAGTATTACTTTTGATCCTTTATACCATTACTTTTGTTGTTGTATTTATTATTCTTTTATTTTGTTATATAACAACAAAATGCTTACATTGTTTTCTTGCACCTTTGAATGCAGTCAGTGCCATTCTACCTCTCAGAATTTGTCCCGGAGAATATGAGGCATAAGATAAACTATGGCTTCCAAATAATGATTAGCTTTGGGATCTTGGTGTCTATAATCAGCCACTATTTTACAACCAATGTTAAGGGTGCTTGGGTCTCGGTGATCAAGTTGGCAAGTATGGTTGCCCCAGCGCTAATGGCTACATTAGGGTTGTGGTACCTGCCACGTGACCACCAAGAGACGGCAGATAATAACCAATGCGCCAATAGGGGCACAAATAGTGGCATGATGGAGTACAACGACCAGGAACCGGTGCAAGACCCAGGGACCATCATCAATGAAAACAAGCACCTCCTGCAGCTCACTAAGGCCATTCTCATATCATTCTTCCAGCAACTGACTGGTTTTAATGCCATCACCATCTATGCACCTATTCTACTCAAGACAGTTGGATTTGAGTCTGAGGCAATACTCATGAGAATGGTAATTCTAGGTATCGTTAATCTGGTTTTGACAATTCTGTCTGTTTCAATTGTTGATCATTGGATTAACAGGAAGTCGTTATTCAGAATAGGCCGTTTCCTAATGCTAGTTGGCATAAGTAATGTGGGCACTCTCATTGGAAACCAGCTTGCGACTGTTGGTGTGAGGCAACCATCCAATAAATTGTTCCCATTTATTTGCATCTACGTCGCAGGGTATTCTTTGTCATGGGGCCCTCTCGGATCCATCAAATCTTCTGAAATGTTCCCTATAGGGACCATGTCTTGGGGAAAGAGTGTCAATGCCTTCATCAGTATTCTTTGCACCTTTCTTGTCATAGCAACATTTCCAACTTTTCTGTGTTACATGAAGTTTACAATATTCTACTTCTACACTTTATGTGTCTACATCATGACGCCACTTGCAATATGGATTGAAACTGATAACTTGACTGATTTTGAAGAAAGTGTTCACATGCAAGATCTGCAACAAGGATCCTCTGGACGATCCGATCATGAAGGCGCATTGTCACAGGGACAACCAGTGACAAACAAGGGTGGAGAGACTATTAATTTGTGACACAAATTATGTATTAGTTAATGTAATGTAAATCCATGTAAACTCACCATATACTAATCTATTCACAAGTGCACTGGTTGTATAGACTATACATCTCAATAGCATATATTTTCATGTCTTTTTGTTCTCTGTTCAGTTCAAGTGCAACATGGAAATTTTAGTTTTGTGAATTTTCTACTGTCAAAACCAATATTGTGGTATCTAGAGCCAAGTTCGATTGTTATTTGGGCACCGTTCGACATGTTGTCATAGCTTACTTTGGAGACTACTTTTGGGAGTAGTTTTTGAAGAATTTATTGTAGCGTGCATCAAGACAACATGCATATTTCTCCTGTGATTTTTGAAGATGACGAACAACGGTCTGAACTTACAACAGGTGTTGATTCATGTGTTCTCCGATGACAACTACGAGTTTTGGAGTATTAGGATGAAAACTTTTTTCATCTCACTCAATCTTTGGGATCTTATGGAGAATGGATATTCCAGTGGCGAAACTTTGAAGGAGAAATCTGACAATTTGAATGAAAAGTCTGAAGTTTCAAAGGAGATTCTCATGAAAGAAGCAAAGGCGCTTCTCGTCTTGCAACAAGTCGTGACGGACAACATATTTGCAAGGATCATGAATGTTGTCAAATCCACAAATGCATGAAATATTTTGAAGAGGGAGTTTCATGGCGACAAAAGGATCATTGTAGTGAAGTTGCAGACGATCCGTAGAGAATTTGAAAATTTCTCTATAAATGAAGCGAGAATGTCCCAATTTTCTTCTCTCGAGTCTTCTGTCATTGTGAACCATATGTGCACATATAATGAGGACATTTCTGATAGGAAAGTTTTTGAAAAGGTGTTGTGATGTTTACCTCCAAAATATGATTTTCTTATTGCTGCTATTGAGGAGTCCAAAGACCTTTCTGTCTACTTAGTGAATTGATGGGCGCTCTCATGTCACATAAAGAAAGGTTAAACGGGTCTTCAGAAAGCACTGACGAACAAGCATTTCAGTCCAAAGTTGAAGATGCCAAAGGGAAGGCACGTGAAGGCAGTCGCAACAAAGGAAAATGTCATGCTCAAGATTATGAAGATGAGGAAGGCTATGGTACAACATCAAACACATACAGTGGTGAAGATGAAGCATATGATGAAGATGCTCAGAAATATCAGAAGCATAAAAGATGTTATTTTTACAAGAAGCAAGGACATATCAAAACTTATTGTTGGATGAAGGCCAAGCAGCAAGCAAACTTTGTTCAAGAAAGACAAGAAGGTTGTTTGTTACAACCCAAGTTTAGGTCTCTTGATTTCATATATGTATTTGTTAACTTGATGTATTAGAATTTACATCAAGGAGGTGTATTGAATTATGATACAAATTTAATGTTCCCACAAAAGGGGTGTGTGGTAGTTATTCTCTTGTGAAGGGGTGCGTAGCAATTGTATTTTTGTGAAAGGAAGTCAGTTAGTTTGCTAGTTTGTAACGTGTAAATATTTATTGTTGTTTGTTGTAACCGCCGACGGTTATAGGTTGGGAGAGTCGGTACTCAATGACTATATAAAGCTATGTAAACTCACTGTAAAATCATCTATTCACAAGTGCATTTCTTTGATAAACTAAATGTGTGAATAGAATAACTTTTCATGTCTCTTCGTTTTCTGTTCAGTTCAAGTGCAACAAGAAAATTTTAGTTCTATGAATTTTTTATTGCCAAAACCAACAGACATGTGTGGGCCGCACGAGTGTTCACGCTACTCTAGCCAGTGATAAAAACCTTGACGTGGGTTGATATTTACGGTTCCATCTTACGGCTGCGGATCCTGTTCCTGCCAATCCTAACCATACTTCTACCCTAAAAACCCACCCGCAAAAAATAATTAGGTGTTGTAACAGCTGCGAATAAATATAATAGGCTAGGAACAGTAACATGGGAACAGGAAAATCCGCCCCCCTTAAGGTGTCATACATAATTACTGTGAGTTGGCCGATGGTGTCAAAAATTAAATGTTCAGGTCTGACTGTCGTATTTAAGTAGCAGTCACAACTTCCATTGTTCATTGTTGTTCCCTACTTTTTGTAGAATCATATATAGTTGCACGACCTTACTGTTTATTCACGTTTTGACTTGTTTGTTCTTCAATTATTTATGATTTCCTCATCCATTTCTTCTATGCTCCAATGCTTGACTAATTTCATATTTCTACTTTCTCATGTGTTAGTTATTCTGTATAACATGAATCATACAATAATAAGAAAACTCGACACACTTAAAATAGTTCTATCGAACCATCATGTGGTGAAACTGAAAGTAGTTCCATTCCAAAATAAACAAGTGGTAGTACACACTTCAAGGTAAAAGACATGATACTGAATCTAAGAATTAGACATACAATCACTTCATCCTTGTTTATGTAAGTAGATACTTACAAAAAGCATTTTCGACCTACATTAACAAAAAATACATGTTTTCGATACTTTCCACTATTTATATCCTAGTATTTCCCCTCATGTCATCAAAACATTGAGTTTTTAACCATTTTATCCTCTTGTACTTGAGGCCTCACCCACTTTAAAAGTCTCACTCTGCCATTGGTGACACTGATGTAAGGCAAGGGAGGGCACTGTTGGTATGTATGCCCAGAGAGCCAATGATGTGATGATTGTGATGACACATCTTGTAAATGATTTAATAAATAATAAAGTCAGTCTTCTCATTAGTTCTATTTCACTCAATTATGAGATAATGAAGAAACATAATGAATGTCTAAAGAATGACATTACTTAATAACGTATGTCTTCAGTACATGACCTGAAAAATAAGATCATACAAATGTTAAGAGTACATACATTCTTGTTGTGTTCCTAATCAGATGTTATTGTGGAAGGTTAATAGACTTCAATAACACATTAGACTAGAGTGTGTATTGGTTGATGACAAAATTTCATCAGTAATGATATGTGATATCAAACCAAGCACATAGATAGTTGTTAGAGAACAATGTATCAGACAAACCCACCATGAGAGTGACACATGAAATTATAATTGGTGGTCATAGTCATATCTCATAGTGAAGGTGGTGATTGTAGTTCTTAGACCTGAAATCACTACACTCATCACATGTCGTTCGATATACTTTGACATCATCCACCATATCCTTGAAGAAGGGTTGCCGTAAAGGTGATGATTGGATGCATTGTGACACATGAAGAAGACTCTGAGTGATGTAGATGGGATTTTTCCCTCCTACTAGAGTTTCATATCCTGTCCACTTGATAAGCAAGACTGAGAAAAACATGTGCATGCACATGTGAATCAATATTGATATTGAGGTCAAATATATATTAGACAGTCTGCTCTAGTTCAAGAAATATAGATTGAACATTGAAAAGATGACGATTCAATGTCTAGAGTTCAATCCAGATATTAGTAAAAAAGGAATAATATAATCATTATAACACCTATCATAGATTGTAGGTTGAATTTGTTCTCCAAATTTCCAATTACTTAGGTAGAAATGATGTGTGACTAGATACCGCTCTTTTCTTGTGATGTCATAAAGTAGTTATGGACATTCACTATCAACGTAATATGAAACCTATAGTGTCAAACACATAGGATTTACTTGGAATAGGAGTTTAATCATGAATGACAATTAAATTGATTACTAAAGTGTTTAGGTACTCAATTTAAATAGCAATTGACTGACTGGACTCTGAACCAACCAGTTCAAGTGTTGAGCTCACTGGTTCAAGTGTTTAACGGACTAGTTGGAGTGTCGGGTTGATTGGAAACTACATTAGCTAAATTTTGGATGAACTAGGGCATGAATAGACTGGCTCACTGAATGAACCGATGGGCTCAAGTTGGTTAGACGATCGGTCCATGAGATGAACCGCCCAATTCATAAAGCAATTTGATTGCATCAAAGATTAGTGCTGACATCATGTTGTGAATTAATTAGATTAGAATTGTCAATACAATTGCAATTAGGAAAATGATGAAATGACTAGTTCACTGGGTGAACCTATCGGCTCACATACTAACCAATAGGTTCACCTGTGAACCAATCATTTTACTGCTTGTAGGATGCCAAAATTTGTGAAATTCTGGTCCCTTCCGCTCCCACTCAGACCTGGAACCCAGAACCTGGCCCTCCTATAAATAGAGGGGTACTAGGGGCTTCCCAGAGACACAACTTATTTACTTCTAATAATTGTTTGTCTTCTCTAGTTGTGGTAACCGAGATAACTCGAGCAAGTTATACCCGATAAAGGGAGGGATAGCAAGAGAGAATAATTATTGGCGAGTAAATTGGTGAGTATTACACCAACGTGAAGGGACAACTCCTTCTGCCTGTTCTACTAGAAAATAAAAGAGTCCCCGATGATCCATGTGGACTACTCTAGAGGCATGAAGCTTTTCCCTCTTGGAGTACAACATAAACCTATTGTCCTTGGTGATCAACCAGGAGGCCGATGCAAATAATGTTCGAGTGCAACTTAAAGAAAGGGCGCACACCATGATGATGGAATAGTCTCTAGACTTGCTCTAAGACTAGGTATGATCCCGTAAGTCATCGTTCCCATTATATAGTTGTTGACATGATTCATTGGTTTAAGGGGAATATGGAAATTAAATTTTTGTTTCAGCTATTTGTTGTGCTGCCATATTTTCCTATAATGGTGTTAGAGCCATGTTAATCTACTATATTTTCTGATAATTGATATGATCAGATTTTTTTATTTTCATTGTTCATTTATTACATACGATGTGAATACTTAAACAGATTAATGTGCATATCTGGTTAAACACCACATAAGATCCCAATTTATATATATATATATATATATATATATATATATATATATATATCTAGAGAGAGAGAGAGTCAGGCTAGAATACACTCGAGTGTATAGATCGCATGAATACACTCAAGTGTCTTTGCATATCAAGACTATTTTTTGCAAAATATAAACAATTGATCTTCACTATCATACTATAACTAGGCTACATAAATATTTTGAGCCCATTTTGATGAGTGTAAATCACTCATGCGAGGGCAACAAAATCAATGCACGAAACTTATTTGAAATGCATAATTTTTGCAGTCTTTATAACATGACCTATAAATGTCCAAATGTGCTCAAATTTTATATATGATCTATTCACAAGATGTTTAAGAAGATCAACGGATTAGATTTTTGAAAAAATATTGCATCATGAAAAACTACTTGAGTGTATTCTACCCTGACTCTCTCTCTCTCTCTCTCTCTATATATATATATATATATATATATATATATGTGTGTGTGTGTGTGTGTGTGTGTGTGTGTGTGTGTGTGTAGTGTGTGTTTGTGTGTGTCTATATATATATATATATATATATATATATATGTATATATATATATATATATGTGTGTGTGTGTGTGTGCAGTGTGTGTGTGATTTACATGTGTCACCTTCAAAACAAGTTTTGATGGTGGATGTGTAGCATGATTATGACCAATAATCCAAATATCCGTGTGTGGTTAAATGGTTTATTTTTTCTATTATATCTCAATTTATGTACTGAGCCTCTATTTTCTTATGTTGTATGTAAATATATTTATTCTTTCCTACCTTTACTCTCCTCGAAGGTAACTCAACATTTCTCATTACCATGTAATAAGTTTAATAGAAATAGAATACTTTATTTTCTTACAACGACGAAGATGACGATCAATGTTAGGCGAGCCAATTGCTTCACGAGACGAGCCGATTGATTGGAGGACAGAAGGAGGGCAGATCACAGGAGGAGCCAAACCAACCGGCCGGTGAGCCTAACTTATCATTTGGAGGTGACTAGATAACGGTTGGGTAGGAGTCCAGACAATCGTTTCACACTACCAACCAGCCGACCAAGAGGTGAGCTGATCGGTTCAAGGGTTGAACCAATCAACCCAGATTGGCAAGCACAGATCTACATCAACAACAGGTTCTTACATGAGATGTAGACCTAGATGGTAGTAATTTCTTGTGGCTCCAAGAAATTTCAATAGTATGACCATAACCATCGCTAATGTTTTATATTGTCTGTTTACATTGTGGAATATAGCATGTATATGATACATGCTATATATATGTGTTGATTGGATAAAGTATATATATATTTATAAATATATAAATCCCTCAATCAGATATATTAAGTCTAAGATGATTTTCATTATAAACACACATGAACAACTTGATCAAATGATCATAGGTTACACCAAAGCGTAGTGCATCATCCATCTCATGGAGGTGTGATGGTATATATGTTGGTTCTGCCAAAGTAGCTAGGGTGCATATTATATCGTGTTGTCTTTTGGGCCAGGCTTAATTTGGTGTCCTTAATGATATTAAGCACTTGGAGGCATGCAGAAGATTATGGCAAGGAGTTGTGCATACCATCTATCCAAGAATTGCATAAGATGTAATTGGAAACAGTTGTCTATCTTAATGATTGATTGTGGACACTGGGGTACGGTTGGCTGGATAATAACTGAATAACTTTAGATCTTGTCTCATTAGAAGTTTGTGCAGTGTAATATTATGAATTAATACTTGAGGGTTATCTTTGAACAACATAATGAGAGAGAGAGTTAATTAAAGGCCTAATTCAACATCATCAAATTTTATACAAAATAAACCAAATCATATCAAAAATGAGTTTTTGAAAAATTGTAAATTTCTCTTGTAGAATTAAATGGAAACACACAACAACACTTTTTCTCTATGATTAATCCTTGATAAGGACAAGTTAAATGAGAATAACTTCCATGATTGGTTCAAGACGCTAAGAATTATTGTCATAGAAGAGTGCAAGATCTATGTCCTGGAGATACCAGAGCCAGATGAACCTCTTCCCACTGCACCCTAGGCTAATAGGGATACTTATAAGAAGCATATTGAATGCCATTTATGTCAAGTGCCTAATGATGTACTCCATGAACTATGAGTTGCAAAGACAACATCTGAACATGGATGTTATTGAGATGGTCACACATCTTAAGAACATATTCCAAGATCAGGCAAGACATGAGAGATTTGATGTCTCTAAGGCGTTGTTCACATGTAACATGATAGAAGGAGATCTAGTAGGTCCTCATGTGTTCAAGCTCATTGGGTATGTGGAGAATATTTCTAGACTGGGATTCCTCTTGGGTCAAGAGTTGACCACTGATGTGATTCTATAGTCTTTTCCAGAGTCATACAGTTACTTTGTCATGAACTACAACATGAAAGACTTTGACAAGCCATTGATAGAGTTACTTGGCATGTTGAGAATAGCTAAGTCACAAATTAAAAAAGGCAAGCCCAAGTTTGTGATAATGATAAGAAAACAAAAGGGGAAGTCTAAAGGAAAAGGAAAATATCTAAAGAGATTTAAATCTAGCTAGAAGTGCAAGTCTTCAACACTTAAGGCAAAGGGAGGAGTAAATAAGGGAGGCAATCATCACCACTGTCACCAGCCTGGACATTGGAAAAGAAATTTCCCTCTCTACTTGGAGGAACTAAAGAAGAAGAAGGAGGGGATATAAACCTCTACTTCAAGTATAAACATTATAAGATAAATCTGAGTACTTCTTGTACATCATCAACAACTATCCGCTCGAGGAGTTCGTCCCGGACTGGCAGATGAATCCTCCTTCTTTAAGGTTAATCTCTAATGACTTGTGCATATCTGCTATTATCATAACATTAGTCCATTATTATGGCATACAACTCATGAAAACATAATTAACTAATGCGGAAGCGTTCACTAAGAAGAAGATTACCCAAAAATCACTAAAAATTAAAACCTTTTTATCAAAAGATCCATCAAAGGAAAACTTTCTAACATAGAACCAAAGTAACATAATTACATTCTTGTTCATAGGTACATATTTTGTATCATCTCTTTTTGAGAGTTACAAGCATTAACTGTCCAGTAAAGCTAAACACAGGCAGTTTAAAATCTCGAGGCATTGAGCCAAAATCTCGAAAGCACTAACTACTACTCCGAGGACCTGAGAGTACAGAGATGATACATAGGACTCTATCTACATCTATACAAGGCATAACAGCCAGTGTCTCTACCTGAGACTTCACTGTTGTTCCTGTTGCTGCTGCTGCTGTCCTTCAGCTACTGAAGGATTCCTGCCTCCTCGTCCGCGTCCACGTCCACCTAAAAATGTGATTCCCACGGGGGTGAGACAATTGTAAATTGCCCCAGCGAGAGATATAACTCTCCTCCAGTAACATTATTATTGCAGCTTAAGAAGATAAATATGCACATAGGAATCATATTTGTTTGGCAGCAGTTAATTCATTGTCTAACCGATTAGAATATTATTCTTATCTAAAACATTGCATCTATAACTTGAATGAGCAACATGTCACTTATCCATTAAGGAATATGAAGAACATGTATAACATTTATTCACTACAGAATCATTACCATAGCATTAACTCTCTTCAGACATAGATCATATATCTAAAGCCTGGCATTGTCATGGTGGAGTCATGGCCTGTAGCCATACTCTTTTCACAAAGTGTTGGGACCTTAGTCCCTCAACTCACCAAGCACAATTCCATTTCTTAACAGGTTCATCATCATAATTATAGTATCTGGGTATTTGAACCCAGAACTCACCATAGGATACTTATTATCACTTATTAGGTAACTTAATACCTTCAGATCATCTGTCCAAGGATATCATGATTCTTGGTACATAATGTATTGCACATAGTACACAAAGTTCAATGATTCTTACTACACAAAGCATATGAAGGCTTATAAATCCTAAAACAAACATTCTCAATAACAAAGAATCATAACCCATACCTGGCTATGCTCATCTTCTCAACATATCTGTATGATTAGTAATCATGGCATAATTACATATCAATATCATGCAATACGAGGGTTATCTTATTACGTTCATAACCCATTAGTCTGCATTTGAACTTCACATAGGATTACGCTGTGTTAGAATTTCACATAATAATACCCTGTATTAGGGTTCACATAGAATTAACTTGTCATAGGAATTCACATAGCATTACCTTATATTAGGGATCACATAGCATTGACTTGTATTAAAGTTTCACATAGCAATACTCTGTATCAGGGTTCACATAGCAAGGAATCAATATGGATAATCATAAGTATTCAATCATACTCTTTATTCTCATCATTCATCAGTAAATGAATTATCAACACACAACATGAGTTTCTCTCTCATCTTTGCTATAATATGATTACATCATGGTTTATAGGTTTGGATTAACCTTTTCATAAGACATATTAGCCTATATTCAACAGAGTGCATTACATCTCAATATAACCGTTGACATGACACATCTCATGTGTCATTCATCCAATTATACTGGACTTATAACACATCAAGGTATACCAGTATTGGGGTGTTGGATGTGATATCTATCATATCTTAATGTATCACTTCCCTCAACACCATTATCTTACTTGGGTTTATACACTTAGCTTGTATTAGGGTATTCCCCATCCTAATACTTTATGCACCAGTTCATCACATTTATCATGTAAAGTATTGGTCATTAGTCACTCACTTAGGATATGCAACCATTGCCAATGATATAGGCTCACCCTTTTAGTCAGGGACTATTAGTATAAGGATATCCATTATCAACCTCTCTAGGTGTTACATTTTTCATAACATTAATCACTATTCCACTATTAGGAATAGCATTATCCATACTTATAATTTGAGGATTCACATAGAATATTCCATATATTTGTGGATTTCACATAGTATTACTCTTCAATAGAGTTTTATATAATCATCCTTCTATATCAGGGTTTCACCTAGTATTATGTGAAATTAGGATTTCACAACACATCACCCAGTGCTAGGTCTTCACATAGGATTAGTGGCACTACCCTATGTTAGGGTTTCATATATCTTTATCCCAATTTAGGGATTAGGGTTTACCATTCACATCCATATGGGGTTTCTCTTTTCTCATACCCAAATTAGAGTTTCCTTCATTGTTACACTAAGGTAGGGTTACATCATCATCCTGGATTTACAATGACACTCAGTTTTGCCCTAAATTAGGGTTTCACACATAGCTTTACTCTAATTAGGGTTTCACACATAGCATTGCTCTAATCAGGGTTTCACACATAGCATTGCTCTAATTAGGGTTTCACACATAGCATTGCTCTAATTAGGGTTTCACACACAACATTGCTCTAATTAGGGTTTCATACACAACATTTCTCTAATTAGGATTTCAGACATAGCATTGCTCTAATTAGCGTTTCACACATAGCATTGCTCTAATTAGGGTTTCACACATAGCATTGCTCTAATTAGGGTTAGGGCTCATTGATTAGGGTTTCATGATCTCATTATTATGGATCAACCCTTATCACATAGTTTACTCATAATGAGAGAATTAGGGTTTAATTATATAAGCATTCATCTCTCTCATTCCCTCTCTCATCCTCTTTAGGATGTTAACTACACCAAGATTAATCTAGGTCAACTCTTCACTTGAGTACACATAGCTAGGGTTAACCTTCACAATCATCATGGGTCTACATATTTAATAATCACATAGCTGATTGACCTTTGATCATATTAGATGTCCAAATGGTCTAATCAATTAAACCATCAATTATATAAGGAATTCAAAAGAATTGACCAATTAAACTTTCAATTCCACAAAGTGATCAATTGGGTTAACCATTGAAATCTTCAAATGCATTAAGTATCTAAATAGGTCCACCACATTGGACCTTCAATTACATGAGGTATTCAAATGGAATAACCATGTTGATCTTCACATAGTTGATTACTTAGACCCTCAATGATCTTGGTTCTTATACATCAATTGGTTGAAAACCATTTGAACAAGTTGTACTTGAAACCAATTGGACAAGGTAGGTATTGAAACCGTTTGCACTTTGGGTCTCCAAACGGTTTGATCCCAAACGGTCTTGAGACCGTTTGTAACCAAATGGTCTTGAGGCCGTTTGGTCCAAACCTTCTCAAAACCGCATGGACCAAAAAGGGACTTCAACACTCAATCAGCTCAATGTTTCAATCCATGGACCAATTATAAATTGAACCACTAAGGCATTCATCAACTGGACTACTGAATCACCATTCAATTAGACCTTCAATTTAGGGTTTTCAACCTAATTGAAATAGGTTTGATAATCAAGAAATCATCACATAGGGTTTGAAATCGAGGATCCATCAATGGTTGACATTGTGGAATCAAATCAATTGAAAACAATGAACTATCGTCATCACATGATATGACCTGACCTCAAACGGTCTTGGATGACCACCAAACGGTCTTGAGACCATTTTGTTGATATCCAAACGGTCTTGAGACCGTTTTCCCATTCCATCATCAAAAATCATGACATCCAATTAGGGTTTTGAACCATTGGATCGATTATCAAATCAACACTTAGTTGCAAATCAATTTGGTACCTTTGGACCTTCAAACACTTAGCCATACTTAACCCTAAACCTCCAAACGGTCTTGGGTGACCCCCAAACGGTCTTGAGACCGTTTGGGTGATCTCCAAATGGTTTTGAAACCGTTTGGGTCAATCAACCCAAAACATCATCTCAATCAATTTCAAAATCAGCACTTAGCCGATTAGGGTTTGCAATTAAGGAATCATTCACAATTGAAACCTTCAAGATCAACCAACTGAAACCATTGGATCTAGATCCAAGAACCACAGCATATATATTCAAATGGTCAACCATTCCAAATGGTTTGGAACCCAAACCACCAAACGGTTTGCAAATCGTTTGGTCACCAAACGGTTTGGTGAAACCGTTTGGTCCCAACATTGAAACCGTTTGCCCTAGATATTTGGGGAGGTGTGTGCTTATGATGATGTCATCATCATCAAGATCCAAACTCACGAAATATACTGTGATTTTATGGAAATTGCATCAATCAACCAAACTTAATTTCGGAAATGTAGAAATGATCACCAATTGATAAGGAATTGATTGCAATAATGAAATTAAGGATTCTAGTTATAAAACCCACCTCCAATTGAGCTCCAAAGATCCAAGCTCACAGAAACAATGGTGGATACAACTCCTTTCACTATTCCAAGGGTCGTCCTCAAGCTTTGAGTGAAAAGAATTGGTTAGAATTGAAGAGGGGATCGAGTTATGAAGAATTCATGCATTGATTTTCGATTTTCACCATGGATTCAAGGTGAAAGGAGGTCAAGAACCTTACCAACAGGTTGGGGGTCGTCCTCCTGATCCTCCACAGGTCCTTGGTCGTTTTCCAAGCAAGGGGAAAGAATGAAATCCGAAAAAGCCTTTGTTTTGGCTTGGAAAAGGTACTTTTATAAGGAAATTGATGAGAGAGAAAATTCTTTATAAATGTCTTTTAATTCCAAAATTGTTGCCACCAATTCCCCCTTGGCTTCTTGCATGCAAGGGAATCTCTATCCCCACCGAGATCCCTTCCATTATCCATGAATTAAGGGAAAAGAAATTAAGCACCTTAACCCTTATAATAAGAATATCCATATTTGAGTGGAAATTCTTTTTCTTATAATAATGGTGAGTGGAATTTCACCTCCTTAGGATATGCTCGTGCCTTTGCAAGGATTTAAGCTCATCCACACACATATGAATCCAACCATTTTAATTTTTGTTGAAGGCCATTTAATTAATACATTCATTTTTGCCCAAAATTGAATTAGGGTTTCACTTAGGATTAAATCTTGATTATTTTAATATCAAGATTCTCTCTCCTCCAACTTAATTCAAATGAGGCGCCCCTCTCATTTTCTTTAATCCAAATGTTGCCAAGAAACATTAGGGACCTTATTGAAGTGGTAAATTGCATATTGAACCCTAGGTTTTGGGTAAATTGCACATTACTCCAAAACTAGGTTTTAATGCACAAGGATTGCTTTACAAGCTTAATCTTGGTGCCCAAGCTTGTGGGAACCATACCACTACATCATATTCATTCTTATGATGTCTCAACATCAGATTAACATCTTATCATGTAACATTTGCAATTAACCCCTCAACTTGGGTAATTTGCACTTTAGTCCAAAATAAGCAAACATTGCTTCAACATTGTTCAAATAGGACCAAAATTGAAACATAAGTTTCTCATGAGCCCTAATTACTTTTCCCAAGATAAGATTAAGCATTTACTCAACCTTATTAGGAAAAACATCTAGGGTTAACACATAACCCATGTCAGGGGTGTTACAAATTATAAACCCCTAACAAGGATTTCATCCCCGAAATCCCAGGAAAAAGGAGAGACAAATTATTCAGTTGTCATACCCTCAAGTCTCCACATAATATCCTAATATCATGGAGATATCATGGATTCTGTAATCCACACAAAGTTCCTTTCATTGATTCAACCTTATCAATGTTTATGTTTATGCAGAGCATAAACCCCTAACATATGATGTCCATATTATTGAAAGGAAAAAGCATAAAAGAGCATACTTCTATCATCACCCAAGAATATTTATCAAAAGGAAAAACATATATATCTAACAGAGATAATTCACTCAGCAATCCTTATTCATTTAGGAAAGTTCACTTAGCAAACTCTATGTAATTGGTAATGTTTACTTAGCTTTTCCTTTTAGTTGGGAATGTTCACATAGCTTTTCCTATTAGTTGGGAATGTTCACATAGCTTTTCCTTTTAGTTGGAAATGTTCACATAGCTCTTCCTATTAGTTGGGAATGTTCACATAGCTTTTCCTTTTAGTTGGGAATGTTCACATAACTCTTCCTATTAGTTGGGAATGTTCACATAGCTCTTCCTTTTAGTTGGAAATGTTCACATAGCTCTTCCTACTAGTTGGGAATGTTCACATAGCTTTTCCTTTTAGTTGGGAATGTTCAGATAGCTCTTCCTATTAGTTGGGAATGTTCACATAGCTCTTCCTATTAGTTGAGAATGTTCACATAGCTTTTCCTTTTAGTTGGGAATGTTCACATAGCTCTTCCTATTAGTTGAGAATGTTCACATAGCTCTTCCTATTAGTTGGGAATGTTCACATAGCTCTTCCTATTAGTTGGGAATGTTCACATAGCTCTTCGTATTAGTTGGGAATGTTCACATAGCTTTTCCTTTTAGTTGGAAATGTTCACATAGCTCTCCCTATTAGTTGAGAATGTTCACATAGCTCTTCCTATTAGTTGGGAATGTTCACATAGCTCTTCCTATTAGTTGGGAATGTTCACATAGCTCTTCCTATTAGTTGGGAATGTTCACATAGCTTTTCCTTTTAGTTGGGAATGTTCACATAGCTCTTCCTATTAGTTGGGAATGTTCACATAGCTCTTCCTATTAGTTGGGAATGTTCACATAGCTCTTCCTATTAGTTGGGAATGTTCACATAGCTCTTCCTATTAGTTGGGAATGTTCACATAGCTTTTCCTTTTAGTTGGGAATGTTCACATAGCTCTTCCTATTAGTTGGGAATGTTCACATAGCTCTTCCTATTAGTTGGATTATACTCTCTAGATTGTTTCAGAATGACTACTTGATCAGAGTAATAAAAAAGGTAACAATCTAAGAGTTTCATACTTGCCTTATCTTCAATAATCATATACCTGGCCAGGGTATATAAGTATTGAGATTAGGTAGTATGCACTTTACTTACTATCATATTCCTCACTTTTCATATCATTATACACACAGGATTTTCCATTCTTGAATTTTTTTCTTCAGGCATCACTTCTAAATCTCATCTTTCAACACATAGATAAGGGAGATTATATAACATTTTAAGGAACACTGAGTAAAATATAAGTTCTCATCTCCCTTGTGTCCTTATAGGACTAGTCAAAGGAATTCAAAAACAACTACTTTCATATCTTTAACACATAGAAACATAATATGAAGTATCAGATTGAATATATTTCATTTAAGTATCACCCCTCAAGGTCACCTACCACATTAGGTTGATTTCAACACATAGTGTACAGCTATCTCATGTTGCTGCTTTTGCCTTTACTTAGTGGCTACTGCCCTGGTGCACTAGGCATTTATTGCACTGGTGACACCAAAAACTTTGGCTTTTCAGAATATCTAGGAAAATGTCTCTAGAATTGTAGAGACCTTACCTTAATTCATAGCTTATGGCCCCTCCTTGGGCACTACCATCACAGATGTACTGTTTGTCCAGGCTTATGGCAGAGTCTACTTTCTTGCCATTTATTAATCTTTCCCACATTTCCACTGTTCTAACATGACCATGTCACTCAGGAATCCTTTCAAAGCCCAAAGTTTATGCATTAAAGATTGGTAACTTAGGTTGTAATACTAGTATCCAATCTTCTATATGCATTGCTGTTGTCCTATCCTACCCTTCAAGAGCGTAACATAGGATTCTCTATCCTGATTAGGTCAAGGTGGGAATTCTTCGGTACTTGTTCTCCTCTTGCCTGGTCCCATGCACCCTCTCCTGGTGCAACAACATTGCCCTTAGCAATGTGTTCCTCATGTTCTCCAGTCATTTTCAAGTTCTTCTTCTCCTATATGAGCAGAAGATACTATCAAATAAACTGGAAGACACTTAGAACAGACTCTACAACCTTAGTCCTATGTCTCTGTAGACTCAGTGAACCTAGAGCTCTGATACCACATAATTGTGGCATACAACTCATGAAAATATGATTAACTAATGTGGAAGCATTCACTAAGCAGCGGATTACCCAAAATCACTAAAAATTAAAACCTTTTTAACAAAAGATCCATAAAAGGATAACTTTCTCACATAGAACCAAAGTAACATAATTACATTCTTGTTCACAGGTACATATTCTGTATCATCTCTTTTTGAGAATTACAAGCATTAACTGTCCTGTCAAGCTAAACACAGGAAGTTTAAAATCTCGAGGCATTGAGCCAAAATCTTGAAATCACTAACTACTAATCCGAGGACCTGAGAGTACAGAGACGACACATAGGACTCTTTCTACATCTATACAAGGCGTAACAGCTAGTGTCTCTACCTAAGATTTCACTGCTGTTCCTGCTGTTACTGCTGCTGTCCTTCACCTACTGAAGGATTCCTACCTCCTTGTCTGCGTCCACCTAAAAATGTGATTCCCATGGGGGTGAGACAATTGTAAATTGCCCCAGCGAGAGATATAACTCTCTGCCAGTAACATTATTATTGCAGCTTAAGAAGATAAATATGCACATAGGAATCATATTTGTTTGGCAACAGTTAATTCATTGTCTAACCGATTAGAATATTATTCTTATCTAAAACATTGCATCTATAACTTGAATGAGCAACATGTCACTTATCCATTAAGGAATATGAAGAACATGTATAACATTTATTCATTATAGAATCATTACCATACCATTAACTCTCTTCAGACTTAGATCATATATCTAAAGCCTGGCATTGTCATGGTAGAGTCATGTCCTGTAGCCATACTCTTTTCACAAAGTGTTGGGATCTTAGTCCCTCAACTCACCAAGAACAATTCCATTTCTTAACAGGTTCATCATCATAATTATAGTTCTGGGTATTTGAACCCAGAACTCACAATAGGATACTTATTATCACTTATTAGGTAACTTAATACCTTCAGATCATCTGTCCAAGGATATCATGATTCTTGGTACATAATGTATTGCACATAGTACACAAAGTTCAATGATTCTTACTACACAAAGCAGATGAAGTCTTATAAAGCCTAAAAGAAACATTCTCAATAACAAAGCATCATAACCCATACCTGGCTATGCTCATCTTCTCAACATATCTGTATGATTAGTAATCATGACATAATTACATATCAATATCATGCAATACGAGGGTTATCTTATTACATTCATAACCCATTAGTTTGCATTTGAACTTCACATAGGATTACCCTGTGTTAGAATTTCACATAATAATACCATGTATTAGGGTTCACATAGAATTAACTTGTCATAGGATTTCACATAGCATTACCTTATATTAGGGATCACATAACATTGACTTGTATTAAAGTTTCACATAGAAATACTCTGTATCAGGGTTCACATAGCAAGGAATCAATATTGATAATCATAAGTATTCAATCATACTCTTTATTCTCATCATTCATCAGTAAATGAATTATCAACACACAACATGAGTTTCTCTCTCATTTTTTCCAGAATACGATTACATCATGGTTTATAGGTTTGGATTAACCTTTTCATAAGGCATATTAGCCTATATTCAACAGAGTGCATTACATCTCAATATAACCATTGACATGACACATCTCATGTGTCATTCGTCCAATTATACTGGACTTATAACACATCAAGGTATACCAGTATTGGGGTGTTAGATGTGATATCTATCATATCTTAATGTATCTCTTCGCTCAACACCATTATCTTACTTGGGTTTATACACATAGCTTGTATTAGGGTGTTCCCCATCCTAATAATTTATGCACCAGTTCATCACATTTATCAAGTAAAGTATTGGTCATTAGTCACTCACTTAGGATATGCAACCATTCCAATGATATAGACTCACCCTTTTAGTCAGGGACTATTAGTATAAGGATATCCATTATCAACCTCTCTAGGTGTTACATTTTTCATAACATTAATCACTATTCCACTATTAGGAATACCATTCTCCATACTTATAATATGAGGATTCACATAGCATATTCCATATATTTGTGGATTTCACATAGTATTACTCTTCAATAGAGTTTTATATAATCATCTTTATATATCAGGGTTTCACCTAGTATTATGTGAAATTAGGATTTCACAACACATCACCCAGTGCCAGGTCTTCACATAGGATTAGTGGCACTACCCTATATTAGGGTTTCATATATCTTTATCCCAATTTAGGGATTAGGGTTTACCATTCACATCCAGATGGGGTTTCTCTTTTCTCATACCCAAATTAGAGTTTCCTTCATTGTTACACTAAGTTAGGGTTACATCATCACCCTGGATTTACAATGACACTCAATTTTGCCCTAAATTAGGGTTTCACACATGGCTTTACTCTAATTAGGGTTTCACACATAGCATTGCTCTAATTAGGGTTTCACACATAACATTGCTCTAATTAGGGTTTCACACATAGCATTGCTCTAATTAGGGTTTCACACACAACATTGCTCTAATTAGGGTTTCACACATAGCATTGCTCTAATTAGGATTTCACACATAGCATTGCTCTAATTAGGGTTAGGGATCATTGATTAGGGTTTCATTATCTCATTATTATGGATCAAACCTTATCACATAGTTTACTCATAATGAGAGAATTAGGGTTTAATTATATAAGCATTCATCTCTCTCATTCCCTCTCTCATCCTCTTTAGGATGTTAACTACACCAAGATTAATCTAGGTCAACTCTTCACTTGAGTACACATAGCTAGGGTTAACCTTCACAATCATCATGGGTCTACATCTTTAATAATTACATAGCTGATTGACCTTTGATCATATTAGATGTCCAAATGGTCTAATCAATTAAACCATCAATTATATAAGGAATTCAAAAGAATTGACCAATTAAACTTTCAATTCCACAAAGTGATCAATTGGGTTAACCATTGAAATCTTCAAATGCATTAAGTATCTAAATAGGTTCACCATATTGGACCTTCAATTACATGAGGCATTCAAATGGATTAAACATGTTGATCTTCACATAGTTGATTACTTAGACCCTCAATGATCTTGGTTCTTATACATCAATTGGTTGAAAACCATTTGAACAAGTTGTACTTGAAACCAATTGGACAAGGTAGGTATTGAAATTGTTTGCACTTTGGGTCTCCAAACGGTCTTGAGACCGTTTGATCCCAAACGGTCTTGAGACCGTTTGGACCCAAACGGTCTGAGGCCGTTTGGTCCAAACCTTCTCGAAACCGCATGGACCAAAAAGGCACTTCAACACTCAATCGGCTCAATGTTTCAATCCATGGACCAATTATAAATTGAACCACTAAGGCATTCATCAATTCGACTACTGAATCACCATTCAATTAGACCTTCAATTTAGGGATTTGAACCCAATTGAACTAGGTTTGATAATCAAGAAACCATCACATAGGGTTTGAAATCTAGGATCCATCAATGGTTGACATTGTGGAATCAAATCAATTGAAAACAATGAACTATCATCATCACATGATATGACCTGACCTCAAACGGTATTGGATGACAACCAAACGGTCTTGAGACCGTTTGGTTGATCTCCAAACGGTCTTGAGACCATTTTCCCATTCCATCATCAAAAATCATGACATCCAATTAGGGTTTTGAACCATTGGATCGATTATCAAATCAACACTTAGTTACAAATCAATTTGGTACCTTTGGACCTTCAAACACTTATCCATACTTAACCCTAAACCTCCAAACGGTCTTGGGTGACCCCCAAACGGTCTTGAGACCGTTTGGGTGATCCCCAAACAGTTTTGAAACTGTTTGGGTCAATCAACCCAAAACATCATCTCAATCAATTTCAAAATCAGCACTTAGCTAATTAGGGTTTGCAATTAAGGAATCATTCACAATTGAAACCTTCAAGATCAACCAATTGAAACCATTGGATCAAGATCCAAGCACCACAGCATATATCTTCAAATGGTTAACAATCTCAAACGGTCAACCATTCCAAATGGTTTGGAACCAAAACCACCAAACGGTTTGCAAACCGTTTGGTCACCAAACGGTGTGGTGAAACCGTTTGGTCCCAACATTGAAACTGTTTGCCCTAGATATTTGGGGAGGTGTGTGCTTATGATGATGTCATCATCATCAAGCTCCAAACTCACGAAATCTACTGTGATTTTATGGAAATTGCATCAATCAACCAAACTTAATTTCGGAAATGCAGAAATGATCACCAATTGATAAGGAATTGATTGCAATAATGAAAGTAACGGTTCAAGTTATAAAACCCACCTCCAATTGAGCTCCAAAGCTCCAAGCTCACGGCAACAATGGTGGATGCAACTCCTTTCACTATTCCAAGGGTCGTCCTCAAGCTTTGAGTGAAAAGAATTGGTTGGAATTGAAGAGGGGATCGAGTTATGAAGAATTCATGCATTGATTTTCGATTTTCACCATGGATTCAAGGTGAAAGGAGGTCAAGAACCTTACCAACAGGTTGGGGGTCGTCCTCCTGATCCTCCACAGATCCTTGGTCATTTTCTAAGAAAGGAGAAAGAAAGAAATCCGAAAAAGTCTTTGTTTTGGCTTGGAAAAGGTACTTTTATAAGAAAATTGATGAGAGAGAAAATTCTTTATAAAAGTCTTTTAATTCCAAAATTGTTGCCATCAATTCCCCCTTGGTTTCTTGCATGCAAGGGCATCTCTATCCCCACCGATATCCCTTCCGTTATCCATGAATTAAGGGAAAAGAAATTAAGCACCTTAACCCTTATAATAAGAATATCCATAGAGTGGAAATTCTTTTTCTTATAATAATGGTGAGTGGAATTTCACCTCCTTAGGATATGCTCGTGCCTTTGCAAGGCTTTAAGCTCATCCACAAACATCTGAATCCAACCATTTTAATTTTGGTTGAAGGCCCTTTAATTAATACATTCATTTTTTCCCTAAATTGAATTAGGGTTTCACTTAGGATTAAATCTTGATTATTTTAATATCAAGATTCTCTCTCCTCCAACTTAATTCAAATGAGGTGCCCCTCTCATTTTATTTACTCCACATGTTTCCAAGAAATATTAGAGACCTTATTGAAGTGGTAATTTGCATATTGAACCCTAGGTTTTGGGTAAATTGCACATTACTCCAATACTAGGTTTTAATGCACAAGGATTGCTTTACAAGCTTAATCTTGGTTCCCAAGCTTGTGGGAACCATACCACGACATCATATTCATTCTTATGATGTCTCAAAATCATAGAACCATCTTATCATGCAACATTTGCAATTTAACCCCTCAACTGGGGTAATTTGCACTTTAGTCCAAAATAAGCAAACATTGCTTCAACATTGTTCAAACAGGACCAAAATTGAAACATAAGTTTCTCATGAGCCCTAATTACTTTTCCCAACATAAGATTAATAATTTACTCAACCTTATTAGGCCAAACATCTAGGGTTAACACATAACCCAGGTCAGGGGTGTTACAATTATACAACTATTATACTGCGTGCTTCCACTTTTTTTTTGACAAACCTATAATTTTTCAGAAACTGTACATATATTTAAAAGCTAATAATGTATAATGAGAAATTCAAAGGTGTATAGACACATCTCTTTCCTAATGTTAACTAGTCACTGCCATGCATGTGCCCGCCTATGTATGTAGAGACGCGGTGGAGGAATATTGCCGACGTGCTAGCCAACTGAATAGAGACTACGTTGAAAAGACGTTGGGTAATGAGGCGCAACACATGGCCATCTAGTACTACCCACCGTGCCCTGACTTAGATCTCACCATTGTCATCACCAACCTCCTTCAGAATGATGTAGTGAGGCTGCAGGTACTCAACATGTACAATATCATATATATGTTTCAATATAATTTACATGTACTTCGTATATATACACTATCATGCATGTTTCAGTCGTCTTATGAGTGCAGTCCTCATAAATAAATTAAACTAAATTCTCTTGCCTTTGATCCAGGCATCTAGCAATGGCAAGACCTACATCATGGAATGTTCGACTAATTTTTCGTCTCCCAGGTGAGCCGTGCCTCGTCTATTGTAATCATCTCCCAACTGTTTCAACTTGGAGAAAAAAAAACATGTAGGAAAATGATATGCGATATTTATTTATGGGGTTATAATGACAGAGTCGACTGTGCATAGTTTTTTTTTGGCTTTTTCCGCGCAGACGGTTAGGTCAACCAAATATCGCCCTCCTTATCCTTGTGGCTCACGTGGTTCCACTATCCCCAATATCATGTTGAGGAAGGCCTTACCCACTATCTGGGAGGGCAAAGTAGATAATATAGGAGGGGTCCTATATTTTTTTTAGAACTGCTATGTAGAGACAAAGTTGCATCCCATTTGTAAAAAAAAAAAATTGACATCTAGCTTGTAAGAAAACAAAAGGAGGAATACATTCTTTTTTTGTTCACTAGCAGACTAAATGTTAAAATTCGTTCCAAATGGAGCGTGGACTTTGCCTATGTGTAGTATTATTCTATTTTTTTAGGACAATCAATCATACTGTACCTTCTCCTCATCTCTCTTCTTCTTGAGAATAATGGATCAAAACTATAAACAACCATTAGTTATACACTTCTAGTAAAAGGGTAGATAGAATATACAACTAGACCATTGAGAATTAAGTGGGGTTTTTCCTAGAACATTAGGATCATTTAAACCATGTGTATCTTACACCCATCCAACATATTAAGTGACCTAGGGTATTTATGCTCAGACCACAACTATCACTTCTATATATACCGGCACAAAATATTATTCTTCTGATTGTGGGCTTATACTGGTGGACTTCTTGAAGGTAAAAAAAAAACAATTATATATCTTGAGATGATGAAAATTGAGGTTTAAATGATGATGTGATGATAATATTGTTGATTCCTAAGGATTATAATTCTTTTTTGGTCATTACAAATTACACATGTACAATGCAGTGGCTCGAACAGAAAGTGCATGGTCGAACTTGGTGGTGAAGATATACCCAACAAAACATCAGAGGTTCAAGTAGTAGTACATTCTAAGGATTCACTGCTCCAGAAGACTGCATCTTCCGGCTCGCCACCCATGCCCAACTCCGCAAGTTTCCGTGTGGCTGGCGGTGATTCTCCAGTGTCGATGCTCTTGATTTATTTACTGGCTGCTTTGCAAGGACTGTTCTTTGGATTCGGTATAGGGTTATCGGGTGAGTTGCACCACTAATACTATTCGTTGGAATATACCTCCCCATTTTTATGTTTTATATCCCCTGCCTCATACCTGATAATGCTAATTAACAATTATTTTCTCTCCCTCTTTCCCAGGCGGAGACATTGCCAAAGATTCTTTTCTTATCAAGTATTTCCCTACTATCTTAGACAAACTACTTATCAATAACGATATCAGCTATTACTGCATATTCAACACCAACCACCTCACCATCTTCGCCTCCTCGCTGTACCTTGCTGCACTTTTCATCTCCATCATTGGGCTCATCTTCCAAAAGGTGTTCCGTAGCAAGAGAGCCATTCTAGCTGGAGGGCTACTTTACATAGCAGGCGCATTTATAGTCGTTTTAGTAAAGAATTACGCTATGCTTCTTGCTGGTAGGATATTGGTCGGGTTTAGCATGGGAATCGCTAACCTGGTACGTACATTCCTCTAATACGTTTTTTTTTTCATTTTCATTCCAACCCCTTGTTTTCATGGGTTTTTTCCCAAACCAATATTACTTTTGATCCTTTATACCATTATTTTTGTTGTCGTGTTTATTATACTTTCATTTTGTTATATAACAACAAAATACTTACAATATTGCTTTCTTGCAAACTTTTGAATGCAGTCAGTGCCATTGTACCTCTCAGAATTTGTTCCGGCCAATATGAGGCATAAGATAAACTATGGCTTCCAGATAATGATTACCTTTGGGATCTTGGTGTCTATAATCAGCCACTATTTTACAACAAATGGTGCTTGGGTCTCGGTGATCAAGTTGGCGAGTATGGTTGTCCCAGCGCTAATGGCTACATTAGGGTCATGGTACCTGCCAGGTGACCACGAAGTGAACGCAGATAATAACCAATCCGCCAATAGGGGCACAAAAAGTGGCATAATGGAGTACAATGACCAGGAACCGGTACAAGACCCAGGGACCAACATCAATGGAAACAAGCACCTCCAGCAGCTCGCCAAGGCCATTCTCATTTCATTCTTCCAGCAACTGACTGATTTTAATGCCATCATCATCTATGTACCTATTCTACTTAAGACAATTGGATTTGAGTCTGAGGCAATACTCATGAGAATGGTAATTCTAGGTATTGTTAATCTGGTTTTGACAATTGCATCCGTTTCAGTTGTTGATCATTGGGTTAGCAGAAGGTCGTTATTCAAAGCAGGCCGATTCATAATGCTAGTTGGCATAATAAATGTGGGCACTCCCATTGGAATCCATCTTGCAATTGATGGTGTGAGTCAACCATCCAATATAATGTTCCCATCTATTTGCATCTATGTCACAGGGTATTCTTTGTCATGGGGCCCTCTCGGATCCATCAAATCTTCTGAAAATGTTCCCTATGGGCCGGGGGGCATGTATTGTGGAAAGAGTGTCAATGCGTTCATCAGTATTCTTAGCACCTTTCTTGTCATATCAACAATTCCGACCCTTATGTGCCACATGAAGTTCATAATAATCTACTTCTATGCTTTATGTGTCTACCTCATGGCTTCCAATTATTCTATGGATTAAACCGATAACTTGTTTGATTCTAGGAGAAGTGTTCAGATGCAAGTTTGCAACAAGGGTCTCTGGACAATCAAACCATAAAGCCACATTTCCGTAAGGGACAACTAGTGATAGACAACGTCGGAGCGACGTGTGTGCCACATGAGTGTTCAATCTACTCTAACAAGTGTGATGTGCCACACATGTTTAGTGTGAGTTGGTCCGTGGTGTCAACAAATAAATGTTAAGGTCTGACTGTCATATATATGTAGTAGTGACACCTTCCATTTTTCATTGTTGTTCCCTACTTTTTTGTAGATTCAGAGTAGCACGATCATAATCTTTGTTCAAGTTTTGACATATTTGTTCTTTAATTATTTATTCTTTCCTCGTCCATTTCTTCTATGCTCCTATGCTTGATTAATTTTGTATTTCAATCTCCTCTGTGTTTGTTATTCTTTGTAATATAAATCACTCAATTATAAGAAACTCGATACACTTAAAATAATTCTGTCAAACCATCATGTGGTGAAATTGAAAGTATTTTCATTTCAAAGAAAGGAAGTGGTAGTATATACTTCAAGGTAGAAGACATGATACTGAATCTAAGGATTAGACCTACAATATAACTTCATGCTTGTTTATAGAAGGAAATACTTACAAAAGGCATTGTCAACTTACATTAACAAAAAACAATACTTTCTACTATTTACATCCTATCATTTCTCCAATGTCATAAAAAGCATTGTGTTTTAGCCGTTTTAGCCTTTTATATTTGAGGCGTCACCCACTTTGAAAGTCTAGCTTCACCGCTGGTGATATAGCTATATGGAGCCAAGGGAGGGTACGTGCCCTACCCTTCCTCCCTTGCTCCAAACTTACTTCTTTAGATGAGCGGAAATTTATATGGTATAATTAATCTTAGTGCCCTACCTGATGTACTATTTGTTGGCTAAATGGACATCAGTAAAATCCCTTTGTTTTGAAAATGAAAAACATTTCATTCTTGTTAATCTAACGTGCTACTTGAGTGTTGCAGGAATAAGGTGGATGACAAAATACTACGAAATCTATATGCTTGAATGCTTGTAAATTTCATGAAATGTAATCAATTGTAAACTTGTACAAATATATAATGTACAAGTACTTAGAATTCATGTAAATCAAGCGTTAGATCTTCCCTAGTCAATCACTACACTTAGATAGGTCATCCCCTTTGATAGTGTCACATATGCACACTTACATACACACTTAGTACTTAAATTGAAACATTGAAACAGGGTCAATCTCGGTCGACAAAATCCTCGACCGAGACACTCTCGGTCGACAAGCTTCTCGACCGAGAAAGACCCAGGTAGCCGTTAGACACAGCTGACAAGGTAGTTGGCAGTTGGAGATGAACGTTGCAAACACTTGATCCAGAGAGCCTGTCGGTCGACAAAACCTCGACCGAGTAGGTATCTCGGTCGACAATTTCTCGACCGAGATGGACTCTGACAGCAACTGCAGAATTAAGTAACTAGCCTTTGCTAATACAACTAACTTATACCTAATGGCTAGTTAAGCACTTAGAAACCCCTAGAAAGTGTCTAGAACATCCTTAAGCACTTTTAGGTCATTCCTATAAATAGGACATGCCTTAGGACACCTAAACTCACTTATTCTACACTTGAGCAATCTTTGAGCATACACTTGCATTAGCAACCTGTTTTTGAGCAATTGAGCAATACTTGCAATTGGATACTCTTCACCTTGCTCTAAATTCGTGTCCTATAGGCTAGTATCTCCTATCCATAGCAATCACACTTCCATATACGTTGGTTAGGAGATCTACACGCTTAATATAGGCAAATCAAGCCTTGTGCTTCAAAGGATAAGTTGTAATTTCCATTTTCCTTTCTTGTTCACTTTCATTGCTTGTACTCTCCTTGCTACTCCTAGGTTGGAGGCTGCGGATTGGAGAGGGTCGTGATCTTCTTGGTGAAGAAGGAGACTTTGAACTACTTCAAGAAGGCTGGTGCAACGGGAGGTTACTTCTAAGAGGAAGGCTACTTCAAGGGGGAGCTTGGAGTTACTTCAAGAAGGCTACCTCGATTTGGTGCATCTACTTCAAAGTGAAGGCTGTTCAAAGGGGTGTAATAAAGTATTGTATTTTGTGTAATTCCTTGTGAAGGTAATAAAATTAATACTTTCAAAATCCCGGTTGGGTAAGAAACCGGGTAGTGGACTGACTGCCTTAGTATTTGCTAAGGTAGGAACCACTCTAAATCCCTTGTCTCCTTCTTACTTTTTCATTTGTGGTTGTTTGAGTCAAATAATTGTTAAATTAACTTTAAAACCCTATTCACCCCCCTCTAGTGGTTTTTCAATTGGTATCAGAGCAGGCTTCAAGGAACCCTAACCATGTCTTGAATAATGGGTGACGGGTTGCTCAACAACCTCAACCTTGAAGGGACACTTGTGGCTAGACCTCCGGCATTCGATGGAACTAACTACACCTACTGTAAAAGAAGAATGCAATTTTATTTCCAAGGGATTAGTTGGGATCTATGGAGGATGGTGTCAACCCCCTATGAGCTTCCTCAAGTGGAATATGCAGCTTGGGACACCAATACAGTAAAGTCGGCTCAAATGAATGCAAAGGCTGTAAGTATTCTCTATTGTTCAATTTCAGTAGGAGAATTTAATAGGGTATCAAATTGTGAAACAGCCTATGAAATTTGGCATAGACTTTCCATAACTTATGAAGGGACTGTTCAAGTTAAGAATTCTAAAATTGGAATGTTTAAACAAAAGTTTGAACAGTTCCGTTTGGATCTGAATGAATCTATTAGTGATATGTATGCAAAATTCTCTTCTATTGTAAATGGTTTGAATGCTTTAGGTAAAGTTATTAGTGAGGAAGATCAGGTGTCAAAGATCCTTAGATCACTTCCTCCCAAATACAAGCCCAAAGTGACGGCCATTGAAGAAGCAAATGACCTCACCCGACTAAGGATGGAACAACTCATTGGCAACCTAGAAGCTCATGAAGCAACTCTAGAAGAAGAAGAAAGAAGATAACGTGAACTACAACAAGGGAAAAAGAAAGATGTGGCTCTAAAAGCTTCAAAAATCATTACACCGGAAAGTGATGAGTCAAGTGAAGAAGAAGGAGAAGAAGCCTTGATTGTCAATGGTAAGAAATATAAAAGATTTAGATCTAACAAAATTTCTAGTTCTTCTTCATCTCCTCCTAGGTGTTTTGAGTGTGGAAAGAAAGGACATCTCAAAAATGAATTCCCTAAAGCAAAGAAAGGAAAGAAAAGCTCACACAAAAAGAAGGGAGAAAAAGCTTATAAAGCTGCATGGGACGAGTCAAGTGAGAGTGAAAGTGGAGAAGAAAAGGTGGAATGTCTAATGGCAAGAGAAGATGATGAAGACTGTCAAGAGGTAAGCCTTCTTGATCTTCCTAAAGAAGAGTTAATTACTAGTCTGCAAGAAACTCATGATAAGGATGTTGATTGCAGAAAGAAACTAAAGAAGGTTACCAAAACAAATGATGAGTTATATGCCAAATTAAATGATCTCTCTTCTGAAAAGAACAACATTGATCTTGAGAATTTGTCTTTAAAAACATCTTTAAATGACTGCACTAGAAAGTTACTTACTCTAGAAATAAATGTTGATCTTCTTTCTCAAGAAAAGACAAATTTGTTAGCTAAACTAAATGATTTTCAGACTCAACCAATTCTATGTAACCATCTAGACTATGACAATGTTGTAAAAGAAAGAGACTCCCTATTATCTGAATTAGATCAAGCAAGAAAAGATTTACACAAGAAGATGGATGACATTGCTAAGCTACAAAGAAACCTAAATGACTTAAGAGGAAAAGACATCCTTAATAACATTCTGAAAATTTCCTCTAGTTTCAATGGAAGAAGAGGTTTAGGATATGCTCCAAAGAAAAATCAACCCAAAAGAACTAAAGCATCCAAGACTCAGACTATGTTTGTACCTAAGAACACAATTCCTAGAAAGAGAAATGAAGTTGATTCTATTACTTGCCATTTTTGTCTACGTCTTGGACATTATTCATTTTCATGCCCTTATAAGACCAAGGATTCCGACTTAGTTTGGGTCCCAAAACCCCAAACCTAGTAGATCTGAATGAAAATCAGTTGAGATATGATCCAATGCTCATTTTTGCAAATTATATTGTCTTATCTCAACTTAATAAAAGGTCTCATGCATTATGGTAATTTTTTGAACTGCTGTACTGAAACAGAAACTCATTCGGTCAAAGTATTGTTGACCGACATTATAATCGGTCGAACTTTTGTCGACCGACCAGATGTCTGTAACAAATTAAAATCTACAATAACAACATGAGTAAAACAAAAACTTTTTCGATCGACGATTGATCGACCGAGAGAGGTGTCGGTCAAACTTTTGTCGACCGACTGAAGTTCTGAGTCAGATTTTTTATTCAGTCTGTAATTAAATGCTTCTAACCATACCAGACCATCACATGGGTACCAAAACCTACATTTTAATGCAGGAATGGGTGGTCGACAGTGGATGTTCCAAACACATGACCGGAAACAAGGATGCGTTTCAAACTTTTGAAGAAAAGAAGAGTGGAACAGTCACCTTTGGAGATAATGGTAAAGGTAAAATCGTTGGAATAGGTAACATTGGTAAAAACCTCAAAATAAAGAATGTTTTACTCGTTGATGGTTTGCACCATAATTTAATAAGTGTTAGTCAATTATGCGATAGTGAATATGATGTTTTATTTAACAAAAATTGCTGCAAGTTATTAATAGAAAACACTACAAATGTTGTTTATGAAGGAAAACGAGTTGGAAACCTTTATCTTCTTAGACCTAACTCTATGAAATTTGTAGTAGGAAAATGCTTACTTGCAAATGAAAATACTTTCCAACTATGGCATAAAAAGTTAGGACATGCTAGTTCACATGTTATCAAAAAGTTAGTTAAATATGATCTTGTTCGTGGTTTGCCTAATTTATCTTTTGATCAAGTTGAAAATTGTGAACCATGTACCTTGGGTAAGCAAATAAAAACCTCTTTTAAACCCAAACATGTACTTAGCACCTGTAGATCCTTAGAATTGATTCATATGGATTTATTTGGACCTATGAGGACACAATCTATTGGTGGCAAAAGGTATTGTTTTGTTATTGTTGATGATTATAGTAGATATACATGGGTACATTTTCTTGCAACCAAAGATGACACTATTCATGTATTTATAAAATTTTGCTCCAAGGTTGAAAATCTATTACAAAACAAAATATGTACCATTAGAAGTGATCATGGTGGAGAATTTGAGAATCATTTATTTGAAGAATTTTGTACATCTCAAGGATACACTCACAACTTTTCTGCTCCACGCACTCCACAACAAAATGGTATAGTTGAAAGGAAAAATCGATCACTACAAGAAATGGCTAGGACTATGATGGCAGTTGGAGATGAACGTTGCAAACACTTGATCTAGAGAGCCTGTTGGTTGACAAAACCTCGACCGAGTAGGTATCTCGGTCGACAATTTCTCGATCGAGATGGACTCTGACAGCAACTGTAGAATTAATTAACTAGCCGTTGCTAATAGAACTAACTTGTACCTAATGGCTAGTTAAGCACTTAGAAACCCCTAGAAAGTGTCTAGAACGTCCTTAAGCACTTGTAGGTCATTCCTATAAATAGGACATGCCTTAGGACACATAAACTCACTTATTCTACACTTGAGCAATCTTTGAGCATACACTTGCATTAGCAACCTGTTTTTGAGCAATTGAGCAATACTTGCAATTGGCTACTCTTCACCTTGCTCTAAATTCGTGTCCTATAGGCTAGTATCTCCTATCCATAGCAATCACACTTCCATATACATTGGTTAGGAGATCTACACGCTTGATATAGGCAAATCAAGCCTTGTGCTTCAAAGGATAAGTTTTAATTTCCATTTTCCTTTCTTGTTCACTTTCATTGCTTGTACTCTGCTTACTACTCCTAGGTTGGAGGCTGCGGATTGGAGAGGGTCGTGATCTTCTTGGTGAAGAAGGAGACTTTGAACTACTTCAAGAAGGTTGGTGCAACGGGAGGTTACTTCTAAAAGGAAGGCTACTTCAAGGGGGAGCTTGGAGTTACTTCAAGAAGGCTACCTCGAGTTGGTGCATCTACTTCAAAGTGAAGGCTGTTCAAAGGGGTGTAAGAAAGTATTGTATTTTGTGTAATTCCTTGTGAAGGTAAGAAAATTAATACTTTCAAAATCCCGGTTGGGTAAGCAACCGGGTAGTGGACTGACTGCCTTAGTATTTCCTAAGGTAGGAACCACTCTAAATCCCTTGTCTCCTTCTTACTTTTTCATTTGTGGTTGTTTGAGTCAAATAATTGTTAAATTAACTTTAAAACCCTATTCACCCCCCCTCTAGTGGTTTTTCACTATTTTGATGTTCAACTTGTGTAGTTTCCACCCAAGTCAGATTTCTTGGCTCCATCGTTGGGGTGGGTGCAAAAATGGATGCACACACCATGCATCCTCAGCAAGATCACAAGTAATAGGAGGTATGTAAAGAAGTGAAACCACTCCTCTACTAGAAAGAAAAGACCACATCCCTTAAAACAAACACCACGTAAAATTTTTTTCGCCAAAGGGATGGAGATCAATTCATTCAACTGTTGGTTCCTAAATGGGTTATTAGATGCTCTAGAGGGGGGGTGAATAGAGCTGAAAGCACTTAAACAAAACTCATCAAACCTTCAAGATATATCAAAAGATAAGGTTGCTAAATAGGTAATTTGAGTGCAACTAAACCATGCATAGTAAGGATAAGAGAGATTGAACATGCACCAATTAGACAATCTATTTAGAGTGGTTCCACACTTCAAACTAGAAGTGTGTCAGTACACTTGCCTAGAGAGGTCAACCTCTAGGACTTCCAACAATTGCACTCTTATATTCACTTATAAGACTTACAATACATGACCAACAAAGGACTTACCTATCCAATACAAAGAGTCTTCAACCTTACCAAGGACTTACCCACTCTAGTTCCAAGTCTTCAGCCTTGATCTTCACCAAGGGACTCCTTCCCTTGTTCTTCTTCACCTCTCTTGGACAAGAGAGAGAACCTTCATCTTCAAGATAGCAAATGAGAGATGGGGAGGTGGTGGAAGTGAGAGCCTCACAAGATATACAAGTAGAACTAGCTCTCTTACAAATCTCCTACTCACTCTAATGGATGTAGCAAGTGATTAAGCTTAGAGAGAGTGGAGGTTGTAGGAAGCACTCAACTATAGAATAGGAACCTCACAAAGAGTTTGCAATGAATGCTCTACCTTGGAATGAAGCCCAAGGGGTCCTATTTATAGCTGGGGATGCCTCTTAGCCTTTGGGAACACTTATGAAAAAAAACTAGCTGTTTTGTGGCTTGCAACGAATCTATTTTCACTTGTTGCAACTCCACAATGGCTAGTAGAACTTTTCTGCACTTTTCCGTACAGTGCAATCGGTCGAGTTTCTATGGGTGTAACTCAACCGATCAAGTAGGAGGCAAACCGATGTTCAAAGGATCGGTCGAGTTTGTCCTGAGGAAACTCGACCGACCATTCAACTAGAAATGGCCTACTACCCAATCAGTCGAGTTCTGTGAGTGCACAACTCGACCGATGCAATCTTCAGAAAATCGATCAAGGTTGATCGGTCGCGTTTCAGGGTGGGAAACTGGACCGACCAAGTGCCTGTAATTGATTTTCAAAGATGCATTTAAAGTGATCTAATATTCGATCTAAGTGCTCCTGATATTTTTCTAAGCTTAATTACAAGTCATACAATCATTACAAGTGATTCACAACATGATTCTAATGGATATACATCATATTACAAAAATGTGCACTTGTATGACTTTGACTTGTCTTTTCTCCAATTTGAGATGCGCAAGTTAGGGCAATTGGAGTGTGTATATACCTAATCTAAAATCACTCAAGTAGAAGCATTAGACACCAATATGTGGAATGGTTAGTCATCATCAAAACACAGATTTAGTCAATTTAGACGTGAGTCAACATTTACCTAATTGACCTTGAGTCAACAATCTCCCCCTTTTTGAAGATGACAAACCATTCCATAAATGTATTGAAAGCTTTTAAGTAAAGTCATACCTTTGGAGAAACCTAGGGGTTTCAGTAGAGATGAGTTCATATGCTCCCCCTCAATTGATGCTAGTGGAGATCTTATACTCCCCCTCAATTGATGCTATTTCTCCTACATGGTTAGCTTTCATAACATTTATAGAAACTATGTCTTCTACTCATATATGTTCTACACATATATGTCTTCTCCCATTTACCTTCTCCTCTTTACATGAACATACTTCTCTTCTTCATGTAAGACATGCCTTCTTCCTCTTTTTAAAAGAAGACATACCTTTCTCCCCCTTTGTCATTTCAAAAAGGTGGGGTTATGAAGAAATAAGAAACATCACTTGTTAAAAAGGAAAGGAGATAACACAAATATATATAAGGAGAGTAGAAGAGCACAGATAGGGTCTTGTCCAAGCATAGAAAGAAAAGCAAGTTAAAACATATACTTGAACAACCCAAAATTCAAGATGAAGTGCTACAGAAAAATAATAAATCGCAATTTTGACCCTCAAGATGACGGAATTTGACCAAAAACCATCAGAGCTCATGGCAAAGCGATGAGTCTTGCTTAGAAGGCCGTTTCTGCATGAAAAACACTAGTCTTACACCAAAAACTGAAACTGGAGAAAAATCTGCATAAATCCAAATATACTCCAATTTCCACATATAATGTAGCTCTATGTGCCCTGCATCACAATGTTATGCAAGCAACTCAAGATAGTAGATATGCAATTCAAAGAACAATCTTGAGCATGTATGAGACAAGATACAAGCATAGCATATAGATGAGCAAAGATGCCAATAATAAACAGGGTTAGAACTACATGTATATGAACTACTAGTAGATGATATCACAAGTTAGGACTACTAGTAGGATCTAGATCATAGCAAGAGATACCAAAAGATATACAAGATAAAAGTAAGCTATGATTAGATGAAGAGATATATCCAAACAAAGAGATATGTAATTTTAGAAGCATGAAAGGATATAACTCACTAGATATGCATCCTTACCATAAGATGATTACCCCTAAGAACCTCAAGGTTGTATCAACACAAGATATACACCTATATAGATGTAGAAAGTTAGAGCACAACGGAAGCAATTTAAGACACAACCAGAGATCCAAAGAGATCATCATCAAAACCTGCAAAACAACTCAAAGCAAGTAATTGCAACATATAGATATACCAATTTAGAGCAATTAGAGAGATAGAGTTGTAAGCAAGATAGGAAATTTAGAACATGGCAATATGCATATATAAAGGTACTAAAGGAGTGACAAAGAATAAGGCTATTGGTTGAGAAAATCTAGTTGAGAGGGAAATTCTCATCCAATAAGCCAACTGTGTATTCTGTGCACAGTGTTATCGGTCGAGTTCTGAGCATTGACAACTCGACCAATGACAGTTGTTGGCAACACCCATTGGTGCCCATCGGTCGAGTTTCAATAGGGCAAACTCGACCGACAGATCAGCTGTCAAGAAGCACAAATATTTCATAAAAACATTTTTAAAGGCATGCTAAATATACAAACCATATCCAAACATGTCTAAGCAAGTTAGTAATGCACTATAGAAGCATTAGAAACAGTTTTTGAGCAAGAGTGTGAAGAGAATCACAAAATGCCACTTTTGACTCAAAAACCATATGTATAGTGCACACTAACTTGACAAAGACAAGTTAGAAATGGTTATAAGCAATAAAAACATTACCTTTGTGCTTACCATTCCTTTTCCACTTGTTGTCACCCTCTACACATCTCACCTTTATTCTTTCATGTGGATTGAGAAGTCAATTTGCAATTCAATAACTCAAGTCAATCCATTTACAATTACCTACAAGAAGAAAGATGAAATGGCCCCCAATCATGTTTTTGGGTCCGGAGGGGTTAGTTTAGCAACCCAAGTCCTATTGCTCTTGCGTGCTTTCCTAAAAGGACAACAAGTAGAATAATGACCAAATTCATTGCAATAGTTGCATGCGCTCATAGTCTTGGAACTAGAGGATTCTCCATGTAATATTGGAGGTCCTTTATCTTTGTTGTTCCCTTGACTACTATCATAACCTAAACCATGTCTACCAATTTGTTTGGTAGTATGGTGTAGGATGTCATTAAGACTCTTTTTACCAACTAAGAATCTTTGCAAGGATGATCTCAAACTGTCATTATCATGCTTAAGAGAAGCAATAGTAGAAGACAAATTATTGACATTATCTCTAGCATGCAAAAGATCATTTTCTAAGCAAAGAGTTTTAGTTAAATAAGAATCTCTATCAATATGAAGAGCAGCAACATCATTCTCTCTATTAGTATAACTAGAACAAGGTTCATGCCCATTGATTTTAGCAAGCAAGGAGGCATTTTTAGAATTAAGCACCACTATTTCTCTTTGATAAGCATAGATTTCTTCTCTCCTTGCATCATCAATAAGCTTGAGTTCTACGTTTTCAGTTTTAAGAGTATCAAGCTCATGCATGAGAGAATCAACAATTAAAGTGTGCTCTTCATTAGAACTAGGCATGAGAGGTTGAGCTTCTAGAAATTTAATCTTATCAAGTAAAATAGCATTTTCAAGTTTAAGAGAGTCTACTTGGCTAAGACAATCATTTTTATCAATAAGCAAGCAAGAATTAGCATATTCAAGGTCATCTAGTTCTATATGGAAATTATCAACAATTTTAGCAAACTTTTTCTTTTTCTTTTTAGAAGACTTATGAGAGGCACAAATATCATGAATAATAGCAATTAAATATTCTTTATCTAAAGAGTCTAGATTTACCTCATTTGAGTCTTCACTTGTTGATTCTATAAGGGCAAAATGGCATTCTCCTTCATCACTAGAGCTTGAGCTTGATCCTTCACTTGAATCTTCACTTGAGCTTGAGTTGGAGGAGCCACTTGAGCTTGAGTGCCATTTCTCCTTCTTGTGAAGATGGGTCTTTTTGCCTTGTGGGAAATCTTCCTTGTAGTGACCCTTCTTTCCACATGTGAAGCACCGGATGGAGGAGGACTTGCCTTTATAGAGTCTACCCTTGGAGTACATGGCATCTTCTTCAACTTGAGAGGATGGAGAAGCTTGACCAACAATAGCCTTGATTTGAGCTTTGATTTCAACCTTCTTCATTCTCTTGAGTTGTTTCTCCTCTTATCTTTCTAATTCCTCCCTCTTGTCAAGTGTGGCTTCATGTGCTTGTATATTTCCAATGAGCTCTTCAATAGGAATATCCCTAAGAGACCTTGCTTCTTTAATAGAAGTCACCTTGGATTCCCACCTCTTGGGGAGAGTTCTAAGGATCTTTGAGTTGATCTCTCCACTAGACATAGGATGCCCTAGAATAGCAAGACCATTCAAGATGGTGTTGAGCCTTGAGTACATGTTGGCTATGCTCTCCTCCTTTCCCATCTTGAAGTTCTCAAGCAACCCTTTGAGCATGTAGACTTTGCTTTCCTTCACTTGATCTGTCCCTTCATAAGTGATGCAAAGCTTTCTCCATACCTCATAGGCCGTCTCACAATAGGAAATCTGGTTGAACTCGGTGGGGGTCATGGAGGCATATAGGATGTGCATGGATCTAGCATTCAAAATTGCTTTCATCAAGGTGGCTTCATCCCATTCTTCAATATTTGTCTTTGGTAGAATGTATGGGCTGTTCACCATTTGCCACATCTCGAGACTTGATCCTTGGATGTAGAATTGAAGTCTTCTTCTCCAATAGAGGAAATTGCTCCCATCAAAGATTGGAAGGCTGGTCGAGAGTCTCCCTCCTAGGTAGTCACCCATCTTCTCCTACTTGTTGAAGTATGCTTGGAGAAGACCCGCTCTGATACCAATTGTTGGATCCTAAATGGGTGATTAGATGCTCTGGAGGGGGGTGAATAGAGCTGAAAGCACTTAAACAAACTCATCAAACCTTCAAGATATATCAAAAGGTAAGGTTGCTAAATAGGTAATTTGAGTGCAACTAAACCATGCATAGCAAGGATAAGAGAGATTGAACATGCATCAATTAGACAAGCTATTTAGAGTGGTTCCACACTTCAAAATAGAAGTGTGCTAGTCCACTTGCCTAGAGAGGTCAACCTCTAGGACTTCCAACAATTGCACTCTTATATTCACTTATAAGACTTACAATACATGACCAACAAAGGACTTACCTATCCAATACAAAGAGTCTTCAACCTTACCAAGGACTTACCCACTCTAGCTCCAAGTCTTCGGCCTTGATCTTCACTAAGGGACTCCTTCCCTTGTTCTTCTTCACCTCTCTTGGACAAGAGAGAGAACCTTCATCTTCAAGATAGCAAATGAGAGATGGGGAGGTGGTGGAAGTGAGAGCCTCACAAGATATACAAGTAGAACTAGCTCTCTTACAAATCTCCTACTCACTCTAATGGATGTAACAAGTGATTAAGCTTAGAGAGAGAGTGGAGGCTGTAGGAAGCACTCAACTATAGAATAGGAACCTCACAAAGAGTTTGCAATGAATGCTCTACCTTGGAATGAAGCCCAAGGGGTCCTATTTATAGATGGGGATGTCTCTTAGCCTTTGGGAACACTTATGAACAAAAACTAGCCATTTTGTGGCTTGCAACGGATCTATTTTCACTTGTTGCAACTTCACAACGGCTAGTAGCACTTTTCTGCACTTTTCCGTACAGTGCAATCGGTCGAGTTTCTATGGGTGTAACTCGACCGATCAAGTAGGAGGCAAACCGATGTTCAAAGGATCGGTCGAGTTTGTCCTGAGGAAACTCGACCGACCATTCAACTGGAAATGGCCTACTACCCAATCAGTCGAGTTCTGTGAGTGCACAACTCGATCGATGCAATCTTTAGAAAATCGATCAAGGTTGATCGGTCGAGTTTCAGGGTGGGAAACTGGATCGACCAAGTGCCTGTAATTGATTTTCAAAGATGCATTTAAAGTGCTCTAATATTCGATCTAAGTGCTCCTGATATTTTTCGAAGCTTAATTACAAGTCATACAATCATTACAAGTGATTCACAACATGATTCTAATGGATATACATCATATTACAAAAACATGCACTTGTATGACTTTGACTTGTCTTTTCTCCAATTTGAGATGCGCAAGTTAGGGCAATTGGAGTGTGTCTATACCTAATCTAAACTCACTCAAGTAGAAGCATTAGACACCAATATGTGGAATGGTTAGTCATCATCAAAACACGGGTTTAGTCAATTTAGACGTGAGTCAACATTGACCTAATTGACCTTGAGTCAACATCAACATGTATGTATCATTACACAATGAATAGCATCAGAAAAGAAATATTATCTAACAATTACAAAGCTTGTTACAACACTTCACCGCATAAGGTAATCTAAAGGAAAACTAAACATAAAGCCAAGGACTAAGATGAGGGTCATCTAACCACCTCTTCAAGCCTCCCAAAGATCAGCTATAAGGTTGTTGTTGAAGTTCACTCTCCTTGACCTAACCTGGGGTTGGAAGCATACCCCGACAAAAGAAGAAGAAAAGAGAAATGGATCAGCAAAAGCTGGTATGTGTATTCTAAAGAAAAGCTTGAGCATTATATGACATTAAGGACATCAAGTATGAATGCTTCCCATGCAAAAGAATAGGACTAACCACACGGGCATAATAGATAAGATTCTTAACAAAAGAGATACTTGCCATATGTAAACAATAAAGAAGTGCCATATGCACATATCATGACCAATATCCTGCATACATGTGAGATAAGCATAACACTAGAATATTATAAAACACAAAGGCGGTCAAGAATCACACATCTTGAACCTAGTGAGACATGGGCCAAGAATCACACATCTTGCCCTGGCATGGGGAATCACACATCCACCATCCAAATACATATAACATGGGCCAAGAATCACACATCCTGCCCGGGAATGGGGAATCACACATCCACCATTCAAGATATTATAATGTTGCCACAAATTATAATAAAACAAAACCAATGCAATTATACCATTCTAGGGTTACTGAATCACATAGCAGGAAAATGTAGAGGCAAGTAGGAAAGTATAATCAAACATCAAATAAGATTTTCCACAATGGTCAACATATGAAACATCAATAAACTTCCACATCACAGTTGTAGATACCATCAACAATATCATCATGTTTCCATAACCCAACAAAAGATTCCAAGAAATTATTCAAGATCACAATAACCAGGATAGTTCACATGAACCATGTTAACAAGAGAATAGACATATGTGTAGGAAAAAGTCAAAGAGATGATAAAGTAGGTGAATTGCTCAATATGGATGAATAGGGAATACAACATACCTTAGTATCAAAGTCCAATAGGTCCAAAGCACTTCTGGATCCAAAACTAGGTCACCAAAGAGCCTATTAAACACATATACCGATTTTATGTCAATTTCATACATAAAGACCAAACCCTAAAAACTACCTTTTTATTATTATGTGAATTAGGTTATGAAAACTATTCCATATTTTAGGTTATGTTATTACGAGCCTAAAACATATTTTATTATATTTTTCTGACTTATATATTATTAGTTATGCTTTTTATAAGTTGATTATCATAAATTAGATCCAAAGAAAAACACCTATTATTAATATTTGGATTCAGTTATCGAAACTTATACCATTAGCTAGATCTTATTTTTTTGATTCCAACGAATATTTTTCCATAATTTTCTGATCATCTGATAATTAGTTATCAATTTTTAACTACTGACCAATCAGATAATTACACATAAACCGATCGCAGATAAAAGGCAGAGAAGGTCCACGCGGACCTGGGCAGGCCAATCAGGGCCGCCCATGTCAGCGGACATCTCAAGCCAAGTCAGCGGAACCAGATGCTAAACAAAAGGATGAGGAGTGCGCGAAAAGACCAAATTACCCTTTGGTCGTAAAACTAAATCACAGACCGGACTGAGGGGTAGAGAGGACAAAGTGCAAGTGCCTTTGTTCTTCGCTGCTCAAGCACGAAGCCGACCAGCAGAAGCTCATGGCCCCGATCAAAATCCGATCAAAGGAGGTAGTTTCGAGAAAACGACCATACCAGCGAGTTCGCAAGCCCAAAACGAAGCTAACAACCTAAACTACAACTTGAACGACAACCAGAAATGCCATAACCACCTTCCGCCATCACCAGAAGGTCAAGGAGGAACGAGAGCGAGGCTGGGAATATCTGGTGGTGATTCAAGGCCAGGAAAAAGAAGAGAACACTCGGCCGAAGGTACTGAAACCAAAACGAGGCCAAAAACGCGAGGAGGGCGAGCAGGGACCCCGCCGAAAATGACCAGAAACCAAGCCCAACCCAAGCTTGTCGACCGGGAGGTAGAGACATCCGCATATGAAAGAGTAAGAATGAAGAAGGAAGAGGAAGGTCCAGGGATGCTCACTGGCGAACGAATTGGATCGGAGGTGACATAGTTGGACGGGGTATCTCCGAGGTCGCCAAAGAAGAAACCGAGTAGGCCCGGCTGCACCTTGCGCTTCGTGGTCCAATTGAAGTCAGGGTTGAAGAGAAGGATGGTAGGGGGTTCTTCCTGGGCGATTGCGCGGGTAGAAAGTGCACCAAGAGGGCGGCTGCAGAAGATGCTGGAGAAGAGGAAATTGGGGGTTCTCTTCTTATAGGGTTTTAGGGGTTAATTACGGATCAATGAGATCAGAAAGGAGAAACAAATCGTTTGGGAAAGAAATCAGAAAGTTTCGTCGAGAAATAAGAGAGAACAGAAATCGGGAAAACTTGCGCCACTGTCCAACGTCGAGCGAACTCCTACCCAAGGTAGGAGACGACCCACAACCGTCAGATCGCGCATCCGACGGTCAGAAATCGCCAGGGAAAATTAAAAGGGTGCGTGACAGAGACTTTGGCGAGAGATTGGAAAATAAATCAAATTATCCAAAGTGTAAACCAATAATGCATGTATTTTCTCTTTCCTCATTTAGGGGTTCTAGACTCATCCAAATTAAACCAAAATTTGCACATATGTCAAATTAAGCATGTAGATTCCGAATATACTCTTAGTTTTGCCTTTTGGAAACATTTATTGGGTTAAATAAATCAAATATCATTTTCTCTTTCTTTCTTCATTTATGGCTTTAGGATTATCCATATTTTATGGAACTTGACACACAAGTCATGTTTAATGTGTTGAATACGAATTTGCCTTTATTTCCAACTTTTGGTGTCATGAGTTACATTTATTTATTAATTTCACCTTTTTAGGCATTTTCTCTCTCCTATAAATACCTACTAATTGAACATTATCCAAATTAGTTGCAAACTTGCCCAAAGGCTTATTTTATGTTTAGATTACGAATTTTGAGTTAGTTTTCCAATTAAATATTTTATATCACTTTACTGGCCTATTTCCTATTTTATTAATATTTATATTTATGTTCCACTTTAAATGATATTTGGCCCTTAAGTTACTTTTTGGTCAAGAAAGTGAATTTGAGTGTCAAATTATCCTGATGGGTTTCCAATTATAATTTTGGTGCAATATCTTTCTAATTATCTTCTTTACCCATTAATTCCCATATTATCTTTAATTATTGCATTTATCTTCTCCTTTATATAAAATTCAGATTTTCTCCTATTTCTCTTATTTTAGGAAGTGCTAGAAAGTTCCAAGACGAAATATTTTATGATTTCTATTACTTAGTGACAATTTATACTTCAACCCCATTAATTAAAACCAATTTGGTGTTTATGTACATACAAACCTATATTAAGAATATATGGGGAGGTATTTATCCAACTAAGTTCTTTAATTTCTTATTATCATCTAAATGAGTTATTATTAAGCACAAAGTATTTTGTATTCCCTTAATTACATGCATTAGTTTATTCTTGTTTGTCTAAGACAAAAGGATAAAACTACTAGGATAGGGTTCTAGTTCTAGTATGTTACAAGGTAGGTCTATACAAACGCACAAGGTTATTCACTACTTGCACTACTACAGAAAATATTTTTGACAACAATTCATTTTCTCTTTTTACAGCAGGTGTCAACCATTGAACTAGATCACATGGTCTTCTAGGGGGAGTACTTTATACAACAATTAAAGCATGTTGTCTTTTACTAAACTCACCCGTTATAATAAGGGTGTTTTCTCCAACATTTGGGGCACCAGCTGTAATATATATATATATATATATATATATATATATATATATATACACAAACACACAGACACAGACACACATACACACACAAACACACACACACACACACACAACAGTTGAAGTATGATGTCTTTCACGAAACACACCCATTACAATAGGGGTATTGTTTACAACATGTGGTGTATGTGTTGTAATAAATATACTTATACAATAGTTTCAGCATGTTTTCTTTTATTAAATACACTCGTTGTAATAGGGGCATGTTTCCCATACATGCATGTTGTAATACGAGTGACTTATACAACATGCGTTTCTTGTTGTAATACCATTTATTTTACAACATATGATTAATTGTTGTATTTGATTAAAGATTGTCTGCTATTACAAATAAATTTGATTGATCAAGTAACTATATTTCAGATATTTTATTAAGTATGAAATTATTCATTTAAATTTTATAAAAAAGCACAAAATTGAGTAATATCTGCATTGAACCCTACAAAAACTTGCAAAGAATTTTATAAAAACTCTTCATCTATAAAAAGATTTAATCCTATAAACAAGTGCTTTGTAGCTAAATAAACTAGCGAGTACAAACTCAAAGTCTAACTAAAATAGCTACAAAAGTTTCACATATGTGTCATATGATGTAGAACAGACATTCTTACAAACAAGGTCTTTTTAGCTAAATAAATAGTGAGTATAAAGTCAGAGTCTAACTGAAATTAGCTACAAAAATTTCACACGTGTCATATGTTGAAGAACATATGTCTCTCATGTACTTCAAGAATATTTCTATTTCTTGTCAACAATGTCTCTCATGTACTTCATCACATAATTCCCACAATCTTTATTTCTTGGCTGCTTTGAACACTATATAAAATGAGTATAAGATAAATAGAAATAAAATTAGGAAATTTATTAAAGAGATGTGCATTAAAAATTAAGTTACATGACATATTTAAAATGAAAGAACTAATAAATCACATAAATGATAAGCTAGACACAAGTCATTCTTTGGTATAGGGCTCCTTGTCATCACATCTGGTGTGTCACCAAAAAAACCCAACTCCAATACAAAACCCTTATCAAATAGATGTTTATTCCTAACGAAGGGAGTATCAATGAAGCTATCAAAGCATTTCTATAGAACATACAATCAAGGTTCAAAAAGGCATTTCGGGTCTTTCAGGTATCACGAATTTGAGGACCTCTATGCTTATTTAGGTATCACCTTCTCATCAAGTAACTCATCCCTTCAGGCCTTTTGGGTATTAGAAAATCTCTCTGTTGGCCTATCAATAACCTTGAGATCCACACAAATCATCCAATTAATAATCTATATCTATATATTTCTAGGATTAATGAGTGGTTCCTGATTTTTTCAATAGGTAAGACAGGTGGGTTACTCAAGTGTCTAAAGGAGCAACAGATCATAAGATCTGACTTTAATTCAAAACCATCTTCAGATTCAAGGAGCAGGACAACTGGGTTATTTATACTCGATAAGCTGTAAATTCGACACAAAAAATTATTATTATTATTCATCGAGTAAGACAGTGACGAGAGAAAATTTACAAATAAAAACAACAATCTAAAAGTAACAAAGTTTTGATGTCATATGACTCTGATCCACACACAATGTAACAAATGAGAATCGATAAATGTTTGATTTTGAGATTTACACCCAAAATTATACAACTATTATTTATCCAACTGATAGGATAGGACTTACACTCAACATTATACACCATGTTAAACTTGGATCATACAACTCAAGCTAAAAAAATAGAGACATAAGTATATGGCCTAGATGATTGTGGACATAAAGTGGCTATTCAACTACACCACTTTATCTAATATGTGTATTTCCTTTACCAGTAAAGTTTTATGTATTTCATACTATACACAAATAAAAATATGGGAAGGAAAGTAGTATAGCTTGAAATATTTCCCAATTGTAAAAACAAAAAAATCAGGCATCAATATATACTTCCTATATGCTTACTTACATTCTGAATCCATTTACTTTTGTTACACTAGTAAAAGCACACCACAAGCATACATGACGAATTGACTAGATAATGGATATACATCTTATGTGAGAAATATGAGATGAACCAAAACTCAAGAAGAGGCATCTCAGGAAGGATGAATGTTTGATGAGAAGAAGGTAGTTGAGTCACCTCTGTGGACCAACAAAGCAAATGATCAAAGGCATATCTTGAGAAATATGAATTGTAGGAAAATGGCATTACCAATATTCAATTTTATGCCTCATTATTTAATTGTCATTTCCATTAGATTGGATGCTTTTCTAGGATTATATACCATAACAAGTCTCTTCAGTAAGGTTCTTCCTTCCATTCTTATTCTAAATATGTGCAAACATCTAACTATAGTATTGCCTAAAAATTTTTCCCCCCTCTCACAAAATCCCCAAGACAATATTTAATTGTGGCAGTGTTGTTGTATAGTCTAATATATAAATTTGACATCACTCCAAAAAATGCATTAGATCATGCAATGTTATTCTTAAGATTTTGTGATACAAGAAGAATACCTATACCAATTAGAAGATCCTATTCTCCTTTGGGGCTCACACACACATGCAACCTAGTCCTTTCATAGAGCAGGTAGGGTGAAAAGTTCTGGCATACACCTTCATGATAGGAAAGTGGGAAGTTGAACATTGCTCGCATCATCAAGGATTAGTGGTAAGAAGACAACTCAGGAAGAACTGGAACATGAAGAGAGGGGCGTGATAAGCATGGGCCAAAACTGTGAACCAATTTAAAGGTCTTTGCAATCTGGAATGGAAGATTATATGCAAAATAGATACTCTAAACACCTTCAAAGAATTTTCAACTAAGTATATCAAGGTGTTGTAGCTATTGATGGACATGGAAATAGTGGATAGAAGCTTATCTATGCAGTGGTCTATAATGCATCCTAAAGAGTGGAGGCCAAATATTTATCTGGTGGAATATAGATCATGTGGAAGAATAAGGTAGGAAACACTTAATTACCATTGTTTATACAAGAACTAATCAAACAAAGAGAAGATAGCTATGAAATCACTTTGACACCATGGTTGAAGCATCTACCAGCCCATGACTGGTGCTTGGTGACTCTAACACCATCCTTTTTGTCGACATGAAGAGAAGAAATATGACCTTAAACTTGAGTAACAATATATGGTTCACAAACACCTTGTCTATATCTAAGGAGGAAGATATTATAGCTTCAAGAACAAATATAATTTTAAATGCAACCTACTATAGGAGAGACTTGATTAAGCAATAACTAACCAATCACGGATGGAATATTTCCCTCACTAATTTTAAGGTTCTACAATATATCTACTATAGTAGAGAAATAGACAAGACACCTCGGGGTGAGTGCATCTTGGAGCTAACATGACTCACCAACAGTTTCTTTGAACATGCCTAGGTTGATTAGGAGGACTTCAATGTAGAAGTTGGAAGTTTCTTGGCAAGGGATTCTAGCTAGGACATGGTGGATAATAAGAGAGTAATGAAGAAGAAGGGAAAGCTCTTCAAAATAATGAACAACCTTCAAAAAAATCTAGCTAACAACTACACAAGAAGAGTGCACAGTGAAATCACACTTGCTGGGCTAGTTTATGGAATATTTTAAATAAGGAAGGGGGGATTATAATAAAATGACACAATCACACTTGTAGAGTTCACTGATGCTCAATCTTCCTAGGGAATATGTAGTAGCTTTAGTTAAATCAAATAAGGAACAATTATTGATTCACTGAACCATATCTAATCAACCCATGGATGTTCTTTGGAACTAACCAAACATTTGAGAATATGAAGTAGCTTCAATCAAACCAAACATTTTATGTTTCCTAGAATTCCCCTAAGCTACCATCATACCAGCAACACCACTTTACAATGTAGAGAATTTGAGAAAAAGGATAACATTGACCTTGGCTACATTTACAATGTGTTTAGGGGACATCAGTTATGAGACTAATTAATAATTGTAGGTATAACCCATCATCTCACACTCGATACATCCACCACATCAACACTACATGTCTTCACTATATTGGTTTCCTTGTTTGGAAAATGGGTATTACTACCTTGACCAAGATTGTTGAGCCCTATACATGAGAAAATGATACATATGTGTGTCAACATGTTGCAAGTACGATCACATCATACTGAGAGAAAATAACACATTAATCATTTAATATTTTTACATATAACTACTTTACATAAAAAACACAAAAAGATAAGAAAACCAACGATTCCTAAAACATAAATAAATATGGATCTTCTTCCACCCAACTTGTTTTAAGCATTATAATCATCTCTAAGAATTGTCTCATCATATAACACTGCTCATACTCCTCATAGGTTCTAAAGACTTATAGGTACGTCTCTATAGACAACATCATCTAACACCTCTAACAATGATTGATGGGCATGTGATTCTATCAATAGGCAAGAAGTATGTCCAACACTACATAGTCAACCCTTCAACACCCAAGCAACTTAATAAATATGCTACAAATGAACAACTTCACCTCCAATAACATAGGTGTACTTGAAACTTGTCAAGCATTAATAAAGGCATAATACAATATCCACAAGTGACAATCTCCTCCATGGGAAGAATATGCATCGAAACTTTCTCTCTAGGATGGTAGAACAACATCATACCAAACAACATGATTAGAAATGCTTCTAAGTGACACCATAAGTCATGACAACTATGGGGGGACACTTGTGGAATTAATAGAAGTCCAACAATATATATAGCTTCTTCATTCCACATCATCAAGAAAGGAAGCTCATAGGCACTAGGTTTCTTCACACCGAATAGCCCAACAAGGAGATGCAATGAGGATTTATGAGCACATTGTGACCACTATTTATGAAACAAAAGTTGTCATATATATCACATCTCTCAAAGGTTGGTGCCATATATGACTTTTGATATGAAAACATTGACCCGCTGATTCCAAATTTGCATGATTGTGCTCAAAATCTATGTATTCATCAAGGTATAAGACCAATCTAACATTCCTTGTATGTGAAGTCCACCTGAACGCCTTTTATTCATAGTTTAAATCCTATTTCTAGTATCCAAGTTCCTCTGTCAAAGGGAAATGATGGAGATTCCTAACCTTGGTGATGCATTGCACCTCACTCCCCATATTAGAAAAAAGTCCATAGGTAGGAACACAAATCATGTTTGTAAAAATGATGGAAAAAATATAAAGGTCCAAGCACTAACTTTCCAGTCCAAACAACATAATTGGAACAAAGAGACTCTCCTTCACTAAAATATAGTGTCAAATAGACTATGGAATGATATGCTTGAGGATATGGCAGACCACTAGCCCCGGAAAATAATTCTATTAAGTCTATTTATGTGTGTCCACACAAACATGGTTCCCCCTTTCTACAAGTCTTTAGTCAAACAAGGGGGTGGTAGAATGTCGATGTCCAAACCCTAGTGACTCAATTTTGAGGGAAGGGGAAAATGTGCATCCCACCAAGATCTGGCCAACTGCCTATCTCAGTGGGCCTCATGTGCATGGAGTGCACCCAGATCTATTGGGCCAAATTATATGACCCAAAACACCAAGTTTCATTATTTTATCACTTTTTAATGTCATTTCATGTCCATTTGGCACTCAAATGGCATGTATATGTTTTGATTTATTGATTTAGACACTTGGCCCCAATTTTTACCTCAATCAAGATTATTGAGATGGGAAAGTCAATTAAAGGCATGACTTCATAAGAAAATCCACTTCCATCCATACTAAGATAAGAAATCCCATATGCTGAGTGAGACTTCATTTTTGGATAGTGAACTCAAAACGATCAACCTTCTTGAATTGATAGATTTGTTTCTAGATTCATATCAACATCCTTGATATAACATGTGAATTTATACTCATGCAAGTTGTATTCAATTCACAATATTACTTGGTGATACCAACTAAAATAAATTAACAATTATCCTGATTGTCAGTTAGCAGATCCTTTTTGTCATGGATTTGGTTTCTTAAATCCCACTAGTGTCTTGGATCCCAGTCTCATCTAGGATGCATATGTTGGTATGTATGCCTAGAGATCCAATAATTTGATGATTGCATTGAGGCATTAGACACCTGATTTGATAATGAAAAAGGTATTTCTATCTATTATGTTTGTCACAATCATGAGATGATGACACATACATAATAGATGTCTAAAGAATGATGTGACTCAATGACATATGTCTTTAGGTTGAGGACCTAAACAATGAGATCATATGTAAGATAAGAGTATATACATTCTTGCTATGTCCCTAGTTAGATATTGGAATCAAAATGGACAATAGTAATACATAAGACTATAATGTGTGTTGGTTGATGACAAAATCTCACTAGTCGTGATCTATCAAACCAAGCACACATGTACATGTTAGAGAATAGTGTATCAAACAGACCCACCTTGAGAGTGATACATGGAAACCATTATATGGTAGTTAGAATCAGCTCTCATAGTGATAGTGGTGATTGTGGTTCTTAGACCTGAAATTGCTACACTCATCATATGTTGTTCATTGCACTTTGACATCATCCAACATGACCTTGAAAAAGGGTTACCACAAAGGTGGTGCTCGGGTACACTATGACACATGGGGATAGTGTGTGAGTGTGATATCCATGCCACTTGATAATCTAGACTAAGAAATATATGGCCATACTCATGTGATTCAATATGTGAATATGTGATATATTAACTCACATGCATCTTAGACAATCTGCTCTAATTCAATGGACATAGATTGAATGTTGAAGAAGATGGTGATTGCATGCCTCAAGTTCAATTAGGATACTAGAGAAAAAGGAAGTATATGATCATGGTAACATTGATTATAGATTGCAGGTTGAAGTTGTTGTCCAACTTTCCAAATTACTTTGGTAGAAATGATGTGTTGATAGATACCACTCATTTCTCATGATGTCATAAGTTGGTTATGAACATTCACTGCCAACTTAAATTGGGACCTATAGGGTCACACACATAGGATGCACTCAGAATAGGAGTTTATTCATGAATTATATTTGAATTGATTAATAAGGTATTTAGGTATTCAATTTAAACAACTAAGGTTGAAGATTGACTGACTGGACTTTGAACCAAACAGTTTAAGTGTTGGACCAATCGATTCAAGTGTTAGGTCAATACAAACAACAATTGATTGAATACATGGCTGAGCTGGACTTGTGAAACGACCATTTCACATATGAAACAACCATTTACATGTGAAACGACCGTTTCATGATGTGAACTGACTGATTGATCATGAGAATTGACGGTTCATCATCTGGAACATCTGGCTCAATGATCAATTTGATTTGATCAAGGATTGATGTTGATGTCAAGATTTTACATTAATCGAATATTAAAATCCAATATGTTTGAAACAAAAAACTTGATGAATCAATAGGTTTACGGTTTGAACTAACTAGTTCACCCATGAACCACCCAGTTGGTGAGTGAATCGACCGGTTCACCATTTGTAGGTTCTGGAAAATTCATGAAAAGTCATCTCTTTGACTCCCATATGGACTGTGAACCGTGACCCTGACCCTTCTATAAATAAAGAAGTATTGGGGGCTTCCCACACAATAATAAGCTCTGATAATTATTGTCCTATCTAGTTGTGGTAACCAAGAGAGCCTAAGAAAGTTCTACCCATCAAAGGAAGGAACAACAAGGGAGACAATTGGGAGAGTAAATTAACGCTAGCACACTGACGTTCAAAGGGACAACTCTTACTCGTTGGGTCTGGTAATGCAACGTGGAGTTCCAGGTGGTCTGCGTGGACTACTATAGATGTGAGGAGGATTTTGTCTGCAACTAGGAGGATGTCACCAACCACCGTCTGTTGCGCAAACTAGAAGGCCAACAATGATAGCTGTTAAGGTGCAAATCGACGTAGTAGCATGTTGTTGCAAGTGTTGTCATTGGCTTTGCTCGAATACCATGTATATGACTTGTAACCTTCCTTCCCATCTCATAGTTGTTGACGAGATCTCACCGACTAGGGAATCAAGCATGAATTTTTTTTTCCATAGGAGTATCTATCACCATGATTTCCTTACAACACAACCTTTATATTTCTTAGAGTTCCTATGCTCAATTGGCTATGATATGGAAACATAATGCAAGAATCTTCATGGTATCAATTTATTCATTTGAGATGCACAATTATCAAACTATTCACATGATGCTAATAATCACTAAAATAAAGGGTATGTCATTATTGGAAGAAAATTAGGTATTAACTAATATCATTGGGTTCAAAAGACAATGCTCCTATAGAAATGAGTAAGGTGTCGAGCAATTTATTAAAGTAGATTGCTAAATATCATGAAGGTTTTATGATGCCAATATGATACTATATAAGTCTATTTTATACATTAAAATTAAGAATATAAACAAAAACATATTAGTGGCAATTCATAAAAGCACAAAGGAAAAATGACAACTTATTCTATTGATTTCTAACCTTGATGATCTCCCACTTCAAACGCTTCACATAACGTGTGTCCATCTTTTGACCTATAGGCCCTATTCTAATTCAAACTAAGAGCTATATATATAATATTTCAATTATGTATTAGGTAATCAATTATCTGAACAAAACTTATAATTCTATTAGATTTTTCTCATTCTCATGTATATTTCCTCTCAATGGATCAAGGTAGTAGCCTCCAAACCATGTAGGATCCATGACACAAAATATCTAATGTGTCCAATGGATTGAAAATAATTTTGTATAACAAGTTATTTTACAATACATTTTTTATAAAAAAATCAAACAATGAGAAGCATTTGTAATATTATAATGTAACACGTACCCTACTTTATATGGTACAAAAAAATACTTTGAGGTGTTGTAACTTCCCTTTCAAGAATTGGTTTGCTATATATTGCACCCAAGACTCCTTTGTTTAATATACATTGAATAGATAAAATGTGGACATAAAAATATAAATATGTTAGATACTCCTCTTGATGTCACTTTGTTGAACAAATACCTACAAAAAACATATTTAGTAACTCAAAATTTTATTTGTGGATGTATGCACTTGTAATGAGACTCGCTTCAAGTACACTAAAATGTGAGTGGCTTCTAGTTGCTCCTAATCATGGCATATCTTCACTAATTCAGCTGTGATGGACAACTCATGGCCATGACCTACCACATTTTTAGCCTCTGATAGGAATTAAGTGATTTTCCTTGTCTTCCAGATACACCATCAACAATTTCATATTTGATGGAGGCTTTTTACAGACTTTCTTTTGAACTAGAGGTCTTTCCCTACTAGTGCTTGAGACTTTGCAGTGGATTTAAGTAGTTGTTGATTCATTTTTTTGTGATCTTGTGGCTTCTCTCGCTTTTACTTGAAACATTTAGGGTTGATATGTCTTAGATTGAATAAAAGATAAAAAAACTAGGTTATGTATGTAATAAATTTTAGATTGAGACATTGAGGTTTAGGATGTCTTAGATTGTCACATATGTACCTTCAAGTCTAATTTGATTAATTCCACAGCCCAATCAAGGTAGGTTCCTATGCCTTGAGAGACTTCATAAACTTCTGTCATATACAAAGGTATAGGCAGACTTTCATTTCACATCAATGGGGTGTCAATTATAACTTTTTTCTGTTTGATCCAATGTAGTGTTGTGAAGCATGATGGGCTCATTGCCATGAGTTATATACATTCTTCCCTCAATTACTTCACCTAATGGGTTGTTTAACATTAAAATGCCACTATTAAAAAACATGATTTAACTACAATTAATTTACCTACATATTCTTTATATGTAGTTAAAATATACATTTCTTTATGTCGTCAGACAGTAGCTCGGGTGATCAAGTACGAGCTCCCCGCACGAAGGGTCCCGAGTTCGATTCGATTCTCCCCGTAGCGTTGTCCGACAATTAGCTCTCCGCAGCGTCAGCCGGGCTCTGATGCCAGGATATGTCACAATCATGGCGTGTTCTCAGTGAGGGTTCCCACGTCATCAAAAAAATATACATTTCTTTATAACTCACTCGTATGTAAATAAAAGAATTGGAGTTAAATCTGCATTACGCCCTTATAATTACTGAAAGACTAGCCATTGGCCTCAACGTGCGTAGGGGTGTAAACGGTGCGGGTACGGTGCGGGTCTGGCCATACCCATACCTGTACTCATTTAATTTAGCGGGTCTGGTTCCGGTTCTGGACCCACATTAATTAAAATCTAGACCCGCACCATACCCGTACCCGTAATAATAGCGGGTTTACGGTGCGAGTATGAGGGTAAGCGGTTCTATGTAAACATTAGATTTTTATGTAAGAAAGTTTATGACTATGTTCTATATACTCTTATACAACAAGATATTGCTATTATATAGGATATAAAGATGCAATAGTTACATAAACAATGTAATACTTTGTAGATTGAAGATTAGTTCAATTAATTCTTTATATATTTGTAGTCATCATCATAGTGTTTTAATAATTTAGCATATCACATAACTAATTTGATTTTAAGGTTACATATGTTGCTCATGTTTGCAACTAGAATAGTTCATTCTCAATTATATGACTAGTCCCTAACCTTATTATAATTAGAGTAATATGTAATTTGAAGTTTTATATTAATTATAGTAGTAAAGTATGATATAATAACATATTATTAAAATAATTATTTATGTATAGCGGGTCCACGGGTTTGCGGGTCTGGGTCCAAGCCTACCCATTAGTGGACCCGCTTATATGCGGGTCCATGGGTATGCGGGTCCACGGTTCTGCGGGTCCAAAAATTTAGACCCATGACGGATTTCTTAAGGGTCCGGATTTACGGGTCCGCGGGTCTACCGGTACCCATTTACATCCCTAAACGTGCGCATCTTTTCAACCCCACACTTCCTAAATTTTAAACAAAACCGCTTCCGCTCCGTGCTCCGCGCTCCGCCTAACCTACCCTTCCCGTCCTCTTTGTGATCCGTTTGCCGTCTAACCAACCCTTTTCAAAATCATTTACACTCGCAACCTAAGATCATAGCATCCAATGATGCTGCATGTTCCGTTTTCCTGTCCATGCCTATTTTCTTTCAGGTAGGGGTACATTACACGCCAATCCAGACATTACCGGATTGACCAACGCCGCGATCACATTCTTATTGTGGGTCTGTTGGTGTCGTTTTGGATTTACTTAGGAAAACCAAAAATGAAGGTAAACTCGGTGCCCACCTAAAAATCCACACTGCTACTAGTCATTATGGATATTTTCATGATCGATAACGAAGATAACAAGGTAATACAACAATGAAGGTAAACATTGCTTTACTATTATTTCTAAGGATATCAATTTGTCTTTCGGGGTTGAGGTATTTTGAAATCAATCTTTCTTTCCTTAATGGTCGAGAAGTTGTTGACACATTAGACGAACTTCACGATTATGCAAACTGGAACTGGCAAATGTGCCTCTCAGAGGACTAAAATTGGTAGTGCATTGTTGGGTTGCAACTACCCAGACACATCTCATGCTCGCATTAATAGACTATGCGATTCCTACTCAAAGATGTATAACTCTTAGTCTAGATATCTCCTTACAATTCAACTACACTTGTTTTGCAGAAACAAAGCACTTATCAACTCCTAGATAACCCGTCGGGCTTTAGTGCCCTTGACACTCTTATAATTATCTAAGCTAATTTTCTCTCTATAATTTAATGTTGATCAGTTTCTTGCTCGTAACAATATGTTCTTACATCTGAACACAATTATACACAGAGACCTGAGCTATAAATGTATAATAGCCTAAGTGCATTCTTCCCAAATCTGACATTGTTGTAAGTGACCTGTGATGAAGCATTTTCTAGAATTCTGCTTTTCGTTGAGAAAACAAAACATTGTGTTTCTGTTTCGAACAATCGGAAAATCAAAGATTAAAGGATTCATTTGTGGGTTGGGCTTGGTAGAAAAAGAAAATATTAGTTTTTATGCTGCTTGACTGAATCATTTCAGTAGTCTACATTGTTAATATGGTCATGCACTACAATCTTAATAGTTTTTTATGTTGAGATAAGTATATTGATAGCCAATGGGAAATTAAGACATAAATAGTAAACTGTTGCAAGATCCAGAACACAGTAGAATCACTTGAGGAGAGTATGCTGTATGAAACACATTTTGGTGGTAATAAAGTAATATGGACCTTTTACCAAGCATGTCAATTTATTAGAATTCAGAAACATTCAAGTTGACGTCATTGCTTTTTCTTTTACTCATACCAATTTTCTTCATACAGTCACTCGTTCTCTGTAGAGTAGATTAAAATAACAATTGTATTTAATGCCTCAAGGTAACAATCCAAGTAGACTTCGAATTCAGGTTTTCTGGTTTTGGTTTCTCCCAACTATGGTAGTTTATGCCTTTTCTGCTCACACTCTTCACCAGGACCAGGGATGAAGAACTCATAAGGGACTCCTGGAGAACATTTAATGTCTAGAGTCGGAATCTAATGATAATAAGTTTAGTTTCAGTTAAACACCAAAAAGTATCGTATATGATTTTTGATAATTCTATGAGCCATATGCTAGAATTTTTGCATTCTGATCGGTGTAAAAGGGCAGCAAGCGATTGTATCAATGTAAAGTTCCTTTGTGAGAAAACACAGTCATTATTTTATTAATGCCTTGAAAATCTTTAAGGAATTAATCAGAGATAAATACACAAACTTACTGCGAAGTGGACGAACAAGAAGGTTTGCATATTTATAGTTTTATATGTTGAAATGTATTTTATCTAATCTAATGTAAAAAACATCTGTGTTATGTAACATATTTCAAATGCTCAAACTTAGTAAGTACATATATAGTATCAAAATACGATCCATTCTCACATTCTTCATTCTCATGAACACTCCTAACACGTTTCAGTATGTCCCTGTGTTGTTGGAATTGATTGTGTTTTGTGTTTATATCACAAATTAGATTTATGGATATATAACCTCCCAAAATGATGACAGAAAGCAACTGTGACTAAACACGGTATTATTTCTCACCTTAAGATACTCTTTCTTATGCTGATATTGGTTGTTCCTAAGCATGGCTTGATCACCTAAGTCATCAAAACATTGAGTATTTCCAATGTTATTTGTCAGTACGTCACTTTCTCGCCAATCATGAGAAGAAAATTCCATCTTCGTATATTCTTGAATCTTATTAATTTCCATGTTCCATCAATAACGTAAGTGGCATAACTATAATGCTTACGATTATACAAGATACATGCATTAAGTAAAGCGGAAAGAAATCTAATGTAGTCCTTCTATCTCAAAATTTCGTTTTTTAACATAGCGCATTCATATAAGTAACTTCCTATCTTCCATATTGGAATCAATTTGAAAAAATTATTCATGAATCAGATCCGTTAAACTGGTATGGTTTCATTGTTGGCTTGTTGGCATGTATCCGTAGGAACAGAGTTTGTCATGTGAATATAAAAAAAGTTCCATGAAGAAACACAATATGAATTTAAATATTGACTAGCCAACTTTTGTCTCTTCCTTAGTGTCATTGTGATAGTCACGTCCACTTTCTGTAATTCTTACAGCACCAGTGAATGTCTGTCAAACCTTTTTTTTAGCCATTTCATTTTCTTTGTGATGATGAGTTGGATTTCAGTAACTTTCTTTTTATATTTTGTTTATTTTATATTACATTTTATTTATTACTTTCCCTATGATAGCATACGTACTGTGTGTATTGTATAATAGTATGTTGGTGAAAATCAAAAGAACTTTAATAGGGAGCAGGAACTGAAAGGTAAATTAGAGAAGGCTGTCAAGGGAACTATAGAAAAATATCATGTCCGAAACTCTATTTGAAGAATTTGGATGATGGTATTGGAGTTATTAACCATATACAACTATTTGTTTAGTTTAGAAACATCGCCTTTGGCTAGGTTATGCACGATCCCAATGGCATCAGTAGGGGATCTAGATTTGTTGCTTTCTCTGATGAAGAGACAAATAAATATTTTTTTGGTATCCCACTCTTAACAATTTTCTTATAACGATATGATGCTACTTTATCCGAGAAGTGAGAAAAAAAGAAGGGAGATGTTGTGAGTGGATTGTCTTGGATCTTTTAAACGTGCAAGTATTATGTAACGAATGTCATGCCCTATAGTAGTGTCATCGTGGCAAACAAAGTAAGAAGGGAAGGAGAAACTTACTAACTTGAGGGGAATATTCAATGAAAATTTGGCCTAAACAAGTTGAATGGAAAAGAAACATCCGACTCCAATATGATTATGATTGAGGTCTTGAATTACATAATATGATAGTGATGTGGAATTCAAAATCTAGATGTGTCAGGTTTTGTAGTAGTAAGCTTTCTACACGTAAATGTTTGTTTTTATCTTCTAGAATTTCCTTGTTTGGTGGCTGTAAAGTCACCTCTTCAAGCTAATTTGTGTCTTTGATTCTTCTTTTTTATTTTACACTTGTTGTTGTGGCATTAGATAAGGAGTCATGTCTGATTTTAATTGGTTTGTAATGGCATTCAAGCTATGTGCAAATCATTCTCTTATGTGGTAATGTAGATGATAGAGATACAAACTATCTAGGAAGATCATAGGTTTAATATAATCAGTTTACATGATGGAATTTTGTAGCAGGAAATCCAGTAAAAATGCAATATGATACATGATTTACCTTGCGTACATGATATTCTATCTAGGAAAACAGGTTTATGATACTTCACTATAGGATATTGTGTATTCGTCAACTAACTGATATCTTTTGCAATTCTATCAATGAATGGATAAATCTTACAGATCTCCTCCACTTATTTATAAATACTCTCTCTTAAAACGAGACAGAGGCCAGACAGATATCGTAAATAGAAAGAACCCTCCCACTTGGATGGAAAAATAAATTACACTATTGTAAGGTCGTCTGTTTTTTAGATTTCTTTGTCCATTCTGCCCCTCTTTTACTCTTGGGTGGGTAGCCATTGGCGTTTACTTTCCTACTATTCTGTTGACTTGTGCCTTCTGGTTGTTTCCATCAAGGTGTGTAGTTAGGCACAAGCAGAGGGATTGGATGCAAGATCGGATGTGAGAGGTTTGAGGGGCATAGAACAGTGTTACAGATGAACATACTGCAAAATATGACCTGTGATATGAGGAGTTGCCCCTGCCAATCAGTGCTGACTAGGATGGTAAAATGGTCTCCACTAAAGAGTTGGCAATGGAGCATGTCGTCATTGACAAGGTTAGACCACACCTAGTTGGATCTGATGTGTTGGGTATTGCCTTCAAAAGTATATTTACAACCTTTCTTTCTATTGGATTTTAAAAGGGACGATTGAATTGACCTTAGGACAACAAGCTTGCAATGTCTGACTGAGATAATTAAGCAGGAAAACATGGAGTTGTTGTTTTTGACATGAACGAACATCATGTAAAGTTCATTTATGCTTATCTTTGGCTAGACACTGTCTTCTGTTTTTTCATTATAGCTATGATGCTTTATTATGCATATTGCCATTCATTACTGCAACTGTTGATGGCCCTAAACATATTGAGACAACAATAAAAAGAGAAAAATGTCAGGAGCTTTACTCAGACTTTCTCAGCGAGTAGTCTCAAGAAGTACATTGACAGATGATAACTCATCACTAGCCCCAAGACTTTACAAGACTCATGGAGCATCATAGCTTCACCAAAACAGGTGCAAACTCACCCATTAACAATATCACCGTAGGATGAGCATATATGTTGGACACTAAGCATACATTTAATATGTATCCATTGCTTTGTAGGAATAACATGCTTTGGCTTATTTCTTTGAGGCATGAATCTACCAGTTCACCATAAGATCATCAGGAGAGACTGTGAGACTTATGGAGATTCGTCTAGTAGTGCCCTTGAGAATCCATGCATTACGCATGTTGTTGAATTTGTGCCAATGATGACCCAAATTGAAAATTCACCTATTGATCAAGGCATGTCTAACATAAAGTGTAAGGGAAGTATGTAGTTACACGGTACAACTTATAAAAGCCTACAAAGATAAATTGTTACTTACTAGGATCCTACAACAACTACCATAAAAAGGATGCTAAAGGAGAATAGAATTGCAATTTGTAAAACACAACAGGCAGTAGGGGACAACTCTAGTAGCCTAAAAACATAGAGAAGATAAAATGACAACATCTGGATTTGAGTTGCAAGTACAACTATTGTGCAATTGTAGCTATCGTTCATGTGTAGTTGCTCTGTGCTTCTGTCTAGATCTTAAAGAGGCTTTTCCTTAGGTTTCTTATTAGTGAAATTTCTTCAAGTTTTTTACTGGCACTGATGTTGAATTGATATGTTTCATTGTCTTCTTTAGTAAACCATATAAGATTCACTAAGATAAGGTTTACCTATTGTTTTAGTTTAGCAAGCTTTGCATCTTGTTTACATGTTCCAAATTCCGGATCCTTTTATGACCATCCTTACATATTCAAAACTTGTAGAATGATATTTCATTTTATCACTTAAGTGGTGTGATTTTTAGGTCTTGTCAATGATAACTGTAACTGGCTCTTGAATGTTGTCATTGTTGTAAGTGGGAGAAATATGGTCATGGTACTCTCTTTTGGGTGTTTCTAGTTTTAATCTTGGTATCAGATTATGAGCATCACCTCATGGTAGCCCTTCTACCATAAATGGTTTCAAACTTGAGTGTGGGTCAAATGGCTTTTGTTGGAGGAATTTGAATGTCTGATGTTGATGGATATGTATACTCTTTTTACTTGATGTTGATGAGATATGAATTTCTAGAAGCTTTATAGCTTGACTTATTTTATTTTCCTGAGTGGCTTGGGTCATATAAACTTGGTCAATGTCCTATCTTTTGAAGTGGGGAGATTGTACTCAATGCGATCTACATTTATATGGCCCACAATATTTACTCTCTGGCTTAAAGATGTTTTAGTTGTTCTTAAGTGGTTATCTGGTCTTCTGTGTGAAATTCCTCAGATCTTATCAAATTTCCTGATGAGCTACTGGAAGTTCACTCTTGTTTGCTAATATTCTTGATTTAGATCTTGGCCAGTTTACAAATCCTCTGGAGATTTGATCAACTGATTACCAATTTCTTGAGTCTTGACTTGAATTTTTAGAATGTTACTGGTATGTGATATTTGAATATAGTCACGATTAGTTTAGTAACTTTATTTCACTAATGTTGTACTTAGAGAGTTTCTTCACCGATTAGGTGAGCACTACAATTATGCAAACGTCTTGCTTCCTGTCATTCTAGGACTATTAACAACAAGAAAGCCTTAGGTAATGTTGTATCTAGAGTCTCTGATACAATAGATTGTCCAAATAATCAACTAAAAGGACAATCAAATAAGCATGAAATGTGTACTATATTGAAGGTAAGCATTAATATAAATAATATATTTGATTATATGTGAATAAGTGCTTTTTCTTGATATTTAGAACTGATTTTGTATTTTCTAACTGAGTTGGACCTAGGCTTTAAACTACACAAATCCTTTGGACCTATATGAACTATATGAAAGCATATTGTAACATAATGAATCTTAGATGTAATCTCCATGTAAACCGTTTTCCCGATTTTCCCTCTCATTTCTATCCTTTATGTTATTATGTTTAATTAGTGGAATTTATAGTGGTTTAGTGAACATTTATTCACTAATTGTACCAATATAAGGGTTTATGCACAAATACCTTAGTAAAAGCTTAATTACCATAATTAAGTGCTCTAAACCTTAATCTAACTTTTTGATATTATTTGAAAACATAAAATGAGCCTAAGTTTCAAATTTGGTTTTATATGGATGTTGTTTGTGCAAGTTATGTAATTTTAGGTACATTCTAGACTTTCATGCAATTTACCCAATTGGGAGGTTTTCTTTGCAAATTATCACCTGAATTTTCATCTTTAGATATTCCCTTACCATTCACGAGATTTTGAACCATGGGGCACCTGGTTGCACCTTGGTTTGAAGGTGTTACTTTCCAAGGGTATTATAGGGATTACCCTCTTTATAAATGTGCTTATCTTTAAAAACTATCAACCAATGGGGTTATTTCTTTCTTTGAAGGATGGTGGGGATGGCCTAGAAGGCTCTAGGGGATTTTAGGACCAGCTTTTGATATGCAAGAAGAGTCAATGAGCTGTCCTCTTGCATGGCCATGAAGCCCTAGCCTAAGGACACATGGAAAGTCACATAGACACCTCATGTTTGCCCCCTTCTTTATAAAGCCATGCCTACCCCTTCCCACCTCCCAATCCAAGAAGCAACCCTCTCCTTCTCTTTCCCACAGATTAGAGCCTCGTCCCTTCTATGTTTGGCCACGAAGTTGCTGTCCCAAGGTAAAAGAAGGTGCCTACCTTGGTGAAGAAGGTTGTTAGGGTTCCAAATTTCTTTATTTAGGATGTCTTAAGCTCCTCCTTGGTGATTTTGACCAAAACTAGTAAGTATCCACCTTTCCTTTCATGTTTTCATGCTGTTAGTATTTCTCCCACCTTCTTCCAGGTCGGAACCATGACCTTCCATGGTAAAACTCCACCTAGAACCCTAAAACATCTCATCTCCATGCTCTTTTGCTAGGGTTTGCACCTCTAAAGTGGAGAAGGTGATCTTTGCTCAGGAAAGGAGCTTGGATTGGATCAACCTGACCTTCTAATCTCGGAATCCTTTCTGTTTGGACCTTCTTAACTTCCTAGAGGCAAGTTTTGTTAACCCCCTTCTCATATATTTCTTAGTACATGCTTAAAACTCATACTTCTATGTTGAAAATTGATGATTTCCATCTCTTTTTACCATGTTCTTCTAGAGTTTTGGTTTCTAACTATTTTACCTTCTCTAGAAGCTCTAGTTTGGTTACCTATGAAACTTCAAATCGGATCTTGGGTTGAATGGTGTTTTCATCCTCTCCCTCTCTCTTCAAATATCTCGATCGGTTTGATGATGTGGCAATTTCCTATTGGTCAGTATTGAAAAATTCATGTCTTCTAATTCGCTTATCCAAATTTGACAAATAAATATGTTTTGGAATTGAAAAATTAATCTCTATCTAATACAAATATTTTCAAGGTCTGATTTCATGGTTTGAAGAAGGGTGATTTTTTGTAAAACGAATTTAATGCATAGAATCCATAAAAATTACATTTTAATCATCATAACTCCAAAATTAACTTAAAATATGTTTTCTTGATCATGAGAACTTAATAAGTTTTTTGGTGATGTTTTAAGAGTCTAAATCTGAGTGTTTCTAAAAAAAAGGGTCTAAAATTAGGGTTTCTATACATTAATGTGCACTATGTAGTCTAATACATGTTAATACATTGAAAATAGGCAAAGTGGAACTTGGACTCAATTAAAGTGGTGAAAGTTAGTAATTGATATCAGTAAGAGAGGTATGTGCATTCCTTACACCCTATGTTGGGATAATTGTAGCCAAACCCTATATTTCCCTAATGAGGCTTAAATGAACCCTAAATATTCTATTCTTGAATCCTAATGTTGTTCATTCCTCAAATTAAATTATAATTTCTTCTTGTCTTATATCCCACTGCCATGCTTATTGAATATTATGACTACTCTTGCCATGACTATTTTTCTAGCATGTGGATTTATGTTCTATTTAATTTAAAGTAGCAGTACTTTTGTACAACCACCCACAGAGGGCATGTATTTAATCGCCCTGGGGAATGTTTTTGTTCTCCCCTATTAAATGTGCAGGTGATTGGGAATGTCTTATTCTCCCCTCACCTATAGGTTAGAGGTCTGGTGGGTGCCTCAACCCTACTTAGTTAGCTAGACATAATTATCTTACATGCAAATCCTTTTTGATATAATTGTTAATGGCAAGTTTCTTTTGAATATAGCTTTATACTCTTGTTATCTTCATCTTATGATGAACCCTAACATGTTCTTATTTGCTTTACTTATCTTGTTATCCTAGACAAGTTTTGTGACACATACCTTGTTTTCTTTCCCCTTTTGCTGGGTGCTTTCCCAACCACCCAGGTGCTGGTGCTGAGTAAGGAGAAGGACAAGTTTGAAGGAATTCGTCTCAGGAGTAGATCTCAAGCTATTTGAAAGGATGTCTAGGTTGCTATAGCTAGATCCTTTTCTCTTATCTTTTTCTTTTGGGAACAATCATGTAATGAACAATGAAAGCCATGTAATAGGCTTAGTACTTTTATTTCCAATGCTATTGACATTTTGTAATGTATCTAGTGCATGCTTATTTACTTAGAATATTATACATGCATCCCTCAGTATCTTTTGTCTTTTTAAAAAGATGGATCTTTTTTACTTCCTTTAAATTTTAGTAAGGAGGTGATCTCGCCTCTTTACACATATGTTATGTTTGGCCTGCTAGTTCAGTAGAATGAGAATGTCAACTTTTTTTTCAATTATAAATGGGCATTAGGGAGGCAAATAATATTATTTTATATATATATACTCAAATAAAGTATGACTTCTAGTAAACATAATAAACTATCGAACGACCAGCAAAAGTGGCAATTTCTTTTGAGTTCACTATTCCTTTCAAAAAGTATATCAAGTCCCTCAAGCAATTACTCTATTGGAAAGAGATTCAAAATGAAATTTGAAAGCGATGAGTCCCCAAAGTCATGGTATGTAAATATATATAATTCATTGGTAATCTCATTCTCCCGATGTTATTCATGGATTATATTTTAAAACATATTTAGTCTTTCTTATTTTATGCCAGGTCATTATTGTTGTAGGCTTTCTAGGAGTAATATTGGAACTAGTGATGGTAATCTAGATAGGTGACTTGACTCAAAATGGAGATGACACTCAAAAGGTTAAAGTATTTTATTTCTAGGTCTGATTTGCTACCATAATGTTTATGGTTTCACCCATCAAAACAGTGGTGTTTTTCCTCTAGCCCTTGTTCCCATTACTGAAAACTTTGCTGAACTTGGATCAAAGGTTTTCTTATACGTGCAAAGGTTTTCTAACCTTTTTAGTAGGTGAATATAGGTTGTAGAGGTGTATAATCAGATTCATGTTCTCGTTGCAAGTTGGCTAGAGCATTGCACCTATATATGTAGTGAGTAGCATCCATTTGACCCCTTTCTTCATTTCATCAAGAAAGAACATGTCCAGGTTCTATTTCACCATAATAATTAGGTTTACATTCTCTTCCAAACACTATCAAACTGAGCATGAGTGGGTTTTTAACTGAATCTATGTGAGTGCACTAGCATTAGATCTTTACTTCTTACTTTCTAATAATTTGCAAAAGCATAATGAGGTTCTCTTCAATCCCCAACATACTCACCCAATGTTTGTGTGTTCAAAGCTTCTCCATGGAGCTTAAAGTCACATGCTTTCTAAGATGCTACACAAATTGACCGAGCAAAGAGGCTAAGTTGTTGTAGGAGGTTACCAACTGTTGCTTACATCAAAGTTATGAAGGTTGACACCTTGTATTGACAAGATGATGGTGTCCTAAAAATAGATGAAAATTTATTCTATTTGTGTTGAAGTGTATATCTTTTTTAATGACAATGTGTAATAGGGGCAAGGTGTATGTCCTCTCCATGTACATTTGTTGTTTTAATATTAATAAAACTATGACTTTTGGCATTTCAGTACAACTTTATCTAATTACTCATGTATTGACAAATTACTCAATATGTGCATAATCCAACTACATATATGTATGTGTAATAAATGACACTACATAAGTAGCTAGATGTATAATATAACTACATATATATGTAGTAACTGTTGCTTTTCCCTACACATTAAATACACATAAAATGTAGTAACTTCATTGTTTTATTACATACAGACTACATGTGTAATTGTAGATATACATTTAGCTACAATTAAACCTACATTTAAATATGTAAGGATAATATCTAGCTACATTTTCAACTACACACATATTTGTAGAGAATGGATTATTTAACTATATATTTGAACAATATAGTTAAAGCCTTTAGCTGTGCGAGCATATGCTACAATTTGTATATGTAAAGAAAATTGTAGCTAAAGCCTTTAGCTACAAAATGTGGGGTTTTCGCTACACTTTCTTTTGTAGTTAAAGACCATGTTTTTGTAGTGTGCACTTGTTGTAATACTACCACATTGATATCAAGATAGCATACATAACAATCACAAATAAAAAACAATACTATACAAAAAAACTAAGCTACATTTGACCAAATTATGTTCATGCATATCTCTAGAAGCTTGGAGAATTGTGCATGTGAGTAATCAGATAACAAGAGAGACTTGATCTATATCTCCTAGTCCGTTTAAATCCTTTGTCCCTTTAATTTCCACAAGAAACTCAACCTTCATGATTAAGTTTTGTATTTGCATTTCTAATAAAACATTGCATGAAATATCAGTTGTAGGAGGCACACGATTACAGAACTTCATAATTGTTACCCCTGGTTCGGTTTCTCTAGCATGACCTGGGTGGTCTTTTTCCCCAATTCCATAGGTAGCACATTAGTGCATCCCTTCTTAGCAACAAAACCTTCAAAAACATTGCTAGATAGAGCATCCTATCAAAACAATAAAAGCACAAAAGTAACATAATTAAGTTAAGAAAATTAAGACCAAGCATAGTGATAATTTACAACATATGATTAGGAGAACATTTAAAATCTTATCTACTACTTTTTTCACCTTCTCACTGATAATACTACCGGTTTTCTCCATTCTAGCTCTCTTCAAAAGTTGTGCTCTAGATATCTTTGATGTAATTGGATCCAAATCATTGTCACTGATCTTTTGCCCAATGGTGATGAAACAATGATTACTTCATAGCTATATCAAGAATTTACACCACCTATAACAAGCTAAGTTTTGTATAAAAAATTAGAGCATACCATTTCTTACTCTAGGACAACGTATCCTTTACAATAAATCCTAGGATGGTACTCATTCTTTGACAATAACTCTTGGCCAATCTTACTTCTTTTTTGCTTAAAGAAACAAGAAAAAGGAAAAAGAAAAATTTCACCGCACACATAATACATTTTAAAAAATATAATAGTTAGTTTATATAATATCCTTAAAAATCTTTGTTAACTAACTCATCACAAAATCATCCTACTGCTCATGAGTTATAAAATCATACTCTTTGGGTGGACTTCTACATATATTTCCAACTTCATCTCTCAAACAAATTGTTCATAAATGAGATTTGAATTCCCTTCGTCTATCATTGATTCTTTGTATCACCCACTGCATTCTACCAGATCCAATAAAAAATAGACTCTATAAAAATGAGAGAATATATAGGCATAACAAATGAATCATGTAAAATATATCACATTTTCACTTTTAGATAAAGAAAGAGGAAAAATAATATTGATGTCTACATACTCACCTCAATATCTTCCCAAATAAGGTCCTTAAGACCTTCTCCACATTATTCCTAGTATCAATGTCGATTGGAACCCTTTCTCATGAAATGACTCCAATATAATTATTGAAAACTTTTCAAACTTCTCCAATTGGTTTTCATACTGAGTTCTGTTCCAATGTCAATTTTTGACCTTTAAGTCTCTTTCATAACTATTGATTTAGTTTTGAGGGCAGGGGCAAATGTCCATTCCCACACATTGTCTCATATTTTTTTCTATGATTTATAGTATGAAAAGCTTCTCTATTGCCATGATATATCCATCAAGTGTAATTCATATCAATACCATCCCAAAATAAGTGATGACGCAAGGTGTCTTTGTCAAGCCACTTCCCAAAATCACACTTTGTGAAAGGACAAAGAAGCCTAATATCATTTCCTACATGTTCAATTGTGCACCTTACCAATATACCGACACCTTTTCCATAATCTTCAGACAAACAATTTGGTGACATCCACTTTTGATCCATTATTGCACACCGATTATTCTTGTTTAATTAAAAAAATAGTTTCAGTTTGTAATTTGCATTTTGGAAGGGGTTCTTTTGGGGCATAAGGGATAATGGGTACAATAACTTGTCTCTATCATAGCATAGTTATAGATGTGTTCTCTCATTGATAGTCAATTCAACTCCTCATATTATAGTACTATTAGAGTATTTTTCCATTAGTAACTTCTCTATCTAAATTCAAATCCCTAAACCCCAAAGTGAGCAATTGAACAAAGATTGAGTATTGTAAGAGAACTAGAAATACCATGATTTGCCTATTCCTGGTGTTCAATTTAGGGATTCTGATTTTTCAATCAATTTTATGGAACTTACTAAGATAGACACAAGGAGTCAATGATGCTTACCTTGTCAGATTTTCTGACATATACCATGGAGCATGGTAACAAGGCGACCTAGGGTTCTATGCCCCTCTTGCACAGCTCCTCATTAACTATCAACCATCTCATTTTTGTTGTCATGATTCTACTAAATGGCAGCCCAACATCTGCGACAAACCTCCAACTACTGGACATGCATCACTTATCCCCATTTAATTTCTAAGGTCATAGCTAAGCATTTGCACAATAGGGTTGTTTATGCAACAAGGTGTTGTGATATCTTGTATGCAACCATTTGTTACCATTTGTCGTTCTTTGGGCAAGTGCATATTCATGTCACTTTACTACATCTTCACAATACTAATTTTGTTGATATTTTCATGATCTGATATTAGAACTTTGAAATGCCTACACCACTTAAAACCTTAGCATATACTATAACTATCTTGAATAACTACCACAAGTGATTGATATTTTGGGAAACAAAAATGAAAAAATATTTCCAAAAGAATGGTATTTTTGGTTGATGAGTACTAAAGCATATATACCTCTGAATTGCTAGAGTATTTTGAATTTTAGCAAGACAAGGTGTGTTGCCATCAAATTGGGCTACAAACGGGCCATATCTTTGAAAAAATACAGACAAAACAAAATGCATGTTAAGGAAAACAAGGTTCCATGTCTATTGCTTCTACTATCTGGACTTGTTGGGATTTTTAGATTGATGTAAAATGCAAGTTTTTTCACGTATTTCCCTATTTGTACTACCCTTCTATTTCATCCACTTCAATCAAGATCTATAATGGGAAAGGAAAAAAATAGGCAATGACGACCCGTTGGGTTTTATTTACAATGATAATAACATAGTTTCTTATGATGGTGCACAAAATTAGCATGACAACCAATATATTTTATATTGTGATTAGCAAGAAAACCTTCAAAGGCATTGTTTTCTCTGGATATACAACAAATTTCTAAGAAAAAAACTTCAATTTACTCAATATTATGCAACTTTTCACTTGTGAGGCGTATAGAGAACACATTGAGATACAAAATTGCTTGAATAGAAGATGAATTAGAGTCGATAATATCATAGAACTAACAACTCATAATCTGATAGAACTACCAATTCATGTATAGATAAAAAACTCTTTGATTATATTTAACTAATGCAACCAATAGCAATTTGGTATGGATTTCTTAACCCCTACAAACTTGTAATCTGTAATAAGTTATAATTTTAGTTCTTCAGTCTATCATATAGTCACAAAGACCACCCAAAGACTCAACATATGATATTACTGCATAGAATTTGCTTCTTTAAGTATATTTATTGTCTTGTAGACTTTGATAACTTAGTCCATTCATTTAGTATTATAATTTTGCATTGAAATCAAAACAAATTCGTCTCCTTCAATCACATATGTCATATACCCCCTGCTCCACACACACATATCGAACATGTGATACTATTACATAAATAAGCACATTTACACCTTGAGATTTCTCTTTCTCATAATTTTTTTGGGTTTCATCCAAGGGGTGATAGAACTAGGCATTTACTTCATTGATTAACACTAACAAATGGATTTCTCAAAATTCAATTTTACAAATACAATGTCCATGGTTTTGGAGTCATGCGATTAGGTGAACTATGATAATAAGAACCCCCTTCCTCGGGGCCAAAAAGAAAGGGTGTGGCGAGTGGTGAGGGAACATTGGTATCTAGTCAATTCAAGTCATGGTTTTTAATACCATTGAAACACACATTGACTTGAGGTTTATGTTCTATACTGCTACCAAATCTTCCTATAAACATATTTCTCAGTAGAATTGAGCATAATGCTTAACGTCTATGTGATCTCTGATAGAATGTTTGCTGGAAGATAAGGAAGAGTCTTTTATAATAAATTATTAGGGTCATTTCATCACCCTCTCATGTGCTTATTTCAAGTATTGTAGACTACTTATAGGATTACTATTTCTACTATTATAGAGTCCTTATCAGACTAAGGACCATGATAGCCTTGTGAGATTAGGTTTTATAGTATTTAATCCATCATAGGGGGTTGTTGATATGCTTCCTAATGTAGAGGAAGCTCATGTAGCATGCACCATATTGACTTCAAAGTCTAATTCCTAGGCCATATTTTGAACAAGTTCTATCCAATATGTGGATGATCTAATGCTATGCCAATACATACCTACTACATACAATAATTGAAAAGAAAGAAAAATGGAAAAGAACCTCATTATGTCAGATTTATGGACATTGATCAAAATAGTAGCAGAGGGCAAGATAATAATAATAAATGGTTACAAATATAATAATGAAATCTTGGTCATACATGCATTATGGTTATAGCCAAATAAGGTCTATAATGTTTTTACTTGTATCACATAAAGGATTTGAATGTGTATGACAGTTCGATCTAGGTATAATGCCTAGTAAAGGTGATGTGTTTATCAGTGATGAGTTTAGGGGATTGATATCACATAATGAAAGTGAAAGGGAAACATAAAGGTATTCCAACTCCTATGGAATCCTTATCAATATGGCCATGATCTTAGAGGATTGGTCTAATCCAATACCTAGTTGTACTCTCAACATGATCTCCCAATTCCCTAGTTTATTTTGAACATTACCATCTCTTACATTAATATTTAGATCATGAAACTTTTATAAACATCTTGTCACCTCTCACTAGGCAACAACTATCCACATGGCTCACAAGGCCCATTAAACATCTTGTCACCTCTCACTAGGAAACAACTATTCACATGGCTTACAAGGCCATTAAACATCTTGTCACCTCTCACTAGGAAACAATTATTCACATGGCTCACAAGGGCATTAAAGATCTTATCAACTCTCACTAGGAAACAACTATTCACATGGCTCACAAAACCATTAAACAACTTGTAACCTCTCACTAGGCAACAACTATTCACATGGCTCTCAAGGCCATTAAACATCTTGTCACTTCTCACTAGGCAACAACTATCTCTAGGTCATAAGACCTAAATAAACATTATACTTGTTGTACAAGTATTTCACATATCTCATAAGGCTTATGCAATAAGAGAGATACAACATTCCCATTATTAGGGTTAGGGTTTCCCTTTATAGACGAATAGGGTTTCAAGTTCATATTATCAATCCAAACCCTAATTCATTGTTCCACGCATCTAGGAGAAGACATTGATATCATAAGTATTCAATCATACTTATTTATTCTCATCATTTATCATTAAATGATTATCAACGTAAAATATGAGTTTCTCTCTCATCCTCACTAGGATATTGATTACACCATACTTTATTAAATTGGCTTAACCCTTTCTCAAAGGTGAAAAACCACTAGAGGGGGGTGAATAGAGTTTTTAAATATTTTAAAAATTATTTAACTCAAACAACCACAATTGAAAATGGAAGAAGGAGACAAGTGTTTAGAGTGGTTCCAACCTTAGCAAATACTAAGGTTGTCAGTCCACTACCCGGTTGCTTACCCAACTGGGATTTTGAAAGTATTAATTTTATTACCTTCATAAGGATTTATACAAAATACAATACTTTCTTACACCCCTTGAACAGCCTTCACTTGAAGTAGATGCACCGACCTGAGGTAGCCTTCTTGAAGTAACTCCAAGCTCCCCCTTGAAGTAGCCTTCCTCTCTAGAAGTAACCTCCCGTTGCACCAGCCTTCTTGAAGTAGCTCAAGGCCCCCTTCTTCACCAAGAAGATCTCTAACCTCTCCAATCCGCAGCCTCCAACCTAGGAGTAGCAAGGAGAGTACAAACAATAATAGAGAACAAGAAAGGAAAAAGGAAATTACAACTTATCCTTTTCTAGCACAAGGCTTGATTTTCCTAGATGAAGCGTGTAGATCTCCTAACCAAAGTGTATGGAATTGTAATTGTAGTGGATAGGAGATGCCAGCCTATAGGACACGAAATTTGAGCTAAGAAGGGAAGTATCCAATTGTCACAATGCTCAATTGCTCACAAACATGTTGCTCAATGTAAGTGTATGCTCAAAGATTGCTCAAGTGTAAAAGCAAGTAAGTTTAGGTGTCCTAAGGCATGTCCTATTTATAGGAATGTCCTACAAGTGCTTAAGGACGTTCTAGATACTTTCTAGGGGTTTCCAAGTGCTTAACTAGCCGTTAGGTATAAGTTAGTTGCTTTAACAATGGCTAGTTAATTAATTCTGCAGTTGCTGTCAGAGTCCATCTCGGTCGAGAAATGGTCGACCGAGACACCTACTCGGTCGAAGTTTTGTCGACCGACAGGCTCTCTGGATCAAGTGTTTGCAACGTTTATCTCCAACTGCCAACTACCTTGTCAGCTGTGTCTAACGGCTACTTGGGTCTTTCTCGGTCGAGAAGTTTGTCGACCGAGAGTGTCTCGGTCGAAGATTTTGTCGACTGAGATAGACCCTGTTTCAATGTTTCAAATAAAGACATTAAGTGTGTGTATGAGTGTGCATATGTGACACTATTGAAGGGAATGACCTATCTAAATGTGGTGTTTAGCTAGGGAAGATCTAACACTTGATTTACATGAAGTCTAAGTACTTGTACATTATATATTTGTACAAGTTTACAATTGATTACATTTCATGACATTTACAATCATTCAAGCATATAGATTCCCTAGTGCTTTGTCATTCACCTTATTCCTGCAACACTCAAGTAGCACGTTAGATCAACAAGAATGAAATGTTTGTCATTATCAAAACAAAGGGATTTACAGATGTCCATTTAGCCAACAATCTCCCCCTTTTTGAAGATGGCAAACATTTCCTAAATAAGAAAATATAAGACATGTGAGTTTCATACCTGAAGATTACCTTTGTAAATTTCTTCTCTTGTTTATAAAATGTGTGCTTATTATTCCCATGAATTATGGAACATGAAATCCAATTCTTTAGGGAATATAGCAACTTTCAATGTAAAGCCAAGAGTTTATGAAACTCATTGATTGAGTTTTGTACAAATACTAAGTTTTATATTTATTTCTCCCCCTTTGTCATTTCAAAAAGATATCTGTTTAAGAATAAGTATTGCTCCCCCTTAAATACATATCCCTTTTCAATAGATGGTCAATTTAGCCACAATTTTAAATTTTAGGTTTCTTTTGATTTATGACATATTTATCACTCCCCTTACTATGTATGCTCTACTAGAGTAGTCTTATAAGCCATATTCAAATGATGCCATAGAGGAATATCCAATATAATCAGTAAAGATAACTAATTCATTTGAATCATGGAATTATTACAATCATGCAAAGATAGCCATTTCATGTAAGGATAACCATTTCATTACGATCATGCAAAGATAACCATTTTATTACAATCATGCAAAGATGACCATTTTATTACAATCATGCAAAGATGACCATTTTATTACAATCATGCAAAGATAATCACTTCATTACAACGGACACTCCAAATCTCACTGGAAAGACTTAAGTATTACATCAATATCAGGGTCTTTTCCAAGAAATGGCTCAGCTCCATAATACTGGACTAAAGTTTGCCACTCCAAAGCACCTGTCTTGGTTAAAGCATATGCTTCTAAGAAGGTAGGAACACGATCAAAACGAAATGAGCAGCAATGTCTTGTAATTGTATTGAGGAGAACTGAGCATGTGTGAGATCTGTAGATGGTGGAGGTGGAGGTTGGTAGTAGTTGTAAGATGGATTATATGGATTGAGCATGCCAGGATTTAAAGAATAAGGATATTCATCTGGTTGATTTGGAGAGAGGGTTTGCATCCTTTGATTTAGGTAGGTCATGGCATGGTGGTTATAGTCTAATTGTCTGCTTAGATGATATTGTGACCCAGCAACATAGGTTAAGGTGTTTTGGATGGGATCATAGGATGGGTTGGTAGGAGGAGGTGGTGGTGGTATATCTTGAGTAGATGTCTCACCTTCCGTCCTAGCCCTCTTGTGACCAAAATCAATTCCCATTTTCTCTACTGTGTTTTTGCTTATTTTTTGTGGTCTTCTTTCCCATGTGTATCCCATATCCTCAATTTGTGTTTTAAGAAAGTGTTGAGTGATTTGGCATACAAAATCAGCATATGGGGGATTGCCAGAAAACTCAAGCATGTTCTTAAGGATTATGCGGATAAAATTTGTGGGAATACGTTTGATAATGGCATAAATTAAACACATGCGAAAAATAGGAACTTCAGACTTGTTAGCTCTAGGATGTATGTTTGTGGAAACAATAATGTTGACAATCCTAGCTGCTGGTTTGAGATTAATGGCATAGTTGGTACCCCTATCTTCGTGACAAGTAGTATTAGATTGAAAAATGGCTCGTTTAATGTCACTAAGACTAACAGTATTATCACCTTGGGAGAGTGTATTGAGTGGATTTCCAGTTGTAAGGTCAAGAGTGTCTTGATATTCATCTAAGTCGATGTTGAGCATGTCAAGAATATCCTCTTCAGTAAATCGAAAGCTATGCCCATTGACCATAGAGTAGAAGAAGTTATTTTCATTTTCGGAATGGGAGATTAGGTTTGCATAGAACTCATTTACCACTTTTGAAGAGTAGGAAGGGAAGGAAGGGTTAAGAAATTCTTTCAAATTTTGCACCTCAAAAAGATCTTCCAGATCGACGATGCTGAGGAAGTCCATGACGTCAACCGGCCGTCGTGGAAGAGGAGTTTTGGAGGAGAGCCCGAGATAGCAATCACCAGCATCTGCGTCGACGAAGGGGATGTCGTTGATGATCGTCAATGGAGGAGTAGCCGCCCTTCCTTTCTTGCTAGCAACTTTCTTCTTTCCACATGTAGAGGATGAAGCCATTTCTTTGCTTTGAGGTGGAGAAGAAGCAAGAAAGTCTTGAGGATGAAGAAGCTAAAGGATTACACAAGAATGCACTAGAGAGAAGCTATGGAAGTAAGAATATGAGAGTGTGTGACAATGACCCATTTTTGGTCCTTTTTATATCAATTCAGTGACCAGGTCAGTCGACAATTTGTCGACCGATCGACCGCAACGGTCATATCCCAGACGCGCCACTCGGCCCCCCAACGGTCGACTGATGAGTTGCAACGGTCATAAAACGGTCGGATTGCAACGGTCATATCCCAACGGTCAATTCTCGGTCGAACAACTGTCGACCGACATCGGCTCGGTCGAATGATAATTCCACAATGATTGTGTTTACTAGAACACATAATTTCTACATGGGTAGACCAGAAAATATGAACAGAGATTTCTAAGCATAATTTCAGTTTTAACAATAGTGACCGGATCGGTTGATCATTTCTCGACCGACTATTGTTCTCGGTCGACAGATTCTCAACCGAGAATGGTTCTTTATTATTTCAAAATTTGTTTTTTTTAGTATATATCCCAGTTAGATGTTTTGGATACTTGAACTAATTTGTTATGCTACTATGTTGAGTTGAGATAGACATAGAAATAATCAACTAAGGTCCTTGGTCATATCTCAACTTAATTCCGTGCATTTAGTTTGGAGGTTTTGGAACCCAAACTAACTCGACATCCTTTTTCTTATAAGGACATGAAAAGGAATAGTGACCAAGGTGCAAACAATAATGACAACATATAGAATCAACCTCATATCTTTTTCTATGATTTTGGTCTAGGTTGTTCTTTGTTATATTTGTATTTGTGCCTTTAGGTATATATATAGATTGATGTGCTTGTGTCTTTCTCCAACTAGGTTTATGATAAAATTTTCCCTTAGGCTTGTAACCTAGTCCTCTCCTTCCAACTTGATGGTAGGAATCATTTAAGATTTGATCAAGAATACCATTATTATTTAGACTACTAACTTTTGTTTGTAACTTAGCAATCCATCCATTCTCTTCTTGATATCTAGCTTTGCTTGATCTAGATTAGATGATAATGAATTTCTTTCTTTCACGATAGTATCATAATCTAGATGTGAGCACAAAACAGGTTGTTTTTGAATACCGTTCACTTGAGTTTGCAAATTTAACTTTTCTAGAGAAAGAAGATTGCAATTTGCTTCTACATATTTTAGCTTGATATTATGATCTTCAATAACCTTTTTGAGATCTTCATTTTCAGATGTAAGAGCAATAAGTTTAGCATGTAACTCATCATTTTCTTTATTAGATTTCTTTAATTTCTTCTTGCACTCAATATATTTATTATGTGTCTCTTCAAGACTAGAAACTAGCTCTTCTTTAGATAAATAAAAAAGGCTTACCTCTTCTTCTTCTTCTTCTTCACTTATTGTAGCAATAAGGCATTCTTTATGCGTATCTTCCTTCTTTGACCTCCATGGGCAACCAAGTGTTGTGTGGCTTGTTCCTAAGCACCAACTGCAACTTGTTGAAGATTGCTCCATACTTTTCCTTTGTTTGCGGTTGTAGACACCACCACCCTTCATACTTCAAGAATCGATTAGAGCTCCTTGAAGCCTGCTCTGATACCAATTGAAAAACCACTAGAGGGGGGTGAATAGAGTTTTTAAATATTTTAACAATTATTTAACTCAAACAACCACAATTGAAAATGGAAGAAGGAGACAAGTGCTTAGAGTGGTTCCAACCTTAGCAAATACTAAGGTTGTCAGTCCACTACTCGGTTTCTTACCCAACCAGGATTTTGAAAGTATTAATTTTATTACTTTCACAAGGATTTATACAAAATACAATACTTTCTTACACCCCTTGAACAACCTTCACTTGAAGTAGATGCACCAACCTGAGGTAGCCTTCTTGAAGTAACTCCAAGCTCCCCCTTGAAGTAGCCTTCCTCTCTAGAAGTAACCTCCCGTTGCACCAGCCTTCTTGAAGTAGCTCAAGGTCCCCTTCTTCACCAAGAAGATCTCTAACCTCTCCAATCCGCAACCTCCAACCTAGGAGTAGCAAGGAGAGTACAAACAATAATAGAGAACAAGAAAGGAAAAAGGAAATTACAACTTATCCTTTTGTAGCACAAGGCTTGATTTGCCTAGATCAAGCATGTAGATCTCGTAACCAAAGTGTATGGAATTGTAATTGCAGTGGATAGGAGATGCTAGCCTATAGGACACGAAATTTGAGCTAAGAAGGGAAGTAGCCAATTGTCACAATGCTCAATTGCTCACAAACAGGTTGCTCAATGTAAGTGTATGCTCAAAGATTGCTCAAGTGTAAAAGCAAGTAAGTTTAGGTGTCCTAAGGCATGTCCTATTTATAGGAATGTCCTACAAGTGCTTAAGGACGTTCTAGATACTTTCTAGGGGTTTCCAAGTGCTTAACTAGCCGTTAGGTATAAGTTAGTTGCTTTAACAACGGCTAGTTAATTAATTCTGCAGTTGCTGTCAGAGTCCATCTCGGTCGAGAAATGGTCAACCGAGACACCTACTCGGTCGAAGTTTTGTCGACCGACAGGCTCTCTGGATCAAGTGTTTGCAACGTTTATCTCCAACTGCCAACTACCTTGTCAGTTGTGTCTAATGGCTACTTGGGTCTTTCTCGGTCGAGAAGTTTGTCGACCGAGAGTGTCTCGGTCGAGGATTTTGTCGACCGAGATAGACCATATTTCAATGTTTCAAATAAAGACATTAAGTGTGTGTATGAGTGTGCATATGTGACACTATTGAAGGGAATGACCTATCTAAATGTGGTGTTTAGCTAGGGAAGATCTAACGCTTGATTTACATGAAGTCTAAGTACTTGTACATTATATATTTGTACAAGTTTACAATTGATTACATTTCATGACATTTACAATCATTCAAGCATATAGATTCCCTAGTGCTTTGTCATTCACCTTATTCCTGCAACACTCAAGTAGCACGTTAGATCAACAAGAATGAAATGTTTGTCATTATCAAAACAAAGGGATTTACAGATGTCCATTTAGCCAACAAAAGGTATGTTAGCCTACACTTATTAAAGTGCATTAAACTCTTTATGTCTTAATGTATCATTTGACATAAAACACTACATATGTCAGTCAATCAAGTATATTGAATTGAGGTGCTTCTACCCTATTGGGAAAAGAGGTGTGTGCTTGCTTCCATATCGGGTAAAGAGGTGTGTGTGCTCCACACCATATTGGGAAAAGAGGTGTGTGTGCTTCACACCATATCGGGAAAAGAGATGTGTGTATGCTTCACGCCATATCGGGCAAAGAGGTGTGTGTATACTTCACACCATATCGGGCAAAGATGTGTTTGTATGCTTCACACCATATTGGGCAAAGAGGTGTGTGTGTGCTTCACACCATATTGGCCAAAGAGGTGTGTGTCTTCTTCACACTATATCGGACAAAGTGGTGTGTGTGTACTTCACACCATATCGGGTATAAGGTTTGTAATTGACCCCATATCGTGCACAAGGTGTGTGTATGTGTCACTCATATCTTCCACGAGGTATAAATTCATCACTATATCATGCTAGTGGTTGTGTTCATATCATCATATCGAGTTACCATATCGGGATGGCATGTCAGGTTAAACCCTTATGTTCATACTCTTTCATACCTTCATGAGATCAATCCTATCACGTGTTGAGTGACAGGCTAGACAACTGGTTGAACCCCTCACAATTAGCCCATTACACAAAATGATATGGGTGTGGGGTTCCAAGGTATATCGGATTCCATATCACCATCTAGGATTTCAACACCATATCGGGTATAAGGTGTATGTGTACTCACCATATCGACTTTGAGGTGTATGTGTGTGTCACCATATAGTGCATAAGGTTTATGATCATCACTATATCTTTCTAGAGGTGTATAGCCATCACTATCTAGGGTTTCAACACCATATCAGGTAAGAAGTGTATCCTTCAACACAATATCGGGTTAGAGGTGCTTCAATCCAACACGGGTTGAACCATGATGATTTCATCATAATAAACCTCTAGACTCTTGTTTTTACTATTATAATTCATGGACAAAAGTCCTAGGTACTACTATAGCTCACGGGTTCATCAATTATGCAAGAAAATATTATTTGAAAGTAAATCATTGAACTAAGACAAGATTGATGGTAAATAATAACATAATTGAGTTCAAGCTATATAACCTACCTCAAGATCAACTTCAAAGATCAAAGCTCCAAATCTTCACATTCCCAAGGTTGAAGATGAGCTTATCAAAGGTCCAAGACTAGAGTTCCTCAACACTATGCATGATACCCCACCACTTGTGTTTGATATCTTTCACTTAGTCGATATCACTTTGCTATGGGTGATATCTCTTTGCTATGGCCGATACTAGGGCCCTATGCACGATACTCCTTCACCTATGCATGATACCAATACTCTATGCATGATATCTAAGAGCAAAGGGGTGGTTAGATTCGAAAAATTTCACTTATAGGTGAAAGGAAGGGTATATATACTTGAGGTTCATGAAAAGTGTGCATATGAGGTGTCATCATTTTAAGATACGAGGTGCCACATGTCCATGCATGGTTGACACTTTTCCTTGCATGCACTCCTATTTATATTGACATGCAAAATAATTGAGGATAATCTAGAGATGATATTTTAGCCATTACTTATCTCTTTGGATAAGATATCTCAACTTAATCACCACTTTATTCACAACCCGATGCAACTTTTCCAAGGAAGTTGTAAACCGATACACTTCACCTCCTTGAGGTGCTTAGATCGTCATGGACAAAGCCAAGAGTTCACAAACCGATATGAGACTCCCTCTATGGCTCCTTGGCTGATAGACACTCTCATATGAACTCTACAACGTGATACAAGCTTAAATTAGGGTTTCATATTCAACTCGTTCTTGGTCTTTCTATCACCAAGAATACTATCACTTATACATGATTCAAACATGGTGTATACTTATTTATCTCTCTTTTAAAAGATAATATAAGGGAGAAGGAACACTCTAGATGTGGTAATTTTCATATCAACCCTTCATTTTGCGTAAATTACAATTTGTACCAAAATTGGTACACAAGGCACTAACATTATTCAAACAAGTTCAAGACTGGACTTTTAGGCTTTCCACAAGCCACCAATTAGCATCATTCTCTCTCTTATGATGTTAAAGCACTTAAGGCATATTCACACATGTGACATATTGCAATATAACCCCTCATCTTAGGTAAATTGCATTTGGTCCAAAATAAGAGAACATTGCTCAAACATTATTCAAACATGACCAAACTTGAAACATAAGTTTGTCACCTGATAAAAAAACACTTTAGAGGATTATATTAAAGTTCTGAGTAACTTATTTAGCCTAAACAAATAGGGTTAGCCCTAAACCCAGGTCAGGGATGTTATAAGTTATAAACCCCTAACATGGATTTCGTCCCCAAAATCCCAGATGAAGGGAGCCAATTGTTACTCATGCATCTTACCATCAAGCTGTTGACCTAGGTGTTGCACATTGCCCATATTTTGATAATGACTTAACCATTCCATTCATATGTATCTAACAAATCTATTTGAGATCATTGCAGATATTAGATACAAGAAAAGAATCACTTTTATCTCCATAGCTTCTCTTCCGGCACATGCAAAACATGTGACTTTTAACCGCTTTGTAATATAGCCCTTAGAGGCTTAGAACATTTTATGTAATCACTCATAATCATGTTTTGCATTGTATCTAAGATGGATAAAATGATTGGGACTCAAAAATCCATCGTTTGTACAGTTTATGAAAATTCCAAAATACCCTTAACAGGGATTTTGTCGGCCGAATTACAAACTCGACCGATCCATGTATTGTGGAATTTTCTGGGCTGTCGGCCGAGTTTCCAACTCAGCCGATCCCTGTTCGGTCGAGTTTCAATGATAGGAAACTCGGCCGATCCACTGGTCAGTCAAGACTGAAGGTCGACTGATCGGTCGAGTTTCCCCATGGAAACTCGGCCGACAGTCTGCCTCTCAGCCTTGTCGCCTAGTGTGTCGGCCGAATTGCCTTTTATGAAACTCGGCCGATCGAACTGTACTGGAATGCAGAAAAAGCAATTCCAACCGTTGGAGGAGTTGGTGGGACCCAAAATAGATCCGTTGCAAGTTGTAAAACGGCTAGTTTGTGCCACTTAACTCACCCAACCTCAAAGGGACACCCTCAACTATAAATAGGACCTCTTGGACTTCATTCCAAGGTTGCTCATTCACATATGCTTGGTCCTTGCCTTAGTTGAGTGGTTTCTAATCCTTTGAGCCCCTTTCTCTCTCTACCTTCAAAGCAAATTCGTGAGTATGAGTGAGTTAGGATCCCATGTATGAGAGCTATCATTTGTAATCTTGTAAAGCTCTCCTTTCCACTTCTCCCATCTCCATTCTCTATGAAGATTGATTGAAGTTTCTTCTCCGAGTGAAAGAGAAGAAGGTTGCTGTTCTTCCCCGAGTGAAGGAGAAGAAGGCTAGCTGCTCCAGGCCTCCGAGTGAAGGAGGAAGGTGCTAAAGCTCTCCGAGTGAAGGAGAGGTGCAAGGCAAAGCTCAAGCAAGATGGGTAATTCCTGCAAGGCCGAAGACTAGAGCAAGAGTAGGTAAGTCCTTTGAAGAAGGCTGAAGACTACTTGCTTGGTGGGTAAGTCCTTGGTGAGGTAGAAGATCTTGGCTTGATATATAAGTCCTTGGATGGTTGGTAGTTGTAGCTTGTAATCTTATTGTGTGATATATATAAGAGAACCAAGTTACAAATCCTAGAGCCTAACCAACTCTAGGTAGTGGACTGACATTGCTCCTAAGTTTAGGACATGGAACCACTCTAAACCACCTGTCCAAGTGCATGCTTTCCTTGTCTCTTATCCTTGCTTTGTATGGTAGTTTAGGACATCAAATTGCTGTTTTGAATTGTGTTCTGCACTTAATATAATTTGGTGGTCTAATCACTTTTGTGAAGTTTGTGAAGCTCTATTCAACCCCCCCCTTCTAGAGCCCATTGATCCAACAAGTGGTATCAGAGCAGGTCTTCTCCAAGCTACTTCAACAAGTAGGAGAAGATGGGCGATTCAGCTCTTGGGTCACTCAATCTTGAAGGAAGCTTCTCCATGAGACCCCCGGTCTTCGACGGCACAAACTTCCTATATTGGAAGAGAAGGATGCAATTCTACATCCAAGGCGTGAGCTACGAGATGTGGAAGATAGTCCATCTCAAGTATGAAGAGCCGAAGGGGAACATCACCACGTGGACGGAAGATGAGATGAAGCGTGCTCAACTCAATGCTAAAGCCATTAGCATCATCTACGCCGCCCTCTCTCCATCGGAGTTCAACCGCATCTCTTCATGGGACACGGCTCATGAGATTTGGCACAAGCTATGTGTCACATATGAAGGGACGGAGCAAGTCAAGGAGGCCAAAATCTATATGCTTGGTGGCCTACTTGAGAATTTCAAGATGGGGAAGAATGAAAGAGTTGCGGACATGTACACAAGGCTAAACGTCATCCTCAACAGTCTTGCAGCCCTTGGGAGTGTCATGGATAGAGGTACCATCAATGCAAAGATCTTGAGATCTCTTCCAAAGAGATGGGAGCCGAAGGTCACTTCAATTGAAGAAGTCTACAAGCTGAGCGAGTTGTCAACCGAGGAGCTGGTTGGTAATCTCCAAGCACATGAACCAAGGCTCGACAAGCAAGAGGAAGAGGAGAAAAGAGAAGAGAAGGAGTCCAAGAAGATGAAGGACACAGCCTTCAAAGCTCAAGTTGAAGAAATGATGCGGCAATAACAACTTGCCATGAAGTCTCCCTGCCCTTCCTCAAGCGAAGATGAAGGTGCAAATGATCATGAAGCCAACTATTCAAAAGGAAGACACTTCAAGGGCAAGCCATCATCCTCCACTCCTAGATGCTACGAGTGTGGTCAAAAGGGCCACTACAAGAATGACTGCCCAAAAGCCAAGAAGGGCTATCATAAGAGCAGCCACAAGAAGGATGACAAATACAAAAGAGAAGCCAAGTACAAGAAGAAGAACAAGAAGGAGAGAAGACCCAAAGATGCAGCTCATGCGGCATGGGAGGAGTCCTCTACTTCAAGTTCCTCAAGCTCCGAGGATGGTGAATGTCACCTTGCACTTATGGCTTCTACTAGTGAAGAAGTAATTGAGGTAAGTGAGGTAAGTAAGGTAAGTGACGAAAGTTTACTTGATTTATCTAAGGAAACCCTCATTGAAATGCTTAATGATTGTCAATCATCTTTTGCTAAATGTAAGGCTAAAAGAAAAAGATTAGGAAAGATAGTTGATGATCTCTATGCCAAGATTGACATTCTAGATCAAAATGAGAAATTACATCTTGATAGCATAGATTCTTTACAAGGGCAATTTCTAGACCTTGAACTTCAATATAATGGAGTAGAGGTTGAGAATGGTACTTATCTTAAAACTATTGAAAATCTTAAGATAGAGAACCAAAATTGCCTAGATGAGCTAGATGTTCTAAAAACTGAAAATGTTGAACTTAAGCTTATTGATGATGCTAGGAGAGATGAAGTGTATGCTTATCAAAGGGAAATTGTAGTCCTTAAATCTGAAAATGCTAAACTTCTTGCACAAACAAATGATTTATCTTCTAGACCTATCTTGCCTAGAAATGAAGTTGCTAACTTAACTCTTGAAAAAGACTCTCTTCTTACTAAAGCCCTCTGTCTTGAGGCCGACCTGTTGCATGCTAGAGAAGATCTTGCTAGTTTATCTACTACCATTACAAATCTTAGTGATGATAATGCTAAATTAAGATCTACTTTGCAAAGGTTTCTTTCGGGTAAGAAGTCTCTAAATGATGTTCTAGAGCACTCTACCAAACAAGTTGGTACTAGTGGTCTAGGATACAATGCGACTACTCCAAAAGGTAAGAAGAAGAAAAAGGGTAAGAAAAAGAGTGTGGAAACTCCAATTTTCAATGGAGAGTCTTCCGGCTCTAAAAATCCCATGGTATGTATGCATTGCAAATGTGATGATCATTATTCTACCTATTGTCCTTACAAGCCTAAGGGGACCAACCCAAATATGAAATGGGTCCCCAAGCTAACCCCGGACCCCAAAGTTTGAGTTGGGTTCCGACATCCTCTTTTCTTGCAGGTCACAAAGAAATGGATTGTTGATAGTGGCTGCTCTAAGCACATGACTGGAGAAATCAGCCATTTCAACAAAATTGTGAAGAAGAAAGGAGGATCGGTAACCTTTGGGGACAACAAAAAGGGTAAGGTTATAGGTGAGGGTGATGTAGGTAATGATTTGTGCATTAAAAATGTTTTGCTTGTTGATGGCCTACATCACAACTTAATTAGTGTTAGCCAATTATGTGATAATGGTTATCTTGTGCTCTTTACTTCCTTAGAATGCTTGCTTCTAGATTCCCTGTCCTACAATGTCATATATAAGGGAACTAGAAATGGTAATCTATATGTGATAGTTCTTGATGCTTTAAAGCCCATACTAAATAGATGCTTAGTCGTGGATAAAAACGATCTTTCGCTTTGGCATCGACGTTTGGGTCATGTGAACTTGCATCAAATGAAGAAACTGAACAAAAAGGACTTGGTTCGAGGACTTCCCAAATTGGATTTTGAAAAGGATGAGGAATGTCAACCTTGTACTCAAGGGAAACAAACCAAATCCTCTTTCAAGTCCAAAGGGGTCATGAGTACCAAGAGAGTTCTAGAGCTTCTTCATATTGATCTCTTCGGACCTATGAGAACACAAACGCTTCGCGGCTCCAAGTATTGTCTTGTTATTGTCGATGATTTTTCTAGATTTACTTGGACTTTCTTTCTTGTTTCCAAAAGCGACACACTCGATGTTTTCTCGAGATTTTGTAAACGAGTTGAAAACGAAGCTTCTTGTCATGTTGTTTCCATCCGTAGTGATCATGGGGGAGAGTTTGAAAATGATCTTTTTGAACGTTTTTGTGAAAAATCGGGTTATTCGCACAATTTCTCTTCTCCTCGCACACCCCAACAAAATGGAGTTGTTGAGAGGAAGAATAGATCGCTACAAGAGATGGCTAGGACCATGCTTCTTGAGTATGACACTCCTAAGAAGTTTTGGGCTGAAGCCGTTAGCACCTCATGTTTTGTGCAAAACCAGTTTTCACTCATCCGACTTTTAAGAAAACCCCCTATGAGCTATGGCGTGGTAGGAAGCCGTCGATTGATTTCTTTCATGTGTTTGGATGTCCATGTTTTGTTTTGAACACCAAGGACTCTCTCGACAAGTTTGATCCGAAATCCTACAAGGCTTTCTTCCTAGGCTATAGCACTACTAGCAGGGCTTTTAGAGTGTTTAACATTGAACTATCTAAAATAGAAGAATCTATAAATGTTAAATTTATTGAAACTAACCCTGGTATTGGCAAGCATTTGGGTGATGATGATGTTGCAGATGAAATCATTCCTATCTTAAAAGAGCTCAACATCAAAGACAAAGGCAAGCAGGTTGAAGAAGAAGAAAAAGAAGAAGAAAGAAAGGATCCCACTCCCCGCTTTGCAAAAAATCACCCCAAGGAGTTGATCATTGGCAATCCGTTTGAAAGAGTGAGGACACGGGCTGCACACAACAAAGAACAAGCAGATAGTGCCTTCATCTCTCAACTAGAGCCAAAGAACATCAAGGAGGCCCTTGGTGATGATGAGTGGATCCTTGCCATGCAAGAAGAGCTTGAGCAGTTCGAGAAGAACCGTGTGTGGACCTTAGTGCCAAGACCAAATGATAGAAAGATCATTGGTACCAAATGGGTCTACCGCAACAAGCTTGATGAGCAAGGAAAAGTGGTAAGGAACAAAGCAAGGTTAGTAGCTCAAGGTTATAATCAACAAGAAGGTATTGATTTTGATGAAACCTATGCTCCTGTTGCTAGATTAGAATCTATTCGTATGCTACTTGCCTTTGCTAGTCATAAAAATTTCTTGCTTTATCAAATGGATGTTAAAAGTGCGTTTTTGAATGGTACAATCGAGGAGGAAGTATATGTTGCTCAACCTCCGGGCTTTGAAAATGATAAGTTACCCAATCATGTGTATTTCTTGCAAAAAGCTCTCTACGGACTCAAACAAGCACCTCGAGCTTGGTATGAGAAACTAAAGAACTTTTTGTTAGATAACGGGTATATCATGGGCAAAGTTGATTGTACTTTGTTTCTAAAACACACTTCTACCCATTTTCTCATAATTCAAATATATGTAGATGATATTATATTTGGCGGAACTGACCTTGATCTTTGCAAAGAGTTTGGTTCTCTTATGCATAGTGAATTCGAGATGAGTATGATGGGTGAGCTGACCTTCTTCCTAGGCTTCCAAATCAAACAAACCAAGGAGGGTAACTTCATCAACCAAGGCAAATACACACTTGAACTTCTTAAACGCTTTGGGATGGAGAACATGAAGCCGATGGATACACCCATGTCAAACACTGCAAAACTTGACAAGGATGAAGAAGGTGAGAAGGTAGATGAGAAGCTCTATAGAGGTATGATCGGAAGTTTACTTTACTTAACTGCCTCTAGACCTGATATAATGTTTAGTGTTGGCTTGTGTGCCCGCTTTCAATCAAGCCCTAGGAAATCACATCTTATTGCTGTCAAGAGGATTTTGAGGTACTTAGCCAAAACTCCAAACTTTGGACTATGGTACCCTAAGTCAAGGGACTTTACTCTTGTAGCGTATAGTGATGCTGACTACGCAGGTTGCTTGATTGATAGAAAGTGCACAAGTGGCACTTGCTTCCTCTTGGGACCATGCTTGGTGTCTTGGTTCTCCAAGAAACAGAGCACAGTGGTATTATCAACTACCGAAGCTGAATACATTGCAGCCGGAAGTTGTTGTGCCCAGGTCCTATGGATGAAGCAAATGCTCCAAGACTTTAACATTCATTTTGATGCTTCTTCTATTTTCTGTGATAATACTAGTGCAATAAATCTTTCTTATAATCCAATATTGCATAGTAGAGCTAAACACATAGAAGTTCGCCATCATTTTCTCCGTGATCACATTGTCAAAAAGGATATTTATATCACACATGTGGATACGGAAAATCAGTTGGCCGACATTTTCACTAAACCGCTTGCTAGAGAACAATTTAATTTTATTAGATCAAAATTGCTTATAACCTCTCTTGATGATGTTGAATTGCTCTCTAATTAGTTGGTTACATCTTATGTGTGTTGCTCTTGCTTATAAATGCTTTGATTGCTCAAAATGCTTGTTTTTGATAAAATTTATCTTGTTTCTATCTCTTCTTCGGGCTTTTCTCGCAAATCGGGTTTTAATCGACAAATAGTACCCTATGATGATGGGAATGTGCCTAAATATGCTTAATATACAATCTAGTCCAACCAGAAAAATTGCTTTAGGTCATTTGAGGCTAGGGCTAGAATCTAGGTTTTTCCCACATCAGGGATTCTGTCGGCCGAGTTGGAAACTCGGCCGATCGGTCGGGACAGGGCACCTGTGTGTTCTGTCGGCCGAGTTTCCTCTCCCTGGAACTCGGCCGATCGACGGCAGACGGGTTTAATATATATAGGAATCGGCCGACTTGCTCCCTCTCAACTAGAGCAAAGTCGACCGAACCCTAGCCGCCCAGCTCGACCCTTCCTCCCCTGGTGCTCTCCTCTCTCTCTCCGGACGTTTTTGCCCCCAAATCGGTTCGTTCGTGTGTCCTTGCTGCTCTTGAGGTGCCGCCTGTTCTCTCTCTCCGCGTGGATCGGCTCCGTTGCCTCGTTCTCCTCTCCCATGAGGTCCCAACGCCGAAAACGTGCTGTTCCTATCCCTTCCCCTGTGGTTCCTCTAGCGCCGAGGTATATGTCGTTTGATAATCTATCTTTTGTTGACAATGCTGCGGTTGCTCGCTACAAAGAGCTCCTTCCTCGCTCTCCCTTTCCTTTTCGAGCTCTTTATCAGCCGCATACCTACCACGCTGACCTTTTCGACGCTTGTAAAATCTTTCGCACACATCATCTTGAAGCCTTTTGTATTGAGGATGCCCGTTTTCATAATCTCAAGTATAGCACCAAAGCCGTCCGTGAATTCTACGCTAACTTGCGGTGGAATTACGACTCTTTGATCCCCTCTTCGGACACCTCAATCGTTTTGACATCCATGATCGCCGGCCAGCCTTTTCATATCACCGAACGATCTTTCAATCTTTATCTCAACGGAGATGTTGGCACGGCTTTGTGGATTTCCGATTACCCAAATTATTTTGATCTTCTGCACCCCGAGGACATCTATAAGGCAATCGAGGTTGACTTGACTGACATTCATAAGTTTCTCAAGCTCCCCGATTTTCCCTATAGAAAGAAGGGCACTTTGCCATCGTCCGCCCTGTCCTCCTCTCGCCGTGTTTTGGCGTTCGTTCTCAGCTGTAATGTCCACCCCAAGAAAAACCAAACGGACATCGCTGAGAACACAGCTATGATGATGTATCTGCTTTTGAACAACCATGGAGTCAAATGGGCCCGGTATATCCTTCACCACATGACCTGTTTTGACTCCGGAAAGAACACAAAGGGCACCCATCTTCCTTATCCTGCCCTAATTTGTGGTCTTTTCCAATCTGCTACTGGTAAATCTCTTTTCACCGACTTTCTCTACCGTCCTGATTGGAAAGGAGTTTATATCAGTGAGACCACTCTTCAGAAGAGTGTCCCTACCTCTGGTGCATCATCTTCTTCTGCTCCACCACCACCTCCACCTCCACCATCATCTGATGCTCCACCATCTCCACCCTCCACAGCTGCACCACCTCCTCCTGAGCCATCTTTCCGACCTCCTCCGCAGCCGGCTTTTGCTGACTTCCATGTCTCCAATGAGGCCCTCATGGGGTACCTCATGCATCAGCAAGCCTACAACATGCAGGTCCAGCAACATCACCATCAGGACCTGTGCCACATCATGTCGTCCATGTCTTTGTCCTGCCCTCAGCCCTACCCCACCTACGAGCCCTACCCCGGTGGCGACTACGCATCTTATGCGTATAGTCAGTTTTATCCTCCTCCACCCCCTTCTGCTTCCGCTGATCACTCTGCAGGTGGATACACTCACTCTCCTCCGGTTCTGGCGCTCCCAGGTGGCCGTCTGTCTGAGCTTCTGGCCCAGTACTCTTCTTCTGCTCCCCCCATTGAGGTTGCTTATGAGCTACATGCTCTTGGCATGACTTGGGCTGAGCAGAGTGCGCGGTGGCCTGGACGTGCTTTTGGTCCTCCCGATGAGGATATGGCTGATCAGGATGATGCTGACACTGACGCTGATGAGGCTACTGCGACGGATGCCGAAGACGATGACGATGACGATGCCGATGCTGAAGACGAGGCTACACCAGCTGCTGCTCCTCCTTCTGATGATGGCGATGAGGACTACCAGCCCGACGAGGACATGGAGGCTGCCGTTGATGATGTTGACATAGATTAGTATAGCTTAGAGTAGATGTGTCTAGATTAGTCTCGGATGACCATGATATATCTTTTTGGACTATGATTGTATTATTTACATTAGGCACATCATCTGAGTTGTACTATTGCTACTCCATTCGTTCGTGTAGTTTTTGTTTTGTCTTATGCTTTCTTTTGGAAACACTTTGTATGGTTTATCTTATAGTGTGTTCCATATTTTGATGAATGACAGGTTTCTGATTTCATGCTTTATCTTGATATTTATCTGTTTCTCTATGTTTTGGTTGATTGAGTGTTTGGAGAAGACCTTGCTTTTATGCTCTTCTATACCCCCCCTGCCTTTTTGAGATGACAAAGGGGGAGAAAGACCTCAATCATATTGTTTTTATTGCTTGTATGGTTCTTTTCTTGTCTATAAACTGAAATGCATCTAGACTTGTTTAGAATCATATAGTATCTATATATGCTATGCTTGTGTGTTAACTAACTATGCAGGAACGAGTAAGCATGAATTGAGGGGGAGCATTATAAATTGATCATATGTGCATCCCCTTGTAATTCTCTAAAGAAAAGGTACAATTTTCACATTCTTTTCAATATGTTGAGGAATGGTTTGTCATTGTCAAAAAGGGGGAGAATGTTGACCTAGGTGTTGCACATTGCCCATATTTTGATAATGACTTAACCATTCCATTCATATGTATCTAACAAATCTATTTGAGATCATTGCAGATATTAGATACAAGAAAAGAATCACTTTTATCTCCATAGCTTCTCTTCCGGCACATGCAAAACATGTGACTTTTAACCGCTTTGTAATATAGCCCTTAGAGGCTTAGAACATTTTATGTAATCACTCATAATCATGTTTTGCATTGTATCTAAGATGGATAAAATGATTGGGACTCAAAAATCCATCGTTTGTACAGTTTATGAAAATTCCAAAATACCCTTAACAGGGATTTTGTCGGCCGAATTACAAACTCGGCCGATCCATGTATTGTGGAATTTTCTGGGCTGTCGGCCGAGTTTCCAACTCAGCCAATCCCTGTTCGGTCGAGTTTCAATGATAGGAAACTCGGCCGATCCACTGGTCAGTCAAGACTGAAGGTCGACTGATCGGTCGAGTTTCCCCATGGAAACTCGGCCGACAGTCTGCCTCTCAGCCTTGTCGCCTAGTGTGTCGGCCGAATTGCCTTTTATGAAACTCGGCCGATCAAACTGTACTGGAATGCAGAAAAAGCAATTCCAACCGTTGGAGGAGTTGGTGGGACTCAAAATAGATCTGTTGCAAGTTGTAAAACGGCTAGTTTGTGCCACTTAACTCACCCAACCTCAAAGGGACACCCTCAACTATAAATAGGACCTCTTGGACTTCATTCCAAGGTTGCTCATTCACATATGCTTGGTCCTTGACTTAGTTGAGTGGTTTCTAATCCTTTGAGCCCCTTTCTCTCTCTACCTTCAAAGCAAATTCGTGAGTATGAGTGAGTTAGGATCCCATGTATGAGAGCTATCATTTGTAATCTTGTAAAGCTCTCCTTTCCACTTCTCCCATCTCCATTCTCTATGAAGATTGATTGAAGTTTCTTCTCCGAGTGAAAGAGAAGAAGGTTGCTGTTCTTCCCCGAGTGAAGGAGAAGAAGGCTAGCTGCTCCAGGCCTCCGAGTGAAGGAGGAAGGTGCTAAAGCTCTCCGAGTGAAGGAGAGGTGCAAGGCAAAGCTCAAGCAAGATGGGTAATTCCTGCAAGGCCGAAGACTAGAGCAAGAGTAGGTAAGTCCTTTGAAGAAGGCTGAAGACTACTTGCTTGGTGGGTAAGTCCTTGGTGAGGTAGAAGATCTTGGCTTGATATATAAGTCCTTGGATGGTTGGTAGTTGTAGCTTGTAATCTTATTGTGTGATATATATAAGAGAACCAAGTTACAAATCCTAGAGCCTAACCAACTCTAGGTAGTGGACTGACATCGCTCCTAAGTTTAGGACATGGAACCACTCTAAACCACCTGTCCAAGTGCATGCTTTCCTTGTCTCTTATCCTTGCTTTGTATGGTAGTTTAGGACATCAAATTGCTGTTTTGAATTGTGTTCTGCACTTAATATAATTTGGTGGTCTAATCACTTTTGTGAAGTTTGTGAAGCTCTATTCAACCCCCCCCCTTCTAGAGCCCATTGATCCAACACAAGCCTCCACATAACATCTTGATGTCATGGAGATGTCATAAAACTTTGACCAGCATAAAGTTCCTCCATACAGGGTTATCATAGAATCTATCATACAAGACACATATTCCACTGTCCTTTTCATTAATGATTGCAGTGTCAATCCTATGTCAGGTAACACTTTCTAAATTAGAGAAGTACTATATATACTTTGTATAACTCATGTGTCAAACCTCATTGCTTTGTCACGTTTCTCAACTCATATCTTTTATGTAATAATATTCTTGATCTTGAAAGTTTTCCATACCCCACACTCAGTTTAGAATTTGTCCTCCAAGGAAAAGCTAGAGTTACATTCCATCATCCATTTGGGACTACAAGTCTTATCATACTTTTATTATGTCAATCTAATCTATTGACACACACTAAACTTTCTTATGACTTATACCAACTATCTCGTTAGTTGTTTATTTTCTTATCATAAGGAGAGGATATTTGTCAAAGAAGACTTATCTCGGAGGTATCTCTAGATGTTATGTATAAACTGCCTCAATAGATCTAGATAAGGATATTCTAAGGAATTATTTTAGCTTGATAAGCTTTTTCCCAAAATGATTCTACAATTGTTCCTTTAACTCAGACATCCTTGTTGATGTCATGTTTATGTGGAGCATAAACCCCTAACATATGATATCCATGCTACGGTATGTAACTAGACTAATCTCAAAGTTGTCCCTTCTAGGTAACCAAACATTATTCATCTTATCAAGAGTCAGGTTCTCATTTTCTCATATCATTGAAAGTTCTTGGATACTTGGATTCTTTACCTTGGTATCCATTTTATGTGCCAAAAACACATCACATCCTCATCATTTCCATCCTATGTTGTTATTACCAAAACTAAACATATAATAGGACCTTTCTTATCACATATATCTTTGTCTTAGAACTAGATCCCGAACTAACTGATACTTTTCAAAGTATCCTGTTATATATTACTTCTAATCGATGCATATCAAGTGTCATAAGACTTACTTGATTATCATGTCCTTGAAAAGAAAGAACACAAGGAAACATAATCCTTCATATAACACCATCATTATCTAAGTTGTTTATCAAAGAAAAGAGATTATCACTACATGAGCTTTCAACTGTTCACGTGTCATTCAATTCTTGTTTCATCTTAGGTTCCTTGTCATTAGAATAGGAATTATAAAGATGATTACATGTCATCATTCTTTTCTTTGTTATTGTCTAGCATGTCCATGAACATTTTCTGATTATATATGTATATATATATATATATTCACATTATGGAAAAGATCTTTACTCTTTACATGTTCTTTAGAACACATGTAATGCATAGATCTAAGTTCCTTATCACATTACTAGGGATTCTCACCCCTTAACATCATCAAAGTCATGATTACTAGATTAGGGTATTCAAACCCTTAGTTCATCATTGAACACTGTTACCACTTATCAGGTAACCATTACCTCTACGTCCTCAGACCAAGGTATACATTATACTAAACATCTTGTTTTATTTAAGTTGATCTGTGATTAACTTTAGATTCCTTTATATAACAATTAGGATGTGGCAGAAATATCCGTGCCACATCTCCTACTTCATTACGGTCTTTAGATTGTCTCAAAATGACTACTTGATCAGAGTAATCAGAAAGATAGCAATCTAAGAGTTCCATACTTACCTTTCCTTCAATAGATGAATACCTGGCCAGGGTATTCAAGAACTGAAATTAGGTAGTATGCATTTGTTTTATATTATGTTTCTTTCTTTTAACATCTCTTTAAATTTTACTACTTAGTGTTTCTAATTTTCTCTGGGTATTTCTTTTTCATCTCTTCCCCTTCTACATGAAGAGAGAATTTTCAAAACATATAAAAGAATATTGGACTGAATATAGGTTCTCATCCTTCTTATCTCTTCCTCATGTCCTCATAGGACTAATTAAAGGAAGCTCAACAACAACAACCTTCTTATGATTATCAGATAAAATCAAGAGAAGACATATCAGAATGAAAAAGCTCTATCTGACTGTTACCCCTCGTGGTCATCTACCACTTCAGGTTGAATCAAACATAGAGTGAAGCTATTTCATGTTGTTGCTTTTGCCTTTTTACACTATTGGCTTGTAAATTTCGCAAGCCCTGTCGAGTCTATCTCGGTTTTTGGGTCATTTCCTCCCTTCTTTTTGAACAAAAGGGTTTAGTACGCTCAACATGTCCATATCTATAACATGTCTTGTCCTCGTACCCTATCCTTATCATTTTATTACCGATGTAGAAGCTAAGTCGGGGGTTCTTACAGGTGGAAAGTTAGGACTTTCGCCTTTACTTAGTGACTACTGCCCTGGTGCACTGATGGTACCAAAAATGTTGGCTCTTTAGAACAACTAGGCAAATGTCTTTAGAATTATAGAGACCTTTCCTTAATTCTCAGCTTATTGCCCCTCCTTGGGCATTGCCATCATAGATGTACTATCTATCTATACTTATGGCAGAGTCTATTTTCTTGCCTTATGTTAATCCTTCCTACATTTTCCACTGTTCCAACATGACTGCGTTATTCATGAACCCTTTCGGAACCCAAAGTTTCTGCATTGAGGGCTGGTAACCTAGGTTGTATTACTAGTATCCAGTCCACTATATGCATCATTGTTGTCTTGTCCTGCCCAAAAAGGGCATAAAAAGTAGGATTCTCTATCCTGATTAGGTCAAGATGGGAATTCTCATGCACTCATTATTCTCTTGCCTGATCCCTTGCACCCTCTCTTGGTGCAAAAACATTGCTCTTAGCAACGTGCTCTTCATGTTCTCTAGTCATTTTAAACTTCACCCTTTCTTCTACATAAGTAGAAATCACTATAGGGTATACTGGAGGACACTAGAACATACTCAACACCTTAGTCCTATGTCTCTGTAGACTCAGTGAACCTTAGGCTCTGATACCAAACTTGTAATGAAAACCACTAAACTGATAGCCAAATCGTCACCAATTATGCAGAATAATCATAAGAAGAGGATTAACAATATCACTAAAATTTAAAACCATTTTGCAAAGAGATCCATTTCCTGTAAAACTCTTAATGAAAGACCAAAACTTTATATACATCAGGGTTCACATTATACATACACTGTACCATCTCATCTCGAGGATAACATATAACAGTTGCTTTGTCAAAACATATACTGAAGCAACATAAAACCTAGAGGCATACAAGACAAAATATCAATTGTTCATAAAACCATCACGTACTAAATCTGAAGACCTAACAGTATAGAGACGACACATAGGACTTCTATCTACAAGACACGACAGATCGTACACTCAACCTGAGAAATTATTGTTATCCCTACTATTGTTGTTCTCCCTCTACAGTACAGTCTCTACCCTCTCATGCACATCCACCTAAAAAAATGTGGATCCCACGGGGTGAGACAATTGTTCCAGCGAGAGATATAACTCTCCACCAACAATGTTATTATCGTAGGTAAATAGTATAAAACTGAGAAGAGGTTCTTTTATATTAATAAGCAAGGTTGATCACCGCGGATACACAGATTAGAACATTTCTCATCTTTTTAAAGCTTTGTAACTGTCTATGATAGAGCAATAAATCATCTATTCACTTTATACGGAATATAAAAGATATGTATATCATTTACCCATCATACCATACCAACATCTCAAGCTTATCCTGTGATACTATTTTCATGGTATGAATCATTCCATTTCTATCTCTTGGCCTCAACCAATTTGCTAGCCATGTATTGGATTGTACTAATCATGTGAATATACATCATTATGTTCCATCTTTATACCAATCTTGTAAGAGTACCACCAGGTATTGGATTGTGCCAATCCTGTGAAAAAACAACCAAGTATTGGATTATACCAATCTTGTGAAAGTACGACCATGTATTGGATTATACCAATCCTGTGAGATTACAGCCAGGTATTGGATTGTACCAATCATGTGAAAGTACGACCAGGTATTGAATTATACCAATCCTATGAGATTACAGCCAGGTATTGGATTGTACCAATCCTGTGTAATTACAGCCAGGTATTGGATTGTACAAATCCTATGATATTACAGCCAGGTATTGGATTGTACCAATCCTATGATATTACAGCCAGGTATTGGATTGTACCAATCCTATGAGATTATAGCCAGGTATTGGATTGTACCAATCCTATGAGATTACAGTCATGTATTGGACTATGCCAATCCTATGAGATTACAACCAGGTATTGGACTATGCCAATCCTGTGAGATCATCTTGAGAGTACAACTAGGTATTGGATTATACCAATCCTGTGAGATCATGGCCATATTGCTAAGGATTCCATAGGAGTTGGAATACCTTTATGTTTCCCTTTCACTTTCATTATGGGATATCAATCCCTTAAACTCATCATTGAATGCCACATCACCTTTACTAGGCATTATACCTCGGTCAAACCATCATACACATTCACATCCTTTATGTGATATAAGTAAAAACACTATAGACTGTATTTCGCTATAACCATAATGCATGTATGACCAAGATTTCATTATTATCTTTGTAACCATTTATTATTATTATTATTATGTTATGGGTTTCCCAGTTTGCTAGTTTTATTTGAACATTACCATCTCTTACTATAATCTCTAGATCATGAGACTTTTATAAACATCTTGTCACCTCTCACTTGGCAACAACAATTCACATGGCTCACAAGGCCCATTAAACATCTTGTCACCTCTCACTAGGCACCAACTATTCACATGGCTTACAAGGACATTAAACATCTTGTCACCTCTCACTAGGAAACAACTATTCCAATGGCTCACAAGGCCATTAAACATCTTGTGACCTCTCACTAGGAAACAACTATTCACATGGCTTATAAGGCCATTAAACATCTTGTCACCTCTCACTAGGCAACAACTATTCACATGGCTCTCAAGGCCATTAAACATCTTGTCACCTCTCACTAGTAAACATCTATCTCTAGGTCATAAGACCTAAATAAACATTATACTTGTTGTACAAGTATTTCACATATCTCATAAGGCTTATGCAATAAGAGAAATACAACCTTCCCACTATTAGGGCTAGGGTTTTCCTTTATAGACGAATAAGGTTTCAAGTTCATATTATCAATACAAACCCTAATTCATTTCTCCACACATCTAGGAGCATACATTGATATCATAAGTATTCAATCATACTTATTTATTCTCATCATTTATCATTAAATGATTATCAACACAAAGTATGAGTTTCTATATCATACTCACTAGGATATTGATTACACCATGCTTTATTAACTTGGATTAACCCTTTCTCAAAGGTCTGTTAGCCTACACTTATCAATGTGCAATAAACTCTTTATGTCTTAATGTATCATTTGACATAACACACTACATGTGTCACTCAATAAAGTATATTTAATTGAGGTGCTTCCACCCTATCGAGCAAAGAGGTGTGTGCTTGCTTCCATATCGAGTAAAGAGGTGTGTGTGGGCTCCACACCATATCGGGCAAAGAGTTGTGTGTGTTCTTCACACCATATCGGGCAAAGAGGTGTGTGTATGCTTCACACCATATCAGACAAAGAGGTGTGTGTATGCTTCACACCATATCGGGCAAAGAGGTGTGTGTGATGCTTCACACCATATCGGGAAAAGAGGTGTGTGTGTGCTTCGCACCATATTAGGCAAAGAGGTGTGTGTGTTCTTCACACCATATCGGGAAAAGAGGTGTGTGTGTACTTCACACCATATCGGGTATAAGGTGTGTACTTGACCCCATATCGTGCACAAGGTGTGTGTATTTTTCACTCATATTGTCCATGAGGTATAAATTCATCACTATATCATGCTAGTGGTTGTGTTCATATCATCATATCGAGTTACCATATCGAGTTACCATATCGGGGGTAGCATGTCAGGTTAAACCCTTATGTTCATACTCTTTCATACCTTCTTGGGATCAATCCTATCATGTACTGAGTGATAGGCTAGACAACTAGTTGAACCCTTCACAATTAACCCATTATACAAAATGATAGGGGTGTGGGGTTCCAAGGTATATCAGATTCCATATCACCATCTAGGATTTCAACACCATATCGGGTATAAGGTGTATGTGTGCTCACCATATCAACCTTGAGGTGTATGTGTTTGTCACCATACCATGCATAAGGATTATTCTCATCACCATATCATTCTAGAGGTGTATAACCATCACTATCTAGGGTTTCAACACCATATTGGGTAAGAGGTGTATCCTTCAACACCATATCAGGTTAGAGGTGCTTCAATCCAACACAGGTTGAACCATGATGATGTCATCATAATCCACCTCTATAGTCTTGTTCTTACTGTTCTAATTCATGGACAACAGTACTAGGTTACTACTAGAGCTCATGGGTTCATCAATTATGCAAGAAAATTCTATTTGAAAATAAATCATTTAACTAAGGCATAATTGATAGTAAATAATAACATAATTGAGTTCAAGTTTTATAACGCACATCAAGAGCAACTTCAAAGCTCCAAGCTCCAAATATTCATGCTCCCAAGGTTGAAGATGAGCTTATAAAAGGTCTAAGACTTGAGTTCCTTAGCACTATGCATGATACCCCACCACTTGTGGTCGATATCTTTCACTTGGCTGATATCACTTTGCTATGGGTGATATCTCTTTGACGTGGTGATTATCGCACTAAAAAAACTCACTCAGGGTTGAAATCCCCAAGCTTTTACCAAAACCTCGTGCAATAATACTACCCGCCAGTGGATGGGTCTTATCACAGTATAGTTAAGGATCAAATCCCAAAGGAAAACATTTTTAAGAATCTTTGTCAATCGAATCTAGCTCAAGTAAGACTAATATTTAGAATGATTGGTTGGTTTCTGGTTAATTAAACTAAATGCAGGAAAGTAAAGGAGCAGAATTAAAGTTGGGTCTAGATTAAATGATATGGAATCACTAGGATGGTACCAGGTTTCACCACCACTACACATGCAAACACATCCAAACATCAAACATCCAGGCAAGATATAACCATCCAAATGGAGTTGCTGCAAAACCCCCCATACGGGCGTTAGGCTTGCGTAAGCATCACCTTAGGCATCAGATGTCTCGTCACCATCTGGTTCATATACTTACGGATCCAGAGATACAACATCCAACTAAGGTTGTGGGCCCCCTATACAGGCGTGAGGCACACAGAAGCGTCACCGTAGGCTAGATGACATGTCCCCTCACGGATCACACACTTATGACCTCAAGGAATCCTATCAGAAGTTCTCATCAAGCAGTCAACTGCACTAATCGACAAACAAGCATATTATTAATCTACAAGCAAACATTGACGTTTAACAAAGAAGATACAAAATCCAACTAAGGTTGTGGACCCCCTATACAGGCGTTAGGCACACAGAAGCGTCACCGTAGGCTAGATGACTCGTCCCCTCATGGATCATACACTTGCGACCTCAAGGAATCCCATTCTATTTCTAGTTTGGGAGTCAACCTCATTAAACGACTTCCTACACTACATATAGAAAAACTCACAACATAGGGAAGAACAAGATGAAAGCAAGAAGGTAACCAAATTACTAGCATGGACAATTAGCAATGAAATGGAAAGTTATATACATTGTAATGGAAAGTTTAACAAGAGAACATGCTTGCATGGGAAGTGGGGCTATTTCCCGTACCCCAACGAAAAGGAACTACTCGATCATGAAGCGAGAAACAAGAAGGATAAGAAAGAGAGAGGAATTCGCCATGAGCATGATGCAGAAGGTAGTCACAACCCGGTGAAGATGATGCGGTCTTCTACATCGTGTCGGAGCAGATCTGGAAGAATGAGGGACGCCAAGACAGATCGGGTAGTCTTTCTCACTCCTCCTTTCTTCTCTTCTCAGTCTCCTTGAGGTGCAGCAGGAATGACAGGTGAAGTGGCAGTGTGGACAGAACTGGATCGGACCTATGTACAGGCAGCCTGTCGGCGTCCTGGAACCGATGCCTTAAATGAGGACCCTGCTGGTCCTATTTATAGGCACAGATCTAGCCCTCATGCTTTTGGTGTGAGTCCAAACAGTTTGCTTATAATTGTCCAAATGGTTTTAGTAAATATCTATTTCAAATGTCTTCATTGCAATCCCACTTTATCAAATGGTTTAGTGTCCCATTCGGTTTGCATGCAGTTGCTTAAACGATCTTCACGTGAGCAGGGCTTCATTCGGTCTTCATTCTGGTATAAGCAAACGGTTTGTAAACCGTTTAATTATCAAACGGTCTTGTGAGATCAGCTCATTTGGTCTTGGATATTACCCATACAGTCTGCATGCATGAATGTCCATTCAGTTTGCATTCAACAACTCGTCTTCACATGATCTTATCTAAACGGTTTCCTGCTGGTTATTCCAAATGGTCTCGTGTGGCCAGTGCATTCGGTTTGCATGCATGTGCTCATTCGATTTTGGATCAGCAGCCCAACCTACATCAAACGATTTCACGTTGCTTAGAGCAGCAAACGGTGTTGAATTGCTGTGATCATTCGGTCTTTGAGCTGTATGCATGCATGTGATTTCATCTTAATCGATTTGCATGCTTAGCAGCAAACGGTCTTCACGTGGAATCTTTCTCAAATGGTTTGATATGCATGTGACCATACGGTCTTCATGTCTTCTAATCCAAACGGTCCTTGCGCTCATTTAGTTTTCTATGCATGTGACCATACAGTTTGCATGATTTAGCTAATTCCAAACGGTCTTCAAGTAAGACACCTTCATTCAGTCTTGGTATTGCATGCATACTTTAGCAAACAGTCTTCTCAAATGGTTTCAAATATTAAACGGTTTGCACGTAGCTGCGTTAAACGGTCTTGCAGACCGGAACTCCTCAAATGGTCTTGCAGAGCGGAACTCCTCAAACGGTCTCACAGACCCAGCTCCAAATGGTCTTGACATGAACATGTCCATTAGGTCTTGAGACCGTATGGATGAAACCATTTGGTTAGACCGAATGGATGAAACTGTTTGGTCAGACCGAATGGATGAAATCGTTTGGTCAGACCGAATGGATGAAACCATTTTGTCAGATCGATTGGTCAGAACCAAGGGTGAGTGAATGTGGGCCCCAGCTGATTGTTCAACTTCATCAAGACCTACATCAAATCATCATAAATTCGGTTAAAATCTTGATAACCGAATCAATTAAGTAATTATGCACTTTATGATATATTGTGATATTTATTCAGAGAAATAGGGTATATTGATTCGAATTTATCCCAAGATGGTAATTGAAATTCCTGATGAATACACATTCATCAAAATACCCTAAACTTAAACGTTGCTCATCCTCGAGTAACACAAAATCTAGAACTATCGCCAAATGAATACTTTCAATTCATGTGTCTGCCTCCTCTTCACATCACGATTGTTTTCTTTCTACTCAGTATGACTTAGCATCTCAACCTCCTGAGACCACTAAACACATCTTACCATATCTTTATTCCTGAGTTTGCTTGTCAATATCACTTCCTCCTCACTTTTTCCAACAACAAGCATGTCAAAGAGTTTTGTAAGAGTCCAGAGACTCCCGCAGAACAACAAGTGTGCAATTGATCTAACACTGGTGTTTTTCAGGATTGTGGAGGCATTCATTGTGCCATTAGGTAGAAAAGGGAGTGAAGGGTGGTATGGAAGGAATAAGTAAATCTCTCCTCTATTCGACTCAAGATTTTTATTATTTTTGCAATTTCATTTATTGCATTTTTTGTGCGAATCTCTCCTCTATTTGACTCGAGATTGCATTTCTTTTTGTGTGTGCTTTGGCATCTTTTTGTTTGCAAATCTCTCCTCTATTCGACTCGAGATTGCATTTTTTGGTGGTATGCCCCTATTAATTTGCGAGGGGTATGGAAGAAGCGGATAAATAGAGGGAAGTGGCGTGCCACCCCAAACTTAGGGTTTGGCACTATTTTGGCTATTTTGTTTCTTTTTTATGAATGGAGGGGTACGAAGATGATAGAAGAAGTGTAGAAGAGAGTTCATATTAGAATGCAAGTTGATTTACAATTCCATGCATCAGGTCGTTCTCTTTATCGTACTCTGCTCATATAATGACTTGATGAGGATCTGGTGGGGATTCCATGTTATTGTTCCACTAGTCAGATAGGAAGCACAACATGTTTGATCCCTATCAGTTTGACAGACACTTGTCATTTTTGCATAAGTATCATGATGTTAGGAATCATAAGCTTCACAAGATGATTTCAATCAAAAGGCTAGTTTTTAGAAGAAGGTCCTTTTGAGGATCTGCTTCGAATAAGGGAGGTATAGTGATTCAAAATGCATAAAGATTGAAACGAAAAAAATGTCAAAACTTCATCCGGTATCTGTTCAAATTTCTTTTGAAAGCTTTAAAAGTTTTGAAATTTTTTATTTGAAAATTTGAAAAATTAGGTCAAAAATGCGACGATGAAAACTTAAGTCTGATTTAGATGGGTGAAGGTGGAAAGTAGAATATGTACCACCCACCCTCCACCCCGAACTTAGAAATTTTCTCGTCCCGAGCAAACCCTAAATCCGAGATGGAGGGGAAGTTCATGCTATTTGGACCACTAGATGTGGTTGCATTCCAATCAGTGTGTTTCCTCCATCTAAAAATCTCAAACATAAAGACCATTCAGAACTCAAAATGGCATCTCGCGATGCAATTTTATTCGGCGTAAAACTAAATATGAATTTATTTATCGGGTTGCCTCCCGACAATCACCTTTGTTTTACGTCAATGGATCGACTTGATTCCTTCAACTTCTACGGCAGATATGTTGGACTGGAGAGATACAAGTCGTTTCAGATCATGTATCTACAGAGGTGAAATATCTCTTCAATCGTTGACCATTTGCCACAAATTCACCCATCTTTTCATTCCATAAAGAGAAAGCACCATGTGGGTAGATGCTCTTGACAATATAATGCCCAAACTAGCGGGAGCGGAGTTTTCCTGGGAATAACTTCAACCTTGAGTTGAATAGCAGAACTTGGTCTTCCACTTGTATGTCTTTTCTTTTCAAATATCCATCATGCCAAAGTTTTGTGCGTTCTTTGTAGATTCGTGCATTCTCATAAGCTGTCATCCTGAGTTCCTCCAGCTCCTGGAGTTGCAGAATCTTGGCTTGGCCCGCTTTCTTCATGTCAAAATTCAGTTGTTTTATTGCCCACCATGCCTTGTGTTCTAGTTCGACTGGCTGGTGGCAAGCCTTTCCATATATTAATTGAAAAGGTGTAGTCCCGAGGGGAGTTTTATAAGCAGTTCGATAGGCCCATAATGCGTCATTGATTTTCACTGACCAATCCTTCCGATTGTGGCCTAAAGTTTTTTTTTTCCAGAATAGCCTTGAGTTGACGGTTAGAGACCTCTACCTGTCCACTTGTTTGTGGATGGTAGGGTGAGGCTACCTTGTGCATTACACCATATTTTCTCAGTAACGCTTCAAAGTTTCTTTCTAGAAAATGTGACCCTCTGTCAGATATCACAGTTCACGGTACTCCAAAATGGGGGAAGACAATATCTTTGAATAATTTGATGACGGGTTTGGAATCACTAGAGACGGTTGGTATGACTTCAAGACATTTTGAGACGTCGTCTACCGCCACTAGGATGTAAGAAAATCGATGAGAAGATGGGAATGGACCCATGTAGTCCACCCCCCAAACATCGAATATCTCAACTTCCTACCATATATTCAGTGGCATCTCATCTCTCTTTGCTATATTGCCAAATCTTTGACATTTGTCACATGATAGGACAAAGCCATGGGAATCTTTGGATATGGTTGGCCAAAAGAACCCACATTACAAAACTTTTATAGCAGTTTTCTTTGAACTCATATGGCCCCCGACTGGGCCAGAGTAACAATGCTCTAGAATAGATTGAGCTTCTTCCTCAGTGATACATCATCTGTAAAGACCATCAACACATAGCTTAAAGAGATATGGCTCATCCCAGTTATATTGCTTCACATCATGCATGAATTTCTTCAGCCCATTCCCGGTGCATTGGGGATGAATAACCCCAACAACAAGGTAGTTCACATAATCTGAGTACCACGGTGTGGCTTCTGAGACCTTCATTAGTTGGTCATCTTGAAGGGAATCATTAATCAGTATCTTCTCTGTATATAGAGTGTGGATGCGACTGAGGTGGTCTGCTACCACATTCTCTGTACCCTTTTTATCTCGTATTTCCAGATCAAATTCTTGCAGGAGGAGAATCCATCTTATTAACCTAGGTTTTGCATCTTTCTTTGTTAGAAGGTAACGAATGACAGCGTGATCTATGTAGATAATGACCTTTGAACCAATAAGGTAGGATCTGAATTTGTCAAAGGCATACACAACTGCTAAAAGTTCTTTCTCGGTAGTAGCATAATTCCTCTGAGCTTCTTTGAGGGTCTTTGATGCATAATAGATCACATAATGTTTCCTTTCTATGCATTGGCCCAAGACAGCACCCACATCATAATCGCTTGCATCACACATAATTTCAAAAGGGTGGTCCCAATCAGGAGCTCTGATGATGGGTGTAGTGGTAAGGGCATGTTTCAGTTTGTTGAAATTTTTAACACATTCTTCGTCAAAATTGAATTTAACATCCTTTAGTAACAAGTTTGTCATTGGCTTGGTTATCTTTGAAAAGTCCTTTATAAACTGTCTATAGAATCCTGCATGACCAAGGAATGCTCAAACTTCCTTTACATTAATAGGGATGGAGAGCTTGGATATCACTTCAATCTTGGCTTTATCTACTTCAATTCCTTGATTATTGACCCTATGGTCGAGGACAATACCTTTCCTTACCATAAAGTGACACTTCTCCCAATTTAGCATGAGAAGTGCTTCTTCACAATGTTTGAGAATGAGGGAGAGGTGTTTTAGACATGAGTCAAAAGAATCTCTGTATATAGAAAAATCATCCATGAAAACTTCCATAATTGTTTCGGTTAGACCGGCGAATATGGCAGCCATGCAACGCTGGAAAGTTGTAGGTGTGTTATCGAGGCCAAACAACATTCTTCTAAATGTGAATGTTTCGAATGGGCAGGTGAAGGTGGTTTTCTCCTGGTCATCTAGATGTATGGGTATTTGATAGAATCCAGAGTAACCATTGAGGTAACAGAAGTATTCTTGATGAGCCAGCCGCTCTAATACTTGATCAAGAAAGGGCATTGGAAAATGATCTTTTCGAGTTGCCTTGTTTAACTTCCTATAATAAATGCACATCCTCCACCCTGTGACTGTTCGAGTGGGGATGTGTTCATTGTTTTCATTTCATATCATAGTTGTTCCACCTTTCTTTGGGACTACATGCACTGGGCTCACCCATGGTGAGTCCGATATCAGATAGATAATTCCAGCAGTGAGTAGTTTAATGACCTCTTTATGGACTACCTCTTTCATATTTGGATTCCGCTTCTGTTGATGTTCAATAGTTCTCTTGTGATCTTCCATCATAGGGATCTTGTGCATGCACAACGCTTGACTAACCCCAGTGAGGTCATTCAGTTTGTAGCCAATCGCTTTCTTCCTCCCCTTCAATTCTTTCAAGAGTTTATCTTCTTGTTTGGTCGTAAGATCGGAATTTATTATTACTGGACAAACTTTGAGGTCATCCAAAAACACATACTTCAGTCCCTCAGGCAGGGGCTTCATTTCGGGGGCTTCTGGTTTTTCGCATGTTTCTTCATTGACTTCCTCAGCTTTGAGTTCCTCACAAGTGGCCTTAACATCTTCTTTTGTGGATTCGAGGGATTCGATGCAATCCTTTACTTATTCATCGATCTGTTAGAGCTACTTCTAATGGATTGTCTGATTCATGATTCTCTTGAATCAGAACTGACATATGCTCTATGCAGTCAATCAGATAGACTTCTTCTTGCATACTCAGTCTTCTCATGCTTTCAAAAACTTTAAATTCGAGAGTTTCCTTGCCTAATCTAAGCAGCAAGGTTCTTGCTTCAACGTCAATTAGAACTCTTGTAGTGGTGAGGAGCAGACGTCCAAAGATGAGAGGATATCTGACATCCTCTTTTATGTCCATGATGACAAAGTCACACAGAACATAGGAAGCTTTTCCTACCTTGACAGGTACATCCTCAATAATTCCTAACGGGCGTTTTATCGAATTGTCTGTGAGTTGTATGGTCATGCCAGTTGGAAGAAGTTCAGCAAACCCTAGCCTTTTGCAAAGGCTGAGTGGCATGATGGAGATGCTAGCACTAAGATCTGCCAGTCCTTTCTTGCATGAAGAATCACTAATATGGTAGGAAATCCTAAAAGATCTTGGATCTTTCTTCTTCTTTGGCATCTTACTCTGGATGATATCCGAAGTGATTTTAGCTAACGTGACTATCTCATATTCTTCAGTTATATATTTCCTGGTCAAGAGTGACTGTAAGTACTTTGTCCAAGATGGTATCTCAGCCAGCGCATCCAAAACGGGTATATCAACATGAAGTTTCTTCATAGCTTCTTTAAACTTATTGAACTGAGTATCCAGCTTTGTTTGCCTTAAACGAGCAGGGAACGGTATACGAGGCTTGTATATAGGAATATCAGGTTTTGGTGTTTCAGTTTCTTCATCAATAGGTTTCTCAAGACTTTCCTTATCTGTCTTATCATTAGTTACTGGTTCTTCTGGTTGAGACTCTGGTGTTGTTGAGTCTTGAATGATCACATGATCATCCTCATTTGTAATAACCACAGGTTGCTTGATAGGAGGATCAGAATAATCCTTGCCTGACCTGGTTGTGACAGCCTTCAGTTGTTCTGGGTGCTTAGGATTATTCTCGGGTTGGCCTGCAAATGCTCCAACATGTGGCTTTATGCTAGCGGCAAGTTGAACTAGTTGAGATTCAATAGCTTTCTGATGTGCTTGCTAGTTAGTTATCAAGGTTTGTTGGTTAGCTATCATATTCTGTTGTGACTGTAACATCTTCTCAATGGTTGTCAATTTGTCATCAGGTGAGAGGGGAATGACTTGTTGTCCTTGAGGTTGATTAAGATTCTGGTACTGAGAACTATTTTGATAGTTATTGAAGTTCCTATTTTGAAAGTTTCCCTTGAAATTTCCTTGATTTCCAAAATTCTGTTGTTGATTATGCTGGAATCCTGGTGGGCCTCGTGGTTGATTGTTCAAACTAAATTGATGCGAGTTTACTACTCTTAAAGGATTTCCATATTGAAAACCAGGGTGGTTCCTGTTTGACTCGGTTTGTAATATCCTTGACAAGGGATGGTGTTGACAACATTAAGATTTTCCATTAGACTATTATCTCCTTGTCCGCATGCATTTCTTAGAACAACATCGTAAAGAACATTGCATGCCAAGGTGGAATGATTGGTACTTTTGCATGCTTCACAGAATAGTGAGGCAGACTTAATCTATTCTTGTTGTTGAGGGGGTGAGCATCCTCTTCCAAATGCAGCAAGGGATGATTCAATATGGTCTTGCTTTGCAACTAAGAGTTTGAGGGTTTCAGCGATAGACTTGAACTCAGGAGTAGCTTCAGCCATAACTACTTTCAACACTCCTTTACGTACAGATCTACCCTAGTTTTCTTGATTTTCAGCTCCAAGGGTGACGACTCTCCATGCGATGTCATAACTTTGACGCATGAAGTTTCCTCCATATGAGGAATCTAAAAACCTTTTTATATCATCGTCCACACCCCTATAGGAAATTTCGATGAGTTGATTTTTAGGAATTCCATGGTGTGGACACTTACGTAGAAGATCTTTGTATCTATCCCATGCTTCTGCAAGGGGTTCTCCAGGGACTTGAGTGAAATTCGTTATCTGTCCCCTAATTTCATAGCTGAGAGGGGGGGGGTTAAAAATTTTCCAGAAAAACATTTTGGAGTTGTTCCCAAGTGGTGATGGGTTCACTTTGCAAGAAATTGTACCAACTTATTGCTCTATCAGCAAGTGAATACTTGAAGAGAGGGAGACGAATGGCATCGTCGGATACTCCATTTTGCTTTGTCATAGCACATAGATCAATGAACCTCAAAAGATGTTCCTGACTATCCTCTCCTTGTTTGCCATAGAATGGGCTGTTTTGAAGCAATGTGATCCAATGTGCCCTAATCTCAAAATTGGCAGCATTGATGGGAGGAGGTTGTACTGGATGACGAACATTAGCAGCTTTGGGGATTGAGAACTCTCTAAGATCCTTTTGTAGTTCTGCTACTTGCACTGCTGCTTGTGCTGCTAGGATCTCTTCTTGAACTATGGCTCTGGCTTCTTGCATGAGCCTTTCTCTATGTGCATTGATGGCTTGAGCCACCCTTCGGGCTATTTCCTCTTCCTAGGCCATCCTTTCTTGATTTTTTCTGATCTGAGGATGAAAAGTTTTGTCTATCTCGGCATCAAAGCTCGCTGTTAGTCTGGGGCTGTCCGAACGGTGCATGCACTATGCTTTGGGTTGTACCTGAAATAGAAAGATTTCGAAAGTGAGAGCTACGAAGTAGAGTCAAATTCAAGTAGATGGTCGATTGTTTCAAAAAGAAAAAGAAAAATCCTAGATTAGTCTTAAAAGAACTAGATTTAACTAACTGATTCCGTTGTCCCCGGCAACAGCGCCAGAATTTGACGTGGCGATTATCGCACTAACAAACTCACTCGGTGTTGAAATCCCCGAGCTTTTACCAAAACCTCGTGCAATAATACCACCCACAAGTGGACGAGTCTTATCACAGTATAGTTAAGGATTGAATCCCAAAGGACAACATTTTTAAGAATCTTTGTCAGTCGAATCTAGCTCAAGTAAGACTAATATTTAGAACGATTGGTTGGTTTGTGGTTAATTAAACTAAATACAGGAAAGTAAAGGAGAAGAATTAAAGTTGGGTCTAGATTAAATGATATGGAATCACTGGGATGGTACCGGGTTTCACCACCACTACACATGCAAACACGTCCAAACATCAAACATCCAGGCAAGATATAACCATCTAAATGGAGCTGCTGCAAAACCCCCCATAAGGGCGTTAGGCTTGCGTAAGCATCACCTTAGGTATCAAATTCTCATCACCATCTGGTTCATATACTTACGGCTCTAGAGATACAACATCCAACTAAGGTTGTGGCCCCCCTATACAGGCGTTAGGCACATAGAAGCGTCACCATAGGCTAGATGGCTCGTCCCCTCACGAATCACACACTTACGACCTCAAGAAATCCTATCAGAAGTTCTCATCAAGGAGTCAACCGCACTAATCGACAAACAAGCATATGATTAATCTACAAGCAAACATCGACGTTTAACAAAGAAGATACAAAATCCAACTAAGTTTGTGGACCCCCTATACAGGCGTTAGGCACACAGAAGCGTCACCGTAGGCGAGATGGTTCGTCCCCTCACGGATCATACACTTGCGACCTCAAGGAATCCCATTCTATTTCTAGTTTGGGAGTCAACCTCGTTAAACGACATCCTAACCAACATATAGAAAAACTCGCAACATAGGGAAGAACAAGATGAAAGCAAGCAGGTAACCAAACTACTAGCATGGATGATTAGCAACGAAATGGAAAGTTATATACATTTTCATGGGAAGTTTAACAAGAGAACATTCTTGCATGGGCAGCGGGGCTAGTCCCCACACCCAGCGAAAAGGAACTACTCGTTGATGATGCGAGAAACAAGAAGGATAAGAAAGAGAGAGGAATCCGCCATGAGCATGATGCAGAAGGTAGTCGCAACCCAGTGAAGATGATGTGGTCTTATACGTCATGTCGGAGAAGATCTGGAAGAACGAGGGATGCCAAGAAAGACCGGGCAGTCTTTCTCACTCCTCCTTTCTTCTCTTCTCAGTCTCCTTGAGTTGCATCAGGAACGACAGGTGAAGTGGAAGTGTGGACGGAACTGGATCGGACCTGTGTATAGACAGCCTATCAGCATCCTGGAATCGATGCCTCAAATGGGGACCCTGCTGGTCCTATTTATAGGCACAGATCTGGCCCTTGTGCTTTTGGTGTGAGTCCAAACGGTTTGCTTATAATTGCCCAAATGGTTTTGGTAAATATCTATTTCAAACAGTTTCATTGCAATCCCACTTTATCAAACAGTTTGGTGTCCCATTCGGTTTGCATGCAGCTATTTAAACAATCTTCACATGAGCAGGGCTTCATTCGGTCTTCATTCTGGCAGCAGCAAACGGTTTGTAAACCATTTAATTATCAAACGGTCTTGTAAGTTCAGCTCATTCGGTCTTGGATATTACCCATACGGTCTGCATGCATGAATGTCCATTCTGTTTGCATGCAGCTACCGGTCTTCACATGATCTTATCTAAATGGTTTCCTGCTGGTTATTCCAAACGGTCTCGCGTGACCAGTGCATTTGGTTTGCATGCATGTGCTCATTCGATTTTGGATCAACAACCCAGCCTATAGCAAATGGTTTCACGTTGCTTAGAGCAGAAAACGGTCTTGAATTGCTGTGATCATTCGATCTTTGAGTGGCATGCATGCACGTGATTTCAGCTTAATTGGTTTGCATGCTTAGCAGCAAACGATCTTCACGTGGAATCTTGCTCAAACTGTTTGATATGCATGTGACCATATGGTCTTCATGTCTTCTAATCCAAATGGTCCTTGCGCTCATTCGGTGCTATGCATGTGACCATACGGTTTGCATGCTTCAGCTAATTCCAAACGGTCTTCAAGTAAGACGCCTTCATTTGGTCTTGGTATTGCATGCAGACTTTAGCTAACGGTCTTCTCAAACGATTTCAAATATTAAACGGTTTGCACATAGCTGCGTTGAACGGTCTTGCAGACCGGAACTCCTCAAATGGTCTCACAGACCGAAACTCCTCAAATGGTCTCGCAGACCCAACTCCAAATGGTCTTGACATGAACATGTCCATTCAGTCTTGAGACCGTATGGATGAAACTGTTTGGTCAGACTGAATGGATGAAACCATTTGGTCAGACCGAATGGATGAAACCGTTTGGTTAGACCGATGGATGAAACCGTTTGGTCAGACCGAATGGATGAAACCGTTTGGTCAAATCGATTGGTCAGAACCAAGGGTGAGTGAAAGTGGGCCCCAACTGATTGTTCAACTTCATAAAGGCCTACATAAAATCATCATAAATTCAGTTAAAATCTTGATAATTGAATCAATTAAGTAATTATGCACTTTATGATATATTGTGATATTTATTGAGAGAAATAGGGTATATTGAGTCAAATTTATCCCAAGATGGTAATTGAAATTCCTGATGAATACGCATTCATCAATACCAAGGCCCTATGCACGATACTCCTTCACCTATACATGATACCAAGACTCTATGCACGATATCTAAGAGAAAGGGGGTGGTAAGATTCGAAAAATTTCACTTATAGGTGAAAGGAAGGGTATATATACTTGAGGTTCATGAAAAGGTGTGTATATGAGGTGTCATCATTTTAAGATACTAGGTGTCGCGTGTCCATGCATGGTTGACACTTGTCCTTGCATGCAATACTATTTATATTCACATGTAAAATACTGGAGGATAATCTAGAGATGATATTTCGGCCATTACTTATCTCTTTGGATAAGATATCTCAACTTAATCACCACTTTATTCACAACCCGATACAACTTTTCCAAGGAAGGTGTAAACTAATACACTTCACCTTCTTGAGGTGCTTAGCTCGTCATGGACAAATCCAAGAGTTCAAAAACCTATATGAGACTCCCTCTATGCCTCCTTGGCCGATAGGCACTCTCATATGAACTCTACAACCCGATACAAGCTTAAATTAGGGTTTCATATTCAACTCTTTCTTGGTCTTTCTATCCCCAAGAATACTATCACTTATACATGACTCAAACATGGTGTCTCCTTCTTTATCTCTCTTTTAAAAGATACTATGAGGGAGTAGGGACACTCTAGATGTGGTAATTTGTATATCAACCCTTCATTTTGGGTAAATTACAATTTGTACAAAAATTGGTACACAAGGCACTAACATTATTGAAACAAGTTCAAGCTAGGACTTTTAGGCTTTCCACAAGCCACCACTTAGCATCATTCTCTCTCTTATGATGTTAAAACACGTAGGGAATATTAATACATGTGACATATTACAATATAACCCCTCATCTTTGGTAAATTGCATTTTGGTCCAAAACAAGAGAACATTTCTCAAACATTATTCAAACATGACCAAACTTGAAAGATAAGATTGTCACATGATAACAAAACACTTTAGAGTATTATATTAAAGTTCTGAGCAACTTATTTAGTCTAAGAAAATAGGGTTAGCCCTAAATCTAGGTCAGGGATGTTACAATCATGTTAGCATTCATGCTAGAGTAGAGTCCCACTCAAGTAGGACTGGTGAATTATGCACTCCCCCATGGGAGTAGCACATACACGCTTGACCCCACACCTCCCAACAACATACTCTCCCATCATATTCCATACTCATGATTACCCCTTCCTCCAAATGTCTAAAACTAAAAAGATTCCAGTTCTGAGGGGGGTTTATATTAGGAAATGCTGAACTAGACTCTGGCCATCCAGTTGAGATGATTTTTTGATGATAGATGGACTATAACTGGGGGTATTTCAAGGAATAAAAATGTATGTTTTTGGTGCCAGGTTTCAGAAATATGTCTGACACACATGCACATAATTTCCTCTTTCACTCTCTCTCACTCCCCCTCTTTGTCTGTCCAATTTCCCTCTCTCTTTCCTACTCCCGCTCCTCTTCTTCAGATCTATCCTCTACCACTCCTACTCCAGTTACGAATCGTGCTCTTTTCCTCCATCTTTCTCAGACCTATCCACTACACTCCCCCCATCTACCAATCCTCCTCGTTGATTCAAACCGCCGATGCTGATAGCTTAGTGTTTGTTTCTATCATTGTTAGCAATTCTCACACCCTCCCCTCTCCCTCCCATCTGGATAGGCCATTTTAGTTTATGTTGTAGGCATAGTCAACATCTCCCTCTCCTATCTTTCCCCCGTCTAGATCACCAGATTTTTCCCGCATTGGTCATCTTCTTGTCCATCCTAAACCCAAATCCTGCAAGAAAGCTACTAACTGGATCCCAAGCAGTGGGACAAAAGGAGACAATTAAAATGTGACTCTTCTAGGATCTACCCTCATCCTGTTTGCTTCTCCCACCACTCCTCTATTGGAAACATACATTTTTTCCTTTTTATGTAAGGATTTCATTATTCGTGTATTGATTACATTATTTCTTAAAAAGTTGTCTTTTTCTAGAATGGAAAAATCTTTTATGATTAGGTCTTGGCCATGGAAGTGTACGAGTATTAAATTGTTGCACTTTCCTGCATATTTCTCATTTGTTAGGAAGCTGCCAAAATTTAGTACTCACATGCTTCAAAAAAGAATAATGCTAGTTACCTCTCTAAAAATGATTTTTAATATCATATATATAATTTTCTCCAAATTATAACCAACATCTCTTGCATGTATATTCAAAAGAGAGTATATCATGGGTGTTGATGAACGGATGAATGAGATGGACATGGATTTAGAGGATCTTCAACAAGGATCACTGGCTTATGAACTTCAACAAGGATTACTAGCAGTGAACTTCAACAAGGATCATTCATGTTTGTGCCATCACACTAATACATCTATTTTGACATAGATGTCAATGAGATGGATTCTAAAAAATAGGGCTGGCAAGGAAATCACCGGAAGATGGGATGGGTGAGATGGGTTCTCAAGAATATGGTTGGCAATGAAACTCACAAGAGCATCCATTAGTTAATGATTTCAATGATCCCACACAAAATCCTAATAATGATACTTTCAAAAATATCCCCTATTAAGATAACTCACAAAATTGTGAAAATGATGGTTACAAAGATCAACCCTATTGTGATTTCTCATAGAAGTACACAAATCGCTATTGCGTTGACATTCTTGATATGGAGTCAGAGGATGTTGCAAGGTACCAACTGGATTTGAATCAGACCTACACTACTTCTTAGATTAATGAAGAGGAGATTATTTCTAATATAATATTATTGTCTCTGATGGTTAGTCATTTTTAAATGATTAATGATAATATGATACATTCATTGTACTACTAAACTCCATTATATATTTCACATATAATCCTCTATTTGTGGTGTGTTCCATTATTCTTTTACATTTGTTTCATTATTGGTAACATTCTAGACCCATTTCTATTGACTTTTCCCCAATATTACTATACCTATGTTCCACTACAAAGAAGATGTCAGATGAATGGAGAAATAGTACTATAGCCCCCATCTACAAGAACAAAGGTGACGTTCAGAGCTGCACAAACTATAGAGGTATCAAGTTGACGAGTCACAAAATGAAGCTTTGGGAGAGGATTATTGAGCAGAGGCTAAGATCTATAACGTAGAAATCAAATAACCAATTTTGGTTTCATGCCTGGTAGATCAACAACATATGCTATTTTTCTGTTAAGGAGGCTTATGGAGAAGTATAGGGAAAGAAAAAGAGATCTTCACATGATTTTTATCGATTTGGAGAAGGCTTATGATCGAGTACCTAGAGAAGTGTTGTGGATGGTTTTGAGGAAAAAGGGTGTGCCAATACAATACATTGCCTTGATTAAAGACATGTATGGTAGATCTACTACAAGTGTGAAGACTCCTGGAGGTGAGACACCAACATTTACCATCACAGTTGAGGTACACCAAGGATCCACACTCAACCCATATCTATTCGTTCTTGTTCTGAATGAGTTGACAAAGAATGTTCAGGATGATGCTCCTTGGTGTATGTTATTTGCTGATGATATTATATTGATTGAAGAAACTAAAGATCGTTTGAATGATAAAGTTGAACTTTGGAGAAAGGCACTGGAATCAAATGGATTGATTATTAGTAGGAGAAAAACTGAGTATATTCATTGCAATTTCAGCTAATCTCACAATGTGAATGGTGGAGCCAAGTTGGACGGAGTAGATATACCAAAATGTGATAAATTTCATTACATGGGATCTATCATTCAAACAGATGGTGATGTCCAAAATGATGTTTGTCATAGGATCACTGTAGGATGGTTGAAATGGAGGAGTGCAACTACAGTATTATGTGATCGGAAGATCCCTCTCAGACTAAAAAGTAAGTTTTATAAAATGGTTATACGACCAACCATGCTCTATGGGAGTGAATGTTGGGCGGTGAAGAAATAAGAACTCAACAAGATGAACATGGCTGAAATGCGTATGTTGAGATGGATGTGTGGGAAAACAAGAAAATATCCCTTGAGAAATGACTATATCAAGAATAAAGTGGGGGTGGCGAGCATTGGAGACAAGTTGTGTGAGGGCCGACTCATATGGTATGGACATGTGCAACACAGAACAACTAATTCACCTATACAAAGCAATACTATTGAGGCAAGCACAATTAATAGTAGAAGAGGAAGGCCTAAATTAACATGGGAAGAGCTTATAAAGAGAGATTTTAAATCTCTACATCTCAATGAGAATATGACCCATGATAGAGCTGAATGGAAAAGAAGGATCCATGTAGCCGACCCCAACATAGTTGGGATTGAGGCTTAGTTGATGAGGATGATTTTGATGATGATGATGATGATGCATGTTCCAATGTTACTTCAGTACCATTCTATTTTTACTTCGCCGGTTCATAGTATCCAATATCAGAAATCACATAATCTAGTATGTCTCTAGTAACATGATCCTCTCCTTGTAGGATCAAAGGTGTCAACACGACTTTTAATTACAACTCAATTGCCTCTACCATACACAAGTTTTTGTTTATCTTTCATGTTAGGCTGAGTAGGTTGCATGATTCTACTGTGTTGCATTGTGGATGATATTGTAACAAATTCACCTAAACTCAAATGCCTCCAATTTGAGTCCGTTCACATATGTTATGGTATTCAAAGGTAGTGTTCCACCGTTACCTACTGGCGTGTTTCATTATACCTTTCACTTTGGTTCCAATATAATTCTGAGATAGTGTTTCAATATTTCTGAGGTAGTGTTCTACTATTAGCTACTCGCCTTTTTGATCCATTATTCCTATACCTATGTTCCATTATTGATTTGTTTGTGTTCCATTTTCACATGGTGGAATGTTCTAATGTTTCTTTAGCATCGTTCCATTTTTACTTCATTCTATTTTTACTTCACCAGTTTATACTATCTTGTAATAGAAATCATATCTGAGGTGTTCTGTTGTTAACTATGCGTGTGTTCTATTATTCCTCCAACATTTATTGTATGTCACTGTTATTATGTTCCATATCTTAATTGTATTCCATATAGTATTTAGCTTATTCTTATACATCATCTGAGATGCACTTGATAGGCTAAAATATCAGAAAAACCTTGAATTCTACTCTCATGAGAAGCACATGTGTTCTATAGCAAATATGCTTACCAGAAAGGTTTTTCAACAAAATTGATAGGAAGAAGAAATGTAGAGGCAAAAACATGGATCCAGAAAAGATTTAGACTGCTAAATATGTTAGCAATAAAGAAGGATTTCAAAATGGAAGTATGCTAAATAGCACTGGCTCTAAAACTAGTTCTAAAACTATTATAGAATCATAAACTAGATCTGAGAGGCCTCAAAGAGAAAGATGGGTTGGGTGCCAAGTGCAAATTAATATTATGCTTGATTGTGAGATTAATGTCTATAATATGGAAAGCTGAAAATAACCATGCTCTTGACCCACATGAATTTGCACACCTCCTTAGATCTAATCACTTTGTTTCAAAAGCACAAGGAACTATATCACAAATTAATAGAGGTGCCAGTGCTAGTTTAAGGAATTCATATGATGCCATGTTATTGGTTGTTGGTGGAGGTGAGTGTGCTGGATTTATTCATCTAAATCTAAAGAACCACATTGGGTGGAGGAGACAAAAGGCAATGAGAGATGTTGAAGGCACATCTTAGCATTTTTCATAGTGAAGAATACTCCAATTCATCATATTACTACGACATCTAGGTATATAATGAGGAGAGAATTGTAGACATGTTCTGGGATGATGGGATGAAGCTTGATTATCATTTATTTGGTGAAAATAAATCTTTAGATACAACTTTTTGGACAAACAAGAGTTATTGGACATTAGGTACTACTTTGGCAAATTGGTGCAGTAACATTATCAAAACTGTTGCAATTCTAGCACTCTTAAACTGGTGCAACACTACTTTAAAATTAGTTCTCTTCTACTACTCTAAAACTGGTGCAATTCTAGTACTCTTAAACTGGTGCAACACTACTTTAAAATTAGTTCTCTTCTACTACTCTAAAACTGGTGCACTACTACTCTTAAACTGGTGCACCAATATCAATGCTCAAAACTGATGCACTACTACTTTAAAAAAAGGGGAACTATTATTATAAAATTAGTGCACTTCTACTATAAAACTGGTGCACTACTATTCTATCAATACTCCCGCACGTCTATTAGATTCTAAACTAACATGTTATTATCTTTCGTAACATTGTTTGTTGGTTCACCACCACCAAAGTGTAATTTTCAATACTGCCCTTCTCTATGATGAAACAATTGAATCTTTTGAATGGTTATTTAAACTTTTCTTAAATGCATGTCGAAAAGTCATCTTTAACCATTTTCACTGATCAAGATGCCATAATAGATGTAGCTATTAAAAATGCTATCCATGATATGTTCAATGCTCTATGTATGTGGCATATATTGCAAAATTCTCAAAAGAACTGATCTAAGTAGTTCACTCCTAATTTGCACAACCATCTTACTTTCCTCATCTATGATACTGAAGATGAAAATGAATTCAATTTTTCTTGGAGAAAGATTATTAAAGAATGCTTTCCTGATGGTCCTCATTGTTTTATTGAGAGAATATATGTTATCAAATGCAATGGTCAATGGCTTTGGTAAAAGAACATTTTACTACTGGAATGAAAACAACCCAACTCAGTACTCATGCTACGATGCTATGTGGCTCTAACTACATCTGAATTACAATGTTACTCATTTCTTTACACACTTTGATAGGATGGTGGCAAGAAAGACAAGTAATGAAAAAGAACAAGAGTTTCAAGCCACTAACAAAGTGACCACAAATAGTTTTCGCTACATTGCAATTGTAAAAATGGTTGTTGAGGTGTACACATGTAATATGTTTACAATCTTCAAAGAAGGGTTCACAAAATAGATGGAGTATGTATTGAACATCATCACAGACAATGGCAATGGAGGTTAAAATACATACACTATTTTGAAGGATGACGGTGATAATAGAGTAGATGATCGAGCTGTGATATACCAACCAACTGAGATGAAGTTTGAATGTTCACATCGTATGCATGATAGCACGTCCATGCTCTATAGATATATCCTTCATATTTTGGATGTTCTTAAATCTCTTAGAGTGAAACATTTGTGTAAAATTTCCACAAACTTCATAGATGGGCGTTGGACAAAGAGCGCTAAAAGTGAAATTAGTATCATTGACTCTAGTTCAGATGCCAATAAACTAGTCAAATTTGGGGAATGATATCAACATCTATTGTGAAAGATGGTTCAACTGGAAATTTTGATTTGCATGGATGGTGGTGCTTACTAGATGGTATACACTAAGATTAATTTGCTATGCTCTAAGGCACAACTACTCATCCGAAACGGTGATCAAAATGATGATGAATTTTGAGATTTCTCTACAAGTGAAGATGTAGGGACCACTCCTCAAAGTGGGTACATAGGCAAGTTGATAATGGTTTGTGCAGGCCTGATTAACTCAAGAAAGAGAATGAAAACTATTGTGGAGAAAGTGAGACACATTAAAATAGTGAAGGTTCATCTCCAAAGATTTGAGCATGAAAGCAACATAACAATGCCTAGTTTTGACTTAGGAATTGACAATTAATCAACTCAATACACAAATAATATTGGCACTGGCTACTCAAACAATATTGGTAGTGGACACACAAAGAATACTTGCACTTGCTGTTTAAAGAATATTGGCACTGACTGCTTTGAGAATATTGACATTGACCTCTTTGAGAATATTGGCATTGACCTCTTTGAGAATATTGGCATTGGCGTTTTTTAAAATAATGGCACACAATATCACGAACACATGCACACTGTTAAAAGAACATGAGCACTTGGCCATGGAAAAATTACTGGCATGATCCACGTTAAGAATATTGGCAATGTCCACATAAACAAGACTAGCACTTGCCTATATGACATTGCTGGCACATAATATAAAAAATGTTGGCTAAATTGGACATTAGCATACCCTTTGTTTTGATGATAAATAAATTCATTCTTGTGGATCTAACATGCTATTTGAGTATTTTAGGGCTCAAGAAAATGAGGAGATCATACTAAGTAGATATTTGAAGATCAATGTGCTTAAATGTTTAATATTTTCATGATTGTACTCAATCTAAAAACTTGTACACATATATAATGTACAAGTACTTAGATATCATGTAAATCAAGTGTTAAATATTCCCTATCCACCCAAAACTCTTACACTCACATGAAGATTTTAGGGTTGATGGGTTTCATATGTGTCATCAATAGGACCTCACACACATTGTAAATACTTGCAAAAATTCCTACTCGGTCGACACAATTATCGACCAAGAATCACTCGGTCGAAGACTCAAAGAATTGAAAAAAACTTTACAAATCGTTCTGAGTCAATTTCGGTTGACAATATTGGTGACCGAGATATAGCCATTGTAATATGTTTGACCAAGAGAGAAATAGACACATAGCCATTTGAGCCAGCTGAAACCAAACAGTCACCCGATCGAAAATATTGTGGAGCGACAGTCTTCCAATTAACAATATTGTCGACCGACAAAATTTCTGGATACTTCAGATTTAACGAATATTTTAGTTGTTGCAACCCAACTACTTTCTACCTAATGACTAGTTAAGCACTAAGAACATTGTAGACACTCCATACAATTCCCTAATCACTTTTAAAACATTCCTATAAATAGGAGAGGCCTTAGGACACCCATATAATCACTTGCATACACAATACACAAGCTACACTTGAGCATCCATTTTTGAGAGAAACAAAGCTGAGATTTACTTGCTATATTCTTCCTTGTGCTCTAAAGTTGAGTCCTATAGCTACAATATCCTAGCCACCACATATAGCCACGTCCATCTTAAGTGAATAAGAGATCATTGCGCTTGATATAGGATCAAAGTGTTGTACCTCATTGGTTAAGTGTTTCCTTTCTTCCAATCTATTTCTTTTATATTGTACTTTGTTCTCCTTGACTACTGCTAGGGTTGAAGGCTATTGAGAAGAGTTTGCTTGGTGCTACTTCAACAAAGTGAAGGCTGCCCCAAGGTGTGCTTGAGGTTACTTCAAGAAGGCTTCTTTAAAGGAGATTGGAGCTACTTATAGGTGAAGGTTGTCTCAAGGTGGTGGAGCTACTTCAAGGAAGTAAAGGCTGCTCCAAGGTTGCTTGAGGTTACTTTAATAAGGCTTCTTCAAAAGAGGTTGAATCTACTTGTAGTGAAGCCTATCTAAAGGTGGTGGAGCTACTTCAAGGTGGTGAAGTCTGCTCTAAGGTTGACTGAGGTTACTTCAAGAAGGTTGCTTCAAGCAGGTTGAGGCTACTTCAAGTTAAGCTACTTCGAGTGGAAGGTGATTGTATTTTGTTGTAACATCCTTGCGAGGTAAATAAAATAAATAACTTTCAAAATCCCAATTGGAAACATTCTGGTAGTAGACTGTCAACCTTTGATTCAAAGGTTGGAACCATTCTAAATCGAAGTGTCTTCCTTGTTTCATCCTCCTTCTTTGGTTTAAGTTTTTAATTAAATATTAAAGTACCAAAAGCTCCATTCACTCCCCCTCTTGATCTTTTCTATTCCTAACATAGTAGGTCTTCAAGGAGCCCTAACTGGTCTTGAAGAATGGGGGAGATCTTTCTTATCAACCTCAACCTTGAAGGAAACTCATGTGAGCCAACCACCACCCTTTGATGGAAGCAACTACACTTATTGGAAAAGAAGGATGCAATTCTACTTCGTATCAGCTTGGAGTTTTGGAAAATGGTGTCCTTTCCCTATGAGTATCTTAGAACGGAGTTTGCAACATGGAATCCCAAAACGGTAAAGCAAGTGCAATTGAATGCAAAAGCAGTAAGCATTTTATGTTGTTCTATTTCCACTGGTGAGTTTAATAGGATATCTTCATGTGAACTACTTATGAAACATGGCATCAACTTTCAATTACATGTGAAGGTACAACTCAAGTTAAGAATACAAAGATTAATATGCTTAAACAAAAGTTTGAACAATTCCAAATGTTACCTAATGAGACTATTAGTGAAATGTATGCAATGTTTTCTACCATAGTTAACAACTTGAATGCCTTGGGTAAGTATATAAGTGAGGAAGATCAAATTTCTAAGATTCTTAGAACCTTGCCTCCTATGTACAAGCCAAAGGTGATGGCCATTGAAGAAGCCAATGACCTTACCACTTTGAAGATGGAGCAACTCATTGGCAATCTAGAGACTCATGAAGTTACACTTGATGAAGAAGAAAGATTGGTAGCCAAACACAAAAAGGATAAAAGGAAGGACATTGCATTTAAGGCATCAACTAAACCTATCACTCAAGAAAGTAATGAAACAAGTGAAGAAAATAGTGAACAAGAGCTGCACATTGTAAACGGTAAGCAATATAAAAGATTTAAATTTAATCAAAATTCTTGTGTTTCTTCTCCTTCTTCCCTTAGGTGCTTTGAATGTGGAAAGAAGGGACATTTAAAAATGAGTGTCCTAAATTCAAGAAGGGAAAGAAATCCTCTCTCAAGAAGAAGTAAAAGTCCTACAATGTAGCTTGGGATGACTCAAGCGATGATAGCGAGAGTGAAGAAGAAGTAGAATGTCTCATGACTAAAGACGACAAAGTAAGTTGTTTTATTGCAACAACCAATGAAGAATAAACTGAGGTAAGTCTTCTTGATTTATCTAAAGAAGATCTAGTCACTAGCATTGAAGAACTACAAGAAAAATATGTTGATTGTAAAAAGAAATTAAACAAGCTTACAAAAACTAATGGTGATTTGTATGCTGAATTGAATGATCTTATTTTTGAAAAAGAAAGCCTTATGTCTTAAATAGATACTTTGAAATCATCTATTAGAAACCAACAATAATCTTCTTTCCCAATAAAAAGTTGAATTTCTTGCTAAGACAAATAATTATCAAAATCAAATGTTCTATGTTCTCATTCAAATTATGATATCATTGTTAGAGAAAGAGATTCTTTTGTTTCAGTTTTTAATCAAGAAAAACTAGATATTGCAAAGAAATTGATGAAATTACTAAGTTACAAAAACATGTTGATAGTCTGAAGATTAATAATATTCTTCATAAAATCTTGGAAAACTCTTTTGGACAAAAAGGAAGAAGGTGTCTAGGGTATGTACTTAAAGAGAAATCTTTTCAAAAGCCTAGAACTAGAAAAACACGAAAACCTGAATCAAAGATCATTTATGTACCCAAAGACAATCTAGCTACAACCAAAATGTCAAGAAGAGAAATGAAATTGATTTTATTTGATGTCATTACTATTTACATCTTGGGCATTATACATTTTCATGCAATTACAAGAAAAATAAGGAGAAGGATTTAGTTTGGTTTCCAAATCCTCAAACATAGAAATGTTGTACACTTAGTTGAGATTAACCTAAACTTCATTTTGAAATTCACATGTCTTATATCAACAAAAATAAGCTTGAACTTGTATATCTTTGTATATTTTGATTACTTAATTGTGTTATCAAAAAATAATGGCATGATATGTTACATTGGAAATGTTGAATTCATGAAAAATGTACAGAACATGAACTCAGTCGACAAAGATCTTGACTGAGATCTCTTCCAATCAAACAAAAGTTCGACCAAAGTTAGTTTTGTCAAAATTATTTTTATTGTCAAATCTTCACCGCCGACAAGTAGTTCAACTGTGAATTCCTCGGGTCGAAGAAAAGTTCGACCGAAGGTAGTTCTGTCAGAGTCCTTTATTGAAGATAAAATCATCCTATTGCAATTAACTTTGGTGACTCAATTCTGTAATGGACTCTTCATGTTAGATTGTTCTAAATATTTGAATGATCCTAACCAAAAGGACCACTATATGGGGGCCAAAACTTTCACACTTTGCAGGTTTGGATGGTCTATAGAAATTTCTCTAACAAGAATATGATAGGAAATAAGAATATTTTCATACACTTGGAGGAAAGGTATAATTATTTGTCACATTTGGAGAGAATTTCAAAAGTATAATTATTGGCATAGGTGATGCCGGTACAAATTTTAAATGTGTTATTTGTAAAAGAACTACATCGTAAGTACTATGACAATGGTTATGACTCATAGGAAAATATCAAAGTTGTTGATAAAGGAAAAATGATTGTAAACCTCTTAACTCTATGCACACTATTTGCAAACAATGAATTGCTTATGGAATTAAAAGATTGTTCATACAAGAAACTTACTTAGAATATAATCACAACCTAATTTTTTGTGATAAATCTGAAATTTGTGTATTCTAGGCAAGAAAAAGTAAGATCTCTTTTTCTGACTAGAACTCTTTTACAAAAATTCATTTGGCTCTATGTGAATTCTATCTTTAACAAAAGATGGTAAAGACAAATTTGATCTTAAGTCACAAAAAGACTTTATCCTGGAATATTCAACATCTAGAAAAGTATTTAGGATTTATAAGTCTACCTAAATGATGGTTACACACAACAAGACTTGGTCATATCCTAAAAGAGTTGATTATTGGACAGTTTCTATATGAGCTTACCAGAACAATGAATAAAATGCAGTTCCTAGACCTAAAGGCAAAACATTCATTAGAAACTATGGGCATGATGAAATAAAGTTAGGATATAATGAAAAGAAATAGATCTTGATGTGACTTACAAATAAATGGCTAATACTTGAGGTCATTTAACTCTAGCCACTTATAAAGACATCACACTCTTCAAATTGATGTAACAATTGTTTCCAAAATAGAATCATAAGAGAAAATGGCTATGTTTTTTAAACCCATGACTTGAAACATAATTAAATAAGCATATAGTTGATTGGTCACGTATGCTAATCTAGAGGTAATTGTTATATCTTTATCATACTAGATAAACTGCATTAATTGGAAATCTGCAAAACTATCTCTTGGTCGACAAATAGTTCGATTGTAGGGTGCCCCACACGAAGTCACGTTCAATTGAAAATAAGCCTGACAAAAATGCTTATTGTAAATCAAATGATTCACTTGCACCCAAAATTGGTATATTAAATCAGTATTATTCTCATCATGTTAAATATTTAGAGTGAGAGAAATTTCTAAATCAAAATAGTGCAACAAACAAGATTTCTTAAAGATCATGAAATTGACTCAAAAAATTCTTGGATATAATGTGCATATCTTTTTGATCTTTCTCTTAATTGCATTTTCCATACAAATATGGGCCCAACATCCCATATATTTTCTTATAGATATATTTATTGATCCCACTAATATCATTTCAAGGCTTAATATCCCTTGCAAATGGTTGAGAAATTAATATTAGTTTTTTAATTATGGCTAAATTTGACATTCTTTTTGAAGTAAACAATTAACGGGGAGTCTTATTGGTTTACACATATGATTATCTTTTTGAAGTGATAAAGGGGGAGAAATAAAGACAAATTATAATACTTTAAATATTTTCATGAATTTCATGATCTCTTGGCTTGATATTAATTGGTGCTAAATTGACTTAAGAAATGGATATTATGTTTCATATCTCTTTAGGTATATTAACACACATTTTATGAGATTAAAAGAACCTATTCATCTCAGGTATATAACATGTATGAAACTCATTTCATTTCAAATATTTTGCTCATATTTTAGGAAAGTTTGTCATCTTCAAAAAAGGGGAGATTGTTGGCTAAATTAGAGATTAGCATACCCTTTGTTTTGATGATGACAAACATTTCATTGTTGTGGATCTAACGTTCTATTTTGAGTATTTCAGGGTTCAAGAAAATGAGGAGATCATACTAAGTGGATATTTGAAGATCAATGTGCTTAAATGTTTAATATTTTCATGATTGTACTCAATGTAAAAACTTGTACAAGTATATAATGTATATGTTACACTCACATGAAGACTTTAGGGTTGATAGGTTTCATATTAGTTATCAATAGGACCTGACATACATTAAAAATCCTTGCAAAAAGTCCTACTCATTCGAAAAAATTGTCAACCAAGAGTCACTTGGTCGAAGACTCAAACAATCAAAAAATAACTTTACAAATCTTTACGTCTGAGTCAATTTCGATCGAAAGTATTGTTGACTGAGATATAGCCGTTGTAATAGGTTTGACCAAGAGAGAAACATACCAATATACATTAGAGATAGATGAACCCAAACAGTCATCTGATCAACAATATTGTGGACCGAGAGTCATCCGGTCGACAATATTGTCACTCGAGAAAAGTTCTGGAAGCCTCACATTTATTGAACATTTTAGCCGTTGCAACCCAACTACTTTATACCTAACGGCTATTTAAGCACTAAGAATATTCTAGACACTCTCTACAACATCTCTAATCACTTCTAAACCATTCTTATAAATAGGAGAGACCTTAGGACACCCATATCATCACTTGCATACACAATACACAAGCTACACTTGAGCATCCATTCTAGAGAGAAACAAAGTGGAGATTCCCTTTCTATATTCTTCCTTATGCTCTAAAGTTGTGTCCTATAGCTACAATATCCTAGGCACCACATATATCCATGTCCATCTTAAGTGGATAGGAGATCTATACGCTTGATATAGGATCAGAGTGTTGTACCTCATTAGTTTAGTATTTTCTTTCTTCCAATCTATTTCTTTTATTTTGTACTTTGTTCTCCTTGACTACTCCTAGGTTGAAGTATGTTGAAAGGAGGGTGCTTGTCACTACTTCAATAAAGTGATGGCTGCCCCAAGGTGTGCTTGAGGTTACTTCAAGAAGGCTGCTTCAAAGGAGATTGGAGCTACTTCTAGGTGAAGGATATCTCAAGGTGGTGGAGCTACTTCAACGAAATGAATGCTGCTTCAAGGTTGGTTGAGGTTACTTTAAGAAGGATGCTTTAAAGGAGGTTGAAGCTACTTCTAGGTGAAGGATATCTCAAGATGGTGGAGCTACTTCAAGGTGGTGAAGGCTACTCCAAGTTGCTTGAGGTTACTTCAAGCAGGTCGCTTTAAGGAGGTCGAGGATACTTCAAGGTGAAGGATACTTCAAGTGGAAGGTATTATATTTTATTGTAACATCCTTATGAGGTAAATAAAATAAATTACTTTCAAAATACCAATTGGAAACAATTGGGTAGTGGACTGACAACCTTTGATTCAAAGGCTGGAACCACTCTAAATCGAAGTGTCTTCCTTGTTTCCTCCTCCTTCTTTGGTTTAAATTTTTAATTAAATATTAAAGTACCAAAAGATATATTCACCCCCTCTAGATCATTTCAATCGATATAAGAGCAGGTCTTCAAGGAGCCCTAACAGTTTTTGAAGAATGAGGGAGATCTTCCTTAGCAACTCAACCTTGAAGGAACTCATGTGAGCCGGCCACCGTGCTTTGATGGAAGCAACTACACTTATTGGAAAAGAAGTATGTAATTGTACTTCCAAGGGATCATCTTGGAGATTTGGAGAATGGTGTCCATTCCCTATGAGCTTTCTAGAATGGAGTTTTCAACATGGAATCCCAAAATGGTAAAGTAAAATCAATTGAATGCAAAAGTGGCTAGCATTTAATATTGCTCTTTTTCCATTGGTGAATTTAATAGGATATGTTCATGTGAAACTACTTATGAAATATGGCATACAATTCAATTACGCATGAAGCTACAACTCAAGTTAAGAATACCAAAATTAATATTCTTAAACAAAAGTTTGAACAATTCCAAATGTTTCCTATATAGACTGTTAGTGAAATTTATTCAAGGTTTTCTTCCATATTTAATGGCATGAATGTCTTGGGTAAGTGTACAAGTTAGGAAGATCAAGTTTTAGATTCTTAGATCCTTGCCTCCAAAGTACAAGACAAAGGTGACGGCTATTGAAGAAGCCAATGACTTTACCAAATTGAAGATAGAGAAACTCATCAACAATCTAGAGACTCATGAAGATACACTTGATGAAGAAGAAAGATTGGCAGCTGAACACAGAAAGGAGAAAAGTAAGGACATTGAATTTAAGGAAGCAACTAAAGCTATCACTCAAGAATGTAATGAAAAAAGTGAAGAAGATAGCGTAGGGGAGACCCTCATTGTAAATGGTAAGCAATATAGAAGATTTAAATCTAACCAAAATTCTTATGTTTCTTCCTCTTCTTCCCTTAGGTGCTTTGAATGAGGCAAGAAGGGACATTTAAAAAATGAGTGTCCTAGAGTCAAGAAGGGAAAGAAATCCTCACTTTAAAAGAAAGAAAAGGCCTACAAAGCAGTTTGGGATGACTAAAATGATGATAGCGAGAGTGAAGAAGAAGAAGTAGAATGTCTCATGAATTAAGAAGACAAGGTAAGTTGTTTTGTTGAAACAACCAATGAAGAAGAAAACGAGGTAGTCATTGGCATCAAAGAACTACATGATAAATATATTGATTGTAAAAAGAAATGAAAGAAGCTTACAAAAACTGATGATGATTTGTATGCTAAATTGAATGATCTTATTTAAAAAAAGATAGTCTTATGTTTGAAAAAGATACTTTGTAATCATCTAGTAATGATCACAATATCAACTTGCTTGCTCTAGAAACCAAAAATAATTTTATTTCTCAAGAAAAGGTTGAATTGGTTGATAAGATGAATAAATATCAAACTCATCCTATTCTATGTTCTCATTTAAATTATGTTATCATCGTTAGAGAAAGAGATTCTTTGCTTTCAAGTTTTGATCAAGAAAAACTAGATACTGCAAAGAAAAATGATGAAATTACTGAGTTACAAAAACTTGTTGATAGTCTAAAGAGTAATAATATTCTAATAAAATCTTTGAAAATTCTTTTAGACAAAAATGAAGAAGGGGTCTAGGCTATGTACCTAAAGAGAAATATTTTCAAAAGCCTGAACTTGAAAAACACAAAAACCCAAATCAAAGATCATGTATGTACCCAAAGACAATCCAACACATACCCAAAATGTCAAGAAGAGAAATGAAATTGATTTTATTTGTTGTCATCACTATTTACGTCTTGGGCATTATTCATTTTCATGCAATTACAAGAAAAATAAGGGCAAGGATTTAGTTTGGGTTCCAAAACCTCAAACTTAGAAATGTTGTACACTTAGTTGAGATTTGACCTAAACTTCATTTTGAAATTCATAATGTCTTATCTCAACTAAAATAAGCTTGAACTTGCATATCTTTGATTATTTTGATTGCTTAATTGTGTTATCCAAAAATATGGCATGATATGTTTACATTAGAAATATTGAATTTATTTAAAATGTACATAACTTCATTTTGGTCTACAAAGATCACGACCAAGATCTCTTCTGGTCAAAGAAAAGTTCGAACAAAGGTAGTTCTGTCAAACGTATTATTACTGGCAAATCTTCCTGCACAAAAAATAATTTGACCAAGAACTCCTCGGGTTGAAGAAAAGTTTGACCGAAGATAGTTCTGTCAGAAGCATTTATTGAAAATAAAATCATCCAATTGAAATTAACTTTGGTGACTCAATTCTATAATGGACTCTTCATATTTGTTTGCTATAAATATTTGAATGATTCTAACCAAAAAGACCACTACATGGGGGCCAAAACTTTCACACTTTGCAGGTTTGAATGGTCTATCAAAATTGATATAATAAGCATATCACAGAAAATAAGAATATTTTTATACACATGGAGGAAAGGTAAAATTATTGGTCACATTTGGTAAAAATTTCAAAGGTAAAACTATTGTCTTTGGTGATGTTGGTACAAATTTTTAAATGTTCTATTTGTAAAAGAATTACATCACAAGTACCAAGACAATGGTTATGGTTCATAGGAAAATATCAAAGTTGTTGATAAAAGAAAAATGATTGTAAACCTCTTAACTCTATGGACACTATTTTATGGAATAAAAATATTATTCATACAAGAAAATTTCTTAGAATATAATCATTACCTAAATTTTTGTGATAAATCTGAAATTTGTGCATTTTAGGCAAGAAGGAAGTGGCTTTGTCATGCTAAGGAACCGGAAAGTCATCTACCAAATGGTCCAAAGCTCGGATAGGGTGAGGAAGAAGGGTAGAACACATGATATGGTTGTTGACAAAGAACCCATCGAAGAAGAGCAATCTGGAGGCCTCAAGAGATCTCTAGCCTTTAAAGGTGATCAACTTAAACCTCTCAAAAACATTCAAGAGACAATGGGAAGTGGTGATCCGTCTGTGGGACTGCTCATAGCCTATTCCTAGGCCATCAAACCCCTCCAAGTTTTAACTATCTGTTGTTGGAACTGATGGTATGTATGCCCTGAGAGCCAATCATGGGATGATTGGTGGGATACATCAAGATTGATTTGATAAACAACAAAGGCAAGCTTCCAATTTTTTCTGGTTCAGTCATATGAGATAGTGATAGAACAGATTGAATGTCTAGAGAATGACAGTACTCAATGACGTATGCTTTCAGGCTGAGGACCTGAACGATGAGATCATATGGATGCTAAGAGTTTGTACATTCTTGTTATGTCGCTATTCGGATGTCATTGTGGAAGGTAGATAGACGGTAATGACACACAAGACTAGATTGTGGTGTTGGTTGATGACAGAATCTCATTAGTCATGATATAGAGATATCAAACCAAACACATAGGTACTTGTTAGAGAACAAGTGTACCAGACATACCCACCGTGAGTTTGACACATGGAACCATGACATGGTAGTCACAATCAGTACTCACAGTGATGGTGGTGAGTGTGATTATTAGACCTGAAATCACTGCACTCAACACAAGTCATTGGGCACACTTTGACATCATCAAACGCAGTCCTGAAACATGGGATGTTATAAAGGTGATGATTGGGTGGCTTTGACACATGGGGCTTTTGAGGGGTGAGTGATAGATATGGGATTTGTCCCTCCTGAGGGAGTTTGATATCCATGGCCACTTGATGAGTAGGATTGAGAAAGGCATGCATGCATGTGTGAATCAGTATGTGATACTGATGTCATACATATCTCTTCCAGTCTACTCTGAGATCAAGAAAGTGAATGAACATTGACAGGATGACTGTTCCATGCCTCGAGTTCATTCGGGATATAAGTGACAAAGGAATTATACATTCACTGTAACACCATTCACGGATTGTAGGATTGAAAGTTGTTCTCCAACTTTCTACTTTCACTTGGGTAGCACTGATGTGTGACTAGGCACCGCTCTTTGCTTGTGAAGTCATAAGTGTTATGGACTTTCACTACCAACGTGAAATGGACATGTTGGGTCACACACATAGGATTTAACCTGGAAAAGGAGTTTTTGTCCACAAGCAATGTTTAGATTGATTACTAAAGGAGTTTAGTAGTTTAATTAAACACTCAATTGATTGATAGCTCAATATCATAATGTTCAAGGTGTTGGACATATTGATTGGAGTATCAGATTGATTGAAATTGCAATTGACTAATTCTACACAACCTGCACTCCCAACCGATCGGTTCAAGTGTTGAACTGGTCGGCTGAGGTTGCTGAACCGGTCGGCTCAAGGGTTGAGCCAATCGGCTCAAGTCCAGGGTGAAATGAGCGGTTCAAGTGTTGAACCGATCGGTTCAACTGGTGCAACCGAGAAAGTTAGGAAAGTTAGGTCGGTGAGAATTTTCCTTTCGTTTCAATTGCCCAATTTGATTAGGAATAGGATTGGTATTCGATGCCGATTAGAAACAAAAGAAAGAAAGTCATTTTGAGTTGGATCAGGACCATGAACCGATCGGTTCAGGGTACCAACCGATCGGTTGGGGACCCCAAACGATCGGCTCGGGCTGCGAGTTGGTTGCTTTTTGTGGAAAATCTCGAACCCTTCTACTCCTGCTTTTAGTCCCGCATTGCCCAGGATAGAGAACCCTATCACATGACTCTCCTATATATATAGGGGTATTGGGGGCTTCTCAAACAACAACAACTCAGTGCAATCAATTGCTCTGCAAAGTTGTCGTTCTCTCTGGTTTTGGTAACCGAGAGAGAGCCCGAGCAAGTGATTCCCGCAAAGGGAGGTGCAGCAAGGGAAGGACAACTACAGTTGTAACTAGAAGTAGGAGAGTGTGTTGGCGACTAGTACGTCAATAGGAGGGTGCGACTCCTTCCACTTCCTTGTGGGACAAGGAGTGTGGAGTTCCAGGTGGTCCATGTGGACTACTTCAGAGGCGGGAGGTCACTGCCACTCAGGAGGACAACTGTCATCCGACAGTCCGGTTCGAGTAGGAGTCGTCAGTCCCGGTGTGACCAGGAGCTGCACAGACGCCGTCGAAGACCGGAGTTGAAGACCGCACATAGCGCGAGGTATTGTCGCCGAGCAAGCCTCGGGACAAGGTATGATTCCACAAACCATCCTTTCCTATTATATAGACGTTGACGTGTTTCCTTGTTCCGGGTTTGGGGGAGAAATTCTTTTTGTTTCCGCTGCCTTCTCTGTCTCCCCTAAAACCCAACAGTGGTATCAAAGCCACGTCAACTGTTCTATATTTTAGGAATATCGATATGATCGATTTTGGTTTGCCGCCTTTATTTATTGAATACGATGCGAATAAAATTGGCTTGATGCATGTCCAATCCTAAATCCACAAATCCCAAATTATATATATGATATGTATTATTAATGCACACAATACACGTCACCCTTAAACGAGTTTTGTGGTGGATGTATAGCGTGATTATGGCCAATAAACCCTATCTGTGATTGGTTGTGTGTGGTTGCTTGCATCTCGGTCTGCGCACCGATCTTCCTTCTCCTATTCCTGATGTAACTCGAAATAATTCGAGATTCTTTCCTACCTTTGCTCCCCCCGAATGTAACTCGGGGTTTCCCTTTTTAAAAGCAATGTAATATTAGGATATATTTTATTTTTTATTATGTCAAAGACCGGAGGACATCGAGACGACAGCTGAGACGATCGGTTCAAGGAGTGAACCGATCGGTTGACGTTCCAGATGATCGGTTCAAGGAGTGAACTGTCGGTTGATGACCGGTTCGAGGAGCGAGACGAGCGGGTGGCGGCCATGAAGAGATGCACGATGACCAGGTGAATCGATCGGTTGGAGGAGACAACCGATCGGCTGGTGGCACCCAGACGACCGGCCAGAGAAAGCAGATCATTCATATGATGAGTTGATCAACTCGGATGGCAAGGCACAAAGTTCATCTTGTACAGGTTGCATATGATGTAGACCTAGATGACCGTGATTCCTCTTGGCTCAAGGAATCACATTAGGATGGCCATAATCATCGCTTTTATCGTTTGTGCATGTTTTCTATGGGATATAGCATGTATATGATACGTACTATGTATTGTGGTGATTGGATATGTATATGTATATAAAAACCAAATCCCTCATTAAATATTAAGTTTTAGATGCCTTCCAAATGCGACACACGTAAAAAGCTTGATCGACAAAGTGTGGGCACACCCTAGCGTGGTGCACTGTCTATCTCGTGGAAGCGTGAAGGATGAATGTGTGGGTCTTCCCTAGCAGGGTGCATATTCATCGTGTTTGCTTTGGGTCGGACTTAACAAGGTGACCTAGATAGGATCTAGCACCTTGAGGCATGGAGATGATCATGGCAAGGGGTTGCATATGACATCTTATCAAGAGTTTCATATGATGCAATTGGCAAAAGTTGCCTACCTGAGAGATCTATGTTGTGGGTGACAGCCCTAGCTGGTCCATGGCTTAGAGGATTTCAGGATCTTGCCCAATAGAAGGTTGTACACTGCAATCTTCTGAATTGATGGTGAGGGCTATCAATTTAAAGTAAAATAGTAGGAGCGATAATTAATTAAAGGCCTAATTATATCGTCAAAATTTTCAAATCAATCAAATAAGTCAAAAATGAGTTTTTGGATTAAAATTGCATATTTCCTTTTGTAGTTCAAATGGCAGCAAACAACAACAACTTTTCTTTGCGATCGGTCCTTGACAAGGACAAGCTAAATGGGACAAACTTCCACGACTGGTATCGGACATTGAGAATTGTTCTCACTCAAGAGCGTAAGCTCTATGTCCTGGATACTCCAATTCCAGAGGAACCCGCTCCTAATGCACCAAAGGCAGAAAGGGATGCTTACAAGAAGCATGTTGATGATGCCATTGATGCAAAGTGCTTGATGTTATGTTCTATGAACCATGAGCTGTAGAGACAGCATGAGAACATGGGTGTCATTGAGATGATTCAGCATCTCAGGAACATGTATGAAGATCAGGCACGTCAAGAGAGATACAATGTTTCTACGGCGCTGTTCAAGTGCGTCATGACAGAAGGAGATCCAGTTGGTCCTCACACACTCAAGATGATTGGGTATGTGGAGAACCTACAGAGACTGGGATTTCCACAGAACCAAGAGTTGGCTACTGACGTGATACTGCAATCGTTGCCAGAATCCTACAGTCAGTTTGTGATGAACTACAACATGAACAACTTTGATAGGCCACTGTCAGAGTTGTTGGGCATGTTGAGGACAACCGAGATACAGATGAAGAAGGACAAGCCTAAGCCTATGATGGTGATCACAAGCAAGAAAGGCAAGTCCAAGCACAAGGGAAAGGGAAAAGCTAAGAAAGGTTCTGAAGCTAGCCAGGAGTCCAAGCCGTATTCAGCTCTCAAGGCCAAGGGAGGCGTGACCAAGAAAGGAAATTGCCACCATTGTCAAAAGATGGGACATTGGAAAAGGAATTGTCCTCTCTATCTGGAAGAACAAAAGAAGAAGGAGGCGACTGAAGTCTCTACTTAAAGGTGTCATGAAAGTAAACTTGTAACACTTTTTGAGGTATATGATACCAATATGTAAAGTGTAAAGCACTCATAATTGCGGCAAGTGTTGCCGCCATAGATAGGAGTACTTTAGTTTCTTTTCAATCTATAAGGCATGTAATACAGTTATGAACTGTTATTTCATATTTGCCAATAGAGAGAAACACTTTATTTTTGCATATTGTATGACAATGATGGCAAGTAATAAAGTTGAGTTTTCAATCTTAAAGATATGATCTTTGTGGCAATGCCTTGTTTATCTTGTGGTATTTGATATGCATAAGATAAAATGATACCTAAAATTTATATATAACTCAAATAACCAAATTAGCATCAATCATGAGAAATTCATTTCTAGTTTCCATGTGATGGATAAATCTAGACTCTTTTGGTTAGATAACCATTAAGAGACATGAATATCTTGGACATGATTAATCAATCTTCACTAAAGGTAGTGGGAGAATGATTATCCTATTAGGTATAATGCATGTGATGTATTTACATACCTATTGGAATGAATGCTAATACTTCTAATGGTGTTTAGAGAAATACCAATATGAATATCTTGAAGTGTTCAAGAATATCATAGATGAAGTGCAAATTTGGTAAAGTGTTAATTCTTGATGAGATCAATGAATGAAATACTTGGACCAAATGTTTGAGATCCTTATGAGTGATTATGATAGTGTATTATAGTGAACTCATGATTAAGGCATAGTGATGTCTAAATCAACAAGGAATCATACTCTAAGGAGTTAGAGAATGATGATCAAATAACTGAATTCTTCTTAATAAAAGGAATACCCCACACTAATAAAAGGAATTAAGAATCACAAGGGTTGTGAGTTCTTATATACTTAACATATACACCTCAATTATCTATGTGATGAGTTGTTCATATGATGAGTTAACTATCTAGATGAATATGAGGAACCAAATTTTGGAGTTATGGTTTATGACCATTTCATCCTAAATGACATTCATGTGAACCATAAGGTCTGACCTTGATGGTAGCACTCATTGGATGAAATCCATAAGTGCAAACGAGTCTTAAATGTTAAGACACATGGATAACATTTTGAGAAGGATGATGCTTGTTGATTGCAACTTAATGACTAAGGCATTTGGCATATGGATACTAAAACCACATTCCTATGAGGAATAAAACAAGGATGTGTACGTGACACAACCTAAAAGGGTTTATGAATCCACTAATGCAAATGAAGTCTATATGTTACAATGGACTAATTAATATGATTGATTGAGTACAAGAAACTTAGAATTGGATATAGTCAAAGGGTTTGACTGATATGTCAAAGATAAAGAAGGGATCTGTGATTTAGTGGTAGCGTATTCACATTTCACATATTGATGTGAAATGGAAATGTTCTAAAATGGAAATCCAAAAGTGGAAATTATCCTTAAGGAAGATAGAGATGTTTCCTATGTGATAGGAATAGAGATCTATAGAGATAGTTCTCAAAAACCTCTTGACCTGGAAAAGAGAGAGCATACATTGGCAATCTGTATTGAAGTGTTCAGTGTGCACAGATTAAGTGGGAGAAAACTTGTCCATGCTACATAGAGTTAGTATCCCAAGGCCAAGTGTCCAATTCTTATGAAGAATGGGAACACTAAGAATAGATGTGGATCTATCATGTATGTAATCATCCCATTATCTTGTATGTGTGGACATGGCAAGAATAAAATGCATTAATCATCTTGTATGTACGACATGACAATATGATATGCTCATCTTGATGACTCGTATGTGGGACATGACAAGTGGATGTCTGTCTACTTCCAGTAAGGGTTATTGGAATGCCATGAGAACTTGATAAGTACTTGTGAAGTACTAGTTCTATGCAGATAAGGAAGAGTTCGATGTAAAGAGTTACATTGATGCGAACTTCCGAAAAGGACATAAAATTAATCGCAAAATATACATAGGATGTATAAAAGTGAAAGTTTGTTAATAATTGGAAGTGTTCCAATAAAACCATTTGAAAGGAAAAGCCGAGTATCTATGCGTCAGAGAACAGCAGTAGATACTATATGGATCTAGAAGTTCATGAGATGAACTTATAGATATTCCGCTCATTGATGACAAGTATGGAATCCTTGATCATGCAATGTGGCTAAAGGTTAGCAAAGGAATATAAGATCGCATATTACGGCAACTCCATCTCATACGAGTGACGTACAATGAAGAGATGTGAGACATGCAATTTATACTGACTTGGGCAAGGTGTTGCCATTACTCACTTTGTTAGCACTAGAGCACAGTAACATGTGGGACATGTTTGAAGATCACTATGAATATGATTCAAGGGTGATTGGCTCGCAGTGCAAGTGGGAGTCTGATGGTATGTATGCCCTGAGAGCCAATCATGGGATGATTGGTGGGATACATCAAGATTGATTTGATAAACAACAAAGGCAAGCTTCCAATTCTTTCTGATTTAGTCATATGAGATAGTGATAGAACAGATTGAATGTCTAGAGAATGACAGTACTCAATGACGTATGCTTTCAAGTTGAGGACCTAGACGATGAGATCATATGGATGCTAAGAGTTTGTACATTCTTGTTATCTCCCTAGTCGGATGTCATTGTGGAAGGTAGATAGACAACAATGACACACAAGACTAGATTGTGGTGTTGGTTGATGACAGAATCTCATTAGTCATGATATAGAGATATCAAACCAAACACATAGGTACTTGTTAGAGAACAAGTGTACCGGACAGACCCACCGTGAGTTTGACACATGGAACCATGGAATGGTAGTCACAGTCAATACTCACAGTGATGGCGGTGAGTGTGATTCTTAGACCTGAAATCACTGCACTCAACACATGTCGTTGGGCACACTTTGACATCATCAAACGCAGTCCTGAAACATGGGTTGTTATAAAGGTGATGATTGGGTGGCTTTGACACATGGGGCTTTTGAGGGGCGAGTGATAGATATGGGATTTGTCCCTCCTGAGGGAGTTTGATATCCATGGCCACTTGATGAGTAGGATTGAGAAAGGCGTGCACGCATGTGTGAATCAGTATGTGATACTGATGTCATACATATCTCTTCTAGTCTACTCTGAGATCAAGAAAGTGAATGAACGTTGACAGGATGACTGTTCCATGCCTCGAGTTCATTCAGGATATCAATGACAAAGGAATTATACATTCACTGTAACACCATTCACGGATTGTAGGATTGAAAGTTGTTCTCCAACTTTCTACTTTCACTTGGGTAGCACTGATGTGTCACTAGGCACCGCTCTTTGCTTGTGAAGTCATAAGTGTTATGGACTTTCACTGCCAACGTGAAATGGACCTGCAGGGTCACACACATAGGATTTAACCTGGAAAAGGAGTTTTTGTCCACAAGAAATGTTTATATTGATTACTAAAGGAGTTTAGTAGTTCAATTAAACACTCAATTGATTGATAGCTCAATATCATAATGTTCAAGGTGTTGGACATATTGATTGGAGTATCGGATTGATTGAAATTGCAATTGACTGATTCTGCACAACCTGCACTCCCAACCGATCGGTTCAAGTGTTGAACCGGTCGGCTGAGGTTGCTAAACCGGTCGGCTCAAGGGTTGAGCCGATCGGCTCAAGTCTAGGGTGAAATGAGCGATTCAAGTGTTGAACCGATCGGTTCAACTGGTGCAACTGAGCAAGTTGGGAAAGTTAGGTCGGTGAGAATTTTCCTTTCATTTCAATTACCCAACTTGATTGGGAATAGGATTGGTATTCGATGCCGATTAGAAACAAAAGAAAGAAAGTCATTTTGAGTTGGATCAGGACCATGAACCGATTGGTTCAGGGCACCAACTGATCGGTTGGGGACCCCAAACGATCGGCTCAGGTCCCAGCCGATTGGCTCAGGCTACGAGTTGGTTGCTTTTTGTGGAAAATCTCGAACCCTTCTACTCCTGCTTTTAGTCCCGCATTGCCCGGGATAGAGAACCCTGTCCCATGACTCTCCTATATATATAGGGGTATTGGGGGCTTCTCAAACAACAACAACTCAGTGCAATCAGTTGCTCTGTAAAGTTGTCATTCTCTTTGGTTTTGGTAACCGAGAGAGAGCTCGAGCAAGTGCTTCCCGCAAAGGGTGGTGCACCAAGGGAAGGACAACTGCAGTTCCAACTGGCAGCAAGAGAGTGTGTTGGTGACTAGTACGTCAACAGGAGGGTGTGACTCCTTCCACTTCCTTGTGGGACAAGGAGTGTGGAGTTCTAGGTGGTCCGTGTGGACTACTTCAGAGGCGGGAGGTCACTGCCGCTCAGGAGGACAACTGTCATCCGACAGTCTGGTTCGAGTAGGAGTCGTCAGTCTCGATGCGACTAGGAGCTGCACAGATGCCGTCAAAGACTGGAGTTGAAGACCGCACATAGAGCGAGGTATTGTTGCCGAGCAAGCCTCGGGACAAGGTATGATTCCACAAACCATCCTTTCCTATTATACAGACGTTGACGCGTTTCCTTGTTCCGGGTTTGGGGGAGAAATGTTTTTGTTTCCGCTGCCTTCTCTGTCTCCCCTAAAACCCAACAGGAACATCAATTGAGCCTGCTCAGGCGACGTAGCAAGAATTCTAAAAGATATGAAAGTCACCCACAAATTAAACATCCTATTGATCATTGAACCAAAATGTAGTGGTAACATGGCTTAGGAAGTAATTTGCTAGATCGATTTTCCTTCTTCACATTATTAGAAGCCACTGGCTTCTCTGGAGGCATCTGGATCCTCTAGGACCACCACAGATGCAACCTGGAGATCCTTCATAACTACATGAATTTTATCCACTATAAGGTCAATAACAGTTGGTACCTGACAATCATCTACGCAAGCTCGTGTCCTACCCTACGCAAGCATCTATGGGACAGACTGAAATCCCTCTCCAACCACATTGACACCGCATAGGCTGTCATGGGCAATTTCAACACGATGTTGAGTCTCTCTGAAAAGAAGGGTGGCACCTCTTTCGATAAATCCGCTAGAAGGTTCTTCAATTCATGTTTAATGAACACTGGCCTATCAGACATAAAATTGTAGGGCCAACGATATACTTTTCACAAAGGAAGCTTGTATTGGAAGCTAGACCATGTTATTGCCAATGCGCAATGACTCTTCCTTTTTTTAGTGCCTCCATTATGATCTTGTCAAGGATGTCCTTCAATCATAATCCCATTCTTCTCTCCCTTTCTGGATCTCCCTTCATAAAGAAGATGACCTTTAAAACCAAAGCCTCATAGAAACTGATACCGGAATATAGGACACACCTCATGCCCCACTGGAACCAGAACAAGTACTTTGCCACAAAACTCTCAACCTTCAAGCAAAAAGAATTGGAATGGGACACAAAGCATTTTCAAAAACAACAAGAGACGAATAGCCATTTTCTTGCCCAAATAAACAATTGCCAGGTACTCGCCCAAACCTCTAATTTTTCCCCTTCTGACGCAAGATGCATCATGCTGCTACATAAGTATAATCAGATTCTCCTTTGCAAGGAAGCCGGCTGGAAACAGAGTGCACACATTGAATGGCTCCAATTTGGAGACCAGAACACTAAATTCTATTCGTCATATGTCAAAGCATGGAGGCAATTTAACAAGATATCATGTCTAAAGGATGCTGCCATTAACTAGGTATCCTCACCACCTGAACTGAAAGTTATGATTTTTGACTTCTTCTTAAGGCTCCTCATAAGGGGTCTGCCTACCTCCCAAAGCAAGATGGACGCCTATGAAAGCACTTTTCATAGGTTCCTTCTTGATGAGGATCAAACATTAGAATAGACCCCAACTATTGAAGAGATATGAGCATCATGCCCATGATATCATCGTTCAAGGCACCTAGCCCCAATAGCGTGTTCAATGAATTCATCTAGAGTAATTGGAATCATGTGTTTTCCTTAATCACATGATACATTATAGAGGCTTTTAACACTGAAAATATTAAGTCTTATACCATTGATTCTCTTAAGGCTCTTATACCAAAAATTAAGAATCTATAATCCTACAGTGACCTCAGGCCCATATCCCTCAACAATGACTGCTTCAAGCTGATGTCAAAGATCCTAGTGAATATGATTAAACCCTTCCCTAACACATGTATATCCCTGCACAAATCAAGATTCATTCCTAGATGATCTATTAGTGATAATATCCTTCTTGTGCAAGAAGTTATCCACTCCATGCAAGCACAATCCTCCAAGAAAAAGTGGATGCACATAAAACTTAACCTCTCCAAAGCTTTTGGCCGAATGAGTTGAAGATTCATTCCACACACACTCAGACACAGTGTTGTCCTAAAAAATATGCAACATTATCATGAAGATAATCACATTAGGACACACATCTATTCTCTGGGAAAGAGTACCACTCCCACCTAACAAATCTTCCCAAGGTGTATGCCTATATCTTTGTGATTTTCTTCGATAGACTCAGCCAGATAATCATTGATGTTGTTCACGTCAACCAATGAAAATCTACCATTCTATTAAGGGAGGAACCAAACTATCCGATGTTTGTTTTTCCGATGACATCATCCCCATGTGTGAAGCATCTATTCATGAAGTAGAGTTCGTCAATGAGATCCTTGTCTCCTTTGAGGTTGTCTCGGTCCATGTTGTCTCCAAAGGAAAATCCTTGGTTCTGATACCACTTGTTGGGTCTAGGGCACTAGACGGGGGTGAATAGAGCTACAAAAATTTCTCACAAGATAGATTAGACTTTCAAATCATATCAAATTGAAACCAGTAGCTTAAGTGCAATTTGAAGTCCTAACTAACAAGCATAGCAAGGATGAGAGGAATTGATAGCAAGCACTTGACAAGGTCATGTAGAGTGGATCCACTCTCCAAACTAGGAGAGAGTCAATCCACTACCTAGAGAGGTAAGCCTCTAGGACTTTGCAAGTGATTTTCTCTATATTCTCACCAATTAGAGTTACAACACAATACCACCAAAGGACTTACCCATCCAAGCACAAAGAGCATCCCACCTTACCAAGGACTTACCCACTTTGCAAGAGTCTTCAACCTTCTTCCAAGGTCTTACCCACTCTAGAACAAGTCTTCCACCTTCAAGGACTTTTCCACTCTTCTTGGATCTTCATCCTTTGCTTTCTCGTTCACCTAGAGAAGATCACCACCTCTTCATCAACCTTGAAGAGGAACAACAAATAGCTCCACCTTCATTCAGAGTAGCTTGCTTCACCTTTGCTTCATGGAGGAAAGGGTAGGGAAGATGGAATAGATGAGAACTTTACATGCACAAGGGAGGAGCTCTCTTACAACAGGACTATCTCACTCATAATCACAAAATGAAGTGTAAATTAGAGAGAGAAAGGGGCTCAAGGAGCTGCACCATACTCAACTATAGAAAGGACTTAGAATAACATGAATGAGAAAACTTGGAATGAACTTCAAGGGGTCATATTTATAGTTGGGGTGTTCCCTTGAGTTGGGGATCACTTAGGGTTGAAATATAGCCATTTTTCACAATGCAACATATCTATTCTCACCCAAAACAACTCACCAACGATTATAATAACTTTTTCTACATTTTTATATAGTACATTCGGTTGAGTTTTAATAAAGGTAACTTGACCGATCAACTAAAAGACAAAGTCAATTTTCAAATTATCGGTCAAACTTGTTCTAGTAAAATCGACCAATGAGCTAAAATTAGATTTGCTCAGTGAGTCGACCGGTCAAGTTCTGTGAGTGTACAATTCAACTGATGGGTCATATTCAGAAAATCCATCATAGGATTAGTCGAGTTTCCAACTCGACCGATGAAGAGCCCATGAAAAATTTTCTATGTTGACTTTTGAGTGATTAAACCTTGGTATTAAGTGTCCCTCATATTTTTCTCATCTTAGTTACAAGTCATATCATCATACAAGTGATTATAAAATTCTTTTAAGGTCATTTGGAGTGATTTCCAAAATAGCACACTTGCATTGAATTTGACTTGAACTTGAACAAGCTAGGGCTTGTGTAATTTGATCCTTTTCATGTACCTAAAGCCTAGATTCAATCTTGAACAAATATATTAGATACATTGGAATGGAATGGATAAGTCATTATCAAAATATGGGCAATGTATAATTCTTAAGTCTATAGTAAGTTCTCCATTGTTGCGGACCAAGTGGTAGGCGGAGCGGGTGCTCAACTAACCATTATTTTCCAAAGGCCAGCCCCAACTGTCCGGACTGGCCAGGGGGTCAAGGGGTGGAGTGGATGTGATTGCTTACCGAGTAATCTCTAGTAGGTGTTCATGGATGAAGTCTCGGTCCCAACAACCAGACTCCATCCCCATTGACCGAACTTGTAGTGTATCCAAACCCGACAGAGGTACAAAGCTAATATCAAAATCTTGTATTGATCTCCCCATGATCCAGTTGTCAGACCAAACATTGGTTCTTTGGCCATTGTTAATGATTTTATAGATAGACTCTTTAATGGCATGAATATGCTTCTTAATGAAACTCTGAGCTGATGAACATGGTTTATTGACAAGCACTTGTATCTCACATATTTCTCGATCATGACCTTAACCCAGGTTTTATTGGGTTGATTCAGAAAATCCCATATATTCTTCATCATCAGATCTTGATTATAATACCTGGTGTTCTTGATCCCCAGGCCACCAATATCTTTCTTTGACGTGACTTTCCCCCATGCAACTAGGGAAAGTTTTTTTTCTAATCCCAACTGTTGAACCAGATGAAGTGTCGTATGTGTTTGTTGATGTCATCACAGAGCTATGGAGAGAGTCAAGCAATCTGCATAGTACAATGTAGGAATAGCCTGGAGAGAAGATTTTACAAGCGTAATGTGCCCTACCAAGGAGAGGTGATGCAATGTCTAGCATGCATCCTCCAATCTTTGATGGCACCAACTTCCTCTATTAGAAGAGGCGTATGCAGTTATACATTCATGGTATGAACTTTGACATGTGGAAGGTGATGGTTACACCTTACAAGGAGCCAACTGTAGATGTTGCAACATGGAGTGAAGCTGCACTCAAAGAAGTCCAACTCAATGCCAAAGCCATAAGCATCCTCTATGCAGCCCTCACCCCAACGGAGTTCAACCTGATCTCATCCTGGGACACCACCTATGAGATTTGGGACAAATTGTGCATCGCCTATGAAGGCACACAACAAGTCAAGGAGGCAAAGATCTTCATGTTGAATAGCCTTCTAGAGAACTTCAAGATGGGTAAGAAAGAAGGGATTGTAGAGATGTACTCAAGACTCAATTGCATCATCAATGGGCTGGTTGCATTGGGAACACTTTGGATAGAGGTGTAATCAACTCCAAGATCTTGAGGACTCTACCAAAGAGATGCGAGTCAAAGGTCACCTCCATTGAAGAAGTGAGGAGCCTTGGTGACATCCCAACTGAAGAGCTCATTGACAACCTCCAAGCCCATGAGTCAAGGCTTAACAAGCAAGAAGAAGAAGCCCAACAAGAAGAGAAGGAAGCCAAGAAGATCAAAGATAGTGCTTTCAAAACACAAGTGGAGGCAGTCATCCTTCAACAACAACTTGCTTTCCAGACTTCTCCCTCCTCCTCTAGTGAAGATGATGGCCCAAGTGAGCATGAAGACAACTACATCAAGGGCAAACACTTCAAGGGAAAGCAAGCCTCCTCCTGCTCTACTCCTAGATGCTATAAGTGTGGACAAAAGGGACACTACAAGAGTGAATGTCCCAAGTCAAGAAATTCACACCATAAGGGAGGCTCAAAGAAGGAAGAGGAGTACAAGAAGGAGAGAAAATACAAGAGGAAGGACAAGAAGGAGAAGAGACAGAAGAATGAAACTCATGCAGCTTTTGAAGCTTCATCTTCAAGCATCTCAAGCTCTAAAGAAGGTGGAGAGTACCACCTTGCACTCATGGCCTCTACTAGTGAAGAAATTGGTGAGGTAAGTGAGGTAAGTTTGCATGAATTATCTAAAGAAGTTGTTATTGACATGCTTATCTCTACCCATTCATCTTTTGATAAATGTAAATTTAAAAGAAACGATTAGGAAAAATCATTGATGATCTATATGATAAACTTGAAATTCTTAAATTGAATGAGAAAACTAATCTCAAGAGTATTGATAATTTGCAAGGGCAATACCTTGATCTTGAGCTCCAGTACAATGGGATTGAAGTTGAGAATGGTATCTACCTTAAGAATATTGAGAATATTAAGGAAGAAAACCAAAATTTCCTTAAAGAGCTTGATATGCTTAAATCTAAAAATGCTAGGTTACTTGGTCAAGTAAATGATCTATCTTATAGACCCTTATTGCCTAGTGTTAATGTTTCTTCTATCTCTCTTTAAAAGAATTCATATTTAACTAAAGCCTTATGTCTTGAGGCTGATCTTGTGCATGCTAGGGATGACGTAGCTAGCTTATCTTCTACCTTTATTTCCTTAAATGATGATAACCATAGCTTGAGAGCATCCCTACAAAAATTCCTCAAAGCGAAGAACTCCCTAAATGAAATCATTTACCATTGTACCAAAAAAAGTGGTACTAGTGGTTTGGGATTTATAGGAGGAGCATCAAAGGGCAAGAGTAAAGCCAAAGGTAAGAAAAAGAGCGAGGAGACCTCTTTCTTTGTAGGAGAGTCTTCCGACACTAAGAATTCTATGATTTGTTCTTATTGCAAATGTGATGATCATTACTCTACTTATTGTCCTTACAAGCCTATGGGGGTCAACCCAAAGATGAAATGGGTCCCCAAGCTAACTCTGGATCCCAAAGTTTGAGTTGGGAATCGACATTCTCCTTTCTTACAGGAAAAAAGAAGATGGATTATTGATAGTTGTTGCACTAAGCATATGACAGGTAATATAAGCCATTTCAACAACTTCACCAAAAAGAAAGGAGTATCGATCACCTTTGGGGACATCAAGAAAGGTAAAGTCAAAGGTGAGGGTGATGTAGGTGAATCCTTTTGTATCAAGAATGTTCTTTTTGTGGATGGCCTACATCAAAATTTAATTAGTGTTAGTCAACTATGTGATAATGGTTACCTTGTGCTATTTACTTCCTTTAAATGCTTGATTCTAGATTCCCTCACCTACTAAGTTATATATAAGGGAACTAGAAGTGGTATTCTTTATGTTATTCTTCTTGACTCTATTAATCCTGTTGTTGGTAGATGCCTAGTAGTCAACTCGAATGATATTTCTCTGTGGCACCGTTGGCTTGGTCATGTAAGTATGCATCAGTTGAAGAAACTGAGCAAAAAAGACTCGGTCAAGGGAATTCCTAAATTGGATTTTGAAAATGATGAGGAATGCCAACCTTGTATGCAAGGAAAGCAAACCAAGTCCTCCCTCAAATCCAAAGGAGTCCTTATCACCAAGAGAGCTCTTGAGCTTCTTCACATTGATCTATTTGGACCAATGAGAACTCAATCGCTTTGTGGTTCCAAGTATTGCCTTGTTATTGTCGATGATTTCTCTAGATATACTTAGACCTTCTTTCTCATTTCTAAAAGTGATATGGTTGATGTTTTCTCGAGCTTTTATAAATGAGTTGTGAATGAAGCTTCTTGTTGCATTGTTTTTGTTCGTAGTGACCATGGGGGAGAATTTGAAAATGAACTTTTTGAACTTTTTTGTCAAGAATCTAGTTATGCAAACAATTTCTCTTCACCTCGAACACCTCAACAAAATGCGGTTTTAGAGAGGAAGAATAGGTCTTTACAGGAGATGGATAGGACCATACTTCTAGAGTATCATACTCTAAAGAAGATTTGGGCTGAAGCTGTTAGCACCTCATGTTTTGTGAAAAATTGGGTTTTCACTCATCCTTCTTTGAAGAAAACCCCCTATGAGCTATGGTGTGGTAGGAAGCCTTCTATCAAGTATTTCCATATTTTTGGATGTCCCTGTTTTGTTTTGAATACAAAAGATTATCTTGACAAGTTTGATCCGAAATCTTATGAGGCTTTCTTTCTTGGCTATAGCACTACTAGCAAGGCTTATAGTGTTTTTAATGTTGATCTTGCTAAAGTAGAAGAATCTATAAATGTAAAGTTTATTGAGACTAACCCTTCTATTCTCAAAGATATTATTCCAAATGATGATGTTGCAGGTGAAGTAATTCCTATTCTTAAAGAGCTCAACATCACCGAAAAGGGAAAAGAGGTGGCAACTCACGAAGAAGAGAAATATGATGAGAAGAAGGATTCAACCCCCATTTTGCATATAATCATCCAAAGGAGCTGATTTTTAGGTGATCCATTTGAAAGAGTGAAGACACGGGATGCATTCAACAAAGAACAAGCAAACATCGCCTTCACAACTCGAGCCTAAGAATGTCAAGGAATCTCTTGGGGATGAAGAGTGGATCCTAGCTATGCAAGAAGAGTTGGACAAATTTGAAAAGAGAAAAGTTAGGACCCTAGTGCTAAGACCAAGTGATAGAAAGATCATTGGCACCAAATGGGTCTACCGCAACAAGCTTGATGAAATCGGCAAGGTGGTAAGGAACAAAACAAGGTTAGTGGCTCAAGGCTACAATCAATAGGAAGGTATAGATTTTGATGAGACATATGCATTGTCTCTAGACTTGAGTCCATATGTATGTTGCTTTCCTTTGCTAGTTATAAATACTTTCTTCTGTATCAAATGGATGTTAAAAGTATGTTTTTGAATGGTACAATTGAAGAAGAAGTGTATGTTACACAACCTCTGAGCTTTGAACATGATAGTCTACCTAACCATGTTTATTTGTTGCAAAAATCTCTCTATAGACTCAAACAAGCATCTACAGCTTGATATGAGAAATTAAAGAACTTTTTGTTAAATCATGGGTATATCATGGGCAAAGTGGTTTCTACCTTATTTCTAAAGCACACTTCTAACAATGTTCTTATCATACAAATATATGTTGATGATATCATTTTTTGTGGAACTAACCTAGATCTTTGCAAAGAATTTAGTGATCTTTTGTAGAGTGAATTCAAAATGAGTATCATGGGTGAACTCACGTTCTTCCTCAGCTTTCAAATTAAGAAAACAAAGGATGGGAACTTCATCAACCAAGGCAAGTACACAAGTGAACTACTCAAGCGCTTTGGAGTGGAAAATACCAAGCCGATGGACACACCCATGTTAAACACCACCAAATTTGACAAAGATGAAGAATGTGAGAAGGTAGATGAGAAGATCTATAGAGGTATGATTCGAAGTTTACTTTACTTAGCTGCCTCTAGACTTGATATAATGTTTAATGTTGGCTTGTGTGCTCGATTTCAATCAAATCCTAAGAAATCGCATCTTATAGTTGTTAAAAGGATTTTAAGGTACTTAGCCAAAACCCAAAATTTTGGACTATGGTATCCCAAGTCAAGGGACTTTACTGTTACTGCTTATAGTGATGTGAATTATATGGGGTGCTTGATTGATAGAAAGTACACAAGTGGCACTTATTTCCTCCTAGGACCATGGTGTCTTGGTTTTCCAAGAAACAAAGCACAGTGGCATTATCAACCATCGAGGATGAATACATTGCAGTCAGGAGTTTTTGTGCCCAGGTCCTATGGATGAAGCAAATGCGACAAGACTTTAACATTCATTTTGATGCTTCTCCTATCTATTGTGATAATACTTGTGCAATTAACTTATCATATAATCATATCTTTCATAGTAGAGCTAAACACATAGAGGTTCACCATCATTTTCTCTATGATCATATTGCCAAGAAGGATATCTATATCATGCATGTGGACACGGAAAATTAGTTGGCGGACATTTTCACTAAACCTCTAGCTAGAGAGCAATTTAACTTTATTAGATCAAAATTGCTTATAACTACTTGAATGAATCAGATATGCCTTCTATCTAGTTGTCGTCTATCCTCTATGTTTTGCCTTTGTTTTGATCATCTTTGCTTGCTAATATGTTAAAAATCCATTTTTCATGTTCATTTTACCTTGTTTTTCTCGTATTTTTGGTTATTTTTCACAAACGCATGTTTGACCACAAAATAGTACCCAGGGATGAGCGATATATGCCTAAGTATGTTCAATATACATAATGGAATTGAAAAATAAATTTAATTAGCACTCAAATGGCTAGAAACTAATTTCTCATGTTTAGGTCAGGCTGACCATCGGTCGAGTTGCCAACTCAACCGATCAGAGGCCGAGAGCTTTTTTAAAAAGCCTATCGGTCGAGTTTTTGAGTTCACAGAACTCGACTGATGGCCAGGCTGGAGCAATCTTAAGTTCGGTTTGGTAGACTATTTTCCCTCTCAACTAGAGAAAAGTCGACTGATTCCACCTCCATATACCCTAAGCTCTCTACCCTTACCCTTCCCTTCCTCAATCTAACCCTAGTTTGACCTAGCTAGACTACTCTTGAACTTCCCCCTTGCTAACCTAGGTCTGTGGACATTTTTGGTGGTGAGTTTTTAGCTCTTTCTCTCTCCTTCCTCTCTTTTTCATCTCTATGGCATCAAATAGGATGAAGAGAGCCACCCCAGCTAATGCACCATCTTTTCATCCTCCTCCTGCTTGATTCCTTTTGATGACACTCTTTTTGTCTCAAATGAGGCTGTAAATAGGTATAAGGAGCTCCTTCCCCGAAATCCTTTCCATTTTCATGCCCCATTTGAGCCTAGACCTAGAAGACAAGAGGTCATAGATCAAGTAGCGGAGTTTCTTAAAGTTCACCATCTCTCAGCCTTAGGTGTTGAACGTGTGTGCTACAACAATTCCATTACTAGCACAAAAGCGGTTTACGAATTCTATGTTAACTTGCGTTGGAATTATGACACCCTCGTACCCCCATCTAATACTCAAGTAGTCCTCACGTCTATGATAGCCAGGAATAAATTCCAAGTTTCTGAGGATACCCTGAACATCTTCTTTTTAGTTACCAATGAGACTGACACCTAGTGTAAGAGTTACCTCGAGTATTTTGACCTAGTTGAGCCTGAGGCCTTATACAAGTAATATGATCTTACTCTCCATGATATTCATCTATTCTTGAAGAAGCCTCAATTCCCTTATAAGAATAAGTGCACCCTTCCCTCCTCTGCCTTGGATCTCAAGACACACATCCTCACCCTGCTTATTTACTGCAATATCCATCCAAAGAAGAATTAAACAGAGATTGCAGAAAACACTGCGGTGATCATGTATTGTCTTTTAGAGAATTTTGGAGTCAAGTGGTTAAGATATATCCTACAACACATGACCTACTTTGAATCAGGAAAGAACACCCGTGGCACCCACCTTCCCTTCCTAGTCCTGATTTGTGGTCTATTTCATCTTGCAACTGGCAATTCTATTTTCCACAACTTTCATTACAAACCTGCCCAGAAAGAAGTTTGTATCAGTGAGACCACTCTTCAGAAGTCCATGCATATCCTCTCGTCCACCAAACACGGTGCCCCTGCCTCTGCCTCTACCTCTACCCGAGCACCTCCACCACCTCACCCTACCCAACCTGCCTGTGCCTCGTTCCATGTGTCCAATGAAACCCTTATGGGCTACATGATGTATCAATAGGCATACAACCTTTAGGTTCAGGAGCACCTACATCAGGACCTATGTTCCATTATGTCCAACATGAACATGTCATGTGGCACACCCTTACCCAGCCTACCAGCCCTACCCAAGAGGTGATTATGCATCCTTTGCATATAATCACTTTTACTGAGCCCCTCCACCTGTACCTTCCACTACAGCTACACCCTCTACTACTGGTGGACCTACCCTCATTGTGCTGCCTCTGCCTATTGGCCCCTTGGTCACTCTGCTTTCTAGTCTTGGTAGTTCTTCTCCTTCCTTCCCACAGGACAATGTGCTCCATGCTCTTGGTATGTCTTGGGATGAGCAGAATGCTTGTTGGCCCGATTGTGGTTTCAGCCCCTCTGTTGATGAAGAGATGCCGAAACAGGATGATGAGGGGGTTGCTGATGCTGACAAGGCTGTTGGTGATGATGAGGAAGATGGTGATGCGTCTGATAATGATGGCTCTGATGGCTTCACTGGAGACTCTGGTGATGAAGGCGATGCTGCTGCACATTCATACGGAGATGATGACTACGAGTCTGATGCTGAGGATGATGATGTTGCTGATATAGATAGATTAGATGTCTAGTTGTTCTTAGTTTTTAATCTAGATGTTGATCATATATATCTTTCTAGGATATTTTGTATTAGAAACATCTGGCCACATGTTCTGAGTTGTACTATTTTATCATCTTAGCTTTCATCATTTTGGCTTGTATCTATTTTATGAGAACTTGCTTTCTGAGTTGTAATCTTAATTATATGCACACTTCCTCTTGGATTTACTATATCTCATGAGTTGGTGCCATGTTTTATCATATTTTGATTATGACTTATTTTGGTTGTTTCTCTCGTATCTGTTTGTGTATGCTTTGAGATTGCATGTTATGACTATATGCTTGGTTGTGCTTGGAGAAGACATGTTCCTATGCTCTTCCAACCCCCCCCCATCTTTTTGAAAATGTCAAAAGTGGGAGAGAAATTCAATATCTTAAAGCTCAACCATATTTCTTTTATTGCCTATGTGATCCTTTTATTGTTCATTCTAGGCATTATCATGTGTTTTGCTAAAGGACCGTATAGTATATGTATGTTATGCTACTTTTTGTACATAGACTAACTATGTAGGTAAAGTAAGCATAGATTGAGGGGGATCCATTCACATTGTTCAAATCTTGAATCCCCTTAAAATTCACAAGGAAAGGTATAATTTCAATACCCTTTTCAATATGATTGAGGAATGGTTTGTCATTGTCAAAAGGGGGGAGAATGTTGACTTAAGAGTTATACATTGCCCATATTTTGATAATGACTTAACCATTCGATTCCTATGTATCTAATATGTTTGTTCAAGATTGAATGCAGGCTTTAAGTACATGAAAAGGATCAAATTATACAAGCCCTAGCTTGTTCAAGTTCAAGTCAAATGCAATGCAAGTGTGCTATTTGGGAAATCACTCCAAACGATCTTAGAAGAATTTTGTAATCACTTGTATTGATAATATGACTTGTAACTAAGATGAGAAAAATATGAGGGACAATACCAAGATTTAATCATTGAAAAGTCAACTTAGAAAATTTGTCACAAGCTGTTCATCGGTCGAGTTGGAAACTTGACCGATCCTATGATGGATTTTTTGAAGATGACCCACCGATCGAGTTGTACACTCATAGAACTCAATCGACCGAATCACTGAGAAAATCTAATTTTAGCTCATCGGTTGAGCTTACCAGAGCAAACTCAACCGATAGTTTAAAAATTGGCTTTGTCTTTTAGTTGATCGGTTGAGTTACCATTATTGAAACTCGATTGAATGTAGTGTATAGAAAATGAAAAAAAAAGTGATTATAACCGTTGTTGAGTTGTTTGGGTGAAATAGATCCGTTGCATTTTGGAAAATAGCTATATTTCAACCCTAAGTGATCCCCAACTCAAGGGAACATTCCCAACTATAAATAGGATCCCTTAAAGTTCATTCCAAGTTTGCTCATTCATGCTATTCTAAGTCCTTACTATAGCTGAGTGTGTGGCAACTCCTTGAGCCCCTTTCTCTCTCTACTTTACACTTCATTTCATGATTATGAGTTAGATAAGCATGTTGTAAGAGAGATCCTCCCTTGTGCATGTAATGATCTCATCTACTCCATCTTCCCTACCCCTTTCCTCCATGAAGCAGAGGTGAAGCAAGCTACTCCGAGTGAAGGTGGAGTTTATGTTGTTCCTCTTCAAGGTTGATGTAGAGGTGGTGATCTTCTCTAGGTGAAGGAGAAGGCAAAGGCTAAAGATCCAAGAAGAGTGAAAAAGTCCTTAAAGGCGGAAGACTTGTGCTAGAGTGGGTAAGACCTTTAAAGAAGGCTGAAGACTCTCACATAGTGGGTAAGTCCTTGGTAAGGTGGGATACTCTTTGTTCTTGGATGGGTAAGTCCTTTGGTGGACTTGTGTTGTAACTCTAATTGGTGATAATATAGAGAAAAGCACTTGCAAATTCCTAGAGGCCGACCTTTCTAGATAGTGGACTGACTCTCTCCTAGTTTGGAGAGTGGAACCATTCTACATGACCTTGTCAAGTGCTTTCTATCAATTCCTCTCATCCTTTCTATGCTTGTTAGTTAGGACTTCAAATTACACTTAAGCTATTGGTTTCAATTTGATATAATTTGAAGGTCTAATCTATCTTGTGAGAAATTTTTGTAGCTCTATTCACCCCCCTCTAGATCCCTAGATTCAACACTTACAACCAAGAAAACAAGAAGTATATCTAGCAGAATAACCCACCAGCATGTGTTCAGGTATTCCTCTGGCTCCTCCTTCACAAAGCTCTTCTCACCAACACTAAGAAGCAGAGGCGACATGTTGAGGTTGAAGAAAAATTCCCCTTATGTAATAATAGGTACGATACTATCCTCCACGCAATAAGGGATTGTAGTTATAGCAAACTCGTCTGGACTGCCCTTCATATGCTTTCTGATTTCTTTGCATCTCTTGAGGAGGAGGGGATCAATTCGGTAATCAATTCCAAAACCTTAGATGGATACACCTTTACTAAGTGGCATGTGGCCTATTGGCATATCTAGTCCTACAGAAATGACCAGATCCATCAAAACATCATTAAAACACCTAAGGTTAAATCAAAGCTCGTCTGGGATCATACTGCTACCATCCTCAAGTCTGCAGCTTCTCGACCAAAAGTCCAGCCTCTCCTCCACAATAAATTTCTTTGCTTCGGTGTCGCCCTGACTTCTATGTTTTCACGGACGCCGCATTCCAAATCACTTTAGGTTCAACCAGTACCGGACTCCATGTTGTCACTGAAGTGGGCCACTACGTTCTTTGTGCAAGCTGCCCGATCTTTGCGAAATCACCCCTCAAAGCAGAAATCTCATCTGTCCTCCAATGTTTGGAAACTTGCATCTAAAACAACCTGACGAATGTCCTCATCATGTCTGACTCCAAGCAAGCTATCTCAATTTTGGAGGATCAACAAACCTCACACCTCCAATTCGAGCCTCATGCAAGATTGGTAGCCAAGAGATTTAATTCAATGAGCTGTGTTGGGTACCAACACATATCCAGAAGCAAGAACGCAATCGTAGATGAAATTGTTTAAGTACTATTTATCATCAAATTCTGTTATTTCTTTCCACCCACCAAAACCACCCTAGCTATGCCAGAACATTAATATTGACCCCATGGATTTGGCCGCACTAGAGAGCTGTATGAATAAGAACTAGTCTCTAGTTTTTTTTTCTGAAAAAAAAGACCAATGTATGCAAAATTGTGAGTTCCAAGTATTCAACTCCAACAACTCAATCAAAACATAGAGATTTATAAATTTATAGAACTATTCATGACTATATGGCTTGGAATGACCTATCAAATGATATTTGGTTAAAATTTGTTATTATTTCCATTAATATGCATCTTAGGTAGTCTTATTACCACATGGTTGTCAAATATGTCAATGTTATTTAGGTATATAAGTGGTAAGATACCTTAGGAAACACCATATCATCCCCCATAAATGGGTACTATTGGTTTCATTTATAACTAAGAGAACAACAATATAACTTCATCTTATTTCTTGATCTCAAATATGCATATGAACGTAACTTTACATCTAAGAATGTATTAATAGAGATATTCCTTGTATTATCTGATCAATGAGTACCTTTAAATGTTTTATTTTGTAATATGATATTATGTAAAGTCAATTAGATTTTTCTTATCTTTTCTCGAACTGTCAATTAAAACATGTTGTCCTAGGTTAGAGTCATTCATAAGTCAAGATCTTATAACAAACTATACTTGAGCATGTATATCTCTAAAGTTTGTACGAAAATAAGAATGTAGTTTTTGCAATAACTGAAATTATATGTTTATAACCCACCTTCATATTAATGCATATTTATGCATACTAGTGTTGAAAACCTTTGATTAATGGATTAATTAGACTAGGTCATCACAGTCAATATGTTTATATAAAACATGTTGTGGTTATAATATAACATATAGTCTATTATATTATTATTGATTGTTTTGCTTCAATTAGACTTTACATACTTGGCATTTACTAAATACGTGTACATATGTCTGTTTAATTACTATAGTTGAATCAACGTATTGGATGCATACCTTTGTGTCCTTGGTATTTGGATTTTCCTTTGATATATTGTATACCCCTTTTTTCCTCCACTTCATTTCTCAGATTCAGAATATAAAGAGAATGTAGTTTACCTATGGATTGATGGTTTTTAAATTTGGTCGTAGATGATCAATCTGCAAATGGTCCTTTGATGTCGAGGGTTGAGGTGGCTAGGGTGCCTCTCTTTTGCTGATGCTATAGATGGACTCATCAACAAGTCTACCATTGTTACTCTAGCTGTGACTATAGTTGGTGTAAGTAGGAGGGGATCTCAATCTCTCGCATTAACATGACAATGACTGGTTATGAACTTATGATAGTGTAAAGGCTTGCGGTTGGTAGATTTAGATAATGGATATTCGAATTGCTTCAAGGATGGGTTTCCAGATCTCCGTGGTAGTGTCACAGAACTGGTGGTGAAGCAGATCTACTGTAATAAATGGTGGTTCCGATGGTGCCGTGAGGTTGTAGTGGTGTTGCAGACTGCCTATGTTGATGATGAGTCGAAGAAGGTTGTGGTGACTCCAGGTTGGAGTTGACGATGAGGAAGCCAAAGGGGGAATTGGCGAGGGTGGCAGGGATCAGATCTGTCATCTGCATCGTGCAGGATCCCTGCGTGTCGCCACAGGTGATGGCAGAGCACAGGAGATTGGCGACGATGTTCCTAGTGCAGGTCATAGAGGTTGCAGTTACACGATTGTGTGTAAGGTCAAACCGGGTCACAATATGTGAAATCCAGTGTGGCCAACAACATCGTCAAGATTATTGGCGTCCAGACATTCTGGTAGTGCTACTGCCGCCGATGCTTGGACATGGGTCCAGTCGAGGTCCGAGGAGCCAAAGATTCATGGTGGATGATGGCGTCGTCTGCAAGTGTAGGGTCCTCTAGACTCTAATCTACTGATAATGAAGGAACGCTGGGTCATGTGGTTGATGTGGCTTAGTGAAATAGAGAGGGATAGCGGGGCTGTGTTACAGAAAACCTGATGTAAGGTACTTAGGGTTTCCTGGATGGAGGTTGAAGGTGGAGGGAGGATTTATGGAGGCTCATTGTTTTAGGGTTGAAGTATGAGTGATTGCTGCATATCGTGGCTTCTATAACTGATGTCAATAAGGTTTCATCCGATGTCTTCCATTACTAAGCTAATGGAGATGACAACGTCCCAATGCCATTGAGAAGGTTTGAAAGTAACGTATGCTAACTACTACCTTGTTCTGAGCTGTACATAGGGCACACCCAAGATGGTGTCGGACTGAGTATGCTTTATAGGCTTCAACATCACATACAAAGGCCATATGGACGAATTTCACATCCCCTTTAGGTTCTTCTAGGAAGCTTCCATTGAGTTTCACGACAGGAGGAAGTTTTTCCCCTTCCTCACCGCTCATCGGCGGCTGGTGTAGGTAGACCTGCGAAAATGAGTTCCAGAGCATAACTAGGAGAGTGGAGTACTCGAGTAGGTCTACATTGCCTTGCTGTAGCCTGGGGAGGCTTTGTTAGATGTCGAGGAGGAGGATACCTAGTGCTTGCTGGAGATGAAAGTGATGGCGGCGCGCTGCCTCACACTGTGAACCCGTAAGCACGTGGGCAGAGTGCGGTGAATGGCAAGATTGCGCTATGGTAGATAGAAAGGGAGTGGGCGGTCTAGCCAGACCAGACGTGGACCAGCCAGCTCAAGCGCCCCTTTAGTGGCCATGTGGCAGATCCGGATAGGCCACAAAGGTAAATCGCCTAATAAATCACATAAAATTTCCCCCAATCTTGCATAATTGATAATAAATTGCTAAAGTGACAGAAAAATACAGAAAACTACTGAAATCTTCAAAAAATGAGTACAACAATAATGGAGTCATCATATAAATCTTATAACATTTAAATCATGATGATCATGTAATATGTATTACAGTCATTGTATGAAAAAAATATATCAAAGGATGGTCTACAATAATGAAAATAGGTCAACAGACCCATAAATATGTTTGGAATCCATATCGTATCAAATATTATAATTTTTATACATATGTAAAAGGCTTCATATTGCTAATTAGAGCTATGTACAATTATAAAATGCAATAGTTATATATATTGTGAATAAAACGATGGATATGCATAATACCACATAACCATATATGGAATATATTATGTAACTATGACATCAGTTTCAAGCATGAAATTGATGTTATATGATGATAGCTCTTAATACATGATTTGTAACCTAAACATATTATTGGGTGTAACCTTGGAGTAATATGTGTACAAATGATGTGAAATATAGTTAGCAGTTAATGAATCCTAATATGGACACAATTAGAAAATTAGTTCATTAATGTCATAACTATAAGAAGATAAGACAAATAATGATAAGAACATCGTAATTACCAAGCAAAACCCTATAATGAAACATGACTAGGCTTGATGATAAGAATGTAATGCATCATATATGCGATCTTGTCTTTAACATGGGTTGACAAGGATACAATTGCATCGGGAATGATATGAATAGATCATCTAAATACAAGGTACGCTTTACGTTTGACTAGACATACCATATATATAATATCTTTGTAGTATATGTATACAGAATATTTGGCATATGACATTGGACAAAATAACTGTTCTATGTTACATTGTTTTTTTTTTTGTATATTCAATATTGAACACATGAAACATAATATATTGATTCCACTAAACCTTCTCACTATATCTCTTTGGTAAGACTAGTTCTAGTGAGTGATATATGTCTTTGGTAAAATAATCTCTCTCTTTGGTAAGCAAATCACATGTATAGTAATATATCTCTTTTGTAAGCTGATCATAAGGCCTGAATGCATCTATTCCTTAGACAGACTGCATAGAATATAGTGGAAAATGTTCTTAAAATACATGTTCTCTTTTTCAAATATATATTTTGTTCAAATATGTATTTTGTTAAAATATATTACTACTACATTCTAGATTTATCTTATTGCCTAGTCATAGTATTAGACAGGTGTATGAATCTTCTAACGAACTCAATACAATTTTATTATAGTGTGATGACGTGTACCACTTGAAATATCTTCTTTATATGATGTGGACATATTATCTTGAAGAATCAGATTAGTTGAGAGTACATGTGGACCTATTGTCTAACAAATTCTAATGCAACGGTAGTATCATTCAATATGTAATATAAATTTGTAACAATTTATTATGTAACTATATGTTGGATGGTGAGCTTGTGTTGTATGGGTTGTTCTAGTTCATATGCATGTGCTACTATAGTTTCCTTCTGATTTCCTCTAAGTTTCTTCTTCTTCATCACTTGGTTTATAGTGTTTGAATGGGATCTACACCGAGGTATGGTTTTCCATTTGGGCTCTATACATGTGGTCACGGTGTTAAAAATATAGAGACTTCATAGGTGGTATCAGAGCATGAGCAATAGCAAACACCTGACATTTGTTCATTTTGTAACTCACATTACAAAATAATATGTAAAGAAAACCCCATATTTTGTAGCTAAAAGATTTAGCAATATTTTTATTTACATATAACAATTGTAGTATTTTCTCATGTAGGGGATTTGATTTAGCTACATCTTTCAAATATGTAGTTAAATAATTCATTCGCTAAAAATACATATCTAGTCCAGAATATAGCTAGATGTTGTCTTTACATATTAAAATGTAGGTGTAATTTTAGATAAATGTATAAATAAAATTGCATATGTAGTCAATATGTAGCACAACGATGAGTTTACTACATTTTATTTGTATTAACATGCAAGAAAAAGTAACATCACTACATATATATGTAGTTAGATTATTTATCTAGATACATATGTAGTGACACTTACTACACATACATATGTAGTTAGATCATGGATATAGTAAGTAATTTTTTAGTAAAAGCATTTTTAATAAAAAATTGTTAGTAATAAGATCAAATCATGCTCAATACCAACAACCATGCTCTTGTTTATATTAAAACAACCAATGTACACAGGGAGGACATATATACCTCGCCCCTATCACACAATGTTTTGAAAAAAGATATACATATATCAATAATTAAGTGAGGTCTACAAGCATCTTAGTAAAGTACTATACATGTTCCTCGACCAATTTTATCATTATCGTTGTCTTCTCATTTAGTTATATGAGTTAGATTGTCTGGGTTCTTGTGTTTTTTGGACCATAACGAGTAAGAGCACATGTTGTTGCAAATGTTCCATAAGAATCTTTTTCTTCGACCTATTGTTCCTGGAAAGGAGGGGAATGGCAGTATGGCACTACTGAGGCTATTGACACACAATAAAGCTTGAAATTCCCTTCCATATTTCTCTCTTTCTCTCTCAAAAACTATAGATTGTTGATAAGAACTTTGAGGCCATAATATTCCCACATCCTTTTTGGTAACCAAAGAATTGAATATCTAAAATCAAAATAAAATATATTGTTATGTGCTAAATAGAAGAAAATGGAAAAAACAAATTGGTTTGTAATGGAAAATTTTGTGACCTATCTAGAGAACATTTAGACCAGTCCCAAGAAAGCTATTTTGGTTGATTCATTTTGAGTAGCTCATAGTTGAGGGTTCTCATTTCAAGACGAAAACAACTCCAAATTCCCCTAGGATCTTCATCAAAATTGGAACTCGGAGAGACCTTATGGTATATTTTAATAAGTAGCATCTTTCATCATTGGTGCTAAATGGGTTGAAATGGTCTTGGACAATATCCATATTTTGAGGCCAAGCATGTGTATGAAGATGAAATCTGCCCTCAATAAGCATCAACCTTAAAAAGTTGAGACTCTTTGATATTTTCGTTCATTTAAAAAGTGGATATTTGAAATAAGGTCAGTATACCAAAATCTACATGAGAGAAATATAAACACAAATAGGAAGCTACTCACATCATAAACAAACCAAAGACCAACTAGTGGAAACTCTTGACTTCCATAAAAAGGGAAAGGTATTTTTAGGAAATCCAAAAAATAAACTTAAACTTGAAGTGCTACACAAATGCTCAGAAACTATAGAATTATTAAGATATATATCATGAATTGATGTTTCCATGTGTCCACATGTTGTGCAAGTAGACAATTTTAAAACTAACCGAGAACAACACAAGGAGTTTCATGTGCCCCTTGTGAGATGAAAGTAATTTAATGCAAGCAATTTAACTTCTAGACTCCATATATGAGGTGGTTGTAACAACATCAAAGGAATCATGGAACCCCACCATGTCATCGACATGCAATGTTGTGTAGTCACTCAACTATCCAAAGATGGTAAGAATTATAGGCCAGAATATAGCATGATTTCCTTTGGAAGTTTCACTCAACATAACCGCTACTATCTTTGAGGACTCAGTTGAGATTCACATAGGACACATATATATGGGCAATGGATTGGATGAAAATACATGGAAAGAACACACCTCCATCTCCTTTCATGTCTGCATTTGGGAAGTTTCAGTAGGTTGCTTTACATGCTACTTTTTTGAAGTCTTTGTCTACTGCATCTCAAAAAAGAAAACTGGCTGAGTAAAATGCTTTATAATTGTTCCTTTCATCCTTGTTGCTTGACTACTTAGCAATTTGGTAAAGAAAACTCTTACAGGATGACACTACAAGTGAGGCCAAGCTTTTTCAAACAAATAATATTTAGGATATTAATAGAATATAAGAAGCTTCTAAGAGCCTTCTTACTTTAATGATGAGATATGTATCAGTAACCGAACATGCTATCTCTACTTTGGTTTTGACCTCAACAAGACCTCATCTAGAACATGTAGCAGGGAAAAAATAAATCATTTTAAGGACTATGTCTCATCCAATCAATTGGAGTTCTACTGTCATGGATGAGTGTGATAATCGATGGAACTTATCCAATTTATTATCTGGCTAAAACAAAGGCAGATGTGCTAGCTATAACCATTGATGGATTGAATGATGAGTTGTGACACTTGACTGAGTAGATGACCCACCACCAAGACATGTACATATCAGAATGAAATTGCAATGGAATCTCCTAGAGTCTTATACCATGGCAAAGTCATGGACATCATTGGACAGAACATGTGGTTATTGCCTCATTTGTCATTGTGTGCATCAGTCAAGTACTAGTTTGAATATTGAGAATAAGAAAATGTCAAAATAATTGATACTTAGATAATAGTACTCACAATACAAAAGCGGCTTCTACATGGTACCTTACTTATTCTTTCTAGACAAAATAAATTTTAGATCCAGCTCTACGAACAACTGCAAATCATGGTACTTGTTAGTAACATGTGCTCTCATAGGATAATGACATCTAAGTTATTACTAAGTAATGGATTCCTATAGGATTGTGTGTCCATTCAAATAACACATGTACCAGAGGCGTAGCCAGGGGCTTTAGCCCTCCCCCTCCCTTAAAACAATATCCTGAAAAGTTATCTTTTAGTATTAAACAAAGTTCAAAATATATAAATACATTGATTTATGTATAGTTTAACAAAGAAATTTGTAGCTGAAGTGGTGGATTATTTATTTTTTTATACTAAGTGGTGCGGGTTAGGTTCACCATGGCGACATTTTTTTTACTCAACCCACTCATGTGCTAAAATAAAAATATTTTTACACATACATTGATTTCAATCTCCCCTTGATGCATTTTTTTGGGTCCAGCACTGGCATGCACCACTCTCAAGATGCTTACTAGCTCACCCCTTTTCATCCAAAGGAGAAGGGTCTCACTAGTTAGTTGTTAATTATACATTTAATATAGAAATGCCATGTGAATTTCATATGGCAACATATTTTGGGCCATGAAGATGTATTATTCAAAGGTGGAAATGTGGGAATAGGAGGAATATAAACAAAATTACAATGCATATATAAACCTAAAGAAAAAGTGAACAATTTCAAGTATAAACAATATACTGTAAAACTACAATTTTCTTCTTTCATGTAGTAGGATACGTTCAATTCGGTCCAAGAAGTGTGCCTTTTCTGATCAGTATAGTTTAGGCAGACAAGAATTAAGTTCAGTGCAAATCGAACTAAAAGGGTAGAAGGGTCCATGTGGCCTTACACCATAGGATTTGGATTTGAGAACTAGGTTATTGGTTGCTTCTCTTCTTGTATAAATAGGAAAGGCAACTATGAATATCATTTCTGTAAAACTTTCCACATTCCTCTATTGATTTGCCTCCACGTCAACCTACAAACTAACTAGAGAAATATAATAGACAAAGCTATTGAATAGATTATGAAAAGAATTACACAAAACCCAACAAGAAAGCTTATCTCCCGTAAATATATAACACATCAAAATGATAACATACCTATGCCATATTAGAGATCCAACATAACTCCAAAATTGGGATCAGAGCTGTAAACAAACAAAGTTCTTATACAAGGGAAAACACATAGAGCTTTCTTCCTACTTCCATGAAGTAAACAACCAAGAATGAGTGTGTAGCAATAGAAATCCAACAAAAACAAGGGACTAGGGTACCATTCAGGGAGTCATTTCAATATCAGAAGTTATCAGGGGATTACCGGTTAGCCAAAAATACAATAAGGTCATCTACTTCTCAAGAATGAGGGCCATATTTGATACCATGTTGAGGAGAAAACACAAGCAATCCACACAAAACTACAAAAGAACATTACAAATGGTTCAAAACCAACCTAAATTTTGAGGGACCATCCACAAGAGTGAAGCTTATTAGTATTTTAGGATTGGAACTCCTAGGGCTACAAAGACGGTATGTATATAATATTTTGAGGTTTTACAATATAAATGTAGAACGAACAACAATCTTTTAATTAGAAAAAAATAACACTGGCTAAACAAAGATGGGCACCCCTATTAGGGCCCAATATAAGGATTTCTCTCTGCATTTGTTAGGTCACTATTATGGAATGAAATTATATTTCTACAAAGCCCTCCACTTGATAAGACAAAAAAAAATTGGGATTCGAGAAAAGACCACAAATTGTCAACTTGTTAAAGTTGAATTGACAATATTTTGAAGAAAGTTAGTGAATAGTTAAGAAACATATTTTATTTCTCATTCTATAATTTCTTGTGGTCACAAGCTATGTGTTTAGATTATACAGTCAATCCATTATTCTTTTAGTGTCTCATATTCCAAACTTAAAGACTAATGATATTTTATCTTTGAATTAGTGATATTGGCCTCCTTAACACCCTCTCTCTTACTTTGCTTTCTTACAGTGAGTGCCAACTTTTGGGTGACTATGGTAGGGAATAAAGGAGGGAGATCAACAAGGTGAGGGAATAGAGAGAGAGATCAAGGACATACAAGAACACACGACAAGACAAAGTAAGACCTCATCTTATTGTGGTTAAAAGGAAGGATGAAAACCCATGGAATAAAGGCCCAACTCAAGCAGAAGTCCTAGGCATTTTATCTGAGCTCAAGAATGAAAAATCATGAATAAAATAGACCTTAAATAATATTGTTCTAATGTTATCTTATATGACCTGAATGCTCTTCAGAGGACCCTTTCTTCTTAACTATCATAACACGAGATAAGGCAACAATCACATCTTTCCTTTGGGATGCTTGGCTCCAATGGTGGAAAATGTAAAGGAGGTTGGGAAATGCCTCAAGATTAAAAAAATAATGTATTTATGGATTGATGACATATGGAAATAGAAAAACTAACCTTATTGAATACTTCCACCAATCATCAATGGCAACTGAGCATGGGTACCTTGTATCCACAGGAAGCCCCAACACTGTTGAGAATGTACACTGACAAATGTGGATGGGAGGATGGATTTGTGTTTTATCTAGTGCGCCTCTTGAATTTATCCCTGACTCCTAGCTATGCAATTCAATCTAAAATAGTGATTTGAAGAGAACACTCTAATAATCATTGTAGAGCCAAACTTAGATTACTTAGAACTTGAAATAGTGCACTATAGTGCATGGAGTTTATGAACTACTAGTTGGGAGCTTACCCAAACATCTAAATAGGTAATTTCTGCAACATTGAGGGCCTTGGTTGTGGCATACAACTGACAAAAACGTAATTAACTAATGTGGAAGCGTTCACTAAGCAGTGGATTACCGAAAATCACTAAAAATTAAAACCTTTTTATCAAGAGATCCATCGAAGGAAAACTTTCTCACATAGAACCAAAGTAACACATTTACATTTTGGTTTAAAAGTACATGTCTTGTATCATCTCTTTCTGTGAATTACAAGCATCAGCTACCCTGTTAAACTAAGCACAGGCAATATGAAAATCTCGAGGCACTGAGCCAAAATCTCGAAAGCACTAACTACTACTTTGAGGACCTGAGAGTACAGAGACGACACATAGGACTTCTATATACATCTAAACAAGGCATAACAGCTAGTGTCTCCACCTGAGACTTCACCAGCTGTCTCTGCTGCTGTTGTTGTTGTCCTTCACCTACTGAAGGGTTCTTGCCTCCTCGTCTGCGTCCACCTAAAAATGTGGTTCCCACAGGGGTGAGACAATTGTAAATTGCCCCAGTGAGAGATATAACTCTCTGCCAGAAACATTATTATTGTAGCTAAAGAAGATAAATATGAACAGAGGAATCAAATTTGTTTGACAGCAGTCAATTCAATGTCTAACAGATTAGAACATTATTCTTATCAAAAGCATTGCAGCTATAATTTGATAGAGCAACATGTCACTTATCCATTAAGGAATATGAAGAACATGTATAACATTTATTCACTATAGAATCATTACCACAACATTAACTCTCTTCAGGCTTAAATCATATATCTAATGTCTGGCATTGTCATAGTGGAGTCATGGTCTGTAGCCATACTCTTTTCACAAAGTATTAGGATCTTAATCCCTCAAATCATCAAGTACAATTCCACTTCTTAACAAGTTCATCATCATGATTATAGAATCCGTGTATTTGAACCCTCATCTCATCATAGAACACTTGTTACCACTTATTAGGTAACTTCATACCTTCAGGTCATCTGACCAAGGACATTATAAATCTTGTTACACAAAGCATTGCACATAGTTCAAAAAGCTCATATCACCTCTTATTACCCCTTAATAGGCAACAAGGCATATTATGTCTTATAAGACCTATCGAACATTTTCAATGTACAGAACATCATAGCCCATACCTGGCTATACTCATCTTCTCAACATATCTGCATGATTAATAATCATGATACAATTACATATTAGTACCATGCAATACAAGGGTTATCTTATTACATTCATAACCCATTAGTTTGTATTTGAGCTTCTCATAGGATTACTCTGTGTTAGAACTTCACATAGCATCACCTTATATTAGGGTTTCACATAGCAGTACCCTGTATTAGGGTTTCACATAGCATTACCCTATGTTAGAGTATCACATAACATTACCCTGTATTAGGGTTCACATAGCATTACCCTGTATTTGGGTTCACATAGCAAGGAATAAATATGGATAACATAAGTATTCAATCATACTTATTTATTCTCATCATTCATCATTAAATGAATTATCAACACACAACATGAGTTTCTCTCTCATATTTTCCAGAATATGATTACATCATAGTTTATAGGTGTGGATTAACTTTTTCATAACGCATGTTATCCTACATTCAACAGGGTGCATTACATCTCAATGTAACCGTTGACATGACACATCTCATGTGTCATTCATCCAATTATATTGGACTTATAACACATCAAGGTACACCAGTATTGGGGTGTTAGATGTGATATCTATCATATCTTGATGTATCACTTCCCTCAACACCTTTATCTTACTTGAGTTCATCCACTTAGATTGTATTAGGGTATTCCCCATCCTAATACTTTATGCACCAGTTCATCACATTTATCATGTAATGCATTGGTCATTAGTCTCTCACTTACATTATACAACCATTGCCAATACTATGGACTCATCCTTGAGTTAGGAACTATTAATATAAGAATATCCATCATCAACCTATCTAGGTGTTACATTTGTCATAACATTAATCACTATTCCATTATTAGGAATAGTATTCTCCATATTTATAATTTGAGGATTCACATAGCATATTCCATACATTTATGGATTTCACATAGTATTGCTCTTCAATAGAGTTTTACATAATCATCCTTCTATATTATGGTTTCACCTATTATTATGTGAAATTTGGATTTCACAACACATCACCCAGTGATAGGTCTTCACATAGAATTAGTAGCACTACCCTAAATTAGGGTTTCATGCACCTTACCCCATTTTCGGGATTAAGGTTTTCCATTCACATCCAAGTAATGTTTCTCTTACATCATACCCAAATTAGGGTTTCTTACAATGTTACACTAAGTTAGGGTTATATCATCACCCTAGATTATGGTTTCACTGAGTTTTTCCCTATAATAGGGTTTCACATAGCCTTGCCCTAAATTAGGGTCAAGGTACATCAATTTTTTCAATGAGGATTTCATGATCTCATATTATGGATCCAACCCTGATTACACATTTATTCATAATGAGAGGATTATGGCTTATTAAGTAAGCAATCATCTCTCCCATTCTCTCTCCTTCTCATCCTCTCTAGGATGTTAAATACTCCAAGATTGATTTAGGTTAACTCTTCACTTAAGTACACATAGATAGGGTTAACCTTCATAATCACCATTGGTCTACATCATTAAGAACCAAATAGCTGATTGACCTTTGATCATATAAGGTGTCCAAATGGTTTAACCAATTTGTACCTATAAAGGTCTTGGTCACTTAGAGCTCAAACGGTCTTGGTCGCTACGTTCCAACGGTTTGAAATCATTTAGCAAAGTTGTTTCTTGAAACCGTTTAGACAACACATCTTTTTAACCGAATGGACTTGAGTCTCCAAATGGTTTGAGACCATTTGGTCTCAAACGGTCTTGAGACTGTTTGGTCCCAAACGGTCTTGAGACCATTTGGACTCAAACAGTCTTAAGACTGTTTGGTCCAAACCCTCTCAAAACTGAATGGACAAAAAAGGGTCTTCATCACTAAGTTGATTCAAGATTCCAATCCATAGACCAACTATCAATTGGGCCACCAATTTATTATTCAATTGAACCACTGAATCACCATTCAATTAGGGTTTTAAACCCAATTGAACTAGGGTTGATAATCAAGAAACCATCACTTAGGGTTTTGAAATCGAGGATCCATCAATGGTTGACATTGTGGAACCAAATCAATTGAAATCAGTGAACCATCATCATCACATGATATGACCTGACCTCAAACGGTCTTGAATGACCTCCAAACAGTCTTGAGACCGTTTGGGTGATCTTCAAATGGTCTTGAGACAGTTTTCCCATTTCATCATCAAAATCCATGGCATCCAATTAGGGTTTGGATGATTGGATTGATTATCAAATCAACAATTGATTGCATTTCAATTTGGTATCTTTGGATATTCAAATACCCAACCATACTCAACCCTAGACTTTCAAACGGTCTTGGTTGACCTCCAAACAGTATTGAGACCGTTTGGGAGATTCCCAAATGGTTTTGAAACTGTTTGGGTCAATCAACCCAAAACCTCAACTCAATCAATTGCAAAATCAGCACTTAGTCGATTAGGGTTTCTATTTGAAAGATTATCCATATGTTGAACTAATCAATTGGAGCCATTGGATCATCATCCAACACATACTAGGGTTCAGACCTCAAACGGTCAACCCATCCAAACAGTCGACTCCTCTAAACGGTTTGGAGTTCCAAACTCCAAACAGTTTGGAAACCGTTTGGTCTCCAAACAGTTTGGTGAAACCGTTTGGACCAAACCATTGAAACTGTTTGCCCTAGATATTTGGGGAGGTGTGTGCTTATGATGATGTCATCATCATCAAGCTCCAAACCCATGAAGTTTTCTGTGATTTCCATGGTGGTTGCATCAATCAACCAAAATAAATTTCGGAAATGTAGAAAGGATCACCAATTGATAAGGAATTGAATGCAATAATAAAATCAAGGGTTCAAGTTATAAAACCCACCTCCAATTGAGCTCCAAAGCTTCAATCTCTCGTCAAAAATGGTGTATGCAACTCCTTTCACTATTCCATGGGTCGTCCTCAAGCTTTGAGTGAAAAGGAATGGTTAGAATTGAAGAGGGGATCGAGATATATATGAAGAATTCATACATTGATTTTCGATTTTCACCATGGATTCAAGGTGAAAGGAGGTCAAGAAGCTTACCAACAAATTTGGGGTCGTCCTCCTGATCCTCCAAAGCTCCTTGGTCGTTTTCCAAGCAAGGGAAAAGAAGTGGAAACGAAAAAGCCCTTGGTTTGGCTTTCAAAAGGAGTTTTTATAAGAAAGTCAATGAGAGAGAAAATGCCTTATAAAAATGCATTTAATCCCAAAATTGATGCTGCCTCTTCCCCCTCAACTCCTTGGATATGAGGATATCTTGTTTGCCTCTTATTTCTCTCAATTATCCATGATTTAAAGGAAAACAAATTAAGCACCTTAATCATATTATAATAATATCCATAAGTGAGTGGATATTCTTTTTCTTATAATAAGGTGAGTGGGTTCTTCACCTCCTTAAGATCTTTTCATTGTCTTTGCAAGGCACAAGGACGTACACATACTTGTATTTCAATCAACACAATTTTGGTTGAAGGGCACTTCAATCAATATATTTATTTTTGCACTAAATTGAATTAGGGTTTCACTTAGGCTTAAATCTTGATTATTTTAATATCAAGATTCTCTCTCCTCCAACTTAATTCAAATGAGGCGCCCCTCTCATTTTCTTTCCTCAACATGATGCCAAGAAATATTAGGGACCGTAATGAAGTGGTAACTTGCATATTGAACCCTAGGTTTTGGGTAAATTGCACTTTACACCAAAACTAGGTTTTAATGCATAAACATTGCTTTATCAGCTCTTTCTTGGTACTCAGGCTACCACAAGACATACCTCTGCATCATCTTCATTCTCATGATGCTTCAACTCATGAGGAACATATTATCATGCACAATTTGCAATTTAACTCCTCAACTTGGGTAATTTGCACTTTAGTCCAAATCAAGTAAAACATTATTTCAACATTATTCAAAAAGGACTAGAATTGAAATATAAGTTCCTCTTGAGCCTAATTACTTTGCATTGTGATAAGATTAAGCATATAATCATCTTTTTTAATCAAAACACCTAGGATTAAAGCATATCCCAGGTCAGGGATGTTACATTGGTGAACCTAGAATCACATAGAATAATATACAAGATGGAACGTATAATAGAGAAAACAAACAAACCAAATAAGAGGAAGAAAACTAATTATATTGCATGATATTAGTGTCTATAAGACTGTAGCAAAAAACAACCAAAGAAAAAAAAAGAAAAATCTATTTCAAAGAAAAACTTCCCTATATATAGAAGATTGCTACTGTATGAGGTTCCCTTTGAGTGAAATTTCATTAATCTTCATGTTTGGCATGCTAATCTTCATGTGAAATTTAGTATGATGGGATCCTAGACTAGATTCTTGGTTGCACATAAAGATCATGTCTCTAGAATCATTTTCTAAGGATCATCTACCTTGATATTGGTAATAACATCCTTGACAATCTTAAGCATCTATGGTGGCATTTCATAGACCCTGGAATAGCATGTGAGTTAATTGATAAAAAGAAAGACTCATTTTCAAGTGCTGGAGGATTGTAAAGAGGTCCAGTTGAATAGAAAAAGTTCCAAAAATCATGGCATCCCACTATAAAATATAGGCTGAACAAAGAAACAAACGCCAAAAGAAAAGAAACAACCAAAATAAATATTTAGTTTTAGATAAGTAGGGTTCAATTTTTTTATATATACTAATGGATTAAATTGGTAGCTACGTGAAAACGTTAGTTGTAATTTTTCAAATCTAAGGTTTGCACAGTTGTGTATAAGTCAAAGTTGATGAGAATATCTTTGAGTGTGGGGGTGCCTTGCTAAGGTACTTGTCCCTGAACCTAAAAGGAAGAAATTGGGACCAAAAACGATTGATGCCATATTCTTGGGGTATGTAGAGACAAGCTATGCTTACAGATTCTTGATTGTAAAATCAGATATCTCTGGCATTGAGGTCAATACAATTTTGGAATTATGTGATGCAACATTCTTTGAGGATGTATTTCCTATGAAAATTGGTGTGCCCAATGAAGTATCTCAAGAAGATTCATTTACCACAGGTTCCATTCCCGAGCACGTGGAAAGGATGGCAAATGTGGGGGGCGACTCAGAACAAGCTATTTCTGAATCTGATGATTCTGAAGAAATTGTTGAACCAAGGAGAAGTAAACAGCCTAGGACATCCAAGGACTTTGGAAGTGAGTTTCTCACTTACAATGTTGAGGATGATCATGTAACTTTCAAACAAGCTATGACATCTCCCTAAGCTAAGTTTTGGAAAGAAGCCGTTAATGATGAAATCCAATCAATTCTCTTGAATGGAACTTGGGAATCGGTGGATTTTCCTCCTGGTTGTTCTGTAGTTGGTTGCAAATGGATTTTTAAGAAGAAACTTAATGTAGATGGGATAATCAATAAGTATAAGGCTAGGTTAGTTGCTAAGGGTTACATACAAAGGGAAGGAATAGATTATTTTGATACCTATTCACATGTTTCTCGTATGACCACAATCCGAGTGCGCATAGCATTGGCTTCCATTTATAATGTCTATATCCATCAGATGGATGTGAAGGTCGTGTTCTTACACGGTGATCTTCCAGAAGAGATATATATGGAACAACTTAGGGATTTTTGGGTCGTAGAAATGAGTCCAAAGTGTGTAAACTTGTTAAGTCATTATTTGGCTTGAAACAAGCCCCTAAGCAATGGCATGAGAAGTTTTATTATGTGATACCTTCATTTGGCTTTGTTTCTAATGAATTTGATAAGTGTCTCTACTGCAAAATTGTTAATAATGGATTCATTTGTTATGCTTATACGTCGATGATATCCTACTTTTTGGTTGCAATATGAAAGTAGTAAATGAGACAAAGTCATTCTTGTGTAGCAAGTTTGAGATGAAGGATATGGGTGTCATTGATGTGATTTTAGGGCTTAAAATCATTAGGTCTATTGATGGTATAACTTTCTCACAGTCTCACTATGTTGAGAAGATACTGGAGAGGTTTGAGTACACATCACGTAAACCTGTTAAGACTCCATATGATTCATCCAAGCCTTTGTTCAAGAATGAGACTGGGGTTCCAGTTTCTCAATTGTGATACTCTCAGATTATCGGAAGTTTGATGTATCTTATGAACTGCACACGTCCAGACATTGTGTTTGTCATGAACAAGTTAAGTAGATACACCAATTGTCCCGACAAGACCCATTGGGAAGCTCTTGACAGAGTTCTGAGGTATATCAAGGGAACTTATTCCCTTGGGCTGCATTATGGTAAACATCCTTCTATAGTTGAAGGATATAATGATGCAAGATGGATTTCCTTAAACTCTGGGAGTAATGGTGTCTCAGGATATGTATTCCTGTTGGGAGGAGGAGTTGTTTCCTGGAGGTCTAAGAAATAGACCATATTGTCTCAGTCCACTTTTGAAGCAGAGTTGTGTGCTTTAGATGAAACTGGATTAGAAGATGAATGGCTACATGGACTTATGTCCAGTTTACCTATGGTAATGAAGCCGCTTCCTGCAATTTCAGTTCATTGTGACAACACTACAACTATTTCTAAGATAAAGAGTTCTAAGTACAATAAAAAATAGCGTAGACACATCCAAGTCAGATTGAAATATGTAAGGGAGTTAGTGTCTAATGGGGTCGTGGATGTGGACTACGTCGGTACCAAAGATAATACAGCTAATCCTTTCACTAAATGTCTTACCTTGGCTTTAGTGGAAAAATCCAGGTTGGGGATGGGACTGAAACCCCTATAGATTTGCAGGCAGTAGCAACCCAACCCAAAAGAGTGGAGATCCCACAAATTGGGTTCAATGTTGTGGCATACAACTCACAAAAACATGATTAACTAATGCGGAAGCGTTCACTAAGCAACTGATTACCAAAAATCACTAAAAATTAAAACCTTTTTATCAAGAGATCCATCAAAGGAAAACTTTCTCACATAGAACCAAAGTAAAAAATTTACATTATGGTTTAAAGGTACATGTATTGTATCATCTCTTTCTGAGAATTACAAGCATAAACTGCTCAGGTAAACCAAACACAGACAATATGAAAATCTCGAGGCACTGAGCCAAAATCTCGAAAGCACTAACTACTACTCTGAGGACCTGAGAGTACAGAGATGACACATAGGACTCTATATATATCTATACAAGGCATAACAGCCAGCGTCTCCAATTGAGACTTCAGTGTTGTCTCTGCTGCTGCTGTTCTTCACCTACTGAATGATTCCTGCCTCCTCGTCCGCGACCACCTAAAATGTGATTCCCACGGGGGTGAGACAATTGTAAATTGCCCCAACGAGAGATATATCTCTCTGCCAGAAACATTATTATTGTAGCTTAAGAAGATAATTATGAACAGAGGAATCATAATTGTTTAACAGCAGTTAATTCAAGGTCAAATAGATTAGAACATTATTCTTATCAAAAGCATTGCAGCTATAACTTGACAGAGAAACATGCCACTTATCCATTAAAGAATATGAAGAACATGTATAACATCTATTCACTATTGAAACATTACCACAGCTCTCTTCAGGCTTAGATCATATATCTCATGCTTGGCATTTTCATAGTGGAGTCATGGCCTGTAGCCACACTCTTTTCACAAAGTATTGGTATCTTAATCCCTCAACTCATCAATTACAATTCTACTTATAAACAAGTTCATCATCATGATTATAGAATTTGAGTATTTGAACCCTTATCTTATCATAGAACACTTGTTACCACTTATTAGGTAACTTCATACCTTCAGGTCATCTGACCAAGGACATTATAATTCTTGCTACACAAAGTATTGCACATAGTTCACAAAGCTCATATCACCTCTTAGTACCCCTTAATAGGCAGCAAGGCATATTATGGCTGATAAGGCCTATAGAACATTTTTAATGTACAGAACATCATAGCCCATACCTGGCTATACTCATCTTCTCAACATGTCTACATGATTAGTAATCATGATACAATTACATATCAGTACCATGCAATACAAGGATTATCTTATTACATTCATAACCCAATAGTCTGTATTTGAGCTTCACATAGGATTATTCTGTATTTGAGCTTCACATAGCATCAACCTGTGTTAGGGTTTCACATATCATTACCCAACATTAGGGTTTCACATAGCATTAACCTGCATTAGGATTTCACATAGCATTACCGTGTATTAGGGTTTCACATAGCATTACCCTATATTAGGGTTTCACATAGCATTACCCTGCATTAGGATTTCACATAGCATTACCCTGTATTAGGGTTTTATAAGAATAACCGTATAGGCTCTCAAGATCATATTGTTAATGATCAAGTCCTGTTTCATTGCTTCACATAGCTAGGACTCAATATGGATAACATCAGTATTCAATCATACTTATTTATTCTTATCATTCATCATTAAATGAAGTATCAACACACAGTATGAATTTCTCTCTCATCATTACCAGAATATGATTACATCATAGTTTATAGGTTTGGATTAACCTTTCCATAAGGCATGTTAGCCTACATTCAACAGGGTGCATTACATCTCAATGTAATAATTGACATGACACATCTCATGTGTCATTCATCAAATTATATTGGACTTATAACACATCAAGGTATACCAGTATTGGGGTGTTGGATGTGATATCTATCATATCTTGATGTATCACTTCCCACAACACCTTTATCTTACTTGAGTTCATCCACTTAGCTTGTATTAGGGTATTCCCCATCCTAATACTTTATGCACCAGTTCATCACATTTATCATGTAATGTATTGGTCATTAGTCACTCACTTAGATTATACAACCATTGCTAATACTATGGACTCATCCTTGAGTTAGGAACTATTAATATAAGGATATCCATCATCAACCTCTCTAGGTGTTACATTTGTCAAAACATTAATCACTATTCCATTATTAGGATTAGTATTCTCCATATTTATAATTTGAGGATTCACATAGCATATTCCATACATTTATGGATTTCACATAGTATTGCTCTTCAATAGAGTTTTACATAATCATCCTTCTATATCATGGTTTCACCTAGTATTATGTGAAATTAGGATTTCACAACACATCACCCAGTGATAGATCTTCACATAGAATTAGTAGCACTACCCTAAATTAGGGTTTCATGCACCTTACCCCATTTTAGGGATTAAGGTTTTCCATTCACATCTAAGTAAAGTTTCTCTTACATCATACCCAAATTAGGGTTTCTTACATTGTTACACTAACTTAGGGTTATATCATCACTCTAGATTATGGTTTGACTGAGCTTTGCCCTATAATAGGGTTTCACATAGCCTTGCCCTAAATTAGGGTCAAGGTACATCAATCTTTTCAATGAGGATTTCATGATCTCATATTATGGATCCAACCCTGATTACACATTTATTCATAATGAGAGGATTAGGGCTTATTAAGTAAGCAATCATCTCTCCCATTATCTCTCCTTCTCATCCTCTCTAGGATGTTAAATACTCCAAGATTGATTTAGGTTAACTCTTCACTTAAGTACACATAGATAGGGTTAACCTTCATAATCACCATTGGTCTACATCATTAAGAACCAAATAGCTGATTGATCTTTGATCATATAAGGTGTCCAAATGGTTTAACCAATTTGGACCTCTAAAGGTCTTGGTCACTTAGACCTCAAACGATCTTGGTCACTAAGTTCAAACGGTTTGAAATGATTTAGCAAAGTTGTTTCTTGAAATCATTTAGACAACACATCTTGAAACCGAATGGACTTGAGTCTCCAAATGGTTTGAGACTATTTGGTCTCAAACGGTCTTGAGACCGTTTGGTCCCAAACGGTCTTGAGACCATTTGGACTCAAACGGTCTTACGACCGTTTGGTCCAAACCCTCTCAAAACCGAATGGACCAAAAAGGGTCTTCATCAGTAAGTCGATTCAAGGTTCCAATCCATAGACCAACGATCAATTGGGCCACCAATTTATTATTCAATTGAACCACTGAATCACCATTCAATTAGACCTTCAATTAGGGTTTTAAACCCAATTGAACTTGGTTTGATATTCAAAAAACCATCACTTAGGGTTTTGAAATCGAGGATCCATCAATGGTTGACATTGTGGAACCAAATCAATTGAAATCAGTGAACCATCATCATCACATGATATGACCTGACCTCAAACGGTCTTGAATGACCTTCAAATGGTCTTGAGACCATTTGGGTGATCTCCAAACGGTCTTGAGACTGTTTGCCCATTTCATCATCAAAATCCATGACATCCAATTAGGGTTTGGATCATTGGATTGATTATCAAATCAGCAATTGATTGCATTTCAATTTGGTATCTTTGGATCTTCAAATACCAAACCATACTCAACCCTAGACCTTCAAACAGTCTTGATTGACCTCCAAACGGTCTTGAGACCGTTTGGGTGATTCCCAAATGGTTTTGAAACCGTGTGGGTCAATCAACCCAAAACCTCAACTCAATCAATTGCAAAATCAACACTTAGTCGATTAAGGTTTCTATTTGAAAGATTATCCATATGTTAATTGGAGCCATTGGATCATCATCCAACACATACTAGGGTTCAGACCTAAAATGGTCAACCCCTCCAAACAGTCAACTCCTCTAAATGGTTTGGAGTTCCAAACTCCAAACGGTTTGGTGAAACCGTTTGGACCAAACCTTTGAAACCGTTTGCCCTAGATATTTGGGGAGGTGTGTGCTTATGATGATGTCATCATCATCAAGCTCCAAACCCATGAAGTTTGCTATGATTTCCTTGGTGGTTGCATCAATCAACCAAAATAAAATTTGGAAATGTAGAAAGGATCACCAATTGGTAAGGAATTGAATGCAATAATAAAATCAAGGGTTCAAGTTATAAAACCCGCCTCCAATTGAGCTCCAAAGCTTCAATATCTCGTCAACAATGGTGGATGCAACTCCTTTCACTATTCCATGGGTCGTCCTCAAGCTTTGAGTGAAAAGGAATGGTTAGAATTGAAGAGGGGATCGAGATATGAAGAATTCATACATTGATTTTCGATTTTCACCATGGATTCAAGGTAAAAGGAGGTCAAGAAACTTACCAACAGGTTGGGGGTAGTACTCCTGATCCTCCAAAGCTCCTTGGTCGTTTTCCAAGCAAGGGAAAATAAGTGGAAACGAAAAAGTCCTTGGTTTGGCTTGTAAAGGGAGTTTTTATAAGAAAATCAATGAGAGAGAAAATGCTTTATAAAAAGGCATTTAATCCCAAAAAATGATGCCGCCTATTCTACCTCAACTCCTTGGATCCGACGCTATCTTTTTTGCCTCTTAGTCCTCTCAATTATCCATGATTTAAAGGAAAACAAATTAAGCACCTTAAATCATATTATAATAATATCCATAAGTGAGTGGATATTCTTTTTCTTATAATATGGTGAGTGGGTTATTCACCTCCTTAAGATATTTTCATTGTCTTTGCAAGGCACAAGGACGTCCACATACTTGGATTTCAACCAACATAATTTTGGTTGAAGGGCACTTCAATTAATATATTTATTTTTGCACTAAATTGAATTAGGGTTTCACTTAGGTTTAAATCTTGATTATTTTAATATCAAGATTCTCTCTCCTCTAACTTAATTCAAATGAGGCGCCCCTCTCAATTTCTTGCCTCAAAATGATGCCAAGAAATATTAAGGACCTTATTGAAGTGGTAATTTGCATATTGAACCCTAGGTTTTGGGTAAATTGCACATTACACCAAAACTAGGTTTTAATGCATAAACATTGCTTTATCAGCTCTTTCTTGGTACTCAGGCTACCACAAGCCATACCTCTGCATCATATTCAGTCTCATGATACTTCAACACATGAGGAACATCTTATCATGTAACATTTGTAATTTAACCCCTCAACTTGGGTAATTTGCACTTTAGTCCAATCACAAGTAAAGCATTATTCAAAAAGGACCAAAATGGAGTATAAGTTCCTCTTGAGTCCTAATTACTTTTCATAAGATAAGATTAAACATCTACTCCACCTTATTAGGCAAATCATCTAGGGTTAACAAATAACCGAGGTCAGGATGTTACAAATTATAAACCCCTAACAAGGATTTTGTCCCCGAAATCCCAAGAAAAGAAGGGACAAATTTATTCATTTATCATACCCTCAAGTCTCCACATAATAGCTTAATATCATGGAGATATCATGGATCTGTAATCCACACAAAGTTCCTTTCATTAATTTCAACCTTATCAATGTTTATGTTTATGCAGAGCATAAACCCCTAACATATGATGTCCGTATTATTTCAAAGGAAGAAGCATAAAAGTACATACTCCTGTCATTACCCAAGAGTGTCTATCAAAAGAGAAACATATATATCTAACAGAGATAATCCACTCAGCAATCCTTTATTTGTTTGGCAAAGTTCACTTAGCAAAACTATATTTTATTGGGAATGCTCACTTAGTTTTTCCTTTTAATTGGCAATGTTCACTTAGCTCTTCCCATTTAATTGAGAATGTTCACTTAGCTTTTCTCTTTAATTGGGAATGTTCACTTAGCTCTTCCCGTTTAATTGAGAATGTCACTAAGCTTTTCTCTTTAATTGGGAATGTTCACTTAGCTCTTCCCATTTAATTGAGAATGTTCACTTAGATTTTCTCTTTAATTGGGAATGTTCACTTAGCTCTTCCCATTTAATTGAGAATGTTCACTTAGCTTTTCTCTTTAATTGGGAATCTTCACTTATCTTTTCTCTTTAATTGGGAATGTTCACTTAGCTCTTCCCATTTAATTGGGAATGTTCACTTAGCTTTTCTCTTTAATTGGGAATGTTCACTTAGCTCGTCCCATTTAATTGAGAATGTTCACTTAGCTTTTCTCTTTAATTGGGAATGTTCATTTAGCTCTTCCCATTTAATTAGGAATGTTCATTCAACTTTTCTCTTTAATTGGGAATTTTCACTTAGCTCTTCCCATTTAGTTACATTATACTCTCTAGATTGTTTCAGAATGACTACTTGATCAGAGTAATAAAAAAGACAACAATCTACGAGTTTCATACTTGCCTTATCTACAATAATCGTATACCTGGCCAGGGTATACAAGTATTGAGATTAGGTAGTATGCACTTTATTTACTATCATGTTCCTCACTTTTCATATCATTATACACACTGGATTTTTCATTTCTAAATTTTCTTCAGACATTGCTTCTATATCTCATCTTTTATTACACAGATAAGAGAGATTATAAAGCATTTTAAGGAGCACTGAGTAAAATGTAGATTCTCATCTTCCTTGTGTCCTTATAGGACTAGTTAAAGGAAGTTCAAAAACAACTACTTTCATTTCTTTAACACATAGAATCATGACATGAAGTATCAGGATGAATATATTTCATTTGACTATTACCCCTCACGATTATCTACCACTTTAGGTTTTCTCAACACATAGTGTCTAGTTATTTCATGTTGCTGCTTTTGCCTTTACTTAGTGGCTACTTCCCTGGTGCACTAGGCATTTATTGCACTGGTGACACCAAAAACTTTGGCTTTTTAGAATAACTAGGCAAATGTCTCTAAAATTATAGAGACCTTACCTTAAATCTCAGCTTATTGCCCTTCTTTGGGCACTATCATCACAGATGTACTATTTGTCTAAGCTTATGGCAGAGTCTACTTTCTTGCCATATGTTAATCTTTCCCACATTTCCACTGTTCCAACATGACCATGTCACTCAGGAATCCTTTCAAAGCCCAAAGTTTCCACATTGAGGACTGGTAACCTAGGTTGTAATATTGGTATCCAGTCTTCTATATGCATCACTGTTTTCCTAACCTGCCCTTCAAGAGCATAACATAGGATTCCCTATCCTGATTAGGTCAAGATGGGAATTCTCAGGCACTTGTTCTCCTCTTGCCTGGTCCCATCCACCCACTCCTGGTACAACAAAATTGCCCTCAGCAATGTGTTCCTCATGTTCTCCAGTCATTTTTAAACTTCACCCTTTCTTCTGCATAAGCAGAAGTCACTATAGGGTATACTGGAGGGCACTAACATAGACTCAACACCTTAGTCCTATGTCTCTGTAGACTCAGTGAACCTAGAGCTCGGATACCACTTAATTTTGATATACAACTCACAAAAATATGATTAACTAATGCGGAAGCGTTCACTAAGCAGCGGATTACCAAAAATCACTAAAAATTAAAACCTTTTTATCAAGAGATCCATCAAAGTAAAACTTTCTCACATAGAACTAAAGTAGCACATTTACATTCTGGTTTAAAGGTACATGTACTGTATCATCTCTTTCTGAGAATTACAAGCATAATCTGATCTGGTAAACCAAACACAGACAGTATGAAAATCTCGAGGCACTGAGCCAAAATCTTGAAAGCACTAACTACTACTCTGAGGACATGAGAGTACAGAGACAACACAGGACTCTATATACATCTATACAAAGCATAACAACCAGTGTCTCCAACTGAGACTTCACTACTGTCTCTGTTGCTTCTTCTCTTCACCTACTGAATGATTCCTGCCTCCTCGTCCACGACCACCTAAAAATGTGATTCCCACGAGGGTGAGACAATTGTAAATTGCCCCAGTGAGAGATATAACTCTCCGCCAGAAACATTATTATTGCAGCTTAAGAAGATAATTATGAATAAAGGAATCATAATTGTTTAACAGTATTTAATTCAAGGTCTAATAGATTAGAACATTATTCTTATCAAAAGCATTGCAGCTATAACTTGATAGAGCAACATGTCACTTATCCATTAAAGAATATGAAGAACATGTATAACATCTATTCACTATAGAATCATTACCACATCATTAACTCTCTTCAGGCTTAGATCCTATATCTAATGCCTGGCATTGTCACAGTGGAGTCATGACCTGTAGCCACACTCTTTTCACAAAGTATTCAGATCTTAATCCCTCAACTCATTAATTACAATTCCACTTCAAAACATGTTCATCATCATGATTATAGAATCTGAGTATTTGAACCCTTATCTTATCATAGAACACTTGTTACCACTTATTAGGTAACTTCATACCTTCAGGTCATATGACCAAGGACATTATAATTCTTGCTACACAAAGTATTGCACATAGTTCACAAAGCTCATATCGCCTCTTATTACCCCTTAATAGGCAACAAGGCATAATATGGCTTATAAGGCCTATAGAACATTTTCAATGTACAGAACATCATATCCCATACCTGGCTATACTCATCTTCTCAACATATATGCATGATTAGTAATCATGATATAATTACATATCATTACCATGCAATACAAGGATTATCTTATTACATTCATAACCCATTATTCTGTATTTGAACTTCACATAGGATTACTCTATATTTGAGCTTCACATAGCATCACCCTGTGTTAGGGTTTCACATAGAATTACCCTACATTAGGGTTTCACATAGAATTAACCTGTATTAGGATTTCACATAGCATTACCCCGTATTAGGGTTTCACATAGCATTACCCTATATTAGGGTTTCACATAGCATTACCCTGCATTAGGATTTCACATAGCATTACCCTGTATTAGGGTTTTATATGAATAACCATATAGGTTCTCAAGATCATATTGTTAATGATCAAGTCATGTTTCATTGCTTCAGTTAGCTAGGACTCAATATGGATAATATAAGTATTCAATCATACTTATTTATTCTTATCATTCATCATTAAATGAAGTATCAACACACAGTATGAATTTCTCTCTCATCATTACCAGAATATGATTACATCATAGTTTATAGGTTTTGGATTAACCTTTCCATAAGGCATGTTAGCCTACATTCAACTGGGTGCATTACATCTCAATGTAATAATTGACATGACACATCTCATGTCCAATTATATTGGACTTATAACACATCAAGTTATACCAATATTGGGGTGTTGGATGTGATATCTATCATATCTTGATGTATTACTTCCCTCAAAGCCTTTATCTTACTTGAGTTCATCCACTTAGCTTGTATTAGGGTATTCCCCATCCTAATACTTTATGCACTAGTCCATCACATTTAACATGTAATGTATTGGTCATTAGTCAATCACTTAGATTATACAACCATTGACAATACTATGGACTCATCCTTGAGTTAGGAACTATTAATATAAGGATATCCATCATCAACCTCTCTAGGTGTTACATTTGTTAAAACATTAATCACTATTCCATTATTAGGAATAGTATTCTCCATATTTATAATTTGAGGATTCACATAGCATATTCCATACATTTATGGATTTCACATAGTATTGCTCTTCAATAGAGTTTTACATAATCATCCTTCTATATCATGGTTTCACCTAGTATTATGTGAAATTAGGATTTCACAACACATCACCCAGTGATAGGTCTTCACATTGAATTAGTAGCACTACCCTAAATTAGGGTTTCATACACCTTACCCCATTTTAGGGATTAAGGTTTTCCATTCACATCCAAGTAAGGCTTCTCTTACATCATACCCAAATTAGGGTTTCTTACATTGTTACACTAACTTAGGGTTATATCATCACTCTAGATTATGGTTTCACTAAGCTTTGCCCTATAATAGGGTTTCACATAGCCTTGCCCAAAATTAGGGTCAAGGTACATCAATCTTTTCAATGAGGATTTCATGATATCATATTATGGATCCAACCCTGATTACACATTTATTCATAATGAGAGGATTAGGGCTTATTAAGTAAGAAATCATCTCTCCCATTCTCTCTCCTTCTCATCCTCTCTAGGATGTTAAATACTCCAAGATTGATTTAGGTTAACTCTCCACTTAAGTACACATAGATAGGGTTAACCTTCATAATCACCATTGGTCTACATCATTAAGAACCAAATAGCTGATTGACCTTTGATCTTATAAGGTGTCCAAATGGTTTAACCAATTTGGACCTCTAAAGGTCTTGGTCACTTAGACCTCAAACAATCTTGGTCACTAAGTTCAAACGGTTTGAAACTGTTTAGCAAAGTTGTTTCTTTAAACTGTTTAGACAACACATCTTGAAACCGAATGGACTTGAGTCTCCAAATGGTTTGAGACCGTTTGGTCCCAAATGGTCTCAAATGGTCTTAAGACCATTTGGTCCAAACCCTCTCAAAACCGAATGGACCAAAAAGGGTCTTCATCACTAAGTCGATTCAAGGTTCCAATCCATAGACCAACTATCAATTGGGCCACCAATTTATTATTCAATTGAACCACTGAATCACCATTCAATTCGACCTTCAATTAGGGTTTTAAACCCAATTGAACTAGGGTTGATAATCAAGAAACCATCACTTAGGGTTTTGAAATCGAGGATCCATCAATGGTTGACATTGTGGAACCAAATCAATTGAAATCAATGAACCATCATCATCACATGATATGACCTGACCTCAAATGGTCTTGAATGACCTCCAAACGGTCTTAAGACCGTTTGGGTGATCTCCAAATGGTCTTGAGACCATTTTCCCATTTCATCGTCAAAATCCATGACATCCAATTAGGGTTTGGATCATTCGATTGATTATCAAATCAGCAATTGATTGCATTTCAATTTGGTATGCTTGGATCTTCAAATACCCAACCATACTCAACCCTAGAACTTAAAACGGTCTTGGTTGACCTCCAAACGGTCTTGAGACCATTTGGGAGATTCCCAAACGGTTTTGAAACCGTTTGGGTCAATCAACCCAAAACCTCAACTCAATCAATTGCAAAATCAGCACTTAGTTGAGTAGGGTTTCTATTTGAAAGATTATCCATATGTTGAACTAATCAATTGTAGCCATTGGATCATCATCCAACACATACTAGGGTTCATACCTCAAACGGTGAACCCATCCAAACGGTCAAATCCTCTAAACGGTTTGGAGTTCCAAGCTCCAAACGGTTTGGAAACCGTTTGGATCAAACCTTTGAAACTGTTTGCCCTAGATATTTGGGGAGGTGTGTGCTTATTATGATGTCATCATCATCAAGCTCCAAACCCATGAAGTTTGTTGTGATTTCCATGGTGGTTGCATCAATCAACCAAAATAAATTTCAGAAATGTAGAAAGGATCACCAATTGATAAGGAATTGAATGCAATAATAAAATCAAGGGTTCAAGTTATAAAACCCACCTCCAATTGAGCTCCAAAGCTTCAAGATCTCATCAACAATGGTGGATGAAAATCCTTTCACTATTCCAAGGGTCGTCCTCAAGCTTTGAGTGAAAAGGAATGGTTAGAATTGAAGAGGGGATCGAGATATGAAGAATTCATACATTGATTTTCGATTTTCACCATGGATTCAAGGTGAAAGGAGGTCAAGAAGCTTACCAACAGGTTGGGTGTCGTCCCCCTGATCCCTTAAAGCTCCTTGGTCATTTTCCTAGCAAGGGAAAAGAAGTGGAAATGAAAAAGCCCTTGGTTTGGCTTGTAAAGGGAGTTTTTATAAGAAAATCAATGAGAGAGAAAATGCTTTATAAAAATGCATTTAATCCCAAAACATGATGCCGCCTCTTCCCCCTCAACTCCTTGGATCTGAGGCTATCTTGTTTTCCTCTATTCCTCTCAATTATCCATGATTTAAAGGAAAACAAATTAAGCACCTTAAATCATATTATAATAATATCCATAAGTGAGTGGATATTCTTTTTCTTATAATAAGGTGAGTGGGTTCTTCACCTCCTTAAGATCTGTTCATTGTCTTTGAAAGGCACAAGGACTTCCACATACTTGGATTTCAACCAACATAATTTTGGTTGAAGGGCGCTTCAATTAATATATTTCTTTTTGCACTAAATTGAATTTGGGTTTCACTTTGGCTTAAATCTTGATTATTTTAATATCAAGATTCTCTCTCCTCCAACTTAATTCAAATGAGGCGCCCCTCTCATTTTCTTGCCTCAACATGATGCCAAGAAATATTGGGACCGTATAGAAGTGGTAATTTGCATATTGAACCCTAGGTTTTGGGTAAATTGCACATTACACCAAAACTAGGTTTTAATGCATAAACATTGCTTTATCAGCTCTTTCTTGGTACTCAGGCTACCACAAGCCATACCTCTGCATCATCTTCATTCTCATGATTCTTCAACTCATGAGGAACATATTATCATGCACAATTTGCAATTTAACCCCTCAACTTGGTTAATTTGCACTTTAGTCCAATCACAAGTAAAGCATTATTCAAAAAGGTAAAAAATGGAGTATAAGTTCCTCTTGAGTCCTAATTACTTTTCACAAGATAAGATTAAACATCTACTCCACCTTATTAGGAAAATCATCTAGGGTTAACACATAACCCAGGTCAAGGATGTTACAAATGTGGTAATAATAAGTTGTCGGGTGAATCAGATGAAACTATGTATTTTTATTTGATGCATCTAGCATTTGTGTGTCTATCTCCTGGAAACATGTTAGTGTCATGACTGCAAGTTAGTAAGAGAGTAGTCTCTGAATGGTGTCAATTCTTAGGACAGAATGTTAGCAGTACATCCTTGGAAACTCCAACTAAGTGATTGATGTTGTGTAGGCTGCAATAGGAGAATTGGTATGTTCTCTATTATCAATCATGATATAGAATTTTGTATGCATGACCATAATGCATTGTTTTCTTTTCTACCATGTCTTTATTGTGTTGTTACCAACTTATACTCTTATACTCAAGGTTTAGGTTCAAGACTTTGTTCACCTAGTTCCTACGAGGATCACAGTTGGATAACTCATGTAGATTCAAACTGAAAGGTATCTGCTGAAAGCACAGTATGTAGGACTGAATGGTAGAGCACACTACACATGGCAGTTGTAGTAGCTATGTATATAGCATGGGTTAAGCCCAATATAGTGCAGCTAGTAATGTGAGAAAAGTAGTTTTGTCTCTAGTGTAAATGGAAAAGAAGTTTTATCCCATATTGTTCACTCCTAGAACTTTTGTGGTCCTTATATATAGGATCACATGGGGCACTAGTACCCAAGGGGTCCTAGGAGGAAGGTATGCTCACCTCCTTGGTGGGTGGGGTTACCACATCACAATGCACGCACGCGCACGCACACGCGGGCACCATGCCACGCCTCGCCTCGGCTAGCCGAGTCGGGACGGGCACGTGCTCGGGCTTGTGGCTTGTGGGTTGTGGGTTGTGGATTTTGGGGATTGTGGATTGTGGAGAATGTCTTCCGTATTCTTTTTACACTAGGATATAACTAAGTAATTAATTACTCACATAATTGATTGTTTCTTTCCTATTCATATTTATTACTCCTAACTAGAAAGTGTCTCTTTTGCAAAATTTTCCGTAATATGTACAAGAGCAACCCAGTGGTCGCGTGTTAACGGGAATAGGATTAGTGGGACGTGTAAGGCTATAAATAGACCTCAAGCAATTAGGGTTAAAAACATCTCTTTTGAACACAGTCGTCAGCCGTTCGCGCGAGTTTTTAGCGAGCCCTAATACCGAAGTCTGCCACCGTCGCTCCTGCTGTCGCTTGGAGAACTCTTTCCTGGAAATGAAAAAGTCATTCATCCTCTTCTTTCAAGGCACAACCTGTCAGGGGGTGGTTCCTATGGTTGTTATGTTGCACTGGTGGTGGTGCAACGAGACGACATCGAGTGCAAGCGAGACGTGTTTGCTCCAGTTTCGTATCAGATCAAGTCTGGGAGAACGGTGCCTATCCATGAGAATTATTGGGCACTGATTTCTTTAAGTAACACATTCGTTTCTCAACGAACGATCTGGTTTGCAAATTTTGACTCCTTTTATTTCTGTTCTCCTGCTCTGTTTGATCTTCATTTCTTATTGGATCTGCCTGAACTTGTTAATTAAATTGCACCGGTTGCTATTGCATGTAATGACATTAAAAAAAATTAACAACATGATTAAAGTAGAGCCTGCGATGACTTCTGACTTTCAGAATGAAACCAACTCCCAAACCTGGATGAGGAAGAACTTGAAAGGTAGTGACGCTTCTAACGCATAGTTTGCAACTACCTGCTGGATCATCTGGAGAGCTAGGAACTCAACTGTGTTTGATAATATTAACATCACCACTGAGAGACAACTGGTCCAAATAACACCCTATGCAATGCAATTACTAAAAGCTGGTCTAAGAAGGACCATATGGATGGGAACTTATCTAACAGTGCCTCGACTGGTCTAAAGAACTGAGAGGATGAAGACTAATCATGGTAGACGTTGTTGTTTGTGGAGACAGAGCTGCCATAACTGCTGCCTCAATTAATAAAGATGGAAAATGGGATGGGGGTGTAGCTAGCACTACACATGTTCAGTCGGTTACTAAAGCTGAACTACATCCAATTCTTCTTGCTTTATAGATCTCCAACGTTAATTGTCATGATCCCATTACCATCACAACTGACAGTGCTAACGCTGTGCTGTTGATTTCCCTGGACTTCTACATTGGTTAAATCTCATCAAGAAGGAACTAGACAAACGTGAAGACGTGCAGATTACCAAGGTCCATAGAGAGAGCATTGGCCTTTCTGACTCTCTTGCAAAACACCACCCCAAAAACTATTAGGATGACTGTATGTATACGGACCCTCCGCTCAACCCTGTGGGTCAACCTATTTTCTTCCCTCCTTGTAATGGTAGGAGTCCTACTAAGTTTTCTTTCTTAATAGGCATTTTATATAACCACCAAATATCCCTGTAAGAGGAGGACGGGCTGCATAAAATCACCTTCCGACTTTCCCTCAAAAGAAAATGCAAGTTCTCTATTGATTTTTTTATCACAAGAAAAAGAAAGAAAACATTTAGCCATGACGTAAAAATGCAATTGCAAACTTTTTTGCTTTAAACCCAATGTTTGATATGTCAGTTGGGGTTTACTTTAGTGAAAACTATTAATGGTAGGTAAAAATGCCAAAGGGTGTTCCTTACAAGTTAGAAAGAATAGTTCAACATAATAAAATAAATTCTACTAGAAATTGTAAATATTCTTATGAATCATGAAAGACTCCTTGAAAGAAATTTTGTGTGTCCAACATGTATCAATAAATTCATCATGCAGTTTTCAAGCTACACTTTTTTGAGTAAACCTCAAGTAATAATGAGAGTTTTGGGTAAACCGGTATTCCTAAGATTATTGTTGTACCTCAATCCTATAAAAGATCCCACATACATCAACAACTTTAAAAGATTTTTCCAAATGAAAAAGTCCTTCATAACATATCCAAAAACTAATTTGTATATTAAATATTATATAATTTACAGTTCCATGAAATTTGTTACTACATAATCTAATTTTATTTTTAGGCACACACACACACAAACACACACACACACACACACACACACACACATATATATATATATATATATATATATGTATATATATATGTATATGTATGTATTTATATATATACATATATATATATATAGTTTTACTAGAATCCTTAGTTCATGTATAAAGATTTATGACAATCTCGAATCTAACACATAAAAAATAACATCAACCATTTTGCCATTTACCCACCGAGCAAAATTTTGAAAAATATGTTAACACATTCAAGACACAAGATAAACACAATTAGTCGAGTCTAAATAACATTTAGTTCATGATATTTACATGACAAATCGCGTGGACACAAGAAACACCCACAATGCTTTAAACCACACATGCAAAAGGGAAAACAAAATGCGCTACTTCAAGAATCCCTCCTTAAAGAAGATTGACACCTTCTTCACTAGTAACTTCTTCTTCTTTCTATGATTAGAGGCACTCCACCTAACTTTATGGAAAATGGACTAGACTCATATATTCCTTTATTCCCCACAATCTGGTGCATCACCACCACCTTGATCATCACGGTCATCATGGTGACTCTGTGTAAATGAAGGACTCTGTGCCTTTGTATATTGTGCATTGCCAAAGTACACGATCTAGAAGCACTAAAAGGATTCTCACATATGATTATAATGGTGAGAAATATACTCCACCACCTCAGCATGAATGAGATATCTCATGTTAGTGGTGCAAAAATATGGTGGGGCACTTATAATTCAGTAGGGATGCCCAATTGTACGATATGAACCGGGTAAACTTCTTCTTCCCATAGTCATCTAGTTGCACCTATAACATCACCATTGGACAACTCTTCATGACTCCCATTTACACAATAGGATATTCCTTTTGGTATGTTGTAGATGGAGGAAGAATGTAACATCCCTGACCTGGGTTATGCTTTAACCCTAGGTGTTTTGATTAAGAAAGATGATTATATGCTTAATCTTATCTTGTGAAACGTAATTAGGGCTCAAGAGGAACTTATATTTCAATTTTAGTCCTTTTTGAATAATGTTGAAATAATGTTTTACTTAATTTGGACTAAAGTGCAAATTACCCAAGTTGAGGGGTTAAATTGCAAATTGTGCATGATAATATGTTCCTCATGAGTTTAAGCATCATGAGAATGAAGATGATGCAAAGGAATGGCTTGTGGTAGCCTGAGTACCAAGAAAGAGCTGATAAAGCAATGTTTATGCATTGAAACCTAGTTTTGGTGTAATGTGCAATTTACCCAAAACCTAGGATTCAATATGCAAATTACCACTTCAATAAGGTCCCTAATATTTCTTGGCATCATATTGAGGCAAGAAATTGAGAGGGGCACCTCATTTGAATTAAGTTGGAGGAGAGAGAATCTTGATATTAAAATAATCAAGATTTCAGCCTAAGTGAAACCCTAATTCAATTTAGTGCAAAAAGAAATATATTAATTGAAGCGCCCTTCAACCAAAATTATGTTGGTTGAAAATCAACAAGTGTGGACGTCCTTGTTCCTTGCAAAGGCAATGAAAATATCTTAAGGAGGTGAAGAACCCACTCACCTTATTATAAGAAAAGGAATATCCACTCACTTATGGATATTATTATAATATGATTTAAGGTGCTTAATTTGTTTTCCTTTAAATCATGCATCATTGAGAGGAATAAAATTCAAAAAAGATAGTCTCGTATCCAAGGAGTTTAGGGGCAAGAGGCGGCATCATTTTTGGGATTAAATGCATTTTTATAAGGCATTTTCTCTCTCATTGATTTTCTTTTAAAAACACCTTATACAAGCCAAACCAAGGGCTTTTTCGTTTCCACTTCTTTTCCCTTGCTTGGAAAACGATCAAGGAGCTTTGTAGGATCAGGAGGACGACCCCCAACCTTTTGGTAAGCTTCTTGACCTCCATTCACCTTGAATCCATGGTGAAAATCGAAAATCAATGTATGAATTCTTCATATCTCGATCCCCACTTCAATTCTAACCATTCCTTTTCACTCAAAGCTTGAGGACGACCCTTGAAATAGTGAAAGGAGTTGCATCCACCATTGTTGACGAGAGCTTGAAGCTTTGGAGCTCAATTGGAGGCGGGTTTTATAACTTGAACCCTTGATTTTATTATTGCATTGAATTCCTTATCAATTGGTGATCCTTTCTACATTTCCAAAATTTATTTTGGTTGATTGATGCAATCACCATGGAAATCACAGAAAACTTCGTGGATTTGGAGCTTGATGATGATGACATCATCATAAGAAAACACCTCCCCAAATATCTAGGGTAAACGGTTTCAAAGGTTTGGTCCAAACAGTTTCACCAAACCGTTTGGAGACCAAACGGTTTCCAAACCGTTTGGAGTTTGGAACTCCAAACCGTTTAGAGGAGTTGACCATTTGGATGGGTTGACCATTTGAGGTATGAACCCTAGTATGTGTTGGATGATAATCTAATGTCTCCAATTGATTAGTTCAACATATGGATAATCTTTCAAATAGAAACCCTAATCGACTAAGTGCTAATTTTGCAATTGATTGAGTTGAGGTTTTGGGTTGATTCACCCAAACGGTTTCAAAACCATTTGGGAATCTCCCAAATGGTCTCAAGACCGTTTGGAGGTCAACCAAGACCGTTTAAAGGTCTAGGGTTGAGTATGGTTGGGTATTTGAAGATCCAAAGATACCAAATTGAAATGCAATCAATTGCTGATTTGATAATCAATCCAATGATCCAAACCCTAATTGGATGTCATGTTTGATGATGAAATGGGAAAACGGTCTCAAGACCATTTTGAGATCACCCAAATGGTCTCAAGACCGTTTGGAGGTCATTCAAGACCGTTTGTGGTCAGATCATATCATGTGATGATGATGGTTCACTGATTTCAATTGATTTGGTTCCACAATGTCAACCATTGATGAAGACCCTTTTTGGTCCATTCAGTTTTGAGAGGGTTTGGACCAAATTGTCTTAAGACCATTTGAGTCCAAACGGTCTCAAGACCGTTTGGAGAATCAAGTCCATTCGGTTTCAAGATGTGTTGTCTAAACGGTTTCAAGAAACAACCTTGCTAAACGGTTTCAAATCGTTTGAACTTAGTGACCAAGACCGTTTGAGGTCTAAGTGACCAAGACCTTTAGAGGTCCAAAATGATTAAACCATTTGGACACCATATATGATCAAAGGTCAATCAGCTATTTGGTTCTTAATGATGTAGACCAATGGTGATTATTAAGGTTAACCCTATCTATGTGTACTTAAGTGAAGAGTTAACCTAAATCAATCTTGGAGTATTTAACATCCTAGAGAGGATGCGAAGGATAGAGAATGGGAGAGATAATTGCTTACTTAATAAGCCCTAATCCTCTCATTATGAATAAATGTGTAATCCGGGTTGGATCCATAATATGAGATCATGAAATCCTCATTGAAAAGATTGATGTACCTTGACCCTAATTTAGGGCAAGGCTATGTGAAACCCTATTATAGGGCAAAGCTCAGTGAAACCATAATCTAGGGTGATGATATAACCCTAACTTAGTGTAACAATGTAAGAAACCCTAATTTGTGTATGATGTAAGAGAAACCTTACTTGGATGTGAATGGAAAACCTTAATCCCTAAAATGGGGTAAGGTGCATGAAACACTAATTTAGGGTAGTGCTACTAATTCTATGTGAAGACCTATCACTGGGTGATGTGTTGTGAAATCCTAATTTCACATAATACTAGGTGAACCCATGATATAGAAGGATGATTATGTAAAACTCTATTGAAGAGCAATACTATGTGAAATCCATAAATGTATGGAATATGCTATGTGAATCCTCAAATTATAAATATGGAGAATACTATTCCTAATAATGGAATAGTGATTAATGTTTTGACAAATGTAACACCTAGAGAGGTTGATGATGGACATCCTTATATTAATAGTTCCTAACTCAAGGATGAGTCCATAGTATTGGCAATGGTTGTATAATCTAAGTGAGTGACTAATGACCAATACATTACATGATAAATGTGATGAACTGGTGCATAAAGTATTAGGATGGGGAATACCCTAATACAAGCTAAGTGGATGAACTCAAGTAAGATAAAGGTGTTAAGGGAAGTGATACATCAAGATATGATAGATATCACATCCAACACCCCAATACTGGTATACCTTGATGTGTTATAAGTCCAATATAATTAGATGAATGACACATGAGATGTGTCATGTCAATGGTTACATTGAGATGTAATGCACCCTGTTAAATGTAGGCTAACATGCCTTATGAAAAGGTTAATACAAACCTATAAACTATGATGTAATCATATTTTGGCAAAGATGAGAGAGAAACTCATGTTGTGTGTTGATAATTCATTTAATGGTGAATGATGAGAATAAATAAGTATGATTGAACACTTATGTTATCCATATTGATTCCTTTCTATGTGAACACTAATACAGGGTAATACTATGTGAACCCTAATATAGGGTAATGCTATGTGAAACCCAAATATAGGGTAATGCTATGTGAAACCCTAATATAGGGTAATGCTATGTGAAACCCTAATATAGGGTACTGCTATGTGAAACCCTAATATAAGGTGATGCTATGTGAAGTTATAACACAGAGTAATCCTATGAGAAGCTCAAATACAAACTAATGGGTTATGAATGTAATAAGATAACCCTTGTATTGCATGGTACTGATATGTAATTGTATCATGATTATTAATCATGCAGATATGTTGAGAAGATGAGTATAGCCAGGTATGGACTATGATGTTCTGTACATTGAAAATGTTCGATAGGTCTTATAAGACATAATATGCCTTGTTGCCTATTAAGGGGTAATAAGAGGTGATATGAGCTTTGTCAACTATGTGCAATACTTTGTGTAGTAATAATTATAATGTCCTTGGTCAGATGACCTGAAGGTATGAAGTTACCTAATAAGTGGTAACAAGTGTTCTATGATACGATAAGGGTTCAAATACTCAGATTCTATAATCATGATGATGAACTTGTTAAGAAGTGGAATTGTAATTGATGAGTTGAGGGATTAAGATCCCAATACTTTGTGAAAAGAGTTTGGTTACAGGCCATGACTCCACTATGACAATGCCAGGCATTAGATATATGATCTAAGCCTGAAGAGAATTCATGCTGTGGTAATGATTCTATAGTGAATAAATGTTATACATGTTCTTCATATTCTTTAATGGATAAGTGACATGTTTCTCTATCAAGTTATAGATGCAATGCTTTTGATAAGAATAATGTTCTAATCTGTTACACATTGAATTAACTGTTGTTAAACAATTATGATTCCTCTTTCATAATTATCTTCTTAAGCTGCAATAATAATGTTTCTGGCAGAGAGTTATATCTCTCTATGGGGCAATTTACAATTGTCTCATCCCCGTGGGAATCACATTTTTTTAGGTGGTCACGGATGAGAAGGTAGGAATCATTTAGTAGTTGAAGAACAGTAGCAGCATCATCAAGAACAACAGTGAAGTCTCAGGTGGAGACTCTGGCTGTTATGCCTTGTATAGATGTATATAGAAGTCCTATGTGTCGTCTCTGTACTCTCAGGTCCTCGAAGTAGTAGTTAGTGCTTTTGAGATTTTGGCTCAGTGCCTCGAGATTTCCACACTTCCTGTGTATAGTTTTCTAGAGCAGTTGATGCTTGTAATTCTCAGAAAGAGATGATACAGGACATGTATCTTTAAACTAGAATGTAAATGTATTACTTTGGTTCAATGTGAGAAAGGTTTCCTTTGATGGATCTCTTGATAAAAAGGTTTTAATTTTTAGTGATTTTTGGTAATCCGCTGCTTAGTGAACGCTTCCGCATTAGTTAATCATGTTTTTGTGAGTTGTATGCCACAATTAAGTGGTATCAGAGCTCTAGGTTCGCTGAGTCTACAGAGACATAGGACTAAGGTGTTGAGTCTGTGTTAGTGCCCTCCAGTATACCCTATAGTGAATTCTGCTTATGCAGAAGAAAGAGTGAAGTTTAAAAATGACTGGAGAACACGAGGAACACAATGCTGAGGGCAATGTTGTTGCACGAGGAGTGGGTGCATGGGACCAGCAAGAGGAGAACAAGTGCCTACGAATTCCCATCTTGACCTAATCAGGATAGAGAATCCTACATTATTCTCTTGACGGGAAGGTTAGGACAATAGTGATGCATATAGAAGACTGGATACCAGTATTACAACATGGGTTACCAGTCCTCAATGCGGAAATTTGGGCTTTGAAGGATTCCTGAGTGACATGGGCATGTTGGAATAGTGGAAATGTGGGAAAGATTAACATATGGCAAGAAAGTAGACTCTGCCATAAGTTAAGACAAATAGTACATATGTTATGGTAGTGCCCAAAGAGGGGCAATAAGCTGAGATTTAAGGTAAGGTCTCTATAATTTTAGAGACATTTGCCTAGTTATTCTGAAAAGCCAAAGTTTTGATGTCACCAATATAATAAATGCCTAGTGCACCAGGGCAGCAGCCACTAAGTAAAGGCAAAAGCAGCAACATGAAATAACTAGACACTATGTGTTGAGTCAACCTAAAGTGATAGATAATCGTGAGAGGCAATAATCAAATGAATTATATTCATTCTAATACTTCATTTCATGATTCTATGTGTTCAGGATATGAGAGTAGTTGTATTTGAACTTCCTTTGACTAGTCCTATTAGGACACAAGGAAGATGAGAATTTAAATTTTACTCAGTGCTCTTTAAAATGATATATAATCTCTCTTATCTTTGTGATACAAGATGAGATATAGAAGTGATGCCTGGAGAAAATCTAGGAATGGAAAATCATGTGTGTATAATGATATGAAAAGTGAGGAACATGATAGTAAATAAAGTGCATACTACCTAATCTAAATACATGTATACCCTGGCCAGGTATATGATTATTGGAGATAAGGCAAGTATGGAACTCTTATATTGTTATCTTTTTTATTACTCTGATCAAGTAGTCATTCTGAAACAATCTAGAGAGTATAATGAAATTAAATGGGAAAAGCTAAGTGAACATTCCCAATTATAGAGAAGAGCTAAGTGAACATTATCAATTAAATGGGAAGAGCTAAGTAAACATTCCAAATTAAAGAGATGAGCTAAATGAACAATCTCAATTAAATCGGAAGAGCTAAGTGAACATTCCCAATTAAAGAGAAGATCTAAGTGAACATTCTCAATTAAATGGGAAGAGCTAAGTGAACATTCCCAATTAAAGAGAAGAGCTAAGTGAACATTCTCAATTAAATGGGAAGTACTAAGTGAACATTCCCAATTAAAGAGAAGATCTAAGTGTACATTCTCAATTAAATGGGAAGAGCTAAGTGAACATTCCCAATTAAAGAAAAGAGCTAAGTGAACATTATCAATTAAATGGGAAGAGCTAAGTCAACATTCCCAATTAAAGAGAAGAGCTAAGTGAACATTCTCAATTAAATGGGAAGAGCTAAGTGAACATTCCCAATTAAAGAGAAGAGCTAAGTGAACATTCTCAATTAAATGGGAAGAGCTAAGTGAACATTCCCAATTAAAGAGAAGAGCTAAGTGAACATTCTCAATTAAATGGGAAGAGCTAAGTGAACATTCCCAATTAAATAGAGAAGAGCTAAGTGAACTTTCCCAAACAAATAAAGAATTGCTGAGTGAATTATCTCTGTTAGATATATATGTTTATCTTTTAGTAAACACTCTTGAGTGATGATAGGAGTATGCTCTTTTATGTTTTTTCCTTTCAAACAATATGGACATCATATGTTAGGGGTTTATGCTCTGCATAAATATAAACATTGATAAGGTTGAACTAATGAAAGGAACTTTGTGTGGATTACAGATGCATGGTATCTCCATGATATTAAGATATTATGTGGAGACTTGAGGGTATGATAAATGAATAAATTTGTCCCTCCTTTCTCTTGAGATTTCGGGGACAAAATCCTTGTTAGGGGTTTATAATTTGTAACATCCCTGACATGGGTTATGCTTTAACCCTAGGTGTTTTGATTAAGAAAGATGATTATATGATTAATCTTATCTTTTGAAAAGTAATTAGGGCACAAGAGGAACTTATATTTCAATTTTAGTCCTTTTTTAATATTGTTCAAAAAATGTTTCACTTGATTTGGACTAAAGTGCAAATTACCCAAGTTGAGGGGTTAAATTGCAAATTGTGCATGATAATATGTTCCTCATGAGTTTAAGCATCATGCGAATGAAGATGATGCATAGGTATGCCTTGTGGTAGCCTGAGTACCAAGAAAGAGCTAATAAAGCAATGTTTATGTATTAAAACCTAGTTTTGGTGTAATGTGCAATTTACCCAAAACCTAGGGTTCAATATGCAAATTACCACTTCAATAAGGTCCCTAATATTTCTTGGCATCATTTTGAGGCAATAAATTGAGAGGGAGCCTCATTTGAATTAAGTTGGAGGAGAGAGAAACTTGATATTAAAATAATCAAGATTTAAGCCTAAGTGAAACCCTAATTCAATTTAGTGCAAAAATAAATATATTAATTGAAGTGCCCTTCAACCAAAATTATGTTGGTTGAAAATAAAAAAGTGTGGACGTCCTTTTTACTTGCAAAGGCAATGAAAATATCTTAAGGAGGTGAAGAACCCACTCACCTTATTATAAGAAAAAGAATATCCACTCACTTATGGATATTATTATAATATGATTTAAGGTGCTTAATTTGTTTTCCTTTAAATCATGGATAATTGAGAGGAATAAAAGTTAAAGAAGATAGCCTCGGATCCAAGGAGTTGAGGGGGAAGAGGCGGCATCATTTTTGGGATTAAATGCATTTTTATAAGGCATTTTCTCTCTCATTGATTTTCTTATAAAAACTCCTTATACAAGCCAAACCAAGGGCTTTTTCGTTTCCACTTCTTTTCCCTTGCTTGGAACACGACCAAGTATCTTTGTAGGATTAGGAGGATGACCCCCAACCTGTTGTTAAGCTTCTTGACCTCCTTTCACCTTGAATCCATGGTGAAAATAAAAAATCAATGTATGAATTCTTCATATCTCGATCCCCTCTTCAATTCTAACCATTCCTTTTCACTCAAAGCTTGAGGACGACCCTTGGAATAGTGAAAGGAGTTGAATCCACCATTTTTTACTATATATTGAAGCTTTGGAGATTAATTGGAGGTGGGTTTTATAACTTGAACCCTTGATTTTATTATTGCATTCAATTCCTTATCAATTGGTGATCCTTTCTACATTTCTAAAATTTATTTTGGTTGATTGATGCAATCACCATGGAAATCACAGCAAACTTCGTGGGTTTGGAGATTGATGATGATGAAATCATCATAAGCACACACCTCCCAAAATATCTAGGGCAAACGGTTTCAAAGTTTTGGTCCAAATGGTTTCACCAAACTGTTTGGAGACCAAATGGTTTCCAAACCGTTTGGAGTTTGGAACTCCAAACCGTTTATAGGAGTTGACCATTTGGATGGGTTGAACAATTGAGGTATGAACCCTAGAATGTGTTGGATGATAATCCAATGTCTCCAATTGATTAGTTCAACATATGGATAATCTTTCAAATATAAACCCTAATCGACTAAGTGCTGATTTTGTAATTGATTGAGTTGAGGTTTTGGGTTGATTGACCCAAACGGTTTCAAAACCATCCCAAATGGTCTCAAGACTGTTTGGAGGTCAACCAAGACCTTTTGAAGGTCTAGGGTTGAGTATGGTTGGGTATTTGAAGATCCAAAGATACCAAATTGAAATGCAATCAATTGCTGATTTGATAATCAATCCAATGATCCAAACCCTAATTGGATGTCATGGATTTTGATGATGAAATGGGAAAACGGTCTCAAGACCGTTTGTAGATCACCCAAATGGTCTCAAGACCGTTTGGAGGTCATTCAAGACCGTTTGAAGTCAGGTCATATCATGTGATGATGATGGTTCACTGATTTCAATTGATTTGGTTCCACAATGTCAACCATTGATGGATCCTCAATTTTAAAACCCTAAGTGATGGTTTCTTGATTATCAACCCTAGTTCAAATGGGTTTAAAACCCTAATTGAAGGTCTAATTGAATGGTGATTCAGTGGTTCAATTGAATAATAAATTGGTGGCCCAATTGATAGTTGGTATATGGATTGGAACCTTCACTACTACAGAAACGGCCTTTGGCGTCGGTCTTTTTAACCCCATTTGGCGTCGGTTTCCGACCGACGCCTATGTGGGCGCCGCTAAAGGTCGAACACTTCGGCGTCAGTTTTTTAACCGACACCTATTTAACCTATAGGCGTCGGTCTTTTAGTAGATAACCGACGCCAAAAGGGTTCGCGTCACAGAAAACGGCGTCATCTAGGGCACTTTCTGCGTCGGTGATTTACTAAAAGACCAACGCCTATATTCCATGTAGCGTCGGTCTTTTAGTAGATAACCGACGCATAAAGTGTCCTAGATGACGCTGTTTTCTGTGGCATGAACCCTTTTGGCGTCGGTGATATACCAAAAGACCGACGCCTGGTTGTTTAAATAGGCGTCGGTTCGATACGAATATCCGACGCCATTTCCAGGACTGCTTTGGCCACATCAGGCGTCGGTTATCTATACATAACCGACGCTGTAGGTCTTTGCTGACGGTTTTCTATAAATAACCGACGCCTATTTATATTTTTTTTTTCATATCAGTTTGCAGGCCTGCTGTGGCTGGTCAGCAGGATGAGAACCTGCAGTTCAGTTTTCTGAACTGCAGGTTTACGACATCCATTGATATCAGCCTACAAACAGGCCGCAAACCTGCAAAAGTCACAAGGAAAATTTCACAAAAGTACATACATTCAGACATCAATTCAATTCTCACATTCACACATATAGAAACATTCAAATAAATGTATTAACATTCAGAAATATTCATTTACAAAGTATCATTCATTATCACTATCAACATCCCAATTATATCTTACAGTTGCCACTGCTTGTATGGCTTTTGCCCATTCTTCTCTTACTTCATTTAATGCTTCCATCGTATATGGAGCATGTATATTTTTTAAGCGTTTACCTATAGTGTGGTCAGTTTTAAACACCTGCAAAGAGAATGATGTATATATATAAGTAATAATATAAAAATAAGATTGATATATTTCATACTAACTAATGAGACTATATATAATGCCTCATGTATGCTATCGATGTCCAATGCGGCATGTTTGATAATCATCTGCATAAATCGCATCACATAGTATGCGCATGCCCAGCCATTGTCTTGTGTAGCACACTATAAATTGAAACATACAAAATAATACAACTAAGCACAATTCACATCAATGATATATACATTGGAGTCGGGGAGTCGGGAACTTACTTGTACGTTCTCCCAATTTATTGGCTGGTTCTTTTTCCTTGGGACCTTTCCTCCAGCCTTTTTGAATGCATCTAAACCCCTACATGTTATTATAACACAGTAAATTGCATAAGTAAATAGTAATGTAATAAAAGATGTTAACGGATATAAAAATGAAATATTTCTCACCAGAATAATGGCATTCTCATTACGTGTCCAATTTTAGGGTTCAATGTACTCCCCGCAGGATCTAGATAATAAACAGTGAATGTCCCGGGGACAATAACTAGTAACTCCCAATGTCTACCGCTAGAGGTAAGAAGTTAACAATTAATAACTCAAAATGCAAATAAAAATGGAATTTTCTTAAGTCCAAATTATAAATAAAGTAAACTTACTTGACATTGAATGGAGCTATTATTATCGTCTTCTTTTGCTGACCAAAAATTGTAAAAGCATCTATACAGTATTGTTGAACATTATCAGGGTCTTTAGCTACCAAACTAATCAATGATGGTATCAAAAATCCCAAATGATCAAATGCAAATTGTTTGCAATGATCTTCGACTAAGTAGCTGCAAAACATATAGGCGTATGCATTAATATATAAGAAACCAGATCACCGGATCTTACACAAGGTATATGGATGTATAAACAAGATCTCACCTTATCCATGTCTCTATCATTGATGTATTCAGCAAATCATACATAAACAGCTCAATAATATCTTGTATAAATAAAGAGATATCGTATGATTGACCTGCATAATCTGCATCTAAAGAAATAATTATAGGGCAATGTACATTATGTGCCCGTAGCCAACATGCCATTCCCCTACAAGCAGGACCTAACGGGTATGTTAGGTCAGTTGGAACCCAATCGGGTAATGCGGGAAGTGGAAGTGGAGGCCTAGGTGCTCCTGGTGTCTTCTTTTTAACCTGTACATATAATTTCAGATCAGTTGACATCATATATACACATTAACAGTCTAAATCAATGTAAATTTATCTTACAATTTCAGTCGTGTAGACGACATCTGCTTTGGGCCACAATATCACCCCGCCTTCTGCATCAGCAAGTCTATCAATATCCGGGTGGGGATATGGCAATGTAGCTTCTCTCCAATCGGGTAACACACGTATCGGGCTCACACGAATGTAGCCCTGTGGCATTGGAGTCCCGTGAAACATTGCCCCAGGAAGGGACGGGTAAGCCTGCGCCTCTGCAACAATGTAGTCTTGCATTCTCAAGCGGCATGGCTTCAATGCCTACAAATTTACGTAAAGAATATTATACATATATACATATCATCTTGAAAACATAACAACTTGAAAAGACTAACTACAATGTCATAAATAATACTTACAGCAGACGTGCTAGGCGATGGGTCTCCAGGATTACTCGCAGTCTGTGCATCAGGAGAAGAGTGGGCCGCCATAGGCGTATTGGAAGCCTGAGATGCCTGCCACCGCAGCAATTCTTCCTTGACCTTATCAGCAACTACATCGTTGACCTTCTTAGCAACTAAATCCTCAACTCTCTTATTCTCCTATACATGGATAAAAGAAACATTAACTTCTTATTAATGAATTTCCTTTTGCAGTAACATTCTAAAAAAAGAATAGGTTACCTCTTCTTGAGAAAGTCCCGCTCTGGGTTTGCGCTGGGATGGCCCAAAGAATGCTTTGATGCCAACACCAGCGCCGGCACCTCTAACACGTCCAGGATGCTCTGGGTTACCCAGAGCAACTGTCAATTCATCCCTTGTGCCCTGAGGGATGAACGTGCCTTGTTTCCTCTGCTCGTGCAGCTCCCGCTAATCACCATAAACAGAAATTGGTAAGTTAACACCACAAATAATCAATATTCAAATGATTTCTCTAAGAGTTGTATTTTACCATTTTTGCAGCCGCCTCAGCAGTTACAGGCTTCTTTATTTCACCCTTCTTGTTTTTCCTGCCAGCTATCCAGATATCATGGCGAGGCATGGGTGTGGCAGACTCCTGAGTAGCCGCAGACTCCGCCTGTAGTCTTTGGCGAACGCTTGCATAGCCTTTTGGACCCATAGTGTGGTCATGCACATTCAGTGCACGCCTTGCTTTTTGTGCGTCACTGAGGGCCTAGTTAGTATGCACATTAATGATTTGGTTAGTAGCACTAAATGTTAATCTTGAATAGGTGAATACAATGTATATTAATTAAATTGGGAGTGACGCCTAATACCTTGAATTCTTCAGATTTTCTTGAAGCAACAAAATTGTCCCAATCTTCTTTGTCCAAGAAGTTCCATTGTTCAAGGGCTGACTTCTTCTTCTTATCACCCTCTTTTATGTATTCTCTATTCAGATTTGTCCTATAATTCCTAAGCATCTTTCCAGCGCATTGTATCACATTTTTACGATGCAACTTCTCATCCAATGCAAACAGATTCTGTAAAATAGAAATGTTATTAACTAGTATCCAAAATAGAATTGCAAATAATAGAATTTGTAATCTACAAAATAGAATTGCAAATAATAATAACTCACGCATAAATCCTTCCATATCAAGTCTTTTTTCCCTTGAGGAACTTTATGCCAATTATCATACTTAACACCACAATGGCTCCGAGTGGTACACCCAAGATAGTTTACAAAATTATTGCGGTTCAGTCCAATTGGATTTCCTCCATTATCAAACTCCACCACCAATTTGGATCCACTACCACTTAGCGCTAATAACTTCTTCAACAGAGTGATGCCCCTTTTCTTGTTAAGTGTTTGGTGCTGCGCATCAAGTTGCTCCAGTGCTTCAGTGGGTACAGGTGCATCAACCTAAAATTTGACAAAAATAAACACACTAAATTAGCCCAATATAGAAATATAGGATATAATACATAACTAGAAGATAATGAATTTTATAGAAATACAGGATATGTTTTTAGAACTTACATTAGTATCCTCGCCATGCTCGTCATGGACAGCATGCTCATCATGGACTTCATGCTCATCATGGATATCATGCTCATCATGATCAGCCATCTGAAAATGTCATTTAAAAGGCAAACATTTAGCATTTGTATTAACTAGAAAAGGCAGACATTTAGCATTTGTATTAACTAGAAAAAGGCAAACATTTAGCATTTGTATTAACTAGAAAAAGGCAAACATTTAGCATTTGTATTAACATACATGTCTCTAAAATTGTGATCTTTTATCAATTAACAATCCTTCATTGTGATCTCTGCGCACATATAAGTCATCATTAGCTTCAATATTTTGTGGAGTGGGCAACCCAACTGAGAATGGACTGGAGTCATCATACTTATCATAGTACTCTTCTTCATTTGTAGGTTCTTCAATGAACTGTCTTTTACCATGAAGAACAACCGACCATTTATCATTCGCAGGATCATCGATATAGAATATTTGTTTCGCCTGTGATGCCAATATGAATGGTTCACCCTTCTCGCCAATCTTTTCAAAGTTCACCAAAGTGAAACCCAATTCATCCACTATAACTCCTTTTGTGTTATCAACCCAATTACATTTAAAGAGCAGAATTTTGAAATCTATGTAGTCAAACTCCCAAATGTCCTCAATGACACCGTAATATGACATTTTAGCTTCACGTGGACTCTTATCCTTTGCACTTGCAAAGTACATAGTCGACGCTTGAAGAGTGACCCCACTATTTTGGACGACACTCTTATCATCTTGGCGCTTTGTGTAATATGTGAATCCATTAATGTCAAACCCTTCATAAGACATAACATTCGGTTTTGGTTTAAAGGCGAGGCATTTGATAGTTTTTGTAATATCATTTAGTGTTTGAGATAGTTGATGTAAGACTTTATCTTCAAACCACTTAGTAAAAGTCTTATTATGCTCTCTAGAAAGCCACATTGAACTTGCTCGAGGATGTTGTCTCTTTATGAAATTGGTATGTTCCTCGATATAAACACTCACTTCGTCCATATTGTGTAAAATATACAAGTGAGCTTGTTCCATCTGCTCACGGCTGATTACTTTCACCCGTGATCCCAAAATTCCTTTGCCCTCCTCAATATTCTTGTCATTATCAGGAGTGTCATTACCATTGAGAAAGTCATTGCAAAAATACATAACCTCTCTCGCCACATAACCTTCAATAATACTCCCTTCAGGCCGATAACGGTTTCGAACATCACCTTTAAAAATGCTCATGTATCGTTCAAAGGGATACATCCAATGCAAGAAAACTGGTCCCAACATTTTCACTTCCCTAGTCAAGTGGACAACAAGATGTACCATGATATCAAAGAACGAAGGAGGGAAATACATCTCAAGCTGACATAGGGTAACAACCACTTCTCTTTGCAAATTATCGAGAGTATCAGGGTCAATAACTTTGCTGCATAGACTGTTGAAAAAGAAACAAAGTCTGGTAATTGCAAACCTTACATGCTTCGGAAATATAGATCGAATTGCCACGGGCAATATTTGTTGCATTAGAGTGTGACAATCATGAGATTTAAGACCTATCAACTTCAGATCTTATACAATCTCAACACAGCGCTAAGCTTCGTAAACTTAGCACAACCTGTGTATAACGGTATCTCAGCATCATGCACAATGTTTGTAAAGATAGGAGGTGGATCGGTGTGCTCTACCCTACAACTATCCAGCATCGCATCAACGATGTCTGCTGGAACTGGTTCGTTCACATTTACGTCATCGGAGGCAATTTCTTCTTCCACCCAAGCACTGCTATCGACATCTACTGGTTTCGATTTTGAAATCTCTCCATGCCAGTGCCATTCTGTATAGCCTTATACAATCCCGTTGCACATGACATGACTTTTGATTTCCTCACCAGTGTTGACTTTCAAGTTGTTACCGCAATGCCTACATGGAAAGTAGAACCTATCTGTAGGTTTTTTCCTATGTTCCTCGGCAAATCTAATAAACTGATCAAGACCAGATATAAACTCTGGGGTGCAACGATTACGAATGGACATCCATGATCTATCCATTCTATGATCAGAGAAAACAAGTATATATTAGGAAACAAGTATATATTAGGAAAAGATTAGGCAACATTTCCCCGCTGTTCTCTAAGTACATATGTACTTAGAGAACAAACGGGGAAATGCCAACAAACACATTTGATGTCATTCTTATATATAATAAATGTGTACCACCTATCCCATCCTTGAACACCTAATCTCACTAGTAAGTGTATAATGTGTATTGGGTTTTCAAGAAAATTTCGGCAGCATTTCCCCGCTGTTCTCTAAGTACATATGTACTTAGAGAACAAACGGGGAAATGCTACCAAAATTTTCTGGAAAACCCAATACACATTATACACTTACATCCTAAGTGAGATTAGGTGTTCAAGAATAGTCCCGAACCGGGGACTATACAAGATTTACTCCTAATGAGTCAATCTTGGACGGGTTTCTAGGCCAACAAACACAATAATAGATATCTACAATGAAGCCGGACTCCATACAAACAGTATATAATTTAGTGATTGTTCATTCTAATTTATACCAATGTACAAGTAATATAAAAAACAATGATTGTTCACATTCTAGGCCAACAAACACATGTGATGTCATTCTTATATATAATAAATGTGTACCACCTATCCCATCCTTGAACACCTAATCTCACTAGTAAGTGTATAATGTGTATTGGGTTTTCAAGAAAATTTCGGCAGCATTTCCCCGCTGTTCTCTAAGTACATATGTACTTAGAGAACAAACGGGGAAATGCTACCAAAATTTTCTCGAAAACCCAATACACATTATACACTTACATCCTAAGTGAGATTAGGTGTTCAAGAACAGTCCCAAACCGGGGACTATCCAAGATTTACTCCTAATGAGTCAATCTTGGATGGGTTTCTAGGCCAACAAACACAATAATAGATATCTACAATGAAGCCGGACTCCATACAAATAGTATATAATTTAGTGATTGTTCATTCTAATTTATACCAATGTACAAGTAATATAAAGAACAATGATTGTTGACTTTCTAGGCCAACAAACACATGTGATGTCATTCTTATATAATAAATGTGTACCACCTATAACAAACACATTGTCCAACATTAGGTTCAACACTTGAAACATAAATTCGTTTTCAACATAAAAAATTGTATCATTAGGGTCCAACATGTGGATTATATGGGACATACACATCAAGGTGGTCATAAGGGAGGATATTTCCTTATTTATGAGTAAGCGATATAAGATTAAGATCCATATAAAAATTAGGGCAGAAGGAAGAAATAAATCTTCTTTAGGATACAATAGACCCTTATGGATGTATTTAGGGTCATAGGTACCATCATAGAACAAAAGGGGTACACTCTAGGATTTAAGATCACACTACATCATGTATTTTATACAAAATTACATGTATGTGTATATAAAAAATATATTTATAAGGAACTTCTATACATATCTAATCAACAAATCAGTAATTAACTAAGTATTCATCAATACTTACTATTAATCAGTATCTCTAATCATTAAAATCGGCAAGCAGATCAGTAATTGTAAATAACAAACTATGAATTGTTGAATTAAAGTAATCACTAAAGTAATACTAACCAGTAGTACCAATCATTAATCACTGAAAGCAGCAAGGAAATCAGTAAAACTAATCATGCATTACTAGTATATAAGAGCAATAGGATATTTACTTCGATGCATTACAGCAGTACCCAATTATTTCAGCTTACATACCTTTCGTTAGTGGCGGCGGACAAATAGGCGAGCTCCCAGCAGTGGTGGTTGAAGCATGAAGAAGGGGGTGGCGCCGGGAGTGAGCAGGAAGAAAGGAGCTAGGGCGGCGGGTGACGCTGGACGAAGTTGGCAGGTGGGCAGGCAGGTGGGCAGGCAGCGGCACACTGGGCAGGCACGCGGAGCGACGGTACCAGGCGTGGCGGCGGCGCCGGTTCTCAGGCGTGGCGGCGGCGCAGGGCGATTGGAGCAGTAGGGCGGGCAGCAGGGGCGGCGGAGAAGAAACTAGCCGGAGAGGGGCGTCGGAGAGGGGGCGCCGGAGATGGGGCGCCGGAGAGGGGGCGCCGGAGAAGAAACTAGCTGGAGAAATGGCGCTGGAGAAGAAATCGCCGGAGAGAAATCGCCGCAGCAGAGAAATCGCTCGCAATGAAACAGAAGAAAGGGGAAGAGTCGGGCGATCGAAGGTTATGAAGTTCCCAAATAGCGTCGGTTGTTTACAACAACCGATGCCTAAACATCTTTAGCGTCGGTTGTTTGCAACAACCGACGTCCAATTGGACGATATTTTCATGAAAATGTTTGGCGGGAACCACCTTCAGCATCAGTTATACAAGGATAACCGACGCTGAAAGTGACATTTTCGGCGCAAATTTTCATCGCACATAGGCGTCGGTTTTCTAGGTATATAACCGACGCTGACAATGACACTATTTTTTTTTATCGAAAAATGGATTTCGCGGGCGACTTTAAGCGTCGGTTTTTTATAAACAACCAACGCTTAATACAAAGCGGTACCCGTGTCTGGCTGTTCTTCAAATATAGACGTCGGTTTGCTTAAACAACCGACGCCTTATATGATAGGTGTCGGTTTTCCTTAATAACCGACGCCCAGAAAAGCGACACTGAATGCTATTTCTGTAGTAGTGCTTGAATCGACTTAGTGATGAAGACCCTTTTTGGTCCATTCGGTTTTGAGAGGGTTTGGACCAAATGGTCTTACGACCGTTTGAGTCCAAATAGTCTCAAGATGGTTTGGGACCAAACGGTCTCAAACCGTTTGGAGACTCAAGTCTATTCAATTTCAAGATGTGTTGTCTAAATGGTTTCAAGAAACAACTTTGCTAAACGGTTTCAAACTGTTTGAACTTAGTGACCAAGACCGTTTGAGGTCTAAGTGACCAAGACCTTTAGAGGTCCAAATTGGTTAAACCATTTGGACACCTTATATGATCAAAGGTCAATCAGCTATTTGGTTCTTAATGATGTAGACCAATGGTGATTATGAAGGTTAACCCTATCAATGTGTACTTAAGTGAAGAGTTAACCTAAATCAATCTTGGAGTATTTAACATCCTAGAGAGGATGAGAACGAGAGAGAATGGGAGAGATGATTTCTTACTTAATAAGCCCTAAACCTCTCATAATGAATAAATGTGTAGGGTTGGATCCATAATATGAGATCATGAAATCCTCATTGAAAAGATTGATGTACCTTGACCCTAATTTAGGGAAAGGCTATGTGAAACCCTATTATAGGGCAAATCTCAATGAAACCATAATCTAGGGTGATGATATAACCCTAACATAGTGTAACAATGTAAGAAACCCTAATTTGGGTATGATGTAAGAGAAACCTTACTTGGATGCGAATGGAAAACCTTAATCCCTGAAATGGGGTAAGGTGCATGAAACCCTAATTTAGGGTAGTGCTACTAATTCTATGTGAAGACCTATCATTGGGTGACGTGTTGTGAAATCCTAATTTCACATAATACTAGGTAAAACCATGATATATAAGGATGATTATGTAAAACTCTATTGAAGATCAATACTATGTGAAATCCATAAATGTATGGAATATGCTATGTGAATCCTCAAATTATAAATATGGAGAATACTATTCCTAATAATGGAATAGTGATTAATGTTTTGACAAATGTAACACCTAGAGAGGTTGATGATGGATATCCTTATATTAATAGTTCCTAACTCAAGGATGAGTCCATAGTATTGGCAATGGTTGTATTATCTAAGTGAGTGACTAATGACCAATACATTACATGATAAATGTGATGAACTATTGCATAAAGTATTAGGATGGGGAATACCCTAATACAAGCTAAGTGGATGAACTAAAGTAAGATAAAGGCTTTGAGGGAAGTGATACATCAAGATATGATAGATATCACATCCAACACCCCAATACTGGTATACCTTGATGTGTTATAAGTCCAATATAATTGGATGAATGACACATGAGATGTGTCATGTCAAGGGTTACATTGACATGTAATGCACCCTGTTGAATGTAGGCTAACATGCCTTATGAAAAGGTTAATCCAAACCTATAAACTATGATGTAATCATATTATGGCATAGATGAGAGAAAAACTCATGTTGTGTGTTGATAATACATTTAATGGTGAATGATGAGAATAAATAAGTATGATTGAATACTTATGTTATCCATATTGATTCCTTACTATGTGAACACTAATATTGGGCAGTACTATGTGAACCCTAATACAAGGTAATGCTATGTGAAACCCCAATATAGGGTAATGCTATGTGAAACCCTAATACATGGTAATGCTATGTGAAACCCTAATACAGGGTGCTGCTATGTGAAACCCTAATATAAGGTGATGCTATGTGACGTTCTAACACAGAGTAATCCTATATGAAGCTCAAATATAGACTAATGGGTTATGAATGTTATTAGATAACCCTTGTATTGCATGGTACTGATATGTAATTGTATCATGATTATTAATCATGCATGTATGTTGAGAAGATGAGCATAGCCAGGTATGGGCTATGATGTTCTGTACATTGAAAATGGTCTGTAGGCCTTATAAGCCATAATATGCCTTGTTGCCTATTAAGGGGTAATAAGAGGTGATATGAGCTTTGTGAACTATGTGCAATACTTTATTTAGAAAGAATTATAATGTCCTTGGTCAGATGACCTGAAGGTATGAAGTTACCTAATAAGTGGCAACAAGTGTTCTATGATAAGATAAGGGTTCAAATACTCAAATTCTATAATCATGATGATGAACTTGTTAAGAAGTAGAATTGTAATTGATGAGTTGAGGGATTAAGATCCCAATACTTTGTGAAAAGAGTGTGGCTATAGGCCATGACTCCATTATGACAATGTCAGGCATAAGATATATGATCTAAGCCTGAAGAGAGTTAATGTTGTGGTAATGATTCTATAGTGAATAATTGTTATACATGTTCTACATATTCATTGATGGATAAGTGACATGTTGCTCTATCAAGTTATAGTTGCAATGCTTTTGATAAGAATAATGTTCTAATCTGTTAGACATTGAATTAACTACTGTTAAACAATTATGATTCATCTGTTCATAATTATCTTCTTAAGCTGCAATAATAATGTTTTTGGCATAGAGTTATATCTCTTGATGGGGCAATTTACAATTGTCTCACCCCCATGGGAATCACATTTTATTAGGTGGTCACGGACGAGGAGGCAAGAATCATTCAGTAGGTGAAGAACAGCAACAGCAGCATCAAGAACAGTAGTGAAGTCTCAGGTGGAGACTCTGGCTATTATGCCTTGTATAGATGTATATAGAAGTCCTATGTGTCGTCTCTGTACTCTCATGTCCTCGGAGTAGTAGTTAGTGCTTTTGAGATTTTGGCTCAGTGCCTCTAGATTTCCACACTGCCTGTGTTTAGTTTGCCAGAGCAGTTGATGCTTGTAATTCTCAGAAAGAGATGATACATGACATGTATCTTTAAACCAGAATGTAAATGTGTTACTTTGGTTCTATGTGAGAAAGTTTTCCTTTGATGGATCTCTTGATAAAAGGTTTTAATTTTTAGTGATTTTTGGTAATCCGTTGCTTAGTGAATGCTTCCGCATTAGTTAATCATGTTTTTGTGTGTTGTATGCCACAAAGAACCTCTTGCACCATTCCATACCCCACTAGTTGTTATGGAGGGACATCAATATCTTCCTCAAACTTGACAACAACTAGCTAAATGAACACACAAATTATTATACAAACCAAGATAAATGTGGCTCATGAAACTTCACCAATATTTCTAGATAGGATAGTTGTTGTTTCTTAAAAGTAGCATACCACACATAGTATGCCACATAATATAAGAAAGCTCAATGGAATCACATCCATAATTATTCTCAAAGCCAACCTCTTAGGAGGACCTTTAGGGACACACCATTGTCCTTGCTGCTAATGTGTGACCCTCTCATTGATATAAATGAAGGGACCAACATGAAAAACAAATGAATGATGGAACAAGTCCTAGTACAACATACAATATTGGTTGGTAACATGCATATTCTCATACTAGTAGAGACTATAAGAGGGGAAATTGCACTTACAGTAAAAAAATAGAATTCTATCAGTTATGGAAAAATGTTAACAAAGGAAGTCAAAGTTCATTTGTGTGTGTGCTCACCTGATCGAAGAAAAACTAGAGTACATGAAAATCATGGGCTTAGTTCCCCATGTAGATCACCTAATACCAGACATGGCATATTGGCACCATGTAAGTCTAGAAATTTATCCATACAACATCTATAGATGGACATATGGGAAATGCTAATATGGATATACTATAATGATACAACAAAGTTTCAATGTTAGTGAAATTTTAATATGATCATACTAAGAAAATTATTTGCCTAAAGTACCAAAGCAAGATTAGAGAATAAGTCTATTAGGTGGACTTGATTCCCCATGATGTCCTTGGTTGTTAATTGGCATAGGAAACATAGGAGGAACTAGTATGAGGTAAGAACCCAATCAAAGATGGCAATGTTATCCCACTCTTCAAGGTGGTGAGGCCATCCCAGGTAAGCCTTGCTCCCCATCAATGTGGCAATGAACACAACCAACATTAGAATGAACATAAAAGCTCACATGAAAAAGTGAGTGTACATAATTCCCCTTAGGCCATGGAATCATCAATGTTTCATTTCTAAGAACATGATGTGCACTCATATGACCTTTAGGCTAGAATCATGTGTCAAAAACATGTTATATAGAGGGACAATATTGAGTGTCACATAGACGTCCCCAGGTGTACCACATGCAAGATTTTCAACATGTGAGTGCCCTCAAAGTAGGGACCAACCAATTCCACACATATGTAATTGGTGTGAGCATCACATTGAGAACTAAAGTGGAACATGTTTGTCTCAAAAAAATCATTTTCCATAATTATGATTGAAGCAATCCATCCTTGCGCTCGATAGGGAAGTCAAAAATATCATGAAGACTAACATCATGATGACGTGAAGCTCCAGCAAATTTCATCACCATATTCATGTCTAGATTTTATCCCACTTCTCATGGAAACAAACTTTGTTAATATATTAATGAAATATCAAGAACATCAACATTGGCAAGATAGTTCTATTGGTATGTATGCCCAGATAGACAATCATATGATGATTGTAATTGCATAATTTGTAAATGATATGATTAATAATAAAGCTAATCTTCCAATTTATTCTATTTTATTCAGTTATAATATTATGATGTAATATAATAAATGTCTAAAGAATGATATTACTCAATGACATATGTCTTCAGGTTGAGGACCTAAACAATGAGATCAAATAGATGTTAAGAGTATATACATTCTTTTTATGTCCCTAGTCGAGTGTTGTTGTGGAAGACTAATAGACAACAATAACACAAAAGACTATAGTGTGTGTTGACAAAATCTCATTAGTCGTGATATGTGATATCAAACCAAACACATAGATACTTGTTAGAGAACAGTGTATCAGACAAACCCACCTTGAAAGTGATGCATGTCACCATTTAATGGTAATAAAAATCATCTCTCATAGTGATGGTGGTGATTGTGGTTCTTATACTTGAAATCACTACACTCATCACATGTCGTTCAGTGTGCTTTTGAAATCATCCACCGTGATCCAGAATAAGGGTTTCCATAAAGGCAGTGTTCCGGTGCACTATGACACATGGGGATGACTATGAGTAATGTATATGTGATTTGTCCCTCCTACATATTTTTGATATCCTGGCCACTTGATAAGCAAGACTGAGAAAAGAATGTTCATACACATGTGAATCAATATATGATGTCGAGTTTAAATATATCACAGACAGTCAATTCTAGTTCAAAGAACATGGATAGAGTGTTAAAGAGGATGATGATTCCGTTCCTCGAGTTCAATCTGGATATTAGAGACAATGGAACTATACAGTTACTATAACACCAATCATGGATCGTTGATTGAAGTTGTTCTCCAACTTTCTCAATTACTTGGGTAGCAATGATGTCTTTTTAGATACCAATCATTGCTTATGATGTCATAAATTGGTTATGGACATTCACTGCCAACATTACTTGGAACCTATAGGGTCACACACATAGGATACACTCGAAATAGGAGTTTATTCATGAATGATGTTTAACTTGATTACTTAATGTGTTTAGGTATTCAAATTAAACAACATTGATTGAAAATCGACTGACTGAACTCTGAGGATCGTTCAAGTGTTGAACTAATGGGTTGGAGTGTCAAGTCAATCAGAATCGACATTAGTTGAACAATGCCTGAATAAGGGAATGAAACAACCAATTCACTTAGTGAACTGACTGGTTCATGGTCCTAGCCGATCCGTTCATTTGAGAGACCACCCATTTTAGTGGCTAATTTAGTGGGATCAAATATTGATGCCGACATCATGTTTTGCATTAATCGTGCATTGAATACCAATGTGATTTAGAACAAGAAACTACACAAACTGATCGCTTCACGCATGAACTGACCAGTTGGACATGAGAACCAAATGGTTCGCTATTCAATATTCCTAGAGAATTCATGAATTTAGTATTTTCAACTCCTAGATGGATCAGGAACCCTGACCCTAGCCTTCTTATAAATAGAGGGGTATTGGGGGCTTCCTAGAAAAAATAATGAACTCATGACAATTTTTGTCCTCTCTGGTTGTGGTAATCAAGAGAGCCCGACCAAATGCTACCCGTCAAATGGAGGAACAACAAGGGAGATACAATTGGAAGAGAAAGTCGACGCTAGCACATTGACTAGATGAGAAAACTCCTTTATGTACATTCCACAAGAATGACAAGAGTTCCTAGTAGTCTGTGTGGACTACCATACAGGTGAGGAGGCCGTTTCCTACCTCTAGGAGGATGATGTCAACCATCTTCTATTGTGCCAGACCAGGAGTCCGATGACAACAGACGACCACATGCAACTTGGTGAAAGGTGCATGCTACAATGAGGGATTGTTGCTGGACTTGCTCCACAACAATGTATAACCTCATAACCATCCTTCCCATCTCATAGTTGTTGACGCAATCTAATTTCCATAGGGAATATGGGTAGTAATTTTTTTGTTTTCTCTACCTTTCCCAATGCCATATTTTCCTTATAGAGGCATCAAAGCCATGTCAATCTACTATGTTTTGAGATTTAAACAATATGATCAGATTTTTGGTTTTATCGTTTATTTGTTGCATACAATGTGAATAACTAATCTAGCTAATGTGTATATATGATTAAACATTACAAACGATCCCTATATATATATATATATATATATATATATATATATATATATATATATATATATATATATATATATATATATATATATATATATATATATATGATCTAATATTTATGCAATTTATGTGCATCACCTTAAAAATATTTTGTTGGTGATTGGTAGCATGGTTATGGCCTTCACCCCTAGACTTTTGTTCATGGCGGACGGTTGTTGTTCCCTTTTATATGTCGGTTTGCATATCGAGCATCTCTATTCTTTCCATTTGTAAATTAATTCTTTCCTTTCTATGCTCCCCTCGAATGTAACTCAAGTTTTCACAATTATAATGTAATATTAGGATAGATTTTATTTTTTTTATGACAAAGAAGACATTCTACACCGAGCAAGACGACCGACTCATTAGGCAAAATGATTAGTTCAAGAGCCAAACCAATGGGCTAGAGGACCGAGGAGGTAATAATAGGAGGATCCAACTGATCGTCTGGTGGCCCAACTGACTGACTGGAGGAGTCTAGACATCACAAGGACATGAGGCCTAACAAACAGTTCGAGCAACCAACCGACTGACTAGGAGGCCAGCTGACTAGTTCAAGAGTTGAACCGGTCATCCCAGATTGGTTCAACACAGATCATCATCAACAATAGGTTGCTACATATGATGTGGACCTTAGGTGGTAGTAATAACTTGCAGCTCCAAGGAATTACATTAGGATGGCAATAACCATTGCTTGTGTTACTATTGCATTTTTTGTTGGGGTTATAGAATGTATATGATACATACTATAAACATGAGGTGATTGGATATGTATTATATAAAATCCCTTAAATTATATGAAGACTTAGATGCTTTCCATAAGAAACACAAACAAAAATCTCGAACAACAAGTGTAGGTTACGCCAAAGCATGGTGTGTTGTCCATATCATGGAAGAGAGATGGTAGATATGCAGATCTTACAAAGTAGGGTGTATATTCTATTGTGTTGGCTTTTGATTCAGGCTTAACTAAGTAATTCTTCATGAGATTAAGTACCTAGAAGCATGAAGATACATTGTGACATAGAGTTGGGCACACCATCTATCCAAGAGTTGTATTTAGATACAACTGGAAAAAGTTGCTACCTAAATAGTCAAGTTATGGGTGATCTGCCAAAGCTAAGTCATGATTTCTCAAATATGGATCTTGGCTAACTAGAAGACTATACGTTGCAATCTTTTGAATTCACAGTGAGGGTTATCAATTTGAACAAAATAGTGGGAGCAACAATTAATTAAAGGCCTAGTGAAATATCATCAATTTTCAAATCAAATCAAATCAAAAGGGTTTTGACAAGTGCTAATTTTCTTGTAGAATCAAATGATGACAAACAACACATGTTCCTCGCTATTGATCCCTGAGAAGGAAAAATGAAATGAGAATAATTTCCATGACTGGTTCAAGACATTGAGAATCATTGTCACATAAGAGCGCAAGCTCTATGTCCTAGAAACACCAGAGCCAGATGAACCTTCTCCCACTATGCCTAGGGCTAGAAAGGATGCTTACTAGAAGCACTCTAAAGATGTCGTAGATGTCAAGTGCCTGATGTTGTGCTCAATTAATTATGAGTTGCAAAGACATGAGAATATGGATGTTAATGAGATGGTCACACATCTTAAGAACATGTACCGAGACCAGGCAAGACAAGAGAGATACAATGTCACGAAGGCCCTGTTCAAATGCAACATGGCACAAGAAGGTCTAGTAAGTCCCCATGTACTCAAACTTATTGGGTATGTGGAGAAACTTGCTAGACTGAGATTTCCCTTGGGTCAGGATTTGGCCAATGATGTGATTCTGTAGTCATTGTCAGAATCATATGGCCAGTTTGTGATGAATTGCACCCTGAACAATTCTGACAAGTCATCATCAGAACGGCTTGGCATGTTGAGGATAGATGAAGCACAAATGAATAAAGACAAACCCAAGTCAATGATCATGATCAGAAGAGGAAAGGAAAATTCTAAGGGCAAAGGAAAATCTAATAAGAGTTCTAAAGGTAGCCAAAAGTCCAAATTTTTTGCATTGAAGCTAAAAGGAGGAGTTACTAAGGGAGGCAATTGTCACCACTGTCACCAGCCTGGACACTGGAAGAGGAATTTCCCTCTCTACTTGGAGGAACTAAGGAAGAAGAAGTAGGGGATAGAGATTTCCACTTCAAGTATATACATTTTTGGGATATATTTATCTACTTTTACATCTTGGGTACTAGATACCTTATGTGGATCTCACATATGTTTGGATGTGTAGGATATGGAAAGAAGTAAGCCTTTATGAGAGGGTGTGGTTGAACTACGTGTTGCTAATGGATCAAGAGTTGCTTCCACGATAGTTGGAACCTATGATTTATCTCTACCCATAGAGCTTGTAATAGAGTTGAAGAAATGCTATTTTTTACCTTCTATAAATAGAAACATTATTTCAATATCTTGTATGGACAAGGATGGATATGAATTTCATATTAAGAATGATCAATGTTCTATTTCAAAAGATAAAATCTTTTATGGCAGAGCCCCAATGTCTTATGGTCTTTCTTTGGTAGATCTTAATACAAATTGTAATGTAAATACCAAAAGATTGCAACTCAAAGACTTAAACCAAACAAAGCTTTGGCATTTTCATCTTGGGAACATCAATGAGAATCACATATCTAGACTCCATAAAGATGGAAATCTATACTCTTTCAACTTTGAGTCAATAGAGACATGGGAGTCTTCTTTGTTGGGCAAGATGGCATAGACTTCCTTCAGTGGTAATAGTGAGAGGGGTAGTGATCTTTTATGGCTAATACATACTGATGTGTGTGGCCCTTTTAGAACGAATGCTAGAGGTGGGTATCGGTACTTCATTACTTTCACTGATTATTTCACTAGGTATGGTTATGTTTACCTGATGAAACATAAATTAGAAACTCTTAAAAAGTTCGAGGATTTCATGAATGAAGTACAGAACCAACTTGGCAAAAGTGTGGCAACACATCCCACTATCACACAGACAGTGAGGTGTTATGCGAAAACATGCAGAAATCACCATAACCACAGATTATCAAAAACACGAGTTAATTAAAACCGATTACGGAAAACTGGTAAACTAGGAAACTATTACATTCGAGTCCATATCCTACAAGAAAACATGTTATATCCATATCCATACAAGCCTGGATACATGTCCACAACTTAGAGAAATAGATGTCCTGTCATAACATGAGTTCATCACCTGTTATTACATACATATGGACAACATCTGGCCAGCAGCAGGATATACAAAACATATAAAGATGTACATCGTGAAACAACGTCAAAACACCGCCAAGGACCTGAGAGTACAGGGATGACTCTAGACTTTACTACAAAACTTCCAAAACAGCAGCATATCCAACGCTTGCCTTCTACTGTTCTTCTAGCTGCTCGGACGCAACTCCACGACCACCACCATGACTAGCTCGTCCACCTAAAAAGGGTGTAAACTAGCGGGGTGAGACAATTGAACATTGTCCCAGCGGGAGGCATAACTCCCCACCAAAACTACAAAACCTCAGGTATGCATATACATTAAGCAGTTAACTGATGAGAAGTATAGCAAGAACAGTCTTAGGAATTAAAGGTATCTAAGCTTATCAGATATAACCAAGTATTATGTGTGAAACAGAATTAACAAGACAGGATATCCAAGTTCTAACACCATTGAAGAACATATAAGTAACTGAAAGATATAAAGAGAATAACTACACAAACAAGGCCTCAACCAATGTTTTTTGTTTGTCTTAAGCAGTAAGTACTAAACGGATGGATTACATTTTATTATGCCCTGAGGAAGTGAACCGTACCGTTCAAATCCAACCTTCGGCTGCGAAGCCCATAGCCGATGCCACACAAGGTCAATGGAAGAGCCAGAATCTACGACCTCACCCCTCGTGGTCAGTATACGAGAAACAAAGCAGGATTGTAGTCTCATGCTCAAGTGGCCTTTAGCCACAGGGTCAGCTCCTCAGGCTACCCTCTACCTACCCCGCCTCGGTACAGGTCACGACGCTAGTAAAACTGAGCCACGGGCCTGATCACCGTGCTCTGAGCCATTAACACATTCATGCTCATCATATCACATATCTGGAGCCATGGGCCTGTTCACCATGCTCATCACATATCCGAGTCTGCAACCGCAGCTGCACTCATTTACCTCTCTATTTGAGGCTAGGAGAAACCTTGCATATTCAAAAATATGCACTCCGGGTTAACCCGCAGGAGAACCCGTTTCACCATCACCAAGTCCTGACGATGATGGATTTATGGCCAGGGCAAACTACATGATAGATTTCACTATGATTAATTAGTATCTTTTAGATGGATTGCAAGATTCAACCAAATTGTATAACATGAAAGCTATAAAAGGAAATAAACAATCATGAAATCAACATTATGCTTTCACTACAATTCTCATCATACTGATCCATCACACGGACCCCACATCACATGTTATCGCTTGGCCTCTTGCCAATCATCCAGATCCATCTCAAGGATCATCACATACCATGGGATCTCAATCCCTCATCACATAGTGCCACTGCCTCTCAAGGCTTATATCATCATCATTGAACATCATTCATAATATACCTGTCATCTCATTGTTCTCATATAATCATTCATCATAGCCTTTCATTTGGCTATGGTTTACCTGCATGGTTAGCATCATTCAATAATCATAGGCTCAACAGAAAGACTATGCTTACCAACATGGAATGACATAAAGGATTCTACACTTATCAATCATACATCAACTGATGATCATGTGCATAAGAAACATTATAAGACAAGCTGTTTAATCATACTTATCATTATTCTTCTTATCATTAGCAACTATGATTCGGTACAACCATTTAGTCATGTTGGATTTAAAGAACAATATTACCATTATCATTAACATTTAGCAAGCAAGAACATGTATAGCAGTCTACTTTCCATGAACCGTGAAACCCTCACTATAGGTACTCAATAGCCCTCACTAAAGGTTGTACCGAGCAGGGCTCATTCTCACCTAAAGCTATGCTGAGCGTGCAGCCTATCGGGCATGCAGCCTGTCGGGCGTGCAGCCTGCAGGGCGTGCAGGGGCAGTGTGCTTGCCCGCCACAGCACAACGACGCGCATCAAGAGTCATCCGTGTAGGGTTGTGACGCCCATCACCAAAGGAACCAAAGGGGTATATCGCCCACCCATGTGCCGTGCAAGGGGGTCTAAGTCAAGAGGGCTAGCGGGCAGCACCTCCCCATGCCCATATCGTCCAAGGTAGATATCAAACAAGGATTGTCCACTACCTCACACACATGGACACCTGAAACCCTAGTGAAGGGTCACCATCAAACCGAGCTCACCCTTCTAGCCCATGGTGAGAAGAGGGTCTTGCTCAAGCAACTAGGACACAATCTCACCTCAATCGACTAAGAAGGAGGGGTGTTGCTCATGGCACTAGAAGCCCAAACTCACTCTTCTAGACCAAGGGGAGAAAGGAGTGTTGCTCACCTACAAACCCTAGATCACAAGGATCGACCAACAAGGTTGTTAAAGCAAGAACTAAGCTACTAACATGTAAGCAAGATCATGGACATAGCAACATATATGAACATGGAAAGAGAGTAGTGTAGTTAGGGTTAGAAGTTATGCAACCCGCCTTAAGCTCCAAGCTCCAAGGAAGAAGAAGAACTCCAAGCTTCAAGGGATGTCGACCACCACTTGCTCCTCCAAGGTGTATCGGCCGACACAAGCAAGGAAAGGAGGGAGTGTCGTGCACTCAAGGTGGAGAAGAGAACTAAATGATCAAAGGAACTCAAAGCAAGAGAAAGAACCACCTATATAGAAGGAAAGGGAGGAGAAAACAAGGTGGAGCATGGAAAGGTGTCGCCCACCTAGGGACACTTGTCCTAGAGCTCAAGCCACCTACTCTAGCAAGCCTTATACACTTGTCTAAGATATACACCAAGTGTCCACTAAACAAAGTCAAGTTTAGATCATTCATCATGGGCGACACGACAAGCTTGCAACTAGGGTGACACACCTCACATGTTGGCCGACACACTCACCTCTAGGTCGACACACACCTCTCTTGGGCGACACAAGGCCCAACCAAGCCCAAACAAGGCACCTCAAGGACCAAACAAGCTCAACCAGGCCCAAAAGAACTCAAGCAATGAGCCCAAGCCTTCCTATCAACCCTAGAGGAAGCAAAGAGAGAGAGGAACACCTCATAAGGTGGCAAAATTGCCCACAAAACCCTAGACTTGGGTTATTTGCAAGTAGCACCTTCAACTCTCAACAAAGCACAACCAAACCCTAATCACCACTAAAGGTGATTAGCAGGCATCAAAGCACCAGGGTTAAGCAAAGCAAACAGGGTAAGCCCTAAACGAAGGTCAGGGTCCTTACAATCTAACCCCCTTTAAGGGATTTCATCCCCAAAATACGAAGAGAAAAGCGTAGGATACTTCCTCCTCATCTCTTCCTCAAGCTCCCATGTGGCTTCCTCAACGCCACGACGCTGCCAAAGAACCTTCACAAGAACCAGGTCCTTCCTCTTCAGCTTCTTAACACTTCTGTCAAGAATCGCCACAGGACCTTCTTTGTAGGTCACGTCTTCATCAAGCTCAACTTCAACTGGCTGTATCACTGTTCCTGAATCTGGATGGCTTTTCTTCAGCATACTGATATGGAACACTGGATGTAACTTGTGCAACTCTGGAGGTAACTCTATCTCATAAGCTACCTTTCCAACACGTTCTATAACTGGGTAAGGCCCCATATACCTGGGTGCCAACTTACCCTTCCGGCCAAACCTCAACACACCTTTCCACGACGAGACTTTAAGATATACCTTGTCTCCTACCTAGAACTCCAAAGGTCGTCAGCGATTGTCTGCATAAGACTTCTGTCTGTCCTGTGCCACTTTCAAGTGTTGTTATATTACCTTGATCTTTTCTGTCGTCTGCTGCACTAGCTCAGGACCCAACATCTGATACTCACCAGACTCATACCAACACAAAGGAGATCTACACTTCCTCCCATACAAGGTCTCATAAGGAGCCATGTCAATGCTCTGCTAATAACTATTGTTGTAGGCAAACTCTATCAAACTCAGATGCACATCCCAACTGCCTAGGAACTGCAAAACACAAGCCCAAAGGAGATCTTCCAGAATCTGAATAGTCCTTTCAGACTGTCCATCTGTCTGTGGGTGGAAAGCGGTACTGAACCTCAACTGCGTCCCCAACGTTCTGTGCAACTGTTCCCAGAAACGACTCGTGAACTGAGGACCTCTGTCAGATACTATCGTTGCTGGAACACCATGCAAATGGACTACCTCATCTACATATACTCGAGCAAGTTTCTCAGCTGTATATGTCGTCTTCACATATAGGAAATGGGCAGACTTCGTCAATCTGTCCACTATCATCCAAATTGAATCATGATTCCTAGTTGTCTTGGGTAGACCAACTACAAAATCCATGGTTATATGATCCCATTTCCACTACGGTATCGGCAAAGGTTGCAACGTACCTGCCAGCTTCTGATGTTCAACATTTACTTGCTGACAGACCGCACATCTCGCCACGAACTCAACCACATCCTTCTTCAGGCCGGGCCACCAATACAAGTCCTTCAGACTATGGTACATCTTGGTGACACCTGGATGCATAGCATACATCGACGTGTGTGCTTCTTCTAGAACCAACTTCCTCAGCTCATAAACATCAGGAACCACCATCCTATCACGATAGCAGACTAGCCCATCCTCAGACTCATGAAACCCATCACACTTTTCGCTGCCAAACTCTGATCTGATCAACTGTACTGCATCATCTATCTGCTATGCATCTTTGATCTACTGTCTCAACGTAGGCTTGACTTGCATTTGTGCTAAAAGTCCAGCTAATGAGGAAACCTCCATCTACACGTTCATCTTCCGCAAAGAGACAAGCATATCTCGCTCATGGCATACCAGAGAACTCAGCTGTGCCTTCTTGGAAGAAAAAGAAGACTTTTGACTAAGCACATCAGCTAACACATTCGCCTTACCAGGATGATACTTGATAGTGCAGTCATAGTCATTGATCAATTCCATCTATCACCGCTATCGCATGTTCAACTCTTGTTGCGTAAAGATGTATTTCAGATTCTTATGATCTGTAAAGATCTGACACACTTTCCCATAAAGATAGTGTCTCCAAATATTTAACGCATGAACCACAGCCGCCAACTCCAAGTCATGAGTCAAATAGTTCTCCTCGTGTTTCTTGAGTTGTCGCGAAGCAAAAGAAACCACATGATCCTCCTGCATCAGCACACAACCTAAGCCCTTCTTGGAAGCATCACAGAAAACTACATAGCCCTTCCCATGCTCTGGCAAGATCAACACTGGAGCACTGGTCAGCTTCTCCTTCAAACTCTGGAAAGCTTGCTGGCATCGATCATCCCAAACAAAAGGCACATACTTTCTCGTCAACTTTGTCATCGGTAATGCAATCGCACTGAAGTCCTTGATAAACCTCCGGTAGTATCCTGCTAGACCCAGGAAACTATGAACTTCTGTCGGCATCTTCGGCTGTTCCCAATCCGCAACAGATTCTACCTTCTTCGGATCTACCTTGACTCCTTCAGCAGATATCACGTGACCCAAGAAAGTCACCTCTTCCAACCATAACTCACACTTACTGAACTTGGCATACAACTGATGTCGACGAAGAAGAGTCAACGCTCGTTGAAGATGTTGCTCATGCTCTAGCCTGTCCCGACTATAGATCGGGATGTCTTCTATAAAGACTACAACAAACTGATCTAAGAATGGACGAAACACCATGTTCATCAGGTCCATGAAAGCAGCAGGTGCATTGGTTAACCCAAACGGCATAACCACAAACTTATAGTGACCATACCTCGTCCTGAAAGCTGACTTTGGTATGTCATCCACCTTGATCCTCAACTGATGATATCCAGACCGTAGATCAATCTTCGAGAACACTGTAGCACCACGCAACTGATCAAACATATCATCTATCCTCAGCAACGAGTACTTGTTCTTGATCGTGACCTTGTTCAACTGCCGGTAATCTATACACAGCCGCATCAAACCATCCTTCTTCTTAACAAACAACACGGGAGCACCCCAAGGCGATGTACTCGGTCAGATGAAACCTTTGTCCAGCAATTCTTATAACTGCTTCTTCAACTCTGCCATCTCCACTGGAGCCATCCTGTACGGTGTCTGTGCAACTGGCTGCGTTCCTGGTACCAGATTGATCTCGAAATCAATCTCTCGGGGTGGGGGAACACCAGGAAACTCCTCAGGAAACACATCTACAAACTCCCGGACAACTGGCACCTCCTCGAGACTAGGACCTTTTGCCTTGGTAGCCACAACGGTATCCACCACATGAGCTAAGAATGCCTCACATCCTTGTCGTAGCAACCTATCTGCCACCATAGCTGATACCAGACATGTCGGAAGAATCTTTCTATCTCCTTGGAAGTTCCACTTCTCTCCAGCATCATCAAACACCACCTGCTTGGTACCCCAGTCCAGAACAACCTTATACTTTTCTAAGGTATCCATCCCAAGGATGACATCAAAACCATGCATATCAAGTGGTATAAGGTCCACTTGAATGCGGTGTCCCGAGAAAGACAAGACACTAGATGGACACTCTTCTCGAAGCAACGAGGAACCATTAAGAGGGGTTTCCAACAACAAACTATCCTTCTTACGACTAACAGGTAAACAATAGTTCTCAAGCATACTATAGGCGATAAAAGAGTGCGTAGCACCCGGGTCAACCAGAACAGATATATGGCAAGCAGAAGACATATCAGAATGAAATAACTCCATCTAACCTGTCACTACTCATGGGTTGACTATCGCCTCCGGCTGACTCATGGCATAGAATCGAGCCGTTGCTTGCTGTTCACGCCCTCTGCTTCCTTGAGAAGACGATCCAGCTTGAGACGCTTGACCACACCCTCATCCTCTGCTACCACTAGGTTGCTGACGATCCGATCCTTGAAGATTCTGTCTCGGCTGTTGTGTCACCTCATCATCTTTATAGGGACAACTCGATTTGACATGCCCTATCTGGCCGCAGGCATAGCATGTCCTAACATCAACTCGTGGCCTGGATGGCCCTGTCACTGCCTCAGAAGCTGAACTTTGTGCCTTAGATGGTGAAGAAACATAACCTCTTCCTCTACTCAGAGACCACTGAGATGGTCCACTAGAACCTCACATCACTGCCGGTGCTGAAAACCTGGGCTTCTTGAAGCCTCCAAACCTCTGACCCTGGAACTGAGCAAGTCTCTTCTTAGCCATAGACTCTCTCTTCTCCCTTACAGATCGTTCGATCCTCCGAACGGATTCCACAAACATCGCAAACTGCTTCTGGTTCTCCAATGCAGAAACCGGTGTTGTCAGCTCAGCACTCAGACCCTTCTCGAAATGTCTGATCCGCTCCTCATCTGTCGCCGCCATGTGAGGAGAAAACCTCAACATATCCATAAACTTGGCTTCGTACTCGGTGATGTTCATCGTTCCCTGCCACAAACTCTCAAACTGACTAATCTTCTAATCCAGATAAGTCTTGGGAAAGTATCTGCTAACGAACTCATGATGAAAGACCTCCCAACAGATCACCTCACCAGGCCGCTTCTCTTCCTCGATGGTCCACCAGTGACCAACACTACCTTTTATAAGGTAGACAGCGTGCTTTACTTTGTCTGCTTCGGGGATGTCGAGGATCCAGAAAGCCTTCTCAAGACTTGTCAGCCACAGATCCGCATCCGCTGGATCATCCGTTCCAGCATAATCCGAAGCTCTGACTCGGCGAAGCCACTCAAAGGTCTTCCCTATACCCGATGTTTCACCATGGGGAACATGTGCTCGCGGAGGAGGCACTGGTAATCACTCAACCATGAGATTCATCATAGCCATCATCAATGCCATAAGCTGTTGGTAGGCAGGATGTTCAAGAATGGATGGGTCAGGTTGGGGGACCTCAGGCACCCGATCTTCATGTGCCTGGCCTACTGCTCCATCAACAGATGCATCATCGCTGTGCTCAGCAGCGTGTTCTTCATGGTTTCCAGACATCTTGGCTTTTCTTCCGCTGAGAGAAGAAGATGTTTGTGAGGAAATCTGGAAAACGCATAAGAACAGACACAACCTAGTCCTAGATCCCTGTAGACTCAGTGAACCTAAAGCTATGATACCAAAACTTGTGGCAACACATCCCACTATCACATAGACAGCGAGGTGTTACGTGAAAACGTGCGGAAATCACCATAACCACAGATTATCAAAAACACGGGTTAATTAAAACCGATTGCAGAAAATTGGTAAACTGAGAAACTATTACATTCGAGTCCATATCCTGCAAGAAAATAGGTTATATACATATCCATACAAGCCTGGATACATGTCCACAGCTTAGAGCAACAACTGTCCTGTCATAACATGAGTTCTCACCTGTTATTACATACATATGGCCCACATCTGGCCAACAGCAGGATATACAAAACATATACAGATGTACATCGTGAAATAACGTCAAAACACCGCCAAGGACCTGAGAGTACAGGGATGACTCTAGACTTTACTACAAAACTTCCAAAACAGCAGCATATCCAACGCTTGCCTTCTACTGTTCTTCTAGCTGCTCGGCCGCAACTCCGCGACCACCACCACGACTAGCTCGTCCACCTAAAAAGGGTGTAAACCAGTGGGGTGAGACAATTGAACATTGTCCCAGCGGGAGGCATAACTCCCCACCAAAACTACAAAACCTCAGGTATGCATATACATTAAGCAGTTAACTTATGAGAAGTATAGCAAGAATAGTCTTAGGAATTAAAGCTATCTAAGCCTATCAGATATAACTAAGTATTATGTGTGAAACAGAATTAACAAGATAGGATATCGAAGTTCTAATACCATTGAAGAAAATATAAGTAACTGAAAGATATAAAGAGAATAACTACACAAATAAGGCCTCAACCAATGTTTTGTGTATGTTTTAAGCAGTAAGTACTAAACGGCTGGATTACATTTTATTATGCCCCGAGGAAGTGAACCGTACCGTTCAAATCCAACCTTCGGCTGTGAAGCCCATAGCCGGTGCCATACAAGGTCAATGGAAGAGCCGGAATCTACGACCTCACCCCTCGTGGTCAGTACACGAGAAACAAAGCAGGACTGCAGTCTCATGCTCAAGTGGCCTTTAGCCACAGGGTCAGATCCTCAGGCTACCCTCTGCCTAGCCCACCTCAGTACAGGTCACGGTGCTAGTAAAACTGAGCCATGGGCCTGATCACCGTGCTCTAAGCCATGAACGCATTCATGCTCATCATATCACATATCTGGAGCCATGGGCATTTTCACCATGCTCATCACATATCCGAGTCTGCAACCGCAGCTACACTCGTTTACCTCTCTATTTGAGGCTAGGAGAAACCTCGCATATTCAAAAATATGCACTCCGGGTTAACCCACAGGAGAACCTGTTTCACCATCACCAAGTCCAGACGATGATGGATCTATGGCCAGGGCAAACTACATGATAGATTTCACTGTGATTAATTAGTATCTTTTAGATGGATTGCAAGATCCAACCAAGTTGTATAACATGCAAGCTATAAAAGGAAATAAACAATCATGAATTCAACATTATGCTTTCACTACAATTCACATCATACTGATCCATCACAAGGACCCCACATCACAATGTATCACTTGGCCTCTTTCTAATCATCCAGATCCATCTCAAGGATCATCACATACCATGGGATCTCAATCCCTCATCACATAGTGCCACTGCCTCTCAAGGCTTATATCATCATCATGGAACATCATTCATAATATACCTATCATCTCATTGTTCTCATACAATCATTCCTCATAGCCTTTCATTTGGCTATGCTTTACCTACATGGTTAGCATCATTCAATAATCATAGACTCAACAGAAAGACTATGCTTACCAACATGGAGTGACATAAAGGATTCTACACTAATCAATCATACATCAACTGATGATCATGTGCATAAGACACATTATAAGACAAGTTGTTTAATCATACTTATCATTATTCTTCTTATCATTAGCAACTATGATTAGGTCCAAGCATTTAGTCATGTTGGATTTAAAGAACAATATTACCATTATACTTAACATTTAGCAAGCAAGAACATGTATAGCAGTCTACTTTCCATGAACCGTGAAACCCTCACTATAGCTACTCAACAACCCTCACTAAAGGCTGTACCGCTCAGGGCTCATTCTCACCTAAAGCTATGCTGAGCGTGCAGCCTGCCGGGCGTGCAGCCTGTCGGGCGTGCAGCCTGTCGGGCGTGCATCCTGCCGGGCGTGCAGGGGCAGTGCGCTTGCCCGCCACAGCACAACGACGTGCATAAAGAGTCATCTGTGCAGGGTTGTGATGCCCATCACCAAAGGAACCAAAGGGGTATATCGCCCACCCATGTGCCGTGCAAGGGGGTCTAGGTCAAGAGGGCTAGCGGGCAGCACCTCCCCATGCCCATATCGTCCAAGGTACATATCAAACAAGGATTGTCTACTACCTCACACACATGGACACCTGAAACCCTAGTGAAGGGTCACCATCAAACTGAGCTCACCCTTCTACCCCATGGTGAGAAGAGGGTCTTGCTCAAGCAACTAGGACACAAGCTCACCTCAATCGACTAAGAAGGAGGGGTGTTGCTCATGGCACTAGAAGCCCAAACTCACTCTTATAGACCAAGGGGAGAAAGGAGTATTGCTCACCTACAAACCCTAGATCACAAGGATCGGCCAACAAGGTTATTAAAGCAAGAACTAAGCTACTAACATGTAAGCAAGATCATGGACATAGCAACATATAAGAACATGGAAAGAGAGTAGTGTAGTTAGGGTTAGAAGTTATGCAACCCGCCTTAAGCTCCAAGCTCCAAGGAAGAAGAAGAACTCCAAGCTTCAAGGGATGTCAACCACCACTTGCTCCTCCAAGGTGTATCGGTCGACACAAGCAAGGAAAGGAGGGAGTGTCGTGCACTCAAGGTGGAGAAGAGAACTAAAGGATCAAAGGAACTCAAAGCAAGGGAAAGAACCACCTATATAGAAGGAAAGGGAGGAGAAAACAAGGTGGAGCATGGCAAGGTGTCGCCCACCTAGGGACACTTGTCCTAGAGCTCAAGCCACCTACTCTAGCAAGCCTTATACACTTGTCCAAGATATGCACCAAGTGTCCACTAAACAAGGTCAAGGTTAGATCAAGCATCATGGGCGACACAACAAGCTTGCAACAAGGGCAACACACCTCGCATGTTAGCCAACACACTCACCTCTAGGTCGACACACACCTCTCTTGGGCGACACAAGGCCCAACCAAGCCCAAACAAGGCACCTCAAGGCCCAAACAAGCTCAACCAGGCCCAAAAGAACTCAAGCAACGAGCCCAAGCCTTCCTCTCAACACTAGAGGAAGCAAAGAGAGAGAGAGGAACACCTCACAAGGTGGCAAACTTGCCCACAAAACCCTAGACTTGGGTTATTTGCAAGTAGCACCTTCAACTCTCAACAAAGCACTACCAAACCCTAATCACCACTAAAGGTGATTAGCAGGCATCAAAGCACCAGGGTTAAGCAAAGCAAACAGGGTAAGCCCTAAACGAAGGTCAGAGTCCTTACAAAATGTATCAAGGAACTTCATTCTTATAGATGTGGCAAATACTCAATCCAAGAGTTTAAGGACCTTCTAAGAGACCATTGTATTGTATCACAATGGACACTTCCTGGAACACCACAACATAATGGTGTGTCAGAAAGAAGGAATCATACATTACAAGATATGGTGTGATAAATGATGAGCTTCACTAATCTTTCAACTTCCTTCTCAAAATATTCTCTTGAAACTGTAGTTCTTATACTAAATCAGGTACCATCTAAATCGGTTCAAAAGACACCATATGAGATATGGACTAGGAAGCGTCCCAGATTGTCTTTTATAAGGATTTGGGGGTGTGGAGCTTATGTGTCAATAAATTTTCTAGAAAAGCTTGGCCCTAGATTTGATAAATGTTGTTTTGTTGGATATCCTAAGGAAACCAAGGGATACTACTTGTATAACACAATTGACAACAAAGTGTTTACTGCCAGGGATGCTGCATTTCTAGAAAAGGAATTCATTTCCAAGGAATCAGTGGGAGCAAGATAAAACTCAAAGAAGTTCGAGACCAATAAGAAAAAATTGAACCTGAAGAGGTATAAGAGGAATCTCAAATTCCTCAAGTAACACAGGAACCTCACAAAACTAGTAAGAGACACCTCGAGCCAAAATTATTTAGTTATCTTGTGACTCAAAAAGGAAATGAATTGGTCATTGACGATGAGCTAATTCCCTACCTAGAAGCTGTTAAGGCTCCCAAATTTGAAAAGTGGCTTGAAGACATGAGATCGGAGATGGAATCCATGTACACTAACAAGGTATGGACCTTGGTGGATCCACCTGAAGGGATAAAACCCGTAGGGGGCAAGTGGGTCTTCAAGAAGGAGACCGATATGGATGGTAATGTAAAAACTTACAAAGGTTGATTGGTTGCAAAGGATTTCAAACAAGTTCAAGATTTTGACTATGACAAAACCTTTTCTTCAGTTTCCATGGTTAAGTCCATTAAGATTGTTCTTGCTATTGCAGCTTATCATGACTATGAGATTTGGCAGAGGAATGCTAAAACCAAATTTCTTAATGGGAATTTTCTTGAGGATATGTATATGACACAACCTAAAGGTTTTATATATCCAAACGATGTAAATAAAGTCTGTAAGATACAAAGTACAATCTATGGATTGACGCAAGCATCTCAGAGTTGGAATCTTCGATTTGACGAAATAGTCAAAGAGTTTGGCTTTGGTCAAAATGAAGATGAACAGTGTGTTTACAAGAAGGTTAGTGGGAACATGATTGTATTCTTCATATTGTATATGGATGGCATACTATTAATGGGGAATGATATACCTACTTTATAGATGTTAATGACTTGGCTTGGAAATACATTATCTAAAAAGGACTTAGGCAGAGCATCCTACATCTTTGGAATCGAGATCTATAAAGATAGATCCAGAAGGCTTCTTGGAATAAGTTAGAGCACATACATTGAAAAGTATTGATGAGGTTCAACATGGAGAACTCAAAGAGAGGCAACCTACCCATGTGTCATGCTGTCACTATCTCTAGAGCTCAATGTTCTAGTTCTTGTGAAGAAAGGGAACACATGACCCAGATTCCATATGCATCTGCAATTGGATCTATCATGTGCACAATGTTATGTACTCATCCAAATGTCTCATATGAAGAGAAAATATTAGTCAGATCTTGATGAGAGTCACTAGACAATTGTGAAGAACATCCTTAAGAACTTGAGAATAACAAAGGATCAGTTCCTTGTCTACGATGGAGAGGAAGTGTTGGTGGTATTGGGTTACACTGATGCAATCTTCCCAACTGAAAAACATGATTATCCATCAAAATCAAGATTTGTGTTTTGCCACAACAACAAAGCTATAAGCTGGAAAAGTTCCAAGAAGAAGACAATTGTAGATTCTACAATAGATGCTGAGTATATTGCTGCATCTAATACAACAAAGGAAGTTGTTTGGATCAAGAAGTTCATCTCTGAACTTGGGTTGGTTCCAAACATTGGCGACGTAGTTAAGATATATCATGACAACAATGGATCTATAACACAAGCTAAGGAACCCAGATCACATCAGCGTTCCAAGCACATACAAAGGTGGTTCCATCTCATATGAGAAATTATACAATAAGAAGATGTGATGATTTGTAGAGTACCAACTGAAAGAAATATAGTTGACCAATGGGCAAAAGCATTTTTCACAATAGAAGCATGAGGGTCATGTTAAATCACTTTAGATTAAATTCATGGGTAATTGTCTCTAAGTGCAAGTGGGAATCGATTAGTATGTATGTCCAGATAGCCAATAATATGATGATTTAAATGGAATTATTTGTGTTCCAGTGGCCAACCTGTCCACAAGTCCAACAAGGTTTGTTCTTCAGTTTCTTCTGGATCTTTGCCTTACGTTTATGTGCATTCTTAGATTTCTTATCTTTGGTGGTTTTAGCAGAAGTAAAATTAACAGAAGGGTTTGCATCAGTAGGAACCTTGACCGTCTTTTCCTTTAAGTTTTCTTCTTGTATGTTTATATCCATCATTAGTTCTTCCATTGTATGTGTCCCTTTGCGGTGCTTCAGAGACATACCAAACGATTCCCATTACTTAGTGAACTTTTCTATGATAGAAATAACGACAAACTTCTCAAGCAATACCATCTTGGCACTCGAGAGTTCATAAACTAGGAGTTGAAGATCATGTGTTTGATCAGAAATAGACTTACCCTATACCATCTGAAACTTAAGAAATTTAGACACGTAGTATTTTTCAACACCTTGGTTTTCAGTACTAAAATTCATAATTAGCGATTCCCACAAAACTTTGGATGTAGTAACAAGTGGCTTTGAGTAAGAGTCATACAGTTTGTTATTTAAATCAAATAGAATCAAACCGCGGCACGTTTTGTCACCCTTCTTCTAATTAGCAATTATATTTGTATTATTAGGAATAGTATCATCAGATTTAGGTTCAGTCTCTTCTAAGTACTAATTAAAACCCGCAATATTCAGTCAAATTTGCATCCGACTCTGCCAACGGGCAAAGTTGGTACCAGTAAATTTTTCAGGCATACTGCTGGTATCAATTTTATTTTCCGAACCACCCTAACCGGCCATTGTTAATTAACAATAGAAAGTGATTTCTTTAAGACTGTTGTTAATATTTGTTATGTCTTTACATGCAACAGCAGCAGGTGCAATTTAATTAACAAGTTCAGGCATATCCAATAAGAAAAGAAGATCAAAAGAGTAGGAGAACAGAAATAAAAGGAGTCAGAATTCGTAAACCATATCGTTCGTTGAGAAACGAACGTGTTACTGAAATAAATCAGTGCCCGGCAATCCTCGCGGACATGCACCGTTCTCCCAGACTCCATCTGACACGAGCCTGAAGCAGACACGTCTCGCTTGCACTCAACGTCATCTCATTGAACCACCACCAGTACAACACACCAATCGTAATAACCACCGCCTGACAGGTTGCGTCTCGAAGGAAGAGGATGAACGACTTTGTCGCTTCCAAGAGAGAGTTCTCCAAGTGACAGCAGGAGCGACAATGAAAGACTTTAGGATTAGGGCTCACTAAACACTCGTACGAACGGCAGATAGCTGTGTTCAAAAGAGATATTTTTAACCCTAATTGTCGGAGGTCTATTTATAGCCTTACACGCCCCACTAATCCTATTCCCGTTAATACGCGACCACTCGGTTTCTCTTGTACATATTACAAAGAATTCTATAAAAGAGACACTTTTCAGTTAGGATTAATAAATCCGAATAGGAAAGAAACAATTAATTACGTGAGTAATTAATTACTTAGTAGTATCCTAGTGCAAAAAGAAGACGGAAGACGGAAGACATTCTCCACAATCCACAAGCCTAAGCCCGAGCCCGTGTCCGTCCTGGCCAGACGTGGCATGACGTGTGCATTGTGATGTGGTAACCCCACCCACCAAGGAGGTGATCATACCTTCCTCCTAGGACCCCTTGGACACTAGTGCCCCATGTGATCCTACATATAAGGACCACAAAAGTTCTAGGAGTGAGCAATATGGGATAAAACTTCTTTGCCATTTGCACTAGAGACAAAACTACTTTTCTCACATGTACTACCTGCACTACATTGGGATTAACCCATGCTATATACATGGCTGCTACAGCTGTCATATAACTAACAAATCCACACCTCCATATCAAAAGGACATCCCCAGAGAGCATGTAAGGTATCTTCTTCTTCAGCTTCACGCCTGGGGCAGATGCCATTATTAGTGAATGTGTGTTGCTTCCTTCGAACATTAGTCATAATGGCCTCATGAGCAGCCAAATAGATGAAGACTCTAACTTTAATAGGTGTTTGCCGGTCCCAGATTAAGGACCAAATGCCATTGACAAGAGAAAGGTTGTTTTCATGAATAATATCATAGGCAGAACTCGTGGTATATTTACCTCTCATGTCATGCTTCCAACTCCACTTATCCTCTCCATTGTTATCCATAGGTTTGGGCAGGTTCATAATTTTGTCCACACATTCCTTCGGTATTCTATATCCCAGGAGTCGTTAAGGTTTATTAGACTAGAGACCCTCCAGTCTCGAATGCTCTCATAAATAGGATGCAAGCTGATGTTTTCAAGATTTTGAAACCCTGGTACCCAACTTTCTATCCATACAAACGTATTATTTCCGTTCTTGATGGTCTTGAAACAATTTGTTGTCACGAAGTCCATCCCTAAGAAAAGGTCTCTCCAAAATGAAATAACACGACTGCCTTTTTATTGCTAGAGCCTTTTTTATTCTTCTTCATGCCCGCCCTCCAGGGAGATGTTTTGTTATTTAGAAATTTCCAAGAGTTTTTCCACAAAAGTGGCTTATTCCAATCGAACATAGACTTAATCCCTAAGCCTACGTTCTCCAACTTGGTACCGACTTTCCACCAAGAAACTAGAGAGATAGGTCGTGTCTTATGACATCCCCCACAGATAAACTTTCATATGATTTTGTCTAATTTTATACATTCCAAACTTGGGATTTTAGTTGTTTGCATCACATAGGTAGGGAGAGAAGCAAGGACTGACTTTGCAAGATAGAAACGTCCTGCTAAGGATAGGGTTCTGGATGCCCAATTGTTGATCCTCGTTTCCATGTTGCTTTCTATATAGGAGCAGGTCATCTTGTTGACTCTTTGGTGTAGAAGAGGTACCCCTAGGTACTTTCCTAGATCAGTGGTCTCAGGAATGCCGCTGGCGGAGCAGATAGAGCTCTGGTAGCACGGTCAACAGAAGTTGAGAAGGAAAGTCTTGACTTATTAATTGAGATTTGTTTCCCAGTAGCAGCCTCAAATGTTTTAAAGCATTGGTTTATAGTTGCAATTTGTTTCATTGACGCCCTTGAAAAGATTACAATATCATTTGCAAAGCTGATGTCTGAGATGTAGGGGCCTTTCTCGGAGAGTTAAATTGGATTCCAATTGTTATCTTTGATGCTTTGGTTGATTAACTGTGTTACCCTCTCCATACATATCACAAATAGGTAGGGAGATAGAGAGTCTCCCTGCCTCAAGCCCTGAGATGTTTTGAAATCCGAGAGAGATTCTTCGTTCAAGATGATGCTGATGTTGCCTACTGATAAAGAGTTCAGGATGTAAGTTTTGATGTTGGTAGGCAAGGACATTTTGGTCAGTGTATTTTCAATAAAGGTCCAGGACATGCGATCGTAGGCTTTTATTAGATCAACATTGATTGTCATTTTTGGATTGCATGAGCTTCTTCTCATGTTGTGAATGATCTCTTAGACTAGCACAATGTTGTGTGATATACATCTACCTAGGATGAAGCTTGTCTGCATAGGTGATACCCACTGAGGGATGTATTTCTTAACTCTTTCAATGTTTATTTTTTATGCAAGTTTCAAGTAGGCATTATTAAGGGATATCGGTCTTAGTTGATTACAATTGATTGTGTGCTTTGCTTTTGGGATCAGAACAATATATGGAATTGCATATTGCATTGTGTATGGGGTCCCCATTCAGTATGCTTCTAATGGATTTAAGGATAGATTCCCTAATTATTTTCCAATTTTTCTTCATGAATAAGATGCTAGTATCGTTGGGCCCTGCAGCTTCGAAAGGATCGGAGTCTTTATTGATCTTCAATACTCTGTATTCGGTGGGGTTAGCAGCCAATGCTCGTTGTTGACGTACAGTCACTATTTTGAATGTGCCTAGTAGCTTCTCCATGACCAAGGTAGACGGCGTCGAGGAAGTAGTGAACAAACATTGGAAGTGATTGTATACAAGTTGTTGAAGTTGTGTGTGGTGTGAGACCCACTTTCCATGCTCATATTGTAGACTCCTAAAATAGTTGGATCGTCTTCTTTTGTTAACATAGGCGTGGTAAAATTTGGTGTTGTTATCCTCGTGTTTGAGCAAGTTGATATGTCTGTATTGCTTTTAGTCATCTTCTTCTTTTATAAAAATTTCTTCAAGCTCAAGCTCAAGTTTAAGTTGTTGGCAGGTGTGGTCTTTTTCCTCATTATAACATGACTCAATTTCCTTTTAGAGCCTAGTAATGTTAGAGATAAGATGATTTATAAGCTTACCATGCTTGCATTTAGTGGCAATATCCCATTCTATGATTGGTTTTTTCACCTGGTTCAGGGCATCATGAAAAGATGTAGAGGTGTTCCTGTGACGGCTCAACAGCTTGTGAAAGTTTGTTTGCCCTTGCCACAACACTTTAGTCTTGAATCTCCCCTTTTTCTTAGGTGTTATGGTATTAAGAGAGGTAATGGGATTGTGGTCAGAGCTAATCTACAGAAGATTTCTATAGATGAAGTGAGGATATGTTTGGATCCATGCGGCATTTGCCAAAGCTTTGTTGATCCTTTCAAGGAGTAGACCTTTCCTGTAGGTGAATTTGTAATGCGAACTACCAATATCAGTCAAGTATGCATGAATAATAGCATTAATGAATTTTTTTGCTTCAGCTATGCTGACTCTACTACTCATCCGGGTTCAACATACAATTGAAATCACCTAGGGTGATCCATGGCTTATAATAGAGAGGCCTAGTTGGATAAGGTGTTCCCAGTGGATAGGCCTTCCTCTGGGGATCGGGGATGCATAGATGAATGTATAACACACGCATATGTTGATGTAGCAATGAATGTAGTACTTATGGCTCTGGATAATTTTCGCACCACATTTAGTCTCATTCTAAGGCACCCAAATTCTGCTAGAGAAATTGCTAGCTTCAACCCTGTGGGATCTCAAAAAACCAATATCCTTAATGGCCTTTTGAGCTTATTCACTAGAGATCTGTGGTTTAGAGAAGGACACAATCTTGACTTTATGTTTAAGGATTAGGTTCTTTAGGAAGTGCCTATATTTCTTCTTGTCGGCACCCCTAATATTCCAAGCTATTGTGTTATACTTGGGTAAATAGAGTTCCCCTCATGCACCTCAATTCCTCTCTTCATTTTACTCTTGGTATTGTAGGGGTGGTTCTTCTGTGGGATGTTAGTACCTGGAGTCATCTTCTTCTCTTTTACTTTCCTACCTGTGTGAGTGAATTTCTTCTCATCTCCTCATTTCTGTTGTTGTCATCGGTGTCCCCACTATTCACATGTTTGTTCACTATGGTGTTTTCTGGATGGTCTGAAGTTTTGTTCGAAGGCCTTCCCATTATTACTTCATTTCCTATCAGAACAACAACCGTGTGGGATGAAGTCACTTTCTCAATAGTAGTCTCTACAGGTGTGTTGATAGCAGGTTATTTATCTTTGTTTATGGATGTAGAGTTATCCCTCATGGAAACATCAGTATCTTTATTTCAGTATTGCTTCTTCCTCTAAATTTTTGGCCCTTGAGTCTCATCATGGTTTTTCGCCTGTGGCTGAGCACTACCTTCATCTTCTTGCCCCTCGACTTCCTCACCTAACTCCCCTTTGAGCATTTGGTATTTTTTGGACTGTCGAGTGCTCTTTGTAGGATTTTTCTTGGCAGCCTCCTTATTTCTTTAAGGTCAGTGAGTTATCACATTCCTACCATAGTAGACTTGCCATTTGTCCTCATCTTCAACCCAGAGGACACCAGCTTCATCTTCTGTGTTATGAACTCTAGAGTTTATTGGGTCCTCATTTGGTCCTTTACAGTCAGCTGCATTGTGACCCAGTTTTCCACATTTGAGGTACATATTAGGCAGAGATTCATACTCAATCTTGTATCCCTCCCATTGATCAAGATAGCTGGATGTATGGGCTTGTTGGTATCTATTTCCACGGCGAGCCTAGAAAATCTTCTTCTATTGCAGTTGATTGAATGGTTTTCTACCTTAATAAGATGACCCACCACCTCTCCTATTTTGTCAAACATCTCCCTGCTGTAGTAATGCATGGGAAGGCCTATCATTCTGATCCATGTGATGATGCAATCAAGAAGACCCTTGGACGGCTCAAAGTATCCATCCTAGGGCTACACCATTAGATAGCTATCGAAGAGAGACCATGGGCCTTTCATCACGATGTTCTCCTGATCGCCTCTATTATATAATTTCACCACATAGTATTGTTCGTCTAGGGAATAGTGTGCAAAACGTCCAACCGGCTTCCATAGCATTTTAAGGCATTCTACCATCATTAAGAAATGGACATGTCTATCAATTAGTTTCTCAATAACAATGTACTTAAACAGCTTGCTCATGATTTCCTCAGCCTCCATGGCCATGTAGATTTTGGGTAAGCCTCTCTCATAGACTACTTCGATGTCTTCTAGGTTTATGATCTCCTCCAATTTCTCATCGATGAAGTAGGGGTCTGCCTCCCCATCGCCTCTTCCCCTGGTGATAGCCTGCTTAAAAGTATTCAGTTTTTCTGCTAGTACAACATAGGCCAAGAAAGGGTTGTTTTCGTCTAAATAAGTAGCTTCTCTGATAGAAGTAGTCTAATCAGTGTCCATATGATTTGTGGTATCACTCATGCTTCTAGAAGGAACTCCTCTCATTCCCTTATATGTGAGATTTAGTCTGACTCTTTGGAGTCAGCTCTGATTATCCAATCTTCCTAAGTGAGCACTGGTTTGATCTTGTTAGGCCTTTTCGCTAGTTCCACATCCATCGTCTTCAAGGGTTTTGCGACAATCGCCCAGAACGCTGCTATCCCCCTCACACCCTACACCCGCCATAATAGAGAACTTGTATTAATATATACACACACATATATATACATAGATAGATGAATACATATATATATATGTATATATATGGCCTTACTTGAATAGGATCTATTCTATAGTCTAATACTCCATGTCCTTTAGTGAAAAGGATATATATATATATACATACATATATATATACATACATATATATATCCAAAACAAATAGTTAATAGCTAAAGCACTTCATAATTAAATTGGTGATATACTAAAATCAAATTGCGTAAGTTTTCTCTTTTAATTAATAGATACATATATATAGTTTTAAACTTATTGTAAAAGCTAGCCAAAAAGTGAGAATGTATGGATTTTGTAATATGTATTGTAACTATTTATCTATCAATTTACTTGGCCTTTATACCAATAGATTGTCAACAATATAGAATATTTCTTGGTGAGTGAATAGAATCTCATTCTACATACACAACATTCATTAATTGTGAATCAAATTTATTAAACTTAGTTTTACCATGAGCCTTACTTTACCTTTATTATAGTTAACTCTAATTTGAAGTATCACTATATGATAAATAATGGGATTAATAATAATAACAAAAAAATATACACTAAAGTATATTGAAATATTTAAATTATTGTATTTACTACTAATATTTAATGGAAAAAGGGTAAATAATGTACTCTATGTTTCATGTCATGCATGTCTTTAGGATCTACTCAAACACTTTTTATTTTTTATATTCATATTGCAAAATATTAACACGACATCTATCACAGTACTATATGTCAAATAGGTAGATTGTAAACTAGTTCAACAACAATTTCATGTCCTAAGTCATTGGATTTCCCTAAAGGTAAATGCATGTTGAGAAATGATGTAATTAGGAAATAGTATACAATACCACAGCATGTATTCACAGAATCTATATATATATACATACATATATATATATATATCTGTGTGTGTGTGTGTGTGTGTGTGAGTTAGAGAGAGAGAGAGATCCAGTGAGGAAAAATAGGTGAGAGCATGAGATGCATTTGAATAATTCAGTGTTGATCATGTTTTTATAATCCAATTGTATGGATTAAAAGTATCCTCAATATTGACCTTCCTACAAAGTTTTATATTCATAGACTTGTATGATAGGAACAAAATAAAATACTTTTCAACACTTTGTAATGAGTTTCATGTTGGACATTAGATGTAAAAAGTGTATATTGAACATATGGAATACTAAAAAATATCCAATTGTAATGATCTTTTGTATGAAGGTAAAATGTTGTTGTTCTTTCAATTTATGTGGTGGGTTTTCTAATATAACCTATAAAAATGTAGTTATTTAAATGTCTTTTATTCTCTCACTATAGAATGTTTTTCATTGGATTGATACCCTATATATATATATATATATATATATATATATATATATATATATATATATATATATACTATTGTCCCCATATTAACTTGTCTTCTACCCACTGAGTAATGACTAAATGATAGAATCTAGTACTATAAGAGCATAAGGTTTTAGTAGGAATTTTATAAGGAGTGTGACACTATATGGGAGACACTCTATTACTTGAGGGAATAATTGAAAACCATCCAACACCAAATGTGATAATAATTTCTCACAAAGGATGATAAACTAAAATTCAGGTATGTATTGTAGCAGCAGAAGATACATTGATCTAACTACTACAATATTTGTATCGAACATTGTATTCACCATGCAGGGTGTATATATAAGAAAACTATAGGATATAAGCCACAGAGGGTAAACCAACTACTTCAATCTACCTCCTAAGAAAGATCATCTATAGTTGGATAAGTCTTGGTCAACTTTAGTCCACACCTTCTTTCTCTCTACCGAGGGGGTTGGAAGCATACCCCACAAGAGAAGACAAAGTGGATGTTTTCAATATAAAAATGACAATATGTGCAATATTATGGGGAAAAAGACATCAAATCTAAAATGGCTTCTCAAACAAATAGGGAATGAAATCATCCAAGTGTATGTCGAAAGGAAACATTTCAATAAAATGAAAATAAATAGATGTACTTGTAATGAATTGAAATAAAGTATGGCTCAAAAGAATGCGCAGAGCAGTTAGGGTGGTGCACTACCAATCAACAGTTATGAGAAATTAGCATGCCAGTGAGATAAGCACAATACTAGTGAAATATAATAAAATAATGGCAGTTAGAGAACATAACATTGACACTTGTTGGGTAATTGCACGTGAACAAACTCCGAAATGTATAAAGGTGGGCACATAACCCCCGTGTGGGGCACATGACCTCCATCCCAAAAACATAAAAGGAAGATAAGCCCATAAAACCAAAGCATATTATAAAACCCTAGTACTACTTCATCAATAAGCATGTGATGTAGAAGCAAGTAAAGTCTTTTCATGAAGTTGAGTGAATAAGATGTCCAAACCAATGGTGAGACATCAGAAAGTCCATCATGATAATATTAGGGTTTCCATTTATGAATAGAATAATATAGTTCAAATCCATCAATTAGGTTGCAATTGGAATAGAATAAACAAGATCACATATCTTAGATGCCAAAGTGCAATATCAACTAGGAATTGTCAATGTGTAACCAATTTAAATATTTGGTACTCAAAAGAATCCAAATAGACATTAGAGGATAAATTTTCACATATATCTTTCAATTAGGTCAAAAGAGAGAGAAATAGAACAATTGCTCAATGTGGACTCAAAACGGATGCAACATATATCAAGATCAATTGTCAACATAGAATTTTAGGGATGCAACATACCTCAAGAATGTTGCATCCAAAGTCAAAGTCCAATCCTAGATCCAACCAGGGACTTTCACCTAATAACACATTAGGTATATAAATCATTAATGATGGTGCATATTATGAAGAATAAAATATCAACTTCTAATCAGATATGGTTTAGGTGATGAAAACTTCCCCCAATGGGTAGATCTTAGTTTTATGATTCCAGATATATATATATATATTTATTTTTAACTTAGTAATGAATTATACAATTTTTCTAATATAATTTAGTATTCTGATTTATATAAATAAGAACCAATATTAAATGACCAAACTAATAGTGCATCACAGATCAAACATTGATGCATGATACAGTAATGTGGGTCATTAAATTTCGATCAAACTTTGTGCGATGAAGCATTGAAACTAAAGTCAAAAAGATGATATTACCCATTATAAGTGAGATGAAATCAAAGTTGAAGCAAGGGCAGTAGTGTAACCCAACCCGTTATCAACTTCCTTGATGACTCAAGTAGGCGATAAACACTTTAAAACCTTCGAGCTCAACTACAAAGCCCAAGTCAAATATCAAAGAGAATTATGAAAAAATATGTGTCTCTCTTCAGTTCCTCATGACCCTCTAGCCACAGAGACCCCAAACAAGGGCCTTGTAGTAGTCAGAGTTACTAACACCTCCTTCCACCATGAAAGTAGCAGAGCCATTCCAGGAGGATGAGTCAAATTAAGGAATTTGGTAAAAATTGCATAACAGAGAGCATTTGTGAGGAAAACACAAAGTTGAAGATGATGAAAACAAGTTTAAAGTAGCACTAACGCATACTAATCTACCCCATTGAAGAATAGAACCATCAAAGGTAAATAGGGGGAACATGAGTGGAGTATCATCAATGTGTAATAAGAGTGTGATGGCTTTGTAGAGCTCCATTTAGTTGTCCCGAGCAGCCTATAAACATCATAGAAGTCCAAGACCTTAAGCTAAACCTTGGATTGTCACCACAAGTAAAGGAAGTTGGGTTGACATAGCAGGAACAGACCCAATTTAACAGATAAGTGATATTGATTCATGGTGATCAGGTGATGGTGATGCAAACTCTTTTATATGTATTAAGGTTGGAAGAGGAGACAAACCAAATTGAATAGGGAAATAAGGGAGGATGAGGGACCCTGGGTCACCTGGGAGTTTGGAGCCTTGAAATCCTATCGAGTTTGGGGTCCATCTTCTCAGAATTGTAGAAAGAACACAAAGAGAAAGAGAAATAGGGTAGAGGATGAATACATAGAGAGATAGTGATGTGGGGTAGCTACTACTATGGGGAGTCCACAGAGTTTTAGACTCAGCTAGAAGATTACTTAGGTTCTCATAGGTCTCCATCTAACAGTTCATAGAGGAAAAACATCACAAAGAGTTTGAGAATGATTCAAAAGTCAGAAGCATGACAAAGATGAGGTCAAATCAACAAATTCTGACTAAAACTAGGAATAAAGACTAAGCTATTAATTATTGAAACTAAATTAACTTGAACTAATTAGGATGAAAAGAACCCAAATTTGAACTTAGCATTAGATTCCAAGATTTTATGCAGGAGTTTCAGTACAATTAGGGTTTAACTCAGTTATCTCAATACTTATTATTACATATTAACCATATTATAAATACTGAGGATTTAGGGTGCCATGAACATTATCTTACTACAAACCAAGTGTCATGATATTATCTTGCACAAGATTAGTCAATTAGTTATGTAGTTTAATTCAAAATTACTCTTTTTTTCACCCACATCTATCTGTTTCAGACTTAAGATTCCATCATTGCAATTTTGAAGTAATTTTGATCGAAATTTTCAAAATTTTTAAGTTTTCAAAGTAGTTTTGTATAGAAACTTGATGAGTGTATGCTTTTATTTCAATCAAAGACTTTGCCTAGCTGGCTAGTTTCTTTTTTCATGCAATTTTGAATCATTATACCCTTCGTATTCGAAGCAAAGCCTCTAGGGGGACAATTTTTTAAACTAGCCAATGGTTGGAAATCACCAGGTGAAGCTTATGAATCCTAACATCATGATCCTTTAGTAGAGATGGCAAGTATTTGTCGAACTGAGAGGATCAAACACATCGTGCTTCCTAACTTACTAGTGTGACAATAGCATGGAATCTCTATTGGATCCCCTTCAAGTCATTATTTGATCATAGTATGATAAGGAGAACAAGTCGATGCACTGAATTGTAAATCAAGTTGCATTATGATTTGAACTCTCTTCTACACTTATTCTACCATCTTCATACCCCTCCATCCATCAAAAAGAAACAAAAAGCCATTAAAATGGTGCCAAACCCTAAGTTTGGGGTGGCACACCACCCCTCTCTTTATTCACTTCTTCCATACCACTGTCTATGTAATAGAGGTGTATCACCAAAATGAAAAAGAAAAGATGCCAATGTGCACACAAAAAAATGCAATCTCGAGTCAAATAGAGGAGGGATTTGCATAAAAAAAGAAGTTGCAATCAATGAAATTGCAACCATATAATAAAAATCTCGAGTAGAATAGAGGAGAGATTTACTACTTCCTTCCATACCCCCTTCACTCCCTTTTCCACCTACGGGAACAATGAATGCCTCCTTTTTGCCACTCTCTTAAAAAACACCAGTGTCAGATCAGATGCATACTTGTTGTTCTGTGGGTATCTCTGGACTTACAAAGCTCTTAGACATGCTCAATGTTGGAGAAAGTAGGGAGGAAATGCTTTTGGGAAACAAAGTCGGGAACAGAGATATTGTAAGATGTATTCATTGATCTCAGGAAGTTGAAATGCCCAACCATACATAGCAAAAAAGAAACAAATGTGATGTGAAGATGAGGCAATCACAAGAGTTGAAAGTACTCAATTGAAGATTGTTTTAGATTTTGTGTTACTTGAGGACGAGCAATATTTAAGTTTGGGGTGTTTTGATGAATGCATATTAATCTTAGTTTTAGTCATCATTTTGGCCCAGTTTTGCACTGAAAACTCTCATATGCCCCCTAAATTTGCTCATATAAAATTTTCCTCTATTTTATATGATTATTTAGAGTTTTGATCAAATCCATTTATCTCCATTGCAAGATTAAGCATTATACTATGTGCACTAGTGTAGGAGACGGTGATCCCGCTAGTCGGATTTGGACCCTATTTTTGATGACCCCATTTTTTCCAACCAGAACGATTTTTCCCCTCCTTCTCGGATTTAGAGTTTTCTCAAAATGATCAAATTTCTAAGTTTGGGGTGGAGGGTGGGTGGTACATACTCTATTTTCCACCCACTCCTATATATTTTAGACTTAAGATTCCATCATTGCAATTTTGAAGCAATTTTGATTGAAATTTTCAAAAAAATTAAGTTTTAAAAGTAGTTTTGTATAGAAACTTGATGAACTTTTTATGATTTTATTTCAATCAAAGCCTTTACCTAGCTAGATAGTTTCTTTTTCCATACAATTTTGAATCATTATACCCTCCTTATTCAAAGCAAAGTCTCAAGGGGGACAATTTCTGAAACTAGCCAATGGTTAGAAATTACTAGGTGACGCTTATGAATCCTAACATCATGATCCTTCAGTAGAGATGGCAAGTATTTTTCGAATTGAGAGGGATCAAACACATCGTTCTTGCTAACTGACTAGTGGAACAATAGCATGGAATCTCCACCAGATCCCCATCAAGTCACTATTTGAGCATAGTATGATAAGGAGAAAAACTCAGCGCACTGAATTGTAAATCAAGTTGAATTATGATTTGAACTCTCTTCTACAATTCTTCTACCATCTTCATACCCCTCCATCCATTAATAAGAAATAAAAGCCATTAAAATAGTGCCAAACCCTAAGTTCGGGGTGGCACACCACCCCTCTCTTTGTTCGCTTCTTCCATACCCCTCTCTATGTAATAGGGGTGTATCACCAAAATGAAAAAGAAAAGATGCCAATGTGCACACACAAAAAATGCAATCTCGAGCTGAATAGAGGAGAGATTCACATAAAAATAAAGAAGTTGCAATCGATGAAATGGCAACCATAAAATAAAAATATAGAGTCGAATGGAGGAGAGATTTACTACTTCATTCCATACCCCCTTCACTCCCTTTTCCACCTACAGGTGCAATGAATGCCTCCGTTTTGCCACTCTCTTGAAAAACACCAGTGTCCAGTGTCAGATCATATGCACACTTGTTCTTCTGCTGGTATATCTAGACTTTTATGAAGCTCTTAGACATGCTTGATGTTGGAGAAAGTAGGGAGGATGTGCTTTTGGGAAACGAAGTCGGGAACGAAGATATTGTAAGATGTGTTTAGTGATCAGGAAGTTGAAATGCCCAACAAAACATAGCAAGAAAGAAAAAAATGTGATGTGAAGATGAGGCAATCATAAGAGTTGAAAGTATTCAATTGGAGATTGTTTCAAAGGTAGTGTCACTCGAGGATGAGAAATGTTTAAGTTAAGTGTGTTTTGATGAATGCATATTCATCTTAGATTTAGTCGCTATTTTTTACTTAGTTTTTCACTGAAAACTCTCATATGCCCCTTGAATCTGCTCATATACAATTTTCCTTTATTTTAGATGATTATTTAGAGTTTTGATCAAATACATTTGTCTCCATTGAAGGATTAAGCATTGTACTATGTGCACTAGTGTAGGATACGACCCAAGAAACTTTTGATAATTTGGACCCTATTTTTTATGGTCATTTGCTTCATCAGAAAGAATCCTCGTCACTTCGATGATTCATCGATGTAGGCCCATTGACCCATAGCAATAGCAGCCCCCCCACGGGGGTAGGTTTGTTCCATGAGCCACGACCACGGTCAAGAAGACAATGTCGTGATTGCAGCTAAGATGTAGTGTCGAATGACACTGGGTACGACTGGGCCCACCTCAGCACGGTCGGGCTGAGGCCAAGGCATCGCGAATGGCACCCCACCGCGACTGCGGCATACTAGCATGACTATGATACAAACACCTCGATCGTGGTACAAACACCTCGACTGCAGTACAAACATCGCAACCGTGGAACCCCACCACGACCGTGACCAAGAAGCAACCACTGCGACCAAGAAGCACACGACCACGACCGCGACATAGATCTCAACCGATACAAAATGACCTTGACCATGGGCACCTTGACACGGTCGGGCACACAACCAGCACCTTCATACTGAGGAGGAAACGACCAATACTGAAGGTCACGACCGCAGAAGTTAAGTCAGTGCTCCATAGACCTGCACCTATGAATAGACGACCCCCTCCTTCATTTGAGGCATCGCTTCCTCTTCATACACACTGATAGGTTGCTGCTATGTGCCCATCCAAGGAAGACGATCTCTACTGCCAAAGACTACCTCTTTGGTGTCCTTGCTACTCTGTCATCTCTGCTCCATCAAGATCTATCTCCTAGCCACAAAAGTGGTGGAATTTCATATTTGTATCACCTTCATCCATTGGCCATCTACCTCTCCATCTCCTATGAGAAAGAGAACAAGAAGAGAAGGAAGAAGGGGAGAAAAGATCATCCTCATCTGTCTTGGTGTTCTTCCCCTTCTCGTTCAGATTTTCCCTACCATCATGTAGAAGACTTTTTCTCCACCAAGCCGCGACCATCTTCTTCACCATGACCATGGCAGAATCTTCCCTCTCCCTTGTTCTTTTTGTTTCTATCATGAGAAGCGATTATTCCATTTCGTTGGGGTGCAGGGACTAGCCCCACTACCCGTGCTTACATGTTCATCTTATTACATTCCATGGCTTGTATATAACTTTCCATTTTATTATTAATTGTTTAATGCATGCTTTGTGGATTCATCACCTGCCTTGCATGATCTATTATATTCCTTTGTTGCGAGAACTTCAATACTTAGGATTTGAATATCAATTAACATGGTTGACGCCTGGACGAGAACTTCTAAAGGGATATCTTTGGAGTAGTAAGTGTGTGATCTTTGGGTAATGAGACATCGAGCCTACAAAGATGCTTATGCATACCCTATTTCCTAACAAATGGTTTTTCTTACTCCATTTGGATAGATGTATCTTGCATGGATGTATTTTGTATATGTTTTCATGTGTAGTGGTAGTGAAACCGGATTCCATCCCAGTGATTCCCAACATTAATCTAAACTCACTTTTAATCCAGCTCTTTTAATTTCCTTGTAATTACTTTAACTAAACCAAAATCAACTCTTTATTCTAAATATTAGTCTTAATCTATCCAGATTCAACTAGTAGGATTCTTAAAAAAGTTGTCCCTTGGGATTCGATCCTTAAATATACTATGATAAGACCCATCCACTTGCGGGTGGTACTATTGCACAAGGTTTTGCTTAAAACTTAGGGATTTCATCCCTAAGTGAGTTTGTTAGTGAAGTAAAAACGACGTCAATTACAATCATTAATAGATTTCCAAACAATTATACTATGGTATAACTCTACCCATGTTTGGTTAAAACTAAATAATTAGGCATACTAATATCCTAATCATGGGGTTGGGGTTTCTAGAGTCAGGATAGCCAAACTCGGTATGTTATAGTTATGAGGGAAGGGGAAAATAGGATTATTAACATATTCCCAACAAAAAATTAATTAGTATACTGAGATTTTATAGCTATGATAGAATCGTTGGATAAGGGATTTGTTGGGAGTATTCTTATATTTCATTTGCGCCCCCTATCTAAAACCCCAAAATAACATATGGTATCATAATGACAAAATCAAATATCAAAGGAAGTAGAATTCTTATCATTAGATGTCTATCAGTGGCCTCTCACTCTATTTTAGCACTTAGGGTTCAGCGTTTGCAAGTGAGATAAGAAGGACAAGGGGTATATATAGCCCCAAAGGAGAGAGAAAAGGTGGTCAAAGCTATTCTACTCTCAGTTAAAGCACTCATACCTTTGTTGGTCTATTGTCTCATCAATAGACAGACTCTGACATTTCATCAGGACACAATTTCAGAAGCTAGATCACCTTGTTAAGTCATCATTATATGCGAGATGAGATCTCAATAGTTGTTATCATTAGTTCAAGCTCTCGGGAAAACCATCCAAACACATACCCCAAACTCACCATTCATAGAGCACAAAAACAAAATAAATGGTACACAACTTAGGATTTCCATTAGTACTAATCCAATGAAAGCTCACCTATTAGCCATCCAGATGCTCAATTGATTGTCAATTGACAAAAGAACAAAGCATCACAAGATCGGCCACTTCCATTGGTCATCAAACCAATTGAAAGACAAAACAACCTCGTTGATCCTCAACAGACAAAAAGCCAAACATATAGCTACCAACAAAAAAGCATAGGAACCTCATCGGTACTCAACCAATGATGAACCAAGAACATTTCCATTGGTCCTCTATGGATGAGAAGGTAGACCAATTCCACCAGTCATCAACCAATGGAAAGGCAAGAAAGCTTGGTTAGGCTATCTAAGTGCATACATCAATATCAAGTAGGGAGGAGACAAAGGAAAGGAAACATTCTATGTGCAAACTTCAAGGAAACCCTCAAATGTATCCAATTTGCATATAGACCCCAAAACAAAGTACCAAACCATAAAACACCAAACAATGCATCATCAAGCACCATGACATGTGATTAAGATAGAAAAATAGTATTAGGAAGACAAATCAAGCCAGGGGTCTTACATAAATTAGTAAAACATCTTACCCTAACAAAGTTGTAAACAAAAAACCAAATAATTTACATCCCAAGTTACCCTAAATCTACCTTTCCATGGATTTTCAATCAATCTAATAGCAATCCAATCTATCAATTGGATTCCCTATTTGGGTGATTCTTTGATTGTTAGTGGGTTCATCACTTATTTTTCATTTCTAACCCTTGAAGGACCTTCCTTGTTGGTGTGTACTTCTAATCACGTCCTTCTCTTCACAATGGTCCACAAGTAATGTCAATGCATCATCCTAATTTAATATCAATTATTAAATTGCACATGGAGAATGGAGAGAGGAGGGCATTTATGCATGTTTCATATTTTGATCACAATAAAGAAACCACAAACTTACATGTATCAAATTAAAAGCAATCAACACATTAACCTAGATTCCATATCCATTTCCACCAACAACAAAAATTTCAAAGACGTCGCATTGGCTTATGTAATATACACATAATATATCATATATAAAAGTTTGTGATTAACATGGATAGACCTATAAATGGATATACGGAATCCACACATTCGATCTGGATTCTAATCCAAAATTTTGAAAAAAAAATCAGACATTTGTATAATTTGGATTGAACTTCGGATTCAAAAATTTCAAATAAGATATCAAATATTTTTGTATCCGCTTTGAAAAAATCCAATTTTAGCAAATACATACATATATTATTAAACATATATTATTTATATATGTGAATATAAAAATATAGACATTTTATCATATATATTTAATGTAATATCAATGATTTCTATATACAATATATTTATTAACATTAAATGTATGATTCTTAGTTCAGATCGAATATTTATCCGAATTAAGATATATTTGTTTGGGTCGGATTCAGACATTAACATATGATATTCATCGGATACCTAATTAGATATCAAATCAAAATTCTTTTTATTCGGATATCGGATATAGTAGTATCCGCTCCGTATTCGATATGTATACATGTCTAAACATGGATACACATTGCACTACTATACATTCATCAATGATATGCAGTTCAAAATTCAAACCACTGTCAAAACGTAAACAATGTCGGCTTCAATTCCAAGGTCAAATTTTGAGGGAAGGGGCGCAATGGAAATATCAATTTTCCAGAAAAAAGACATTAGCCAATAGATCCATCAAACTATTAAATGTCTGTGAATTAAATGCATAAAAGAGAAATCAAATAAACCTCAGTTCACACTGGTTTTTCAACAACTATACATGTCTCACTTTAGGGTAGAACTCACACTTTTAGATCTAGATCCTAATTCATCATTACTCTCGTTTCCTCATCCTTGCAGCAAGATCTTATCTTCTCCTTAGGGAAGTTGATCATCCTTAAAACTTCGCACAAGGGCCTCGATTTCTACATCATCCAGATAAATGTGGAGCTCTTGGTGTACCACCTTGGTCCATAAGAGCAAGTGGAAATCATTGTAATTGAAGTGTCAATGTTTCTTTCTCTCCCTCTCCTCCTATCGTGCGATGTTGTCGTTGGGGTAAGATTTTCTTTATCTAAGAGAATGAAAGCTTATATAACTTGTGTATCAATGTGTGTCAAGTGTGTTTCATCTCCTTAGACGTTTACAATTTATATAGAAGATTCATGGGCATGGATTCAAAATATACAATAGAACCTAACTAGAAATACTCAAATCAACTATCCAATCGAGTGATTGTCCAATCATGGACCGATCCTTAAACCAATTGGATTACAAATCTAAGAAGTTTCCTTTTTCCTTGTTGTTTTGTGACTTGTATCCAATTGATTGATTAGGTTATCCAGTCAAGTGGTTGACTAGTTTATCAAAAGGTAACAAATCAATCAATTGATATTTAGTCAAACAATTGTTCTAAACATAAAATCGATTGATTGGCTTACCCATTGAATTAGTTAGGATATCATCATGTACATAATTAAGAAGCATTCTAATCATGTGTATGATTTCAACCTCAATTCCCCAAACCATCCTTATGCATGTGACCCCATGGGTTCCATATTATATTGGTAGTTATAATAAATACCTCGTGAGAAAAAAGAAGTATCTAGGAACATGTCATTCCTATCCAAGTAATGGGAATGATTTAATACAACTTGAACCTATAAGTGACCAATGTTACTATGATGTTATAATTCCTTTGCCACACATATCCAAATTGAACCCAAGGCATGGATTAGTCATCCTCTTAATATTCAATCTATGTTTTCTGAATTAGAGCACTATTGTACTGTGTGAGCTTGATATCATATATTGACTCACATGAGAATCGCATACATCTCATAGTCTCATTTATCAATGATCAGTGTTGCACTCCAATAAGAGGACAAATTCCATCTACATCACTCATAATAATTAACAAGTGTAATCACTATCTCTATGGAAACCCATATTCATATTCATAGGGTAGTGTTACACTGCCCAAAACAACATGGGAGAAATGTGGTGAGTTTAAATTTGAAGATCTCATCACCACTTTCAAATTGAGATATGATAGTGACTTCCACGGTATGTCCTACATGTGTCATTCTTGAGGTGGGATTATTTGGTACAACTTGTTTTCTAATAAGTATACATGTGTACATGATTTGATATCCAATATCATGACAAAGGTGACATAGTCATCATTCAGCATACCACCAATCTTATGTATTGTTGTTGCCATGTAATATTCATAATAACAACTGACTAGGACCGTAACAAGAATGAATATAATTGAGTGTACTTATGATCTCATGTTCACATTCTTGGCCCAAACCATATGTCACGAGTCAAAAAACTATTAGGACATTATCAAACTTATTCATTATCTCAACATTAAAACAAGCACAATAAGTGGAACTTCCTTTTATGACTATTCAAATTATATATAATGTATCCCTATTACAATCACTACATGATGTCTCTCAGGGCATACAAGCAACATTTTTAACATGATACAACTATCTAAACACCTACATTATTTATTAAATGAGTATCTTTTCTATGTATCGAATCAATGGCTTGTGACCTACAAAGCTCTTGGTCTTATTTACTAGGTTCATAGGATGGGAAGCAAAAAACCATATGTGAGAAGATCACTTCAGCCTTTACTCTTTGAGAAAGGGGATTGGGAAGATGGAAGGGTAGAGAGATTTACAAGGTAACAATGAGGTAGATCTCTTATAACATGCCTAACTCACTCATAATCACGAAATGTTTTGTAAATGAGAGAGAGAAAGGGTCTCGAAGGGTTTTGCACACTCAACTATAGCAAGGACCAAGGACAACATTAATGTGCAACCTTGGAATGAACACCAAGATGTCCTATTTATAGTTGGGGGTGTTCCTTTGAGTGTGGGATCACTTAAGAATGAAAAATAGCCGTTTTACAACTTGCAATGGATCTATTTTCATTCCTAACAACTCCCCAATGGTTAAAATCACTTTTTCTATATTTTGTGTACAGTGTATTTGGTCAAGTTTTAATACATGTAACTCGACCAATCCACTATCTGAAAAAGACAATTTTCAAAATATCGGTCGAGTTTGTCTTGGGGTAACTCAACCGATCAGCTAAAATCAACTTTGGTCAGAAAGCTTGTCGGTTGAGTTCTGTGAGTGGACAACTTGACCGATCCAATCATTTCCAAAAATCCATCATGGATTAGTCGAGATTCAAACTTGACCAATTAAGTTGTTGTGATGAATTTTCCAAAATGATTTTTACATGATGAAATGATGGAATTAAATGCCCCTGGTTTTTTCACATCTTATTTATATGTCATATCATCAATACAAATGATTATAAAAATATTCTAAGGTGGTTTGGAGTGTTTTCCATAAAAGTGCATTTGCATTTATTTTGACTTGAACTTGGACAAGCTAGGGCTTCCGCAATTTGATCCTTTTCATGTACCTAATGCCTAAAATCAATCTTAAGCAAACATATTAGATACATATGAATGGAATGGTTAATTCATTATCAAAATATGGACAATGTATAACTCTCAAGTCAGCACAGTTTAAATTTAAGAACACAAAAAACAAGTGTGAGTGACCTACGGACATCAACCACAAAAAATGACAACAAGCATTGAAAATTTCACAAATGTAATGTAGACAAGGTTCGTCCCTCGCTACATGAGGTTCCACACTCAAACATCCATGTCAAAGAAGTTGTTGGCTACCCAACAAAGTAATGTTCAATAGAATCTTCACATATCCTCCCAACTAATGCTTGGGATCAAATATTTGGTTTGGGAACCTTTCCATAACTCATAAGGATGCACAAGATAACTCTCAGTCTTGTTAGTTTGTCATATAGATAGAAACATCTTTTCCCAATGAGTCTACATTCACATAACATTCTTAGACACACATAAACATTAATGATATAATATACCTATATTTAAATAATTAATACAAAAACTCCTACTTGAGATGCTCTACCACCATTTAATCACTATTGACATAAAAATACAAAAACAATATGTATAGCTATCAATATTATATTTTATTTTACAAATCATGATTAAAACATGTAATCATCCTTAAGATGTGAATTTTGATCAGCAACGATGCAACTATCCATAATTTCCTCAAAAATCCCCCCAAAAACTCTAGTTTTGTTGTGTTCTAATATTATTTGAAATTATTTGATGCACTTAAGTGTTAGACTTATTGAATGTCTAAAATGGTATTCAAACACTCACCATAGCCCCGAGAAATATCTCATGCTTAATTGAATTAGCAAAGATCCCAAAACCTCAAAGTAATTATCTACCAACTCTATTTCACAATTATATACATATGTAATTTCTACCAATATATATATGGTTCCAATAAGAGAGGAAAAATTAGATATTTGAGAGTTATACTATAGGGAATCAAATAAAAAATAAATAAATAAATACACTATATGAATAAAAAATCTAGCTATCAATATGTGTATGAATATTCATTTGATTTAACTCCCAATAACTAGAGGAAAAGAATTATAAAATCCTAGATTCAACTTGAACCACCCCTAGTATCCTCTCAAGTATAGAAATCATGAACTTTGAGTTTGAAACGAGGTACATCAAAGCTATTTGATTTATATGGTTATATTAGGTGCTTTACAAATAATTGAATAGTCCTTTAATAAACCCTTTCCTATTTTTTCTTAAAATAGTGGTAGAAAACTTTTCCCTCAACTTCAACATGACTATTAATACTAGAAAATCAATTTATATGGCCTACTATATTTTAAATCAGTTCATATTCACAAATATTGGGTCCAATTTTTTGGTCACATGGATTTTCTCAAGAAAATTTTTATCGACCAAGCACTATTGGTCACTCCACTTTTTGTTTGATGCTTTGCAAAACTAGAAATCTAGTTGACTACAAGTGCTATGTCACATGATTTCCCCCCAATTTGAGGAGGTTTAAGGAATCATCACCATCATATGCAATTAGGTCTAGAGTTTTACCATTTTTAAACTAAACCCAATCAAATCAACTCCATCCTCCCCACAAAGTAATTCGATCCTAAATAGGGTTTCATCTTGTTCAAACCATAAGTAGTTTCTATCAAAACATGTTTAGCATATCTAACAAACTTTAACACATCTATTCAAACTATCATTCATCATTGTGTTAAAGGACATTAAGCAAGCAAAAATACAATAGCTACATCAGTCATATACATTTGGCTTAGAAATAACTATGTCCTCACGTCATTGTGAATGTGAAGTCTTATATAACTAGCTTTATATTTTTAGACTCCTAGTTGTTGGCTTTTGACAACATAGCACAAAGAATGCACCAAAATTGAGTGAATCCTAGTCCCAGGTGAACATAAACTTTTGCAATGTATTTTACACATAGAAATCATGTATACTTAATTCCAGGGAGTGCGAGAGAGAGGTTTTGGAAGTTTTGGCATTTTGTATATTTTTGTTGGTGCCAGTGCTTCCAACTTGACTTATGATCTTAGTTTATTACTTGTACATGTCAATTCATTATCCTATTCATTTTTTACATTATTACATGAAGTAGTGAGTGTATTTAAATATGTCAAATACTAGTTTGTATGATGATAAGATTTTGATAGTAGTTTTACACAAAGAATTTCTCAGCTATTTTTATGCTTAAAGTTTCAAAATAATCGAACTGTTCTGATAAATATGCTTCAAGATTAGGGTTAGTTAGGATTCTACACTTGAACTATGATTAAGCATAAACTAGGACATGTGATGAAATCATTCTAATCACTTGTTGTGAAACCTAAAAACATTGTTGCCTCTTATTCCTTTGTGCCATTCTTCCTACTATGGCATGTAGAAGCATTGTTATTGTTCTATGTTCGTCATAATGATACCTCAATTCATAGGATGTGTTGCTTCTTGTGCTCACCACTAGTGCATTACTATTGCTTTGTTGGAACATATTTTAATTATGGTGTGTACCAAATTATCAATCATCTTAATCTAGGAGAGAAGTTTAGGGGGACAAATGTTCTCTAAGGCCATTTTATTATGGATGGTTTGACATGATAAGTATATACCATTCTTTCATTTAGTTCTCTTGGATTGTTAGTTCATTCAATCTTTTTAGATGTTTAAATTTGTTTCCTGTGTTATATTACATAATCAAAGTTAAACAACATGTATTTCAAAAACATGTTCATTAACAATATCCCCCTTCATATTCATTAGCATTTCACTAAATCCATCAACCATCAAAATTTATATCATTTTTTCTTTGTGAATAGGTGAGCTTATGAAGACTACGGTTAAGAAATTAATTAGAAGTTGGTTATTTTGAATTGATGCAGTTTGATTTTGACTATACAACAAATATAAACATGATGTGTCTTGAGTTATTACCATTACACGCGTCAACTTTGGTTGTCCAGTTCAAATTTTATCAAGGTAGTGTCCTATGCTTTCTATGAATGTTGACCACCTTATACTAAGGTAGATTCCTCATCTAAAATTTAAGGCATGATTGATTTTATAATTGTCTATAGAATATACATTATGATTCTTTGGGTAACATACTATTTTCAGGTTTGTGGGTAACATGATAAAGAGAGTGCATATTTTCCATGTGAGTGGAGGGCCCATAGTAGTCCATCACTACCATCCAAAATATTAAGAACCATGCACGCCCTTAACACACAATGGCATCATAGGTGAGAAATGGAGACCAAGTCTCTACATCAGTTCTCCCAACTAATGGTTGAGCTCAAATATATTATCTAGGAACTTCATCACAACACATGAGGAGACTACAAGATAACACATTCCACTTCCCTAAAGCAATATATATGAGAAATATATATAATTCTCATGTCACTAATCTATAATGAATTGGGATTTTCTTTATTATTCCCCATTATACATTCCTTTTAGGACCATATTTTTTCCTAGAAAATGATTTTATTATGTCAATACAATTGCTGATTTTCATTTGTAAATATTATAATTCAGTCGGCAAGCTTGCAAATAACATCTACACAACATCACTAATTTAGTTTAATCAACACATTCACGGTTCTACATTAAAAGTTATGTGTTCATGTCATTTCCATATCACAATATATACCTCATCATCTCTGAACTTATTTCTTTAATAATGCCTAATTTTCAATTGATTACCCTAATTTAGGTTTTGGATATATATATATATATATGGATGGATGGATAGATAGATAGATAGATAGATAGATAGATAGATAGATAGATAGATAGATAGATAGATAGATAGATAGATAGGCATACAAATAGATAGACAGACAGACAGACAGACACATAGACAGATAGACAGACACATAGACAGAAGACAGACAGACAGAAAGAGAGATAGACAGAGAGGCAGACAGACAAAGACAGACAGATAGACAGACAGTCAGACAGACAGACAGACAGATAGATAGACAGATAGATAGATAGATAGATAGATAGATAGATAGATAGATAGATAGATAGATAGATAGATAATTAGATAGATAGATAGGACGATAGATAGATAGACAGATATATAGATATAGATAGATAGATAGATAGATAGATAGATAGATAGATAGATAGATAGATAGATAGATAGATAGATAGATAGATAGATAGATAGATAGATAGACAGACAGATAGATAGATAGATAGACAGTCAGATAGAAAGACAGATAGATAGATGGATAGATAGATAGATGGGAGATAGATAGATAGATAGATAGATAGATAGATATCAATGCATCACTATTTTGACATGTTATTTATCTTCTTTCTTACTCAAGATACCAATAGTACAAATACCATGTGTGTTTTATATTAGACCTAAAATGTCAATTTTGTATTAAGTGGAGACACTACAAATGAGGATCTTCTACATCAGTTTCTTGGCTAGGCTAAAATCGATGACACAGAGCCAATGTCAGTTGCTACAAAAATAGAAATTAATGACATAGTGTTCTATCAGCTACAATTACAAGATTGTCCTGGGATTATATTTGCATGTTCAACAAAAAGCAACCAACAATAGAGATTTTTGTCTTCAGTTAGACACAAAGGGATAGACAGTACCTAGTGAATATTACTCATCAATTTGTCTCAAATAACTAATATTGTACTTCCTTATCAGTTACAATTTTAACTGATATATATAGTTGTGGCATCGGTTTTGATAGACAACTGATGATGCATATCTACAATGTCAGTTTTTTTTTATAGAAACTGAAGCCACATGTATACTTTTGCAATATATAGAAGGTCTACAGACATAATGTTTAGTTGTTCGGCAAGATATAAAACATGCAGTTCATTAAAATAGTAGGTTCCATCATGTGTTCATCTTAACAACAAACCAACATATCTACAAAACCTATAGTAACAAGCATATACAAGAGTCTACATCCACACATTTCATTTACACACATGCATTCCCATTCCCATTCTCATAAACACTGACTTCCATTCTCCTACAAAAAAATAATTCAGAAAACATACATACAATTCCATTCTCCAGTTTAATTTTCAACACATTTATAAATACAAGTATCATTGTATTCAATTTTTTCACAGCCATTCACACACATATACATAAACGCACACATCATTCACATATATGCCAATAATTCACCTGCATCAAATTTAAAGTTGCAAGAGGTCATATGTAGGGCTGTAAATGGGTACGGGTAGACCCGCGGACCCGCAAATCCAGACCCTTAAAAAATCTGTCACGGGTCTAATTTTTTATACCCGCATACCCTTGGACCCGTATACCCTTGGACCCGCATATAAGCGGGTCCAATAATGGGTATGCTTAGACCCAGACCCGCTAGACCCGTGTACCCACTATACATAAGTAACTACTAAAATAATATGTTATATATATCATACTTTACTAGTCTAATTAATATAATTATTGAGATTATATCCTACTCTAAGGTTGAGACTAGTCATATAAATAAGAATTAACTATTGTAGTTATAATAACGAACATCATATGTAAACTTAAAATCAAAATGTCTACTAATCTACATTACTTTCTACATGAATTAAATGTTATGATCATGACTACAAATATGTAAACAATTACTCAATTAATTTTATTGTATATAATATAGCATTGTCTAATATAACTATTACATGTTAATATACTATATGATAACAATATCTTGTTGTGTTAAATATATATAACATATTCATTTCTCTTACATAAACAATATGATGTTTTATAGAACCGCTTACCCGCATACCCGCTATTATTGCAGGTACGGGTATGGTGTGGGTCCAGGTTTTGTATTATGCGGGTCTAGAACCGGAACCGGACCCACTAAATTAGATGGGTATGGGTATGGGTATGGCCAGATCCGCACCGTACCCGCACCATTTACACCCCTAGTCATATGTAACCTATCGGATCTTGGACCCTACCCTAGAACTTTAAACTTTTAGACTTACCCAAACAAGGTTAAGGTTTTAGACCTAAAAGATTTTTTGTATAAACTAATGAGCTAATTCATGTACAAATCACCCTAATGTAACCTAATGTCTTCACATTAGTCTTAGGCTAATAATGGACACATAAAGTATGTCATAATAATTCCTTTAGTGTGAATATGAAAATAAGGAACATAATTAAATGGATAATTGGTTAATGGTGAAAAAATATTATAATGGGCCAAAATAATATATGTGACAAATCTCCTAAAAAGAAATCTCAAAAGTGGAATCTAAGTTAAGAATTGTGTTCCTTGGGTCCCAATTAACTTGGGAGTCAAGTTTCACCTTATTTGCGTAAAAATAATAATTCTTGTAATTTCTAGGAAAGGAAATATGGTTTTCTATCCAAATAGAAAATAAAATATTAAATGACCCCATAAGTGGAAAATAATTTTAGATTCGTAATATACACATTAAAATCTGTCTTTGGGTGAATTTTCACTCATTTTGGAGAAACTTTGACTAAAAGATGAAATCAGGAGAGAGAAAGTGTGTAGAACCTTCAAAATATTAAATAAATGTACAAACAACTTGAACATGTAAGATTAATAGAAAATTCATATCTAACACTTAATTTGACTTGTGTATGAATTCATCAAATTTGGATATTCCTAATGACATTAATGCATGAGGAAGGAGAAACTAAGATTTGATTTATTTAACAAATCAAAAGTTCTCAAAAGGCAAATCTAGTTGCATAATCGGAATCAACATGCCTTAATTGGCCTTTGTACAAAAATGTCACTTTAGTTGGATGATGTTTGGACCCTCAATTGGATTTTTAAAAGAAGATACAAAGTAAAAACCCTAATTTGGTAAATGTTGTGTTCAATGCGGTCGATTTACTAAAGTCTGCGGTTCTTTTTTCTGTCAAGCCCTTCCTTTCCTATTCCTGCATGCAATTTCTGATCAAACCACCCATAGTTCCACTATGTTTTCCTCATAGTACTTAGACCTATCATGCGGTCTAGGATTTCTCTCCCTCTCCCAGTGGTTTCTTTCCCACGACACTACAGTAGTTGTGATTTTCTCACTATGCTATCTCGCTCCCCTCCGCACCTTCCTCTTCCTTTTCACTTCCTTTGGCTTCCTTTCACATTTCAGATTTTTTTGACACCAAACTCCAAGGGATTATTTCACTCCAACATCCTAGTCAATGAGGGACTTTGTCGGTCCTCTGTTTCCCATTATCAATGGGATTCGTAGTCGCTTCATGGCTTTACAGCTATGTAGAACCCTACCCAAGCCATCTTCGACACCCATGTAGCCATCTTCAAGCCTTCATTAGGTTTTAGTTGCTCCTTATCTTCTCTCCCCATCTCTAACAATGAGTTCTTGTCCCACAGAGCTTGCTGACATCATTTTGAAGGTGGGGTCTCATCGTGATGGTGTGGTTCACATCCTAAAGCCTTAACAAACCTTTTTCTAGCATTGATTTTTCCTCTTGAGGTATTTATCCATGTTTCCCTCTTTCTCTGTTGTTCTTGACCTCCAAATGAATATTTGATCTTCATACTACTGGCCACATTGCTTTCTTCGGCTGGAGCTTTGCAATGCTCGTGAAAACTCATCTTGCACCTTGAATCGTTCTGATTTTTTTCATTGTGTGGATTTGATCTTTGACCCTTTTGCAGCAATGTCGGAGGGCTGGCTAAGTGATCTTGTCCATCTTGGGTACCGAACCTTAGAACTTCAAGTTTGGGGAGAATCAGGGATCTCATCCAAGTTCTCAGTTTCCAAGTTTCTCCTCTGATCCTTGTTTTTGTTCTGTCGCCTTGAAGCCTGGGATCGAGATTGTTAGTTCCATCGCGGGAGGTAACCAGGAAAGAAAGATGATCCCTGAATGTTTTACGTACTCACCCTTAGTGTTGGATAGATCCATGTCATGCCATCAAGGGCTCTTTGGTCATATCACCCTAGTTTTTTCTTTCCTTGAACACGAGTCACATTGGGTGCCCACCCGGACAAGTTGGCCTCTGGTTATTGGGCCAACTAAGTAAAGTTTGACCGTTGACCATATTTTCTTGGATGATTTTTGAAAAATTGTAACTAGATATTTATAGCTCAGAAAGATAAAATAAAATATGCTCTAAGATCAGAAAAATAAGAGCTATCTAATAGTAGTGGATTCATCACCTAAATCTAATGTTTAATAGAGGGTTTTTTCAATGGATTAATCTAAGTAGACAATAACTTGCAAAATTTATAACTAATAATTTATATGTTAGAAAAATACAATAAAACATGTTTTGAACTCAGAAAAAAATAATCTAAATCATGGTGTGGTTTTGATAACCTAGTTCACTAATACCAAAAAGACAATTTTTAGGGTTTTCAACAATTAATGTAAACCTAAACCTAATTCCACTCACATTCTTAATAGGTGCTTCGGAGACCTAGGCTTGGATGTAGGACTGTCTTTGGATTGTTTGGATTCTTTAGTAAGGTATGATTGCATCCCATATTATTTCTATATTGATAAATTTCTACTTCCTCTCTTTTAATGTATATTTGCATCCCCTATTGTTCCTTTTGAGCAATTCACATCTTTCACTTGGTCCTATGGACAATAGCCTACATGACATTCTTTCTTTTGAAAATTATGGTTCATGTGAACTACTTTACTTGGTACTGATCTTGTGATCATATTTGAATATTCTCTTGGTCTCTTTATTTTACATTGTCCATGTTGGAATACTATTTGATGCTATGTGATATCTTTTACCCACTTGTATGGTGGATGGTTATGTTTTTCATTAGTATGATGGAAATATTTTGAATCTGAATATACTTTCTACTTGCCTCTACATTAAACATGCTACGTGATTCAATGCACTGGAGTAGTGTAATTGCATTGGTTTTTGGGAAGTATGCCCTTCTTATTATTGGGATGGAGGTGGTGGTGTCCCATACTCGGGTTTCAAGATTGTGAGGCTTGGCCCAACTTTTATATATATTGAGAGTTGGCAGTATGTCACTCGATCAAGTTTCAAGATTGTGAGGCTTGGCCGCCTTTGTCTTCATATTGTTCTAGTGTTATGCTTATCTCACATGCATGTAGGTTGATGATTATGGAGTGTGCGCCCTAAATCTTTATATGTGCCAATATGGCACAATTTTATTTGTTTGGTTATGGAAAGTATCTCTTTTTTCGTTGTTCTTTCTTTTATGCCCGATTCGGTAGTACTTTTATCTTTCATGGGAAGCCTTTATTTTTTTGTCCTTTATTCCATAAATTGTTCATCTTTACTTTAGTATGCTCAAACCATCCTTTTTTGATGTCATCTATTTTCTCTTCTTGTTGGGGTATGCTTCCAACCCAAGGTGAAGGACTTGGTAAAAGGCATAAAGTTTTGGACTAGCTTAAGTAGATAAAGCTTGGAGACAAACTTGTTATGGTTTATATTTCCCTCTACTGAGATCCATAAGTTGTACCTTTTATGTAAAACCTTATGGGAGATGGTTATGATGTACTTTTTTAACATTCTAATAAATTTAACATAGTCAATATTTTCCTTCCGCTGCTAAACTTTGGTTGTTTTGAATAACATTAATAAGATTTGAAAATTTTACACACACTCCAACATATCATTTGGGTGTGTTTGGACTGAAGGTTCTATTCTTCAAATTTTTAGTAGGGACTGGATCCCCTCTGGGACCCATTCCTTACATCATATCCATTACATGTAAATAGAAATAATGACAACAAGTTTACAAAACTCATATTTTGTCCCAATCAAATGTAAAGTTGACTTACTTAATGAAGGATTGCACCCACTCTTCTCATATATCATCCAACTCTTCTTTTGTACAGGGTTTTGTAGTGTCAAATATTAGCAAAGAGAATGACACAACTCAAGAGTTTGATTTGATTTTTTATTTTTGGATGAGATTATTTACCTATGATGAGAATGACTATATAGATTACCTTTCATATACAGTGGATGTCTTGGGACATATGTTTGACAATCATGTGCATATACTGCATCATGTAGTATCCACATGCCCAATTATTATCTTGTATACGGCATTATAAATTTACAATTATGTGAAATATTAATAAAATAAAGTATGCATAGTTGGCATATATATGCATTGGAATAAAAAAATTACCTAAACATTCTTTCAAGTTAATACTTTCTTTTTTATCTACCTTTCCCCTAGCATGTTTGAATGTTTTTATACCACTATAAGTTAAATTAATACATTTAATTGAATTAGTAAATAGTCATGTAATGATACATACACTAATATATGTTCACAGATAAAAAATGTACTTACACTACTAATTCCACTTTTAATGTGTGTCCTCCACTCCCTATTTTGCTACTCGAAGGATCTAGACAATATGCAGATAGTGCCTTGGGGACAATTAAAAAAACTACCAATACTTATTGATGAGTGAAAAGAAGTCAAACAAAAGAACACTCAAATTCCATAATGAAATATAATTCATAAACCAAAATAATAAGAAAAGTGCCTAAAACTTAGTTAACATTAAAAGAAGCTACAAGCATGCTCTTTCCCACAATACCAAAACATTTAAATGTTTTGTAGATAAGTAATCACTGATAGATATTTGGTTTCTATCTACACAACTAATCAATGATGGAACTAGAAATGCCACATTGGTTGATGTGAACTGCCCACTGACGTGTATTTTACTACGCGCTTAAACGCAAGTATACACATCGAGTAATATAGGCCTTGTGAGGCCCGAGTCGAACTCAGGGATACGTGAATTATTGGAGACTTCTACTAACTAATCGCAATCAGCTAGACCGATTAACAAAGTAGGGTTTTGTATTCAAATTAAAAAGAGAATAAAAATCAAACAAAGAAAGCAATCGATTAAAGGTTAATTTAATCAATTCAAAGGGATATCTTTAGGATGGCGGTTTCACCGCGGGTCAACATTGTATTAGGTTTCATATAATTCCTCACACTTCTCTCTCTATCCGGGTAGTGGCCTGAAAACAAAATTACCCACTGTCGTGGTGTAATTCACTACTTAGATTTAGGTTGATTCCACCGTCGTAGTAATCATTCCCCTAAACTAAGTGCATTATAAACGGTCTCTCAGTTCCCACCATTAATTTTACAACTCCTTTGTCAAGGGTTTTATTGATTAATGTAGAATTCGTCTCTTTTCAACCGTTAATCCTTCTGTCGAAGTGATTAAGGGTGTTAAATTATTATTATGGTGATCAAGCATAACAATAGAAATGGAGAAAACGAATCTATACCACAGATTTGAGAGAAAAATATGAATTATTGATATAAAAATGTCATACAATGCATTCTCGGGCTACTCCCGGTCCTAAAGATTGAGGGTTTTAGCCTCTCATGTTCATCTCACACGAATACATGGTAGAAATTGGGGAATTCATAAGAAAAATGGGAAATAAGTGGGAAAACCCCTGAACGGAGAAGAACCGGTGGATCTTTGGCGTAGAACACGAGCTTCCCCGCCTGTCGGTGGTGGAAATCGTCTTTGGCAGTGTCCGAATCACCCGGGATGAGCTTCTCGGCCTCCGTTCTCCTTTCTCTCCTCCTCGGCACTCGTGCAATCCAAAAAATCCGATCCCCCCTCGTCTCGGCGGCCGTCATTAGGTATAAGTCCATAATTACTTCGTCAAATAACAAAAGCCGTCCGATCGAGATCAAAACAGATCCAACGCATATCTGCCGGCGTCGATACCATCGACGCGGGTCGATGGTATCGACCCAGGAGATTAGCGGCATCTTTCCTTTCTTTTATTCTAAGCTCCTGTGGTGATCTCGATACCATCGACTTGGGTGTCGATGGTATCGACTCCTTTAGAGTCGGTTGTTGTCGTTTAGCAACGTTGTAGCTTCCTTTGTGTCGATGGCATCGACTTGAGTCGATGGTATCGACAGTTTCCTTGCCAGCAACTTGAAGGGATCTCGATACCATCGACTTGGGTGTCGATGGTATCGACTCTGTATTGCTCTTCTCGGCTGACAACCTGTGGCTTGGTCGATGGTATCGACTTCCATCGATGGTATCGACGGAAGCAGATACTTGTTTTTCCTGGAATTTCACAACAAGACCAAGTAAATCCACACAATTTATAATAAGATGATAAATAATGCTCAAAATAGTAAAACAAAGGGGATTTGATATAAAATGATGGCAAAGACCAAATAAAGTGAATTATGCAATAATATCCATGAAAATGAGTGATTAAGGCACAAAACACATATGAAATAGGTCTCTAAATGCGACTCAAAATCATCGCATCAAACTCCCCTAAGCTTAAACATTGCTCGCCCTCGAGCAACTAATCCTTAGAATAAGATTGCATATGTCAACTAAAAATCAACACATCACCCCACATTCCACATGACTCCCACTGAACGTTCTCAAACCGGCCTTTCCTAATCATAAAATAGTAATTACCCTACAGGCGACAATAATCATCAATAAAATAAATTATCCTTCAAACCAATGAACACTATCACATAAGGCAGTTAACATAATAAAATTTGCCGATTCAGCATTAGTGCATCTTGTGATCGCCTACACTACGTTGCTCGCCCTAACTACCATCTACATGGAAGTCGTTCTCCTGATAAACATGAGTGAGGAGAAAATCACGGTGGCCTACCAATCCGAGCAACGGGTGGATGGAATGGGTGGTTCATGGAAGAATCTTGGAAGTATTACACAGTTTCAACATGCACAAAACAAAATGCCCTAAATGATGTGAATGCATATTGAAAATGCCCTAATGCTTAAAATTGGGTGGAATGATGCATGCACTAACCTTCCACCTCAAACTGAGATGGAAATCTAATTAAGCCACCTCATGTACTCAGTTTCCTTGTTATGCAAGTGATATCATGTTCCTTTCTCCCTCTTATTCCATTTCCTTCTAAATTCTCTTTTTTTTTCAAATTGTTTTTCAGATTTTCAGAATTTTTTTTTCTTTTAGCCCACATATCCATAATTGCTTAGAGATACATGTGTTAGGCTATTTTCTTCATGATTGGAAATCTTTGTACTATTTCGAGGGTATGGAACAATTTAGATCACTTTATAAGACAACCTGAGGTACATGGTGTACTTATGCGTGAAAAGCATGAAAGTTATGAGTGCAACTACATGACATGCACCTAAAGGTAATGTGCATGAATCACTATACATTTTTTTCTCGTTTTATGCCAAAGTATGACAATAACAATGCAAATCCTATCTACATGCTATGCACGCAAGAAGGAATTAAAACTGTACTTTACTTCCAATTCTTTGGTGGATTATGGAAAAATATGAAGTGGAATGATCACAAGATTAAGTTACTGAACCTTAGAAAAAATATCATGTGTCCCTCCTTACTGACATGTGTAGTAGTTCAAAGGGTTCTTTCTCGTATATCCAATTAAGGTCTCATTACCATTTGATTAGGTTAGGCTCAAACAACCGTTACTATCCACTTTTCATGAGTCAATGGGGGTGTGGGTGTGACATATTGCTTTAGAGTTGACATAATCAATCATTTTCATAGGACAAGTTCCCCAAGGACAACCAAGTTAAGCTATCCAAAAGACACAGAAAATTTTGAAATTCCCTTAAATTTCCCATGAAAACAGCGAGATGACAATTTTTTAAGACATCCACGATTACACTAGATAGATGTGGATCCTAAACAAACACTAAAATTGCAAGAACAAATAACAAAGCAAAAACTAAAAATAGTAAAGAAAAGATAAAAGATAGATCTGTTCCAGCTACCCCCCAAGCTTGAATTCAACTATGGCCTCATAGTCAAAAACCAACATAAGGGTGGAACAGTGATACCCTGATCAATCTTGCGGAGGCGGTGGTGGGTATTGCGATACCGTAGGATCCCAAGACGGGTACTCCCCCTGGAAGCTTGGATCATATTGGGTCCTCGGCGGAGGCTGTGGATAGCCTCCAAAGTAGTCTTGACTCCAGTAATGGTCGAAGAAGGGCTCCTGTTGCGTCTCTATCCGCTGCAACCGGGTGTGCATTTGCTCTTGGTTGGCGAGGATGAGCCGCTCGTTCTCGAACATAGCCCGTTGGTTGTCAAGTACTCGGCTCGTAGTCTCATGAATGCCGGTATACATACCCATGTGCTGCTGCTGAGTCTGCTGGATGTCCTGCAGCATGGTGTACATCCCCTGCATGGAATAGGGATCCGCGGTTGGCTGCTCGTACTGTGGTGATGGCGGCGGGGGCTGAGATGATGAAGATGCACCCGGATGCATCCTAGGACGCTTCCGTGGTGCCACACGTGCTCGAAGAGGTGTGAAAGCCTCCTCTTCCTCTGCAGCCTCACCTTCTTGCTCGACACCACCGCCTTCTTCCTCGGAGGACTCGATGGCTATGATTGGCCACCGGAAGTGCTGCTTGCCCTCTATGTTGAAGACGTCGTCCGGTAGGGAGCTCTCCTGATAAGCTTGGTTGATGTGGCAATGAGCGTACGCCAACCCGTCCCGGAGAAGAATGAGGTTTGAACGGTGCAAGTGTTGCACGTTCACCTTGCTCCTCGTAAAGATCGGAGTCATGGACTGAAGGTTCAGCCCCAAGTAAAGCGCCAACTTGGTGACAAGACCACCAAAATGGATTGGAGCCTTCCTTGTGCTCCTCTTCACGGCCAGGACGCGTTGTAGCCAGAACGCCCCCCAGTTGCACTCTTGACATTTCAGGAGTGCGTAGAGAAAGAACAGGTCACTCTCCTGAAACTTGCTCAAAGCAAGATCGCTTCGAGCGAAGAAAGTCAAGCTCAACATCCTATGAAGGACCCGGACGAACGGGTGCTCAAAATCCGCTACCGCTGCATTATGGTAGCTCACAGTCTTCCCTACCGGCACTGTCACTAGCTCGGCGAAGATTTTGTCATAGTCGGTGCGGGCGTCGGGGCGTCGGTGATCATTGCGGCCGTGGTTCCAGTTGAAGATGTCATTGAACTGCTTCAACGTGATGTTGTAATTGTTGTTGAAGAGTCGGAAGGACACCCTTCCCTTAATCCACGCCTGGTCCGATGGTACCACGTCGTTTGGTACGACGCAGATGTCAAGAGACGCCATGAACTCAGCCACCAGTTCCTTGTATGTGGCCCATTCGCCGAAAAATGGCTGCCCATCCACATGACATTCGATCTACTCGTAAAGGCGACCGGTGTGCCGGGCTTGCCCAGCCAACACGTAGGCCAAGTTGGCCTCGAACCCCAACTCCTGGATCATGCCCCGGTCCACATACCGGGTGGGCTCGAACTTTCGCTTCATTATCTCCTCGTAGACCTTCCTCACATCCATGTTGGCATGAATTAGGCGTGGACGAGGGATGGAAGCGGTTGGGGGAGGAACGAACTCCTCGATCTCCATAGGGTGTGCGCTTGAGGACGACGCTCTGGCGGTGTGCACCATGGTTGCGAGAAGATGGGATTAGAAGAAAAGAGCTCGGTGAAGATGGAGAAGAAATTCTCCGCTCGATGAAGATCTCCGCTCGATGACGCTTCTCTTCAGTCTTGGAGGGCTCGGGGGAGTGCTCGGCGCAAAGGAGGATACTTGCTCTGAAGGTGTGACGTCATGTGACGTTGCAAGTCCCCTTAAATAGGCTTGATCGACACCCCTGTTGACCCGTCGATACCATCGACGCGGGTCGATGGTATCGACACATCTCACGGGTATCCGCCTCCCTCGCGAGTATCGACGGCTGGCGTTTGCTGGATCGAGAAACCCGGATTGCTGACGGGTCGATACCATCGACGGAAGTCGATGGTATCGACGCAGCACCCAGATCGCTGACATGGCTGCTGCGATCGTCGTCGATGTCTGTGTGTGGATCGGTGACATGTCCGTCGATACCATCGACGGATGTCGATGGTATCGACTTGCTTTTATTGCGACACCGCCGTTGTGTTGCATTCAACCTGTGATGATGTCATTACCATCGACGAGGCCGTCGATGGTATCGAGTTGACTGAGCAAAATTCGTCTGAATATCTCCAGAGATCTCGATGGTATCGACTGGGGTGTCGATACCATCGACACTTTTATTGCAACCTGTCTGTGACCATGTCGATACCATCGACGAGGTTGTCGATAGTATCGACGCAGTGTGATTTTTGCTGGTGTCAACCTGAACCCATGTCGATACCATCGACGGATGTGTCGATGGTATCGACCCTGCCTGTGCCTGCACATTCAACAAACGGATCAAGGTATCATTTTAAACTAAAATTTAAACGAAATAAAAGCAATCTATGACTAAAATTAAACTATCCTAATGTACCGATGGTTGGGTTGCCTCCCAACAAGCGCCCTTGTTTAGCGTCTTAGGCTAGACGTCTTCCCTTCATCTCATTCATGCACAAGTGAAATGAGTTTGACCTCATTCACTTTCCTCTTATAATTCTCACCAAAATACAACTTCAAGCGTTGCCCGTTCACCAAGAACGTGGCATCTCCATCACGCATGAGAATCGCTCTGTGCGGTTTCACCTCCTCCACAATGAAGGGTCCACTCCACCGGGATTTCAGCTTCCCGGGATGCAGTTTGAGACGGGAGTTAAACAATAGAACGTTGTCTCCCTTCTTGAACGTGTGCATCTCAATATGGCGATCGTGGATCAGCTTTGTGCGCTCTTTGTAGATGCGTGCATTCTCATATGCCGTCATGCGTAGCTCATCCAATTCAGTCAATTCAAACATCCTTTTTCTCCCGGCCTCATCATAGCGCAAGTTCAGCCTTCTTAGCGCCCAATGGGCCTTGTGCTCCAATTCCACCGGAAGATGGCAAGCCCGGCCGTACGCCAACCTAAAAGGCGTGGTGCCTATAGGTGTTTTGTACGCCGTTCGATAAGCCCAAAGCGCGTCCGGTAGCAATACACTCCAATTCTTCCTTGTGGATGCTACAGTCCTTTCTAAAATCTTCTTGATTTCTCTATTTGATACCTCCACTTGTCCTTGCGTCTGTGGATGATATGGGGTGTCGATGTTGTGCTTGACCCCATATTTCTTTAAAAGTGTCGCGAATTTCTGATTTCAAAAATGTGTGCCTCCGTCACTTATGATCATTCGGGGAATCCCGAACCTGCAGAAAATGTTCTCTTTGACAAACCTGCACACTACATTCGAATCATTAGTCCTTGTGGGGATTGCCTCCACCCACTTCGACACATAATCTACAGCAAGTAAGATATAAAGATTTGAATTTGAGGACACAAAGGGTCCCATGAAGTCAATGCCCCATAAATCAAATACCTCAACTTCCAGAAATACATTCAGGGGCATTTCCTGTCTCCTTGAGATGTTACCTGCGCGCTGGCACGGGTCACATTGCCTAACAAAATCATAGGCATCCCGGAACAAAGTGGGCCAATAAAGGCCGCTCTCCAACACCTTGGCTGCTGTCCGTGGGCTAGCATGGTATCCTCCTGTAGGCGACGCATGACAGTGGCGGAGAACACTCTCGTACTCCACCTCCGGCACGCACCTGCGAAGAATACCATCCCTGCACTGCTTCAAGAGAATCGGGTCATCCCAAAAATAATATCTCAATGAATTAAAGAATTTCTTTTTCTCTTGATAGGACCAATCCTCCGGGATGATCCCGCAAGCCAAATAATTCACAATTTCCGCAAACCATGGTTCTTTAGAATCAATTTTTAAAAGTTGCTCATCGGGAAAGGTCTCGGTAATGGGTATGTGCAAACCTTGTTCATCAACCCTCTCTAACCTAGACAAGTGGTCAGCCACCACATTTTCAATTCCCGACTTGTCCTTGATTTCAATATCGAATTCTTGTAGGAGCAAAATCCACCTAATTAGTCTAGGCTTCGCATCCTTCTTCTCCATCAAATACTTTATTGCAGCGTGATCAGTCCACACAACCACCTTAGAACCCACTAAGTACTGCCGAAATTTTTCAAAGGCGAACACGACGGCCAGTAACTCCTTTTTCGTGGTTGTGTAGTTCAATTGAGCATCATTAAGCGTTTTTGAGGCGTAGAAAATCACAGCAGGCTTGTTATCTACCCTTTGCCCCAAAACAGCTCCCACAGCATAATCGGACGCATCACACATCAACTCGAATGGCTTTGTCCAATCCGGCATTTGAACAACCGGAGATGAAATCAACTTTTCCTTCAAAACCTCGAATGCGTGAAGACATTTCTCATTGAAATCAAAAACTGTGTCTTTTTCCAACAATTCCGATAATGGCTTTGCGATTTTCGAAAAATCCTTAATAAATCGCCGATAAAACCCGGCGTGTCCCAAAAAGCTTCTCACCCCTTTTACAAAATTTGGTGGGGGTAACTTAGAAATCACCTCAATTTTTACGGGGTCTACCTCAAGACCCTTGCTAGACACCTTGTGTCCTAGCACAATTCCTTCCGTCACCATCATGTGACATTTCTCCCAATTGAGGACCAAGTGTGTGTCCTCGCACCGCCGCAACACCTTATCTAAGTTATAAAGGCATTCATCAAAAGACGCTCCATACACCGAGAAGTCGTCCATGAAAATTTCAAGACACCGCTCTACCATGTCAGAGAATATGGCGAGCATGCAGCGTTGAAAAGTCACCGGCGCATTGCATAAACCAAACGGCATACGGCGGTAAGCAAACGTCCCATAGGGACATGTAAACGTAGACTTCTCTTGATCCAAAGGATCAATAGAAATCTGGTTGTACCCCGAATAGCCATCTAGAAAACAAAAATGCGACCGACCAGCTAGACGTTCCAAAATTTGATCGATAAATGGCAATGGAAAATGATCTTTAAGAGTTGCGGCATTCAATCGGCGGTAGTCAATGCAAACACGCCACCCGGTTACCAATCGGGTGGTGACAGGTTCATTCAAAAGATTTGTAGTGACAGTGATTCCCCCCTTTTTAGGGACTACCTGTGTGGGACTCACCCACGTTGAATCGGATATGGAATAAATGATCCCTGCAGCAAGAAGCTTTATGACTTCCTTCTTGACAACCTCCATCATGCTTGGATTCAGACGTCTTTGAGGCTGTATGACTGGCTTGGCTCCCTCCTCGAGCCGAATCTTGTGTTGGCAAAGTGTAGGGGAGATCCCCTTGATGTCCGCCACAGACCACCCAAAAGCTCCACGGTGGTTCTTGAGCACTATCAGTAGTTGCTCCTCCTCATCTGCACTCAAGTATGCAGAAACAATCACTAGTAACTTGTCCTCCTCAGCTAGAAAGACGTACTTCAGATGCGGGGGCAATGGCTTCAATTCCAGATCAGGCGGGCAAATAAGAGATGATTGTAGCGGTGGGGGAAGTGTACCCAAATCTTCATAGTGCCTCGTGTAGAAACATGGAAGCATTTGAAGCATTTTGGCACACTCCTTGAGTGAAGTACTCCGCATCCAATCATAAGTGACATTTAACAAACACGCCTCCAAAGGCAATTCCGGATATGCATCAAAGACGGAAGTAATAATCACATCATCCTCCCATGAAGGTGGAATGTCCTCATTCTCATCATTTGGAAACCCAACAGCCTTGCATAAAGAGACAACTTTAGTTTGCTCCATAAGGTCCACTGCTAGGGTCCCATTATCTATCCTGCTCATAACATGAGCCATATCCAAAAATGGCTTCACAAGACAAAGTGAGATATTTTGTTCCACATGCTTAACCATGTTGCAATGTGCTCTTGCTTTATTAAATGCATTACCATTGGGCATGACCATCTCAAAGTGATCATCTGCAATGCCCAAGGTCAAGCGACCTCTCCCCATCTCCAAGATCATATCAGCTGTAGCTTGGAATGGGCGACCAAGTAGTAACTCATTGCCGTGCTCGTCCTGCATTTCCATAACGACAAAATCAGCCGGAAAAACAAAGCGGTCTACCTTTACCAAAACATCCTCACAGATTCCATACGGTTTCACCACAGAATTATCGGCCAATTGGATGGTCATGTTACTTGGCCTCGACTCCTTCAATCCAAGTTTCTTGAACGTAGAAAGGGGCATCAGATTGATGCTTGCCCCGGAATCACAAAGTGCTTCGCCAAATTTGAACTTCCCGATAAAGCAAGAAATATTGAAACAACCGGGATCCTATCTCTTTGGCGGAAGAGTGCCCATAATAAAAGCACTCACTTGCTCCTTCAATACCACGACCTCAGTGTCAGGTATCTTTCTCTTCTTGGTGATTACATCTTTGAGAAACTTCCCATAAGACGGGATTTGTTCAATCGCCTCTAGCAAAGGAATATTCACTGATAACTTCCTAAAGCTGTCCAGAAATTTCTTAAATTGTGCATCCACCTTTCTTGCTTTTGCACTATTGGGATAGGGGACCGGAACGGTATGTGCCCTTTGATGAGGTGGCTCATAGGGAGTTAATTTCTGTGGTTCCTCCTCAGTGGCTTGTTCTTCCTTACCATCTTCAGCTATGTCCTCAGTTTGCTCTATGACAGGTGCGGGCTGCTCTTTGACTGTTGCTTCTTCAACTGTGTCCTGCAGTGTGCTTGTGTCATCCGCCTTTGGATTTAACACTTTCTTACCGCTCCTCAATAAGATGGCCTTGGCCTGTTGGTTTCCCCCGAGAATATTGGTGTTCCCCGGAAAACCCAGATGTGCCGGCTTCTTCAAGCTTGCAATCTCGGCTGCCATCTGCGCCATGGAAGTCTCTATAGTTCTCATTTGAGCCCCGTGGCTCTGCAAAGTCTGCCCAAACTGGTTCATAAATTCACCCTGCTGCTTTATTTGCTGTCCAAAAGTGTTCATCAACTCTTGATTTTGCTTTATGACTTGATTGAGCAACTTCGTGCTCTTATCCTCCGTGACCGGTGCAGGCTTGGTGTCCGGATCCTGCAGAAAGTTATTTGGATCATTCCATGAAAATTTCTTGTCCTTCCGCCATGAATAATCATTATTCCTGTACCCCTGCTGTTGCCTCATGTACTTGACCTGAGCCTCATCCTCGGACTCATTGTCTTCCTTCTGCAGCAACTTCTTTGCGAGAAGATCCATCTTCTCGTTCAGCTCTCTCATTGCCTTTGACTCACTAGCAACTCTTGCTTGCTCAACTGGGCCTCTTTCTCTTTCTCCCCAAGATTGCTTTCGTGCCATATTCTTCAGTATTTCCCAGCATCTTGTATCAGTGTTATTTAAGAAAAATCCAGAGCCAGCCGAGTCCAAATTGCTTCTATCATGCTCGGAGAGAGCAAAGTAGAAGATCTTCACTTGGGTTTCCTTGTCCAGTCCATGGTGTGGACATCTCCTCAACATGACTTGGAATCGCTCCCAAGTCTCAGAATAAGTTTCACCCGCCTGTTGGGTGAAATTGTGGATCTTCCGGATCATATCATTGGTCTTCTCAGGAGGGAAGAACCTCTCGAAGAAAACCTCCACCATGTGATCCCATGATTCAACAAACTCGTCGTTGAGGTTATGAAGCCACTCTCTTGCCACTCCAGCCAAGGAACTCGGGAATAACTTGAGGTAGAGCACATCCTGTGGAAATCGATCTATCTTCACCATATCACAGTTCTCCACGAACTGGCTGATGTGGGCCACTGGATCTTCATTTTTTAATCCGTGAAATGCATTTGATTTGACCAGGTTAATCAGTGCTGGATCGATCTTATAGGTTGGAATGTTTAGCCCCTGTTTCTTTATAGGCCCCTTTGATGCCGAGGAAGAAGACGCCTTGATCTTCTCCCATATTGTCTGTGCTTCAGCCATTACTTCTTCTTGTTCTTGCTCAGATTCAGAATTTATATCACTGTGGTGTTCCTCCTCGTAGTAGTCCTCGTCCTCTGGTCCTGCAGATGGAACCTCAGGTGTGCGATTCACGTAGTCTCGACTACGTGTGTGCACCATGCAAAGTACCTGAAATATGGAAATAGGGGTTCAGTACAATGCTTTGAACGAGTCAACACAATTATAGAGAAATAAAGGAATTTTTGAAATTGTTTTAAAATAAATAAAAAAATGTGGCCTAGAATGGCCGCTCTTAGCACTCAAAGTGCCAATAATTCGCCGTATCCCCGGCAACGGCGCCAAAAACTTGACGTGTATTTTACTACGCGCTTAAATGCAAGTATACGCGTCGAGTAATATAGGCCTTGTGAGGCCCGAGTCGAACTCAGGGATACGTGAATTATTGGAGACTTCTACTAACTAATCGCAATCAGCTAGACCGATTAACAAAGTAGGGTTTTGTATTCAAATTAAAAAGAGAATAAAAATCAAACAAAGAAAGCAATCGATTAAAGGTTAATTTAATCAATTCAAAGGGATATCTTTAGGATGGCGGTTTCACCGCGGGTCAACATTGTATTAGGTTTCATATAATTCCTCACACTTCTCTCTCTATCCGGGTAGTGGCCTGAAAACAGAATTACCCACTGTCGTGGTGTAATTCACTACTTAGATTTAGGTTGATTCCACCGTCGTAGTAATCATTCCCCTAAACTAAGTGCATTATAAACGGTCTCTCAGTTCCCACCATTAATTTTACAACTCCTTTGTCAAGGGTTTTATTGATTAATGTAGAATTCGTCTCTTTTCAACCGTTAATCCTTCTGTCGAAGTGATTAAGGGTGTTAAATTATTATTATGGTGATCAAGCATAACAATAGAAATGGAGAAAACGAATCTATACCACAGATTTGAGAGAAAAATATGAATTATTGATATAAAAATATCATACAATGCATTCCCGGGCTACTCCCGGTCCTAAAGATTGAGGGTTTTAGCCTCTCATGTTCATCTCACACGAATACATGGTAGAAATTGGGGAATTCATAAGAAAAATGGGAAATAAGTGGGAAAACCCCTGAACGGAGAAGAACCGGTGGATCCTTGGCGTAGAACACGAGCTTCCCCGCCTGTCGGTGGTGGAAATCGTCTTCGGCAGCATCCGAATCACCCAGGATGAGCTTCTCGGCCTCCATTCTCCTTTCTCTCCTCCTCGGCACTCGTACAATCCAAAAAATCCGATCCCCCTCATCTCGGCGGCCATCATTAGGCATAAGTCCCTAATTACTTCGTCAAATAACAACAACCGTCCGATCGAGATCAAAACAGATCCAACGCATATCTGCCGGCGTCGATACCATCGACGCGGGTCGATGGTATCGACCCAGCAGATTAGCGGCAGCTTTCCTTTCTTTTATTCTGAGCGCCTGTGGTGATCTCGATACCATCGACTTGGGTGTCGATGGTATCGACTCCTTTAGCGTCGGTTGTTGTCGTTTAGTGACGATGTAGCTTCCTTTGTGTCGATGGCATCGACTTGAGTCGATGGTATCGACAGTTTCCTTGCCAGCAACTTGAAGGGATCTCGATACCATCGACTTGGGTGTCGATGGTATCGACTTTGTATTGCTCTTCTCGGCTAACAACCTGTGGCTTGGTCGATGGTATCGACTTCCGTCGATGGTATCGACGGAAGTAGATACTTGTTTTTCCTGGAATTTCACAACAAGACCAAGTAAATCCACACAATTTATAATAAGATGATAAATAATTCTCAAAATAGTAAAACAAAGGGGATTTGATATAAAATGATGGCAAAGACCAAATAAAGTGAATTATGCAATAATATCCATGAAAATGAGTGATTAAGGCACAAAACACATATGAAATAGGTCTCTAAATGCGACTCAAAATCATCGCATCACCCACACACTGTTATAAGTAGATGCAAAACATATATGTATGGATTAATATATAAGAAAACAAACCAACATATTTTTGCACATATGTAGAATGAGATATTTAACCATAATATCTCACCCTTTTCAAAGCTCTGTCATTGTCATATTCAACAGATCATAAGTAAATAGCTCCATAATATCTATCAAAATGCACCACTATCGTGATCTTGACCTGTAGTGTCCTCCTAGACACAGACCATCATAGTCAACCCTTCTTCTAAAATGTATAACCATAGTGCCAACCCCCTATAGTTAGTACCTAGATTTTCAAAGAGGTCATTTTCAATCCAAGAAAATAATTGATGAGGAACTGGAGGAGGAAATGTAAGGGGCTTCTCATGTACTATGATCTACATGTATTCTCATATCAGTTTCCAATTATATACACAAATAGAAAAGAATCACAAATACAAATGTAATGTATATTTATGATACATTCTCATAAATAAATCAAGGCTTGGGCCATGCAACCATGCCACCTTCTGCATCTCCTATCATGTCATGCTCTAGGTTTCCATATGGTAGTGGTGTCTGTCTCCAACCTGAGTAGATAAGCTTGATAGTCACATGAACCATATTGTCTTGCATTGGAGCACCATGAATTGTGTCACCTAGAAGGGGTGAAAAGCGTCACCCAGTGCAATGATGTAGAATCTAGGTTCTAGTAATGCAAAGTGACATGGCCTCAATGCCTACAATTTGTATATAGTGTTATATATACCCAAACACATCATATTATAAATTCATAAAAAATACTATTATATCATTAAAAATCTTACACTCAGCATGCTTGGCAGGTCCATGGTGTTACTCCCAACCACCTCTGTGAGAGGAGGGTTCAACTCATAAGAAGAGGAGTGAGACTGAGGTACTATGTGAGGAGGTTGAGACTGAGAAGCCTGAAATTGTCTCATTGCTTCTTCTATTATCTTTAAAATCACGTCATCTACCTCCTCTTGTGAGAATCCACATTTCTTAACAGATTTGCATCTTTGCTCTTATGTGCCAAAAGAAGATCTTATACCTACACCATCCCAAGTGTCCCTGACACAGTCATAATGCTCTAGAGAACCCAGAGCAACCATTAATTCATCCCTTTGGCCCTTGGGATAAATTTTCCTTATTTTATTTTCTCATGAAGCTCCCGCCAATCATTACCAATAGTGTGTAGCCCACTAGACCCAACTTGTGGTCGTGCACATCCTTTGCACATCTTTGCTTTTTTGGCATCATGCAAAGCATGTTTAATCCAAGACATATGTTAATTGTGTTATAAATTGAATTCATTTTATTAATAATAAGACTGAATTTTGAGGAGGATTAATACTTTGAATTCATCGGTTTTTCTTGAAGCAACAAACTATGAAGAGTCATACCCAATAGGGCTATGTTGGTATGATACTCAAGACACTACGAGCATAAAAAGAATATAACTGCTCATTTACCACATATATTCCAATACATTGATCCTCGCCTTAAGAGGTGGTATTGCAATATACAAATTTTTAGATGTTTAGATGTAAAACCAGTTGTAGAGGGTAACCTCTCCATCCATACCAAGCTATCCTCTATTCCACATCATGCATGTAATCTTCATTGGTCATTGTCTTCTAAGTTACCTATCACTAGGTTTCTTTGGGAACAACACCTAGAAAAGGAAACATAAAGAGAAGGTATATGTTAGATGAAATGGGTATATGTACATGATTAGATACATTTGGGAATTAAAGAATGCTAATATAATGGAAGGACAAAATAACGGGTGTTCCTGGAAAAAGAAGGTTATTAAAACTAGGTAGTTAAAGATTTGGTTCAATGAAAAAATTATCCAAAGTATAAGTAACCAAAAGGTTGACGCTTTACTAACTTTTAGAGAAACAACTCATGACTAAAGAACTTCTTGACTTTTACTCACAATTAAAAAATATATAAAGTGGTGCATTTAAATTAGACGAGACTAGAGCAAACTAAATTGGGGATAGGGAACCACAATCCACTAGCCATGGAAGGAGGAATAAAACCTCAATTCTCATATATAAAACATGGCACCAGGAATAAAACCCCAGTGCATGGAAGAAGGACGAAAACCCTAATGCATATAAATATATCATATGATAGGGTAATAAAACCCTAGTTCCATCCATGAGGACTAAAATCTCAGTGTCATGGTAGGAGGGAAAAAACCATAGTGCTCAAAACATGATTCAACTACTATTAGTTAATACTAGTCTAAATCTCATACGCATAATCGAGACAGCAAGGTTGTAAGTACAAGTCCAATTAATATCCATGTACAAAAAAGGATTTTACCATCAAGATAGAAATTGGAGTCCCATGACTCATGTTGAAGTGGAACAAGCATTTAAGAAATTAACTTATGAGAAATCAATAGATGAAAATTGATAATACAAAAGGAGCTCAAAATATTCAACAAGAGGAGTGTCAAATGAAATATGCTTCGATATCAACAATTCATGGATTAGTCATTATATGCTCAAATAAAATTGGGAAGAAGCACATGCTTGGTCTTTGATCCTATTAATTGGGTAACTCGACAGCTTTACTTGGTCCACAAAGTCGTGTATTCATCCTAGGAACATATTTTGTATGCTAGTCAAAGCATAGCAACATGTGGCTACATCCATGTTACATATTTAAATATTTTTCTTACTCTAGTCCTAATTACCATATGATTCATTAGATATCTATTATAATAATCATTTTTTGTCACATAGGTTTAAGCATGTCCATGATACATATATGTGTTGTTGATAATATGCATTCCTCCAATATAAGACATGTAATCTTATTTTCTCTATGTATAGAATATAGTTTAGGTTTAGTGAACTAGGGTCAAATATATACTCCAAATTAAGTATATTTTCTGAAATGCACTTATTATGGGAATCTAGAGTTTAATTCTCACACACACACGCATATGTACCTATATACCTTCATTGTAAACATAGATTAAATGATATGTACACATAATCAACAATATTTTGGTACTAATACCAAACATATTGTACATACTCTTTTTCCCATATTACATTTTATCCCAATTAGAACAGTCTACAGTTATTAGATTCAGTTCTATTAATCGTATTTCTAAATGTTGTATATATGTGTGTACATATATGTGTATCTAGGGTTCCTGACTTATGAAAAGAATGGGATTGTTACTTTAAATTAGTAAGTATTTAAATTAGGAATCATCACCTTGCCGCTTATTAACACACAAATATATTATTAAGATGCCAAAAACTAAGATACTAGATTGACTAGGTTCATAAGTTAGGCAACTTCATGTATCATTTGGCACATCATTAGTATGCAATTAAGTTATTCTTAGGTTGAGCTATAATGCATATCATACTTACAAACATATTGTATGACTATTAGCTATTAGTACTGTAGGAAACACAACTACTAAATCACACTCGTGTTAACTAATATACTAGTATATACCAATATGATTTAATATATGTATGGTTGACTAGCATATTTGTTTTAGTTTTATGTATCCTTTACTTATGTTATCGATTACATGTAAGTTCTCAAGAATTCAAATACAAGGAAGGAATACTAACCTTCAGATCAACAAAGTCCAAGGACCTTTAGGGTTCAGTTGTTGATCATGAACTAGAGAAGAAGCCATGCTAAACCACCATTGTTGGTTCTCTACAACTATTTGTGGATGACATGTTGGTGTTTTCCTATAAGGAAGAAGGTAGAAAGTCTCACGATCAACCTTATGTCCCTTCCATTGAACTATGGTTCTTGGAAAAAGAGCCTCCTTCCTTCTTGTCTATCATGAGGAGTCTTTGAGGGTGCAAGGGCAAGGGTGGGACTCAAGTTGGAGTTAGGTCTTACTATAGATATGGTAAAAGTGGAACCATCAATGGCTCGAGATCACAGTATGGATTCTTACCAACAATCGCAGTAGGTGAGAGGTGATCCCGTATCTATTTGTCTATTGATTGAGCTTCCTAGTCATGCTTAGCATTTCTAGGTTCCACCTAGATGACAAGGGATCGTGGAGGGTTGAGGTTATATGTAAGGATACAATGGATGGTGGTAGCAGATACGACGGTGATGAGGTTGTGGATGAAGGCCATCGATCACCATAATAGATGAAGATGGTAATGGCTCCTCCTCATATGTAGTTGGATACAATGTCTATAACAGGGAGGAAAGATGACCAAGGGATGTGGGGTGGGTCATAGGGATACAAGAGGAGGTGATTTTTGGTTGGTTTGTGTCTAGCAAAAATGAAGAGAGGATGAAGAACAAGACAGAGACAAGGCTGAGGTGACATCAAGAAGAAGGGTGTCATTGGGTTCTCTCTATGAGACTATGGTAGAAGGAACAATGGTAGATGATGATAATGGCTTGTTTTCTATTTTCTTCTAGATGGAGGAAAATCTATGGCACGGACACAAGGGGAGAGGACGATCAGGGTTGTGTAGCAAGGAAGGGAGGGAGAGAAATATATAGAGAGGAGGAGGAGCAGTGTCAATTATAGTTGTCCTCTAGTAGGTTAGGTGCAAGGTTTGTGGTGTGAGTGAAAAGGAAACTAACACTTTTTGTAGAAAAATAAACAAACTTCGTTAATATTTGTGAATTAATGGCACTAATTGTAAATTTAGGTGTTACAACTTGTATCAAATAAATGAATTGTCAAATGAAATTAGATTCATATGAAAATTAATAGGTAGGCTAATGAAGATGTGAGCAATCCAAATTTAATGTTAATTTCACTTTTGACAACATCTAGCATTTGATTTCTTACTTGTAACTTTTGTAGTCACTTAATGTGTTTAATGGCCTTCTTAATCACTTTTATACATTATTTCCTATTTGTATAATTTATTTTCATCAACTAGACTTATAATGATTCCAAATGGCCATTTAGGGCCAACAATAACTAATTTTTGAATTTGTGAAATCATACCCCAAAAAAGTGACTAAATTAATCTATTTATGATTAATATTATATAAAACGTTATTTGTTAAAAATATACTTTTTGGCTATAATTAATCTTAATTACTATAATTCTATGAAAAATCGTTTAACTCTAACATGGTCAGAAAGGGTCTAGGAAAAAGGGAGGGTAAAGATATGGTCTTAGATTTGTATATGTTACAACACTCCACTCCTTAAAGTGGATTTCGTCCCCAAAATATGCCCATTAATAACCTAGCCTACCAGTATGCCCATAATCAACCAATTGCCTTTCTCCTACCTGACTTCATGAAACTTAGAATAGAGTATGTATTCCTTTAGGTTATCCAAATAGTATACTAGGATATACAACTTGGCATGGTTTATTTGCCTATATTAGATAGTAGTCATTATGTGTGTGTCACAAACTGGGGAATATTCCCATGGGTTGACTAATGCATTCATTATTGAGTTTAGATAATCCTACACTCGAACATTATCCTTGTATGCTACTAAGATGCAAACCACCCCTTAGAAAGTTAACCTAACATCAACATAACAATCTAAAGAGGTAGGTCGAGGTACATCTACTAAGGTCGAGGTACATCTACTAAGTTGTATGTATCTGAAACTTATTCTTACCCATTGATCCATACATAGGTATAGGGATCCATGGTTGACCTAATTATTCAATGGTATCTCAATGAGGGATTCCTTACTAATATAGACTTCATATAGTGATGACTTCGTTCATGAAACCATCAATAGAATCCAGAAAATGTTTTCCTTTTGTACATATATAGTATAAAAATGAAAGTAATTTTGTTCCAATGAAAACTCTTTCAATGTGAAGCAGAAAATTTGGGACCAAAATCAATGTGAAAACCAAGTCAATCACTTTTCACCATAGCTCATTCTACTGGAAGACTCTGAATCTCCAAGGGCCTATGAGGGTATACTAAGAACATCTCTAGCTAAAACAACGAGTGATATGGATATATATTACATGAACATGATGACTATTGGTTACTTTAAATGTCACTTACCACTTCATGTTACGTGTGTTTGATCCTATTTTAGATAGATATGGCATCAAAACAAGAAGTAGAAACAAAAATTTTGACTGCCATATAACCCATTTAACAGATAATCACGTCAACAACTATGTAATGGGAAGGATGGTTTATGATGTCATACTTGTCTTGGATCTAATCCAGTGACTATTACATCATTGCAGTATGTGGCTTTCTTCAAGCCACACTTGAATAGAGTATGTGTCGACCTTCTTGTTGATCCATGAACGACAGGTTGATGTTGTCCTCCTAGAAGGAAAATCTCCATGTCTCTATAGTAGTGCACACAGATCACTAGGAACTCTTGTCATTCTAGTAGAATGGACAAGGAGTTGTTCCCTTACATTGGTGTACTAGTCATCAACTTGCTCTCCCACAATTCTTCTCCCTTTCTATCTCTCCTTTTATCATGTAGGACTTTTTTGGGTTCTCTCAGTTACCACAACTAGAAAAGACAAACAATTGTCAGAGGCAATTGGGTTGTGTATGACAAGCCCCTAGTACCTCTCTATTAATATGAGGGTCAGGTTCAGGGTTCACAGTCTTAGTGGAAACGGAAGGGACCAAACATTTACGAATTTTTACAACATGTGAATGGTAAAATGGTCATTTCACAAGTGAACTAGTCGGTTAGCATGCAAGCCAATCAATTCACCCAATGAATCGATCGTTTCATCATGTTTCCCAATCATAATTGTATAGGCAATTATATACCAATTTAATGTGCAACATGATGGTAGCATAAATCCATGAATCAATTGAATTGATCCACCAGCCGCTCGATTCACAACCTGAGTCGGTCGGTTCATGGACCTAAGTCGATCAGTTCACTTCCTGAACTAGTTGGTTCACTGTCCATAATTTGAAACTTGGTTCGATTGACATAACATTTCAATCGGTTGGTTCAACCTTTGAATCGGTCGATTCACAAGTCCAGACAGTCAATTTTCAACCAATCTTAAATACCTAACTCTTTAGAAATCAAGTTTAAACCATATTCGTGAATGAACACCTACTCCAGGTGTATCCTATGTGTGAGACCCTATAGATTCCAAGTTACATTGGCAATGAATGTCCATAAATTGTTTATGACATCACAAGCAAAGAGCGGAGCCTAGTCACACATCATTGCTACCCAAGTAAATGGAAAGTTGGGGAACAAATTCAACCTAAATTATGTGATAGGTGTTACAGTGATTGTATAATTCATTTGTCTCTTATCTGGATTGAACTCAAGGCATGGAATCATCATCCTTTCAATGTTCAATCCATGTTTCTTGAACTAGAGAAGATTGTATGAGATATATGTGACCTCAATATCATATATTGATCCACATGTGCATGTGCATGATTTTCTCAGTCACGCTTATCAAGTGACCAAGATATTAAACTCCTATAGGTAGGAAAAATCCCATCTACATCACTTACAGTCATCCCCATGTATCACACTTCACCTGATCATCACCTTTGTGGTAACCATTATTCAGCATCATGGTGGATGATGTCAAAGTACATTGAATGACATGTGATGAGTGTAGTGATTTGAGGTATAGGAACCACAATCACCACCTTCACTATGAGAAATGACTATGACCACAAATTATGGTTTCCATGTGTCACTCTCAAGGTGGGTTTGTCCGATACACTATTCTCTAACAAGTATCTATGTGCTTGGTTAGGTATCACATATCATTATTGATGATATTTTGTCATCAACCAATCCACTCTTTAGTTTTATGTGTTATTTTTGTCTATCAGCCTTCGAAATAACACCTGACTAGAGACATAGCCAGAATTTACATACTCTTACATTGGTATGATCTCATTTTTCGGTCACACACCTGAAGACATACATCATTGAGTAATGTCATTATTTAGACATTCATTATGCTTCCTCGTTACCTCATAACTGAGTGAAATAGGATAAATTGGGAGATTGCTTTTATTATTAATCAAATTCATTAGAAGATATGACATCACAATCATCATATGATTGGCTCTCTGGGCATACATACCAACAGACTCCCACTTGCACTTAGATCTAATCACCCACAAATCCCATTCTTAGTGATCTAAAGATGACCATAATATTTCTATTGTGCAAGTGCAAATCTAGTGGGCTAACAACATATTTCTTTTAGTCGAAATATTGCATGTTTCACATCTCTTCGTTGTATGACATTTTGTATAAGATGGAATTTCCATAGTATACTATCTGATATTCCTTACATAACTAGTATCTTCATTGTTGTCGTAGTATTCTACTGTGTCATAAATGGTTGGAGCATCTCGTAAGTTTATCTATATGAACTCTAGATCCATACATTACTCTTGTGTTCATAACACCAGGACATACAACTTCTATTGTAGAATTTGAATAATAGTTTGTAGATCGAAACCCTTTCCAACTTATAACACTTTTTTTAATATTAATCACAATTTTATATTGTTCATTCTCTATCATTTCATAATATTACACGGATGTAACCCCTTACACCCAACTCTTCCTTACTATGATACTTTAGCAACTGATCCTTTAGTGCTTCTCAAGTACTAATGGATGTTCTTTATGGTATTAAAACTTTCATTGAAATATAACTAATATCATCTTTTCATGTCTGATACATACACGATAATGGGATGAGTACAATATATTTCATATATGATAGATCCAAATGTGCATGCATACGTCTTCTCTTCCATTCTTCACATAAATTGGAACATTAGATTCTTGAGAGACCAATCCCATCTATATGGATAGATTCTCTTTTAGTGAATCTTGTATGATGAACCCATTTAGCATCTTGCCAATATACCTACTCATACTTAGGTCAAGAAACTTTTCAGAACTATCTCCATAGATCTCAATTCCTATCACATAGGATGTTTCATCTAATCCTTCATATTGAAGGTGATTTCCATGTCAGGTTTCAATACTTAGTATTTGACATGTTATTCCTCATCAATATTTGTAATATTTCTATGCTCCCACTAAATCTTTCATAATCGCATATTTCATCTTTCATCTAGTCACTAGTCAAACTCTTTGACTATGTTGTCAAATGAAAGATTCCATCTCTAAGATGCTTGTTTCAACCTCTTGATTGAATATTGTAGCTTATAGATTTTATCTGCATTGGTGGAGTTATAAGAGCTTACAGGATGTGTCTCGTACACATCCTCTCTATTATTCCTATTAAGGAATGTGGCTTTAATCTCCATATGCCAAATCAATTAGTCTAAATGCAATAGCAAGCATGTGAATTGGTGAAAGGATCTCATTGCATTATCACTTTGAACTGGTTTGAAAACCATTACAACTAGTTTGTACTTTTATGTTATCCATGTTGGTCTTCCTTATGAAAAACCAACTGCACCTTATGGGTTTTACCCCACTATGTGGTACCACCAAGGTCATACCTTGTTGGTCTTCATGGATTCCATTCTTGATGTATTGGCCTCGAGCCATTTCTTAGATTCTATTTTCTCAATATCTCTTAGTTGATTGTTGGCTCATCATCTCATGACCAACTCACAACATACCTAAGTTATAGGATTCACAATCTTTTAATCTTATATGTGTTCTACCAGAACTACGAGTTATGTGTTATATAAAGAACTTGACATTTCACAACAATGTGTGAGTTTCTTTGTTCTCTTTGTACCTTCTTTAGGTTCAATGTTTTCTTATTGATCTCGAACTTCTCAAGTTCTACTTTACTTCCACTGTTTCCTTTGGAATTCATCTATCCTGTCAATAAATACTTTTGTTATCAGATTGAGAAAAGTAGTATTCAATAAACTAACATTTATGGGATTGAATCTTTTCAAGAAACTATTTTCTTGTATAAGTTTCAATCTGTAAGACATATCGGGGCATTCCCATACAATATCTCATATGGTGTCTTTTAGACAGTACATTGTTCTAGTGCTAAGCATTTTCTCAAAAGGAAACCAAAAAATTGGATTAAATGATAAAGACATCATGAATAATCATGTTGTGATTCCTTCTTTCTAATGCATCATCGTGTTTCATGTGGGGTTGATTTGTGATACACTATCACAGTCTTCCTAGAAGGTCCTCACACTATTCATGTAAAGTATTTCAACACTGATCATATCAAAGTATCTTAATACCTTTAAGGAAGTTGTGTATTTCATACATGTAATCTACTTGAATGTTGCAAGAGATTTGTATTTTTACTGAATATATCACAATATCATTAGTAAATATAATGAAGTACACAAAACTGTATGTAGCATTTATTCTAAAGGTTTTCGTATATCATTATGTACATGTCCTAATAGAATGATTATTCTCCCACTACACCTAGTGAGAGGTGGTTTGTCATATTTCTTCTATATATGACTTGTATGTCTCTTATTGGTTCAGTAACCAAAAGAGTCAGGATAAACATCATATGGATTATATAAATACATTTCTTATACATGTGCTTTAGATGACAATGTTATAGATATGAATTGTTTGAGTTGTCAATTATAATCCTTTAGGTATTAACGTTATAAATATTTTCCTTTAGATCCTTCAAGTAAATATCACAAGACATGTGCCATACAAGAACATATCTTTGAAATAGAACCATTAACAACTCTTTATTTATCATCATCCTTGTCCATATATACAAGATGCATAAAGTAAAATGTTTCTATTATTGGCATAATGAAATAGCAGTTCATTTAAATCTTGTACATGCCCAATGGGCTAAGATAAATTTTGATCATAGACTGAAGTTGTAGAAATTATTGCTCTGCATAGTCCATCCTTGTTCATTCATAAAGGCTTTACTTCTTATAAGATCTTGCACATCAACATATGGTAGGTCTATATCTGGTATCATATAACTAAGATACAGAAGTAATAAAATTTATCTTATAACATGTATACCTAAAGTAGAGATCTCTATCCTCTCCATATTCTTTAGTTCCTCCAGATAGAGAGGGCAATTCCTTCTCCAGTGTCCACACTCGTGATAGTAGTGGAAATTGCCTCCCTTATTTATTCCTCCCTTTGCCTTGAGTGTTGAAGAGTTGGGATACTAGATAGATTTAGAACTCATCTAATCTTTTCTTTGCCTTTAGACTTTCCCTTTAGTTTGTTTATCATCATCACATACTTGGTCTCATATTTCTTCATTGGTGCCTCAGTTGTTCTCAACATGCCAAGTAACTCAATCAATGGCTTGTCAAAGTTATTCATGTTGTAGTTCATTACAAACTGACTGTAAGGCACTGGTAGAGACTACATAATCATGTTAGTGTCCAAATCTTAACCCAAGGGGAACCCCACTCTAGAAAGCTTCTCCACATACCCAATAAGCTTGAGCACATGAGGACCTACTAGATCTCCTTATATCATGTTACATTTGAAAAACTCCTTAGAGATATCAAATATCTTATGTCTTGCCTTATGTTAGAACATGTTCTTAAGATGTGTGACCATCTCAATAACATCCATGTTCTCATGTTCTCTTTACAACTCATAGTTCTTGGAGCATAGGATTAGGTATTTAACATCAACGCATCTTCGGTATGCTTCTTATAAGAATCCCTATCAGCCTTAGGTTCTTTGGAAGAGGTTCTTTTAGATCCAGTGTCTCTAGGACATAGAGCTTGCGCTCCTATGTGAGAACAATTATCAGTGTCTTGAAGAAGTAATGGAAGTTATTCTCATTCAACTTGTCCTTCTCAAGGACTAATCATAGAGAAAAAGTGATGTGTGTGTTTTCATTTGATTCTACAAAAAAAAAGTTTGTAATTTTATCAAAAAATCATTTTTGATTTAATTTGATATGATTTGCATAAAATTTGGTCATGTTCAATCAGGCCCTTAATTACCTATCACTCTCATTATTTTGTTCAAATTGATAACCCTCAATTATAAATTTGGAAGATTGCTAATTAGCCAAGATCCAAAATAATTCAATTATAACCCGGCCAACGCCAATGTCAATAATCAATCATTAAGGTAGAAAACTTTTGCCAATTTTATCTTATAAAAATATTGGATAGACAATATGTGCAACTCCTTGCCATAGTCATCTGCATGCATGTAGGTGCTTAATCTCACTACATACACACAGTTAAGCCCGACCCAAAATCCAACATGACAAAAATGTACCTCACTTGGCAGACCCACATAACTACCATCTTACTTTGATGAGATAAATCGTGCACCACCCTTGGGGTGCCCATGCTTAGTCAATCAAGATTTTCATGTGTGTCACTAAAGGAAATCATCTTAGACTTAATATGTTTTTTTATGGATTTATATATATAAATACATATTCATTATCCAATTACCACATATATATAGTATGTATCATATACATGTTATATCCCACAATGTAAACATGCAATATAAAACATTAGTGATGGTTATGGCCATAATACTATAATTCCTTGGAGCCACAAGGAATAACTACCACCTAGGTTTACATCTATGCATGGGTTCATAGTTTCAACCCTGACCGGTCAGCTCTCCTCTTGGTCGTTCGGTTGGTCGTCTGAAACGATCACTGGCCTCCTGTCCAACTGATGTTTGGACACCTTCAAACAATAAGTTGGGTCCACTACTCGGTTGGTTCACTCCTGGTGCAATTTGACGTCCATGGCCCTCCAGTCGGTTGTGTGGTCACACAAAATGGTTGGCTCGCCTGACGTTGATCGTCATCTTCATCATTGTAAGAAAAGAAACTATCCCATTGCTATTAAACTTATTAAATGGTAATTAGAACTTGAGTTACATTTGAGGGGAGAAAATGTAAGAAATAATAATACTTTTACATTGGGAATAAGAAGGTAGAGGCTTGAGATGAAAACTAGGATCTAACATGAGGAATAAACAAACCATTCAAGCACACATAGATATTTGGGTTATTGGCCATAACCTACACATCAACCATGAAAACCAATTTTAGGGTGACGTGTGTAAACTGCATAAGTATCATATCATTATATATATATATATATATATATATATAAGTTTGGGATCAGATGTGGTTCATAATTGGATATGCATATTAATCAGCTTAAGTATTATCATCGTATGCAGTAAAGAATCGATGAAAAGTAAGGATCTGACCATATAGATTATCCTAAAACATAATAGATTTATGCTTTGATAGCACTGTAGGGAAATATGGCATCATAACAAGTAGCAGAAATAAAAAATTTGACTGCCATATTCCTCATTTAGTAAATGATTGTGTCAACAAATATGTAATGGGAAGGGTGGTTTATGAGATCATAAATGGTTCTAGAGCTAGTCTAGCGACTACTAACTCATTGCAGTATGTGATAACCTCCCATTTTGTAATGTTATCTTACTAGTTTTTCTTCATTTTCCATACTCTTTCTTAGATAAATTATATTAAATACTTAATTTTCTAGCTTTATTGTGAATATACCAATAGACTAATATTTCTCTTTTCTTCTTATAGATAAAACCCAAAAAAATTGCAAAAGACTCAACCAAAATGGTCCTAAGACCGTGAAGGTCCAACCGGTCCCAAGACCGTGAGGACCCAAATGATCCCAAGACCAAGTGAATCTTACCAATCCCAAGACCGAATGAAGATCCATCGGTCCCAAGACCGAGTGAAGGCCTGTCGGTCCCAAGACCGAGTGAAGGCCAAACGGTCCCAAGACCAAGTGAAGGCCAAACGGTCCTACGACCAAGTGAAGGCCTATTGATCCCAAGACCGATTGAAGGCCTATTGGTCCCAAAACCGAGTGAAGACCCATCGGTCTTAAGGTTGAATGAAGACTCATCAATCCCAAGACCGAGTGAAAGGCTACCGGTCCCAAGACCATGAGGATCCAAATGGTCTCCAGACCGTGAAGATCCAAACAATCTCAAGACCATTCAAGACCTCCTTGGAGCCTATAAATAGGACTCAAGGGGTCCTCATTGAGGGGGAGGTCATAGACGCCCAAAGGTTGTTGGTCTAAGATCCATAAGCCTACTTTCTCTCTCATTGACATAGAAGGTGGGAAGTGAAGGATTCATCACCAAGGCAACCATGTAGTGTGAAGGTAGTTGTTCTCTACTCCAAGGGGTCGACCTTCCTCCCTCCTACGTGGAGATGATGTTTTCCTTCTCCTCTCCTATCTCCTTCTTTGTTCTTGCCATGAGCAAGTAGTTCCATACACTAGGGTGCGGGGAGTAGCCCCGCTACCCATGTTTTCATTCCATGCATAGTAATTTATGAGTTTGCAATAAAAAATATTATCTTTTCAGTTCAACATCAATCGTTTAATGAATGCTAGTTGCTTGATCACCAACTTGCGTTACTTATTATCTGCTAGTACGAATTGTCTATGTTTGTGCTTTTAGATTCGATTATCAATTGTATGTTGGTTTTTAATGTATGTAGTCACCATATATCTGTTTCGGTATCTAGAAGCGCTTTTCAAGGAGTGGAGTAAACTCACCTCCATCGTTGTACTTTCATACTATGAAATGGAATCAGCTAACGTATGAATGTACAACTTTGATAGGTCAAAGAACACACTTTGCAAAGGAAGTGATGAAAAGTAAGTGACCATTCGTTTGGGGATGGCTGGCATTGTAATACTTCCACGTTTCTCGTACTTAGCTATTCGAAAGGAAGCTAAATCTACAAAGATACTAACTATTTAGACTCTTATTGCAAGCCTTGTTATTATGATGTTTGTTATGATCCATCCGTAGTGGTGGTGAAACACGATCACATCCTAGTGGTTTCCAAATATTGATTACAACCTTAAGTTTACTTTCCTTCCATTTAATTTACATTTGCATTTTAGTTTAATCATAAAATCAACTCTTCGATCTAGATATTTTTTCCCTCGAGTAGATAAGTGGAATTATAATGTTTTCCATCTTGTTAATCTTTAACAAGACCGTTGTCTCGTAGATTTGACCCTCAACTGTACTACGATAAGACTTCCATGTACCTTAGCGTACGTGGGTGGAGATCTTATTATAGCACATGCAAGGCTAAACATAGAGACTTACTATCTCTAGTATTTTTAGTGGTGCATGAAACTCCACACGAGTGGAGGCTCCATCAAAAAAATTGGAGCTGTTGCTGGGGACAACAGAACGTTTTAATTTCATTTATCAACTTGCTAGTTCATATCTTTTTTATTCCATCATTTTTCCATACCATCTAAAGTGTGATTTGTCTTCTACTCGGGTAGAAAATGTATATGCAAAACCGCAGATTCTACCCTAAACCAGAGTACGAATCTGAGGTAGAAGGAAACTTCCACCGACACATCAGACTCAACCGCCAACAAGCTAGACAGATGGCTGAAGAACAATGCCAAGCCGCCTTGATACTAGAAAGAGTCAACGTAGCTATAACAGCTCAGAGAGCACAACTCATCACTGATACACATGCTCAAGTCCAAGCCGAAGTTCGAGCTGAAGAGAAAGCTCGCATCCAAGCTGAAAAGGAGGCAGCCACAACATCTGCTCAGTTATTGATAAGGAACAAGCAGCTTTGAGACAATGTTGTTCCTAATAATTTCGAGGATAATCACCCAGTTCATCCTCCACTCATTAATGTTCCTAACTTCAAGATTCGAACACAATGGATCCAAATCATGCAAGGCATCTCGTTCTCTGGAAACACTGGAGATGGTTGCATGGACCATCTGAAGTGATTCAAGGCACTATGCCGATTGGTACCACAAGCCGGAGCTACGCTCGATGCAATCATGCTCTGACTTTTCAACTTCACTCTATCTGGAAAGGCACTAAGCTGGTATAACTCTTTAGATGGAGAGCCAATCACCACCTGGACTCCCTTGGAAGAAATTTTTTTGGAGATGTTCTTTGCTCCCTCATTGACTTACCAGAGTAGGGGACAGATCAACCAGTTCCTCCAACTTCATGGAAAGTCACTAGCAGAATCATGGGAAAGATTTAAGGAACTTCTGAGAAAATGCCCACATCACGGAGTCTCACAAAACCAGCTCATAGAAACATTCTATAGTGGGGTAAGTAATGAATAAAAATAATTTTTTGGATTCCTCATCTAGAGGAAATTTCATGAGACAGAATTATGAGGACGCCTGGAAGATTCTTATGCTCGAAGCCGAGAACCAATCTAATTGGGGAAGGCCATCTACAAGAGGAGTCCTAAAAGTCTGCAAAGTTGAAGAATCTGTAAAAGTGAAAGCCATTGTTGAAGCTCTGAAAACCATAGTTCATAAGCAGCAAGCCCTTAAAACATCATTTGGAGAATATGACAGGAAGAAGAACTCCCAAGTTCAACAAGTCAAAGCAGCTACTGAGACTTGTGAAGCTTGTCATGCATCGGATCACCCCACATTATCATGTGGCCTTTTATATGATGTGATGATGAATCTGCAGACACCTCAGCCAAAATATGAACCAATCATTGAACAACCCGAGGATCAGCTGCCAGAGTAGGTTAACTCTATCCACACCATACCAGGTCAATCATACTATAACACGGATCAACTGAGAAACCACCATGGGTTTCAGTGTGGGAATCCCACGGGAATTGCCAAACCGCAACACCAAACACAAGGATGGTCTTCTAATAGACCGCCACCTGGATTCCAGAGCAATTATAACCAAAACCAAGGAAACTATAGAGGTGGGTTTCAAAGATTTGTCTACCCAATAAATTCTTCTTCATACTATCAATACACTCACCCTCCATTGCACCCACAATTGTAACAACCTCAGTCACAATAGCCACAAATTCAACAACTTCAGTTGCCAGCACTTCAACAGTAGCAACCTCAAGGACAACAACAAATTACACAGTATCAACAAAAGAATGCTCAACCTCCATCAAAAAATGAGTTGTCTCTGATAAGGAAAATGTTACAATATCAACAAACCATGCTTGCCAACCAGCAGGCTCAACAGAAAGTTGTAGAGACCCAATCTGCACAAATTACAGCTCAGTTGAAACCTCCAGTGGGTACTTTTGCCGGTCAGCCGGAAATAAATCTGAGACATGATTAACACAGACCAGAACAACTGAATATAGTTACCACAAGATCTGGTCATGTTCTTACTGAAGCTACCAAAGTCATTCAGGAAGACAAAGATACCACAAAAATCATCCCAACTATAAACATATATCAAGAAATTGAAAAATATGTAGAGGCTGAGAAGAAGAAGGACAAAGAACTAGTTTCCAAAGAACCAAAAGTCCCACCATACAAGCCCAGGATACACTATCTAGGTAGATTGAGAGAGACTAAACTGGATACTAGATTCCTAAAGTTCAAAGAAGAGATGAAGAAGCTATATGTTGATATCCCGTTCCTTGACGCTCTCTCCGAAATCCCAGCTTGGTCTAAATATCTGAAGACTTTGCTATCAAAGAAATACATGACCGATGAACACGAGACCATCAAATTAGCTCAGACTACTTTTGATATCATCCTCAACAGAATGCCAAAAAAACAGAAGGATCATGGCTCCTTCGACATCCAATGTTCTATCAGAAACACCTCTTGCAAGAAAGGATTAGCTGATTTGGGGGCCAGCATATCTATTATACCCTTTTCTATGTGTAAAAGACTGGGCTTTACCGATTTGCTACCCACAACAATGACAATCTAGTTGGCTGATTCTACCATTACTGTACCTTTGGGAATTATTGAAGATATCCCAGTGAGAGTAGGAAGAGACTCTTATGTCCCTTGTGATTTTATTGTTATGGACATAAAATAAGATCTGAGATATCCAATAATATTTGGCAGACCTTTCCTTGCGACAAGCAGAGCACTAATTAATGTCGAAGCAGGCACAATTACCTTAAGGCTAGGGGAGGAAACTATTCAATTCAGAGTCTTTGACAGTCTAAAAAGTCCCAGCATCCACGAAGAACTCTTTCTTCTTCAGGCAACTAATAAAATGTCCCAGCTAAAGAAAGAAACTCCCGAACCATCTGATGCTCTGGAGAACGCCCTGATGAACCCAGACGCCGAATCTTCAACCGACGAACCAGTTCAACAATGTCTAAAATATCTAGAACAAGTCGAAGAAGAACCGGAAGCTACCTTTGAGATGTTGAAATCTGTCACCACTCTAGAGACTATTGAAGTGCCCAAGGCACCTGAAATGAAAGTCCTACCAGCTGGACTCAAACATGTCTTTCTATATGAAGAAAAACTATGTCCAGTCATTATCAGTTCCACTTTGATAGATGACTAGGAAGAAAGACTCGTTAAATTAAGAAAGCACAAGAAAGCCATTGGATATAAGATGATCAATCTAACTGGGGTAAATCCATCTTTGTGCATGCACATATTACCTATGATGGAAGAGTTTAAACCATCACGGGAGCACCAAAGGAAGATAAACCTGAATCTTAAAGAGGTAGTTCGCCTCGAGGTTCTAAAACTTCTAAAAGCTAGTATTATCTATCCGATTCCCAACTCCCAATGGGTAAGTCCAGTCCAGGTAGTTCCTAAATAGGGGGGACCATCATTATTTTGAATGATAAAAATGAACGGGTACCCACCCGTACGGTTACTGGATGGAGGATGTGCATAGACTATAGAAAATTGAACAAGACAACAAGGAAAGACCACTTTCCTTTACCTTTTCTTGATGAAGTCCTTGAACATCTAGCTCACTAGAAATTCTTTTGCTATCTTGATGGCTACTCAGGATTTTATCAAATTCCGATACACCCTGAAGATCAAGAAAAGACAACTTTGACCTGCCCTTTCAGAACTTATGCCTTCAGGAGGATGCCCTTTGGGCTATGTAATGCACCCGCAAAATTCTAGAGATGTATCTCTTCCATATTTGCATGTTTAACTGAATCTATCATGGAGGTATTCATGGATGACTTCTCAGTCTATGGATATTCCTTCGATAATTGTCTACTTAATCTCAGTAAAGTGCTATAAAGATGCAAGGAAACAAATCTGATCCTTAATTGGAAAAATGTCACTTTATGGTGACAGAAGATGTTGTCCTCGAGCATCGGGTGAGTGAATGACGCAATTTTACTATACTCTAAAACGCAAGTGAACGCGTCGAGTAGTACAGGCCTTTGTGAGGCCCGAGTCGAACACAGGGATACTCGGAATTGTTGGTGACTCCTACTAACTAGTCGCGATCAGCTACGCCGATTAACAAGTTGAGAGTTGTTGTTAAAACTAAAAGAAAAATAAAAACAAAACAAAAGAAGCAATCGATTAAATGTTGGTTTAATCAATTCAAAAGGTATCTTTAGGATTGTGGTTTCATCGCGGATTTTCATTGTATTAAATTTTATATAATGCCTCAATTTTATCTCTCTATCTGGGTAGTGGCCTGAAAACAGAATTGCCCACTGTCGTGGTGCAATTGACTACCTAGGTCTAGGTAGGTTCCACTGTCGTAGTAACCTATACCCTAAACTCGGTGCATTATGAACGATCTCTCAGTATCCACCTGAAAACCTCTAGAGGGGGGGTGAATAGAGTTTTATAATGATTTTAAAGTAATTTAAACTCAAACAACCAAAGTAAAGATTGAGAAGAGGAACACAGGTGTTTAGAGTGGTTCCACCTTAGCAAATACTAAGGAGTCAGTCCACTACCCGGTTGCTTACCCAACTGGGATTTTGAAAGTACTAAATTTTATTACCTCTTAAAGGATGTTACATAAAATTTACAATACTTTCTAAACACCCTTTGGACAGCCTTCACCCTGAAGTAGTCTTGCCAACCTCGAAGCAGCCTTCCTTGAAGTAACTTCAAGCTCCCCCTTGAAGTAGCCTTCCTCTCGAAGTAGCTTCCCGTTAAGACAGCCTTCCAAAGTAGTCCAAAGTCCTCCTCTTCACACGAAGAGCTTCAACCTCTCCAATCCGCAGCCTCCTACCTGGAGTAGCAAGGAGAGTACAAGTAATACAAGGAAAAAGAAAGGAATAAAAGAAAATACAACTTATCCTTGTAGCTCAAGGCTTGATTTCCCTAGATCAAGCGTTTGGATTTTCCTAGCCAATATGATGGACTTGTGATTGCTAGGGTTAGGAAAATCTAGCCTATAGGACGAGCTTGAGCTAAAGGGAAATGGCCAATTGATTACAAAGCTCAGTTCACACAGATTGCACAAGAGGGCTCAAGTATTTTCTCAAGTATAGCAAGTGTAAGAAGTGTATCCTAGTGTCCTATGGCTTGTCCTATTTATAGGAATGGCCTAAGTATGCTTAAGGACATTCTAGACAACTTCTAGGGGGTTCCTAGTGCTTAACTAGCCGTTAGGAATAAGTTAGGCGCATTAGCAACGGCTAGTTAATTAATTCTGCAGTTGCTGTCAGAGACCATCTCGGTCGAGGACTTGTCGACCGAGATGCCCAGTCGGTCGAGGATTTTTCGACCGACAGGCTCTCTGGATTTAACGTTTATTTGCAACTGTCAACTGTTGTGTCTAACGGCTACTTTTGGTCAATCTCGGTCGAGAGGTTTGTCGACCGAGAGTGTCTCGGTCGAGGAGTGTGGTCGACCGAGATTTACTCTGTTTTCAATCTTTTAATTAAGATACTAAGTGTGTGCATGAGTGTGCATTATGTGATCCTATTAGAAGGAGATGACCTAACTAAGTGTGATGTTTAGCTAGGGAGATCTAACGCTTGATTTACATGAAGTCTAAGTACTTGTACATTATATATTTGTACAAGTTTACAAATGATTACATTGCATGACATTTACAAATCATTCAAGCGTATGGATTCCCTAGGACTTTGTCATCACCTTGTTCCTGCACACTTAAGTAGCTCGTTAGATTAATAAGAATGAAATGTTTGTCATCATCGAAACAAAGGGATTTTATAGATGTCCATTTAGCCAACAATCTCCCCCTTTTTGAAGATGACAAACATTTCCAAAATATGAATAGAGGAAATATAAAACATATAAATGCCATACCTTTAGATTGCCGTGTGGAACTTTTCCTCTTATTTATAAAATGTGTGCTTAGTATCCCCAATGAATTATGGAGCATGAAATCCAGTTCATTTGGGAATATAGCAACTTTCAATGTAAAGCCAAGAGTATATCTATGAAACTCATTGATTGAGTTTGTCATAAATATTAAGTTATAGTTTTATATATCTCTCCCCCTTTGTCATCTCAAAAAGATAACCGTTTTATTAAAAACTCCCTCTTAATTAGATATCCCATCAAAAACAAACGAAAAAGATGTCCATTGAATAGCCAAAATGTAAAGCAATGAAGTTTACGAAAATGATGTCCAAAGAAGCATATTTGGCAAAGCTTGTTTTAGGTCACCCTTGACTAGGATTTTTATCTAATTTATCCACAATTTGTTTCTCAATCATTCGCAAAGGATGTTAAGCCTTGAAATGATATGAGATTCCCTTAAGCTTAGAGTACCTAAAAATGTCTCCATCCAAAAGCAAGGGATGTTAAGCCCCATTTTGGGTAGAGAATTCCTTTAAATACAAGATACCATTTTCAATAAAGTCATAAATTTCGTGAAAAATTTTTTAGCTAAACATGGTGATTACAATATTTTTGTAAGCTTCTTCAAACAAATGGTCAAAGTTTTGATGATCTCCCCCTTTTTCTTATGCTTTGCTCCCCCTTAGATAGATATCTCAAATGAAAGCTTGAATACTGAGCAAGTATATAAAATGTCCAAGATTTAACAAAGATGTATGCAATTTTATGTCAATCTGGAGAAACAGAAACCCAGTCGGTCGACAGTTGCTCGACCGACAATGTTCTCGGTCGACTAGTTGCTCGACCGAGAAAGTTTCTGGAGAACTATTTGGAAATTCAATTACAATTGTAATAGTTGCCTGTTTTAATTATTATTCCCTTCATTTGTTATGCTCTACAATAATGAACTTATAATCCATATTTTGAAGATGTCTCATATGCCAAGTGAATCAAATAAAAATTGGCAAATTTCATTCAATAGCATGAAGAGGATTACAATCATATAGAATTTGACTAATCATTTTTATTACAACTATTACAACTCCAACACTTCACAAGAAAGATTTAAGAATTACATCGATGTCCGGATCTTTCCCAAGAAATGGCTCGGCTCCATAGTATTGGACCAGAGTTTGCCAATCCAAAGCACCAGTTGTAGTCAACGCATATGCTTCCAGGAAAGTGGGAACTCGGTCAAATCGGAAGTGAGCAGCTATGTCTTGCAATTGTATGGAAGAAAATTGAGTATGTGCAAGATCCATTGAAGGTGAAGGTGGAGGTTGATAGTAGTTGTATGAGGGGTTAAATGGGTTGAGCATGCCAGGGTTTAAAGAATGCGGATATTCATCGGTTTGGCCAGGAGAAAGGTTTTGCATTCTTTGATTTAAGTATGTCATGGCATGGTGATTGTAGTTTAATTGTCTACTAAGATGGTATTGGGAGCCAGCAATATAAGTAAGGGTATTTTGGATGGGATCAATGGAAAGGTTAGTAGGAGGAGGGGGTGGTATATCCTGATGTGATGACTCTCCTTCTACTCTTGCCCTTTTATGGCCAAAGTCAATCCCCATCTTCTCTACGGTGTTCTTACTTATCTTTGGTGGTCTACGCTCCCATATGTATCCCATGTCTTCAATGTTTGACTTAAGACAATGTTGAGTAATCTGGCATACAAAATCGGCATATGGTGGATTGCCAGAAAACTCAAGCATATTTTTAAGTACTATGCGAATGAAGTTGATGGGAATTTCTTTTATGATAGCATAAATTAGACACATACGGAAAATAGGAACCTCGGATTTATTGGCTCGTGGATGTATGTTGGTGGAAACGATGAGGTTTACTATTCTACATGCTGGTTTTAGGTTTATTGCATAATAGGTTCCCCTATATTCATGACAAGTGGTATTGGCTTGAAATATGGCTCTTTTTATATCACTAAGGCTAGTGGTGTGGTCATCATGGGAAAATAAATTTATTGGATTGCCGGTGGTAAGGTCAAGGAAATCTTGATATTCATCTATATCAATTTCAAGCATGATCAGTTAATATTTATTCCATACATACAATGTAAAGATTTACAGCAGTCTGAGAACAGTGATATGCTCAGTCGACAGTTGCGCGACCGAGGATCATTCGGTCGACAACTTCTCGACCGATCAAGTTTCTGGAAACTGTTTCAGAAATATATTTCAAGTGCAATATAGGCTGTATCTTATTCAATTATTTCAAAGATCAGTTTGAGATAAACATATGTGTATCAAGGTGCTATTAAATCTTTTGATTTTGTTATCCCTAAATGTTAAGTTGAGATAGACATAAGGATATACAAATTAAGGTCTTTGGTCATATCTCAACTTAGTCGAACCTATTTAATTTGGGGGTTTTGGAACCCATACCATCTCGAAATTCTTTTTCTTGTATGGGCATGAAAACGAATAATGTCCAAGGCGTGAGCAATAATGACAACAAATTGAATCAACCTCAAGCCTTTTTCTTTGGTTTTGATCTAGGTTGTTCTTGGGTATATACATTTTTGTGCCTCTAGGTATATAAACAGATTGACTCGCTTGTGTTCTTCTAGGTTGTTGATGGGATTTCTCATTAGGCTTATAACCTAGTCCTCTTCTCCCTATTTGATGATAGGAATTTTCTAATATTCTATCAAGGATTCCATTGTTGCTTAACTTACTAACTTCTTGTTGCAACTTAACGATCTCATCCATTCTATTCTTGATATCTAATTTTGCTTGGTCTAGATTGGATGATAACATATTTCTTTCTTTCACTATATTGTCATAATCTACATGGGTGCACAATATAGGTTGTTTTTGAATATCATTTAATTTTGTAAGCAATTCAGCTTTTTCTTGACATAGAAGATCATAGTTTGTTTCTAGAGTAAAGATCTTTACTTCACTGTTACTTAGAGATGATTTCAAGGTACGATTATCAGACATAATGCTATCTTTTTCAAAACCAAGAGTATTCAATTTAGCATATAAATCGTCATTTTCGGATGTAATAGCAAGAAGTCTAGCATTTAGATCATCATTTTCTTTACTAGATTTCTTTAACTTCTTTTTGCATTCAACATATTTATTATGTGTTTCTTCAATAATAGCAACTAACTCCTCCTTGGGTAAATCAAGCAAGCTTACCTCTTCTTCTTCTTCCTCACTTATTGTAGCAACGAAACATTCTTTATGTGTATCTTCTTTCTTTGACTTCCATGGACATCTAGACGTAGAGTGCTTTGTTCCTAAGCACCAATTGCAACTTGTCGAACTTTTGTCCATGCTCCTTTTCTTGTGGTTGTAGTCACCTCCTCCCTTTATCTTCTTCAAGACCTTGTTAGGGCTCCTTGAAGCCTGCTCTGATACCAATTGAAAACCTCTAGAGGGGGGGTGAATAGAGTTTTATAATGATTTTAAAGTAATGTAAACTCAAACAACCAAAGTAAAGATTGAGAAGAGGAACACAGGTGTTTAGAGTGGTTCCACCTTAGCAAATACTAAGGAGTCAGTCCACTACCCGGTTGCTTACCCAACCGGGATTTTGAAAGTACAAAATTTTATTACCTCTTAAAGGATGTTACATAAAATTTACAATACTTTCTAAACACCCTTTGGACAGCCTTCACCCTGAAGTAGTCTTGCCAACCTCGAAGCAGCCTTCCTTGAAGTAACTTCAAGCTCCCCCTTGAAGTAGCCTTCCTCTCGAAGTAGCTTCCCGTCAAGACAGCCTTCCGAAGTAGTCCAAAGTCCTCCTCTTCACACGAAGAGCTTCAACCTCTCCAATCCGCAGCCTCCTACCTGGAGTAGCAAGGAGAGTACAAGTAATACAAGGAAAAAGAAAGGAATAAAAGAAAATACAACTTATCCTTGTAGCTCAAGGCTTGATTTCCCTAGATCAAGCGTTTGGATTTTCCTAGCCAATATGATGGACTTGTGATTGCTAGGGTTAGGAAAATCTAGCCTATAGGACGAGCTTGAGCTAAAGGGAAAATGGCCAATTGATTACAAAGCTCAGTTCACACAGATTGCACAAGAGGGCTCAAGTATTTTCTCAAGTATAGCAAGTGTAAGAAGTGTATCCTAGTGTCCTATGGCTTGTCCTATTTATAGGAATGGCCTAAGTATGCTTAAGGACATTCTAGACAACTTCTAGGGGGTTCCTAGTGCTTAACTAGCCGTTAGGAATAAGTTAGGTGCATTAGCAACGGCTAGTTAATTAATTCTGCAGTTGCTGTCAGAGACCATCTCGGTCGAGGACTTGTCGACCGAGATGCCCAGTCGGTCGAGGATTTGTCGACCGACAGGCTCTCTGGATTTAACGTTTATTTGCAACTGTCAACTGCTGTGTCTAACGGCTACTTTTGGTCAATCTCGGTCGAGAAGTTTGTCGACCGAGAGTGTCTCGGTCGAGGAGTGTGGTCGACCGAGATTGACTTTGTTTTCAATCTTTTAATTAAGATACTAAGTGTGTGCATGAGTGTGCATTATGTGATCCTATTAGAAGGAGATGACCTAACTAAGTGTGATGTTTAGCTAGGGAGATCTAACGCTTGATTTACATGAAGTCTAAGTACTTGTACATTATATATTTGTACAAGTTTACAAATGATTACATTGCATGACATTTACAAATCATTCAAGCGTATGGATTCCCTAGGACTTTGTCATCACCTTGTTCCTGCACACTTAAGTAGCTCGTTAGATTAATAAGAATGAAATGTTTGTCATCATCGAAACAAAGGGATTTTATAGATGTCCATTTAGCCAACAATCTCCCCCTTTTTGAAGATGACAAACATTTCCAAAATATGAATAGAGGAAATATAAAACATATAAATGCCATACCTTTAGATTGCCGTGTGGAACTTTTCCTCTTATTTATAAAATGTGTGCTTAGTATCCCCAATGAATTATGGAGCATGAAATCCAGTTCATTTGGGAATATAGCAACTTTCAATGTAAAGCCAAGAGTATATCTATGAAACTCATTGATTGAGTTTGTCATAAATATTAAGTTATAGTTTTATATATCTCTCCCCCTTTGTCATCTCAAAAAGATAACCGTTTTATTAAAAACTCCCTCTTAATTAGATATCCCATCAAAAACAAACGAAAAAGATGTCCATTGAATAGCCAAAATGTAAAGCAATGAAGTTTACGAAAATGATGTCCAAAGAAGCATATTTGGCAAAGCTTGTTTTAGGTCGCCCTTGACTAGGATTTTTATCTAATTTATCCACAATTTGTTTCTCAATCATTCGCAAAGGATGTTAAGCCTTGAAATGATATGAGATTCCCTTAAGCTTAGAGTACCTAAAAATGTCTCCATCCAAAAGCAAGGGATGTTAAGCCCCATTTTGGGTAGAGAATTCCTTTAAATACAAGATACCATTTTCAATAAAGTCATAAATTTTGTGAAAAATTTTTTAGCTAAACATGGTGATTACAATATTTTTGTAAGCTTCTTCAAACAAATGGTCAAAGTTTTGATGATCTCCCCCTTTTTCTTATGCTTTGCTCCCCCTTAGATAGATATCTCAAATGAAAGCTTGAATACTGAGCAAGTATATAAAATGTCCAAGATTTAACAAAGATGTATGCAATTTTATGTCAATCTGGAGAAACAGAAACCCAGTCGGTCGACAGTTGCTCGACCGACAATGTTCTCGGTCGACTAGTTGCTCGACCGAGAAAGTTTCTGGAGAACTATTTGGAAATTCAATTACAATTGTAATAGTTGCCTGTTTTAATTATTATTCCCTTCATTTGTTATGCTCTACAATAATGACCTGGGGGTCGATAGTATCGACTCCGGACAATGCAAAAGTGCCTGAAAAAGTGCCGAAACATGTGTATAAGTCCGGGGATTATATAAAATCATATAAATATTATAAAAGAAGTATAATTTGATGCAAAAAGAGTTTAAGGGCCAACTATAGTGAATTATGCAAATATAATCAAGAAAATGACAAATACATGCATAAAACAGATATAAAATAAGCCTATAAAAGTGACTCAAAACCCATGCATCAAACTCCCCTAAGCTTAAACCTTGCTCGTCCTCGAGCAACAAAACTTTGGATTTGGTTGAGATAAGTCAGCAACAGGACATAAATACATGAAATGAATCTACATCATCCCCACTTTCTTTCCACAAACCAGCCCTCATTGACCACTGAACACTAACTGCCATCCAGGCGACCAAAGACCTATTTAAAAGATGTCCATCCCCCAATCAATGAAACACTATCAATTAAAGCAGTTAATATGATAAACTCATTTGGTCCATACTTGATGCATCTTGTGATCTCCTATCTACCTTGCTCATTTCCTAACTACCATAAATGGAAGCAGATCTCCTGATATTAATGAATGAGGAGAATATCATGGGTGGCCTACCAATTAGAGCAACGGGTGGATGGGATAGGTGGTTGTGGAAGAGATGGAAGCACATAATATTCAATCATGCAATACAAAAATTAATGACCTATCATGATGCAAAATGCAAGTGAAAATGTCCTAATGTTACATTTTTGGTGGAATGATGCATGCACTATCATTTCATCTCAAGGTGAGATGGAATATCTAAGAAAACTACACCATGTGCTTATTTTTCTTAGTATGTAAGTGAGAACATGTTCCTTTCTCCCTCTCATTCCTACTTACTTCTCAATTATTTTTTTTCTTTTTTTTCTTCTCTTTTTTTCAATTTTTTTTCAAGCCCTTATTTTCATAGATGACAATGAATTATATGTCGGGCTCACTTCTTGTTACATACTTGTGCATCTGAATCATTCTATTTGGAGGGTATGGAACAAGTTCATCACCTTTAATGTTTTCAGAGTAACATAAGATACATGGTGTACAATATGCTCAAAAGATGTAAATGCAACTACATAATGACAGTTATGCAACTACTATGACATGCACCTAAGGATAATGTGCATGTATAACTACTCTATCTTTTTTTTTCATTCTCATGCAAAAAATGTGAAAATAGTTGTAATGCAAGACCTATCTACATGAGATGCAATCAAAAAGTGAAAGACAATAATGTGCTCCCATTTCTTATGGTGGAGTGTGAATGAAATTGCGGTGGATCAGATCACAAGACTAATTGACAGAACCTTTCGAAAATATCATATGTCCCTCTCTAAAGACCTGTGTACATGGTAACTGAACGATTTCTCTCTTAAACTTTAGTCTAAGGTCACGTTAGCGTTTGGTCAGTTTGGGCTCAAACATCCTTGTCAATCACTTTTCCTTAGACAATAAAGATGGTCATTCATGTCCCCGTGTCCTGAAGCTGACTCACCCAAGCACTTCCTCAGTTATGCAACTCAATTACTCACAAGAATAAGCTCAAAAAGTTTTCAATATGCTCATATTTTCATGTGCCCACAACCTAAGAGTAAAACTTTCAATTGAAACCATGCATTTATTGCTCCACAGATTACACTAGATAGATGTGGATCCTACAAAAGTGGTAAACCTAGAAATAAAAACAAATAATAATTCAAAAATAAAATCAACATGAATAAGTAAGTAAAAACTAAGATAGAGGGTTGTTCCAACACCCCCCCCTAAGCTTGAATATGACTATGGCCTCATAGTCAACATTCTCACTTAAGAGGTGGAACAACGGTACCATTCGCTTTGAAGTGTGGCGAAGAAGGATGGTTAGATGCTCAAGTAGACCAAGTGATGCTTGCTATCTCCCTCCTTTTTGTGGCCCACTTTTGTGTCTTAGTGGTTCTAAGACGTGACTTGCTTCATCCATCTTTTCTCTGCAAAAAACGGTTCGAAAAAATCTCGTTTTGATACCTTTTATGGCCTATTTTATGTAGCTGTCCTGCAGGTGTCGATACTATCGACCAAGGTCGATGGTATCGACCCAGACTCAGCGATTTTGTTGAATCGACGCATCTAAAAGCCTGGGAACTCAAAAGTGTCGATACTATCAACCCTAGGGTCGATGGTATCGACTTTACTGGCACCAATTTTTCTGTAAATCTTCAGGAATCTCGATACTATCGACCCTAGGGTCGATGGTATCGACTTTTCTTCAGCGTTTACTTCTCCAAACTCGATACTATCGACATGGGTGTCGATAGTATCGACCTTAACATTCTGCACACTTCAAAACACGAGTTAGGGTACCATTTTTACAAAAATTATCAAAACCTAAGCAAAAACTAAGTACATAAACATAAAAGAACATAACCAAACATAAAATTGAACCTAAAGTTGGGTTGCCTCCCAACAAGCGCCCTTATTTAATGTCCTAGGCTTGACATAAAGATACCTTTAACCTGGGTTGTCAAGAGATGTCTCCAATGAGTCATGTGGCAATTTGAATTGAACTCGATCTTGTCCAATCCCCAAGGTCAATGTACCTCTCCCAATGGCAGCGATGACATCAGCCGTAGCTTGGAACGGCCTTCCCAATAGCATCTCGCAACTTTGGAGTTGTGGCATGTCCATGACAACAAAATCTACCGGGAAGATGAACATGTCTACCTTGACGAGTACATCCTCGCACACTCCATATGGCCTTATAATGGACCCATCCGCCAACTCAATTGTTGCCGCCGATTTCTTTATCTCCTTCAACCCAAGCTTTTGAAATGTGGACAGAGGCATAAGATTAATGCTGGCACCCGAATCACACTGTGCTTGTGGAAAATGTTGGTCGCCTATTGAACATGGGATATAAAAACTCCCCGGGTCTTTCTTCTTCTCTGGTAAGCTCCCAAGAATGATTGAGCTCACCATTTCATTCATCCTGCATACATCAGTATCTTTGATCTGCCTCTTTTTGTTGATTATATCTTTAATGAACCTCCCATAGGCGGGAACCTTCTCAATCATTTCCACCAGTGGAATGTTGATATGCAACTTGTGGAATATTTCCAAGAATTTCCTATAGTGCCAGTGCTCCTTCTTTGGCCCTGGATTTCCTAGACTTGACACAACTGCTGCACTCACACGCCTGTGAGGTGGCACATATGAGCTTTTCGGGGCCAACTCCCCTAAGCTTGCTTCAATCACTCCCTCTGACGTGGGCTTGGGCGAGACATCATCAACAGCAATAGCTTGTTGTGGTTTCTCTCTCGCATTAGATGTTTCCACACGTGCACAAACAGCCTTCCATTGTTCTTCCTGCCTAGATGGAGATGCAATATTCATAACTCGCTGTGATTTTCTAAAGAACGGGTTTCCGCCCAGCAGTCCATAGTAAGTGCGTGGATACGGTATCGCCGGTGATGCATGAGTATTAAAAGTCATTTTTCTTTCTACTTTAGCTTCTTGCACCTGAGATTCCTCCTCATTGCTTACCACAAACATATACTTGACCTGATGGTGTGCTTGGGCCACGTTTGCATTCTCGGCTGGTTTCTGCTGGTTGGCGTGCTTGATGGCCACCACCTCACTTGAAATCTGAGCCACGGTGGTTTCTAATGCCCGCATCTGTGCTCCATGGCTTTGTAGCGTCTGCCCAAATTTGGTTACAATATCACCTTGAGATTGTAATTGTTTACCAAACATAGCCATCATCTCCTGATTCTGCTGCACTATTTGACTCAGTAATTCAGTGTTCTTATCTTCAGCTCTAGGCTGTGGCTTCGCCTCCGGATCCTGTAGAAAATTGTTAGGATCCTTCCAGGAGAACTTTTTGTCCTTCCTCCATGCATAGTCATTGTTTCTGTAGCCCTGTTGTTGCATGTACTTTACTTGGGCTTCCTCATCCTCAGATGAATCTTCCTTAGCTAGCAGCTTCTTGGCTAGCAGATCTAACTTGTCGTTCAGCTCCTTAATTACTTTGGATTCACCTGCAACTCTGACCTGCTCCACAGTGCCTCTTTCACCCCATGACTGTTTCCTAGCCATGTTCTTTAATATCTCCCAACATCTGGTGTCCGTATTGTTCAGAAAGAATCCTGACCCAGCTGAATCCAGATTACTCCTATCGTGCTCGGAGAGAGCAAAATAAAAGATCTTCACCTGCGTCTCTTTATCCAACCCATGATGTGGGCACCTCCTCAGCATAACCTAAAATCTCTCCCAGGTCTCAGAATATGTCTCACCAGCCTGTTTGGTAAAGTTGTGAATCTTCCGGATCATGTCGTTAGTCTTCTGAGGAGGGAAGAACCTCTCAAAGAAGACCTCCACCATATGGTCCCAGGACTCCACGAACTCATCATCTAAATTGTGTAACCACTCTCGCGCCGCTCCCGCCAATGAACTCGGGAAAAGCTTGAGATACAGTGCATCCTGTGGAAACCTATCAATTTTGACCATGTCACAGTTCTCAACAAACTGGCTGATGTGCGCGACGGGATCCTCATTCTTCAGCCCATGAAATGCATTTGATTTCACCAAATTAATCAACGCTGGATCGATCTTATATGTCGGTATGTTGATCGCCTACTTTTTATAGGCCCCTTTGAAGCTGGTGAGGAAGAAGCTTTGATCTTCTCCCATATGGTCTATGGCTCGGCCATGTCTTCTGGTTCAGATTCAGAATCTATCTCTTCTTGGTACTCGTGCTCAGAATGCTCCTCGTCCTCAGGTCCCGGAAATGGAACCTCGGGTGTGCGATTGTCGTAGTCTGTACTACGTGTATGCACCATACACAGTACCTGAAATAAGAAAATTCGAGTTCAGTACTATGCTTAGACGAGTATAACAATTATAGTGCAATGTAAAAATATTTGAATTCGAATGAAAATTAAAAAGAAATTTGTGGCCTAGAGTGGCCGCTCGTAGCACTCGAAGTGCCAACAATTTGCCGTATCCCCGGCAACGGCGCCAAAAACTTGACGCAATTTTACTATGCGCTTAAACGCAAGTGAACGCGTCGAGTAGTACAGCCCTTTGTGAGGCCCGAGTCGAACACAGGGATACTCGGAATTGTTGGTGACTCCTACTAACTAGTCGCGATCAGCTAAGCCGATTAACAAGTTGAGAGTTGTTGTTAAAACTAAAAGAAAAATAAAAACAAAACAAAAGAAGCAATCGATTAAATGTTGGTTTAATCAATTCAAAAGGTATCTTTAGGATTGCGGTTTCACCGTGGATTTTCATTGTATTAAATTTTATATAATGCCTCAATTTTATCTCTCTATCTGGATAGTGGCCTGAAAACAGAATTGCCCACTGTCGTGGTGCAATTCACTACCTAGGTCTAGGTAGGTTCCACTAGCGTAGTAACCTATACCCTAAACTCGGTGCATTATGAACGATCTCTCAGTATCCACCATTAATTTTACACCACCTTGGTCAAGGGATTAATCGATTAATGTAGATTTCATCTCTTTTCAGTCGTTAATTCTTCTTTCAAAGTGATTAAGGGCATTAGGTTATTATTATGGTGATCAAGCATAATAATATATGGAGAAAATGAAAGTATACCACGGATTTAAGAGATAAAATATGAATTACTATTATAAAATTGTCATACAATGAATCCCCGGGCTACTCCCGGTCCTAAAGACAAAGGGGATTAGCCCTGCATGGTCATCTCAATGAAAGAAAGAGGAGTAGAGAAGAAAAACATGGGAAACATGGAGCAAACTCGTGTAACCCCTAATACAAAGGTGTTCCTGGAGATCCTCCTCGAGAAACGTGCGTTTTGCAGTCTTCCGGCAGCAAAATCGCCCGTCGGAGGTGCCCGGATCGCCCGGTTGACGGCCTTCATCTCTCGTCTCCTATCTCTCTCTCTCCTTCTTGGATGTTGTGCAACACAATGTCCTCTCCCACTCGGGCCGTCCGTGCTCTTCTTAGGTCATAGGACCACTTTACGGCTCTGAAAAAGCTCAACCGTCGGATTAAAACGCTCCATTTTAGTGCTGAAAATCGCCAGATCTCGATGCTGTCGATAGTATCGACCCCAAGGTCGATGGTATCGACCATGGCACAGGTTATTCCTTCCAAGATCGCGTTTTGGGGTTGCTTTTTGATGAAATGTCGATACTATCGACCTGGGGGTCGATAGTATTGACTCCGGACAATGCAAAAGTGCCTGAAAAAGTGCCGAAACATGTGTATAAGTCCGGGGATTATATAAAATCATATAAATATTATAAAAGAAGTATAATTTGATGCAAAAAGAGTTTAAGGGCCATCTATAGTGAATTATGCAAATATAATCAAGAAAATGACAAATACATGCATAAAACAGATATAAAATAAGCCTATAAAAGTGACTCAAAACCCATGCATCAGTTAACGAGGGATCGAAGTAGACAAAGCAAAAATAGATGTCATTTCAAAGTTGTCACCACCAAAAGAAATCAGAGGAGTACGAGCTTTCCTGGGCCATGCCGGATTTTATCGAAGATTCATTCAAGATTTTTCAAAAATAGCAAAGCCCATGACTCGCCTGTTAACTAAATATGCGGACTTCAATTTTGATCAAAAATGTTTACACAGCTTCACGACTCTAAAAAAATACTTTAGTCTTTGCGCCTATACTAAGAGCTTCTGATTAGTCACAGCCCTTTGAGATAATGTGTGACGCCAGTGACTACGCTATAGGAACAGTACTAGGGCAGAGGATAGATAAGAAGCCTTACGTGATATATTACGCATAAAAAATGCTTGATGAGGCCCAAAAGAACTATACAACTATAGAAAAAGAGTTCTTAGCCGTCATTTATGCTTTTGAGAAATTTCGTTCTTACCTGATCGGATCAAAGGTTACAGTTTACATAGATCATTCAGCAATAAAATATTTGAATCAGAAACAAGACACCAAACCTAGACTTATTCATTGGGTGCTGATGCTTGAAGAGTTTGACCTGGAAATAAAGGACAAAAGTGGGGTGGAAAATGTTGTCATCAATTACTTGAGTCACATTGAGGCTCAAGATGAAGATAATATACCTATCTGCGACTCTCTACCTGATGACCAACTCATGAAGATAACCACTGGATTCCCCTAGTACGCCGACATAGTAAACTATCTGGCTACGGGAATTTTTTATCCTTCTGCTTCCTATCACGACAGGAAGAAATTTTTCCATGACGTCAAGCTGTACTTCTGGGATGAACCATACCTCTTTCTCCTATGCACAGACGGATTATTCCTTTGTTGCCTTCCTGAAGAAGAAATCATCCCAGTCTTGGAACATTGTCATTCTGGCCCCACTGGGGGTCACATGAGTTCAAAGAAGACTGCTCTTAAAGTCTTACAGTCAGGTTTCTTTTGGCTGACAATAGCAAAGGATGCACATGAATTTGCACAATCATGTGGTAAATGTCAGCTCTCTGGAGGGATATCCAAATGGAACGAAATGCCACTAACTCTGTGGCAGGAGATTGAACTCTTCGATGGATGGGGAGTGGACTATATGGGTCCATTTCCCTCATCATATGGATTCTCCTATATATTAGTCACTTTGGATTACGTATCCAAATGGGTTGAATCTATACCTACTGTATCTTGTGATTCTAAGCCGGTTATTAAGTTGTTCAAGGACATCATCTTTCCTAGATTTGAAGTTCCTAGAATAGTCATATCTGACGGAGGGTCACATTTCTTGGAACGAAGCTTCGAAGTCCTTCTAGGAAAATACAGAGTAAAACACAAGATCACCATGCCTTATCATCCACAGACAAGCAGCCAAGTTGAAGTCTCAAACAGACAACTGAAAGCTATTTTAGAGAAGATTGTCAACAAGAACCACACATATTGGTCCATCAAGCTTCTTGATGCTCTCTGGGCATATCGCACTGCTTACAAGACACCAATAGGAACAACTTCGTTCCGTTTGTTGTATAGAATGTCATGCCACCTTCCAGTTGAATTGGAACACAAGGCTTGGTGGGCTATTAAATAGTTGAATTTTGATTCCAAAAGTGTTGACGAATATAGACAACTTCAATCACAAGAACTTGAGGAACTAAGAATGTTTTCTTACCAGAGTGCCAGGATTTACAAAGAGAAAACTAAGATGTGGCATGATGGCCACCTTAAACAAAAGGATATTATAGTCAGAGATAAAGTCCTCATTTTCAACACCAAGCTCAAAATGTTTCCCGGTAAACTTTGCACTAAGTGGTCAGGGCCCTTCACTATCAACCACTTCTGCCCAACTGGAGCCGTCATCATCTTGGATGACAATGGAGGAGAAAGGACAGTCAATGGCCACAGACTGAAGAGATATTATACTCTAGCTGATAAAAGTCCAAGACAAACCATCGACATTCACGACCCCGCTACATCAACCTGATTGAGCCAGAATCTCATCGAGCTAGCAACGTAAAATCAAAGTGCAACTTGGGAGGCAGCCCAAGGACTGAGTATCACCTTTCTATCTCTTTTAATTTCTTTAGTTTCTTTCATTAACTTCTTGCTCAGTTTTGATTAATTCTCTAGATTTATCAATTTCTTGCATAGATAGCATTTTCTTTACTTAGTCATTTTCCTTTCATACATTTTGTTCAGAAAATTTAAAATTAACATAAACAACCTTACAAAAATAAAAATTTCAAAATCTATAACCAAAACAACCTTCTGCCAAATGGTCCTAAAACTGTTTGGACCCTCACGGTCTTGAAACTGTTTGGATCCAAATGGTCTTGAAACTGTTTGAAGCTTCACATAATACAAGAAGTCGCCCTCTCCTTTTCTATAAATATAACCCTACCCCCTCCCTTTTCATTTCTTCAACTCTCTACTTTATCTCATGTGACTTCACTTCTACTCCTTGCTTCTGCTCGTCGCCGCCTACAGCACCATCACAATCTGTGCCTCCTCCTCTGCCACCTGCAGGACCATCATCATCTGTTCCCGCCTCTATTGTGGTCGCGCCATTTCTTCCTAGCTTCAAGCTTCTTCACCCTTTTCCGTGGCTGCTCGCATTGCCAGGTAGAGAGGCGATTTCTTCCATCATCTTCACCGCCTTCTCTTCTTCGCCATCATTTTACCTCTAGCCATCACTACATGCATCCATTGCCACTGATTCTTTCATCATCATTATCACTTCACCTCCCTTCTTCCATTATCAACCACATGTGCGCTTCTCGCGGTCCTGAGACCATGAGACCTCCCTGCGGTTTCACCCTTCATAGTTTTTACCCCTCGTGGTTTTACCCCACAGGGTCTCACTCCACGCGGTTTCGCTCCTCATTGTTTCACTCCTCGTGGTTTCACTCCACACAGTTTCGCTCCTCATTGTTTCACTCCTTGCGGTTTCACTCCACACGGTTTCACCCTTCATGGTTTTTACCCTCATAGTTTCACTCCGTGTGTTTTCTCTCTTCACCGTCCTGAGACCGCATGGCCTTTTCACAGTTCTGAAACCATGTGAACCTCTTCACGGTCTTGAGACCATGATGTTTACATAATCTACACACCACTTACCATTCATACAATAATTCTATTAACATTAAATCTCAATTCTTTCTAATCTATGATTCTTTGTTAACACTTTACAGGATGGCCTCACCTGTGAAGGAAATCACTGAAGCAACTCATTAGACCAAAGAATAGTTTTTGGAGCGCCGATATAGGCTCCAACACATTGTTTACATGTGCGCAAAGATAGGTAAAACTCCAGTAAACTGCCCCAAGTCCTTCACGACCTTGAGCGCGTCAACAAATGCCTGGCTGAGGACCCAGTTGAGGACCTCGAAAATCCTTCCTCAACTGATGAAGGCTCTGACTACGTACCAAACTCCGGTGAAGAATCCCCAACCAACAAGTCCAAGGGGAAGAGGAAGGCTCAGGAGGTTGCAAAGGAACAACCAACCAAAAGATAGGCAAGGAAACAAGTCCAGCCCACAACCTCCAGGGAACCAATCTTAGCAGGACAAGCTACTCCTCCTGCTACCACTACTGCAACAGCACCAACCGATCTTCAAATTCAACATATGGAGGTTGGTGACAAAATTTTGCGGCCGACAAAGTACATCTGCTCCACCATACTGAAGAAGATGGGAGTCTACAACAGAGTTCTTGCCCTTCTTGACGAGGCAAACCCCTCCAAGCTCTATTTTATCGTCGAGAATTCCTATCTCGAGCCCACACTGGAATTCTTTACTCACCTTACCAAAGAACCAGTGGAAGCCAAAGACAAACAAAGGGATGGGGGTGAATGCAAACTTGTAACCTCGCTTTTCGAAAAGTAGGTTATATTGACTTAAAACATGTTGAACAAAATCTTTATTGACAACCCTGACCAGCTTAAGTAGGCTATGGAAGTAGGTCTGGATCACTCATAGTTCAACAAGCATACTTTCTGGAAGTCTCTGAATGGAATCCCCAGTTATGATTCCAAGACTTGCAAAGCCTCCAACATTCACTCTTGTCTGGTGCAAACCCTGCATAGGATTATAACATGTGCACTATTCCCTAGAACAAAGAGTGGGAATGTTCTCGTCTCGGACCTCTTCATACTATGGTCCATCCTAAAGGGGCAGCCAGTCAATATTGGACAGAAATTGATACATAAACATACATCTTATACCCCCGGGAGGGAAATCTGCATGGGTGGTCACGTGACTACAATCCTGAAGTACCACAAGATGGACGGACCACTCAAGAACTACAGTTTGATAAAGTGTGATAACCTAACCAACGAGTAGATTCTAAAAAACACCTATATCATAAAAGAGAAGGATGCAAAACTCCACTATGTTTTCTACCCCACTATCAAAGCATCCAGGACGCTGTTACCGCTTCCCAAACTCACCGATTATAATAAAGACAAGTATCTCTTCACTGAAGAGGAGCTTGCCAACCTACAAGACTATGTAAAAGGGAAGGGACAATAGGCGAAAGAAGGACAAACAGAGCAAAGTGCTATTGCCCTCATGATTAAGAGCAAAGAAAATACCAGTGGTACATCTGTCCAAACTACACATACAAAAGAAACAGTAGTCAGAGACGCCCACCTCCAAGATCACCCCAGGGGCAGAGCACCCCCATAATGAGGACAACATCTTGAACTCGACATCAGAATCATTCACATTAGGTCTAGATGTTGGGACCACACCTACATTTTGCCTCCACCATCCTAGGGATAGAGGGGTCGAGACCTCTATCCTCCACCAATCCTCCATCTTCCACCATTCCGCTATCTTCCACCATTCCGCTATCTTCCACCATTCTACACCACACCACTCTTCCACCATTTTCCACATTACTATCCACCAGCATTCCATTCTCCACACCTTCAACGTCTATCACATCTTCTGATTCACTCCTTTTCTCAGCAGGCGAGCCCATTTTCACCTCAACGTCCGATCTTACCTTCACCTCCACCACCTTCCCTCCTGCATACCCATTTCCATCTTCCATAACTGGGATGTCACCACCACTCTCATCCGCCGCCACCCCAATACTGTTAGTGACTCCCTCTATAGTTGCTATGCTTTTTGCGGGTCAATCAATGGTGTCTCTCTCGCAAGGCACCATCACCCTTCCACCCGGACCCCAGCAACCACACCCATCCTCCACTGGGGTCCCATTTTCATAAGTCGGAGAGGCATTCGGACGTCAATTTGATGCTATTCAAACCGTCCTTTCTGATCCTTCTCAAATCTTACAATCTATTTTTTCATGTGTGTAAGGGCTTTCTATGTAGGTATCCAACATCGACAAGCGAACTCATGCCTTACCAGACCTTCTCACAAGCATTCGAAAATGACAGGAAGCAGCGGTCCAGCAAGTCAACCTCATTGACGATCACTTACGTACCCTACCAGAGTTAATGCTTAGCATGAAAAGCCAGTAAGAAACATTAGTCCAGCAAGTCGACCAGGTCACCAAGCAAACACAACCTTTGCCTGTGACCCTTCGCGAGCTTCAGCAGCAACAAGTTGCAATGAGCATGCGTATGGATCGCATGGAAAGAAAAAGTGACTGATCTAACAGCACGACTCCTCTCTGCTGAAGCATGATACACAGATATCAAGGAAAGCCACGACGCACTGCTCGAAACCCATGGGCACGTGCAAGTGGAACTTGAAGAATTACAAGCTCTCCATAAGCGATGCAACAAAACATCAACAAAAAATATCAAAGACAAGGCAGCAGATGATGAAGATGACGAAGATGACAAAGATGATGATTCTGACTCCTCGGCTGACTCCAACGCCGACAGCTCTTCTTCAAATGACCAACCAGATGACCCAGGCAACGCTGGGTAGGGCACCAGCCGAGGAGCAGTTAACACAGAAAGGGGAGACGGTGGAGACCACCCGAAGAGTGGTAGCAAAGACCACCGTTCTCCCGACACCAACGACAATGTAACAATGTCCTATGTAGACCAATTCTTCTATTTTTCTACTATGGGCTCTCTGGGGGACACAGCCAAAGCCGCAGCTTTTGCTGAGTTTCAACAGTGCATCTTGGAAACAAACACTAGCCCGCTCACAGCAGCTATCACTTTTCAAGAACCATCTGCTCTAGAGCAAGCTGCAGTCCTTCCCCCAGAATAGGAGGATTCAGACAGAGTGAGTCTCGACACCAATGATAGACTCGACTCCGACTCTGATGAGAATGAAGATCTGCCACAATATTTTGATGACGATGAACAGACTTCACTTCATCCTCCAAAAGACCTTCCCCCGCCGCCACCTCTACCTCACAAGATGCATGACTTAGATATGACAGCCATCTCTACAATAGATGTTCAGGACATCTTCATCCTGAACACTATTGTAGACGATGCCAAGGACGGGGGGACATCCTCTACAATAACACAAAGATAAAGAGCAAGTTGACACGCGAATATTTTTGTGTTCTTCTCTGACATCAGTCGGCAGTGAAGATAGCCATCTTCCGTAACCTGCTTGCCAATTCTATAGAGGAATTTTGGATCCTGAAGAAAAAGCAGCCAGTTTTCAACACTTCACCTACTTTAGTATTATGCTTATTAAACAAGGACTTATAGGCAAAGTCCATCAAGCGGCTGCAAACAGGTCTCGTGAGAAAGGCACGCTACATCATGGTGCCTTTCAAAGTTTTCGGCCACTGGCTCCTTATGATTGTTGACACCGAGGCCCGCAACGCCAAGGTGTACAATTTATGTGCCAGTGAGCTTAAGGTGGGAAACATTAACTTCGTTGGTTTAGAAGCCGAAGAAGCACGATGCATTCCCTTCTGGCTTCTCAAAGTCATATGGGATGCCTTCCCATCTCTCACACATGGCTGGAACCAACCATGGTTCAGAATCATCAACCCAGTCATTCAAACGCTAGAAGGCTCAGGGGATTGTGCTCTCTACACAATCAGATTCACTGAGGTGCTTAACAGACACATCCCATTTATCGAGCTAGCTAAGGAATACATGCACGCTTTACGGGGACGATACGCCATGGAACTCATTTGCGACAGACGGTTCTTCAAGGACCCGACAATGGGACATGAGGATGTACCCCGCTATCTATTCTCTGTCATCCAATGTCCTCAAAAGAAACCATTCAGACAAGTTCTAAAGGAGTTGGAGCAACAAAAACAACAGACCGCCACGGTCCCAGAAAAACGACAATGGGACCCCTACACTTTTGATATGGCGGAAGATAAGGGGGACATAGATCTGCTAACAGGAGCTACCATTAATAGATCCTCCAATAATATGGTGCCTCTATCTAATATACCATCGACATTCCCAAACTTTGACCTTGTTGCATGCAAGAGTCTTTTAGATAATAAACTCAGACTCATCATGTCCCGGCTATATGCAAAGAACGATGACCTTGTTTTCCTTGAAGGGAATATTCTTGTAATGGTTGATGCACTCCGTGAGACTGTACAAGTGAAAGGTTCAATGTCTGTGAGCATGATGGCTGCCTACCAATATCTTCTAGCACGGGAGTTGCCTACGGTTTACATGGCATCAGCATACCTGAAGGATGATTTACTCAGCTCAAATAACTTCAAAACCATGGAAGCCCTTATCTCATATCTTAAACATATGACTCCAAAGATCCTCTTGTTTCCATTCGTTCACTTTGAGCATTGAATGTTGCTTGCAACAAACCTACATAACGGAACTACAGTTATCTAATATAGTTCTGATAGCCAGATCAATCTAAACCAGAGAGAGTATGACATCATAGCAAAGATGCCCATGGAGGAAGTGGCAAAGGATTGTGTTGAACAACTAAACGATCTTCTCAGCAAACACAGAAAGGCATACAACAGAGAACATTTCAAGTGCCCAGCCTTCTGCCACAGATGTCCCCAGCAAATTAGAGAATCAAACGATTGCGGATTCCATGTCCTTTACTAAATGTATACCCTCACTGTTCTTGGAAAATGTGTTAAGGACATGACGGACGTAGGCTATCATGCATTACGGGGGAAGTTCTCCGCCAATCTACTCCGTTCTCATGGGGCCAACAAGGGTTTAACAAAACCTTGACACCCTTGCCCATTTACTTCTCAACCTATCACCTTTACACTCTGGGGACAGAGTGAGTGATAAGTTGGGGGGAGTACACTGGGCAAGGGAAGAGGTATTATATTCAAACCTTCTCTTTCCTCTCCCTTTTTCATTTACCTTAGTTTTTTTTTATTACACATATTATTCTTTTTAACATTTAGAGTTTCTGATAAATGCTTTTGTAGAATAACTTTTGTACATAAGACAACATTCGCTTTGGTAAGTGGACACCCCCAGCTATGTTAGAGACAAAGTAGTCCTCAGAAGCACTTACATAGTAGCAACTAGTCACATAATGGAGAATTAATAAATCACCTCCACACTCAATTTCCATGCATTTGCTTCAATTCTATATCAGACTCTCTACAGGTCAAAACCATGGCCAAAACAAGCCAAACACTCTCAAGGACGGGAAGGAACTAGGTGAAATTCAAATCAAGGAACCTCGTAAGTGGACCACCAAGTACGAAATTGGAACAAGTGCATGTCTGGAAACTCTAGGGAACAATTTTCTTCTTTTCAAAAAGAGGCTTGGCAGCCCAAATAAAATCCCTAAATACCCAATTCCCAAGTCGGTGAGCATATGAATAAAATCATGATTGTTGAATAAAAACATGAGAGTTGTGCCATGCATAAGGACTTATATGAAGAACCAATAAAGGTCTTTCCCGACTGGCACATTCAGTTGCCCTCACAAAGGCAGATGTTTCGCGCCCAGTAGTAAGATCCTAAGGTCTCCAAATATATGAAAAGCTGACAAAGGTCTTGCCCGGTCGGTACATTTAGCTTCCCTCACAAAGGCAGATGTGTCGCGCCCGGTAGTAATACCCCAAAGTTTAGATAAGCCCTCCCCCCTCGAAGGGGGAGTTACACAACAGCCTTCAGCCAACCCTCATACCTACTTTAGCTTCCGGTAGGAATTTCAAAGAAGTAAAAACTGCTTAGAGTCGAAGACATGCACATAATATGGTCAAGGAAAAGGTGGTCCCAATGAGAGTTACACGACATGGAAGAAACCCGAGGACCACGCAACTCCCCATACCTAAAAGAGTCAGAGTAAGCAGAAGCCTCGATAAAATCCTAAGGGGATCTCAGTATAGAACTGAAGCAAGAGTATGGAAATCTTCACGAAATAAAATCACCTCGCCACTACGTGCCTTAGCTTTTTCTAGCTTGAGGACAAGCTAGACTCTATGTTAGTGGGTGATAACCTCCCATTTTGTGATGTTATCTTACCAGTTTTTCTTAGTTTTTCATACTCTTTCTTAGATAAATTAGATTAAATGCTTAACTTTCTAGCTTTATTGTGAATATACCAATAGACTGATATTTCTGTTTTCTTCTTATAGATAAACCCAAAAAAATTGCAAAAGTCTCAACAAAAATGGTCCCAATACTGTGATGGTCCAACCGGTCCCAAGACCATGAAGGTCCAACCGGTCCCAAGGCCGTGAGGACCCAAACGATCCCAAGACCAAGTGAAGGTTACCGATCCCAAGACTGAATGAAGATCCATCGGTCCCAAGACCGAGTGAAGGCCTATCAGTCCCAAGATCGAGTGAAGGCCAAACGGTCCCAAGACTGAGTGAAGGCCTATCGGTCCCAAGACCGAGTGAAGACCCATCGGTCCTAAGACCGAATGCAGACTCATTGATCCCAAGACTGAGTGAAAGGCAATCAGTCCCAAGACCATGAGGATCCAAATAGTCACCAGACCGTGAAGATCCAAACGATCTCAAGACCGTTCAAGACCCCCTTGGAGCCTATAAATAGGACACAAGGGGTCCTCATTGAGGGGGAGGTCATACACGCCCAAAGGTCGATGGTCTAAGATCCACACTCCATCCATATGCCTACTTTCTCTCTCATCGACATAGAAGGTGGGAAGTGAAGGATTCATCACCAAGGCAACCACGTAGTGTGAAGACATTTGTTCTCTACTCCAAGGGGTCGACCTTCCTCCCTCCTATGTGGAGATGATGTTTTCCTTCTCCACTCCTGTCTCCTCCTTTGTTCTTTCCATGAGCGAGTAGTTCCATACAATAGGGTGCGGGGAGTAGCCCCGCTACTCATGTTTTCATTCCATGCATTGTAATCCATGAGTTTGCAATAAAAATACTATCTTTTCAGTTCAACATCAATCGTTTAATTAATGCTAGTTGCTTGATCATCAACCTGCATTACATATTATCTGCTAGTATGAATTGTCTATGTTTGTGCTTTTAGATTTGATTATCGATTGTATGTTGGTTTTGTATGTATGTAGTCACCATATATCTATTTTGGTATCTAGAAGCACTTTTCAAGGAGTGGAGTAAACTCACTTCCATTGTTGTACTTTCATACTATGAAATGGAATCAGCTGACGTATGAAAGTACAACTTTGATAGGTCGAAGAACACACTTTGCGAAGGAAGTGATCCAAAGTAAGTGACCATTCATTCGGGGATGGTTGGCATTGCAATACTCCCATGTGTCTCGTAGTTAGCTATTCGAAAGGAAGATAAGTCTACAAATATACTAACTGTTTAGACTCTTATTACAAGCCATGTTATTATGATATTTGTTATGATCCATGCATAGTGGTGGTGAAACTCGATCATATCCTAGTGGTTTCCAAATATTGATTACAACCTTAAGTTTACTTTCTTGCCATTTAATTTACATTTGCATTTTAGTTTAATCATCAAATCAACTCTTCGATCTAGATATTTTTCCCTCGAGTAGATAAGTGGAATTATAGTGTTTTCCATCTTATTAATCTTTAACAAGACTGTTGTCTCATGGATTCGACCCTCAACTATACTACGATAAGACTTCCATGTACCTTAGCGTACGTGGGTGGAGATCTTATTATAGCACACGCAAGGCTAAACTTAGAGACTTACTATCTCTAGGATTTTTAGTGGTGCATGCAACTCCACACAAGTGGAGGATCCATCAGTATGCGGCTTCCTTCAAGTGGAACTCGAGCAGCATCTGTGTCGGCCTTTGGTTGATCAACATGGATGGAAGGTTGACATTTCCCTCCTAAAGGGAAATCTCCTTGCTTATATAATAGTCCACATAGACCACTAGGAACTATTGTCATTCTATAAGAATGGATAAGAAGGAGTTGTCCCCTCATTTTGGCGTACTTGTCACCAACTTCCGCTCCCACAATTGTTCTCCCTTATTATCCCTCCCTTTATTAGGTAGTACTTGCTCAGGTTCTCTTAGTTACCACAACTAGAGAAGACAAACAATTGTCAAAGGCAATTGAGTTGCGTCTGAGAAGCCCCCAGTACCCCTCTATTTATAGCAGGATCAGGATCAGGATCAGGGTCAGGGTCAGGTGTGATGGAGTGGAGTTGTAGGGATTTAGACGTAGTTGGATAAGTGACTTCCTATATTTGAGATCAAAATGGACTTTCGAATTTATATGCAAATCAATATTCTTGACATGGTTTGGAAGCCAATTGATGTTGGTCATATGTTATATACCCCTTAATATATGCCTTGTTAGAGTATTTAATTAAATGGCCAAATAAGTGAATCTTGGTAGCAAAATTGGATGGGATGTAGTTTGAATGATGATACAGATATGACTAAAGTTTCATAATGTTATGATGTTCCTACAAGGAGATATTGTGACTTGAATTTGGTGAAATAATGCATGTATTGGTGACTTTAGAACTATGCCCATTGATTAGTCTAGGCTAAGTTGTTGATAAGCTAGCATCACACACCTACAGGGTTGAGAACCCATAGATCCACAATATGGACCCTGTCCCAATCACTAAATGGGTTAGATCTAATGGCCAGAAGTGTGTCTCTAAGATCAGTTATACATGGAATAATGGGCGAGTGGAACTGGAAACCTTGATTGTCAACGTGTGGGTGATCGCGGATCCATAGGGGAAACTAACTGAGCAGTTGGCTTCTTACTGCCATGAGCTTCCATTTGACACTTGCACAAATTGCCATGCCTTTCAGTAGGGAGAGAAAACCCTCCCCATCCACCGCTTCTCCACCGCCAGTTGTAGGTTTCAATGGAGAGAAGAACACTCTACTGTGTTTCTGATGGGTTTTGATGTATCGCTGAAACTGAATAAGTCAGTGCAATGCTTTTGGATGCATCAATGTCAAGTGTTTCAAGGAGGTTTGGTTTTCCCCTTTTCACCCTCCACAACACAGTAGCTAGCACCAGCAAGCTCGACTAAGGTGGAAATCTAGGAATCAATTCATCCTGAACCTACAGGCTTGAAGCTTTGGGGATCTAAGAAGCTACTGACTATATGAGAGGATCACAATGAAGATCTGAGAGGATTATTCCTTGCACTGCTGGCGACACTTATGAACGAAAGTCATGCTTGAGAGGGGGCAGTGCGCCCCTTCACCTCGTATGCAACTTTCCAGGTAGTGCTGCTATAGCCTGCCCATCATGGCCCATTAAGGAGTATGCCTTCACTGTTGAGGAGTTGATGCAGACTCGATAATGCTTATTCAGCAAGGAAGAGATGTCCAGATCACTATGGGAACCTAGATGGAGCGTCTTCTTGGGGTGATCCTCTATTTCACACAGGAAATTGAGGCATCACGACCTGGGAAAGGGGGGAAGAAGGCAGACCGATTTTAGAAAGTAGACTGCCTGAACTAGTGAAAAGTTGGCCGACCCAACGCAAGCCAGGAGAAGGAGCCACACCCAAGCAGGACATGTGGCGCCATCCAATTGGTCTACAAGTTAGAAAATACCAGATAAGTCCTAGATCTTCCATAATTCATAATAATTAGTTCGATTATCCAAAAATTACAAACAAGGTACGAAAATGTTCAAAAAAAATTATAAGAGCACAGTGGAATGATAATACCAGGCTTTTGATGCACTAATCTCAGTGATATCATGTAAGTGGTCAAATGCTTATTTAGTGGATAATAAATATCAAATGATGACCCAAAATTATGAGAATGCATCAGAAACTACTAAATATGATATATAACTCATATGATGTCATATATGATGATTTTTTAACATAAATTCATGTAATTTGCTCCATATAGCTAATTAGGGCTAATAACCCTAAGTTAAAGGAAATAAATACATACATGCTCAATAAATGATGAAATTTAGAGAACACCCTCGTATCAATAATTAGAAGATAATATGTAAATATGAGATCAGTTTTATGCATGAAATCCATGTTATATGAAGTTGACCCTTAATACATGGTTTGAAATCCTAAATTAGGTTAATGTGAAACAAAATTATCAGTAAATGAACTATAATATGGAATATCACATCAGTAATCTAATTCTAAGACAAGAATGCAAGTGATAATGAAAATATCCTGATGAGATAAGGTAAACCCTAAAATGGAGATAACTAGGGTTGAGATGATGAGAACATAATGGTGATGTATGATCTTGTCTTGATCAGGGTTTGACTAAGGTTAGAGTTGACATGAGGAATATGTGATTAGGATATCTTGATCAAGGTACACTATTACCTCTTACTTGGCTTATTATACAATATGCTTGTGTTATATGTGTAGTAAAATACTTGGCATATGCTATTGGATGAAATGATTGTTCTTGCATTCTATGTTGTGTGAGTTTTCCATACTTATGGCTATGAACACATGAAACATAAGATGTCTAATCCATCATATGATAGCACTAAACTCTTTAGTATAGTGCATTGAAGTGATCTAACTCTTTGGTAGGAGATCACATTGTATACATGATCTAACTCTTTGGCAGGAGATCATAAGGCCTAAAAACATGTATCCCTTTGGTGGCAGATGTACGAGATATATGATGGAAATATGCTTAAAATATGTGTTCTCTTTTTCTAATAAACATCTTTGTTTAATTATATACTCTTGCTTATATTTCTTTTATTACTACCAAGTATTAGTTTTATCTTACTTCTGAGATATGAAAAGTGGTATAATAAAAGACACATAGGCGTACTCAGTACAATATTCTTGAATATTATGTTGATGTGTACCACGTGTAATCTTTTGTTTAGGTTCGTGGACATATAATCTTGAAGAACCAAGATAGTGTGAGTTGTATGGCGAGCTGATGTACAGGTGGACCTGTTCTCTTAAGATCATATTATAGATGTAGTACATGTATATGTAAGAGTTTGTTGTTCAATATGTAATATCAAATGTTGTAACAATTCAAGTTGTAATTATATGTAGAATGGTGAACATGTGTTGTAGGCTTTTATTATTGTTCATGTGCATGTGCTACTGTTGTTTCTATTTGACTTCCTCTGATTTTCTTCTTCTTAGCCTAGTGTGTAGTGTTTAAATTGGGATTCTCACTGAGGTGAGGTTTCAATTTGGATGTCACACATCAGATTAAGTTTTAGAAAATTTGGGGACATCACATCAGGGTTCCCAGTCTGAGTGGGAGCGGAAGGGACTGGAAATCACAAATTTTCACAACCTGCAGATGATGAAATGGTTGGTTAACAAGTAAACTGGTCAGTTGGCATGTGAGTTGAACGGTTCACCCAGTGAACCTGTCATTTCATCATGTTTCCAATCACATTTATATTAGAAATTATATGTGGATTTAATGCACAACACGATGTCAACACAAATCCTTGAATCAATCAAATTGATTCACCAACTGCTCAGTTCACAACTTGAGTCGGTCGGTTCGTGGACCTAAGCCAATCGATTCACTTCCTGAAAAGGACAGTTCACTATCCAGAATTATAAAACTTGGTTCAATTGACCTAACACTTCAACTAGTTGGTTTAACCTTTGAATCGGTCAGTTCACAAGTCCAGTCAGTCAATTTTCAACCAATCTTGAGTACCTAACTCTTTAGTAATCTAGTTTAAACCATATTTGTGAATGAACACATATTCCATGTGTATCCTATGTGTGTGATGCTATAGTTTCCAAGTTATGTTGGCAGTGAATGTCCATAACTCATTTATGACATCACAAGCAAAGAGTGGTGGCTAGTCACACATCATTGCTACTCATCTAAATGGAAAGTTGGGGAACAACTTCAACCTGCAATCTATGACAGGTGTTACAGTGATTGTATAATTACTTTGTCTCTGATATTTGGATTGAACTCGAGGCTTGGAATCATCATCCTTTTAGTGTTCAATCCATGTTTATTGAACTAGAGCAGACTGTCTAAGATCTATGTGACCTCAATATCATATATTGATCCACATGTGCATGTGCATGCTTTTCTCGGTCTCGCTTATCAAGTGACCAGGATATCAAACTCTTATAGGAGCGAAAAATCCCATCTACATCACTCACTTTCATCCCCATGTGTCATAATGCATCCAATCATCACCTCTATGGCAACCATTATTCAGGATCACAGTGGGTGATGTCAAAGTACACCAAACAACATGTGATGAGTGTAGTGATTTCAGGTCTAAGAACCACAATCACCACCTTCACTATGAGAATGACTATGACTATCAAGGTGGGTCTGTCTGGTACATTTCTCTCTAACAAGTATCTATGTGCTTGGTTTAATATCATATATCATGACTGATAAGATTTTGTCATCAACCAACCCACACTCTAGTCTTATGTGTTGTTGTTTATCAGCTTTCCACGGTAACATCTGACTAGGGACATAGCAAGAATGTACATACTTTAACATTTGTATGCTCTCATTATTCAGGTCATGTACCTTAAGACATATGTCATTGAGTAATGTCCTTATTTAGACATTCCTTATGTTTCCTCATTATCTCATAACTGAGTGAAATAGAATAAATCAGAAGAATGTCTTTATTAATAATCAAATCAATTACAAGGTATGCCTTACATACTAACAACCATTGTTACAACATAACCACAACATGAAACATTAGGAAGACCTTAGAACAACCAACTATTCTGATAAGACATTAAGGTTTACAAGACCAGGGGAACTATATGTGCATTGAACACTTGGTCTTGTCAGGTAGTTATATATCCATATGCCTAAAGGAAATATTTTGGTATCCAACCATTATACAAAGGGTAGAGGATGATTATGGTACCCATGAACCAAGTCTCATCCACTGATGTGGTATGGGGAGTGGTAATCATCACCATATAGTATACGGATGAAAACCTAGTTGGTATTCCACAACTAAAAAAAGGTGCATCAACATCCTATATAGGGTCACCTAACTACCTAACCAAGGCATATGTATAGATACAATATGGATAACTCGAAATATTTCGATTCACCTTCTACAAATCCTTTGATACCATAATGTCAACAGTGTAACTTGGTAGGGGATCCACTCAAATGATATGATACTCAAGACATAAAATGATCATGCAGTGCAACAATACAACTATTCATATATCAAAAATATCCCAATACATTGATCCTCACCTGAAGAGGGGGTATTACAAAACACAAATGTTCAATGATTTAGGTGTAAGACCAATTGTAGAGGATGAATTTTCCATCCCAAGCTATCTCACTTCCACATCATGCATGTGATCTTCATGAGTCATTGTCTTATAAGTTACCTATCGCCTGGGTGGTTTGGGAACAACACCCAAAAAAGGAAAAATAGAGAGAAGGTATGTGTCTGATAAAATTGGCATATGTAATAATTGTAAACATTTGAGCATTAAAGAATTCTAGTATGTTGGAAGGACAAAAGAAAGGGTGTCCCATCAAAAGAGAATGGTAAAAACTAGGTAGTTAAATAATAGGTAATCAATGAAATAATCAACCATATAAGTAACCAAAAGGTTGAGGCATTATTGGCTTTACAGAAATAGCTCATAACTAATGATCATCTTACCTTTTAATCACAATTAAAAACATACATAAAATGGTGCATTTATATCAAACAAGACTAGAATAAACCAAAGTAGGGCTTGGAAATCACAAACCACTATTCAAGAGGAATATAAACCTCAGTGTCCATATTTAAAACATGGAAGGGTAAATAAAACCCTAGTATATGGAAGGATGACTAAAACATCAATGCCTATAAACATATCATGTGGAAGGGGGAATAAAACCCCAATGCCTTTCAGGAGGATGAAAACCACAATGTCGTGGCAGGAGGACTAAAACTTCAGTGCCCAAAACATGGTTGAATTGTTGTTAGTTAATATTAGTCCAAATTTTACATGCATAAGCTAGAAGGTGAGTTTACAAGTACAAGTCCAATAAATATCCAGGTACAAAAAGGATGATATCATCACAAATAGAAATTGGAGTCCCATGACTCGTGTTGAAGTGGAACAAGCATTTAAGAAATTAAATTAGGAGTAATAAATCGATAAGAATTGATATTTCAAGGAGTTTAATATATTCAACAAGAGGAGATCAAAATGAAATATGCCTCAATATCAACAATTTAGGATTTAGTCATGATATGCCCAAATTAAATCCGAAATAAGAACATACCTACTCTTGAAGGCTATGAATTGGTTAACTCAATAGTTTTACTTGGTCTACAAAGTCGTTTACTCACCCTAGAAACATATCATGTATGTTAGTCAAAGAAAAGCAACATGTGGTTACATCCCTATTATAGATTTCATATTTTTCTTATTCCAGCCTCAATTACCATATGATTATTTACATATATATTATAATATTCATCTTTTGTATAGGTGTAAAAATATCCTTGAACATAAATGTGTGGGTGATAACATGCATTACTTTGATAAAAGACATGTAATCTAAATTTTCTCTATGTACAGAATATATTTTAGATTTAATGGATTGGGCTCAAATATATATATCCACATCAATTATACTTTGTGAAATGCTCTTATTATAGAAATCTAGGGTTTAGTTCTCGCATGCACTCATATTTGATTACTTATATACCCTTTATTGTAAACATAGATAAATTGATATTCACATATCATCAACAATGTTTTGGTACTAATACCAACCCTATTGTACATAGTTTTTTCCAATACAACATTTTATCTCAATTAGATCGGCCTAGATTTATCAGCTTCATCACTATTTATTGTATTTCTAGATAAATACATATATATATGTGTGTGTAAATATATGTGTATCTAGGGTTCTTGTCTTATGAAAACAATGGGATTTCTGCCATGAACTTGTAACTATTAAAATTATGAATCATCACCTCACCGCTTATTAACACACACACATATTACTAAAATGTCAAAAACTAAGATACTAGGATGACCAGGTTCATAACTTAGGCAACTCCATGTATTATTTGGCACAACATTAGTATGCAACTAATTTATCCTTAGGTTGAGTTATAATGCATATCATACTTACAAACATATATTATGAATATTAGCTATTAGTACTTCAGGAAACACAACTACTAACACACTCCCGTATTCGCTAATACACTAGTGCACAAGTTCATGCCAATATGATTTAATATTTGTATGATCGACTAGCACACTTTATGTTAGTGTTATTTATCCTTTACTCACTCGTGTCCATTACATCTATGTTCTCAAGAATTCAAATACAAGGAAGGAATATTGACATTCAGATCATCAAATTCCAAGAACTTTTAGGGTTCAGTTGTTGATCAAGAACTAGAGAAGAAGCCATGTTTGAGCACCATTGTTGTTTATCTACAACTATCTATGGATGATAGGTTGGTGTTTCCCCACAAGGAAGAAGTTGGTAGGTCTCACAATGAACCTTGTATGCCTTCCCTTGAACTATGGCGCTTGGAGAAAGAGACTCCTTCCTTCATGTATGACATGAGGAGTCTTTGAGGATGCAAGGGCAAGCGGTTGGAACTCAGGTTGGAGTTAGGGATCACTCTAGATGTGGTAAAAGTGGCACCATACACAACTTGAGATAATAGTAGGGATTCTCCTAGTGATCGTAGCAGGTGAGAGGTGAGCATGTATCCCTTCGTCTATCGGCTGAGCTTCCTTGTGATGCTTGATATTTCTAGGTGCCACCTAGACTATAGTGGATCATGAAGGGTTGAGGTTAGATGTAAGGAAATGGTGGTTGGTGATGGTAGATATAATGGTGGAAGAGTTTTCAATGAAGGCCATCGATCGCCACAATAGGTGGAGATGTTAATGACTCCTCCTCATAAGTAGATGGTTGTAAAGTATATAACATGGAGGAGATATAACTAAGGGATGTGGGGCAGATCGTAGGGGTATAAGAGAAGGTAATCTATGATTGATTGGTGGCTAGTAGAAATGAATAGAGGAGGAAGATAAGAATATGGAGAGGAGGTAGAGGTGATATGAAAAAGGGTGTATCTGGGTTCTCTCTGTGAGACAGTGGTCGCAGGGGCGATGGTGGATTATGATAATGGCATGTTTGTTGTTTTCTCTAGATGGAGTAAAAGCTTTTATGTCAAAACAAGGGGAGAGGGTGATTAGAGTTTCACAACAAGGAATGGAGGGAGGGAATGAAATAGAGAAGAGGAGCCTGTGTGGTGCTATTTACAACCATTTTCTAGCAAGTAGGCATGAGGGTTGCAGTGCGAGGGAGAAGGAAAGTAGTGCTTTTTGGAGAAATATAAATAGGGTTAGTTAATATTGGTGAATTAATGGTATTAAATATATTTTTTTTCCTTGTAACTACCAAGACGCTCACTAAGCATAGCGGATCTGGTGACTGAGAGCGCGATCTAGGGTGAGGAGTTTTGCGGCTACGGACTCGGGGGAGGGGGCCTCGGCGGCGGTCAGCCGCAACCCCTCTCCCCCTGGGTCTGCTCCTTGGCTCGATTCCTACGATCTGCTTCCGACCGGAGGCTCCCAGCGTCGTCTTCTTCTCCTCTTACCCGGGTCATCTGTGCGGAGCGCTTACCCTGGTCTGGGTGGGTTTTGCATACGGAGGGGTTTGGGACGGTTGTGCTGCAGCTGCAACCTCTTCCCGGGTCTTTGGATCTGAAGTAGGGCTGGTGGCTTGCTGATCGACAGTTCTGCTGGCTTCGAGCCCCTTTCCCTCTTTCTGTGTTCTCATTTTCTTTGCAGGTTTTGAGTTATTAGGTTAAGGCAGTTATTCTGCTGGTGTTACTATGTCGGGGTGGCATTTTTTCAGTCCTTTTTAATAAAGGTTTGCTCACTGATTGTCAGTGTTGGTCTGCTCGCTGCTTGTCAGTGTTTGTTTGCTTGTGCCTCCATGTTGTTGTGGTTTTTTTTGTTACTTGGCTATATGGCTTCCTTTGAGAAGATGATTCATCAGAGCATCGCACAGATCCAGGCTCTCTATCACTACTACATGCTCAAGTCGAAGGAATTCTTCGTGGAAAGCTGCTTAAGACAGCATCAAGGAAGAAGAATCAATGCGGAAGCATTCTTTTCTCGTTCCGATATGAGTTGCAGTGATGTTAACTTGATCTTTGTTTGCTCTTGCTGTATTTTTGACTCAAATTGTAGATTTCGTACGGCTTACAAGTAATGAATCGATCCATTTGCCCTAAAAAATATATTTTTTTCGGAATAAGGTAAATATATTGCCAAAAAGAAAGTATAGGTAAGATATACATACAAAGTAGGGCGCCTAGCATGAAGAAAGACCCCGAAACCAAAATAAGGCAAAAATTGAACAAGGGTTACAATTATAAATAACCCAATAAGGGTGAGTATTTGAGCTCAAAATAACTAAAAGCTCATGCATATGCTTCAAAATATGCCATTGTTAGTTAGTTGAAAAAACTTCGAGCAGCTTGAGAGCATCTAGTTTTCTCTATCGGTGTATCATCCTATTTCTTTCATTCCGGATCATGTAGCTCAATCATGTGATGCAAAGATTTTCAAAACACCTCAGATCTTTGTTTCTTTTGTGTTTCACCTTAACCAACGATATGATATCATCCAAGTTGTTAGGAACCAAAATCCTCCAGCCATTTCTAAGACACGCAATACACCAAATCTACTTGGTGTATCTGCAATCAAAGAACATATGCTTACACGATTCATCTATCTCTTTGAAAAGTGGGAAGGTGTCATCTACCTAGAGGCCCCAATTGTTTAGCCATCTTTGGTCGTTCATTTGTTGAGTAGAGCTATGTACATCATGGTGCTCCATTTAGGCCTATGGAACTTTCCCCACAAAGCATCAGTGTGTCTGGCAATACTACTTGTCATCCCTATATTAGTGTTGATCAGTGATGGAGGGATAACAACAACCCAGACACCATTCATATCAACATCAGATATAGAAATGGAGAGAAACTAAAAAGGTGCACATGCTTCTCCACACGCTAGAGGGGTCGCTTCCCTCATTCACCTAAAGGAGATTACCATACCTTCTATTCATCCACTTTACCAAGATGTAAATATGGTTTTCAAGAAACCTGTCCACTCTCTTCTTCATGTCCTCCTGCATAATCACCCCCAGATCTATGATCTGAAGGTCACACTGGTTGAAGGGTTTGGCTATCGTCTCCCAACCCACCCCATGACTTTTACCATTCCATAGGAAGTGGGCGATAATGGATCAATCCACTCCTAATATGGGGTTAGAGATGTCCCCCCATAGTAGTCCAGAAGTGCACCATAGCTTGGATAACTATTCTAATGAGCACCAATCTTCCTACAAAGGAAATATTAATACCACTCTAGTCTTCTATATTCTTTCTAAGATTATCCAACACCATATTGAAATCTTTAGATGTGACCCAGCCCGCTGAGAGAGGCATGCCTAAGTATTTAGTAGGGACCTCATCCCATTCCATATAGCCACCTCCTTCAGTTTGCCCCTTCTGTTGTCACAAGATTTGGAAAGAAACACTCATGATTTTATGGCACTGATGTATATATATGAAAGTTAACCAAAGGTCTTTAGGACTTTCTTGACCTCCTTCAACCTTTTAGCATTTCCCACAGAGAACACCAGCACATCATTAGCAAGGATGAGAATAACTTTTATGCCTTTAACCTTAAAGGATTCACCAAATTCCTATTTTCTATGCCTTTGATCAAGTGATTTAATCCCTCCATGACTATAGTAAATAGCAAAAACGAGATAGGGTATCCTTTCCTAAACCATTTGAGGATTTGAATAGGCCTTCAGGCGAACCTTGCCTCAAACTATTTGAGGATTAAATGTAAATTTCAGAGCAAACCTTGCCTCAAACTATTTGAGAATTAAATGTAAATTTTAAGTGTTACAGCTTGTATCAACAAAATGAATCGTCAAATGAAACTTTATTCATATGAAAATTAATAGGACTAATGAATATGTGAGGATTTCAAATTTAACGCTAATTTTTACCTTCTAAAATCATCTAATATTTGATTTCTTATTTGTAACTTTAGTACTCAATTAATGTGTTTAATGCCTTTTTAAAACACTTTGATAAATTATATTATATTCTTAAATATATATTCATCAATTAGACTTATAATGATTGTAGAGTGACTATTTAGGGTCCACAATAATTGATTGATGAATTTGTGTAATTATCCCCTAGAAACAAGTTAGTTGTCTTATTTATTATAGACATTACATAAAAATTATTTGTTAAAACATGATATTTTTTCAATAATTAATTTGAAATGATTTAATTAGATGAAAAGATTGAAAAACCACTAGAGGGGGGTGAATAGGGTTTTATAAATATTTTAACAATAATTCAACTCAAACAACCACAATCAAAACTTTAAGAAAGAGGCAAGGTGTTTAGAGTGGTTCCACCTTTAGCAAAAACTAAAGGAGTCAGTCTACTACCCAATTGTTTCCAATTGGGATTTTGAAAGTATTTAAATTTTATTACCTCGCAAGGATGTTACATAAAATTACAAATACTTTCACCACCTTTTGGACAGACTTCACCTTGAAGTAGTCCCACCAACCTCGAAGCAGCCTTCCTCGAAGTAACTTCAAGCTCCCCCTTGAAGTATCCTTCCTCTTGAAGTAGCTTCCCGTTTAGACAACCTTCTTGAAGCAGTCCAAAGTCCTCCTTCTCTTCTCAGAAGATCAAACCCTCTCCAATCCGCAACCTCCAACCCTAGGAGTAGCAAGGAGGGTAAAAGCAATAAGAAAGAACAAGAAGGGAAAATGGAAATTACAATTACCGTTGTAGCACATGGCTTGATTTCCTATATCAAGCGTTTTGATCTCCTAACCAATGCCTATGGAAGTGGAAGTGCAATGGGTAGGAGATGATATCCTATAGGACACGAATTTGGAGCAGTGGAAATGAATAGCAAATGTTGGAGTTTCTCAATTGCTCACAAGAATGGATTGCCAATTGCAAGTATGTATGCTCAAGTATTGTACAAGTGTGTTTTGGGTGTCCTAAGGCATGTCCTATTTATAGGAATGGCCTATGAGTGCTTAAGGACGTTCTAGACACTTTCTAGGGGGTTTTTAGTGGTTAACTAGTTGTTAGTTGTCCACTAATTGCTTTAGCAACAGCTAGTTAATTAATTCTGAAAAGCGCAGACAGAGACAATCTCGATCGAGGAATTGTCGAATGAGAGTCATGTCGGTCGAAGTCTTTGTCGACCGAGGGACAGTCTGGAGCAAGTGTATATAACGTTCGATTCCATCTCCCAACTACCTTATCTGCTGTGTCTAACGGCTATTTGGGTCAATTCTCGATCGAGAGATTATCGACTGAGAGTGTCTCGGTCGAGAAGTTTGTCGACCGAGAATGACTTTGTTTCAATGTTTTGAACTATGTACTAAGTGTGTGTAACAGTGTGCAGTTGTGACACTATTGTAGGGGATGACCTATCTAAGTGTTTTGAATGGCTAGGGAAGATCTAAATGCTTGATTTACATAATGTCTAAGTACTTGTACATTATATACTTGTACAAGTTTTTACATTTGATTACAGTCATGAAATTAAAGCTTTTTGAGCATATAGATCTTCCAAAGGTTTTGTCATCCACCTTGTTCCTGCAACACTCAATTAGCATGTTAGATCCATAAGAGTGAAATGTTTGTCATTATCAAAACAAAGGGATTTAAATGATGTCCATTTAGCCAACAAAGATATTTAACTCTAACATAGTCAGAAAGGGTATAGAAAAAGGGAGGGCAAAGATATGGTCTTAGATTCAGATATGTTACACAAACGCTTCCCACACATTCTTATCAATATAGGGTGATTGCTCAGTAGTGGGCTTCTTCTTCTTGTCTCTCATTATGTATTCTCTACTCAGATTTGTTCTATAATTCATCAATACCCTCCCACAGTGTTGCCACACATTTTTACAATGTATTTTTTTTATCTAGTTCAAACATGCTTTGTAAAAGTTCACATAGTTCATGGCATATTTTTATAAATGGCATTGTGAATATCTTTAAAAAAATAGAACATCTTACAGCTATGTCCTTCCATATGACGTCTTTAATGGTATGATCAAATTTACACCAATATTCTATTGTTATTCCCACCTTGCTATGAACACTAACCCATATATATTACCTAAAAGAATTGTGATGCTTCCCAATAGGATTTTCTATTTCATCAAAGTCAATGGCCAGTTTCAGACCCTTGTCCCTTTGTGCTACCAACTTGTCATCAAATTGATGCCTCTTTTATGTGATGCATAGTCATGTTGCTCCTAATCAGACCCAACAAGATCCTCATGGTGCACATCCATAGGCCGCTCACCCTAAAATTGTCAAGAATCACATAGAAGTGATCAAAGAATGTAACTTATATAACTATGATAGAGAATGTAAAATACACATCTATGTAATAAAACAATACAGCTTACAGCAGACATATCCTCACAGTGCATATTGACATGGTGCTCATCCTAACGATGCTCATCCTCATAGTCAGACTCCATCTAAAAAAATCATATTTATAATATTCAAAGAATTAAATATAAGTGATGATGAATGTAAAATGCACATGTATCATATGAAACATATATAACTGTAATATAGAATTTGAAATGTACATCTAGCTTATAGGAAGTGAAATACATGCCTCTAGTATTAGTTGGATCGTTAATCAATTAATATACCTTCTGTTTGATTTCCAGAGTACATTTTTCAGTGTTAGCCTCAACACTTACCCTTGGCAAGAAACTAAGAACAGACTGGAGTCGACATAATTCTCATAGTACTCTTATTCATCTATCAGATCTGCAATGAACTTCCTTTTCTCATGAAGAATGACAGACCATTTTTCATTTGTAGGATCATCAAAATAGAATGATAGACCATTTTTCATTTGTAGGATAATCGATCATAGTACTCTTCTTCATCTATAGGATCTACAATGAACTACCTTATCCCATGAAGAACTTCAACAAGGAAGATCCTAGAATATTGATCTCTTCTTGAACAAAGATCTATCACACCATGTGTGATTAATACATTGTGATCTCTTAACAAATGCATTAACAAAATCTTGTATTCTTTCATAAACATCCTCCCCAAATATAGGTATAGTGCACTCTATTTCACAGTTGATCCATTGAGTTCTTTGTGCAACCTTCAGTAAGAATGCACTTTTGTCCGAAACATTTGATGACCAAGATATACAATCTTTCTGCCATATTTTAGTCATATTGAATCAATGTTCTCCTTACATATAGGACATGATTTGGATCCTATTAGTTTGTATACAAACAAATTCTCATATATTGGAAAGTCATTAATAGTATAAAACAACATAGCATGCAAATGGATAGTCTATCTACGTGAAACATAATATGCCACACACCTTCTCCCCAGTGATTCTTTAATTTATCCATCAAAGGTTCAATAAAAACATCAATATCATTTCTAGGTGGTTTGGGGCCTATATCAACAAGGACAACATGACATATTTACTTTTCATACACAAAAAATGAGGAAGATTGTATATAACAATAATAACATGCCAAGTGCTATGTTGGCTTCTTAATGTGACGTATGGATTCTTCCAATTAGTACAAAGCCCAAGTCTTAGATTCCTGACTTCTTCACCATATTCAGGGTATAATAAGTCATTTTTCTTCCATTGTAGGGAATAAGACACAAGTTGTAGGATCCCATAATTATTTTTCTTTACCTATGCATACAAAAATAAATTTTGTGCATCCATGGTATTGGCAAACAAGTTTTGAACTTGTGGTATTATAGGTAGATACCACATCACCTTGGTAGGAGTTCCAATTTTAGCCTTACCCAAAGTCGTCATTTTGTACCTTAACGCCCAACATTTTTTGGACAATCTTTTACATCAATGTACTCTTTTCAAAATAACACATAGTCATTTGGGTATGCATGCATCTTCTAAGCCTACATTCCCATTGGGAAAACATTCTCTTTGTTTTTATGTTAATATTAGAAGCTTATTACCTTCAGGAAGAATTTCTTTCAACAAATACAAAGAAGCCATTAAGCTTTTATCGCTCCATCTATTATTAGCCTTCAAAGTGTATAATTTCAACACCACTCTCAACTTCATAAAATTAGTACAACATAAGTATAATGGTCTCTTACCATCATGCATAATGTTTCTCAATAAGGAGTGGATCAGTAACATTTTGTCCATAACTATCTACAACTTCATCAACCAATTCTAATATAATCAATTCATTTGCATCAACATCGTCAGCAATTTCTTCTTCTACACAAGTAATGCTATCGACATCTAATGATCTCACAGTAGGAATCTCTCCATTTTAGTACCATTATGTATAGCCCTATACACTCACTTTGCACATGACATGACTTTTGATTCGCTCAATAAAGTTGACCTTTGAGTTGTTATTGCAATTCCTACATGGAGAATAGAATATATTGTTGGTATGTATGCCCAGAGAGTCAATCATATGATGATTGGAATAAGGCATTAGATACATGGTTTTATTGTTAACAAAGGCAAGCTTCCAATTTATTTTGTATATTTAGTTATGAGATAATGACTAACATAATAAATGTCTAGAGAATCACATTACTCAATGATGTATGTATTCACATTACTAACATTATGGATGAGAACATACAAATGTTAAGAGTAGATATACATATTCTCATTATGTCTCTGATCGGTTGTTATTGCGGAAGGTTGATAGACAAAAATAAAACAAAAGATCACAATGTGAGTTTGTTGATGACTAAATCTCATTAGTCATGATATGAAAATAGCAAACCAAGTACATAGATACATGTTAGAGAACAGTGTATCAGACAGACCCACCGTAAGACTGATGCATGGAAGCCATCATCATGGAAGTCATAGTCATCTCTCACAGCGATGGTGGTGGATGTGGTTCTTAGACCTAAAATCATTGCACTCATCACATGCCATTGGGTACACTTTGACATCATCAAATGCAGTCCTGAAACATGGGTGGTTATAAAGGTGATGATTGGGTGACTTTGACACATGGGGATTGACTGTGAGTGATAGATATGGGATTTTTCCATCCGATAAGAGTATGATATCCAAGGCCTCTTGATTAGCGAGACTGGGAAAAGTATGGCCATACGCTTGTGAGCCAATATATGATATTGAGCTTACATATATCTCATGCAATCTGTTCTGGTTCAAGAAATAAGATTGACTAATAATGAGGATGATTGATCCATGCTTCTAGTTCAATCTGGATATCAGTGACAAAGGAACTCTACAAACACTATAACACCATACATAGATTGTAGGTTGAAGTTTCTCCCCAACTTTCCATTCACTCAGGTAGAAATGATGTGCGACTAGGCACCGCTCATTGCTTGTGATGTCATAAGCTAGTTATGGACATTCACTGCCAACATGATATGGGACCTATAGGGCCACACACATAGGAACTCATATAGGAGAGGAGTTTGATCTTGAATGGTGATTGGATTGATTAGTAAAGTGTTTAGGTATTTTAATTCATTCAACAGATCAACTGACTAGACTGCCAAATGACCAGTCTAAGTATTGAGACTATTGTTTGGAATGTCAGGCTGATTGTATTGTACATTGGTTGAAATTTTACCTAACATGGCCTGTGAGACATCGTCTAGCTTGTACGAAATAGTCGTCTATCCTAGTGAGAGATGCCCATCTCAGTTGCACCAAACGACCATCTCGGGGGTGCAATTCAATTACACCAAGGATTGGTGTTGACGTCAAGTTGAGTACTAATTGGAATTGAATTGCCAACATATGTGTAAAAAATGGAAACCGCAAAATGGCCATCTCACAGGGAAAAATGACCATTTCGGCACATGCAGGTTGTGAAACTTTGAGAATCATTGTGACAATTCAAGATCTTCCAGTCCTTTCCACTCCCTCTTTAGTACCGCATTGGCTGGGGACTGGGAACCCTGACCCTGACCCCTCCTATATATCGAGGGGTACTGGGGGCTTCCCATAACACAACTACTACATAGACAATTGAAAATCAGTTGCTTTGACAATTTTTGTGCTCTCTAGTTTTGGTAACCACGAGAGCTCAGGCAAGTCCTACCAGATTGGGTAGGGATAGCCACAGGAGAGAAACAACAAAGGATCATTGTTGTGGGAGAGCATGTCGGTGACTAGTACACCAACAGGAGGACAACTCCTTCCTGTCTGTTCTTGTAGGATGACAAGAATTCCAGTTGGTTTATGTGGACTACCCTAGAAGCAGGAGTCCTTTGGTTGCTTCTAGGAGGGCAACATCAACTTGTAGTCTGTGGTGAATTCTGAGGAGTTGTTGTAGTACTCGTCTGAGTCTGTTGTCCATGGAGGAGCATTCAGACGAGTCCAAGTGTGACCATGAGATGCACATACATCGTCCAAGACAGAGTGTGCATCTACATCGATGAGTATTGTCATTGGACTTGCTCCAGGATCAGGTATATCTTCGTAAAACTATCCTTCCCATTGCATAGTTATTGACGTGATCTGCTGGTTGATGGGAAATATGTCAGTAAAATTTTTGTTTCCATAGCCTATCTGATGTCATATTTCCCTAAAGCGGTATCAGAGCCACGTCAATAATTATGTTTGAGGATAATCGATATGATCAGATTTTTTGTTCTATCAAGTTCATTTATTGCATGTGATGTGAATATTGAAATGGGTTGATGTGCACGTCTGTCTAATCACCACATAAAGAAACCAAACGAATATATATATATATATATATATATATATATACAAATATATATGCATTTCCATAAAGTCATTTTTTATGGTGGATGTAAAGCATGGTTATGGCCAAAACCCCAGATCGTTGTGTGCATGGTTGTGGTTATTTATTCCTATTGTTAATCTATCTGCATACCGAGCCTCTCTCTTCTTTCCAAATGTAAATTAATGCTCTTCTTCCTATTTTCCCTCAGATGTAACTCGAGGTTTTCCCACATACAATGTAATAAGAAATAGGTTGTTTTAATTTATGGTTCGACGTGAGATGATGATCTGCACAAAGACGAAATGACTTGCTCATGAGATGACCCGATCAACTAGAGGATTGAGGAGGCCAGACGACTGAAGGATGAACCGATCGAGTGGTTGCCCAACCGACTGTCTGGACGTGTCCATACACCGCTTGGACCTGAGAACTAGATGGTTGTTTTAGAAGAACCCAACTAAGAAACCAGGAGGTGAGCCGACCAGTTTAAGAGTTGAATCGATCAATCCAGATTGGTTCGAGCACAAGATCTTCACCAATGACATGTTGCATATGATGTGGACCATAGGTGGTAGTAATTATGTGGCTCTAAGGAATTACATTAGTATGGCCATAACCATCACTTGGGTGTTTTATTTGTTGCATGTTCTCATTTGTGTTTATAGCATGTATATGTACGTACTATATATGTGGTGATTGGATAAAATATATGTATATACTTATAAATAAAAACTCCCTCAATTCAAATATTAAGTTTTAGATGCCTTCCATTAGCAATACAAATGAAAAGCTTGATTGACCAAGCATAGATTTGCACAAAGCATGATGTGTATCTATTGTATTGGCTATTGGGTCAGGCTTAACTTGTGACTTATAGAGCCCAATCCCATAGGCATGCAGATGATTATGGAAAAGAATTGTGCATATCATCTATCCAAGAGTTGCATATGATGCAATTGGCATGATGGCCTACCTAGATAATCAGGTTGTGGGCCATCGGCAAAAGCCGACTCATGAACTGATGAAATATGGATCTTGGCCCACTAGAATATTGTATGCTACAATATTCTGAATTGATATTGAGGGTTATCCATTTGAATAAAATAATGGGAGAGATAGTTAAGTAATACCTAATTATTATCATCAAACTTATCAAATCAAACCAAATCAAAAATGTTATAACAATTTTCAATATTTCTTTATAGAATCAAATGTCAAAGACAAACACATTCAAATTGCAAATAGTCCTCAAGAAGGAAAAAATGGGATAAAGTTACAAAATTGGTTAAGGACTTTGAGAAATGTTTTCATCAATGAGTGAAAGCTCTATGTCCTTGAAAGACCAGTGTCAGAGGAACCCGTTCCAAATACGCCTAAGGCTAAATGGATGCTTTATTGGAAGCATGCCAATGATGCCATAGACATTTGAATACCAAATTCTTTGTTGTATGAACTATGAGTTGCATGAACAACATGAATACATGGACATTCTCAAGATGGTAACACATCTTAAGAATCATGTAAAGAAAACAAGGTATAATTTGAGTGCAAACTGACAAAGAAAGGTCTAGTAAAACCCCATGTGCTCAATGTGATTGGTAATGTGGAATAAATGGGATTTCTCTTAGGTCAAGAGTTGACCATTAATATGATCATGCAAGTGTTGCATGAATCATATAGTCAGTTTATCAAATGCTTGACAAGTTGATGCCAAAGCAAGGAAGAAGAAGGACACATCCATGATGGTGATCAGTCGAAGTGAGTCCTAGGGCAACGACAAGGCCAAGAAGTGTTTTGAGGCTAAGATTAAGTCCAAATCTTCTACACTCAAATAATGGAGAAGGGTAAGTGTAAAAGGAATCTGTCCTTTTTACTTAAAAGATAAAGAAAAGAAAGTGTGACCATTGTCACATGTCTGGACATTGGAAAGAAGTATCCTCTTTATAGAGGATCTTAGGAAGAAGAAGGAGATAGAGATCTCTACTTCAGGACCTTAGAAGTAGTAAGACAGAACTATATGGAGCAAGGGTTGTTTCCTTTATAGTTGGGAGTTGTCATTCATGGGCACATAATAGAATTAATTAATTGCTATTATGTTTTTGCCATTAATGAAGCCATCATATGTCCTATGTGATAAGGACATTATGTTTCATTTTAAAAGATATGATCTTTTATGGAAATGCCCTTTGTCTCAAAACTATACTTGATAGTTGTAAAGACAAATATGTGTGTGACACATATATTGAATGACTTGATAACTTAAAAAAATTGAATACCTATAGCACTGTCATCTAGACCGCATAAATGAGAAATGCATTTTTAGAATCCATATGATGGTTATCTAGACTCTTTTGGTTATTGAACCAATAGAGACATGCATGTCTTATTTTTTGTGTAATATGACAAGAGAATATTCACTAGATGTAGTGAAAGATCGACTATTCCATTAGTGCTAGTACATATTGATGTACATAGACCTTTTAGAATGAATGGTAAAGGTAGTTACAAGTACCTCATTATATTTACTGATGCGATCAGTAGATATTGAAATTTGTATTTAATGAAATAAATTGTGGATCTCTTGAAGTGTTCACGGAGATCATAGATGAAGTATGTAACTGACTTGGTAAAAGTATTAAGATACTTTGATGTCATCAATGTTGAAATATTTTAAATCAAGAGTTTCAGGACCTTATGGAGAAACTGTGACAGTGTATCACATTGAAATCCTTCTAAAACATATTGATGTGTTAGTTGTTGGTATGTATGCCCATAGATCAAGTCATGTGATGATTGTAATGGGATACTTTGTAAATGATTTGGATAATAATAAAGGCAATTTTTGATCTATATGTTTTAACTATTTCTGAGATGATAGTGTAACATGATAGATGTCTAAAGAATTGTTTACTCGATGGCGTATGCTTTTAGGTTCATGACCTAAATGATGAGATCATATGGATGTTAAGAGTATACATTCTTGTTTAGTCCCTAGTCAGTTGTTATTGTGGAAATAACCATAGACATCAATAACACTAAAGACTAGATTGTGTGTTGGTTGATGACAGAATCTCATTAGTCATGATATAGTGATATCAAACCAAGAAAATAGGTACTTGTTAGAGAACAAGTGTATCGCACAGCCCACCGTGAGAGTGACACATGGAACCATGATTTGGTAGTCACAGACAGCTCTCACGGTGATGGTGGTGAGTGTGATTCTTCGCCTAAAATCACTACACTCGACACATGTCGTTGGGTACACTTTGACATCATCAAACGCAGTCCTAAAACATGGGTTGTTATAAAGGTGATGATTGGGTGACTTTGACACATGGGGCTTTTGAGGGGTGAGTGATAGATATGGGATTTGTCCCTCCTAAGGGAGTTTGATGTCCATGGCCACTTGATGAGTAGGATTGAGAAAGGCATGCACATGCATGTGTGAATCAATATGTGATATTGATGCCACACACATCTCACGCAGTATGCTCTGAGATCAAGGAAATGGATGAACATTGAAAGGATGAGTGTACCATGCCTTGTGTTCATTCAGGACATTAGTGACAAAGGAATTATATATTCACTGTAACACCATTCACAGATTGTATAATTGAAAGTTATTCTCCAACTTTCTATTTCACTTGGGTAGCACTGATGTGCGACTAGGCACCGCTCTTTTCTTGTGAAATCATAAGTGTTATGGACTTTCACTGCCAATGTGAAATGGACCTGTAGGGTCACACACATAGGATTTAATCTGGAAGAGGATTTTATCCACAAATGATGTTTAGATTTATTACTAAAGGAGTTTAGTAGTTCAATTAAACACTCAGTTGATTGATAGATCAAAATCATAGTGTTCAAGGTGTTGGACCAATTGATTAGAGTATCAGAATGATTGAAACTGCATTTGACTGATTTTTGCACAGTCTGCACTTCCAACCGATCAGCTCATGTGATGAACCGATCGACTCAGGATGGTGAACCAATCGGCTCAAGTGGTGAGTCGATCGGCTCATGTGTCAATGAAATAATCGGCTCAATTGTTGAACCGGTCAATTCGTGTGACCAATCGAGATCATTTGGAAAGTCAGAAGACTCTTTTTGCAAAAACATATTTGTTTCACTTGTACAGATTTGATTTGAACAAGGTCTAATATTTGATTAGTCAGAAACAAACATGAAAGTCAATTTGAGTTGGACCAGGACCACGAACCAATCAACTCATGCTTGAATCGATCGGCTCAGGTGTCCCAACCGATCGGTTCAGGTGTGAACCGATCGGCTCAGGTCCCCAACCGATCGGTTCATGCTTGAAACGATCGGTTCAGCTGGCGCAGTAGGTTATTTTGTGGAAAATTTGGAACCCTTCTACTCCTACTTTAATCCCGCATTGCCCGGGGTAGAGAACCCTATCCCATGACCCTCCTATATATATAGGGGTATTGGGGGCTTCTCAAAGTAAAACTCAGAACACCAGTTGCTCTGCAAAGTTGTCGTTCTCTCTGGGTTTGGTAACCGAGAGAGCCCGAGCAAGTGCTACCCAATAAGGGAGGCACAGCAAGGGAAAGACAACTGTAGAAATGTGACTGGTGGTAGGAGAGTGTGTCGGTGACTAGTACACCGACAGGAGGGTGTGACTCCTTCTGATTCCTTGTGGGACAAGGAGATCGGAGTTCCAGGCAGTCCGTGTAGACGACTATAGAGGCAGGAGACTTCTGCTGCTCGAAGGACAGTTGCCAATCCCGACAGTCCCGGTAAGACCAAGAGTTGCACACACACCGTCCAAGACCAGAGGTGAAGACCGCACAAGCCGTGAGGTAACCTCGCCGAGCAAGCCTCGGGACAAGGTACGCCTCTACAAACCATCCTTCCTATTGTATAGACGTTGACGCGATTCCTTTATTCTGGGTTTGGGAGAAGAAAATGTTTGTTTCCGCTACCTTCTCTGTCTCCCCTATAACCCAACAGTGGTATCAAAGCCACGTCAACTGCTCTATACTTTAGGATTATCGATGTGATCGATTTTGGTTTGTCGGCTTTATTTATTGCATACGATGCGAATAAATTTGGCTTTATGCATGTCCAATACTAAATGCACAAATCTCTATATACATATATGATATGTAATATGAATGCAGTGATATGCGTCGCCCTTAAATGAGTTTTGTGGTGGATGTACAACATGGTTATGGCCAATAAACCCTATGTATGTGTGCTTGGTTGAATGTGGTTGCTTGCATCTCGGTCTGCGCACTGATTCCCTATCTCCTATTCCTGATGTAACTCGAGATAACTTGAGATTTCTTTCCTACCTTTTCTCCCCTCAAATGTAACTCAGGGTTTCCTTTTTCAAATGTAAAATAGGATAGATTTTTATTTCCTATTATGTCAAAGAACGGCGGACATTTTGACGACCGGTTCGAGGAGCAAGACGAGCGGGTGGCGGCCTGAAAAGATGCACGACGACCAGTGAACCGATCGACTAGAGGCACCAGTCGATCAGCTGGTGGCACCTAACCGACCGACCTGATGGCGAGCAGATCGATCATGGAGATGAGTTGATCAAACCCAGAAAGGCAAAGCACAAAGTTCATCTTGTAGAGGTTGCATGTGATGTGGACCTAGATGATCATGATTCCTCTTAGCTCGAGGAATCACATTAGGATGGCCATAACCATTGCTTTTATCGTTTCGCATGTTTTCTGTGGGATATAGCATGTATATGATACTTACTATATTGTGGTGATTGGATATGTATATGTACCTGTAAAAACCAAATCCCTCATTAAATATTAAAGTTTTAGATGCCTTCGAAATGCGACACATGTGAAAAGCTTGATCAGCCAAGTGTGGGCACACCCTAGCGTGGTACACCATCTATCTCGTGGAAGCGTGAAGGATGGATATGTGGATCTGCCCTAGCAGGGTGCATATTCATCGTGTTGGCTTTGGGTTGGACTTAACAAGGTGACCTAGATAGGATCTAGTACCTTGAGGCATGGAGGTGATTATGGCAAGGAGTTGTGCATGACATCTTTCAAGAGTTGCATATGATGCAATTGGCAAAGGTTGCCTACTTGGAAGATCTGAGTTGTGGGTGATAGCCCTAGCTGGTCCAGGACTCAGAGGATTTCAGGATCTTGACCCACTAGAAGATTGTACACTGCAATCTTCCGAATTGATGGTGAGGGTTGTCAATTTGAATCAAAATAGTGGGAGCAGTAATTAGTTAAAGGCCTAATTAACTACTGTCAAACTTTATTAAAATCAAATCAAATCAAAAGCAGTTTTGACAAATGCAATTTTCTCTTGTAGAATGGTAAAAGAATCGTTTTTAAAAATGGGCAAATTAATTGAGAATAAATTCCATAACTAGTTGGGGATTGTGAGAAGTGTTCTGCACAATCCAGAAATACCGGTAGCCTTTGAATTCACTCCATGTGCGCTTATGAAGAAGGATAGTTCATTGATGGAGATTAATGGAACAAAGTCTAAGGACAAAGGTGAGGGAGAGAAGGGTTCTCTTACCAACCAATGTCATAATCTTCTGCACTCAAAACATGGAGAGGATGGAAGGAACGACGGAAGAAGAAGCAGGAGATAGAGATCTCTACTTCTGGTGTATATGTGATAGAGATTAACTTTACTACTTATTTGTCATGGGTACTAGGTACCGTATGTGGATCTCACATTTGTTCAAATGTGAAGGATCTTAAAGGAAGTAGGCCTTTGGGGAAGGGCGAGGTTGAACTATGTGTTGCCAATGGGGCAAGAGTTGTCGCCAGTGTCGTAGGAACCTATGAGTTAACTCTACCTAGTGGGCTAATAATAGAGTTGAAGAAGTACTATTATGTACCTGCCATAAATAGGAATATCATTTCCATCTCTTGTTTGGACAAGGATGGTTTTGAATTTCTTATTAGGAATGGAAAGTGTTCTATTTCAAAAGATGGGATCTTTTATGGCAGTGCCCCAATATCTTATGGTCTATACTTGATAGATATAGAGACAAGTGTATACAACGTAAACACCAAAAGGCAAAAACTCAAAAACTCAAATAAAATGTATCTTTGGCATTGTCGTCTAGGGCACATAAATGAGAAACACATTTCTAGATGGTTATCTAGACTCTTTTGATTATGAATCAATAGAGACATGTGAATCTTGTTTGTTGGGAAAGATGACTAATACTCCCTTTTCAAGTAAAGGTGAGCGAGCTAGTGATATATTAGGACTCATACATACTGATGTATGTGGGCCTTTTAGAACTAATGCCAGAAATGGGTGTTGGTACTTCATTACCTTCACTGATGACTTCAGTAGGTATGGCTATGTGTGCCTGATGAAACATAAGTTAGAAACCCTTGAAAGGTTCAAGGATTTCATGAATGAAGTACAGAAAAAACTTGGTAAAAGTATTAAAGCACGTCGATCTAATTGAGGTGGAGAATACTTAAGCCAAGAGTTTGAGGACCTTATGTGATCTCGTGGTATTGTATCACAATGGACTCTGCCTGGAACACCACAGCATAACAGTGTGTCTGAAAGAAGGAATCGCACTTTACTGGATATGGTGTGATCAATGATGAGCTTTGCTGATCTTCTGATTTCCTTCTGGGGTCATGCTCTTGAAACTACCACATTTACACTTAACTGAGTACCATCTAAATCGGTTCAAAAGACACCATATGAGATATGGCACGGGAAGCATCCTGATTTGTCTTTTATTAAGATTTGGGGTTGTGAGGCTTACGTCAGGAAAATGTTTCCTGATAAGCTTCAACCCAAGTCCGATAAATGTTATTTTGTTGGATACCCCAAGGAAATGAGGGGATACTATTTATACTACCCTACTGACAACAAAGTGTTTATTGCTAGGACAGCTGCGTTCCTAGAAAAGGAATTTATTTCCAGAGGAAACAATGGGAGGAAAATAGAGCTTGAAGAGGTTCAATCCCAACAAGAAAACATTGAACTGGTAGATGTACAAGAGGAACATAGAGATTCACAAGGTGTTGTGGAATCTTAGTCTCCTCAAGTAATACAAGGACCTCATAGATCTAGTAGGACACGCCTTGAACCTGAGAGGTTTGGATACCTTGTAACTCAGGAAGGCGGTGAGTTGATCATAGATGATGATCCAACTACCTATCTAGAGGCTATGGAGGGACCAGATTCTGAGAAATGGCTTGAGGCCATGAAATCCGAGATGGAATCCATGTACTCCAACAAAGTATGGACTTTGGTGGAACCACCTGAAGGGGTAAAACCCATAGGGTGCAAGTGGGTCTTCAAGAAGAAGACCGACATGGATGGCAATGTGCAAACTTATAAAGGCAGATTGGTTGCAAAGGGCTTCCGACAAGTTCAAGGTGTTGACTATGATGAAACCTTTTCTCCGGTTACCATGATTAAGTCCATAAGAATTATGCTTGCTATTGCAGCTTACCATGACTATGAGATTTGGCAAATGGATGTTAAAACCGCATTCCTTAATGGGAATATAAATGAGGATGTGTACATGACACAACCTGAAGGTTTTTTAGATCCAAAGAATGCCAATAAAGTCTGTAAACTGCAAAGGTCAATCTATGGATTGAAACAAGCATCTCGGTGTTGGAATCTTTGATTTGATGAGGAAGTCAAAGTGTTTGGCTTTATTCAAAATGAAGATGAACCTTGTGTGTACAAGAAGGTTAGTAGGAGTGCGACCACATTCCTCATATTATATGTGGATGACATACTATTGATGGGGAATGATGTCACAGCCTTAGATAAGGTAAAAGACTTGGCTTGGGAATACTTTCTCAATAAAGGACTTAGAAGAAGCGTCCTACATTCTATGTATTAAGATCTATATAGATAGATCTAAAAGGCTTCTCATACTAAGTCAAAGCATGTACATTGACAAAGTGATGAAGCAGTTCAGCATGGAGAACTCAAAGAGAGGCAACATCCCCATGCTACATGGAGTCACCATCTCTAGAGCTCAATGTCCCCAATCTTGTGAAGAGAGGGAGTGTATGAATGGGAACCCATATGCATCATCCATCGGATCCATCATGTACGCTATGTTGTGCACACGCCTAAATGTCTCGTATGCCCTTAGCATGACGAGCAGGTACCAGTCAGATCCCGGGGATGCTCACTGGACAGCCGTAAAGAACATCCTCAAGTACTTGTGAAGGACTAAGGTTCAGTTCCTTGTATATGGCGGCGAGGAAGAACTGATTGTAAGAGGTTACACCGATGCAAGCTTCCAAACCGACAAAGATGATTACAGATCGCAATCAGGATTTGTATTTTTCCTAAACAATGGAGTTGTGAGCTAGAAGAGTTCCAAGCAAGAAACAGTTGTCGATTCTACTACAGAGGCCGAGTATATTGCTGCTTCACATTCAGCAAAGGAGGCTGTGTGGATCAGGAAGTTCGTCACTGAACTTGGTGTGGTTCCCAGTTGTTGTGATGCAATTGAGCTTTATCGTGACAATAATGGAGCTATTTCTCAAGCTAAGGAGCCCAGATCACATCAGCGGTCCAAGCACATACTACAGTGCTTCCATCTCATACGAGAGATCATACAACGAGGAGATGTGAAGATTTGCAAAGTACCAACTGAAGACAACATAGCTGATCCACTAACGAAGGCCCTTTCTCATCAGAAGCATGATGGTCATGCTAGGTTATAAGGACTGAGGTTCCTAGGTGACTGGCTCTAAGTGCAAGTGGGAGTCCGTTGGCATGTATGCCCATAGAGAAAGTCATGCGATGATTGTAATGGGATACTTTGTAAATGATTTGGATAATAATAAAGGCAATTTCTGATCTATATGTTTTAACTGTTTCTGAGATGATAGTGTAACATGATAGATGTCTAAAGAATTGTTTACTCGATGACATATGCTTTTAGGTTAAGGACCTAAATGATGAGATCATATGGATGTTAAGAATATGCATTCTTGTTTAGTCCCTAGTCAGTTGTTATTGTGGAAATAACCATAGACATCAATAACACTAAAGACTAGATTGTGTGTTGGTTGATGATAGAATCTCATTAGTCATGATATAGTGATATCAAACCAAGCACATAGGTACTTGTTAGAGAACAAGTGTACCGGACAGACCCACCGTGAGAGTGACACATGGAACCATGATTTGGTAGTCACAGTCAACTCTCACAGTGATGGTGGTGAGTGTGATTCTTTGACCTGAAATCACTACACTCGACACATGTCGTTGGGTACACTTTGACATCATCAAACGTAGTCCTGAAACATGGATTGTTATAAAGGTGATGATTGGGTGACTTTAACACATGGGGATTTTGAGGGGTGAGTGATAGATATGAGATTTGTCCCTCCTAAGGGAGTTTGATGTCCATGGCCACTTGATGAGTAGGATTGAGAAAGGCATGTGCATGCATGTGTGAATCAATATGTGATATTGATGTCACACACATCTCACGCAGTCTGCTCTGAGATCAAGGAAATGGATGAACATTGAAAGGATGATTATACCATGCCTTGAGTTCATTAAGGACATTAGTGATAAAGGAATTATGTATTCACTATAACACCATTCACAGATTGTAGGATTGAAAGTTGTTCTCCAACTTTCCATTTCACTTGGGTAGCACTAATGTGCGACTAGGCACCGCTCTTGTCTTGTGTAGTCATAAGTGTTATGGACTTTCACTGCCAACGTGAAATGGACCTGTAGGGTCACACACATAGGATTTAATCTGGAAGAGGAGTTTATCCACAAATGATGTTTAGATTGATTACTAAAGAAGTTTAGTAGTTCAATTAAACACTTAGTTGATTGATATCTCAAAATCATAGTGTTCAAGGTGTTGGACCAACTCATTAGAGTATCGGATTGATTGAAACAACAATAGACTGATTTTTGTACAGTCTGCACTTCCAACCGATCGGCTCATGTGATGAACCGATCGGCTCAGGTTGGTGAACTGATCGGCTTAAGTGGTGAGTTGATTGGCTCATGTGTCAATGAAACGATCGACTCAATTGTTGAATCGGTCGATTCATGTGACCAACTGAGATCATTTGGAAAGTCAGAAGACTCTTTTTGCAAAAACATATTTGTTTCACTTGTACAAATTCGATTTGAACAAGGACTAATATTTGATTAGTCAGAAACAAACATGAAAGTCAATTTGAGTTGGACCAGGACCATGAACCGATCGGCTCATGCTTGAACTGATCGGCTCATGTGTCCCAACCGATCGGTTCAGGTGTGAACCGATCGGCTCAGGTCCCCAACCGATCGGTTCATGCTTGAAATGATCGGTTCAGCTGGCGCAGTTGGTTGTTTTGTGGAAATTTTCGAACCCTTCTACTCCTTCTTTAATCCCACATTGCCTGGGGTAGAAAACCTTGTCCCATGACCCTCCTATCTATATAGGGGTATTGGGGGCTTCTCAAAGTACAACCTAGAACATGAGTTGCTCTACAAAGTTGTCGTTCTCTCTGGTTTTAGTAACCGAGAGAGCCCGAGCAAGTGCTACCCGATAAGGGAGGCACATCAAGGGAAAGACAACTATAGAAAAGCGATTGGTGGCAGGAGAGTGTGTCGGTGACTAGTATGCTGACAGGAGGGTGTCACTCCTTTCGATTACTTGTGGGACAAGGAGATCAGAATTCCAGGCAGTCCGTTTGGATGACTACAGAGGTGGGAGACTTCTGCAAGCTCAGAGGACAGCTGTCAATCCCGACAGTCCAGTAAGACCAGGAGCTGCACAGAAACCTTCCAATACCGGAGGTGAAGACCGTGCAAGCCGCGAGGTAATGTCGCCGAGCAAGCCTCGGGACAATGCACACCTCTACAAACCATCCTTCCTAATGTATAGGCATTTACGTGATTCCTTTATTCTGGGTTTGGGAGAAGAAAATTTTTGTTTCTGCTGCCTTCACTGTCTCTTCTATAACCCAACATTAGTGTTGTGTGGTTTCCACATCAACTTTTCACATGATTTTACACAAATTCAGTTCATTTTGTTCTCATTTAGCCTCTATTCACATCATTCTTGCCACCTTTTTGTTATTTTTCTCATCACATGATGTGTATTTCAAGAATTCTTCAAAATGATCAAATCGGAGATAGCCCAACAAAAATTCATCATTATCGGGACTTCTCCATACCTTGCAGATGCTCAGAACTTTAATACTACTGAAACAGCAATGCACGATGTGCGCATTTCCAGACGGCCTATTACTTTAGACGCTAAAGAAAAGTACACGGTGTGTCCTCGAAAGACACGACGTGTACCTGGGAATTCTGAACTGAGCCTTGCATTTATGGTAATGTACATGGTGTGTAATAATTCAGACACACCGTGTACTTTACACTCAGAACAACTACCGGAGACAGGACACGCCGTGTCCAAAGAAAGACATGTCGTGTGTCTGTCAGTTTCAACAATTTTCAAATATGACTCCTTTCATTTTAAAAGATGAAGCCACTCTATGGAACAGTATCTTTGGTCATAATTTGAAACTCTTTCGTCCAAGAGCAAGGCTAGAACAAGGAGGGTGATTTTGGGGGTGGAAGAAGATGGTTTGTTGCAAAAGAACCCCATTCTTCTTCTTTTCTTCTCCAATATTCTTCTCCAAGGTGCAACAGATATTCTTCACTCCACAAAGCTTCTTGGGAGAGAGGTTTGTCCGGTTTGGAGCAGCTGTAGAAGTGGAATTTCGTCATCAAGATAGAATTCTACTCCTCTGGGGTTACACCTTGGGTTTTCCTAGTTTTTCCTTCTCTAAATCATGTTGAACTCTGCAATTTCTGTGCATTTTCTGTTGTACACCATTATGGATGAGTAGTTTCCTTTTCTTTGACATGGGAGAGTAGCTCCCGTGTCATATCATGTATGGAACATGATAATTTTGTATAATTCTATGTTTCTTGTTTTTCCATCTTGTGAGTACCAGTTTCTTCTTTTCTGCATGTATGGCTGGCCACCTTATGTGTATGTTTTATGCTCTTTTACTTGATCTGAGAAGATAGGCAGGAGAGTAAGCAGGTAATCTCTTGGCAACTCCTTCTTTACCACAAGAGTGGAAATTATGGAGTTGAGGAGTAGGTTTTGATCCAAAATGAAATTCATACATGGGAATGTTGAATTGAGTTAGGATCGTTGTACTTGCACCGAGAGGTGAAGTGCAACATACAACTGTCATTTAAAACAAGTGCTTAGTATGTTTAAATTCCATGCTCATGTTCTATGCTATAATATGTGGGTGAAATCCTAAGTCCAAGATACTTCCATATCTGAATTTTAATCTCTTAGTAATCCATTTACGGTTTACTTAATTCTGATTTTTTTAGATTAATCAACCAAATCACCTTTAAAACGGTCTAGATTGTTGAATCGTAGCACTGTTGCATTTAATTGATTTGCTAAAGCTCCTTGTGTTCGGACTCAACTACGACTACTTCAGTATACTTGTGGAAATTGGTTAGTTGAGCAAAGATTTTTTTTAAGATTGAAACTCGTTAGTGTAATAGACTAACAAGTTTTTAGCGCCACTTCCGAGGAGGTACGGTTAATCTAATTAGAGTAACAAGTGCTAACTAGTACTTGAGACTAGATCATCATTTCCATTTTTGAATTCCCATATACTTTTTAGTTGTGTTCTCAAATTCTCTTGCTATTTTTCAGGTTGTATGTGTTTCTCGCAAAGGGGTATTCAAACATCAGTGTTGCTAGACCTTGAGATCGAGCGTACTTTTTCAAGCTTAAGAAGAGCAAGAAGAGTAGAGCAACCACTGTTAAGAGGTGTTCCACCATCATCACCATCTTCATCTTCTTCGTCTTTTGAAGAAGCTACACAGGAGATCCAACCATGGAGGATGGCCGTCCTTTGAAGGATTTCACTATGCCGGTTGCCACAAACATTTGTGGAGCCATCGACCTATCTGCAATGGAAGCGAACAATTTCTCTATTGCTCCTTCTATGATGTATATGATCCAACAGAACCGCTTTGGAGGTACAGTCAATGAAGATCTGAATCTTCATGTGACTGAGTTCTTGGAGTATATGAACACTTTCAAAATCAATGATGTATCTGCCGACGAAGTGAGTCTACTGCTATTCCCTTTCACCCTAAGAGATAGAGCCAAGGTGTGGATTTTGTCTATTCTAAAGAAGTCAATCAGAAGGTGGGATCAACTTCTAAATGCTTTCCTTGCAAAGTATTTCCCTCCGAGCAAGACAGTCCAGCTAAGGAACCAACTCATCAACTTCTCTCAATCCGATGGAGAAACTTTGTATGATACATGGGAGCAGTTTAAGGATCTACAATGCCTTTGCCCTCATCATGGTTTGACCAAATGGCTGCTACTCCAAATGTTCTATAATGGAATGTTCTATAACACCCGCATGACACTAGTTGTTGCAGCAAATGGAGCATTGATGAATAAGTCTTACATGGAGGCTTATGACATCATTGAAGACATAGCACTCAACCATTACCAATGGGGATCAGATAGGTGAGCTCAATCATCCTCTACAACTAGTTCTTCAATCGGGAAGTAAGGAGGGAAGCATATAGTTGATTCCATTGACTCAATTGCTGCTAAACTTGATGTTCTTACACAGAAGTTCGAGAAGATGACTACTTTGCAAATCCAATCAGCAGAAGTGATATGTGAAGCTTGTGGGAATTCTGGAAATACTTCTTCTTCATGCTTTGCTCCTAATGCAAATGAAGGGAGCCTAGAACAAGTCAATGTTGTTGGGATGTAGGGGAACAAGCAGTACAATCCCTATTCCAACACCTACAATCTGGGATGGAGAGATCATCCTAATTTCTCCTACCAGAACACAAGCAATGCTCAGAACTTCCAACATGGACAGCAGCAACCGCAGAAAAAATAAAACTTCAACCGGCAAAACAATGGGAATCCGTCGGGCATCAACAACAATAGGGGTTACCAACAGCAAGAACAACCCCAAAGTTCTTCCTTGGAGGCCATGATGGAGAAATTTATCTTCACACAGATGTAGCAGAATGAAGAGTTAAGGGGAAACAACAAGCTATTGAAGGATGTGATTGCCCAACTCTCCACAAAAGTGGATGGCATTTCCACTCACACAAGGATGTTGGAAAACCAAATTTCCCAATAAGCCTTGACGCAACAAAAGAATACCCAATCCAGTTCTCTTCCAAGCCAACCGGAGGTGAATCCAAGACAATAAGCAAATGCCAGCACCTTGATAAGTGGAGCTGAAATCCACAGACCTTCTCCACCCAAGGAGAAGAGTGTTGAGATCACCAATGAAGAGAATATTGACACCCCTATCGGTGAAAAAGGTAAAGGTACAGCTGAGGTTCCATCTTTTATTAAAGAAAATGCACCATTTCCGCAATGGCTTGCAAACACAAAGGAAGAATCAAAGTTTAGGAAGTTTATGGACATTCTAAAAAAACTCCATGTCAATCTTCCTCTAGCTGAAGTTATTACAGAAATGACGTCATATGCTAAGTTCCTTAAAGACATCCTCACCAAGAGGAGGAAGGTGGACCAAGTGGAAACCATGATTCTTTCTGAAATAATTAGTTCTATCATTCAAAATAGACTTCCTGAGAAGTTAGATGATGTGGGAGCTTTTACTCTACCATGCAAGATCAGCAATACCATGTTTAACAAAGGTCTTGTAGACCTTAGAGCTAGTATTAGTCTAATCCCATCTACCCTGTGGCAAGAGCTAGATCTTGGAGATCTGAAGCCTATAAAGATGGCCATTGAACTGGATGATCATTCCATCAAATACCCAAAAGGAATCGTGGAAGATGTGCTAGGGAAGATTGCTAAACTCTATATTCCATGTGATTTTATTGTACTAGATATGGTATAAGTTTCTTCCAACGCCATTGTTTTTGGGAGGCCTTTCCTGAGAACTGCTGGATGCCTAGTTGATGTTTGAGAAGGCAAACTCACACTCTGTGTTGGCGAAGAAGCCATGGAGCTTTATGTATATGATGCCATGAAAGCACCGTCACGTGTAGAAGAAATCTATTTTGTGGACTCTATTGATTCTGTTGTAGAAGAAGATCATGATATTTCCAATTTGATACTGAATTACTGTGATGATGATGAAGGTATTAATAATGGATCTGAAAATTCTGGGCTATTTTCTATTGCCCAATCAGATGCTACTGAAGAAGACACTCCACTTGTTGATGACAAAGACAAAGAAGATGTAGCCGAGAGAAAGGTAGAACTTAAAGCCCTTCCACCAGGGTTGAGGTATGCATTTCTTGATTCCGACTCTACTTCTCCTATCCTAATTAATAATGAGTTAACCAATGAACAATAGAATAAATTGCTTATCGAATTGCATTTGTATAAAGATGTTATTGGTTACTCTATTGATGATTTGAAAGGCATTCATCCCTCCATTTGAATGCATAGAATAAACATGGAGGATGATGCTAAACCCACCATTGAATCGCCTAGATGTTTAAATCAAAATATGCTTGAGGTGGTTAAAAAGGAAATCTTTAAGTTGGTTGATTTCGGTATCATTTATCCTATAAGTGACAGCCCTTGGGTTAGTTCCATCCATGTGGTACCTAAGAAGGGGGGTGCAATTTATATCAAGGGAGACAATGATGAGTTGATACAAACATGTATTGTCATGGGTTGGTGTATGTGTATTGACTACCGACGTTTGAACAAAGTAACCCAAAAGGATCATTTTCCGTTGTTGTTTATCGACTTGATGCTTGAACGCCTTGCAAAACACTCTTATTTTAGTTACTTGGACATATATTTTGGGCTTTTCTAGATTCCTATCTACCCTCCCGACCAAGAGAAAACCACCTTTACTTGCATGTATGGAACTTATTCTTATCATCGCATGCCCTTTGGTCTTTGCAATGCTTCTGTGACGTTCCAACGATGCATGATGGCTATTTTTTCTGATTTTATTGAAAACATAATGGAAATTATTATGGATGATTTTAGCATCTATGGAGATTCATTTGATCAATGTTTATGCAACCTATCATTAGTCTTAGCCCATTGTAAAGAGGTTAACCTAGTAATAAACTGGGAGAAGTGCCATTTCATGGTACAATCTGGTGTAGTATTAGGCCATGTTGTATCTAACAATGGTATTGAGGTTGACAGGGCCAAGGTGGAAGCTATTGAGAAGATGTCTATGCCTTCTTTTGCCAAAGACATCCGCAATTTCCTTGTTCATGTGGGATTCTATAGAAGATTCATTGAAGACTTCTCCAAAATTGCAAAGCCATTATGTTCCTTACTTGCAAAGGATGCTAAATTTATATTCAATGATGACGGTCGTACAACCTTCACCAAGCTTAAGGAAGCTCTTATTTCGGCACCAATAATCCAACCATAGGACTGGAATGCCCCATTTGAATTGATGTGTGACGTAAGCGACTATGTAGTGGAGGTAGTCCTAGGACAAAGGAAAGATAAGAATCTTCATGCCATATACTATGCAAGCAAGACCCTAGATGAAGGTCAAATCAATTACACAACCACTAAGAAGGAGATGCTTGCTATAGTGTACACCTTTGACAAGTTCTGACAATACCTAGTAGGATCTAAGGTAATTGTGTATACTCATCCTGCTTCCATAAAGTATTTTTTGAACAAGAAGGATGCAAAATCTCGACTCATCCGTTGGATACTGCTTCTACAAGATTTTGATCTTGAAATTTGGGATAAGAAGGGGACAGAGAATAATGTTGTCGACCATCTTTCTAGATTGACTACAGATGTTGGATATTATCCGCCTATTGAGGATCACTTGCCTATTGAAAAGCTTTATGCATTATTGTCCACACAAGATCCATGGTTTGTAGACCTTGCAAACTTTCTTGCTACAGGACAGCTGCCGTCGGATTTGGCATACCAGCAAAAGAAGAAGTTCTTTCATGACGTAAAATTTTACTATTGGGATGACCCCTTATTGTTCAAACATGGGAGTGATGGACTTATTCGAAGGTGTGTCTCTGAAGAATAGATTGCTACCATTATTTCTTAATGGCATGCCTCTCCTTATGGAAGTCACTTTAGAGGAGAGAAGATTGTAGCAAAGATCCTATGGGCTAGTTTCTATTGGCCAACATTATTTAAAGATGTCAATTTGTTTGTCAAAGCTTGTGATAAGTGTCAAAGAATCAGAGGAATTTCTATATGTGATGACATGCCTCTTAACTCTATCTTGGAGATTGAGGTATTTGATGTATGAGGATTTGATTATATGGGACCTTTCCCATCTTCTTGTGGCTATCAATACATTCTAGTTGCTTGTGAGTATGTCTCTAAGTGGGTTAAGGCTATCCCGGATGCAAAATATGTAGTAAAGCTATTTCAGAAAATCATCTTCCCTCGGTTTGGAGTTCCTAGAGTTGTAATCTCTGATGGAGGCATGCATTTTGTTGAGAAACAATTCAAAAACCTTATATCTAAGTATGGAGTCACTCATAAAGTCTCTACACCCTACCATCCTCAAACGTCTGGGCAAGTAGAGGTCTCCAATCGGCAGTTGAAAAGCATTCTAGAGAAGACAGTGTCTAGCTCAAGGAAAGATTGGGCATTAAAGATAGACAATGCCTTATGGGCATACCAGACAGCTTATAAAACCATCATAGGCACAACTCCTTTCAAGATGATATACGGTAAATTTTTTCATCTTTCGCTGGAGTTAGAACACTGTGCACTATGGGCTATAAAGTTCTTAAATTTCAACATGAAGAAGGTTGGTGAAAAGCGACTACTACAACTGCAAGAACTGGAAGAACTCTGGCTTGATGCATATGAAAATGCAAAACTCTACAAAGAAAGAACAAAGGTTTGGCATGACAAAAGAATTCAGAGGAAAGACTTCCAAGAAGAAGATAAGGTGTTGTTGTTCAACTCAAGACTTAAGCTATTCACTAGAAAACTAAAGTCAAAGTGGTTCGACCCTTTTCTTGTATTGAAGATTTTTCCTTATGGAGCTGTTGAATTACAAGGCAAGGATGGAGCATTCAAAGTAAATGGGCAACATTGCAAGCTATATACCTCAGGTGATGAAGTTCACAAGGGAGCCTCTTGCTCCCTTCATGATGCATGAATGAAGAATTGAAGAGTCTCACTCTAGACTCTAAATGAAGGACCTCGTGGGAGTTGAACCCACATTAGGATAGATTTCTTTTCAAGTCATTTGAGTCAAGAACACTCTTTACTTTCATAAATAAGTTTGTCATGGATAAATGTAATAATTTAGACAATTCTATTGCCATTTCTGTTATTAAATATGTGCTGACAAAAAGCTATTTTCTGCAAAAACTACAGAAGACACGGCGTGTCTTATTTAAGACATGACGTGTCTCTACTTCTAGAAATATAGAATACGAGTTATATCTCCAGGTACACGATGTGTCTTTATTTGAACACATCGCGTCTTTGATCAGCAGATACAAAGTTTTCCTCGACCTGGGAAGGTACACGGCGTGTTCTAATTTAGACATGACATGTCCTCAAGCAAAAATGGTGACATAAGGAGTTTGGAATGCAAACACGACGTGTCTTTATTTAGACATGCCGTGTTCCGAAGCAAAAAAGGAAGGATCGAGTATTCTTGAAAAGTACACGATGTGTCTTTATTTGAACATGTCGTGTAGTTATCAGTGAAAATGGGCATTTTGAATTTCTAAATTGGTACACAACGTGTGTTTTATGCAACACGGCATGTCTTTTATCGAAGAAAGGGAGTTTTGAAAAGACACACAGTGTGTCTTTATTTGCACATGTCATGTCTTCTGATGAAAATGCAGGTTTTTAACCTAGCACATGGTCGCCCCTCTCACTTATGCTTTCATTCTAGACGTCTGAGACCTCAGAGCTACCGTGCACCCTAACCATCTGCCTCCTTACTATCGTGTACCCTAGCACACCCTCTTACTTCTTCCATGTCGTGTTCATCGGTCGTCTCTTCCTCAAGCAGACCCACATCCGCCGTCATGTTCTTCTCTTGCTCACGGCGTGCCTCCTTCTTCAACCTCACGGTGCCCCCTTCTCCAAGCAACTCAAGAAGACCTCTAGCCACTGTCGTCGCCCCCAAAGTAGCGGATAGCAGCCGTCGTCGTCTTGTTCCTCTACATCTCAAAGTCATTTTCTACCTCACCCCGCCATAATCTTCTCCGACAAGGACGTGAGTAAAGGATCCGTCTGTTGGTATGTATGCCCTGAGAGCCAATCATGGGATGATTGGTGGGATACATTAAGATTGATTTGATAAACATCAAAGGCAAGCTTCCAAGTCTTTCTGGTTCAGTCATATGAGATAGTGATATAATAGATTGAATGTCTAGAGAATGACAGTACTCAATGACGTATGCCTTCAGGTTAAGGACCTGAACGATGAGATCATACGGATGCTAAGAGTTTGTACATTCTTGTTATGTCCCAAGTCAGATGTCATTGTGGAAGGTAGATAGACAACAATGACACACAATACTAGATTGTGGTTTTGGTTGATGACAGAATCTCATTAGTCATGATATAGAGATATCAAACCAAACACATAGGTACTTGTTAGAGAACAAGTGTACCGAACAGACCCACCGTGAGTTTGACACATGGAACCATGACATGGTAGTCACAGTCAGTACTCACAGTGATGGTGGTGAGTGTGATTCTTAGACCTGAAATCACTACACTCAACACATGTCGTTGGGCACACTTTGACATCATCAAATGCAGTCCTGAAACATGGGTTGTTATAAAGGTGATGATTGGGTGGCTTTGACACATGGGGCATTTGAGGGGTGAGTGATAGATATGGGGTTTGTCCCTCCTGAGGGAGTTTGATATCCAAGGCCACTTGATGAGTAGGATTGAAATAGGTGTGCGCACGCATGTGTGAATCAGTATGTGATATTGATGTCATACATATCTCTTCCAATCTACTCTGAGATCAAGAAAGTGAATGAACGTTGACAGGATGACTGTTCCATGCCTCGAGTTCATTCGGGATATCAGTGACAAAGGAATTATACATTCGTTGTAACACCATTCATGGATTGTAGGATTGAAAGTTGTTCTCCAACTTTGTACTTTCACTTGGGTAGCACTGATGTGTGACTAGGCACCGCTCTTTGCTTGTGAAGTCATAAGTGTTATGGACTTTCACTACCAACGTGAAATGGACCTGCAGGGTCACACACATAGGATTTAACCTGGAAGAGGAGTTTTACCCACAAGCAATGTTTAGATTGATTACTAAAGGAGTTTAGTAGTTCAATTAAACACTCAATCAATTGATAGCTCAATATCATATTGTTCAAGGTGTTGGATACATTGATTGGAGTATCAGATTGATTGAAATCACAATTGACTGATTTTGCACAATCTGCACTCCCAACCGATCGGTTCAAGTGTTGAACCGGTCGGCTGAAGTTGTTGAACCAGTCAGCTCAAGTGTTGAGCCGATCGTCTCAAGATCAGGGTGAACCGATTGCTTCAAGTGTCGAAATGATCGATTTAACTGGTGCAACCGAGCAAGTTGGGAAAGTAGGATTGGTGAGAATTTTCCTTTCGTTTCAATTGCCCAATTTGATTGGGAAATAGGATTGGTATTTGATACCAATTAGAAACAAAAGAAGGAAAGTCAATGGGGAACCGACCAGGACCACCAACCGACCGGTTCACTTGTGAACCGACCGGTTGAGGTGTCCCAACCAACCGGTTAACTTGTGAACCGATCGATTCAGGTCCCCAACCGACCGTTTCAGTTGTGAAATGATCGGTTCAGGTTGCGAGTTGGTTGCTTTTGTGGAAAATCTCGAACCCTTCTACTCTTGCTTTTAGTCCCGCATTGCCCGGGATAGAGAACCTTGTCCCATGACCCTCCTATATATAGGGGTATTGGGGGCTTCTCAAAGTACAACTCAGTGCAACCAGTTGCTCTGCAAAGTTGTTGTTCTCTGGTTTTGGTAACCGAGAGAGCCCGAGCAAGTGCTACCCGCAAAGGGAGGTGCAGCAAAGGAAAGACAACTGCAGTTGCAACTGGAGGCAGGAGAGTGTGTTGGCGACTAGTACGTCAACAGGAGGGTGCGACTCCTTCCAACTCCTTGTGGGACAAGGAGTGTGGAGTTCCGGGTGGTCTGTGTGGACTACTTCATAGGCGGGAGGTTTCTGCCGCTCAGGAGGACAACTGTCCACCCGACAGTCTGGTGAGACCAGGAGTCGTCAGTCCCGGTGCGACCAGGAGCTGCACAGACACCGTCGAAGACCGGAGTTGAAAACCACGCAAGGCGCGAGGTATTGTCGCCGAGCAAGCCTCGGGACAAGGTATGATTCCACAAACCATCCTTTCCTATTGTATAGACGTTGACGCGTTTCCTTGTTCTGGGTTTGGGGAGAAAATTTTTGTTTCCGCTGCCTTCTCTGCCTCCCCTAAAACCCAACAGTGGTATCAGATCCACGTCAACTGCGCTATATTTTAGGATTATCGATATGATCAATTTTTGGTTTGTCACCTTTATTTATTGCATACGATGCAAATAAAACTGGATTTATGCATGTCCAATCCTAAATCCATAAATCCCATATTACATATATGATATGTATTATTAATGCACTCGATACGCGTCGCCCTTAAACATTTTTTTTCTTGTGGTGGATGTATAGCGAGGTTATGGCCAATAAACCCTATCTGTGTATGGTTGTATGTGGTTGCTTGCATCTCGGTCTGTGCACTGATCCTCCTTCTCCTATTCCTGATGTAACTCTAAATAATTTGAGATTATTTCCTACCTTTTCTCCCCCCAAATGTAACTCGGGGTTTCCTTTTTAAGCAATGTAATATTAGGATAGATTTTATTTCCTATTATGTCAAAGAACGGAGGACATCGAGACGACAGCTGAAACGTTTGGTTCAAGGAGTGAACCGATCGGTTGACGTTCCAGACGGTCGGTTCAAGCAGTGAAACGATCGGTTGATGGCCGGTTCGAGGAGCAAGATGAGCGGGTGGCGGCCATGACGAGATGCACGACGACCAGGCAAACCGATCAGTTGGAGGAGCCAACCGATCGGCTGGTGGCACGTAGACGACCGGGTCGGGATGAGCAGTCATTCATGTGATGAGTTGATCTACTCATAAGGCAAAGCACACAGTTCTTCTTGTAAAGGTTGCATGTGATGTAGACCTAGATGACCGTGATTCCTCTTGGCTCGAGGAATCACATTAGGATGGCCATAATCATCGCTTTTATTGTTTTGCATGTTTTTGTGGGATATAGCATGTATATGATACATACTATGTATTGTGGTGATTGGATATGTATATCTATATTAAAAAAAACCAAATCCCTCATTAAAATATTAAGTCTTATATGCCTTCCATCAGCGGAACACATGAAAAACTCGATCGACCAAGCGTAGGTTACGCCAAAGCGTGGTGCGCCGTCTATCTTGTGGAAGTGTGAAGGGTAGACGTGTAGGTTCTACCAAAGCAAGGTGCATGTTTACCATGTCGGCTTTTGGGTTAGACTTAACTGGTGATTCTTAGAGCGTCTAAGCCCAGAGGCAAGAAATGTTCATGGAAAGGTGTTGTGCATGTTCATTCAACAAGAGTTGCATATGATGCAATTGGCAAAAGTTGCCTACCTGAGAGATCTAAGTTGTGGGTGACAGCCAAAGCTGGTCCATAACTTAGAGGATTTCAGGATCTTGCCCACTAGAAGGTTGTACGCTGCAATCTTCCAAATTGATGGTGAGGGCTATCAATTTGAAGTAAAATAGTGGGAACGATAATTAATTAAAGGCCTAATTATATCGTCAAATTTTTAAATCAATCAAATAAGTTAAAAATGAGTTTTTTGGACTAAAATTGCATATTTTCCTTTTTATAGTTCAAATGTCAACAAACAACAATCACTTTTCTTTGCGATCGGTCCTTGACAAGGACAAGCTAAATGGGACAAACTTTCACGACTGGTATCGGACATTGAGAATTGTTCTCACTCAAGAGAGAAAGCTCTATGTCCTGGATACTCCAATTCCATAGGAACCCGCTCCTAATGCACCAAAGGCAGAAAGAGATGCTTACAAGAAGCATTTTGATGATGCCATTGATGCAAAGTGCTTGATGTTGTGTTCTATGAACCATGAGTTGCAAAGATAGCATGAGAACATGGGTGTCATTGAGATGATTCAGCATCTCAGGAACATGTATGAAGATTAGGCACGACAAGAGAGATACAATGTCTCAAGGGCACTGTTCAAGTGCGTCATGACAGAAGGAGATCCAGTTGGTCCTCACACACTCAAGATGATTGGGTATGTGGAGAACCTACAGAGACTGGGATTTCCACTGAGCCAAGAGTTGGATACTGACATGATACTGCAATCGTTTCCAGAATCCTACAGTCAGTTTGTGATGAACTACAACATGAAAAACTTTGATAGGCCACTATCAGAGTTGTTGGGCATGTTGAGGACAGCCAAGATACATATGAAGAAGGACAAGCCTAAGTCTGTGATGGTGATCACGAGCAAGAAAGGCAAGTCCAAGCGCAAGGGCAAGGGCAAAGATAAGAAAGGTTTTGATGCTAGCCAGGAGCCCAAGACGTCTTCAACTCTCAAGGCCAAGGGAGGCGTGACCAAGAAAGGAAATTGCCACCATTGTCAAAAGCCAGGACATTGGAAAAGGAATTGTCCTCTCTATCTAGAAGAACAACAGAAGAAGGAGGCGACTGATGTCTCTACTTAAAGGTGTCATGAAAGTAAACTCGTAACACTTTTTGAGGTATAGGATACCAAGATGTAAAGTGTAAAGCACTCATAATTGGGGCAAGTGTTGCCACCATAGATAGGAGTACTTTAGTTTATTTTCAGCCTACAAGGCATGTAATATAGTTATGAACTGCTATTCCATATTTGCCAATAGATAGAAACACTTTATTTTTTGCATATTGTATGACAATGATGGCAATTAATAAAGTTGAGTTTTCAATCTTAAAGATATGATCTTTGTGGCAATGCCTTATTTATCTTGTGGTATTTGATATGCATAAGATAAAATGATACCTAAAAGTTATAGATAACTCAAACAATCTAATTAGCATCGATCATGAGAAATTCATTTCTAGTTTCCATGTGATGGATAAATCTAGACTCTCTTAGTTAGAGAACCAGTAAGAGACATGAATATCTTGGACATGATTAATCAATCTTCACTAATGGATTGGGAGAGTGATTATCCTATTAGGTATAATACATGTGATGTATTTACATACCTATTGGAACAAATGCTAATACTTCGAATGGTGTTTAGAGAAATACCAATATGAATATCTTGAAGTGTTCAAGATTATCATAGATGAAGTGCAAATTTGGTAAAGTGTTAATTCTTGATGAGATCAATGAATGAAATACTTGGACCAAATGTTTGAGATCCTTATGAGTGATTATGATAGTGTATCATAGTGAACTCATGATTAAGGCATGATGATGTATAAATCAAGAAGGAATCATACTCTAAGGAGTTAGAGAATGATTATCAAATAACTGAATTCTTCTTAAAAGAATACCCCACACTAATAAAGGACATTGAGAATCACAAGGAGTTGTGAGTTCTTGAAGCCTTAACAGATACACCTCAATTATCTATGTGATGAGTTGTTCATGTGATGAGTCAACTATTTAGATAAATATGAGGAACCAAATTTTGAGTTATGGTTTATAACCATTACATCCTAAATGACATCCATGTGAACCATAAGGTATGACCTTGGTGGTAGCGCTCATTGGATCAAATCCATAAGTGCAAATGAGTCTTAAGTGTTAAGATACATGGATAACATTTTGAGAAGGATGATGCTTGTTAATTGCAACTTAATGACTAATACATTTGGCATATGGATACTAAAACCGCATTCCTATGAGGAATAAAACAAGGATGTGTATGTGACACAACCTATAAGGTTTATGAATCCACTAATGCAAATGAAGTCTATAAGTTACAATGGACTAATCAATGTGATTGATTGAGTACAAGCAACTCAAAATTGGATCTTTATTTTGATAATATAGTCAAAGGGTTTGACTGATATGTCAAAGATAAAGAAGGGATCTTTGATTTAGTGGGAGCGTATTCACATTCCACATGTTGATGTCAAATGGAAATGTTCTGGAATGGAAATCCAAAAGTGGAAATTATCAATAAGGAAGATAGAGATGTTTCCTATATGATAGGAATAGAGATCTATAGAGATAGTTCTCGAAAATCTCTTAACCTAAAAAGAGAAAGCATACATTGGCCATCTATACTGAAGGGTTCAGTATGCACAGATTAAGTGGGAGAAAACTTGTCCATGTTACATGGAGTTAGTATCCCAAGGCCAGGTGTCCAATTCTTATGAATAATGGGAATACTAAGAATAGATATGGATCTATCATGTATGTAATCATCCCATTATATTGCATGTATCGACATGGTAAGAAAAAAATGCATTCATCATCTTGTATGAAGGACATAGCAATATGATATGCTCATCCTGATAACTCGTATGACGAGTGGATGTTTCTCTACTTCCAGTAAGGGTTACTGGAATACCATGAGAACTTGATAAAGTACTTGAGAAGTACTAGTTCTATGGAGATAAGGAAGAGTTCGATGTAAAGAGTTACATTGATGCGAACTTCCGAAAGGACAGAAAATTAATCGCAAAATATATATAGGATATATAAAAGTGAAAGTTTGCTAATTGGAAGTGTTCCAATAAAACCATTTAAAAGGAAATGTCAAGTATCTATGCATTAGAGAACAACAGTAGATACTATATGGATCTGGAAGTTCATGAGATGAACTTATAGATATTCCGCTCATTGATGACAATTATGGAATCCTTGATCATGCAATGTGGCTAAAGGTTAGCAATGGAATACAAGATCGCATATTACGGCAACTCCATCTCATATGTGTGACGTATAGCGAAGAGATGAGAGACATGCAATTTAAACTGGCTTTGGCAAGGTGTTGCCATAACTCACTATGTTCGCACTAGAGCAGAGTAACATGTGGGACATGTTTTGAAGATCACTATGAATATGATTCAAGGGTGATTAGCTCGCAGTGCAAGTGGGAGTCTGTTGGTATGTATGCCCTGAGAGGCAATCATGGGATGATTGGTGGGATGCATTAAGATTTATTTGATAAACATTAAAGGCAAGCTTCCAAGTCTTTCTGGTTCAGTCATATGAGATAGTGATAGAACAGATTGAATGTCTAGAGAATGACAGTACTCAATGACGTATGCCTTCAGGTTAAGGACCTGAATGATGAGATCATACAGATGCTAAGAGTTTGTACATTCTTGTTATGTCCCTAGTCGGATGTCATTGTGGAAGGTAGATAGAAAACAATGACACACAAGACTAGATTGTGGTGTTGGTTGATGACAGAATCTCATTAGTCATGATATAGAGATATCAAACCAAACACATAGGTACTTGTTAGAGAACAAGTGTACCAGACAGACCCACCGTGAGTTTGACACATGGAACCATGACATGGTAGTCACAGTCAGTACTCACAGTTATGGTGGTGAGTGTGATTCTTAGACCTGAAATCACTGCACTCAACACATGTCATTGGGTACACTTTGACATCATCAAACGCAGTCCTGGAACATGGGTTGTTATAAAGGTGATGATTGGGTGGCTTTGACACATGGGGCATTTGAGGGGTGAGTGATAGATATGGTATTTGTCCCTCCTGAGGGAGTTTGATATCCAAGGCCACTTGATGAGTAGGATTGAAATAGGCGTGTGCACGCATGTGTGAATCAGTATGTGATATTGATGTCATACATATCTCTTCCAATCTACTCTGAGATCAAGAAAGTGAATGAACGTTGACAGGATGACTGTTCCATGCCTCGAGTTCATTCGGGATATCAGTGACAAAGGAATTATACATTCGCTGTAACACCATTCACGGATTGTAGGATTGAAAGTTGTTCTCCAACTTTCTACTTTCACTTGGGTAGCACTGATGTGTGACTAGGCACCGCTCTTTGCTTGTGAAGTCATAAGTGTTATGGACTTTCACTGCCATCGTGAAATGGACCTGCAGGGTCACACACATAGGATTTAACCTGGAAGAGGAGTTTTACCCACAAGCAATGTTTAGATTGATTACTAAAGGAGTTTAGTAGTTCAATTAAACACTCAATCAATTGATACCTCAATATCATATTGTTTAAGGTGTTGGATACATTGATTGGAGTATCAGATTGATTGAAATCACAATTGACTGATTCTGCACAATCTGCACTCCCAACTGATTAGTTCAAGTGTTGAACCGGACGGCTGAAGTTGCTGAACCGGTCGGCTCAAGTGTTGAGCCGATCGGCTCAAGATCAGGGTGAACCGATTGCTACAAGTGTTGAAATGATCGATTTAACTGGTGCAACCGAGCAAGTTGGGAAAGTAGGATTGGTGAGAATTTTCCTTTCGTTTCAATTGCCCAATTTGATTGGGAAATAGGATTGGTATTCGATACCATTTAGAAACAAAAGAAGGAAAGTCAATCGGGAACCGACCAGGACCACCAACCGACCGGTTCACTTGTGAACCAACCGGTTGAGGTGTCCCAACTGACCGGTTCACTTGTGAACCGACCGGTTCAGGTCCCCAACCGACCATTTCAGTTTTGAAACGATCGGTTCAGGTTGCGAGTTGGTTGCTTTTGTGGAAAATTTCAAACCCTTCTACTCCTGCTTTTAGTCTCACATTGCCCGGGATAGAGAACCCTGTCCCATGACCCTCCTATATATAGGGGTATTGGGGGCTTCTCAAAGTAAAACTTAGTGCAACCAGTTGCTCTGCAAAGTTGTTGTTCTCTGGTTTTGGTAACCGAGAGAGCCCGAGCAAGTGCTACCCGCAAAGGGAGGCGCAGCAAGGGAAAGACAACTGCAGTTGCAACTGGAGGCAGGAGAGTGTGTTGGCGACTAGTATGTCAACAGGAGGGTGCGACTCCTTCCAACTCCTTGTGGGACAAGGAGTGTGGAGTTCTGGGTGGCCTGTGTGGACTACTTCAGAGGCGGGAGGTTTCTGCCGCTCAGGAGGACAACTGTCAACCCGACACTCTGGTGAGACCAGGAGTCATCAGTCCCAGTGCGACCAGGAGCTGCACAGACACCGTCGAAGACCGGAGTTGAAAACCACGCAAGGCGCGAGGTATTGTCGCCGAGCAAGCCTCGGGACAAGGTATGATTCCACAAACGATCCTTTCCTATTGTATAGACGTTGACGTGTTTCCTTGTTCCGGGTTTGGGGAGAAAATTTTTGTTTCCGCTGCTTTTTCTGCCTCCCCTAAAACCCAACACCGTCGTCCTCCTCTCCAAGTGCCTTCATCCATGCCGGGAGAAGCGTAGAAGATCTATCCAACTGCCGTCACCATCACCAAGCGAGCATCCAAGTGTTGTCGTCGATTTCCCCCTTCTATCTTCCCAAAACTACTACTTTCGCATCTGTAGGTTTCCATAGAACTCTAGGCACACAACGTGTTCAGTTCTGCACACGTTGTGTGCAATGCAGTTTTCCAACCTTTTTCCTCAGACACATGACGTGTCTATCCTAGCACATGACATGTGTTAGTCTGTCAGCACCACAAATGGCTCCATTCAAGCAAACTAGCAACTGCAAGCATGGAGCCAGTTCCTCCCAAGCATTGGGGTACATTTCAACTACTCAGTTTTGGGTCACCCCTGAAGAAGACTCGACATACCAATTCCTGATTGCAAGGAGAGTTCTTCCATCTTGGTTTGCTTTCCAGAAGACAATGACATCTTTGGGCTTCAAGGATGAAGTCCTCATGCGCCTGCAAGACTTGGGGTTAAGCTACATCTGCCTTATGGTATCTAATACTTACCCCCTGATGATGCTCACTACTGAGCAAGACCTACAGAAGAAGCTCAAGCCCTATGGTATTATTTGCTTTAGGATTTTAGGTCGTGCTTTTAAGCTCACATTTAGGCATTTTTGTGAGTTGTTGGAGTGTCATTATGATAGGGTGATTAGTTACCCGCCTATTTTTCATAGCGACGAGTTTTGGTTTGAGATTTCTGATGAGGAACATCATGAAGCCAAGCAAGCCAGAGTGTCTGCTATCCACAACCCTATCTTCTTAGTGCTGGGGTTTTTTCCAAGAAGGAAACCCAAGGGGTTGTTGGGAAGCAATACCTTTTCTTCTTATGGGGAATGATGTATGACCACCTGATTAATGTTGCTTTCTATTTTCTTCAACGTTTCCTGGACACTAAGAAGGTGAAGAAGAGGGACGTTCGTGACATCATTTGTGGTGGCTTAATTACTCTGATAGCACAGAAACTTGAGGTTGATTTCACAGGGCTTGAGGCTGCACTAGGTAGAAACCTGGTAGACATTTAGTATCTTCTCTCTGTAGGGTTGATTACAAAGATTTCCAACTGCGACAAAAAGTTTTGGAAATTCTTCAATGATGATTAGTACATTGACATTCCAGATCCTGAGCACATCACTTTGGAGAACAAGGACAACTGGAAAGTCATGTTAAACACTGATGAAGAGGTAGAGGCAGCTAGAGTTGCTGATGATACCAGGGTTCCTCCTTCTGCTCCTTCTGCTACTTCTGCTCCACCTCCTCCCTCCACCAGTACTCAGATGGAATACTCCTTGGCAATGCCTAATGTCAGGCATCTGTACGGCTATGTGCAGTAGTGGTTTGATCACATTGACAGCCGCCTGGATCAGATGGGCACCAAGTATACTGTGATACATGACATGGTCCACCACATGAATTTGTGGCACATATCACAGGGCCACTACTCCATCTCGTAGCCATATCAGCTGCCAACACCACAGCAACATGAGTCTGCCCCACAGCCCACTCTGATGTATGTTCCAGAAGATGATCTTGTCAGCCAATTCTTTCCGACTGACCACGGGGGTGATGGCCCCTCTTATTTATTTTCGCCCATGACAGGTATCCGGTTGTTACCTCCATGAGTTCGATTGATGCAGTGAGGACACTATAGATTTCAAGCTTAGTGGGGTGCAACTGACCTGTAATGTAGTTTTTGTTTCATTTTCTTTTGTTAGTCATGTCAGTCTTTTATTTCAGTCTTTATTTCATCTTGTTTCATATTATGTATTTCCCTTCATGGCAAGTTTAATATGAAGTGAGGCTAGTGCAATGGAATGAACTTTTGTACCTTGTATGCTTGAACCCTCTTGTACCTTGTTCTTCTTTTTACCATATGAAAGATTTAGTAAAGAACATGCATGAATCAAATGGAAAAGGAAATTCCCCATGTACATGATCTTGGTTTGTAATTGTAGTTTGAACTCTCAATTTTCACATCTTTGATTGCTAAACACATGTAACGGTCTCAAATTTTGGCAAATAAACCAACTCTACAACACTATTTAGAATACGGGATACTCTTGCCAAACCCTTAGTGCATATAAAATCAATTTTTTCAGTGAAAATTTTGCAATACAATGAATGGAATCTTGCTAACTCAACTTTCTAGTTGAATCTCTTCCATTGTGCAAAAATCTCTTTTATCATTTTCTCACTTCACCCAATAAAAGATGGCAAACAGCCCACATATCATGCTAGCCTAGTGTGAGTCTGATCCGGCAATGATGGTTAGGTGGTATGAAAATCAAAAGAGGGTAAAAATAACACCCCAACCGGCACTCCACATGCGCATAATCCTAAATTAGCAGTTGAGTGTCGGAATCCCAAAAATCAATTTTCATATCTTTTTTAGAAGAGAGTTCAACTAAGATTGTTAAAGTTAGCTAAGATTTCATCATTTACATCCATAATAGATGAAAATTTTGCACTGTACATCCACTAGTTGTTTGGCTTGATTATCCAAATCCTATTTAGTGTTGTTTAGTTGATTGTTTCACTTAATTTGTGACAACCATTGCTGAACTAAAACTTCTCAATCGTAGATGTTTAAATTGAGATGAAATCTATGAAAATAAACCTAATGTACATGGTTGGTTGAGTTTATTGCATATCTTCATTTCATTTAATCCATGCATGAGCTTGAATTTTCCTTCATTTGTGTGGCTATGCTCTTTTTGCTTGAGGACAAGCAATGGGTCAAGTTTATGGGGATTTGTTGTGTGGTTTCCACATCAACTTTTCACATGATTTCATACACAAATTCAGTTCATTTTGTTCTAATTTAGCCTCTATTCACATCACTCTTGCCACCTTTTTGTTATTTTGCTCATCACATGATGTGAATTGCAGGAATGCTTAAAAATGATCAAATTGGAGATAGCCCAACTCAAATTCATCATTATCAGGACTTCTCCACACCTTGTAGATGTTCAGAACTTTAATTCTGCTGAAACAGCAATGCACACGACGTGTCTTATTTAAGACATGGTGTGCGCATTTCCTGACGGCCTATTACTTCATACGCTGAAGAAAAGTACACGACGGGTACTCGAAAGACACAACGTGTACCTGGGAATTCAGAACCAAGCCTTGCCTTTCTGGTAACATACACGGCATGTATTAATTCAGACACGCCGTGTGCTTTACACTCAGAACAACTGTCAGAGACAAGACATGTCGTGTCCAAAGAAAGACACATTGTGTGCCTGTCAATTTCAGCAATTTTCAAAAATGACTCCTTTCATTTTAAAAGACGAAACCACTCTATGGAGCAGTTATCTTTGGTGATAATTTAAAATTCTTTCATCCAAGAGCAAGGCTAGAGAAAGGAGGGTGATTTTGGGGGTGGAAGAAGGTGGTTTGTTGCAAAAGAACCCCATTCTTCTTCTTTTTTTCTCCAATCTTCTTCTCCAAGGTGTAGCAGAGCTTCTTCACTCCACAAAGCTTCTTGGGAGAGAGGTTTGTCTGGTTTGGAGCAGCTATAGAAGTGGAATTTTGTCCTCAAGCCGGAATTCTACTCCTCTTGGTTTGCACCTTGGATTTTCTTAGTTTTTCCTTCTTTAAATCATGTTGCACTCAGAAATTTCTGTGCATTTTCTGATGTACGCCATTATGGACGAGTAGTTTCCTTTTCATGGACATGGGAGAGTAGCTTCCATTTCATAGCATGTATGGAACATGATAATTTTGTACTAAATGCTATGTTGCTTGTTTTTCCACCTTGTGAGTATCGATTTCTTCTTTTCTGCATGTATGGCTGGCCACCTTATGTGTATGTTTTATGCTCTTTTTGTTGATCTGAGAAGATAGGTAGGAGAGTAAGGAGGTACTCTCTTGGCAACTCCGAAATTATAGAGTTGAGGAGTAGGTTGTGGTCCAAAATGAAATTCATACAAGGAAATGTTGAATTGAATTAGGATCACTGTACTTGCACTGAGAGGTGAAGTGCAACATACAACTCTCCTTTAAAACAAGTGCTTAGTATGTTTATATTACGTGCTCCTATTCTATGCTATGATATGTGGGTGAAATCCTAAGTCCAAGATAATTCCATATCTGACTTTTAATCTCTTTTAGTAATCCATTTACTGTTTGCTTAATTCTGAATTTTTTAGATTAATCAACCAAATCACCTTTGAAAGAGTCTAGATTGTTGAACCTTAGCATTGTTGCATTTAATTGATTTGCTAAAGCTCCTTGTGTTCGATCTCGACTATGACTACTTATGTATACTTGCGGAAATTGGTTAGTTGAGTAAAAGATCTTTCTTTAGATTGAAACTCATTAGTGTAATAAACCAACAGTTAGAAAGAAGGTATTACACCATGTTAAGTCATGGTGTGATTATCAACAAATCCAGCTGATCTAACAATTTCTTTTGGGCACATGCTTTACACTAAACAATGTACCGTGTAAATTGGTTCAAAAGACACAATATGAGATATGGCATGGGAGGAGTCCCGATAAGTCTTTTGTAGTGTTTAGGATGAAAGTCCTATATAATAAAATAGTTTCTTAAATAGATTTATCCACAAATTACATGAATATTATCTTGTTGAATACTACTTATATTTGAACCCGACAACAAAATGTTTGTTGCTAGGATGTCTGAATTGCGAAATGGAAATTAGTTCCAAAGGAGTCAGTGGGAGTAAAATTACAACTCAAAATGTTCGAGACAAACAAGAAAACATTGAATCTAAAGAGGTACAATAGGCACAAGGAGAATCACAAGTTGTTGTGGAAACTCAAATTCCTTATGTAAACACAGAAATCATAGTTCTAGTAGAACATACCTTATGTTTGAAAGATTATGATATCTTATAACTCAAAAGGAGTTGAGTTGATCATAGAGATGGGACAACAACCTACTTAGAAACTATTAAGGGATCATAATCTGAGAAATGACTTGAGGCCATAAGATCAATGATGGACTCCATGTAAACCAAGAAGGTATGACCTTGGTGGATCCACTTGAAGGGTTTAAACCCATTGGGTGCATTTGGGTCTCTGTAAAGAATACCAACATGGAAGGGTATATTGTTTGCAAAGATCTTCAAACAAGTTCAAGGTGTTGAACAAGATGAAATCTTTCACCAATTACCATGGTTAAATCCATTGGGATCAGGCTTGTTGTTACAACTTAGTATGACTGTGAGATTTGGCATATGGATGTTAAAACCACATTCCTTAATTGGAATAATTAAGAGGATGTGTAAGTGACACGGTCTAATGGTTTTATAAATTTATTAATGCAAATAAAGTCGATATGCTACAAAGGTGAATATTTGGATTGAAGCAAGCATCTCAGAGCTGGAGTCTTCTATTTGACAAGATAGTCAAAGGGTTTGACTCAAGTTAGAATGAAGATGGAACATTTGATTACAACAGATTCACTAGGAGCATATTAATATTCCACATAATAATATGAAATAATGTCCTTATCCTATAAATGTTAAAACCTGGCAAGGAAAGCACCTTTTGTAAGAAGGGTTTAGGTGAAGCATCCGATATGATAGGAATCAAGGTCTATAGAGATATATATGGAAAGCTTCTTGACCTAAATAAGAGCACATACATTGTAAAGAAGTTGAAGGGTTCAGCATGCAAGACTCAATGAGAGAAAACTTGCCCATGTTCCATGGAGTTAGTCTTTCAAGAGCCTAGTGTCCAAGTTCTTTTGAAGAATAGGAACACATGGATAGATGTCATATGCATTTGCAATTCGATCTATTTATGCAATGTAATGTACTTATCATGTTATCTAATATGTGTTGCACATGATGAGAAGATATCTGGTTATCTCATATGTATTGGACATGATGAGAGGATCTCCAGTCATCTCATATGTATCAGACATGATGAGAATATATATAAATATATACCTACCTAGAAATCTTATATGTATTGGAAATGACAAGAAGGTATATGTCAGATGCCAGTGAAAGTCATTGGACTACCATAAAGAACATCCTTAAGTGCTTGTGAAGCACTAATAGGATCGGTTCCTTGGTTATGGTAATAAGGAAGAAATGGGTGTAAAGAGTTACACCGATGCAAGCTTCCAAACTGATAAAATGATCTCAATAATGTTTGACATTAAATGAGAACTATAAGCTAGAAAGGGCTCTGAGCTAATGACAATTGTTCTAATGTACAAAAGAATTTGAGTATCTTGATTTTATAAGAACCGCAAAGGATATAGTCTGGATCAAGAAGTTCATACAGATGAAATTATATGAGGTTTCAACCCTTTATGACACAATAGAAATATTGATGACAACAATGGAGCTACTAGTTAGGCTGGGAATCTTGGATAACATACTAGGGCACTTCCATCTGATACGAGTTGTCGTACAGTGAAGAGATGTGAAAATTTCAAAATACTGACTTAAAGAAGATGTTGATAAACCCATTATAAAAGCATTTGCATAGCAGAAACATGATGGTCATGTTGGGTCGCTCGGGATGAGATCAGTGGGTGATTGGCTCTAAGTGCAAGTGGGAGTTTGTTGGTATGTATGCCCAGAGAGACAATCATATGATGATTGGGATAAGGCATTAGATACATGATTTGATTATTAAAAAAAAGCAAGCTTTTAATTTATTTTGTATATTCATTTATGAGATAATGAATAACATAATAAATGTCTAGAGAATCATATTACTCAATGATGTATTTATTTGAGTTACTAACCTTGTGGATGAGATCATTTGGATGTTAAGAGTACATATACATATTTTGATTATGTCCTTGATCAGTTGTTACTGTAGAAGGTTGATAGACAACAATAACACATAAGATCACGTTCTGAGTTGGTTTATGACTAAATCTCATTAGTCATGACAAGCCAATATCAAACCAAGCACATAGATACATGTTAGAGAATAGTGTATCAAACAAACCCACCGCGTGATTGACACATATAAGTCGTCATCATGCAATCATAGTGAACTCTCACAGTGATGGTGGTGGACGTGGTTCTTAGACCTAAAATCCCTGCATTAATCACATGTCATTGGGTACACTTTGACATCATCAAACGCAGTCCTAAAACATGGAATTTTATAAAGGTGATGATTGGATGACTTTGACACATGGGGATTGACTGTGAGTGATAGATATGGGATTTTTCCCTCATATGGGAGTATGATATCCAAGGCCTCTTGATTAGAACGAATGAAAAAAGTGTGTCCATATGCATGTGAGTCAATATATAATATTGAGCTTACATATATCTCATGCAGTCTGTTCGGGTTCAAGGAACAAGATTGGATAATAATGAGGATGACTTCTCTATGCCTCTAGTTCAATCTGGATATCAGTGACGAAGGAACTATACAAACACTATAACACCATACACAAATTGTAGGTTAAATCTTCTCCCCAACTTTCCATTCCCTTGGGTAGCAATGATGTGTGACTAGGCACCACTCATTGCTTGTGATGTCATAAGATAGTTGTGGATATTCACTGCCAACATGATCTCGGACCTATAGGGTCACACACATAGGAACTCATCTAGAAGAGGAGTTTGATCTAGAATTGGGATTTGATTTATTACTAAAAAATTTAGGTATTTCAATTCAAGCAATTGATCAGCTGAGTAGACTGCGAAACGATCAGTTCAAGTGTTGAGATTGTTGTTTGGAGTGTCAGGATGATTGTATTGTACATTGGTTGGAATTCCTCCTGACTTGGCCTACAAGATGCCCGTCTCGCTTGTGTGAAACGGCCATCTAGCCTGGTGTGATCCGCCCGTCTCAGTTGCACCAAACAGCCATCTCAAGGGTGTAGTTCAATTGCATCAAGGATTGGTGCTGACGTCAAGTTGAGTACTAGTTGAAATTGAATCGCCAACATATGTGCAAAATTAGAAACTGTGAAACGATCATTTCGCTTAGCAAAATGACTATCTCGTGTGCAAGATGACCATCTCGTTGGGAGAAATGACCATTTTGTGTGCGAGATGACTGTCTTACTGGGTGAGATGACCGTTTCGACGCACGTAGGTTGGGAAATTTCTAGAATTGTTGTAAAAATTTAAGATCTTCCAATCATTTCCACTCCCACTTTAGTCATGCATTGGCTGAGGACTGGGAACCCTAACCCTGACCCCTCTTATATATAAAGGGTTATTGGAGGCTTTCTAGAATATAACTACTACATAGATAATTAAGAATCAGTTGCTCTAACTATTGTTGTCCTCTCTAGTTGTGGTAACCACGAGATCCCAGGCAAGTCCTACCCGAATAGGGTGGGATAGCCACGGGAGACAAACAACTAAGGATCATTGTTGTAGGAGAGCATGTTGGTGACTAGTACACAAATGGGAGGGACAATTCCTTTCTGTCCATTCCTACATGACAACAGGAGTTCTAGTTGTTCCGTGTGGACTACTCTAGAAGCATGAGTCCTTTGGCTGCTGCTAGGAGGGCAACATCAACTTGCAGTCTGTGGCGAGATCTGAGGAGTCATTGCAGCAGTCATCTGAGTCTGTTGTCTGTGGAGGAGTAGTCAGACAAGTCTGAGTGCAACCAAGATCTACACAGACACCGTCCAATGCAGAGTGCGCATCTGCATCGACGAGGATTGTCGCTAGACTTGCTCCAAGACCAGGTATATTTTTGTGAAACCATCCTTCCCATTACATAGTGATTGACGTGATATGTTGGTTAATGGGAACTATGTCAGTAAAATTTTTGTTTCTGCTACCTATCTAATGTTGTATTTCCCTACACATATCTCTAGGTCATTTCCTATGTTCCTTTGCAAATCATATAAACTTATTGAGACTAGTATTAAACTCTAGAGTGCAAAGATTTGGAATCAGACATTTGTGATCTATCCATTATATGATCATAGAAAAAATGAGTATTGAATCATATGTTTAGAGACTAAGGTTTAGATATTATGGTTTATCATTTAAGGTTTAGGGTTTAGCAGTTTGTGTTTACATATTAGAGTTTAGGGTTTAGGGTTTAGTTATGAATATTTATCACCTATCCCATTCTTGAACACTTAATCTCACTAGTAAGTGTTTAATGTGTATCCAATTTTCTAGAGTATTTTGGTAGCATTTCCCCACAATTCTCCAAGTACACCGATGAGCAAACATCCACCTGCATATGTACTTAGAGAAAAAATGGGCAAGTGATGTCAAAACAACTTGAAAACTGATTTCACTTTATACACTTACATTCTAAGTGAGATTATGGGTTCAAGAGTGGTCCCTAATTGGGGACTATCCCATATTTACTCCTAATGAGTAAATCTTGAATGGGTTTCTAGGCCAACATACAATGTTGTCATTTATATACCTATGATATTAGTATCATCATTCATTTCGTAGGTGCAAAAAATGTACATGAAGATAGGCATATTCTATTTACACAACCTAGGTATCATTTAAACTGAACAAATAAGCAACCAATAATCATTAATTTTCCTAAGCATAATTTTGAATTCTAATTAGATATACAATTAGAATTTAGTGACATAGCATAATAAAAAATACCTACATTTACATAGCAAATCATAATAAATTTATAATTTAATGGCTTAATTAATAATGCATGCATTTTTGTAACTATTAATGTATATGTTTTATGCTTTATGTTTTATTGTGTGCTTTAGACTTGTCTAGTCTTTAGCTTTTCTTTTATCCCATATTGCCTAATTATTTTTCTCACTTACTATCTTATCCTATTAAAGAGTGTGAATTCTATTTGTTTCAAACACATTAAATTAAAGGTTTTCTTATTCTATATGGTATTAGACATGTTCATTCCCCCTTAATCCTAAGTGTGCCCCCTTTCTATCCTTTCATATAACCATGCCCCAACCTTCCTTTCCATCGCCCTCTCTTCCTCCTTTACCTTTTTTAGCCACAATTGTATCCATCTCTTCCATCCAATTCCTACCATGATGCCTCCATCGACCTTCATTATCTCCACCACCCATCGAACCCCCCATCTACCACCACCAACTAATCAACTTCTACCACCCCATCTACCTCCACCACCACATTGACCTCAACAAACCCATTGACTTCCAACACCCCCATCAACCTCCACCACCTCATCCACTTCCACCACCCAGTTGACCTCAACCACTCATCAACTTCCACCACCCCATCAACCTCCACCAACCCATCAATATCCACCACCCTATAAACCTCCACCAACCCATTGACCTCCACCACCCCATCGACCTTCACCACCCCATCAACCTCCACCAACCCATTTACCTCCACCACCTTGTCAACCTCCCATCATGTCCACCTCCCATCCTATCAACCCACCAACATCCTCACCCAGTTGTTATATATTCCTTTTAATCCCTTCCAACTAATTCCAAAAATAGCAAATTGAAGACCTAAAAGTACCACCCGTTTTTCTTCCTACGCCACGTGGAGAAGTAAATCACATAGCATGATGGTGTGGGTCTTTCCTTGTGATTTCTACTACCCCTATGTGGGTCTCTCATATATACTTATCCAAATACACTACTGCTCTCTACTACCCTTGTGTGGGTTCCTCAGATCTATTGATCCCAATATGTTACTTCTCTCCACTTCCCCTATGCGGGTTTTCCAGATCATCTACTTTTTCTTCTTCTTCTCTATATGAAACATCACACTGGATTCTATGGCAACTAAAAATCCTCCTTGTTCTTTATGTGTTGTGATTGTATAACTTGACAGATCGAACTATCAATTTTTAGTCAATGTCTTTCAAACTATGTGTCAAAGTTCAAGGGTGCTATTCACATCTTTGTTGATGCTAAAATTCCTCATAATTCTATGACTAATGAGAAAACTAAGCAAGACTACACTCAGTAGTCCATAGATGATTCTGGAGTTATGACATGTGCCAAACTGAAGATCAGTTAGTCTCTCCTTCACCTTCAGAATGACAAAGCCATGTGGGATCAACTATCCCATGTTTACTCTCACCAACAGAGCCTAAAGAAGGTCTTCAAGACATTCAAGAATCTGGAGAAAAATGAGTATTTGAGTGATGGATTTGTCAAAGACTACTACAGCCTATTCTCAACACTCTAGGATGAATAAGAAGTATATCATCCTCATCATCCAATACTAATGAAGTTCAGCGCCAAGGAAACAAACTTCAGTTGGTGCAGTTCCTGGATGGACTCCCTCAGTCTTTCTCTAGTGTTGTTGACCAGATCTTATCCACTGATCCCTTACCCACACTAAGGGATGTTCTCAAGCGCATTCAATGTGTTCCTTCCATGTCTTCCCTACCTGCTACATCATATGATCACTTAGTCCTTGCAGTTCTCTCTCGTTACTCTGGTTGTGGATGTGGATGTGGTTGTAGTCATGGTCGCAGTGGTTATGCTTCTGGTGATCCTAGATGTGGTCCTCCCCTTGACCTAGACAAGGATAGCCTCAACCTCCTACTGCCAACTGACTCTACAATTTATATGGGTGCATAAACCACAATGAGGACTATTTCTAGGAAAAACATTTTGCACCTGCTTGGGTGACCCAGGTCCTCTCTAATGCCTTTGAAGGTTTGATGTCACTGCCTCAAGTTCAACTCAGCCCATAATTGAGTGGATTCACTCATTCAAAAATGTTCTTCAGGTTTCTCTCTCCTGTAAACACTTCCTCCAGATGGAGGTTCCCCTACTTTAGTTGCATCTCCTATTGCTTATGGTAAAACTAAATGGGTCATCGATTTAGGAGCAGCAACTCATTTTTTTGGCTATTCTGGCCTTTTTACTGTTGTATCTAGCACAACTTGGGTCCCTCCTATAACATTAGCTGATGGGACTCAGTTTGCAGTATTGATGCACTGAGTTTTAGTCACTTTTCATGGGCTATTTGTCTATGTATTTTATGCATGATTATTCATTTTGATATCATTTATGCATTGTTTATTGGTATTATCATATGAAACATTAATACATCAAACAATAAATATTTTTAGTGAATTATGTTAATATATCACAGTCTATTTAGATTATGTTATTTTTTTCATATATTAGGAAATTTGAGCACTTCAGAGAAAACTCAGTGCCACCGACTTTAAAGTCAGTGGTATCCACTTTTTTCAAGAAATCCAACTGGAGTCTAGAGAAAACACAGTGCTACCAACTTTTAAGTCAATAGTACTGACTTTTACACTCAGAACAAGTCAGAGAGAACTTGGTACTATTGACACACATGTCGATAGTACCAACACTTAAGGGTTTTGATACAGCTAACAACTCAGCACCACAGACTTTTAAGTCAGTGGTACTAACTTTTTGGGATCATAACAGATTATAGAGTAATATAGATCTGGTGGATGAGACATAATGATGGTCTGGAGTCCCTTTTATGACATAAGGGAGTTAGGCCATACCTATCTATCATGCTCAATTCATTACACGATAGGTGATAGCGGTGAGAGAAAAAGGGAGAGAAGAAAGCCACATTCTGGATGATTCGGGCACCTCCGGTGGGTGGATTTGTAGCTAGAGGATAGAAAACTATCACGTTCATTAGAGGGAGTCATCCAGACCAGCTTCTTTAGGGGTTACTTTAACTTTGTAATGTTTCCCACATTTTCCTTCTCTTCTCCCATGTGTATGATAATAGAAATCATGTGGGTCTTATCCCCTTTGTTCCCTAGGACCTGAGAGTATCCCAATTTTGTATTGTATTTGACATTATGAATTAATATATATATATATATCTTAATTTATGGACATAACTCTATGATTGCTTCATGAATTATCTATGCTTGATCACCATAGATGTTTCGTAAACTGTTAATTGCTTCAAGAGAGGGATTAAGTGTTGGATAAGTTGTAGATTTACATAGCCTAGACCATGCCTCGAGAGAGGACTTACCGCTATGAAGAGTATAGACCAAAGTATTCTTTAAAGAACCTAACTAAAAATTAAATTGTTACGAGTGAGATTTATATAAGATTAGGTAGAAAATTACACTTTGAGAGCGGGTAATTCTTGCTATAGGTCCCTTGGTCCTGGGTTAGGAGGAATAAATATTAATGAAATGATGTTAAGTGCAAGGTGAACCATGGTAAAACTATAATATTGAGGAATCCATTCCAACTATGATCACAAACCAATTTTTTTTATTCATATCACAAACCAATTAATTTAATTGTTTTTCTTACAATTACTTAATTAATCAACCAAACACTATTTTCCACTCTATCTATTTGATCAAGTCACCGTTAGTAGTAGTTCCTAGATTCACATTTCCCCGAGTTCAATATTCGGGCCTCTTTTGGCCTATAACACTTCAACATGTGCAATTGCATTTCAAACATGTAGTAAACACAAACTTTTTGACATCGTTGTCAGGGATACGGTAATTCCAGCACTATGTGTTTTGTGACCGGCCACTCTAGCCCACATTTTTTTCTTATTTTTATTTTGTATTTTATATTCAGTTCACTAGCATTCTATGTGCTCACATAATTATATAATTTTAGGTACTAGTGTATGGTTCATACCAGAACCACCAACAACGGAGAAACAAATTCAAATGGAACAGGCAAAGGTTACTTCATCGTAGGGCAAAGGAGTACGGTAGCTCTATAGAAAGATTATACTGCACTCCACTACCATAGGTAGAGCAAGCAATGGCAGAAATAGGAGTTATGAATGTGAGGATCGAGTTGGATTTGAACTTGAGGAGCAGACTGTCTGGGATAATATTAAAGCTTCATAATCCATGGCACAATTAGCACCCATAAAAAGGCATGCTCTAAATGTTGGGAGTTACAAAATAGATCATGGACTGGTGGCATAGATTAAATCTCAAGTGTTCTATGGTCGTAGCATGGAGGATCTGATGGATCATATCAACAACTTTGTGGAAAGATGTGATATGTTGAAGATCGACATGGTCCCGATGATATTTAAGTGAAGTTTTTTTCTTACTTATTGGTAGATAAAGTAAAAGCATGGTTTCTAAGTCTTCCTCCAGAATCAATAGAATCATGGAACCAAATGATCAATGTTTTCTTTGAATGCTATTTTCTGACCCAAAGATGAATGAGATAGTTGGAAAGATTTACAACTTCAAGTAGCACAACAAGATTCCTATTATAAATCCTAGGAGAGATTTCAGGACATGCTTAGGAAAGTCCCTCATCATGGGATTGATCTTTATCACCATGCAAAGACATTCTATTATGGCCTCCATAAAGGCAAAAAGACTACACTTGATAGTACAGGGGAGATTCTTATTGAACAATAAGCCTACCAAGTGCCATGAGATCCTTAAGAACATGGCCAAAAACTAGTCCTAGGGAGAAGAAAGAGAAGCACTAGCCACAATTAAGAGTGATATGGAATCAAAGCATATCACTGATTGAAGGCTTAGATGGCACAACTCATGAAGAAACTTGATTCAAAATTCGACACCTCTTCTAGAGGTGAGGAGAAGTGCATGTACATGCAACAATAGCCCAGACAATAACAAGGTAACATTCCACATCAATTTCAGTAGAATAGGGGTCCTGATAAGATAGATAGAATAGAAAGTAAGCTAGAACAATTCATTAATCACAATGTGGCCTGTCTTGAACAAACCAAATGGGGGCAGTAGAATCAAGGAGCTCATATATGTAGTATTAAAAATTAGATTTCACAGTTGGGAGTAGAGGTAGCATCATTAAAGAAGCCTATACAACACAAATTTCTTTGGAACACAGTGATAGCACATCGGCCTCATCAAGTAAATTTCATCTCTATTGTCAAGAAGCGAGAACATCTTAATGATCAGTCACTAGAGCACCATGCTCTAGAGTTGAATTGGGTGTATGTACCAAAAGTTCCTTTTCCCTATATCTATATGGAAAACTAGGGGGATGCAGAATGCTAGTGCACTATGCTCACACATGCACCTGAATCGATATAAATTCAGCAACAAGATATAGTGATAGCACTACATCTTTGTTGCAAGATGATAAAATTCAATCTTCCACTATTGCTATTTCCACATCCTCAGTTCTACAAAAGGTGCCTCTGCAAGAAGAGTAGGTAAAGGTTCTACTTCAAAGTGGAGAAGTCACAGTCAATAAGGAAGCACCCACACGTGAGAAGGGCAGACACAAGCCATCCCATTTAAAGGAGATGTGTGAAATTGTGTCCTAGAGGGTGGCGTTGAAGCTAGCTTAGGGGATGAGAACCCTAATGTGCCATATATTCCTCCGTACAAGCGTACTAAGAAGACACATGTTACATTCCTAGATAGTCTAAAATAGATGAAAGAGTAAGCATAAGATATGAGGATCTGAGATGTTGTTAGGAAGTTCATTCCAAGCTATGATTGATGTGATTATTGCCATGGGTAGAGGCTATATGATGTTGGGAATAAATGACGATAGAGTGGAGTTTAGACTGCCATATGAATCTTCACAACCATCCTGTGACAAACCAAGTTGAAGAAAATCATATTTTCAAGCCTAGGACATTAAACAAGGGTTCTCATGGGAGGCAACCAAATTTTATTTCTATCATTGACCTTTTGTTAGAACTTTTCATTGTTTAAATTTCGTATTTGTCTTGTAGATTTTAGATTGGTGTAAAAGGGTACCTTGATGCATTTGTTTCGAGTGAAGGTAGAGTTAAAGTTGATACTACCAACTCTAAAGTAGGTGTTACTGAGTCCTTATCAGTTCAAGTCTGTGGATACTTGATACCACCAACACCAAAGTCGATACCACTGACTTTTCTTAGCAAAATTCAAATAGGTACAGGAAAAGGTTGATGATACCACCGACACACATGTTAGTGGCACTGACTCATATAGCTCAAAGAAGGATAGAGAATGTCATATCTTGGTACCACTGACACACACGTAAGTGGCACTAACTCATATAGCTCAAAGAAGGGTAGAGAATGTCATATCTTGGTACCACTAAGACATAAGTTGGTGGCACCAATAAGAGGGATATATGCTAGCATAAATTCATCCACAAAGCCATTTATGCCTCCAACGGCACCACTCTTTAGAGAAATTGGTACCCCCATTCCACCTCTAAGTTTGGATTTTGACTATGAGGACTTAGTCAAGTTCAATCTTAAGGGGGTGTTGCAACAACTTCATCTTTATTTTATTATTTTGTTATTTTTATTTTTTATTTAATTTGTAGGATCCACATCTATATATTGTAATAGTGGAGCTTAATACATGATTTCTATCATCTTCATGTGTGTACCTCTGCAATGGAAATTAAAAGAGAAATTTACATGATCACATTTTTTAAGTTGAATATGCAAAGTGCAAGGAAACACCAACTAGAGGAAGTGTATGTGTAGTCAGCTTGAGGACACTTGATATGAATGAAAATCTTGATTTATCCAAGAATTTTGGATGATGATGGGTTTTGAGCCCAAATTGGACAAACAAGTAATGAGACCTTAAATGGGACTTCTAGAAAGAAACTCTAAGGTTACCATGTACACAAGTTGATAGAGAGGGACTATCATAGTTTAAGACAGGCATTGTCACTTAATCATGTGATTCCACCCACCTTTCATGACATTTCATCCACCGCCATAAAATGATCAAGTAGCCTGAATTTTTTCCTCTTAAATGCACTAAGTGGCATGATAGGTGACATAATAGATAATTTTTTTTATTGCATTAGTAAAAAACAATTTTCCATATCAAATAGTTGTACACAAAAAAAAATCATGTAGATTGCATATGTTATGCATCATTCTTTCATCATGTACCTATGTTGTTTCCTCTGAAATACAGTGAAAGATACCCATCCATACCCCTCTACAAAAGAGAGAAAAAAGTGGGGGGAAAAGACAATGAGTTGTTGCAGTGAAGCCGGGGCATACTTTTCAACAAATGCTAGCAATGAAAAAAATTAGTCGATATATAGAATAAAGAGGGAGAAAAGGATGCCTTGAACGCAATTCTAGATTTTTCTTCAAGAAGACGTGAAAACATCTACATGATGTATTCTTTTACTTCATTCTCATAAATAAAATGAGACCTTCAGTGTATGCATCATTCTACTGTATAGTAGGCATTAGGATTCATGAATTTCTCATTTCCTTCATATTATAGGTTCATCATGTATTACTTTTGCATAAATGATTCAAATAATACTTGTGATTCTTCACAAGACACCTACTTCAATCCATACATTGCTCTTTATGGTAGGCCACATATAAGATTAATCCCCTCATTCATTTTATATAGGGAACTGCTTCCAATGTATTTGATAGGCAGATAAGAGCAATGTAGACAGGAATTCACATGGTGCATCAAGTTAATGCTCGATTGACTATGATAGTAACTACTCTATTAATAGTGTTTCATTGACCTAAGAGTGGACGTTTAATGAACATTTTTTGTCACAATAGACTAGTTGTTTGTACAGTGGTTGATAAGGGCGGGTTCGGGACCATCAGATGGGGGGATAGTTGAGAAATGTAGTTCATATTGTTTGTCCTCTTGCTGACTTATCTCAAATAGGTCCAAAGGTAGTGTTGCTCAAGGGTGAACCTGCAAGCTTAGGGGATTTTGATGCACTTAGTTTTAGTCAATTTTCACATGCTATTTGTCCATGTATTTTATGCATTATTATTCAGTTTGATATCATTTATGCATTCTTTATTATTATTAGCCTACGAGACATTATTGCATCAAATAATAAATATTTATTTTTATCAAATTATGTTAATTATCACATTTTTCTTCAAATTTATGTTGGTTTTTGTAGATCTTAGGAAATCTGAGCACTTTCAAAGAAAACTCGATGCCACCAACTTTAAAGTCAGTGGTATCAACTTTTTGTAAGAAATTCAATAGGAATCCAGAGAAAACTTGGTGTTACTAACTTTTAAGTCGGTGGTACTGACTTTTGCATCCTAAACAAGTTAGAGACAACTCGGGGCTATGGACACACATGCTGGTACTACTGACACTTAAGGGTTTCTAGACAGCTGGAAACTCAGTGCCACCGACTTTTAAGTCGGTGGTACCAACCTTTTGTGATCAGAACATATTAAAGAGTGATAAAGATTTGACATATGAGACATAATGATGGTCGGGAGTCCCTTTTATGACCTAAGAGAGTTCAGTCAGACCTATCTGTCATGATTTTATTCATTGCACGATGGCCAAGAGCCATGAGAGAAGAAAGGGGAGGAGAATGCCATGTTTTAGATGATTTGGGCACTTCCAGTGGGTAGATTTGCAGCCAGAGGATAGAAAATCATCATGTTCTTCAGAGAGAGTCATCCAAACTAGATTCTTCATGGGTTGTTTTAGTTTCCTAATGTTTCCCATGTTTTCTTTCTCCCCTCCTATGTGTATGATAATAGAAATCATGCAGAGCTAATCCCCTTTGTTCCTTAGGACCTAGGAATAGCCCAATTTTGTGTTATATTTGACATTATGAATAAATATATATATATTTCTCTTAATTTATGGATAGAACTTTATGATTGATTCATGAATTATATATGCTTGATCCCCATAGTTGATTTCTTAGATTGTTAATTTCTTTTACAGAGGGATTCAGGGTTATATAAGTTGTAGATTCACATAGCCTAGACCAAGCCTCAAGAGAGGGCTTAGGATATGAAGGGTATAGCCCAGAGGATTCGCTAAAGCACCTAAATAATTATTAATTTTCTATGAGAGTAGAATTTATATTAGATTAGGTAGTGAATTACGCTGAGAGAGCGAGTAACTCTTGCTACATGTCTCTTGGTCTAGGGTTAGGTGGAATAAATATTCATGAAATGATGTTAAGTGCCATGTGAATTTTGGTAGAATTGTAATCCTAAGGAATCCATTCCTACTGTGATCACAAAACAATTAATTTAGTTATAATTCTTACAGTTACTTGATTAATCAACCTATCGCTCTTTTCCATCGGTCTAGTTGATCAGGTCACCATTAGTAGTAGTTTTTGGATTCATGTTTCCCTGAGTTCAATATTCGGGCCTATTTTGGCCTATATTACACTGACATATGCACTTTCATTTCACATGTGTAGTAACTGGAATTGGATATATATCTCTATCCAAAAATCTGCCATTAAAATTTGTCTTATATGTTCCAAGCTTTCCACTTAATCCGATATATGGCAAGAAAACTGTAAAGAGCCTTAAGTACTGCTCAATCATTTGTTATCCCAAGGGTTGTGTACTTTAGTATCTTCAAACAAGGATGGGGATTGGCTTGAGCCATTAAGGCCCCGAAACTATACCTGGATGTGTCGTGATCTGTTGCTACTCTGCTATCTTGTTCTATGATTGGTGTGCAATGGCACTACTATTTGGGACATCCTTCTGTTGTAAACTATGGTGCATATTTCCTTATGTTTTTGATAAACAATTATTTTGTGAATGCTACTAATTTGATAAATAGACTCGGGTTTTTTTCAATAAGAATATTGAAATTGATTCTGAAAATCTTTTTGATATTGTTCATGCCGATATTTGAGGACCTTGTTCTATTACTAGCTTGTCTAGCTTTCTCTATTCTATGAATTTTATTGATGGCTATCCTAGGGAAAATTGGTTGTTTCTTTTAAAGGATGGTAGTAATATTTTGAACACTACCACCACATGTTTTATTGAGATTCAAACCCAATTCAATACAAGTGTTAAAATCTTACAGACTGGTAATGCCTTAGAATTTATGCAACAATCCATGGATCTTTTTTCACTGCTCAAGGTACCATTCATCAAACTTCCTGTTCTTACATGCCACAACAAAATGGTGTGATAGAATGAAAAAATCACCATCCTCTTGAAGTAGCATGCACCATTCTTCTTCACTATCATGTTCAGAAACTTTTGTGACCTAAAATTATTTCCACTGCATGTTATTTAATTAAATGTATGCCTTCTTTTGTGTTGCACAGGCAAGTCCCTTTCTCTCATGTGTATCTGTTGTACCATTTTTTTCACCTCCTTACATCTTTGGAAGCACTTTCTTTGTCAAGAATCTTCGACTTAGGATATCTAAACTTGAACCCCAATCACTAAATGTGTATTTTTGGGATATTCAATAACTCAAAAAGGATATCGTTGTTATGACCCTCTTAAATGACAATAGTTTTTTATTGCGTATGTTGTCTTTTTTGAACACATGTTGTACTACTCTAACAAGGGGCATGTTTTATTGAGTGATTTGTTGGATCCTACTCCTCTTCCTAAGGTGGTAGAACATGATCACACCAAAGTAGCAGAAGATCATCCTCCTCCTCTAAAGGTTCACACAAGAATACCCAAGGTTACCGTCCACTCTTTGGCCCCTCAACAATTAATTCCTCCCTTGTCGGAAGATCACAACACCTCTTCAGTAATCTCTGACCTACATCTACCTATTAGTCAAAAGAAAGGTGTCCACTCTACACTCATCATCTTATTAGTAATTTCTGTTCTGCCACTAATCTTAGTGCTAGCTTTGCTTGTTTTACTATTGTACCCTTTGATGTTTCTATACCAAAGACTGCTACATAAGCTCTTAAGCGTCTCACCTTGCATTTAAGATACATAAACTGAAATGGCTGCCATTCGCGATTGTAAGATGTGGTATTTTATTGATCATCTTGAGAATTGTCCGACTATTGGATGTCATTGGATTTTTACTATTAAATATCATCCAAATGGGTCAATTGAATAGCTAAAGGATCATTTAATAGAAAAATGTTACACTCGAGCCTATGGGGTTGACTGCTTCAAAACTATTTCCCTTGTTTCCAGTCTTAACTCTATAAAGGTGTTTATATATGTTGTTGTGAACCGTGATTGGCCTATTTTTCAATGTTAATTTTTTGCCTATATGGTGACTTACATGAGGAAGTCTGCATGGAGAAACCACTTGATTTTGTGACTTAGGGGGAGTGTTCCAAAGTCATCAGACTCAGTAAGGAAATCTATGGCCTAAAACAAAGCCCACGAGCAAGGTGCGAGAATTTGAGTTAGATTCTTTTAAAGTTTCAATGTTGATTCTCACATTTGGATCACTCTATTTTTATTAAAAGACTAGTTCTGCGATTGTTATACTTATTATCTGTGTGGATGACATAATTTTGTCTGATAGTGATTCTGAAGGTATTACAACTACCAAAAGATATCTCAAACAACACTTTGCTATAGTAAAGATCTTGGCAAACTCATGTACTTATTGGGTACTGAAGTTTCTAGATCTTCGTCTGGTGTTTGTCTTTCACAATGCAAATATGTTCTAAATATTCTACCATAAACTTGAATGCTTGGTACTAAACCTGCTAGAACCCCTCTACATCCCAATACTAATTAAGATGATGAATCTTTACCTCCATACCTAATAACCACCAATGTAGACAATTGATTGGTAAGATTATCTACCTTACTATGACTAGAGTTGATATTATTGATGTTGTTGGAATTGATAGTAGGTATTTGTATAAACCTCAACAATTTCATTGGGTTGATGTTTGTAATATCCTAAAATATCTGAAAAGCTCTCTAGGGAGAGGACTACTGTATTGTAAACATGGGATATCCAAATTCACTAATATTCTGACTCTGATTATGCATGTAGATGTGATAGGAAATTTACCTCTTGATATTATACTTATGTTGGAGGAAATTTAGTTACACGACGTAGTAAGAAGCAGACCGTGGTTTTTCGGTCTAGTGCTGAATCAGAATATAGAGCTATGTCTCATACTCTTGTGAATTAATGTGGGTCCAAGGACTTCTCAAGGAATTTGATATTTCTGATTATGATCATATTACAGTGCATTATGACAATTAAGCCTTCATTTTTATTTCTAGAAATCCCACATTTTATGATTGCAATAAGCATATTGAGGGGGTTTGTCATTTTTTTTGTGAATTTGTTCTCTCTGGATGCATATGCACTCCTTATCTCCAGGTTGAAGATCAGGTTGCTAACATCTTCACCATGATACTTCTTAAGACTTGCTTTGCTATACTAGTGGACAAGCTAGGCATGTTTGACATCTATGCTCCAACTTGAGGGGGAGTATTAGTATATACTCTTTATGATTTATGTTTTATTGTGTGCTTTGTACTTGTCTTATATTTATCTTTTCTTTATCCCATATTATTTGTTTCTCACTTATGCTCTTATCCTATAAAATAGAGGCATTGTATTTTTTTCAAACACATTAAATAAAAGGTTTTCTGATTCTATAATAACAAATAAAGCTATAAAAAAATACCTCAATAAAACAAAGTGGTTGTTGAGTGATGAGAAGTAGAGAGATAGCAAAGAAGTAACAACCACAATGCTCATGGAGTAGCATCAACAACACCAATGGTGGCGGTCCAACTAGCACTGTGGTGACGAAGACAAGGTCCAAGCTATTTCAATGGTGATGGCAGTTCTCCACTTAGGAAAGGCTAGTAGTGGTAATGGTGGTGACAGTGATGATATCACAACGGAAATCGACAAGTGGTGATGATGATGATGGTGGTCACTAGAGAAACTAGCAGCAATGTCATAACATCACAACTATTGCCAAAGAGTTTAGGGATCAAAATGGGGAAAAGAATTTTCACAGGTTCTATCAAGTGGAACTCAGTCTTCGGTTGCTATAAAAATTGATGAATAAATATTTAGACATAAATTTTCTCAGCAAAACCAGGGACATGGTTCAATGAATGTCGTTAGTTTTCCTTCAAGAAATCACTGACACATATACTTAGCACTATTGGTAAACACCAACCTCACTATGACATATGTCTTTGGGTTTTCCAATAACATCGACAACATAGTTCAATATCTATCACTATTTTTTCATCAAGAAACTAACGAAAAATGTACTTATCTTTATTAAAAAATACCAACCACACTAAGACATGTATCATCAGTTTTTTTAGCCGATGATATAGTTCATTCTCTGTCGTTGGTTGGTCAATTAGAATTTGAAGACATATGTACTTATCCCTATTAAAAAACACTAACCTCACTAAGACATTTGTTGTTGGTTTCTTAAAAATTCAATGACATAACCTTGTCGAGGAAAAATAATTTTTGTATGACGCATCATGGGAATCCTTTATCGTCAGTTTTGTAAGAAGCAACTGACATCGCAAGCTTTTTGGAGGGTTTTTTTAGCGATGGATGTGACCTACGACATTAGTTTTTATAGAGAATAACTTATGATAGAGACTTTTTAGAGGCATAATTTATTTCACATGAAGAACTGCATCATCAGTTTCTGTACCACCAATGCTAAATGTCTATATCAAAATTTCTCCCTAAAAAATGTATTTTGTAAATTGTCTGTGGCATGGGTTCCATACTAAGAAACCAACATTATAATAAAAGCGGTATTTGTGTTTTTTCTTAATTAGAAATATTTGACAGAGAATGATATTTTTGCTTTACCAACTGGCGATATAGGCCTGCAGTGTAGGTTTTCTTTTGAGACCCACATTAAGAAAAGTTCCACCAGAGGTAAAAAAAATGTACTAGTGTACCAAGAACAAGGTTATTACATTAGTACTTTGTTCATATTTTATTTATAATTTGAGCCATACGATGAAGTCACATCTCTATTCATATTATTACAATGGGGGTTAAATATCAATTTCACGCATGATTTACAATGATAAAATATCCAAACAAACTATTTCTATTCATTTACTTCTAAAACCATCCATGACTATGAATCATGTTCAGAAAATCAATTATCCATTGTATTAGGGATATGCTTGTAGAATTCACGATGATGGGTCACTCAAGTCCAATTCAAATTTAAGCACTCAAACAACAATTGTGAGTGATTGATGGACATATACCCCCAAAAGTGAGAACAACAATTGCAAAAGAGACAATTGGAGATACAACTCGCTCCTCACTATATGAGGTACCACACTCAACTCCATATCAACAAATTTTTTAGCTATCCCACCAGGGTAAGATCCAATAGAGTCTTCACATATCCTCCCAACTGATAATTGGGATCAAATATATGATCTAGGAACCTTGCGACAACCCATCAAGATGCACAATCGCAACTCTCACTCTCGTTGGTCTATGTTATAGACAAAAAAATATCATTTGTAGGAGTATACTTCACTAGAAATGCTTAGACTCACATAAACATTATTGATTCAATAAAATTATGTATATATCATTAACACAAAAACTCTCACTTGAAGTGTTCTACTGGTCTGATTTAATCACTATTAGCATGAATGTAGGGGAATTTTTATACAAAAAGATACAAATATGACCATTCCATTTCACATGTCATTATTGAAGGCATGTTAAGATGTGAATTTTTATGAGTAATGATACACCTCCATAGTTTCCACAAAAGTTCCCCAAAAGTTCTAGATTTGTTAAATATTCATGCTATTAGCAATAAGTTAATGCAATTAAGTTTTAGACATATGTGAATATGAAAAAGGGGTTCAACCACTCACCACCAACCCAAGAAGGATACCATTCTTACATGAATTTGTGAAGATCCTAAAATCTCAAATCAACATTCCAACAAATCCAAAACTCTATGCATCTTCCATTTCTACTAGTATAAAATACACTTGCAAAAAGATAGAAAAAAGATGGACACAACAAGCCCAAGTTCCCATGTTGAAAGCACACCGCATTATACCAGATGATTTAAAGGATTCAGAAGTGTCAAGCTTGGTGGTCAACAAAGGTGTGTGGTATGTGGATTTTCTAAACTATTACTTTGAAGAGGACAGTGTTAAAGACATCTTCTCGATGCCTAAACTAGAGGAAAACATGTATGAAGATGAAATATACTAGCCTCAACACATGCACGGACATCTCTCAATGAAATAGATTTATCACGACTTGATCACCTCAAAAGCAAAAAGTACTTAGGGGGACTGGCAATCTATCTGGAATCAAAAAGGCCGCCAAGAATCAAGAACTTTCTTTGCTAGTTAAACCATGATCACATGTTAACAGACAAGCTGAGGAAGTCAAGGAAAATGTCTATGTAAGACAACTGTGATATTTGTAAAGGAAGAGTGTAAGATGTCCTTCATTCCATACGAGATTGTCCAAGGGAAAAATAAGCATGGTTACTCATAAACCCGGACCTCACTGGAACATTCTTTCAGAATAATGACACTAAGAACTAGATTATTAATAATTTGAATATCAATATCAACAACTGGAATGCCACCTTCATGGTGACCTACTGGTGTATCGGGAAGGCAAGGAACAATACCATTTTTAGGAGGTGATTATTACCCATACACAAATTGGTTCTAGACATTTTCATCGAAACAACTAATATTATCAAAGTGTGGCACCCAGGGAGTCACACACACGTGCAGAATGAAAGGGAGGACGCACACGATGGACGCATCCTACTAATGGGAGAAACTAAATTAGTGTGGATGCTTCCCATCACCCTGGATAGCTTAAGATTTCCACAAGTGCAGTCATGAGATCCCCAGTGGACCACGGGTTACTATGCAAATGTTGTAAACACAATGGTAGTGATCATCTGGACGACGAGCTCTTTGCATTCTTGAGGGGTATTCAATTAGCTAAACAACAAGGATACAAAAACTATGAGCTGAACTCAGACTCCAAGCTTGCAATAGGATGCATTCAAAGATCAATTCAATGTCCCCCTAAATATTGTCTAGTCATTAGGAGGATAATATCAACAAGAAAAGAATTTGTATGTTTGAAGCTTAACAAGGTGAGTCGAGAGGGAACCAAATCAGCAGACATTATTGCTAAATGGATTCTCAAGAGAATAGGAGAGGAACTAACGTTTCTAGTATGCTACTGGAATGCTTAAGTACCCTTATAGTAGAAAAAAAGGTTGTGGAAGCCTTGTATCTAAGGAGTGGGACCTGAAAGGGGATCCACTCTCTACTTAATTTGAGGAACAAACTCACCTATCCAAACATACTAACAAGCATGCTCAAATAGATGTAATTTTTTTTCTCAAACAATGGTATACAACAACAACTAGAGTATAGCAGCGGGATAATGTTTTCATGACTATATTCAATTTTAGAAACCTACATCATCAACTCCCATATAGGGTTTATGTGAAAATTAAAACATAAGGATCTAGTAGGAGGAAATCCAACTATCTCAAGTGTATCTCCCATGAAGAGTATTTTCCATAAGCTAGGTCCATGTAGGTGTGTAATGTCCTCCATGTTCTACACATGGGGTTGTGCTACCTCTGGGGGGGTTGAAAACAACACCCAGGAGGGGGGAAATAAAAGGAAGGGACGTCAGCAAAAACTGACTATGTGCAGTAATTAACAACTAGGCACTACTTTAGAAAGTTAAAAAGAAGAACATCAAAATAAGGGATGATCAATATTTCAAGAGAAATATCAGGTCAAGAGATGAGGCATGTCTAATGAAAGGAATTCAAGTAGGGAGTATTGCCTTTAAAAAATTTCCATTAACAATAACAAAACATAAATTGTGCATGTAATAAACAAAGACGGAAATTATTTCAAGCAGGGTTGACACACCATTGGATCTCAACCTAAAATGATGGGTGGAAATAGAACACCCTAGGTGTAAAAGCATGCCTCTATAAAGAATGGGTGGAAAAGCACACACTGGACAGAGATAGCATGCCCCTATATATATATATGATTGTACACGTGTACCACTACAAGAAATGAAGATAGATTAAGTATGCACATATATAGGAAAAGGTGAGAATAAGTTTAGTCCATGTGAATAACAAGATGAAAACATCCAAAATATATCATGTGGGGTCAGAGGAACCAAAAGCATCATCCAAGAAAATAAAGAATTTTTTAATGATGGAAGAATAATATATCTACTCATGCCTCATATGGGAAATAATATTTGATCATAGTAGTAGTTCCTAGATGATAGAAAAGATGCACATACGATAGAGTTTACATAAGTCCAAAGTCAGTCCTAGATTCAAGCCTAAGTCTCCAAAGCACCTATTAAACATATATGTAGAATTAGAGTTAGGTTTATATTATTTATGTAAATCCTAATATCATCCTTTTGTTGTTAGTGAATCAGGTCTTCAAAACCATATTATGTTGTGGATCATATTTCACTGAGTTCATAACATATTTTACTTTATTTTTCTAGACTTTTAGATTATTAGTTATGAATTTGGAGGAAGTCCAATCAATTAGATAAATCTATAAAAATGCATATTTATTAGATTGGAGTTGGGTGATTAAATATATATATATATATATATATCATTGGATATATCAACATGTTATAATTCCAAAATATATTTTGTTTTGAATTATAGATTAATATGTGGATTTTAAAAATTATAACCAACCAAAAAATCCTCTTAAAGTTACATTTTTATATGGAGATTAAGTGTGAAATGATACCATAGGGTTGAGGAAAATCATATGATGCTAAAGTATGTTATCTTTATTTTCTGACAAATACATTAATTATAATTAATTATCTAAGATAAAAAAGTTTACCGCTTAAACAATGAAACTCTTTGAGAAATTTCTCATATGTCTTCGCAAATGATTATAATCATGTAGCATGACATGGGCATATAACAAAGTTGCTCGTGTCAAATTCACATGTTTTAATCAAAAAGACAAAGAAATAAGATAGATAAATCCACATATAGTGTGACATAGTAAAAATCAAAATAGGAGAAAAAGAGAGAAAAAAAACATATTTATTCCTTCATATCCTTTATGCGTAAAAGAAGATCCATGTACTAGGCTTGATGGAGAAAATTGGACTCTTCAACCTCACATGCAACACTCTGAAAAACATGAACAGTGTACTCTGTAGATTCTTCCAGTCTTAGAGAACCATGATGGGTACAAAGACAATAAGAAAATCTCAAGAAACCTTTCACCAATACAACCCGAAAGGAGAAATAGGAACCACATCATGCAGATTACTACAGTGAAAATCAAAATTGAAAACAAAAGCAATCGAGCAATATAACGAACGCTTATGATTTTAAAATATCATCTATAGGTCTTGTAAATAAATAAACTAGATAAAAGTCAGGGCAGAAAACTAGAACAAGGAATGTTTAGTAGAAGCACGTCGATAAATACAAAGAGTCCAATACCACATAGGGAAGATAGATACCTTTGATGTGATCAAGAAACATGGTATGAAAAGCATCAAGGGAATATCTTGTAGCTTTCCATGATGACTTTGTAGGGTGAGAGGGTTTGAGACTAGCCATTGTGAAGTATTGATGTCTGATGATAACCAAGTATCGATGGGATTATAGGAAACAAAATAGGGATCAAGAAATTCCTTAGATGGATATTATATAGATTAACATGCATAGGTTTCTTTAGGAAGAGGCATGGAAGTGGCGGGTAATCACTGTCTATGATCTAAAGAGTGCATATCTTGGGGTATATATATTAATATCATCCACTAGTCAAATAGACTATTGTAAATACAAAAAGATAAGGGAGAAAAATAAATAAATCAAAATGTGAATGCCATAGAGGGATGGGGGAAAAACAAGAAAATGTTAATAAAAAAAGAGGAAGGGAGAGTGAGAGCAGGAATCCAAAGAAAAGAGAGTACCACACGGAAAAGAAAAAGGAAAATAAAACATGATAGGAAGAAACTTAGAAACCATATCAAATGGCATGTATTAAATTACATAATTAACAATCAATATTTTCAATTGTATATTCTTTTTATAAAATTATTTGGGGATTCAAACAAAGTGTAATAAAGTAAATTTTGATACATAGGTTAACTAAGACATGTAGAATTCAAAATTACATTAGATTTTCAATTTTGGAATGTTCAATATGTCATTTACTTTATTTGAATCCTTTTATCACTATATTATTATTTTATTTTAAAGTTTGTTTATGGATACTAGTTTTATCCAACTCAAATGGAATTTGAAAATTGGACCAATTAATACATGCAAAATAAAATTACTTTCTTGTTTAAAAATGCTAGAATGGATTATTTCATATACATGAACGTTTCAACAATGTTAAAATGAATATTTATATGGTGTATATTCAGTTACTATATTGGGTATTTACGATTCTTACAAAATTATCCACTTATGACAGAAGTAAATAATATATTATATTTACTTAAATTCCTCAATCTCTTTTCAGTTGTCCTCAGCTATGTTTATTTCTAATTTCTTTTGAATAATAGTAACTTAGTTTCCCAATTCATGTTAATTGTTTCCATAATATTAATAACATCCTCTGAAGATAATATAAGAGGGAAATTTTGTATTCTCTTATGAATTTTTATTGTTCACATTGTATATCTAACTAAATAGTACATACGAGTACAATGTTATTATTTACATATGTGTTAGTTAATGTGTTTCTACAATAAATTTTGGCTTTTATTTATTTTATGATAATATTTGTGTACATTTATGTTACACCAAAAATTTATAAATTATATACACATAATCCATACAAGTTAGTTTACATTATTCATTTAATATATTAGATGTTTTCTTTTTAATAATAAATTTAATATTTTGTGCCTTACCATTCATTTTTTTTCATTATAGAATTTGAGGCATATAGGAACACTACTAAGATGTGAAACCAAAATTTAAGAATTTTGATTTTGTCATTAATTTTCCACTTTGGGAATGTTTACTATTTTATTTAATATTTTGGGCTTTAAGCTATAGTCTCTCTCCTAAATAAAACTAGGATAAATAAGATTATTCTATTTAATGTGGAAATTTATAGATATGCTAATTTTGGTGTGTAGAATTTGAATTTGGTATTTATTTCCACTTTTGAAGTCATAGAACATATTATTCAATATTTTGCAGCAAAACTCATATTTTCTTTCCTAAACAAAATTAAGATAGTTATTATCGTTCAAACAGTATGAAACTTGGCACCCAAGCTAATTGGGATCCAAGGAACACGTTTTACCATTATATTTGAGTTTTGGAATTTCCTTTCATGAGTTATTATATCGCCATTATGGTTTAGGAAAATTATCTACATATATATTGATAGTCTTCAATTAGAGTCTCATTAATGTCACATTGTTATAGACAATTGTATATTATTATTATGCACAAAATTCTACATTTTAGACATTTAAAATATTTAATCCATTGATTTCATATTTATTTAAATAATAGAACATGGTTAATATTTATGGACATTGAATTACCAATTGTTACTTCAAAGCATATTATACATTTTTATTTACCCATTGTGTGAGTATTGCTTATCAAATGAAAGATATTAGAACATATTTGAGTTACAATGTAAACATGTGAGCTTGTTTAATTTTATCCTTGTTTGGTCAAATCTAGGAAATTGATCTCACTATCTTTCTAGTTACGAAATAGAATAAAATTCTAAGTTTTGGTTCATTACACTTTAACTTCATGAACATTCCCTTTGCAAAAAAAGTAGAGGTTTTTGAGATAGAATGTAGGGAATCAAAGACAAAAAAAAATCAAGGACATAGGTATAAATAAACGATTCAACCTACCAATGTATCTATGAAACTTCGATTGATTCAATATTTGTCAACTAGAGAAAAAGAACTTCAAATACCCAACTTTAAATTGACAAAACCCTAGTCTCCTCCTAGGATACAAATCACGATATTTGAGTATGAAATGAGTTACATAAATGTTACTTGATTTTAGTGGCTACATCAGGGGATTTACAACTCCTCAAAAAGTCCTTTAATAAACCATATCCTATTTTCTTCTTTTCAAAAAATAGGTGTCTGGAAGTTTTTCATCAAGATTAAAAATGACGATCTAAGCGTGACCATCAATTTGTGTGATCGAATCTATTTCAAAATTGATTCATACTCCAAAATACAGGGTCCAATATTTTTGGTTGCATGGATTTCCCAACCAAATTCTTGTCAACCAAGCATTAGTGGTAATCCCTCTTTATGCCTATTGGGTTTGCAAAACTAGAAATTTATTTGAGTGAAAGTGGTATGGTCACATGATTATTTTAAACTTTTAGTAAGTCGAAGACTCAAAACCATAATATAAAATTAGTGCTATAGTTTGATCATTTTATAAAATTAAAGTCAATCATTTCAACTCCATCCTCCCCTCAAAGTAAATGGAGCCTAACTAGGGTTTCATCTTGCCCAAATCCTAAGTAGTTTCAACCATGAACATGTTTAGCATATCTAAGAAACTTTAACACATCTATTAAAACTATCATTCATCACTTATATTGAATCACATCAAACAACCAAAACATACAATCAGCTAAATCAATCCTATATAACTGGCTTAGCGATAACTATGTCCTCACATGACTGGGATTGTAAACTCTTATATAAGTAGTTTTATGTTTTTAGGCTCCCAGCTATTGGCTTTTGACAACATAGCACAAAAAAATGAAGGCACCGATATTGAGTAACTCCCAGTCTCAAGTGAATACCAAGCTAGCAATGTATATTATGTATAGATCTTCTAAATACCTAATTTTGGGGAGTACAAGAGAGAGGTTTGGCATTTTGTATATACTTGTTGATGGCATGCTTCCAACTTGACCTATGATCTTAGTTTATTACCTATAGATGTTAGTTCATTATGTTGTGTTTTCTTTTGTATTTCAAACTAAAAGGAAAAGGTTTTAGTCCCACATTAGTTATCTAAGTCACTTTCCTGCTAGTTATATATTGATGCTTATCCATTGGATATTTGAGAATTAAGAGAGAACTTGGGATACGCATGGTGGGACATCCCGACTGGGTTTGGTCTGTCCCATTCTAGAAACCATTTAATCATATGTGTCAGTGCACATCAGATTCCGCATGGAGGGGGTGTAAATACTACCTTCCAGGCTCCTTGTGTGGGTGGGCCCCGGCTTGGTTTTTCCACTTCATATGCATGACAATTTTAACATGTGTTGCAACCTTTCAAAATTGTGGTTGAGATTGTTTGGAACAGTACAATTGTTGGTGTATTTTTGTTTTACAATTGTCATTGTAGCAACCTTTCTATAAAAGGAAAATATTGTCGAGTCTTTAAATATAGAAGACAAAAATTCTCGCCATGGCTCGAATTTTTTTCTATGTTTTTTTGTTGCCTCCAAAGTTTTCTAAGTGATCGCTGGAAGAATGATCAACTATTGTTCATTGGAGATTGTGACTTGTGATTGCACACATCACCACTTCAAGCATTGTTATATCCTGGGAGAGTGGCTGTCATGTTTACTGTTACACTGACATTCATCCTGGAGTAAGGTGGAAATACTCTTAAGGACATTGCAAACTTGCACAGACTCGGTATAATTTCTTATTTACAATTGTTTCATTTATATACACTGGAATACCTATCTTAAGAGTATCCTATTTTCCGATGGTACTAATATGGAAGGCTTTGATACACTTTTTACTCCCATGATGTTATCCGCTTCCAATAATCAAATAGTCATTGTTTTAACTGTGTCAGCGGCTCCTTTGCCTGATGTATCTAAGATTGAACCTTTCAATGGGTCACACTATCATTGCTAATAAGAAAAAGTATACACTACTTTTAAAGTTTCTAATCTTGCCTTTGCTCTTTCTAAACTGAAACCAAAAACAAAATCTATTCAATAAGAAAAGGCAAATTGGATTTGTCATCATGTCATCTTAAGCACTATTTCTACTCAGTTGTTTGACGCATATTTTTTATTTGAACTTGCTTCTGAGTTTTGGGAAAGTCTAAACAAGAAATACATTCTTGAAGAGGCTTCTGTCCAAAACTTTACTATTATGGATTTTCTAAATATTTATATAACTGGAGATAAAGATATAACAGCTCAAATTCATAATTTTCATATCTTACTAGATGCTATGAAAAATGGAATTGATATTCGTGAGTCTTTCTTTGTGGGTTCATTAATTGAAAAATTGCCTAATTCTTAGAAATATTACAAGAACAATTTAAAGCACAAAATAAATACAATGTCACAAGATGATGTAATAACACATATATGTGTTGAAGATTACAATAGCACTATAGAAGAAGAAAAAATCTGATTTGAATAAAGAGTTGTCATGTACCAAACTCTTTTGCTAATAATATTTCCTCTTCTACTTATATTGATGACTCCTTTGATATGTGGCACAATACACTTGGACATGTTAAGTTTAAATATGTACAACGCATGAAATTTTTAAGCTTGCTAAAAGATATACATGGTGTTGTTGATTTAAAAAACAAATGTCAAGTATGTGCTAAAATGAAATCTACAAAGATATTGTGTCCTCAGATCTTATATAGAGATTCTAAGATACTAGATTTAGCACACATAATTTGGAGATTTAAAAGGATATTTTGTCTTGAGGTGGGACAAGATTCTGCATAATTTTTGTAGATGATTTATCATGCTATATAAAGTTGTATTTATTACATTCAAAAGATGAAGCTTTTGAGATGTTTGTTAAATATAAAATAGAAGTAGAAAATCAACTTAATAAGAAAATAAAATGTCTTCGCTCAGATAGGGTTGGTCAACATGATTGTTCTCCATTTAATGTTTTTTGTGTAACCCATGGTATTATACATGAATACACACCTCCATATTCACCTTAATCAAATGGGATTTCTGATAAGTAAAAATAGAACTCTAAAATAGATGATGAATTATATTTTAATTAATTCAAGAGCACCCAACAACTTTGGGGGGAGCAATTTTATCGTCTTGTTTTCTTCAAAATCGTATTCCAAGTAGGAAGACGAATAAGATCTCATATGAATTTTGGAAAGGATATACTCCTAATTTGAAATACCTCAAAGTGTGGGGATGTTTACCCAAGATCTTGTTAACTGAACCTAAGAAAAGAAAATTAGGATCGAGAACCCTAGATGGTGTTTTATAGGTTATGCTCAAAATAGTGCAGCATATAGATTTTAGGTTCATAAAAGTAGCAAAAATATTGTATAACCTAATACTACTATTGAATCTAAAAATGCTAATTTTTTAAGCATATCCTTCCTATGAAAACCCCTATGGAAAAGGTGGCCAAACCTTCAAATGAAATATTAGAGAATATACCAAGTACATCTAATACTAATGATGTCTTTGGACCTTTGATGTAGAACCTAGAAGATCCACTAATGTGAGGAAGGAAAAGAATCTTGGTGATGAATTCTATTCCTTTATTGTAGATAATGACCCTCAATATTACATGACACTATTAATTCATGTGATTCCTCCTTATGGAAGGAAGTAATTAATAGTGAGGTTGAAAATATATTATCTAATCACACGATAATTAGTGGATCTTCCACCAAGTACCAAACCCATAATTTGTAAATGAATATTCAAGAGAAATTAAAAACTTATGGGATATAGATAAATACAAAGCTCGATTAGTTTCCAAGGGATATAAACAACAAAAAGATATTTACTGTTTTGATATATTTGCTCTTGTAATTATAATTTCTTTAATTAGTTTTAATTTCTTTGGCGTCTATTAATAAATTAATTGTACATCAAATGGATGTCAAAACTAATTTTTTGAATGGGGATTTAGATGAAGAAATTTATATGGATCAACCAGAAGGTTATTTTGTTTCAAGAAAAAACATAGGGCATGCAGATTAATCAAATCTCTCTATGATTTGAAACAAGCACCAAAACACTGGCATAAGAAATTTGATAAAGTCATTGTATCATATAGGTTCCATATAAATGAAGGAGACAAATGTATACATTCTAATGTCGATAACCAAGGTTGTGTTATTATATAGTTTTATGTGGGTGACATGCTTATTTTTGGCACTATTGTTGATATTATAAATAATACAAAAGGCTTCTTTGCTTCTAATTTTGACATGAAAGATATGGGAGACGTAGATGTAATTTTAGGAATTAAACTCCTTAAAAGGGATGATTGCATCATGCTCTCTAAAGAACATTATGTTGAGAACATCCTCAAAAGATTTTCAAAGTTTAATTGTAAGCCAGTAAGAACACCTATTAAGTCTAATAGTAATCTTAAGAAAAATAAAAGTAATAGTGTTCAAGAAGTCAAATATGCACAAGTGATTGGAATCTTGATATACTTAATGAACTATCTTGTCCAGATCTAGCATAAGCAGTAGGCAGATTAAGTAGATACACTCCAAATCCTAACAAGGATCATTGGGATGCTCTACATAGAATTTTAAGATACCTAAAAGGTACAATTAATTGTTGATTGATTTTTTGTGGATCTCCAGTTGTGTTAGAAGGATATTGTGATGCCAATTGGATTTCTAATTTAGAGGAATTGAAATCAACAAGTGGCTATATCTTCACCATGGGTGGAGGTGTGTGTCTTGAGAATCCACCAAGAAAATATGTATAGCTCGTTATACCATGGAATCTGAGTTTATTACCTTGGAAAAGGCTTGAATGGAACTTGAATGGCTGAAACATGTTCTAAATGTTCCCATTTGGGAGAAACCTTCTCCACCAGTGTTTATACACTATGATAATCAAGTTTCCATAGAAAGAGATAAAAGCAAATTTTTCAATGGGAAGAGTAGACATATTTTTCTACGTCATAATAATATGATGCAGTTTATATGTGATAGCATAATTCAATGGATTATGCAAAGTCAAAAGTAAACTTGGCTGACTCTCTGATAAAGCCATTAAGTCATAGACTATGAGCGACACATCGAAGAGAATGGGATTATTACCATACTAGAATTTGAAGTGATGGATACCTAACCTTCATGAATTGAGGAGGTTCAATGGGAAAAATGAAGTCGTTGGGCGACTCCATGTATTGTAATATTTGTATGTCATTCTTATGATGGAAATAATAACTTACAGAGATTAAGTTGAATATACTTTCTAAATGCATTTCATAGCCATTGATGGTGGTGTATATAACTGCAATATACACTTGATGAAAGTCCAACTATATGATTGTGGAGTGGGGTCACTCTTGTTGAGATTTGGGTAGGTCTCTAGAGCACTCATGTATACTCCCAGTAGGTGCATGGCCTAAATGTGCCAAATCATAAGAATGGAAATTGATTTTATGAATGGCATGTGAGTAATGAACCTTTAATTAGATAAAAGAGGAATTTGTTACAGAACATAGTTCTAGAAATCCTCTACAGATTATATATATCTACTTTATGCTTTGGTTCAAAGTACTTAGTTCTACTAAATTTTATGCATGTTATTTTTTTAAGTTTTCTAGTGATTTACTCAAAATTGATTTTGTTTTATGTTGGATAGTGGGCAATTTTTGTGTTTTCTATTTTATTTCAAACCAAAAGGCAAATGTTTTAGTCCCAAATTAGTCATCTCAGACATTCCCTTCTAGTTATATATGGATTTTTTGTTCTTCTGTAGCTGCTACTTTTCTACTTGAATGCACTCTGCCTTTAAGCTATTATGAGTGAATGCTTTCATGCTAGTAATTTCTTACATAACCTCTTCAAAATGAATTTCATGAATTTGATAAATAAAAGAGAACTTGGGCTATGAACGCGCTTGGTGGGACAATCCAACTAGGTTTGGGCTGGCCTATTCTAGAAACCATTTAATTGGACATGTCATTGTATGTCACATCCCACGTGCAGGGGGTGCAAATCTTGCCTTTCGGGATCCATACGTGGGCGGGCCCCGGCTTGGTTTTGCCACTTCATCCGTGTGATGATTTTAACATGTGTTACAACCTTTCAAAGTCTTAGTTGAGACTGTCTGGAAGAGTCCAACTGTTAGTGTCTTTTCATTTGACAACATTCATTGTCACAACCTTTCTATAAAATGAAAACGTTGTTGAGTCTATTAAATATAGAAGATAGAAACTCTCTCTGTTGCTATTTTTTTCTTATTCATTTTTTCATTGCCTCCAATATTGTCAGAATGATCACTAGAAGAACGATTGACTGATGTTTGATAGAGATTGTGACTTGCAAGTGCATGCGTCGTCTCTTTAAATGTTGTTATATCTTGGGAGAATGACCGCCACATTTACTACTGCATCCACATTTGTCATTGAGTAAGGTGGAAATACTCTTAAGGACAGTGAAAACTTGCAAGCCTCGATGAGTCTGGTATCATTTCTTGTTTATATCCACGGGAATACCACATTATCCCATTCTTTGTGGATACTTATACTTGACTTGCCGAGTGTACTCATATATGGAAAAAGTATATTCATATGATGATATGATTTTTTATGATAGTTTTGTTGGATCCTAGATGGGTGATTAGATGCTCTAGAGGGGTGTGAATGGAGTTGAATGCACTTAAACAAAATTCATTAGACCTTCAAGATATATCACAAGATAAGGTTGCTAAATAGGAATTTTGAGTGCAAATAAAACATACATAGCAAGGGAGAGAGAGATTTAACATACACCAAGTGGCAAGCTATGTAGAGTGGTTCCACACTTCAAACTAGAAGTGAGTCAGTCCACTACCTAGAGAGGTCAATCTCTAGGATTTCTTAACCATTACACTCTTATATTCATTCATAAGACTTACAATACATGACCAACCAAAGGGCTTACCCATACAAGCACATGGAGATATCCACCTTACCAAGGACTTACCCACTTTGCTTGAGTCTTCAGCCTTCACCAAGGTATTACCCACTCTATCACAAGTCTTCTGCCTTCAAGGACTTTTCTACTCTTCTTGGATCTTCAGCCTTTGACTTCACCTGCACTCGGAGAAGCTTCCACCAAGGACTTACCCACTTGAACAAGGAGTCTTCTGCCTTCACCAAGGGCTTACCCACTCTTGCTCCAAGTCTTTAGCCTTGACCTTCACCAAGGGATGCCTTCCCTTGTTCTTATTCACCTCTCTTAGCCAAGAGAATGACTAAACCATTCTAATTAATTGTGTCTAATGTCTCTACTTGAGTGATTTCAAATTATGCATAGACACACTCCAAATGCCCTAACTTGCACATCTCAACTTGGAGAAAAAACAAGTCAAAGTCAATACAAGTGCACGTTTTTGGAATATGAAATAAATCCATTAGAATCATGTTGTAAATCACTTGTAATGATTGAATGACTTGTAATTAAGCTTAGAAAAACTAAAGAGCACTTAGATCGAATGTTTAAGCACTCAAAAGCCATTTTCCAAAATTCACATCAGACTGTTCATCGGTCAAGTTGTAAACTCAATCGATCCTGATTGGATCTTGAAAATGACTTTTGATCAATCGAGTTTACACTTCATAGAACTGGACTGATCCCTCTACTGACCAAAACTGATTTAAGTGAATCGGTTGAGTTACCCCAGGACAAACTCGACTGATGGCCTAAATTGGTCTAATCTTTTACTGGGATTGGTCGAGTTACCTTTATAGAAACTCGACCGATTGCACTGTATGAAAAAGTGCAGAAAAGTGTTTCTAGCCATTGTGGAGTTGCAACAGCTGAAAATATATCCGTTGCAAGCCACAAAATGACTAGTTTTCATTCTTAAGTGTTCCCAAAGGCTAAGAGGCATCCCCAGCTATAAATAGGAATCCTTAGGCTTCATTCCAAGGTTGAGAAATTCAATGCAAAACTCTATGTGAGGTTCCCATTCTGTAATTGAGTGCTTCCTACAGCATCCCCTCTTTCTAAGCTTAATCACTTGCTACATTCATTAGAGTGAGTAGGAAATCTGTAAGAGAGCTAGTCCTACATGTATATCTTGTGAGGCTCTCACTTCCACCACCTCCCTATCTTTCATTTCAACCATGAAGATGAAGGTTATAAGGGTTTAGTCAATTTAGACCTTGAGTCAACATTCTCTCCCTTTTTGAAGATGACAAACCATTCCATAAATGTATTGAAAGCATTTAAGTAAAGTCATACCTTTGGAGAAACCTAGGAGTTTCAAAAGAATTGAGTTCATATGCTCCCCCTCAAATGATGATCATGGAGTTCTCATACTCCCCATCAATTGATGATATTTCTCATGCATGGTTAGCTTTCATAACATTTATAGAATACTATGTCTTCTACTCATATATGTTCTACACATATATATCTTCTCCCCTTTACCTTGTCCCCCATACATGGAGACACTTCTCTTCTTCATGTAAGACATGCCTTCTCCCTATTTTGTCAAAATAAGACATACCTTTCTTCCCCTTTGTAATTTTAAAAGGTGGGGGTATGAAGAAATAAGAAACACCACTTGTTAAGAGAAAGGAGATAACAAAAAGTTATATAATGAGAGTAGAAGAGCACAGATAGGGGCTTGTCCAAGCATAGAAAGAAAAACAAGTTAAATCATGCACTTGAACAACCCAAAATGCAAGATAAAGTGTTGTAGAAAAATGATAAATCATAATGTTGACCCTCAAGATGACGGAATTTTCCCAAAAAGTGTCAAGGCTCATGGCATAGCGATGCGCCTTGCTCAAAAGGTAGTTTCTGCATAAAAAACACTAGTCTTGCACCGAAAATTGAAATTGGAGCAAAAGTTGTATGAAATCCAAAAATGCTCCAATTTCTACATATGATGTATATTTATGCATCATGCATCACAATGTTATGTAAGCAGCTCAAGATAGATAGTAGATATGCAATTTAAGGAACAAGCTTGAGCAAGTATGAAACAAGATACAAGCATAGCAAATGGTTAAATACCACTTGATAAACACGGTTAGAACTAGATGTATATGACTACTAGTAGATGATATCACAAATTAGGACTACTAGTAGGATCAAGATCATAGCAAGAGATACCAAGAAAAACATAAGATAAAGCAAGCTATGAGTAGATGTAGAGATATATCCAAACAAAGAGATAAGCAATTTTAGAAGCATGAAAGGATATAACTCACATACAAATATGAATCATTACCAAAAGATGATTACCACTAAGAACCTCAAGGTTGTATCAACACAATATATACACCTAGATAGATGTAGCAAGTTAGAATACAACGGAAGTAATTTAGGACACAACCAAGATATCCAAAGATATCATCATTAAAACCTGCAAAACAACTCAAAGCAAGTAATTGGAAAATATATATATACCAATTTAGAGAAATTATAAAGATAGATTTGTAAGCAAGATAGGCAATTTAGAACATGGCAAGGTACCAAATAGAGTGCCAAAAAATAAGGATATTAGTTGAGAAAATCTAGTTGAGAGGGAAATTATCATTCAATAAGCCAAATGTATATTTTGAGCACAGTGTTGTTGGTCAAGTTATGTGTATTGACAACTCGACCGATGACAGTTTTTGGCAACACCCATTGGTGCCTATCGGTCGAGTTTCAAGAAGGACAAACTCGACCGACAAAGTTGTTGTCAAAAAGCATATATATTTCATAAAAACATATTTAAAGGCATGCTAAATATACAAACCATATCCAAACATGTGTAAGCAAGTTAGTAATGCACTATAAAAGGATTTGAAACAGTTTTTGAGCAAGAGTGTGAGGAGAAACACAAAATACCACTTTTGACTCAAAAACCATATGTATAGTGCACACTATCTTGACAAAAAAAGTTAGGATTGGTTATAAGCAAGAAAAATATTACCTTTGTGATTACCATTGCTTTTCCACTTATTTTCACCTCATACACATCTCACCTTACTTCTTTCATATGGATTGAGAAGTCAATTTGCAAATCCATAGCTCATGTCAATCCATTATCAAGATACCTACAAGAGGAAAGATGAAATGGTCCCCAATCATGTTTTTGGGTCTGGAGGGGTTAGCTTAGCAACCCAAGTCCTATTGCTCTTGGGTGCTTTCCTAAAAGGACAACAAGTAGAATAATGACCAAAAACATTGCAATAGTTGCATATTCCCATAGTCTTGTAACTAGAGGATTCTACATGGAATATTGGAGGTCCTTTACCTTTGTTTTTCTTTGACTACCATCATACCCTAAACCATGTCTACCAATTTGTTTAGTAGTATGGTGTAGGATATCATTAAGATTTTTTTTACCAATTAAGAATCTTTGCAAAGAAGATCTCAAACTATGATTATCATGCATAAGAGAAGTAATAGTAGAAGACAAATGATTTATATTTTCTATAGCATTGAAAAGATCATTTTCTAAGCTAAGAGCTTTAGTAAAATAAGAATCTCTATCAATATGAAGAGTGGCTACATTATTCTCTCTACTAGTAGAACTAGAACATGATTCAAGCACATTGATTTTAGCAAGCAAGGAGGCAATTTCTGTTTCAAGAAAAGCAATCTTAGAAAGATAAACACCATTTTCATATTCTAATCCTTTCAAAGCATAATATTTTTCCTTGTTTTTAGATTTAAGAACATCAATATCATTCATGAGAGAATCAACATTTAAGGTATGCTCTTCATTAGAACTAGGCATAAGAGGTTGAGCTTCTAGAAATCTAATCTTATCAAGCAAACTAGAATTTTCATGTTTAAGAGAGTCTACTTGGCTAAGACAAGCATTTTTAACATCAAGCAAGCAAGTGTTAGCATGTTCAAGCTCATCTAATTCTACATGCATATTATCAACAATTCTAGCAAGCTTTTTTCTTTTCTTTTTAGAAGACTTAAGAGAGGTACGAGTAGCATTAATGATACCAATTAAGGGTTCTTTATCAAAAGAATTTAGATTTACCTCATTTGAGTATTTTCTTGTAGAAGCCATAAGAGCAAAATGACATTCTCGTTCTTCACTAGAGCTTGAGCTAGATCCTCCACTTGATTCTTCCTTGAGCTTGAGTTGTAGGAGTCACTTGAGCTTGAGTGCCACTTATCTTCTCTTTTCTTGTGATGATGGGTCTTTATGACTTGTGGGCAATCTATCTTGAAATGACCCGTCTTTCCGCACTTGAGGCACCGGATGGAGTAGGAATTCTTGCCTTTGTAGAATATATCCTTGGAGTACATGGCATCTTCTTCAACATGAGAGGATGGAGATGATTGTCCCATAATAGCTTCAATTTGAGCCTTCATTTTATCCTTCTTCATTCTCTTTAGCTCTTTCTCCTCTTGTCTTTCAACTTCTTCTCTTTTGTCAAGTGTGACTTCATGGGCTTGTAGATTTCCAATGAGCTCTTCAATGGGGATATCATCAAGAGACCTTACTTCTTCAATGGAAGTCACCTTGGGTTCCCATCTCTTGGGGAGAGTTTTAAGGATCTTTGATTTGATCTATCCTCTACTCATAGGAAGTCCTAGAATAGCAAGACCATGCACAATGGTGTTGAGCCTTGAGTACATGTTGGCTATCTTCTCCTCCTCTCCCATCTTGAAGTTCTCAAACATCCCATTAAGCATGTAGACTTGGCTTTCCTTCACTTGTTGAGTTCCCTCATAAGTGATGCATAGCTTTCTCCATACCTCATAGGCCATCTCACAAGAAGAAATCCGGTTGAAATCGGTGGAGGTCATGGTGGCATAGAGGATGTTGATAGCTCTTGCATTAAAGGTGGCTTTCTTCATGGTAGCGTCATTCCATTCTTCTATCTTTGTCACTGGTAGCTTGTATGGATGGTCCACCATTTGCCATATCTCAAGACTTGATCCTTGGATGTAGAATTGTAGTCTTCTTTTCCAATAGAGGAAGTTACTCCCATCAAAGATTGTAAGTTTGATGAAGTATCTCCCACCTTGGTAGTCATCCATCTTCTCCTACTTATTGAAGTATGCTTGGAGAAACCCACTCTGATACCAATTGTTGGATCCTAGATGGGTGATTAGATGCTCTAGAGTCGGGGTGAATAGAGCTGAATGTACTTAAAAAAATTCATTAGACCTTCAATATATATCACAAGATAAGGTTCCTAAATGGGAAATTTGAGTGCAACTAAAACATACATAGAAAGGGAGAGAGAGATTAAACATACACTAAGTGACAAGCTATGTAGAGTGGTTCCACACTTCAAACTAGAAGTGAGTCAGTCCGCTACCTAGAGAGGTCAACCTCTAGGATTTCTTAACCATTATACTCTTATATTCATTCATAAGACTTACAATACATGACCAACCAAAGGGCTTACCCATCCAAGAACAAAGAGATATCCACCTTACCAAGGACATACCCACTTTGCTTGAGTCTTCAGCCTTCACCAAGATCTTACCCACTCTAGCACAAGTCTTCTGCCTTCAAGGAATTTTCTACTCTTCATGGATCTTCAGCCTTTGACTTCACCTTCACTCAGAGAAGCATCCACCAAGTACTTACCCACTTGAGCAAGGAGTCTTCTGCCTTCACCAAGGGCTTACCCACTTGATGCGATGATTTTGAGTCGCATTTATAGACCTTTTTCATATGTGTTTTGTGCCTTAATTACTCATTTTTATGGATATTATTGCATAATTCACTTTATTTGGTCTTTGCCATCATTTTATATCAAATCCCCTTTGTTTTACTATTTTGAGCATTATTTATCATCTTATTATAAATTGTGTGGATTTACTTGGGCTTGTTGTGAAATTTCAGGAAAAACAAGTATCTGCTTCCGTCGATACCATCGACGGAAGTCGATACCATCGACCAAGCCACAGGTTATCAGCCGAGAAGAGCAATACAGAGTCGATACCATCGACACTTAAGTTGATGGTATCGAGATCCCTTCAAGTTGCTGGCGAGGAAACTGTCGATACCATCGACCCAAGTCGATGCCATCGACACAAGGAGAGCTACAGTGTCGCTAAACGACAACAACCGACGCTAAAGGAGTCGATACCATCGACACCCAAGTCGATGGTATCGAGATCACCACAGGCGCTCAGAATAAAAGAAAGGAAAGCTGCCGCTAATCCGCCGGGTCGATACCATCGACCCGCGTCGATGGTATCGACGCCGGCAGATATGCGTTGGATCTGTTTTGATCTCGATCGGACGGCTATTGTTATTTGACGACCTAATTAGGGACTTATACCTAATGACGGCCGCCCAAACGAGAGGATCTCATTTTGGATTGCACGAGTGCCGAGGAGGAGAGAAAGGAGAACGGAGGCCGAGAAGCTCATCCCGGGTGATTCGGACGCTGCCAAAGACAATTTCCACCACCGACAGGCGGGGAAGCTCGTGTTTTACGCCAAGGATCCACCGGTTCTTCTCCGTTCAGGGGTTTTCCCATTTATTTCCTGTTTTTCTTATGAATTCCCCAATTTCTACCATGTACTCGTGTGAGATGAACATGAGAGGCTAAAACCTTCAATCTTTAGGACCGGGAGTAGCCCGGGAATGCATTGTATGACATTTTTATATCAATAATTCATATTTTTCTCTCAAATCCGTGGTATAGATTCGTTTTCTCCATTTCTATTGTTATGCTTGATCACCATAATAATAACTTAATGCCCTTAATCACTTCGACAGAAGGATTAACGGTTGAAAAGAGACGAATTCTACATTAATTAATAAAACCCTTGACAAAGGAGTTGTAAAATTAATGGTGGGAACTGAGAGACCGTTTATAATGCACTTAGTTTAGGGGAATGATTACTACGACGGTGGAATCAACCTAAATCTAAGTAGTGAATTACACCACGACAGTGGGTAATTCTATTTTCAGGCCACTACCCGGATAGAGAGAGAAGTGTGAAGAATGATATGAAACTTAATACAATGTTGAACCGCGGTGAAACCGCCATCCTAAAGATATCCCTTTTAATTGATTAAATTAACCTTTAATCGATTGTTTTCTTTGTTTGATTTTTATTTTCTTTTAATTTGAACAACAAAACCCTACTTTGTTAATCGGTCTAGCTGATTGCGATTAGTTAGTATAAGTCTCCAATAATTCATGTATCCCTGAATTCGACTCGGGCCTCACAAGGCCTATATTACTCGACGCGTACACTTGCGTTTTTAGCGCGTAGTAAAATACATGTCAAGTTTTTGGCGCCGTTGCCGGGGATACGGCAAATTATTGGCACTTTGAGTGCTAAGAGCGGCCACTCTAGGCCACATTTTTTTTATTTATTTTAAAACAATTTCAAAAAAAAAATTCCTTTATTTCTCTATAATTGTGTTGACTCGTTCAAAGCATTGTACTGAACCCCTATTTCTATTTTTCAGGTACTTTGCATGGTGCACACACGTAGTCGAGACTACGTGAATCGCACACCTGAGGTTCCATCTACGGGACCAGAGGACGAGGACTACTACGAGGAGGAACACCGCAGTGATATAAATTCTGAATCTGAGCAAGAACAAGAAGAAGTAATGGCTGAAGCACAGACAATATGGGAGAAGATCAAGGCGTCTTCTTCCTCGGCATCAAAGGGGCCTACAAAGAAACAAGGGCTAAACATTCCAACCTACAAGATCGATCCAGCACTGATTAACCTGGTTAAATCAAACACATTTCACGGATTAAAAAATGAAGATCCAGTGGCCCACATCAGCCAGTTCGTGGAGAACTGCGATATGGTGAAGATAGATCGATTTCCACAGGATGTGCTCTACCTCAAGTTATTCCCGAGTTCCTTAGCTGGAGTGGCAAGAGAGTGGCTTCATAACCTCGATGACGAGTTTGTTGAATCATGGGATCACATGGTGGAGGTTTTCTTCGAGAGGTTCTTCCCTCCTGAGAAGACCAATGATATGATCTGGAAGATCCACAATTTCACCCAACAGGCGGGTGAAACTTATTCTGAGACTTGGGAGCGATTCCAAGTCATGTTGAGGAGATGTCCACACCATGGACTGGACAAGGAAACCCAAGTGAAGATCTTCTACTTTGCTCTCTCTGAGCATGATAGAAGCAATTTGGACTCGGCCGGTTCAGGATTTTTCTTGAACAACACTGATACAAGATGCTGGGAGATATTAAAGAACATGGCTAGGAAACAGTCATGGGGCGACAGAGGTGCAGTGGAACATGTCAAGGCTGCTGGCGAATCCAGAACAGTTAGGGAGCTGAACGACAAGCTAGATCTTCTAGCCAAGAAGCTGCTAACTAAGGAAGATGCATCTGATGATGGGGAGGCCCAAGTGAAATTCATGCAACAACAGGGCTATAGAAACAATGACTATGCATGGAGGAAAGATAAAAAGTTTTCATGGAAGGATCCGAACAATTTTCTACAGGATCCGGATGCCAAGCCACAGCAGAAAGCCGAGGACAAGAACACTGAATTACTAACTCAAATGGTCCAGCAAAATCAAGAGATGATGGCCATGTTTGGAAAACAATTGCAATCTCAAGGTGACATTCTAACCAAATTTGGGCAGATGCTGCAAAGCCATGGAGCACAGATGCGGGCATTAGAGACCACTGTGGCTCAGATTTCGAGTGAAGTGGCGGCCATCAAGCACGCCAATCAACAAAAACCGGCTGAGATTGTGCATGTGCCACAAGCACATCATCAGGTCAAATACATGTCTGTGGTAAGCACTGAGGAGGAATCTCAGGTGCAAGAAGCTGTAGAAGAAAGAAAAATGACTTTCAATGTGAATGAAACACCGGCGATACCGTATCCACGCACTTACTATAGATTGCCGGGCGGAAACCATTTCTTCAGAAAATCAGAAAGAGTTGTGAGTATGGTATCTCCATCTAGGCAAGAGGAGCAGGTGCAGGTTGTTTGTGCACATGTGGAGACATCTGAGGCGAGAGAGGAACCACAACAAGCTGCTACTATTGATGATGTCTCGCCAAAGCCCACGTCTGAGGGAATAATTGAAGCAAGCTTAGGGGAGGTACCCCCGAAAAGCTCTTATGTGCCACCTCATAGGCGTGTTGAGGCAGCAGATGTTTCAAATGTGGTTAATCCTAAGTCAAAGAAAGAGCATCGTCACTTTAAAAAATTCCTGGAGATATTCCGAAAACTCCACATCAACGTTCTGTTAGTGGAGATGATCGAGAAAGTACCCGCTTATGGGAGGTTCATTAAAGAAATCATCAATAAGAAGAGGCGGATAAAAGACGATGAAATTTATTGGATGAATGAGACAGTGAGCTCTATGATTCATGGGAGTTCACCAAAGAAGAGAAAGGACCCAGGAGGTTTTTACATACCGTGTTCAGTAGGTGGTCAACATGTTTCTAAAGCGCAATGTGATTCCGGCGCTAGTATAAATCTCATGCCTTTGGCTACATTTCAAAAGATGGGGTTAAAAGAGATAAAGAAGTTGGCTGCAACAATTGAATTGGCGGATGGGTCTACTGTGAGACCCTATGGAGTATGTGAAGATGTTCTAGTCAAAGTGGACAGATTCATATTTCCGGTGGATTTTGTTGTCATGGATATGCCACCACTCCAGAGCTGTGAAATCCTCTTAGGAAGACCGTTTCAAGCAACGGCAGATGTCGTGACTGCCTTAGGGAGAGGTACTTTGTCTTTGGGCATTGGAGGAGATCGTGTTGAATTCAAATTACCGCATGATCCTCTAAGTGCAGTCCCCAAGGTGATAAGATGATGACTGTCATACGTCTAGCCTAAGACGTTAAAGAAGGGCGCTTGTTGGGAGGCAACCCAACCATTGGTACATTAGGATAGTTTAATTGTAGTCATAGATTGCTTTTATTTCGTTTAAATTTTAGTTTAAAAATGATACCTTGATCCGTTTGTTCGATGTGCAGGCACAAGCAGGGTCGATACCATCGACACACCCGTCGATGGTATCGACATGGGTTCAGGTCGACACCAGAAAAAATCGCACTGTGTCGATACTATCGACACCCCCGTCGATGGTATCGACATGGTCACAGACAGTTCGCAATAAAAGGTCGATGGTATCGACATGCCAGTCGATACCATCGAGATATCTGGAGATTTTCAGAAGAAATTGACTCAGTGGAGTCGATACCATCGACGGGTGTGTCGATGGTATCGACATTTACAAGTGAAAAAGGCGGCAGCCGGACTCGCGAGGCAGTTGCCCTAATCAGCGAGTCGATACCATCGACTTCCATCGATGGTATCGACGGGCACACAGCAGTGTCGGTGTCAGTTATTCAAGACATGGTTATTGGCCAAATGAAGTCACATCATCCAGAGCAAATCCGGACCCCACGACCCTGGCAGTACCCTCCTCCACCACCATTGGACTGATCTGGTATCACTGTTCCACCTTTAAGTTGGTTTTTGACTATGAGGCCATAGTCGAATTCAAGCTTAGGGGGGTAGCTGGAACAGCTCTATCTTTTCTTTTGTTGTTTTTAGTTTTTTTGCTTTGTTATTTGTTCTTGCAATTTTAGTTTGTTTAGGATCCACATCTATCTAGTGTAATTGTGGATGTCTTAAAAATTGTCATCTCGCTTTTTCATGGGAAATTTAAGGGAATTTCAAAATTTCTGGGTCTTTTGGATAGCTTAACTTGGTTGTCCTTGGGAAACCTGTCCTATGAAAATGATTGATTATGTCAACTCTAAAGCAATATGTCACACCCACACCCCCATTGACTCATGAAAAGTGGATAGTAACGGTTGTTTGAGCCTAACCTAATCAAATGGTAATGAGACCTTAATTGGATATACGAGAAAGAACCCTTTGAACTACTACACATGTCAGTAAGGAGGGACACATGATATTTTTCTAAGGTTTAGTAACTTAATCTTGTGATCATTCCACTTCATATTTTTCCATAATCCACCCAAGAATTGGAAGTAAAGTACAGTTTTAATTCCTTCTTGCGTGCATAGCATTTAGATAGGATTTGCATTGTTATTTTCATACTTTTGCATAAAACGAAAAAAATGTATAGTGATTCATGCACATTACCTTTAGGTGCATGTCATGTAGTTGCACTCATAACTTTCATGATTTTCATGCATAAGTACACCATGTACCTCAGTTGTCTTGAAAAGTGATCTAAATTGTTACATACCCTCGAAAGAGTACAAAGATTTCCAATCATGAAGAAAATAGCCTAACACATGTATCTCTAAGCAATTATGGATATGTGGGCTAAAAGAAAAAAAATTTCTGAAAATCTGAAAAAAAAAAAAGAAAAAAAAAGAGAATTTAGAAGGAAATGGAATAAGAGGGAGAAAGGAACATGATATCACTTGCATAACAAGCAAACTGAGTACATGATGTGGCTTAATTAGATTTCTATCTCTTTTTGGGGTGGAAGGTTAGTGCATGCATCATTCCACCTAATTTTAAGCATTAGAGCATTTTCAATGTGCATTTGCATCATTTAGGACATTTTGTTGTATGCATTTTGAAACTGTGTAATACTTCCAAATTCTTCCATGAACCACCCATTCCATCCACCCGTTGCTCGGATTGGTAGGCCACCGTGATTTTCTCCTCACTCATGTTTATCAGGAGAACTGCTTCCATGTAGATGGTAGTTAGGGCGAGCAACGTAGTGTAGGCGATCACAAGATGCACTAATGCTGAATCGGCAAATTTTATTATGTTAACTGCCTTATGTGATAGTGTTCATCGGTTTGAAGGATAATTTCTTTTATTGATGATTATTGTCGCCTGTAGGGTAATTACTGTTCTGTGATTAGGAAAGGTCGGTTTGAGAACGTTCAGTGGGAGTCATGTGGAATGTGGGGTGTTGTGTTGATTTTTAGTTGACATCTGCAATCTTATTCTAAAAGATTAGTTGCTCGAGGGCGAGCAATGTTTAAGCTTAGGGGAGTTTGATGCGATGATTTTGAGTCGCATTTATAGACCTTTTTCATATGTGTTTTGTGCCTTAATTACTCATTTTTATGGATATTATTGCATAATTCACTTTATTTGGTCTTTGCCATCATTTTATATCAAATCCCCTTTGTTTTACTATTTTGAGCATTATTTATCATCTTATTATAAATTGTGTGAATTTACTTGGGCTTGTTGTGAAATTTCAGGAAAAACAAGTATCTGCTTCCGTCGATACCATCGACGGAAGTCGATACCATCGACCAAGCCACAGGTTGTCAATCGAGAAGAGCAATACAGAGTCGATACCATCGACACTTAAGTTGATGGTATCGAGATCCCTTCAAGTTGCTGGCGAGGAAACTGTCGATACCATCGACCCAAGTCGATGCCATCGACACAAGGAGAGCTACAGCGTCGCTAAACGACAACAACCGACGCTAAAGGAGTCGATACCATCGACACCCAAGTCGATGGTATCGAGATCACCACAGGCGCTCAGAATAAAAGAAAGGAAAGCTGCCGCTAATCCGCCGGGTCGATACCATCGACCCGCGTCGATGGTATCGACGCCGGCAGATATGCGTTGGATCTGTTTTGATCTCGATCGGACGGCTGTTGTTATTTGACGACCTAATTAGGGACTTATGCCTAATGACGGCCGCCCAAACGAGAGGATTGCATTTTGGATTGCATGAGTGCCGAGGAGGAGAGAAAGGAGAACGGAGGCCGAGAAGCTCATCCCGGGTGATTCGGACGCTGCCAAAGACGATTTTCACCACCGACAGGTGGGGAAGCTCGTGTTTTACGCCAAGGATCCACCGGTTCTTCTCCATTCAGGGGTTTTCCCATTTATTTCCCGTTTTTCTTATGAATTCCCCAATTTCTACCATGTACTCATGTGAGATGAACATGAGAGGCTAAAACCTTCAATCTTTAGGACCGGGAGTAGCCCGGGAATGCATTGTATGACATTTTTATATCAATAATTCATATTTTTCTCTCAAATCCGTGGTATAGATTCGTTTTCTCCATTTCTATTGTTATGCTTGATCACCATAATAATAACTTAATGCCCTTAATCACTTCGACAGAAGGATTAACGGTTGAAAAGAGACGAATTCTACATTAATTAATAAAACCCTTGACAAAGGAGTTGTAAAATTAATGGTGGGAACTGAGAGACCGTTTATAATGCACTTAGTTTAGGGGAATGATTACTACGACGGTGGAATCAACCTAAATCTAAGTAGTGAATTACACCACGACAGTGGGTAATTCTGTTTTCAGGCCACTACCCGGATAGAGAGAGAAGTGTGAAGAATGATGAAACTTAATACAATGTTGACCCACGGTGAAACCGCCATCCTAAAGATATCCCTTTTAACTGATTAAATTAACCTTTAATCGATTGTTTTCTTTGTTTGATTTTTATTTTCTTTTAATTTGAACAAAAAAACCCTACTTTGTTAATCGGTCTAGCTGATTGCGATTAGTTAGTAGAAGTCTCCAATAATTCACGTATCCCTGAGTTCGACTCGGGCCTCACAAGGCCTATATTACTCGACGCGTACACTTGCGTTTTTAGCGCGTAGTAAAATACACGTCACCACTCTTGATCCAAGTCTTCAGCCTTGACCTTCACCAAGGGACGCATTCCCTTGTTCTTCTTCACCTCTCTTAGCCAAGAGAGAGAACCTCCATCTTCATGGTTGAAATGAGAGATAGGGAGGTGGTGGAAGTGAGAGTCTCACAATATATACATGTAGGACTAGCTCTCTTACATATTTCCTACTCATTCTAATGAATGTAGTAAGTGATTAAGCTTAGTGAGAGAGGGGAGGCTGTAGGAAGCACTGAACTATAGAATAGGAACCTCACATAGAGTTTTGCATTGAATTGCTTAACCTTGGAATGAAGCCCAAGGGGTCCTATTTATAGCTAGGGATGCCTCTTAGCCTTTGGGAACACTTAAGAACTAAAACTAGCCATTTTGTGGCTTGCAACGGGTATATTTTCGATTGTTACAACTCCACAATGGCTAGAAACACGTTTCTGCACTTTTCCATACAGTGGAATCGGTCGAGTTTCTATAAAGGTAACTCGACCGATCCCACTAAAAGACAAGACCAATTTAGGCCATCGGTCGAGTTTGTCCTGGGGTAACTCGACTGATTCACTTAAATTAGTTTTGGTCAGTAGAGGGATCGGTCGAGTTCTATGAAGTGTAAACTCAACCGATCAAAAGTCATTTTCAAGATCCAATCAGGATCGGTCGAGTTTGCAACTTGACCGATGAACAACCTGATGTGAATTTTGGAAAATGTCTTTTGAGTGCTTAAACATTCGATCTAAGTGCTCCTAATTTTTTCTAAGCTTAATTACAAGTTATACAATCATTACAAGTGATTTACAACATGATTCTAATGGATTTACATCATAATCCAAAAATGTGCACTTGTATTGATTTTGACTTGTCTTTTCTCCAAGTTGAAATGTGCAAGTTAGGGAATTTGCAGTGTGTCTATGCATAATCTAAAATCACTCAAGTATAGACATTAGACACATTTAATTGGAATGGTTTATTCATCATCAAAACAAGGATTTAGTCAATTTAGACCTTCAGTCAACAAGTTTTACTTGACCAAAACATTTCTCAACCATTTTTATGTGTCAATTTTCAAAATATTCCATGTGTTATCATAAATGTGCTTCAAGGTTAGGGTTAGTTAGGTGTCGACCCTTGGACTATGATTAGGCATAACCTAGGACAAGCTCTTATGGTTAGAGAATGCAGTCAAAGGCAAAGTTTAAAGGAACAGTCACTAGAATACAATGTTCTCGTTCATATTACTAATTATACTCAAGCATACATAGGTAGTGGGTAGCATTGGATACACCAATCATTTTACAATACATTGCATTTATGTGACTTAATTAATAGTGTATACTGAGTATGCAGTTCGAGAGATGAGGAAACTCATTAATGTTGGTTGAATATGCTTAAGTTGTTTTGGTTGAGTCTCGAATACCGTGACACCCCCGCAAGCCGCGTCTGAGTGAATTGAAGGCCCAACTTGAGCAGGAGATGTTGAAAAGTTGTCTTGTGAAGAGATTTGGCGAAAAAATGGGCTAGTTGGTCTTTGGAGGGGACATGTCTAGTGACAATGTGACCAAGAGTGATTTTCTCCATAGAAGTGGTGATCAAGTTCAATGTGCTTGGTTATAGAGTGTCGGATTAGATTGGTAGTGAGAAACAAGGCACTGATATTATCACCATAGAGAGTGGATGATTGGGGTTGTTGAAGGTGAAATTCTTTAAGAAGGTGAGAAAACCAGGTCAGTTCAGCAGTAGCTAGTGAGAGTGAGTGGTATTCTACCTCAGCACTTGATTTGGTGATGTTTGGTTGTTTCTTAGAGGATCATGAAATACAAGTTCGTCCAATGAAGGCACAGTAGCCACTCACGCTGCACCTGGTTAGGGGGCATCCGGCCCAATCAACATTACATAAACCTGTGACATTAAGATGAGGATCATTATAGATCTGTATACCCATGGAGGCATAGCCTTTGACATAGAAAAGAATTTGCTTAACTAAGCTCATGTGAGTTGAAGTAGGGCAGTGAAGAAACTAACAGTTAAGATTGACACCATAAGTGAGTTCAGGCCTTGTTAAGGTGAGGTAATAAAGGGAGCCTACGATGAAGTGAGCTAATGTTAGAAAGGAGCATGCCAGGTTCCTTAAGAAACTCTTGTAGGAATGAAGTGTAGAGAGGTGTGGAGACTGGTTTGTAGTGAAGCATATGTTCTCATTGTAGAATGTCAAGAGAATACTAAGATTGATGGAGCAGAATTCCCTGGGGATTGTGCTCAAACTAGATGCCAAGGAAGTAGTGATCACTACCCAAGTTCCTTAGTGAAAATTTAGATTCTAACTGGTGATGATGCACTGAACAACTCACATTGAGATTTTAGTGATTAGAATGTCATCAACATAGAGAAGTAAGTATAACATGGTATTAGCAAAGGAGAGAACAAAGAGGGGTAGTTAGAGATACATAAATTGAATCCAAGTTTGTTGAGGAAGGAGTGGATGTGTTTATACCAGGTGTGAGGTACTTGCTTGAGGCCATAGAGAGCGCGATGAAGTTGACAGGAATGAGAGGGATTTGTAGCATCAGTGAACCTTGGAGGTTGTTCCATGTATATGACTGTGTACAGTGTTCCATTGATTAAGGCATTGTAGACATCAAGTTGTTGTATATCTCAACCTTTTGAAACTGCAGCATATAGGATGGTTTTAATGTTGGGAGCTTTCATGAATGGGTTTAAGGTTTCAGTGTAGTCAATGCCTTCTTATTGGTGATACACTTTGGCCACTAATAGGGTCTTAAGTCTTTCTAATGTACCATTGGGATTGAATTTAGTTTTGAAGACCCATCTGCAACCAACCATGTTCATGTAGGGCTTTCATTCAATAAGAGACTAAGTATTATTTTGATGATGGGAGTTAAGTTTTTCTATCATATCATGTCACCAACCTAAGCGGAGGAGGGCTTGTTTGATGTTTCTAGGTGTGGGAGTATCCAATGTGATTTGTAGGTTGTATTTGGGATTGGGGTTATGAATACCACATTTGTTGCGGGTGAACATGGAGTGATTATTGTTGAGTGGTTGGGGAACTGGTAGGATAGGGTCATGGGAAGAGCCTACATAGATGGGTTCAAAAAAATGTGATTCCTATGGTGTGATATCTAAGTCGACTGTGAATTTGGTGGAGTGGAGATAGGAGTGTTAGAATTTTCAGGGTTTGAGATATGATGATTTGCGGTATCTAGAATAGAGAGGCAAGGAGAACTGAGTGAGGCATATGAGATATCACAGAGTGAAGCTGTGATAGAGGTAGGTGATGATGATGGAAATGGTGAGATATTGGTTGGGTGAGGTATATACAATTGGCCTGGGCAATCATCAAATGTGTCAACAAAGGTTGAGTAGGATAGATGTGTTGCATCTTGAGTGGTGTTGTGATTGTTGGTTGAGAAGGGAAAGATGGTTTCATTGAAGATGACATGTTTTGAAATATATAAGCATTTGGAGGGGATTTGAAGATACTTATAGCCTTTGCTTTGGGAGCAATAATCGATGAAAACATAGGGCAAGGACCTTGGGTCCAATTTTTCAATAGTGTAGTCATATAGCCATGGAAAGGAAAGACTCCCAAAAGTTCATAGATGGGATTAGGAAGGTTATTTCCCAAATAAAACCTCAAATGGTGTTTTCATATGTAATAGAGGAGTACACATGCGATCTATCAAATAAACGGTTGTTAAAAAGGCATCTGTCTAGTAAGATTTAGTAAGATGAGCTACAAACATCATTGACAACCCAAGCTCAGTCACATGATGTGTTCGCACTCAGCTACACCATTCTAAGATGGATCATGTGGGCAAGAGAGTTGATGTAGAATGCCAGAATCAGTAAGGAATTGTTGTATAGGAAGATTTAAGAATTCCCTACCACCATAACTCCATAACTTCTCGACTCTCATATTGAATTAATTTTTTTAATCACTATGAAAAAAATGAATATTGAACAAAAAATGCTTTTATGTTTCATAGGGAAAAAACCAGCTAAAGCAAGAGAAATCATCTGTAAGCATCACATAATAAAAATAATTGTGAGAGGAAGGAAAAAGTGTCTTTCCCCAAACATCACAGTATAAAATTTCAAGTGGAGATTAGCCTTTTTATTGCTGTGTGGTACTACCAACCTCCTACTTTTGCTCATTTCACAACTATTATAACAATAATCAAAAATTGAAGTACTAGTAATCATCTTGTATTACAAAAGGCGGTGAAGAATATTTTATTTGGATGACCAAGCCTTTTGTGCCAGATTTTCCCTAGATTTTTTATAAAGTGATTTGAGAAGAAGACTCTTAATGTCGAGGCAGGCAGATGATACATTGTTCCACTATAGTTTCCCTGAGATAGGACTTAGTGGGTCTTGACGTCCTTGATGATAACATGATTGTCAGTAAACATCACATAACAGGGAAACATAGACGTCAGTTTAGAGACTGATAGAAGGTTATGATTGATCTCAAAAACAACAAGGACTTCTCGCAGTGGTATTCTAGTAAGATTGTTTATAAAAAGTGTCACCAAGATGAGTGACGGGTAAGAAATCACCATTTCCAACCATTATAGAGCTTGTTCCTTTGTATATGCATAAGTTTTGGAGAGTACCTGAGCTTTGAGCAATGTGATTGGTTGCTCCAGAATCAATGTGCCAGTCTAAAGGATCAACCTCATGAAGACGAAGAGCAGCAAGAGCAATACTTGTATTTTCTTTAACATATGGTGGCACAAAGGAGTTTTGATAATTGTTGTCGTACCTATACCAGCATTTTAGAGTTGTATGTCTTCATTTGTTGCACATATGGTAGAGAGGTAGTGAGTTTTTTAAATGATTGTTGGTAACTTGTGTTGAGGTGTTGAAGTTTCTGCCTTGCAGGTTAAATTGGGTGGTGTTATTGCATGGGCCACTTCCAAGTATACCATGGAAGTATTTGTTGCTTTGATAGCTTCCTCTTCCTTGGAATGAAGCTCGACCACGACTAGAAAAGTTGGTCTAGTTGTAGAATTTTTGTCAATTGAATGTTACCTGACTATCAGGAGTTTCTTTATTAGTATAGTGTTGGTCTGTATGTTGAGAGAACCAATCATAGGATGATTGTAATAGGGCATTAGATACCTAATTTGATCAATGATAAAGGTAATTTTGTCTATTATGTTTGTCTCAGTCATGAGATGATGACACAAGCATAGTAGATGTCTAAAGAATGATGTTACTCAATGACATATGTATGACAAGAGTACTGACACAAATTTTTCATGCGTAGAATGCAAGTATACGCGTCAATGTAATATAGGCCTTTGTGAGGCCCGAGTCGAACTCAGGGACACTAAATTATCGGAGACTACTACTAACTACTCGCAATCAGCTAGACCGGTTAAATAGTTGGAAGTTGTTGTAAAATTAAAAGAAAATGAAATAAAACAAAGCAAAATAATCGATTAAAGGTTTAGTTTAATCAATTCAAGTGGAAATCTTTAGGGTTGCGGTTTCACCGCGGGTTTTCATTGTATGAATTTCTATATAGTCACTCAAATTTATATCTCTATCTGGGTTGTGGCCTGAAATTAGAATTGCCCACTGTCGTGGTACAATTCACTACCTATGTCTAGGTTAGTTCCACCGTCATAGTAACCTATACCCTAAACTAGGTGCATTAGAATCGATATCTCGGTATCCACCATTAACCTTACACCACCTTGTTCAAGGGATTTGTCAATTAATGTGAATTTCGTCTCTTTTCAACCATTAATTCTTCTTTCAAAGTAATTAAGAGCATTAGATTATTATTATGGTGATCAAGCATAACAATATAATTGAGAAAACAAAATTATACCACGGATTTAAGAGATAAATGATGAATCACTATGATAAAACTGTCATACAATGATTTCTCGGGCTACTCCCGGTCCTAAAGATAAAGGGGATTAGCCCTGCATGTTCATCTCAAAGCAAAACATGGTAGAGAAAAAGGGAAACATGGAGAAAAACATGATTGAGTGGTGAAACCCCTGAACGAAGAAGATCCAGGTGCTCCTTGGCGTAGAATATGCGTTCTCCCGCCTTTCGGTGGTGGAAAATGTCTTCTTCGGCGTCCGGAATGGTTGGGGCGTGCTTCTGGGCTCCGTTCTTCTCTCTACACCTTCTCAGGACGTGTGCAGCGGCTAATGATGTGATAGATTGCTCTTGGCCGCCGCCATTAGGTATAATCACCGAGTTAGGTCGCCAAAATATCACAGCCGTCGGATTTAGATCGATCTGAAGCAAACTTGTATCTGACAGTGTCGATACCATCGACGCGGGTCGATGGTATCGACCTTGTGCGGTATCGGCGATTCTTCTTTCCCTTCGTTGTTGCGCCTAATGCTGGCTCGATACCATCGACGCGAGTCGATGGTATCGGCAACCTGAGGCAAAGGTTTTGTCCTTTTGTGTCACTGTAGCTCCACTTGTTGATAGTATCGACATATGCGTCGATGGTATCGACTCTGTTCTCTCCAGCAACCTGATGGTAAATCGATACCATCGACTCTCCTGTCGCTAGTATCGACTTTCTTCTGCTCCTTGCGGCTGGCAACCTGTGGTCGTGTCGATGGTATCGACCACTGTCGATGGTATCGACAGCAGCAGATATTTGTTTTTCCTGAAATTTCAACACGAAACCACATAAGCTGAAACAAAACATATTCTTGTAATAATTTATGATCAAAATACTGAAATAAGGGAGGTTTGACATAGAGAAGGATCATATACCAAAGTAGATGAATTATGCAATATTAACCACCAAAATGACTAATAAATGCATAAAACACAAATAAAACAAGTCTATAAATGCGACTCAAAATCATTGCATCAAACTCCCCTAAGCTTGAACATTGCTCGCCCTCGAGCAGCAAAACCTTAGAATAGAATTGCCAGAGTCAACTAAACAACAGATCATCACAACAAACATCACCATATGACCCCCATCGGACATTCACATTCCGGCCCTTACTAACCACGGAATGATAATTACCCTAAAGGCGACAGTAATCATCCATAAATGATATCTACCTCAAAACTGATGAACACTATCACATAAGGCAGTTAACATAATAAAATTCACCAGTCCAGACTCGGTGCATCTTGTGATCTCCTATACTACGTTACTCACCCTAACTACCATCTACATGGAAGCAGCTCTCCTGATATTCACAAGTGAGGAGAAAATCACGGTGGCCTACCAATTCGAGCAACGGGTGGATGGAATGGGTGGCTGATGGAAGAAATGGAAGTATTATACGGTTTCAACATGCATAAAAAAATGCCCTAAATGATGCATTTGCACATGAAAATGTCCTAATGCCTATAATTGGGTGGAATGATGCATGCACTAACATCTCGTCTTAAAATGAGATGGAATATCTAACTGAGCTACATCATGTACTTACTCATCTTAAAATGCAAGTGAGACTATGTTCCTTTCTCCCTCTTATTCTACTTGCTTCTCAATACTTTCTCTTTTTCTTTCATTTTTCATTTTTTTATATTTTTATTTTTTTTTCTTTCGGGCCCTTATATCCACAAATGACAATGAATAATTTGTTGGGCTCACTTTTTCTTCATAGCTCAAATATTTGAATTATTTAGAAGGTATGGAACAAGTTAATCACCCTTAAAGAAGAAATAAGATACATGATGTACTCTATGCATAAAAATTATGAATGCAGCTAAATGACATGCACCTAAGGATAATGTGCATGTATAACTATTCTATTTTTGTTTTTTCATGCAAAACATGTGAAAGTGGTTGCAATGCAAGACCTATCTACATGAGATGCAATCAAAAAAATTAAAACTGTAAAGTACTTCCAATTCTTATGGTGGGTTGTGAAAAACAATGAGGTGGAAAGATCACAACACTAATTGACTGAACCTTTGAAAAGTATTATGTGTCCCTCCTTACTGACCTGTGTAGTAATTAAGAGGTTTCTCTCTCTTACTTCAAATTAGAGTCTCATTATCATTTGGTCAGTTTAGGCTCACACAACCAATTCCGTCCACTCTTCATGAATCATTAGGAATGTATTGTTGTGATTTTCTATTTTAGAGTTGACAAAACCAATCATTTCCTTAAGTTATGTGCTCAAAGTTGAACAACACAATCTTGCAAACACTCAAATTTTTTAATCTTCCCTTAATTCCCATGTACAAGAAAATGAGAAGACACATGACTTAAGACATCCACAATTACACTAGATAGAGTGTGGATCCTACAAACAAACTAAGATTGAAAGAAATAAATGACAAGAACAAACAAAATAAAACTAAAAACTGAGAAAATAAAAAATAGAGTTGTTCCAACTTCCCCCCTAAGCTTGAATTCGACTATGGCCTCATAGTCAAAAACAATATTAAAGGTCAGAACAGAGATACCGATTACTCTTCTGGCGGAGGCGGGTACTGTGGGGTCGTGGGGTCCTAGGATGGGTACTTCCCCTGAAAGCTCGGATCAAACTGGGGCATAGGTGGAGGTTGTGGATACCCCCCAAAGTAGTTCTGGCTCCAGTAGTGATCATAGAAGGGATGCTGCTGCGTCTCCATTCTATGCAACCTGTCATGAATCTGCTGTTGGTTGTCAAGGAGGAGGCGTTCATTCTCGAAGATAGCCCTCTGATTGTCAAGTAACAGGTTCGTAGTCTCCTGAATACCGGTATACACTGCGGTGTGGTGGTGCTGCATCTGCTGTATATCCTGCAGCATAGCATACATTCCTTACATCGAATAGACATACTCACTTTGTTGCGAGGGCGGTGGTGGTGGCAGAGGCTGTGAAGATGAAGATACACCCGGATGCATGCGAGGATGCTTCCTAGGTGCCACTCATGCCCGAAGACGAGTGTAGGCCTCCTCTTCCTCTTCAGCCTCGTCGTCATCATTATTGTTGTCGTTGTTGCTGCCGTCTTCATCGGAGTCAGCAATGGCTATGATGGGCCATCGGAAATGTTGAGCAGCCTCAATATGGAAGATAGGGTCGGGAAGCGAACATTCTTGATATGCGTGGTTTACATGGCAGTGAGCATAGGGTAAACCATCTCGAAGCAGGATCAGGTTGGAGCGGTGAAGATGTTGCAAATTGACCTTGCTTCTGTTGGAGAGAGGAGTCAACTATGAGAAGTTCAACCCAAGATAGTGGGCCAGCGGTGTGATGAGTCCTCCAAAGTGAATTGGAGCCTTCCGTGTACTCCACTTTACCGCCAACACCCGCTGCAAGAAAAATGCTCCCCAATTGCACTCATGCCGCTTCAGTAGTTTATGCAAGAAAAATAGGTCCGTCTCTTGAAATTTGCTAAGAGACAGATCACCCCTAGCAAACAGGGTGGAGCACAGCATGCGATGAAGGATCCGCACAAACGGATGCTCGAAGTCAGCTACCGCCGCGTTGTGGTAGCTCACAGATTTGCCCGGCGGCACCGTCACTAGCTCGGCGAATATAGCGTCGTGATCGGTCCGGTTGTCTGGACGCCGGTATTGATCTCGCCCATGATTCTAGATGTATATGGAGTTGAACTGCCTGAGGGTGAGATTGTAGTCATTATTGTACAGCCAGAAAGAAACGCGGCCCTTGACCCATTCACGATCCGTGGCAATGATGTCGTTTGGCACGACACATACGTCTAGCGACGCCATGAATTCTGCGACTAGCTCCTTGTATGTCGGCCATTCATTGAAGAACGGCTGGCCATCAGCATGGAACTCCATCTCGCCGGGCGTCCTGCCCATGTGTTGTGCTTGCCCCTTAAGAACGTAGGCCAGATTAGCCTCGAACCCCAGGTTGCGGATCATCTCCCGATCAACATATCGGGTTGGCTCAATCTTCCTTTTCATGATCTCCTCATAGACCTTCTTGACCTCCGCGGACGGGTGGATAATCCACAGGAGTGGAATCGATGCAGTTGGTGGAGGAACGAACTCTGGAATCTCCATTGGGTTGGCACGTGAAGAAGACACACCGGCAACATGCACCATGATTGTGGAAGAAGAAGAAGTAGAAGAAGGAGCTCGGTGACGTTTGGAGAAGTAAATCTCTGCTCGATGAAGAACGTGCTCCTTGGACGCTCGTAGCCGGGCTCTGATTGCTCTGGAAGACACTTGGCACAGGTGGAGAAGGATTGCTCTGGAGTTGTGACATCATATTACGACAATCCTTCTCATATATAGCTATGGCCGGCGCTGTTGCATGCCCGTCGATACCATCGACGAGGGTCGATGGTATCGACTCGCGTAGCACAATCCGTACTGCCGCTGGTATCGACGGTCGACGATGGCTAGATGTGGGGGCCCAGATCGAGACGTGTCGATACTATCGACAGGTGCCGATGGTATCGACCCATCCCACAGATCGACTTCCTCAATGCAGCGATTGTCATTGATTACCTCTCGCGGATCGGTGACGTGTCGCGTCGATACTATCGACGCAAGTCGATAGTATCAACTTGCGTTTAGGGCAACACCCTCGCGAGGCCCAGCCACCACCTTCTGCCTGTAACTATGTCGATACCATCGACAGGCCCGTCGATGGTATCGACTTCACTGAGATGATTTCTTCTGAATATCTCCAGATATCTTGCGAGTATCGACACCCATGTCGATACTATCGACCTTGTCCTTGCGATCAACCTATTGGTGTGTCGATACCATCGACGAGGCCGTCGATGGTATCGACGTAGAGCGATTTCTGCAATCGCCAACCTGTACCCAACTCGATACCATCGACACAAGGGTCGATGGTATCGACTCTGCCTTAGTCCTGCACATTGAGCAAACGATCACGGTACCTTTTTTACACTAAAAACAAAGTCATATCAAACCAAACTACGAATGTGAAAGAACTAAACTAAACTACCGATGGATGGGTTGCCTCCCAACAAGCACCCTTATTTAACGTCTTAGGCTAGATGACATGAAGATCGCCATGCATCCGGAAGCGCAATGAGTTTGACCTCATTCACTTTCCTTGTGTAATCTTCACCAAAGTACAATTTCAACTGTTGTCCATTGACCAAGAATGTTGTCTCGCCATCACGCACCATGATTGCGCCATGTGGTCTGACCTCCTCTACGGTGAATGGTCCACTCCATCAGGATTTCAATTTCTCGGGATGCATCTTTAGCCTGGAGTTGAACAGGAGTACACGATCTCCTTTCTTGAATATGCACATCTGAATATGGCGATCGTTAATCAACTTTGTGTGCTCCTTGTAAATCCGCGAGCTTCCATATGCATTCATTCTCAGCTCGTCTAGTTCGTTGAGTTCGAGCAATCTTTTCTTTCCCGCTTCATCATAGCTCAAATTAAATTTCCTTAGCGCCCAATGCGCTTTATGTTCCAGTTCCACCGAAAAATGGCAAGCCCGACCATAAGCCAACCTAAAAGGCGTAGTGCCTATAGGTGTCTTATATGTCATCATGTATGCCCACAAAGCATCCGGTAGTAGGGTACTCCAATTTTTCCTTGTGGAAGCCACAGTACGCTCCAAGATCTTCTTAATCTCCCGATTGGAGACCTCCACTTGCCCTTGAGTTTGTGGGTGGTATGGGGTACCAATGTTGTGTTTTACCTCGTACTTTCTCAACAGTGTCGCGAACTTTTGATTCCGGAAGTGTGTGCCGCCATCACTTATGATCATTCTTGGTACACCAAACCTGCAGAAAATATATTCTTTTACAAACCTGCACACTACAGCGGCATCATTAGTCCTCGTGGGTATTGCCTCTACCCACTTCGACACATAATCAACAGCCAAAAGAATGTACAAATTAGAATTTGAGGACACAAAGGGTCCCATAAAATCTATACCCCACAAGTCGAACACCTCAACCTCTTGAAATACATTGAGGGGCATTTCTTGTCTTTTCGAGATGTTACCCGCCCTTTGGCAGGAATCACATTGCCGCACAAACCCATAAGCATCCCTGAACAAAGTAGGCCAGTATAGGCCATTTTCAAGTACTTTGGTTGCAGTACGAGAACTAGCATGGTGACCACCCGTCGGTAATGTATGACAATGATGAAGAACACTTTCGTATTCCTCCTGCGGTACACACCTGCGTAAGACACCATCCCTGCATTGTTTCAAAAGAATAGGGTCATCCCAGAAATAATAACGTAAAGAATCGAAAAGTTTCTTCTTCTCTTGGTACGTCCAATCATCCGGGATGATTTTGCAGGCAAGGTAGTTAACAATGTAAGAAAACCACGAGTCTTTCGATTTCACTTTCAAAAGTTGTTCGTCTGGAAATGTCTCGGTAATGGGTATGTGCAAATCCTTTTCATCTACCCTCTCCAACCTAGACAAATGGTCTGCGACCACATTTTCAATGCCCGCCTTATCTTTGATTTCAATATCAAATTCCTGTAAAAGAAAGATCCACCTAATCAATCTAGGTTTGGCATCCTTTTTCTCCATCAAATACTTAATGGCGGCGTGGTCCCTCCATACCATGACTTTAGATCCAACAAGATATTGCCAAAATTTTTCAAAAGCAAAAACAACGGCGAACAGTTCTTTTTCGGTTGTCGTGTAATTAAGTTGAGCATCATTCAAAGTTTTGGAGGCATAAAAAATCACAGCAGGTTTATTGTCCACCTGTTGTCCCAACACAGCCCCAACTGCAAAGTCGGATGCATCACACATTAACTCAAACGGCTTAGTCCAATCCGGTGTTTGCACAACCGGTGCGGAAATTAGTTTTTCCTTAAGCACGTTGAATGCATGAAGGCATTTTTCATTAAAGTCAAACACAGCATCCTTTTCTAACAGCTCAGATAAAGGTTTGGCGATTTTAGAAAAATCTTTTATAAAGCGACGATAGAAACCGGCGTGACCGAAGAAACTCCGTACCCCTTTAACCGAATTCGGTGGGGGCAATTTGGAAATCACTTCGATTTTTACTGGGTCTACCTCCAAACCTTTGCTAGACACTTTATGTCCTAGCACTATTCCTTCGCTCACCAACATGTGGCATTTCTCCCAATTGAGGACCAAATGTGTGTCCTCACAATGTTGCAAAACCTTATCCAGATTGAAAAGACACTCGTCAAAGGAAGCACCATAGATAGAGAAATCATCCATAAAAACCTCTAGACAACGTTCAACCATATCGGAAAAGATGGAAAGCATGCAACGCTGAAAGGTCGTCGGTGCATTACACAACCCAAATGGCATACGACGGTACGCAAACGTTCCATAAGGACAAGTGAAGGTGGACTTCTCTTGGTCCTTAGGATCAATCGAAATCTGATTGTACCCCGAATAACCATCAAGAAAACAAAAATGCGATCGGCCGGCTAAACGCTCTAAAATTTGGTCAATAAATGGAAGAGGAAAATGATCCTTAAGCGTAGCGGCATTCAATCGACGGTAATCTATATAGACACGCCACCCGGTTACCAAGCGGGTTGTGACAGGTTCATTTAGAAGATTATGGGTAACAGTGATTCCCCCCTTTTTAGGGACTACCTACGTCAGACTCACCCACGTTGAGTCGGAAATAGCATAGATTATACCTACAGAAAGGAGCTTAATCACCTCATTCTTGACAACCTCCATCATGCTGGGATTTAATCGATGTTGTGACTGAATCACCGGCTTGGCTCCCTCCTCGAGCTGAATCCTGTGCTGGCACAATGTAGGGGAGATCCCTTTGATGTCTGCAACCGACCACCCGAATGCTCCTCGGTGGTTCTTTAACACAATCAGCAGCTGGTCCTCCTCCTCGGCACTCAAATAAGCCGATATAATCACAGGCAGCTTTTCTTCCTCAGCCAGAAATGCATACTTCAGGTGTGGTGGTAATGGCTTCAATTCCAAATCGGGCGGGCTGATTAAGGATGACTAAAGCGGCGGTGGGAGTTTGCCAAGGTCTTCATAGTACCTAGCATCAAAGCACGGAAGCAACTGAAGCATCTTGGCACACTCCTGCAGTGACTTGCTTCTCATCCAATCATGTGTGATATTGACCAAACAGGCTTCAAGTGGTAGTTCTGGATATGCATTGAAAACAGAACTCGCTATGGCCTCTTCTTCAGTAGAGGGGGGAATGTCCTCCTCCTCATCATTAGGAAAACCTACAGCTTTGCTAAGGGACACAACCTTGGTCTGCTCCATGATGTCTACAGCCAATGTCCCTTTCTCCACCTTAGTCATTGCATGAGCCATATCTAAAAATGGCTTCCCTAGACAAAGTGAGATATTGTGATCAAAATGCTTTACCATGCGGCACTGCTCCTTGGCTTTAGATGACATGGTGCTGGAAGGCATGACCATCTCGAAGCGATCATCGGCGATGCCCAAGGTCAAACGACCTCTCCCCATCTCAAGTATCATGTCAGCTGTAGCTTGGAAGGGTCGTCCGAGTAGTAACTCATTGCCTTGTTCATCTTGCATCTCCATTACGACAAAATCTGCTGGAAATACAAAACGATCTACTTTCACCAACACATCTTCACATATACCATATGGTTTCACCACAGAATTGTCCACCAGTTGGATTGTCATGTTGCTCAGCCTTGACTCTTTTAATCCCAGTTTCTTGAATGTAGAAAGGGGCATCAAGTTTATGCTTTCCCCGGAGTCACATAGCGCTTCACCAAACTTCACCTTTCCAATGTAACATGAGATGTTGAAGCAGCCCGTATCCTGCCTCTTTGGTGGAAATGTGCCCATGATGAAGGCGCTCACCTGCTCCTTGAGAACTACAACCTCCGTGTCAGGGATTTTCCTCTTCTTAGTAATGATGTCTTTCAGAAATTTGCCGTAAGAGGGGATTTGCTCTATTGCTTCCAATAATGGGATGTTGACAGAGAGCTTTCTGAAACTGTCTAGAAACTTTTTAAACCGGGTGTCCACTTTCCTTGCCTTTGCACTATTCGGATATGGGACCGGGACAGCCTGTGCCCTTTGATGTGGTGGCACATATGGTGTCCTTTTCTACATCTCCTCCTCATCTGCAATAGGATTTTCAGTAGCATCCACTGCTATATCCTCAACTGGTTCTGTGACCGGTATTGGCAGCCCCTCAGTGGCCTCACCTTCAATTTCTACTTGGGGTTTGCTTGGTTCATCGGCTCTGGGGTTTAACAGCTTCTTTCCACTCCTTCGCAAGATGGCCTTCGCCTGTTGGTTTCCTCCTGGAATGCTCGTGTTACCCGGAAAACCTTGAAGCGTTGGCTTCTTCAGATTGTCTATCTCAGTTGCCATTTGTGCCATGGACGTCTCTATTGTCCTCATCTGAGCCCCATGGCTCTGCAGTGTCTGCCTGAACTGATTCATAAATTCCCCCTGTTGCTTTATCTGCTGGCCAAAAGTAGTCATTAATTCTTGATTTTGCTTTATCACTTGGTTGAGCAACTCCGTGCTCTTGTCCTCCGCTACCGGCTGGGGTTTTGCATCGGGGTCCTGCAAAACGTTGTTCGGATCCTTCCAGGAGAACTTCTTGTCCTTCCTCCATGAGTAATCGTTCTTTATGTAGCCTTGTTTCTGCTGCATGAATTTGACTTGTGCCTCATCCTCGGATTCAGTATCTTCCTTTGCAAGCAGTTTCTTCGCGAGAAGGTCCATCTTCTCATTCAGCCCCTTGATGGCCTTTGACTCCCCCGCAACTCGTACGTGCTCAACAGAGTCCCTGTCGCCCCAAGATTGCTTCTTGGCCATGTTCTTAAGAATTTCCCAACACCTCGTGTCTGTGTTGTTCAAGAAGAATCCTGAGCCTGCGGAATCTAAGTTACTTCTATCATGCTCGGAGAGAGCAAAATAGAAGATTTTGACATGTGTCTCCTTGTCAAGCCCGTGATGGGGGCACCGCCTAAGCATGATCTGAAACCTTTCCCATGTCTCAGAGTAGGTCTCTCCTTCTTTCTGAGTGAAGTTGTGGATCTTCCTGATCATGTCATTGGTCTTCTCAGGCGGGAAGAACCTTTCAAAGAAAACCTCCACCATGTGGTTCCAGGATTCCAATATTCATCGTCCAGATTGTGCAACCACTCTCGTGTGTTTCCTACTACAGAACTCGGGAAAAGCTTCAAGTAGAGAGTGTCTTGTGGAAATCTGTCTATTTTTATCATGTCACAATTCTCCACAAATTGGCTTATATGTGTGACTGGGTCTTCGTTCTTGAGCCCATGGAATGCATTCGACTTAACCAAGTTGATTAACGTAGGATAAACTTGTATGTCGGAATATTGATCGTCTGCTTCTTGATCGGCCCCTTTGAAGCAGATGAAGAAGAAGCCTTGATCTTCTCCCATATTGTCTATGGTTCTGCCATTTCTTCTTGTTCGGATTCATAATCAATTTCTTCCCGATGGTCTTGATTGTAATCCTCCTCGTCTTCCAGTCCCGACAATGGAACCTCTAGTGCCTGTTGCGTGTAGTCGGTGCTACGCGTCTGCACCATACACAGTACCTACAAAGTGAAAATTTAAGTGCAGTACCGTGCTTGATGATTACAAAATTAGAAAATAGACTATGAATTTTTTTTTTTGAAATGATTTCACAATAATAAAAATAAAAAGTGGCCTAGAGTGGCCGCTTGCAACACTCGTAGTGGCGACACGGCGCCAAAAACTTGACACAAATTTTCCGTGCGTAGAACGCAAGTATACACGTCAATGTAATATAGGCCTTTGTGAGGCCCGAGTCGAACTCAGGGACACTGAATTATCAGAGACTACTACTAACTACTCGCAATCAGCTAGACCGGTTAAATAGTTGGAAGTTGTTGTAAAATTAAAAGAAAATGAAATAAAACAAAGCAAAACAATCGATTAAAGGTTTAGTTTAATCAATTCAAGTGGAAATCTTTAGGGTTGCGGTTTCACCACGGGTTTTCATTGTATGAATTTCTATATAGTCACTCAGATTTATCTCTCTATTCGGGTAGTGGCCTGAAATCATAATTGCCCACTGTCGTGGTACAATTCACTACCTATGTCTAGGTCGGTTCCACCGTCGTAGTAACATATACCCTAAACTAGGTGCATTAGAATCGATCTCTCGGTATCCACCATTAACCTTACACCACCTTGTTCAAGGGATTTGTCAATTAATGTGAATTTCGTCTCTTTTCAACCATTAATTCTTCTTTCAAAGTAATTAAGGGCATTAGATTATTATTATGGTGATCAAGCATAACAATATAATTGAGAAAACAAAATTATACCACGTATTTATGAGATAAATGATGAATCACTGTGATAAAACTGTCATACAATGATTTCCCGGGCTACTCTCGGTCCTAAAGATAAAGGGGATTAGCGCTGCATGTTCATCTCAAAGCAAAATATGGTAGAGAAAAAGGGAAACATGGGGGAAAACGTGATTGAGTGGTGAAACCCCTGAATGGAGAAGATCCAGGCGCTCCTTGGCATAGAATATGCGTTCTCCCGCCTTTCGGTGGTGGAAAATGTCTTCTTCGGCGTCCGGAACGGCTGGGGCGTGCTTCTGGGCTCCGTTCTTCTCTCCACACCTTCTCGGGACGTGTGCAGCGGCTAATGACGTGATAGATTGCTCTTGGCCACCGTCATTAGGTATAATCACTGAGTTAGGTCGCCAAAATATCACAGTCATCGGATTTAGATCGATCTGAAGCAAACTTGTATCTGACGGTGTCGATACCATCGACGTGGGTCGATGGTATCGACCTTGCGCGGTATCGGCAATTCTTCTTTCCCTTCGTTGTTGTGCCTGATGCTGGCTCGATACCATCGATGCGGGTCGATGGTATCGACAACCTGAGGTGACGGTTTTGTCCTTTTGTGTCGCTGTAGCTCCACTTGTCGATAGTATCGACATATGCGTCTATAGTATCGACTCTGTTCTCTCCAGCAACCTGATGGTAAATCGATACCATCGACTCTCCTGTCGCTAGTATCGACTTTCTTCTGCTCCTTGCGGCTGGCAACCTGTGGTCGTGTCGATGGTATCGACCACTGTCGATGGTATCGACAGCAGCAGATATTTGTTTTTCCTGAAATTTCAACACGAAACCACATAAGCCGAAACAAAACATATTCTTGTAATAATTTATGCTCAAAATACTGAAATAAGGCAGGTTTGACATAGAGAAGGATCACAGACCAAAGTAGATGAATTATGCAATATTAACCACCAAAATTACTAGTAAATGCATAAAACACAAGTAAAACAAGTCTATAAATGCGACTCAAAATCATCGCATCAAGTACATACATTCTTGTTATGTCCCAAGCTGGATATTACCGTGGAAACAAAATAGACAATAATAATAAACAAGACCAGAGTGTGTGTTGGTTGATGACATAGTATCATTAGTCGTGATATGTGATATCAAACAAAACATATAGGTACTTGTTAGAGAACAATGTATCAAACAAATCCACCTTGAGAGTGATACATGGAGACCATAGACTGGTAGTCATAATGAGTTCTCATAGTTATTGTTGAGACATCACTTTTGATCATCATAATTCCAACCATTAGAGAGAATCCCTAAACCCTAATTAAGAAATAGAACACTTTATTGTCGACAAAGATGATAAACACAATATATAAAAAACACAACTAATTTTTTTCTTTTTCTTTATTCACAATTTTTTCAAATCAATGTCACATCACGAATCTCACAATATGATAACACAAATCTTATCGTTCATGTGCACTTCAGTTTATAATATATACATGTACATGAATCAACAAATTTTGCATACTACCTGTAAGGACCCTGACCTCCATTTTGGGCTTATCCTGTTTGCTTTGCTTAACCCAGATGTTTAGTTGCTTGCTAATCACCTTTAGTGGTGATTAGGGTTTGTTTGTGCTTGTTGAGTGTTGGAGGTGCTACTTGCAATTAACCCAAGTCTAGGGTTGTTGGGCAAGTTTTTCACCTAGAGAGGTGTTCCTCTCTCTCCTTGCTTCCTCTAGTGTTGAGAGGAAGGGTTGGGCTCATTGCTTGAGTTGCTCTGGGCTTGGATGAGCCTTGTTGGGCCTCGTTATGCCTTGCTTAACCTTGTTGGACCTTGTGTCGGTCATAGGTGTGCCGGCCATGGTTGTGACAGCCATAGGTGTGTCGCCCTGGGAGGTGTGTCGGGCATGGAGATGGGGTGTATCGTCCATCACTACTACAGAAATAGCATTCAGTGTCGCTTTTCTGGGCGTCGGTTATTAAGTAAAACCGACGCCTAACATATAAGGCGTCGGTTGTTTAATAAAACTGACGTCTATATTCGAAGACCAGCCAGACACGGGTACCGCTTTGTATTAAGCGTCGGTTGTTTATAAAAAACCGACGCTTAAAGTCGCCCATGAAATCCATTTTTCGATAAAAAAAAATAGTGTCATTTTCAGCGTCGGTTATATACCTAGAAAACCGACGCCTATTTGCGATGAAAATTTGCGCGGACAATGTCACTTTCAGCGTCGGTTATCCTTGTCTAACCGACGCTGAAGGTGGTTCCCGCCAAAAATTTCCATGAAAATATCGTCCAATTGGACGTCGGTTGTTTCAACCAACCGACGCTAAAGATGTTTAGGCGTCGGTTGTTGTAAACAACCGACGCTATTTGGGAACTCATAACCCCCCGCGATCGCCCGACTCTTCCCCTTTCTTCTGTTTCATTGCTACCCTATTGCGGCGATTTTCCCTGTTGCGGCGACTTTCCAGCGCTTCTCTGCTGCTGCTGCTCTCCGACGCTTCTCTCCGGCGCCCCATCTCCGGCGTCCTTCTTCTCCGGCGCCCTTCTTCTCCGCCCTCTAGTCGTCGCCGCCAGTAGAAGCAGCTACGGTGCTGTCGTCGTCACCTCCGCCCCCGCCGGTAGAAGCAGCTTTACTCGTGTTGTCCTCGTGCAAGTTAACCCACAAACCTTCACCACCTTTTTGTCCTCTGCCTTGCTTTTCTCTGCCGCCGCCGACCTAGAACTCACCCAGGCAGTGCCTAAGTAGGTGCCAGGGCACGCCTAGGGTCCCAATTTTTTGGTAAACATGAAGGAGCCTATGGGCAGGTTAGGATAATAGAAATTTTTTAGGATAGGTGTGATGCAATTTGGGTTTCTTGGATAAGGAATTGTGGTGGAAATTGGTAAAATGGTAGAATGTGTTGCAACTAGAGGTTATGCTCCTACATTTTTCCAACAACAACATTCTACATAGGTGGTCCTCAGTAGAACATACATCAATTGGATATCCACCATGGATGATAGCCTTCCAACTGTGAGAAATTGTTAGTTTAGTTTATGAGTAATACATATTATTGTAAATACTAGGACCTTTTCTCAATGAACTCATAAGGTCAAAACTATAGCATAAAAAATAACTTACACATGGGAGGTTAGTTTTTGAAATTATCAAGAGATTTGGAGATATTAAAATACTACCTACTTCATAGATCATGCATCCATATATGACTCACCACAATCATCATGCTCCAATAAATGGAGAAGCAAGTATCTAGAGGAGGAATATATCACACAACTTCATACACATACTTCCAACACCTTCCAATCATCCATGATATATTCCCACTCATGGATGCACGTCTAGGCTGCACGTCTAGTGGATTTTTTTTACAAGTTATTTACTGATTGTGTTTATTTAATAATGTACTGATACATATGTGATATACCAATCTGATAGTCCATGATAGAACAAAACATAATGATGTTGACTGCAACTTTGTGTGTCATGCTATTCTTAATTAAGTGTATATTTACTTCATAATTGAATGTTTAAGTAAGGTATAGATATCTTGATGATGAACTGTAATGCACACATGTGACATGTTTGGAATGTAAATGATGAACTGTAATGCACACATGTTTAACTTATTTTATTGTTGAGTATATTGAGAATCCTAATCACCCTTCTTGCTTAATGATGAACTGTAATGCACACATGTGAATGCTTGGAATTTAAATGATGAACTTTTCCCTAAATTGCCAATCATGCTTTTAAAGACATCAATAATCACCCTAATTTGAAGAACTAGGATTTTAGGTATAAGAATGACAACACATTATTTGATGGCCTAGAAACCCGTCCACGATTTACTCATTAGGAGTAAATCTTGGATAGTCCCCGGTTTGGGACTGTTCTTGAACACCTAATCTCACTTAGGATGTAAGTGTATAATGTGTATTGAGTTTTCGAGAAAATTTTGGTAGCATTTCCCCGTTTGTTCTCTAAGTACATATGTACTTAGAGAACAGCGGGGAAATGCTGCCGAAATTTTCTTGAAAACCCAATATACATTATACACTTACTAGTGAGATTAGGTGTTCAAGGATGGGATAGGTGGTACACATTTATTATATATAAGAATGACATCACATGTGTTTGTTGGCCTAGAATGTGAACAATCATTGTTTTTTATATTACTTGTACATTGATATAAATTAGAATGAACAATCACTAAATTATATACTGTTTGTATGGAGTCCGGCTTCATTGTAGATATCTATTATTGTGTTTGTTGGCCTAGAAACCCGTCCAAGATTTACTCATTAGGAGTAAATCTTGGATAGTCCCCGGTTTGGGACTGTTCTTGAACACCTAATCTCACTTAGGATGTAAGTGTATAATGTGTATTGAGTTTTCGAGAAAATTTTGGTAGCATTTCCCCGTTTGTTCTCTAAGTACATATGTACTTAGAGAACAGCGGGGAAATGCTGCTGAAATTTTCTTGAAAACCCAATACACATTATACACTTACTAGTGAGATTAGGTGTTCAAGGATGGGATAGGTGGTACACATTTATTATATATAAGAATGACATCACATGTGTTTGTTGGCCTAGAATGTGAACAATCATTGTTTTTTATATTACTTGTACATTGATATAAATTAGAATGAACAATCACTAAATTATATACTATTTGTATGGAGTCCGGCTTCATTGTAGATATCTATTATTGTGTTTGTTGGCCTAGAAACCCGTCCAAGATTTACTCATTAGGAGTAAATCTTGGATAGTCCCCGGTTTGGGACTGTTCTTGAACACCTAATCTCACTTAGGATGTAAGTGTATAATGTGTATTGAGTTTTCAAGAAAATTTTGGTAGCATTTCCCCGTTTGTTCTCTAAGTACATATGTACTTAGAGAACAGCGGGGAAATGCTGCCGAAATTTTCTTGAAAACCCAATACACATTATACACTTACTAGTGAGATTAGGTGTTCAAGGATGGGATAGGTGGTACACATTTATTATATATAAGAATGACATCACATGTGTTTGTTGGCATTTCCCCGTTTGTTCTCTAAGTACATATGTACTTAGAGAACAGCGGGGAAATGTTGCCTAATCTTTTCCTAATATATACTTGTTTCCTAATATATACTTGTTTTCTCTGATCATAGAATGGATAGATCATGGATGTCCATTCGTAATCGTTGCACCCCAGAGTTTATATCTGGTCTTGATCAGTTTATTAGATTTGCCGAGGAACATAGGAAAAAACCTACAGATAGGTTCTACTGTCCATGTAGGCATTGCGGTAACAACTTGAAAGTCAACACTGGTGAGGAAATCAAAAGTCATGTCATGTGCAACGGGATTGTACAAGGCTATACAGAATGGCACTGGCATGGAGAGATTTCAAAATCAAAACCAGTAGATGTCGATAGCAGTGCTTGGGTGGAAGAAGAAATTGCCTCCGATGACGTAAATGTGAACGAACCAGTTCCAGCAGACATCGTTGATGCGATAATGGATAGTTGTAGGGTAGAGCACACCGATCCACCTCCTATCTTTATAAACATTGTGCATGATGCTGAGATACCGTTATACACAGGCTCTACTAAGTTTACGAAGCTTAGCGCTGTGCTGAGATTGTATAAGTTGAAAGCTAACAAAAGATGGAGCGACAAAAGCTTCACTTCATTGTTGACTTTGTTGAAAGAAATGCTTCCTGAAGGAAACGAGCTTCCAATCTCAACATACCAGGTAAAGAAAATGTTGTGCCCAATGGGAATGGAGGCCAAGAAGATACACGCATGCCCGAATGATTGTGTATTATTTCAAAAGGACTTTGTAGATTTGAAAGATTGTCCAAAATGTGGTGCGTCACGGTATAAATTGACGACTTCGGGGGAGTCCAAAACTGGTTCTCCTGCCAAGGTGTTGTGGTATCTACCTATAATATCACGGTTTCAACGCTTGTTTGCAAATCCGAAAGATGCGAAGAATTTGAGGTGGCATGCAGATGTTAAGAAAAATAATGATGGGATCCTACGACATGCGTCTGATTCCCCACAGTGGAAGAAGATTGATCTATTGTACCCTAAATTTGGTGAAGAAGATAGGAATCTAAGACTTGGGCTTTGTACAGATGGGATGAATCCGTACGGGACATTGAACAGCCAACATAGCACTTGGCCAGTCATGCTTGTTATATACAATCTTCCTCCCTGGATGTGTATGAAAAATAAGTACGTTATGTTGTCATTGTTGATATCGGGCCCTAAACAACCCGGAAATGATATCGATGTTTATCTTGAACCTTTGATTGATGACTTAAAGAAACTTTGGGCTGAAGGTGTGATGACCTATGATGCTTCAGCAAGAGAGACATTTTGTTTGCACGCTATGTTGTTTTGCACTATTAATGACTTTCCAGCATATGGGAATTTGTCTGGATATAGTGTCAAAGGAGCTAAAGCGTGTCCTATATGTGAAGAAAACACTGATTCAATAAGACTAAAACATGGCGGCAAGACTGTATATCTTGGTCATCGAAGGTTTCTTTCAAAATTCCATCCGTATCGTAGGAAGCGCAAAGCATTCAATGGATGGAATGATGAACGGAGTGCACCTAAACCTATACCAGGGGATGTTGTTTATGAAAGAGTAAAAGACATTGTCAATGAATTTGGTAAGAAATCACAATGTAGTATGGCCACACGGAGTGACAATTCTTCATTCAAGAAGAAGTCAATATTTTGGGATCTTCCTTATTGGAGTTCTTTGACAGTCAGGCATTGTATCGATGTAATGCACGTTGAGAAAAATGTCTGTGATAGCATCATTGGTACTCTATTAAATATACCAGGTAAGACTAAAGATGGGATAAAATCCAGACTGGACCTACGTGAAATGGGAATAAGGTCAGAATTAACAGAATTACGTGAAATGGGTAATAAAAGAACATACTTACCTCCCGCTTGTTACACGTTGTCTAGAAAGGAGAAGAAAACTTTTTGTGAATGCTTGGTAAATGTTAATGTGCCACATGGTTACTCATCCAACATCCGTAGATTGGTATCAATGAAAGATCTGAAATTGATAGGTCTTAAATCTCATGATTGTCACACTCTAATGCAACAAATATTGCCCGTGGCAATTCGATCTATATTGCCGAAGCATGTAAGGTTTGCAATTACCAGACTTTGTTTCTTTTTCAACACTCTATGCAGCAAAGTTATTGACCCTGATACTCTCGATAATTTGCAAAGAGAAGTGGTTATAACCCTATGTCAGCTTGAGATGTATTTCCCTCCTTCGTTCTTTGATATCATGGTACATCTTGTTGTCCACTTGACTAGGGAAGTGAAAATGTTGGGACCAGTTTTCTTGCATTGGATGTATCCCTTTGAACGATACATGAGCGTTTTTAAAGGTGATGTTCGAAACCGTTATCGGCCTGAAGGGAGTATTATTGAAGGTTATGTGGCGAGAGAGGTTATGGATTTTTGCAATGACTTTCTCAGTGGTAATGACACTCCTGATAATGACACGAATATTGAGGAGGACAAAGGAATTTGGGGATCACGGGTGAAAGTAATCAGCCGTGAGCAGTTGGAACAAGCTCACTTGTATATTTTACACAATATGGACAAAGTGAGTGTTTATATCGAGGAACATACCAATTTCATAAAGAGACAACATCCTCGAGCAAGTTCAATGTGGCTTGCTAGAGAGCATAATAAGACTTTTACTAAGTGGTTTGAAGATAAAGTCTTACATCAACTATCTCAAACACCAAATGATATTACAGAAACTATCAAATGCCTCGCCTTTAAACCAAAACCGAATGTTATGTCTTATGAAGGGTTTGACATTAATGGATTCACATATTACACAAAGCGCCAAGATGATAAGAGTGTCGTCCAAAATAGTGGGGTCACTCTTCAAGCGTCGACTATGTACTTTGCAAGTGCAAAGGATAAGAGTCCACGTGAAGCTAAAATGTCATATTACGGTGTCATTGAGGACATTTGGGAGTTTGACTACATAGATTTCAAAATTCCTCTCTTTAAATGTAATTGGGTTGATAACACCAAAGGAGTTATAGTGGATGAATTGGGTTTCACTTTGGTGAACTTTGAAAAGATTGGCAAGAAGGGTGAACCATTCATATTGGCATCACAGGCGAAACAAATATTCTATATCGATGATCCTGCAAATGATAAATGGTCGGTTGTTCTTCATGGTAAAAGATAGTTCATTGAAGATCCTATAGATGAAGAAGAGTACTATGATAAGTATGATGACTCCAGTCCATTCTCAGTTGGGTTGCCAACTCCACAAAATATTGAAGCTAATGATGACTTATATGTGCGCGGAGATCACAATGAAGGATTGTTAATTGATAAAAGATCACAATTTTAGAGACATGTATGTTTATACAAATGCTAAATGTTTGCCTTTTTCTAGTTAATACAAATGCTAAATGTTTGCCTTTTTCTAGTTAATACAAATGCTAAATGTTTGCCTTTTTCTAGTTAATAGAAATGCTAAATGTTTGCCTTTTTAATGACATTTTCAGATGGCTGACCATGATGAGCATGATGTCCATGATGAGCATGAAGTCCATGATGAGCATGCTGTCCATGACGAGCATGGCGAGGATACTAATGTAAGTTCTAAAAACATATCCTGTATTTCTATAAAATTCATTATCTTCTAGTTATGTCATATATCCTATATTTCTATATTGGGCTAATTTAGTGTGTTTTATTTTTGTCAAATTTTAGGTTGATGCACCTGTACCCACTGAAGCACTGGAGCAACTTGATGCGCAACACCAAACACTTAACAAGAAAAGGGGCATCACTCTGTTGAAGAAGTTATTAGCGCTAAGTGGTAGTGGATCCAAATTGGTGGTGGAGTTTGATAATGGAGGAAATCCAATTGGAGTGAACCGCAATAATTTTGTGAACTATCTTGGGTGTACCACTCGGAGCCATTGTGGTGTTAAGTATGACAATTGGCATAAAGTTCCTCAAGGGAAAAAAGACTTAATATGGAAGGATTTATGCGTGAGTTATTATTTGCAATTCTATTTTGTAGATTACAAATTCTATTATTTGCAATTCTATTTTGGATACTAATTAATAACATTTCTATTTTACAGAATCTGTTTGCATTGGATGAGAAGTTGCATCGTAAAAATGTGATACAACGCGCTGGAAAGATGCTTAGGAATTATAGGACAAATCTGAACAGAGAATACATAAAAGAGGGTGATAAGAAGAAGAAGTCAGCCCTTGAACAATGGAACTTCTTGGACAAAGAAGATTGGGACAATTTTGTTGCTTCAAAAAAATCTGAAGAATTCAAGGTATTAGGCGTCACTCCCAATTTAATTAATATACATTGTATTCACCTATTCAAGATTAGCATTTAGTGCTACTAACTAAATCATTAATGTGCATACTAACTAGGCCCTCAGTGATGCACAAAAAGCAAGGCGTGCACTGAATGTGCATGACCACACTATGGGTCCAAAAGGCTATGCAAGCGTTCGCCAAAGACTACAGGCAGAGTCTGCGGCTACTCAGGAGTCTTCTCCTACTCAGGAGTCTGCCACACCCATGCCTCGCCATGATATCTGGATAGCTGGCAGGCAAAACAAGAAGGGTGAATTAAAGAAGCCTGTAACTGCTGAGGCGGCTGCAAAAATGGTAAAATAACACTCTTAGAGAAATCGTTTGAATATTGATTATTTGTGGTGTTAACTTACCAATTTCTGTTTATGGTGATTAGCAGGAGCTGCACGAGCAGAGGAAACAAGGCACGTTCATCCCTCAGGGCACAAGGGATGAATTGACAGTTGCTCTGGGTAACCCAGAGCATCCTGGACGTGTTAGAGGTGCCGGCGTTGGTGTTGGCATCAAAGCATTCTTTGGGCCATCCCAGCACAAACCCAGAGCGGGACTTTCTCAAGAAGAGGTAACCTATTCTTTTTTTAGAATGTTACTGCAAAAGGAAATTCATTAATAAGAAGCTAATGTTTCTTTTATCCATGTATAGGAGAATAAGAGAGTTGAGGATTTAGTTGCTAAGAAGATCAACGATGTAGTTGCTGAGAAGGTCAAGGAAGAATTGCTGCGGTGGCAGGCATCTCAGGCTTCCAATACGCCTATGGCGACCCACTCTTCTCCTGATGCACAGACTGCGAGTAATCCTGGAGACCCATCGCCTAGCACGTCTTCTGTAAGTATTGTTTATGGCATTGTAGTTAGTCTTTTCAAGTTGTTATGTTTTCAAGATGATATGTATATATGTATAATATTCTTTACGTAAATTTGTAGGCATTGAAGCCATGCCGCTTAAGAATGCAAGACTACGTTGTTGCAGAGGCGCAGGCTTACCCGTCCCTTCCTGGCGCAATGTTTCACGGGACTCCAATGCCACAGGGCTACGTTCGTGTGAGCCCGATACGTGTGTTACCCGATTGGAGAGAAGCTACATTGCCATATCCCCACCCGGATATTGATAGACTTGCTGATGCAGAAGGCGGGGTGATATTGTGGCCCAAAGCAGATGTCATTTACACGACTGAAATTGTAAGATAAATTTACATTGATTTAGACTGTTAATGTGTATATATGATGTCAACTGATCTGAAATTATATGTACAGGTTAAAAAGAAGACACCAGGAGCACCTAGGCCTCCACTTCCACTTCCCGCATTACCCGATTGGGTTCCAACTGACCTAACATACCCGTTAGGTCCTGCTTGTAGGGGAATGGCATGTTGGCTACGGGCACATAATGTACATTGCCCTATAATTATTTCTTTAGATGCAGATTATGCAGGTCAATCATACGATAGCTCTTTATTTATACAAGATATTATTGAGTTGTTTATGTATGATTGGCTGAATACATCAATGATAGAGACATGGATAAGGTGAGATCTTGTTTATACATCCATATACCTTGTGTAAGATCCGGTGATCTGGTTTCTTATATATTAATGCATACGCCTATATGTTTTGCAGCTACCTAGTCGAAGATCATTGCAAACAATTTGCATTTGATCATGTGGGATTTTTGATTCCATCATTGATTAGTTTGGTAGCTAAAGACCCTGATAATGTTCAACAATACTGTATAGATGCTTTTACAATTTTTGGTCAGCAAAAGAAGACGATAATAATAGCTCCATTCAATGTCAAGTAAGTTTACTTTATTTATAATTTGGACTTAAGAAAATTCCATTTTTATTTTGCATTTTGAGTTATTAATTGTTAACTTCTTACTTCTAGCGGTAGACATTGGGAGTTACTAGTTATTGTCCCTGGGACATTCACTGTTTATTATCTAGATCCTGCGGGGAGTACATTGAACACTAAAATTGGACACGTAATGAGAATGCCATTATTCTGGTGAGAAATATTTCATTTTTATATCCGTTAACATCTTTTCTTACATTACTATTTACTTATGCAATTTATTGTGTTATATTAACATGTAGGGGTTTAGATGCATTCAAAAAGGCTGGAGGAACGGTCCCAAGGAAAAGAACCAGCCAATAAATTGGCAGAACGTACAAGTAAGTTCCCGATTCGAATATATATATTATTGATGTGAATTGTGCTTAGTTGTATTATTTTGTATGTTTCAATTTATAGTGTGCTACACAAGACAATGGCTGGGCATGCGCATACTATGTGATGTGATTTATGCAGATGATTATCAAATATGCCGCATTGGACATCGATACCATACATGAGGTATTATATATAGTCTCATTAGTTAGTATGAAATATATCAATCTTATCTTATTTTTATATTATTACTTATATATATACATCATTCTCTTTGCAGGTGTTTAAAACTGACAACACTACAGGTAAACGCTTAAAAAATATACATGCTCCATATACGATGGAAGCATTAAATGAAGTAAGAGAAGAATGGGCAAAAGCCATACAAGCAGTGGCAACTGTAAGATATAATTGGGATGTTGATAGCGATAATGAATGATACTATGTAAATGAATATTTCTGAATGTTAATACATGTATTTGAATGTTTCTATATGTGTGAATGTGAGAATTGAATTGATGTCTGAATGTATGTACTTGTGTAGAATTTTGCTTGTGACTTTTGCAGGTTTGCGGCCTGTTTGTAGGCTGATATCAATGGATGTCGTAAACCTGCAGTTCAGAAAACTGAACTGCAGGTTCTCATCCTGCTGACCAGCCACAGCAGGCCTGCAAACTGATATGAAAAAAAAAAATAGGCGTTGGTTATTTATAGAAAATCGTCAGCAAAGACATACAGCGTCGGTTATTTGATAAAACCGCCGCCTAATAGTACAAACAACCCGACCGTGCAGGATAGCACGGCTGTGGTGTAAATGGAGTCGGTTATTCATATAAAACCGACGCCTATAGTACTAACACGGCCGTGCAGGGAAGCACAGCCGTGCAGGGAAGCACGGCCGTGTCGTCTTGAAGTACAGGCGTCGGTGGTTTAGCATATAACCGACGCCAAAAGTGTTCGCGCCACAGAAAATGGCGTCATCTAGGGCACTTTATGTGTCGGTTATCTACTAAAACATCGACGCTATATTCCATATAGGCGTCGGTTGTGTAGTAAATAACCGACGCACAAAGTGCCCTAGATGACGCCATTTTCTGTGGCGCGAACACTTTTGGCGGCGGTTATTTACTAAACAACCGACGCCAATAGGACAAATAGGCGTCGGGTAAAAAACCGACGCCGAAGTGTTCGACCTTTAGCGGCGCCCACATAGGCGTCGGTCGGAAACCGGCGCCAAATGGGGTTAAACGACCGACGCCAAAGGCCGTTTCTGTAGTAGTGCATGGACCCCTTTGACCCTTTGACCTCATTTGTGTCACCACTAGTGGACACTTGGTGCTTGATGCTTGGATGTGGCAATGGCCTTGGACATGTGTTTAAGGCAAGCTAGAGTGGTGGCATTTCCCATGGACAAGTGTCCCTAGGTGGGTGACACCTTGCTTTGTCTTACCTTGGTTTCTCGTCCACTCTCTCCTATATATGTACCTTCTTTCTCTAGCTAAGGATCTCTTTAGTTCCTTGGTTTTCTCTCTTCCTTGGCAGATGACACTCTTCCTTTGCAAAGCTTGGTGGTCGATCCTTCTCCTTGGAGTCTTCTTCTTCTTCTTCTTGAGGTGGCCGAAGGTGTTTCTTGGTGCTAGGAGCTTGGAGCTTGCTTAAGGCGGGTTACATAACTCTTAACCCTAACCATATTACCTTCTTCTATATTCTTGTATGTTTTCTTATGATCATAATCGGCCATGTATGTTGCTAGATATGGTTCTTACTTAGTTGCACCTTTAATCTTCTGGTTATGGTGATCTTGTTGTTATGGTTGATGCTTTGCACCTTTGTACCCTAGCTGGCCGAACCATGGTTTAGGGTTTCCTTGTTGAGCAACACTCCTTTCCCTCCTTGGTCTAGTGAAGTGATCTTGAGCTCTAGTAAAATGAGCAATACCCCTCTCTCGTTTAAGTTGAGAGGTGAGCTTGTGTTCTAGTTGCTTGAGCAACACCCTTCTCTCGCCATGGATTCGAGAGGTGAGCTTTTTGGTAGATGTAGACCTATGTTAAGGATCCTTGTGGTTGCCCAATTTTTGATAGAGGTTGTGCAAGACCCCTCTCTCTTGGTTGTTGAGAGGTGAGCTGATCTTCTTGATCAATTAGGGTTTGATGCCCTTGTGCTTGAGGTTGATGGCAATCTTGTTGGGTTGTATCTTGCACGATATGGCTTTGGGATAGTGTTGCCCGTTTGAGTTGTACCCTTAGTCGTTGTGCCTAGATGAGTATGGTAGATGGACGATACCCTTTTGTGTTGGGCGTTATGCCTTGTTGAGTTCCCTTCCCGATATACCTAGCTAAGGTAGTGGCTTGGTGCCTGGAGTACCTTGGACGTTTTAGAGCTCAAGGAGTTACCTTAGTGTTGGGTGATACCATGCTGTGTTGGGGCGTTATGTGCTGGCAGTGAGAACCTTGGGCGTGTGAGTTGTGTGGCTGCCCGATAGGTACCTTCACCCTAGATGGGTGATAGGGTTCAGTCGACAAGAATTGATAGCTGTGTCGTGCTTGGCCCCTTGCACGATACACTCCTCCAATCTAGCTGCACGTTATACCTTGTGCACGATATGTCTTGACCTCTAGCTGCACGACACCCTTGGGATGGTCGTTTCCTATTGTGGTTGGCCGATATGTGTATAGGACGATATGCTTTTGGTAAGGAATGCTGCCCTACCCGTCACACTTCTTGTGAGGGTAGTGGGAACTTCTCGTGAGGGTCATGTTCCACCCGGAAACCCATCTGCTAGATCTTTATCATGCAATCACATCCTTGTTGATAAGAATTATGGTTTATGGATTGTGAACCTTTGACATGTTTGATAGTAGTAAGGTGATGGATATAGTGGAACGCACCTATGTAAACATGACATGATACTATATGTGTTTATGATCACTTTGAATCTTGTATATACATATGATGATGCGTAAATGAAAGCTTGGAAGCATATGAATTGGTTCACATGATGATATGACCCATGTCTATGATCACAGGTTTGAGGCATGAATGATAAAGCGTATAATCATCAATGTTACCCTATGCTTGATAGCATGATAGTTCTACTAATTCCTTAAATAGCTTCGTTTATCTCGATGATTGTGTATACTAACCATGTAGGTGTTCCATGCGGATGCATATCTAGGTAAAGGGCTATGTGGTATATATGTTTGAATAATACTGCATTATGACAATCACTCTTGCTGATGAGATAACATGCATCACCTGTATAATGTGTTTAGGTCTGAGGACCTGAGTTGGCTAAAGTGCCTAAGTTGAGGTGTTAATCCTCTGATGATGAGATTTGGGATTTTGATCCCATGTGATGATGATAGATGATGAAAATGCCTTAAGAGGCAGTGGTTTCTTGAGATGAGGGATCTAGGTTCCGAGATAATATGATGGTGGTAATAACAAGGTAACTTAATGTTATGTATGTGTTACAACCTGGTTACCTCAACAATTCACTTAAAATATGCTAACTAATTACAGTGGAACATATTATGTAGTTTGCCCTGGCCATAGATCCATCATCGTCAGTAGCTGGTGATGGTGAAACGGGTTCTCTTGCGGGTTAACCTAGAGCGCATATTGTTGAATATGTGAGGTTTCTCCTAGCCTAAAATAGAGAGGATTCAAGTGCAACTTCGGTTGTAGACTCAAGATGTGTATAAGAGCATGGTGAATAGGCCCATGGCTCAGTGTGATAGAGCATGAATGTGTTCATGGCTCAGGGAGCACGGTGAACTGACCTGTGGCTCAGATATACTAATGCCAAGACCTGTACCAAGGTGGGCTAGAGGAAGGGTAGTCTGCAGGAGCTGACCCAGTGGCTGAGACCACCTAAGCATGAGACTGCGATCATTCTTTGGTTCTTGTGCACTGACCACGAGGAGGTGAGGTCATGGAGTCCGGCTCTTCCATTGACCTTGTATGGCACCGGCTCCGGGTTTCACAGTCGTCGGTTGGATCTGAGTGGTGCGGCTCACTTCCTCAGGGCATAATAATACACAATCCAGCTGAATAGTATTATTGCTTAAGGAAAAACACGGAACATTGGTTGAGGCCTTGCTTGTGTAGTTGATCTTGTTATGCATTGCAGTTACTTATACGTTCCTTATGTTATGTGGTAAGATCTTATAAATCTTATCTTGTCAATCATGTTCCATAGAGAAATACTTGGTTTTATGCCTTCCGTACATCTTGCTTAGTATGCTGCTCTTGTTATACGCTCTATCAGTTATCTACTATTGTTGCTTTAACCTTTCTTAGGTTTGATGGTTTCGGAGGGGAGTTATGTTTCTCACTGGGACTGTGTGTCTCACCCCATTGGTTTACAACCTTTTTAGGTGTTCACACTAGACGTGGTGGTGGTCGCGGGGTTGCGGTTGAGCAGCAAGAAGAACAGTAGAAGGCAAGAGATGGATTCACTGTTGTTTTGGTTGTTTTGTTGTAGAGTCCTAGAGTCATCCCTGTGCTCTCAGGTCCTCAGAGGTGTTTTGATGTTGTTTTACGATGTATAGCTGATGAAGCTTTGTATATCCTGCTGCTGGCCGGATGTGGCCCGTTATGTATATATTTAAACAGGTGATGAACTCATGTGATGACAAGACAACTGATCTTATAAGCTTTGAACACATATCTAGACTTGTAGATGTTTATATAAAATGTCTTCTTGTAGGATGAGGATCTAAATGTAATAGTTTCTTGGTTTATATGCTTCTCGAAATCAGTTTTAATTACCCCGTGTTTTTGGTAATAGGTAGTTATGGTGTTTTCCGCACGCTTTCGCATGGCACCTCGTTGTACGTGTGATAGCGAGATGTGTCTCCACAAGCTTGGTATCAGAGCTCTAGGTTCGCTGAGTTTACGGGGATCTAGGACTAGGTTGTGTCTGTTCTTGTGAGTTTTCCAGATTTTCTTACAATCATCTTCTGCCCTCAGTGGAAGAAGAAGCCAAGATGTCTGGAAACCATGAAGAGCATGCTGCTGAGAGCAGCGAGGCTGCATCAGTTGAAGGAGCTGAAGGGCAGGCACATGAAGATCGGGTGCCTGAGGTTCCCCAACCTGACCCAGCCATTTTTGAAAACCCTGGGGCAGATGATGGCTATGATGAATCTCATGGTAGAGAGATTTCCAGTGCCTCTGTTGAGAGCATCGGCTCCCCATGGTGAGACATCGGGTATTGGAAAGACCTTTGAGCGGCTTCACCGAGTCAGCGCTTCAGACAATGCTGGGACGGCTGATCTAGCGGATGTAGATCTATGGCTGACAGGTCTTGAGAAGGCCTTCCGGATCCTCGACATCCCCGAAGCAGACAAAGTCAAGCATGCTGTCTACCTTCTGAAGGGTAGTTCTGGCCACTGGTGGGCCATCGAGAAGCGACCTCGTGAGGTGATCGGTTGGGAGGTCTTCCGGTGTGAGTTCGTCAGTAGATACTTTCCGAAGATGTATCTGGATGAGAAGATCAACCAATTTGAGCGCCTGCGCCAAGGAGCAATGAACATCTCCGAGTATGAAGCTAAGTTCATGGACCTATTAAGGTTTTGTCCTCACATGGCAGCGACAGATGACGAGCGGATCAGACATTTTGAGAAAGGCCTGAGTGCAGAACTGACAACACCTGCTGCTGCGTTGGAGAACCGAGACCGGTTTTCCACGTTTGTGGAGTATGTCCGAAGGATTGAACGGTCAGTCAGGGAGAAAAGAGAATCCATGTCTAAGAAGAGGCCTGCTCAGTTTTAGGGATAGAGGTATGGTGGCTTCAAGAAGCCAAGGTTTCCAGCACCTTCCATGATGAGAGGTTCCAGTGCACCGTCACAGTGGTCTCCGAGTAAGGGAAGAGGATATGGTTCTTCACCGACAAAGGTGCATAGTACAGCTTTAGTGGCAGTGACAGGACCATCTAGGCCACAGTTTGAGGATAGGGCATGCTATATCTGCAGACAGACCGTGCATTTCAAGTCAAACTGCCCAAGGAAAGATGTTGAAGTGACACAACAGCCAAGGCCGAATCAGCAAGGGGCAGATAGACAACAACCTAGTAGTAGCAGAGGGCGAGGACGCGGTCAAGCGTCACAAGCAGGATCGTCTGCTCAAGGTAGCAGAGGATGTGGACGGCAGCAAGCAACGGCTCGATTCTATGTTATGAGTCAGCCGGAGGCGATAGTCAACCCGCGAGTGGTGGCAGGTCAAATGGAGTTATTTCATTCTGATTTGTCTTCTTCTTGCTTTAAATCTGTTCTGGTTGACCCAGGTGCTACGCACTCTTTTATCGCCCATAGTATGCTTGAAAACTGTCCTTTACCTGTTAGTTGTAAGGAAAATAGCTTGTTGTTAGAAACCCCTCTTGACGGTTCGTTAATGCTTCGAGAAGTGTGTCCATCCTATGTTCTATCTTTTTTGGGGCACAAGATACAAGTGGATCTTATACCACTTGATATACATGGATTTGATGTGATCCTTGGGATGGATACCTTAGAGAAGTATAAGGTTGTGTTGGACTGTGGTTCCAAGCACGCAGTGTTTGATGTTTGTGGAGAGAAGTGGATCTTCCAAGGAGATAGGAAGATTCTCCCGACATGTCTAGTATCAGCAATGGTGGCAGAAAAGTTGTTACGGCAAGGATGTAAGGCGTTCTTAGCTCACATTGTCGATACCAAGGCAAAGGGTCCTAGCCTCAAGGAGGTGAAGGTCGTTCGAGAATTTGCAGATGTGTTTCTTAATGAGTTCCCCGGTGTTCCTCCACCTCGAGAGATTGATTTTGAGATCAATCTGGTTCCAGGAACACAGCCAGTTGTACAGACACCGTATAGGATGGCTCCAGCAGAGATGGTAGAGTTGAAGAAGCAGTTACAAGATTTTTTTAGAGAAAGGTTTCATCCGACCGAGTATGTCTCCTTGGGGTGCTCCAGTTTTGTTCGTTAAGAAAAAGGACAGATCGATGCGGCTATGCATAGACTATCGGCAGTTGAATAAGGTCACGATCAAGAACAAATACTCATTTCCAAGGATAGACGGTCTGTTCGATCAGTTTTGTGGTGCTATAGTGTTTTCAAAGATCGATCTACGGTATGGATATCATCAGTTGAGGATCAAGGCGGATGACATACCTAAGTCAGCTTTTAGGTTGAGGTATGGTCACTTCGAGTTTGTGGATTATGCCATTTGGGCTAACCAATGCGCCTGCTGCTTTCATGGATTTGATGAATAGGGTGTTCCATTCGTTTCTAGATCAGTTTGCTGTAGTCTTTATAGATGACACCTTGATCTACAGTCCGAAGAGTCAGAAGCATGAACAGCATCTTCGACAAGCGTTGACTCTCCTTCGCCAGCATCAGTTGTATGCCAATTTTAGTAAGTGTGAGTTCTGGTTGAAAGAAGTAACTTTCTTGGGTCATGTGATATCTGTAGAAGGAGTCAAAGTGGAGCCGAAGTAGGTGGAGTCCACTGCAGAATGGGAACAGCCGAAGACGCCAACTAAAGTTCGCAGTTTCTTGGGATTAGCAGGATACTACCAGAAGTTTATCAAGTACTTCAGTGCAATCGCATTGCCAATGACAAAGTTGACTAGGAAGGATGTACCTTTTGTCTGGAATGATCATTTCCAATGAGCTTTCCAAAGTTTGAAGGAGAAGCTGACTAGTGCTCTAGTGTTAGTCCTGCCAGAACCTGGAAAAGGCTATGTTGTTTTCTGCGATGCTTCCAAGAAGGGCTTAGGATGTGTACTGATGCAGGAAGGTCATGTGGTTTCTTTTGCTTCGCGACAGCTTAGGAAACATGGGGAGAACTATCCGACTCATGATCTGGAGTTGGAAGCGGTGGTTCATGCGTTAAAGATTTGGTGACACTATCTTTAAGGGGAAGTGTGTCAGATCTTTACAGATCATAAAAATCTGAAGTACACCTTTTTGCAGAATGAGCTAAACATGCGACAGCGCCGTTGGATGGAGTTAATCAATGATTATGAGTGCATCATCGAGTATCACCCTGGTAAGGCAAACGTGGTAGCTGACGTGCTTAGCCAAAGGTCTTCTTCTCTCTTCACAAAGAAGGCACGGTTGAGTTCCTTGGTATGCCATATACGGGATATGTTTGTCTCGTTGCGGCAGATAAATGTGCAGATGGAAGTTTCCCTATTAGCCGGACTTTTGGCACAGATGCAAGTAAAGCCCACGTTGAGACAGCAAATCAAAGATGCACATCAAACAGATGATACAGTTCAGATGATCAGGTCAGAGCTCGGCAGCGAAAGGTGTGATGGGTTCCATGAATCTGAGGATGGACTAGTTTGCTATCATAATAGGATGGTAGTCCCCGATGCTGATGATATGATGAAGCTAGTACTCGAGGAAGCACACACATCGATGTATTCTATGCATCCAGGAGTCACCAAGATGTATCACACTCTGAAGGACCTGTATTGGTGGCCTGGCTTGAAGAAAGATGTAGCCGAGTTTATGGCTAGATGTGTGGTATGCCAGCAAGTTAAGGTTGAGCATCAGAAGCTGACAGGTACTTTGCAACCCATGCCGATACTGCAGTGGAAAAGGGATCACATAACCATGGATTTTGTAGTTGGTCTGCCTAGGACAGCTAAGAATCATGATTCCATTTGGGTGATAGTAGACAGATTGACGAAGTCTTCCCATTTCATACCTGTGAAGACAACATATACAGCCGAGAAGCTCGCGCAGGTATATGTAGATGAGATAGTATGCTTGCACGGCATACCAGCAACAATAGTTTCCGACAGAGGTCCTCAGTTCACGAGTCGTTTCTGGGAATAGTTGCACAAAGTGTTAGGAACACAGTTGAGGTTCAGTACTGCTTTCCAACCGCAGACAGATGGGTAGTCTGAAAGGACTATTCAGACTTTGGAGGATCTTCTTTGGGCTTGTATTTTGTAGTTCCTAGGCAGTTGGGACGTACATCTCAGTTTGATAGAGTTCGCCTACAACAATAGTTACCAGCAGAGCATTGACATGGCTCCTTATGAGGCCTTATATGGTAGGAAGTGCGTATCTCCTTTATGTTGGTATGAGTCTGGGGAGTATCAGCTTTTGGGTCCCGAGTTAGTACAGCATACGACAGAAAAGATCAAAGTGATACTGCAACAGCTGAAAGCGGCACAGGACATACAGAAGTCTTATGCAGACAATCGCCGACGACCTTTAGAGTTCCAAGTGGGAGACCATAGTGTACCTCAAGGTCTCACCTTGGAAAGGCGTGCTAAGGTTTGAAAAGGTAAGCTAGCACCCAGGTATATGGGTCCATATCTAGTAATAGCACGTGTTGGCAAGGTAGCTTACAAGTTAGAGCTACCGCCAGAGTTGCACAAGTTACGTCCAGTGTTCCACGTCAGCATGTTGAAGAAAAGTCACCCATATACAGGGACAGTGATTCAGCCAGTTGAGGTTGAGCTTGATGTAGATGTGACTTACGAGGAAGGTCCTGTGATGATCCTTAACAAAAGAGTGAAGATGCTGAAGAGGAAGGACCTGGTTCTGGTAAAGGTTCTTTGGCATCATCATGGTGTTGAGGAAGCCACGTGGGAGCTTGAGGAAGAGATGAAGAGGAAGTATCCCTCACTTTTCTCTTCAGATTTCAAGGACGAAATCCCTTTGTAGAGGGTTATAGCTTGTAAGGACCCTGACCTCCGTTTAGGGCTTTAACTGTTTGCTTTGCTTAACCCTGATGTTTAGTTGCTTGCTAATCACCTTTAGTGGTGATTAGGGTTTGTTTGTGCTTGTTGAGTGTTGGAGGTGCTACTTGCAATTAACCCAAGTCTAGGGTTGTTGGGCAAGTTTGTCACCTTGAGAGGTGTTCCTCTCTCTCCTTGCTTCCTCTAGTGTTGAGAGGAAGGGTTGGGCTCATTGCTTGAGTTGCTCTGGGCTTGGATGAGCCTTGTTGGGCCTCGTTATGCCTTGCTTAACCTTGTTGGACCTTGTGTCGGCCATAGGTGTGCCGGCCATGGTTGTGACGGCCATAGGTGTGTCACCCTGGGAGGTGTGTCGGGCATGGAGATGGGGTGTATCGTCCATGGACCCCTTTGACCCTTTGACCTCGTTTGTGTCACCACTAGTGGACACTTGGTGCTTGATGCTTGCATGTGGCAATGGCCTTGGACATGTGTTTAGGGCAAGCTAGAGTGGTGGCATTGCCCATGGACAAGTGTCCCTAGGTGGGCGACACCTTGCTTTGTCTTACCTTGGTTTCTCCTCCACCCTCTCCTATATATATACCTTCTTTCTCTAGCTAAGGATCTCTTTAGTTCCTTGGTTTTCTCTCTTCCTTGGTGGACGATGCTCTTCCTTTGCAAAGCTTGGTGGCCGATCCTTCTCCTTGGAGTCTTCTTCTTCTTCCTCTTGAGGTGGCCGAAGGTGTTGCTTGGTGCTAGGAGCTTGGAGATTGCTTAAGGCAGGTTACATAACTCCTAACCCTAACCATATTACCTTCTTCTATATTCTTGTATGTTTTCTTATGATCATAATCGGCCATGTATGTTGCTAGATATGGTTCTTGCTTAGTTGCACCTTTAATCTTGTGGTTATGGTGATCTTGTTGTTATGGTTGAGGTTTTGTACCTTTGTACCCTAGTTGGCCGAACCATGGTTTAGGGTTTCCTTGTTGAGCAACACTCCTTTCCCTCCTTGGTCTATAGAAGTGAGCTTGAGCTCTAGTAAAATGAGCAATACCCCTCTCTTGTTTAAGTTGAGAGGTGAGCTTGTGTTCTAGTTGCTTGAGAAACACCCTTCTCTCACCATGGATTCGAGAGGTGAGCTTTTTGGTAGATGTAGACCTATGTTAAGGCTGATCCTTGTGGTTGCCCGATTTGTGATAGAGGTTGTGCAAGACCCCTCTCTCTTAGTTATTGAGAGGTGAGGCGATCTTCTTGATCAATTAGGGTTTGGTTCCCTTGTGCTTGAGGTTGATGACGATCTTGTTGGGTTGTATCTTGCACGATATGGCTTTGGGATAGTGTTGCCCGTTTGAGTTGTACCCTTGGCCGTTGGGCCTAGATGAGTATGGTTGATGGATGATACCCTTGTGTGTTGCGCGTTATGCCTTGTTGAGTGCCCTGCCTGATATACCTAGCTAAGGTAGTGGCTTGGTGCCCGGAGTACCTTGGACGTTTTAGAGCTCAAGGAGCTACCTTAGTGTTGGGTGATACCATGTTGTGTTGGGGCGTTATTTGCTGGCAGTGAGAACCTTGGGCGTGTGAGTGGTGTGGCTGCCAGATAGGTACCTTCACCCTAGATGGGCGATAGGGTTCAGTCGACAAGAATAGATAGTTGTGTTGTGCTTGGCCCCTTTCACGATACACTCCTCCAACCTAGTTGCACGTTATGCCTTGTGCATGATATGTCTTGACCTCTAGCTGCACGACACCCTTGGGTGATGGTCGTTACCTGTTGTGGTTGGACGATATGTGTATAGGCCAATATGCTTTTGGTAAGGAATGTTGCCCTACCCGTCACACTTCTTGTGAGGGTAGTGGGAACTTCTCATGAGGGTCATGTTCCACCCAGAAACCTGAAAAACCACTAGAGGGGGGTGAATAGGGTTTTATGATAATTTAAAAATTATTTTAACTCAAACAACCAACCACAAAAATATTAGACAAGGGGACAAGGATTTAGAGTGGTTCCAACCTTAGCAAATACTAAGGCAGTCAATCCACTACCCGGTTTCTTACCCAACCGGGATTTTGAAAGAATCAAATTTTATTACCTCACAAGGACTTTACATAAAATTACAATTCTTTCACCAAACCCTTCAGACATCCTTCACCTATAAGTAGTTGCACCAACCTTGAAGAAGCCTTCTTGAAGTAACTTCAAGCTCCCCCTTGAAGTAGCCTTCCTCTTGAAGTAGCTTCCCATTGAAACAACCTTCTTGAAGTAGTCCGAAGTCCACCTTCTCCACCGAGAAGAACCTTCTCCAATCCGCAGCCTCCAACCCTGGGAGTAGCAAGGAGAATACAAAGGATAAAAGGAACAAGAAGGAAAAATAGAAATTACAATACCACTTTGCAGCTCAAGGCTTGATTTCCTATATCAAGCGTTTTGATCGCCTAACCAATGTATATAGAAGTGTAATTGTTGTGGATAGGAGATGCTAGCCTATAGGACACGAAATTAGAGCAAGGAGAAGAATAGCTAATGCAAGTGTTGCTCAATTTCTCAAAACAGATTGACAATTGCAAGTGTAAGCTCAAGTGTATCACAAGTGTAGAGTTGTGAGTTTAGGTGTCCTAAGGCATGTCCTATTTATAGGAATGACCTACAAGTTCTTAAGGACGTTCTAGACACTTTCTAGGGGTTCTTAGTGCTCAACTAGCCGTTATGTATCCACTAATTGCATTTGCAACGGCTAGTTAATTGACCCTGAAAAGTGCAGACAGAACTCTTCTCGGTCGAAGATTTGTCGACCGAGAGTCCTTCTCGGTCGAAGATTTGTCGACCGAGGGACTTCCTGGAGCAAGTGTTTACAACGTTCATTTCCAACTTCCAACCACCTTGTCTGCTGGGTCTAACGGCTAGTAGGGTCTATTCTCGATTGAAGATTTTGTCGACCGAGAGTTTCTCGGTCGAAGTTTTTGTCGACCGATATTTTCTCGATCGACGATTTGTCGACCGAGAATATTACTGACTCAATGTATTCATTTACTAAGTGTGTGTATCAATGTGCAATTGTGATACTATCTTTGGGAATGACCTATCTAAGTGTTGTGAGTGGATAGGGAAGATCTAAATGCTTGATTTACATGATATCTAATTACTTGTACATTATATACTTGTACAAGCATTTACATTTGATTACAATCATGAAAATAAAGCGATTTTATCAAATAGTTCTTCCAAGTCTTTGTTATCCACCACCTTATATGCTTGTTCCTAAAATACTCAAATAGCACGTTAAAACCACAAGAATGAAATGTTTGTCATCATTGAAACAAAGGGATTATACTAGTGTCAATTTAGCCAACAAAACCCATCTGCTAGATCTTTATCAAGCAATCACATCCTTGTTGATAAGAATTATGGTTTATAGATTGTGAAACTTTGACATGTTTGATAGTAGTAAGGTGATGGATATAGTGGAACGCACCTATGTAAACATGACATGATACTATATGTGTTTATGATCACTTTGAATCATGTATATATATATGATGATGAGTAAATGATAAGCTTGGAAGCATATGAGTTGCTTCACATGATGATATGACCCATGTCTATGATCACAGGTTTGAGGCATGAATGATAAAGCGTATAATCATCAATGTTGCCCTATGCTTGATAGCATGATAGTTCTACTAATTCCTTAAATAGCTTCAGTTATCTCGATGATTATGTATACTAACCATGTAGGTGTTCGATGCAGATGCATAGCCAGGTAAAGGGCTATGAGGTATATATGTTTGAATAACACTGTATTATGACAATCACTCTTGTTGATGAGATAACATGCATCACCTGTATAATGTGTTTAGGTCTGAGGACCTGAGTTGGCTAAAGTGCCTAAGTTGAGGTGTTATTCCTCTGATGATGAGATCTAGGATTGTGATCCCATGTGATGATGATAGATGATGAAAATGCCTTAAGAGGCAGTGGTTTCTTGAGATGAGGGATCGATTTCCGAGATAATATGATGGTGGTAATAACAAGGTAACTTAATGTTATGTATGTGTTACAACCTGGTTGCCTCAACAATTCACTTAAAATATGCTAACTAATTATAGTGGAACATATTATGTAGTTTGCCCTGGCCATAGATCCATCATCGTCGGTAGCTGGTGATGGTGAAATGGGTTCTCCTGTGGGTTAACCCAGAGCGCATATTGTTGAATCTGTGAGGTTTCTCCTAGCCTAAAATAGAGAGGATTCGATTGCAACTTCGGTTGTAGACTCAAGATGTGTATAAGAGCATGGTGAATAGGCCCATGGCTCAGTGTGATAGAGCAAGAATGCGTTCATGGCTCAGGGAGCACGGTGAACTGACCCGTGGCTCAGATATACTAGCGTCGAGACCTGTACCAAGGCGGGCTAGAGGAAGGGTAGCCTGCAGGAGTTGACCCTGTGGTTGAGGCCACCTAAGCATGAGACTGCGGTCCTGCTTTGGTTCCCGTACACTGACCACGAGGAGGTGAGGTCGTGGAGTCCGGCTCTTCCATTGACCTTGTATGGCACCGGCTCCGGGTTTCACAGCCGTCGGTTGGATCTGAGTGGTGCGGCTAACTTCCTGAGGGCATATGTAAAGAAGTGAAACCACCTCCTTACTAAAAATTTGAACAATAAAACCTCCAGTCCAAACACACTCAGAAGGTATGATGGAGTGGGTGTAAAATTTTCAAATCTTTATATAATGGTAACAAAAGACCAATGTATAGCAATGGAAGAAAATATTTGACTATTCAATTATAAAACAAAGGGTTACAAACTTACATCACAAGGATCCATGTAGAGGAAATCTAAACCAACTCAAGATTGTCTCCAAGCTTCATCATCACAAACTAAGTCCAGGTCAACATGCCATGCATCCAAGTCTTCCACCTAGGGTTGGAAGCATACCCCAGCAAAAGAGAAACAAAAGGAGACATCAGCAAAGGCTGGTATCTGCATACTAGAAAGGTAAATTGAGCAATATAAATAAATAAGGACATCAAATAAATGAAAGGCTTCCCATAGAAAAGATAAGTACCACCCAAACGGGTATCAAGAGAAAATTAACATGACAAAAGGGATACTTGCCATAAAAACAACATAAAAGGGATCGTGCCATAAATACTTCCAATACATAGTGGAAAACAAGCACAAGTAGGGCACACACCCCACAATCAATATCCTACATGCATGTGAGATAAACATAACACTATAACAATATAAACACAATTGGCAGTCAAGGCTTCACATCCTTGCAAACCTGATAGAGAATGACTCACCGCCAAACTCCCAAATATAAAATGGGTCAAGACACACATCTTGCCCTGGGTACGAGGTTCCTTGCCGTCCCAAAAAGAACAAAACCAATGCACTTACACTACTCTAGTGATACTGAATCACATAGCATGTAAATATAGAGGCAAGTAGAAAAGTATAGTCAGAATTATCAAGGTTGCCATCACACAATGGACAACTCAAACATATAAGCAAATCCACTTCAAAGTGGGCATATAATATCAAAAGTCCAACATGCACCAAGGCATAGGAAAACAGATTCAAGAGATTATCCATGATCACAAGATCAATAACAATTAAAAGATACTTCACATGAAGCATGATTTCAAAAGAACAAGATAATGTGTAGGCTAATGTCCATAGGACCAAAAGTAAGACAAAATAGGATAATTGCTCAACAAGAATAATCGAGGATGCAAACATACATAAGAGAGAAGAACTGCTCAATATAGAAATAATGTGGGATGCAATCATACCTCAACCTCATAGTTAAATGATCCAAAGTCACTCCTAGGTCCAAGCCTAGGCTTCCAAAGCACCTATTAGAATATATGTGAAATTAGGGTTAGGTTTATATTGATTTCATAAACCCTAAAAACCACCTTTTTACTAATATATGAATTAGGTTTCCAAAACCATGCCATATTTTAGGTTATACTTTTCTGAACTCAAAACATATCTTATTATATTTTTTTGACTTACAGAGAATTAGTTATGTTTTATACAAGTTAATTCATCATTAATTACACCCATTGAAAACACCTGTCATTAATATTTGGATTCAGTTATCAAAACATGTTCCAATAGATAGGTCTTATTATTCTGATTCCAATGAGCATTTATTTGTATTTTTCTGATCAGTTTATAATTAGTTATTGATTTTACAAAACCGACCAATCAGATTATTACATAATGCCACATAGGCAAGAATACCACAATAGCAAGTCGGGCCCGCATGACTTGGCCCAATGAGCGCCGGCCAAATCAGCAGGCCAAGCACTCGCTAGACTCGATCCAAAGCAAAGGATATGAGTGTGAAATGACTAAATTGCCCCCAGAAAGAAAAACAAAAGATAAAGGAAACCGAAGGGCAGACCAGACCAATCGCCATGGTCGTCTTCTTCGTTAACACAGAATCACGAGAACAACAAGCCGTAGCAAACCCTGACAGCAAGGAACTTAATCCGGGCTTCAGATGTCAAAATAGATCGGCAAAATCTCTGTCGAGTTTGCAGGAGCATCACGAACTTAGAGATCCAAAAGGCAACGAAAATCATAGAGAAAAGCAGAGAAAAGCAAACTTAGGTTCCAGATAACAGAAAAAGGGGAAAGCTACATACCATGAGAAAGGGTCAAATTGAGGAGACGAGAGAGGTTTCGGGATCAAAAGGACATGTTTTGAGCTCTTTCACAGGTCTCAGGGTGACCAGGAACCCAACGAAGACCACACGCCCCCAACAACAGCTGACGAAGTAGGGTAGCTATAGTTGGAGTCCAAAGCAGGCAAACTGAAGCACGAGAATCATTGCTGAGACCTCGGCGGGGGTTCTGGGACCTCTGGCTGATGGTCCGATGAAGCTGAGAGGCGAGGAGATGAAAAGGGGAAGAAGAACAGGGGAAGAACAGAGGTTGCCCGCGGCTCAAGGCGATATGGGGCTAAAAAGCATCGTTCTCTATATATATAGGATCAACAGATCTGAGAGGTTGTGAGGAACATGGAGGAAAGGAAAGCAGAGGAAAAGGAAGGAAGGAAAGAGAGAAGGAGAAAGAATCACAGAAGGAAAAACAGAACCTAAACACCTAGAAATGAGAAAGGAAACGGAGAAGAAGAAAGTACAGCTACCGTTCGATCCAGAAATCCGATGATCAAAAATAAATCTGAGTTTTGTAAATAAAAGGAAAGCAGCATGACACATAATTCAAATACGATTAAAACTATGGTGAGATTAATTTAATGTACATGTTTTTCTCTTTCCTCTTTTAAGGGTTCTAAACTTATCCAAATGAGACCAAACTTGACACACAAGCTAAATCTCAAACATGTAGATTCCAAATCTCCAATTAGATTTCACTTTTAGAAACTTTAGATGTATTATTTAGCATATTCTTTGTTTCTCTTTCCTGGTGTATTAAAGACACATGGATTATTCAAATTAGGTGTAACTTCATCCACAAGTTAACTCAAGGGTGTTGAATACGAATTTGCCTTTAATTCCAACTTTTGGTGTCATAAATTATATTATCGAGCATTATTGCATTTTATCAACTTTCTCTCTCCTAAACCTACCATGTTATTACAAAGTTGTCCAAATTAGATAAAAATTGACATGTAGGCTTATTTTGATGTGTAGATTACGAATTTGAAGTCTATTATTTATTTTGAGACTTTATTACATGGGTTTTGTCAACTGGCCCATTATAGGCCCATTAACCTTATTATGCATGTAATTATGTTATTTATCATCTTATTATCACCAAATGAGTTATATTACATATTAGATTACATTATTCATGCATCAGAAACCTAAGATCATCCTAACCTCAACCTTGTTTGGTCAAACCCAAAAGCTCACAGTTCTAGGGTAGGGTTTGAGATTCGGTATGTTACAACACTCCACCCCTTAAAAGGATTTCGTCCTTGAAAATCTATTGATCCAAACATGAACAACTAACTACTCTCCACCCCTTAAAGGGTTCAACCTAACAAGTCAAACTAAACAACTTTTTAGAGCTACCCACATCTCTTAGTTGTGAAAGTTTTTAGAGATTAATATTTCTCGTGTATCCAACTAAAGTCACCATCTAGGGTTGAGATTTAGGTCCTCATGTCTCTAACCTATCAACCCTACATGAACATCCAAAAGTCATAGGGCAGGTCAGCTATACCATTATATCAATCCTAGTCACAAACTAGGGTTAGATTCTACTCAAACTAGAGTTCTCTTGATTGTGACTTAGTTCAAGAAACATTGATAAACCAGAGAAATTTTTTGTACATATAGTAGTATAATGGAAATAATTTTGTGTTAATGAAAAACTTTGCGATGTAAAAGCAACATGCTAGCAAAAATCAATACAAAAATTAAGTCAAAATATTTCCATATCAAGGTCTTTTCATAACCTAATCTTATCCTCAAAACAAACCTTATTGCACAAAAGATCATCATTTGATCAAATCTAGGGTCAATATCTCACTTAAAGATAACTAACTAAAGTCAAGGGTTCTAAAGGGAGACAAAATTGAAATAGTCGATTCCGACTACCATGGGCTCTGATACCATGCTGTAAAGAAGTGAAACCACCTCCTTACTAAAAATTTGAACAATAAAACCTCCAGTCCAAACACACTCAGAAGGTATGATGGAGAGGGTGTAAAATTTTCAAATCTTTATATAATGGTAACAAAAGACCAATGTATAGCAGCGGAAGAAAATATTTGACTATTCAATTATAAAACAAAGGGTTACAAACTTACATCACAAGGATCCATGTAGAGGAAATCTAAACCACCTCAAGATTGTCTCCAAGCTTCATCATCACAAACTAAGTCCAGGTCAACATGCCATGCATCCAAGTCTTCCACCTTGGGTTGGAAGCATACCCCAGCAAAAGAGAAATAAAAGGAGACATCAGCAAAGGCTGGTATGTGCATACTAGAAAGGTAAATTGAGCAATATAAAGAAATAAGGACATCAAATAAATGAAAGGCTTCCCATAGAAAAGATAAGTACCACCCAAACGGGTATCAAGAGAAAAGTAACATGACAAAAGGGATACTTTCCATAAAAACAACATAAAAAGGATCGTTCCATAAATACTTCCACTACATAGTGGAAAACAAGCACAAGTAGGGCACACACCCCACAATCAATATCCTGCATGCATGTGAGATAAACATAACACTAGAACAATATAAACACAATTGGCGGCCAAGGCTTCACATCCTTGCAAACCTGATAGAGAATGACTCACCGCCAAACTCCCAAATATAAAATGGGTCAAGACACACATCTTGCCCTGGGTACGAGGTTCCTTGTCGTCCCAAAAAGAACAAAACCAATGCACTTACACTACTCTAGTGCTACTGAATCACATAGCATGTAAATATAGAGGCAAGTAGAAAAGTATAGTCAGAATTATCAAGGTTGCCATCACACAATGGACAACTCAAACATATAAGCAAATCCACTTCAAAGTGGGCATATAATATCAAAAGTCCAACATGCACCAAGGCATAGGAAAACATATTCAAGAGATTATCCATGATCACAAGGTCAATAACAATTAAAAGATACTTCACATGAAGCATAATTTCAAAAGAACAAGATAATGTGTAGGCTAATGTCCATAGGACCAAAAGTAAGACAAAATAGGATAATTGCTCAACAAGAATAATCGGAGATGCAAACATACATAAGAGAGAAGAATTGCTCAATATATAAATAATGTGGGATGCAATCATACCTCAACCTCAGAGTTAAATGATCCAAAGTCACTCCTAGGTCCAAGCCTAGGCTTCCAAAGCACCTATTAGAATATATGTGAAATTAGGGTTAGGTTTATATTGATTTCATAAACCCTAAAAACCACCTTTTTACTAATATATGAATTAGGTTTCCAAAACCATGACATATTTTAGGTTATACTTTTCTGAACTCAAAACATATCTTATTATATTTTTCTGACTTACAGATTATTAGTTATGTTTTTTACAAGTTAATTCATCATCAATTACACCCATTGAAAACACCTTTCATTAATATTTGGATTTAGTTATCAAAACATGTTCCAATAGATAGGTCTTATTATTCTGATTCCAATGACCATTTATTTGTATTTTTCTGATCAGTTTAGAATTAGTTATTGATTTTACAAAACCGACCAATCACATAATTACATAATGCCACATAGGCGAGAATACCACAAAAGCAGGTCGGGCCCGCATGACTTGGCCCAATGAGTGCCAGCCAAATCAGCAGGCCAAGCACTCGCTAGACTCGATCCAAAGCAAAGGATATGAGCGTGAAATGACTAAATTGCCCCCAGAAAGAAAAACAAAAGATAAAGGAAACCGAAGGGCAGACCAGACCAATTGCCATGGTTGTCTTCTTCGTTAACACAAAATCATGAGAACAACAAGCCGTAGCAAACCCTGACAGCAAGGAACTTAATCCGAGCTTCAGATGTCAAAATAGATCGGCAAAATCTCCGTCGAGTTCGTAGGAGCATCACGAACTTAGAGATCCAAAAGGCAACAAAAATCATAGAGAAAAGCAGAGAAAAGCAAACTTAGGTTCCAGATAACAGAAAAAGGGGAAAGCTACATACCATGAGAAAGGGTCAAATTGAGGAGACGAGAGAGGTTTCAGGATCAAAAGGACATGTTTTGAGCTCTTGCACAGGTCTCAGGGTGACCAGGAACCCAACGAAGACCACACGCCCCCAACAGCAGCCGACGGAGTAGGGTAGCTATAGCCGGAGTCCAAAGCAGGCAAACTGAAGCGTGAGAATCATTGTTGAGACCTCGGCGGGGGTTCTGGGACCTCTGGCTGATGGTCCAATGAAGCTGAGAGGCGAGGAGATGAAAAGGGGAAGAAGAACAGGGGAAGAACAGAGGTTCCCCGCGGCTCAAGGTGATATGGAGCTAAAAAGCATCGTTCTCTATATATATAGGATCAACAGATCCGAGAGGTTGTGAGGAACATGGAGGAAAGGAAAGCAGAGGAAAAGGAAGGAAGGAAAGAGAGAAGGAGAAAGAATCGCAGAAGGAAAAACAGAACCTAAACACCTGAAATGAGAAAGGAAATGGGGAAGAAGAAAGTACAGCTACCGTTCGATCCAGAAATCCGACGGTCAAAAATCAATCTGAGTTTTGTAAATAAAAGGAAAGCAGCGTGACACATAATTCAAATACGATTAAAACTATGGTGAGATTAATTTAATGTACATGTTTTTCTCTTTCCTCTTTTAAGGGTTCTAAAATTATCCAAATTAGACCAAACTTGACACACAAGCTAAATCAAACATGTAGATTCTGAATCTCCAATTAGATTTCACTTTTGGAAACTTTAGATGTATTATTTAGCATATTCTTTATTTCTCTTTCCTGGTGTATTAAAGACACATGGATTATTCAAATTAGGTGTAACTTCATCCACAAGTTAACTCAAGGGTGTTGAATACGAATTTGCCTTTAATTCCAACTTTTGGTGTCATAAATTATATTATCGAGCATTATTGCATTTTATCAACTTTCTCTCTCCTAAACCTACCATGTTATTACAAAGTTGTCCAAATTAGATAAAAATTGACATGTAGGCTTATTTTGATGTGTAGATTACGAATTTGAAGTCTATTATTTATTTTGAGACTTTATTACATGGGTTTTTTCAACTGGCCCATTATAGGCCCATTAACCTTATTATGCATGTAATTATGTTATTTATCATCTTATTATCACCAAATGAGTTATATTACATATTAGATTACATTATTCATGCATCAGAAACCTAAGATCATCCTAACCTCAACCTTGTTTGGTCAAACCCAAAAGATCACAGTTCTAGGGTAGGGTTTGAGATTCGGTATGTACAGCATAATAATACGTAATCCAGCCAAATAGTATTATTGCTTAAGGTAAAACACGGAACATTGGTTGAGGCCTTGCTTGTGTAGTTGATCTTGTTATGCAATGCAGTTACTTATACGTTCCTTATGTTATGTGGTAAGATCTTATAAATCTTATCTTTTCAATCATGTTCCATAAAGAAATACTACGTTTTATGCCTTCCTTACATCTTGCTCAGTATGCTGCTCTTGTTATACGCTCTATCAGTTATCTGCTGTTGTTGCTTTAACCTTTCTGAGGTTTTATGGTTTCGGCGGGGAGTTATGTTTCTCGTTGGGACTGTGTGTCTCACCCCGTTGGTTTACAACCTTTTTAGGTGTTCATGCTAGACGTGGTGGCGGTCGCGGGGTTGCGGTTGAGCAACAAGAAGAACACTAGAAGGCAAGAGATGGATTTGCTGCTGTTTTGGTTGTTTTGTTGTAGAGTCCTAGAGTCATCCTTGTGCTCTCAGGTCCTCGGAGGCATTTTGATGTTGTTTTACGATGTATAGCTGATGAAGCTTTGTATATCCAGCTGCTGGCCGGATGTGGCTCGTTATGTATATATTTAAACAGGTGATGAACTCATGTGATGACAAGACAGTTGATCTTATAAGCTGTGAACACGTATCTAGACTTGTAGATGTTTATATAACCTGTCTTCTTACAGGATCAGGATCTGAATGTAATATTTTCTTGGTTTATATGCTTCTCAAAATTGGTTTTAATTACCCTGTGTTTTTTGTAATAGGTGGTTTATGGTGTTTTCCGCACATTTTTGTGTGGGACCTCATTGTCGGTGTGATAGCGGGATGTGTCGCCACACTACCCATCCTGGAAAGAGAGCATACAAGGACACTCTAATCTATCTAGATTATTATGTTTATATCTTCTTTGTCACAACCTCTCTAATGGATAGCATTATACCTAAAAACATTTGAAACAAACCCATGAGACTCATATAGAGCCCCAGTGAGTGGATACCTCCCACTCAAGCTGAGTACATGCATCAACATCAAATTAAGTATAATGATCTCAAAAGAAAAACTTCCATATATTGAAAAGTCTATCATATAGTTCTAGCATCTACTCAAATCCAATTTACAATGGTAATATAATCTAATAGATAAGGTAATCACTTAAACCAAATCCAAATGTAGAATATCTTTAAGAGTATGTCTGTGAACAAATCATTAGATACATCTTAGTTCAGATTAACTATAAGAACCTTTTACACTAAATGAGATTACTCAAAACATAAAACACAATCAATCACTAATTAATCATATACCCAAAAATATGGATAAATTAAAATTGACTTCAACATCAGTACCTGCTTAGAAACATTTGCATAAGAGACCAACATCTTTCTTTTATCCATACTATGCCAAGAATTTGATACAAATTGTTCTATCTCCTTAGCCACAACATATATACATAGGAGAACAATATTCATATATACCACACAAACAAGCATTAACATGCTAACAAAAGTTCAATTTGTTTGAAACACCATATACAAACTTTTCCTGTCCGGACTTGAGAGTACAAGGATGACTCTAGGGCACACTAGATATCTAATCAACTTTCTCAAAGATTCATTACTATAGCTCCTCTTTGCTTCCACATGTTTGTTTTTGTCACTTCCGATTACCTAAGAAGATGTGGCGAACCACAAGGGTGAGACCCATGTCCCAGCAAGAGATATAACCTCCAACAATGCTTATTGATTACAACATTTTAAATAGTAGATAACTGAGCAGCTGGAGTATTCAATAATCAATTTAACATATTGAACAGTTTAAGTATGCTAAACAGAATAAACAAATAATCTTAGCAACAAGTATGATCATCAATGCATATATAGATAACAAATAAACCCATTTCTGTGGATAGATATCCACTCAAATTGCATCTAATAAAAATAATTATCATTAATTTGACTATCATCATATTCCTTGCTAACAGCACAAGCAATCTAGTAGCATAAGAATCCCTGACATCATGAATATGTCTAGTAAGATAACATGGCTATCAATATTAGCATCTCAAATAAAGGGAATAGATCTATATCATAAGTAGAACTAACATCATAACACAATGAAGTACATAGGCATGATTAGCAGTTTAAGCATTTTTAATTACATAGGCATGGCTAGAAATATTAAACATAGCTAGAAGCAACATCTTAACCATCAGTGTCAGTATATTTGACAACATAAGCATGTTTACAACATGAGCATAACTGTAGCATAAGTATATCTATTATCTCTTATCATACTATACATGATCTCAGTGAAAAGAAAGCAAATAAGTGTTATCATCCAATATGAAGTGTTTTGTATAACCATAAATAGATATGCTACATGGTTGTGTTATATCTTTTATTATGCCCTGAGGAATTTGAGGATACCACTCAAGTTCCAACTGACCACCTCTTGGTCACAATCAGTGCCATACAAGATCTAGGAAGAGTCGGACTCCGAAGATCTTCTCCGCCCCCGGTCAGTATGGATCCACTACAGTGACACATAAGGTCAAGCTGCTACAGCCTAGTCCGTCCTTGGTACAAGTCACGACACTAGTGAAAAGAGGTGGGTACGCATACCCTACCATTTGAGGTACAACCGCAATTGTCCTCCAATATCATCACATATATAATCACCGAGACACAACCACAGCCGTTCTCAAACTGAGGGATAAGTATGACCATAGTCATCCTCCCTAAACACTTGAATTCATGATGACAAGCACCCTGCATACTCGTCAGTATGCGCTCCGAGTTTCCCTTAGGAATACTCATTTCATCATCTGGCAAGTTATGACACTCAGATGGATCTATGGCACTAGACACTACATGATTAGAGTTCCACTTGATTAGTTATGTCAATTGGGTGAATATAGGCTGCATCAAACAAGTGGACATACAAACCCTAATTCACTTCTAGCAAGCATATAAATATTACAACTTTTAAAAGATATAAAATGTGTGGAACATAATTTCTCATCTCATGATCACATGGTACTATTCACTTGCCATTCATGAGACCATACTAGACACCATACTCACAATATCACGGGGTATCAACCCTTATCAAAACAAGAGGATTACACCTTGTTCAGGTCTCAACCATGCCCAAAGGTCATTAAGACCGTCATATTATTCCCTACAAGATCATCATTATCTTTCCATGCCTTATAGCAAGGCTCAACAACATCACTTACATATAATACACCATATCAGCACAATATTGCATTAATGATCTAGGATATATTCATAAACAATCATAGTAGGGTTATATTAACATTAAGAACATTCCTTTATTACATCAACATGCAAGGAATCTATATATGATTAACCCTCATCATATTCATAATGCACATGTTTATCATAAGAAAGTATCAACCATGTGGCTATAATAACCACCAATTAGCATATAAAGGTTATCAAGGAGGTTATTTCGCCATCATTCCATCATATATGAATGTTAAACATGAATACTCATATTTATCTATTTGCAATAGAGTTAGATTCACACAGTAAATTACATTAATGTTACTAATCAGCACTCATACCCAAACCCTAACTCACGGCATCCCCATTGGATCATGGATGCATAAGGTGAAGCATCACCATCACATTCCATACCATTGTCAAGTATGAACCCACACATAAATCATGGTGTAACCATTAGGTTATAGCATACTAGGGTTTCAACAACAGTAACAGATTACTCCATGATTGTATTAGTCATTCAAGGACTATTCATACCCAATTACCATCTTTTAGTTATATTAAAGCTAGGTATAACAAGCTATACCTAATTAGGGTTACATATCAACACAATATGGTTATAATACCTTCTATTCATATGAGTGAATAGGTAAGACTACCTTATTAAGGATAACCCTCCATTTGTTCCATCATCATTCAACCCATATCACCATACCACAATGTCACCTAGAACCATTGGATGTTTAAAAGGTAAGACCATTGGTTTTATACATAAGTAAACACCTTGGATAAACCACCTATGAAGTCCTTGATTTTTCTCTAGAAATAGACACCATTTAACACTATGCATCCCTTGATTACAACACAAAAAGTTTCATTGAGAGTAGGGTAAAACCCACAATCGACTGTTCATTTAAAACAAGCCATCCATTATCAACAAGTAAGCTCCTTAAGTTGATCATATATAGGAAACCATATAAATCACATTATTAGGACCAGCATATTACATTAACTATCATTCCACTTTATTGGAGGAATAAACATTATATTTTGACCATTGGGTCAAGTTCATATGTTAAAACCATCAATTACAGTATAGGTCCGACCATTGCATCAAGTGACCCAAGAAATCATTGGTCTAAGGCTTAATTGATGCTACAACTATATGATTAACTCACCATAGGTTTTGGATACCTGATTCACCATCATTAGTGACCATTAAGTCACCATAGGTTGTTAGATTAGCACTATATTCATTAATCAGCATCAAATATCAAACTAATATCACCATTGATTGATAGTATCATTAGGGTACTTAGTTAATCACTAGGCTTATAATTAGGCCAAAACATTACCTAAGGGGTGAACTTCAGTTTACACCCTTGTTTACCACCATCCATTGTCATGAAAACAACACCATAGGGTTTTTGCAATGGTACCATCATCGGGTCATGAGTTTATAGAAGAAATCAGCTTAAAACCCGAAAATTGACCATTGGTTGATACATGCTTAGCACCATAGGTTTTCAAACTAACCTGATCCAACTCATATTATACCTTAGGAATAATGTACACATGATCACAGGTTCATCTATAACTGAAATCAGAACAGGGAACATTATAAAAATCGAAATCCAAGTCAAGCATAGCTTTTTAGTGCATGGATCATCATTTCAAGCAAGAACATGAGCTAGCAAGCTTATGGTAAGCAATAAACATGGAGAAAGATATAAAACTTGCCTCTAATGAGAAGATAAACTCCCTCACATAAGAAAACATGAGCAGGTACGGTAGAATATCCAATCATAAGCTGTGAACTCATCCATCTAGCACCTCTCTTCATCAAATGAGCAAACCCTAAGCATAAGGAGCAAGAAAGGTAGGGTTTTAGAGCTTTAGAGATTTTTATACCATGGAAAAACAAGGTTCTGACCTGGAGAAATGTAGGAGGAAGGATAACAAACAAATAAACAGAGGAAAGAAGGGTATTCTTACTCTTTTAGGTCAAGATCACTAGAAGGAAGCTTTTTAAACCCAAAAAGGAAGTCAATTGCAACCCTAGATTCTTTTACCAAGAAGCTCCCCTCTTTCTTCTTCTTTGGACAGGAAATTCACAGCATAACAGAGGGAGGACGAGGTTTGTAGAAGGAGGGAAGTGGTGGAGGGCAAATGTCTGGTTTTGGTGCTTAGGGATAAGTATATGAAACTTTAAGATAAAGAAAAAGAAAAAGTTGAAGGTCTAGTATCTTTCCAAGTGTCCATGGCCTTAAACTATTAATAATATACAAGAACACACACAAGAAGCTCCCCCAACATCCATATAGACATGCTTATCTGTGATGGAGTGGACTTTTGGATCCTTCACATGTCCAATGACATAAGTGAATTAATGAATGGTGAGTTATCTTAAGTGTTATGAGTGCTTTGGTAAGGTTTGGATGTCAATGATATTTATATCATGATTCGGATCCCTATGTTTGTTCCTTTTGAGGTATTTTATTCAGTAATCAAATATTCGAGTTTTGTCACCAAATTTGTGTATGATGTAGCTTGAGTGATAATGGAGCGGTGTCTAAAGTTTCACAAGGACGTGAGGTTCCTAGAGGGAGATATTGTGATTTGAAGTTCCTGAAATAATACATGTACTAGTGACTTTAGAAATGGATCTCTTGATTTTTGGTCCTACGTTTGATACAGTTGTGAGTTGTGCTTTTTAGAGAGAAGCCACGGATTGCACCCTCTTGTAGCTGTTTCTAACTCTTGGATAAGTAGTTGGACCGCAGATGATGATCTGCTCTAAGATCGTGGGTGGAGGACACTTTGAACAAACAGTTACCCTTAGTCCGAGTAGTGCTCCACGATGACCCGTCTTTTGGTTCATGAAACCACTTGTTTAGGTTGGGTGAATTATCTTCTGCTCTCCCTCATCCCCCACCACTAGTTCTCCACTTCACCTAATAGACAAAGCGAGAGGTAAGGAAAGTAAGGAGAAGAGAAGGGTGTGGAGGAGACATTATTGTAGGATTCCTCGCCGAGATCAGCAACTGCAATGGCGCTACTTCTAGCGGCCAATCCAGTTCATCACGAGGAAGACGAATTTGTAGCCAGCCTTACAGTCGTCGAAGGCCCAAGCTGCGGCGGTGCTGCAAATCCATGGAGGCGGAGATCCAACAGCAGATTCAGAGGGTTTGTTAAGTTGTTGAGGTCTAGACAAATCCCTGGATTGGAAGAGGAACCATCATCAGTTGAGGAGGTCGGGGTGCGAGGAAGAAGAAGACACCACCACCAGCGGCGCAAGGATCTAACCCAAGCAATCACAGTAGCCAATCAGAGACCCAGCCATGGCGGCAGCGGTCTCGTGCACCAGAGTCTCCCGGCGGCAGTAGTGAACTGAGGAGGAGAGGGATGCCAATACCTCATCGGTGCCCTATTCCTCGACTGTGCCCAGGCGCTGTGTGAGATCTGGAAACGAGAGAGCGGCACCGTAGAGGGAGAAAGACTGAAGCTCTTAGTCATGATGGATCCGGGAGAGGAGTCGTAAGGCTGGCGGCGAGTAGGCAGAGGCAGCGGAGGTCTCGTGCACTGGAGCACTGGCGGGCACGAGGTCGCGAGGATGAGGCTGACTTCCAACCGCATGACGGCGCCAAGAAACGAACCTCAGCGTCGGCGGCCTGGCTCTCACGTGGGAGAGGAGACCAGGCGGCGGTAGGTTCATTGTTTAGAACGACGTGTCGGGCACTGCTTCACGTGGACCATGAAAGAAGGAGGGGGGGTGTTGATCCCTCATCAGTTTTCTGCACCATGGCGGTGCTCGACGGAGAAGCAGGCTGAGAGGCGTCGACCTCTCAGCAGGCCGGCGATGGCACCTGAGCGAGCGCAATGGTGGGTGGCAGTCGTGCACTCACCGGAAGCAAGTTTTGGAGGCCGGAAGTGGTGGCAGGCATCAGAGGAGACACCCTAAAGCAACGCTGCGGCCGCCGTGGGAGACAGAACCCTACAGACTCACAAACAGAGAGCGATCACGTGAACAAGGAAGAAAGGAGAGTGTCTCGTTAAGCTCCTGAACCGGGTCCATCCCAATGAACAGACTGGCCGAACCATGGAAAGCGCCAGCCCCACAGGACATGTGGCAGCGCGCTATTGACCAAAAAGGTATGAACTCCCAGAAATATGTATATCTTAGATAAATCACAGTAATTAGTGCGATTATCAGAAAAATACAAATAATATGTCAAATTGTTCAGAAAAATGCGTAGAACAAGATAGATCCTTTAGATCAGTATTTTGATGTTGAAATATCAGTGATATCATGTAAGATGTGTAAGACATGTTTAATGAGCAATAAATATCAAACGATGGCCTAAAATTATGAGAAAATGTCAGTAACTCCATAATAATGTTTATAATGCACCTGATATCAGTGATGATCAGGTTGAGGTATGAAATCATGTAATTTGATTAATATGTCTATTTAGGGCTAATAACCCTAAGTAAAATGTATTAAATACATGCATGCTCTATAAGTGGTGAAATTCACAGAGTAAGCTCATATCAGTATATGAAACCTCAGTTTTAATTATGAGATCATCATGATGAACATAATCTATATTATATGAATATGAACCTTAATACATGTTATGAAACCCTAATATAGGTTAATGGTGTAACCTAGGGTTAATTAATGTGCACATAATCATATGTAATCAAGTAATCAGATTATGTATCCTAATCTGGAATATAAGATTAGTAAGATAAATATAAGACAAGAATGCAAGTAATCATGAGAATATCATAATGAGTAAGCAAACCCTAATATGAACACGATTAGGGTTAAGATGAGATGTAAGATGATGAGAACCTGATAGTGATATATGATCTTATCTTAATCAGGGTTGACCAAGATATAGATGACATCAGGAATATGAGGAATATGTGATGATTAGGTTTGTTCTTGATCAAGGTACGCTATTACCTCTTACTTGGCTTATTATACAATATGCTTGTGTTATATGAGTAGTAAAATACTTGGCATATGGTATTGCTTGAAATGATTGTTCTTGTATGCTATGTTGCTTGAGTTTCCATACTTATTGCTATGAACACATGAAACATAATATTTCTGTTCCATTATATCCAAGCACTTTAACTCTTTGGTAGTAAAGTGCTGGAAAAGAAGTACTTCAACTCTTTGGTAGTAAAGGACTTGGAAATGATCCAACTCGTTGGTAGTAGATCATAAAGGCCTTAATGCATTCAACTCTCAGGTAGTAAATGCATGGATGATATAATGGAAAATATGCTTAAAAGACATGTGTTCTCTTTTGTTAATAAACATTCTTGTTCAAGTATGCTTTTCTTATATTCTTTTGTTACTGCCAAGTATTAGTTTTATCTTATTGCCAAGATATGATGAGAGGTATATAAAAGACACGTAGGCGTACTCAGTACAATATTCATGAAATATTGTGCTGACGTGTACCGCATGTAATCTTTTGTTTAGGTTCTGGTTATGCTCTTGGAGATCCAGGATAGTTGAGAGTTGTGTAGCGAGCTGATGTTCAGGTGGACCTGTTGTCTTAAGATCTTGTAGTTTAGATGTAGTACATGTATATGTATAGTTTGTTGTTCAATATGTAATATCAAATGTTGTAACAATTCATGTTGTAATTATATGTTGAATGGTGAACATATGTTTTGGTTTTATCATTGTTCATGTACATGTGCTACTGATGTATGTTCCTTATGACTTCCTCTGATTTTCTTCGTCTTAGCCTAGTGTGGGATGTTTAAATTGGGATCCTCGTTGAGGTGAGGGTTTCAATTTGGACGTCACACATCGGATTAAGTTTTAGAAAATCCGGGGATGTCACATTATCCCTCGTTTCTTGAATTTCCAAGCAAAACAAATAACTCACTAGTTGATATCTATTAAAGGTAGCTCATCCATGAAGGGGTAAACCCTAAAATATCCTTAGAGAAAACACCTTCAAACCAAGGTTTAAATGGGTGCCCCATGGCTCAAAAAGCTCAAGAATGATGAGAGAATATCCAAGGAACATAATGCAAGTGATAAATTGTAAACAAAACCTCTCAATTGGGTAAATTGCATAAAAGTCCAAAATGTGCATAAAATTGCATAACTTGCTCAAACAGTGTCCAAATTAGACCAAATTTGAAACTTAAGCTTGTATTATGGTCTCAAAGCATATCAAAAGGTTATATTAGAGTTTTAAGAATTCAAATATGATAATTAAGCTTATTCAAATCATTAAGCAAGTTTAGGGGTCTTACAACTATAAATCCCTAACAGGGATTTCACCCCCAAAAACCAAGGTAAACAAAGATGGGTACTTCCTTTGCACCGCATCCTATTACCTTCACATGGTTTGTTACAATCCCAATTTTCGGGTTCATTTGGTGAGAAATGTAATTTCTCATATTAAAGATATTTGAACAAATAATGACATAATTTGTTTGGAATAAATGGATTTCATTTACAATAGCCTTGATGATTGTGTTGTGGGCTTTATTGGCTATTGGGCCCAAATAACAAGAAAATTCAATTAATAAATGAATAATTGAGTTTTTGAGAAAAGAGAGATGTGGAAACCTCTAGAAGACAAAAGAATGTAATCCAAAGGTGAATTTCGTGCCTCTTGGGTTCCTTGGGTTCCAAGGAGTCCAAAGTGCAAAGAAAAGGCAATAAGAAAAGAAAAGATTAATTAAGTATTTCTTTATTAAGAAAGAAACTGAAAATAATGATAAAATATTGGAAATAAGTGGAAAGAGGTGTAATTAGGTTATCCTTGGTGGAATTTCGTATCCCAAGGATTCCTAATGATAAAAGAAATACCAATGAGGAAAATAAAAGAGAAATAAAGAGAAATCCTCAAAAGGAAATATTTTAATAAGAAATGAATTTCATGGTTTTGGTAAAGAAGTGGTATTTTCTACTTAAGGAAATATAAAATATGTGGCCAATGAATTAAAAAGGGCAGGTACAAAGAAAATGAAAGAGGAATTTCGAATTCCTAATATCCATATAACAAAGTATGTTTAAAGGGTTTATGAAGAGAGAGAAGTTGTTTCTTAATGAAGGAAAGATCTTTTCCTATTAGGATAGAGACTTGTTCCCTCTTGGATGAATGTTCTGGGGCATGGATACCCTCCCCTATATAAGGGGTAGCACCCTTGGCCAAGTCCAGAGAATCCCACGTTTCATTCTCTTCTCCTTCTTCTTGTTTTCATCCATGAACCCTAGCCATGGGAGTAGGTTGATTCCAAGGGCCCCGAGGAGCTGCGAGGGGTCTCGATGAAAGCACGAAGTTGCTACAACAACGCACATAGGAGTGGCTATCTTCCCCGCGATCCCGTCTTCATGCAACTCCTGCCGGAGGTCTGTCCACCCACAGCAAGTCGCAAGCTCGGTTCACGATGGAACAGCAATCTTGGCTGCAACCTGGGGGCTCCCCCGCATGCGTAGGGACGTGGCACAGATAGGGAGAAGAGTCTCGGTGAGCTATGGACCGGAGATGGAGGGAGGCGACCCCGCACACAGCTGCAAACCGCGGCAGCGTAGGTCACGCGAGGTGGGAGACGACCGAAGGCAACATTTGATAGAAATACCCCTCTGGGCCTTGCTAAACTAGTAACTTACCCAAGGGCATTTGTGTCATTTCGATATGTTTCCCAAAGCAAACGTTTTGCATGGACGAGGCCGACATGGCAGCCCCTCATTGGCCCAAAGTAAGTAACTTTGCAAAATTCATATATAATAAACCGTAGCTCAGATAAATATGAATAATATATGTATTTTGATCAGGAGAACGATAGGAATCCAATAAAATTGATACTAAAGATTGATTCCGTTCCTAATTGCAAAAGTACAATAAGTTGATGAAAAGTGCATTAAAGTTAGGTTAAAACCCCTAATTGTGATTAAAGGTTGAATCTAGTATGCTTAATGGGTTAATTTAAGTATTAATAACATGTTGAATGATAATGTTAGATTTGAACCTGGTCTAGATGTGAAATTGCATGATTTAGGGTTTTTACCCCATATGAGAATGATTAAGCATTTTGAAACCCTAATTTAGGGTAAAAGAGGATAAGTTCATATATAAATTGAAAATTGTGAAAATACGTTGTTAAATGATGGTTCTAAGTTATTTGAATACAAAATTCCTTAATTCTGGATAAATACCCTAAATGTAGTAATTAGGGTTTTCTCATGAATAAAAGGTAGAATTATGGCAAATCGAGTGCATATGAGATTAGACTATAATGAACTTTGAATTGATGATAAATGCATATAATGATCTTGTCATGGATTAAAAGGATAAAAATAATAGATTTAATGTAAAAGAGACTTAATGAACTTAATTAATGGTTAATGGTGCCTCTAATCCAAAAATAGGGTTATATGTTGTTAAGATAACCTTAATATTGAAGAACATATGAGATAATTAGGGTTTATGAGTAATGGTATAAAATTATGGTTTAGAATAATAAAAGGTGAAGTGAAACCCTAATTGCAAAGGAAACTCTAAAATGGATACGGAAACCTTAGGAAGCAATTTCAAGTTGAATAGAAAGAATCTTGATAAAGTGTGTATTAAATAAAGTACATGTGTTTTTCAGGATTCTTGATTGTGTGGTTGAACTACTTGCTTGGATGGCTTTCTTGGTTGGAATTGATATTAGCTTGAGATATCTTTTGAACAGGTATGTGGTTATGCTTATGAATAACCGCTCTAGTTTGGCGGTGATTTCTGAACGTTTTATCAGTTGCTTGAAAAATAACTGTTGGATGTCTATTTATTTCATGCAACTATAAAGTGACTATGATTATCACCATAAATATACATATAACTGGCTAGATCCGGGTCCACCTTTGTTGCTTTGAAAAGGCTAAAAAAGGGGTAATCCTAGAGCAAGGTCTAGGTTACCGTGAGTTAGAAACTGGGCTATCTATGTGTAGTGCCATGAAACTCTTTATCATACCATGAGTTAAGGAGTGGTCTACCTATGGGTAGTGCCATGTGACTCAACCCTAGAAATTGGTTCACCTGTTAGGTGGATCATGAGGGGTTTAATGGGGATCTACCATAAGGAAGGTAGTATCCAGGTCCACTACAGGGACAGCACAGAGGATAGGGTACTCATGGATCGCAGAGTTATATTTAAAATGTAATCTTGGTTGTTAAATGATTAATTGAATGATTACGTTGTTAACATATTTGCATGATTATTGTTTCCCCCACATACTAGCTTTATGCTGAACGACGTTTTGTTTGTCGGTGTTTTAGGTACAAAGCCAAAAGGACAAATAGTAAATCGTCATATTGTGGAATACATGAATTAAATACAGGGAGGATTAGTTAGAGTAGAATTCTTACATGGATAGAAGTTTAGAAATCCAACATTTCAAAAAGGTATGAAAAAATTATTTTCTTACATCTTTCCAGTTTAGTCTGTTAAAATTTAACAATTGTTCTTGGTTAATTGTTGAACCTTTGATCTAGAAATTATGTGTGCGGCTTCGACCTCTTGGTATCCCTTAATTGGGGGTTACCAGAAGGTGGGATCGTAACATTTGGTATCAGAGCGTAGGTTCCTCACTTAACCATTAATAATTATTAAATTTTACAAATAACATAGAACCCAAGGGAGTTATTAGAGGATTATCTGAAAGACGAAGGTGTCTAAAAAATGATCACAACTGGGGGTTGGCAATATTTTCCTCCGCACCGCTAGTCAGAAGACGAGGACTCCCGAATCCGTGTGACTGCCTGGCCAAAGTCTTAGGGTATGAATCGAAATAAGATACCTTTAGGACTTTCTCATCTTATTCATCCCTTCTCATCACAAATTCTGTTAAGGACCTTAAGGATTAGGGTTTTCTCTCTTCTCCTCACCCTCTTGAGATATAGGTAAGGTTAATAAGGTCTAAGGAATCCTCCACCAAGTTAATGAAAAAATATGTAAATAAGATGTCATGGACATAAGCTTAATAGATTAAGCAAACTAAATGATAGATACATACTTAGGTCGTATGACATAAGTTGTCTGTTACAACCCCAAATTTTGGGTTCCTTTGGTGAGAAATGTGATTTCTCATATTAAAGATATTTGGACAAATAATGATATAATTTGTTGTGAATAAATGGATTTCATGTAAAATAGCCTTGTTATTTGATTTGTGGGCTTTATTGTCTATTGGGCCCAACAACAAGGAAATTCAATTAATTAATGAATATTTGAGTTGTTGAGAAAAGAGAGATGAGGTAGAAACCTCTAGAAGGAAAAGGAATGTAATCCAAGAATGAATTTCGTGCCTCTTGGGTTCCTTGGGATCCAAGGAGTCCAAAGTTGCAAAGAAAAGCAATAAGAAAAGAAAATATTAATAGAGTATTTCTTTATTAAGAAAAATATTGAAAATAATGATAAAATGTGGAAAACAAGTGGAAAGAGGTATAATTAAGTGATCCTTGGTGGAATTTCGTATCCCAAGGATTTCTTATGATAAAAGGAATACCAATGAGGAAAATAAAAGGGAAATAAAGAGAAATCCTCAAGAAGAACTATTTTAATAAGAAATAAACAAGATAATGAGAAATAATGGAGAATAATGCATGTAGATGCATCTAGAAGGATAATGAGTATCCAATAAAAGGATTTCGAAATATTAGAGTTTCTTGGGGTCCAAGGAACCCCAATAAAGAGGAAAGAAAGAGAAAATACCAAAATAGAAAAATAAGAAGATAATGTGAGTATACCATTAATGTATTACATTGTATTGCTAAAAGAAAGTAATTGTTATTAAAGGAAATAGGATTTCGTGCTAATGGTTTAAAAAGAAAGAACAAAGGGAATAAGAGGGATGATTTTCAAAATCCCAATATCTAAAGAAGAAGGAATAATAAAAGAAAGTGAGAAGAGAGAGAGATGGTTGCTTCGCAACCAAGGAAAGTGAGTTTCCTTCTGAGTTTGGGACTTGAGTCCTCATGAGGCACGCCTTAGGCTTCATACTCCACCCTATATAAAGGGGTAAAACACTGGTCGAGGTCCAGGGAGAAATCCCACGCAATACAACCTATTCTTATTCTTTCCGTGCTACCGCCTAACCAAGGGAACCTAGGGTGGTTTCGGAGGCTCTATCAGCTTTGGTGTGATCTTAGTGGAGGCACGAAATTGCTCCTAGAAATCTAGGGTGGTCTGCCACATTTCCTGGCCACCACCATCGCGTAACAAACCTGCATCGCGACTACCAGGTCGGCTGTGGATTGCAGCCCCGACCGACGTGGGTCAGCCTCCCTAGCTGTGAAAGGGGGGCACCATCTGGCACGGGGGTGTGCGGCGGAGGGAGGAGAACCCTCCCTAGTGACATTCGGGGTCGGGGAGGGGGTAGAGAGGTCGCGCTGTTCGCGATTAGGGCTGCAGGTCGGCGCCCTGGAAGCTCGCGAGGAGGAAGAAGAAGCTTGGGCACGTTGGACGGTTTTACCTCCAGGGTAGAAAGAAGCGACAACTTAACCGAGGGTATGCTGGTCATTTCAAAATGTTTTCAAACCCAGCAAGCAACAGGCATGCAAGGGGCAACATGGCACGCGCTGATTGGCCAGAGTAAGTGTTTTATTGCAAAAATTGTATCTAAATATTGGTAGCTCCGATGAGAACATGCAAAATATGAAAATTGCTCAAAAAATTGAGAGAAATCCATTAAAAATATAATTGAAACCTGAATCCTTTTGCAATTCGAAAAGTAATGGAAGTTATTAACTTTAATGTAATGATGATTAAGAAACCCTATTTTGATATGATTAAAGTGATTAGTAGGGTTTAATAGATGATTAAAGTTTATATTAGCCTGTTAATGATAAAAAGGAATATTAGGAAGAAAAAGGACGAACTTTGCATATAATTAGTTAATTTAGAGTTTCATATGCATGGATGTACTTTAATGGGCCTTGAAACCCTAATGTTGATTAATTCGACTATTAATGGCTTTAATTGATTAATTTCATGATTAAAGTAAGAATATGCTATTTAGAGCATTAAAGTCCCTAATTTGTGGATAAATAACCTTAATATAGAAATTAGGGTTTTTGATTGAATCAAGGTAGAATTAATAATAAATAGAGTTCATATGGGAATTAGACCATCATGAATTGTGAGTTGTTAATCTGAAAGAAATTAAAGGTGATAATTGAGTATAATGACCTTGAAATAACTTAAAAGGATAAAGAAGGTAGTTTTAGTATAAAAGAGAAATAATCGTCTTTAATTGGGCTTATGATGTTGAAATTAGGGTTTATGAACTAAGAGGGCATTTAATATGATAAAAGCGTTATGGAGGCAAAAACCCTAATAAAACCCTAATTATGGTTAAAATCCTAAAAAGGGGTAAATAACCTAGGCAACAACTAGGATGAATGGATCAAGATGATGAATTTAATGATAAAGAAATTGGATGCCTTTTTCAAGAATAATTGTGTGTGCGCTTGTTTGAATCTTGGTTGATTGGTTATTTCTGCATTCAAATCTGCTTAACAGGTATGTGGTTAATTATGAATAACAGCTTTAGTTTCCCGATGGATTCCCGGATGTTTAATCGCATTGAATGCAACGAAACTGTTTGAATGTTCATATTGCAATTATAAAGTGACTATGACTATCACCATTTAATATAAATGTGTAAATCATGCACCTACATGCCACCCTGATGGAAGATGTCGTAAAGGTCAGGCCCAAGAGGGTAGACCAATGGGCACCATGAGAGGTGACCCTAGACACCAAGCTCGGGAATGAGAAGGTGGTCGATGAGGCAAGACTAACGAGCACCATGAGAGGTGACTCCCAGGCACCAAGCTCGGGATTGAGAAGGTGGCCTTAAGTCAAATCCAGGGTTAGGGCAAAAGTGGTGGGGATTGTCACATTGAAAATGTAAATTGACTTGTTAAGTACTTTGATTGCAATACTTAAATTGTTAGACTTAATTGTGAAATTTTAGTTGCCTCCGCATACCAGCAATTGCTGACCGACGTTTTGTTTGTCGGCGTTTTAGGTAATATCTTGAAAAACACAAACAGTAAAGTGGCACATCGTGAAATTAAGAAATAAAGTGCAAGGAGTATTAGATAGAGTATTTCAAGCTGTGGATAGTTAGATTTCCAAGTTTTATAAAGGTAAGTAAAAGTTTTAATTTTTGTACCCAATTCCAGTTTAGTTAGTAGAATTTTATAATTATTGTTGATTATATGTTGAACCTTTGATCCTGTAAATTGATTAATGGCTCTGACATTCGGGTCTCCCTTAATTGGGGGTTACCGGGAGGCGGGGTCGTTACAATTGGTATCAGAGCATAGGTTCTCCATCCAATCATCAATAATTATTAAATTTTACAAATTCCATAGAACCGAGGGAGTTATTAGAGGAGTGTCCGAAAGACTGAGGTGTCTAGAAAAGGATCACTTCCGGGGGCTGGCAAGATTTTCCTCCGCACCGCTAGTCAGAATACGAGGACTCCCGGATTGTGTGACTGCCTGGCCAAAGTCTTAGGGTATGAATTGAAATAAGATACCTTTAGGAATCTCTAATCTTGTTCATCCCTTCTCGACTCAAATTCTATTAAGGACCTTAAGGATTAGGGTTTTCTCTCTTCTCCTCACCCTCTTGAGGTATGGGTAAGGTTGATAAGGATCAAGGAATCCTCCACCAAATTAATAAAAAGCATGTAAATAAGATGTCATGGACATAAGCTTAATAGAGTAAGCGTAAAGGAATAGATACATGCTTAGGTCGTATGACACGAGTTGTCATTTCCCTCAGGAGAGACCTGAGGATAGACCTCCTTGGCAGGAGGATGTGTAGAGAGAGTTAGTCTTAAAGGTAGAGACCTAGCACATCCTTTGAGGATGATGTTAACCCTAACCCTAAGAGAAGGTTAGAGAGAGAGATATGATGAGATTAGATGTCATGGTAGACTGGGTGTTTGGATGGACATGCCTATGGTTTGTTATATGAGCCATGAGAAGTTAGATGGCCTAGCACCTTTGGCACCCCAACCCTGAGAAGGATCATGCATGTTAGAGCAAAGAGTAGCTCATTCATGGATGAAGTTAGTGAAGGACCTATAGAAACCCTATGGCTTATGCAAGTAAGGGATATCATGCCCCGAGAGTACGTCAGTGGTACGGTAGTAGGATGAAACCCTGGACAGGAATCATAATGGATGGCTTATGTGATAAGCATAAGGGGTTACGGATAATCTTGGGTAAACATAAGTTCGAGCATAGGCTTCACTCAAGTAGGGGCATGCTTATGAGCTTGATCCTTCATGAAGAAAGGACCTCCTATAGAGAGTTTGGTTGTAGTATTATCTCTAGAGAGAGAGCAGACCTCGGGCAAGGAGGTTGGAAGCCCAAAACCCCGAAACTCGAGGAATAGTGGGGAGTAGAGGATGATGTGACCTACGTGGATGATAGTGGTTGCCTTAGGCGTGACCCCTGGAGGCTGATGATATCCTGGTTGCCTTTAGAGGAACCAAACCTTAGAGGGAGCATGATGCTTCTGGTACCTATGTGCCTTTGGTATAAGTAGTTACCTGCTGAGATGAGACAAAGAGTGCTTTAGACCCTGAGGAGGTTTAAATAATCAGTTGTGAGGCTTTATACCTAGTTAGTTATCCTTAAGGAGGACTCAACTCTGAGGTGCTTCTCATATAAAAGGATCATGGGAGTACATGACATACCTTGGACATGTTGTTTTGTGGTTAAGAGATCGAGCTTGCAGTTGGATACCAAAGGAGAACATGGGGTTCCTAGGCCTAAGAGGGGAAGCAACATATCCAATGCTCATGAGGAGATTTGAGTCTCTATAGTTCCGAGCATGGTACTCCTCATGTAAAAGAAACCCCTTAAGTTAAGGGTATGTTTGACGAACCCCTCACAACTAAGTTGGTCCGATGTTGAGAATGTGAACAAGTGTGACCTAGCATGGTTTGGTAAGTGTTTTCTTATGCCTTAGTAGCTTGCTAGGGCTAAGCATGCTCAGGTGGATTCATACCCTAACCGTAAGGATGTTTGTGACCTTGTTGTCACGAGTTGTAGTTTAGTCCCATCCTGGGAGAGGGACCCCTTTGGTAGGGTGTATACCAGTTCTGTTGGTTTTGAGGTGACCTAAAGAGGTTTCATAGGATCTTGAGAAGCTAAGTGAAAAGTACATGGTATGAAAATGAACCTGTAGACCCATACATAGCCATCTCTAAAGTACATGTGGATGTGTTACCATGGAGGTAACCGGTATGGGACCTGACCACAGAAGATAGGTCGCCATGATCCCTATGAAAGGATGGAAGTCAGTCGGGAATGTAGAGAGAGATGAGGAAGGATTGGGTAAGGTTCTAAGTTGAACATGTGCTATAATGGAATCCTAAGTCTATCCTAGGGTCAGGTAGGGATAAGACCGATGGAAGAAGGAGTTGCCTAATTCCCTAGTTGCACATGACCATAGGGTTGGGAGGAAACAGCTATCATTGTCTGAGGGCCATGGGTTAGGAGACTGATCACCTTCATAAACTCATGGGACCCAAAGGGCAGATAAGTAGGGCACTCTCTGATGCACGAGGGAAGAGGGATGACCCCAAAAGTGCCAGCACCCTATAGACCTAGAGGAGATGACCAAGGATTGTGTAGTAACCCAAGTAGGTTCGAGACCAGTTTCCCATGGAAGTAACTTTGATATCATGATGTTTGTGGTAGGTGAGGCACATTTCAAACTCATCCTTAAAGGGGTACTGGCAAGGTGGGATGTACCATCTCTACTCTTGGAACAGGAAGAACTCTGTATTTGGACTGCAGCCAAATGCTTATTTCCTCTTGTTATGGGAGTGAGAGATAGGACAGTACGCAGGCCATACACCAAGGATAAAAGATAATATGGTTTGGAACGTTGCCACAAGATACGGGGACAGAGAAGATAACATATCCTGGTAAAGTGAATGATACATGGATGGCTTATAAATGCTAAAGAGAAATAAGATAGTCATCTTATAAGGATGTTTTTCGTATGAGCTATGAGATACACCAGGTTGAGGTTGAAAACCAACAGTATAAGCTTGAAATGTTCTTGACGAAGATGGACTTAAGGCTAAGATGAGATGATAAGTATAATACATGGAGGGGTATGTTACCTAATACCTAAGGATAAGAAGTTGTGATGAATGCTCTGTTTGAGATGTAGTGCCTAGTTTAGCTGGAAGCTAGAATAAGTGGAGGTGGACAGGCCAAACTTAAGTTTGGAAAAAGAGATAAGTTGAACAAGAATGGTGGTTGTTTGGAAAGCCAGAATGGTTGTGAAACCCCAGATGCACTCCTCTGAAAAGAAAGGTGATAAAACCCTGATTAGAGTGGTGTAGGGTTTCTGAGGAATCTGCTGGAGGAATCATGACGCGCTGGAGATCATGATCATCATATACCATGATATTACTGAGATAGTAAGAGATAGTAGCACTTTGGATGCTTAAGATGAAGATGCATGTGGCTTGTAGCCATGCATGATAGAAGCGAAGGACGAACACCAGTAACCCAGTGTATCGATATAGAGGATAAAAGAGTCCACGAGAGAGAATGGGAGTTCATTACTATGGATGTTGTGGTAAGACTCCCCTAGACCAAGGAGGGTCAAATTGCAATATGGGTTATGGTAGATCGCCTTACCTAGATGACATGAGAAAGCAAGAGTGTTGAACTACTTAAGGGAGAAGATGGTTCAACTACACCACAATGCAAGTTCAAAAGTTCTTGAATATGACCTAAGGGTTCACTTACATGAGGTGGAAGTAGAAACGTGAAGAACTCGATGATAGTACAGTTTATCACCCTATACCAATGGTTAGTATGATCCAGACTAGAGGGTCTGATGAGAGCAAGTGTGCTTGTTCAGGGTGATAGAAAGAGACAGTTCTTAAGATGTGATGTTAAACACCATAGCCTTTCTCGGGATGCAAGAAGTCTTATAGAGAGGTTGTGTCGGTCACCACTTCATTAAGATGATGTTGGTGAAGGAGGCCTCGCGAAGGTCAGAAAAGAATCACAGTGTGTGCAGATGAAGTCGCTTTGATCGTGCAATGGCTGAGAGAGAGAGCCCAGTGGTGACATAAGTCACGAGTTGATACAAAGCAGACTGACATGCAGTTCACTGCGGGAGAATATGTGATGTAAAAATCTGACCCCTCTAAACTACAGCTGAGACAGCTGAGTCCCCGATATATGGGTTCATTTGAGATGGATTGGTGGAGATGGTTGTGTTTAGCCTTGCCCCTCAGGATAATATGATGTGTAATGTGTTCCATTAGTCCGATCTAGAGCACTATGTGAGGTACCCAAACCATGTGTTGAGCCCTGAACCTATTCATCTTTTGAAAGGCTGAAAAGTCCTGAGTCACCTATGAGGGTATGATATACCAAGGTAAGAAAGAACTCAGATGGAAGAAAATGAGATAATGAAGGTTCTTGGGAAACACCATGGAAAGGGTGAAGCCACATGGGAGCCCTGATGGACATAAGAAGACTTATCCTATTTGTTTTCTTGCTTGATGGAATTTTGAGGGCAAAATTCTCATAAGAGGGGAAGGATGTTACAACCCCAAATTTTGGGTTCCTTTGGTGAGAAATGTGATTTCTCATATTAAAGATATTTGGAAAAATAATGATATAATTTGTTGTGAATAAATGGATTTCGTTTAAAATAGCCTTGTTATTTGATTTGTGGGCTTTATTGGCTATTGGGCCCAACAACAAGGAAATTCAATTAATTAATGAATATTTGAGTTGTTGAGAAAGATCGATGAGGTAGAAACCTCTAGAAGGCAAAGGAATGTAATCCAAGAATGAATTTCGTGCCTCTTGGGTTCCTTGGGTTCCAAGGAGTCCAAAGTTGCAAAGAAAAGCAATAAGAAAAGAAAAGATTAATAGAGTATTTCTTTATTAAGAAAAATATTGAAAATAATGATAAAATGTGGAAAACAAGTGGAAAGAGGTATAAGTAAGTGATACTTGGTGGAATTTCGGATCCCAAGGATTTCTTATGATAAAAGGAATACCAATGAGGAAAATAAAAGGGAAATAAAGAGAAATCCTCAAGAAGAACTATTTTAATAAGAAATAAACAAGATAATGAGAAATAATGGAGAATAATGCATGTAGATGCATCTAGAAGGATAATGAGTATCCAATAAAAGGATTTCGAAATATTAGAGTTTCTTGGGGTCCAAGGAACCCCAATAAAGAGGAAATAAAGAGAAAATACCAAAATAGCAAAATAAGAAGATAATGTGAGTATACCATTAATGTATTACATGGTATTGCTAAAAGAAATTAATTGTTATTAAAGGAAATAGGATTTTGTGCTAATGGTTTAAAAAGAAAGAACAAAGGGAATAAGAGGGATGATTTTCGAAATCCCAATATCCAAAGAAGAAGGATTAACAAAAGAAAGTGAGAAGAGAGAGAGACGGTTGCTTCACAACCAAGGAAAGTGAGTTTCCTTTTGAGTTTGGGACTTGAGTCCTCATGAGGCACGCCTTAGGGCTTCATACTCCACCCTATATAAAGGGGTAAAACACTGGTCGAGGTCCAGGGAGAAATCCCACGCAATACAACCTATTCTTATTCTTTCCGTGCTACCCCCTAACCAAGGGAACCTAGGGCAGTTTCGGAGGCTCTATCAGCTTTGGTGTGATCTTAGTGGATGCACAAAATTGCTCCTAGATATCTAGGGTGGTCTACCACCTTTCCTGGCCGCCACCATCGCGCAACAAACCTGCATCGCGACTACCAGGTCGGTTGTGGATTGCAGGCCCAACCGACGTGGGTCAGCCGCCCTAGCTGTGAAAGGGGGGCACCATCTGGCGCGGGGGTGTGTGGCGGAGGGAGGAGAACCCTACCTAGCGACCTTCGGGGTCGGGGAGGGGGTAGAGAGGTCGCGCTGTTCGCGATTAGGGCTGCAGGTCGGCGCCCTGGCATCTCACGAGGAGGAAGAAGAAGCTAGGGCACGTTGGACGGTTTTACCTCCGGGGTAGAAAGAAGCGACAACTTAACCGAGGGTATGCTGGTCATTTCGAAATGTTTTCAAACCCAGCAAGCAACAGGCATGCAAGGGGCGACGTGGCACGCGCTGATTGGCCAGAGTAAGTGTTTTATTGCAAAAATTGTATCTAAATATTGGTAGCTCCGATGAGAACATGCAAAATATGAAAATTGCTCAGAAAAACGAGAGGAATCCATTAAAAATATAATTGAAACCTGAATCCTTTTGAAATTCGAAAAGTAATGGAAGTTATTAACTTTAATATAATGATGATTAAGAAACCCTATTTTGATATGATTAAAGTGATTAGTAGGGTTTAATAGATGATTAAAGTTGATATTAGCCTGTTAATGATAAAAAGGAATATTAGGAAGAAAAAGGACGAACTTTGCATATAATTAGTTAATTTAGAGTTTCATATGCATGAATGTACTTTAATGGGCCTTTAAACCCTAATGTTGATTAATTCGACTATTAATGGCTTTAATTGATTAATTTCATGATTAAAGTAAGAATATGCTATTTCGAGCATTAAAGTCCCTAATTTGTGGATAAATAACCTTAATATAGAAATTAGGGTTTTTGATTGAATCAAGGTAGAATTAATAATAAATAGAGTTCATATGGGAATTAGACCATCATGAATTATGAGTTGTTAATCTGAAAGAAATTAAAGGTGATAATTGAGTATAATGATCTTGAAATAACTTAAAAGGATAAAGAAGGTAGTTTTAGTATAAAAGAGAAATAATCGTCTTTAATTGGGCTTATGATGTTGAAATTAGGGTTTATGAACTAAGAGGGCATTTAATATGATAAAAGCGTTATGGAGGCAAAAACCCTAATTATGGTTAAAACCCTAAAAAGGGGTAAATAACCTAGGCAACAACTAGGATGAATGGATCAAGATGATGAATTTAATGATAAAGAAATTGGATGCCTTTTTCAGGAATAATTGTGTGTGCGCTTGCTTGAATCTTGGTTGATTGGTTATTTCTGCATTCAAATCTGCTTAACAGGTATGTGGTTAATTATGAATAACCGTTTTAGTTTCCCGATGGATTCCCGGATGTTTAATCGCATTGAATGCAACTAAACTATTTGAATGTTCATATTGCAATTATAAAGTGACTATGACTATCACCATTTAATATAAATGTGTAAATCCTGCACCTACATGCCACCCTGATGGAAAATGCCATAAAGGTCAGGCCCAGGAGGGTAGACCAATGGGCACCATGAGAGGTGACCCTAGACACCAAGCTCGGGAATGAGAAGGTGGTCGATGAGGCAAGACTAAGGAGCACCATGAGAGGTGACTCCCAGGCACCAAGCTCGGGATTGAGAAGGTGGCCTAAAGTCAAATCCAGGGTTAGGGCAAAAGCGGTGGGGATTGTCACATGGAAAATGTAAATTGACTTGTTAAGTACTTTGATTGCAATACTTAAATTGTTAGACTTAATTGTGAAATTTTGGTTGCCTCCACATACCAGCAATTGCTGACCGACGTTTTGTTTGTCGGCGTTTTAGGTAATATCCTGAAAAATACAAATAGTAAAGTGGCACATCGTGAAATTAATAAATAAAGTGCAAGGAGGATTAGATAGAGTATTTCAAGTTGTGGATAGTTAGATTTCCAAGTTTTATAAAGGTAAGTAAAAGTTTTAATTTTTGTACCCAATTCCAGTTTAGTTAGTAGAATTTTATAATTATTGTTGATTATATGTTGAACCTTTGATCCTGTAAATTGATTAATGGCTCTGACCTTCGGGTCTCCCTTAATTGGGGGTTACCGGGAGGTGGGGTCGTTACATTGTCATACCCTCAGAAGAGACCTGAGGCTAGGCCTTCTTGTCAGGAGGATAAATAAAGAGAGTTAGTCTTGGAGATAGAGATCTCCATTGCAAGTAGAGACCTGTCACATCCTCTGAGGATGATGTTAACCCTAACCCTAAGTGAAGGTTAGAGAGAGAGATGGCATGATGAGTTAGACCAGGTGTTTGGATGGACATGCCTTGGATGATGTGTGAGCCATGAGAGGTTGGATGACCTAGTACCTCTGGAGACCCAACACTAGGAAGGGTCGTGCATGTTAGAGTGAAGGATAGCTCCTTCATTGATGAGGTTAGAGAAGAACCTATGGAAACCCCATGAGCTTATATGAGCATGGCATAGTAGGCACCCATAGTACGTTAGTAGTATGAGCAATAGGTTGAAACCCTAGCCAGGAGAGTATGAAGGATAGCTTATGAAATAAGCATAAAGAGGTATGGATAATCCTGAGCAAACATAAGTTGAACATAGGCTTCACCCATGTAGAAGTATCCTTGTGAGCTTGATCCTTCATGGAGAGAGGACCTCTAATAGTAAGGTTGGATGTGGAGTTAGCTCTAGAGAAAGAAAGCAGGACTCATACAAGAAGGTTGGAAGCCTAGACTCCGAGATATGAGGAACAGTGGGGAGTTGAGGATGATGCAACCTAAGTGGATGATAGTGGTTGCCTCATGCTCGATCCCTAGAAGTTGATGATATCTTGGTTTCCTTTAGGGGAACCGAACCTTAGAGAGAGGATGAGGCTTCTGTTACCTATGTGCCTATGGTATAGGTGTTTACCTCCTAAGATAGGAAGAAGAGTTCCTTAGACTTGGAGAGGTTTAGTAATAGGTTGTGAGGCCTTATACCTTGTTGGTTGTCCTAGAGGAGGACTCAATTCTGAGGTGTTGCTTGAGTAGGAGGATGACAGGAAGTGCATGTCATACCCTGTACGTGCTGGACTCATGGTTTAAAAGTTGAGCAGGCAGTGGTCATCAAAAGTGAACCTAGGGTTCCTAGGCCTAAGAGGGGAAGTGGTGTACCTAATGCTCATGATGAGAGTTGAGCGTTTATAGATGCGAGCATGGTACTTCTTATGTTGAGAGGAAAGGAAAATCCCTTAAGTTAAAGGTAAGTTTGACGAACCCCACACAACTATGTTGATCTAATGTTGAGGGAAGAGAACAAGTATAACCTAGCATGGTTTAATAGGTGGTTTGCTTGTGCCTTGGTAACTGCTGGGTTAGGCATGCTCATGTGAATGTCAACCCTGAGGACGGTTGTGACCTTGTTGTCAAGAGTTGTAGTTTCCTCCCATCTTGGGAGAGGGACCCTTTGGTTAGGTGTTTACCATTTTTGTGGGTTTTGAGGAAACCTAAAGAGGTCTCATAGGATCTTGAGAAGCTAAGTGAAAAGTACATGGTATGAGAAGGAACTTGTAGACCCATAGATAACCGTCTCTAAGCACATGTGGATGTGTTACCATGGAGGTAACCGGTACGGAGCCTGACCAAGGTAGGCAGGTTGCCATGACCCCTATCAAAGGGTGAAAGTCAGTCATGAATGTTGAGAGAGATGATGAAGGCTTGGGTAAGGTTATAAGTTGAACATGTTTTAAAAGAGAATCCTAAGTCTATCCTAGGGTCAGGAAGGGATAAGACCGATGGAAGTAGGAGTTTCCTAATTCCCTAGTTGCACATGACCATAGGGTCGGGAGGTAACAGCTATCATTGTCTGAGGGCCATGGGTTAGGAGATTGATCACCTTCATGAACTCATGGGACCCAAAGGGCACATGAGTAGGGCACTCTCTGGATGCATAAGGGAAGAGGGATGACCCCAAAAGTGCTGACACCCTATAGACCTAGAGGAGATGACCAAGGATTGTGTGGTGACCCAAGTAGGTTCGAGACCAGTTTTCCATGGAAGTAACTTTGATATCAAGATGATTGTAATATAGAGACATAAACGGCACGTTTCAACTTAGATTAAAAGGTGTACTGGCAAGGTGGGATGTACCACCTCTACTTTTGGAACAGGAAGAACTCTGTATTTGTACTGCAGCCAAATGCTTATTTCCTCTTGTTATGGGAGAGAGAGATAGGGCACTACGCATGCCATACACCAAGGATAAAGATGATGTGGGTTGGAACATTGCCACGAGATATGGGGACAGAGAAGATAACATACCCTGGTAAAGTGAATGATACATGGATGGTTTGAAAATACTAAGAGGAATGAGGTAGTCACCTTATGAGGATGTTTTTATCATGAGATATGAGTCATACAAGGTTGAGTTTGATCACCAAGAAGATGAGCTCAAAGTGTTCTCAATGAAGATAGACTTAGAGTTTGAGTTTGGGATGATAAGTGAAATACATGGAAGTGTATGTTTTCAATGTTACCTAATACATAAGAAGGTGAAGTAGTAATGGATGCCCTGGTTGAGATATATCTGCCTAGTTTGGCTAGAAGAGGTTGTTAGACTAACCCTAAGTTTGGAAAAGAAGATATGTTTGGCTAACACTATGATGTAACGAGATTAGTTAATGGTTGTTTGGTTAGCCAGTCTAGTCCTTGATGCAATGAAAGGATGGTGGTAGAACCTCAGATGCACTTCTTTGGAAAAGAAGGTGATGAATCCCTAATTAGAGTAGTTTAGGGTTCCTGAGGAATCATGATATACATGAGATCATGATTGAAGATCGCCATACACTGTGGTACTACCAAGATAATAAGTGACAGTAGTACTTTAGATGCCTAAGGTAAAGTTGCATGTAGTATATGGCCATGCAAACTGAGGGAGAAGGACGAACACCAGTAACTCAGTGCATTAATATAAGGGATAAAGAGTCCCCGAAAGAGAAAGGGAGTTCATCACTATGTATGTTGTAAGTCTCCCCTGGACCAAGGAAGGTCCAGATGCAATATGGCTTATGGTAGATCGCCTTACCTAGATGACATGAGAAAGAAAGAGTTCTGTCGAGGGACAGATCTAGTTGAACTACCCATGAGAGAGATGGTTTAACTACACCATGATGCAAGTTTAAAGGTTCTTGAGTTTGACCTAAAGGTTCCCTTCCAAAAGGTGGAATTAGGTACATCAAGAACCCAATGTTAGTATAGTTTATCACCCCTAACTAATGGTTAGTATAATCCAAACTAAAGGGTCTGATGAGAGCATGTGTTCTCATTCAGGGTGATATCTAGAGACAGTTCTTGTCCTATGAAAGATGTGATGATGACCACCATAGTCAGTATCAGGATTTAAGGAAGCTCTGTAAGGGAGGTTGTGTCGGTCACCACTTCAGTAAGGTGATGTTGGTGAAAGGACCCTGTGATGGTTAGAAAAGGACTACAGTGTGTGTAGATGAAGTTGCTTTGATCGTGCAATGGCTGAAAGGAGCCTAGAGACAACGGGAGTCATGAGCGGATGCAAAGTAGACTAACATGCAGTTCACTGTGGGAGAATATGTGACATGAAAATCCGACCCCTCTAGGTTACAGCTAAGAGAGCTAAGTCCCCGATGCATGGGTTCTTTTGAGATGGATTGGTGGAGAAGGCTAAGTTTGATCTTACCCCTCAGGATAAAGTAATGTGTGATAAGTTCCAGGTGTCCAATTTAGAGCACTATGTGAGGTACCCAGACCATGTGCTGAGCAATGAACCTAGTGAGCCCCAAGGGAGGCTGGAATGGCTTGAGTCACCTGTGCAGTTTATAGATGCCAGGATGAAATAACTCAGAGGAAAGGATATGTGGTGATAAAGGTGCTTTGGAAGTACCATGGGTAAGGTAAAGCCACATAGGGGCCAATGATGGACATGGAAAAGTCTTATCCTGAATTGTTTGTTTGCTTGATAGAATTTTGAGGACAAAATTCCTATAAGAGGGGAAGGATGTTACAACCCCAATTTTTGGGTTCATTTGGTGAGAAATGTAATTTCTCATATTAAGGATATTTGAACAAATAATGACATAATTTGTTTGGAATAAATGGATTTCATTTACAATAGCCTTGATGATTATGTTGTGGGCTTTATTGGCTATTGGGCCCAAATAACAAGAAAATTCAATTAATAAATAAATAATTGAGTTTTTGAGAAAAGAGAGATGTGGAAACCTCTAGAAGACAAAAGAATGTAATCCAAAGGTAAATTTCGTGCCTCTTAAGTTCCTTGGGTTCCAAGGAGTCTAAAGTGCAAAGAAAAGGCAATAAGAAAAGAAAAGATTAATTAAGTATTTCTTTATTAAGAAAGAAATTGAAAATAATAATAAAATATTGGAAATAAGTGGAAGGAGGTATAATTGGGTTATCCTTGGTGGAATTTCGTATCCCAAGGATTCCTAATGATAAAAGAAATACCAATGAGGAAAATAAATGAGAAATAAAGAGAAATCCTCAAAAGGAAATATTTTAATAAGAAATGAATTTCATGGTTTTGGTAAAGAAGTGGTATTTTCTACTTAAGGAAATATAAAATCGGTGGCCAATGAATTAAAAGGGGCAAGTACAAAGAAAATGAAAGAGGAATTTCGAATTCCTAATATCCAAATAACAAAGTATGTTTAAAGGGTTTATGAAGAGAGAGAATTTATTTCTTAATGAAGGAAAGATCTTTTCCTATTAGGATAGGGACTTGTTCCCTCTTGGATGAACATTCTCGGGCGTGGATACCCTCCCCTATATAAGGGGTATCACCTATGGCCAAGTCCAGAGAATCCCACACTTCATTATCTTCTCCTTCTTCTTGTTTTCGTCCATGAACCCTAGCCATGGGAGTAGGTCGATTTCAAGGGCCCCGAGGAGCTGCGAGGGGTCTCGATGAAAGCACGAAGCTGCTACAGCAACGCACGAAGGAGCGGCTATCTTCCCCGTGATCTCGTCTTCATGCAACTCCTACCGGAGGTCTGTCCACCCGCAGCAGGTCGCAAGCTCAGTTCACGATGGAACAGCCATCTTGGCCGCAACCTGGGGGCTCCCCCCCGTGTGTAGGGACGCGGCGCAGATAGGGAGAAGAGTCTCGGCAAGCTCTGGATCGGAGATGGAGGGAGGCGACCCCGCACACAGCTGCAAACCGCGGCAGCGTAGGTCACGCGAGGTGGGAGACGACCGAAGGCGACATTTGACAGAAATACCCCTCCGGGCCTTGCTAAACCAGTAACTTACCTAAGGGCGTTTGTGTCATTTCGTTATGTTTCCCAAAGAAAACATTTTGCATGGAGGAGGCCGACGTGGCAGCCCCTCATTGGCCCAAAGTAAGTAACTTTGCAAAATTCATATCTAATAACTTGTAGCTCGAATAAATATGAATAATATATGTATTTTGATCAGGAGAACGAGAGGAATCCAACAAAATTGATATTAAAGATTGATTCCTTTCCTACTTGCAAAAGTACAATAAGTTGATGAAAAGTGCATTAAAGTTAGGTTAAAAACCCTAATTGTGATTAAAGGTTGAATCTAGTATGCTTAATGGGTTAATTTAAGTATTAATAACCTGTTGAATGATAATGTTAGATTCGAACCTAGTCTAGATGTGAAATTGCATGATTTAGGGGTTTTACCTCATATGAGAATGATTAAGCATTTTGAAACTCTAATTTAGGGTAAAAGAGGATAAGATCATATATAAATTGAAAATTGTGAAAATACGTTGTTAAATGATGGTTCTAAGTTATTTGAATACAAAAGTCCTTAATTTTGGATAAATACCCTAAATGTAGTAATTAGGGTTTTCTCATGAATAAAAGGTAGAATTATGGAAAATTAAGTGCATATGAGATTAGACTATAATGAACTTTGAATTGATGATAAATGTGTATAATGATCTTGTCATGGATTAAAAGGATAAAAAATAATAGCTTTAATGTAAAAGAGGCTTAATGAACTTAATTAATGGTTAATGGTGCCTCTAATCCAAAAAATAGGGTTATATGTTATTAAGATAACCTTAATATTGAAGAATAGATGACATAATTAGGGTTTATGAGTAATGGTATAAAATTAGGGTTTAGAATAATAAAAGGTGAAGTGAAACCCTAATTACAAAGGAAACCCTAAAGCGGATATGGAAACCTTAGGAAGCAATTTCAAGTTGAATATAAAGAATCTTGATAAAGTGTGTAGTAAATAAAGTACATGTGTTTTTCACGATTCTTGATTGTGTGGTTGAACTACTTGCTTGGATGGCTTTCTTGGTTGGAATTGATATTAGCTTGAGAAATCTTCTGAACAGGTATGTGGTTACGCTTATGAATAACCGCTCTAGTTTGGCGGTGATTTCTGAACATTTTATCAGTTTCTTGAAAAATAACTGTTGGATTTCTATTTATTTCATGCAACTATAAAGTGACTATGATTATCACCATAAATATACATATAACTGGCTAGATCCGGGTCCACCTCTGTTTCTTTGAAAAGGCTAAAAAATGGGTAATCCTAGAGCAAGGTCTAGGTTACCGTGAGTTAGAAACTAGGCTACCTACGTGTAGTGCCATGAGACTCTTTAGCATACCATCAGTTAAGGAGTGGCCTACCTATGGGTAGTTCCATGTGACTCAACCCTAGAAACTGGTTCACCTGTTAGGTGGATCATGAGGGGTTTAATGGGGATCTACCATAAGGAAGGTAGTATCCAGGTCCACTGCATGGACAACACAGAGGATAGGGTACTCATGGATCGCAGAGTTATATTTAAAATGTAATCTTGGTTGTTAAATTATTAATTGAATGATTACATTGTTAACATATTTGCATGATTATTGTTTCCCCCACATACCAGCTTTATGTTGACCGACGTTTTGTTTGTCGGCGTTTTAGGTACAAAGCCAAAAGGACAAACAGTAAATCGTCATATTGTGGAATACATGAATTAAATACAAGGAGGATTAGTTAGAGTAGAATTCTGACATGGATAGAAGTTTAGAAATCCAACATTTCAAAAAGGTATGAAAAAAAGTATTTTCTTACAGCTTTCCAGTTTAGTCTGTTAAAATTTAATAATTTTTCTTAGTTAATTGTCGAACCTTTGATCCGTAAATTATGTGTGCGGCTTTGACCTCTCGGCGTCCCTTAATTGGGGGTTACCGGAAGGTGGGGTCGTAACATGGTTACTTGCATATAATGGTGATTTCACATCATTCATACATATCTCATCTTGGGTTAGCACAAAAAACCCCACATAAGAAGACATTTGCAAATATGGAACATAGAAACTTATTGTGTCATCTGTACAACTCTAGTAGTAATGTTCAACTTTAAATTCTAGCTATCATCTAAAAATTATATCTATTGAATCAACACATTAATCAAAAGTCATACTTACTAGCTATTTACCAATCATGGCATGTGTCCCACACCATTCCTTGAAGCATTAAAAAAAAGCGATCTATCCATCCTTTTTTTTCTAGATACACTGAGACTGGAACATTTGTCAGTTCTTTTTCAGCATCAAAAGAAATGCTGGTGATGGCACCTGTCATTCCATACAAGGAAACATCATTCCTGGCCAACCTTGTAAGGGGTGAAACAACAACACTATCTTCACCTTACTAGGATTTACACAACATACTTAGAATACATATCATGATCCCATAAAGACATTTAATCAACCCCATCTCACTCTTGTTCAACTTGTCATAGCTATTGCTTCTTCGGAAACCCTAAGGTTTTTGAAGAAATATTGATCATATTTTTGACCATATTTGAAATACGTTGACATGTCATCATTCAAAGCTTGATATAACTTGTATGACATGATCGGAACACTCTATTCCTCCTATTCATAAATTCTATTTGTACATTGGTCAGTCTAAAGGACATAAATCTAAACTCATCATGGTCATGTAACTTATGTCATCCATTATAACTCTTATGTCTAAAGGATATTTTATCTTAAAGAAATGCGGTAGCACATGTCTACTGATCAACAAACTATCTATCCTTGATAGTGGTCTTGCCCAACTATTACTGAACCATACACAATATTATAGAATCAGTTTTGTTTTTTCCTTCCAAACAACATTTAGAGGGTCATCATCGACTCTCTCTCTCTAAGGGAGAGGAACACTAGGAATGATCATTTAATTAACATCTCCAACCTTCACATACTTCCATATTTTTGATACATCTTGGATACTAGGATTCATTACCTTGGTATCCACCTCATGTGCTATAAGGAACTACCATCCTTATCTCAACTACTTTTACCAACATAATCAAATATAAAGACATATAAGAGGAGTCTTCCTAATTATTGGAAGGCTCAAAAGCAAACTCATCACAAAATTTGTGATCTTGGAACCATAGTCCAAACAACCTTATGCTATAATAAGCTATCCACCCTCATGATTACAAGGAATCCACGTATACAAAGTGGAAATGATCCACTTGAAAGTTGTGCCCTAGAAAGGAAAGACACAAAGGGAAACACACTTCCCACATCATCACAGCATTGTTCAAGGGTCACTAGTAAAAAGGTAACCAATTCTATTTTCATTATGCAAGTTACATCTTATTATGTATCATTTTACCCATTTCATTTTGGGTTCCTTCCCATTATCATAGGAATCATCATGATTGACATATATCATTACTCCTTCCTTGATGACTATTTATCACACTTGGGTATGTTCTCTTATTTTATTATATTTTTCAACCACTTATCAACAGGTAAATCATCACATTCCACATTTTCTTCATTAAACATGGATCGCCTGCCTTAATTTCTTTCAAACACAATGCTTATTTTACATTAACACTTTCTTACACACATAGGTTGGTCTAACATTAACTTAGGTTCCACCTTATTACTTTGTCATTGTTCTCATTTATCTTCTCATTTTATACTAATCATTGGAGTTCTCTCCGTCTTATGTGGATTTCATGCCTTGAATCACTTTGTAAGTATAGACTTATCTATCTTTTACTTTATTATCTTCTTGAAACACATCTTCAAGAACTCCTCTTTTACTTATTTGTATTCAGATTTAGATTTCATGGTGTTGTATATTTCCCTTATAGTTACCAAACATTCAAGTTTTGATAGATAATGATGAAATTCTCATCTTCTTTAAGGTAGAATTGAGATATTCACACCATGATTTCTTATTTGTTATGCTCTTTAGATTGTCTCAAAATGACTACTTGATCAGAGTAATTGGAAAGATAACAATCTAACAGTTCCATACTTACCTTTTCTTGAATAAATGAATACCTGGCCAGGGCATCCAAGTACTGAGATTAGGCAGTATGCACCATATTTTTATGTCATATTCCTAATTTTAACATCATCCTAGTCCTAACTCATAGTGTCCCTGTTGACTTAGTGAACCTACTCTGATACCAACTTGTGAGAACTCGTTACACTAAATGAGATTAGTCAAAACATAAAACACAATCAATCACAAATTAATCACATACCCAAAAATATGGATAAATTAAAATCGACTTCAACATCAGCACCTGCTCAGAAACATTTTCATAAGAGCCCAACATCTTTCTTTTATCCATACTATGCCAAGAATTTGATACAAATCGTTCTATCTCCTTAGCCACAACATATATACACAGGAAAACAATATTCATATATACCACACAAACAAGCATTAACATGCTAAAAAAAGTTTGATTTGTTTGAAACACCATATACAAACTTTTCCTGCCCGGACCTGAGAGTACAGGGACGACTCTAGGACACACTAGACATCTAATCAACTTTCTCAAAGATTCATTAATATAGCTCTTGTTTGCTGCCACATGTTTGTTTTTGTCACTTCCAATTACCTAAAAAGATGTGGCGAACCACAAGGGTGAGATCCTTATCCTAGCAAGAGATATAACCTCCAACAATGCTTATTGATTACAACATTTTAAATAGTAGATAATTGAGCAGTTGGAATATTTAATAATCAATTTAACAGATTGAATAGTTCAAGTATGCTAAACAGATTAAGCAAATAATCTTTGCAACAAGTATGATCATCAATGCATATATAGATAACAAATAAACCCATTTCTCTGGATAGATATCCACTCAAATATCATCAAGTTGCATCTAATAACAATAATTATCATTAATTTGACTATCATCATATTCCTTGCTAACAACACAAGCAATCTAGTCGCATAAGAATACGTGACATCATGAATATGTCTAGTTACATAACATGGCTATCAATATTGGCATCTCAAATAAAGGGAATAGATCTATATCATAAGTAGAACTAACATCATAACACAATGAAGTACATAGGCATGATTAGCAGTTTAAGCATTTTTAATTACATAGGCATGGCTAGAAATATTAAACATAGCTAGAAGCAACATCTTAACCATCAGTGTCAGTATATTTGACAACATAAGCATGTTTACAACATGAGCATAACTACAGCATAAGTATATCTATTATCTCTTATTGTACTATACATGATCTCATTGAAAAGAAAGCAAACAAGGGTTATCATCTAATATGAAGCTTTGTGTATAACCATAAATAGATATGCTACACGACTGTCTTACATCTTTTATTATGCCCTGAGGAATTTGAGGATACCACTCAAGTTCCAACTGACCACCGCTTGGTCGCAATCAGTTCCATACAAGATCTAGGAAGAGTCGGACTCCTAAGATCTTCTCCACCCCCGGTCAGTATGAGTCCACCATAGTGACACATAAGGTCAAGATGCTACAGCTTCGTCTGTCCTTGGTAGAAGTCACGGCACAAGTGAAAAGAGGTGGGTACGCATACCCTACCATCTGAGGTACAACCGCAGTTGTCCTCCAATATCATCACATATATAATCATAGAGACACGGCCGCAGTGAACGTTCTCAAACTGAGGGCTCGGTATGACTGTAGTCATCCTCCCTAAACACTTGAATTCACGATGACAAGCACCCCCCATACTCATCAGTATGTGCTCCGAGTTTCCCTTAGGAATACTCATTTCACCATCTGGCAAGTTCTGACACTCAGATGAATCTATGGCATGGGGCACTACATGATTAGAATTCCACTTGATTAGTTATGCCAATTGGGTGAATTAAGGTTGCATCAGCCAAGTGGACATACAAACCCTAATTAACTTCTAGCAAGCATATAAATATCACAACTTTTAAATGATATAAAATGTGTGGAACATAATTTCTCATCTCATCATGACATGGTACTATTCACTTGCCATTTATGAGACCACACTAGTCATCATACTATCACAAGATATAAATCCTTTTCACAATATCATGGGGTATCAACCCTTATCAAAACAAGAGGATTACACCTCATTCAAGGCTCAACCATGCCCAAAGGTCATTAAGACCATCATACTATTCCCTACAAGATCATCATTATCTTTCCATGCCTTATAACAAGGCTCAACAACATCACTTACATATAATACACCAGATCAGCACAATATTACATAAATGAGCTAGGATATATTCATAAACAATCATAGCAGGGTTATATTAACATTAAGAACATTCCTTTATTACATCAACATGCAAGGAATCTAGATATGATTAAACCTCGTCATATTCATAATGCACATGTCTATCATAAGAAAGTATCAACCATGTGGATATGATAACCACCAATTAGCATATTAAGGTTATTAAGGAGGTTATTTATCCATCATTCCATCATATATGAATGTTAAACATGAATACTCATCTTTATCTATTTGCATTAGAGTTAGGTTCACAAGATAAATTACATTAATGTTACTAATCAGCACTCATACCCAAACCCTAACTCACGGCATCCCCATTGGATCATGGATACATAAGGTGAAGCATCACCAACACATTCCATACCATTCTCAAGTATGAACCCACACATAAATCAAGGTTTAACCATCGGGTTATAGCATACTAGGGTTTCAACAACAGTAATAGAGTACTCAATAATTGTATTAGTCATTCAAGGACTAATCATACCCAATTACCATCATTTAGTTATATTAAAGCTAGGTATAACAAGTTATACCTCATTAGGGTTACATATCAACACACTATGGTTATCATACCTTCTATTCTTATGAGTTAATAGGTAAGACTATATTATTAAGGGTAACCCTCCATTTGTTCCATCATCATTAAACCCATATCACCATACCACAATGTCACCCAGAACCATTGTATGTTTAAAGGGTAACAAGACCATTGGTTGTTTACATAAGTAAACACCTTGGATAAACCACCTATGAAGTCCTTGATTTTTCTGTAGAAAGAGTCACCATTTAACCCTAGACATGCCTTGATTAACAACACAAAAAGTTTCATTGAGAGTAGGGTAAAGCCCACAATCAACTGTTCATTTAAAACAAGCCATCCATTGTCAACAAGTAAGCTCCTTAAGTTGATCATATAAAGGAAACCATCTAAATCACATTATTAGGACAAACATATTACATTATCTATCTTTCCACTTTATTGGAGGAATAAACATTAGATCTTGACCATTGGGTCAAGTTCATATGTTAAAACCATCAATTACAATATAGGTCCGATCATTGCATCAAGTGACCCAAGAAACCATTGGTCTAAGGCTTAATTGATGCTACAACTATAAGATTAACTTACCATAGGTTTTGGATACCTGATTCACCATCATTAGTGACCATTAAGTCACCATAGGTTGTTAGATCATCACTATATTCATTAATCAGCATCAAATATCAAACTAATATCACCATTGATTGATAGCATCATTAGGGTACTTAGTTATTAATCACTAGGATTATAATTAGGCCAAAACATGACCTAAGGGGTGAACGTCAGTTGACACCCTTGGTTACCACCATCCATTGTCATGAAGACAACACCATAGGGTTGTTTCAATGGTACCATCATTGGGTCATGGGTTTATAGAAGAAATCAGCTTTAAACCTGAAAATTGACCATTGGTTGATACGTGCTTAGCACCATAGGTTGTCAAAACAACCTGATACAACTCATATTATACCTTAGGAATAATGTACACATGATCATAGGTTCATCTAGAATTGAAATGAGAATAGGGAACATTATAAAAATTGAAATCCAAGTCAAGCATAGCTTTGTAGTGGATGGATCATCATTTTCAAGCAAGAACATGAGCTAGCAAGATTATGGTAAGCAATAAACATAGATCAAGTTATAAAACTTGCCTATAATGATAATATAAACACCAACACATAAGAAAACACAAGTAGATAGGGTATAAAATCCAATCATAATCTGTGAACTTGTCCATCTAGCACCTCTCTTCATCAAATGAGCAAACCCTAAGCATAAGGAGCAAGAAAGGTAGGGTTTTAGAGCTTTAGACAATTTCTACCATGGAACAACAAGGTTACGACTTGGAGAAAGGTAGGAGGAAGGATAAAAAATAAATAAACGGAGGAAAGGAGGGGATTCTTACTCTTTTAGGTCAAGATCACTAGAAGGAAGCTTTTCAAACCCAAAAAGGAAGTCAATTCCAACCCCAGATTCTTTTTCCAAGAAGCTCCCCTCTTTCTTCTTCCTTGGACAGGAAATTCACAGAATCACAGAGGGAGGACGAGGTTGGTAGAAGGAGGGAAGTGGTGGAGAGCAAATGGCTTCTTTGATGCTTAGGGATAAGTATATGAAACTTTAAGATAAAGAAAAAGAAAAAGTTGAATTTCTTGTATCTTTCCAAGTGTCCATGGCCTTAAACTATTTAGAATATACAAGCACACACACAAGAAGCTCCCCCACAATCCATAGAGACATGTTTATCCCTTTTTTCTTTAATTACAAGCAAAACAAATAACTCACTAGTTGATAGCTACTAAAGGTAGCTCATCCATGAAGGGGTAAACCCTAAAATACCCTTGCAGAAAACACCTTCAAACCAAGGTTTAAATGGGTGACCAATGGCTCAAAAAGCTCAATAATGATGAGAGAATATCCTAGGAACATAATTCAAGTGATAAATTGCAAAGAAAACCTCTCAATTGGGTAAATTGTAGAAAATTTCGAAATGTGCATAGAATTGCATAACTTGCTCAAACAGTGTCCAAATTGGACCAGATTTGAAACTTAAGCTTGTATTATGATTTCCAAGCATATCAAAAGGTTATATTAGAGTTTTAAGAATTCAATTTTGATAATAAATCATATTCAACTCATTAAGTAAGTTTAGGGGTCTTGCATTAACAATCCTTTAGTATGAGTAACAAGTCAAAATCTAAACATTTTGAATCAATACATAACATTAACATCATCTTTGTCACACCCCACCAGATGTACTAGGAACACATCATGTAGTCCTAAAGTTGATGTGCACATAAGACATGTCTACCAAACAATACTATCAAATGACAAGCAATCCAAATCATATTTAGAGTGGATATAAATCCCAACATTTACTACTTGTCAAAAAGACATATTAGAATATGAAATAAATAATCTCTATAATAGAATGATTATTTTCAACAATAAGAAACATAATCCACAATGGCAAATTCTCAGCTAGTTGTACAAGGAATGTAGGCCACTTACAAGTATACCTTGGACGTAGATGTTGCTTTGATAGCATCCTCTTCCTTGGAATGAAGCTCAGCCACGACTAGAGAAGTTGGTATGATTGTAGAATTGTTGTCGGTTGAAGGTGATTAGACAACCAGGAGTTGCTTTATTAGTATAGTGTTAGTCTGTATGCCCAGAGAACCAATCATATGATGATTATAATAGGGCATTAGATATCTAATTTGATAAATGGTAAAGGTAATTCTGTCTATTATGTTTGTCTCAATCATGAGATCTGATGACAGAAGAATAGTAGATGTCTAAAGAATGATGTTACTCAATGACATATGTCTTTAGGATGATGACCTGAACAATGAGATCATATGTATGACAAGAGTACATACATTCTTGTTATGTACCTAGTCAGATATTACCATGGAAGCAAAATAGACAACAATAATAGACAAGACTAGAGTGTATGTTGGTTGATGACAAAGTCTCATTAGTCATGATATGTGATATCAAACCAAACAGATAGGTACTTGTTAGAGAATAGTGAATCAGACAGATCCACCTTGATAGTGATACATGGAGACCATAGAATGGTTGTCATAATTAGTTCTCATAGTGATTGTTGAGACATCACTTTTGATCAACATAATTCCAACCATTAGAGAGAATCCCTAAACCTAAACCCTGATTAAGAAACAAAACACTTCATTGTCGGCAAAGATGATAAACACAATATACAAAAAACACAGATAAAATTTTCCTTTTTCTTTCTTCACAATTTTCACAAACCAATATCACATCAAGGACCTCACAGTAAGATAACACAAATCGTATTGTTCATGCACAGTTCAGTTTACAATATATACATGTACATGAATCAACAAATTTTGCATACTACCCATCCCAGAAAGAGAGTGTATAGGGAAAATCTAATCTATCTAGATTATGTTGTTTATATTTTCTTTGTCACAACCTCTCTGTCGGATAGAACTATACCTAAAAACATTTGAAACAAACTCATGAGACTCATATAGAGCCCCAGTGAGTGGATACCTTCCACTCAAGCTAAGTACATGCATCATCATCAAATTAAGTATAATGAGCTTAAAATAAAAACTTCCAAATATTTAAAAATCTAGCATATAGTTCTAGCATCTAGTCAAATCCAGTTTACAATGGTAATCTAATCAAACAGAGAAGGTGACCACTTAAACCAAATACAACTGTAAAAACATCTTTTAGAGTATGTTTATGAACAAATCATTAGATACATCTCAGTTCAGATTAACAATCCTTTAGTATGAGTAACAAGTGAAAATCTAAAAATTTTGAATCAATACATAACATTAACATTATCTTTGTCACACCCCATCAGTTGTACTAGGAACACATCATGTATTCTTGAAGATGAATTACCCATAAGACATGTCTACCAAACAATACTATCAAATGACAAGTAATCCAAATCATATTTAGAGTGGATATAAATCCCAACATTTACTACTTGTCAAAAAGACAGATTAGAATATGAAATAGATAATCTCTATAATAGAATGATTATTTTTTACAATAAGAAACATAATTCACAATGGAAAATTCTCAGTCAGCATACAAGGAATGTCACGAACATTCAAATCATATTCTACACAACTTGTCATCTTTTATCATTTGCCCTGAAACTACTTGGCTTGTACCTCACCAAGTAGAAGTTATCACGCCTGATTCTCATGTCGACGACTCACTGTCACTATCTTAGGGTTTATCCGGACACCCTAAGATATCAACAACAGACCCTGACCACCTCAGGGTTGCCTAAAGAAGATCACATCCTCATCTCAGGTACATGAGATAGGAACTAGAAAAATTGTATATCACATATCAATAACATTTCACATAATTTCACATATTTCATTTCAACATAGTCCATTCTTGATGGACATAGACTTTCATAGCAAGGATTTAGGGCCAAATCCACTCCAGATGACTCACTCCTAAATTCTGGTGGTCAAATCTTTAAGGTATCGATCCAAACTCCTAAAATCCTTCTCATAATTCATCGATTACGACAAGGAGGTCCATTTTGTTTCCCCAGTGTGGTCCTCAGGGGAACTCACAATGTTCAGGTCACCTAACTAGATGTGTCATCATTTCACTTATTATAAATCTCTTGTACTCATCTTAAAAGAATTCAAAACATCATATATCATATGTGTGTATTATCGTGTAACTAGAATAACATGAAACAGATTAGGCTTATCAAAAAGATAATGATCAAAGCAAGAAGCACAACAAATATGTAGTTTGCAACACATATAATTACTTCCATTTTTGACATCATCTCATAGCAGTCATCATCAGTGGGCTTTCAGCCTGAAACATAATCCCATTGTCCAGCATTCACCCCATTAGGGTTTTACCATCATCAGTGGGATTTCAGTCTAAGACATAATCTCATTCTACAACATCTATCCTCATCAGGGTTTCTTAAATGTAATCAATGCATGTTAAATTCAATCTCAACATATTTCTATCAATTCATTCTATATCACGATTCTCAAAAAATATTCATAGATATATTAAAACTAGCAACAGTAAAAGCATATAAGTATCTTGTATCATTCATTGTATTCATAATAGATTTTTGATACAACATATACTTACTCCATCCAATATCAATCTATGCAAATAAATTTCATGCATAAACATTCATAACACAAGTAGTTCTCTTCTTCTTATATAATACATTCTTCAGTTAGGTTTACATAATCAACACATGTTGAGTATAATTTTAAGTCCATCAAATAGACCATCCTCATAGTACAAGTATTTTATCAAACAATCACAATACAAGAACATGTTCTTATAAATCAATTAAAATGCTTGAATCTCATCTTTAAATGAATTCAACTACAGTTATGTGCATTCCTTAACCCCTCACTTGAGATTGTTATTCATTGGCATCATCTAACTCATCATTTTAGGGTAAGATTTAGGTTCTTGAATTCATCTACTAATTCTCATCTTTTTCCTTCATTTCATATTCATTAGTCTCAACTTCTTTCATGGCATGTTCATTACATTATTGGAACCAAACATTCTTAATTCACTTGATATACAATGTTTCCCTTCTCATTGACATCCATCAAAATCTAGTTTAGTATATTTCATTCAATTTCAGTTAAGCCACATGTAATTAAAATAAAATATTAAAGACTTCTTCATAATAACTTCATTAGTTTCATCTTTAACTTGCCATCACCATTTAGTACATTTTTCTTCATATTGTTTCTTATGTTTAGATAAGCGTTCCATGTCATTGACTTATAATGTCATTCCCATAATCAACAATGATCATTCTTTATTATACTACTCACTTTAGCTTAAAATAATGGTTTAGGTTACATCTTCTTACACCATAATCGCTACTCACCCTTCACTACTCATTGTTATGTAGCTTGTATGAAAGGACCCACATTTAAATCATACTAAAATAGATAGTTCATGATTATATCATACTAGTAAGGCTCATCATCTTCAATTGAAGTATTAATGCTTACACTTTAGAATTTCATCACATTTTCAACATTATATACAAGTTCTAGCTTTACAACTCATACTCATATTAATACTAAACTTTTAGGGTTTTCAAGAAGTCATACTTAGATCAAAACATGATAGGAATCATATCATTCAGTAATCTCATCATGGTGCACAAGGGTTCATTAGGGCTATTCGCACACATGGAAATCCTAGTTTCCATTTTCACATATTTCATTCATCAATCATAAGTATACATTGATTAATTGACTCATTCGATTCAATCCCTCAACATAAACCCTATATAGAGAATATCACCACTCCATACTAATCCATAAGTATATATCATGTTCAATTTTAATAAGATTTAACAATACACATATATCATTCATTCTAATGCAATTAAAATATGATTCTAGACATGTCAATTCAATTCCCAAGCATATTGTACATTGGGCTGATTTTTAGGCAACATTGACATGAAATAGTATAGTCAAATATCCATATAATTCTTCAGGAACATCAATCAATATAGAAGGAACTTAGCAAGTTCCATTCAATAAGGAATAATCAAAATCAGTAGAATTTGATTCGCTAATATCTTTCCAGATCAATATCCAATCACATACAGATACAAGTAAGGTTTTTGATTATTTTATCCAGATACAATTAGGCTTTCAACATGAACACAGAGATTAGGGGGGAGAAAAACACTCACCTAAGGTTACAAACACATTAAAAACGTAGGTCAACCTCTGAATTTCTAGAAATTCTAGCAACTGAATCCATTTCTTCCTCCTCTTAACTCACAAACCCTAGAAATGGAGATTAGGAGAGAAAGGGTGAGAAAAGGGGGTGATTTGATGTGAACTTGAAACAAGTCAGAGGAGTTATGGGATCTTGACATGTGAGAGAATATTCACCATTAAAGACTATACATAGAAACTAGACTTACTTGATTTCATCGTATCTCAGATAGTGAAACCCTAGATCAGCAATTCCACCACTTTCTCCTCTCAAACCCTAACTCTCCCTCTCTCTAGGATTTCATTTCTCTAGATTTAATCACAGGTTATGACATCTTCTAGTGTGTTAATTTTTTCATATAGGTAAATTGAGGTGCTTGGGTCATTAGAAATTGACCCAACTTACACTTTGTTCTATTTCAACATTTTTTTATCATAAAATTATGTTACTAAAAACTATTTACTAAATAGGTAAAACCTCCTCCAAAATTTCTAGAAAGTTAACATGTTCTCTAAAACAACATTTTAGAGCATCACTAGAAATTCCAGATCAATCAAAGTTACCAATAAAAAGATAAAAATCAAATACAAACTGTTATTTTTTAGCCAGAATGCATGGTCGGCTGAGTTTGTTCCGGGAGAAACTCGACCGACACCACACTCTGTAGAACTCAAACATCATACAACAATTATGAAAATTTAACATTATATCTAAATCTGAATTTCCAAACTATAGTTAAAATTTCATATCAGTTTGATGTACCAATAAAAAGATGAAATTCAAATACCATATTGATATACTTCAATCTGAATATATAGTCAGCTGAGTTTGTCCTGGTGAAAGTCGGCCGACAAACATATCAGGAATTTCTTCAAAAAATCTCACATTTTGCATGAACTCTAATAATTGAGTTATCCAAACTATATGCAAATTTTAACTAAATTAGAGTTGTATATAAATTACTAAAAATCATTTAGTACACCATTATACTTATCAAATTATGTATTCATATGTCATCAAAACCATAATTTTAGCCTATTAGGGTTTTCAAAACTCAAACCATAATTATTGAAAATTAAAGCATAACTAGAGCCTATCATGAGGTCTAAAGAATCACAAGTTATACTACCATCATTACTCAAACTTTAAACAATTATCAATCTAGTTAAGCATGCAATCATCTAAGTAAACCCTAATTAGATGACTAATATGAAAATGGGCCATTATAGTGATGGTGGTGATTGTGGTTCTTAGACCTAAAGTCACTACATTCATCACATGTCATTCATTTTACTTTGACATCATCCAACATGACCTTGAATAAGGGTTGCCATAAAGGTGATTCTAGGGTACTTTGAGATACATGGAGATTTTGTGTGGGCGATGTAGATGGGATTTGTCCCTCCTACAGGATATTGACATCTTTGCCACTTGATAAGTGAGATTGAGAAATGTATTGTTACAACCCCAATTTTGGGTTCATTTGATGAGAAATGTAATTTCTCATATTAAAGATATTTGAAAAAAATAATGATACAATTTGTTGTGAATAAATTGATTTCATTTACAATATCCTTGATGATTGTGTTGTGGGCTTTATTGGCTATTAGGCCCAATAACAAGGAAATTCAATTAGTAAATGAATAATTGAGTTTTGAGAAAAGAAAGGAGTGGAAATCTCTAGAAAGTAAAAGAACTTAATCCAAAGGTGGATTTCGTGCTACATGGGTTCCTTGGGTCCCAAGGATTCCAAAGTTGCATAGAGAGTGCAATAAGAAAAGGAAATATCAATTAAGTATTTCTTTATTAAGAAAGAAATTGAAAATAATGGTAAAATGTGGAAAACAAGTGAAAAGAGGTATAATTGAATTATCCTTGGTGAAATTTCGTATCCCAAGGGTTCCTAATGATAAAAGGAATACCAATGAGGAAAATAAAAGAGAAATAAAGAGAAATCCTCAAAAAGAACTATTTTAATAAGAAATAAACAAGATAATGAGAGATAATGAAGAATAATGCATTTTGATCCATCTAGAAGGATAATGAGTATCCAATAAAAAGAATTTCGAAATAATAGAGTTTTTTTTATCCAAGGAGTCCCAATAAAGAGGAAAGAAAGAGAAAATACCAAAATTGCAAAATAAAAGGATAATGTGATACATTATTAATGGATTATGTGGTATTGTAAAGAAGGAAGTATTTTCTAATTAATGGAAATATATTTTCATGGCCAATAAAGCAAAAGGCAAGAATAAAGAGAATAGGTGAGAGGAATTTTGAATTCCTAATATCTAAAAGCACAAAGTATCTTTAAAGGGGTTAATGAGGAGAGAGAAGAATACTTCTCCTTGGAGGAATAGGTTTCCTATAAAGAGTGGGACTCCATTTCTCTTGGATCAATGTCTCTGGATGTGGATACACTCCCCTATATAAGGGGTATGCCCTTGGGTTGAGTCGAGAGAGATCCCACCTCTCCCTCTCTCTTCCTCATCTTCTTATTACTTCTTTGCGTTTGAAACCCTAACTGAGGATGCATGGAACCATCTCGGCGGCAACTAGCAGCTGTGGAGGGATACCAGAAGCGGCTACGATGATCTCGTGTGGTTGGCTATCTTTCCCTGCCCGCCACCCTCCTGCGGCACCTGCAGCACGGCTGTCAGGCCAGCCGCGGATGGCAGGTTCGACCAGCGTAGGCCAGCCACCCTGGCTGTGAGAAAAGAGCACCAGCAGGTGTGTGGGAGCATGACGGAGTGAGGCGGAAGCTGGGGGACTATCCCTGGTGCCCTGGAGTCCAAGGGTGGAGGAGGAGAGCTCCCCCGAGCCGCTGCAGGCGGCGACCTAGGGTTGCTCATGAGGAAGAAGAGCACGGGCGACTTTGGACTAAAATACCCTCCACGAGCTACAGCGTCGACTGACTTAAAGGAGGACATAACGGACTTTTCGTTATGTTTCCATATAAACCAAGCAACGTTGCATGGCAAGGGCGATGTGGCAGCTCCTGATTGGCCAAAGTAAGTAGATTTTGTAAAATAAGATAAGATACCTTTAGGACTCTCTCATCTAGTTCATCCCTTCTCAACGGATCTGTGTGACTGCCTGGCCAAAGTCTTAGGGTTTGATTCAAAATAAGATACCTTTAGGACTCTCTCATCTTGTTCATCCCTTCTCAACTCAAATTCTGTTGAGGACCTTAAGGATTAGGGTTTTCTCTCTTTTCCTCACCCTCTTGAGGTATGGGTAAGGTTGATAAGGATTAAGGAATCCTCTACCAAATTAATAAAAAGTATGTAAATAAGATTTCATGGGCATAAGCTTAATAGAGTAAGCGTAAAAGAATAGATACATGCTTAGGTCGTATGACACAAGTTGTCAGTGCCCTCAGGGGAGACCTGAGGATAGACCTCCTTGTCCGAAGGATGAGTAGAGAGAGTTAGTCTTGGAGGTAGAGACCTCCATTAAAAGTAGAGACCTAGCACATCCTTGGAGGATGATGTTAACCCTAACCCTAAGTGTAGGTTAGAGAGAGATGGCATGATGAGTTAGATGTCATGGTTGACCGGGTGTTTGGTTGGACATGCCTTTGGTTTGCCATACGAGCCATGAGAAGTTGGATGACTTAGTACCTTTGGTGACCCAACCCTCAAGTGGGTCGTGCATGTTAGAGAGAAGGATAGCTCCTTCATGGATGAGGTTAGAGGAGAACCTATAGAAACCCTATGGGCTTAGGAAAGTAGGGTATAGCTTGCACCCAGAGTGCGTCAGTAGTGTTGACAGTAGGTTGAAACCCTGGGCAAGGGGTCATGATGGATGGCTTATGAGAAAAGCATAAGGGGTTATAGACAATCTTGAGTAAACATAAGTTTGAGCATAGGCTTCACTCAGGTAGGGGCATGCTTATGAGCTTGATCCTTCCTGAAGAAAGGACCTATTATAGAGAGGTTGGTTGTAGGGTTATCTCTAGAGAGAGAGAGCAGGACCTCAGAAAAAAAAGGTTGGAAGCCTAAAACCCTGAAATATGAGGAACAGTGGGGAGTTGAGGGTAATGTGACCTAAGTGGTTGATAGTGGTTGCCTTATGCTTGACCCCTGGAGGCTGATGATATCTTGGTTGCCTTTAGAGGAACCAAACCCTAGAGAGAGGATGATGCTTCTGGTTCCTATGGTATAAGTGATTACCTGCTGGATGAGATAAAGAGTGCTTTAGACCCTGAGGAGGTTTAAGTAACCAGTTGTGAGGCTTTATACCTAGTTGGTTGTCCTTGAGGAGGACTCAACCCTGAGGTGCTGCCTATATAAAAAGATCATGGAAGTACATGACATACCCTGGACATGCTTGATTCATGGTTAAGAGATTGAGTATGCAGTTGGACACCCAAAGGTGGACCTAGGGTTTCTAGGCCTAAGAGGGGAAGTAGTGTACCTGATGCTCATGATGAGATTTGAGTCTCTATAGCTTCGAGCATGTGTAGAGGAAAAATAAACCCCTTAAGTTAAAGGTATGTTTGATGAACCCCTCCCAGCTAAGTTGGTCTAATGTTGAGGATGAGAACAAGTGTGACCTAGCATGGTTTAGTAGGTACGCTTGTGCCTTAGTAGCTGCTGGATTAAGCATGCTCATATGGATGTAAACCCTAAGGATGTTTGTGACCTTGTTCTCAAGAGTTGTAGTTTCCTTCCATCTTGGAAGAGGGACCCTTTGGTAGGGTGTATACTAGTTTTGTGGGTTTTGTGGAAACCTAAAGGGGTCTCATAGGATCGAGAGGAGCGAAGTAAAAGTACATGGCATGAGATTGAACATGTAGACCCATAGTTAACCATCTCTATGTGCTTGTTGATGTGTTACCATGGAGGTAACTGGTATGGGGCCTGACCAAGGTAGACAGGTCGCCATGATCCCTGAGAAAGGATGAAAGACAGCCCAAGAATACGGAGAGAGATGATGAAGGATTGGGTAAGGTTCTAAGTTGAACATGTACTATGTTAGAATCCTAAGTCTGTCCTAGGGTCAGGTAGGGATAAGACTGATGGAAGTAGGAGTTGTCTAATTCCCTAGTTGCACATGACCATAGGGTCGGGAGGTAATAGCTATCATTGTCTGAGGGTCATGGGTTAGGAGATTGATCACCTCCATGAACTCATGGGACCCAAAGGGCAGATGAGTAGGGCACTCTCTGGATGCATAAGGGAAGAGGGATGACCCCAAAAGTGTCGGCACCCTATAGACCTAGAGGAGATGACTAAGGATTGCGTGTAAACCCAAGTAGGTTCGAGACCAGTTTTCCATGGAAGCAACTTTGATACCAAGATGATTGTGACGTAGAGACATGTGTGGCACATTTCCACTCAGATTTAAAGGTGTACTGGCAAGGTGGGATGTACCATCTCTACTCTTAGAACAAGAAGAACTCTGTATTTGGACTGCAGCCAAATACTTATTTCCTCTTATTATGGGGATGAGAGATAGGACAGTACGCATGCCATACACCAAGGATAAAGAAGGTGTGAGTTGAGACGTTGCTACAGAGAGGATAACATACCCTGGTGGAGTGAACGATACATGAATGGTTCAAAAACACTGAGAGAGTTAAGGTAGTCATCCTATAAGGATGCTTCTAGTAGAAGCTTTGTGGAATTTGCAAGTTATACAAGGTTGAGTTTGATCACTAAGAAGATGAGCTCAAAGTGTTTACAATGAAGATAGACTTAGAATTCGAGTTTGAAATGATAAGTGACATACAGGGAGGTGTATGTATTCAACATTACCTCATACCTAAGGATGTGAAGTGGTAATGGATGCTCTGGTTGAGATATAGCTTCCTAGTTTGGCTAGAAGAGGTTGTTAGGCTAACCTTAAGTTGAAGAGATAAGTTTGGCTAACACCTAGATGTATCAATAGCGGTTAATCAAGTAAATGATTGTTTGGTTAGCCAGTCTAGTCCGTGATTTAATGAAAGGATGGTTGTAAAACCTCAGATGTACTTCTTTGGAAAGGAAAGTGATGAAACCCTGATGAGAGTGGTATCAACCTTGAGGAATCATGACATACGGGAGATCGTGATTTTAAGATCACCATATACCATGGTATTACTGAGATAATGAGTGGTAGCAGTACTATGGATGCTGGAGATGAGGCTGTATGTGGTATGCATGACAGAAGGTGAAGGATGAGCACTGGTAACCCAGTGCATCGATATAGAAGGTAAAGAGTTCCCAAGAGGGAATGGGAGTTCATTATTATGGATGTTGTGATAAGTCTCCCCTAGACCAAGGAAGGTCAAGATGTAATGTGGGTTATGGTAGATCTCCTTACCTAGATGACATGAGAAAGAAAGAGTTCTTTCAAGGGACAGATTTGGTTGAACTACCTATGAGAGATATGGTTTAACTACGCCATGATGCGAGATCAAAGGTTATTAAGTTTGACCTAAAGGTTCCCTTCCAAAAGGTGGAAGTAGGTACATGAAGAACTCGATGTTAGTACAGTTTATCACCCCTAACTAATGGTTAGTATAAACCAGACTAAAGGGGTCTGATGAGAGCATGTATGCTCGTTTAGGGTGATATCTAGAGATAGTTCTTAAGATGTGATGTTAACCACCATAGCCTTTATCAGGATGAAAGAATTTCTAGAAGGAGGATGTGTCGGTCACCACTTCATTAAGATGATGTTGGTGAAGAAGGCCTCACGAAGGTCAGAAAAGAACCACAGTGTGTGCAGATGAAGTCGCTTTGATCGTGCAATGGCTGAGAGAGAGCCCAGTGGTGACATGAGACATGAGCTGATGCAAAGCAGACTGACATGCAGTTCATTGTGGAAGAGTATGTGATGTGAAAATCCGACCCCTCTAAGCTACAGCTGAGAAAGCTGAGTCCCCGATATATGGGTCCATTTGAGATGGATTGGTGGAGATGGTTGTGTTTATCCTTGCCCCTCAGGATAACGTGATGAATAAATCGGTTCCATGAGTCCGATCTAGAGCACTATGTGAGGTACCCAAGCCATGTGTTGATCCCTGAACCTATTCAGCTTTTTGAGAGGCTAAAATGTCCTGAGTCACCTATGAGGGTACGATATACCAAGGTAAGAAAGAACTCAGATGGAATAATATGAGATGATAAAGGTTCTTGGGAAGCACCATGGAAAGGGTAAGGCCACATGAGAGCCATAATGGACATAAGAAAGGCTTATCCTATTTGTTTGCTTGCTTGATGGCATTTTGAGGGAAACATTCTTATAAGAGAGGAAGGATGTTACAACCCCAATTTTGGGTTCATTTGCTGAGAAATGTAATTTCTCATATTAAAGATATTTGAAAAGAAATTATGATACAATTTGTTGTGAATAAATTTATTTCATTTACAATAGCCTTGACGATTGTGTTGTGGGCTTTATTGGCTATTAGGCCCAATAACAAGGAAATTCAATTACTAAATGAATAATTGAGTTTTGAGAAAAGAAAGGTGTGGAAATCTCTAGAAAGTAAAAGAACTTAATCCAAAGGTGGATTTCGTGCTACATGGGTTCCTTGGGTCCCAAGGATTCCAAAGTTGTATAGAGAGTGCAATAAGAAAAGGAAAGATCAATTAAGTATTTCTTTATTAAGAAAGAAATTGAAAATAATGGTAAAATGTGGAAAACAAGTGAAAAGATGTATAATTGAGTTATCCTTGGTGGAATTTCGTATCCCAAGGGTTCCTAATGATAAAAGGAATACCAATGAGGAAAATAAAAGAGAAATAAAGAGAAATCCTCAAAAAGAACTATTTTAATAAGAAATAAACAAGATAATGAGAGATAATGAAGAATAATGCATTTAGATGCATCTAGAAGGATAATGAGTATCCAATAAAAAGAATTTCGAAATAATAGAGTTTTTTTTATCCAAGGAGTCCCAATAAAGAGGAAAGAAAGATAAAATACCAAAATTACAAAATAAAAGGATAATGTGATACATTATTAATGGATTATGTGGTATTGTAAAGAAGGAAGTATTTTCTAATTAATGGAAATATATTTTCATGGTCAATAAAGTAAAAGGCAAGAATAAAGAGAATAGGTGAGAGGAATTTCGAATTCCTAATATCTAAAAGAACAAAGTATCTTTAAAGGGGTTAATGAGGAGAGAGAAGAATACTTCTCCTTGAAGGAATAGGTTTCCTATAAAGAGTGGGACTCGGTTTCTCTTGGATCAACGTCTCTGGATGTGGATACACTCCCCTATATAAGGGGTATGCCCTTGGGTCGAGTCGAGAGATATCCCACCTCTCCCTCTCTCTTCCTCATCTTCTTATTACTTCTTTGTGTTTGAAACCCTAACCAAGGATGCATGGAACCATCTCGGTGGAAACTAGAAGCTCTGGAGGGATATCAGAAGCGGCTACAACGATCTGGGGTGGTTGGCTATCTTTCCCTGCCCACCACCCTCGTGCGGCACCTGCAGCACAGCTGCCAGGCCGGCCGTGGATGGCAGGTCCGGCCAGCGTAGGCCAGCCGCCCTGGCTACGAGAAAAGAGCACCATCAGGTGTGTGGGAGCATGGCGGAGTGAGGCGGAAGCTGGGGGACTATCCCTGGCGCCCTGGAGTCCCAGGGTGGAGCAGGAGAGCTCCCCCGAGCCGCTGCAGGCGGCGATCTAGGGTTGCTCACGAGGAAGAAGAGCACGGGTGACTTTGGATGAAAATACCATCTGCGGGCTACAGCGTCGACCGACTTAAAGGAGGACATAACAGACTTTTCGTTATGTTTCCATATAAACCAAGCAACGTTGCATGGCAAGGGCGACGTGGCAGCTCCTGATTGGCCAGTGTAAGTAGATTTTGTAAAATTCATAGTTAATTATTCGTAGCTCGGATTAGCATGCATAAAATATGAAAGTTACTCAGAATATTGAGATGAATCCATTAAAAATATAATTGAAGCGTGATTCATTTTGAAATTCGAAAATTAATGGAAGATACAACTTTAATGTATTAATGTTTAAAGAACCCTATTTTGATATGGTTAATGTGATTAGTAGGGTTTAATTGATGATTAAAGTTGATATTAGCATGCTAATGATAAAAGGGAACATTAGGAACAAAAAGGATGTATTGTTCACGTAATTAGTTAATTTAGAGTTTCATGTGCATGAATATACTTTAATGGGCCTTGAAACCCTAATGTTGGCAAATTTGACTCTTAATAGCTTTAATTATTCAAAGTGGTGGATAAAGATGAGATATAATGATTCTAAGCTATTTCGAGCATTAAAGTTCCTAATTTGTGGATAAATAACCTTAATATAGAAATTAGGGTTTTTTAATGAATCAAGGTAGAATTAATGATAAATAATGTTCATATGAGTATTAGAGCATAATGAACTACAAATTGATGATATATGAGCATAATGACTTTGTCATGGGTTAAAGAGAATAAAAATGGTAGCTTTAATGAAAAGAGGCTTAATGGACTTATATAATGGTTAATTATGCCTTAAATCCAAAATTGAAGATTAGATGTTGAGATAATTAGGGTTTGTGATCAATTACGTTAAATTAGGGTTTAAGATAGTAAAATGAAGGGAAACCCTAAAAATGGACTAGAAACCCTAGGAAGCAAGCTAGATTTAATAGATCTTAATGACATGAGTAATAAAAGGAAATTGTATAATTGTTTCAAGATCTTATTGAATGCTTGATTGCCTATTGGTTGATTGGATTAATTCTGTCTCACATCTACTTGACAGGTATGTGGTTACGCTTATGATTATCCCGCATTAGTTTTCCAAGGATTTTATCGATGTTTACATCGTGGCTTGAATTAATTGTTGGATGAATTTAATTCATGCAAATTATAATGTGAATATGACTATCACATACGAGATGTGCCTACTAGCTCAGATCCTAGTCCCCTCTGTAGCTTAATGGGTTGACCTAGTACATGGATACCAATGGGGTAGGCCATCAGGTCATTGGATGACTTAGTATATGGCTACTAATGGGGTAGGTCCATCAAGTCACTTTGAGTCAGGGATTGGACTACTCATGGGTAGTGCCATGTGACTCAACCCTAGATATTGATCTACCTGTTAGGTAGGATCATGAGGGGTCTAATAAGGATCTACCCAGAGAGAGGTAGTATCTCAGTCCACTACAGGGACAGCACAGAGATAGGGGATAGGAAAGGATTGAGTAGTATGGTTTAAAACGTAATCTTAGTTGTTAAATGATAATTGGTTGATTACTTTGTTATTATAGTTGCACGACTATTGTTTCCCCCACATATCAGCTTCTTGCTGACCGCCGTTTCGTTTGTCGGCATTTTAGGTAAAAATTAAAAGAACAAACAGTAAAGTGGCATATGCAGAATTAAATGAGAATTAACGTGCACAGGAGGATTAGTTAGATTAGTATCTTCATGGATAGAAGTTTAGAAATCCCAATTTTTAAAAGGTAAGCAAAGTTTTGTTTTATACCAGTTTTCAGTTTAGTTGGTAAAGTTTATTAATTGTTATTGATTATTTGTCGAACCTTTGATCCGGGTTATTAGATAATGGTTCTGATCTCTTCGTCTCCCTTAAGTGGGGGTTACCGGGAGACGGGGTTGTTACATGTATGGCCATACTCATGTGATTCAATATGTGATATGTGAACTCACATGAATCTTAGACAGACTACTCTATTTTAAGGAACCTAGATATAATGTTGAAGAGGATGACAATTCCATGCCTCAAGTTTAATATGGATATCAAAGACAAAGTAACTATGCATTCTTTGTAACACTGATCAAGGATTGTAGGTTGAATTTGTTCTCCAACTTTCCAAATTACTTGGGTAGCAATGGTTCTAGATATTTCTCATTGCTTGTGATGTCATAAGTTAGTTATGGATATTCACTTCCAACATAAATTGGGAATTATAGGGTCACACGCAAAGGATGAACTTGGAATAGGAGTTTATTCATGAATGATTTTTAACTTGGTTGCTAAAAGTGTTTAGGTATTCAATTTAACCAATTGAGGTTGAAAATTGACTGACTAGAATCAAAACCAACTGACTCAAGTGTTGAATTAATTAGTTGGAGTGTTAGGTCAATTAGAAACACATTAGCTGAACAATGCCTGAACTAGGGCATGAACTGATCGGTTCACTAAGTGAGCCGGTTCACATCATGAACCGCCTAGTTCAATCGTCAATTCGATTGGATCAAGGATTGATGTCGATGTCATGTTTTGCATTAGTCGTGCATTGATTACCAAAGTGATTTGAAATAGAAAAACTATTGTACCGATCAGTTCACCTCCCAACTGACCGGTTAGTGAATGAATCCAACCAATTCAACGTCCATAGTTTCAAAAAAAATCATGAATTCTGCCTTTTCAACTCCCATACTACATGGAAACCCTGACCCTAGCCCTCGTATAAATAGAGGGGTACTAAGGGCTTCCCAAACACAACAATAAGCTCTGACAATTGTTGTCATCTCTGGTTGTGGTAACTAAGAGAGATCTAGAAAATAATACATGTGGAAGGGGGGATATCAATAGAGAGACAATTGTAATAGATTGACATTCAAAGGGACAACTCCTTCTTGTTGGCTCTGGTAGCACAACATGGGAGTTATTGGTGGTCTGCATGGACTGCTCTAGAGGCAAGGAAGTCATTTCGTATCACTAGGAGGATGACATCAACCACCATCCATGGTGTTAGACTAGGAGGTTGATGACAACGTCCATTTAGGTGCAACTCGATGAAGGTGCATGCTACTGCAACAAGAGTTGTCACTGGACTTGCTCCAGTATCAGATATAACTCTTGTTACCTTCCTTTCTAGAAACATAATTTTTGATGAGATCTTACTTATTAGGGAATCAGGCATTAAAATTTGTGTTTCCACTGCCTTATATGTTGTTCTGATTTTCCAATAGTGGTATCAGAGCCACGTCAATTTATGGTGCATCTGGATTTCAATTGATATATCATATTTATTTTATTGCATACAATGCAAATATTAAACTGGTTGATATGCATATCTAATTAAATCCCACGTACGATTCCACAAACTAATAAATATATACATGATATGATATTTATGCAATCAACATGCATCTCTAGTGCGATGTTCTCAAGGCTACACAGTAACCAACTAAAGGTGGCTAGATGCAACCCTAAGGGAAAACACACAGATCTCTCAAAATTTATAAATGGACATAGTCCAATGCACAGGCTCAACTAATCACATGTACACCCAAGTGCTCGAGGTCATGTTGTAGTATAGGCTAGTGGTAAGATTAGGGTCGATCCTCAGGGATAGAGGGGGTACTAGATCTAGATTTGTGTTAGATGTGTTCCTAAAGAGGAGGCTAGGGTTTGAGGGTTTAAAGTTAGTTTTAGTTTGATTATGCTATGATTGCAAGTAAGAAAGAGCAAGAAAGAAACTAAGTGAACAAAAAATCTAGACAACTCTAAGCAAGTTAGAACTAAGAGACTAAGCAAGGCAAGCAATTAGGTTAGAGCAAGGAGTTACACTACACTAACAAGTCAAGTTATCAACTAATATGCAAGCTAAGAAATGAGACAAGCAAGAGCCTAAGTTATCACTTGTTAGCTAAATTAACACAAGCGAGCTCAAAGGAGTCCTAACTACTTGACAAGAACTAACTATCTAGAACTAAGAAATTAGCTAAGAGTTACAAAGGCAATTGACTACACTAGCATTAACCAGCTAAGAAGGCAAAAGTGGATTTTAAGTAGTATGATGGATGGGTGGGCCGGTTGGGAATGCAACTTGATATTAGTTGGAGGAAGGTCAACATAGCATGCAAATCTCACGTTTCAATCTAGATTACCAAACCAAACAACAAGGCAAGTGCTATTAGAATATACCCTATACTACTAGTTGGAGAACTAGGGCTAGGTGTAATTCTAGTAGGACTTGGCAAGTCAAGGTTCCTAGGGTAAGTGGTTTTAGGGAAATTGAGAGCCAAGGGTAGGAATGGGATTAGAGATGAGGGTATTTCACATCATGTTACTTGTCATCTAGCCTTTAGGAAACTCTAGCCAATTGCACTAATCACACTTACACTAGTTACTTAGATCTCACATTCACTTGTAGAAGAAGGGAGATGTACGTAGGAACAAAGGGGGCTATCTAGGGATCTACTAATTAGACCTAGGAGCCATTCTCTAAGACTGCCACATACATTCTACTTTCCCCTAGAAGCTAAGTGTCATCAAGCATCACAAAATAAGCAATCTATGTTTAAAAGCACAAACCACATGCAAGATAATGGGAAATGAGATATAAGGAAGAGGCAATCATCATAGAATGAAATTATATTAAATACAAATTATTTTCTCCAACATGGTATCAAAGTCACATTTTAACCCCAAACAACCCACCACTAGGGGCTTAGCTAGACATGCTCAAAGAAAAGATAAAAGAAATGAGAAGAATGGGGTAGGAATCCATGGAACTCAGAGTAGCTTCTTCTTCACCTCCTAGCTTTTGTAGGGCATGGATCCTCCTCCAAGGGGGATGAAAAGCATGGCAATATGGGGGATTATGGAAGGGAACCTATAAAACTAGGTTTGTATGGTGGAAATGGAGTGGAAAAAAGGAGTGGGAGGTAGATGATTGGAGTAAATGCAAGGAAGGAGATGAAGGAGCTCTAGAGTAGCTAGGAAAAGGCTAAGGGGATCTAACCTTCAAGTTGTGGCCACCACCTATGTATATATATGTGGTGGGGAGGCACTAGGGTAAGCAGGAGCAAAGTGGGAAATTCAGTAGAGAAAATGGGTAGGTTTAGGTGGTCACCACATCCGTGGTGAGGTGCCACTACTGTGGTGGGAGTTGCATGGCACGGTCATGGGAAGTGGAATGGCTGAGGTGGGAAGTGGAGTTGGAAGTGTAAGTGTGTATGGTGGCCACAGCTGTGGTGGGGTGCCACGGTCGTGTTGGGTAGAGGATACCATGGCAGTGTGGGATACCACGGCCATGTTGGAGGAGGTATCCACATGCAAGGTCGCTATGAGGTCATTGTGTCTTTAGCTCACCATGGCCGTTGTGAGAAACACGGGTGAGGTGGCCTTCAAGGGACACGGTTGTGCTGATGGCCACGACCGTGGTCATTCACGTGTAAATTGAACCAAGTCCATGTTGATTTTTGGGATCTTCATGCATAATTCACCACGGTCGTTGTGATGACCACGAGCGAGGCGGGAGACACTGGCCATGACTGTGCTGAGGTCCATGACTGTGGGGTCTTCAGTGACCACGACCATTTTGATGACCATGGCCACGGTCATTCATGTGTTAATTGAGTGACTTCCTTGTGACTTTTGGAGCTTAATTCCCCACGAGTGTGGTCAGGTACCACAGCCATTTTGGGGCTTCTTGATGTTGATCTCCACTTCAACTTCTTCATCTATCCTCCTTTTGCTTTGAATTGCTCTTGTGTGTCCAAGGGAAGCTCAGGGAAGAGATAGGTCCACTCTTGGGTTGTAAGAACCCAAAGATGTTCTTCATCTCTCTCCCATGCATCAATGCATGCATAAGTGCCTTGAAATACACACAAAAGGAGGCATAAGTTCATTTGTCATAAAAGATCATGTTGGAGGAAATAACTTGTAATATATGATGTTCAGACGTGATTATCATGCAAAAATACATGGGATGAAGCCCTAAAATAGGGTTGCATCAATCGCCCTAAAAGTGTTTTGATAATAGATGTAAGCATGGTTGTGGCCAATACCCCTAGACATGTTGTGCTTGGTTGGATGGTTGTTATTCTTGTTTGCATCTCAGTTTGCATACCCAAACCCTCTCCTCTTTTTTAAATGTAAATTAATGTTCTTCATCCTATTTCCCCTTGAATGTAACTTAAGGTTTTCCCTTTTACAATTGTAATATGAAATAGGATAGTTTTAGTCTATGCATCATTGTGAGAAGGCATTCTACACCAGATGAACCAATCCGATGGAGGATCAAGGAAGCCGGTGATAGGAGGAGTCAACTGATCGAATGGTGGCCCAACCGATCGACTTAAGGATTCCATATGTTGCAAGGAGTGAAGGCTATATGACCAGCTCGACAGACCAACCAACTGATAGGAGGCCATTCGACCGGTTCAAGGGTTGAATTGATCGTTCCGGATTGGTTCCAGCATAGATCGTCATCAATAATAGGTTGATACATATGATGTGGACCTTAAGTGGTAGCAATTCCTCGTGTCTTTAAGGATTACATGAGAATGGACATAACCATCACTTGTGTGTTTTAATTACATTTTCTCATTGTGGTTGTAGCATGTATATGATACATACTTAAGTATTTAATGATTGGATATATATATATATATATATATATATATATATATTTTATTTATATAAAGTCTCTCAATAAATATTAAGTCTAAGATTCTTTCTATAATCAGCACACATGAAAATCTTGATCGACCAATCGTGGGCATGCCCTAGCATGGTGTGTCATATATCTCGTGAAAGTGTGATAGTAGATTTGTGTGTCTACCCTGGCAGGGTGCATATTCCATGATGTTGGATTTTGGGTCAGGCTTAACTAGGTGACCTTAATAGGATTAACTGCCTAGAATCATGAATATGGACTATGGCAAGGAGTTGTGCATACCATCTATACAAGAATACCATGAGTTGCAATGTGCAATTGTTGCTTACCTTAATAATTAATCATGATCTCCAGTGTTGGTTGGGTATTGATGTAATTGTTTTAGATCTTGGCTCACTAGAATGTTGTATGCTACAATATTTTGAATTGGTAGTGAAGGCTATCAATTTGAATAAAATAGTGGGAATGATAAATCAAAAGACCAATTAATATCGAAAAACTTATCAAAACGGTTTAATCAATTTTTTTTGGAAAATTTTCAATTTCTTTTGTAGAATCTAATGGAAAACACAAACATGTTTTCTTTGCGATCGGTCCTTGAGAAGGAAAACTGAATGGGAATAACTTTTTCGACTGGTTTAGTTGGTTGAGAATCATTTTCACTCAAGAGCGCAAGCTCTATGTCTTGGAGACACCAAAGCCAGATGAACCCACTCCCACTGCGCCTAAGGCTGACAAGGATGCTTACGAGAAGCACTCAGAAGATGTCATAGATGTCAAGTGCTTGATGTTGTGCTCAATGAACAATGAATTGTACAGAAAATATGAGAATATGGGTGTTATTGAGATGGTAATAAATCTTAAGAACATGTATGAATACTAGACAAGACACGGGAGATATGATGTCTCAAAGATGTTGTTCAAGCGCAATAGGGTTGAAGGAGATCCAGTAGGTCCTCATGTACTTAAGTTGATCGGGTATGTGGAGAACCTTGCAACACTAGGATTTCCCTTGGGTCAAGAGTTTGCCACGAATGTGATTCTACAGTCACTGCCATAGTCATATAGCTAGTTTGTCATGAACTACCACATGAATCATTTTGACAAGTTGTTGTAATAGTTACTTGGTAGGTTGATGATAGATGAAGCACATATGAAGAAGGACAAAGCCAAATTTGTGATTATGATCAATAGAGGGAAGTCTAAGGGATAAGGCAAAGCTAAGAAGAGTTCTAAAGCTATCCACAAATCAAAGTCTTCTACATTGAAAGCTAATGGAGGAGTAAATAAGGAAGGGAAGTGCCACCATTGTCACCAGTCTGAACATTGGAAAAGGAATTGCCCTTTGTATATAGAGGATCTCAAGAAGAAGAAGGAAATAGAGATCTCCACTTTAGGACCTGGGAATAAGTAAGCTAGTATTGTGCAGAGAAAGAGTTGTTGCCACTACAGTTGTAATATGACATTCAAATAGGCATGTAATAGAAATAGTGAATTGCTATTATTTACTTGTCATTAATGTAAACATCATGCATCTTGTATGGACAAGAATATTATGAATCAAATTTTTGTTTCCTTTTAAAGATAGGATCTTAATGGAAATGCCCTATGTCTCATTATCTATACTTGATATTTGTAGAGACAAATGTGTATATACTGAATGACTTGATGACTCAAACAAAGAATATCTATAACATTGTCATCTAGAGTGCATAAATAAGAAATGCATTTCTAGAATCCATGATGATGCTTGTCTAGAATCTTTTGGTTATTGAACTAATAAAGACATGCAAGTCTTATTTGTTGGGAAATATGACAAAAGAATATTCACTAGATGTAGTGGGAGAGTGATTGTTCTATTAGGGCTCATATATATTTATGTATATAGACCTTTTAGAATAAATGCCGAGGTGGTTAATAAGTACTTCATTATATTTATTGATGATCTCAGTAGATATGGTAGTTTATATTTAATGAAATACAAATTTGAATCTCTTGAAGTGCTCAAGGAGATCATGAATGAAGTACATAGCCAACTTGGTAAAAGTATTAAAAAAATCAATATGATTGATATGAAAATACTTTAAACCAAGAGTTTGAAGACCTTATGGGACACTGTGATAGTGTATCAAAATGAACTCCACCTAAAACATAATGATAGTGTATCATGATGTATCAAAATAAGGAATCACACCCTACTTTCCATGGTGTGATTATCAATAAAACTAGTTAATCTTCCAATTTCCTTTTGACACATGATTTATACAAAAGTATGTACTGTCTAAATTGGTTCAAAAGATGCTAGATGAGATATTGAATGGTAAGTGTCCCGATATGTCTTTTATACAGATTAGGAATGAAAGCTTATGTAAGAAAATAGTTTCTTGAAAAGCTTTATCCACAAATCACATAAATGTTATTTTGTTGAACACTACTTTAAATTCCAATCCAAAAAACAAAAGAGTTTTGTTTCCAGGATGGCTGCATTACTAAAAGTGAACCTAGTTTCAAGGGAATCAGTGGAAGAAAAGGTAGAACTTGAAAAGTTTGAGACCAACAAGAAAATGTTAAAGGTAAAGAGGTATAGTAGGAACATGGAGAATCACAAGTTGTTGTAGAATCTCAAGTTCCTTATGTAACACACAAAAACTCATAGTTCTAGTAGAATACGCCTTGAGCTTGAAATATTATGATATCTTTTATATCAAGAAGGTAGTAACTTGATCATATATCATGAGTCGACAACCTACTTAGAAGCTATTGAGGGACCAGTATATGAAACATGGCTTTAGGCCACAAGATCTAAGATGAATTCCATGTAACCAACAAGGTATGACCTTGGATGATCCACCTGAAGGGGTAAAAACCATAGGGTGCATTTTGGTCTTCAAGAAGAAGACCAACATGGAAGTTTAGATTGGTTGCAAAGAGATTCAAACAAGTTCAAGGTGTTGAACATGATAAAGTCTTTTCACCAGTTGCCATGGTTAAAACCATCAGGATCTTGCTTTCCACTACAACTTGTTATGAATATATATTTGGCATATGGATGTTAAAACCAAATTACTTAACTATAATAATTGAGAGGATGTGTATGTGACACAACTGAAAGTTTTTATAAATCAATAATTCAAATAAATTCTATAAGCTACAAAGGTCAATCTTCGGATCGAATCAAGCATCTTAGAGTTGGAATCTTCAATTTGACAAGATAGTCAAAGAGTTTGACTTGAGACAGACTGAAGATGAAATATGTGATTACAAAAGATTTAGTAGGAGCATATTTATATTCCACATGATGATGCGGAATAATAACCTTATACTACAAATGTCAAAATATGACTGGGAAGTATCTTCTCTATGAAGATTTTAGGTGAAGCATTCTATGTGATTGGAATTGAGGTCTATAGAGATAGATCTAAAAATCTTCTTGACCTAAGAAAGAGCACATAAATTGGCAAGATGCAGAAGGGGTTCAGCATGCAGGACTCAATGAGAGAAAACTTGTTCATGTTCTATGGAGTTAGTCTCTCAGGAGCCTATTGTCCCAGTTCTTGTGAAGAATAAGAACACATGGATATATACCATATACATTCACAATTGGATCCATCATGTATGCAATGTTATGTATTCATCCCTATATTTTGTATGTATTAGACATGACGAGAGGATATGTACTCATCTTGTTATCTCGTATGTATTGACATGACAAGACTAGGTGTCTGTCAAATTCCAATGAAAGTCATTGGATTATCATAAAGAGCATACTTAAGTACTTGTGAAGCATGACAAGGATCAGTTCCTTGGTTATGATAATAAGGAAGAGTTGGGTGTAAAGGGTTACACTGATGCAAGATTCCAAAATAACAAATAAAATTAATGATCACAATCCAAATTTGTGTTTTTCCTTAAAATGAGAACTGTAAAGTTGGAAAAGGTCTAAGCAAGAGACAGTTGTTTAATTCTAAAATAGAATCTGACTATCTTGGTGTTAAGAACACAACAAGGATACTATATGGATTAAGAAATTCATTTGGATGGACGTATAGGAGGTTCCAACCATAAATGTTACAATAGAATTACTGTGACAACAATGGAGATACTAGTTGGGCAAGGAATCTCAGGTATCATACTATGACACTTCCATCTCATATGAGAGGTCGTACAATGAGGAGATGTGAAAACTTGCAAAATACCGACTTAAAGAAAACATTGTTAAGCCGCTATAAAAGCTCTTGCACAACAGAAACATGAAAGTCATGTTTAGATCACTTGGAATAAGATTCGTAGGTGGTTGACTCTAAGTGCAAGTGGGAGTTTGTTGGTATGTATACCCATAAATACAACCATTTGATGATTGTAATGGTAAAATAGATACCTAATTTGATAGATGATAAATGGAATTCTATCTCTTATGTTTGTCTCAATCATGAGACGAGGACACAAGTATAGTAGATGTCTGAAGAATGATGTTACTCAATGACATATGTCTTCAGGTTGATGACCTAAAAAATGATATCGTATGTATAACAAGAGTACATACATTCTTGTTATGTCCCTATTTGGATATTACTATGGAAGCAAAATAGACAACAATAATACAAAGACTAGACTGTGTGTTGGTTGATGACATAGTCTCATTAGTCATGATATGTGATAGAAAACCAAACACATAGGTACTTGTCAAAGAACAGTGTACCGAACATGCCCACCTTGAGAGTGATACATGGAAACCATAGAATGGTAGTTAGAATTAGCTCTCATAGTGATAGTTGTGATTGTGGTTCTTAGACATGAAGTCACTAGACTCATTACATATCATTTGTTTTACTTTGTCATCATCCAATGTGACATTGGATAAGGGTTTCCATAAAGGTAATGCTCAGATACAATGTGACACATGGGAATGTGTGTGAGTGATGTAAATGGGATTTGTCCCTCCTACAAGAGATTGATATCCAGACCACTTGATAAGAAAGAGTAAGAAATGTATGGCCATACTCATGTGATTCAATATGTGATATGTGAACTCACATGCATCTCAGACAGTTTTCTCTAGTTTAGGGAACATGGATTGGACTTTGAAAAGGATGATGGTTCCATGCCTCGAGTTTAATCTAGATATCAGAGACAAAAGAGATTGTAGGTTGAAGTTGTTCTCCAACTTTTTGAATTACTTGAGTAGTAGTGATTTGTTGCTAGATATTGCTCATCACTTGTGATATCATAAGTTAGTTATAGATATTCACTGGCAAAGTAGATTGGGACCTATAGGGTCACACACATAGGATGCACTTGGAATATGAATTTATTTATGAATGATGTTTAACTTGATTACAAAAAGTGTTTAGGTATTCAATTTAAATTAAAAATTAACTGACTGGACTCTAAATCAACCAATTCAAGTGTTGAACTGATTGGTTGGAGTGTCAGGTCAATTAGAAATACATTGGTTGAACAATGCTTGAACCAGGGCATGAACTGACCAGTTCACTAGGTGAAGTGACCGGTTCATTGTCCCAAATAACCCGTTCATATGATGAATTGTCCGGTTCAATGGTCAATTTTAATTGGATCAAGGATTGATACTAATGTCATGTTTTGTATTAATCATGCGTTGATTACCAAAGTGATTTGAAATAGAAAAACCACTAAAACAAATGACTCATGATATGAACCGACCGGTTCACCTCCCAACATACCGGTTTAATGTTCTTAACTTTTAAAAAAATAATGAATTCTACCTTTTCGATTCCCAAACCGACTGGAAACCTTCACCCTAACCCTCCTATAAATATAGGGGTGTTGGGGGCTTCCCAGACACAACAACAAGCTCTAAAAATTGTTGTCCTCTCTGGTTGTGGTAACAAAGAGAGCCTGAGATAGTCCTACCTGTGAAAGGGAGGGACATCAAGGGAGAGACAATTATGGAAGAGTGGATCAATCCTAGCAGATTGATGTTTAAAGGGGCAATCTCTTCTTGTTGGCTATATTAGCACAACATCAAGTTCCTAGTGGTCCGCATGGACTACTCTAGAGGCAAGGAGGTCATTGTCCACTGCTAAGAGGATAATGTCAACCACCATCCATGATGCCAGACCAGGAGGCCGACGACAACTACTATTCAGGTGCAACTCGATGAATGCACACGCTAATACAACAAGAGTTTTCACTGGATTTGTTCCAGGACCAGGTATAACTTTAGTTACCTTTCTTCCAAGATATACCGTCATTGATGAGATCTTGTTGATTATGGAATCATACATTAAGTTTTTTATTTCCATTGCCTTTTTTGTTGTCCTGATTTCCCAACATATAGAAGACAATCGGCAAAGGAGAGGGTGCTCTTCTGGAATTGTGTCTCTCGAAATCTTACAATAAGGGAATTAGATCAATGTAAGCAGGAATTAGGGGTTTTAGCATGGAAATTACAAATCCCTCATACTCTTTTCCAGCAAGACCATTCATGAGTGTAAGTACTTTCTCTTAATCACTCACATCATACCCAATTGCATTGAGTTGATCGCAAAGGGTTTGGATTTTCTTAGGTAATTAGTGAGTGAGTCAGTTCCTTTGATGAAGGTGTGTAGCTGGGATTTAAGTTCTAACTCTCAGGATTGGGAGGACTCAGAGAATATATTGGTAAGGTTGGACCAGACTTCATGTGAGGTGGTGCATCCGACTATGTCTTCCATTACTTCTTCAATAAGAGAGATCGAGATCCAACCTTTGAGCAGCATATTTGTTTGAGTCTAGGCTTTGCGTCTAGGGTTAGCATCATATAGACCGGATGCATCAGGGATGGGAAGAGGTGGAGGAGCTTCACTTTCATCAAGGAAGCCTTCCAAGCAACATGACTTGGCTAGGTTTTTCACCTGAGATTCCTAGAGAAGGAAGTTGTCGAGGTTTAGTTTGATGGTTAGGAAGTTGGAGACATTGAGTCCAACCGGTTAGGGGTACACAGTGGTTGAGGTAGAGGATGAAGCTTCTGTGGCCATGGTGGATGTAGCCCTTTTCTGAGTTGGTGGAAGATAGAGATGAATATATTGGAGGAGTGAAAGTTAGGAATCGTTAAGGATGGATAAGCCAACTACGGCTTAGAACTACTCTATTACCATCTTGGGGTTAGAGAACTTAGTCAAAAGTAGAGTTTAAAGGATGAGTCACTGGCATACAATGTTCTCCTTTATATCATTAATTATAATCAAGCATGAAGAGGCATTGGGTAGCATTGGGTACACCAAGCATTTCACAAGAGACTGCATTTACATGACTTTATTAATAGTGTATACTAAGCATGTAATGCAAGAGACGAGGAGACTCATTAATGTACACATGCAACACACATCATTCTAATCACTTGTCTTCAAGCCTAACCACATTTTTTCTTCTTATCTCCTTATGCCATTCAACCTCGTATTTTTGCATGTCAAAGCATTACTATTTTTTTATTGTCCTGTGTTGCTATCTCCATTCGCAGGATGTGCCGCTTCTCATGCTCGCTGCTAGTGCAATACTATTGCTTTACTCACTGCTAGTGCAATATTATTATTGGACGATTAAGGCTTGTACTAGTACATAAATGATATATAACGTCACATTTGATGGTGTTGGGTACACATCAAAAACCGACGCCATAAACCAACGACGTCGGCTAAATACTGTAACTATCACCAATATATGAAGTCTTGCCCATTTATAAAAGACACGGGTACCACTTTTATTGTAACGTCGGTTTGTTTGCCAAAAACTGACGTCTAAAATTTCCCGTGACATACAATTTTCAAAGGAAAAAATTTGCCTCCAAAACTTTCAATATGGCATCGGTTGTGCAGGAACCGATGATAAAGGTTTCACGCCATGGTCTCATGAAAAATTCTATCCCTTATTAGTCATCAGTTCTTTGTCAGCAACCAATGACTAATCACCCTTGGTGAAATAAAATTTATTCCCTTATTAGTCATCTGTTTTTTAATGAACCGACGACTAGGTGTTTTCTTGCTTTGTCTCCGTGAAAATATTTCCCCCCAATATGCTTCTTCGGTGTCGGTTTTGGTTAGGCAACTGAAAACTAAGGTAACAAAATTTTTTGTTGTGATTTGTTAATAGACATCGGTTGTGTAACTAGAAATCGATGATTAAAACCCAAACTAGGTGCAATTTTTTTTATTTAAAATTACATTTAGTTGTCAGTTTTTCACGTGTAACTGACACATTTTGGTATTAGGCGTCGATTTTTACAAACAATCGATGACCAAAGTGAACTTAATACCACCCGTGCAAAACAGACTCTTCCTCTTCTCTATTTCATTGTGATTTAGCTAGGTATATCGAACGATTCCTCCGACGTTGCTCTTCCTCAGTTGTTGCTTAGCTCCAGCTGACTGAGCATCGCCACCGCTGCTGCTCTTCCTCCAGTCAGAGCCGTCGTGGATGTTGTCTTCTCGTCGCCACCGACTGAGCTTAGCTCCACCTGGTCCAACCACTCTGCCTTCTCTGCCGCTGTCTTCGGTCCACTTCTTCCATTCGTCGTCATCGGTCCTCTTCCTCCGGCCACAATCTGAGCCTCTTCCTCCAGTCGCTAGCCGCCATTGTTGTGAAGGACGTTGCAGCTATGAAGGCCGCATGAGGATCTACCTTGAGGAGATGTTGCACTGCCAGAGCTTGAGCCTGAGGTCATCGGGGCCTTTGCTTCCCCTACTTCTAGGTAGGTTACATATCTTGAACTATATGTTAACTTGATAGCAATGAGATGCGACCTAATATGCATGTTGCTATATTTGAGACCTAATCTTGTGATGATATATACTTGTATTAACTATATTGATCAAATCTTGTGATCAATCCATCTAAGATATTAAAACCCTAATGTTAGATATCTGATTTGGTAATGATGTGCCACCCTAACATCTACTTGAATCCATATTGTATGATGTAGATTTATGACGATAATGCATGAGCTAGTTTGAAATTTTGAAATAAATTATGAATGATAGGATACCAACATTTATGTGTAATGATTATCTTGATGATAAACATGCATGTATATTTGAGATGTTGAAATCAATGTTATAGAATATGGTACCTAGACTAGGGTATGATTAAGACTACAAGATGTTTCTATTGTAAATCAACCTAGGATATGAATGATGAAACTAGGATCGTTGGTATAGGAATGACAACACATGTATTTTGTTGGCCTAGAAACCCGTCCGAGATTTACTCATTAGGAGTAAATCTTGGATAGTCCCCAGTTTGGTACTGTTCTTGAACATTTAATCTCACTTAGGATGTAAGTTTATAATGTATATTTGTTTTTCATGATGTTTCATCAGTACTTCCCCATTTGTTCTCTAAGTACATATGTTGGTGGGCATTTGCCCATGCACATTGGTGTACTTGGAGAATAGTGGGGAAATGTTGCTGAAGTTTTCTTAAAAATCCAATATACATTATACACTTACTAGTGAGATTAGGTGTTCAAGAATGGGATAGGTGGTACACATTTATTATATAAATATAAGACCTTGGAATCTAATCTTTTAACCCTAAACCCTAATATTTTAACGCTAAAACCTAATCTTTAAATATTTATTCCTAAATATAAAACAATAAAACCCAAATAATATTCTATTTGTAAATCCTTAACGTAATATGTAATCCCTAAATCCTAATATATACTTATTTTCTCTTTGATCATAGAATGGATAGATCATGGATGTCCATTCCAAATTATTGCACCCCAGAGTTTATTGCTGGTCTTGATGATTTTATTAGATTTGTGGAGGATCATAGGAAACAACCTGGAGATAGGTTCTATTGTCCATGTAGGCATTACGGTAACAACTTGAAAGTCAACACTGGTGAAGAAATCAAAAATCATGTCATGTGCAATGGGATTGTACAAGGCTATAAAGAATGGTACTGGCATGGAGAGATTTCAAGCCTAGAATCAGTAGACGTCGATAGAAGTGCTTGTGTGGAAGAAGAAATTGCCTCCGATGACGTAGACATGAATGAACCGGTTCTAATAGACATCGTTGATGAGATGCTGGATAGTTGTGGGGTAGAGTACGCCGATCCACCTCCCATGTTTAGGAACATTGTGCATGAAGCTGAGAGACCGTTATATACAGGCTATACTAAGTTTACGAAGCTTAGCAATGTGTTGAGATTGAATAAGCTGAAGGCTAACAATAGATGAAGTGACAAAAGCTTCGTGTCATTGTTGTCTTTGTTGAAAGAAATTCTTTTTGAAGGAAATGAGCTTCCAATCTCAACATACAAGTTAAAGAAATTATTTTTCCCAATGGGAATGGAGGCTAAGAAGATACATGCATGCCCAAATGATTGTATATTATTTCAAAAGGACTATGTTGATTTGAAAGATTGTCCAAAATGTGGGACATCAAGGTATAAAATGACGACTTTGGGGAAATCCAAAATTGGTTCTCCTGCCAAGGTGATGTGGTATCTACCTATAATACCACAGTATCAATGCTTGTTTGCTAATCTGATAGATGTGAAGAATTTGAGGTGGCATGCAGAGGTTAAGAAAAATAGTGGTGGGATCCTACGACATGCGTTTGATTCCCCACAGTAGAAGAAGATTTGATTTACTATACCCTAAATTTAGTGAAGAAGTCAGGAATCTAAGACTTGGGCTTTGTATCGATGGGATGAATCCATAGGGGACATTGAGCAGCCAACATAGCACTTGGCCTGTTATGCTTGTTATATACAATCTTCCTCCCTGGTTGTGCATGAAAAATAAGTACGTTCTGATGTCGTTGTTGATATCGGGCCCTAAACAACCTAGAAATGATATCGACATTTATCTTGAACCTCTGATTGATGACTTACATAAACACTGGGGTGAAGGTTTGATGACCTATGATGCTTCACGTAGAGAGACATTTTGTTTGTATACTATGTTGTTTTGCACTATTAATGACTTTCCAACATATGGGAATTTGTCTGGATACAGTGTAAAAGGATCTAAAGTGTGTCCTATATGTGAAGAGAACACTGATTCAATACGACTAAAATGTGACAGCAAGACTGTATATCTTGGTTATCAAAGGTTTCTTCCAAAATTCCATCTGTATCAATAGTTGCGCAAAGCGTTCAATGGATGGAATGAGGAACGGAGTGCACCTAAACCTATACCAAGGGAGGTTGTTTATGATAGAGTAAAAGACTTTGTCAATGAATTTGGCAATAGATCACAATGTACCATGCCCACACAAAGTAACAAATCTTTATTCAAGAAGAAGTCAATATTTTAGGATCTTCCTTATTGGAGTTCTTTGGCAGTTAGGCATTGTATCGATGTCATGCATGTTGAGAAAAATGTCTGTGATAGCGTCATTGGTACTCTGTTGAATATACCAGGTAAGACTAAAGATAGGATCAAATCCAGAATGGACCTACATGAAATGGGAATAAGGACAAACTTAACATAAGTAGTTAGTACTTATCAGAGAACATATTTACCTCATGCTTGTTACACATTGTCTAAAAAGGAGAAGAAAGCTTTTTGTGCGTGCTTTGTTAATGTTAAGGTACCATAGGGTTACTCTTCCAACATTCACAGATTGGTATCAATAAAAGATCTGAAGCTGATAGGTCTTAAATCTCATGATTGTCACACTCTAATGCAACAAATATTTCCCATGGCCATTCTATCTATATTGTCAAAGAATGTAAGGTTTGCAATCACCAGACTTTGTTTCTTCTTCAACAATATATGCAGCAAAGTTATTGTTCTTGAGAATCTCAATAAATTGTAAAGAGAAGTGGTTGTTACCCTTTGTCATCTTGAGATGTATTTTCCTCCTTCATTCTTTGATATTGATAACCTCCCATTTTGTGATGTTATCTTACTAGTTTTCCTCAGTTTTCCATACTCTTTCTTAGTTAAATTAGATAGAATCATTAACTTTCTACCTTTTTGTGAATATACCATTAGATTAACTTCTCCTTTTCACTTCTTACAGAAAAGCACAAAAAATTACAAAACTCCCAAACGGTCCCAAGACCGAATGGAAGCCAAACGGTCCCAAGACCGAGTGGAGACCAAATGGTCCCAAGACTGAATGGAAGCCAAACGGTCCCAAGACCGAATGGAGATTTAACAGTCCCAAGACCGAACGGATGCCGAACGGTCCCAGGATCAAATAAAGATCAAACAGTCCCAAGACTATGTGAAGCCAAATGGTCCCAAGACTGAATAAAGGTCAATCGGTCCCAAGACCGAACGGAGATCAACCGGTCCCGAGACCGTATAAAGCCACATGGTCCCAAGACCGAATAAAGGTCAAACGGTCTCGAGATCGTATGAAGCCACACGGTCCCAAGACCGAATAAAGGTCAAAAGGTCCCGAGACCGTATGAAGCCAAACGGTCCCAAGTCCGAATGGAGATCAACCGGTCCCGAGACCATATGACGCCACTCAACCCCAAGATCGAATGAAAGCAAACGGTTTCAGACCAAGAGGTCTCAAACCTATAGACCGAGAGAGTCCAAACGGTCTCCAAACTGTATGAAAATCCAAACGGTCTCCAAACCATGTGAAAATCCAAACGGTCTCCAAGACCGTTTGGACCCACATACCCCAAACTGTTTAAGGCTCACTCAAAATCCTATAAATAGAACCCAAAGGGGTCCTCACAAATCATCAAGTTTCAGACGTCCAAAGGCTGCCTCTATTGTTCCAGAGCCATTCCATCCTTCACCCACTACCCTGAGGTTGCCGGTCTGAGATCCATACTCCATCTCCAAGCTACTTTCTCTCTCATTGACAAAGAAGGTGGGAAGAGGAGGATTCATCATCAAGCAAGCTACGAAGTGTAAAGATCATTGCTCTCTCTCTCCAAGGGGTTGACCTTCCTCCCTCCTTCGTGGAGATGATGCTCTCTCTCTTCTCACCCCCTTCTTTGTTCTTGCCATGAGCGAGTAGTCTCATACACTAGGGTGCGGGGAGTAGCCCCACTGCCCATGTTTTCATTTCATACATTGTAATTATTGAGTTTGCAATAGAAAAACACTATCTTTCCAATTCAACATCAATCATGTAATGAATGCTAGTTTATTGATCACCAACTTGTGTTATCTATTATCTGTTAATGCAAATTGTCTATGTTTGTACTTCTAGATTCGAATATTGACTGCTTGTTGGTTCCAGATTGTATGTAGTCACCATGCGTTTGGTTCGGTATCTAGTAGCGTTTCTCAAGGAGTGGAGTAAACTCACCTCCATCGTTGTACTTTCATACTATGAAATGGAATCAGTTGATGTATGAAAGTACAACCTTAACGGGTCAAGGAACACACTTTGCGAGGGAAGTGATGCAAAGTAAGTGACCATTTGTCTAGGGATGGCTGGCATTGCAACACTTCCATGTTTCTCATAGTTAGTTATCTGAAAGGAGGCTAAGTCTAAAAAGATACTAATTGTTTAGACTCTTTTCTTTGCAAGCCAAGTTATTGTGATGTATGTTTTGATCCATGTGTAGTGGTGGCGAAAGCCGATCACATCCTAGTGGTTTCTTAACATTGTCTACAACCTTAAATTTACTTTTTTGCTTTTACTTTACTTGCACTTAGTTTAAACAACCAAACCAACTCTTTGATCTAAATACCAACTGCTAAGGAGTTAAATGAAATTCTAACATTTTCTATCTTGTTGATCTTAACAAGACCGTTGTCCTGTGGATTCAGCCCTTAACTATACTACGATAAGACTTCCACGTATCCTAGCATACATGGGTGGAGTTTTTAATCTAGTATAAGCAAGGCTAAACCTAAAATATTTACTATCTTTAGGATTTTTAGTGGTGCACACAAGTGGAAGCTCCATCAAAAATTGGCGTCGTTGTCGGGGACAACGGAATGTTTTAATTTCATTTATCATCTTGCTAGTTGGTTAGGGATTTACACTTTTTATTTAAACATTACTCCATATTCTCTTAATTTCATCATATCTCCAGCATCATCTAAAAAGTGTGTTTCTTCCTCTACTCAGGTAGAAGACGTGTATGCAACAGTCGCATAATCTCGGATTCTCCCCTGATCTAGAGTACGACTCTGAGGTAAAGAGAAGCTTCCACCGCCGCATTAGACTTAATCGTCAAAGAGCCAGACAAATGGCCGAAGATCAACGCCAAGCTGCACTAGTGATGGAAAGGGTCAACGCTGCCATAGCAGCCCAGCGAGCGCAACTCATTGCCGACACGCGCGCCCAAGTTCAGGCTGAAATACAGGCTAAAGAGAAAGCCTGCATCCGTGTTAAGAATGAAGCAGCCAAGGCTGCTGCTCAACTGTTGGTAAGAAGCAAGCAACTACGGGACTACGTTGTTCCCAAGAACTATGAAGACAACCATCCACAATCCACAACTCTCCCATCATTCTCCATAATGACGTCCACCACATTTCCCTTACCCACATCCACACCTCCACCAGCATCCTCCACCTCTTTCTTTCTCTCATCGGGCATCCCATTCCCCACCTCCACGCCTGACCTTGCTTTCACCTCCACAGCTTTTCCCTCGACATTTTCAGTTCCACCCTTCTCACTGGAAATATCGCCACCCTTCTTACACACATCATCCACCACCACCCCAACACCGCTGGTGATACCATCTATAGTCACCACACAATTCGTACATCCATCCATAGTGTCTCTTCTTCCAGGCACTTCCACCCTTCCACCTCGGCCCCAACCCCCTCACCCTTCCACCACTGGGGTCCCATTTACAAATGTTGGTGAGGAATTCGGCCGTCAATGTGATGCTATCCGAAACCTCCTCACTGACCCCTCCAACATAATACAATCTATTTTCTCTTGTGTGCAGGGTCTTAGTAAACAGGTCGCCAAGATTGATGAGTAAAACCGCACCTTACCAAGAATCCTCTCAAGTATCCACCAACGGCAGCAAGCAGCGGCCACGCAAGTTGAACACATCGATGGCCACATACAACAACTGCCACAGTTGGTGTTTGAGGTGAAAAGCCAGCAAGCAGTTTTGGCTCAGCAAGTTGATAGGATCTCTACGCAGACTCAACCTCTGTCTGAGACCCTATGTGAGCTTAAGCAGCAACAAATTGCTTTTGACAAGCGCTTGGATGACATCAACAAAACCCTCACACACATCATCCACCGCCAAGAAGAGTCATCAAATGAAGAAATAATTCAGCTACGTGCACAAGTGACAGACCTTTCTGCACGACTCTTTTTTGCCAAAACACATTATTCAGATCTTAAAGAAACCCATGACGCACTGCTCAAAACACATGAGCATGTGCAAGTGCCATTCGACGAGCTACAAGCTATCCACCGGCAGTGCAAGAAAACAACGATAAAGAAAACAACAGATACGGTGGCAGACGACGATGAAGATGAAGACGACGAGGATTTTGATTCCTCGGCTAACTCCAATAATGATACTTCCTCTTTAGATGACAAACCTGATGACCCAGGACATGTTGGGGAGGAAACCAGCCGAGGAGCAGCACCTTCAATGAAAGCAGATGACAAAGACCACCACGAAGGTGGAAACGATCCCAAATCCCATGATCACAATGACAACGTTAACATGTCATATGGGGATCAATTCCTTGACTACTCAGCCATGGGATCTCTGGGGGAAACCGTCAAAGAAGCAGCCTTTACTGAGTTCCAGCAATGTATATTGGGAACTAGCACAAGTCAACCAACAGCAAACCTTCCACAGCACTCTGCCCTGGAGCAATCTTCACCTTTTCCCCCAGACCACGATGAGGAAGACAGAGTGAGTCTAGACACAAATATTGGACTCGACTCTGCTTCTGAATCAGAACAAGATGAAGATCTGCAACATTATATGGACGACTTAGTGCAGACTTCTCCTCCACCTCCGCAAGAGCTTCCCCCGCCGCCACCTCTACCTAAGATGATGCACGACCTAGACATGGCGGCTATCTCTACCCCAGATGTCCAGGATATCTTCATCCTGAACACTATTGTAGACGATGCCAAAGAGAGGGGGACATCATCTACATGAATATAAAAACTAAGCGTAATTTGACACACGAAGATTTTTGCACCATCCTTCGACCGCAATCAATAGTGAAGATGGCAATATTCCGTGTCCTTCTTGCCAACTCTTGAAATATACAGAAGCTCAAAGCGACCGCAACCAGTTTTCAACGCTTCACCAGCTCTGGCTATGAGCCTCCTATACAAAGACTTACGCAATAAATCTATAGAGCGGCTACGCGTTGGGATCGCTCGAAAGGTGCGATATCTCATGGTCCCCTTTCAAGTTTCTGGCCACTGGCTACTCATGATCGTTGACACCGTGGCCCGTGATGCCAAGGTGTACAACTTTTGTGCCAGCAAACTAAAGGTCGCAACAAACAATTTTGCTAGAGAAGAAGCTGGAGAAGCAAGATGCATCCCCTTCCGGCTTCTCAAACTAATTTGGGTTGCATGCCCTTCTCTCAAGAATGGTTGGAACCAACCTTGGTTCCAAATCATCTCTCCACCACTCCAAACCACTGACGGATCCAGGGATTGCGCCTTCTGCACTATACGCCACATACAAGCACTTAATCAACAAACCCCCTTCACCAAGCTAGCCACAGAAGATTTTCACTCGCTATGACGGTGTTACGTCATGGAACTCATATGTGACAAACGGTTCTTCAAGGACCCGACTATGGCGCCAGACGACGTCCCTCGCTACCTTTTCTCGGCCATCTAACGTCCACAAAGGCGACCTTTCCGACAAACATTAACGGAGTTGGAGACAGAACAACAACCCGCCATGGTCCCTGAAAAAAGACAATGGGACCCTTACACTTTTGATTTGGCAGAAGATACAGGAGACATCAAATTGGTATCAATGGCCACCATCAATAGACCTTCCACACAAATGGTGCCCCTACCTACCATAGAACCGACGTTTCCTAACTTCGACCTTGCAGCTTGCAAGAATCTTTCTAAAAATAAACTCTAACTCATCATGTCTAGGATATATGCCGAGAAAGATGAGCTCATTTTTCTAGCCGGAGATATTCTAGTCATGGCAGATACCCTCCGTGAAACCATACAATTACAAGGATTTCTATCTGTGAGCCTGATGACTGCTTACCAATATCTCCTCGGACGGAACCATCCTACGGTTTACATGGCGTCAGCTTACATGAAGGACGACCTACTAAAGATAAAGAACTTCAGAACCATGGAGGCGCTTATCTCTTACCTCCAGCATACAACTCCAAAGTTCATTATGCTTCCTTTTCTTCAATCAGAGAACTGGATGTTACTGGCGACAAACCTTCCTGAAGGAACAACAATTATCTATAACTGTTCTGACAGCCAATTTGATCCTAACCAAAACTAGTATACTATGACAGCTAACACACCCACAGAGGAGGTGCAAAGGAATGTGCTGACAAACTACATGATCTTTTAAGCAAGCACACAAGGGCGTACGATAAAGAACACTTTCATCACCCCGCCTTCAGCCACAGATGCCCCCAACAGCTCCGAGAATCAAACGACTGTGGTTTCCACGTCTGCTACTGGATGTACACCCTCGTTGTTCTTGGAAGACCAGTAGAGGACATGACGGATGTAGATTACCATGCTCTACGTGGAAAGTTCGCAACTAATCTTCTCCAAACGCATGGAGCTAACAAAGGACTAACAGAAGCCTAATGCCCTTGTCCATGTACTTCTCAACCTATCACTTTGACACTCTGAGGACAGAGTGAGTGATAAGTTGGGGGGAGGTACATTGGACAAGGGCGAGGTATCATTTTTCAACCCCTCTCCCTCTGCTCTTTTTTATTCACTCCTGTTTTATCTTTCTTTTCACATTTAGACTTTTTCAGCAGTTTTTTTTACATAAGTATAACATCACTCTTGGAAAAGGTCACCCCCAGCTAAATTTAGAATCAAAGTAGTCCTCAAAAAGCAATAATAGAAAAAGCACTTAGGCATGTAATGGTGAATTCATAAATTACTTTCACACCCAATTTCCATGCTTTTGCTTCAACTCTGCTCCAAACTCTCCACAAGTTAACATCATAGTCGAAGCCAGCCAAAACTCTCCCAAGGACGGGAGGGAACCAGGTGAAATCCAAATCAAAGAACCTCGCAAGTGGACCACCAAGTACGAAACTGAAATAAGTGCATGTCAAGAGACTCCAAGAACAGTTTTCTTCTTTTCAAAAGAGGCCTGGCAGCCCAAACAAAATCTCTAAATATCCAACTCCTAAGCCTGTGAGTATAAGAATAAAATCCAGAGTGTAGAATAAAAACATGAGAGTTGTGCCACGCTTAAGGACCTATATGAAGGACTAATAAAGGTCTCACCCGGCTGGTACATTCAGCTGTCCTCACAAAGGCAGATGTGTCGCGCACGGTAATGAGATCCTAAGGTCTCTGAATATATGAAAAAGCTGATAAAGGACTCGTCCGGCCGGTACATTTAGCTGCCCTCACAAAAGAAGATGTGTCGCGCCCGGTAGTGAGATCTTAAAAGTTTAGATAAACCCTCCCCCACTAAAAGGGGGAGTTACACATCAGCCTTTAGCCAACCCTCATGCCTATCTTAGTTTCCAGTAGGTTTTTCAAAGAAGTATAAATTTGATTGGAGTTGAAAACATGCACAGAATGCGATCGAGCAAAAGGTGGTCCCAATGCGAGCTACGCGATACAAAAGAAATCTGAGATCCACGCAACTCCCAATACCTAAAAGAGTCAGTGCGAGCAGAAGCCCGATAAAACTCTAAGAGATCTCTGGTTTAGAATTGAAGCAAGAGTATGGAAATCTTCAATGAATAAAATTGCCTCGCCACTACATGCCTTAGCTCTATCTAGCTTGAGGACAAGCTAGACTCTAAGTTAGGGGGTGATAACCTCCCATTTTGCGATGTTATCTTACTAGTTTTTCTCAGTTTTCCATACTCTTTCTTAGTTAAATTAGATAGAATCCTTAACTTTCTACCTTTTTGTGAATATACCATTAGATTAACTTCTCCTTTTCACTTCTTATAGAAAAGCACAAAAAAATTACAAAACTCCCAAACGGTCCCAAGACCGAATGGAAGCCAAACGGTCCCAAGACCAAATGGAGACCAAACGGTCCCAAGACCGAACGGAAGCCGAACAGTCCCAGGACCGAATAAAGATCAAACGGTCCCAAGACTGTGTGAAGCCAAATGGTCCCAAGACCGAATAAAGGTCAATCAGTCCCAAGACCGAATGGAGATCAACCGGTCCCGAGACCGTATGAAGCCACACGGTCCCAAGACCGAATAAAGGTCAAATGGTCCCGAGATCGTATGAAGCCACACGGTCCCAAGACCAAATAAATGTCAAACGGTCCTGAGACCGTATGAAGCCAAATGGTCCCAAGACCGAATGGAGATCAACCAGTCCCGAGACCATATGAAGCCACTCGACCCCAAGATCGAATGAAAGTGAACGGTTTCAGACCGAGAGGACTCAAACGGTCTCCAGACTGAGAGAGTCCAAATGTTCACCAAACCGTGTGAAAATCCAAACGGTCTCCAAACCGTGTGAATATCCAAACGGTCTCCAAGACCGTTTGGACCCACATACCCCAAACCGTTTAAGGCTCAGTTAAAATCCTATAAATAGAACCCAAAGGAGTCCTCACAAATCATCAAGTTTCAGATGTCCAAAGGCTACCTCTATTGTTCCAGAGCCATTCCATCCTTCACCCACTACCCCGAGGCTGCCGGTCTGAGATCCATACTCCATCTCCAAGCTACTTTCTCTCTCATCGACAAAGAAGGTGGGAAGAGGAGGATTCATCATCAAGCAAGCTACGAAGTGTGAAGATCGTTGCTCTCTCTCTCTCTAAGGGGTCGACCTTCCTCCCTCCTTTGTGGAGATGACACACTCTCTCTCTTTTCTCGTCCCCTTCTTCGTTCTTGCCATGAGCGAGTAGTCTCATACACTAGGGTGCAGGGAGTATCCCCGCTACCCATGTTTTCATTTCATACATTGTAATTCTTGAGTTTGTAATAGAAAAACACTATCTTTCCAATTCAACATCAATAGTTTAACGAATGCTAGTTGCTTGATCACCAACTTGTGTTATCTATTATTTGTTAGTGCAAATTGTCTATGTTTGTACTTCTAGATTCGAACATCGACTGCTTGTTGGTTCTAGATTGTATGTAGTCACCATAAGTTTGGTTCGGTATCTAGGAGCATTTCTCAAGGAGTGGAGTAAACTCACCTCCATCATTGTACTTTCATACTATGAAATGGAATTAGTTGATGTATTAAAGTACAACCTTGACGGGTCGAGGAACACACTTTGCGAGGGGAGTGATGCAAAGTAAGTGACCATTCATCTGGGGATGGCTAGCATTGCAACACTTCCACATTTCTCGTAGTTAGTTATCCAAAAGGAGGCTAAGTCTACAAAGATGCTAATTGTTTAGACTCTTTTCTTTGCAAGCCAAGTTATTATGATGTATGTTTTGATCCATGTGTAGTGGTGGCGAAAGCCGATCACATCCTAGTGGTTTCTTAACATTGTCTACAACCTTAAATTTACTTTCTTGCTTTTACTTTACTTGCACTTAGTTTAAACAACCAAACCAACTCTTTGATCTAAATACCAACTGTTAAGGAGTTAAATGAAATTCTAACATTTTCTATCTTGTTGATCTTAACAAGATCGTTGTCCTGTGGATTCGACCCTTAACTATACTACGATAAGACTTCCACGTATCCTAGCATATGTGGGTGGAGTTTTTAATCTAGTATAAGCAAGGCTAAACCTAAAATATTTACTATCTTTAGGATTTTTAGTGGTGCACGCAACTCCACGCAAGTGGAAGCTCCATCAGATATCATGGTACATCTTATTGTCCACTTGACTAGGGAAGTGAAAATGTTGGGATCAGTTTTCTTGCATTGGATGTATCCTTTTGAATGATACATGAGCATTTTAAAGGTGATGTTCAAAACCATTATCAGCCTGAAGGGAGTATTATTGAGGGTTATGTGGCGAGAGAGGTTATGGATTTTGTAATGACTTTCTGAGTGGTAATGACGATCCTGTAAATGACAAAAATATTGAGGAGTATTCTGGCAAAGGGATTTTAGGATCACGGATGAAAGTAATCAGTCGTGAGCTGTTGGAACAAGCTCACTTGTATATTTTACACAACATCAACAAAGTGAGTGTTTATATCATGGAACATACCAATTTCATCAAGAAACAATATCCTCAAGCCAATTCAATGTGGATTGCTAGAGAGCATAACTAGACATTTATTAAGTGGTTTGAATATAAAGTCTTACATCAAGTATCTTGAATATAAAGTCTTACATCAAGTATCTCAAACACCAAATAATATTGCTGAAAATATCAAATGCCTCACCTTTAAACCAAAAATGAATGTTATGTCTTATGAAGGGTTTGACATAAATGGGTTCTCATATTACAAAAAGTGTCAAGATGATAAGAGCGTCGTCCAAAGGTCACCCTTCAAACGTCTTCATTGTTTTTTTCTAGTGCAAAAGATAAGAGCCCATATGAATCTAAAATGTCATATTACGGTGTCATTGAAGACATATGGGAGTTTGACTACATAGATTTTAGAATTTCGCATTTAAGTGTAATTGGGTTGATAACACCAAAGGAGTTATAGTGGATGAATTGGGTTTCACATTAGTGAATTTTGAAAAGATTGGCGAGAAGGGTGAGCTATTCATATTGGCATCACAGACAAAAAAAGTATTTTATATCGATGATCCTACAAATGAAAAATGGTCGGTTGTTCTTCATGGTAAAAGATAGTTCATTGAAGATCATATAGATGAAGAAGACTACTATGATAAGTATGATGAATCGAGTCCATTTTCAGTTGGGTTGCCAACATCAGATATTGAAGCTAACGATGACTTATATGTGCGTGGAGATCACACTGAATGAATGTTAATTGATAAAAGATCTCAATATTAGAGGCATGTTTTTATTTTTTAAATGTTAAATGTTAAATGTTTTATATGTTAAATGTTAAATGTTAAATGTTTGATTTTTTTCTAATCAGACTTTCAGATGGCTGACCATGAGTATGATGATCATGATGATGATTATCATGAGGGTGAGGTGTCGCCTCACAATGTAAGTTTTATAATATATCATATATCTAGCTATATATACATCCATTTATAAGTTATATCCTATATGTGTTTTTTTGTCAATTTTTAGGTTGATGATGTACCTCCTAAAAACCTTGTGGCACTTGATGATCAGCAAATTTTTTTAAAAAACAAATCAGGGGCTTCACTATGAAGAACAAGTTACTACAACAAAGGGGAAATGGACCAAAATTGGTTGTGGATTTTGATCTTGTAGGAAATCCAGTTGGGAACTGCAGCTCATTTGTTTCATATCTTGGGGTTCTTACTCACAGGCATTGTAGTGTAAATGCAGAATCTTGGCATTTAGTTTCTAAATTGAAGAAAGACTTAGTATGGAAAGAACTATGTGTGAGATATTATCATTTGCAATTCAATTTTAAAGTTATTTACAATTCTATTTTTTTAGAATACTCTATTAAATATATAAAAATTTGCAGAGTATATTTGAACTAGATGAAATCCTACATCGTAAAAAGGTGATGCAATGTTGTGGGAGGGTCCTAAGGAACTATAGGACAACTCTCAACTGACAATACATATGAGATGTTGATAAGAGGAAGAAGTCAGCCCTTTAGCAATGGAACTACCTACACCCGACTGAGTGGAATGCTTTTGTTTCCAGGAGAAATACTGATGAATTCAAGGTATTAAGCGTCACTCCTGATTTAATTAATATACATTCTTATGAATTCACCTATTTACGGTTGACATTGATTATTACTAACCAATTCAATGTGATTACTAACAAGGCTATGAGCGATGCTCAAAGAGCAAGGCATGCATTGAATGTGCATGACCACACGATGGGTCCAGGTGGATATGCAGCTCTTTGCCAAAAATGATAGACGTCTTCCATTCAACAGCCTACTGATCCTAATACTAAGACTGGTGAGTCCTCTGCTATTACTCCCACACATTTCTATCACCATGATATGTGGATAGCTAGGAGGCAAAATAAAAAAATGTATATAATCAACCCTACAACTGCTGAGACGGCTGCAAAAATGGTAAAATTCAACTCTCAAAGCAATTAGTATCGATTATTGTTATGTTGACTTACCAATTTCTATTGATGATGATTAGAGGGTATGTTGACTTACAAATTTGTATTGATGATGATTAGTGGGAGCTTTACGAGCAGAGGAAGAAAGGCTCGTTCATCCCTGAGGGCACAAAGGATGAATTGATAGTTGCTCTTGATAACCCAGAGCATCCTGGACGTGTTAGGGATGTAGGGGCTATAGTGGGCCTAAGAGCGTTCTTTGGGCCATCACAATGCAAACATGCCCAAAAAGGGGAATTTCAAAAGCTGAGGTAACATATTCTTTTTTAGAATGTTATTAGAAAGGGAATTCATGAATCAAAAAGCATTTCTTTTGGTCATGTATAGGTAGATCAGTTAGTTGATATAAAGATTAGGTGAGTTACTTGATAAGAGAGTCCAAGAAGCATTGAGCAAGTGGTAGGCATCTCAGTCTGCCACTCCAAAAGTACATGTGGCATGCCGCTCTTCCCCTACAATAGAGGTGGTCAGGAGTGATCCTGTAGAAGTGGTTGGGAGTAATCATGTAGACCCACCACCTAGCAAGTCTGTTGTAAGTATTTTAGTGACATAGTAGCTAGTCTTTTCAAGATGATATGTTTATTTATGTATATAACATACTCTATGTAAATTTGTAGGGGTTTAATCCATTAGTGACATAGTAGCTAGTTTTTTCAAGATGATATGTTTATTTATGTATATAAGATACTCTATGTAAATTTGTAGGGGTTGAAGTGATGTCATCTAAAATGGAAAGAATTCATCGTTGCAGAGGGCGAGGCTTACCCACACTTTTCAGGGCACATGATTCATGGCACTCCAATACCTGATGGTGCAGTTCGTGTGAGCCCGAGGCTTGTGTTCACTACTTGGAGGCAACATTTATTGCCATATGCCCACTCAGATGCTGACACAGTTGGTGAAGGAGAAGGTGGAGTGATCTTGTAGCCCGAAATGGATGTCATCTATACTGATCATGTATGGTAAATTTACATTATGTTAAGAAAGTATATATGTATATACTTGACAATTGATATGAAATTATATATACAGGACAAAGAGAAGAAACCCTCTACAACTCGTCCTCCTCCACCTCCTCCTCTTCTTGAAGTACATGGTTGGCTTGCAAAGGACCTATAAGACTTGTTCGGTCCTCAATATAGGGGTATGGAAATATAAGACTTGTTCGGTCCTCAATATAGGGGTTGATGAGATGTTGGATAGTTGTGGGGTAGAGTACGCCGATCCACCTCCCATGTTTAGGAACATTGTGCATGAAGCTGAGAGACTGTTATATACAGGCTATACTAAGTTTACGAAGCTTAGCAATGTGTTGAGATTGAATAAGCTGAAGGCTAACAATAGATGAAGTGACAAAAGCTTCGTGTCATTGTTGTCTTTGTTGAAAGAAATTCTTTTTGAAGGAAATGAGCTTCCAATATCAACATACAAGTTAAAGAAATTATTTTTCCCAATGGGAATGGAGGCTAAGAAGATACATGCATGCCCAAATGATTGTATATTATTTCAAAAGGACTATGTTGATTTGAAAGATTGTCCAAAATGTGGGACATCAAGGTATAAAATGACGACTTTGGGGAAATCCAAAATTGGTTCTCCTGCCAAGGTGATGTGGTATCTACCTATAATACCACAGTTTCAATGCTTGTTTGCTAATCTGATAGATGTGAAGAATTTGAGGTGGCATGCAGAGGTTAAGAAAAATAGTGGTGGGATCCTACGACATGCGTTTGATTCCCCACAGTAGAAGAAGATTTGATTTACTATACCCTAAATTTAGTGAAGAAATCAGGAATCTAAGACTTGGGCTTTGTATCGATGGGATGAATCCATAGGGGACATTGAGCAGCCAACATAGCACTTGGCCTGTTATGCTTGTTATATACAATCTTCCTCCCTGGTTGTGTATGAAAAATAAGTACGTTCTGATGTCGTTGTTGATATCGGGCCCTAAACAACCTAGAAATGATATCGACATTTATCTTGAACCTCTGATTGATGACTTACATAAACACTGGGGTGAAGGTTTGATGACCTATGATGCTTCACGTAGAGAGACATTTTGTTTGTATACTATGTTGTTTTGCACTATTAATGACTTTCCAACATATGGGAATTTGTCTGGATACAGTGTAAAAGGATCTAAAGTGTGTCCTATATGTGAAGAGAACACTGATTCAATACGACTAAAATGTGACAGCAAGACTGTATATCTTGGTTATCGAAGGTTTCTTCCAAAATTCCATCTGTATCAATAGTTGCGCAAAGCGTTCAATGGATGGAATGAGGAACGGAGTGCACCTAAACCTATACCAAGGGAGGTTGTTTATGATAGAGTAAAAGACTTTGTCAATGAATTTGGCAATAGATCACAATGTACCATGCCCACACAAAGTAACAAATCTTTATTCAAGAAGAAGTCAATATTTTAGGATCTTCCTTATTGGAGTTCTTTGGCAGTTAGGCATTGTATCGATGTCATGCATGTTGAGAAAAATGTCTGTGATAGCGTCATTGGTACTCTGTTGAATATACCAGGTAAGACTAAAGATAGGATCAAATCCAGAATGGACCTACATGAAATGGGAATAAGGACAAACTTAACATAAGTAGTTAGTACTTATCAGAGAACATATTTACCTCATGCTTGTTACACATTGTCTAAAAAGGAGAAGAAAGCTTTTTGCGCGTGCTTGGTTAATGTTAAGGTACCATAGGGTTACTCTTCCAACATTCATAGATTGGTATCAATGAAAGATCTGAAGCTGATAGGTCTTAAATCTCATGATTGTCACACTCTAATGCAACAAATATTTCCCATGGCCATTCTATCTATATTGTCAAAGAATGTAAGGTTTGCAATCACCAGACTTTGTTTCTTCTTCAACAATATATGCAGCAAAGTTATTGTTCTTGAGAATCTCAATAAATTGTAAAGAGAAGTGGTTGTTACCCTTTGTCATCTTGAGATGTATTTTCCTCCTTCATTCTTTGATATTGATAACCTCCCATTTTGTGATGTTATCTTACTAGTTTTCCTCAGTTTTCCATACTCTTTCTTAGTTAAATTAGATAGAATCATTAACTTTCTACCTTTTTGTGAATATACCATTAGATTAACTTCTCCTTTTCACTTCTTACAGAAAAGCACAAAAAATTACAAAACTCCCAAACGGTCCCAAGACCGAATGGAAGCCAAACGGTCCCAAGACCGAGTGGAGACCAAATGGTCCCAAGACTGAATGGAAGCCAAACGGTCCCAAGACCGAATGGAGATTTAACAGTCCCAAGACCGAACGGAAGCCGAACGGTCCCAGGATCAAATAAAGATCAAACAGTCCCAAGACTGTGTGAAGCCAAATGGTCCCAAGACCGAATAAAGGTCAATCGGTCCCAAGACCGAACGAAGATCAACCGGTCCCGAGACCGTATAAAGCCACATGGTCCCAAGACTGAATAAAGGTCAAACGGTCTCGAGATCGTATGAAGCCACACGATCCCAAGACCGAATAAAGGTCAAACGGTCCTGAGACCGTATGAAGCCAAACGGTCCCAAGTCCGAATGGAGATCAACCGGTCCCGAGACCATATGACGCCACTCAACCCCAAGATCGAATGAAAGCAAACGGTTTCAGACCAAGAGGACTCAAACGGTCTATAGACCGAGAGAGTCCAAACGGTCTCCAAACTGTATGAAAATCCAAACGGTCTCCAAACCATGTGAAAATCCAAATGGTCTCCAAGACCGTTTGGACCCACATACCCCAAACTGTTTAAGGCTCACTCAAAATCCTATAAATAGAACCCAAAGGGGTCCTCACAAATCATCAAGTTTCAGACGTCCAAAGGCTGCCTCTATTGTTCCAGAGCCATTCCATCCTTCACCCACTACCCTGAGGTTGCCGGTCTGAGATCCATACTCCATCTCCAAGCTACTTTCTCTCTCATTGACAAAGAAGGTGGGAAGAGGAGGATTCATCATCAAGCAAGCTACGAAGTGTAAAGATCATTGCTCTCTCTCTCCAAGGGGTTGACCTTCCTCCCTCCTTCGTGGAGATGATGCTCTCTCTTCTCACCCCCTTCTTTGTTCTTGCCATGAGCGAGTAGTCTCATACACTAGGGTGCGGGGAGTAGCCCCACTGCCCATGTTTTCATTTCATACATTGTAATTATTGAGTTTGCAATAGAAAAACACTATCTTTCCAATTCAACATCAATCATGTAATGAATGCTAGTTTATTGATCACCAACTTGTGTTATCTATTATCTGTTAATGCAAATTGTCTATGTTTGTACTTCTAGATTCGAATATTGACTGCTTGTTGGTTCCAGATTGTATGTAGTCACCATGCGTTTGGTTCGGTATCTAGTAGCGTTTCTCAAGGAGTGGAGTAAACTCACCTCCATCGTTGTACTTTCATACTATGAAATGGAATCAGTTGATGTATGAAAGTACAACCTTAACGGGTCAAGGAACACACTTTGCGAGGGAAGTGATGCAAAGTAAGTGACCATTTGTCTAGGGATGGCTGGCATTGCAACACTTCCATGTTTCTCATAGTTAGTTATCTGAAAGGAGGCTAAGTCTAAAAAGATACTAATTGTATAGACTCTTTTCTTTGCAAGCCAAGTTATTGTGATGTATGTTTTGATCCATGTGTAGTGGTGGCGAAAGCCGATCACATCCTAGTGGTTTCTTAACATTGTCTACAACCTTAAATTTACTTTTTTGCTTTTACTTTACTTGCACTTAGTTTAAACAACCAAACCAACTCTTTGATCTAAATACCAACTGCTAAGGAGTTAAATGAAATTCTAACATTTTCTATCTTGTTGATCTTAACAAGACCGTTGTCCTGTGGATTCAGCCCTTAACTATACTACGATAAGACTTCCACGTATCCTAGCATACATGGGTGGAGTTTTTAATCTAGTATAAGCAAGGCTAAACCTAAAATATTTACTATCTTTAGGATTTTTAGTGGTGCACACAAGTGGAAGCTCCATCAAAAATTGGCGTCGTTGTCGGGGACAACGGAATGTTTTAATTTCATTTATCATCTTGCTAGTTGGTTAGGGATTTACACTTTTTATTTAAACATTACTCCATATTCTCTTAATTTCATCATATCTCCAGCATCATCTAAAAAGTGTGTTTCTTCCTCTACTCAGGTAGAAGACGTGTATGCAACAGTCGCATAATCTCGGATTCTCCCCTGATCTAGAGTACGACTCTGAGGTAGAGAGAAGCTTCCACCGCCGCATTAGACTTAATCGTCAAAGAGCCAGACAAATGGCCGAAGATCAACGCCAAGCTGCACTAGTGATGGAAAGGGTCAACGCTGCCATAGCAGCCCAGCGAGCGCAACTCATTGCCGACACGCGCGCCCAAGTTCAGGCTGAAATACAGGCTAAAGAGAAAGCCCGCATCCGTGTTAAGAATGAAGCAGCCAAGGCTGCTGCTCAACTGTTGGTAAGAAGCAAGCAACTACGGGACTACGTTGTTCCCAAGAACTACGAAGACAACCATCCACAATCCACAACTCTCCCATCATTCTCCATAATGACGTCCACCACATTTCCCTTACCCACATCCACACCTCCACCAGCATCCTCCACCTCTTTCTTTCTCTCATCGGGCATCCCATTCCCCACCTCCACGCCTGACCTTGCTTTCACCTCCACAGCTTTTCCCTCGACATTTTCAGTTCCACCCTTCTCACTGGAAATATCGCCACCCTTCTTACACACATCATCCACCACCACCCCAACACCGCTGGTGATACCATCTATAGTCACCACACAATTCGTACATCCATCCATAGTGTCTCTTCTTCCAGGCACTTCCACCCTTCCACCTCGGCCCCAACCCCCTCACCCTTCCACCACTGGGGTCCCATTTACAAATGTTGGTGAGGAATTCGGCCGTCAATGTGATGCTATCCGAAACCTCCTCACTGACCCCTCCAACATAATACAATCTATTTTCTCTTGTGTGCAGGGTCTTAGTAAACAGGTCACCAAGATTGATGAGTAAAACCGCACCTTACCAAGAATCCTCTCAAGTATCCACCAACGGCAGCAAGCAGCGGCCACGCAAGTCGAACACATCGATGGCCACATACAACAACTGCCACAGTTGGTGTTTGAGGTGAAAAGCCAGCAAGCAGTGTTGGCTCAGCAAGTTGATAGGATCTCTACGCAGACTCAACCTCTGTCTGAGACCCTATGTGAGCTTAAGCAGCAACAAATTGCTTTTGACAAGCGCTTGGATGACATCAACAAAACCCTCACACACATCATCCACCGCCAAGAAGAGTCATCAAATGAAGAAATAATTCAGCTACGTGCACAAGTGACAGACCTTTCTGCACAACTCTTTTCTGCCAAAACACATTATTCAGATCTTAAAGAAACCCATGACGCACTGCTCAAAACACATGAGCATGTGCAAGTGCCATTCGACGAGCTACAAGCTATCCACCGGCAGTGCAAGAAAACAACGATAAAGAAAACAACAGATACGGCGGCAGAAGACGATGAAGATGAAGACGACGAGGATTTTGATTCCTCGTCTAACTCCAATAATGATACTTCCTCTTTAGATGACAAACCTGATGACCCAGGACATGTTGGGGAGGAAACCAGCCGAGGAGCAGCACCTTCAATGAAAGCAGATGACAAAGACCACCACGAAGGTGGAAACGATCCCAAATCCCATGATCACAATGACAACGTTAACATGTCATATGGGGATCAATTCCTTGACTACTCAGCCATGGGATCTCTGGGGGAAACCATCAAAGAAGCAGCCTTTACTGAGTTCCAGCAATGTATATTGGGAACTAGCACAAGTCAACCAACAGCAAACCTTCCACAGCACTCTGCCCTGGAGCAATCTTCACCTTTTCCCCCCAGACCACGATGAGGAAGACAGAGTGAGTCTAGACACATATATTGGACTCAACTCTGCTTCTGAATCAGAACAAGATGAAGATCTGCAACATTATATGGACGACTTAGTGCAGACTTCTCCTCCACCTCCGCAAGAGCTTCCCCCGCCGCCACCTCTACCTAAGATGATGCACGACCTAGACATGGCGGCTATCTCTACCCCAGATGTCCAGGATATCTTCATCCTGAACACTATTGTAGACGATGCCAAAGAGAGGGGGACATCATCTACATGAATATAAAAACTAAGCGTAATTTGACACACGAAGATTTTTGCACCATCCTTCGACCGCAATCAATAGTGAAGATGGCAATATTCCGTGTCCTTCTTGCCAACTCTTGAAATATACAGAAGCTCAAAGCGACCGCAACCAGTTTTCAACGCTTCACCAGCTCTAGCTATGAGCCTACTATACAAAGACTTACGCAATAAATCTATAGAGCAGCTGCGCGTTGGGATCGCTCGAAAGGTGCGATATCTCATGGTCCCCTTTCAAGTTTCTGGCCACTGGCTACTCATGATCGTTGACACCGTGGCGCGTGATGCCAAGGTGTACAACTTTTGTGCCAGCAAACTAAAGGTCGCAACAAACAATTTTGCTAGAGAAGAAGCTGGAGAAGCAAGATGCATCCCCTTCCGACTTCTCAAACTAATTTGGGTTGCATGCCCTTCTCTCAAGAATGGTTGGAACCAACCTTGGTTCCAAATCATCGCTCCACCACTCCAAACCACTAACGGATCCAGGGATTGCGCCTTCTGCACTATACGCCACATACAAGCACTTAATCAACAAACCCCCTTCACCAAGCTAGCCACAGAAGATTTTCACTCGCTATGACGGTGTTACGTCATGGAACTCATATGTGACAAACGGTTCTTCAAGGACCCGACTATGGCGCCATACGACGTCCCTCGCTACCTTTTCTCGGCCATCTAACGTCCACAAAGGCGACCTTTCCGACAAACATTAACGGAGTTGGAGACAGAACAACAACCCTCCATGGTCCCTGAAAAAAGACAATGGGACCCTTACACTTTTGATTTGGCAGAAGATACAGGAGACATCAAATTGGTATCAGGGGCCACCATCAATAGACCTTCCACACAAATGGTGCCCCTACCTGCCATAGAACCGACGTTTCCTAACTTCGACCTTGCAGCTTGCAAGAATCTTTCTAAAAATAAACTCTAACTCATCATGTCTAGGATATATGCCGAGAAAGATGAGCTCATTTTTCTAGCCGGAGATATTCTAGTCATGGCAGATACCCTCCGTGAAACCATACAATTACAAGGATTTCTATCTGTGAGCCTGATGACTGCTTACCAATATCTCCTCGGACGGAACCATCCTACGGTTTACATGGCGTCAGCTTACATGAAGGACGACCTACTAAAGATAAAGAACTTCAGAACCATGGAGGCGCTTATCTCTTACCTCCAGCATACAACTCCAAAGTTCATTATGCTTCCTTTTCTTCAATCAGAGAACTGGATGTTACTGGCGACAAACCTTCCTGAAGGAACAACAATTATCTATAACTGTTCTGACAGCCAATTTGATCCTAACCAAAACCAGTATACTATGACAACTAACACACCCACAGAGGAGGTGCAAAGGAATGTGCTGACAAACTACATGATCTTTTAAGCAAGCACACAAGGGCGTACGATAAAGAACACTTTCATCACCCCGCCTTCAGCCACAGATGCCCCCAACAGCTCCGAGAATCAAACGACTGTGGTTTCCACGTCTGCTACTGGATGTACACCCTCGTTGTTCTTGGAAGACCAGTAGAGGACATGACGGATGTAGATTACCACGCTCTACGTGGAAAGTTCGCAACTAATCTTCTCCAAACGCATGGAGCTAACAAAGGACTAACAGAAGCCTAATGCCCTTGTCCATGTACTTCTCAACCTATCACTTTGACACTCTGAGGACAGAGTGAGTGATAAGTTGGGGGGAGGTACATTGGACAAGGGTGAGGTATCATTTTTCAACCCCTCTCCCTCTGCTCTTTTTTATTCACTCCTGTTTTATCTTTCTTTTCACATTTAGACTTTTTCAGCAGTTTTTTTTACATAAGTATAACATCACTCTTGGAAAAGGTCACCCCCAGCTAAATTTAGAATCAAAGTAGTCCTCAAAAAGCAATAATAGAAAAAGCACTTAGGCATGTAATGGTGAATTCATAAATTACTTTCACACCCAATTTCCATGCTTTTGCTTCAACTCTGCTCCAGACTCTCCACAAGTTAACATCATAGTCGAAGCCAGCCAAAACTCTCCCAAGGACGGGAGGGAACCAGGTGAAATCCAAATCAAAGAACCTCGCAAGTGGACCACCAAGTACGAAACTGAAATAAGTGCATGTCAAGAGACTCCAAGAACAGTTTTCTTCTTTTCAAAAGAGGCCTGGCAGCCCAAACAAAATCCCTAAATATCCAACTCCTAAGCCTGTGAGTATAAGAATAAAAGCCAGAGTGTAGAATAAAAACATGAGAGTTGTGCCACGCTTAAGGACCTATATGAAGGACTAATAAAGGTCTCACCCGGCCGGTACATTCAGCTGTCCTCACAAAGGCAGATGTGTCGCGCACGGTAATGAGATCCTAAGGTCTCTGAATATATGAAAAAGCTGATAAAGGACTCGTCCGGCCGGTACATTTAGCTGCCCTCACAAAAGAAGATGTGTCGCGCCCGGTAGTGAGATCTTAAAAGTTTAGATAAACCCTCCCCCACTAAAAGGGGGAGTTACACATCAGCCTTTAGCCAACCCTCATGCCTATCTTAGTTTCCAGTAGGTTTTTCAAAGAAGTATAAATCTGATTGGAGTTGAAAACATGCACAGAATGCGATCGAGCAAAAGGTGGTCCCAATGCGAGCTACGCAATACAAAAGAAATCTGAGATCCACGCAACTCCCAATACCTAAAAGAGTCAGTGCGAGCAGAAGCCCGATAAAACTCTAAGAGATCTCTGGTTTAGAATTGAAGCAAGAGTATGGAAATCTTCAATGAATAAAATTGCCTCGCCACTACATGCCTTAGCTCTATCTAGCTTGAGGACAAGCTAGACTCTAAGTTAGGGGGTGATAACCTCCCATTTTGCGATGTTATCTTACTAGTTTTTCTCAGTTTTCCATACTCTTTCTTAGTTAAATTAGATAGAATCCTTAACTTTCTACCTTTTTGTGAATATACCATTAGATTAACTTCTCCTTTTCACTTCTTATAGAAAAGCACAAAAAAATTACAAAACTCCCAAACGGTCCCAAGACCGAATGGAAGCCAAACGGTCCCAAGACCAAATGGAGACCAAACGGTCCCAAGACCGAACGGAAGCCGAACAGTCCCAGGACCGAATAAAGATCAAACGGTCCCAAGACTGTGTGAAGCCAAATGGTCCCAAGACCGAATAAAGGTCAATCAGTCCCAAGACCGAATGGAGATCAACCGGTCCCGAGACCGTATGAAGCCACACGGTCCCAAGACCGAATAAAGGTCAAATGGTCCTGAGATCGTATGAAGCCACACGGTCCCAAGACCGAATAAATGTCAAACGGTCCTGAGACCGTATGAAGCCAAATGGTCCCAAGACCGAATGGAGATCAACCAGTCCCGAGACCATATGAAGCCACTCGACCCCAAGATCGAATGAAAGTGAACGGTTTCAGACCGAGAGGACTCAAACGGTCTCCAGACTGAGAGAGTCCAAATGGTCACCAAACCGTGTGAAAATCCAAACGGTCTCCAAACCGTGTGAATATCCAAACGGTCTCCAAGACCGTTTGGACCCACATACCCCAAACCGTTTAAGGCTTAGTTAAAATCCTATAAATAGAACCCAAAGGAGTCCTCACAAATCATCAAGTTTCAGATGTCCAAAGGCTGCCTCTATTGTTCCAGAGCCATTCCATCCTTCACCCACTACCCCGAGGCTGCCGGTCTGAGATCCATACTCCATCTCCAAGCTACTTTCTCTCTCATCGACAAAGAAGGTGGGAAGAGGAGGATTCATCATCAAGCAAGCTACGAAGTGTGAAGATCGTTGCTCTCTCTCTCTCTAAGGGGTCGACCTTCCTCCCTCCTTTGTGGAGATGACACTCTCTCTCTTTTCTCGCCCCCTTCTTCGTTCTTGCCATGAGCGAGTAGTCTCATACACTAGGGTGCAGGGAGTATCCCCGCTACCCATGTTTTCATTTCATACATTGTAATTCTTGAGTTTGTAATAGAAAAACACTATCTTTCCAATTCAACATCAATAGTTTAACGAATGCTAGTTGCTTGATCACCAACTTGTGTTATCTATTATTTGTTAGTGCAAATTGTCTATGTTTGTACTTCTAGATTTGAACATCGACTGCTTGTTGGTTCCAGATAGTATGTAGTCACCATAAGTTTGGTTCGGTATCTAGGAGCATTTCTCAAGGAGTGGAGTAAACTCACCTCCATCATTGTACTTTCATACTATGAAATGGAATTAGTTGATGTATGAAAGTACAACCTTGACGGGTCGAGGAACACACTTTGCGAGGGGAGTGATGCAAAGTAAGTGACCATTCATCTGGGGATGGCTAGCATTGCAACACTTCCACATTTCTCGTAGTTAGTTATCCAAAAGGAGGCTAAGTCTACAAAGATGCTAATTGTTTAGACTCTTTTCTTTGCAAGCCAAGTTATTATGATGTATGTTTTGATCCATGTGTAGTGGTGGCGAAAGCCGATCACATCCTAGTGGTTTCTTAACATTGTCTACAACCTTAAATTTACTTTCTTGCTTTTACTTTACTTGCACTTAGTTTAAACAACCAAACCAACTCTTTGATCTAAATACCAACTGTTAAGGAGTTAAATGAAATTCTAACATTTTCTATCTTGTTGATCTTAACAAGATCGTTGTCCTGTGGATTCGACCCTTAACTATACTACGATAAGACTTCCACGTATCCTAGCATATGTGGGTGGAGTTTTTAATCTAGTATAAGCAAGGCTAAACCTAAAATATTTACTATCTTTAGGATTTTTAGTGGTGCACGCAACTCCACGCAAGTGGAAGCTCCATCAGATATCATGGTACATCTTATTGTCCACTTGACTAGGGAAGTGAAAATGTTGGGATCAGTTTTCTTGCATTGGATGTATCCTTTTGAATGATACATGAGCATTTTAAAGGTGATGTTCAAAACCATTATCAGCCTGAAGGGAGTATTATTGAGGGTTATGTGGCGAGAGAGGTTATGGATTTTGTAATGACTTTCTGAGTGGTAATGACGATCCTGTAAATGACAAAAATATTGAGGAGTATTCTGGAAAAGGGATTTTAGGATCACGGATGAAAGTAATCAGTCGTGAGCTGTTGGAACAAGCTCACTTGTATATTTTACACAACATCAACAAAGTGAGTGTTTATATCATGGAACATACCAATTTCATCAAGAAACAATATCCTCAAGCCAATTCAATGTGGATTGCTAGAGAGCATAACTAGACATTTATTAAGTGGTTTGAATATAAAGTCTTACATCAAGTATCTTGAATATAAAGTCTTACATCAAGTATCTCAAACACCAAATAATATTGCTGAAAATATCAAATGCCTCACCTTTAAACCAAAAATGAATGTTATGTCTTATGAAGGGTTTGACATAAATGGGTTCTCATATTACACAAAGTGTCAAGATGATAAGAGCGTCGTCCAAAGGTCACCCTTCAAGCGTCTTCATTGTTTTTTTCTAGTGCAAAAGATAAGAGCCCATATGAATCTAAAATGTCATATTACGGTGTCATTGAAGACATATGGGAGTTTGACTACATAGATTTTAGAATTTCGCATTTAAGTGTAATTGGGTTGATAACACCAAAGGAGTTATAGTGGATGAATTGGGTTTCACATTAGTGAATTTTGAAAAGATTGGCGAGAAGGGTGAGCTATTCATATTGGCATCACAGACAAAAAAAGTATTTTATATCGATGATCCTACAAATGAAAAATGGTCGGTTGTTCTTCATGGTAAAAGATAGTTCATTGAAGATCATATAGATGAAGAAGACTACTATGATAAGTATGATGAATTGAGTCCATTTTCAGTTGGGTTGCCAACATCAGATATTGAAGCTAACGATGACTTATATGTGCGTGGAGATCACACTGAATGAATGTTAATTGATAAAAGATCTCAATATTAGAGGCATGTTTTTATTTTTTAAATGTTAAATGTTAAATGTTTTATATGTTAAATGTTAAATGTTAAATGTTTGATTTTTTTCTAATCAGACTTTCAGATGGCTGACCATGAGTATGATGATCATGATGATGATTATCATGAGGGTGAGGTGTCGCCTCACAATGTAAGTTTTATAATATATCATATATCTAGCTATATATACATCCATTTATAAGTTATATCCTATATGTGTTTTTTTGTCAATTTTTAGGTTGATGATGTACCTCCTAAAAACCTTGTGGCACTTGATGATCAGCAAATTTTTTTAAAAAACAAATCAGGGGCTTCACTATGAAGAACAAGTTACTACAACAAAGGGGAAATGGACCAAAATTGGTTGTGGATTTTGATCTTGTAGGAAATCCAGTTGGGAACTGCAGCTCATTTGTTTCATATCTTGGGGTTCTTACTCACAGGCATTGTAGTGTAAATGCAGAATCTTGGCATTTAGTTTCTAAATTGAAGAAAGACTTAGTATGGAAAGAACTATGTGTGAGATATTATCATTTGCAATTCAATTTTAAAGTTATTTACAATTCTATTTTTTTAGAATACTCTATTAAATATATAAAAATTTGCAGAGTATATTTGAACTAGATGAAATCCTACATCGTAAAAAGGTGATGCAATGTTGTGGGAGGGTCCTAAGGAACTATAGGACAACTCTCAACTGACAATACATATGAGATGTTGATAAGAGGAAGAAGTCAGCCCTTTAGCAATGGAACTACCTACACCCGACTGAGTGGAATGCTTTTGTTTCCAGGAGAAATACTGATGAATTCAAGGTATTAAGCGTCACTCCTGATTTAATTAATATACATTCTTATGAATTCACCTATTTACGGTTGACATTGATTATTACTAACCAATTCAATGTGATTACTAACAAGGCTATGAGTGATGCTCAAAAAGCAAGGCATGCATTGAATGTGCATGACCACACGATGGGTCCAGGTGGATATGCAGCTCTTTGCCAAAAATGATAGACGTCTTCCATTCAACAGCCTACTGATCCTAATACTAAGACTGGTGAGTCCTCTGCTATTACTCCCACACATTTCTATCACCATGATATGTGGATAGCTAGGAGGCAAAATAAAAAAATGTATATAATCAACCCTACAACTGCTGAGACGGCTGCAAAAATGGTAAAATTCAACTCTCAAAGCAATTAGTATCGATTATTGTTATGTTGACTTACCAATTTCTATTGATGATGATTAGAGGGTATGTTGACTTACAAATTTGTATTGATGATGATTAGTGGGATCTTTACGAGCAGAGGAAGAAAGGCTCGTTCATCCCTGAGGGCACAAAGGATGAATTGATAGTTGCTCTTGATAACCCAGAGCATCTTGGACGTGTTAGGGATGTAGGGGCTATAGTGGGCCTAAGAGCGTTCTTTGGGCCATCACAATGCAAACATGCCCAAAAAGGGGAATTTCAAAAGCTGAGGTAACATATTCTTTTTTAGAATGTTATTAGAAAGGGAATTCATGAATCAAAAAGCATTTCTTTTGGTCATGTATAGGTAGATCAGTTAGTTGATATAAATATTAGGTGAGTTACTTGATAAGAGAGTCCAAGAAGCATTGAGCAAGTAGTAGGCATCTCAGTCTGCCACTCCAAAAGTACATGTGGCATGCCGCTCTTCCCCTACAATAGAGGTGGTCGGGAGTGATCCTGTAGAAGTGGTTGGGAGTAATCATGTAGACCCACCACCTAGCAAGTCTGTTGTAAGTATTTTAGTGACATAGTAGCTAGTCTTTTCAAGATGATATGTTTATTTATGTATATAACATACTCTATGTAAATTTGTAGGGGTTTAATCCATTAGTGACATAGTAGCTAGTTTTTTCAAGATGATATGTTTATTTATGTATATAAGATACTCTATGTAAATTTGTAGGGGTTGAAGTGATGTCATCTAAAATGGAAAGAATTCATCGTTGCAGAGGGTGAGGCTTACCCACGCTTTTCAGGGCACATGATTCATGGCACTCCAATACCTGATGGTGCAGTTCGTGTGAGCCCGAGGCTTGTGTTCACTACTTGGAGGCAACATTTATTGCCATATGCCCACTCAGATGCTGACACAGTTGGTGAAGCAGAAGGTGGAGTGATCTTGTAGCCCAAAATGGATGTCATCTATACTGATCATGTATGGTAAATTTACATTATGTTAAGAAAGTATATATGTATATACTTGACAATTGATATGAAATTATATATACAGGACAAAGAGAAGAAACCCTCTACAACTCGTCCTCCTCCACCTCCTCCTCTTCTTGAAGTACATGGTTGGCTTGCAAAGGACCTATAAGACTTGTTCGGTCCTCAATATAGGGGTATGGAAATATGTATAGGCGAGCATCCCAAAAATTGTCCTATGATTGTTTCTATTAAGGAGGAGGCTGTAGGCCAAGCATATGATAATAATATATTTATATAAGATATTTTGGAGTTGTTTACTTTTGCTTGGCTGAATACATCTATGGTAAAACTATGGATATGGTGAGATCTTATTTATATATCTATATACCTTGTTTTATATATGGTGATTTGTTTTCTTATATGTTAGTGCATACATAATTTATGTTTTGCAGCCACTTACATAGGGTATGTACACAATTTTCATTTACCCATGTGGGATTTCTAATTCCATCCTTGATTAGTCATGTACATAAAGACCCTTCATCAGTTACCTTATATTGCTCTATCACTTTTAAATATTTTGGTAAATCAAAGAAGAGCTCGATAATAGCTCCATTCAATGTTGACCAAGTTTACTTTGCTTGTATTTGGACTTAAAAAATTACATTTCATTGTGGATTTTGAGTTATATATTTTTAACTTGCTTATATCTAGTGGTAAACATTGGGAGTTATTGGTTGTTGTCCCCAATACGTTGTCTGCTTATTATCTAGACCCTAAGGGGAAGGAATTAGACAATTCGGGACACACAATGAAAAGGCCATTATTCATGTGAGAAATTTTTTATATTTATATCTGTTATCATCTACTATAATGTTACTATTTAGTAATGCAATTTAATGTGTTACATTAACGTGCAGGTCTTTAAAAGATTTCAAAAAAACTGGAGGAGACATGGGCAAGCAAAAGAAATCATTAGTTTGGGAGAATGTGAAAGTAGTTTCTTGACTCCAATGCATATATTATTTATGTGAACTATGCTTATTTTTATTTATTAACATTTTGTATGATGAAATTTATAATGTGTTGTACAAGACAACGACTGGGTGTGTGCATAGTACGTGATGCGATATATGGACCTAATTGTCAAATATGCTATAGAAGAAATTGAAAACATACAACATGTATTATATATTCTTGATCATCATATATAGTACAGTCTCATTAGATAATATGAAAATATCAAACTTATTAATTATATATATGCGTCATTCACTTTACAGGTATTTAAAACTAATGACTTCACTACATGGGATAGATGTATGTGATCCCTATACGATTGAACAACTAGGTGATATAAGAAAACAATGGGCAAAAGCCTTTGAAAGGGAGGTAATTTTTTATTATAATTGGGGTAGTGATGATGATAAAGAATGACATTTTTAAACTTAATTTGATGTCATAATTATTTAAATATTTGATGACATTGCTAAACTTTGAAATACAAGCTTATATGTACATGTGTGAATGACTTTTTTAATTGTCTTATTGAAATTTGATCTATATACATGTGTGTGAATGTGAAGATGAATGAATGAATGTACTTCTACATGTGTGTGAATGCAAAATTGGTTGAACGAATGGAACTGCAGGTTTGTACATGTGTGTGAATGTGAAAATAGTTGAATGAATGGAACTGTAGGTTTCTACATGTGTGTGAATCATGTGAATGAATTAATTGTGTTTCTACATGTGTGTGAATCACATGATGTATATAATCTTGATCATCTTGTATTATTGTAGGTTTGTGGCTTGTTGTTTAGTTGAAATCAAAAGATGTTATAAACTTACAGTTTAGAACTGAATTGTAGGTTCTGTATCATGTTGACCAGCCGGACAGCAGGCTTGCAAGCTGATAATAAAAAAACATAGTCATTGGTCATTTTAAAAAAAATAGTCACCCAATATCAACGGCGTCGGTTAAGTATAGGAAACTGCCAGGTATGCTTTAACTCGGGCCAATTTTTTTTATTCAAACATGGAGATAAATGTCGGTTACATAATACAAAATCGACGACTATACCAGATTTTTTCCGCTCTATGGTAATAGGCGTCGGTTTTCTAAGACATAACAGATGCCTATGATCCTAATGGTGTCGTTTCTTTTTTCAGTTGTAATCGGGGCCGGATCTATGTCATCCGTTTTAGAACCAATGTTGTATGATTCTACCTTTAGTGACACTCACTTGGGTGTCCCTTGAAAATCGATGTTAAAAACTCATTTTAACCGACGTTAAAAGTGGTATCTGTACTAGTGTTGGTTGGAAGTGATTTTTTTGGTGTGTACCACATCAACGATCATCTTAATCTAGGAGATAAGTTTTGAGGCAGAACTTTTCTCTTAGGCTGCTCCATTATGGATGCTTTGATCAACTAAGTATCAAACCATGTTTTTATTTGGTTCCTTTGGATTGTCGGTTCATTAGAATTCTCTTAGATGTTGAAAAATGCATGCTAATTTTGTTTGTGTTTTATTATTACTTGTGGATTGTTGTATTTTATACTATTTAATGCATGTTAAACACCAATTATATGCAAAAGATGGTTATTAATAATATATCCCTTCATATTCATTATAATTTCAAGAACATCATCAACCGTCAAGATCAAATAAATTTTTTCTTTGTGAATAGGCGATCTTATAAAGATTAGGGTTCAAAAATTAATGAAAAATAATTTATTTTAAAGAGAAGTAGATTCATTTAGTTTATTTTGCAAATATAATCATGACGTGTAATGAGTTACTACCATTACTACAAACGTCAACTTTGGTTTTCCATTTCAAATTGTATCAAGATAGTGTCGATCTCCTTTTGTTTTGAATGTCGACCACCTTAGATTAAGGTAGATTTCACATGGATTCAGGTGAAATTTCATACCCCCATACCCACTAATAAATACCCTTCATACATGTCATGGGCACATTATTTTCATGCCCACATATCCGCTTATCCTTATACCTGCATAACTGCTACATGAAGGGTACAATATCCAGTATATGTATAGCCATACCTGCATAACTGCTTATCTATTTAAATGTAATAATATGTGTACACATAAGGATAATATATTCACTTATACATTGGATTACGTACATACATGCTCAGAAAAATGTTAAATACAAATACCACCAGCAAATATAAAAGAACGCATATACATGCCTATTCATTGTCATAGAAAACACATGCCTAAACAAAAATATATTCATTTATATTAACACAAAATAAAATCACAGAGAATTATACACACACATCTCAGTGACATACAAGTGTACATGCATTTAATTGTAAAACATAATTTCATAATATGTGCACGTACATACTACAAGTATACACATACACACATATGTGTAAATATACATACTCATAGTACAAATGTACATCTTCATATACATCAGTATATAAATTTCAACACAAGTTCTTTACATAAACACATGTCTATCAATAGATGTGTATATAAATAAACATAAGCACATCATACACATGAAAATATATATAGAAATGGATTTAAACTTCAATATAAAGGAGACATTTACCCATGTATATGTACACATACATATACATATGCAAATGTATAAGTATAAATATTTTAGTTTGTGAAACAATAAATTATTCCACTAAATAATTAAGTAATTCATATTAATTTTTACACAACCAATGTAAATATTAGTCTCCCATTAATAAAATTATTGCACATTTAGATGATAACATGTTGCATACCCGCATAACAACCCATATACCCGTTGTTTTGATGGGTATAAGTATGATGCAAGTACCCATAACCATACATGCTTATCTAAATAAGAAAAATTATGGGTATAGAAATCCACATCATTCCTTACTCATTATATACCCCCAGTCAATAGACAAGTTTATGAATCATGGTTAGGAAAATAATTAAAAGCTATGTCTATATCCCTATATGAAAGAAGAGTCTACCAGCCTATTTTCCTGTTCATCGGTGCATGATATCTGCTTGCTTGACTATTATATTTGTTTTGATGGAGAGGACTAGCTAAGCATTATGGTAACTTATCCAATGACGAATCTCTCATGCTCACAGTGAACTCGACAGCTAGACTTGTCAAATTGGGTCAAAATTCGTGGGTACCCATGGGTCGACCCGTTTAAGTTGATTTTCGGTGATGAAATTTTCCACCCGCTAGAAATCACCCAAACTCATACCACTCGTTTATTTAGCGGGTTTTGTGGGTGACCTCCAGGCACCCGTGGGTACCCATTTAGCTAAAGTAAATATATTAATATAAATATAATACATATACGACTCTTTACATATTGCACCCAAGCAACTCAATTGGTGATGTTTAATGTATATGATTTAAAGAGAAACTCTACATGTATTGATTGATATCCTATCAATGGTTTATACTAATGAAATAAAGTAATTATCTTCTATATTGTCATTCATGTTGATGGATATATAATGTAATTTATATTTTATATTTAGTCCCAATAATTATATTCTCTTTTTATTCACTTTATCCAATAGATAATAATATGATAATTTAAGATTATGAGATATAGTATTGTTATGGTAATATATTATTCTATTTGTAAATTTTATTTTCTTTAATTATACATTGTAGCAACAATTGTTTTTTTTATCTCTTACAACTTATTTCAAAATAACATAATAGATAATACATTGCGTTTGACACAAAAAGTAGTGAAAGGTTGCTCTCATTTTGTTGTGTTAACATAAGAAATTATTAATGAATTATTTTACTTTTTATTTTAAAGTATAATCTAGAAATATCTTTTTATTGTACAATCGTTGGGTTGAATTTGAGTATGATACTTCTCCACCCATTTAATATTGCATCTTTTTAACCCGCACTCGTGAGACCCAAGCCCACAATGACCTAATCCAAACCCAACCCATACACTCGTTGGACAGGTCTATCAGTAGCTTGGTTATTATATAACTTTTATTAAAACTCTTGGGCGTCTGTCTCTTAGGGTTTGATCTGAGCGACGGTGATTTCAGGTTTCCCTCACCACTGAGGTGACTCTCTCTTGTCTTTGTAGGTTCCCTCTGCGCTATGGTGGATGATCTTGTGGAGAGATACGCGACACTCATGATTCAGGAGGAAGAGGAGAATGACATACTGGATCTAAAGGAAATGGAGGTTAGAGTCGGCAACAAACACATCGACCTTGTGTTGGTTGGATGTTTGATGATGAGCAGACTATATAACTTCCTAGCCTTCAAGCGGATGATGATCAACGTCCGGTCGTTGTAGAAAGAGGTGAGCTTTCGACAAATCTCAAACTTCGATAACCACCTATTGGTGGCTAGAGAGATCAAGGCAGAGGATATCTCATCAGAAATTGTACTCAATCTATGTCAATTCTGGTTTAGGCTCTACAACATGTCGCTTGGCTACAGATCCGAAGAGGCGATCAAGACAATTGTAGGTAAAATTGGTCGCATGATCGCGATGGACAGGCGCGACCTAGGTTGGGGTGTTTCATGCCATGCTCGTATGGAGATCAACGTAACGAAGCCAATTCGATAGAAACAGAAGATCTGTGATAAGGAAGGGAACGTGGTTGTCATAGAGATTAGGTATGAGAGGTTTCCAACCTTCTATTACCTTAGTGGCATCATTGGACACCTGGAGAAGGATTGCATGGAGGACGAGGAAAACGAGGTCGGGGAGTTGAATCTGAGATTGTGGGGTCCCTAGATAAAGGCTTCCCCTATGAAGAGGTGAAACATGCTGATAAAAGAGGAGTTGTTCGAAAGAGAGAGTGCGAGTAGAGAGCTCTGGTTCACAACCAAACCCACCTCTTCACGTTCAACATCTGACAGCCAGTCATTTCGGCCCGAAGCAATAAGGGGGGCTTCTGGTGATCTCAATGGAGTTCAAGAAAGGATGGAGGAGGAAGGGGAATCAGTCTACTTAGTAACCCTCCAAGAAATGGATAATATCTTCACCAAGAGGGTCGACACAGAGGGGGTCGACTTCAGGTTGATGGAGGGAGCTAAGACTGCCAATGTAGCAGAGGTCAGTCTTAACCAGGGGAAGTCGTAGACAAAGCCAGTGGGGATTGACAAGCATACAGGAGACACGTCGGGGAGGAGCCAAGCAGTACAAGGGATAGGGTTGCAACAGTCGAAGACAGCGCAACAGGATGTAACCGAGGACTCTTTCTCAATCCAGGCACAGGCTCAGTATGTGTAGCATAACCAGGAGAGAACAGAAGTAGTGGATATGCATGGGGTCGAATTGGAGGAACCGGTGAGGGTAAACTCAGTTTTGGAGAAGACCGACCTACCACAGGAGAATTGCACCATCAGTTTGGGGAACTGCCTAAGGAAGAAAGTGGCTGGGAAGGGGAGCAAACATAGAAGATTCACGAGGTTGGGGACAAGGCAGGTGAGAGGAGAAGAAAAGGGGAAGGGGAAGGGGTTGGGTTTTTTGGGCGGGAAAAGAACAAGATCTTTAGCAGATGGAGGGCAGACAGAGGAAGGAGGGTCCTGGGAAAAGGGAGGGAAGCATATGAAAGGCGGGGTTCACTTTGTAACAAATCTCACAAAAGTAGTGGGCACTGGGGAGGACCAGTCTCATGAAGGGCAACGAAAACCTTATACTGGAACGTCCAAGGTCTAGGCCGCCCTAGGACGGTAGACTCACTCTGGAGGAGATGATGGAGAGAGTTGCCTGACAAAGTTTTCATCATAGAAACTATGTGCAGGAGTGGAGATCAGGAGGCTACCAGGAGGAGATGCGGCTTCGATTCCAGTTTTGGGGTCGATAGTAGAGGAAGGTCGGGGGGTTTGGGTTTGTGGTGGAGAGGGAATGATGTCATGGTTAAATCCTACTCAGATCATCATATATGCGCAGAGGTTGGGACTTCAGACAGTAATGAGTGCTTCTGTTTCATAGGTATATACGGCTAGGAAGCAATTCAGGACAGAAGGAACACATGGCAGTTGATGGAGGACCTTTGTGCTCAATCTAGTTGGCCAAAACTTTTTTGTGGGGATTTCAATGAGATTACAGCAGCGGCGGAGAAGCAAGGGGGACAACCAGAAGCGAGTGGCATATGCACAATTTCTGAGAAGCTATTGACAGATGCCAGCTAGTGGACTTGGGCTTCACAGGGAACAAGTTCACTTGCAAAAGAGGTATACATGCTGATAATCTGATTCTGGAAAGACTGGACCGCTTCCTGGCAGACAGGAGATGGTGTGATATTTTTAATACAAGGAAGGTAAAAAAATTCTCGATTTATAATTCAGACCATGGCCAAATTCTCCTGTGTGCAGAAAGTAGAAGACATGGAGGGGAACATGATGAGAAATGGTTCAGATTTGAAACATTATGGCATTCATCTCTAGAGTGCAAGGAGGTGGTGGTTCAGGCATGGAATAGCAGTCAGTTTTTGGGACTACAGGGGCAGACTAAAAATTGCACAGAGAAGTCAGTTGGGTGGGTGGCGGAAAATTTTGGTTACATCAAAAAGAGAATACAGAAGGATGAAAGCGAGCTGGTTAGAGCCCAAAAGCGTCCCCCTTCACATGATATGCTACATGAATGTAATTCTTTAGAAAAAGAGCTACAGGAACTTCAAAGATTAGAAGAAAGTTTTTGGTTGGTACAAGCTAGAACCAACGAGATGAGGGATGGGGACAAGAACATGAAATACTTCCACCACAAGGCTAGTCAAAGGAAGAGACATAATACTATAGATGGTCTATACAAGGACGATGGCAGTTGGCACACAAATCTGGACACAATTGTTGATATCATCTCATCATACTATAATTGCCTCTTTTCTAGTTCCCATCTGACTGATATTGAGGTCTTTCTGGAGGACATGACAAGGGTTTTCCTAGAGACAGAGCAGGCTTCTCTTGATTGGATCCCCACGGAAGGGGAGGTGTGGCTATCTCTACAACAGATGCATCCAAACAAAGCTCCAAGACCTGGCGGTATGAAAGCGGTCTTCTACCAAAAATTCTTGGATGTGGTGAAGCATAGTTTGCTATATTTTATTACAAAATGGCTGTGTGGTGAGACGAGTTTGAAGGAGATAAATTATATTGACATTTTTCTCATCCCCAAGATGAACAACCCAATCCGGATTACGAAATATCATCCTATCAGCCTATGCAATGTTGCTTACAAAATTATTACTAAGGTACTGGCTAATAGAATTAAGCCCCTGATGAATGTGATGATCTCGGAGAATCAAAGTATTTTTATAGGAGGAAGAATGATAACATATAATTCTCTGGTTGTATATGAGCTTTTTTAACACAATGAAACATTGGAAGAAGGGAAAGGAGGGTTTAATGGCGTTTAAACTAAATATGAGCAATGTAAGGCCCCTAAACTTGCTTAATGAGTTGAATATGCTTAATTATCATAATTGAATTATTATAACCTTAATATAACCTTGTTATATGCTTTTAAATCATAATACAAGCTTAAGTCTCAAATTTGGTCCAATTTAGACAATGTTTGAGCAAGTTATGCAATTTTATGCACATTTTGGACTTTTCTACAATTTACCCAATTGAGAGGTTTTATTTGCAATTTATCACTTGCATTATGTTATTTGGATATTCTCTCATCATTCTTGAGATTTTTGAGCCATTGGGAGCCTATGTAAACCTTGGTTGGAAGGAGTTTTCCTCAAGGGTATTTTAGGATTTACCCCTTCATGGATGAGCTACCTTTAGTAGCTATCAACTAATGAATGATTTTTTTTGCTTGGAGATTCAAGAAACTAGGGATAATAATGTCTCTATGGATGGTGAGGGAGATGCTTTTGTGTGTGCTTGTATATTCTTAATAGTTTAAGGCCATGGACATTTGGAAAGATACTAGAACTTCAACTTTTTCTTTTTCTTTATCTTAAAGTTTCATATACTTATCCCTAAGCACCAAAATGAGCCATTTTCTCTCCACCACTTCCCTCCTTCTACAAACCTCATTCTCCCTCTGTGCTTCTATGAATTCCCTATCCAAGGAAGAAGAAAGAGGAGATCTTCTTGGAAAAAGAATCTAGGGTTGCAATTGACTTCCTTTTTGGGTTTGAAAAGCTTCATTCTAGTGATCTTGACCTAAAAGTGTCACACCCCGATCTCACACTAACCACTAATCACGAGATTAGGGTGCGACGGAGGGATTATCACATAAACAAATCATTGAGAACTTTTTCTTTTTAAAACCTCGTAATGATATCCGGATTATTGTTGTAAACTAAAACATAATAAACTATTGCGGAAGCATTTCAATTAAACTGGTTAGAGAACATAAACAGAGTTTACAACATGTAACATTTTTTTAACAGAAAGTAAAACATAACAGTTAATTTACATCTTTTACTCATTCGCCATACATACTCTCTCTCACCCACACCATGTCCCAAGGACCGAGGGGAAAGGATTAAGAGACCTCTAACTAAACTAACTACATATACCTTCTACTGCCAAAAACTAGGATGGAAAGATCCTTCAGATTCTTGATGCTGTTGTTGACCTGAAAATGTTTTGAGTAGAGGTATGAGCCTACTCGCTCAGTGAATAGCATTTCATTTGGCTATCACTAAACAACTCATCAGGTTTATAAAATTGAAATAAACATAAATACAATACAAGCAGGGCAGTTCTAATGTCATAGCAGATTACAGAATATAATCGCATTTCTATGCAACAACAGATAATTTAAACAAATAAACAGATATAATGAATTGACACAAAAGTTCGGATATATTAATTTACTGTGATCCTATATGATTACATATTTATATTATTATGCCCCAAACATATGCAGCGCACTCTACATATGAAGATCTGTAGCGAACTACGATCCCACCGTACAAGACTTAGCGACACACCCGGGAAATGCTAAGTCTGATTGTCTGTCCTGGTCTGCACATGACTCTCAGGCGCACAAGGGCCTCAGGCGCACAAGGGCCTGTCTGCACTAACTCTGAGTGCTCTGGACTCCTCCCGCAACCTGTAGTGCACAGTCGGAGGGTTTGGGTTACCACCGTGACACACGCACGGATTATTGTTGAATAACCCCTATTTACTCCAGTGCCACTGTGACACACACACGGATTATTGTTGAACACTGTCTCTCTGCCCTCGTGCCACCGTGACACACGCACGGATTATTATTGAACACGAGCCACCGATCATCTAGGCACAAGGCTAGATCGATCGTTTCCCCCCAAAGGTACAGACCGCGCAATGGGGTTCTACGGTGTTGGGGCACCTAAGTCTATTAACTGATTAACATATAAACATTCAAACAGGAAAATCACATTTACTGATTTCATATCAGATCACAATACACTATCATTCTAAACCGACAGAGCAATATATTTCAAATCTTTGTAATTTCTGAGAAATTCTCATACCATGCATTCAGGCAAATTAGAAATGCATAAATAACCCAACTTATTTCAGTTTGGCACATAAATAGCGAATTTACACAATTGAACATCTTATTGCACAAATTAAAGAAATTTACTTCACATATGAGAATCATACTCAACAATTATCAATTCTCTAAAATTCTCGAAAAACGTGCACATTAACCCAAATCCTGGAATTAAGAGTTAATTACATATCACAATACAATTTAATAACAATACTTGAGAATTTCTGGTAATATTTCAGAGAAATGTGCCATTTCATGTAAATATCAATTTACACATATTAACGTCAAAAGATATATGCAATTAGGGTTTTCATGCATATTTTATTTATTCATATCAACTTTGAAATCGTACATCTGATAATTTATCAGAAATCTTCATTGTCTGGGTTCATACCCAAATCATACCATTTTCAGACATGAATTTCTAATTTCAACATTCAAATGAGCAATTTAGGTTCCAATGAACCATATAAATCTACTGATTCAATCCATACTGTTCAAATGCTAAATTTAATCATCTAACAGTGTCTAGAAGCATTTTATGAACTAAAAAGGTCGGGCGACGCCAAACGCTGCCCGACGCCTGATAACGCCTGTTATCAGCATAATTCACGCACAAAACAGAAAATATTCGAACGCCTGAGTTTATTAATGATAAATAAATGAAATCCTACTCACCGCGTTTCGAACTGTCCGGGTTCGTCCGGAAATGTGTCTAGGGCCTATTTCCGGGCAGAATTCTATTGTCTTCTTCCTTTGATTTAGCTTCTTATTGTTCCTATTTACGAACTGGATGCAACAGGAGCTTCACGTTCAACTGAAATCCTTGGCTGGGTGTTGCTCCAGGGCCAAATTGGCGGCAGGTTCTTGTTTAGACCTCCTAGCCGAGGTCCATAGCATAGATTTGAAGTGTTAGCCGCCCCAAAGTAGCCTCCTCCTGACCAAGCAAAGCAGCCGTAAAGCTGTTGTACTTGCCGCTGGCCACAGGTGCTAGGCGGCTGGCTTGGTAAGCTAGAGGAGGAAAGGAAAGAAGAGGTAGGGAGTAGAGGAGGAAGAAAGGAAGAAGAGAAAAAGGAATATCTACTGGAATCGGAGAAAAAGAGAAATCGCCTCAAGCTGCTTCTCTGGTGCAGAGGTCGGCTCTGTGCGCCGCTCCCACTATTTCCAAAACAACGGATAAGCGAGAGAAGAAGAAAAGAAAACTTATAAAGAAAAACTTTTGGAAAAATTGCAATTTTGACCCTGGAATCGGAAAAGGTCATAACTATTGACTCGAAGGTTCAAATCAGGTGATTTCTTTTGCATCTTTTCAAGAATGAGGCCCACTACACTCCTAAGGCATGAAAACATGCTAATGAAACTGTTTTAATGATTCAAAATTCCAATTACATCCAATTATTACTTTACTCAAATTAATCATCTTAATTATGCACTAATTGATCTTATGTGCTTAATTCAACTAAATCAAATTAATGATTCACTAACCACATCATAAACACATATGTTAACTCAAATAACTTTAATTAGGCTCAAATCATAATGCTTACCAATAAACTTTGGAACGGGTCATAACAAAAAGAGTAAATATCACCTTATTTACTCCGTTTATTCCTTTGTTATCTTTCCTCCTACCTTTCTCCAGGTCGGAACCTTGTTGTTCCATGGTAGAAATTGCTCTAAAGCTCTAAAACCCTACCTTTCTTGCTCCTTATGCTTAGGGTTTGCTCATTTGATGAAGAAAGGTGCTAGATGGATGAGTTCACAGCTTATTCTTGGATCTTCTATCCTACTTGCTCATGTTTTATTCTGTATGGGAGTTTATCTTCTAATTAGAGACAATTTGTATAACTTGCTCCATGTTTATTGCTTACCATAAGCTTTCTTGCTCATGTTCTTGCTTGAAAATGATGATCCATGCACTAAAAATCTATGCTTGACTTGGATTTCAATTTTTATAATGTTCCCTATTCTGATTTCAGTTCTAGATGAATCTATGATCATGTGTATGTTATTCTTAAGGTATAATATGACTTGTATCGGGTTGGTTTGACAACCTATGGTGCTAAGCACCTATCAACCAATTGTCAATTTTAGGGTTTAAAGCCGATTTCTTCTAAAAATCCATGACCCGATGGTGGTACCATTGCAACAACCCTATGGTGTTGTATTCATGACAACTAATGGTGGTAACCAAGGGTGTCAACTGACGTTCACCCTTTAGGTCAGGTGTTGGCCTAATTAGAAGCTTGGTGATTAACAAATAAGTACCCTAATGATGCTATCAATCAATGGTGAAATTAGTTTGATGTTCCATGGTGATTAATGAATATAATGTTGATCTAACAACCTATGGTGACTTAATGGTCACTACTGATGGTGGATCAGGTTTCCACAACCTATGGTGAGATAAGCATGTAGTTGTAGCATCAATTAAGCCTTAAGCCAATGGTTTCTTGGGTCATTTGATGCAATGGTTGGACCTATACTCCAATTGATGGTTTTAATATATGAACTTGCCCTAATGGTTAAGATCTAATGTTTATTCCTCCAATAAAGTGGAATGATGGCTAATGTAATATGTTGGTCGTAATAATGTGATTTATATGGTTTCCTTTATATGATCAACTTAAGGAGCTTACTTGCTGACAATGGATGGCTTGTTTTAAATGAACATTCGATTGTGGGTTTTAACCTACTCTCAATGGAACTTTTTGTGTTGTTAATCAAGGGATGTCTAGGGTTAGATGGTGACTCTTTCTAGAGCACAATCAAGGACTTCATTGGCGGTTTATCTAAGGTGTTTACTTATGTAAGCAACCAATGGTCTTACCTTTTAAACATCCAATGGTTCTTGGTGACATAGTGGTATGGAGATATGGGTTGAAAGATGATGGAACAAATGCAGGGTTACCCTTAATAAGGTAGTATTACCTATTCACTCATATGAATAGAAGGGATGATAATCATATTGTGTTGATATGTAACCCTAATGAGGTATAGCTTGTTATACCTAGCTTTAATATAACTAAATCATGGTAATTGGGTATGAATAGTCCTTGAATGACTAGTACAATCATGGAATACTATGTTACTATTGTTGAAACCCCAGTATGCTATAATCTGATGGTTATACCTTGATTTATGTGTGGGTTCATACTTGAGAATGGTATGGAATGTTATGGTGATGCTTCACGTTATGTATCCATGATCCAATAGGGATGATGTGAGTTAGGGTTTGGGTATGAGTGTTGATTAGTAACATTAATATAATTTATCATGTTGAACCTAACTCTAATGCAAATAGATAAATATAAGTATTCATGTTTAACATTCTTATATGATGGAATGATGGTGGAATAACCTCCTTCATATGATCATAACCTTAATATGTTAATTGGTGGTTATCATAGTCACATGGTTGATACTTTCTTATGCTTAACATGTGCATGATGAATATGATGATGCTTAATCATATCTAGATTCCTTGCATGTTGATGTAATAAAGGAATGTTCTTAATTCTAATATAACCCTGCTATGATTGTCTATGAATATCTCCTAGCTCATTAATGCAATATTGCACTGATCTATTGTATTATATGTAAGTGGTGTTGTTGAGCCTTGTTATAAGGCATTCAAAGATAATGATGATCTTGCAGGGAATAGTATGATGGTCTTAATTACCTTTGGGCATGTTTGTGCCCTGAATGAGGTGTAATCCTCTTGTGTTGATAAGGGTTGATACCCTCTGATATTGTGAAAAGGATTTATATCTTGTGATAGTATGATTGTAACATCCCTGACATGGGTTATGTACTAACCCTAGGTGTTTTGCCTAATAAAGTTGATTAGATGCTTGCTCTTATCTTTTGAAAAGTAATTAATGCTTTTGAGGAACTTATATTTCAATTCCAATCCTTTTTTTATTAATGTTGAAACATTATTTTGTTACTTTTGGACTAAAGTGCAAATTACCCAAGTTGAAGGGTTAACTTGCAAATTGCACATGATAAGATGTTCCTCTGATGTTGAGACATCATAAGAATGAATATGATGTAATGATATGGTTTCCACAAGCTTGGGCACCAAGATAAAGCTTGTAGAGTAATGCTTGTGCATTAAACCTAGTTTTGGTGTAATGTGCAAATTACCCAAAACCCAGGGTTCAATATGCAAAATACCACCTCTAGATGGTCTCTCATGTTTCTTGGCATCAAGTAGAGCAATTAAAATGATAGGGGCACCTCATTTGAATTATCTTGGAGGAGAGAGAATCTTGACATTAAAATAATCAAGATTTAAGCATAAATGGAACTTTAATTTAATTTAATACAAAAAGAAATAAATTAATTAAGGAGCCCTTTAACCAAAAGTTGAAGGATGTGTTTGCAATAGTGTTGGATGAGCTTGTGCCTTTCTATGGCACAAAAAGATCTTGGTTGAGTGGAAGCCACTCACATTATCATAATAAAAAGTAATATCCACTAAAGGTTGGATATTAATATAAAACTCTTTAAGGTGCTTAATTTCTTTTCCATTAATTCTTGGATAATGGAGAGGTTTTGCAATAACATGAAGGTGGCTTCGTGGCCAAGAAATGGAGGGGGATTTGATGGAAATTATTTTAGAATTTAAAGAAAACAATCCCATTTTCTCTTTCCTTGAAAATCCCTTATGTATATCTTTTTCCAATACACATAAGGATCGTTTCCTTAGTTTTTCTTTCCTCACTTTGCTTTGGCCGACCAAGGGAGAGCTCAGGAGCAGGAGAAGGACGACCACAACCTGTTGGTGAGTTTTGATCATCTTCTACCTCGAATTCATGGTGGAAACCCTAAAACAATGCTTAATTATTGATTTTCTTCACCCGATTTCCAATTCTAGCCAACTTGCACATCCAAAAGCTCAAGGACAAACCTTGGCCAGTTGCTAGAACTCCATCCACAATTATAGCCATGGAGCTTGGAGCTTGGGATAAGTTCTATAGGTGGGTTTTATAACTCAAACCCTTAAGCATTAGTATTGCACTCCTTTCTTCAATGATCGTTGGTTACTTTCTTCTTTTTGGTATTCTTTTGATTCATTACTGAAGTTTCGGTGAAGAACAGCAGCAGTTCTTGGTTGAACGGAGGAATATGATGATGACATCATCTTATATGTTTATCCAAAGAAAAATCCCAGGTCAAACGGTCTCATTAGTTGCTTAAACGGTTTCCCAAACCGTTTGGGAGTAAACGGTTTCAAACCGTTTGGAATGAAACGGTTTCACCCGAACCGCATGGAAGCAAATGGTTTAAGACCGTTTGGTGATGTTGAATAGGGTTGACCATTTGGGGATTTGTTCATAATGATCTAGGTTGATGACCCATCAAATATATTTGATTATCTCCAATTGGTTCAAAAGTTGAAGGTCAATCAATCACCAAAACCCTAATCGGGTTAAGTGCTGATTTCCAATCTAATTAAGTTTGAAACTTGGGTTGATTGACCCAAACGGTTTCAAAACCATTTGGGGATCACCCAAACGGTCTCAAGACTGTTTTTTGATCACCCAAGACCGTCTAGAGGTGTAGGTTTAGGTATGGTTGAGCAATTGAAGATCCAAAAGTATTAAGTTGAAGTATAACCAATTGTTGATTTGGTGATCAATCCAATGATCCAAACCCTAATTGGATGACTTGGATTTGAGTGATGAGATGGGAAAATGGTCTCAAGACCGTTTGGAGGTCATCCAAATGACCTCAAGACCGTTTGGGGTCAGTGCATGTTCAATTTGGATGATGGTCCAATAGTTTTAAAGCAACTAGACTCACATTGGTTAATGTTGAAGGATCATCGATTCCAAACCCTAATCCAATTGATTCAAACCCTAATTTATTATCAATTGAGGGTCAATTGAGGGTCAAATCAGTTGAAGGATGACCTAATTAACTCAATTGAAGTATGGTGATAGGTCCAATTGAAGATTGGTTACATGAATTCAATGATTGAAGGAATCAACATTGAGAACCGTAAATCGATTTGATAGGTTGAGACCATAATTGATCCAAGCGGTTTTGAGGAGGTTTGGACCAAATGGTCTCAAGACCGTTTGGGACCAAACGATCCCAAACCGGTTGAGTTCATGCGGTTTCAAAACTTCACTTTAGTAAACGGTTTCAAATCTTACTTTAGTAAACGATCTTGAGGGTCACCTTTAGTAAACGGTTTCAAGTGACCACCTCTAGCAAACGGTTTCAAAGACTACCTTTACTAAACGGTTTCAAGTATGTAACCAAGACCTATTGGAGGTCATTTGAGAAAGACGGTTTGAGATCTGATTTGGTCAAGACCATTTGGGGTCTAAGTGATCAAGACCGTTTGGTGGTCAATTAACCAAAACCGCATGGATATCTAAAGTGGATAAAGGACAAATTGATTAATTGACTAATACATGATGTAATCAAAGATGATTATGGTAATTGTATCTTAATGGGATAAGGTGATTACTTCCTTTGCATGAATAAGCTTTAATGATCACGGTGATAGTGACATAACTTATGATGTCAATTCTTCTCTTTCATGTTGAGTTGACTTAGCCTAATCAAGGCTGATGCAAACATCATCTTATAGAAGATGAGAGAGAAGACTTCCTACATGAATGTTAATCATGTAATGGACTTTTATTATAGATGCATGTCTAATTAGGGTATGATCCATGATAGTGAGATCATGAAACCCTAATTATGAAGGTTAATGAATCACAACCCTAACTGAGGGTATTAATGGAAGTAATCCTAATACATGGTGATGGTATGATCTTAATTCATAGTGATGACATGATAAACCTTAATTCAAGGTACTTTGATGATCACTCCTACTTGGGGTGAATAGTAAACCCTAATTGTGGTTTATTGAACGTAAACCCTAATCTAGGGTGATGTGATGTGAATAGTAAACCCTAATCTAGGGTGATGTGATGTGAATAGGAAATCCTAATCTAGGGTGATGTGATGTGAATAGTAAACCCTAATCTAGGGTGATGTGAGGTGAATAGTAAACCCTAACTGTTGGTTGTTGAACATGAACCCTAATCAAGGGTAATGCAATGTGAATAGTAAAACCTAATTCTAAATAAGGTAAATAGAAGTGTGAAACCCTAATTTTGGGTTATGCTTTATAGCATGAAGCTCTAAGGTTGGATAATGAAATGATAAGTCATTGATCCTAATTGAGCTAAGGGGATGATAAACCCTAATTGAAATGAAAAGGGAAACCATAACCCTGGTATAGGCATAGTGGTGTAACCCATGAATAGTGATGTTATAATTGTTTTGCAATGTGCTGATATGAAATTGATGTATTTGTTATCATCTGTACTAATCATGCAGGTTTTATGAAATTTGAACATAGCCAGGTATGAGCTATGATGCTTTGTTTATTAAAAGTACTTTATGAGCCTTGTGAGCAAGGAAATGCTTTGTTGCCTAGTGAAAGGTAACCAAAGAGATTGATAGGCTGTAAGAGCCATGTGTAATACCTACATTGCAATTATCATGTTTACACTGTCAGATGACTTGATGGCATTAAGTTACCTATTAAAGTGGTAACAAGTGTTTTGATAATCTAAGGGTTTGAACACCCACATTCTTGAATCATGATGATGAGATGATAAGGGATTGAGACCCCAATGTTAATAAAGCTGTGAAATGAACTTGATGGAAATAGTACTCTTTCTTTATAGCAATGGTTATAAAGATTTATGTTTGAAAACATGCCTGATGCTAAAAGAATGTTGTAATATACTTAAACAATCAAGTGAAATGATATCATGTAGAGCCCTGACCATAGATCCATCATCGTCAGTAGTTGGGTGATGGTGAAACAGGTTTTCCTAAGGGAACTCCTGGAGAGCATACTTTTGAGTATGTGGGGGTTATGGGCGTGAATATCCTTACACCCTAATGGAGGAATTGATGTGAGATAAACATTAAATCTCTCAATCCTTCATTATATGTATATGCGGGGATGATGTATCACTAATCTCCCGATGATGATGTTAATGCCAAATCGATGTGAGATAAATAAGAAATCTCTCGATTGTGAAGAGAGTACAGCATGCCACTGTAACTCTAATAGTGAAGTTGTTAGCATACCCTGGAAAGCTATTTTGGCAGAGACACAAGATGTCCTGCATGTTGTTCCTCACACTGACTGAGGAGGATGAGGTCATAGAAATCCAGCTCTTCTAGTGACCTATGTATGGTACCGATTTCAATTTCACGATGGTCGGTTGGAGTATGAGCGGTATACCTCATCTCCTCAGGGCATAAGTATGTTTGAAAAATGTAATCAGTCGTGTAGCATATTTGCTTAAGGTTGACTACGAGAAACAATGATTGATGATACATTGTTTATTATGTTCTAGATGGATAAATGATATACATGTTCTTCATATTCCTTATTGAATAAATGAAATGTTGTTATTCAAGTTATAATTAAAATGAACTACATAGAGAATACTGCTCTACATAGTCAATCAATGATTTACCTGCTGCTGAATATTTATAATTCTACTGCTCAGTGTTATTCTATTATCAGCAATAACAATGTTTCTGGCGGAGAGTTATATTTCTCGTTGGGGCAATTTTTCAATTGTCCCACCCCCCGTGGGATTCAACTTTTTAGGTAGACGTCGAGGAAGAATAAATCCTTCAGTGGGTGAGTAGCAACAACAGCCACAGCAGCAGCAGCAACAGCAAGGACAGCAGTGATCCACAGGTGGAGACACTGTCTGATAGGTTCTATATATAGAGAGTCCTATGTGTTGTCTATGTACTCTCAGGTCCTAGGAGTCGGTAGATGGTTTGATATAGATCTGATATTTTTGGCTTGATGCCTCGAGATCTTGTATACTGCTTATGTACAGTTTAACAGGGCAGTCAATATTTTGTGACTCTCGAGATGAGATGATACAGAGATGTACTGATGAATCAGAATATAAATAACTTACTTTGGTTCTTTATGAATGAGTTCTATAGTTTGTAGATCTCATTGCAAAAAGTTTTAATTTTTAGTGATTTTCAGTAATTCCACTGTTAACGACCGCTTCCACATTAGTTAATCTTGTTTTCGTGAGTGGTTCGTCACAATTTAGTGGTATCAGAGCTCTAGGTTCGCTGAGTCTACAGAGACATAGGACTAGGGTTGTTGAGTCTGTTCTAGTGTCTTCTAGTATATCTAATAGTGTCTTCTGCTCATATAGGAGGAGGAGAAAAACTAAAGATGTTTGGATCACATGATGAACATGTTGCTGAAAGTAGTGTCACTGCACCCGGAGGAGGTGCAAGAGACCAAGGAAGGGAGGAGCCTGTGCCTGAACCACCCCAGCTCAATCAAGCTGACATGGGGAACCCAGCCTTCCAAGCCATGTTTGGGCAGTTTATAACTGCCATGATGCATATGAATGATAGAATGCCCATACCTGCACCTAGGGCACCTGCCCAAGATGTAAGACAAGGAATCGGCAAGACATTTGAACGACTACGCCGGGTTGGAACCACAGAATATGCTGGGACAACTGGCCCAGCAGATGCTGACATGTGGCTAACCAAACTAGAGAAGGCCTTTAGAATCCTTAACATCCCAGAAGCTGAGAAGGTTAGACATGTTGTGTACCTTCTTAAGGGGAGTGCTGGTCACTGGTGGACCATAGAGGAGGGGAAAAGGCCAAGTGTGGAGATTGTATGGGAAGTATTTCGACGAGAGTTTGTCAACAGATACTTTCCTAAGACGTTCTTGGATGAGAAAATCTCTCAGTTTGAGAGATTAAGGTAAGGACCAATGAACATTAGCGAGTACGAGGCTAAGTTCATGGAGCTTTTGTGGTTCTGTCCGCATATGGCAACCATCGATGAAGAAAGGATTAGGCATTTTGAGAAGGGGTTAAACGCTGAGTTGACCACCCCTGTGTCTGCTCTAGAGAATAGGGAAAGATTTGTTACTTTTGTGGAGTCTGTCATAAGGATAGAGAGGTCTGTGACAGAGAAGCGACAGGCCAAGAACAAGAAGATGTACCCCCCAGTTCCAAGGATCCTCATCCAAAGGTTTCAAGAAACTGAGGTTTTCCGTGCCTACACCACCACCTAGATTCAGTACCCAGACACAGTGGACGTTAAATAGGGGTAGAGGAAGAAGTTTACCACCAGAAGGAGCTCACAGCTCAGCATCTGTGTCAGTTACAGGACCATCCAGACCACAGCAGGGGATCAGAAGTTGTTTCATATGTAAAAAGATGGGGCATATGATGAAGGATTGCAAAGCCCGAGAGGCAAGTATGACTCAACCCCAGAGGCAGAGTCAGAAAGGTTCTCAAAGGAGACAGTTTCCGGGTGGCGTTAGAGGACGTGGACAAGTGTCCCAAGCTGGATCATCGGCACCCAATCATCGAGCACCGAATCAACCACAAGTGACAGCAAGATTCTATGCGATGAATCCACCTGATGCAGTGATCAACCCTCGGGTTGTGACAGGTCAGATGAAGTTGTTTTATTTTGATATGTCTACATCCTGCATCATATCTGTTTTAATTGATCCGGGTTCTACGCATTCCTTTATCACTCGAAGAGTGATTCTTGACTGCAACATGACTACAAGTCATAGAGCAGATAGTCTGTTGTTAGAAACTCCTTTGATGGGATCTGTAGTGTTGTGGGAGGTGTGTTCTTCCTGCATTCTCTTCTTTTCTGAACATCGCATTCAAGTGGATCTTATACCACTTGAGATGCACGGGTTCGATATAATTCTTGGGATGGATACCTTAGAAAGATATAAGGTTGTCTTGGATTGTGAGTCCAAACAGGCTGTGTTCACAGATGAAAGTGACACATGGATCTTTCAAGGAGATAGAAAGATTCTTTCAACCTGTCTTGTGTCAGCTATGGTAGCTGAGAAGCTGATGAGGCAAGGATGTTATACACTCTTAGCCCATGTGGTAGATACCACCATGGAGAGTTCTAATCCTGCTGAAGTTCCTATAGTCAGGGAATTTGAAGATGTATTTCTTGAAGAACTTCCAGATGTACCTACGCCCGGAGAGATTGATTTTGAGATTAATCTAATCCCGGGCACGCAACCAATAGCACAAACACCATATAGGATGGCGCCTGCAGAGATGGCATGACTTAAGAAATAGCTGCAAGAGTTGCTTGAGAAGGGTTTTATTCGACTGAGTACTTCACCCTGGGGTGCTCCGGTCCTCTTTATTAAAAATAAGTATGGGTCGATGTGGTTGTGCATTGACTACAGACAATTAAATAAAGTAACAATAAAGAATAAGTATCCTTTGCCAAGGATTGAGGATATGTTTGATCAGTTGTGTGGTGCAACTGTTTTCTCAAAGATAGATCTGAGGTCAGGATATCATCAGCTGTGTATTAAGGAGGGTGACATACCTAAGTCTGCCTTTAGGACAAGGTATGGTCACTATGAGTTCACAGTTATGTCGTTTGGACTAACTAATGCACCAGCTGCATTTATGGAACTCATGAATAGAATCTTTTGACCTTTTCTTGATCAGTTTGTTGTCGTCTTCATAGATGACATCCTGATCTACAGTAGAGATGCTCAACAGCATGAGCAGCATCTTCGTTAGGCTCTAACTTTGCTAAGAGAGCATAAGTTGTATGCTAAGTGTAGCAAGTGTGAGTTCTGGTTACCTGAAGTTTCTTTTCTTGGACACGTAATATCTGCTTCAGGTATTCGTGTTGACCCTAAAAAGGTAGAATCTGTCTTGCAGTGGGAGCAGCCGAAAACACCGACGGAGATCCGCAGTTTCTTAGGGTTGGTAGGCTATTACAGGAGGTTCATTAAGAACTTCAGTTCCATAGCTTTACCCTTGAATAAGTTGACCAGGAAGGATGTTCCTTTTGCCTGGAATGACAAGTGTCAACAATCATTCTAGTTGTTGAAGGAAAGGTTGACAAGTGCACCAGTGCTAGTGTTACCTGAACAAGGGAAAGGGTATATAGTTTTCTGTGATGCCTCTAAGAATGGACTAGGATGTGTGTTAATGCAGGATCAACAAGTGATTTCTTTTGCTTCTTGACAGCTTAAGAAACACAAAGAGAATTATCCGACACACGATCTAGAACTAGATGTTGTGGTCCATGCCTTGAAGATCTAGAGACATTACCTCTATGGAGAGACATTCCAGATTTTCACAGACCATAAGAACCTAAAATACATCTTCTCTCAGCATGAGATTAACATGAGACAATGTCGTTGGATGGAGTTAATCAAGGACTACGATTGTACAATTGATTATCATCCAGGGAAGGCCAATGTGGTTGTTGATGCTTTAAGTAGGAAATCAACAACACCAGCCCTAGATAAAGCACAGATGAATTCTTTGGTGTGCACTAGGAGGGATATGCTTATCTCTTTAAGGCAAGATAATGTACAGCTTAAGGTATCATTGTTATCGGAGTTGTTAGTTGAGATGCACATAAAACTTACTCCGAGACAGCAGATTAAGGAAGCACAGCTAGCTGATGTTGTAGTTCAGTAGATTAGATCAAAGTATGGTAGTGAGAAACGAGAAGGTTTCTATGATTCAGATGATCAGGTAGCCTGTTATCATGGTATACTGATAGTACCTAATGTGGATAACTTAAGGAAATTAGTCCTGGAAGAAGCTCATTCTTCAATGTATGTTATGCATCCAGGAAGCACCAAGATGTATCATAACTTGAAAGATATGTATTGGTGTCCTGGTTTGAAGAAAGAAGTTGCTGAGTTGTTATGTGGTGTCTAGTGTGTCAGCAAGTTAAGGTTGAACACTAGAAGCCCGCAGGAACACTGCAGCCTTTACCCATACCAGAGTGGAAGTGGGATCATGTAACCATGGACTTTGTGGTTGGTTTACCCAGAACAGCCAAAGGTCATGATTCCATTTGGGTAATAGTTGATAGGTTGACAACGATAGCACATTTCTTACCTGTCAAAACAACCTATTCTGTTGAGAAGTTGGCATAGTTATATGTAGATGAGATAGTGCGGCTGCATGGGGTCCCAGTTACCATTGTTTCTAATAGAGGTCCCCAGTTTATGAGTCATTTTTGGGAGCGACTTCATAAAGCCTTAGGCACACTGTTAAGGTTTAGTACAACCTTTCATCCTCAGACTGATGGACAATCTGAAAGGACTATACAAACCTTGGAGGACTTGCTTAGGGAATGTGTCCTCCAGTTTACAGGAAGTTGGGATCTACATCTAAGCCTAATAGAGTTTGCCTACAACAATAGCTATCAATACAACATGGACATGGCACCTTATGAAGCTTTGTATGGTAGATGTTGTAGATCTCCCCTATGTTGGTATGAAACTGGTGAATATCAAATTTTGGGTCCTGATCTTGTGCAGCAAACCACCGAGAAGATTAAAATAATACAACAACAGTTAAAGACTGCACAGGATAGACAGAAATCTTACGCTGATAAGCGTCGTAGACCTTTGGAATTCTAGGTTGGAGACAGAGTGCACCTCAAGGTCTCACCTTGGAAGGGAGATCTTACGTTTGGAAGAAAAGGAAAGTTAGCTCCTAGATTTATGGGGCCTTATCCAATCATTGAACGGATTGGAAAGGTAGCTTATAAGCTAGAGTTACCACCTGAGCTGCAAAAGTTGCACCCAGTGTTCCACATTTCCATGCTAAGGAAATGTCATCCTGATACTGAATCAGTTCTACAGCCTATGGAAGTAAAATTGAATGATGATATATCTTATATAGAAGGACCTGTGTTGATTCTTGATAGAAGGATCAAGAAGTTGAAAAAGAAAGACATAAGCCTTGTAAAAGTCCTCTGGAATCACCATGGCGTTGAAGAAGCTACATGGGAACTAGAGGAAGAAATTAGAAGGAAATACCCTACTCTTTTCTCTTAAAATGTTTTGTTAAAGATTTCGGAGACGAAATCCTTGTAAGGGGTGGATGATTTGTAACATCCCTGGCCTGGGTTATGTACGAACCCTAGGTGTTTTGCCTAATAAAGTTGATTAGATGCTTTCTCTTATCTTTTGAAAAGTAATTAATGCTTTTGAGGAACTTATATTTCAATTTCAGTCCTTTTTTATTAATGTTGAAACATTATTTTGTTACTTTTGGACTAAAGTGCAAATTACCCAAGTTGAAGGGTTAACTTGCAAATTGCACATGATAAGATGTTCCTATGATGTTGAGACATCATAAAAATGAATATGATGTAATGGTATGGTTTCCACAAGCTTGGGCACCAAGATAAAGCTTGTAGAGCAATCCTTGTGCATTAAAACCTAGTTTTGGTGTAATGTACAAATTACCCAAAACCCAGGGTTCAATATGCAAAATACCACCTCTAGAGGGTCTCTCATGTTTCTTGGCATCAAGTAGAGCAAATAAAATGAGAGTGGCACCTCATTTGAATTATCTTGGAGGAGAGAGAATCTTGACATTAAAATAATCAAGATTTAAGCATAAATGGAACTTTAATTTAATTTAATGCAAAAAGAAATAAATTAATTAATAAGCCCTTTAACCAAAAGTTGAAGGATGTGTTTGAAATAGTGTTGGACGAGCTTGTGACTTTCTATGGCACAAAAAGATCTTGGTTGAGTGGAAGCCACTCACATTATCATAATAAAAAGTAATATCCACTAAAGGTTGGATATTAATATAAAACTCTTTAAGGTGCTTAATTTCTTTTCCATTAATTCTTGTATAATGGATAGGTTTTGCAAGAACATGAAGGTGGCTTCTTGGCCAAGAAATTGAGGGGGATTTGATGGAAATTATTTTGGAATTTAAAGAAAACAATCCCATTTTCTCTTTCCTTGAAAATCCCTTATGTATATCTTTTTCCAATACACATAAGGATCGTTTCCTTAGTTTTTCTTTCCTCACTTTGCTTTGGCCGACCAAGGGAGAGCTCAGGAGAAGGATAAGGACGACCACAACCTGTTGATGAGTTTTGATCATCTTATACCTCGAATTCATGGTGGAAACCCTAAAACAATGCTTAATTATTGATTTTCTTCACCCGATTTCCAATTCTAGCCAACTTGCACATCCAAAAGCTCAAGGATGAACCTTGGACAGTTTATGGAACTTCATCCACCATTAGATCCGTGGAGATTGGAGCTTGGGATCAGTTTTATATGTGGGTTTTATAACTCAAACCCTTAAGCATTAGTATTGCACTCCTTTCTTCAATGATCGTTGGTTACTTTCTTCTTTTTGGTATTCTTTTGATTCATTGCTGAAGTTTCCGTGAAGAACAGCAGCAGTTATTGGTTGAACGGAGGAAGATGATGATGACATCATCTTATATTTTTATCCAAAGAAAAATCCCAGGTCAAACGGTCTCCTTAGTTGCTCAAACGGTTTCCCAGACCGTTTGGGAGTAAACGGTTTCAAACCGTTTGGAATGAAACGGTTTCACCCAAACCGCATGGAAGCAAATGGTTTAAGACCATTTGGTGATGTTGACCAGGGTTTACCATTTGTGGATTTGTTCATAATGATCTAGGTTGATGACCCATCAATTATATTTGATTATCTTCAATTGGTTCATGAGTTGAAGGTCAATCAATCACCAAAACCCTAATCGGGTTAAGTGTTGATTTCCAATCTAATTAAGTTTGAAACTTGGGTTGATTGACCCAAACGGTTTCAAAACCGTTTCGGGATCACTCAAACAGTCTCAAGACCATTTGTTGATCACCCAAGACCGTTTGGAGGTCTAGGGTTAGGTATGGTTGAGCAATTGAAGATCCAAAGGTATTAAGTTGAAGTATAACCAATCGCTGATTTGGTGATCAATCCAATGATCCAAACCCTAATTGGATGACTTGGATTTGAGTGATGAGATGGGAAAATGGTCTCAAGACCATTTGGAGGTCATCCAAACGACCTCAAGACCGTTTGGGGTCTAACATGTTCAATTTGGATGATGGTCCAATAGTTTTAAAGCAACTAGACTCACATTGGTTAATGTTGAAGGATCATCGATTCCAAACCCTAATCCAATTGATTCAAACCCTAATTGATTATCAATTGAGGGTCAAATCAGTTGAAGGATGACCTAATTAACTCAATTGAAGTATGGTGATAAGTCTAATTGAAGATTGGTTACATGAATTCAATGATTGAAGGAATCAACATTGAGAACCCTAAATCAATTTGATAGGTTGAGACCATAATTGATCCATGCGGTTTTGAGGAGGTTTGGACCAAACGGTCTCAAGACCATTTGGGACCAAATGGTCTCAAGACCGTTTGGGACCAAATGATCCCAAACCGATTGAGTTCATGCGGTTTCAAAACTTCACTTTAGTAAACGGTTTCAAATCTTACTTCAGTAAACGATCTTGAGGGTCACCTTTAGTAAACGGTTTCAAGTGACCACCTTTAGCAAACGGTTTCAAAGACTACCTTTACTAAACGGTTTCAAGTATCTAACCAAGACCGTTTTGAGGTTATTTGAGCAAGACCGTTTGAGATCTGATTTGTTCAAGACCATTTGGAGTCTAAGTGATCAAGACCATTTGGTGGTCCATTAACCAAAACCGCATGGATATCTAAAGTGGATAAAGGACAAATTAATTAATTGACTAATACATGATGTAATCAAAGATGATTATGGTAATTGTATCTTAATGGTTTAAGGTGATTACTGCCTTTGCATGAATAAGCTTTAATGATCATGGTGATAGTGACATAACTTATGATGTCAATTCTTCTCTTTCATGTTGAGTTGACTTAGCCTAATCAAGGTTGATGCAAACATCATCTTATAGAAGATGAGAGAGAAGACTTCCTACATGAATTTTAATCATGTAATGGACTTTTATTATAGATGCATGTCTAGTTAGGGTATAATCCATGATAGTGAGATCATGAAACCCTAATTATGAAGGTTAATGAATCACAACCCTAACTGAGGGTATTAACGCAAGTAATCCTAATACATGGTGATGGTATGATCTTAATTCATAGTGATGACATGATAAACCTTAATTCAAGGTACTTTGATGATCACTCCTACTTGGGGTGAATAGTAAACCCTAATTGTGGTTTATTGAACGTAAAACCTAATCTAGGGTGATGTGATGTGAATAGTAAACCCTAATCTAGGGTGATGTGATGTGAATAGTAAACCCTAATATGGGGTGATGTGAGGTGAATAGTAAACCCTAACTGTTGGTTGTTGAACATGAACCCTAATCAAGGGTAATGCAATGTGAATAGTAAAACCTAATTCCAAATAAGGTAAATGGAAGTGTGAAATCCTAATTCTGGGTTATGCTTTATAGCATGAAGCTCTAAGGTTGGATAATGAAATGATAAGTCATTAATCCTAATTGAGCTAAGGGGATGATAAACCCTAATTGAAATGAAAAGGGAAACCCTAACCCTAGTATAGGCATAGTGGTGTAACCCATGAATAGTGATGTTATAATTGTTTTGCAATGTGCTGATATGAAATTGATGTATTTGTTATCATCTGTACTAATCATGCAGGTTTTATGAAATATTGAACATAGCCAGGTATGAGCTATGATGCTTTGTTTATTAAAAGTACTTTATGAGCCTTGTGAGCAAGGAAATGCTTTGTTGCCTAGTGAAAGGTAACCAAAGAGATTGATAGGCTGTAAGAGCCATGTGTAATACCTGCATTGCAATTATCATGTTTACACTGTCAGATGACTTGATGACATTAAGTTACCTATTAAAGTGGTAACAAGTGTTTTGATAATCTAAGGGTTTGAACACCCACATTCTTGAATCATGATGATGAGTTGATAAGGGATTGAGACCCCAATGTTAATAAAGCTGTGAAATGAACTTCATGGAAATAGTACTCTTTCTTTATAGAAATGATTATAAAGGTTTATGTTTGAAAACATGCATGATGCTAAAAGAATGTTGTAATATACTTAAATAATCAAGTGAAATGATATCATGCAGAGCCCTGACCATAGATCCATCATCGTCAGTAGTTGGGTGATGGTGAAATAGGTTTTCCTAAGGGAACTCCTGGAGAGCATACTTTTGAGTATGTGGGGGTTATGGGCGTGAATATCCTTACGCCTTAATGGAGGAATTGATGTGAGATAAACATTAAATCTCTCAATCCTTCATTATATGTATATGTCGGGATGATGTATCACTAATCTCCCGATGATGATGTTAATGCCGAATCGATGTGAGATAAACAAGAAATCTCTCGATTGCGAAAAGAGTACAGCATGCCACTGTAACTCTAATAGCGAAGTTGCCAGCATACCTTGGAAAGCTATTTTGGCAGAGACACAATATGTCTTGCATGTTGTTCCTCACACTGACTGAGGAGGATGAGGTCATAGAAATCCGGCTCTTCTAGTGACCTATGTATGGTACCGATTTCGATTTTGCGATGGTCGGTTGGAGTATGAGCGGTATACCTCATCTCCTCAGGGCATAAGTATGTTTGAAAAATGTAATCAGCCATGTAGCATATTTGCTTAGGGTTGACTACAAGAAAAAATGATTGATGATACATTGTTTATTATGTCCTAGATGGATAAATGATATACATGTTCTTCATATTCCTTATTGAATAAATGAAATGTTGTTATTCAAGTTATAATTAAAATGAACTGCATAGAGAATACTACTCTACATAGTAAATCAATGATTTACCTGCTGCTGAATATTTATAATTCTACTGCTCAGTGTTATTCTATTATCAGCAATAACAATGTTTCTGGCAGAGAGTTATATCTCTCGATGGGGCAATTTTTCAATTGTCTCACCCCCCCCCCCCCCGTGGGATTCAACTTTTTAGGTAGACGCCGAGGAAGAAGAAACCCTTCAGTGGGTGAGCAGTAACAGCAGCCACAGCAGCAGCAGCATCAGCAAGGACAGCAGTGATCCACAGGTGGAGACACTGTCTGATAGGTTCTGTATATAGAGAGTCCTATGTGTCATCTCTGTACTCTCAGGTCCTAGGAGTCGGTAGATGGTTTGATATAGATCTGAGATTTTTGGCTTGATGCCTCAAGATTTTGTATACTGCTTATGTACAGTTTAACAGGGCAGTCAATATTTTGTGACTCTCGAGATGAGATGATACAGAGATGTACTGATGAATCAGAATGTAAATAACTTACTTTGGTTCTTTATGAATGAGTTCTATAGTTTGTGGATCTCATTGCAAAAAGTTTTAATTTTTAGTGATTTTCAATAATTCTGCTGTTAACGATCGCTTCCGCATTAGTTAATCTTGTTTTCGTGAGTGGTTCGTCACAATGATGGTCTTAATGACCTTTGGGCATGGTTGAGCTCTGAATGAGGTGTAATCCTCTTGTGTTGATAAGGGTTGATGCCCTGTGATATTGTGAAAAGGATTTATATCTTGTGATAGTATGATGACTAGTGTGGTTTCATGCGTGGCAAGTGAATAGTACCATGTGATGATGAGATGAGAAATTATGTTTCACATGCTTTATATCTTTTAAAAGTTGTGATATTTATATGCTTGCTAGAAGTGAATTAGGGTTTGTAGGTCCACTTGTTTGATGCAGCCTTAATTCACCCAATTGGCATAACTGATCAAGTGCAACTCTAATCCTATAGTGCCCTATGTCGTAGAGCCATCCTCAGTGTCACAACTTGTTGGATGGTGAAACGAGTATTCCTAAGGGAAACTCAGAGCGCATATTGTTGAGTATGTGGGGGTGACAAGTTGAGGATATATCCTTGTCATCCACAATGCAGGTTGTGGAGGATGGCTATGGTATGCCTCATACATCTGATGTGATTGAGGACAACTGTGGTTGTACCTCAGATTAGAGGGTTTTATATACCTTGGTTTCTAGTGTCGTGACTTGTACCAAGGGCAGACTAGTGGTTACCAGCTTGACTATATGTCGATGTAATGGTAGCTTTGAATGATATGTCACTGCCTTTTTACTCGTACTGGCCGAAGGGAAGAGATCTTAGGATATTGGCACTCCTAGATCTTGTACGAAACCGAATAGCCCTTCCCAGGGGTCGGTTGGACTTTGGATGGTATGATTCAAATTCCCCATGGCATAATAAAAGATGTAAGACAGCCGTGTAGCATATTTGTTTAGGGTTATACACAACGCTTCATATTGGATGATAACCCTTCTTTGCTTTCTTTTCACTGAGATCATGTATAGTACAATCAGAGATAATAGATATACTTATGTTGTAGTTATTCTCATGTTGTAAACATGCTTATGTTGTCAAATATACTAACATTGATGGTTAAGATGTTGCTGCCATCTATGTTTAATATTGCTAGTCATGCCTATGTAATTAGAAATGCTTAAACTGCTAATCATGCCTATGTAATTCATTGTGTTATGACGTTCGTTCTACTTATGATATATATATGCTCCCTTTATTTGAGATGCCAATATTGATAGCCATGTTATGTTACTAGACATATTCATGATGTCAGGGATGCTTATGCTACTAGATTTCTTGTGTTGTTAGGAAGGAATATGATGATAGTCAGATTAATGATAATGATTGTTATTAGATGCAATTTGATGATATTTGAGTAGATATCTATCCAAATAAATGGATTTATTTGTTATCTATATATGCATTGATGATCATACTTGTTGCTAAGATTAATTGCTTAATCTATTTAGCATACTTGAATTGTTCAATCTGTTCAATTGATTATTATATACTCCAACTACTCAGTTATTTACTATTTAAAATGTTGTAATCAATAAGTGTTGTTGGATGTTATATCTCTTGCTGGGACTGGGTCTCACCCTTGTGGTTCGCCACATTTTTTTAGGTAATCAGAAGTGACGAAAACAAACATGTGGCAGCAAAGAGGAGCTATAGTAATGAATCTTTCTGAAAGTTGATTAGATTTCTAGTGTGTCCTAGAGTCGTCCTTGTACTCTCAGGTCCGGGTAGGAAAAGTTTATATATGGTGTTTCAAACGAATCGAAATTTGGTTAGCATGTTAATGTTTGTTGTGTGGCATATGTGAATATTGTTCTCTTGTGTATATATGTTGTGGCTAAGGTGATAGACCAATTTGTATCAAATTCTTGGCATAGTATCGAAACAAGAAAGATATTGGGCTCTTATGAAAATGTTTTTGAGCAGTTGTTGATGTTGAAATCAGTTTTAATTTACCCATATTTTTGGGTATGTGGTTAATTGGTGATTAATTGTGTTTTATGTTTTGAGTAATCTCATTTAGGGTAAAGAGTTCTCATAAGTTGGTATCAGAGATGTAGGTTCACTGAGTCTATAGGGACACTATGACTTAGGACTAGGATGATGTCAAAATTAGGAATATGACATAAAAATGTGGTGCATAATGTCTAATCTCAGTATTTTGGGTGCCCTGGCCAAGTATTCAATTATTGAAGAAAAGGTAAGTATGGAACTCTTAGATTGTTATCTTTCTGATTATTATGATCAAGTAGTCATTTTGAGACAATCTAAAGAGAATAACGAATAAGAAATCATGGTGTGAATATCTCAATCCTACCTTAAAGAAGATGAGAACTTCATCATTATCTATCAAAACATGAATGTTTGGTAACTATAAGAGAAAGATACAACACCATGAAATCTAAATCTGAATACAAATAAGGAAAAGAGGAGTTCTTGAAGATGTGATTCAAGAAGATAATAAAGTAAAAGATAGATAAGTCTATGCTTATAAAGACAGATAAGTCTATGCTTATAAAGTGATTCAAGGTATGAAATCCACATAAGATGGAGAGAACTCCAATGATAAGTATAAAATGAGAAGATAAATGAGAACAATGACAAAGGAATAAGGTGGAACCTATGTGTGTAAGAAAGTGTTAATGTAAAATAAGCATGCCATTTGAAAGAAATTAAGGCAGATGATCCATGTTTAATGAGGAAAATGTGGAATATGGTGATTTACCTGTTGATAAGGGGCTAAAAAACATAATAAAGTAAGAGAACATACTCAAGTGTGATAAATAGTCATCAAAAAGGAGTAATGAGATATGTTAATCATGATTATTCCTATTATATTGGCAAGGAACACAAAATGAAAAGGGTAAAATGATACATAAGAAGTTGTAACTTGCATAATGAAAATAGAGTTGGTTACCTTTTTGCTAGTGACCCTTGAACAATGTTGCTATGATGTCGGAAGTGTGTTTCCCTTTGTGTCTTTCCTTTCTAGGGCACAACTTTCAAGTGGATCATTGCCACTTGGTATGTGTGGATTCATTGTAAACATGAGGGTGGATAGCTTATTATAGCATAAGGTTGTTTGGACTATGGTTCCAAGATCATAAATTTTGTGATGATTTTGCTTTTGAGCTTTCCATTAATTAGGAAGACTCTTTTTATACGTCTTGATATTTTTTATGTTGGTAAAAGTGGATGAGATAAGGATGTGAGTTCCTTATAGCACATGAGGTGGATACGAAGGTAATGAATCCTAGTATCCAAGATGTATCAATAGTATGAGAAGTATGTGAAGGTTGCAGATGTTTATTAAATGAACATTCCAAGTGTTCCACTCCCTTACAGAGAGAGAGAGTTTATGATGACCCTCTAAATGTTGTTTGGAAGGCAAAAAAACAAAACAAAAGTGATTCTATAATGTTGTGTATGGTTCAATTATAGCTGGGCAAGACCACTATTAAGGATATATAGATGGTTTGTTGGTCAATAGATATGTGATATTGTGTTCCTTTAAGATAAACCTATGATCAAATATCAATGCATAAGAGTTATATTGGATGACAGAATTCACATGACCATGATGAGTTTAGAGTTATGTCCTTTAGACTAACCAATGTACAAATAGAATTTATGAATAGGAGGAATAGAGTGTTCCAGTCATGTCATACAAGCTATATCAAGCTTTGAATGATGATATGTCAAAGTATTTCAAATATGGTTAAAAATATGATCAATATTTCTTCAAAAACCTTAGGATTGTTGAAGCAACAATAGCTATGAGACAAGTTGAACAAGAGTGAGATGGGGTTGATTAAATGTCTTTATGGGATCATGATATTTCTTCTAATTAGGTTGTGTAAATCCTAGTAAGGTGAAGATAGTGTTGTTGTTTCATCCCTAACAAGGTTGACTAGGAATGATGTTTCCTTGTATGGAATGACAGGTGCCAGTTTTAGCATTTCTTTTGATGCTGAAAAATAACTAACAAGTGTTCCAGTGTCAGTGTATCTAGAAAAAAAGGATGGATACATTGCCTTTTTTATGCTTCAAGGAATGGTATGGGACACATGCCATAATTGGTAAAAAAATCTACCAAGTATGACTTTTGAGTAATGTGTTGATACAATAGATATAATTTTAGGATGATAGCTAGAATTTTTATGCTAAAAATAAAAGTTGATTTTGATAATCTATTTTTCAATATCTTTCTCTGATTAAATTTGAAAGTTACTATTAGATTTGTACAGGTGGCACAACAAGTTTCTATGTTCCATATTTGCAAATGTCTTCTTATATGGGGGTTTTTGTGCTGACCCAAGATGAGATATGTACGAATGATGTGACATCACCATGATATGCAAGTAACCATGTGAAGGTAATAGTATGAGGTGCAAAGGAAGTACCCATCTTTGTTTACCTTGGATTTTGGGGGGTGAAATCCCTATTAGGGGTTTATAGTTGTAATGCCCCTAAACTTGCTTAATGAGTTGAATAAGCTTTATTATCATAATTTAATTCTTATAACCCTAATATAACCTTGTGATATGCTTTTAAATCACGATACAAGCTTAAGTTTCAAATTTGGTCCAATTTGGACACTGTTTGAGCAAGTTATGCAATTTTATGCACATTTTGGACTTTTCTACAATTTACCCAATTGAGAGGTTTTCTTTGCAATTTATCATTTTCATTGTGTTCCTTGGATATTCTCTCATAATTCTTGAGATTTTTGAGCCATTGGACGCCTATTTAAACCTTGGTTTGAAGGTATTTTCCTCAAGGGTATTTTACGGTTTACCCCTTCATGGATGAGCTACCTTTAGTAGCTATCAACTAATGAATGATTTGTTTTGCTTGGAAATTCAAGAAAATAGGGATAATCATGTCTCTATTGGTGGTTAGGGATCTTCTTGTGTGTGTGTTTGTATATTCTTAATAGTCTAAGGCCATGGACATTTGGAAAGATACTAGAACTTCAACTTTTTCTTTTTCTTTATCTTAAAGTTTCATATACTTATCCCTAAGCACCAAAATGAGCCATTTGCTCTCCACCACTTCCATCCTTATACAAACCTTGTTCTTCCTCTGTGCTTCTGCGAATTCCCTGTCCAAGGAAAAAGAAAGAGGGGATCTTCTTGGAAAAAGAATCTAGGGTTGCAATTGACTTCCTTTTTGGGTTTGAAAAGCTTCCTTCTAGTGATCTTGACCTAAACGAGTAAGAATCCCCTTCTTTCCTCCATTTAATTTTTTTTTATCCTTCCTCTTACCTTTCTCCAGGTCGGAACCTTGCTGTTCCATGGTAGAAATTGCTCTAAAGCTCTAAAACCCTACCTTTCTTGCTCCTTATGCTTAGGGTTTGCTCATTTAATGAAGAAAGGTGCTAGATGGACGAGTTCACGGCTTATGCTTGGATTTTCTACCCTACCTGATCATGTTTTCTTCTTTTTGGTAGTTTATATTCTAATTAGATGCAAGTTTTATAACTTTCTCCATGTTTATTTCTTACCATAAGCTTTCTAGCTCATGTTCTTGCTTGAAAATGATGATCCATGCACTAAAAAGCTATGCTTGACTTGGCTTTTGATTTTTATAATGTTCCCTACTCTGATTTCAGTTCTAGACGAACTTGTGATCATGTTTACGTTATTCCTAAGGTATAATATGACTTAGATCAGGTTGGCTTGACAACCTATGGTGCTAAGCACCTATCAACCAATGGTCAATTTTAGGGTTTAAAGTTGATTTCTTCTAAAAACACATGACCCGACAGTGGTACCATTGCAAGAACCCTATGGTGTTGTATTCATGAAAACTAATGGTGGTAACCAAGGGTTTCAAATGGCATTCACCCTTTAGGTCAGGAGTTGGCCTAATTAGAAGCGTAGTGATTAACAACTAAGTACCCTAATGATGCTATCAATCAATGGTGATATTAGTTTGATATTCGATGGTGATTAATGAATATAGTGCTGATCTAACAACCTATGGTGACTTAATGGTCACTACTGATGGTGGATCAGGTTTCCACAACCTATGGTGAGTAAAGCATGTAGTTGTAGCATCAATTAAGCCTTAAACCAATGGTTTCTTGGGTCATTTGATGCAATGGTCGGACCTATACTCCAATTGATGGTTTTAATATATGAACTTGCCCTAATGGTTAAGATCTAATGTTTATTCCTCCAATAAAGTGGAATGATGGCTAATGTCATATGTTTGTCCTAATAATGTGATTTATATGGTTTCCTTTATATGATCAACTTAAGGAGCTTACTTGCTGACAATGGATAGCTTGTTTTAAATGAACAGTCAATTGTGGGTTTTACCCTACTCTCAATGGAACTTTTTGTGTTTTTAATCAAGGAATGTCTAGGGTTACATGGTGACTCTTTCTATAGAACAAATCAAGGACTTCATTGGCGGTTTATCCAAGGTGTTTACTTATGTAATCAACCAATGGTCTTACCTTTTAAACATCCAATGGTTCTGGATGACATAGTGGTATGGAGATATGGGTTGAAAGATGATGGAACAAATGGAGGGTTACCCTTAATAAGGTAGTCTTACCTATTCACTCATACGAATGGAAGGGATGATAATCATATTGTGTTGATATGTAACCCTAATGAGGTATAGCTTGTTATACCTAGCTTTAATATAACTAAATGATGGTAATTGGGTATGAATAGTCCTTGAATGACTAATACAATCATGGGGAACTCTGTTACTGTTGTTGAAACCCTAGTATGTTATAACCCAATGGTTACACCTTGATTTATGTGTGGGTTCATACTTGAGAATGGTATGGAATGTGATGGTGATGCTTCACCTTATGCATCCATAATCCAATAGGGATGTTGTGAGTTAGGGTTTGGGTATAAGTGTTGATTAGTAACATTAATATAATTTATCTTGTTGAACCTAACTCGGATGCAAATAGATAAAGATGAGTATTCATGTTTAACATTCTTATATGACGGAATGATGGTGGAATAACCTCCTTAATATGATCATAACCTTAATATGTTAATTGGTGGTTATCATAGCCACATGGTTGATACTTTCTTATGCTTAACATGTGCATTATGAATATGATGAAGGTTAATCATATCTAGATTCCAAGCATGTTGATGTACTAAAGGAATGTTCTTAATGTTAATGGATTCTTCAGCCATCAACATGGAATTACCCACTCCTTCTTCAAGTCTTCGTCCTTCTAGGGATTACCTATCCTTTTTGAGCATTTGCCTTGCCTATCTCCTTCACTTGGAGATCTGGAACACCTTGCCTTCTTCAACCTTGAAGAACAGAAACTCCTTCTCCTTCACTCGGAGAAGATCTTCAATCTTTTCTTCAATAGGAAAGGGGGTAGGAAGATAGAGGTGGAGATCTTTATATAAATACAAGGAGTAGATCTCTTGCAACTAAACCTATCTCACTCATACTCACGTATTTGACTTGAATGTAGAGAGAGAAAGGGGCTCAAAGGGTTAGAAGACTCTCAACTAAGCAAGAACCAAGCATATATGGAATAAGCAACCTTGGAATGAACTCCAAGAGGTCCTATTTATAGCTGAGGGTGCCCCTTTGAGTTGTAGGATACTTAGGGCCGAAATATAGCCATTTTTGCTCAAAGAAATGACTCTATTTTCGATGAAATAGCTCACCAACGGTCACAATCACTTTTTCTACAAATTTCATATAGTGCAATCGATCGAGTTTCAATAAAGGTAACTCGACCGATAGGGTAAAAGACAAACCTAAATTTCAAACCATCGGTTGAGTTTTTCCTGGGGAAACTCGACCAACCGATGAAAGTTGTGTTTGGTCAGTAACCCCATCGATCGAGTTCTGTGAAACACAACTCGACTGATGCACTCTTCAGAGAATTGATCCAAGAGGATAGGTCGAGTTTATAACTCGACCGATTGACTGCCTGTGATCAATTTTCTAAAGTGCATCAAAAATGATTAAAACTTGGTTCTAAGTGTCCCAATCAATTATATCATCTTAGTTACAAGCCAATACATCAATACAAGTGATTACAAAAATCTTCTAAGGTCGTTTACATGGATTTTTCAAAATACACATTTGTATAGCTTTTGGCTTGAACTGTAGCAAATTAGGGCTTTTGATTTTTGATCCTTTTCATATACCTAACATCTGAAATCAATCTTGAATACACATATTAGATACATATGAATGGAATGGTTAAGTCATTATCAAAATATGGACAATGTATAACCTCTAGGTCAACATTCTCCCCCTTTTTGACAATGACAAACCATTCCTCAAACATATTGAAAAGGATATGGAAGTTATACCTTTACCTTGTGAATTAAGGGGATTCAAGATGTGAATAATGTGAATTGATCCCCCTCAATCTATGCTTACTCTAACCTACATAGTTAGTCTATCTACACAAAGCAATTTTAACATACAAGTGCTATATGGTCCTTTCCAAGTCACGTGATAAACATTGAATGAACAAGAAAAAGGATCTCATAAGCAATAAGCAACAGTATAACAATGAATAACAATATGATTGAGTTTCAAGACTTTTAAATTCTCTCCCCCTTTTGACATTATCAAAAATTAGGCAGGGTAGAAGAGCATATATCTAGGTTTTTTAAAACACAATCAACCAGATAATCATACAAGCTATCTCATATTATATGTCAAACAGAGACGAAAGCAACATACGATCTCATTCATAATCAAAATATGGTGAAAGATGGCACCAACGCATAAAATATAACAAAGCAAAGAGTAAGAGTGCACGTCACATATATTACAACTCAGATGCATGTTCTCATGAAAGCAACTACAAGCAAGAAGCGATGAAAAATAGAAGATAAAATAGTACAGCTCAGATAATGTGCCCAGATGTTTCTTATACAAAATAGCCTAGAAAGATATATATGATCAGCATACTAGACTAGAAACTAAGAAACAAACTAGACATCTAAACTATCTATATCCACAGCATCATCATCATTGGCTCCAGGCTTGTGGTCCTCACCTCCATCAGAAGGTGCAGCTGTAGTGCCTTCATCACCAGAATCAGCACCAGAACCAGCACCAGAACCATCCCCATCATCAGAAGCATCCTCACCATCACCATCGTCTTCATCAGTAGCCTCAGCATCAGCCTGGTCCGGCATCTCCTCATCAGCAGAGGGCCAAAGTGACGACCGAGCCAATGAGCATTATGCTCATCCCAAGTCATACCAAGAGCATAGATCTCATTGGCCTGAGGATAGGATGGAGCAGAATCGCTAAGACTGGCAAGTAGGGTGGCCAGGGGGCCAGCAGGCAATGACAAAAAGGTGGGAGCAGAACTACCAGCACCAAAGGGTGGAGGAGCAATAGTATGGGAATGCTCGGGGGTAGGATAGTAATGATTGTATGCATATAAAGCATAATCACTACCTAGGAAAGGCTGGTAGGTGGGGTAGGGGTGTGCACAGGATATGTTCATAGTAGACATGATGGAATATAGATCCTGATGCAGGTGCTCCTGGATCTGTTGGTTATATGCTTGTTGGTGCATCATGTAGCCCATAAGGGTTTCATTAGATACACAAAATGAAGCATGACTAGGTCTAGGAGGAGGTTGAGGGGGTGGAGCTCGGGATGAGGAGGCAGGGGATGTAGAGGTAGAGGCAGAGGGAGAAGCACCAGGTGTGGAGGAGGCAAACGCAGGTACAGACTTCTGAATTGCAGTTTCACTGATACATACACCCTTCCTGGCTAACTTGTAATGAAAGTTAGAAAAGAGTGATTTCTCAATAGCAAGCTGAAACAAACCACAGATCAGGGATGGATATGGGGGATGGGTGCCTCAGGTGTTCTTACCGATGTCAAAGAAATTCATGTGGTGTAGAATGTATCTGGCCCACTTGACACCGATATTCTCTAGGATGCAGTACATAATGACAGCATTGTTCTCTGCAATATCTGTTTGATTTTTCTTCAGATGGATGTTGCACTTGATCACTACAGCCAAAATGTGCTTCCTGAGATCAAGGGAGGAGGAAGTTAGGGTGCTCTTCTTCATATATGGAACGTCAAGTTTCTTCAAGTAGTGATGAATGTTAGGGAGAGTAAGTTCATTCTACTTGTAGAAACCTTCGGGATCCAAAAGATCGAATTACTCGCCATAATCCTTGTGCTAGGTATCGTTTTGCTCATCTCTGAAAAAGAAGACATTTAGAATATCCTCAGAGATTTGAAAACATTTATCGACTATCATTGAGGTTAGGATTACTTGAGTATTCGGTAGGGGTGCGAGGGTGTCATAGTTCCAATGCAAGTTAGCATAGAGCTCGTGAACTTCCTTTGTGCTTGTCATCGAATTGAAAAAGCAATCACGTTCGACAGCCAAGGTGGAGAGGTGGTGGATGGCTAAAAGCTTAGCAACTTGGTCTATAACCGCTTGATGCCTAGGGCTTGGCTCAAACAAGGCGCGAAAAGGGAAAAGACTCCTAGGAAGAAGGTCATTATACCTATTAATAGCCTCTATTGAGACAAAGGAGGTGTTGTCGAAGGGAATCAAGTGATTAGACGAAGAAGATGAAGGAGCATTTCTAGGGGTGGGTCGTTTTCTCCTATGAGAAACCATGGAGGCAAAAAAGAAGAGGAGAAATGAACAAACACATTAATTAGATCACAAAAGCTGTCCAAACACCACCCTGAAGCAACCGAGGAGGTCTAGGTTGAGCTATCTAGGTCGAGAAAGGGCTAGGATAGGGAAGGTTAGGGCTAGGGCAGAGAGCTTAGGGCTAGAAGAAGAGGAATCGGTCGGCTATTCTCTAGTTGAGAGGGAGAATAGTCGGACGAACCAAACTTAAGTTGGCTTCAGCCCGCTGATCGGTCGAGTTCTGAGAGTGGGAAACTTGACCAATTAGTCCAAATATAGAATAGCTCTCGACTACTCATTGGTCGAGTTTGTCCTGGGGAAACTCGACCGATGGTCAACCTGACCTAAAACCATCAAACTTGATTTCTAGCCATATGAATGCTAATTAAATTCATTTTTCGAGTCTATTATGTACATTAAACATACTTAGGCACATATCACTCATCATTGGGTACTATTTGGCGATAAAACCAAGAAATTTGAGAAAATCCCAAAAACAAGTGAAACTAAGCATGTTAACAAGAAAATTAAGCAAATTTAGGCAAGCAAGGTGAGTAAAGCATGAGCAAGACATATAGGATAGAAACAACTAGCTAGATAACATGTCAATATCATCCAAAGCAACAATGAGCAGTTCGGATCTAATAAAATTAAATTGTTGTCTAGCTAGAGGTTTAGTGAAAATGTCTGCCAACTGATTTTCTGTGTCCACATGCGTGATATAAATATCTGTCTTGTCAATGTGATCATGAAGAAAATGATGGCGAACCTCTATATGTTTAGCTCTACTATGCAATATAGAATTATAAGAAAGATCGATTGTACTAGTATTATCACAATAGATAGGAGAAACATCAAAATGTATGTTAAAGTCTTGGAGCATTTGCTTCATCCATAGGACCTGGGCACAACAACTCCCAGCTGCAATGTACTCAACCTCGGTAGTTGATAATGCCACAGTGCTCTATTTCTTAGAAAACCAACACACCAAGCATGGTCCTAGAAGGAAGCAAGTGCCACTTGTGCACTTTCTATCAACCAAACATCCTGCGTAATCCGCATCACTATATGCTATAAGAGTAAAGTCCCTTGACTTAGGGTACCATAGACCAAAATTTTGAGTCTTGGCTAAGTACCTCAAAATCCTCTTAACAGCAATAAGATGTGATTTCCTATGACTTGATTGAAAGTGAGCACACAAGCCAACACTAAACATAATGTCAGGTCTAGAGGGAGTTAAATAAAGTAAACTTCCAATCATACCTCTATAGAGCTTCTCATCTACCTTCTCACCTTCTTCATCTCTATCGAGTTTGGCGGTGTTGGACATGGGTGTGTCCATAGGCTTCATGTTCTCCATTCCAAAGAGTTTGAGTAGTTCATTTGTGTACTTGCCTTGGTTGATGAAGTTTCCATCTTTGGTTTGCCTGATTTAGAAGCCGAGGAAGAAAGTCAACTCACCCATCATGCTCATCTCAAACTCACTCTACATAAGAGAATTAAACACCTTGCAAAGATTAAGATCAGTTCCGCCAAAAATGATATCATCAACATAAATTTGAATGACAAGAAAATTGCTAGAAGTGTGTTTTAGAAATAGAGTAGAATCGACTTTGCCCATGACATAGCCATTGTCCAACAAAAAGTTCTTTAATTTCTCATACCAAGCTTAGGGTGCTTGTTTGAGTCCATAGAGAGCTTTTTGCAACAAATAAACATGATTAGGTAGCTCGTCATTTTCAAAGCCCAGAGGATTAGGTAGCTCATCATTTTCAAAGCCCAGAGGTTGAGCAAAAAATACTTCCTCCTTGATTGTACCATTCAAAAATGCACTTTTAACATCCATTTGATATAGCAAGAATTTTTTATAACTAGCAAAGGCAAGTAGCATTCTAATATATTCAAGTCTAGCAACAGGAGCATAAGTTTCATCAAAATCAATACCTTCATGTTGATTGTAATCTTGTTCCACTAACCTTGCTTTTGTTCCTTACCACCTTGCCTTTCTCATCAAGCTTTTTGCGGTAGACCCACTTGGTTCCAATGATTTTTCTATCACTTGGTCTTGGCACTAAAGTCCACACAGGATTCTTCTCGAATTGCTCTAGTTCCTCCTACATGGCTAGGATCCACTCGTCATCTCCAAGAGCTTCCTTAATGTTCTTTGGCTCTAGCTGTGAGATGAAGGCATTGTATGCTTGTTCTTTGTTGTAGGAAGCTCGTGTCTTCACTCTCGCAAATGGGTTGCCAATGAGTAGCTCTTTGGGATGATTCTTTGTGAAGCGAGGAGTGGGATCCTTCTTCTCTTCATCTTCTGCTTCAACCACCTTCTTACCTTTGTTGTCGATGTTGAGGTTTTTCAAGATAGGAATTAAGTCATATGCAACATTATTATCAACAACATTCTTGCCTACAACATGGTTAGTTTCAATAAACTTAACATTAATAGATTCTTCAAATTTTAGACAATTCAATATTGAAAACTCTATAAGCCCTACTTATAGTGCTATAGCCTAGGAAGAAAGCCTTGTACAATTTCGGATCAAACTTTTCGAGAGAATCTTTCATGTTTAAAACAAAACAAGGACATCCAAAAATGTGAAAGAAATCAATGGATGGTTTTCTACCACGCCATAACTCATAGGGGGTTTTCTTCAAAGAAGAATGCGTAAAAACTCAGTTTTGCACAAAGCAAGAGGTGCTAATGGCTTCGACCCAAAACTTCTTAGGAATGTCATATTCAAGAAGCATGGTCCTAGTCATCTCCTGTAGTGACCTATTCTTTCTCTCTACTATCCCATTTTGTTGAGGTGTACGATGAGAAGAGAAATTGTGCGAGTAACCAGATTTTTCAAAAAAAATGCTCAAAAAGATCATTTTCAAACTCTCCCCCATGGTCGCTGTAGATAGAAACAATCTGGCAAGAAGCTTTATTTTCAACTCGTTTACAAAAGCTCGAGAAAACATCAAGAGTATCACTTTTAGAAATGAGAAAGAAGGTCCAAGAATAGTGAGAAAAAATGTCGACAATTACAAGACAATACTTGGAACCACGAGGCATTTGAGTTCTCATAGGTCCGAATAGATCAATATGAAGAAGCTCAAGAGCTCTTTTGGTACTAAGGACTCCTTTGGATTTCAAAGAGGACATGGTTTGCTTGCCTTGTGTACAAGGTTGGCATTCCTCATCCTTTTCAAAATCCAATTTGGGAAGTCCCCAAACCAATTCTTTTTTGCTCAATTTCTTCATTTGTTGCATATTTACATGACCCAACCGACGATGCCAAAGAGAAATATCATTTTTATCCACAACCAAGCATCTATCAAGTACGGGCTTTAGATCATCAAGCACAATAACATAAAGATTACCATTTCTAGTTCTCTTATATATGACATTGTAAGTGGGGGAATCTAGAAGCAAACATTCTAAAGAAGTAAACAACACAAGATATCCATTATCACAAAGTTGGCTTACACTTATCAAGTTGTGATGTAGACCATCAACAAGCAAAACATTTTTGATACTAAGTGCGTTGCCTACATCACCCTCACCTATCACCTTACCCTTCTTGTTGTCCCTGAAGGTCACCGATCCTCCTTTCTTTTTCATGAATTTGTTGAAATGGCTGATTTCACCTGTCATATGTTTTGAGCAGCCACTATCAACAATCCACCTTCTTTTGACCTGCATGAAAGAAGGATGTCAGTACCCAACTCAAACTTTGGGATCCGGGGTTAGCTTGGGGACCCATTTCATCTTTGGGTTGATCCCCTTTGGCTTGTAAGGACAATAAGTAGAGTAATGATCATCACATTTACAATTAACACATACCATTAGGTTCTTAGAGCCGGAAGTCACTCCATGGAAGATAGGAGGTTCCACACTCTTCTTCTTACCCTTACTCTTATTCTTGTTCTTGTCCTTGGGAGCAATCCCATCATGTCCTAAACCACTAGTACCAATTTGATTGGTAGAGTGTTCTAAGACAACATTAAGGGATTTCTTTCCCGTAAGTAACTTTTGTAGAGAAACTCTTAACTTAGCATTATCATCACTAGGGTTAATGATAGTAGAAGATAAACTAGCAAGATCATCTCTAGCATGCAATAGGTCGGCCTCTAAATAGAGGGCTTTAATACGAAAGGAATCACGTTCCTCATTACTTTGCAAAATAGGTCTAGAAGATAGATCATTAACTTGAGCGAGAAAATTAGCATTTTCAAATTTAAGCAAAATAATTTCCTTTTGATAGACATGAATTCCTTGCTTCCTAGCTTCATCAATGAGATTAAGTTCTACATTTTCAGTTTTAAGAACATCTATCTTATCTTGGTGTCTTTGGTTATCTTCCTTAAGATCTGCAATAGTCTTAAGGTAGACACCATTCTCAACCTCTACTCCATTGTACTGAAGCTCAAGGTCAAGAAATTGTCCTTGCAAATAATCTATGCTATCAAGGAACAATTTTTCATTTTTATCAAGAATCTCAATTTTATCATAAAGATCATCTATTATCTTGCCTAACCTTTTCCTTTTAGATTTGCATTCAGTAAAAGATGACCGGAAATCATTAAGCATATCAATAACAGTTTCCTTAGGTAACTCATGCAAATTGACTTCACTTACCTCACTTACCTCACCTACATCTTCACTTGTAGAGGCCATGAGAGCAAGGTGGCATTCTCCATCTTCGGAGCTTGAAGAGTTTGAGGAAGACTCATCCCAAGCTGCATGAGTTACATCTTTGCTTCTTCTTTCTTTCTTCTCCTTTCTCTTGTACTTGCCTTCTCTCTTGTACTCCTTGTCTTTCTTGTGGTTGCTCTTGTGATGGCACTTCTTGGCCTTGGGGCAGTCACTCTTGTAATGGCCTTTTTGGCTACATTCATAGCATCTAGGAGTTGAAGAAGAAGGCTTCCCCTTGAAGTGTTTGCCCTTGGAGCAGTTTGTTTCATGCTCATTTGGGCCTTCATCTTCACTTGAGGAATGAATAGGAGACTTGAGAGAAAGTTGTTGCTACCGAACCATCTCTTCAATTTGAGCTTTGAAGGTTGTGTCCTTGATCTTCTTGGACTCCTTCTCTTCTCTCTTTTCTTCTTCTTCTTGCTTATCAAGCCTTGGTTCATGGGCTTGAAGATTACCAACCAGCTCCTCGGTTGACAATTCACTAAGCTTGTACACTTCTTCAATGGATGTAACCTTGGGCTCCCATCTCTTTGGAAGAGATCTTAAGATCTTGGAGTTGATAGTGCCTTTGTCAATCACACTACCAAGGGTTTCCAATCCATTGATGATCACATTGAGCCTTGTGTACATATCCTCCACTCTTTCATTCTTGTCCATCTTGAAGTTCTCAAGTAGACCACCAAGCATGTAGATCTTGGCTTCCTTCACTTGCTCCGTTCCTTCATAGCTGACACATAGCTTGTTCCAAATTTCATGTGCGGTGTCCCAAGAGGAGATCCGGTTGAACTCGGATGGGGTGAGGGTTGCATAGATGGTGCTCATTGCTTTAGCATTGAGTTGAGCTTGCTTCATTTGGGCTTCCGTCCATGTGGAGATTTCCCCCTTTGGATCTTCATACTATAGATGCACCACCTTCCACATCTCATAGCTTACTCCTTGAAGGTAGAACTGCATTCTTCTCTTCCAATAGAGGAAGTTGGTGTCGTCGAAGACTGGAGGTCGCATGGAGAAGCTTCCCTCCAAGTTGAGATATCCAAGTGCTAAATCACCCATCTTCTCCTACGTGTAGTTCAATAATATCGAATTTAGTTGGACATAAAATTCAGTAAGCATCCCATCCTCACATTAGCATGACATCAGCATACATCATGTCATAGCATGACAAAGTAACATTAGGGATCACAATAAACATAATTCTTTTAATAAGTAAATAAGAACACAAGTGTTACACTTCTATTCAAAATGTTGTTTGTATTGCAAATACTCTTTATGAGTTTTGAGGAGATCTCTAGTATGCATGTAAACTATAGTAGCACTGATGCAGAAAAGGAGAAAATAATTAATATTTTGAATATGAGGAAGGTGATTATCCAATTAAGTGTCTAAGCATACCTTGTGTACCTCCTATTGATAAGATTTAAAGAAAATTTTATGTCTATAAATGAAATTATCTTTCTATTGCAAGAGGTCTCAAATTTAATTAATCAACTATAACAAATATGTATTTATATTAGAGTTCATCTTACCATTTCCCGTGTATAATTTGCAAATAAAATTGATATGATTGGCATATCTTTCTTTTGGGGATATTTTGAGTCAAAGTAAAGTCTGAATCTTGTTAAATGGTAGGAAAGTTTCTCTCCAGAAGAAAGAAGGTGGACTTGGTATTTGGATAGTAGGGAAGTTTCTCATGTTTTCTTCTTAATTAATGCCTCGGATCTTGCTTTAGAAAGTAGAAATTTTTGGTTGTATGGATCATGAATAAAATTTGGACAAAAAGATATTATTGGTTTTTCAATCCATCAAGTTACTTCTATGGATCTTTCTTACATCTTCTATAATGCAGGGATGGTATTCTTAGACTAATTTAATATAAAGTTGTGATGGATCTATCGTAAATATTTGGCAGGATCCTTTGTTCCTTATAGAAGACTTCTCCATGGTTTTTCTAGTAAAGAAGGAACTTTGAATTTGTGACTCCCATCTGAAATTCCTCTTAGTGGTATTATTAGTCAAATGGAGTGGTTAATCCCTGATAATAGATATAATATGAACTTTTGCATGTTTTTAACTATATTCAAAAGCATGCTTTAGTGGAGTATTGCTTGCTATGCAATAAAAAATTCGACAGTAAAGTTGCTAGTGAATGTAGAAAATCCCTGGAGAATAGGAGGACTTGTTCAAGTGATAATGGTCTATCAAAACTTCCACAAGCTTCAAAACAACATGTAGAAGAGTCTTCATAATAAAATCTCTACCTCTGACTATATAAGAAGAATTGATGTCTAGTGCTTCTCCATGTGTTTTCTTTGTTGTGGAAATTATGAGGACGTCTTGTTTTGATATATAATGTCTTCTTGAAATATGTAGTTATGCAGTTGACATCAAGGTGCTAAGATTTACCCCTTGTCCTATCCTTGGTTTTTTCGCTTCAAAAAGAATGAGTATATGATGGTCCTAGTGTTGGTTTACCGTATATGGATGGATACAAATAAAATAGTCCATGAAGAGTCTTATAGAAGTGATTTATAAGTTAGGATGATTATTCTCAAATATTTTTTCTTATCAAAATGCACTTTGTGATGGACTCTTATGATTTGTTTTGCATAGAGAATGTCAAGATTTGTTTCTCGTGCTTTTGTATTGGTTTTTTCTCTACCTAGATCATTGTGAATGAGTCATTTCTTGCTATCCATAGTGAATGGTTGTTGAACTTATATGACGTATCTTTCTAATCTAAATTGGTGTCTAGTTAATTTGAATTTCTCTTGGACTTATTGAATTAGGGAGGGGTTTTTCTCTTTGAAGTTTGACGTTGGCTTTTTATCTTGTCTGGGAATGGACTTCCCATGTTTGGTGCTTGGGACTACTATGGTTTCAGTAATTATTTAACTCCTACTTTCAGTTACTAAGAAGTGTACATGTGATTTATCTCTCTATCTATTTGGATAAATGTTTTTAGATTTTGAATATGTGTTGGTCATTGTTGGTGAACTTGACATCTAGATTTTAGTTTTAGTAGATAATTCTAAAATTATGTCTGGAGTTCCTTAATTCTAGTGTGGTATGAGATTGAGGTACCCTAATAGACTGGGTCTGGAGAATGTGATGGTTTACTATAGAATTCTTTCTTTTCCTTGAGCTTTGAAGTTTCATAGATATAAATAATGGAAAGCTGAAGATAGTATTTTTTTTGCTCTGTTCCTTTCTTTTTCAAAATTCTTGATGTCTACTTTGAAATGGTGTCCTCTTATATAAAATAGAAGTTGTGAAGGTATTCTTTTTCGTTTTTCTTTCTAAAGTAAGGAGATGTAGGGTGTAAATTTTATATTCATACAGCCACAATTTGGTTTGAGAAGTGAAAAAAAAGAGGGATGGGAGCTTGCTGACCAAAAAAATCCCTATAATGTAGAGATTTTCCCTGAGATCCATGTTGGAGTACGTGAAATTGATTGCTTTGAGAATAGATTCATTCCACCAAAGAGAATGGGTATGATGTGGTGTATGTAGGAATAATATCCTTAATAAATTTTAGGGGATCCATACGACTCATTTTTATTATGATCGTACCTAGTCTAGGCCAGTCACTTGGCTTAGGTTGAGAATGACCTCTTCTATGGAATTAACAAGATTAATATTTTATCTAATTTCATTACTATAACTTATTTACATGGTTACTTTACATTAATTTTTATTAAAATAACATAAAAATTCATTCACTGGTACAAAATTATGCATATAGCTTATGTTTCAGACAACATCACCATTGTCTCTAGTTTTGTGATCAACTTAGAACCACAACTAAAGAGTCATCTATGTTGGATTGAGATTCTACATAGCCTAATGCCATATTCTTATGATGACTAAACCATTCCAATTATTTATCTATTGCATATACCTGGATGGTTTTAGATTATATAGACACATTCAAATGTGCAAACTCACAAACCGTATCTTGAGAACTCAAGTCATATATGCACAAAGATCAATATTGAGGAATATATAGATTTCTCCTTAGATATTTGTTGCAAATTACTTGTATTGACTATATGACTTGTGAAATGCACAAAATATTTTAACAGTATAAATTAGAATGAACTAATATTGCACTTAAAAACAATTGAAAATCCAAATTAGGAACTATCGTATGTCAATTTTGTCATGGTGAATCTCGGGGTTTGCTATGGTGAATTAGGGTTAATTCTATTGTGCATATTTCTAGTTAATTTCCATACATCTAATATTTACAGACATGCATCTCAAGCGATGAGCAAAAGGCTAGAATCAAAGGATGCTCATTGTCTAAGATTTTGTACACAAAATCAGCCAACTGGTCTAACTAGGTCTAGTGTACTAGTGGCAACGGCTGATTTTTACCATAATCTTGACCGACAGAACTGTAATTGTAGATTTTCTCAATTTTAGTAAAGCCATTAGAGGGAGAGAAAAAGTGAAAATAAATCCATCAATAACTCCCTCACTCTCTAAATAATGGCTAGATTTTTTCCTAATTGAGTTTTTAATATATGAGGCATCCTCGACTATATATGGGAAATATGTGGGAGATCCCACAGTTCCGCATGAATTGCCATAAGGATCTTATGTCATAGTTGAGATATTGTGCCTCAAAGATCCCTTATTCATTTTCATGAGCTTCATTGCTTTCTTACATCCATAGAGTGAATAGGATATTTGTAATAGAGTTATCCCTACATTGTGTCTATTTTGAATCTCTTACTTCCTTAACTTGTACCCTATATCAAGCTATATGTGTGATTTTATCTCTTTGGTAAGAGAATGAGAGGGTCAGGCAACCCTTGGCTAAGGAAGGCACCCCTTGGAGAAGCAATAGTATATTGTCAAAGAGGACTTGGAGGTCAGGTGGCCCTCAACAAGGGAAGGCATACATTTGGTGGTTGAAGTTTCTCTTTGGAAAAGATGAAGTTGAGGGAAAAAAATCATTGGCTAGGGTTTGGTAAATCCCTTGTAAGGTTGTTGGTTCCCTTGCCCTAAAAAGATAAGTTGGTTACTCTTGATCCAAAAAGAGGGATTTCTAGGTATAACTCTTACAATGGAATATAAGGAGTGACTCAAGGTTTGCAAATCCTAGAGGTTGACCCCTCTAGGTATTAGTGCTACATCCTTGGGATATGGAACATATAGCCTTTCACTTGTTCTTGTTTCAATATCCCTCTCCTTTGCTTTTAGTACTTGTGTTAGTTATTGAGTGGGATATTTTGAAGGTCTAATGAATTGGTTCTAAGTGATTTTAGTTCAATTACCACCCTCCCTCTTGAACCTATATATCCAACAATCTAGAGTTTGGTTTAGTATGCCCTTTGATAGTGATTTCATTATTTCAGGTGTGATCATACTGGGTCACATTTAATTATTGTTATTCTTGTGTACATTCATCAAAGTATCCCACTACAATTTTAGAAGTGTGGTTGAAGTATGTACAAAACACTATTCGTTACGGATTTTTATGTGTGGTTCTATAATTGCTATCAAATGACGAATTACTTTTATTATTTGCAATCTATCCACATCATTGTGGGAAACATCATTGGTTGCAAACCATTCCCATACAATGTTTCGTTTCCATTTTTACTTATTAGTGTACTATGACGCATAATATAATTTGACTTTTTACGACAAACATGCAAGTAAAATGAACTTTAATGTAAATAATTACGATAGAGTTGTGAAAGAATAAACCTTCCACTTTCTCTTTAAAAGAAGTTACCTAATAGAAATTAAAGTAGCATCTACAAACTTTTTCTTGACGGTAGAATTAGTTGTTTACCTCTAGGGCATAGAAAAATGTATCTATCATCAACAAGTTCTCAATTGTGAAAGTATCTATTGACCTTTAGGTATATGGAAAGTTAGCTACTATAAACATGTTCATAATAGTGAAAATGTGTTTATGATATGTTGTTTATGTGTAAAAAATGATTTGTCCCACTTTCATAAAACTAACTTGCCCCTTAGCACTTTCAAAAAATATTTCATAGAATGACACATTTTGTGTTGAACACACCACACAAACTGGTGTTTTCCATTTCTATGGTCAGAGAGTGCAGCTCTATTGGCGGGTTCATTAAAAATAGAAAATGACACCTAGTGTGGTGTTTTCAACTTAGATGTTTAGGTTGACGTTGCCACATTGACTGGTATTTTTCATTTTATTTTATATTATATTTGAATAGGAATCTAGTCATATTGGCATTTTATGACAGCATATTTGGAGAATTCCACTTTAAGATGTGTTATTACTCCAAAGTTTCTTATTTGAGAAATACCTTCTTGTGGTGCTAGGAGAAATTATTCATATCAAAATGTGCAAATTTAGTTTTTATGTTTATCTGTTTCCACTAAGATGACTTAAAATGGGTCTTCTAGTCCTCAGTATAGGTTGAATTGTATGTTGAGTTTATGAATCTGAACAAACTAATTCGATAACTGGGAGCTATCCTAACATTTAGGAAATGTTCAGGAGTAGGGTTCTACAAATGTTTTCCACAAAAGCAAGCTTATGCAATTTAATCATCCCTTCAAGGTTCTTGGAAGGTTTGTAAATAGTTGTTATAGGAATGACGATGAACTATTAAGAAATATGTTTGACATTCAAAGTTGGGGAGCTTTCTCCCTACCTCAACAAAATAAGGTTTTTTCAAGACAAGAGTAGATTATGCAATCCTTTCATTTACTTTGGGGGTATAGAAGACTTGGAAATTTGGTTCTTCAGCAAGTATGGGAGTGAAGTACAACTAAGCTTATTGGTGGCATTTTTTTATAGAAGGATGTTTGAATGACATTTTTTCAAAATATACACATTTTGTGTTAGAACATATACATCACAATTGTGTGGAAGTTGGATCTAACATTGATGATGTGATTGGTTCCAAGGCTCATCATTTAGTAGTCTTGCGACTAATGCAGTTCTTTGGTTTGGTGATTATAGATATTCTTTTTAAAAACAATTAGTTAATCGTGGGATAATTATATTTTAGCCATTTACAATCTCTTTGAAATAGATGTCCATAGTAAGTGTAGGATAGTTCAAACTCTATTGTGAACATCCAAAATATTCTACAAGAAGATGCTTTCACAGGGACTTCCACTTACAAGAACTCATTTTTCCAACTAAGACGTGTCATTGTTGAGATTAGGAAAAAGGGAAAATCCAATGTGGATTGTATATTTTAGATGCTATATCAAATTACACACCATATATTAGAAAATGTCGCTAGTGATTACTATTATCTCACAATCTAGTAAGCATAGACGACAATGAATTTTAAATAGCCACAACTAGTTATGCAAAGATGTAATGAGTTAAAGGGTGCATTGAGAGTATCAAAAACAAGTATAGTTTTTAGAGTGAGTAAATTTATAGTCTTTATAGTGAGGAGATCGGATAAGGGTAGAAAAGTCTAGGTTTATTGGAGATAATAGTCTAATATTGACCCTTTTGACTTAATCAGTGGCTGATTTGTTTGGTAAGAAATAGAAATCAGTGGTTGGGGGAGGGGGTAAGTTCCTCGTATCCATTTGGTATATCTTTGTGGATTGATAAATCGAATTGGAAATATGACAATATCCAATGATTGGGTTCCTCTATAGTGGAAATGGCTCGTGCAAGCCCTCTAAGAGTTTTGTGGTGAACAATGTAGGAAGATGGCTTGCTTGATTTTCGTCCAAAATGAGGGGTAGATGCCTTTCTAGGGGCAATTTGGCTGGAACCAAGAACTACAATTCAATGATCCTTTAGCTTCTTATCTCCATGCCTTCAGCCATTTCTTGCCCATATCCATGCCTTTCTAGGGGCAATTTGGCTAGTTTCTTATAACAATCTAATATAAGAAACTAGCATGAGGTCGTTTATTTCTTATGCTATCTATATACTTATTAATATTGGAAACATTAACCCTAGCATTACGATTTGGTTGTGGGGTATGGTGATCCACTCTAATTTGTTAGTGTTTTATCATGAAGATAACATTTATAATTTGTAATTGCATGTTTTTCATGGCCAAAGAGACCATAAGTGTATTTTTTGTGTAATGAAAAACTCCAGAAATGTTGCGGGGAAAAAAGGTGATATAATTAATAACATATCTAATATGAACTAACTACTTTTGGCAAATGAATTCTATTGGGGTACTTTGGCAACTATCAAGCCATGGCGGTCTGGAAAGCACATACGACGACCTTTTTGCTTTTGAGTATACGCTAGTAATTGTCACTCAAGCAATCCCCATGCCATTTGCAAGGTCATGTCTATAACTAACTAGTACTACGTGAAATATGAGTTGGACATTTCCTATACAATATACATTTCCTGCTATTCGCTAGGGAATGCACATCCAAGTTTGCGATCCAATGTGGACTACCAAAAACACATGCCAATCATTGTCTTGATGTGCCACAGGCTCGTCTGTATTATCATCCTCTATTTAACGTGTGCTATCTTTAGAGAAGATTTTAATGATGTTTAACCCAGCCTTGTACAGAATAGGACTAATATCTCTTTTGCTATCGTTGAGTTGAATCTTTTCAAAAATCATATACTTGACTTCTAATTAAATAGTTGATGAATCAACCTCCAACTTTATAGTCACAATTGTATTTAAGAGTACTTGTTTTCATCCGATCAACATCATAATTATCAAGGGGGAATTGTAGGTTTTCAGCTAAGGTTTGTCAGGTTTGTTGTAAGTAAATATTTTGCTTGCGGGACATGTCATTCAAGAAGTCAAATTCAGTTTATAGAATTCAAGTACAATTAGGCCCCGTTTGGTTCACTGGAAAGGATATAAATAGGATGTGGGAAGGAAAGTATAGAAAGGTACATGAAAGGGATGGGAGGTTCGTCATCCCCTACTATGTTTGGATGCAACCAAGGATAAGAATTAACAACCGTCATGAAGATCTACAACTGGAAGCGTGGGGGTTGATTTCACCGAACGGCCAATGGGTAGAGGAGCATTTGAAGACTAACGGTGCTCTAATTCTGTCCACAAGTTAATCTGTAGATCTCCGGAAGTATCTCATGAATGAAGGAAAAGAAAGGTAAAAAAGTGCTTTTCGTGTTGCGCAACACGCAAATCACTTCAATAGTTTTGTGCGAGGCAGAAGAGAGTATAGCTATGACACAAATCACAAGAAAATACAGCCGTGGTGTACGGAACCCACCAAAAATTGATGAGAAGGAACGAATCACTGGAGAAGAACTAGGACGATCCTGAGGAAGAAGTAAAGAGGGCATGGAGGCAAAGGCTTCGGCGGCAGTTGCTTGCAAGAACGAGAAGGAAGTGCGGGGGAAGGGAACAAGGGGAGCGGGGAAATTTATGGTGAGTTTACTGGATTCGGGGACCATCATCGGGGGAGCAAGAGATTTTGTACCGTGCGACGGTGCGAGTACCCGGGGGGTACCGCAGAACATGAAAGTCCCGATGACTTGGGACTCTACTGCTGTCCAAATGTAATCCCAACGTGACTATTGCTTAACCAAATATGGTATTTCAAATTCCGGAGGATTTACCATCCTATCCTATACAGAATCCTGCAAACCCAACGGGGCCTTAGGTTACAAGTTACTAGTTTTGTTTTTAGTGCAAATTTGGGCATTTCCTTCCCGTGTTAGTTTAGCAGGCTGACTGTTACAGGTGCAATTGACACTCAAATAAGTAAATATAGTGAAGTATGTGGATGTAACTAGTCCAAAGCCGTTCTCCTTATTTAAGCAGGAACCTAGGGTAGTAGTTTTAATGTATATTTCTGAAAGTATTTGGAGTGTGAGCAGTCGGGTTCGTGAACTTGCATAGGAAATCAACCACAGACGATTAAAAAAGAAAGTTGAGCTCCTAAATTGTCCAGGTTCGTTACCAGGAGCTGTGAAGCTTCTCTATGAATACCGGACAGGGGAATAAGCTCTCATATGTAGATCAACAAACACGGTTTACAGTATGCGTGGTGCCATACGTCCAGGCACCAGTCGTGTCACTCATGAAGGCATCGGTGCTAATGCAAATGTAGTATTCTAAAAGATCTGAGTTAAAAAGTGCCTATACAGCTATATGGATGGAGTGCCCTCCCAATCACCAAAAAAAAAAGATCCAACGCAGAAGTCATTACACTATAGAATTTTAGAAACTCCTAATATACAAGATTGAAGTTATATAGATGGGAGCCATAATTTATACGTGGATTTATATTACAGAAGGTCGACCATGTATACGACGGAACATAGAGCAAGTCTTTGTAAGCATATCAAGGACACGTCAACATTTCCGAACTCCATCTTACATGTTTCGGTGTTTTTCCCCAATCAAATCAAGTTCAACTGAAATATATATACTTGGAATGCCCAATGGTTCTGTACTCAGGAGAAATCCATACGCTGGTTATTATGTGTCCCCTTCCCCGCCTGCGAGAAGCCTGTACATGAAGCAACCAGTTATATACTTCATATATTAAGGTAATTAGGATGATCAGGTTTGGCACATACTATTGCCACTCACGACACCATCATGAAAGGATACTAGGCAGATGTTTTGGGCTGAACCGGTGGTGCGATCAGATGAGAAGTTGGCATGTCTCCTGCTACCACTGGATGCAAGATCTGTAAAACGAACTCTCTGGCCATTTCCAGGGATATTCAATGTCACATCATCGGATGGTGGGTCTGGTTCATGAAACAATGCACTTCTTGAGCTGGTATGTTCTTCCACAGGAGAATTTACTTCAGTATCGGCTTCAGACTCAACATTGTCAGGAGATGCAAGCATTCGTTTCCGCTTGTATCTGGCCCGTCTGTTTTGAAACCAGTTATATACATTAGTCTCAGAAATTTTACCGTGTTTAGACAGTTCAGCGGTTATTTCCTTGATCTTTTGCCTGTTTGGAGCACCATTACCCCGATCAAACACACCCTCAAGAACTTCCAACTGCATAGGTGTGGGGTTCCAGCGCTGTCTTGTGGGTATTTTGTGGCAAGTTGCTATCAACGTGTCCTCATAGAAATTTCCTAACTTTGTTCCTGTTTTACATGATTATATAGACAACTATTAAAACGCAGAAAATCAGCATGTCGTTATGTGACTGAAATTATAAGAAAACAAAAAAAAGCTTTGGAGGGGGAAACACAATCCAAGTATACAAGCCCCTTTTTGAGTTAGAAGAGACATTATTAGTCTCCCCCCTCCCTCAAAGAGCATGTCAGAGCCTGGATGACTGCAAGGGTGGTAAATACTGTACGCAACGGGAGGTTCGAACCCAGGTCCCCCGGAGAGGACCTACCGTGCTCAACCATCCGCGCTACACAGGCCGGGTAAGTATACAAGCCCCTTTGGGATCTCTTATGCGTTACATAAAAACTTATGCTTCTTGGGTTTTTTCTGTGCTTGAACTTTATCCTACTTTGTAAACACTTTGTATACAAGAGTCCATATAACAGCAAGTCAAATAAATAGCAAAACCACATGCCTTGGCGAAATACAGTGTTCAGAAAATCAATCTGAGTGGTCGGTTAATCCGCCAATTAATCAGTTCAGCCAATCAGATGCATCTAGTAGGCCCAATCCGTCAGATGATCGTCCAAGGCTGATGATTATGCGGCCGCCCAACGCTTAATTGGTTGGTTAATCGCCGGTTTATAAATTCCATCAGAGCACATTTTAGGACTTGACCATAAATTATGATCGTCTTTTAGATTTTATTAAATATGAATGGTTGTTTTAAACCAGTTTCATGTTTATCTAATTAAATCCATGCTTGGCCAACATTCCGAATGAACTTTTGCTTCTTCACGTATTTAATATGAAAATTTTAAATTAAATAGATAATTATGTATGGCCAATATATACATTATATATAGATCTATTTTTACTCTATTTTTTTTTAAATCTAAAACTGCATATACTCCCGCATGCGGTATATTCTCTATTCAGTACCCCGTCCGCCCACGCACCCATAACGCTTCTCAAAACTATGGCAAAACATGATCTTGCACTTGTTACTTTCCAGACAAGTTCTAATGTGAAGCACTAATGGGCACACAACTGGAGGCATGGAACAAAATTTTGATCAAATTTGTGAATTTTGGATGAGATTTCATTTTTCTTTTGTAATGACCAAAACACACTTACATAGGGACGGGGCACAAGATGGTGCGAAATTTCACAGAAGGGAGAAAATTCACAGCAGAGTATCCTTTTTGGGCTTTCATTTAGCAAAACAGGCCCGAAACGCCGACTGTGTGTTTTGTGAAACACAACTTTCATGGGTGGTTGTTGCTCAAAATTTGCACGCATCAGCAATTTGATGGAAGTTCTTGCATTCGGAGGCTTATTGGTCAACCTAAGCAATGTTTGCCCTATTTTTATCCCATATACACCTCCTTCAATTCCCACCCCCTTCTAACTACGTGTTAAGTACTATTCACTCCTACTCTCCAAGACTTTAACAAATTTCATAATTTGTAAATGTGTTACATATAAATTTAATCCTTAATTTGTACGGTTGTAACAGACTAGGTAGTTCAGTTACTTTGTACACTCATCAAGACAAGGAGACCCACTCCAGCATCAGCATATAATTTTTTTTCAAGTGTCTTTATGTCTATTTATTGTGTTTACAAAATTTTATAACATAACTCATTTGTTTTCACCATCCAAAATTGATATTGGAATCCCTCTGAAACTGTTCAGTTTCCGTCATTTACACATAGGAGACCCCCCCACACACACACATATGCAATATGCATTATTATTGCATAATTAAGTGTATTTTGGCCTTTAGATTATTATGGTAATATTTTCAGTTAAATTTGTTCATTTTGGCGTCAAAAATGAACATTTCATCCTTGGGGTGAAGGACCTTGATAGAAAAATGGTTTACATTATTTTACAAGATTTAAAAAATTCTCACATAAGATTATAACACAAAAATAGAGGGCCAGGCATCACTGACCTTGGTAGAAAAATGGTTTACATTATTTTACAAGATTTAAAAAAATCTCACATAAGATTACAACACAAAAATAGAGGGCCAGGCATCACTGACCTTCTTACAATCTCACATATTTTTCTATTATTACAATACACACCAGACTTTTCACCCCTCAAAAACTAAGGGGCTGCTCGGGAGTATATGACAACTTTCCTAGCCTTGTATGCCAGTAATTAAGCAAAAAAACATTATTTTAGACCATGAGAAAATAAACAATTCTAATATATGATGAACTTTTTACATTAGATACAAGCCATGACAGACGATCCACTTGAAAGTTTTTAGGGAAGATATTAAGAAAAGGTAGTTTGAATGTTACATTTTAGTAAGTCAACTATTTGGTTGGACACCAGACACTATAGCATGACAATCTGAATGTGTTTGCGTGCACACGCACACGCGCACAACACACAATGATATACATATATAACTTCTGAAATCAGTGATGTGCATATTCGTGTAAGCATATGCCAATACATCTATACGGAGATAAAGGAACTATGTAATTATCGCTGGATGCAGCAAACGAGTAGCATACCAGTGGTACGTGAAACTTTGTGGCCTTATCTGTCGTTGAACTAGAGGACTTCAGAATAATAGGACAAAAGACAACTCTAGGTTGTATAGTGATAGGAGTTATGCTAGTCATGCTCCTAACCATTACTTTTCCGTTAAGGATGGGGGAAAACCCGCAGATGCTTCACATGAGATCTCATCTGGATGCTCCAGGATACCATGGTTAATCCAACAACTGAAAGAGTAGGTGGGGCAAACGAGTTACATGTTCCTTAGTATGGGACGTGGGAGCTAGCTCAAACCAAATGTATTCAAGCCACTGTAAGTTGAAGGATGGTGCAAGAATATTAATATACCAACTAGAAACCATGCTTCAAATATATCCTATAATCAGAAAGCCATACTTCAAATTTTCTGCTGCTGGGTCAAAAACATAGAATAAATCACACATAGAAGTTGGAAGAACTTCATCAAAATGCAATCAGCTAGTCAAAGAAAGATGATATACAGAGAGAGTGAGTCAGACTATGCTAGAATTATTTCTAGCAGGTCAAACAAAGGACAAATATGACTTAAAGGTTTTCCTAAGTTATGTCTAATAAACATAAAATCCAGCCATAGGCTCTTGATGTTCACTTTGTGACTAATGTATAAACAAGATTTGAGCTTATTAAAGTACTTTACTTCATCCCTCTAGCATTTATTAAAGTTGACAATTAAATTAGTTTCAGGCATCGATTTTGAAATGTTTTAATGTTACAACTATAGTAATGAAAAGTAACTCAACTTTTTTTTGCAACTAGTTTGTCAATATAGACCAACAAAATTCAATTAATCTTCCAATAATATATTGTTTTTGACAAGAGGCATAAGAAAATTGGCTTTTAGCAAGAATCATTATATCCTAGTTTTGACACAAATGCCAGCCTGTGCATTGTTGTACGGGCGCCCACCTAGGTGGCGCCCTAGGCGGCCGGCCTCGGAAACCTGGGCGCCCAACCTAACTAGGTTGTTGGGCAGGCTAGGCGGTCGCCTAGGCAGCACCTAGGCGTCCACAGGGCCTAAAATCTGAATGATTTTTTTCTTATCTTTTTTTCATTTCTTTTTATATTTATTCTTCCTCAATCATTCCTCTTGTTTTTTCTTATTCTTTACCAAGGTTGTCAGAACCGAACCGGTGAGTGAACCGGTGAGGCTTCTGGTTCTCGGTTCACTGGTTCAACCAGTGGTTGAACCGGTTCAACCGGTGACATCAGCATGACACCATAAATTATTTTTATAACTTTATAATATATGAATAGTCAAGGAAAAAGTAAGCAAATCTAGGAGTATATCAAACACTAGCATGGAAATGACAATAATTCAATTTGAAATTGCATTTCCCGTGTCAAATTATCAAGTAATCAAATAAACTTTCATTAACATGAGGAGATACCACGGTATAATTGGCATAAGGATATTGGAAACCTTATTGGAATATAAATATAGACAGTAGCACTAGGCTTTTGTATAGTCATTGACCTGGCAGGACGGTAGGAATATGTTAAAGAATGAGAAAAGGTAGGTAGAATATTTTAACTATATGGAAATTACTAGGGGACTAGATGAAGAAGAGAGGTACCGGAGATTTTGCAAGAGGATCAATACAACAAAAAAAGGCAGCAGCAAGTAGCAACAATTATAGAAGCAAATGCTACAGCAAACTATTGAAAAAACATGAAAAGGAGGATAAGGAGGAAGATAAAGAAGAGGAGGAATAGGGAAAAGGGAGGAGGGTATAGCATGTACCTGCAGCAACAACAAAATTCAGCAAAAAATACATCAAATTATTGGTCAGTCAGACTAGGCCGGTTCAGTAAAAACCGGACCGGTTCACCGGTTTGACCGATCGGTTCATCGGTTCTTGACCGGTTCAAAGGGATTTCCGGGTTTGGGGCCAAACCGAACCGGTATAGGCACCGGTTCCCGGTTCAACCGGTTGAACCGGCCGGTTCGGTTCGGTTCTGATAACTATGTTCTTTACAGCTCCATCAAGCAGCAAAGTTGTTGAAATGTTACTGCATCCCTCTTTATTTTTCGTTTCTTATTTTGCATTACCAAGCAGCAAATTGCTGCTATGTTATGGAGTTATTGTAGCTGCACTATTATGATATTATCCATCTACTGCTGCTCCACTTAGGGCACGTTTGATTTGTCCTATTTTGACGGATTTGAATGAATGCAGTATTGCCGCAGTCCCGGTACAATTGATTGCAGGGTTTATGAAAATCTGTAAAATTGGAATTTATGTTTGGTCGCGCAACGAGGCTTTAACGGACATGGGTTGCAGGGTCACCTCGCGTATCGGGGCGGCAGCACAAAAGTAAGAACCAGCCGGCTGTGTCTCGGCATCCGACACTTTTGAAATGGATGCCGTCGTCCAGCATTCCTACAACGTCCGAAAGTGCAGGAGAGTGCCTTTTCATCCAATCCAGTAAATCAAACGTGATATTTCTGTTGCCGGAGAACGGAATGTAGCCAGATCCGTCAAAATACAAGTAACCAAACATACCCTTACTGATCTACTATATACTACAATGGTTTTTTTTCTTCTTAATCCTCATATTTCTATAATGTGTGTGTGTGTATATCTTGTTTGAATGTACTGATATTAATACGATGCTAATTTCTTGCTTGCATTTTCAGTTTGTACTCTAGCATTCTTGTATCAAATTCAATTATTCATATCTATACACAGTTATTATTTTATTTCTCATCTTTTTACCTACTTTCTACTTTCATTTTTTTATTTTTTCTTCTTCCTCTACCAATCTCTCTCCATGATTTCACCATACGTAAGGTTCCTACCGCGTGATACTCTATTTTCTCTTATCTTTTTTTCGTTCTTTCTTTGTTCATCGTCTTCCCCAACCTTCTTACTGATTTCTTTTTGAAATTTGCTATTTTTCCTCAAGTAGACCAATGTTCTATTTTCCTTTTCAGTCCTCCTCTTAGTAATTCCTATTGATTCATGTATTGCTCATGATTTTATATATAGGCTATCTATATATATGTATGCATGTATAAGCGCGTCTATATACATAAAATATAAAAACAAAATTAAAAAAAGCCTAGGCTGTTTGGGTGTCCCTAGTCAACGCCTGGTTGCCTGGCCGTCTAGACAATCTAGGCCCGTGCATACTCATTAAGTTCTTTTTTCAAAAACCCAAATTATTGTTCTCTAATATCACATGAATAGCCTATATACTAAATTTGAGCTCATATAGAGACATTTAAGCCTTGTCATCTAGGGACTACAAGATCGACGTCCTGTTTTTTTTCCAATGCATCATTTTGTAGCTTTTAGATGCAAGATTTATAAGTAGTAAAATGAGTACGGGTTTCGTATATCATCCATTCAAGTAACATTTAAGATCAAAACCTTGACTTGTTTAAGAAAATACTTGTGTTGTGCAAATTGACTTTACTATACAATGTTACTAGTACAGTCAAGTACCTCAGCTTGACCCTCTTTTATCTCTCTTTTTACACACGTGCGCCATAGCGTGGCAGAAATCTAGGGGGAAGACGAGGGAAACATGCATACTTGTTAAGGCAGCAAGGCGACAAGGCGCCATGCTTGAACGCCTTGTGCTTAGGCGACTTTAAGAAAATTATATTTTTGTACAATTTACTATATTTATACATGTGCTATGATTTTTGTAACATCCCCCCTTCATATATACATTATATTTACCTATATCTATACATATGTTGCGATTTTTATAACATTTCCCCCCTTCATATATATGCTATATTTCATATAGGTAAATCCATAAAAGTCTGGGTAATCCACTGATATACATTTTCTTTATTTAAAACTTGATGTCTATAGTGTATTTCCCTATTGTATACATACACTTTTATTGTTTTGTGCATAGATATATACATATTAAACACAACTAAACATGTATGTGTACAGTTTCATTGCTTCATACATAAATATATACATATTTTAAAGTTATACTTGGATGCAATTACTCAAAGATGTATTCTGTGGTAATATGTGTATTACAGGTTCTACTAATACTCAAAACAAACCTTATGTAAGTTATTTAATTCACCTATATCAGTTTAAACTTGAATAAGAGATTTAGGATAACAGTGATTAAGGATAGCAGTGCTTTACATAGTATCAGTAGATGATTTTCCTTAGGGTAATTATCAGCTGATGTTCATATATGTTGCAGCTAATATAACTGTTTGAAGTTCCTATGATAAGCAAGAAGGTAGTTAGTATACGTAGCATGATATTTATATTGCAATTGAAGAGTTATTCAAGGTGAAAATATCGCTCAACATTTAAATCGCATTCAAGCTAATACTAAGAAAATAATATAAATATCTAGAGTACAAATTCCATTTAATAATGATATTGTGCAACAAACATAGATAAATATACTTAATTTAAATATTAGAACAAGTGTAGATCAAATAAATACCTATATATAGGGTCAGGGGTCCATAAAAACCATAAAGTGACATATTGGTCAAGGCGCAGGGCAAAGCGACCCCCCTTGGAACGCCTTGACGCCTAGGCGCTCGCCTTAATAAGTATGGAAACATACCTCGACACCTAATGTAGAGGAAAACCATGGTATCAGATCTCTAGCCTCCAAAACTATCTGATGTTGCTGGTTATGTTGGCTGCAGCTCCCTATGTATGTGCTAGAATTAGGCGGATTTTACAGGAAGTCTTGAGTAAGGTTGTCAAGCATCAGTTAAACTTGTGTGGTCCATAACCACCTTCAATTGGCCATGGCAAGGCATTTGCTGCATCCAAGCGGCTTCTTTGTGGCAACATTCATGCAAGTTTTCACTCCTTGTCTCATCCCACCTCCCATGTTTGAGAGTTGCAGTGTCTTTTTATGAGTGAGAAGGGACGATGCTATCCAGCACTAGGCATTTCTTGGTAAGTCCATAGGCCCATCTCCAAGAAGGAAGCATAAACTTGGATATAGAATAAAGATATGACGTGACACAAACACACTACCAAGCGAAAATTCTGAAAACTAGGACATGAACATCTCTAGAAACAACAAAGCATTGATTAAAAAAGCAGCCTGCTTCACGCGCCCACTTAAGCGTTGTGCAAGGGGCAGCCGTTGTTTTTTGAGCCTAGGCGGGTGTTGAGGCGGATTGAATCGAAGCGGTCGCTTTTTTAGCAAAAATCCCCGCCGCGGCCCGCTTCAGCCACTTTTTGGCAGACTACAGATCTATTGTCAATTTTATTACATATTATAAAGCACCTCAAACCTCAACACCCAATCGACTTACCAATAGAAGACGTTAGAAGCCGGTGACGATATTGTCGCTAGGAAATGATTTTTGCGGGCCTTTTGGTTTCTGATTGGGAGTGGGAATCCATCCTATTCCTTGGCGCCCTCATCCGTCCATAAAAGGTGCATAAATGGCTGCACAAAACACACCAAAAAAAAACAGTCGCTTGGAGTTAAACAAGTCGATCCTTGGCAACTGAAGGGAAAGTGTCTCGAAAGGAGGAGACACTGCGTCCCTGGAGTTCGCCTAGAGCCTGACAAGTGACAAGCACCCGATCAACCCTCATTGAGACGTTAAGGTTAAAAAAGGGGAAGCAAGGACTAAGAACAGAGATTACAAAGCTTTCTCTAGGTCAATGAGTTAGTATTAATTGGTCGCTTCTCTGAAGTTAAACATCTCACTTCAGATTTTTATATACAACGCGTCTTGTGTACCTTTTCTCTATTAGTGATTACTAATCAACGTTTGCGGCTAGCATAATTGACTCAATATGCTTCATTCCAATACACATTCACCACACTCCGTTATTGTTTTCGGGTGTAATGATTCTCATGATGTTGTAACTTAATGCCTATGTGCCTAGTGCCTACATATTCTAATTTCTTCTGAATTTTGTAACGACTCGGTATATTGTAGATTGGTAATTAAAACTAATTACTAATTGAAGGTTATATGATTCATACCTACTCAATGCATCTTTACAGGATGATTTTGTATTTACTCGTTCTAGGAGTGAGGACTATGGGTTTTGTTCGATGTCTGAGTAATTTTTAAATTGTAACCACATATTTCTATAATTAGGACCCCTTTAATCTATGATAAGTCATTCTAATGCAATGAAATATCATTCAAAATGCTTGATTGTTGAGTAATATTTCTTTATGTAATAGTGTGACGGTCACTAAAAAAATTCACCATTTTCAAAACAATGCATACCGTTTTTCAGAAAGTGTTCGCTTTATTCAGCTTTAAAACCCGCTTCCCGATTCCCGCTTCAAGGAGGTCAATCCGCATGCTTCCCTCAGGCTTTTCAAAACCAAGCAACAAAGTAAAGTGACAGAGAGTATATATTAGTCTATTTAGTTAATAGGTTAATTAGTTAGTGAGCCTTTAGTGTCTCGACCCGTTTAGATTACTTGTGTCCCAAGTCTCAGGATTTCTTCCTTGCTCCTATATATAGGAAAGGGTTGTGCGTCTTTTATTCATCGAATCAATTCAATAGACAACCATTTTATTATTTCTCACATAAAGAGTCCTCCTACGTGGTGCGAGCAAATCTTATCACTTGTGTACATTGCTTTGTGACATCGTTCATATTAAATATCATTATACAATCTAAGTATTTGGACTTCAGATTTGGTCTTATTTTACCAAAAAATGAAAAAAAAGGTCAAAGGTTATTATAATAAAAATGAATTGACATTTTAAATTGTATCGTTAAACCCTTTGATAGATATAACTAAATGATAGTTCATTGTTCCTAGCGTGTGTGTGGCTATAAGTCTAATTTATATCTAGTATTTGTATCAAAATAGTTAACATATATGCTTCTATTATAATATTTAACATATGCTTATTAAAAACATTAACATAGAACGCCCACTACCAGTGGAAGATTGTTAATTTGCTCATGTCAATGGAATTTGGTCAATTATGGGCGGTATACCATCATGCATATTGATAAATGCATGTTGTTATTAGGAATAGAGAAAAGTGAAAAGAGGGACGCCTATCCGGCCTCCTATAGAAAAATGGTAGGAGACCAATCAGAATTTGTTATAGCATTAAAATTTTCGTTTTATTATTAAAAAAATATTTTTTTTCTCCATTAATTTTTTTATGGGTTGGGTTTTTGATGTTTTTATTGGTTGTCCTATAGAATAAGTATAGGAGGCCTCCTATACTACCAGTTTTGGTGAAAAGAGTGTGCTTTTGATGTTGAAGCTCCAGTCAACCTCGACGATGGGAAATATCTACATTTACTACCATCCCACGTCCCATTTTCATCCCTTCTAATTAAAATCACATTTGTTGAAAACATTTTGAGTTTAAATGACAAGTACTGCTCAAAGCGTATGTCTACTTCTAGATTTGCATGCATAATATTCTTTAATTGTAGACCTTGAACCTAATCTCCTAGATCTAAGTAGGTGCTTACGCATGAGGCACGCGCTTAAGTGGGTGCTTTTTTAAAATCAAGTGATTCAGTTTTATATATTTCTATGCATACATATATAATCACATATCTATAAATTATAATTGTTTTATCATATCCAAGACAATGTAGTAGTGTAAAATGCAGCATATACATCAATATAAACAGTTTAAAACAGTAGTATAGTACTAGACAATAGTTATACAATGTTACTATACTAGTAATATAATACTATACTAATATTATATTACATACAGCATAATATTCAGTAGCATTATATTGCAGAATGATAATCATCACCATCATCTAAATTCCAGCTAGCTTGTGGTCGCTACAGTGATAATAGAATTATAAAATATATAATAACGGTATCCAAGAACATAGTTGTATGATATAGTGGTATTTTATTTCAAGCATAGTTTTATACAACAGTGTAGCATTACATTTTTTAATAGAAGCCAGGAGGTACTTTTAGTTTTATTCATCCTAGCCTTCTCTTGTAGGTAAAATCGAACAAAACATTACAACTCCACTTATAACATGCGGGTCAGTTACACATAACCGCCAGTCATAAAACATTATAATACCATCTATGTAGCGACAAATGACCATAAAGTAAGACGTATCACCAAACAACCTCACCTATACAAGAAAGATCAACCTCTGTCTAGGAAGTATATATGTAAGGTATACTTCTTCTATACATGATCAAAAGGCCCCGAACCCTCATTGTTAAAAGGTTTGGCTCCACAAAAACACCAAACCATCCTCCACCTGAGAACCCCATCGACCAAAGCCTCTAGCAACAGAGTTAACCACCTCGGAATATGGTGTCCAATGATGGATGAATTCTCAGCAACATATTTAATTTCGCTAAGATATGGAATGAGGTGCCATGGACAAAGACTGTCTGTTGCCCTAGATTATCAGGTAAGCTAAAAATCATCCATCTCCATCACCGAAATGTTAAGGTTATTGTCATCTGCCATTTTCGAAGCCACTATACAACCATGTATCATAGCTTCCATGTGACTGTCACCATTTAGCCAATATCACACCAGTCTCATTTAGCCCACACTGGCGCTCTGTCCCTAATAACAGCAGCAGTCCATCTCTTTGTAGAACCATATAAGTGCTCAAATTATACATATGGGCTAATCCACATCTTAGTGGCCATGTAATATAGTCACAAATTCAGTATACCGGGATACGTTCGATTGAGCTGAAAAATTCAGAATTCGGAAATGAATCAGGAAATTCGGGTAAAATACGGTCAACGTAAGGTAAAAATATGATCGACATTTCAGGAAAAAGTCAGGATAAAATCAGAGGATATATGCATATATTGCATACATGCATACACATATTTTTATATATTATATATACATTTTATGCTTTATATTTATTTGTGTGCTTTAGACTTGTCTTTAGCTTTTCTTTTATCCCATATTGGCTAATTCTATTTCTCACTAACTCTCTCTTATCCTATAAAAGAGAGAGTCTAGTATTTATTTTAGACATATCAAATAAACGTCTTATTCTATATGGTATCAAATGAGTTCGATCCCCCTTAACCCTAATGCTTCCCAAGTCCCCTCTCTAAGACACCCCCCTCCAGCTTGCCTCCCCTCTCCTTCCCTGCCCCATCCTCCCCGCCGCCACCCCTCCCACCCATGCCTTGCGCAGCTGCTACCACCCCTCCACCCGCCGTTGACCCCCCTGCCCCTCCTCTTCCTTCCCTGCCACAGTCGCCCCTCCCCTTCCCTCTTTCGCCGCTGCTGCTACCCCTTGCCGCCTCCCCCTCCACTTTTTTCGCCCTTGCCAACCCCCTTCCCTTCTTTCCCTGTCACCGGCTCATCGCCGCCACTAACCATCTCTCCCTCCACTTTTGTCGCCCCTGCCAACTCCGCTCCCTGCCATCCACCCGCCAACAGCCCTCCAATTCGTCGCCCAACACCACCTCTCCATCCCGCAAACAGCATCACCACCCACAACACCCAGTTGCCAACCTACCCCATCCATCACACCCTCCCTGGCATCTAGCCACCAACTAACAGCCCTTCAACCACCACCCACATGCCATCCACCCGCCATCTCTTCATCTTGATCCTCTCCGCCTCTTTTCAAAAATAGCAAGTTGAAGATCTAAAAGTACCGCCTCTTTTTGCCTACACCACATGGTGGAGTAAATCTCACACTATGGTGGGCACAAGGAATGAGGTATTCCATTTCGATGTCGTTTCGACAGCATGGAAACCGAAATTTATTGAAATTTTGACAAAAATTTGATAAATGCATCAGTGCCCGTTTTGACGCCAAAATCAACGAATTAAGCCATGAATTTTCACATGGATGATCTTTACACCTAAATGCATCGTTTTATGCAATAAAATTTGATATGGGGATAGTTGGGGGTCCTTCATGTGGGAGGAAAGGAGATCTCCCTAGGAAAAATTCAAATTTTGAGCAAAAAATTTCAATGATTTTGACATAGCGGTATGGTTGCAAGATTTCATAGCAGATGGCGTCGAAATCGAAATTTTTGACGAAACTTCGACGATTTCATCGAAATCTCATTCCTTGGGTGGGCATAGGTCCTCTTTCTTTTCTCTACTGCCCCTATGGAGGGTTTCTCTAATATGTTGATTCACATATGTTGCTATTGTTGCCCCTATGTGGGTTTCCCATATTTGTTGAACTAAATATGCGACGGTTGTTGTTGTTACTTATTCTAACTTTGTGCATATCATCACCCTGCTCCCAATGGCAACTACACATCCTCCTCGGTCTTTGTGTGTTACGACTGTGAAGCTTGACAGACCAAGCTATCACCTTTGGTCGGCATCATTTGAACTCTATGTAAAAGCCCAATGGTGTTAGTCTCATATCTCTTCTGTTGCTCCGGCCCAACTTGATGTCTCGGCCGATGAAAAAGCCAAGCAAGCCTACGCACAATGGACCAAAGATGAATCTGGTGTAATCACATGGATGGTGAACAATGTCAAACCAAAGATGAGTCAGTTTCTCCTCCGCCTACAAAATGCCAAAGTCATGTGGGATCGACTATCCTGTGCGTACTCTCACCAACGGAAATCGAAGGTTTTCGAGATCTTTAAGAATCTTGCGGAAAAGAAGTAGTCGATTGATGGATCTGTTGAAGACTATTACAACTAGTGCTTAGCCCTCTGGGATGAATCCTAAGTTTGCCATTCTCTCTCTTATGACATCAAAGATGTTCAACGGCAACGCAGTGAGCTTCAGTTGGTTAAGTTCTTAACTGCACTTTCTCAGGTGTTGTAGACCAGATCTTATCCAGTGATCCCTTGTCTACACCAAGGGACACGCTCAAGCACGTTCAACGTCTTCCCTCCATGTCTTCCCAACATGTTGCTTCTTCTTATCACTGGGTCCTTGCGGTCCGCTTCACTAAGTCTAGTAGAGGTCGTGCACGTGACCACGGTCGTAGTGGTCATTCTTCTGTTGCTCCTAGACGTGGTCCTCTTCCTGGATTTGGAAGAGGACAACCTCCTACTGGCAACTATTTCTGCAAATTCTGTGGGCGCACAAACCACAATGAGGATCGCCGGCTAGAAAAAACATGGTGCACCTGTGTGGGCAAACTAGGTCACCTCTAATGCTTCTAAATATTTCTATGTTGCTACCTCCAGTTCTACCCAACCTACGGTTGACTGAATCCACTTGAAGTTTGAGAAACTCCTTCAGGCTCGTCTATCCTTGCCGACGCCTGTTCTAGATAGAGGTTCTTCTACCTTACTTGCTTCTCCTGCACCTTATGGTAAAAATTAATGGGTTATTGACTCAGGTGCTTCTCCTCATTTATATAGATGATCTAACCTATCTTATGCTCTAACTAAAACAAATAGAGTTCCATCAGTAACGAGATCCAATGGAACTCAGTCTCTAATGTAGGACATTAGAACTATATCTCTCTCCCATTATCTTCCATTAAAATATGTGTTATATGTTCCGATATTTCCTCTCAATCTTTTATCAATCAATAAAATTGTTAAGAACCTTCATTGCCCAATCACTTTTGATTCTGAGGGTGTGTGTTTCAGAATCTTCGTACGAAGACAGAGATTGGTTCAAGCCATGAGGGACCAGATGGATTGTACTACCTAGAAGCGATGCAATCTGTTGTTGCTTTGCTATCATCTTCTGTAATTGGACTACAATGGCTCTACCGTCTAGGACATTCTTTTGTTGCTAAATTGTGATGTTTATTTCCTAAGGCACCTAATAAACATTTTTATGTGAATCATGTCAAGTTGGCAAACAGACTCGTGTTGTGTTTCATAAAAAAGAGATTAGTTTTAAAACTCTATTTGATATTGGTCATGTAGATATCTAAGGACCTTGCTCTGTTACTAGCCTATCTGGATTTCACTATTTTATGAATTTTATTGTCTACTCTCGGGCAAATTGGTTGTCTCTTTTGAAAGATCGCAGTAATATTTTGAACACTATTACCACTTTCTTCACTGAAATCCAAACCCAATTCAATAAAATTGTCAAAAAAATAGAACTGATATTACCTTAGAATTCATGCAAAAATCTGTTGATTTGTTTTGTAAGGCTCGTGGTACCATCCATCAGACTTCATGCTTTTACACACCACAACAAAATGGTGTGGCAGAGAGGAAAAATCAGCATCTTCTAGAAGCAGCACCCACTATTCTTCTTCACTATCATGTTCCTAAAAAAAAATCACCTGAAGTTGTATCTACTACATGCCCCTTAATTGACCATGTGCCCTCTTTTGCCCTGAAAAATCAAGTCCCTTTCTCTCTTCTTTATCCCGATGCGCCTCTTTTTTCTGTGCCTCAAGCATCTTTGGCAGCACTTGTACTGTTAAGAACCTTCAGCCTGAGTTGTCTAAACATGACCCCGCTCCACTAAGTTTGTTTTTCTGGGATATTCTAGAACTTAAAAAGGGGGTCGGTAATATGATCATGCTAAAAAACAATGGCTTGTTAGTGCGGATGTGGTCATTTTTTGACACGTCGTACTATTCTGGAAACGAGTCTGCTTTATCTAGTGATCTATTGGATCTCACTCCACTACCTCAAGTTGTGGACAAAGATCCCACTAAAGTAACTGAAGTTCTTGCTCCTCGTCAAAAAGTATACAAGAGAAGACCCAAGGTTGCAGTCCCTTCCATGGCCCCTCAACAACCAACTCTTTGTCGACAGATCACAACACTTCTCCAGAAACTTCTAACCTACATCTTCCCATTAGTCAAAGCAAAGGTGTTTGTTCCTGCACTCAACATCCAATCAGTAATTTTAGCTCTAATACTAGTTTAGGCACTAGCTTTGCATGTTTTACCGTTACTATCTCCGTTGTTTCTATACCCAAGACTGCTACACAAGCTCTTAACATCCTTTCTGGCGTCAAGCTATGGAAGCTGAAATGGTTGCTCTTCGTGATGCAAGACTTGAGATCTAGTTGATCACCATCAAGATTGCCATACAGTTGACTGTTGTTGGATATTCACTGTTAAATACAAGCCAGATGGTTCAATTGAACGACTAAATGCTCGTCTAGTAGCAAAAGGTTATACTCGAACCTATGGGTAGACTATTTTGAAACTTTTTCCCCTGTTGCTAGACTTAATTTTGTCTGGGTGCTTAATTCTATTGTTGTGAACAATGATTGACCTCTTTTTCAACTTGATGTTAAAACGGTTTTTTATATGGCAACTTAGATGACATGAGGAAACCACATGGAGCAAGAACCTGGATTGTTGCTCAGGGGGAGTGTTCCAAAGTTTGCATATTTAGCAAAGCTATGTATGGCCTAAAACAAAGCCTACGAGCGTGATTTGATAAATAGAGCCACATTCTTAAGTTTAATTTTCGACGCTCACATTCGGATCACTCTGTTTTTATAAGAAAAACAGGTTATGAGCTTGTTATTCTTATTGTGTATGTGGGTGACATTATTTTGTGTGGTAGCGATACGGATGGTATTCAAGCTACTAAAAGCTATCTAGAACAACATTTTGTTAGAAAAGATCTTAGCAGACTCAAATACTTCTTAAAGATCGAAGTTTCCAAAAAAAAATTTGACATCTATCTCTTAGTTATCAAGGCGCCCGCCTAGGCACCCTAGACGTCGGGCAAGGCGCCTCAAAAGAGGCGCCCAGTCTATTAAGTGCATTAAGTGGGCATCTAAGGCCTTTTCGGCCAAATTAAGCCATTTAAAGGCTAAATTAGCACAAATCGAGTCTAGAATTGATCAAACTACATCACCTTAAATCATTTTATGGTTGAAATAGGTCTTATTTTGGCCAAATCAGGTCAAATTTTGGAAAATTAGGTCTTATGTGGGGAAAATAGGTCTGGTTTGAGGAAATTAGGTTTGATTTGGGCCAAATTGGTAAGTTCTCATAGTGTTGTTTGTGTAATTATTCCTACTTCCTCATATGTCTATTGTTCTTGCTTCTTTTTCTTTTCTATTTTTATCCTTTTTCCTGCATTTTATTCTCTAAATCCTGTTGTTGTTGCGTTTTTGGTGTGTTATTCCTCCTATATCCCCTCCTAATACTATGAGAGTATGTGCATATTTCTTATTTAGGATTTGTCCCATGTCTCCTGCTACAAATTTACAACTACTAGTTGCATAGATTTATTCTTCTTTTTCTAATTTCTTCCTCCTAAATCTCCTCTCACAGCTACTGTTGTTTGAATGTTTTCATTTATTTTCACTGATCTATTAATCCTTCCTCTATATTTTCTATTTCAGCACCTGCTACTGCTGTTTCTTATTTTGTTTTGTTGAATCTTTGTCCTCTTTCAATCTCGTTTTACAGCCCTTGTGTTTGTCTTATTTTGAATCTTCCTGCACAACTACCATTTGCATGTTTCTTTTTATCCTATTTTCTCTCTCCAATTCCTACTTATCTTCCTCTTGTTGTTGATTCTTTTTCTTCCTGTTAATTCTCTTGCCCCTAATTCTCTTATAGTTATCAATTCAAATTAGACTTATAATAACATTTAATGAATAAAAATTACAGTATCACATATAGTATCATGTGCACAAACATTTAATTTGAAACTGGGGGAAAAAGTTCAAAAAAGTGCCCAGAAAAGTCTAGGCACCTAGATGGGCTAGGCACCCCTTAGCTTAAACCCACCGCATAGACACCTTGACAAGTATGATTTGCCTTCCACATTGCAAATATGTTCCAGATGTTTTGAAAGAAATAAGCATGCTTGGTACTAAACCCGCTAGCACCCCTCTAGATCTCAATACAAATTGGGACGATGAATCTTCACCACCCTATCCGGATAACCACTAATACATAAGATCGGTCGGTAAGCTTATCCATCTCACTGTTACTAGAGCTGACAATATTGTTGTTGTTGGACTTGTCTATAGGTATCTGGATAAACCTCGACGATGTCATTGGGATCTTGTCTGTCATATCCTTAAATATTTGAAAAAATCTTCATGGAAAGGATTATTGTATCGCAAACATGGGCACTGCAAACTCACTAGATATTCTAACCCTGATTATGCTAGTAGCAGATGTAACGGGAAATCTACCTCTAGCTAATGTACTTTTATTGGAGACAATCTAGTTACAAGGTGCAATAAGAAGCAAATTGTGGTTGCTCAATCTAGTCTTGAAGCAGAATACAGAGTAATGGCTCATACGGCTTGTGAATTGATGTGGGCCCAAGGACTCCTCAAAGAATTTGATATCTCTAATCGAGATCCTATTCCCGTGTACTGCGACAATAAAGCCTCCATTTTTACTAGCAACAATCCAACTTTTCATGAGCGCACCAAGCATATTGTGGCCCACTTTATCTGGGAATTTGTTCTCTCTGGTGGCATTTGCACTCCTTATCTCCGAATAGAAGATCAGGTTACAGACATCTTCACCAAGTTGCTTCCCAAAACTCTGCTTTACTACACTAGTGGACAAGCCGGGCTTGTTTGACATCTATGCTCCAGCTTGAGGACGAGTATTAGTATATATGCTATATGATTTATATTTATTTGTCTGCTTTAGACTTGTCTTGTGTTTAGCTTTTCTTTTATCCCATATTGTCTAATTCTATTTCTCAATTACTCACTTATCTTATAAAAGAGAGAGAGCCTTGTATTTGTTTTAGACATATCAAATAAAGGTCTTCTTATTCTATAGTATATATATTGTGTGGTCAAACCAGTAATCTTGCAGTGCCCTTTTCGTTTATACATCTTTTTTAGCAAAGCTTTATAAGTATTTGAAAATATGACAGACAGTGCTCGAGTGATATTATCAAGGTTAGTTTATAGATATTGAAAAGTCCAATTGCAGATGTGATATCAACTCTTGTAACAGTAAAGTAGATCAGTTTACCAACTAGTCTTTTATATTGCTTGTTATCAGAATATGGAGGAGATGAGTCATCATCCTAGTTCGTGTCAAGATGAAGAAGAGTGTGGGCTAGCTTAGCTCCCAACATGCCAATTTGTTGCAAGAGATCAAGTACATGCTTGTGTTTGGATAGACAACAAAAGAATGATACTTCAATTCCCCAAAAAAAAGTGAAGTTTGCCTAGGTCTCTAGCAATAAAGTGTTTTCTCTAATATGCCTTAGTAGTTTAAATACCATCATGGTCACCACTGAAAAGAATGATATGATCCACACACACAATCATAATCACTAGCCCAGCATCAGTCTTTTTTATTAACACTAAATGGTCAGAAACTCAGAATGAGGGCATCAAAAATCAAATTTAGCATGAATATGATTTGTTTTATTAAACCATGCTCTTAGGCTTCGTTCCATGTCATAAATAGCTTTTCTAAGTCAACAAATATTAGAACACTCTATCTGAGCAACAAATCCAAGAGGTTGCTCCATATAAACTTCCCCATTTACATCGTGGTACAAGAAAGCATTCTTCACATCCAGTTGGAATAAGGGCCAGCCATGATTAACGGCAACAGAAATAAGCACATGAACTGAGTTAAGACGGGCAACAGAAGAAAAGATTTCATAGTGGTCAACTCCATGGGTATGTGTATATCATTTTGCGATTAGGCGAGATATTAGGCACTCAATTATGCCATCAAGATGGTATTTGACAATAAAATCCATCGATATCCCACAGGAGAGATATGAGCAAGAGAAATAACCAGATCCCAAGTATGTTGAACACGAAGGGCGCTCGTTTTTTACTTCCAAGTCGTGGCACCCGACGGGATGTTGCAGAGCTTCAGCTGCAATTTGAAGGACAAAGATTGTAGAAAGAGTGGAAGTGAAGTGGGCAAAGCTGGTTCCAAGGTTAGTATTCGGACTAAAACTATTGATAGGTTGTAAAGTACAAGAGTGGACTCCTTTCTGTAAACCAATTGGAAGATCCAAGTCATAAGTTACCTGATTGGTGCCTTGATCTACTGAAGAAGGGAGAGGATTGGATGATTGAGGGGCCATGGAGGGAGTTGCGGTTTTTCTACGCCATAGATATACCTTGCTCGGGTTGTGGCAAATGGACAATAGTTTGATCATGTGATTCCGCTTAAACAGAAATAGGGAGAGGTGTATCAACTAGAAGATTCGAAGATAGAGACAAGCCTGTTGAAAAAAAGTAACAGGTTTTTTCAAAAAAAAAACACATTTGCGCTCACAAACCATGTTTAGCAGATGGGTCATAGCATTTGTACCAAGGAAGAAAATGTTTGATTGCGATGCCGTTTCAGTGGCCACAGAAATAGAAATTTCGACAAATTTTGACAGAAATTTGATAAATGCGTTCATGGCATTCGACGGCAAAATAAACGATTTAATTTATGAAATTTTACCAGAATGATCTACTAGTGTAGATCTACTCAAATATGTAATAATATTTCACATTGGATATGCGGGGGTGGGGTCTCGTCATTTTTTAGTGAATGACCTTGAACTGTTTCGATGGGCATTTTGATGGGGATTTTTTATGTCAATTTTCAATGGCAAAATCAATGAACTAGGTCATTATAGTTTGCAAACACAATATATAGACTTAAAGACACAAAACTGTGCAAAAAAATATGCTCTAGCTAGTACAGAGTATATAAAAAAGTAACAAAAAATCGATGATCTGCCTGTTTCGAGAGTTTCGTCAGTCAATTTCGATGTTCGATTGCCACAAAAATAGAAACTTTGCCAAAAACTTCGACAATTTCGTCAAAATTTTGAACATTGATTTGTACCCTTTCTGAGTTCTGGAGTATCCCACGAAGATACATTTTGAAGGGTGTGGGTCAAGCTTTGTCAATCCACAATGAAGGTTTCAAACAAAGCAGGTACTACCAAAAATTTTGGGAAGAACTAACAAATGGGGTACCTCTGGGTACAGAATATTTTATGGTACTTGGTCGTTCAACACCGAAGAGGGCATCCAATTTATCTAGAAAATAAGCAGTAGAAACTGTGTTAGCCCAAAAAATCTTAAGAACATGGTAATGAAATAGAACCGTCAACGCGACGTCCACAAGATGACAATTTCTCCTTTCAACAACACCATTATGCTATGGTGTCTAAGAGCACGAGGTTTGATGAATGGTGCCCAAATTTTTTACAAAATTCACTTACAGATTGTAGCATTAATTCAAGGTACTAAAGATTTATATGGGCCTATCAAATTGTGTTTTTATTGCAGCAAAGAAAGAACCAATAGTACCTAGAATGTGTAGTCTATCTTTAAGCAAAAACAACCAAGTAGCTCGAAAGAAATCATCAATGAAGGTAATAAAATATTTGAATCCCGACAGACTAGTCATAGGGCACTCGGATATTAGCATGCACAATATCAAACAAAGATTCGGAAGCCACAGTCTTTTTACTAGGAAAAAGAGATGTAGTTTATTTGATAATTGGTATTAACTTTTGAGCTTTGGAGTAGATGAGTGACTAAGTGATAATGCCACTTGAGACAAAGACGAAGACAACAAAGCAGTGGTAGCAACTCGTGAGGCCTAAATCAATCCTCATCTTTGTGTGGGGATCTTGAAAGACAAAACCATCGGGATCAAAAGTAATAGAGCACTAAAGATGTTTCACAATTTTGCTAATCGGGAGACAATTTGAAGGAAATCATGGAACATAGAGGGCAGATTTGAGTAAAAAAATATTGGGTGTCTAGATATTCCTAACGTCATGCACCAGGAATTGAGACATGTTAGCCATCGTGAGAGGAACGGTTGATGTGGCAATAAGGTCAGAGAATAGGGCAAAATCTAAGAAATGTGAGTAGAAGACCACCAGAGTCGATGACCCATCTAATTTTACCATATAGAGCGGGAGAAGCAAGGGGGAAGAACCTCCATTTGGTCGAGCAACAGCATTTTGGGAAGGGAGGCGTTCCTGGACTTTGCGCCTTCATAGAGGCATGACTAGCCTATGTTGGTTCTCCATGTTCGACCCAACAACAGTCTTCGGTATGGTTAATGCAGCCATAGAAGTTACATTGACTCGGTCAAGGAGGAGGTGGCCACGTCTAGGTCTAGGTCCAGGAGCCTCAGTAGAGTGATGACGGCCAAGACCACGACCGCGACCTTGGCCACGTCCATGGTCCCTTGATCAAACAGCCATAGTAGAAGCATCAGAGGTGTTGAGTAAAGAAGAGACAGGCGGGATGCACTGGACTCTTTTTAGGGCCACTAGACAGAATTTGATCCACAACTGCAAAGAAAGAAGTAAGAAGTCAAGGAAATGAACTAACTATAGTTTATTACCTTGTCATTGGACTTCAATGATGTCAACAGAGGAGACGGTAGACCTCAAACTCATCCCAGGGTACACAACATTGATCATAGTAATCTTCAATAGAGCCATCAATAGAGAATGCCTTCTTGGCTAGGTTCTTGAAATTCTCAAACACTTCCTTGGGATTCTGCTGATGAGAATAGGCATGAGAAAGTTGGTTCCACATTGCCTTTGTAGTCCAAAGGCGAACAAGATATTGACAGGTTTTAAATTCAGCACTATTCACCATCCAAGTCAAGGCCCCCGAGTCTTAACCCAAAGATCATATACCTTCTTAGTCTTCTCATAAGCAGACTCGGGGGGGTATAGGTGGGGTAGTAGACCTATCAAACGGGTGAGTGGGTTGAGTTTGGGATGGGACATTGCGGATTTAGGTCTCGCAGGTGCGGGTCAAAAAGATCCAATTTTAAACAAGTCAAACAAAGACAAATCTAAACCCAACCAGCGGGTTGTGGGTCGATCGTCGGTGCCCATATAGCATGTGTTCAATAAAAAAATATTTTACAAGTTGCTACTCTAGAGGTAAAAGAAAATCATTCTCTAGCGTTTTTAAGTGGAATATAGCACAAAGACAGACAACTACTATACATTGTCATTATCAAATAAAAAAGTATGTTGTTCAATATTTACAACCATTCAATCACATTTTTGGGCGGTAAAATACTCTAATGTATAATTAAAATTCTTTAATGTATGATTATGTTCGACAAACTAGATTAAGTAATTGGTAGTACGACTCCATATTAAGTTTGATAGAGCAATTGATAATGTAGTAAATGTGGATTTGTATTCCTCCAATATCTCTCTCTCATTTATCAGCTCTTGTTGGACAAGTTTGAGTTTGGACTGGAACTCCTTAACAATTAAAAGACAATAGTTGATCGTCATATTTATTTTAATTAGTACATTATTATATTTATTTTTATGTAATTAATTTAGTTAAATTGATCACTAGCATGTGTCTGCGGGCCACCCATGAAACCCGCTAACTAAACAGGTGGGTATGGGTTTAGATAATTTTCAACGGGTGGCAAATTTCATCTCTAAAACTAACTTGAACGGGTCCACCCATGGGTGTCCGCGGATTTTGGCCTAATTTGACAAGTTTGTGGCACAGTAGTGATAAGGTGAGAATAGCGCTCTTAAGCCTTTGACATACAATCATGGAATTAAAAAGTGGTCGTTTCACCGCTTAAGTGCTCGCTTAATGGGGGTAACTCCTCTGCCTAAGGAATCTTCGTTGAAGCGATTGGTGAAGCATTTTGTCGTTAAGCAGATTCCTTTTTCCCGCTTCAATTTACTTTATCCCGATTCAAACCGCTTCATCCCACTTTATATGGGCCGCTTAATCGCCTACTTAGGAACGCTTAATCAAAACAAGGTCCACCATGGTCCAAAAACATATATAATAGATTGCATGATGCCTACTGTGTTATAAGCTATAAAGATAAAAGAAGCAAACCATAGTGTTGTGTTCGTCGACCTATACTAAACTTTTGTGCCAGTGTTGTATGTGTTTATACCACTCACAACCTGCTATAGATGTAGTACTTTATAGCGTATAGATAATATCCTATGGGAACTATATTAATTCTACCGTATAAGAGTTCTATGTTAGTATTGTGAAAATACTATGTAAAAGCACGGCATGAGTATAGATTTGTACTATAAATATTTGAAGGTGCAATCTACAACATACAAACTAGAATATAAGTGTGTACAATTACATTGAATTCGGATAATTATAAACTGCCAAATATAGTATACATGTATCCTGAAATTGTCACTTGGCTGCTATAATATGCCATAGGGTCCCCTAACATAATCTAATGTTGAGTTCATTATTCAATAACTAATACAGTATAATAACTAAAAGTAAATAAGTAACATAATGTGTTAATATTATTAGTCCATGGAGCTACAATAAATACAAATAATTACATATTTACATATTTACAATAGTGTACCCTATTATAATAAGAATTAATCATATTATTTGGTTATTGTGTAGATTTCAATAATTTTGCCTACAATAAACACATATGTAAATATCAACATTATTCCATTATATAGTCTACTTTTTTACAAGGCACCCGCTTTATTAGCCACTTCATGCTTAAGCGCTAAGGGAAGGTTGGTCGCTCGCTTTCTTCTTCGAACTTTCCAAAACCTAGCATACAACTCAGAAGAGGCAAACAAAGTATGGTAGTTTGAACCGTCCAACTTGACAATCGTCACACACAATGCCGGGAAGGCATCAGTGGATGCCATGATGACAAAGATACATGGCTCAGATCATGAGGAGCAGCAGTAAAAGAGAGATAGATGATGGGACAAATAATTACATATTTACAATTGTGTACCCTATTATAATAAGAATTAATCATATTATTTTGGCTATTGTGTCGATTTCAATAATTTTGTCTATAATAAACACATATATAAATATCAACATGATTCCATTATATAGTCTACTTTTTTACAAGGCACCCGCTTTATTAGCCACTTCATGCTTAAGCGCTAAGGGAAGGTTGGTCGCTCGCTTTCTTCTTCGCGCTTTCCAAAACCTAGCATACAACTCAGAGGAAGCAAACAAAGTATGGTAGTTTGAACCGTCCAACTTGACAATCGTCACACACAATTCCGGGAAGGCATCAGTAGATGCCATGATGACAAAGACACATGGCTCAGATCATGAGGAGCAGCAGCAAAAGAGAGATAGATGATGGGACAAATAAAACGCTAGGTAGCAAATAACCAGCAAACATAGAAGTTACATCAACAGCAGAATAGACGAACCCAACTCATGGGCAGCAACGGTACATAGAGAACCTACATCACATTGTCAATATATATAGACATGTGACGTAGGCAGAAGGGAAGGGCAAGCCCCCTGAAAGAAGCACAGGCAAATCGGTGTAAGTGAGAGTGGTTTTCGAACAGAGACAAGGTGACAAAGGGGATCAGAATTCTCCCAATATAGGAAGTCTGTGACGGAAGAAGACTAGGACATGTAGAGGATGATGGTGTGGTTGGGTGTTGCAGGCAGCAGTGAGGTGGGCAGGTGAGGTGTTGGTGGTGGCTGCTGTTTGAGGCGGGTGTTGCGGTGGTGGTGGCTAGATGAGACTAGAACCTAGCGAGGGCTGTGAGGGAGGGACTGGCGGCAGGTGGTGGCTAGGTAAAGAACAAAAGGTGACGGAGGTAGGTTGGTGGCTAAGTGAGGGCACGCAACGGCGGGTGGATGGTTGCGTGCGGCGGCAGGAAACAGCAAAGAAGGGGGTCGTGGGCAGTTAGGAATCAGGGGAGAGGGGCGTGCATGCTGCAGGGAATAAGGGAGAAGGAGGGGGTTGCGGGTGGCAGCAGGCTGAGCTAGGAGATGGATGGTGGTGGCGGCGGCAGTAAGGTAAGGGAGGGGTGGTGGCTGGTTAGGAAGGGTTAGGTTAGTGGAAGCATTAGGGTTGGGTTGGAAGAGAATTAAGGGGGATCATATGGCTTTGATACCATATAATTTAGTAAATGGTATATATTGAGATGATAAAACAAATACAAGTCCTCTCCTTATATAGGATAAGAGAGGAGGACTAAGTACAGAGTGAAGCAATATGGGATAAAAGACAAGAGAGTCAAACATAGATAACACAAAATATAACAAGACATAACACAAAACATTAAGTATATTAACACGTCAAAAATCAACCTAGAATTCAAAAGAGAACGTTGAAGTATATTCTATTTTCTATGGACAATCCATAAAGTTGATGCATAAAAAATAGGTAGCCCAATGCAATGTTAAAACTTTCAATCAATGTGATGGGTCATAAAATATAGATCCCAATAAAGACTTATTCAAAGGGCTCTCCTGTTGTCACTGACCATCTTAGGGCTCTCACTGGATCTCTCCACTAAATATATATCATTTTGCTACGTATTGTGTCCATGTCCTATATTTTTTAAAATTTCAATGACCAGTGTCCATGTTCGTAGTCGTGTATTTGCTTCTTAGGACTATACATGTACTTGTTTTCTTACAACAAGGCAACCAATAAAAGGCTCATGAATGGCCTCGAGATTTTTGAGCTCGTTCCAGACAGAAACTAACCCACTTCAGGCCCATACTAGGCCCAAAAAACACTTAAATCACATTTTTGTACCCATTCTAACTATGGTCCCGTGTGATATACAACTTATTCATAAAATGCTACTAGCACCTATAGTCTGCAAGGAAAGCTTGTTTCAATCAATAAGTGCTAGCTAAAAGACCCGAAAGTGGGTGCTGGAAAGTAGAGTTCTCCCTCTTGTAGATGGTAGATGCTATTTGGTTGTCCCTCCTCCTACCACACAATGCTCATCTATAAAGAGAAGAAAGCAAAAGTAAAGAGGGAAGGGCCGGTCAGTTATTTTGTTGCAACGTCAGATTAATAATCATGATGGGAAAAGAAGTGTTCCTCTTCCTAGCATGTGGCTCCTGATTATCCCTCTTGCTCTTCCTTGGCCCTTGCCCCTTACTTTACTCTTTCTTGACTATTTTTCCCAAATAGTTGACCATACTGTTACAACACTTTTTAGCGGATCTATCACAAATTTTTCCATATAATTCCAAGAGTTCAACATTTCCAGCTTTGACTTGAGAAATCCGAAATTTTGTGTTGGTGAGAAGGTTGCCAGCAATGCATTGGAATCTATATACACAAAAAAGCAACTAATGTAGTACTTGGGTTATGTATGAAAGATAAACGAAAGACTTTAGAAATTATGGACGGAGGTGTAGCAGGAGCATTGTGCAGATGTGATGGACCATGGCTGCTTCTTAGCAGCCATTACCCCGCTAAGCGGAACAGATGTTACAAATGGCTATAATCCGACAATAGACATCCGCGTGAGAGAACTACTAAAGCTCAAGACCTGTATGTAAACCACCCAGGCAGCAGAAATTCCTAACATCCTTCAACATGTCATCCCGGCAGAAAATTCGGCAGTCCCTCAAACCTCAAAAACCCATGCTTTCAGTGTAAAATATGCACAACTTCGAGCGTGAGTGCATCGGGGTTTGTAGTGGACTCAAACCTCGAAAATCCAGGGTTTTGGTCCAAAATAAGCACAGCTTCGAGCGAAGTACATTGGGATTTGTAGAGGAAACATCAGAATATATGGAAATGCGAGATGAATCAGAGACGGAAAATGAATGGGAGTGACTTACCGGTAGCAGAGTTGGGTTGGGAGGCAACGAGCTCACTGTGGACCTCTACAAGGTTCTCGCAGATAGTCGTGTAGGCGGAAATCTGCTTCCGAAGGACCTCGATCTGCTCATCGGTCATAACTTTCATCGACGACCCGCCGCACATCGCCCACCCACCGTCGACCACCGACCCTCCACCCATTGCCACCTGGTGCGCCTCATCCACGAAACTGCCGCTGCTACCACCGCCACAGGTTCCGCCAAGGGCAGTGCCCACTCTACTTTCCCACTCCATGCTGGAGCTCTCCCAGTCACACACCGAGCACCTTCCTTGTTCACCCTCACACTCAGACGCGAGAGAGTCCTGACAGCAAATGGCCGATTACTTTTCTCTTTCCTTTTCCTTATGCTACGAAGCGGCGATTGGAAATGGAGAAGAGAGAGGAACGGGTTTCCCATTTTCCCTCCCTCCAGCGGAATCGCAGTCCGCCGAGATTATCGGGCGGCGCCGAAAATTTCTCAATCAGTGTCGGGGGTATTGACAGCATTGCCATGTTTGCATTGCGCTTTTCTTGTTCAGATGGAGTCTTGGGTCTCCATTTGTCAATTATGATGCCACTGTGCGAGATCGGCGTGCGGGGTTCTCAGTATTTTGGACGGTAGAGATGGACAGCTGTGGGCCCTCCACTCACATGGAAAACTTTTGGTTACTTGAATTTTACCGAAATTATTATTGAAATGTTGCATTCTCAAAAATTCCGTAACTAAAATTTTATATTTGGTTCTGGATTTTGTAAGTGTGAGATTTATTTTTTTTCGTGTTTGCTGTCTTGTCCATGATGAATTTTGGCGTCCGGAAGAATTTTGATGGAGATCAAAATACATAATTCTTATTCTCTCTGCAAAATTTGGAATTAGCCACATTTCTCTAATCCCGCAAACCAAACAGAACTAGAATGCAATCTAATTACCCACAAACCTTTAAAAGAAAAAGTTTACCCGCAAGATCATGTATATTTTAATAGAGAAAAACAAAACCAATCACTCTTTAGAAATCGCTCAAGCCCATGTAGAATCTACCTTAATCTAAGGTGGCGGCATTCAAAACAAATGGTTGATAGAATTTGAAAAGGTCAATCAAAGGTGACGTGTCTAATCTTACTAAACATCATGTTTATATTTGCAACGAAATAGAACTACATCTTTTCAAAATACTAGCAAGAAACATGTGCTAAGCACGTGACTTTCATTGATTGAGCTGAAATTATTCTTAATGGTCGAATCTAAAGTAGAAGCTAGTTAAATACTAACTAAATAAAACTACAACGTCGAACATCAACTTTTGTTATCACTTTTGTAAATAAAAATATTTTCAAAATTGTGCTACTAAAATAGTGGTTATCAAATGCTTTTGTAGAAAAAATTAGAAAAAGAAATTACCTGAATAGTGATCCAGCCCTATTTGAGGGCTTTATCTTGTGCCATTTTGCATTTTAGCCACATCTATACTTGTTAGAATACATGTTATTTCCCCCAATATGCTTATTTATATCAAATGCACTTATGGAGACTTTTTGCATGTTTTATAGGTACTTTGTCCACTACTTGATGGCATGGAAAGAGGATGGTCCAGTCTAGGGTTTCCTCAGGCTTGGAGGAGCTCAAAATGAGGCCAAAACCACTTCCAACCTACCCTAAGTGGTCAAAGAAAGTTTTGAAGCAATACCCTCCATGGATGATCAAGTTCAAGGCTCAAATGCATGGGAGAGACACCACCACGACCGTGGTGAGCCCCCACGGCCGTGGTGGACATGCCCCAAGTACAAAAAATCAGTAAAACTCCCAGAAATCGATGAAAATGGCCAAAACGACCGTGGTAATCAACATGCCCGTGGCCATAGGTGTTCACCACGACCGTGGTGACCCCCCACGGCCGTGGCCATCCATGCACACCTCCCTGTGATCTCCACATTTTAATTCCCACGATCATGCTCATCCACCACGGTCGTGGCCTATCCTACCCACCACGGCCGTGCTACTCACATAATCCAGCCACTTTTTCACCGTTTTCCCCATTTTGCCCCTAACTTAACCTAGTGCTTCCCCCACACCTATATATACCTAGGTGGCGGCTGGGGCAAGAGGTTAGCCACCTTCTACCCCCTCCTAGCTCCCCAAATCGCCACCCACTCCATTCCACTCCATATCCACCTCAAATCCACTCCATTTCACTATTTCCACCACATAACCCCCCATATCTAAGCCCTCCATCCACTTCCCACCACCATTTTACACTATTCCATCCAAGAAGAAGGAGGAGGACGTCCCTGCAGCTGTTCGAGAGGAGGACTTCTTCATCTACACCGAGCTCCATGGCTTCTTCTACTTCTTTCTTCTCTCTTTTTGTATTTTCCATTTCCATGAGTAAGCTAGGCCCCTTGGGTGGGCTGTTTGGGGAAAAACATGTTACTTTGATACCATGTTGGGGGAAAATGACATGTAAACTTTGTAATTTCATTTGTTAATGATTATATTATATTTGCATCTCATTCTCCATGGATTGCTTTGTTGGTTTGTGTGTGAAATCACCTAGGAATTTAGGTAAATTGTTTATATGTGTGAATTTTGGGATTTGCCCCTAGGTCCAATTCTTGGATCCCTAGGTTGCCTCACATCTTCCTACATCTTAATCTTATCTCCCTAAACTTAAGTGAGAGATCTAAGTAGCTAGATTAGATAATTCTAGTGCAATTAGCATGGTGCCTTCTCAAGGCTAGAATGTGGGGGAATTGGGGTCCAAAACCCTAATCTCACCTCCCCATTACAACCCTCGGCCCCTAATTGCCCTAGGAATGCCTAATCTAGAAACCTAGACTTGATTAGACTCTAATTGAATTGAACCTAACCCCTAAACCAATTGAGCCTCGTAAGGGTAGTAGGGGGTGTTAGGGACTAGTTCCCCTATACACAACCTAGCATATCTATGGCCAGTTAGTAGCTTAGGTTAATTCATTAGACTCTAACTTGTTGTTTGGTTTGGATAATCTAAATGGAATCATAATGTTCACATGTCACCCCTCAACTTAAGTGATAAGTTCATACCCCTAAACAGCCCACACATCTCTTCATTGCTTATAACCCTAGTTTTGTGCTTGCTTAGCTTAATTAGCTCTTTCCTTTCTTAGTTAGCTTCTTTCCTTGCTCTTGCCTTGTTCATGCTAGCTTAGCTCTTTAATTGCTATTTTGCTTCTCTCTTGCTTGCCTTAGTGTAATTTGCCTTTTCATACCTAGCTTAATCCTTTCTTGCTTGTTTAGCCTTAATCTAGTCTAGGGTTAACGTAGATTTCATTCCTGCCTTTAATTGATTTCTTGTTCATCCTTAGTTAACAATCAAAACAACCTTTAAACCCTTAACCCTAGTCTCCGCAGTAGGAACCTAGCCAAACTAACCTAGCTCTAGTGCCCCCTCTTTTCCCTGTGGATCGACTCTATACTTACCACATTCCTATACTACGACACGACCATGTGCGCTTGCGGGTGTAGTGTTTTAGTAGACGTAGGTAGCTAGTTTAGGTTTATAAATTTTGAAAGCAAACCCCCCATCCACCGTGCGTTCCGACCTCGTGGGACGCATCTATTCAATTGAGTAGTGTGTTAGCACCACTAGCGGAATCGCACCAAGCTTTCTGGCGCCGTTGCCGGGGCTTAGAGGTGCTCGGCCTAGCTAGTTAGTTTTGCTTTGACTTTTCCTACTGCCCTCATCATTGCTATTCTTTATTCATTTTTCTTTGCATTTCTTGTGTATATTGGTTTACTAACTTACTTTCTTTTGTTTGGTTGTGCTTTGTGCATGTGACAAGCCATTCGAGAGGAAACAAGATGGAAGACCAAAATGCACCTCACAAGTCGCTTCAAGACTACTTCATGCCTAGCAACTACAAATCGCCAATTGCTAGCTGGGTTGATCAAATGCAAGGGGAGAAATTCTCTATTCCTCCAGGTCTTCTTGGGCTCCTGCCCATCTTCTACGGCTCAGAGAGTGAGAACCCCTATAAGCACTTGGACACCTTTCTTGAAGTATGCTCCACCTTCAGGACGTCGACGGCTAGTGATGATACAATCCGGTTGACCTTGTTCTCTTTCTCCCTCAAAGATAGAGCTAAAGACTGGTATGACGCAAGAAAGGACATCATGAGTTGGGAAACAATGAAGAATTCTTTCTTGAGACAGTTCTACTCTATTGCAAGGTTGCTACAAATGCGGCGTGCTGTGACAAGTTTTAGTCAAATGGGAGATGAGCAGTTTCATAATGCATGGGAGAGATTCAAGAAGCTATTGAGAGAGTGTCCTCACCATGAGATCCCTTTGTGGCAGCTAGTTCAATCATTCTACTCTGGTTTGTCTCTAAAGGACCAAGACACAGTGGACTCTTCTTGTGGAGGAGTTTTCATGGCTAGGCCACCTGAGGAGATATGGCCTTTGTTTGAGCAGTTGGCTGAAGGATCAAGAATTCGAGCTTCTAGCATGATGAATGAAAGAGGGTATGCCTTTGGTGAGACACCTCCTACTCATGATGACCCAAGCCCGTAAGTGATGAAGATTCTTGGTGACATGGCGAACTTCATGAAGAACCAGGTGACAAATGCTCCTTGCCACCCCTTCAATTCTATTGAGTTCTATAGGGAAGAAAAGAAGACACCTCACTCCTATAGCAACCAGGAACCACAAAGTCCCACATACAACTCAAGGTTTGAGGAAGAAGTTCTCTCTAGATTGAGAGTGTTTGATGATGTTCAAAGAGATGTTGCAAGGTTAGAAGAGAGAATAGAGCAACTATCTTCCATAATTGCTCTCTAAGAAGAAAAATTGTCTTCAAAACCCATCATGAGCCACCATGAAGCAAGTGGACCCATGCCCTCTTCACAAGTTTTCTACAGTCCACCCCCCATGCAAGTGCATCCCATTCACTCCTTCCAAGTCTATCCCCATCCTTACACTCCACCACCTTCACCACCTCAATTTTCCCAAAACTTCACTTTCCAACCCCAATTCTCTCCTCCTCCTCAATTCTCTTCTCCACCTCAATTTCAACCACAAGTGCCACCTCCACCTCCTCCACAGCCACAACATGCTCCCCCTCCCCATCATGAGCAAGGTAGTGTTGTGACAGTTCTAAGGAGTGGGAAAACTCTTGAGCAGCCCGCAAGTCAAAGAAAGGTTGATAAAGCAAAGCAAAGGCGGCCAAGTGGTGATATTGTGATTGATATTGCTGAAGATGATGTTGTGGTACCGCATGTTGAGTTTGGGATTCCATGTGATCCACCACATATCCCTTTTGCAGGTCCTACCATACCTAGAGTTCCGCCTCATGTTCATGTAAGTGCGGAAAAAACTAGTGATCCTCCATTTGTAGAAGCACTAGACGAGCCACCGGAATTGAAAAGGAGGCAAAAACACAATGTTGATATTCTTGAGGTGTTTCACCAAGTAAAGGTGAACATTCCACTATTGGATGCTATCAAGCAAATCCCATCATATGTCAAGTTCCTCAAGAACCTATGCACTGTGAAAAGAAGGTCAACGGGGAGGATTCCAAAGAAGGTGAGATTGACTGAACAAGTGAGCTCCATCATACAACACTCACTTCCCGTAAAGAGAAAGGACCCAGGAGCCCCACTCATACCTAGTTACATAAGGGGACATCGCATAGATAGGTCCTTACTTGATTTGGGATCTAGTGTGAATTTGATGCCATATCATGTCTATGTTGAGTTGGGCTTAGGCAAGTTGAAGCCGGCACATTGCACTCTCCAGTTGGCGGATAGATCCATAAAAGTGCCTAGGGGTAGAGTGGATGATGTCTTGGTAATGATAGATAAGGAAAAAGGTGTGGTGTTCCCGGCGGATTTCATTGTACTTGATATGGAGCCAGAGGATAGGAAGATTCCCATCATCTTGGGAAGGTCGTTCTTATCTACAGCTGATGCCGACATTCATGTGCGCAGTGGCACCATGACAGTCTCATTCATGGACATGAAGATCAACATCAACATGTACAAGACCCCAACCCGGCGAGTCCGAGATAGGGATATTGGACATGGTCACTTCACAAGTCCAAATGGGCATTTGAGAGAAGGAAATCAAGGTGAAGAAGTTAATGATGATTATTGTGATCAAAGGGATGAGGAAAACAGATTGAGTGTAAAGGAAGGATGCATGTTTTGCAAGAATGGACACATGAGAATGCCAAACGGATGAATGAATGAAGAATCACCAAGAAGCCTAGCTGAAGGCAAGAAACTCAGCGCTTGTGGGAGGCAACCCACCTAGGTTTGGGAATTTTTGACCCAACCTCACATTTTTGATACTTTTGCTTTATTTTACACAAACACACACACACTCTTGTGTTTGATAGTTTTCTTTTGAGTTTTGATGATGAGGCAGGTGCTAGACAATAGAGAGAGAGGGTATAGAAGAAAATCATGGTCATTTAGTCAGATATGTGGCCAAAGAACAAATAAAATTGAAGTGTAAGTTTTGAAGTTAGAAAACTAAGGAGACAACCCCAACACAGCCGTGGAGCACAACCACGACTGTGGTGTATGTGGCCAAGCACGACCGTGGTCTAGTGCCACGGCCGTGGGAATTATTGCACCAATTTGGCCAAAGTTACAGGTTGTTTTGAAGTTCGGCCACGACCGTGGCAACCTGCCACGGCCATGTTGAAGAAGACTGGCCACGATCGTGGTCCTCACCACGACCGTGGGAATTTTTGCATCAAGTTAGCTGAAGTTACAGTGTTTTTAGAAGATTGGCAACGGCCGTGGCCACCCGCCACGACCATGTTGAAGAGGAGTGGCTATGACCGTGGCGATCGACCACGACCGTGGAGAGGGTCGAGCACCAGCTACAGCATGGTGACCTACATTCTGACGCTCTGCACCATCCATGATCTTCACCCTACTATCCCTAAGCTCTAGTTTCATGCTGAGGACAGCATGATTCAAAAGTTTGGGGTGGTAGGGCGGTATGCACCACCCTATCTCTCTCTTTTAGTCATTTTGTTCCACCTTTTCCATTCAGTTCAGTTTTATTATTACTGTTCTTTTCACTACATCTCTACATGCCATGTAGTTTGCTTTCTTATCATTTTTGCGTAATTTTCAAAAATTTTGCTCTTTTTGCCATGCATTGAATATCATGTAGATTTTTGGTAATTCTTGCATGTTATAGCTAGTAGTTGCTTGTTTACTGCTTTAAGTTCAATAATATAGAGTTTAGATGTGATTGAAGGCAACTTGGCACCGTTTTGGCCAATTCTGCCCAAATTTGGAATTTCTTGTCTAAAAGTGTGTTTTGACCCAATCTTTACTATTTTGAGTAAAAATGATGATCTTTGACAAATGCAAGTGAGTTAACATTGTTTGTTGCTAAATGGTATCAATTCTTGACTTTTTACATGTGCATCACCTCTCTTGTGTTTGTGGATGATTTGGTTGAATTGTGAAGTTGAGCAAGCTTTGAACGCTTAGTGTTTGTGGAATTACTTGATTGATATACCAATTTCATCTTGTTCATTCATGTGGTGTGATATCTAGGATGAAGTATTGGATTAATTTTCATGCAGGACGTCTTATGTGAAGAATCATACCTATGACCCCCCTTTGACTCGACTTTTCTCTCACCATCTTCTTACCCCTCCGCCTCATTAAAGGATGCCAAAGTGCACATATCAGCCGTGGCCACCTCCAAAAGTTTGGGGTGGCCACATCTCTACCTCCCCGCTTCACTCTATCCACCATATGCCCTATCTACACCAAGGGCAAGAAAGAAAAGAAAAGAAAAAGAAAAGCAAAAAATAAAATAAAAGGATGCTCCTGTTTAAGAGCATTCAAATAAAGAAAAGATGAGTGTGTAGAAGCACTCCAAGAAGCTTACCACAACCCTTTCTTCCACTTTCATACCCATTGAGCTAAGAAGCATCAAACTTAGCTCATTTTGCCCTTTTCTGCAGCCACGTGGGTCATTTGGTGTGATTTGAAATATAAAATTGAATGCATGAATGTGAAACAATACTCCTAGTCATTCTTGATTAACGCCACCATGAAACGGTTTACCCAGAACTTTATGGAAGAAATATGGATAACTTGTATATTCTATACGCTATATTTGAAGTTCATATGCTTTTTGCTCTTTTCATGATTGGTTTGTGAAAGCAGGAGAGGAGAGAGGTGAAATGCATGCACTTAGTCATCTTTGATCCCATTTAGCGATAATCATCTTTTACATTGCATTTGTCATGTCTTGACTGTGAAAAGTTTGTAGAGAGATTGAGTTGGAGCATACTTGAGGACAAGTATGTTTCAAGTTTGGGGTGGTGATTCAGCCCTATTTTAGGGCTTTATCTTGTGCCATTTTGCATTTTAGCCACATCTATACTTGTTAGATTACATGTTATTTCCCCCAATATGCTTATTTATATCAAATGCACTTATGGAGGCTTTTTGCATGTTTTATAGGTACTTTTTCCACTACTTGATGGTATGGAAAGAGGATGGTCCAATCTAGGGTTTCCTCAGGCTTGGAGGAGCTCAAAATGAGGCCAAAACCACTTCCAACGTACCCCAAGTAGTCAAAGAAAGTTTTGAAGCAATACCCTCCATGGATGATCAAGTTCAAGGCTCAAATGCATGGGAGAGACACCACCACGACCGTGGTGAGCCCCCACGGCCGTGGTGGACATGCCCCAAGTACAAAAAATCAGTAAAACTCCCAGAAATCGATGAAAATGGCCAAAACGACCGTGGTAATCAACATGCCCGTGGCCATAGGTGTCCACCACGACCGTGGTGACCACCCACGGCCGTGGCCATCCATGCACACCTCCATGTGATCTCCACATTTTAATTCCCATGACCGTGCCCATCCACCACGGCCGTGGCCTATCCTACCCACCACGGTCGTACTACTCACAGAATCCAACCACTTTTTCACTGCTTTCCCCATTTTGCCCCTAACTTAATCTAGTGCTTCCCCCACACCTATATATACCTAGGTGGCGTCTGGGGCAGGAGGTTAGCCACATTCTACCCCCTCCTAGCTCCCCAAACCGCCACCCACTCCATTCCACTCCATATCCACCTCAAATCCACTCCATTTCACCATTTCCACCACATAACCCCCCATATCTAAGCCTTCCATCCACTTCCCACCACCATTTTACACCATTCCATCCAAGAAGAAGGAGGAGGACGTCCCTGCAGCTGCTGGAGAGGAGGACTTCTTCATCTACACCGAGCTCCATGGCTTCTTCTACCTCTTTCTTCTCTCTTTTTGTATTTTCCATTTCCATGAGTAGCTAGGCCCCTTGGGTGGGCTGTTTGGGGGAAAATATGTTACTTTGATACCATGTTGGGGGAAAATGACATGTAAACTTTGTAATTTCATTTGTTAATGATTATATTCTATTTGCATCTCATTCTCCATGGATTTCGTGTTGGTTTGTGTGTGAAATCACCTAGGAATTTAGGCAAATTGCTTATATGTGTAAATTTTGGGATTTGCCCCTAGGTCCAATTCTTGGATCCCTAGGTTGCCTCCCATCTTCCTACATCTTAATCAATCTCCCTAAACCTAAGTGAGAGATCTAAGTAGCTAGATTAGATAATTCTAGTGCAATTAGCATGGTGCCTTCTCAAGGCTAGAATGTGGGGGAATTGGGGTCCAAAACCCTAATCTCACCTCCCCATTACTACCCTCGGCCCCTAATTGCCATAGGAATGCCTAATCTAGAAACTTAGACTTGATTAGACTCTAATTGAATTGAGCCTAACCTCTAACCCAATTGAGCCTCGTAAGGGTAGTAGGGGGTGTTAGGGACTAGTTCCCCTATACACAACCTAGCATATCTATGGCCAGTTAGTAGCTTAGGTTAATTCATTAGACTCTAACTTGTTTTTTGGTTTGGATAATCTAAATGGAATCATAATGTTCACATGTCACCCCCCAACTTAAGTGATAAGTTCATACCCCTAAACAGCCCACACATCTCTTCATTGCTTAAAACCCTAGTTTTGTGCTTGATTAGCTTAATTAGCTCTTTCCTTGCTTAGTTAGCTTCTTTCCTTGCTCTTGCCTTGTTCATGCTAGCTTAGCTCTTTAATTGCTCTTTTGCTTCTCTCTTGCTTGCCTTAGTGTAATTTTCCTTTTCAAACCTAGCTTAATCCTTTCTTGCTTGTTTAGCCTTAATCTAGTCTAGGGTTAACATAGATTTCATTCCTGCCTTTAATTGCTTTCTTGTTCATCCTTAGTTAACAATCAAAACAACCTTTAAACCCTTAACCCTAGTCTCCGCAGTAGGAACCTAGCCAAACTAACCTAGCTCTAGTGCCCCCTCTTTTCCCTGTGGATCGACCCTATACTTGCCACCTTCCTATACTACGACACGACCCCGTGCGCTTGCGGGTGTAGTGTTTTAGTAGACGTAGGTAGCTAGTTTAGGTTTATAAATTTTGAAAGCAAACCCCCCATCCACCGTGCGTTCCGACCTCGTGGGGCGCATCTATTCAATCGAGTAGTGTGTTAGCACCACTAGAGGAATCACACCAAATAGTGATTGGGCTCTTTAACACGTGGTGATTTAACATCACATGTCTAGTCTCTGAATTACTCTAATTGAACTTATATGATGTTGTCGTGTATTTTTGAACTAAATAAATGACATAGCATGTCAACAATTCACTAATTGAAATCACATACCTAATAAAGCAAGATATTAAAATAGCACCTCCACCGGTCTCTATCACTGTATTTTTAGGAGGAAAATATAAAATTAGTTGAACTACACATAAAACTAGTATCATTGTTTTTGTAAAACTAATCTGCTTACTAAGCTCTTCGAATTGTTGCTAAAAAGTTATGTTTCAGCTAAAGCAAATAATTCATATGTGTCAAGGATAATAAAAAGATTAGCATAAAAAAATTGCTTGAGTAATAGTAATCGTTTGTAGAAAATATAAGGAGATTGATATTAGCACCATATTGTCATACATAAGGATATACATACAACCCACCAAGAGATAGTGACTCAATTAATAGCTAGTTGACTCCGTCTTGCAAGCATCCATAAGCATTAAACTAATTAGCACACTGGTACATGACTTATTGGACCATTAAGCACAAATTAAAGATGCTTGCACAAACTCACATGTGTATCTCTAAGTGCCAACTGACTCCCTCTAACATGTACCACATCATTACCAAAATTACTTAAAGTTAAATCCAAAAATGTTTTGGTTTTATTGCACTCATGATTAGTGGTGCATTGGCATACAATAACTTATATACAATCCAACAAGGGATAACAACAAAATTGATAGCCAACTTACTCCCTTCATCTCGTAGGTACACATAAAGAATGGACCAATTAACCCACATACAAACTTTTAGAAAGTAGAGACAACTCAGACCAATCAGCACACAATCTATCCTTACATCAAATTGCCCTTCAGCGGAGTCAAGCCAAGGCCTTAAACTGACATGTTGTTGGAACCCCTCTAAACCCAAATCTGACTTTTTCATTGTACTCATGATTAATATAGTGTCATCATTAATAACATATATACAACTCACCAACAATGAGAACTCCATTAATATTGAGATGACTCTCTCACACACAAAAGGACATAGACAAAATAAGATTGTTAACACATAGACAGACTGTTGGAGCATACATACTGACAGGACCAATCAAGAAAACCTAAAACGTGAATGTTCTATAATACCATTAACTTCCTTTGACTTCACAACAAAAATGTTAACAAAATAAAGCAATTACATGGATCAAGATGAAATGAAAAAAACGAATTGCAGGTAGTCAAGAGGAAAAAAGTACCCCAGCAAAAGATTTCTGTGTAGCAAATCGCAAAGTCGCACCACGTAAATTATATCTCATAGTTAATGATATGAAACTTTCTGAAAACATATCCACAATATATATGTACATCAGTAGATACGCCCATTGCCTCACTTGGGAAGATGGATAAAAGTTTTTTTTTATAAAGAGCGTCCGTCGTTTTATTAAGTAATCAAATAATTTATAAGAAGTACAAGAATCTGATCACCCCGACAAGGTGAGGGTCAACAAAATGATAGGCAGTGGAAGCCAAGGCATGAGCTACACTATTGCCTTGCCTTCTAACAAAAGAAAAATTAAAAGAAATGAAACTATGAGACAATTCATCAATCTCTCAGACAAAGAAATTTGTATAACCCATGCCCTCATACCCCTTCTTCACTTCTTACACCAGTATAGAACAATTCGTCTCAACAAGGATGTCATGAAGGCCCTTCCTAATGGCCAATTTGATACCGTGTAGAGCAGCCATACCCTCCGCACTAAGCACTGAATAGGGCTGCTCTAAATGGCACTGGTAAGTCAATAAGATATGTCCATGAACATCCCTAAAGACCACCCCACATCCACTCTCACTGTCAACGTTGAAGGAGGCATATGTGTTCACCTTGATGCATCCGACAGGCGGGAGGCTCCAACTAGATTTCTTGGAAGACGACACCTGCACACAAGGACTCCTTGTTGCTGTGTTGTATCGGTTGTAATCAGCCACCAAGTCGAGGAAGCCAGCAGCAAGAGTTGGAGTGAAAGGGGGGTGGGGATCGAATAATAGCTTGTTCCTGAGTGTCCATGCAACCCAGAGCAAGGTTTCTCCTTCATCCTTGTGGTTCCGGTCTTCTTCATCCAACAAACACTTCACAAAACCTTTCAAATCAGATGACTCCAGCTGCCCTTTCCAAGCAAAATTCCCCGTAGACCACGCCTGCTTAGCCAAGGTACAGTGCAACAAAACATGTGTTATATCCTCCATTTGGCCGTAGTGGGGGCATGCCTCCTCCTGTACCACGTGTTTCTTGAGCAACTCAGATTTAGTAGGAATGATGTACCTTAGGGCTCTCCAAATAAAGTGTTTGAGTTTGGGAGACCATCTTTGTTTCCACACCCTCTTCCAGTCAATATATGTCCCACAACATCCTCCAACTCCTCGCCCACACATATGAAGAAGTAAGCGCTCCGTACCAAGAAGATGCCATTGCTTTCTTTGTCCCAAAAAAATGTATCCTCATCAACTCCTAAAGAAAGTGGAATATTGAATACTCTCCTAGCAATGTGTGGGGGAAAATAAGACTCCATCGCTTCCCTGTTCCATTGTTTAGGCCCCCATGTAATCAAGTCACTAACAGACCTATATTCCATCGGGCCTTGTATCAAGTAACGCTGAACCAGACCACCAAGCTGTGGGATCCATTTGTCTTTGTAGATATGGATACTTCTACCACTCCCCACCCTCCAAAGAAAACTGGGTTTAACAAGCCGCACCACACCCCAAATACTTCTCCACATATAGCTAGGTGCCCGCCCAGCTCGACTTGTAGAATGGAGGAGTTCATGTAGTATTTTGCCTTCAAAATCTGGGCTACAAAGGTATCATCGTGAACTGCAAGTCTCCATCCTTGTTTTGTGAGAAGAGCCTGGTTGAAAGCTTTTAAATCTCTAAAACACATATCCCCACATTCTTTCGGCCTGTATAATCTCTCCCAACTCATCCAGTGGATCTTCCTCTCACCCTCTTTGGACCCCCACTAAAAACGTACTCTCATTGCATGGATCTCATCCATCAATCCCTTAGGTAGCTTGAAGATGCTCATTAAATAGGTAGGGATAGCCTAGATCACTAATTTAATCAGAACCTCCTTTCCTGGTCTGGACAACAGCTGTTCTTTCCACCCCTGTAATTTCTTCCATGCCCTATCTTTCATTGCAGCAAAAACCAACTTCTTCGACCTTCCTATCACAGTAGGGAGCTCCAGGTATTTCTCGTGTCTGTCCACCTCTCTAACATACAATCGATTCTTGATGAGTTCCCACCTTTCTCCCATGACGTTTGCACTAAAGGAAGCCTCCATCTTCTCATAATTAATTTTCTATCCCGATGCCCTCTCGTATTGGTTGAAAATATCAACTAAAGCAGAGAATTCTTCCAAGGTTGCCCTTGTGAACATTATGTTGTCATCTGCAAAGAAAACGTGGGTGACCCATGGTGCATGTCTGCATATCCTTGCCCCATGAATCAGGTTACCCTAGGTTGCTTTATTAAGAGAAACAGAAAGCAGTTCGGCACAAAAAAGAAAGAGGTAGGGAGAGATAGGATCACCTTGGCGGAGCCCTCTGGATGGATTTGAAGATCCCCTCATTTTGTCATTGACGATGAACTTGTGGGAGACACTAGTAACACACTCCATCACTTTGGATCTCCATCTGTGCGGCAACCCCATTTTCCCCATAACTCTCTATAGGAACGACCATTCTACCTATCACATGCTTTGCTTGTGAGAACTCGTTACACTAAACGAGATTACTCAAAACATAAAACACAATCAATTACCAATTAACCACATACCCAAAATATGGGTAAATTAAAACTGATTTCAACATCAACACTTGCTCAGAAACATTTGCATAAGAGCCCAATATCTTTCTTGTATCCATAATATGCCAAGAATTTGATACAAATTGGTCTATCACCTTAGCCACAACAAATATACACAGGAGAACAATATTCGTATATGCCACACAACAAACATTAGCATGCTAACAAAATTTGGATTCATTTGAAACACCATATACAAACTTTTCCTGCCCAGACCTAAGAGTACAGAAACGACTCTAGGACACACTAGACATCTAATCAACTTTCTCAAAGATTCATTACTATAGCTCCTCTTTGTTGCCACATGTTTGTTTTCATCACTTCCGATTACCTAAAAAAATGTGGCGAACCACAAGGGTGAGACCCAGTCCCAGCAAGAGACATAACCTCCAACAACGCTTATTGATTACAACATTTTAAATAGTAGATAATTGAGCAGTTGGAGTCTATAATAATCAATTGAACTGATTGAACAGTTCAAGTATGCTAAAAAGATTAAGCAATTAATCTTAGCAACAAGTTTGATCATCAATGCATATATAGATAACAAATAAATCCATTTCTTTGGATAGATATCTACTCAAATATCATCAAATTGCATCTAATAACAATCATTATCATTAATCTAAATTTCATCATATTCCTTGATAACAACACAAGCAATCTAGTAGCATAAGCATCCCTGACATCATGAATATGTCTAACATAACATGGCTATCAATATTGGCATCTCAAATAAAGGGACTAGATTGATTGTTGACCTAGAGGTTATACATTGTCTATATTTTGATAATGACTTAACCATTCTATTCATATGTGTCTAATATGTGTATTCAAGATTGATTTCAGGTGTTAGGTACATGAAAAGGATCAAAAATCAAAAGCCCTAATTTGCTACAATTCAAGCCAAAAGCTATACAAATGTGTATTTTGGAAAATTCATGTAAACGACCTTAGAAGATTTTTGTAATCACTTGTATTGATGTATTGGCTTCTAACTAAGATGAGAAAATTGATTGGGACACTTAGAACCAAGTTCTAATTACTTTTGATGCACTTTATAAATTGATCACAAATAGTCAATCCGTCGAGTTATAAACTCGACCGATCCTCTTGGATCAATTCTCTGAAGAGTGCATCGATCGAGTTGTGTTTCACAGAACTCGACTGATGGATTCACTGACCAAGCACAACTTTCATTGGTCAATCGAGTTTTCCCAGGACAAACTCGACCAATGGTTTGAAATTTGGGTTCGTCTTTTACCCTATCGGTCGAGTTACCTTTATTGAAACTCGACCGATTGCAGTGTACGGAATTTGCAGAAAAAGTGATTGTGACCATTAGTGAGCTATTTGATCAAAAATGGAGTCATTACTTGGAGAAAAAATGGCTATATTTCGGCCCTAAGTATCCCACAACTCAAAGGGGCACCCTCAGCTATAAATATGACCTCTTGGAGTTCATTCCAAGGTTGCTCATTCCATATATGATTGGTTCTTGCTTAGTTGAGAGTGTTCTAACCCTTTGAGCCCCTTCTCTCTCTACATTCAAGTAAAATTTGTGAGCATGAGTGAGATAGGTTCAGTTGTAAGAGAGCTACTCCTTGTATTAATGTAAAGCTCTCCACCTCTATATTCCTACCCGCTTTCCTATTAAAGAAAAGATTGAAGATCTTCTCCGAGTGAAGGAGAAGGAGTTGTTGTTCTTCAAGATTGAAGAAGGCAAGGTGTTCCAGATATCCAAGTGAAGGAGATAGGCAAGGCAACTTCTCAAGAAGGATAGGTAATCCCTTGAAGGCCGAAGACTTGAAGAAGGAGTGGGTAAGTCCATGTTGATGGCTGAAGACTCCATGGTTCAAGTGGGTAAGCTCCTTCTATAGGTTGAAGATCCTTGTTTGAGGTACTAAGCCCTTGGATGAATGTGGTTTTGCCTTGTAATCTTATGATGGAATATAAGAGTACTAAAATTGCAAAGTCCTAAAGCCTAACCACCTCTAGGTAGTGGACTGACTCACTTTAAGTTTGAAGTGAGGAACCACTCTAAACCACTTTGTCCAAGTGTATGTTCTTCCTTGTCTCTTACCCTTGATATGCATATTAGTTAGGATCTCAAATTGGATGATTGTTTAAGATTTTGCACTTAATATAACTTGGTGGTCTAATTCATTTTGTGAGATTTGTGAAGCTCTATTCACCCCCTCTAGAGCCCTTGATCCAACAAGTGGTATCAAAGTAGGTCTTCTCCAAGTTACTTCTACAAGTAGGAGAAGATGGGTGATTTAGCACTTGGATCTCTCAACTTAGAGGGAAGCTTCTCCATGCGACCTCCGGTCTTCAACGACACCAAATTCCTCTATTGGAAAAGAAGAATGCAGTTCTACCTTCAAGGAGTAAGCTATGAGATGTGGAAGGTGGTGCATCTAAAGTATGAATATCCAAAGGGGGAAATCTTCACATGGACGGAAGCCCAAATGAAGCAAGCTCAACTCAATGCCAAAGCAGTGAGCGTCATCTATGCAGCCCTCACCCTATCTGAGTTCAACCAGATCTCCTCTTGGGACACCGCACATGAAATTTGTAACAAGCTATGTGTCACCTATGAAGGAACATAGCAAGTGAAGGAAGCCAAGATCTACATGCTTGGTGGTCTACTTGAGAACTTCAAGATGGACGAGAATGAAAGAGTGGCGGATATGTACACAAGACTCAATGTGATCATTAATGGATTGACAACCCTTGGTAGTGTGATGGACAAAGGCACTATCAACTCCAAGATCTTAAGATCTCTTCCAAAGAGATGGGAGCCTAAGGTTACATCCATTGAAGAAGTGTACAAGCATAGTGAGTTGTCAACCGAGGAGCTGGTTGGTAATCTTCAAGACCATGAACTAAGGCTTGTTAAGCAAGAAGAAGAAGAAAAGAGAGAAGAGAAGGAGTCCAAGAAGATCAAGGACACAACCTTCAAAGCTCAAATTGAAGAAATGGTTTGGAAGCAACAACTTTCTCTCAAATATCCTACTCCTTCCTCAAGTGAAGATGAAGGCCCGAATGAGCATGAAGCAAACTACTCCAAGGGCAAACACTTCAAGGGGAAGCCTTCTTCTTCAACTCCTAGATGCTATGAATGTGGACAAAAAGGCCATTACAAGAGTGACTGCCCCAAGGCCAAGAAGAGCCATCACAAGAGCAGTCACAAGAAAGATAAGGAGTACAAGAGAGAAGGCAAGTATAAGAAAAAGGAGAAGAAAGAAAGAAGAAGCAAAGATGCAGCTCATGCAGCTTGGGAGGAGTCTTCCTCAAGCTCTTCAAGCTTCGAAGATGGAGAATGCCACCTTGCTCTCATGACCTCTATAAGTGAAGATGTAGGTGAGGTAAGTGAGGTAAGTGAAGTCAATTTGCATGAGTTACCTAAAGAAACTCTTATTGATATGCTTAATGATTGTCGGTCATCTTTTACTAAATGCAAATCTAAAAGGAAAAGGTTAGGTAAGATAATAGATGATCTTTATGCTAAAATTAAGATTCTTGATAAAAATGAAAAGTTGCTCCTTGATAGCATAAATTATTTGCAAGGGTAATTTCTTGACCTTGAGCTTCAGTACAATGGAGTAGAGGTTGAGAATGGTGTCTACCTTAAGACTATTACAGATCTTAAGGAAGATAACCAAAGATGCCAAGATGAGATAGATGTTCTTAAAACTGAAAATGTAGAACTTAATCTCATTGATGAAACAAGGAAGCAAGAAATTCATGTCTATCAAAAGGAAATTCTTTTGCTTAAATCTGAAAATGCTAAGTTGCTTGCTCAAGTTAATGATCTATCTTCTAGACCTATTTTGCAAAGTAATGAGGTAGCTATCACTATTTTAGAATGTGATTCCTTTCATACTAAAACCCTCTATTTAGAGGTCGACCTATTGCATGCTAGAGATGATCTTGCTAGTTTATCTTCTACTGTCATTAACCCTAGTGATGATAATGTTAAGTTAAGAGTTTCTTTACAAAAGTTTCTTACGGGGAAGAAATCCCTTAATGTTGTCCTAGAACACTCTACCAAACAAATTGGTACTAGTGGTTTAGGACATGATGGGACTTCTCCCAAGGATAAGAACAGGAATGAGAGTAAGGGTAAGAAGAAGAGTGTGGAACCTCCTATCTTCCATGGAGTGACTTCCGGCTCTAAGAACCCAATGGCATGTGTTCATTGTAAATGCGATGATCATTACTCTACTTATTGTCCTTACAAGCCAAAGGGGACCAACCCAAAGATGAAATGGGTCCCCAAGCTAACCCCAGATCCCAAAGTTTGAGTTGGGTACTGACATCCTTCTTTCATGTAGGTCAAAAGAAGGTGGATTGTTGATAGTGGCTACTCAAAATGTATGACAGGTGAAATCAGCCATTTCAACAAATTCATGAAAAAGAATGGAGGATCGGTGACCTTCAGGGACAACAAGAAGGGTAAGGTGATAGGTGAGGGTGATGTAGGCAACGAACTTAGTATCAAAAATGTTTTCCTTGTTGATGGTCTACATCACAACTTGATAAGTGTAAGCCAACTTTGTGATAATACTTTTCATGGGAGATACACTTGAGATAGTTGGATTTCATCCTACTAGATCCTTATGTTTTAATTTTCATGTAAACCCTATATGGGAGTTGATGATGTAGGTTTGTAAAATTGGATATAGTCATGAAACATTATCCCGCTGATATACTCTAGTTGTTGTTATATACCATTGTTTGAGAAAAAAATTACATTTATTTGAGCATGCTTGTTAGTATGTTTGGGTAGGTGAGTTTGTTCCTCAAATTAAGTAGAGAGTGGATCCCCTCTCGGGTCCCACTCCTTAGATACAGGGCTTCCAAAACCTTTTTCTCTACTATAAGGGTACTTGAGCATTCCAGTGGCATACTAAAAACGTATGTTCCTCTCCTATTCTCTTAAGAATCCATTTAGCAATAATGTCTGCCAATTTGGTTCCCTCTCGACCCACCTTGTTAAGCTTCAAACATTCAAATTCTTTGCTTGTTGATATTATCCTCTTAATGACTAGACAATATTTAGGGGGACATTGAATTGATCTTTGAAGGCATCCTATTGCAAGCTTGGAGTCTGAGTTCAGCTCATAGTTTTTGTATCCTTGTTGTTTAGCTAATTGAATACCCCTCAAGAATGCAAAGAGCTCTTCGTCTGGAGGATCACTACTATTGTGTTTACAACATGTGCCTAGTAACTAGTGGTCCACTGGGGATCTCATGACTGCACTTGTAGAAATCTTAAGCTATCCAGGGTGATGGGAAGCATCCACACTAATTTGGTTTCTCCCATGAGTAGGATGCGTCCATCATGTGCGTCCTCCCTTTCAATCTACACGTGTGTGTGTGACTGCCTGGGTGCCACACTTTGATAATATTAGTTGTTTCGGTGTAAATGTCTAGAGCCAATTTGTGTATGGGTAATAATCACCTCCTAAAAATGGTATTGTTCCTTGCCTTCCAGATACACCAGTAGGTCACCATGAAGGTGGCATTCCAGTTGTTGATCTTGATATTCAAATTACTAATAATCTAGTTCTTAGTGTCATTATTCTGAAAGAATGTTCCAGCGAGGTCTGGGTTTATGAGTAACCATGCTTCTTTTTCCCTTGGACAATCTCGTATGGAATGAAGGACATCTTACACTCTTCCTTTGCAAATATCATAGTTGTCTTCCATAGACATTTTCCTTGACTTCCTCAGCTTGTCCGTTAACATGTGATCATGGTTTAACTAGCATAGAAAGTTCTTGATTCTTGGCGGCCTTTTTGATTCCATATAGATTGCCAGTCCCCCTAAGTACTTTTTTCTTTCGAGGTGATCATGTCCTGATAAATCTGTTTCATTGAGAGATGTCCGTGGATGTGTTGAGGCTAGTAGATTTCATATTCATACATGTTTTCCTCTAGTTTAGGCATCGAGAAGATGTCTTCAACACTATTCTCTTCAAAGTAATAGTTTAGAAAATCCACATCCCACACACCTTTGTTGACCACCAAGCTTGACACTTCTGAATCCTTTAAATCATTTGGTATAATGCGGTGTGCTTTCAACATGGGAACTTGGGCTTGTTGTGTCCATCTTTTTTCTATCTTTTTACAAGTGTATTTTATACTAGTAGAAATGGAAGATGCATAGAGTTTTGGATTTGTTGGAATGTTGATTTGAGATTTTAGGATCTTCACAAATTCATGTAATAATGGTATCCTTCTTTGGTTGGTGGTGAGTGGTTGAATCCCTTTTTCATATTCATATATGTCTAAAACTTAATTGCATTAACTTATTGCTAATAGCATAAATATTTAACAAATCTTGAACTTTTGGGGCATTGTTGTGGAAACTATGGAGGTGCATCATTACTCATAAAAATTCACATCTTACGGACGATAACATGCCTTCAATAATGACATGTGAAATGGAATGGTCATATTTGTATCTTTTTGTATAAAAATTCCCCTACATTCATGCTAATAGTGATTAAATCATACCAGTAGAACACTTCAAGCGAGAGTTTTTGTGTTAATGATATATACATAATTTTATTGAATCAATAATGTTTATGTGAGTCTAAGCATTTCTAGTGAAGTATACTCCTACAAATGATATATTTTTTTGTCTATAACATAGACCAACGAGAGTGAGAGTTGCAATTGTGCATCTTGATGGGTTATGGCAAGGTTCCTAGATCATATATTTGATCCCAATTATTAGTTGGGAGGATATGTGAAGACTCTATTGGATCTTACCCTAGTGGGGTAGCCAAAAACTTCATTCATATGGTGTTGAGTGTGGTACCTCATATAGTGAGGAGCGAGTTGTATCTCTAATTGTCTTGTTTGCAATTGTTGTTGTCACTTTTGGGGGCATATGTCCATCAATCACTCACAATTGTTGTTTACGTGCTTAAATTTGAATTGGACTTGAGTGACCCCTCATCATGAAATCTACAAGCATATCCCTAATACAATGGCCAATTGATTTTCTGAACATGATTCATAGTCTTGGATGTTTTTAAAAGTAAATGAATAGAAATAGTTTGTTTGGATATTTTATCATCATAAATCATGCTTGAAATTGATATTCAACCCCCATTGTAATAATATGAATAGAGATGTGACTTCATCCTATGGCTCAAATTATAAATAAAATATGAACAAAATACTAATGTAATAACCTTGTTCTTGGTATACTAGTACATTTTTTTTTACCTCTGGTGGAACTTTTCTTAATGTGGGTCTCAAAAGAAAACCTACACTACATGCCTATATCGCCAGTTGGTAAAGCAGAAATATTACTCTCTATCAAATATTTCTAATTAAGAAAAAACACAAATACCGCTTTTATTATAATGTTGGTTTCTTAGTATAGAACCCATGCCACAAACAATTTGCAAAATACTTTTTTAGGGAGAAATTTTGATATAGACATTTAGCATCAGTGGTACATAAACTGATGATGCAATTCTTCATGTGAAATAAATTATGCCTCCAAAAGGTCTCTATCATAAGTTATTCTCTATAAAAAGTAATGTCGTAGGTCACATCCATCGCTAAAGAAAAAACCTCCAAAAAGCTTGCGATGTCAGTTGCTTCTTACAGAACCGACGATAAAGGATTCCCATGATGCATCATGTGAAATTTATTTTTCCCCGACATGGTTATGTCATTGAAATTTTGAGAAACCAACAACACATGTCTTAGTGAGGTTAGTGGTTTTTAGTAGGGATAAGTACATATGTCTTCAAATTCTGATTGACCAACCAACAACATAGAATGAACTATATCATCGGATAAAAAAACTGATGATACATGTCTTAGTGTGTTTGGTATTTTTTAATAAAGATAAGTACATTTGTCATTAGTTTCTTGATGAAAAAATGATGATAGAGATTGAACTATGTTGTCGATGTTATTGGAAAACCCAAAGACATATGTCATAGTGAGGTTGGTGTTTGCCAATAATGCTAAGTATATGTGTCAGTGATTTCTTGAAGGAAAACTAACAACATTCATTGAACTATGTCACAGGTTTTGCTGAGAAAATTTACATCTAAATACTTATTCATCAATTTTTATTGCAACCGAAGACTGAGTTCCACTTGATAGAACCTATCAAAATTCTTTCCCCCATTTGATCCCTAAACTCTCTAGAAATAATTGTGATGTTATGACATTGCTGCTAGTTTCTCTAGTGACCACTATCATCATCATCACTCGTCGATTTCCATTGTGATATCATCATTGTCACCACCATTACCACTACTAACCTTTCCTAAGTGGAGAACCGCCATTGCCATTGACATAGCTTGGACCTTGTCTTCATCACCACAGTGCTACTTGGACCGCCATCCATTGGTGTTGTTGATGCTGCTCCACGAGCATTGTGGTTGTTACTTCTTTGCTATCTCTCTACTTCTCATCACTCAAAAACCACTTTGTTTTAGTGAGGTAGTTTTTATTATTATTAGCTTTATATGTTATTATAGAATAAGAAAACATTTTATTTAATGTGTTTGAAACAAATACAATGCACGCTATTTTATAGGATAAGAGTAAGTGAGAAACAAATAGTATGGGATAAAGAAAAGCTAAAGATAAGACAAGTACAAAGCACACAATAAAACATAAATTATAAAGAGTATATACTGATACTCCCCCTTAAGTTGGAGCATAGATGTCAAACATGCCTAGCTCATCCACTAGTCTAGCAAAGTGTTGTTTGAGATATCTTTTGGTAGTTGTAATACCTTTAGAATCACTATCAGACAAAATTATATCATCCACATAGATAATAAGTATAACAATCCCAGAACTAGTCTTTTAATAAAAATAGAGTGATCCAAATATGGGAATCAACATTGAAACTTTAAAAGAATATGACTCAAATTCTCGCACCTTTCTCGTGGGCTTTGTTTTAGGCCATAGATTGCCTTCCTGAGTCTGAAGACTTTGGAACACTCCCCCTAAGTCACAAAATCAAGTGGTTTCTCCATGCAGACTTCCTCATGTAAGTCACCATATAGGGAAAAAATTTAACATTGAAAAATAGGCTAATCATGGTTCACAACAACATATATAAACACCTTTATAGAATTAAGACTGGCAACAAGGTTAGCTATTCAATTGACTCATTTGGCTGATATTTAATAGTAAAAATCCTATGACATCCAATAGTAGGACAATTCTCAAGATGACCAACAAAATACCACATCTTACAATCATGAATGGCAGCCATTTCAGTTTATGTATCTTAAACACAAGGCGAGATGCTTAAGAGCTTATGTAGCAGTCTTTGGTATAGAAACATCAAAGGGTACAATAGAAAAACAAGCAAAGCTAGCACCAAGATTAGTGGCAGAACAAAAATTACTAATAAGATGATGAGTGCAGAGTGGACACCTTTCTTTTGACTAATAGGTAGACGTAGGTCAGAGATTACCTAAGAGGTGTTGTGATCTGCCGACAAGGGAAGAATTAATTGTTGAGGGGCCAAAGAGTGGACGGTAACCTTGGGTATTCTCATGTGAACCTTTAGAGGAGGAGGATGATCTTCTGCTACTTTGGTGTGATCATGTTCTACCACCTTAGGAAGAGGAGTAGGATCCAACAGATCACTCGATAAAGCATGCCCCTAGTTAGAGTAGTACAACATGCATTAAAAAAAGACAACATCCACAATAAAAAACTATTGTCATTTGAGAGTATCATAACAACGATATCCTTTTTGAGTTCTTGAATATCCCAAAAATACACATTTAGTGACGGGGGTTCAAGTTTAGATATCCTAAGTCGGAGATTCTTAATAAAGAAAGTGCTGCCAAAGATGCAAGTAGGTGAAAAAAATGGTACATCAGATACACACAAGAGAAAGGGACTTGACTGTGCAACACAAAAGAAGGCATACATTTAATTAAGTAACATGCAGTGGAAACAATTTTAGATCAAAAAAGTTTTTGAACATGATAGTGAAGAAGAATGGTGCGTGCTACTTCAAGAGGATGGTGATTTTTTCATTCTTTCACACCATTTTGTTGTGGCATGTAAGAACATGAAGTTTGATGAATGGTACCTTGAGCAGTGAAAAAAGATCCATTGATTGTTGCATAAATTCTAAGGCATTACCAGTCTGTAAGATTTTAACACTTGTATTGAATTGGGTTTGAATCTCAGTAAAACATGTGGTGGTAGTGTTGAAAATATTACTACCATCCTTTAAAAGAAACAACCAATTTTCCCTAGTATAGACATCAATAAAATTCATAGAATAGAGAAAGCTAGACAAGCTAGTAACAGAACAAGGTCCTCAAATATCGGCATGAACAATATCAAAAAGATTTTCAGAATCAATTTCATTCTTCTTATGAAAAACAACCCGAGTCTATTTATCAAATTAGTAGAATTCACAAAATAATTGTTTATCAGAAACATCAGGAAATATGCACCATAGTTTACAACAGAAGGATGTCCCAAATAGTAGTGCCATTGCACACCAATCATAGAACACGATAGCAGAGTAGCAACGGATCACAACACATCTAGGTATAGTTTCGGGGCCTTAATGGCTCAAACCAATCCTCATCCTTGTTTGAAGATCCTAAAGTACACAACCTTTGGGATAACAAATGATTGAGCACTTTAGGCTCTTTACAATTTTACTGCCAGATATCAGATTAAGTGGAAAGCTTGGAACATATAAGACAAATTTTAATGGAGGATTTTTGGATATAGATATATATCCAATTCTAGTTACTACACATGTGAAATGCAAGTGCATATGCCAGTGTAGTATAGGCCAAAATAGGCCCGAATATCGAACTCGGGGAAACATGAATCCAAAAACTACTACTAATGGTGACCTGATCAACTAGACCAATGGAAAAGAGCGATAGGTTGATTAATCAAGTAACTGTAAGAATTATAACTAAATTAATTGTTTTGTGATCACAGTTGGAATGGATTCCTTAGGATTATAATTTTACCACAATTAACATGGCACTTAAATCATTTAATGAATATTTATTCCACCTAACCCTGGACCAAGGGACATGTAACAAGAGTTACCTGCTCTCTCAGCGTAATTCACTACCTAATCTAATATAAACTCTACTCTCATAGAAAATTAATAATTATTTAGGTGCTTTACCGAATCCTCTGGGCTATACCCTTCATATCCTAAGCCCTCTCTTGAGGCTCGGTCTAGGCTATGTGAATCTACAACTTATCTAACCCTTAATCCCTATGTAAAAACAATTAACAGTCTAAGAAATCAACTATGGTGATCAAGCATAGATAATTCATGAATCAATCATAGAGTTCTATCCATAAATTAAGAGAAATATATATATTTATTCATAATGTCAAATATAACACGAAATTGGGCCATTCCTAGGTCCTAAGGAACAAAGGGGATTAGCTCTGCATGATTTCTATTATCATACACATGGGAGGAGAGAAAGAAACCATGGGAAACATTAGGAAACTAAAATAGTCTGGATGACTCTCTCTGAAGAACATGATGATTTTCTATCCTCTGGCTGCAAATCCGCCCACTAGACTGAGTTTCCAGCTGTCTAGAAACCCTTAAGTGTTAGTAGTACCGGCATGTGTGTCCATAGCCCCGAGTTGTCTGTAACTTGTTTTGGGTGCAAAAGTCAGTACCACCGACTTAAAAGTTAGTAACACTAAGTTTTCTCTGGATTCCTATTGAATTTCTTACAAAAGTTGATACCACTGACTTTAAAGTTGGTGGCATCGAGTTTTCTTTGAAAGTGCTCAGATTTCCTAAGATATGGAAAAACCAACATAAATTTGAAGAAAAATGTGATAATTAACATAATTTGATAAAAATAAATATTTATTATTTGATGCAATAATGTCTCGTAGGCTAATAACAATAAAGAATGCATAAATGATATCAAAATGAATAATAATGCATAAAATACATGGACAAATAGCATGTGAAAATTGACTAAAATTGAGTGCATCAAAATACCCTAAGCTTGCATGTTCACCCTCGAGAAACACTACCTTTGGACCTATTTGAGATAAGTCAGCAAGAGGACAAACAATATGAACTACATTTCTCAACTATCCCCCCATCCGATGGTCCCAAACCCGCCCTTATCAACCACTGTACAAACAACTAGTCTATTGTGACAAAAAATGTTCATTAAACGTCCACTCTTAGATCAATGAAACACTATTAATAGAGTAGTTACTATAATAGTCAATCGAGCATTCACTTGATGCACCATGTGAATCCCTATCTACATTGCTCTTATCTACCTACCAATTACATTGGAAGCAGTTCCCTGTATAAAAATGAATGATGGGATTAATCATATATGTGTCCTACCATAAATAGCAATGTATGGATTGAAGTAGGTGGCTTGTGAAGAATCACAAGTAATATTTGAATCGTTTATGCAAAAGTAAAACACGATGAACCTATAATATGAAGGAAATGAGAAATTCATGAATCCTAATGCCTACTATATAGTGGAATGATGCATGCACTAAAGGTCTCATTTTATTTATGAGAATGAAGTAAAAGAATACATCATGTAGATGTTTTCACATCTTCTTGAAGAAAAATCTAGAATTGCATTCAAGGCATCCTTTTCTTCCTCTTTATTCAATATATTGACTAATTTTTTTCATTGCTAGCATTTGTTGAAAAGTATGGCCAGGCTTCACTACAAGAACTCATTGTCTTTTTCCCCCACTTTTTTCTCTCTTTTGTAGAGGGGTATGGATGGGTATCATTTCACTGTATTTCAGAGGAAACAACATAGGTACATGATGAAAGAATGATGCATAACATATGCAATCTACATGAATTTTTGTGTGTGCAACTATTTGATATGAAAAATTGTTTTTTACTAATGCAATAAATAATATTAACTATTATGTCACCTATCATGCCACTCAGTGCAATCAAGAGGAAACAAATCAGGTTACTTGATCATTTTATGGCGGTGGATGAAATGTCATGAAAGGTGGGTGGAATCACATGATTAAGTGACAATGCCTGTCTTAAACTATGATATTGCCTCTCTATCAACCTGTGTATAGGGTAACCTTAGGGTTTCTTTCTAGAAGTCCCATTTAAGGTCTCATTACTTGTCTGTCCAATTTGGGCTCAAACCCCATCATCATCCACAATTCTTGGATAAATCAAGATTTTCATTCATATCAAGTGTCCTCAAGCTGACTACACATACACTTCCTCTAGTTGGTGTTGCCTTACACTTTGCAAATTCAACTTAAAAAATGTGATCATGTAAATTTCTCTTTTAATTTCTGTTGTAGAGGTACACACATGAAGATGATAGAAATCATGTATTAAGCTCCACTATTACAATATATAGATGTGGATCCTACAATTTAAATAAAAATAAAAATAACAAAATAAAGATAAAGTTGTTGCAACACCCCCTTAATATTGAACTTGACTATGTCCTCATAGTCAAAATCCAAATCTAGAGGTGGAATGGGGTACCAATTTATCTAAAGAGTGGTGGCGTTGGAGGCATAAGTGGCTTTGTGGATGAATTTATGCTAGCATATATCCCTCTTATTGGTTCCACCAACTTGTGTCTCGGTGGTACCAAGATATGACATTCTCTATCCTTCTTTGAGCTATATGAGTCAGTGCCACTGACGTGTGTGTCAGTGGTACCAAGATATGACATTCTCTATCCTTCCTTGAGCTATATGAGTCAGTGCCACTAACATGTGTGTCAGTGGTATCAACAATCTTTTCCTGTACCTCTTTGAATTTTGCTAAGAAAAGTCAGTGGTATCGACTTTGGTGTTGGTGGTATCAAGTATCCGCAGACTTGAACTGATAAGGACTCAGTACCACCTACTTTACAGTTGGTAGTATCAACTTTAACTCTACATTCACTCCAAATAAATGCATCAAGGTACCCTTTTACACCAATCTAAAATCTAACAAGACAAATATGAAATTTAAATAATGAAAAGTTCTAACAAAAGGTAAATGATAGAAATAAAATTTGGTTGCCTCCCATGAGAACCCTTGTTTAATGTCCTAGGCTTAAAAAGATGATATTCTTCAACCTAGGTTGTCACAGGATGGTTGTGAAGATTCATATGGCAGTCTAAACTCCACTCTATCGTCATCTATTCCCAACATCATATAGCCTCTACCCATGGAAATAATCACATCAATCATAGCTTGGAACGACCTTCCTAACAACATCTCAGATCCTCGTATCTTATCCATATCTATGACTACAAAGTCAACATGATAGATGAATTTATCGAATTTGACTAACACATCCTCACATATCCCACAATGCCTCACAAATAATCCGTCCTCCAACTAGATTGTCATGGACATCTTCATTGTAATCTTCAACCCCAACTTTCAAATCATAGATTGAGGCACGAGATTTATGCTTGTCCCTAAGTCAAACTGTTGGTTTCCTATAGAACAAGGAATGTAGAAACATCTTTGGTCCTTTCTCTTCATCATCAGCGTTCCCTGGATCACCACACTAACCACTTCATCAACACACAAGACATCTGTATCTTTGATCTATCTTTTCTTGTTGATGATATCCTTCAAGAATCTTCTTTATACAAGAATTTTCTCTATCGTCTCCATGAATGGGATGTTGATGTGGAGCTTTCAGAAGACGTCTAAGGAATTTCTTGAACTACCTTTCCTCTTTCATCTATTTTAGACTATCTAGGAATGTAACATGTGGCTTCTTAGTACACTTGTGTGGAGGAATATACGGCACATTAGGGTTCTCCTCCCCTAAGCTAGCTTCAATGCCACCCTCTAGGACACAATTTCACACGTCTCCTTTAAATGGGATGGCTTGTGTCTGCCCTTCTCACGTGTGGGTGCTTCCTTATTGAATGTGACTACTCCACTTTGAAGTAGAACCTTTACCTACTCTTCTTGCAGAGGCACCTTTTCTAGAACTGAGGATGTGGAAATAGCAATAGTGGAAGATTGAAGTTTATCGTCTTGCAACAATGATGCAGTGCTATCACTATATCTTGTTGCTGAATTTATATTGATTCAGGTGCATGTGTGAGCATAGTGCACTAGCATTCTGCATCCCCCTAGTTTTCCATATAGCTATAGGGAAAAGGAACTTTTGGTATATACACCCAATTCGACTTTAGAGCATGGTGCTCTAGTGACTTCTCATTAAGATGTTCTCACTTCTTGACAATAGAGATGAAATTTACTTGATGAGGTTGATGAGCTATCATTGTGTTCCAAAGAAATTTGTGTTGTATAGGCTTCTTTAATGATGCTACCTGTGCTCCCAACTGTGAAATCTGATTTTCAATACTACAGATATGAGCTCCTTGATTCTACTGCCCCCATTTGGTTTGTTCAAGACATGCCACATTGTGATTCATGAATTGTTCTAGCTTACTTTCTATTCTATCTATCTTATCAGGACCCTTATTCTACTGAAATTGATGTGGAATGTTTCCTTGTTGTTGTCTGGGCTATTGTTTCATGTACATGCACTCCTCCTCACCTCCAGAAGAGGTGTCGAATTTTGAATCAAGTTTCTTCATGGGTTGTTCCATCTAAGCCTTCAATCAGTGATATGCTTTGATTCCATATCACTCTTAATTGTGGCTGGTGCTTCTCTTTCTTCTCCATAGGACTAGTTTTTAACCATGTTCTTAAGGATCGCATGGCACTTGGTAGGCTTATTGTTCAATAAGAATCTCCCCTGTACTATCAAGTGTAGTCTTTTCGCCTTTATGGAGGCCATAATAGAATGTCTTTGCATGGTGATAAAGATCAATCCCGCGATGAGGGACTTTCCTGAGCATGTCCTGAAATCTCTCCTAGGCTTTATAATAGGAATCTTGTTGTGCTACTTGAAGTTGTAAATCTTTCCAACTAGCTCATTCGTCTTTGGGTCGGAAAATAGCATCCAAAGAAAACATTGATCAATTGTTTCCATGATTCTATTAATTCTGGAGGAAGACTTAAAAACCACACTTTTACTTTATCTACCAATGAGTAAGAAAAAAACTTCACTTATATCACTATCGTCAGGACCATGTTGATCTTCAACATATCACATCTTTCCACAAAGCTATTGACATGAGCCATCGGGTCCTCCATGCTACGACCATAGAACACTTGAGATTTGATCTATGCCACCAGTCCATGATCTATTTTGTAACTCCCAACATTCAGAGCATGCCTTTTTATGGGTGCTAATTGTGCCATGGACGATGAAGCTTTAATATTATCCCAGATAGTCTGCTCCTCAAGTTCAACTCCAACTCGATCCTCACATTCAGAACTTCTATTTCTGCCATTGCTTGCTCTACCTATGGTAGTGGAGTGCAGAACAATCTTTCTATAGGTAGCCGTACTCGTTTTCCCTACAATGAAGTAATATTTGCCTATTCCATTTGAATTTGTTTCTCTATAGTTGGTGGTTCTGGTCTGAACCATACACTAGTACCTAAAATTATATAACGATGTGATCACATAGAATGCTAGTGAACTGAATACAAAATAGAAAATAAAAATAAGAAAAAAATGTGGGCTAGAGTGGCCAGTCACAACACTCATAGTGCTGGAATTACTGTATCCCCGACAACGATGTCAAAAAGTTTATGTGTGTTTACTACACGTTTGAAATCCAAGTGCACATGTTGAAGTGTTATAGGCCAAAAGAGGCCCGAATATCGAACTCGGGGAAATGTAAATCTAGGAACTACTACTAACGGTGACTTGATCAAATAGATAGAGTGGAAAATAGTGTTTGGTTGATTAATTAAGTAATTGTAAGAAAAAAAATTAAATTAATTGGTTTGTGATATGAATAAAAAAATTGGTTTGTGATCATATTTGGAATGGATTCCTCAAGATTATAGTTTTACCATGGTTCACATTGCACTTAACATCATTTCATTAATATTTATTCCTCCTAACCCAAGACCAAGGGGCCTATAGCAAGAATTACCCGCTCTCACAGTGTAATTTGCTACCTAATCTTATATAAATCTCACTCGTAACAATTTAATTTTTAGTTAGGTTCTTTAAAGAATCCTTTGGGCTATACTCTTCATAACCGTAAGTCCTCTCTCGAGGCATGGTCTAGGCTATGTAAATCTACAACTTATCTAACACTTAATCCCTCTCTTGAAGCAATTAACGATTTAAGAAACATCTATGGTGATCAAGCATAGATAATTCATGAAGCAATCATAGAGTTATGTCCATAAATTAAGAGAAATATATATATGAATTCATAATGTCAAATACAATACAAAATTGGGCTACTCTCGGGTCCTAGGGAACAAAGGGGATAAGCCCCGCATGATTTCTATTATCATACACATGGGAGAAGAGAAGGACAATGTGGGAAACATTACAAAGTTAAAGTAACCCCTGAAGAAGCTGGTCTAGATGACTCCCTCTAATGAACATGATAGTTTGCTATCCTCTAGCTGCAAATCCACCCACCGGAGGTGCCCGAATCATCCAGAATGTGGCTTTCTCCTCTCCTTTTTTCTCTCACCGCTATCACCTATCGTGCAATGAATTGAGCATGATAGATAGGTCTAGCCAAACTCCCTTAGGTCATAAAGGGACTCCAGACCATAATCATGTCACATCCACCAGATCTATATTACTCTATAATCTGTTATGATCCTAAAAAGTTAGTACCACCGACTTAAACTATGGTGCTGAGTTGTTAGTTGTATCAAAACCCTTAAGTGTTGGTACTATCAACATGTGTGTCAATAGTACTGTGTTCTCTCTGACTTGTTCTGAGTGCAAAAGTCAGTACTATTGACTTAAAAGTTGGTAGCACTGTGTTTTCTCTAGATTCCTATTGGATTTCTTACAAAAGGTGGATACCACTGACTTTAAAGTCGACGTCATTGAGTTTTCTCTGAAAGTGCTCAAATTTCCTAATATATGGAAAAAATAACATAATCTAAATATAATGTGATAGATTAACATAATTCACTAATTTTTTTTATTATTTGATGTATTAATGTTTCATATGATAATACAAATAAATAATGCATAAATGATATCAAAATGAATAATAATGCATAAAATACATATACAAATAGCCCATGAAAAGTGACTAAAACTCAATGCATCAATACCGCAAACTGAGTCCCATCAGCTAATGTTATAGGAGGGATCGAAGTTGTGCTAGATACAATAGTAAAAAGGTCAGAATAGCCAAAAAAATGAGTTGATGCTCCTAAATTGATGACCCATTTAGTTTTACCATAAGCAATAGGAGATGCAACTAAAGTAGGGGAACCTCCATCTGGAGCAAGTGTTTACAGGAGAGAGAAGCCTAGAGAAGATTTTTGAACTTTGAGCTAATCCACTCAATTATGGGCTGAGTTGAACTTGAAGCAGTGACATCAAACCTTCAGAGGCATTAGAGAGGACATGGGTCACTCAAGCAGGTGCAAAATGTTTTTCCTAGAAACGGTCCTCATTGTGGTTCATGCACCCATATAAGTTGTAGAATCAGTTGGTAGTAGGAGGTTGAGGATGTCCTTGTCTAGGTCAAGGGGAGGACCACATCTAGGATCACCAGAAGCATGACCACTGTGACTGTGACTACGACCACATCCACATCCACAACTAGAGTAACAAGAGAGAACTGCAAGGACTGAGTGATCAGATGATGTAGCAGGTAGGGAAGACATGGAAGGAATGCATTGAATGTGCTTGAGAACATCCCTTGGTGTGGGTAAGGGATCACTGGATAAGATCTGGTCAACAACACTAGAGAAAGACTGAGGGAGTCCAGCCAGGAACTGCACCAACTAAAGTTTGTTTCCTTATCACTGAACTTCATTAGTATTGGATGAAAGAGGATGATATACTTCTTATTCATCCTAGAGTGTTAAGAATAGGTTGTAGTAGTCTTTGACAAATCCATCACTCAAATACTCATTTTTCTCCAGATTCTTGAATGTCTTGAAGACCTTGTTTAGGCTCTGTTGGTGAGAGTAAACATGGGATAGTTGATCCCACATGGCTTTGTCATTCTAAAGGTGAAGGAGAGACTAACTGATCTTCAGTTTGGCACTATTAAACATCCATGTCATAACTCCAGAATTATCTATGGACTACTAAGTGTAGTCTTGCTTACTTTTCTCATTAGTCATAGAATTATGAGGAATTTTAGCATCAATAAAGATGTGAATAGCACCCTTGAACTTTGACACATAGTTTGAAAGACATTGACTAAAAATTGATAGTTCGATCTATCAAGTTCCACAATCACAACACATAAAAAACAAGGAGGATTTTTAGTTGCCATAGAATCCAGCGTGATGTTGCATATAGAGAAGAAGAAGAAAAAGCAGAAGATATGGAAAACCCGCATAGGGGAAGTGGAGAGAAGTAACATATTGGGATCAATAGATCTGAGGAACCCACACAAGGGCAGTAGAGAGCAGTAGCATATTTGGATAAGTAGATATGAGAGACCCACATAGGGGTAGTAGAAATCACAAGGAAAGACCCACACCACCATGCTATGTGATTTACTTCACCATGTGGCGTAGGAAGAAAAAAGGGTGGTACTTTTAGGTCTTCAACTTGCTATTTTTGGAATTAGTTGGAAGGGATCAAAAGGAAGATATAACAACTGGGTGAGGATGTTGGTGGGTTGATAGGATGAGAGGTTGATGGGAGGTGGACATGATGGGAGGTTGACATGGTGGTGGAGGTCAATGGGTTGGTGGAGGTTGATGGGGTGGTGAAGGTCGATGGGGTGGTGGAGGTCAATGGGTTGTTGGAGGTTGACAAGGTGGTGGATATTGATGGGTTGGTGGAGGTTGATGGGGTGGTGGAAGTTGATGAGTGGTGGAGGTCGACAGGGAGGTGGAAGTGGATGAGGTGGTGGAAGTCGATGGGGGTGTTGGAAGTCAATGGGTTGGTTGAGGTCAATGTGGTGGTGGAGGTAGATGGGGTGGTAGAAGTTGATTAGTTGGTGGTGGTAGATGGGGGGTTCGATGGGTGGTGGAGGTGGTGAAGGTCGATGGAGGCATCAGGGTAGGAATTGGATGGAAGAGATGAATATAATTGTGGCTAAAAAAAGGTAAAGGAGGAAGAGAGGGCAATGGCAAGGAAGGTTGGGGCATGGTTAGATGAAAGGATAGAAAGGGGGCACACCTAGGATTAAGGGGGAATGAACATGTCTAGTACCATATAGAATAAGAAAACCTTTTATTTAATGTGTTTGTAACAAATAGAATGCACTCTCTTTAATAGGATAAGATAATAAGTGAGAAATAAAATTAGGCAATATGAGATAAAATAAAAGCTAAAGACAAGACAAGTCTAAAGCACACGATAAAACATAAAGCATAAAGCATATACATTAATAGTTACAAAAATGCATGTATTATTAATTAAGTCATTAAATTATAAATTTATTATGATTTGCTATGTAAATGTAGGTATTTTTTATGATGTTATGTCACTAAATTCTAATTGTATATCTAATTAGAATTCAAAATTATGCTTAGGAAAATTAATGATTAATGGTTGCTTGTTTGTTCGGTTTAAATGATACCTAGGTTGTGTAAATAGAATATGCCTATCTTCATGTACATTTTTGCACCTATGAAATGAATGATGACACTAATATCATAGGTATATAAATGACAACATTGTATGTTGGCCTAGAAACCCATTCAAGATTTACTCATTAGGAGTAAATATGGGATAGTCCCCAATTAGGGACTACTCTTGAACACATAGTCTCACTTAGAATGTAAGTATATAATGTGAAATTAGTTTTCAAGTTGTTTTGATATCACTTGCCCATTTTTTCTCTAAGTACATATGTAGGTGGGTGTTTGCTCATCCGTGTGCTTGGAGAACTATGGGGAAACACTACCAAAATACTCTAGAAAACTAGATACACATTAAACACTTACTAGTGAGATTAAGTGTTCAAGAATGGGATAGGTGGTAAATATTCATAACTAAACCCTAAACCCTAAACTCTAATATGTAAACACAAAACCCTAAACCTTAAATGATAATATTAATATCTAAACCTTAATATCTAAATGTATGATTCAATACTCATTTTGTCTATGATCATATAATGGATAGATCACAAATGTCTGATTCCAAATCTTTTCACTCTAGAGTTTAATACTAGTCTCAACAAGTTTATGTGATTTGTGAAGGAACATAGGAAATGACCTAGAGATATGTGTAGGGAAATACGACATTAGATTGGTAGCAGAAACAAAAATTTTACTGACATATTTCCCATTAACCAACATATCACGTCAATAACTATGTAATGGGAAGGATGGTTTCACAAAAATATACCTAGTCTTGGAGCAAGTCCAGCGACAATCCTCGTCGATGTTGATGCACACTCTATATTGGACGGTGTCTGTGCAGCTCTTGGTCGCACTCAGACTCGTCTGACTGCTCCTCTATAGACAACAGACTCAGATGACTGCTGCAATGACTCCTTAGATCTCGCCACAGACTGCAATTTGATGTTGCACTCCTAGCAGCAGCCAAAAGACTCCTGCTTCTAGAGTAGTCCACACAGACCAACTAGAACTCCTATCATCCTGTAGGAATGGATAGAAAAGAATTGTCCCTCCCATTAGTGTACTAGTCACCAACATGCTCTCCCACAACAATGATCCTCAGTTGTTTGTCTCCCATGGCTATCCCACCCTATTCGGGTAGGACTTGCCTGGGATCTCATGGTTACCACAACCAGAGAGGACAACAATAGTTCGAGCAATTGATTCTTAATTATCTATGTAGTAGTTATATTTTAGAAAGCCCCCAATACCCCTATATATATAAGAGGGGTCAGGGTTAGGGTTCCCAGTCCCTAGCTAATGCAGGACTAAAGTGGGAGTGGAAAGGATTGGAAGATCTTGAATTTTCACAACAATTTTGGAAGTTTCCCAACCTGCGTGCGTCAAAACAGTCATCTCACCCAGTAAGATAGTAATATCACACACAAAATGGTCATTTCTCCCAGAGAGATGGTCATCTTGCACATGATATGGTCATTTTTCTAAGCGAAACTATCGTTTCACAGTTTCTAATTTTGCACATATGTTGGCGATTCAATTCCAACTAGTACTCAACTTGACGTCAGCACCAATCCTTAATGCAATCAAATTGCACCCCTAAGATGGATATTTGGTGCAACTGAGACGGGAAACTCACACTAGGCTAGATGGCCATTTTACACAAGCGAGACGGGCATCTTGTAGACCAAGTTAGAAAGAATTCCAACCAATGTACAATACAATTAGCCTGACAGTCCAAACAACAATCTCAACACTTGAACTGATCATTTCACAGTCTACTTAGCTAATCAATTGCCTGAATTGAAATACCTAAATTTTTTAGTAATAAATTGAATCACCATTATAGATCAAACTCCTCTTCTGGATGAGTTCCTACATGTGTGACCCTATAGGTCCCAGATCACGTTGACAGTGAATGCCCACAACTATCTTATGACATCGTAAGCAATGAGTGGTGCCTAGTCGCACATCATTGCTACCCAAGTGACTGGAAAGTTGGGGAGAAGCTTTAACCTACAATCTGTGTATGGTGTTATAATGTTTGTATAGTTCCTTCATCACTGATATCCAGATTGAACTAGAGGCATAGAGCAGACATCCTCATTATTATTCAATCTTGTTCCTTGAACCCGAACAGACCGCATAAGATATATGTAAGCTCAATATTATATATTGACTCACATGCATATGGCCACACTTTTCTCATTCATTCTAATTAAGAGGCCTTGGATATCATACTCCCGTCTGAGGGAAAAATCCCATATCTATCACTCACAGTCAATCCCCATGTGTCAAAGTCACCCAATCATCATCTTTATAAAATTCCATGTTTTAGGACTACGTTTGATGATGTCAAAGTGTACCCAACGACATGTGATGAATGCAGTGATTTTAGGTCTAAGAACCACGTCCACCACCATCACTGTGAGAGTTCACTATGACTTCCATGATGATGACTTCCATGTGTCAATCTCACGATGGATCTGTCTGATACACTATTCTCTAACATGTATATGTGTGCTTAGCTTGATATTGCCATGTCATGACTAATGAGATTTAGTCATAAACCAACTCACAACGTGATCTTATGTGTTATTGTTGTCTATCAACCTTCCACAGTAACAACCGATCAAGGACATAATCAGAATATGTATATGTACTCTTAACATCCGAATGATCTCATCCACAAGGTTAGTAACTTAAAATAAATACATCATTGAGTAATATTATTCTCTAGACATTTATTATGTTATTCATTATCTCATAACTGAATATGCAAATAAATTGAAAGCTTGCTTTTTTTAATAATAAAATCATGTATCTAATGCCTTATCCCAATCATCATATGATTGTCTCTCTGGGCATACATACCAACAAACTCCCTCTTGCACTTAGAGCCAATCACCCACTGATCTCATCCTGAGCGACCCAACATGACCATCATGATTCTTCTATGCAAGCGCTTTTATAACGGGTTTATCAACATCTTCTTTAAGTCAGTATTTTGAAATTTTCACATCTCTTCACTGTATGACAACTCGTATCAGATGGAAGTGCCCTAGTATGTTATCTGAGATTCGCAGCCTAACTAGTAGCTCCATTGTTGTCATCAATATTTCTATTGTGTCATAAATGGTTGAAACCTCATATAATTTCATCCGTATGAACTTCTTGATCCGGACAATATCCTTTGCGGTTCTTATAACACCAAGATACTCAAATTCTTTTATAGATTAGAACAATTGTCATTAGCTCAGAACCCTTTCTAGCTTACAGTTCTCATTTAATGTCAAACATTATTGAGATCATTTTATCAGTTTGGAAGCTTGCATCGGTGTAACTCTTTACACCCATTTCTTCCTTATTACCATAACCAAGGAGCCGATCCTATTAGTGCTTCACAAGCACTTAAGGATGTTCTTTATGGTAGTCTAATGACTTTCACTGGCATCTGACATATACCTTCTTGTCATTTCTAATACATACAAGATTGCTAGGTAGGTATATATTTATATATATTCTCATCATGTCTGATACATATGAGATGACTGGATATCCTCTCATCACGTCCAATACATATGAGATAACCAGATATCTTCTCATCATGTGCAACACATATTAGTTAACGAGATAAGTACATTACATTGCATAAATAGATCGAATTGCAAATGCATATGGCATCTATCCATGTGTTCCTATTCTTCAAAAGAACTTGGACACTAGGATCTTGAAAGACTAACTCCATGGAACATGGGCAAGTTTTCTCTCATTGAGTCTTGCATGCTGAACCCTTCAACTTCTTTACAATGTATGTGCTCTTATAAGCTTTCCATATCTATCTCTATAGACCATGATTCCTATCATATAGGATGCTTCACCTAAAGCCTTCTTACAAAAGGTGCTTTCCTTTCCAGGTTTTAACATTTATAGGATAAGGACGTTATTCCTCATCATTATGTGGAATATTAATATGCTCCTAGTAAATCTTTTGTAATCACAAGTTCCATCTTCATTCTAACTCGAGTCAAACCCTTTGACTATCTTGTCAAATAGAAGACTCCAGCTCTGAGATGCTTGCTTCAATCCAAATATTGACCTTTGTAGCATATCGACTTTATTTGCATTAATGGATTTATAAAACCATTAGACCATGTAAATTACACATCCTCTTAATTATTCCAATTAAAGAATGCGGTTTTAACATCCATATGCCAAATCTCACAGTCATACTAAGTTGTAACAACAAGCATGATCCAGATGGATTTAACCATGGTAATTGGTGAAAGATTTCATCTTGTTCAACACCTTGAACTTGTTTGAAGCTCTTTGCAAACAATCTACCCTTCCATGTTGGTATTCTTTATAGAGACCCAAATGCACCCAATGTGTTTCACCCTTCAAGTGGATCCACCAAGGTCATACCTTGTTGGTTTACATGGAGTCCATCATTGATCTTTTGGCCTCAAGCCATTTCTCAGATTCTGATCCCTCAATAGTTTCTAAGTAGGTTGTTGTCCCATCTCTATGACCAACTCACCACCTTTCGAGTTGTAAGATATCATAATCTTTCAAACATAAGGTATGTTCTACTAGAACTATGATTTCTCTGTTTATATAAGGAACTTGAGTTTCCACAACAACTTGGGATTCTCCTTGTACCTATTGTACCTCTTTAGATTCAATATTTTGTTGTTTGTCTCAAACATTTTGAGTTCTAATTTTACTCCCACTGAATCCTTTGGAACTAATTTCCATTTAGCAATTCAGACATCCTAGCAACAGACACTTTGTTGTCGGGTTCAAATATAAGTAGTATTCAACAAGATAATATTCATGCAATTTGTGGATAAATCTATTTAAGAAACTATTTTCTTATATAAGACTTTCATCCTAAAGACTACAAAAGACTCATCGAGACTCCTCCCATGCCACATCTCATATGGTGTCTTTTGAACCAATTTACACAACACATTATTTAGTGTAAAACATGTGCCCAAAAGAAATTGTTAGATCAGCTAGATTTGTTGATAATCACACCATGACTTAACATGGTGTGATACCTTTTTTCTAACTGTTGGTTTATTACACTAATGAGTTTCAATCTTAAGAAAGATCTTTTACTCAACTAACCAATTTCACAAGTATACAGAAGTAGTCATAGTCAAGAACGAACACAAGGAGCTTTAGCAAATCAATTAAACGTAACAATGCTAAGGTTCAACAATCTAGACTGTTTCAAAGGTGATTTGGTTGATTAATCTAAAAAATTCAGAATTAAGCAAACAGTAAATGGATTACTAAAAGAGATTAAATTCAGATATGGAATTATCTTGGACTTAGGATTTCACCCACATATCATAGCATAGAACAGGAGCACGGAATTTAAACATACTAAGCACTTGTTTTAAAGGAGAGTTGTATGTTGCACTTCACCTCTCGATGCAAGTACCACGATCCTAACTCAATTCAACATTTCCATGTATGAATTTCATTTTGGACCACAACCTACTCCTCAACTCCATAATTTTGGAGTTGCCAAGAGAGTACCTCCTTACTCTCCTACCTATCTTCTCAGATCAAGCAAAAGAGCATAAAACATACACATAAGGTGGCCAGCCATACATGCAAAAAAGAAGAAACCAGTACTCACAAGGTGGAAAAACAAGCAACATAGCATTTAGTACAAAATTATCATGTTATATACATGCTATTAAATGGGAGCTACTCTCCCATGTGCAAGAAAAGGTAACTACTCGTCCATAATGGCATACATTAGAAAATGCACAGAAATTTCAGAGTTCAACATGATTTAGAGAAGGAAAAACTAAGAAAATCCAAGGTGTAAACCAAGAGGAGTAGAATTCCAGCTTGAGGATGAAATTCCACTTCTATAGCTGCTCCAAACCAGACAAACCTCTCTCCCAAGAAGCTTTGTGGAGTGAAGAAGCTCTACTACACCTTGGAGAAGAAGATTGGAGAAGAAAAGAAGAAGAATGGGGTTCTTTTGCAAGAAATCACCTTCTTCCACCCCCAAAAGCACCCTCCTTTCTCTAGCCTTGATCTTGGACAAAAGAATTTCAAACTATAACCAAAGATAACTTCTCCATAGAGTGGTTTCATCTTTTAAAATGAAAGGAGTCATTTTTGAAAATTGCTGAAACTGACAGGCACACGGTGTGTCTTTCCTTTGGACACAACATGTCTTGTCTCTGACAGTTGTTCTGAGTGTAAAGCACATGGTGTGTATGAATTAATACACGCCGTGTATGTTACCAGAAAGGCAAGGATCGGTTCTGAATTCCAAGGTACACGTTGTGTCTTTTGAGTACACATCGTGTACTTTTCTTCAGCGTATGAAGTAATAGGCCGTTGGGAAACGCGCACGCCATGTCTTAAATAAGACACGTCATGTGCGTTGCTGTTTCAGCAGAATTAAAGTTCTGAACGTCTGCAAGGCGTGGAGAAGTCTCGATAATGATGAATTTGAGTGACCTATCTCCAATTTGATCATTTTGAAGCATTCATGCAATACACATCATGTGATGAGAAAAATAACAAAAAGGTGGCAAGAATGATGTGAATAGAGGCTAAATGAGAACAAAATGAACTGAATTTGTGTGTGAAATCATGTGAAAAGTTGATGTGGAAACCACACAACAAATCCCTCTAAGCTTGAGCCATTGCTTGTCCTCAAGCAAAAAGAGCATAGCCACACAAATGAAGTAAAATTCAAGCTCATGCATGGATTAAATGAAATGAAGATATGCAATAAACTCAATCAACCATGTACATTAGGTTTATTTTCGTAGATATCATCTCAATTTAAACATACAAGATAGAGAAGTTTTAGTTCAGCAATGGTGGTAAAAAATTAAGCAAAATAATCAACTAAACAACACTAAACAAGATTTGGATAATCAAGCCAAACAACTAGTGGATGTACAGTGCAAATTTTTCATCTATTATGGATATAAATGATGAAATCTTAGCTAACTTTAACAATCTTAGTTGAAACAATCTTAGTTGAACTCTCTTCTAAAAAAGATATGACAATTGATTTTTGGGATTCCGTCACTCAGCTGCTAATTTAGGATTATGCGCACGTGGAGTGCCAGTTGGGGTGTTATTTTTACCCTCTTTTGATTTTCATACCACCTAACCATCATTGCCGGATCAGACTCACACTAGGCTAGCATGATATGTGGGCTGTTTGCCATCTTTTATTGGGTGAAGTGAGAAAATGATAAAAGAGATTTTTGCACAATGGAAAAGATTCAACTAGAAAGTTGAGTTAGCAAGATTTCATTCATTGTATTGTAAATTTTTCACTGAAAAAATTGATTTTATATGCACTAAGGGCTTGGCAAGAGTATCCCGTATTCTAAATAGTGTTGTAGAGTTGGTTTATTTGCCAAAATTTGAGACCGTTACATGTGTTTATCAATCAAAGATGTGAAAATTGATAGTTCAAACTACAATTACAAACTAAGATCATGCACACGGGGAATTTCATTTTCGATTTGATTCATGCATGTTCTTTACTAAATCTTTCATATGGTAAAAAGAAGAACAAGTTACAAGATGGTTCAATAATACAAGGTACAAAAGTTCATTCCATTGCACTAGCCTCACTTCATATTAAACTTGCCATGAAGGGAAATACAAAACATGAAACAAGATGACATAAAGACTGACATGACTAACAAAAGCAAATGACGAAAGAAAATGAAACAAAAACTACATTACGGGTCAGTTTCACCCCCCCTAAGATTGAAATCTGTAGTGTCCTCACTACATCAATCGAACTCATGGAGGTAACAACCGGATACCTGTCATGGGTGAAAATCAATAAGAGGGGCCAGTGCCCCCGTGGCCAATCAGAAAGAACTGGCTGACAAGATCATCTTCTAGAACATCCATCAGAGTGGACTGTGGGGTGGACTCAGGCTGCTGTGGTAGTGGTAGCTGATACAACTGTGGGATGGGTAGTGGCCATGTGAGATGTGCCACGAATTCATGCGATGGACTATGTCATGTATCATAGTATACTGTGTGCCCATCTGATCCATGCAGCCATCAATGTGATCAAACTATTAGTGCACATAGCTGTATAGATGCCTGACATCAGGCATTGCCCATGAGTATTCAATCTGAGTGATGGTGTAGGGAGGTGGTAGAGTAGAAGTAGCAGAAGGAGTAGAAGGAGAAACCATGGTATCATCAGTAGCTCTAGCTGCCTCTACCTCTTCATCATTGTTCAACATGACTTTCCAGTTGTCCTTGTTCTCTCAGGATCTGGAATGTCGATGTACTAGTCATCATTGAAGAATTGCTGAAACTTGTTGTCGCAGTTGGGAATCTTTGTGATCAACCCTGCAGAGAGAAGATACTGAATGTATACTGAGTTTCTACTTGGTGTAGCCTCAAACCCTGTCAAATCAACCTCAAGTTTCTATGCTATCAGAGTAATTAAGCCACCACAAATGATGTCACCAATGTCCCTCTTCTTCACCTTTTTAGTGTCTAGGAAACGTTGAAGAATATATAAAGCAACATTAATCGGGTGCTCATACATCATTCCCCATAAGAAGAAAAGGTCTTTCTTCCCAACAACCCCTTGGGTTTCCTTCTTGGAAAAAACCCCGACACTAAGAAGGCGATGAATATACCAGAAGATAGGGTTGTGGATAGCAGACACTCTGGCTTACTTGGCTTCATGATGTTCCTCATCGGAAATCTCAAACCAACACTCATCACTATGAAAAATAGGTGCGTAACTAATCACCCTGTCATAATGACACTCCAACAACTTACAAAAATGCCTAAATGTGAGCTTAAAAGCATGACGCAAAATCCTAAAGCAAATAATACTATAGGGCTTGAGATTCTACGACAAGTCTTGCTCAGTAGTGAGCGTCGTCAAAAACTCATATACTAGGCGGGGGTAAGTATTAGATACCGTAAAGAAGATGTAGCTTAACCCCAAGTCCTGTAGGCACATGAGGACTACTTCATCCTTGAAGCCCAGAGTTGTCATTGTCTGCTGGAAAGAAAACCAAAATGGAAGAAATCTCCTTGCAATCAGGAATTGGTATGTCGAGTCTTCTTCAGGGGTGACCCGAAACTGAGTAGTTGAGATGTACCCCGATGCTTGGGAGGAACTGGATCCGTGCTTGTGGTTTCTAGTTTGCTTGAATGGAGCCATTTGTACTGCTGACAGACTAACACACGTCATGTTCTAGGATAGACACGTCGTGTGTCTGAGGTAGAAGGTCGACTGAAACTACATTGCATACGACGTGTGCACAACTAAACACGTCATGTGCCTGGAGTTCTGTGGAAATATGCAGATGTGACAGCAACAGTTTTGGGAAGATAGAAGGGGGAAATCGACGTCGGAACTTGGTTGCTCGCTTGGTGATGGTGACAATGGTTGGATAGATCTACTACGCTTCTCCGGCATCGATGAAGGTGCTTGGAGAGGAGGACGGTGAATCCTTTTCTCACGTCCTTGTTAGAGAAGATGATGGTAGGGTGAGGTAGAAAATGACTTCGAGATGTAGAGGAAGACGGCGACAATGGCTGCTATCTGCTACTTTGGGGGTGACAACGGTGGCTAGAGGTCAGCTTGAGTTTTTTGGAGAAGGGGGTACCGTGAGCTAGAAGAAGGAGGCACGCCATGAGCAAGAGAAGAACACGGCGGTGGCTATGGGTCTGCTTGAGGAAGACACGGCCGACGAACATGACATGGTGGAAGTAGGCGGGTGTGCTAGGGAACATGGAAGCAAGGAGGTAGATGGTTAGGGTGCACGGTAGCTCTGAGGTCTCACATGGCTAGAATGAAAGCATAAGTGAGAGGGGTGGTTGTGTGCTAGGTTAAAAACCTGCATTTTTGTCAGAAGACATGATGTGCAAATAAAGACACGTCGTGTGTGTTTTTAGAACTCCCTTTCTTTGATAAAAGACATGCCGTGTTGCATAAAACACACATTGTGTACCAATTCAGAAATTTAAAATGCCCATTTTCACTGATAACTACACGACATGTTCAAATAAAGACACGTCATGTACTTTTCCAAAATACTTGATCCTTCCTTTTCTACTTCGGAACACAGCATGTCTAAATAAAGACACATCATGCTTGTATTCCAGACTCCTTATGTCACCGTTTTTGCTTGAGGACATGTCATGTCTAAATTAGAACATGTCGTGTACCTTTCCAGGTCAAGGAGAAATTTGTATCTATTGATCAATGACATGGTGTGTTCAAATAAAGACACATCGTGTACCTGGAGATATAACTCATGTGTTGTATTTCTGGAAGTAGAGACACACCCTATATTAAGTAAGACATGTCGTGTCTTCTATAGTTTCTACAAAAAACATCTTTTTTTTAGCACAAAATTAATAACAGAAATGGCAATAGAATTGTATAAATTATTACATTCATCCATGACAAGCTTATTTACAAAACTAAAGAGTGTTCTTGACTCAATTGACTTGAAAAGAAATCTATCCTAATGTGGGTTCAACTCCTATGAGGTCCTCCATTTAGATTCTAGACTGAGACTCTTCAATTCATCATTCATGCATCTTGAAGGGAGCAAGAGGCTCCCTTGTGAACTTCATCACCCAAGGTATATAGCTTGCAATGTTGCCCATTTACTTTGAATGCTCCATCCTTGCCTTGTTATTCAACAATTCCATAAGGAAAAATCTTCAATACAAGAAAAGGGCCGGACCACTTTGACTTTACTTTTCCAGGGAATAGCTTAAGTCTTGAGTTGAACAACAACACCTTGTCTCCTTCTTGGAAGTCTTTCCTATGGATTATTTTGTCATGCCAAACCTTGGTTCTTTCTTTGTAGAGTTTTGCATTTTCATATGCATCAAGCCAAAGTTCTTCTAGTTCTTGCAGTTGCAGTAGTCGCTTTTCACCAACCTTCTTCATGTTGAAATTTAAGAACTTTATAGCCCATAGTGTACAATGTTCTAGCTCCAGCGGAAGATGATAAGATTTACCGTATATCAGATTGAAAGGAGTTGTGCCTATGATGGTTTTATAAGCTGTCCAGTATGCCCGTAAGGCATCGTCTATCTTCAATGCCCAATCTTTCCTTGAGCTAGACACTGTCTTCTCTAGAATGCTTTTCAACTACCGGTTGGAGACCTCTACTTGCCCGGAAGTTTGAGGATGGTAGGGCATAGAGACTTTATGAGTGACTCCATACTTAGATAGAAGGTTGTTGAATTGTTTCTCAACAAAGTGCGTGCCTCCATCAGAGATTACATCTCTAGGAACTCCAAACCGAGGGAAGATGATTTTCTAAAATAGCTTTACTACAGATTTTTCATCTGGGGCTGGGGTTGGGATAGCCTTAACCCACTTAGAGACATACTCACAAGCAACTAGAATGTATTGATAGCCACAAGAAGATGGGAAAGGTCCCATATAATCAACTCCTCATACATCAAATACCTCAATCTCCAAGATATAGTTAAGAGGCATGTCATCACATCTAGAAATTCCTCCGATTCTTTGACACTTATCACAAGCTTTGACAAACAAATTGACATCTTTAAATAATGTTAGCCAACCGGCCCGTAGTATCTTTGCCGCAGTCATCTCTCCTCTAAAGTGACCTTCGTAAGGAGAGGCATGTCATTCAGAAATAATGGTAGCAATCTCTTCTTCAGTGACACACCTTCGAATAAGTCCATCACTCCCATGTTTGAACAACAAGGGGTCGTCCCAATAGTAAAATTTTACGTCATGGAAGAACTTCTTCTTTTGCTGGTATGCCAAATCTGGCGGCAGTTGTCCTATAGCAAGAAAGTTTGCAATGTCTGCAAACCATGGCACTCGTGTGGACAATAATGCATAAAGCTTTTCAATAGGTAAGTGATCCTCAATAGGCAGATAATCTCCAACATCTGTAGTCAATCTAGAAAGACAATCGACAACATTATTCTCTGTCCCCTTCTTATCCCGAATTTCAAGATCAAACTCTTATAGAAGCAGTATCCAATGGATGAGTTGAGGTTTTGCATCCTTCTTGTTGAGAAAATACTTTATGGAAGCATGATCGGTATACACAATTACCTTAGATCCTACCAGGTATTGTTAGAACTTGTCAAAGGCGTACACTATAGCAAGCATCTCCTTTTCAATGGTTGTGTAATTGATTTGAGCTTCATCTAGGGTCTTGCTTGCATAGTATATGGCATGAAGCTTCTTATCTTTCCTTTGTCCTAGGACTACCCCCACTGCATAGTCACTTATGTCACACATCAATTCAAATGGGGCATTCTAGTCCTATGGTTGAATTGTTGGTGCAGAAATAAGAGCTTCCTTAAGCTTGGTGAAGGCTATACGGAAGTCATCATTGAATATAAATTCAACATCCTTTGCAAGTAAGGAACATAATGGCATTGTGATTTTGGAGAAGTCTTTAATGAATATTCTATAGAATCCCACATGACCTAGGAAACTGCAGATGTCTTTGTCTGAAGAAGGCGCAGACATCTTCTCAATAGCTTCCACCTTGGCCCTATCAACCTCAATACCCTTGTTAGATATAACATGGCCTAATACTACACCAGATTGTACCATGAAATGGCACTTCTCCCAGTTTAGTACTAGGTTAACCTCTTTGCAGTGGGCTAAGACTAATGACAGGTTGCATAAACATTGATCAAATGAATCTCCATAGATGCTAAAATCATCCATAATAATTTCCATTATGTTTAAAAAAAAATAGCCATCATGCATCGTTGAAACGTCACAAGAGCATTGCAAAGACCAAAGGGCATGCGACGATAAGCATAAGTTCTATACGTGCAAGTAAAGGTGGTTTTCTCTTGGTCGGGAGGGTAGATAGGAAATTGGAAAAACCCAGAATACCTATCCAAGTAACTAAAATAAGAGTGTTTTGCAAGGCGTTGAAGCATCAAGTCGATAAACGACAACGGAAAATGATCCTTTTGGGTCACTTTGTTCAAATGCCAGTAGTCAATACACATACACCAACCCGTGACAATACATGTTTGTATCAACTCATTATCGTCTCCCTTGATGATAGTTGCACGCCCCTTCTTAGGTACCACATGGATGACACTAACCCAAGGACTGTCACTTATAGGATAAATGATACTGACATCAACCAACTTAAAGATTTCCTTTTTAACCACCTCAAGCATATTTTGATTTAAACGTATAGGCGGTTCAATGGTGGGTTTAGCATCACCCTCCATGTTTATTCTATGCATACAAATGGAGGGATGAATGCCTTTCAAATCATCGATAGAGTATCCAATAACGTCTTTATACAAATACAATTCGGTAAGCAATTTATTCTGTTGTTCATTGGTTAACTCATTATTAATTATGATAGGAGAAGTAGAGTCGAAATCAAGAAACACATACCTCAACTCTGGTGGAAGGGCTTTAAGTTCTACCTTTCTCCCGGCTACATCTTCTTTGGCTTTTTCATCAACAAGTGGAGTGTCTTGTTCAGTAGCATCTGATTGGGCAATAGAAAATACCCCAGAATTTTCAGATCCATTATTAATACCTTCATCATCATCACAATAATTCAGTATCAAATTGGCAATATCATGATCTTCTTCTACAACAGAATCAACATAGTCCATAAAATAGATTTCTTCTACATGTGACAGTGCTTTCATGGCATCATATACATAAAATTCCATGGCTTATTTGCCAACATAGAGTGTGAGTTTGCCTTCTCGAACATCAACTAGGCATCCAATAGTTCTCAGGAAAGGCCTCCCAAAAATAATGGCATTGTAAGGAACTTGTACCATATCTAGTACAACAAAATCACATGGAATATAGAGTTTACCAATCTTCTCTAGCACATCTTCCACGATTCCTTTTGGGTATTTGATGGAATGATCAGCCAGTTCAATGGCCATATTTGTAGGCTTCAGATCTCTAAGATCTAGCTCTTGCCATAAGGTAGATGGGATGAGAGTAATATTATCTCTAAGGTCTACAAGACCTTTGTTAAACGTGGTATTGCTGATCTTGCATGGTAGAGTAAAAGCTCCCAAATCATCTAACTTCTCAGAAAGTCTATTTTGAATGATAGAACTACTTCTTTCAGAAAGCATCACGGTTTCCACTTGGTCCACCTTCCTCCGCTTGGTGAGGATGTCTTTAAGGAACTTAGCATATGATGAAATTTTTGTAATAACTTCATCTAGAGGAATATTGACATGGAGTTTGTTTAGAATGTCCATAAACTTCCTAAACTTTGAGTCTTCTTTTGTGTTTGCAACCCTTTGCAGAAATGGTGCATTTTATTTAATAGAAGATGGTACCTCAGCTGTACCTTTACCTTTTTCACCCATAGGGGTGTCAAGATTCTCTTCATCGGTGATCTCAACACTCTTCTCCTTGGGTGGAGAAGGTCTGTGGATTTCGACACCATTTCTCAAGGTGATGGCATTTGCTTGTTGTCTTGGATTCACCTCCGATTGGCTTGGAAGAGAACCAGATTGGGTGTTCTTTTGTTGCATCAAGGCTTGTTGGGCAATTTGGTTTTCCAACATCCTTGTGTGAGTGGAAATGCCATCCACTTTTGTGGAGAGTTGGGAAATCACATCCTTCAAGAGCTTGTCGTTGCCCCTTAACTCTTCATTCTGCTACATCTGTGTGGAGATAAATTTCTCCTTCATGGTATCCAAGGAAGAACTTTGGGGTTGTTGTTGCTATTGGTAACCCCTATTGTTGTTGAATCCCGGTGGATTCCCATTGTTTTGCCGGTTGAAGTTTTATTTTTTCTGTGGTTGCTACTATCCATGTTGGAAGTTCTGAGCATTGCTTGTGTTCCGGTAGGAGAAATTATGATGATCTCTCCATCCCAGATTGTAGGCGTTGGAATAGGGATTGTACTGCTTGTTCCCCTGCATCCCAACGACATTGACTTGTTCTAGGCTCCCTTCATTTGCATTAGGAACAAAGCATGAAGAAGAAGTATGTCCAGAATTCCCACAAGCTTCACATATCACTTCAGCTGATTGGATTTGCAAAGTAGTCATCTTCTCGAACTTCTGTGTAAGAACATCAAGTTTAGTAGCAATTGAGTCAATGGCATCAACAATATGCTTCCCTCCTTGCTTCCCGATTGAAGAACTAGTTGTAGATGATTGAGCTCTCCTATCTAATCCCCATGGGCAATGGTTGAGTGCTATGTCTTCAATGATGTCGTAAGCCTCCATGTAAGACTTATTCATCAATGCTCCATTTGCTGCAACAACCAGTGTAATGCAAGTGTTATAGAATAGTCCATTATAGAATGTTTGAATTAGAAGCCAATTGGTCAAACCATGGTGAGGATAAAGGCGTTGTAGATCCTTAAACCGCTCCCATGTATCATACAAAGTTTCTCCATCATATTGAGAGAAGTTGGTGAGTTGGTTCCTTAGCTGGGATGTCTTGCTCGGCGGGAAATACTTTGCAAGGAAAGCATTTAGAAGTTGATCCCACCTTTTGATTGAATTCTTTAGAATACACAAAAGCCACGCCTTGGCTCTATCTCTTATGGTGAAAGGGAATAGCAGTAGCCTCACTCCATCGATGGATACACCATTGATTTTGAAAGTGTTCATGTACTCCAAGAACTCAACCACATGAAGATTTGGATCTTCATTGACTGTACCTCCGAAGCAGTTCTACTGGATCATCTACATCATAGAAGGAGCAATAGAGAAATAGTTTGCTTCCATTGTAGACAAGTCGATGGCTCCACAAATGTTTGTGGTAACCGACATAGCAAAATCCTTCAAAGTACGGTCATCCTCCATGGTTGGATCTCCTGGTGTAGCTTCTTCAAAAGAGGAAGAAGATGAAGATGGTGATGGTGGTGGAATACCTCTTAGAAGTGGTTGCTCTACTCTTCTTGCTCTTCTTAAGCTTGAAAAAGTACACTCAATCTCAAGGTCTAGCAACACTGATGTTTGAAGACCCCTTTGTGAGCGACACATACAACCTAAAAAATAGCAAGAGAATTTGAGAACACAACTAAAAGGTATATGTAAATTCAAAAATTGAATTGATGATCTAGTCTCGAATACTAGTTAGCACTTGCTACTCTAATTAGATTAACCGTACCTCCCCGACAGTGGTGCCAAAAACTTGTTGGTCTATTACACTAACGAGTTTCAATCTTAAGAAAGATCTTTTACTCAACTAAACAATTTCCACAAGTATACGGAAGTAGTCGTAGTCGAGATCTAACACAAGGATCTTTAGCAAATCAATTAAATGCATCAGTGCTAAGGTTCAACAATCTAGACCATTTTAAAGGTGATTTGGTTGATTAATCTAAAAAATTCAGAATTAAGTAAACAATAAATGGATTACTAAAAGAGATTAAAATTCAGAAATGGAAGTATCTTGGACTTAGGAATTCACCCACATATTATAGCATAGAACACGAGCATGGAACTTAAACATACTAAGTACTTGTTTTAAAGGAGAGTTGTATGTTGCACTTCACCTCTCGGTGCAAGTACAACGATCCTAACTCAATTTAACATTTCCATGTATGAATTTCATTTTGGATCACAACCTACTCCTCAAATCCATAATTTCCACTCTCATGGTAAAGAAGGAGTTTCCAAGAGAGTACCTCCTTACTCTCCTACCTATCTTCTTTGGTCAAGTAAAAGAGCATAAAACATACACATAAGGTGGCCAACCATAAATGCAGAAAAGAAGAAACCGATACTCACAAGGTGGAAAAACAAGCAACATATAATTTAGTATGAAATTATCATGTTCCATACATGATATGACATGGGAGCTACTCTCCCATGTCCAAGAAAAGGAAACTACTTGTCCATAATGGTGTACAATAGAAAATGCACAGAAATTTCAGAGTTCAACATGATTTAGAGAAGGAAAAACTAAGAAAACCCAAGGTGTAACCCAAGAGGAGTAGATTTTTGGCTTGATGATGAAATTCCACTTCTACAGCTGCTCCAAACCAAACAAACCTCTATCTAAAGAAGCTTTGTAGAGTGAAGAAGCTCTACTGTACCTTGGAGAAGAATATTGGAGAAGAAAAGAAGAAGAATGGGGTTCTTTTGCAACAAACCATCTTCTTCCACCCCCAAAATTGCCCTCCTTGCTCTAGCCTTGCTCTTAGACGAAAGAGTTTCGAATTATGACCAAAGATAACTGCTCCATAGAGTGGCTTCATCTTTTAAAATGAAAGGAGTCATATTTGAAAATTGTTGAAACTGACAGGCACACGGCGTGTCCTATCTTCGGCAGTTGTTCTGAGTGTAAAGCACATGGTGTGTCTGAATTAATACACACCATGTACGTTACCACAAAGGCAAGGCTCAGTTCAGAATTCCCAGGTACACGTTGTGTCTTTTGAGGACACACCGTGTACTTTTCTTTAGCATTTGAAGTAATAGGCCGTCTAAAAATACGCACGTCGTGCATTGTTGTTTCAGTAGAATTAAAGTTCTGAACGTTCGCAAGGTATGGAGAAGTCCCGATAATGATGACTTTTAGTTGGGCTATCTCCAATTTGATCATTTTGAAGCATTCCTACAATACACATCATGTGATGAGAAAAATAACAAAAAGGTGGCAAAAATGATGTGAATAGAGGATAAATGAGAACAAAATGAATTGAATTTGTGTGAAATCATGTAAAAAGTTGATGTGGAAACCACACAACACTAACACATCAATATGTTTTAGAAGGAGTTCAATGTGATACACTATCACGGTCTCTCCATAAGGTCCTGAAACTCTTAGTTTAAAATATTTCAACATTGATGACATCGAAGTATCTTAATACTTTTACCAAGTCAGTTACATACTTTGTCTATGATCTCTGTGAACACTTCAAGAGATCAACACTTTGTTTCATTAAATACAAATTTCAATATCTACTGATCGCATCAGTAAATATAATGAGGTACTTGTAACTACCTATACCATTCATTCTAAAAGGTCTATGTACATTAATATGTACTAGCACTAATGGAATAGTCAATCTCCCACTACATCTACTGAAAATTCTCTTGTCATATTGCACAACAAATAAGACATACATGTCTCTATTGGTTCAATAACCAAAAGAGTCTAGATAACTGTCATATGGATTCTAAAAATGCATTTCTCATTTATGCGGTCTAGATGACAGTGCTATAGGTATTCAATTTTTTTAAGTTATCAAGTCATTCAATATATGTGTCACACACATATTTTTCTTTACAACTATCAAGTATAGTTTTGAGACAAAGGGCATTTCCATAAAAGATCATATCTTTTAAAATGAAACATAATGTCCTTGTCACACATGACATATGGTGGCTTCATTAATGGAAAGTACATAATAGCAATTCACTAATACTATTATGTGCCCATGAATGACAACTCCCAAATGTAAAGGCAACAACCCTTGCTCCATATAGTTCTATATTACTACTTCTAAGGTCCTGAAGTAGAGATCTCTATCTCCATCTTCTTCCTAAGATCCTCTATAAAGAGGATAGTTCTTTCCAATGTCCAGACATGTGAAAATGGTCACACTTTCTTTTCTTTATCTTTTAAGTAAAAACGACAGATTCCTTTTACACTTACCCTTCTCCATTATTTGAGTGTAGAATATTTGGACTTAATCTTAGCCTCAAAACACTTCTTGGCCTTGCCTTTGCCTTAGGACTCACTTCCGCTGATCACCATCATGGATGTGTCCTTCTTCTTCCTTGATTTGGTATCAACATGCCAAGCATTTGATAAACTGACTATATGATTCATGCAACACTTGCATAATCATATTCATGGTCAACTCTTGACCTAAGAGAAATCCTGGTCATTCCACATTACCAATCACATTGAGCACATGGGGTTTCACTAGACCTTTCTTTGTCAGTTTTCACTCAAATATACCTTGTTTTATTTACATGATTCTTAAGATGTGTTACCATCTTGAGAATGTCCATGTATTCATATTGTTCATGCAACTCATAGTTCATACAACAAATCATTTGGTATTCAAATGTCTATGGCATCATTGGCATGCTTCCAATAACGCATCCATTTAGCCTTAGGCGTATTTGGAGCGGGTTCCTCTAGCACTGGTCTTTCAAGGACATAGAGCTTTCGCTCATTGATGAGAACATTTCTCAAAGTCCTTAACCAATTGTGTAACTTTATCCCATTTTGTCCTGCTTGAGGACTAATCACAATTTGAATGTGTTTGTCTGTGACATTTGATTCTACAAAGAAATATTGCAACTTTTTAATTTTTTTGATTTGGTTTGATTTGATAAGTTTGATGATAATAATTAGGTATTTAACTATCTCTCCCACTATTTTATTCAAATGGATAGCCCTCAATATCAATTCAAATATTGTAGCATACAATATTCTAGTGGGCCAAGATCCATATTTCATCAGGTCATGAGTCAGCTTTTATCGATGGCCCACAACCTAATTATCTAGGTAGGCCATCATGCTAATTGCATCATATGCAACTCTTAGATAGATGATATGGACAACTCTTTTCCATAGTCATCTGCATGCCTATGGGCTTGGGCTCTCCAAGTCACAAGTTAAGCCTGACCCAATAGCCAATACGATAGATACGCACCATACTTTGTGCAAATCTACGCTTGGTCAATCAAGCTTTTCATTTGTATTGCTAATGGAAGGCATATAAGACTTAATATTTGAATTGAGGGAGTTTGTATTTATAAGTATATACATATACTTTATCCAATCATCACATATATAGTACGTACATATACATCTTATAAACAAAAATGAGAACATGCAATAAATAAAACACACAAGTGATGGTTATGACCATACTAATGTAATTCCTTAGAGCCACACAAAATTACTAACACCTATGGTCCACATCATATGCAACATGTCATTGGTGAAGATCTTGTGCTTGAACCAATTCGGGTTGATCGGTTCAACTCTTAAACCGGTCAGCTCACCTCCTGGTTTCTTGGTTGGGTTCTTCTGAAATAGCCATCTAGTTCTTAGGTCCAAGCATCGTATGGACACCTCCAGTAAGTCGGTTGGGCCACCAGTCGATCGGTTCATCCTTTAGTCATCTGGCCTCCTCAATCCTCTAGTTGATCGGGTCGTCTCATGAGTAGGTCATTTCATCTTTGTGTAGATCATCATCTCACGTCGAACCATAAATTAAAACAACCTATTTCTTATTACATTGTATGTGGGAAAACCTCGAGTTACATCTGAGGTAAAATAGGTAGAAGAGCATTCATTTACATTTGGAAAGAAGAGAGAGGCTCAATATGCAGACAAATTAACAATAGGAATAAATAACCACAACCATGCACACAAAGATATGGGGTTTTGGCCATAACCATGCTTTACATCCACCATCAAAAATGACTTTATGGCAATGCATATATATGTGTGTATCTATATATTCGTTTGGTTTCTTTATGTGGTGATTAGACGGACGTGCACACCAACCCGTTTAAATATTCACATCACATGCAATAAATGAACTTGATAGAACCAAAAATCTGATCATATCGATTATCCTAAAACATAATTATTGACGTGGCTCTGATACCACTTTAAGGAAATATGACATCAGATAGGCAGTGGAAACAAAAATTTTACTAACATATTTCCCATGAACCAGCAGATCATGTCAATAACTATGCAATGGGAAGGATAGTTTCATGAAGATATACCTGGTCCTGGAGCAAGTCCAATGACAATACTCATCGATGTAGATGAACACTCTATCTTAGACGGTGTATGTGCAGCTCATGGTCACACCCAGACTCGTCTAACTACTCCTCCATGGACAACAGACTCAGACGAGTACTATGATGACTCCTTAGAATTCACCACAGACTGCAAGTTGATGTTGCCCTCCTAGCAGCAACCAAAGGACTCCTGCCTCTAGAGTAGTCCACACAAACCAACTAGAATTCTTATCATCCTACAAGAATGGACAGGAAGGATTTGTCCCTCCCGTTGGTGTACTAGTCACCAACATGCTCTCCCACAACAATGATCCTGAGTTGTTTCTCTCCTGTGGCTATCCCTACCAAATCCGGTGGGACTTGCCTGAGCTCTCATGGTTACCAAAACTAGAGAGCACAACAATTATTAGAGCAACTGATTCTCAATTTTCTATGTAGTAGTTGTGTTATGGGAAGCCCCTAGTACCCCTCAATATATAGGAGGGGTCAGGGTTCCCAGTCCCCGGCCAATGCGATACTAAAGCGGGAGTGGAAAGAACCGGAAGATCTTGAATTGTCACAATAATTCTAGAAGTTTCACAACCTGCATGTGCCGAAACAGTCATTTTGCCCTGTGAGATGGCCATTTTTCGGTTTACATTTTTGCACATATGTTGGCAATTCAATTCCAATTAGTACTCAACTTGACGTCAACACCAATCCTTGGTACAATCAAATTGCACCCCCGAGATGGCCGTTTGGTGCAACTGAGATGGGCATCTCTCACTAGGACATACGACTATTTCATACAAGCGAGACAATGTGTCACATGCCATTTTAGGTAGAATTTCAACTAATGTATAATACAATCAGCCTGACACTCCAAATAATAGTCTCAACACTTAGACTGATCGTTTGGCAGTCTAGTCAGTTTATCTGTTGCATGAATTGAAATACCTAAACACTTTAGTAATCAATCCAATCACCATTCAAGATCAAACTCCTCTTCTATATGAGTTCCTATGTGTGTGGCCCTATAGGTCCCATATCATGTTGGCAGTGAATGTCCATAACAAGCTTATGACATCACAAGCAATGATCGATGCCTAGTCGCACATCATTGCTACCCGAGTGAATCGAAAGTTGGGGAGAAACTTCAACCTACAATCTGTGTATGGTGTTATAGTGTTTGTATAGTTCCTTTGTCACTGATATCCACATTTAACTAGAGGCATGGATCAATCATCCTCATTTTTATTCAACCTTGTTCCTTGAACCAGAACAAATTGCATGAGATATATGTAAGCTCAATATCATATATTGATTCACATGCGTATGGCCATACTTTTCTCAGTCTCTCTAATCAAGAGGCCTTGGATATCATACTCCTATCGGATGGACAAATCCCATATCTATCACTCACAGTCAATCCCCATGTGTCAAAGTCACCCAATCATCACCTTTATAACAACCCATTTTTCAGGACTGCATTTGATGATGTCAAAGTGTACCCAATGGCATGTGATGAGTGCAATGATTTTAGGTCTAAGAACCACATCCACCACCATCGCTGTGAGAGATGACTATGACTTCCATGATGATGGTTTCAATGCATCAGTCTTACGATGGGTCTGTCTGATACATTGTTCTCTAACATGTGTCTATGTGCTTGGTTTGATATTGTCATATCATGACTAATGAGATTTAGTCATCAAAAAACTCACACTGTGATCTTGTGTGTTATTTTTGTCTATCAACCTTTCGCAATAACAACCGATCAGGGACATAATGAGAATATGTATATATACTCTTAACATGCATATGATCTCATCCATAAGGTTAGTAACTTGAATACATACATCATTGAGTAATATGATTCTCTAGACATTTATTATGTTATTCATTATCTCATAACTAAATATACAAAATAAATTGGAAGCTTTCCTTTGTTAACAATAAAACCATGTGTCTAATGCCTTATTCCAATCATCATATGATTGACTCTCTGGGCATACATACCAACAATATGTTCTATTATCCATGTAGGAATTGCAATAACAACTCGAAGGTCGACTTTATTGAGTGAATCAAAAGTCATGTCATGTGCAAAGTGAGTGTATAGGGTTATACATAATGGTACTAAAATGGAGAGATTCCTACTGTGAGATCATTAGATGTCGATATCATTACTTGTGTCGAAGAAGAAATTGCCGACGATGTTGATGCAAACAAATCAATTCTATTAGACTTGGTTGATGAATTTGTAGATAGTTATGGGCAAAATGTTACTGATCCACTCCTTATTTAGAAACATTGTACATGATGGTAAGAGACCATTATACTTATGTTGTACTAATTTTATGAAGTTGAGAGTGGTGTTGAGATTGTATACTTTGAAGGCTAATAATAGATGGAGTGATAAAAGCTTCATGTCTTCTTTTGTATTTGTTGAAAGAAATTCTTCCTGAAGGTAATAAGCTTCCAATATTAACATAAAAACAAAGAGAATGTTTTCCCAATGGGAATGTAGGCTTAGAAGATACATGCATACCCAAATGACTATGTGTTATTTTGAAAGGAGTACATTGATTTAAAAGATTGTCCAAAAAATGTTGGGTGTTAAGGTACAAAATGATGACTTTGGGTAAGGCTAAAATGGGAACTCCTACCAAGGTGATGTGATATCTACCTATAATACCACAAGTTCAAAACTTGTTTGCCAATACCATGGATGCACAAAATTTATTTTTGTATGCATAGGTAAAGAAAAAAAATTATGGGATCCTACAACTTGTGTATGATTCCCTACAATGGAAGAAAAATGACTTAGTGTACCCTAAATATGGTGAAGAAGTCAAGAATCTAAGACTTGGGCTTTGTACTAATTGGATGAATCCATACGTCACATTAAGCAGCCAACATAACACTTGGCATGTTATTATTGTTATATACAATCTTCCTCATTTTTTGTGTATGAAAAATAAATATGTCATGTTGTCCTTGTTGATATAGGCCCCAAACCACCTGGAAATGATATTTATGTTTTTATTGAACCTTTGATGGATAAATTAAAGAATCACTGGGGAGAAGGTGTATGGCATATTATGTTTCACGTAGATAGACTATCCATTTTCATGCTATGTTGTTTTATACTATTAATGACTTTCCAATATATGAGAATTTGTTTGTATACAAAATAATATGATCCAAATCATGTCCTATATGTAAGGAGAACACTAATTCAATATGACCAAAATATGGCAGAAAGATTGTATATCTTGGTCATCAAATGTTTCTTACAAAAGTGCATTCTTACTGAAGGTTGGACAAAGAATTCAATGGCTCAACTGAGAAATAGAGTGCACCAAACCTATATCAGGGGAGGATTTTATGAAAGAATAAAAGATTTCATTAATGCATTTATTAAGAGATCACAATGTATTAATCACACATGGTGTGATAGATCTTTGTTCAAGAAGAGATCAATATTCTAGGATCTTCCTTGTTGAAGTTCTTCATGGGAAAAGGTAATTCATTGTAGATCCTATAGATGAAGAAGAGTACTATGATCGATTATCCTACAAATGAAAACTGGTCTATCATTCTATTTTGATGATCCTACAAATGAAAAATGGTCTATCATTCTTCATGAGAAAAGGAAGTTCATTGCAGATCTGACAGATGAAGAAGAGTACTATGAGAAGTACGTTGCTTTCCAAGGGTAAGTGTTGAGGCTAACATTGACAAATGTACTCTGGAAATCAAACAGAAGGTATATTAATTGATTAACGATCCAACTAATACTAGAGGCATGCATTTCACTTCTTATAAGCTAGATGTACATTTCAAATTCTATATTATAGTTATATATGTTTCATATGATACATGTGCATTTTACATTCATCATCACTTATATTTAATTCTTTGACTATTTTAAATATGAAAATTTTTAGATGGCGTCTGACTATGAGGATGAGCATCGTTAGGATGAGCACCATGACAATATGCATTGTGAGGATATGTCTGCTGTAAGTTGTATTGTTTTATTACATAGATGTGCATTTTACATTCTCTATCATAGTTATATAAGTTACATTCTTTATCACTTCTATGCGTTTCTTGACAATTTTAGGGTGAGTGGCCTATGGATGTGCACCATGAGGATCTTGTTGGGTCTGATTAGGAGCAACATGACTGTACATCACATAAAAGAGGCATCAATTTGATGACAAGTTAGTAGCACAAATGGACAAGGGTCTGAAACTGGCCATTGACTTTGATGAAATAGCAAATCCTATTGGGAAGCATCACAATTCTTTTAGGTAATATATATGGGTTAGTGTTCATAGCAAGGCGGGAATAACAATAGAATATTGGCGTAAATTTGATCATACCATTAAAGATGTCATATTGAAGGACATAGCTGTAAGATGTTCTATTTTTTTTAAATATATTCACAATGCTATTTATAAAAATATGCCATTAACTATGTGAACTTTTGTAAAGCATGTTTGACCTAGATAAAAAATAAATTGTAAAAATGTCTTGCAACATTGTGGGAGGGTATTGATGAATTATAGAACAAATCTGAGAAGAGAATACATAATGAGCGACAAGAAGAAGAAGCCCACTATAGAGCAATCACCCTATATTGATAAGAATGTGTGGGAAGCGTTTGTGTAACATATCTAGATCTAAGACCATATCTTTACCCTCCCTTTTTCCTATACCCAATCTGACTATGTTAGAGTTAAATACCTTTTCATTTAATTAAATCATTTCAAATTAATTATAGAAAAAATATCATGTTTTAACAAATAAATTTTTATGTAATGTCAATAATAAATAAGCCAACTAACTTGTTTCTTGGGGATAATTACACAAATTCATCGATCAATTATTGTGTACCCTAAATAGTCACTCTACAATCATTGTAAGTCTTATTGATGAATATATATTTAAGAATATAATATAATTTAATAAAATGTTTAAAAAAGGCATTGAACACAATAATTGAGTATTAAAGTTACAAGTAAGAAATAAAATATTATATGTTTTTAGAAGGTAAAAATTAGCATTAAATTTGAAATCCTCACATATTCATTAGTCCTATTAATTTTCATATGAATCAAGTTTCATTTGATGATTCATTTAGTTGATACAAGCTGTAACACTTAAATTTACATTTAATCCTCAAATAGTTTGAGGCAAGGTTCGCCTGAAGGCCTATTCAAATCCTAAAATGGTTTAGGAAAGGATACCCTATCTCTTTGTTGCTATTTACTATAGTCATGGATGGATTAAATCACTTGATCAAAGATGCATAAAATAGGAATTTGGTGAAACCTTTAAGGTTAAAGGCATAAACGTTATTCTCATCTTTGCTAATGACGTGCTGGTGTTCTCTTTGGGAAATGCTAAAAGGTTGAAGGAGGTCAAGAAAGTCCTAAAGACCTTTGGTTAACTTTCAGATATATACATCAGTGCCATAAAATCATAAGTTTTTCTTTCCAAATCTTGTGACAACAGAAGGGGCAAACTGAAGGAGGTGGCTAGTATGGAATGGGATGAGGTCCCTACTAAATACTTAGGCATGCCTCTCTCAGCGGGCTTAGTCACATCTATAGATTTTAATATGGTGTTGGATAATCTTAGAGAGAATATATAAGACTAGAGTGGTCTTAATATTTCCTTTGCAGGCATATTGGTGCTCATTAGAAAAGTCATCCAAGCTATGGTGCGCTTCTGGACTACTATGGGGGACATCCTTAACCCCATATTAGGAGTGGTTTGATCCATTACCACCCACTTCCTATGGACTGGTAATAGTCATGGGGTGGGTTGGGAGACGATAGCCAAACCCTTCAACCAGTGTGACCTTCAGATCATAGATCTGGGGGTGATTATGTAGGAGGACATGAAGAAGAGAGTGGACAAGTTTCTTGAAAACCATGATTACATCTTGGTAAAGTTGATGAATAGAAGGTATGGTAGTCTCCTACATGTGAATGAGGGAAGTGATCCCTCTAGAGTGTGGAGAATCATGTGCACCTTTTTAGTTTCTCTCCATTTCTATATCTGGTGTTGATATGAATGGTGTCTGGGTTGCTGTTGGCCCTCCATCACTGATCAACACTATTATAGGGACAAGTAGTACTGCCAGACACACTGGTGCTTTGTGGGGCAAGTTCCATTGGCCTAAATGGAGCACCATGATGTACATAGCTCTACTCAAAAAATTAACGAGCAAAGATCGGTTGAACAATTGGGGCCTCTAGGTAGATGACACCTTCCCACTTTTCAAAGAGATAGCTGAATCGTGTAAGCATATGTTCTTTGATTGCAGATACACCAAGTAGATTTGGAGTATTGCGTCTCTTAGAAATGGCTGGAGGATTTTGGCTCCTAACAACTTGTATGATATCATATCGTTGGTTAAGGTGAAACACAAAAGCAAAAAGCTCTTAGGTGTTTTGCAAATCTTTGCATCACATGCTTGAGCTACATGATCTGGAATGAAAGAAATAGGATGATACACAAATAGAGAAAACTAGATGCTCTCAAGCTGCTCGAAGTTTTTTCAACTAACTTACAATGGCATGTTTTGAAGCATATGCATGAGCTTTTAGTTAGTTTGAGCTCAAATACTCACCCTTACTGGGTTTTTTTATTATTGTAACCCTTGTACAATTTTTGCCGTATTTTGGTTTTGGGGTCTTTCTTCATGCTAGGCGCCATGCTTTGTATGTATATCTTACCTATACTTTCTTTTTGGCAATATATTTACCTTATTCCAAAAAAATATATTTAATACCATTAATTCACCAATATTAACTAACCCTATTTATTTTTCTCCAAAAAGCACTACTTTCCTTCTCCCTCACACTGCAACCCTCATGCCTACTTTCTAGCAAATGGTTGTAAATAGCACCACATATCCTCCTCTTCTCTATTTCATTCCCTCCCTCCATTCCTTGTTGTGAAACTCTAATCACCCTCTCCCCTTGTTTCGACGTAAAAGATTTTCATCCATCTAGAAGCAAACAACAAACATTCCATTATCATAATCCACCATCGCCCCTGCGACCACTGTGTCACAGAGAGAACCCAGGTACACCCTTATTCATATCGCCTCTACCTCCTCTCCATATTCTTATCTTCCTCCTCTATTTATTTTTGCTAGCCACAAATCAGTCGTAGATTACCTTCTCTTATCCCCCTATGATCTTCCCCACATTCATTAGTTATATCTCCTCCATGTTATAGACTTTACAACCATCTACATATGAGGAGGAGTCATTAACATTTCCACCTATTGTGGTGATCGATGGCCTTCATTGACAACTCTTCCACCATTATATCTACCATCACCAGCCACCATATCCTTACATCAAACCTCAACCCTCCATGATCCACTATTGTCTAGGTGGCACCTAGAAATATAAAGCATCACAAGGAATCTCATTCGATAGATGAAGGGATACATGATTGCCTCTCACCTACTATGATCACTAGGAGAATCCCTACTATGATCTCAAGTTGTGTATGGTGCCACTTTTACCACTTCTAGTGTAACATCCATGACCTGGATTATGCCTTAACCCTGGGAGTTTTGCTTAAGCAAGTTAATTAGATCCTTAATTTATCTTGTGAAAAGTAATTAAGGCCCAAGAGGAACCTATATTTCAATTTTGGTCCCATTTGCATAATATTGAAGCAATGTTTGCTTATTTTGGACTAAAGTGCAAATTACCCAAGTTGAGGGGTTAACTTGCAAATGTTACATGATTAAATGTTCCTCATGTGTTGAATCATCATGAGAATAAAGATGATGTAGAGGTATGGCTTGGGAAAAGCCTGAGTACCAAGAAAGAGCTGATAAAGCAATGTTTGTGCATTAAAACATAGTTTTGGTATAATATGCAATTTACCCAAAACCTAGGGTTCAATATACAAATTACCACTTCAAAATAGTCCCTAATGTTTCTTGTCATCATGTAGAGCAAAGAAAATGAGAGGGGCATCTCATTTGTATCACTTTGAAGGAGAGAGAATCTTGATATTAAAATAATCAAGATTTAAGCATAATTGAAACCCTAATTCAATTTAATGCAAAAATAATTATATTAATTGGATTTCCCTTCAACCAAAATTGTTTTGGTTGAAAATCAACAAGTGTGGACTTCCTTGTGCCTTGCAAAGGAAATGGAAATGTCTACGTGAGTGGAGAACCCACTCACATTAAGAAAAGAAAAAGAAATATCCACCAACTTATGGATATTAGTATTATATGATTTAAGGTGCTTAATTTGCTTTTCTTTAAATCATGGATAATTGAGAGTAATAAGAGGCAAAGAATATAGCCTCGTATCTAAGGAAGATAAGGGGGCAAGTGTCAAGGAAATGGAGGAGATAATTCCTACTTTCTCTTTCTTAAATGAATTTTCAATAAAATTCATATATACTCATTTATCCATAGCTTGAATGGGTAATCTCGAAGCCACTTTCACTTCTTGCTTGCAAAAAGACCAAGGGAGATTTGGAGTAACAGGAGGATGACTCCCAACCAGTAGGTAAGCTCCATGGCCCTCTTTCACCTTGATTCCATGGTGGAAATCACAAATCAGTGCTTGATTTCTTCTTATCTTCACTCCATCTTCAATTCTAACCATTCCTTTTCACTCAAAGCTTGAGGACGAGCCTTGGGATAGTGAAATGAGTTGCATCCACCATTTTTTACGTGAGCTTGAAGCTTTGAAGCTAAATTGGAGGCGGGTTATATAACTTGAACCCATTTACATTATTATTCAACCATTAATATTGCAATTATGTTGATTCCTTCTTCTTCTTGATTTATTGCTTGTTAAAATTGGTAGTTCCATGAAATCAGAAGTACTAGGAACTACATGGACGAATGTAAATGATGATGACATCATATTGGACATGTTTCCCAAAAACTAGTTATTCAATCGGTTTCAACAAGATGTTCATTCGGTTTCAACAAAACCATTTGAAATCAAACGGTTTCATCAAACCGTTAGAAGCCAAACAGTTTCAAACTGTTTGGAAGGGTTGGTCACAGTTGACCATTTGGAGTTTTGATGTTAGTATTGATGGTTGATGACCCATTAAATTTAATTGATTGATTCCAAAGGGTTCATCAGATGAAGGTTAATCAATTACCAAACCCTAATCGGGTTAAGTGCTGAAATTTTAATTGGTTGATTTAAAATTTTGGGTTGATTAACCCAAACTGTCTCAAGACCATTTGGAGATCACCCAAACGGTCTGAAGACCGTTTGGAGGTCAACCAAAACCGTTTGGAGGTCTAGGGTTGAGTATGATTGAGTAATTGAAGATCCAGAGATATCAAATTAAAATGCAATCAATAGCTCAATTGATGATTAATCCAATGATCTAAACCCTAATTGAATTTCATATATTTCAATGATGGATGGGGCAAACGGTCTTGAGGTCATTTGGAGGTCAAACCGTTTGGGTTCTGAGAGACCAAGACCGTTTGGGGTCTAAGTAATCAAAACCATTTGAGGTTCAACATGGTCAATCCAATTGGATACCTAATGTAATTGAAAATTCAATTGGTCAATCTATTTGAATACTTAATGTTTTTGAAGGTTCAATTGGTCAATTCAATTGGATACCTCATGTAACTGAAAGTTCAATTGACCAAACCATTTGAACATATAATGTATTTAGATGATTGATACCCTTAGTGGGATTAATCATTGATGCATAATGATGCAATAATTCAATATATCATGCTAACCCTAAAATTGGGTGAAGGTAAGAGAAAACCCTAATGATGAAATAGTGGGTAATACCTTATGGAGATGAAATATCTCAAGTGGTTGATTATAGGCAGCCTTATAGTATGTAATGCCTTAACTTGAGATAAGTCCGTATCATTAAAGATAGTTGTACAAATTCTAATGGGTGACTTATGCACTACATGATAAAGGTGATAGGTTAGTGGTTAAAAGTATTAAGAGGGAAATACCTTAATACAAGGTCAGTTGATTAACTTAAGTAAGTTGGAAGTGATGAGAAAAGTGATACATCAAGACATGATAGATATCAAATTTAGCATTTCAGGGTTGATATACCTTGATGCACCTCAAATTCAATATACTTGGATAAGAAAAACAAGAAGTGTGTGTTATGTAAATTGTTACAATGAAGATGTAATGAATTCAATGCACTTTGATAAGTGTTGACTAACATACTATGAGAAAGGGGTTAAGCCAAGATAATGAGTATGATATAAACATACTATGGTAAGGTTGAGAGATGAACTCATACCTTGAATTGATAATCATTAATGATATATGATGAGAGTAATGATCATGAGTGAATACTTATGATATTATTGAATGCTCCTAGAGGAATGGAACAATAAATTAGGATTGGATAGATAATATAAACATGAAACCCTAATTAATGTGAAATGGGAAACCTTAACCCTAATTTTTGGGTAAAGGGATGAAATGCCCTAAAAGTAGCTTTAATGTCAAATCCACCGTTAGTCTCTTCATCATCTAATACATGATTTTCATCTACTATGTTATGATCAATGACCATGTCACCCTCGGGATTAACTACAGTGTGACATTGCTCCTCCGTGGCTTCATCAGCGTCCATAGATCTCGATTTGTGTTGCAGATCTTCTGTTTCAACTTCATTTTCCTCTTCAACAACTGTAGACGGTTGTTGCTTTCTCTTGTGTTGCAGATCTTCTGTTTCAACTTCATTTTCCTCTTCAACAACTGTAGACAGTTGTTGCTTTCTCTTCCAGTTCTTTGTTGGAATCGACATACGTTGTTGAGTGGTTGCAGTAACAAAAATATGTTGATTGTGATTTTCAATTTCCATTGTTTCAGAGTCATCAGGAACATCAAGAATGGTTATATTGCCTCGTGGTGTTGTCCTAGGGATTACACAAGCTATCACTACTGCGAGTGGCCCTCGTAGTATGGATGTCCATAATAGGTTTGCCACCGATCTTCCTCCTCAATTCATTGCACTCCAGCCTTTTCAACACTGTGTTCCTGCTCCACATTATCTTAGTGAGTCAGATTTGTAGAGCAGTGCTTATGATCTTGACCCATCTTGCCACATCCGTGCACGTGACAGATTTCTGGAAGCTATTCATACTCTGTACGATATATTGATCCGTTGATAATAACCACAAGAACCACATGATTTGTTATATCCATCACAAGCAAACCAACTTCTTGTACACTGCATAGTGTGATCATCAACCTTGATTAATTTCCCTAATGCCATTCCAATCTTATCAAAGGCACCCTTGTTACAAAGATGTAGCATCAGGTCTAAAACTCATGCCCAAGTGATGATCCGCGCGTGAGGGAAATTCATGGGATGGGATGAAGTCAGCGTTCCATTTCCACACCATCAAACAAGAACCAAAGATGGTTAAGGTCCACCGGTTAGCGCATTGAGATAATCTTCTACAGATGATAAATTGAATAGCATAGTGATTTATACTTAACTCAAATGCTTTCCATGTCCCAATTGGTTTCCATAGAAGTCGCACTCAATCACACAACTTACGGTATCCTATGGTTTTTCCAATCAATTTACGATAACTGTGAAACGGCATGGTTTATGTAGGATTGTATATGCTTCAGGGGAATGAATAACTCTAGAAAACCCCGACCATGAATCAATGAAACGTCATCAAGATTCACCTCTTCTACTTCATGGTCTGTCACGAAACCACTCCCATACGCTGCAGATTTAGTACCTGTCGTTGCATCGCGAAATGATCTAGGGAAGGATGTAATTGCCGGCGTCGTTTCATTTATAGCCACGTCTTATTGCAATCATTGAGCATGGATCCGTTCAGAATTGTGATGTACATCGTCCCCTCAGTCAACCCCGGTTGTTCTTCTACTTGTAGGCGACGGATCTAATCAGGGTTGCGATGCATATCATCCTGATAAGAATGATCTATATTGATAGCGTCATCAGAATATAATCCTTTTCCTCTGCGTAGTCCGCCATACACTTCGGCCTAGTTTGGCTGAACTCATTTTAAATACCGGAAGTTGATGTATTAATTTACATCCCTTATCGTATTACGTGGAATTGACGACTGCAGTAGTGTACGTGGCATAACAGAAATTACGAGCTTCAGCAATTACGCCGAAATTTTGAGCAGTTGCAAGTGCCAGCATCCCTCCCGGATTTAATCAGGTTTCATTCTTTCTCCGCATGTAACGGCATCCCGAACACAGCTGTATGTCCCTGCGACTGTTAAAACCAGCACTGACTACCGGAAATTACAAAGTTGGCGGCCAAACTAGGCCTAGGTTAATACCAATTTCACCGATTCACAGACGAGAATCCATGGTCAGAGCAGATGCTTTTGGAACAACGACTTCTCTTTGATTATCTGATGAATCCTCTCCCCCATCACCACCAGAGTGTTGTCCTTCACTGTTTCGTCCTTCAAGTATTGCGAGAACACCATCACCCAAAGCTTTTCCATCATCGTCGTCCCCAATAACTCCTATTCCGCGTCGCCCATGCTGCTTGCTGGCATGGCAGTCCACACCGCCATGCATCCCCCGTCAGTAACCGTCCTCGTCGCAGAAGGAGCGCTCACTTTCGCTCGCGTCCATTGCCTCAAACATAAATATAAATTTAATATTTATATAAAAGAAAGATTTCTTATTTTCTATCAAATGAATGAAAAAATACATCTTGCTTATTGCATTGAACAAAAGCACGAAATGAAAACTCATTTAATGTAATAATATTGAGTTAAACATTTTAATGTACGATTATTAATTTTGTGAAGTCAAGTTATAGATCTTTGAGGATAATTAAAAGATAGCAAATCCTAAATACCAAAAGCCTTTCATTCTACGTTGATGTGAGATACTAAACATGAGTGGAATCTCATTTTGGTCTAAAATGAGAACAACAAAAAATGAATTTTGGAGTTGACATCACAACTCGGGTAAAAGATTAAAAATAAATATAAATGCTATAAAAACAATGAATAATGTCTATATATACACACATTAAGATATCTTCAAGGCACCATATTTGTGAACAAGGAAGGTTTGTTGCTATATCATGCGTCTATCTAAGAAAATATTGTGTATCCCAGAAGGAAATTGATGCAAATGATTGAATAAAGATTTTTTTCTTCAAAATGGTCCATTTTAACATGAAAACCATATCTATGACTCATGTAGGATGTTACAACAAAGGCAAACATTATTCTTGGATGATCGTATCATCACACTCTTAATGGGATCAATAGAGAACTATGATATCTAAAATAAATGATAAGTATTGATGATGAACCTACCCTTTTTAGCTTTGAGAAACCAAAGTAGGACATTTCAAGTCATTTTCCTTTGAAGAAAAATAGGTGAGGAATCACAATTTTTTTCTTCTTATCATTGAGTACGACATGATGGCTATAAAATAAAGTGGGGTGATGGTTTTCTAGAAATATAGGGATTTATTATTTCTAATGAAATGTAATTCAACAATAGTCCAAACCTCTCATCAAAGTTTGAGGTGGGTAGTGTTTTATAAAGATTGTTAGGATGAAGGAGAACATTGTTCATTGATTTTTGCACCATCACACCACTTATGAGATCAATAAAAAAAGATGAAAGATAAGCTTAATGATACATATTGTTTGTGAACCTACCATGATTTTACTTTAATAAGTCTAAGGATGAATTCTCAAGTCATTTTTCTTGAAGAAAGATAAAAGAGAAACCTTAGATTTACATTTTGTAACTTTAACTTGTGATGGTTACTAGCATAACATACATACTGATGGTTTTTATGAATAAAGTGATTTCTTATTTCAAATGGAAAGGAAATTAATCAAGGGTCCAAAACTATCATTGAATTTTAAGTCATGATTATAGAGTAGGCTGGTGTATTATATTTTGCATCAAATTTGATAGGGTTTTTGTTATTAATATTGAAATTTGTCAGAATAATGCACGAGTGAGCATCTTCTGGGTGCTTGTTATGCACCATAAGACTTCAAATTTGATGATAGACCTCACTCAATGGTTGTTGAATGAGTTTAATTCATCACATGTTTGTATGTGTGTGTGATTGTTGGGTTTATGTGCAAATGTTTCTTGAACAACATTGGAATGAGTTTTCGTCATAGAGGGTTGTGATGATAATATTTTTGGACTTCTTGACAGTTTTATATGTCAGTTTAGGAGGGAATGCAACTGAATAACAATAGATTTCCCAACAAAAATTTAAGCAATGGATCCTTTGTAGCAAAAAAAAGTCGGTATGTTAAAGACATAGCAAAAATATTAAAAATAACTTAGTGCACATTAGTTTCCAAACAACTAGACGTATATGTTGATGTCATCTACATTCTTTCAAATCAGAATCCTTGTCATATTAGTGTAGCAACTAGATCATCATCCTCATAGAAACACCTTATAGAACTCATCATCCTTGGAGATGAAGTTCATCCTCAAGACATGAACAAGTCCACCGACCTCTATGTCATCTGCTTGGATGAGGGAACTATTGCACTACCTTGGCTGTCAAGAAGATGTGGAACTAAAGTCATTGGTATACTGGTGTTTCTTTATCCTCACCTCATCCTAATGCATGGTGTTGTCCTTGGAATTGATTTTCCTCTCTCAAAGAGAGAAATTCTTGGGTAACTTGTGTGTTGTATCCATGGATTTCCACCTCTTTATATGGGGGAGTCACGGAGTAGGGTTTCAAAAAGGACAATCCCTTTCCTAATCACAACTCACAAACAAACTCAAAATAAGAAAAACTCAAAATTTTTTCCAGTTGACCAGTTAGGAGTCCCAATGGATCATCTGGACTGTTTTGGACAGTCTAATTCTAGTTTAGTCATCCATTTGGATTCCCAATCGATTGAATTTCCTATTTCTCTTTTTCCTAATTTGATTGTCTAGTTGATTGGTTGGTCACTTCCCATAATGGTTATTAATTGATCAAGTGACACTCATTGGATCAATAAATCTGACCATTCATTCGATCGAATGACTAATTCAATCAAGTGCACATATGGAAAATCATAATTTTGAACCATTCTGTGTGTTTGAATGTGAATTTATTTTCCCTTATTCATGCTTATGCATGTGACTCTATAGGTTCCACATTTTATCAGTAGAAATGTCAAAGGCCTCACAAGTAATGAGAAGTATCTAGAAACACATTGTTTCTATCCAAGTAATTGGAATATGTTGGAAAACAACTTGAACCTATAAGTGATCAATGTTACCGTGACCTTATTTTCCCTTTGTTGTAAATATCTAGATTGAACCTGAGGAATGGAGTAGTCATTGTAAGAAACTTGACCTAACTTAAAATTTAGTCATGCTTTATTATCATAACCTAATGTTCAATTACTTTAATTGAATGGTTTATTTACCTTTTGAAATAAATAGATTAAGTAGAATATCTAAAGTAAAGCCAATTTGCACTTTGTTTGCCCTAATTTCAAGTTTCCTTGACTAAATTGCTATAATATGAGGATTGGATTGCATATTGTGTGCAAAGCATCTAAATTATGTTTTCCTTCATATTCATTCTTGATTTATTCTTGAGGTCAATAGGTTAAGAGAGACCTTTAATTTGTCTTCAATTGCACCCTAATTACCTTGATTTTTGAAATTCAATATACATTGATGGACTAGTATGCAACTTCACTATAATTGAAAGCAAAAGTGTAAAAATTGAATGCAAATTATCTTGATACAAATTTTCCTCCATAGAATTGCAATATTTGATTTGATTTTATTGATTTTGGACTTGGTTGAATGTATTTTCATCCCTTGTTTTTATCTTTTTAACCTAACCTCAATATGTGCATGGTTGAGAGATTCAACAACTTGATCTTTGACACTTGATAGCCTTGAGTATTCCTAGACTCAACATGCTTATCTAGTAGAGACCTTGATAGATTGGCGATCGAGGTAGGATCTATATTGGTGGTAAAGTGGTGCACTTTGATAGGTTCACATGTACACATGTTGATACCTTGCCTTTTTTTACCTTCAATACCTAACCCTTTTTGGCCTCGATAGGTCAAGTGATGGACCACTATACCCCTTGTGAAATAGACCCTTGATAGATTACTTTAATATCCTACCTTCAATAGGCCATACTGATACCTACACTACTACAGAAAATGCTTTTTACAACGGGAGATAGACAACAGTTTTGATGATTGTGTTGTAGTTAGCATACTTATCACAACAAGCCCATTTTTGTGTTGTATATTGTATATTTTATACAACACAAGTCATTTACAACATGCCAAAACTGTTGTAGTATAGGGGGATACTACAACAACTGCTAAAGTGTTGTAATAGGTTTTAGTATCACAACATATTCAAAACTGTTGTAAAAGATATTATTTACCCAACATATTGACTCGTTGTAATAGTCACATATTGTAATAGACCATCATTACACAACACAGACTCACCCGTTGTAGTATGTATTAATTATACAACAAGCCTTTACATGTTGTATTTGGTATATGTTGTAATAGACCACCATAATACAACATATTGAAACTCGTTGTTATATCCCAAAATGAGACAACATACTCCAACCTGTTGTTATATATTATAATTACACAACATGTTGTAACCTGTTATAATATCCACACATAAAACATTGTTGTGATAGATCTCCATTACACAACGTAAACTAAACCATTGTAATATACTATTATTACACAACATGATATCACCTGTTGTACTAGATACATATTGTAAAAGACCATAGTTAAACAACACGTCATATTCACATAATTCTCTAAATTTTTCAATTATTCGTATATAATATGAGAATTTTTTATTAGACGTATGGTACACCTGAATTTCATATTAAACCCGTATTTTCCCAGAATTTTACGAATTAATCATGTTTTATTCGTCATTTACACATTTTCACGTATTATCCCAAACAAAACAATTTATTTCCGAATTGTTTAAAAAAGTACTCACTTAGCATTGTTTCATGTTTCAATATTTTCTAAAGACTATTTCCCCTCAATCACTACTACAAAACTCAACAAGGCCGAAGGATTTTTCCTCAAGGACATAATCCCTGACAAGTATATTAATTTTTCCGAAGGCTTATCCCTGACCCTTGTGATGCTATCCTTGACGAGTATATTAAATTTTCCCAAAGGCTTCTCCCTGACCTTTGGAAATGTATCCCAGATTATTATTTAATTTACCCAAGGATTGCTCCTGACCCTCATTAACTTTTTTCCTAACCAATATTAACTATATTAAACCAACCATTATCTCTTTTACTTTCGTGAAGAGTCCATTTGATTGTGGACATTTATCCTTTTCCTTTTAGATAATCATAATTGTTTAAATTGATCAGTCGTTGATTTTAAACAACAATTGCAGTTTCTTTTTTTGTACCTTGTTGAATCCTAATTCATTTAGACGGTGGATTACTTTCCAATACATGCCTCCCTTCCATTCTATATCTACCGCTCCGAAAACAAAACAATGACGCCAAACCCTCGCTCCCGCTCTGGAAATAGAACAACGCCAAAGTCCCACCTCCAAAACCAGAACAAACACTCCCTCTCCTTGTGCCACTTCAAGTCTTCTTCTGTCTGGTCTTCTTCGTCAGGATTCAATCTGTTTTGCCTCTGTATTTGCCATCGGAAGTCTACAGCTGTTTCTACATGGAGTCTTCGATGTGGTTCGTCTACTGCGGCCAGGCCTAATCGGGTAACCGACGATGTTGGATAGACCATTATCTAGTGGGTGCCATCTTTGGGCATTAGATTGTTCCTTATCCATTCTTCTCCCACGTTGGATAGGTCATTCTATTTTTGCCTCTACTTCTGGTGAGTGCCTTCTCTGACTATGAGATTGTTCCTTGTATACTAAAATTATATTTGTCCCTACACTAGGAACCATTATCCTCGACCAATCTACCTAGATAGTGTTAAAAGGGGCATCTTTTAAATCGCATCTCTGGGTGACCGAAAACATTTAGGTCTTTCCTATTTTCTCTCCTCGAACAACAATCTCCAAGGCACAGTTGCGTAGTAGCAAGGACAATACAAATTAACATCTTTTCATTGCGGCTAAAGTCAAGTAATTTCTTATTTCTGAAAAAGGATTCCCGTATCTCTGATTTTTTTTGTACATATATTATCAGTGTTCTTAAGAGTCTGTCTGAAAGATAATATACAATATGTCTTTTTTTGTTTTATATAATAAAAACCTGAACTTGAGAGTCATTGACATGTTTGTCTAGATATTGCATCTATATTTTTACATGTCAACCCGTCAAATGAGATGTTCTTGTTATTTTATATAAAACTTACATGTAAAACAATGATTTATTTGAATCATGATAGACATTACTCTCCCCCTCCCTCAACCCCTAGCAGAGGCAAATGCTCAGAAGGGTGGTAAATTCAATGTGGCCTCTGGGAGTGAAACTCGGGTCCTTTTATTAAGGGATGTCGTGCTTGACAAATCTTGTAGACGGGAATGATTTATTTTATGCCTTGAGTTTGATTTAGGTTCTCTTTTTGTTGGAATTGTTGTCAATGCCATATTTAGTAATATTTTCTGATCTTAATTTTTTTTTTCGTGTTGCTGATAAATATGTGAGATCATATTTTAATTAATAATATTAGATCACTCTAAAAAATCAAGTTTATCACCATTTCATACTCTTGACAATCGAATATTATCAAGTGGTATTAAGAATATCTTAGTGTTAGTATTAAAAAATCATGATTGACGTACATTGTTCATTCAACTATATAAGTTAATGACCTATTTTCTCATTGAGTATGTATTACTTGGATACAAAAATCTTAACCTTTTTCTATACATAGGCCAAAATAGTATATATCTTAATTTTACAATACATAATCTATCACCATTATTCTAATTAATTATACTGGGTTGCTTATATTTAAATTTGTTATGGCATCCTAGAGCATGCCGTTATCACTTTTTTAGATCACCATAAGACTAAAGTCCTCTTTACCTTAAAAAATCATGTTTGTTCAGCATAGCGATGAAGACATATTTTTTAAATAACTTTTCCATTCTTTTTTCTTTTCAATTATCCTCTCTTTCCCACATGTTACTAAACAACCATTTTTAATAATTTTTTTATTCCCTTTCCTTTCCCATTTGTCCTTTCTTTCCCAAATGATACCAAACAACCATTTGTAATACCTATATCAACTAAATTATTAACAATGATTTACTTTTAGAATTAATTACATTTATCTCATGCATATCCAAATTCTTGTCATTGTTTTATAATGAAATAAAATTTTGATATACATGTTTTTATTTTATTCATGGTAAAAAAATTAAGATCAACTAAATATATAATATTTTTAAAGAGCATGCTAAGTTTGTTTTGTGAACTACATTACTTGTACTTTTTCTCTACAAATGATAGATTTTTTAGTTAAGTCAAGTGATCTTAGTTGAACTTTGTTTACATTTAATGATGAAGATATTGCAATATTGAATAATGTCATGTTGTTACACATTAGAACATGAAGATTTAAAGAAGATAAAAACAAATTAATAAATTCCTAATTTTAATAACACATTCAATACAACTTTAAATGATCAACTTGACGTGCTATGTTAGATGCAATAAAATATTATAAAAAGAAATTAATTAAATAAGGCATATCTTGCTCCAATTTTTATCAGTAGATTTTTCTATAACACTTGAATACTGTCATGTTGTAGATAATTACTATACTTACATATGCACGTTATATTTTTTTCAAACATTCTTTAGTGATATGTATTTCTGGTTCATATATTTTCAAACGACATAGTCATAATTCAAATACAACTCTTTAATATAATGCTATTTTAATTAAGTCAAATGATCTTAGCTCAACATTGTTTTCATTTAATGATGAAGATATTGTAATGTTGAATAATGCCATGTTGTTACACATTAGAACATGAAGATTTAAAGAAGACAAAAAACAAATTAAAAAATTCCTAATTTCAATAACACATTCAATACAATTTGAAATGCTCAACTTTACGTGCCATGTTAGATGCAATAAAATATCAGAAAAATAAGATTATTTAAAATAGGCATATCTCCAATAAAAATTTATTTGAGAATGTATCTTGCAAGCTAGGGAAAAGGAGTTCATCAAAATATCTAGAGAAGTATTTTTATTATTGTCATATGGATGATCAACTTATTTTCCTACTATGATACTAAATATATTATTTATTATTTTTGTAGATGGATTAATTAGCCGATAGGAGTTGGATGTACATTGAAAGACGTTTCCTTAGTAAAGACTTTCGAGAGGGGGTGTCTGCATTCATAGACTATGCTCTTTCTCATCAAAGGCCTTTAAGAAACAACCAATTGTTGTGTCCATGCAAAACTTGTAGCAACAAGTATTTAAAATCAAAGGAAGATGTTTATGAACATGTCATGATTAAGGGATTCTTACCAAGTAGTATTTGGGTGACTATCATATTCTTTGTATCATATAAATTATTGTAAAGCAAAATCTAGTTCTACTACTGATTAAACAACAATATAACTTATGTAATATCACATGTTTGCATAGAAATTTTATTTGAACATATTTGGATTATTTTATTTTTTATGTAGATGGTTGATCATATTGGTTGTAAGGAATGTCAACAAACATATGTCATTTTGATAATGATGATCATGTTGATCTTGAGCAAGAGACGCCATAGAAATTATCCGTGTATTAAAAAATCATATGTACTTAGGGATAAGCCTATGAATAATACTTTGTTGCTTATGAAGTTCTATTTAAAATAGATATGATATGGTTTGCAATATATAAAGTTTGTGATGTTTGTGGTACATTACATTTCATGTATTGTAACAAAATTACAGCAAACCAATCACATGGAACTCATTTTCCTGAAAAACTTTGATTTTTAAACCAATCATCTGAACTCAATTTCCAAGAACTGCACTTCAGTTCCTGGAAAAGGACTTCCAAAAAAACTCTACTTATACTGAACCAATCGGAGCCTTCCAAGAAAATGAGTTCCAGGAAAATTTTAGTTACACCAAACCAGTCAGACCCTTAAAGGTCGATGTTTATCAATTGTACATATTTTTATTTCTCAACGAAATTCTACACCTATAAGTTTACCAAATTGATCATTGTGGTACTGTGGTGCTTTTATGTACTGTATGAATCTTGATAATTATTGAACTTTTTGTACCAAATTACCAAGTAAAATGTGCACACATATATATATATCCGAGTTGTATCCTTTTTTTTTCTAGAATGGTTGACCGAAACTTTTACCGTATCTTTGCCATTTTTTATCCAAAGTTCCCACATAATTCCCGAATACCAAAATTTTCAACTTCGTCGAATAACGTCGAATGCTGAATTTGTGACTATGCAACACGCTATACATGTTGTTGTATCTACAACAGACTCCTACTTCTTATTATATACTATGAATCGAGCCGGACGCAATTTCTTTTTATATAATTTTTTCATGAACATGTAATCAGATCGTGATTTTTTTATAAAATTATTGTCAAATATGGGTACAAGTTCTTTTTTTGCAATTTAATTTTCTCAATATGATTTTTTTTATAGATATGTGGGAACCACCCCAGAGGACGGTCCGCGATTAAGTGAGACCCACCCTAGCGGTGTAAACCCTTGGTCCCCCCCGCCTACCCGCACAACGGGGAGAACATTTAAATCACACATTGTGCCGGCCTACGTGACGGGACAAATCAATTTCTGAGGAGATGAAGAAAGTGGATCCAAAACACAAAAAAGTGATAATTGATACCCCGTTGATGCCTGAAGAAAGTGTGCCAATACCTTTAGATATGGCTGAAGTTTATCAAGTTTGTCAAGGCATAGGCACCTACCTTCCTTGGCCTGCAAAATTTATCAAAATAAATATGAAGGTATATGCGATAACTTGACAATGTTTTTATTAATTTATTGAAATGAATCATATATATTAATAAACTATATTTTTTATTTTTATAATCATATGCAAGTAATCCCAAGACTCATTGTCTCAAAGAAAAGTGAGGGAATCAATAAGCACCACTACTACAGAAACAACATTCAGTGTCGCTTTTCTGGGCGTCGGTTATTTAAAAAAACTGACGCCTATAATATTAGACGTCGGTTATTTAGACAAACCGACGTATATATTCAAAGACCAGCCAGACACGGGTACTGCTTTATATTCAGCGTCGGCTGGCTATAACAGACCGATGCCTAAAATCGCCTGCGAAATCTAATTTTCGAGCGACAAATTTTGCGTCACCTACAACGTCGGGTTTTTAACTATTCACCGACGCCTATTTAAGATGAAAATTTGCGCGAAAAGTCCCACGTTCAATGTCGGTTATCCTTTGATAATCGACACTGATAATGGTTCCCGCAAAATAATTTAGGGTAAAGATTGTCTAGTTGGACGTCAGTTTTTTACAGTCAACCGGCGCTAAATAGTAATAGGCGTCGGTTTTTTAGATAACCAACGCTGTTGACCAACTTAATAGACCCGATCACCCGGCTCTTCCCCCTTTCTTCCTGTTTCATCGTGATATTTCTCTCCTGTGCTGCTGCTCGCCGCCGCTCTCCCAAAATCGCCCGACGTCGGTTGCTGCTGCTCGCCGCCGCTGCTCTGGTGCTCTTCTGCTCGCCGGCGCCGCTGCTGCTTCTTCACCTGCTGCTTCTCCAGCCGTCGGTTGCTTCTGCCCACCGCCCACCCCTCTGCTTCTTTGCCTGCTCGCCGCCACTGTTGCCGCCGCTCTTTTCCACGCTAGCTCCAGGTAGCCTAGCCTCTTTGCTTCCTTCTCCCTAGCTCCTTACCAACAGCAAGCACAACCATGGCTGTGTTGGCCTACCACAGCCATGCTGGATAGCACGGTCGTGGTAGGCCAACACAGCCACGGCCGTGCTTGCTGTTGGTAAGGATATGAACAAATTTTTATGTAATACTTTATGTAAATCCTAGGATATGAACAAATCTTTTGCTTGCATATATTTGTCATATATTTGTGCTTCTAATCGTAATGTTTGGCCTAATTCAGTAAATTTTGATGCATGTTGAAATAAGATTTAAACTTGTCAATTGTATCATCCTAATTTGATTTGATTAAACTTAACATTGATGAAACCCTAACATCAATTGTGATGAAACCCTAACATTAATTGTAATGAAACCCTAATATGTACATATCTATTATTGTGTTTTTTGTCCTAGAAACCCGTCGAAGATTTACTCATTAGGAGTAAATCTTGGATAGTCCTCGGTTTGGGACTATTCTTGAACATCTAATCTCACTTAGGATGTAAGTGTATAAGGTGTATTGGGTTTTCGAGAAAATTTCGGTAGCATTTCCCCGTTTGTTCTCTAAGTACATATGTACTTAGAGAACAGCGGGGAAATGCTGCCGAAATTTTCTTGAAAACCCAATACGCATTATACACTTACTAGTGAGATTAGGTGTTCATGGATGGGATAGGTGATACACATTTATTATATATAAGAATGACATCACATGTGTTTGTTGGCCTAGAAACCCGTCCAAGATTTACTCATTAGGAGTAAATCTTGGATAGTCCCCGGTTTGAGACTGTTCTTGAACACCTAATCTCACTTAGGATGTAAGTGTATAATGTGTATTGGGTTTTCGAGAAAATTTCGGTAGCATTTCCCCATTTGTTCTCTAAGTACATACTGCCGAAATTTTCTCAAAAACCCAATACACATTATACACTTACTAGTGAGATTAGGTGTTCAAGGATGGGATAGGTGGTACACATTTATTATATATCAGAGTGATAGATCCTAATCTTGTCCTAATATATACTTGATTTCTCTTTGATCATAGAATGGATAGATCATGGATGTCCATTCGCAATCGCTGTACCCCAGAGTTTATATCTGGTCTTGGTCAGTTTATTAGATTTGCCGAGGAACATAGGAAACAACATGGAGATAGGTTCTACTGTCCATGTAGACATTGCGGTAACAATTTGAAAGTCAGCACTGGTGATGAAATCAAAAGTCATGTCATGTGCAATGGGATTGTACAAGGCTATACAGAATGGCACTGGCATGGAGAGATTTCAAACTAATTGGCATCACAGGCGAAACAAGTATTTTATATCGATGATCCTGCAAATGATAAATGGTCGGTTGTTCTTCATGGTAAAAAACAGTTCATTGAAGATCCTATAGATGAAGAAGGGTACTATGATGAGTATGATGACTCCAGTCCATTCTCAGTTGGGTTGCCAACACCAGCAAATATTGAAGCTAATGATGACTTGTATGTGCGCGAAGATCACAATGAAGGATTGTTAATTGATAAAAAATCACAATATTAGAGGCATGTTTATATATTTTTTATATGTTTTATTTTTATGAATGTGAACTTTACAATGTGAATTACTTTACAATGTGAATGTGAACTTTACAATGTGAATTTTACAATGTGAATTACTTTACAATGTGAATTACTTTACAATGTGAATGTGAACTTTACAATGTGAGCTTTACAATTTGAATTACTTTACAATGTGAACTTTACAATGTGAATGTGAATTTTCAGATGGCTGAGCATTTTCCTGATGACCGTGCTGATGATTACCGTGAGGGTGAGGACATCAATGCACCACCTCACAATATAAGTTTTAAAAATATATCATATATTTATATCTATATGTCCATTTATAGTTTTATCTTGTAAATGTGTTTATTTTGTTAAATTTTAGGTTGATGATGCACATGTACCATCTGAAGCACTTGAGGCACTTGATCAGCAGCACCAAAAAGTTGACAAGAGAAGGGGCATCACTATGATGAAGAAGTTAATAGCGCAAAAGGGAAATGGACCCAAACTTGTTGTGGATTTTGATAATGCAGGAAATTCATCTGGTGTGAATCGCAATTCATTTGTTTCATATCTTAGGTATGTTACTCGTATCCATTGCGGTTGTAAGATAGATTCTTGGCATAAAGTTCCTAAGGAGAAGAAAGATGTAATATGGAAGGATTTATGCGTGAGTTATTATTAATTTGCAATTCTATTTTGTAGATTACTATTTTTTTGGATACTAGTTAATAGCAATTTTATTTTGCAGAGTATATTTGAATTGGATGAAAAGTTACATCGTAAATGCATGATGCAACGCTGTAGGATCTGGTGATCTGGTTTCTTATTTATTAATGCATCCGTAATTAATACATATTTTGCAGCTACTTAGACAAGATATGTGCAGATTTTGCATTCGAACATGTAGGATTTTTGATTCCGTCTTTGATTAGTCTAGTAGCTAAAGACCCTCCGTCAGTTCAAAAATACTGCTGTGAGGCTTTTTCAATTTTTTCTCAAAAAAAGAAGACGATGATAATGACTCCATTCAATGTAGAGTAAGTTTACTTTTCTTATTATAATTTGGACTTAAGAAAATAACATTTTTATTGTGGATTTTGAGTTATTAATTTTTAACTTTTTTACCTCTAGTGGTATGCATTGGGAGTTACTGGTTATTGTCCCCGAGACGTTCACTGTCTATTATCTAGATCCTAAGGGGAGTAAATTGAATTCAAAATATAGACACAAAATGAAAATGACATTATTCCGGTGAGAAATATTTCATTTTCATATCCGTTAACATATGTTATTACATTACTATTTAATTATGCAATGTACTGTGTTACATTAACATGTAGGAGTTTAGATGAGTTCAAAAAGGTGGGAGGAAAGGTCCCCACGAAAAAGAACTAGCAAATAACTTGGAAGAACGTGGAAGTAAGTTCCCGACTGCAATGCATATATTATTTATGTGAACAGTGCTTAATTAGTTGTATTTTTTAATATTTTGTATGTTTCAATTTATAGTGTGCTACACAAGACAACGGATGTGCATGTGCATACTATGTGATGCGATTTATGCACATGATTATCAAATATGCCGCAGTGGACATCGATACTATTACTGAGGTATTATATAGTCTCATTAGATAATATGAAATATATCAATCTTATTTATAGCTCGTTAATTATATATATACATCATTCTCTTTGTAGGTGTTTAAAACTGACCACACTACATGAAAGGCCTTACCAAATGTACATGCTCCCTATACGACGGGAGAATTAAATGAAGTAAGAGAAGAATGGGCAACAACCATACAAGTAGTGGGGGTTTTAACATATAATTGGGATGTTGATAGCGAATAATGACTAAAGAATGATATTTTGTAAATGAATTTCTGAATTATAATATATGTGTGAATGTTTCTACATGTCTGGATGTTTCTACATGTGTCTGAGTGAAAATGAATGAAAATGTTGGTTGCTGTTTCTACATGTGTGAATGTGAAAATGAATGGAACTACATATTGCTAGCTACATGAATGTTTCTAAATGTGTGAAAATCAAATGGAACTACAGGTTGCTAAATGTGCAAATATTTTTGTTGTTAATTTTGCAGGTTTGTGGCCTGTTGTTGGCTGATATCAATGGATGTCGTAAAACCTACAGTTCATAACTGAACTGTAGGTTTCTCATCCTGCGACCAGCCACAACAGGTCTGCAGACTGCAGAAAAAAAACAAACAATAGGCGTCGGTTATTTGTATAAAACCGACGCCACATAGTTACAGTGTCAGTTTCCCTACTCATAACCGACGTCTATTGTCTTGCACGACCGTGGCAGCGGGCCAGACAACATGGCCGTGCTGGCCAGCACGGCTGTGGCAGTGGGCCAGACAACACGGTCGTGTTGGCCAGCACGACCGTGACAGTTGGTTCGATGGTGTCAGTTATCACTAATAAACCGACGCTGATAGTGCCCCAGATGGCGCCCTTTCTGTGGTGCGAAGGTATATGACATCAGTTTCTTATCTAATAACCGACACCTATAGTCCCCTGCTGGCGCATTTCCGGTGGCGCGCAAAGGGTTTTGGCATCGGTTTTTGAACCGACGCGTAACGGTTGGGCTTTTAGCATCGCCCACATAGGTGTCGCTTAGAAACCGACACTAAAGGCCTTAAATAACCGACACTAAAGATCAGTTATGTACTAGTGCACACAAACAGGAAATTTAAAAACTAGAAAAAACTGTGATAAAGTCTCAAGTCCCGTCAAGCCAACATTCAAAAAGCCTCCAACGAAGCTGAAACTGTTGATGGTGTATGCAGAAGATGATGATAATCGTAACATCTCTCTTCAGATGTCTGAAGATGTAGTAGGTTACACACATGAGCTGATTATCAAACCAGAATTGGTTAAAATATGCCATGATAAAGACCAACTAGAAGCCTCGCACATATCACTGTACATAATGTAAGTTTCTATACGAGTAATATGTGTTTCTATACAAGTTTCTGTACAAGTACAAAGACTAAATATGTGTTTCTATATAAGTTTTGTGACAAAGTGGTTTTTTGGGCTTAATTCCGAGGACGAAATTCCTCTTAAGGTGTGTAGGATGTGATGGAGTGGACTTTTGGGAATCATAAATGTCCAATGACATAAGTGAAATCATATGGTTGAGTTATATTAAGAGTTCTAAACTTTTGACAACGTAAGTGTGTTGATGTGAGGTTGACATTATGATTAAGATATTTTTTTTAATGTCTTCTTGATGAATTTAATTGAATGGTCTAATAGCCGAGTTTTGTCACCAAATTGGATTAGAATGTACCTTAGAGGTAGGGAAGCTATGGTTAAAATTTGGTGGCATTTGGAGGTCCCTAGAGGAAGTTATATTGGTTTGAAGTTTGTGAATGATATGCATTATTGGTGATTATTAGATCTAAGTTTAATAGTTTGGGCCTAAGTTGTCCATTATGATTGGTTGGGCCACACCCTATGATCCTTGTTTAGCCTACGTGGCCCATTCCTTGTCCTAGATTTCCAATCTCACGGCTGCAGTCTTTGCAAAGGAGGAGCCACGAATAGGCTTGAGTAAAGGAGTGACATGGACCCCAAGATGATAAATCAACGCCTCTAATAGTCGTCTCCTACCTTGCGGTTACAAGAAGGAAGTGGCTCCAGTCATGCTATACATCTCCCACAATCCCACGCCATGGTTGAAGGGGGGCATGAGAGAGGTTGACCGAACAATTATGATGATCTCATCGAAAGGAGGCCCTCGCCCCTTATTTGTGGTCAGCAAGGAAGTGAAGAGGGAGAACAAAACTCCAGTCACTTTCCCGTCTCCTTTGTGGCGAGCAGCTCAGGCTTTGAGGAGGAAGTAGAGGTAGAAGAGGTAACAGAAGAAGAGGAGAAGCAGAAAAGCAAGTACGAGCTAGAGGAGATGCGTTCCTTTGACTTGTACACCCTTGCGGTGGTTCTACTCTCCAGCCGAACCTGGTTGGCTGAAGATAAGGACGGAATTCGGAGATCGGATTTGGGGCATCCTCATTGCAAATCAAATAGAGGCATTGGGTAATGATCACCTTCCGTGGATCTTCCCCACAGAGGTGGCAAGTTCCTGGAGCCCAGGTGGAGCCGCAAAGAGCTCGACGGCGACATCTGGACCAGAGGATACGTGGGCAGAGATGACACTGAGGTTAGTGGAGGACATAATGAACATTCATCGTGCCTAGTCCAGAGTTTTGAAGCGAGGAGTAGTTTTTCCACTTTGCTCCGCTGCGGCACCAGCCGGTGATGGCGAGCTCCCCAATCCGCAGGGAGGAACCACCAGCGGCGAGCCTGTTAGACCGACGAATCAACAAGAGGTCCACCGAAGGCTTTGGAAGCATTAACGAAGGAAAGGAGGAGGAGATGATCCTCTGATATCACGCCGGAGCAGAGGCCTAGCGGCGGCGCCCTGCCCCAGATCCACGCGAGCGAGAAAAGACGGAGAGTCCGCCCTGCGCGATCAGTTTGTCCAGATCGCCGGTCCAAGCACTGAACCATGAATCCCTTGCCTGAACCACCAGGTCACACTGGCCAAAGAAGAGCAACACCCTTGTGGCCACGTGTCGCCTGCCGATTGGCCGTAGAAGGTAATTATCTCAGAAAATCCCAAAAACACTCAATTCGTATATAAATCATAGAAATTAGCTCGATGATCATAAAAATACAAATAATATACCTAAATTCTCAAAAAAATGCATAGAATAATATAGAAGCATAATATCAGCCTTTTAATGCTTTAATATCAATGATATCATGTAAAGTGTATTATGCTTGTTTCATGAGTAATAAATGTCAAATGATGATATAAAGTTATATAAAAATACCAGTAAATCATTAATCATGTTTGTAATCCATCTGATGACAGTAGTTATGATGTTGATGCACGGAATTATGTAATTTGCTTTATATGGCTAATTAGGGCTAATAACACTAAAGATAATGCAATTAATGCATACATGCTCAATAAATGATGAAATTTACAGAAAAATCTTATATCAGTAACTGGAAGCTAATCTGGAACTTTGATATCAGTTAGATGCAGGAAATTCATGTTATATGAAGAGCACCCTTAATACATGAGATGTAACTCTCATATGGTTAATGAAAGTGACATAATGTTATGTTCACATAATAATGTGACACATGAGCACATATAGTTGATGAACCATAATCTAGAAAATGACATCAGTAAGATAATCCTAAGACAAGAATGTAAATAATGATGCACACATACTAGTGGACTAAGCAAACCCTAATGAACATGATTAGGGTTAAGATGAGATGTATGATGATGAGAACCTGATAGTATATGATCTTATCTTAATCAGGGTTGACCGGGATATAGATGACATGGATATATGTGATTAGAATGATATGTCTCTTTGGAAGGTATGCCATTACCTCTTACTTGGATTATTATACAATATGCTTGTGTTATATGTGTAGTAAAATACTTGGCATATGATATTGGATGAAATGATTGTTCTGTATGATATGTTGCTTGATTTTTTGTACTTATGGTTATGGACACATGAAATATAAGATATCTGATCCATTATATGATAGCACTAAATCTCTTTGGTAGAATAGTGCATTGATGAAAGAACTAAATCTCTTTGGCAGAATAGTGCATTTATGAAGTACTAAATCTCTTTGGCAGAATAGTACATGTGAGCACTAAATCTCTTTGGTAGAATAGTGCATGTGGTTGATCAACTTTACATATAATGGAAAGTTGTGGTAAAATATGTGTTCTCTTTTGTTAATGAAAATCATTATGCAAGTATATGATTTTTCTTATATTTCTTCTGTTATTGCCAAGTATTAGTTTTATCTTATTGCCAAGATATGATGAGAGGTATATAAAAGACACGTAGGCGTACTCAGTTCAATATTCTTGAATATTGTGCTGACGTGTATCGCATGTACTCTTTTGTTTAGGTTGAGGACATGTGTTCTTGAAGATTCAAGATAGTTGAGAGTTGTGTAGTGAGCTGATGTACATGTGGACCTGTTGTCTTAAGATCTTGTAGTTTAATAGTAGTAGAAGTTTGTTGTTCAATATGTAATATCAAATATTGTAACAATTCATGTTGTAATTATATGTTGAATGGTGAACATGTGTGTATGGTTTTTTATTATTGTTCATGTACATGTGCTACTGTGTTTCCTTACGACTTCCTCTGATTTTCTTCTTCTTTGCCTAGTGTGGGGCATTTAAATTGGGATTCTCGCTGAGGTGAGGATTTCAATTTGGACGTCACACATCAGATTAAGTTTTAGAAAATCCGGGGACGTCACAAGTTTCTATACAAGTACAAAGACTAAATATGTTTTTTTTTGTAGGCATTTGTTCAACAAAGTGACATCGAGAAATGTATTTAATATATTTGGATTTATATGTCCACATTTTATAGATCCGTTATACAATGATAAAGTTGAGACTCGGGCGTAGTACATAGCAGATCAGTTCATTAGAGGGAAGAAACAAAGATTAGAATTGTTCTTTATACCTTATAATGTGGGGTACGCATACATTTTGTCGATTGTCTGCTATTTGTTTACTTTTAATGTTGCTTAAAAATACATTAATCTTAAAATGTAATACTCATGTATGCGTAGGGGACATTGGATACTTTGCATCTTCGAACCTATGTGGGGTAAGTGCCACTGTCTTGATCCGCTACGAGGAAAATTATGTGGGAACATGTAAAAACTCATGGAGTTGTAAGTACTTCATAAAACAATTTCAATTACATAATACATGTATTAAAAGTTCCATATATAGTTACTAATGCATAGAATTCTTGATATGAATTTGAATAGGACTCATAAAGTTTATCAAAATAGAGATGTGCAATATAGGAAGAAGAAATGGGAAATTGTTAAGGTAATTTACCATTTTGATCCAGAAAAATACTACTTTCGAATTCACCAATAGAAGTGTTGTTCTAGTTTCTTCAGATTCTGCTACTTGATTTGATATGGTCTTATTTTTACAAATGCTCTTATTTTTACATATATCAATTAGATCTTCTTTGGGTCAATATCATCAAGTTGCTCGGGCATTATCCTTTGAAATGAGATGTTACACTTTGGGTTTACAAGTAGACCCTATAGGTAGATCCCAATTGTAAGGACATTTAATAAGTTTGTAAAGAGCCTTCTTCTAGAATGTATGCAAGAGTTTAATGACTGTTTACTTGACAGTGGTATAATTGAATTTAAATGTTGTGAGGCTGCAGTTTAACAAAGGTTCCTTTTGGAAGGGTGGCATTTTTCACTCTTACAAAATCCCCCTCTTGCAAGAGCAAGTTTTGCATCATCCAATATGGCATATAAACCACACATTCTTCAGCAATAAACCATGCCTTTTTCACTCTTATAGCATTTTTGATTCTATTTACACATACCTTTTATTAAGTTTTCTGGATATTTATATCTTTCCATCCTCTTATTTGCTAACAAGTTCTGACAATTATTTGGATAACAAATTAATATTTATTTTGTGCAGTGTCCAAAGTAGCCGAACAATACATATTTTGGGTATTATGTGTTGAAGTATATGAAAGACATATTTGATGTGAGAAATAGAAATATTCCTGAATGTGTAAGCTACTTAACATTATATTCTTTTAGTTTGTTCAGATTTCTAAATAAATTGAAAAAATCACAATATGTTGATATATTTGTCATATGATTGTAGTATTATTCGAAGTATATTGGTTGTTGCTTCAACCAATAAGAAATTGATGAGGTACGAAATGAGTGTGCGACATGTGTTCTTGAGCACACATAAGATTATGTGACATGTGGGGGAGACATTTGTTCTTTAACATAGAACAATGTGTGAAACTTTTTTAGTTAGTTTTTAGTTCGATTCTAGAGTGGATACTCAGTACTTTATATTATTAAATCGTTGTATGGATGATTTAATATTAATTAAATTTAGTACGAGTTTCTTTCAAGGTTTGATGGAAATTTTGTTCAACTATGTGTTTGTTTGTGAAATAAAAAAGTATAATTGCATATTTATTATAATTTATTAATAATATGGTTAATTTGATCAATACAATTGGTTCTATATATGACTTGTCAAACTCTAATCAAAGACAACAGTTAATGATATGTTGTAAAATGTATGATTCTACAACAAACAACACATGTTGTGTTATCCACACCTATTACAACAGGTTTGTCAGGAAAAAAATACACCTATTACAACAGGTGTTTCTAGTAAACTACAACATGCATAACCTATTGTATAAATTGTGTATATTACAACAGACACACACCATGTTGTCTAAACAATCCTATTACAACAGTTAAATGTATGGAAAGACAACATACTCCAACTATTGTATAAACATGTATATTACAACAGGTGCACTGCATGTTGTAATATACCTACCTATTACAACGGGTGTGTTTAGTGAAAGACAACATGGTTCGACTGTTGTATAATATATATTACAATGGGCGAACCGCATGTTGTAAAAAATACCCCTATTACAACGGGTGTGTTTAGTGAAAGACAACGTCGTTCAACTGTTGTATAATATATATTACAACAGGTGCACCACATGTTGTGTAAAATACCCATATTACAACACGTCATTCCTTAAAAGACAACATGTTTCAACTGTTGTATAAAATACATCTATTACAACATGTGATCACATGTTGCGTAAAGCACCCCCCATAAGACCACGCGATCTAATACAACAGTTAACACCTGTTGTAAATTGAGAAAAGGAACTGTTGTAAAAAGCATTTTCTGTAGTAGTGCTGGGAAGGCTCACACACTTTAATATTTGTCCCTCTTTTGACCCTCAATATCCACTTGTATGAGGGGTAGATTTGATCTATTGAATCAAACCTCTATGTATACCCAACCTCATCGGCTCCTAGAACCTTTAGATATCAAAGAAATTTCTAGAAACAAGGAAGTAGAATCCTAGAACATCGATATATAGATGAAGAGCCACAACACCTTGCTTGGAGTTTGATACCTTGGAGAAAAGTTCTTGCATGCACTTGCATGTTGATGATTCAAGCTCCATTGGTGTTTGCAAGGTTTGTTAGATTCTTTCTCACCTTCTTCCATGTAATAACTTCCTTCTATTCTATCTTTTCTTTTGTTTTTCCTATCGACTTCTTTCTTGGGTCGAGCTCCACAGATTTGCATGGTTTTTCTTTCTCCATCTAGATAAAGCACCTTAATTTCTCTCTCTTTTTCCCTAGTTTGCTTTGATCTTACTTGAAGATGCTTCTTGGGAGATTTGTGGGCTGTTTGGAAGTGGCTAAAGACAACTTTTATGTGTTATTTTTGTTACATGTTTTCTTCATCAACCAAGGTAAGTGATATAACTCTTGATTGTATCTTTTTCCAACTAATGGATGCAAACCCCAAGTCTTGCCTTGATCACACAATATAAGCTTAAAATATGTACCTTTATGGGATGTTTTTCCTTAAATTTATAACCCCAAATTTTGCCTTATTATTTATAACCCCTTGATAGATTACTTTAATATCCAACTAATGGATGCAAACCCCAAATTTTGCCTTATTATTTATAGTTGTGAATGAATGGGGTTTTAAGAAATTATTTCCTTTCCTAAATTTGTAAAGAAGGACCTGATGTTAATCTCATGCCCTTTCATTTGCACATGGGCTGAAAATTTCAAAAACTAATTAAAAAGTCCTAAAGTTGTCATTATTACGATATATTGATACCATGTTAATGGTGAACATACCATCACGTATCCTAAGAGTTTAAGACGTTCAATGATGGTTTAAGGCCTTTCACTAAATTATATTGTTATATGTTTTTTGGGATAAGATCCTCAATATAGAAGTGGCTCATGCTTACTTATGCCTAAATTTGTATCTAGCATAACTTTCACATCCTTGGGAGTTGTAATCCAAAATTTTGTGTGGATTGTTTTCAAAGTGAATATGTTTGTATATTTTCAGGTGGATATGAATATCCTACGAGATTTTATCTTCATTTTGGACTAAACTGCAAATTAGGCCTTGATGTGCCCTAAGCTAGTGAATGGGCCTTGATTGGGCCAATATCACGTGTTAACAATCCCAATCCCAATCCAGACATTATACCCAAAAGGGAATGGTGTGAAAAGGGATTAAAATTGCCCATCCCTGAGTGGATCGAAGACACAAGCATATAAATGCACCAAATAGTGGTTGATTGTACCATGATGATACTTTGAAACATATCCTAATGCATTTTTATCTTCTAATGTTGTTATATACTTGATTAATACTAAAATTTCATCTCAATGTATTGTTTATAACTTTATTGATGCAAATCAACAATGATAATTGGCTTAACTAATCAACAGTAGGCCTAATATAGAAGTAACTAGGGGGTTGTGGCAAAGTGATAAGGTTCTATCAATGGAACCTATGTTGTTGTGGTGATTGAAGGGCTTGTATTTGGAACCTATGCTAGTGTTGGTGACCAACAATTGTGTCTTTGTCACCTATGTTAGTGGTGGTGATTGAAGGTTGTGTCTTTGGAACCTATGTTATTCATGGTGACCAAAGGCTATGTCTTTGGAACCTATGTCAGTAGTGGTGACTGAAGGTTGTTTTTTTGGAACCTATGTTAGTGGTGGTGACCGATGGCCGTGTCTTTTGCACCTATGTTAGTGGTGGTGATTGAAGGTTGTGTCTTTGGAACCTATGTTATTCATGGTGACCAAAGGTTATGTCTTTGGAACCTATGTCAGTGGTGGTGACTGAACGTTGTTTATTTGGAACCTATATTAGTGGTGGTGACCGACGATTGTGTATTTTGCATCTATGTTAGTGGTGGTGATGAACAATGTGTCTTTGTAACCTATTTTAGTGGTGGTGATCAAAGGTTTTGTCATTGACACCTATGTTAGTGGTGATGACTAAAGGTCATGTCTTTGTCACCTATGTTAGTGGTGGGGAATGAAGTTTGTGTCTTTGGTACCCTTGTTAGTTATGGTGATCAAAAGTTGTGTCTTCGGAACCTATGATGGATGTCTGCAATAGAGGTTTCCTATAAAGACTGATAATCCTAGGATTTAATGATAAAACAAGTAATATAGATGTGCAGTATACATGTTTAAGGTTCATTTGCCGAATTTCACCATATGCTCTTATTGGTCTTCTACACTTGCAAGCATTATCTATCTTTACTTATATATGGTATAGCTTGTTATACATAATTTTGATAGATATTTATACTTGTTAATTAACTTGATAAATTATCTTGTTGAATAACCTACCTTTAGGCATGATATTTTATTTGTAAGGAGTGCGACCCAAGAGGGGATCCACTACTTAATTTAAGAAAATAATTGCTTAAAACCCCATTCATTCACAACTATATGATAATACCATTCAAATATAAGGGGTGCTTAGTTTTTTTCTTAATCAGATTGGTAAAAGAAACATAATTTTGTAGTAGTGGAAAAGTAAATATAACTATTACAAATTTCTTGTCCAAGTTTGATGTCGGCCTCTAAGGGCAACTAACAAGATATGAAATCTAAACTAGTAGGATCAGTTTATGGTGAGCAGCCTGCCCATCTCATAAGACAACCTGAAGCTAGTCTTGAGAAACACCTCCTACTTCCTGGACCTCATGCTATGCAGCCTATGGGTGGGTTGAAAGCAACACCTAAGAGGAAAACATACAAAAGAGAGGAAGTCAGCATAAAGCTGAGTATGTGTAGAGTAAAATAATTGGTCAATAATTAAGGCAAAAGAACATTCAATTAAAGAGATATCAATAATGAGTCATCCAAATGAGAAGAGCTTTTAAAATATTTAACATGTCCAAGAGATGAGGCAATTATTAGCAATGACATGATTATTATAAGGAGCCTTACCATATAGCTTCACATCAGCATAAATACAAAGATAAATAGTTGCATGGCGAGTAAAACATTGAAAAGCATATACTAAAAAGTTGGGTAGGTATCTGTGTATTCTATAATAAATGTCAAATGAAAATATATGTCAAACACAATATAATAGTACATGATGACTAATACATAAATGCATTGTAAAGAGGACTAAAACCTCAATGCATCGGAAGGAGGAATAAAACCTTAGTGCCTAAATCAATATATTGTAGGAGGACTATAACCTTAGTGCAATTGTTGGAGGAAAAAAAGCTCTATGCCTCAAACAAACATGGTGTCACTACTTTTATTTATGACTAGTCAATCACACATATAAATAGGGCAGGCAAGATAAAGTATACTCATACCCAAGTGAGTGATAGGAACATAAAATTATCATCAAATGGGGTCAGATGACCCATTAAATAGCAAGGTTAGTTCAAAAGACCATGAATGTTGTACTTTCATTTCATGAGTGACGTATCAAATTGATATACACAAAGAAGAGTACATTCCAAGAGACAGTAATGGCATTCCAAGAGAGATCACAAATCAATTTATGCCTCATTTAGAAAAGGGGTATTTAGTCATGTTAATTTCCAATTTAAATGGAGTAGATGCACATACCTTGACTTGGGGTGTTTAGATTAGAACAATGTACTACCCTCTCAAGTCTACAATCTCCTCAACCAACACATAATATTTTTACATAAATTAGGATTCAACTATGTATTATCTAATAAAACACTAAAAGTCCTATGGGAAAACCCTTGTAAGGAGGCGGGATCACCCCCTTACTAAAAAAATTTGAAGAATAAAACATCCATTCCAAACACACTCAAAGGTATGCTAAAATAGGTGCAAATTTTCAAACTTCAATAAATGGTATTTAAAACAACCAAAGTGTAGTAGCATAATAAAAATAATGACTATATTTAATTTTCATAAAAGATTACAAAAGTACATCATAATAGCTTGTAAGGGTTTACATGTATGATACACCATAAGGATCTGAGTAGAGGGAAATCTAGACCATAAAAACTTTGTCTCCAAGATTTAACTCCTTAAGCTAGTCCAAAACTTCATGCCTTATCATCCAATTCCTTCACCTAAGGTTGGAAGCATACCCCAACAAGAAGAGAAAATAGATGACATCAACAAAGGATGGTATGTGCATACTAAATAGGAAATTGAGCAATATATGGTATGAATGACATCAAATATAAAAGGCTTCCCATAGAAAGGATAAGGGACACCCAAATGGGTATCAAGAGAAAAGGAATTGAAATCATATGATAACAAAATAATACTTGCCATTAATAAAAATAAATATTGTGCCACATAAGAACATGTAAAGAATTAGGGCACACACCCCATGTCATCAACCTGCATGCATGTGAGATAAACATAACCCTAGAACAATATAAACACAAAGGTGGCCAAGTCTCATAAACTTGAAACCTGATAGAGAAAGGAATACTGCCAATCTCCAATATATATAAAACATGGGCCAAGAATCACACATCTTACCCTGGGTATGAGGTTCCTTTCCATCCCAAAAGAGCAGAAAATATCACATCTGCTCGGCTGGAAATAACACATCTGCCATAAAAACCAATGCAATTATACTACTCTAGCGCTACTGAATCACATAGCATGTTAAATGTAGAGGAAAGTAGAAAGTATAGTCAACATATATAAACTATTCACCACATAAGTGACCAACATATACATCCACCTCATAAGTGGGCAAAAGACATCACATGCCATCTTTTAGAGTTCCATCATGAACAAAGCATAAGATAAGAGTTAAAAAGAATATCCATGATCAGATGATTAATATCAAATAAGGTAGTTCACATGAACCATGATTTTCAAAAGAAAAGACATTGTGTATAGGCTAATGTTCATAGGACAAAGAGAATGAATAAGCATAGGTGAATTGCTCAACATAGAAGAATAGAGGATACATAATACCTCAACTTTAGAGTCTAAACAGTCCAAGTCAGTCCTAGATCCAAGACTAGTACTCCAAAGAACCTATAGGGAAGGTGGAAAGATCCAATAAGTAAGGTTCCCAAGCTTAGAGAGGCTGGTTTCTCCAACAAAGCTCCTATCTCGAGCAAGAAGAACCTTCTCCACTTTAGAGGTGAAAAACCCTAACAAAAGAACATGGAGATGAGGTGTTTATGGGTTCTAGGTGGGGTTTCACCATGGAAGGCCATGGTTCTGACTTGGAGGAAGGTGGAAGGTGGAAGGAAGACTAAACACATGAAAATAGGGAAGGAAAGGAGGATACTTACTAGTTTTGGTCAAAATCAGCAAGGAGGAGCTTAAGAAATCCTAAATAGAGAAATTTTGAACCCTAGGAGCCTTCTTCACCAAGGTAGGAACCTCCTTTTACCTTGGGATAGAACCTTCATGGAAAAATAGAGTAGGAATGATTCTCTCAGCTAGATTATATAAAGGAGAGCAAGATTTTTCAAATTGGGAGTTGGGAAGGGGTAGATATGGCTATATAAATAAAGATGTCAAGTATGAGGTGTCTATGAGACTTTCCATGTGTCATGTATAAGGGTGTCCATGGACATGAAAACCTTTATAGATAATGAAGAAGTAAAGCATGAGGTGTCAAGTTACTTTCCATGTGTCCAATGCTAAGGGTGCCTATGGACATGCAAACCTTTATGGATAAGGAAGAAGTCAAGCATGAGGTGTCCATGGAGCTTTCCATGTGTCCTTAGCCTAGGGATTTCATGGCCATGCAAGAGGACAGCTCATAGAGGCTTCTTGAATATCAAATGTCAGTTTATGGACACTTATAGGCCATCCCAACCGACCTCCAATCAAAGAAATAACCCATTGGTTGATAGCTTCTAAAGATAAGCTCATTTATTAAGAGAGTAATCCCTAAAATGCCTATGGAAAGAAACACCTTCAAACTAAGGTGCAAATAGGCGCCCTATGGTTTGAAAACTCGAGAATGGTAATGGAATATATAAAGATTATAATGCATGTGAAAATTTGTAAAGAATGCATCCCAATTGGGTAAATTGTAGAAAAGTCCAGAATGTACCTAAAAATGCATAACTTGCACAAACAACATCCAAATTGGACCAAACTTCATACACAAGTTATCTTTGATGTTTTAAATATGAGTTTTACATTATTTACATATTTTGAAGTTATATAATCACATTATTATTTAATTATGCCTTTTACTCATTTTCTCTCTCCTAAACTTATCCTAATTTTTCAAGATTGTCCTAATTAGATGAAATTTGACTTGTAGGCTAATTTTGATATGTAGATTTTGAATTTGAAGTTTGTTTCCAATTTTGAGACTTCTTTTTATGAGATATGTCATATGACCCATTAACGGCCAATTATCTAAATTATTCATCTAATTAAGTTTCTTATCTTCATATTACCACCAAAATGAGTTATGTGGCATATTTTATGTATCCATTATAAACCTAAGATTAATGTTAGAACATTAGGTTACATTATGGTGATGTATACATGCATTAGCTCATTGGGGTTATAGTAAACGTCTATTTAGGTCTAACCTTCAACCTTGTTTGGCTAAGTCCAAAATGTCAACTTCCAAGGTAGGGTCCGGGATCTAGTATGTTACAACACACCACCCCTTAAAGGAATTTCGTCCTCGAAATCAAAACTTCCACATATAAGAAAACAACTTATTCACCACACCTTAAAGGATTCATCTTATTAAGTCAAAACTATTCTTTAGGTACAAAAGGTTCAACTACACTTCCTTACATCCAACTACATAAGCATCATGCAAAAAAAAGAAACATAACTTGTAAAGACTAACTATGAACTATGGGTTAACTTGCTTTTATCCATCCTCAAACAATTCGTTACACTTGGGAGACTAGTTCAACATATTAGGTCCCTAAACATAAATCATATAGATATCTTAGGCTACCATTGCCTAAAAGCATGCTATTTTGAACAATTCATATCAACTCAGTCCAAACCAGTATCATATGGATTCAAGAGTCCTCGTAAACCAAGCTAGTGGCACGGAGGAAAATATTGCTAGCCCCCAAACCCTGATCCTTTCCAGACACCTTTGCTTTCAATTTCATGTCCTTGTAGCTACCTAAAGGCCAAGATAAACAACCCTCAAGTTACTATGGTTACTTATGCATGTTTTACTTATAAGTATTTTAAGGACCTATTCATCATTATTCTAATGTGAAACCATATGATCCTAAATCAACCCTTCATCATCTATTGATCAACTCTAGGGCAAACATGTCACTTAAAGGTAAGGCAAGTATTCTAACTAGGGAGACAAAATTGAAATAGTCAGATTCTGACTATTATGGGCTCTGATACCATGTTGTAAGGAGGCGGGATCACCCCCTTACTAAAAAAATTTGAAGAATAAAACATCCATTCCAAACACACTCAAAGGTATGCTGGAATAGGTGCAAAATTATCAAACTTCAATAAATGGTATTCAAAACAACCAAAGTGTAGTAGTGGAATAAAAATAATGACTATATTCAATTTTCACAAAAGATTATAAAAGTACATCATAATATCCCGCAAGGGTTTACATGTATGATACAACATGTATGAGATTCCTTTCCATCCCAAAAGAGCAGGAAATATCACATCTGCTCGACAGGAAATAACACATATGTCATAAAAACCAATGCAATTACACTACTCTAGTGCTATTGAATCACATAGCATGTTAAATGTAGAGGAAAGTAGAAAGTATAGTCAGAATATATAAACTAGTCACCACATAAGTGACCAACATATACATCCACCTCATAAGTGGGCAAAAGACATCACATGCCATATTTTAGAGTTTCATCATGAACAAAGAATAAGATAAGAGTTTAAAAGAATATCCATGATCACATGATAAATATCAAATAAGGTAGTTCACATGAACCATGCTTTTCAAAAGAAAAGACATTGTGTATAGGATAATATCCATAGGATAAAGAGAATGAATAAGCATAAGTGAATTGCTCAACATAGAAGAATAGGGGATACATCAGACCTCAACTTCAGAGTCTAAACAGTCAAAGTCAGTCCTAGATCCAAGCCTAGGACTCCAAAGAACCTCTAGGGAAGGTGTACAGGTCCAATAAGTAAAGTTCCCAAGCTTAGAGAGGCTGATTTCTCCAACAAATCTCCTATCTTGAGCAAGAAGCACCTTCTCCACTTTAGAGGTGAAAAACCCTAACAAAAGAACATGGAGATGAGGTGTTTATGGGTTCTAGGTGGGGTTTCACCATGGAAGGCCATGGTTACGACCTGGAGGAAGGTGGAAGGAAGACTAACAACATGAAAATAGGGAAGGAAAGGAGGATACTTACTAGTTTTGGTCAAAATCACCAAGGATGAGCTAAAGAAACCCTAAATAGAGAAATTTGGAACCCTAGGAGCCTTCTTCACCAAGGTAGGCACCTCCTTTTACCTTGGGACAACACCTTTGTAGAAAAACAGAGTAGGAATGATGCACTAAGGTAGAGGAAACAAAGGAGAGCAAGAGTTTTCAAATTGGGAGTTGGGAAGGGGTAGATATGGCTATATAAAGAAAGAGGTCAAGTATGAGGTGTCTATGAGACTTTCCATGTGTCATGTATAAGGGTGTACATGGACATGCAAGCCTTTATGGATAAGGAATAATTCAAGCACAAGGTGTCAAGTTACTTTCCATGTGTCCAATGCTAAGGGTGCCTATGGACATGCAAACCTTTATGGATAAGGAAGAAGTCAAGCATGAGGTGTCAATGGAGCTTTCCATGTGTCCTTAGCCTAGGGATTTCATGTCCATGCAAGAGGACAACTCATAGAGGCTTCTTGAATATCAAATGTCAGTTTATGGACACTTATATTCCATCCCAACTGACTCCAATCAAAGAAATAACCCCATTGGTTGATAGCTTCTAAAGATAAGCTCATTTATATAGAGAGTAATCCCTAAAATGCCCTTGGAAAGAAACACCTTCAAACCAAGGTGAAACTAGGTGCCCTATGGTTCAAAAACTTGAGAATGGTAAGGGAATATATAAGTATTATAATTCTTGTGACAATTTGCAAAGAAAACCTCCCAATTGGGTAAATTGTAGAAAAGTCCAAAATGTACCTAAAATTGCATAACTTGCACAAACAACATCCAAATTGGACCAAACTTCATCCACATGTTATTTTTGATGTGTTGAATATGAATTTTCCATTATGTCCTTATTTTGAAGTTATATATTTACATTATTCATTACTTATGCCTTTTACTCATTTTCTCTCTCCTAAACTTATCCTAATATTTCAAGGTTGTCCAAATTAGATGAAAGTTGACATGTAGGCTAATTTTGATATGTAGATTTCGAATTTAAAGTTTGTTTCCACTTTTCAGACTTCTTTTTATGAGATATGCCATATGGCCCACTGACGACCAATTATCTAAATTATTCATCCAATTAAGTTTTTTTTATCTTCATATTACCATCAAAATGAGTTATGTGGCATATTTTATGCATCCATTATAAACCTAAGATTAATGTTAAAACATTAGGTTACATTAAGGTGATCTATACATGCATTAGCTCATTGGGTTTATACTAAACATATATTTAGGTCTAACCTTCAACCTTGTTTGGCTAAGTCCAAAATGTCAACTTCTAAGGTAGGGTCTGAGATCTAGTATGTTACAACCCTAGATTGGTTCATTATTTAAGAATATTAAGAGGGTCCTAAGTTACTGGTTCCAAGACTGATTTACCACTAATATCCAAATTCTTAATTTTAATCACTATAATTTATCATCAATTATTGATAAGAAAATAAAGAGGGAATGAAAGCCTAAAAATCCTATCTCTATAACATTGGAATAAGGAAATAAAAACTAAATAAAAAACAGGGGAAAGCTCATGACTCCAAAACTTATTTTTTTTATAATTTATGCAGCTTCTAGTAAAAAGTTATGAATTTTACAAGATTTATAACATATACAAATTTAATGGTGAAATTGATATTCAAATTAACTAAATACCCTCCTATTATAATTCCAAAACTTAGCTCATGAGAGGGCAACCTTGTCACAAACATATCAGATCAAGTGTGCATCAAAATGAAATGACATGACAAACAAACATGAATAACCATGCTAGTAAAATCATATAAGAAGGAAATCAAGGGGAAAGTTGTAAATTTGTGCGAAGGGTTCTTCTACCCTGAACTCACACCATGGTCGTTCGACCGACATGTAGCATGTTGCAACTCAATTGGGGAAATCTAGAGGGAGGCAATAAATTTTGATTTCAACAAGAAAACAGGAATAATGGGCATCGAAGATGGTGACCCCAAAAATAATTTGACCGTGGTGGCACATGCACTTGAGACCAGACTATCATAGGGGTTTGCTTACATGGGGTGCCATAGAAACTAGGGTAGGGTTATATACTTATATGGTTTGGTCTTAGGGATTCAACCCATAGGAGCTTTGAGAAGATGTAGGAGTGAATTAAGAGAAACTCCAATACATGAAATATGGATCAAGTAATATACCATTAGATACAAATTTTGATGAGGGACTTAATGGTGAAGAAATAATGTCAAACAGTTAACTGGCGAGAGATAAATTGTTGTCATATGTTACTATTACCAAAACTACTTGAACCAGTGAGGAAGTTGGGGGAGGAAGATGACCCCTCATTGTATGAATGAGTGGGCACGACCTAGGGACAAATTGTATCCATCGTAAGATGAAATTGCACCAGAAAAATACATGGAATAGAGAAGGAAAAAATGGTGTGACAACTATATTTTGTAAACACACATATTGTATTTGGAATAAAGTAAAGTGCATTTATTATCCTTTTTTAATCAAATTGGAGTAGCAAGCAATGCCAAAATAAGATGAAAATTGACAGATAGACTAAATAGACCTAATTAATCCAAATTTAAATTCAATTTTATTTTTTGGAAAATTTGAAAACATGGAAGTCACGACTTAAGGAAAAAGTAAAATTTGGCATAATATTTAATTCCTTTACTATTTAACGTTAAAATTTTGATTATAATTCTACCTACCGCATACATATCTCTAGGAAAAATCTAGAAAGGTAATTTTAAACTTAAATTCATAAACATGGCACAATTGCATACTTAGTCCCAAAATAGAATATTATCCATATTTCTTGTATTAAAGTCTTAACTAGATTACTCATAGATAAAAACCTTATGATTTTACATTCTTAACATCCTAGTACCATCTAAGTCAGGAAAAGAGTTCCACAATGTGGTATCACATGGAAAAGGGGAAATTTTGAATATGTAACTAAGTTTGCATAGGTTACAACATTCCACCTCTTCGAGAGGATTTCATCCCCAAAATCCAAATGGACTAATTATGCATTTTTAGGACATTATTACATTATTTAAGATGACCTATATTGTGATGATAATTTTATTGGTTAGATTTATGCAACATTTACTCAAGGTTGCCAAATTTGTTTACTCATGATGGTCCATTTACCCAAGTCTATTAAGGTACCCTAATTATATCTAGATGTCTTGTTGAGATATATCTTAAGAGTTAGCCAATGTGTTAATGTCCATACATCCTTGGCTGGATTTCTACACTTAAATACTAAAGTGTTTGGGACTCCACCCCTTAAAGGATTATTCTAGAACCTAACCGGTCATTCTATATGGATAGCATGAGGTATGACAACTATGTCCCAAATACGTACTTGTCATAATTCTATTCTAGGTCTAGGGTATAAAGCTAACCAAAATGACCAGAGACTCTATCTTAAAAGAGTTCTTATTTACTTGAAAATTCATATGATGGTGACTTGGTTTTTGAAAACATCCACAAAATCCAAAACTTTTCTTTTGTATTCAGAATAGAAAAATGTATTGTCGTTGTAAAATCTTTGATGGAAATCTAAAAGTTGGCACCAAAATCAATACAAAAACAAGTCACTAACCATAACCTCTCAACTAACTATATTAGTTTGGTCAGGGGCAAGGAGGTGTTCAAAACCTACCAGTGTCCAATATTCTCCATAAACATACTTTTGACTCAGCAAAAAAATATTCTCTTCTTAAAACCTTTCAGATATGTACTACCATATACTAATCTTCATGTGATCCATATATATTTTTCTTTTCTTCTATATCCCAAACTGAATAGTCATAAACTTGTTTGAAATAAAGGTAATAGCATAGGAAAAGGGCTTAGGTGCATGTTACCTTCACTTGATGCATGAACATCTTCAATACTCATAGTATCCAGAGTAAAAATAGGTCCTACATGTCTCTCAACAGAGGTTCTTCCACAATTGTTGGGATGGTTCTTTGGAGGTCGCGGTGGATGGCTTGGTGGTTGTTGTTATTGTAGGGAAATAACAACACAAATATGACAATAGAAAAAAAATTAATTGTTGTATTCCCAGAACAACAAGATCGCGTCAACAACTATGTAATGTGAAGGATGGTTTAACGAGTTCTTACCTAGTCCTGGAACAAGTCCAATGATTATAAACCATTGCAATAGACATGCACTCCTAGTTGTTCTAGGACTCATTTGTTGCAACTCATGGTTGCACTTAGGCGATGTATGTGCCGCTCTTGGTCTTCACCACAGACATCATACTTGAACAACGTTTGCATCAGCTCCTACACGAACTATAGGCTCACATTGACTTCCTAGAGACAGGCAAAGGCCAACTCAACTCTAGAGGTCCACATGGACCACCTATAACTCTTGTGGTTCTACTAAAATAGACAGGAAGGAGTTGTCCCTCCCGTTGGTGTACTAGTCACCAACTTGTTCTTTCACAATTATTTATCCCTTACTATCCCTCCCTTTAGCAGGTAGGACTTGCTCGGGCTCTCTATTGGTTACCAAAACTAGAGAGGACAACAATTGTTAGAGGCAATTGAGTTGTGTCTCTAGAAGCCCCCAATACCCCTCTATTTATAGGAATGGTTAGGGTTTGGGTTCCGAGTCTGCGTGGGAGTGGAAAGGACTGGAAGAACATGAATTATTGCAACCTACAAGTGCCAAATTGATCAGTTCACAATCAAGCCATTTGGTTCACACCGTGAACCGATCATTTCTCCATGTTTCCCAGTTGCAAATGAATGGTAATTCATTTCCAATTAATGTCCAACATTGATTCCTTGTACCAATCAAATTGAACACGTGAAATGATCAAATATTCTCACAAATTGGGAAAATCACCTGTAGCTTCGGTTGGCCTGACTGAGCCTATCAGTTCACTAGGTGAACTGTTCATCTCGTCAACTTGAGCTGATCGATTCACCAGTGAGCTTATCAGTTGGTGTCCTGATTCATGCAAAATTCAGCCAATTCAATTTTCAATCAAGATGACACTCCAACCAGATAGTTCAACACTTGAACTTGATGATTCTGAGTCAATTCAATTAATCGATTGTTTAATTGAATACCTAAACATCTTTAGTAATCAACTTAAGCATCATTCATGATTAAACTCCTCTTCTAAGAGAATTCCTATCTGTGTGACCCTATAGGTCCCATATCACATTGGTAGTGGATGTACATAACTAGCTTATGATATCACAAGCAAAAAGCGGTGCCTAGTCACACATAAATGCTACCCAAGTGAATGGAAAGTTGGAGAACAACTTCAACCTACAATAAGTGTAAGGTATTAGAGTTATTTTATAATTCCTTTATCTCTGATATCCATAATGAACTCAAGGCATGGAAATGTCATCCTCGTAGTGTTCCATCCATGTTCCTTAAACCAAGAGTAGACTGTCTGATATATATGCATACTCAATATTATATATTGATTCACATGTGTATGCACATGCATTTCTCAGTCTCACTTATCAAGTGGATAGGATATCAAACTCCAATAGGAGGGAAAAATCCCATCTACATCACTTACAACATCCCCCATGTGTCACAACTACCCAATCATCACCTTTACGACAATCCTTATTCAGGGTTACTTTGGATGATTCCAAAGTATACCGAACAACATGTGATGAGTGTAGTGACTTCAAGTCTAAGAACCACAATTACCACCTTCACTATGAGAGATGAATATGACCACGTAGTATGGTTTCTATGTGTCACTCTCAAGGTGGATCTATCTAATACATTGTTCTCTAACAAGTATCTATGTGATTATTTCGATATACTATATCATGACTGATGAGATTGTGTCATCAACCATCACACACTCTAGTCATAAGTGTTATTGTTGTCTATCTACCTTCCACAGTAACATTTGACTAGGGACATAACAAGAATGTACATACTCTTAACATCTGAATGATCTCATTATTCAAGTCACATACTTGAAGACATACATCATTGAGTAATTTTCATTGCATAGACATTCATTATGTTTCCTCATTATCTCATAACTGAGTGAAATAGTATGAATTGGAAGCTTTCCTTTATTACTAATCAAATTCTTTATGTAATATGCCATCACAATCATCATATGATTGACTCTTTGGGCATACTATTCTAACTATTATGGAACAGGTGGACGAACAGGGGCTGGTCCTCTATAAAGTTGTGGGCATTATAGTATAATAGGCCCAACTAATCCACAATAATGATAGATAAACTATTTACCATTTCTCTTGATATTGGATTCTCCCAAGTTGCATCATCCAGGGGGTGGTGATAATGATAGATGAACCACCACGTGTACCTCTACTCATCACCTAGATGTTTTCTCTTCTTGTTGTTGTTACTATTCACTGAAGCTTGATATCCTGGATAAGACTCAACAAATAAAGATTTATTTAATCATCCGTTGGAAGGTAAGAGGAAGTTGTGGGAGAAGAGAATGACCCATGTGGTAGTTGGGTCCTTCCACAAATATAGTAGCACTACAATTATACTTAAACCAGTAGTGTAGCGCTCGAGTAATAGGAATTTTTGTACCTATGATGTAACAGACAGTGAACATTGCTTCGAGATATAGAAATTTTCTTCTTTCTTTCTAAGGGTGGCAGTACAAATGTACTTCTCAAGGAATAGTACCAAGAATTCTTCCCAATACAAGTGGACGTGTCACAAGTTAAAGCTATCCCATTCCACCAGACACATTTTGGTCCATATAGTACATAAGTGAAAAAATAGACCTTCTGGTTAGGAGGACATGCCATATGCTAAAAAGTCCATTCTAAGTCTATAATCAAGTCATTGGCCTTATCAACCATCTCTAGTTCCCCTTCACCCCAGAAGTAGGGTGGTTGCATCTTCATGAAGTTAGTTAGAAAATACTCCTTTGACTTATCAGAAATAGGAGAGGTGTTTATCATTCCCATCATAGTCGTGGTGAGAAAGTATCACATCAAGACTAACTCATGGTCGCGGCAGATGCTAGTCAAGATAGTAGCGGTTTGAAAGACAACACTCTATGTCCGAGGGGTGACCTAAGAGCTCGGGTTGTCTCTTATAGGGGGATCCACCAACATGGCAGACTGAGGGCTGAAATTTGTGTCATCAAATGGGCAGGTTCTCCTAAAACATAGGTATAATTTATAAGAGAAAACATTCTAAGGATGATTTTGAGATAGTCAGATTATTGATAAAAAAAATGCTTTGATACCTCCTTGTAAGGAGTGCGACCCAATAAGGGATCCACTTCTAACTTAATTTAAGAAAATAATTGCATAAAACCCCATTCATTAACAACTACATAAAAATATCATTCAAATAGAAGGGGTGCACAATTTTCTCTCTCAAATAGATTGGTAAAAGAAAAATAGTTTTGTATTAGAAGAAAAGTAAATATAAAATTTACAAAATTCTTGTCCATGTTTGACATTGGGGCCACCAAGGGAAACTAACGAGATATGAAATCTAAACTAGTAGGATCTATTCTGGTTAGCAACCTGCCCATATCAGAAGACATCCTAAAGCTACGTTTGAGAAATGCCTCCTACTTCTTGGATCCTCAAGCTATGCAACCTCTAGGTGGGTTGAGAGAAACACCCAGAAGAGGAAAACACACAAAAGAGAGGATGCCAATGTAAAATTGAGTATGTGTTGAGTAATAATTGGGCCATAATTAAGAAAAAAGAAGATTCGGTTAAAGAGATGTCAATAATGAGATACCCAAAGAATATTAAACTCTAGTACGAGGGACAAATTCCATCTAGATCACTCATATTCAGTCCCCATGTGTCACAGCTACCCAATTATCACCTTTATGGCAATCCTTATTCAATGTTACATTGGATGATGTCAAAGTATACCGAACAACATGTGATGAGTGTAGTGACTTCAGGCCTAAGAACCACAATCACCACCTTCATTATGACAGATGACTATGACCACCTAGTATGGTTTCCATGTGTCACTCTCAAGGTGGGTCCATTCGATACACTATTCTTTAACAAGTATCTATGTGCTTTGTTTGATATACCATGTCACGACTGAAGATATTCTATCATCAACCAACACACACTCATGTCTTAAGTGTTATTATTTTCTATCTACCTTCCACAGTAACATTCGACTAGGGACATAATAAGAATTTACATACTCTTAACATCTATATGATCTCATTGTTCAAGTCACGTAACTGAAGACATATGTCATTGAGTAATTGTCATTCTATAGAAATTCATTATGTTTCCTCATTATCTCATAACTGAGTGATTGTATGAATTGGAAGCTTTCCTTTATTATTAATCAAATCCTTTATGTAATATGCCATCACAATCATCATATGATTGGCTCTCTGGGCATACTATTCCAATAGAATCCACTTACACTTAGAGCCAATCACCAACAAATCATATTCTTACTGATCTAAACATGTCCATCATGTTTTTTCTGTGAAATTTCTAATCCATTGGGTTATCAACATTTTGCTTTTAGTCTGTACATTGCATGTTCCTCGTCTCTTTACTATATGATTTCTTGAAATTGTCATAATATGGTATCTGGTATACCATGCCTAACCAATTGCTCCATTGTTTTCACAGTATCTCTATTGTGTCATCAATGGTCAGAACATCTTTAAGTTCATCCATATGAACTTCTAGATCCATATAGTATCCACTCTGGTGTTCACAACACAAGGATACTCGACTTCTATTGTAAAATTAAATTAATGGTCTGTAGTTCGGAACCCTTCCAACTCACAACCTTTTCTCAAAATCAAACACATTTATTTTGCCATCACTTTTTGTCATTTCATTAGCTTGCATCAGTGTAACCCTTACACTAAAATCTTCCTTGTTACTATAATCTAGCAACTTATCCTTTAGTGCTTCACAAGTACTATTGGATATATTTAATGACATTCCAATGACCCTCATTGGACATTCATACCATCTTGTCATGTCCAGTACATTCAAGACTTATGGGATGAGTACATTTATATAGCATACATGATAGATCCATCATATGACATCTTACTCATGTCTTTCCATTCTTCATAAGAACTGGAACATAGGGTTCATGAGAGACTAATCCCAAATTTTCTCTCACTGAATCCTTTATGCTGAACTCCTTTCAGCATTTAGCTATTGTATGTGATCATTCTTGGGTTATGAAACTTTAAAGAACTATCTCTATAGATCTTGATCCCTACCACATAGGATGTTTCACCTAATCCTTCATTGTTGAAGGTGTTTCCATGCCAGGTCTCAATAATAACAATGTTGAGATATTATTCCCCATAAATATGTGGAATATACATATATGTGCTCCCACTTAATCTTTTGTAATCGCAGATTTCATCTTTTATCTTGATTCAAGTCAAACTCTTTGACTGTCTTGTTAAGACAAAGATTCCATCTCTAAGATGTTTGTTTCAATATCTAGATTGAACTTTGTATCTTATAGACTTTATTTGCATTAATGAAGTTATAAACCTTTAGTTGTGTCACGTACACATCCTCTCAAATATTCCTTTTAAGGAATCTGATTTAAGCTTCATATGCCTAATCTCATAGTCTATTCTAGTTACAACAAAAAGCATGACAATTGGAAAAAAAGATTGCATTTGTATTCAACTGATTTGAAAAACCTTGTAACCAATTTGTCTTTTAGGTTATCTATGTTGGTCCTCCTAATGAAAACCCAACTTCACCCTTTGGGTTTTACCCCTTTAGGTGGTACTAGCAAGGTCATACCTTGTTAGTCTACATTGATTATTCAGTGGGCTTAAGCTATTACTCAAAATTTGGTTCTCAATAGTTTCTAGTTGAATTGTTGGCTCATCATCTTATGACCAACCTATCTAAGATTTGGATTCACAATCTTTCAATATTACATGATTTCTACTAGAACTATGAGGTTCTTTGTTACATAAGGAACTTGAGATTCCACAACAATTTGTGATTCCCAATTGTTCTTATTGTACCTTCTTGTTGACCTCAAACCTTTTGAGTTCTACTTTTACTCCCACTGATTACTTTGGAACTCAGTTATCCTAGTAACAAAATTCTCCTTTTGTTGGATTGGGATTAACAATAGTGTTAAAAAATTATGGTCTGTGGATTAGATTTTCAAGATTTTTTTTCTTTATATATGTTTCATATTTAAGACATATCGGGACATTCCCATATCATATCTCATATGATGGCTTTTAAACCATTTTAGACGGCACTTAGTTTAAGTATAAGGCATGTATCTTTGAGGAGATTAGAAGATTAGATTAAATGATAACTTCATCATGACCCATCATGATGTAATTCTTTCTTTCTGACACATCATCATGTTCAGGTGGGTTTGACTTGTGATACACTATACAGTCCTTTGTATACGGTTCTCACACTATTGATGTAAAGTATTTCAACATCTGATCATATCAAAGCTTCTTAATATTGTTATCAAAGTTATACTTCATTTGTGATCTCCTTGAACACTTCCAGAGATTCATGTTTGTATTTCAACAAATACAAATTCCATATCAACTGAGATTATCAGTCAATATAATGAAGTACTATCTTTGGCATTTATTCTATATGATCTTCATACATCAACATGTACAAGGCCTAATAGAATGTTTTCTCTCTCCACTACACCTAGTCAGAGGTGGTTTGTCATGTTGCTCATAAATAAGATGTCATCGCCGTTGTGAAGAATGGTGGAATTGTGGAACAGGGATCACATGAAGCACTCATTGGCATTGCTGGTGGTGCATATGCATCGCTGGTGGATCTTCATGCAAATTCATGACGAGCTATTCCAAAGGGAATCATACTGTTCATAGATAGATGTCAAAGACCTCTGCAACTCGGATGAAATTTTTAGAATATGAAAAGTTTTGGTATGGTACATGTGCTTCCAGTTTTTGTGCCATTCTAAGATATATGTTTGAACAGAGATTTAGAACTCGGCTGAAATTTTTAGAATATGAAAAGTTTTGGTATGGTACACGTGCTTCCAGTTTTTGTGCCATTCTAAGATATATGTTTGAACAGAGATATATAAAGTCTCTTTGCGCAAAAAAAACCCAAAAGAGTCTAGATAAACATCAATATGCATTTGTCATATATGTGTTATAGATGACAACGCTAAATATTGTTTGAATTATATATTATAATATTTAGTTTTACGTTATTAGCATTCATCTATAGATCTTCTATGTAAAGATCATTAAATGTTTGGGGCATTGCCATACAAGATCACATCTTTGAAATACAAACATAACAATTCTTTATTTATAATCAACCTTGTCATACAAGATGCATAAAGTAAATGTTTCTATTATTGTCATAGTGAAATAGTAGTTCAACTAAATCTATTACATGCCCATTGGGCTAAGATAAATTTTAAATGTAGACTAAGGCTGCAAAACTCTTGCTCCATATAGTCCATCTTTGTCTTTCATAAAGGCTTTACTTCTTGTCAGATGTTGCACATCATGTATGTCAGATCTCTATCTAGTATCACAGACCAAGATGAAGAAGTAATCAAATTTATCTTATAACATTTATACCTAAAGTAGATGCTTCTTCTCCTTCCTTATTCTTCTTTAGTTCCTCCAGAAAGAGAGGACAATTTCTTTTCCAATGTCCAAATTGGTGACAATCGCCTCTTTTCTTTACTCCTCCCATTGCCTTGAGATCTAAAGACTTGGGATTCTAGCTAGATTTAGAACTCTTCTTAGCTTTTCCTTTGCCTTTAGACTTTCCCTTTGTCTTGCCGATTATCATCACATACTTGGACTTGTCTTTCTTCATTTGTGCCTTAGCTATTCTCAACATGCCTAATAACTCTATCAATGGCTTGTCAATGCCATTCATGTTGTAGTTCATGACAAACTGACTATATAATTCTAGCAGAGACAGAAAAATCACATCAATGGCCAACTCTTGACCCAAGGGGAATCCCAGTCTATCTAGGTTCGTCACATACCCAATGAACTTAAGTGCATGGGCACCTACTGGATCCCATTCTGCCATGTTACATTTGAACAATGCCTTGGAGACATTAAATCTCTCTCGTCTTATCTGATCTTGGAAGATGTGTGACTATCTCAACAACATCCATGTTCCCAAGTTGCCTCTACAACTCATAGTTCATGGAGAATAGCATCAGAAACTTGACATCCACGTCATCTTTAGTATGCTTCTTGTAAGCATCCCTATCGGCCTTAGGTGCATTGGGAAGAGGTTCATCTGGCTCTGGTGTCTCCAGAACATTGATCTTGTGCTCTGTGTGAGAATGATTCTCAACATCTTGAACTAGTCGTAGGAGTTGTTCCATTTAACTTGTCCTTCTCAAGGACTGATCACATAGAAAAGCAATTGTTGTTTGTTGCCATTTGATTCTATAAGGGAATTTACAATTTTGTCAAAACCCATTTTTGATTTGATTTTATTAAAATTGATGATATTAATTAGGCCTTTGATTAACTATCTCTCTCATTATTTTGATCAAATTGGAAACCCTCAATCATCAATTTAGGAGATTGCAGCAAACACAACTCCTAATGAGCCAAGACCCAAAATAATTCAATTATTACCCTGCCAATGCCAGCGTTCATAGTCAATCATTAATGTAGGCAACGTTTGCCAATTTCATCTTATGCAACCTTTGGATAGAGAACATGTAGAACTCTTTGCCATAATTATTTGTATGTTTCTGGTTCTTAATCTCATAAGACCACAAAGTTAAACCTGGCCCAAAATCCGACACAAAAATAATGAACCCCGATTGGCAGGCCCACATTATTACCATCACACTTCCATGAGACAGATATCACACCATCCTTGGGAAGCCCATGCTTAGTCAATCAAGCTGTTCATGTGTGCTGCTAATGGAAAACATCTTAGACTTAATATGTTTGATTGAGGGATTTTACATATCATATATATATATATATCTATGTATATATATATTTCCATATACATATCTAATCACCACATATATATACATATATATATAAATATAAATTATATATATATATATATATATATATATATATATATATATATATATATATATATATATATATATATAGTACATATCATATACATGCTGTATCCCACAACATCAACATGCACTAAAAACATTAGCAATGTTTATGGTGATATATACTATAATTTCTTGGGGCTACAAAGAATTACTACCACCTACGTCAACATCACATCACATGCATGGACCTACTATTAGTTTAGATCTGTTCTTACCAATCTGGGTTGATCAGTTCAACATTTGAACCGGTCATCTCACCTCTTAGTCTGTCGGTTGGTCACGTCTCATGTGGTTCACCCTTTTTGGTCCTCTAGCTAGTCGAATTGTCACATGAAAGGGTCAACTCACCTGAAGCTAATTGTCATCTTCATTGTTTCTAGAAAAGAATCTATCATACTATTACATGATTATAGGGAAACCTCGAGTTACATTTGAGGAGAGAAATAGTAGGAAAGAATAATACTTTTACATTAGGAAGAAGAAGGTAGAGGCGTGTATGCAAACTAAGATAAAATAAAACCAAACCATCCAACCACACACATATATTTGGGTTATTGGCCATAACCATGCTACACATCCACCATTAAAACTCGCTTTTATGGAAACACGTGTAAATTGCATATATATTATATCATATATATATATTATATATATATATATTATATTATATTATATATATATATATATATAGTCAGGCTAGTGTACACTCGAGTGTACCGGAGGCACCGTACACCTCAGTAATTTTTGAAGATGAAGTAAATTTTAGAAAAATCGAAACTGTTGATCTTCTTAATTATCATAAGAACATACTATATAATAAATTTTAGCTCATTTGGACACTTATAGGTCGTGCATCTAAAGGAGGCAAAAATCATGTATTTCGGATTAGTTTTGTGCGTCGATTTTTTTGTCCTTGGATGAGTGACTTACACTCATCCAAATGAGTTCAAATTTTGTATGTGACCTATTATTATCGTAACTATGAAGATCAATGGATTAGATTTTGGAAAAACATGGTTTAGATAGGAAAACACCATTGGGGTGTACAACATGATATGTACACTTGAGTGTATTCTCACCTGACTCTCTCTCTCTCTATATATATATATATATGTATATATATATATATATATAAGTTTAGGATTATATGTGGTCATTGATCATATATATATATAATGCAGTTTAAGTATTCACATCATATGTGGTAAATAAACTACAACAAACCAAAAAATCCAATCATATCGATTATCCCAAAACATAGTTAATTGATGTGGCTCTGATACTCTATAGGAAATAAAGACACATATATGGCAGTGGAAAAAAATTATTGTTGTATTCTCATATCAGCAAGATTACCTCAACAACTATGTAATGGGAAGGACAGTTTAACGAGTTCATACCTAGTCTTGGAGAAAGTATAGCAACTACAACTCGTTATAGTAGTCGTGCACTCCTAGTTACAGTGGGACTCGTCTGCTGCAACTCCTGGTTGCACTTGGATGATGTATGTGCAACTCTTGGTCTTCAACACAGACAACAGACTTGAACAACATCTATAGCAACTCCTGCACAGACTTCAGACTCATGTTGTCCTCCTAGCAATGATAAAAGGTCACCTCACTTCTAGATAATTCCACACAGATCACCTAGGACTCCTAGCATTCTACTAGAACAAATAGGAAGGAGTTGTCCCTCATGTTGGTGTACTAATCACCAACTTGCTCTCCCATAATTGTTTCTCCCTTGCTATCCCACCCTTTAGAGGGCATGACTTTCTTGGGATCTCTATTGGTTACCACAACCAGACAGGACAATATTTGTCTGAGGCAATTGAGTTGTGTCTCTAGGAAGACCCCCATATCCCTCTATTTATAGGAGGGATTAGGGTTTGGATTCTCAGTCTGTGTGGGAGTGGAAATGATTGGAAGATCACAAAGTATTGCAACATGTGAGTACTGAACCAGTCAGTTCACATGTGAGCCGATCGGTTTGCATTGTGAATTGGTCGTTTCACCATGTTTACCAATCACACTGAATTGTAAATTCATTTATAATTACTGTCCAACATTAATTCCTTGTATGAATCAAATTGAACAAGTGAAACGATAAACTATCCTCACAAATCGGGAAAATCACCAGAAGATTTGGTTGGCCTGACTGAGCCGATTGGTTCAGTAGGTGAACTAATCGTCCACCAACCTGAGCTGATCGGCTCACCCATTGAGTCGATCGGTTGGTGTCCTGATTCATGTAGAACTCAACCAATTCAATTTCCAATCAACTTGACACTCCAACTAGTCAGTTCAACACTTGAACTTGATGATTCTGAGTCAAGTCAGTTAATTAGTTGTTTAATAGAATACCTAAACATCTTTATAATCAACTTAAACATCATTCATGATTAAACTCATCTTCTAAGAAAATTCCCATGTGCGTGACCCTATAGGTCTCATATCACGTTGGCAGTAAATGTCCATACCTAGCTTATGACATCATAACAAAAGAGAGGTGCCTAGTCGTACATCAGTGCTAGCCAAGTGAATCAAAAGTTGGAGAACAACTTAAACCTACAATCTATGTAAGATGTTATAGTGATTGTATAATTCCTTTATCTCTGATATCCAGAATGAACTCGAGGCATGAAAATGTCATCCTCTTAGTGTTCAATCCATGTTCCTTGAACCAATAGTAGAATATCTAAGATATATATCCTCAATATCATATATTTATTCACATGTGCATGTGCATGCATTTCTCAGTCTCGCTTATCAAGTGGCTAGCATATCAAACTCCAATAGGAGGGACAAATCCCATCTACATCACTCATAGTCAGTCCCCATGTGTCACAGCTACCCAAACATCACCTTTATGGTAATTGTTATTGAAGGTTACATTGGATTATGTCAAAATATATCAAACGACATGTGATGGGTGTAGTGACTTCAGGTCTAAGAACCAAAATCACCACCTTCACTATGATAGATGACTATGACCACCTAGTATGGTTTGTGTGTGTCACTCTTAAGGTGGGTGTGCAATATACTTTCACATCAACATAAACACAAAGATAGACTAGCATATACTAAAAAGCAAGATAGGAATCCATGTAAAGCATAACAATGCCAGGAGGACTAAAATCTCAGTTCCAAACAAAATATAAGAGTGAAGGATGACTAAAACCTTAGTGCATTGGCAGGATGACTAAAAATTTAGTGCCTAAATTAATATATTGTAGGAGAACTATAACCTCAGTGCAGTGGCAAGAGGACTAAAACCTCAGTGCCTCAAACAAACGAGGTGTAACTACTTCTAGTAATTACTAATCAACCACACATGCAAATATGGTAGGGAATATAAAGTATATTCATACTCAAGTAAGTGATAGGAAAATCAAATTATCACCAAATGATGTCATATGACCCATTCAATAGTAACGTTAGGTCAAAAGATCATGAATAATTTATTTTCAAACCATGAGTAAGAAATCAGTTTGATATACACAAAGATGAGTACTTTCCAAGAGATGATAATGATATTATAAGAAAAATATTAATCAGTCTACACCTCATTTAGGAAAGGGACACTTAGTCATATTAATGTCCAATTTTAATAGTTTTGATGCACATACCTTGACATGGGATGTTTATATTAGAACAATATACTACCCTCAAAAGTCTACAATCTCCTCAGTGGTACATAACATGTTTACATAAATTGAGGTTCACCCATGTATTATATAATTAAAGCCCAAAAATCCTTTGATAAAACCCTAAATAAATTCATGATTTAAGGACAACAATTGGGTCCTAAGTTACTAGTTCCAAGACTGATTCACCATTAATATCTAAATTCTAAATTTTGTTCATTATAATTTCTCATCAATTTTTAATAAGAGAATAAGAGATAATGAAAGCCTAAAAATCCGATGTTTACAACATTGGGACAAGGAAATGAAAACCAAATCAATAAATAGGGAAAATATCATGACTCTAAAACATACTCTTTTATATTTTTTGGAGCTTCTGATAAAAAGTTGTGAATTTTACAAGATTTATATCATTTAAAAAGTAATGGTGAAATTGATATTCAAATTACCTAAATACCCTCATATTATCATTCTAGAACTTAGATCATGATGCAATAACATTGTCACAGACATATCAGATCAAATGTGCATCAAAATGAAATGATGCGGCAGAAAGACAGGAATAACCATTCTAGTAAAATTGTATCAGAAGGAAATCGATTGCAAGAGTTGTAAATTTGTGTGAAGGCTTCTTCCCTGAACTCATGCCATGGATGTTTGGCTGGCATGTAGCAAGTTGCAACCCAATTGGGGGAATCCAAAAGGAGTCGGCAATTTTTATTTTGATAAGAAAACATGAAGAAGGGATGCCAAAGATGCTTCCCCAGATGTAATTCTACCATCATGAAGGGACGCGCCAGAGGCAATGGTGGAAGTCCCAGGCTGGAGTACTGAGTTGGAGTTGGCACAAAAGGCACTCAAAGCCAAGTTTTACATAAGGATTCAGTTGCATGGGTTCCATGAAAACTAGGGTATGACTCTCTAGTTATAGGGCCCAGTCTTAGGGCTTCAACCCATAGGAGCTTCAAGAAGCTCTAGGAGTAAACTGGGCGAATCTCCAATACTAAGAAACATGGACTGAGTAATATACCATTAGATATTGATTTTGATGAAAAACTTAAACGGAGAAGAAATTGTGTCAAATAGTTCACAAAGAGAGAGAGAGATTTCATTTGTGGAAGTTACTACTATTAGCATTATTTGAACTAGCAAGGAAGTCGTGGGAGGAATATGACCCCCAACCGTCCGAACCAGTGGGCACGACCCAAGGACAAATTGTGGACGTCGACAAAATGAAACCACATGGATAAAAAGACAGAAAAGAAAAGAAAAAAAACTTGACATCTATATTTTAGAAGCCCTACACATGTTGGATTTGGAATAAAGTGAAGTGCATTTATTATACATTTTCTTTTTAAGTCAAATCGGAGTAGCAAACAATGCCCAAATAAGATGAAAATTGGCAAGTTCGCTAATTGAGACCCAAATAATCCGAATTTAAAGTCAATTTTACTTTTCAAAAACTTTTAAAACACAAAACTCATGACTTGAGGAAAAAGTATCTTTAAGCATAATAATTGATTCCTTTACTATTTAATGTTCAAAGTTTGTTTATAATTCCACCTTCCCCAAACATATCTCTGGAAAAAATCTAGAAAGATAATTTTAATCTTAAACACATCAACATGGAATAATTTCATACCTAGTCTCAAATTAGAATATATTCATATTTCTTGTATTAAAGTGTTAAATACGTTACTTATTGATCAAAACCTCATATTTTGCATTGTTAACATGCTAGTACCATCTAAGTCAGGAAAAGAGTTCCACAATGAGATGTAACATGGAAAATAGGAAATTTTGAATATGTAACTAAGTTTGGGTATGTTAAAACACTTCACCTCTTAGAGCAGATTTCACCCTAGAAATCCAAACAACCTAATTATGAGTTTGTAGGGCATTATTACATTTATTAAGGTTATCTATATTGTGATGATAGTTTCATCAGTTATATTGATGCAACATTTACTAAAGGATGCATATATTTTTTCCCTTGATAGTCCACTTAGCCAAGTATATTCAGACACCCTAATTACATCCAAATGCCATTAAATTGTGATATATCTTAAGAGTTAGCCAATGTATTTTGGTCCATAGATCCTGGGCTAACACTAAAGGGTTTGGGACTCCACCCCTTAAAGGATTATTCTAGAACCTAATGACTCATTCTATTAGATAGAATAAGGTACGACAACTATGTCCCAAAATACTTACCGGTCATAATTCTATTCTAGGGCAAGGGTATCAAGCTAACCTAATAGACTAGAGACTGTATCTAAAAGATTTTTTATTTATCCAAGACTTTATATGATGGTAACTTTTTGAAAGGAAACATCTCAATATCAATAATGACAAGCCATACATCATCTACATGGTAGAAATCTCACACCAGAGTACCAAGCAAGACTCCATTTGGAAATCGACATAGCACACAAGCTAATGTTGGGAGGCAGTAGGTAAATTACATGCACGATCTCTCTTCACTTTTGTTGTCTAAAGTAGCTATCCACAAGAGATTCCTTCAAACTACACAAGCCCATGAGAACACCAGAAGTGGAGTTACCAACACCTCTAATAGAGATCACCATCACATACAAGCCTTAGACCCACCAAAAAATTAGAGAGATCGGCCAACTTCACAACATCTAGGCACCAACTACTACTCGCTACAACACAAAAACTAGAAGCAAATATAAAAGCTAGAAGAAAACCGAACGAGAACCTACCTACAGACAGAGGAAACTCATATAGACAAAAAAGAAAACACATAGAAGGCACCCCCAGGGAACGGTTGAACTGAAGACCACCCCCCCAGAAGAGAAAGCACAAATGAAAGAGGAAACCTTAGCATGTGGAGGGTGGGGGTAGGGAAATATAGGGAACCACTCTGACACTCCCAAACCACCTCTGCGTACCCCTCCAAACTCAAGAAATAGCTTAAGGAGGATGAAGATGGCCGAAGGGTGGGATTACCAACACAAGGGATATACCGTTGCTTAACCCCTCACCTACAACAAAACTCGATGGTGTCGAATCGTGCCGCTTGACCAAAGGGGAACCACACGGACACAGGCCAACATAGAGAACAAAACAAAAAGAAAAGAGGGTCTCACCCTCTAGGGAGCTGCCAACTAGGGGAACAAGACCTTCGGGCACCACCACCCACCTAGATCTGGAGGGATTGTAGGCTGGAGGCAAAACCACCAACGACACCGGATCAAAAGTAGGGTCGCTAGGTACTAATGAATAATGAAGATACCAACTAGAAGAAAGACCACAACATCCCATACGACAAAGCTCCATGGGCAGACGAGCTATAAAAAACACCCAAGGGGAGAAAGGATCTACCAGTCGGTACCCAACCTCCCCCTCCCCCTAAGCGAAGAAAACACTTAGGGGGAGAAAGAATTGCAACTTAGTGTAATAAAAAACCATAAATATTGTGTTAAATACTAGTTCTTTTATATGATGGTGACTTGGTTTTTGAAGACATCAAAAAAATTAGAAACCTTTTTTTTGTATTCATAATATAAACATATACTGTCATTGAAAAATCTGTGATGGAATATGAAAGTTGGCGCCAAAATCAATGCAAAACCAAGTCACCAACCATAACATCTCAACTAACTATTTACTTTGGGTTAGGTTCAAGGAGGTATTCTGTAACACCCTCCCTAAGTACACACATGCACATAGTGGAAGCAACATTGAGTTATCCATAACTCATGCACTTAAGGGGGCATTACATAAAATTGGCATAGATAAAAACAATATAGTTAATCACAAAAACATTAATCGATAAACATTCTCATCATTGTTCTTACAAAAGGAAACATTAAGGCTATTACATGGACAACTCAATTGACATCTTAAGCTTCTACTCTAAGGATCTAAACATTAAAACATATAGTTAAGTCTATAAATCCGAGGGCCATCTTATAGTTGGCACCCACTAGATCTTATCTTGCCTTATCTTTGTGCTTGAGTCTCTGGGATCTACTATGATCCTAGTCCTCACCTGTGGACATCTCATCCCCATCCATGCATTGTAAAAATGATTGTTAGCGTAAGTGCCATGAGTATTCTAATATATAGATTACTGAAGAATAAAATTCTAAAAAATATTCTTAAACATTATCAACTGAGAACTAACATAAAAAACTTTACAAAATATGAAACATAAATATCTCTTCTTACTTTAACTTAGTTATTATCTTTTTACTTATATTTCTCTAGAGACCTGTACTCTAGTACTTGGGTCCCATGACCTGCACAAAGGTGCCTAGGTCTCATAACCTGCACTCTGGGCCTGGGTTATGCATCTGAATTGGCATGCACTCTGGTGTCTGGGCCACATGACTTGCACAAAGGCTTGAGTCATGTATTTCTTATCTTAATCTCTTTCATTATACTTAAAAATGAGATCATGTACATTCTCTAAACTAAGACATATTTTATTTATTACTTTTATCTAAATGTGGCCACCATTATATAATAAGTCCTCCTCTATTGACACCGAAGTGTCCTCTATGGTGCAACACACCCTCTGTTGGCACAACATGCCCTCTATTGACACCAGAGTATCCTCTATGGTGTAACACACCCTCTTTTGGCACAATGTTCCCTCTAAAATGAAATAAACACTCCTATGAATTGGAAACATATTCCTCTGAATCGTACCAGGACTCTATGAATGAGGACTTATCATATATTGTATTATGTGAAGATCTAAATTAATTATCTTAAGTCTAATGCTTACTGAATTCTGAATCTGGACTTATCTAAAACTGAATACTGAGCACTGAACATGTACTGAACTCTGAATCTCATTATACATCTAAATATAAATAATCTCAATTACAAAACTAAGATTAGGTCTAAAACCCTTATCATGTATCTTAATCAAATATTTGGCTACCCACATATTGAGTAATTTAAATATGAATCAAAATTTGATATTCTTATTATCCGGATAAATCTTAATTTGAAACTCTTGTTTGATTGAATGAATTAATCAAATTTAGATATCAGATTTATGACATGTAAGTATAAAGTCTTAGGAAAATAATCTGAACTAAATATAGGAATACTAAGTAGTAAATATCTAAAATATGGTTTTTGACATGATAACTCATCCTCTTGAAAGTCTTATCTTAACATGAATCTTAATGCATTCATGTGAGCTTAACCCTTAAATCCTAAATCACGAATCTTATAAAATCTTATCTTGCAAACTTAATCAACTTAATTCATTCTAATCTTATAATCTCATCATGTACTTAATTCTTAGATCTTAATCATTCTAAGAAATCTAAATAACACTTAGTTCTTAGATGTTAATTTATCTAAGAAATATTAATAGCATATTTCTACTTGAAATCTTAATACATTCTTATCCCACATTATCATGTATGACTATCTTAGTTGCATATCTTATCTTGTAGTCTTATTCACCAATATAAATCATTACTAATAGTTCTTATAGAAACATGATACTTTAGTTTTCTCATGAACTTGGTTCATGAGTCTCTATCATTCTTAAAAATCTCAATAATACATCTCTTCTCGAGATATTAGCCACATGTAAGGACATACCCATGAATGTATCAAAATATTATGTGCATATCTTAACATAAAATCTTAGAATAGTGGATCACATGAAGTATGAAGTCTTATGAAAATATGATGAGTTTGATAAATATGAATATTCATGGGCATGAACCACTTACCTGTATTATAGAGAATAAACTTTATCTTGGATTTCTTCCAGTCATGTCTAAATCCTGAAAATACATTCCCTATCATTATAACCCATATGAATAAATTTATCATTATTCATAATTCCCACCACTACAATGTAGTTAACTTCTAGGGTTTATCTTAATGTATTCTTATATACACAAATACTCTTATAGAGTCACCTTTATTCCTTAGTCACACTCTACATAATCTTATGGCATGCATAAAAGTATACCCAAAATGTCATAAATGAATAGTCTAATCTCCAAATAATTAACTCTCAAAGCATCATACCTTTAAAACTTGTAGTGTAACACTTCCATGAAGTTCAATGACGAGGTTCACACCTATCACATTGATTTAACAAATATCAACGTATAAGCACATAATATACTTATCTAGCCTTTCATCAAATATGATTACCTTATCTAGATCATTTAAGAGTCTAGAATCTCCTTCAAGATATTCTTCATATCTCGAGCTTTCCAATGATTCATTAAACACCCTATTCTGACAATCGAGTCAATCTCTATGAATCCTTAAAGTTTATAACAAATCAAATTCGAATCATACATATTACCTTGCTTTCCTATTCATTTCAGCCTAATTGGGCCTCAGACTGACGACCCAACAAGGAGGGACCCAGACCCATCCCTCTCATTTTCTTGTGAGGACAAGATCTAGGGATCGCGATGCCCCTATTCCTCTATAGAAATAGAGTTCTGCTTCTGACCTCCTCTCCAGCCAAACTTCACCATCCAAGACCGATCAAGCGACCGTTCTTAAGCCAGATCGCCAATGCGCCTCCCCTTGACGCTGAGGCATGCATAGACGTGATCCCCATACTTGATTTAATTGGGTTTCGACTGGGAATTTTGCTTCCCCTATTTTTGGTGGCAAGGACAGGGTGACCACCCAGCTGGTGGTTCGACGATCTATCTCCTGTCTGGACACTGTAGTTTTCTTAAAGTATGGTTCCTCACTGTACCAAAGCCTCACCCCATGTTTCGTGGTTGTTGTGCTAATGCCAAGAAGCTCCCTTGGTGGTTCGATCCTCCTGAAGCCACCATATCCAAGTTCTAGGCACCGCCAACAACTTCTCCTCCCTTGTCTCTACCTTCTTCTTCTTGGTACTTTTCTTTAGAAAAACCCTAATCGACTCTAGCGTCCTCTCTATTCCAACATGCTCGACTTTTATGGCCTCCTCCTTTCTCATCTCATTAAGGCCAGATCCGATTTGGACTGTGATTGAGTCTCAAAAGAACATGGATTTGAGACTTCCATTATATAAGTTAAACATGCACCACCAGCCTATTCTCAATGAACCAGTGGGTTAGTCATGAAGCAACATTTCAATCGTCAATACCCTTTGGTTCCGTATTAAAAAGTACATTAACATTGCATATCATTTCTAATTCCTTTTAAATTTTCTATAGGATACCCCCTACTACCACTTGGTTCTAGAACTTGACCAACACATCATACATGTATTATCTTCTCATAGAAATATTGTCATGATCTAAATCAACAAATTGAATCACTGAAATCATATAACCTCTTATACATGTCATTGAGAACATAGAATCAATCCTAAATTTCATAACTTCATGCATCTGAGAGCCTAATTTAGAAAAAAGCCTATGTACTCTTGGGTATGTTATGTAATCCATCGATAATCTGAATGTCCTCAAACTTTAGAAAAACCTTATTATCATGATATTAATCAACCTTAAATTTTCTTTTGATATTTTTAGCATCCCAAGAAGATCAAATCACTAAAATTTCCTTGGGTTCCAGATATGCATAACTGGACTCTAATACATGATACAATATGTAAAACTTGACCCACTTTTCTTGATCTCACATAACTAGGGTTTTCTTAGTAGTACTTTCATTTACAATAATACTTAACAAAAAATTGGTGTGTGACATATTCGAAACCTACCAGTGTCATTGATGCACCATAAGCATACTTACATTTTGAGAAAAACCTATTATCTTCTTATAACCTTTGAGACATGTACTACCATATACTAACCTTCACGTGATCCTTATAAATGTTTCTTTCCTTCCATATTCTTAAGTAAATAGTCAAAATCTAGTTTGAAATAAAGGTAATTGCAAAAGAAAAGGGGTTAGTGCATGCTACCTTCATTTGTTGCATGAACATCATTGATACCAACAATATCTAGAGAAAAACATGTCTCACATGTCTCTCAACAGAGGGTCATCCTCAATTATTGGGATGGATGGTTTGTTGGTTGTTTTTGTGGCACATGTGGATGAATAAGGGTTGGTCCTTTGTAAAGTTTTGGGCATTGTAGTTTAATATGCCCAGCTAAACCACAATGGTGGCATATAAACTATTTATCATTTATCTGGACATTGGACTCTCCTAAGTTGCATCAGTTGGGGGAATGGCGATGGTGATATACAGAACACCTCGTGTACCTCTGCTCATCACCCAATTGTTTTCTCTTGTAGTTGTTGTTACTATTCACTAAATTTTGATATCCTAGATAAGATTCAATAGATAAAGCTTTATCAATCATTTATTGGAAGGTAAGAGGAAGTTATGGGACAAGAGTAAGACCCACATGGTAGTTGAGTCCTTCCAATAATATAATAGCCCTACAACCTTCTCTTAAACGAGTATCATAGTGCTCGTTGAGTAACAAAAATTTCTTGCACATACGCAATAATAGAAAGGGGACATTGCTTCAAGATGTAGACCTCCACTTCTTTCTTTCTAAGGGCAGAGGTACATACGTACTTCTCATGGAGTAGTGCCAAGATTTGTTCCCAATAGAAGTGTAAATGTCACGAGTTTGAGTTATTCCATTCCACGAGACACGTGTTGGTCCATCTAGTACATAAGAGGCAAAATAGACGTTCTGGCAAGGAGGATAAGCCATACCCTCAAAAGTCCATTCTAAGCTATAACCCGATCATCAAACTTATTAGTGATCTCTAGTTCCCCTTCACCCTTGAAGTAGGGTGGTTGCATCTTCATCAAGGTAGTTAGCAAGTACTCCTGTGACTTATCCGAAATAGGAGAAGTGTTCTACTTTCCCACTATAGCCGCGGTGAGAAAATATCATAGTAAGGATAAATCCTTTGAAGAGAGATGCTACTCAAGGTAGTAGCAGTTGGGATGAAAATACCCTGTATCATAGGGGTGACTTGAGAACTTGGGTTGTCTCTCAGAGGGGGATCCACAAACATGCCGAAATGAGGATTTTTTGGCATAGTGAATCTATCTGAATTGCTAATTGAGGGATAACACTAGTGTCATCAAACAAGTTGGTTCTCTTGAAACATAAGTATAACATATAAGGGAAAAAGTTCTAAGGATGATTCCGATATAGTCATACTACTGAGCACAAATATTCTATGATACCACCTTATTAGGAGTGCGACCTAAGAGGGTATCCATTACTTACTTAATTTACAAATATAATTGCAAAAGACCCCATTCATTCACCACTATATAATAATTACATTCAAATAGAAGGGGTGTGCAATTTCTTACTCAAATACATTGGTAAAAGAAATATAGTTTTGTTGTAGCAAAAAAGTAAATATAACTATTAAAAGAATCTTGTACCTATTTCATATTGGGGCCACCAAGGGTAAGCAACAAGATATGAAATCTAAACTAGTAGGATCTATTTGGGGTAGGAAACCTACCTGTCTCATAAGACATCCTAAAATGAGTCTTGAGCAACACCTCCTACTTCCTGGAACTCAGTCTATGCAACCTCTGGGTGTGTTCAGAGCAACACCCAAAAGAGGAAAACACACAAAAGAGAGGATGTTGGCATAAAGATGAGTATGTGAAAATTAAAATAAATGGGCAATAATTAAGGGAAAGAATATTTGATTAAAGAGATGTAAATATTGAGATATCCAAAGGATAAGCGCTTTCAAAAGGTTTAACATGTGTAACATATTAGACAATTATTAACAAGGATATGATTAGTAAAAGGACTCTTGTCATATACTTTCAGATCAACATAAACACAAAGATAAATAATTTCATGGTAAGTAAAATAGAGACTAGCATATACTATATAGTATGGTAGGAATCCATGTAGAACATAATAAGAGAAGGAGGCCAAACAAAATATTGTAGTGTAGGAGGACTAAAACCTCAATGCATTCCCAGGAGGACTAAAACTTTAGTGATTAAATTAATATATTGTGGGAGGAATATAACTGTCAAAACCTATTACACTAAATGATATTACTCAAAACATAAAACACAATCAATCACTAATTAATCACATACCCAAAAATGTGGGTAAATTAAAACCGATTTCAACATCAACACCCGCTTAGAAACATTTGCATAAGAGCCCAAACATCTTTCTTGTATCAATACTATGCCAAGAATTTGATACAAATTATTCTATCACCTTAGCCTCAACATATATACACATAAAAACAATATTCATATATGCCACACAAACAAGCATGAATATGCTAACAAAAGTCTGATTCATTTGAAACACCATATACAAACTTTTCCTGCCCGGACCTGAGAGTATAGGGACGAGTCTAGGACACACTGTACATCTAATCAACTTTCTCAAAGATCCATTATTGTAGTTCTTCTTTACTTCCATGGTTCTATTTTCATCACTACCGATTACCTAAAAAAATGTGGTGAACCAAAAGGGTGAGACCCATGTCCCAACGAGAGATATAACTCTCTCCAACAAATATTGATTGCAACATTTTATGTAATTAAACAATTTGAGCAGTTTAATCAAATATAACAGATAAGCTCAACAACACTGATGATTAACAAAATACGTAAAGGAGTGGATAATAACTATCATCATTAGCCAGACTATCATCCTTTATCTTGTTGACAATATAAGCAATTCAGTAGCATATGCATATCTAGTGTCATGAGCAAGTCTAATAACATAGAATCTCTATCATTATGAATAAGTCTAGCCACATGAGCATAGCTAAAAAAATTAGCATGTCTAACAGGTTGAACGTATCAACATCATAAGAAGAGCTAACAACATAAGAACAACTATCTGGATAAGCATGATACTGATGATTAACAAAATACGTAAAGGAGTGGATAATAACTATCATCATTAGCCAGACTATCATCCTTTATCTTGTTGACAATATAAGCAATTCAGTAGCATATGCATATCTAGTGTCATGAGCAAGTCTAATAACATAGAATCTCTATCATTATGAATAAGTCTAGCCACATGAGCATAGCTAACAAAATTAGCATGTCTAACAAGTTGAACGTATCAGCATCATAAGAAGAGCTAACAACATAAGAACAACTATCTGGATAAGCATGATAAGCAGTATATGCATCTCTAGTTACATAGGCATGGCTAGCATGCTAAACATAACTAACAACATGAGATAACTAGCGTCATGATTATAATCAGTAGTAGTAGTATAGTTGTCAACATAAGCATGGCTACTATATGTACGCATCTATAATTTTAAGAATATCTACAACATAAGTATATCTACTATCTCTTAATTGCACTAAGCATCATATTTATGTAAAGAGAACAAACAAGGGTTATCATCCAATGTGAAATGTCGTGTATAACCCTAAATAAATATGCTACACGACTGTATTACATCTTTTATTATGCCTTGAGGTATTTGAGGATACCACTCAAAATCCAACTGACCACTACTAAGTTGAAATCAATGCCATACACGATCTAGGAATAGCCAGACTCCTAAGGTCTTATTCGCCCCCGGTCAGTATGGGTCCGCCACAACGATACATAAGGTCAAGCTACTATCAGCCTAGTCCATCCTTAGTACAGGTCACGACACTAGTGAAAGGAGGTGGGTACGCATACCCTACCATCTGAGGTACAACCACAACTGTCCTCCAATCTCATCACATATATAATCACTAAGACACGACCACACATGTTCTCAAACCGAGGGCTAGGTATGAATGCAATCATCCTCCCAAAAAAACTTGGTTTTAGGATGACAAGCACCCCACATACTCAACAACATGCGCTCTGAGTTTCCCTTAGGAATACTCGCTTCACCATCTGGCAAGTTCTGATACTTAGATGGATCTATGGCACAAGACACTACATGATTAGAGTTTCACTTGATTAGTTATGCCAATTGGGTGAATTAAGGCTGCATCAAACAAGTGGACATACAACCCTAATTCACTTCTAGCAAGCATATAAATATCACAACTTCAAAAGATATAAAATGTGTGAAACATAATTTCTCATCTCATCATCACATGGAACTATGCACTTTCCATTCATGAGGCTACTATAGTCATCATACTATCACAAGATATAAATCCTTTTCACAATATCACAGGGTATCAACCCTTATCAACACAAGAGGATTACACCTCATTCAGGGCTCAACCATGCCACAGGTCATTAACACCGTCATGCTATTCCCTGCAAGAGCTAGGAGATATTCATAAACAATCATGGAAGGGTTATATTAACATTAAGAACATTGCTTTATTACATCAACATGAAAGGAATCTAGATATGATTAACCCTCATCATATTCATAATGCACATGTTTAGCATAAGAAAGTATCATCCATGTATCTATGACAACCACCAATTAACACATTAAGGTTATGATCATATTAAGGAGGTTATTTCACCATCGTGCAATCACATAAGAAGGTTAAACATGCATACTCATATTTATTTATTTGCATTAGAGTTAGGTTCAACAAGATAGATTATATTAATGTTAATAATAAGCACTTATACCCAAACCCTAACTCACGACATCCCCATTGGATCATGGATGCATAAGGTGAAGCATCACCATCACATTCCATACTATTCTCAAGTATGAACCCACACATAAATCAAGGTGTAACCATAGGGTTATAGCATACTAGGGTTTCAACAACAATAAGAGAGTACTCCATTATTCTACTAATCATTCAAGGAAGGCTGATTATGATTAATCACCATCACCAAATTGCATTAGGTTTAGGGTGTATACATATATGTCCCATTAGGGTTGAATGTCAAAACAACATGATTATTATCAATAATATTCATATGAGTGAAAAGGTAAGACTACATAAATAAGGGCAAACCTCTATCGGTTTCAACATCACTCAAACCATACCAACATGCCTCAAGCATTAACCCAAAACTGTTGGATGTGGAATAGGTAAAACCATTGGTAGTTTAAATAAATAAACACCTTAAATGTATCATATATGATGTTATTGAGTTGTGATCTATAAAAGTCACCATTTAAGCCTAGACATCCTTTGATTAACAACAATAAGGGTTCTATTGAGAGTAGGGTAAAACTCACAATCAATTGTTCATTTAAAACAAGCCATCCAATGTCAACAAGTAAGCTCCTTAAGTTGATCATATAAAAGAAACCATCTAACTCACAATATTAGGACAAACATATTACATTAGACACTTTCCACTTTATTGGAGGAATAACCATTAGGTCTTGACCATTGGGTCAAGTTCATATGGTAAAACCAACACTTATAGTATAGGTCCGACCATTGCATCAAGTGATCCAAGAAACCATTGGTCTAAGGATTAATTGATGATACAACTATATGATTAACTCACCATAGGTTATAAATACCTGATACACCATAATTAGTGACCATTAAGTCACCATAGGTTGTTAGATTAACACTATATTCATTAATCAACATCAAATATTAAGCTAATGTCATCATTGATTGATAACATCAGTAGGGTACTTAATGGTTGATTATTAAACTTCTAATTGAGATATAACCTGACCTAAGGGGAGTGACCATAGGTTGTAACCATCATTTGAAACCTTTGATCATGACCATCAGTAGTCAAAATAGCAACATCATTGGTTGTTGCATGGTATCACCATCGGTTTTGTAGTAGTGAAGGAAATAGCTTGAAAACCCTAATTTGAACCATCAATTGTTTTGTGCTTAGCACCATAGGTTGTTTCTATCAACCTATCCCAGATCATGTTACACCTTAGAAAGGTCGTACACATATTTACAAGTTCATATAGAACTGGAACAGCACAGGGTACACCACAAAAAGTCATAATTCTAAACAAGCATGGTTTCTCTATGCTTAGTTCATCACATTAAAGCATAAACATGAACTAACAAGCTTCTAACAAGCAATGTAAGTGAAGAATGTTATAAAACTCACCTGTATAGAGTAGTCAGATCCCAAACAATAAGAATCTCGAGCAAGGAAGGCAAGAAAACCCTAGATTTAGATTTGAACTTGGCCAAGTAGGCACTTCTCTCCACAAAGAAGCAAAACCCTAGAAGAAGAATATATTCTTGAGTTCTAGAGCCAATTCCACCATGAAACAACAAGGTTTCGACCTGGAAAAGTATAGGAGGAAGAAAAATAGAGAAATAAATGGAGGAAAGAAGGGGATTCTTACTCTTTTAGGTAAAGATCACTAGAAGGAAGCCTTTTGAACCCTAAAAGGAAGTCAATTGCAATCCTAAATTCTTTTCCAAGAAGATCCCCTCTTTCTTCTTCCTTGGACATGAAATTTGCAGAAGCACAGAGGGAGAATGAGGTACATAGAAGGAGGGAAGTGGGAGAGCAAATGGCTCATTTAGGTGCTTAGGGATAAGTATATGAAACTTTAAGATAAAGAAAAAGAAAAAGTTGAAGTTCTAGTATCTTTCCAAGTGTCCATGGCCTTAAACTATTAAGAATATACAAGCATACAAATACAAGCAGCTCCCCCACCATCCATATAGACCTGCTTAACTCTCATTTGTAGAATTTCCAAGCCAATCAAATAATTCATTAATTGATAGCTACTAAAGGTAGCTCATCCAGGAAGGGGTAAACCCTAAAATACCCTTGAGGAAAACACCTTCAAACTAAGGTTCAACTAGGAACCCCATGGATAAAAAAGCTCAAGAATGATGACATAATATCCAAGGAACATAATGCAAGTGATAAATTGCAAAGAAAACCTCTCAATTGGGTAAATTGCAGAAATGTCTAAATGTACATAAAATTGCATAACTTGCTCAAACAATGCCCAAATTGGACCAAATTTGAAACTTAAGGTTTTCAAATGACACCCAAGAATATCACAATGTTAGGTTATTGATCTAAGCACTCAATTGTGTTAATTAATCTTGTTCAACACCTTAAGCAAGGTTAGGGGTCTCACAATAACCTCAGTGCAGTGGTAGGAGGACTAAAACCTCAGTGCCTCAAACAAACATGGTGTCACTTGTTCTAGTTATGACTAGTCAATCACACATGCAAATAGGGAAAATAGTATAAAGTATAGTCACACTCAAGTAAGTGATAGGAACATCAGATTATCATCAAATATGGTCAGAGGACCCATTAAATTGTAAGGTTAGGTCAAAAGACCACGAATGTTTTATTTTCATACCATGAGTAATAAATCAGTTTGATATACACTAAGAAGAGTACTTTATAAGAGATGGTAATGATAATCCAATAGAAATCACAAATCAATTTATGGCTCATTTATTAAAGGGATATTTAGTCATGTTCCCAATTTGAATGGAGTAGATGCACATACCTTAACTTGGGATGTTTAGATTAGAATAATGTACTACCCTCCCAAGTCTGGAATCTCCTCAATGTACACATAATATTTTTACATGAATTAAGGTCAAACCACATATTATATAAATAAACCCAAGACTACTTTATGAAAAACCTAATTTGATTCATGATTAAGGATAACAAGCTGGTCCTAAGTTACTGGTTCCAATACTGATTCACCATTAATCTCTAAATTCTTAATTTTATTCATATAATTTCTCATAAATTATTAATAAGAGAATAAGATAGATTGAAACCCTATCAATCCCTTATTAAAATATTTGATTAAGACAATAAAAATGAAATTAATAAATATAGAAAATATCACGACTATAGAACATATTTTTTATGATTTTTGAAGATCCACTAAAAGTTATGAATTTTACAAGATTTATGGCATGTACTAATTTAATGATGAAATTGATATTCAAATGACCTAAATACGATCCTACTATTATTGTTAAACCTATCTCATGATAGGGCAATATTGTCACAGACGTATCATATTAAACATTCATCACAATTAAATGATGCTACAAAAACTAGGAATAACCCTGCTAGTAAAATCGTATCAGAAGGAAATTGAAGGTAAAAGTTGTAAATCCGCACAAAGGCTTCTTCTTCCCTAAACTCATGTTATGCCCATTTGGCTGGCATATAGTAGTTTCAATTGGGGGAATCTAGTGGGAGGCGAAAAATATCGATTTTGACAAGAAAACATAAAGAAGTGGCACAGAAGATGCTTACGTCAGATGTAATTCAACTATGCTGAAGAGACACATCGATCACAATAATGGAAGTCCCAAGCTAGAGTATAGAGGTGGCCTTGGCACAATAGGCACTCAAGACCAAATTTTCATAGGGATTCAGTTGTGTGGGGTGTCGCAGAAACTATGGTATGGCTCTCTACTTATAGGGTTCAGTCTTAGGGCTTCAACACATAGGAGCTTCGAGAAGTTGTAGTAGTGAATTGGGCACACATCCAATACAAAGAAATATGGATCAAGTAATATTCCTTTAGATGTGGATTCTGTTGGATCAAGGGCTCTAGGGGGGGTGAATAGAGCTTCACAAATCTCATAAAATGGATTAGACCTTCAAATTATATTAAGTACAAAAACTTAAGCATACAACCAATTTGAAGTCCTAACTAAAAAGCATAGTAAGGATAAGAGACAAGGATAATATACACTTGGACAAAGTGGTTTAGAGTGGTTCCACACTTCAAACTAGAAGTGAGTCAGTCCACTACCTAGAGGTGGTTAGTCTCTAGGACTTTGCAATCTTGATGCTCTTATATTCATTTAAAAGATTACAAGACAAGACACATTCATCCAAGGACTTAATACCTCAAGCAAGGATCTTCAACCTACCGAAGGAACTTACCCACTTGACCGCAGGAGTCTTCAGCTTTCAACAAGGACTTACCCACTCCATCTTCAAGTCTTTGGCCTTCCAGGAATCACCAATCCTTCTTAAACGTCCACTTTGCCTATCTCCTTCACTCAGAGATCTGGATCACCATGATTTCTTCAACCTTGAAGAACAATAACTCCTTCTCATTCACTTGGAGAAGATCTTCAAGCCTTTTCTTTAAAGAGGAAAGGGGGTAGGAAGATGGAGGTGGAGAGCTTTACATGGATACAAGGGATATCTCTCTTATAAGGGATCCTAACTCACTCATATTCACGGATTTGAATTAAAAGTAGAGAGATAAAGGGGCTCAAAGGGGTGAAACACTCTCAACTAAGTTAAGACCAAGCTATGAAATGGAAGAGCAAACTTGGGATGAAGCCCAAGGGGTCCTATTTATAGCTGGGGGTGCGCCTTTGATAGTAGGAACACTTAGGGTCAAATTATAGCCTTTTTTCCCAAGGAAACAGATCTATTTTCTTCCAAACAAGTCACCAATGGTTAGAATCACGTTTTTTGCATTTTTCGTATAGTGCATTTGGTCGAGATTCAATAAAGGTAACTCGACCGATCGGCTAAAAGACAAACCCGATATTCAAACTATCGGCCAAGTTTCTCCTGGGAAACTCGACTGACCAATAAAAATCGCATTTGGTCAGTAACTCGATCGGTCAAGTTCTGTGAATGCACAACTCGACTGATGAACTCTTCAGAAAATTTATCCAGTGGATCGGTCAAGATTGGAACTCGACCGATCAACAAACTGTGATCGATTTTCCAAAGTGATTAAAAAGTGATTAAAACTTGGTATAAAGTGTCCCACATATTTTTCTCATCTTAGTTACTAGTCATATCATCAATACAAGTGAGTACAAAAATATTCTAAGGTTGTTTACATGGATTTCCTAATTGGCACACTTGCATACTTTTGACTTGTACTTTGACAAGCTAGGGCTAGTGTAATTTGATCTTTTTCATGTACCTAACACCAGAAATCAATCTTGAATACACATATTAGATACATATGAGTGGAATGGTTAAGTCATTATCAAAATATGGACAATGTATAACCTCTAGGTCAACATTCACCCCCTTTTTGACAATGACAAACCATTCATCAAAACATATTGAAAAGGATATAGAAATTATACCTTTGCCTTGTGAATTTGGAGAATTCAAGATTTGAACAATGTGAATTGCTCCCCCTCAATCTATGCTTACTTTAACTTACATATTTAGTCTATCTACACAAAGCAATTATAGCATACATGTACTATATGGTCCTTTACAAGTCACATGATAAAGCATATAATGAATAAAAAAAGGATCTCATAAGCAATAAGCAGCAGTATGATTAAGTTTCAAGACATTGAAGTTCTCTCCCCCTTTTGACATTATCAAAAAGTGAGGGGGTAGAAGAGCATATAATCAGGTCTTCTCCAAACACAATCAAGCAGATATACATACATGCAATCTCATATCATATATCAACCAGAGATGAAAGAAACACACAAGCTAAAGCATAATCAAAATATTGTGAAATATGGCACCAACTCATAGGATATAACTAATCAAAGAGTAAGAGTGCACATAACATAGATTACAACTCAGAAGCTTGGTCTCATAAAAGCAGCTGCAAGCGAGAAGCGATGAAAACTGAAGATAAAATAGTACATCTCAGATAATGTGCACAGATGTTTCTAATACAAAATAGCCTAGAAAGATATATATGATCAACAAACTAGACTAAAAACTAAGAAGATATAGATGTATAAGCTATCTATGTCCACATCATCATCATCATCATCACCATCATCAACTCTAGGCTCATAGTCCTCATCTCCATCTAAAGGTGCAACAATAGTGCCTTCATCACCAAAATCAGCACCAGATCCATCACCATCATCAGAAGCATCCTCACCATCACCATCACCATCAACGTCATCAACAACATCAGCCTTAGCATCAACCTGGTCAGGCATCTCCTCATCCACAGAAGGACCAAAACCAAGACCGGGCCAACGAGCATTCTTCTCATCCCAAGTCATACCAAGAGCATAGAGCTCATTGGCCTGAGGGAAGGAAGGAGCAGAATCACCAAGACTGGCAAGAAGAGTGGCCAAGGGGCCAACAGGCAACAAAAGGTAGACGGGAGCATGACCACTAGTAGTAGAGGGTGTGGGAGCAGCAGCAGAAGGCTCAGGGGTAGGGTAGTAATGATGGTATCTATAGGAAGCATAATCACTACCAGGGAAAGGCTGGTAGGTGGGGTATGGGTGTGCACATGATAAGTTCATTTTTGACATGATTGAACATAAATCCTGGTGTAGGTGATCCTGAACCTAGATGTTGTATGCCTATTGGTGCATCATGTATCCCATGAGTGTTTCATTGGACACATGAAATGAGGCACAACTAGGTCAGGGTGGCTGAGGAGGTGGAGCATGTGTAGAGGTAGAGGCAGGGGTAGCAGAGGTAGAGGATGAGGGGGTAGCAATGGGTGTGGTGGAGGAAAAGACAAGCATGGACTTCTGAATTGTGGTCTCACTAATACACACTCCCTTCCTGGAAAGTTTGTAGTGGAAGTCAGAGAAGAGTGATTTCTCAGTGTTGAACTAAAACAGAGCACAAATCAGGGCTGGATAAAGTGGATGGGTGCCACGGGTGTTCTTTCCAGAGTCAAAATAGGTCATATGGTGGAGTTATATATTGACCATTTAACTCTGACATTCTCTAGAATGCAGTACATTAGGACCACAATGTTCTCTACAATATCCGTTTGATTTTTCTTTGGATGGATGTTTTAGTTGACCACTAGGGCTAATATATTCTTTCTGAGATCAAGGGAGGAGGGTAGGGTACTCTTGTTCTTGTAAGGAACATCAGGTTTCTTTAGGTAGAAATGGATATCAGGAAGAGTGATCTCATTCTGCTGGTAGAAACCCTTAGGAACCAAAAGGTCAAAATACTCCCCGTAATCCTTACGCTAGGTGTCATTCTCATCGTCTCCTAAAAAGAAAACATTCATGATATCTTCAGAGATTTGGTATTTCTTCTCGGCGATCATGGATGTAAGGATCACTTGAGTATTCAACATGGGTACAAGGGAGTCCTAATTCCAACACAAGTTTGTGTAGAATTCGTTAACTGCTTTTATGCTTGTCATAGAATTATGAAAGCAGTCACGCTTGATAGCCAGGGCAGATAGGTGATGAACGGATAGAAACCTTGCCACTTGGTCGATGACATCTTGATGCCTAGGGCTAGGCTCAAACAAGGCTCTAATTAGAGAAGGACTCCTAGGAAGAGGGTCCTTATACCTATTTATAGCCTCTGTTGAAACAAAGAAGGTATCATCAAACAGAACCAAGCAAGAGGAAGAAGAGGATAATGTTGCATTGCTAGGGGCGGGTCTCTTTCTTATATGAGAAGTCATGGAGGTGAAAAGAAGGAGAAGAAGTGAGCAAACACACAAAACAAACCACCAAAACCTTTCACACTCCACAGTTGAGCAAGGGGGAAGGTCTAGGGTAGCCTATCTAGGTCAAAAAAGGGCTCGGATAGGAAAGGTAAGGTCTGGGGTTGAGAGCTTAGGGCTAGAGGAAGGGGAATCAGTCGGCTATTCCCTAGTTGAGAGGGAGAATAGTCGGCCAAACCCAACATAAGTTGGCTTCAGCCCGCTAATTGGTCGAGTTCTGAGAGTCAGAAACTCGACCGATTGGTCCATTTCAGAACATCTCTCGGCCATGGATCAGTCGAGTTTGTCCTAGGGGAAACTTGACCGATGGTCAACCTGACCTAAAACCATCAAACTTAATTTCTTGCCATTTGAATGATAATTAAATTTATTTTTCAAGTCCATTATGTATATTGAACATACTTAGGCACATATCACTCATCATTTAGTACTATTTAGCGATAAAACCCGAAATTCAAGAAATGCCAAAAAATAAGCGAAACTAAGCATAACAACATGCAAATTTTAGCAAATTTTAGGCAAGCAAGGTGATATAAGAATGAGCAAGACATGTAGAATAAAAGCAACTAGATAAACATCATGTTAGTATAATCTAAAAAAATTATGAGCAGTTTAGATCTAATGAAGTTAAATTGCTCTCTAGCTAGAGGTTTGGTGAAAATGTCCGCCAACTGATTTTTTGTGTCCACATGCGTGATATAAATATCCTTTTTGGCAATGTGATCACGAAGAAAGTGATGATGAACCTCTCTATGTTTAGCTCTACTATGCAATGTAGGATTATAAGATAGATTGATTGCACTAGTATTATCACAATAGATAGGAGAAGCATCAAAATGTATGTTAAAGTCTTGGAGGATTTGCTTCATCCATAGGACCTGGGCACAACAACTTCGAGCTGCAATGTACTCAGCCTCAGTAGTTGATAATGCCACAGTGCTCTATTTCTTGGAAAACTAAGACACCAAGCATGGTCCTAGGAGAAAGCAAGTGCCACTTGTACACTTTCTATCAATCAAACAACCCGTGTAATCAACATCACTATATGCTATAAGAGTAAAGTCCCTTGACGTAGGGTACCATAGTCCAAAGTTTTGGGTTTTGGCTAAGTACCTCAAAATCCTCTTAACAAAAATAAGATGTGATTTCCTAGGGCTTGATTGAAAGCGATCACAAGCCAACACTAAACATTATGTCAGGTCTAGAGGCACTTAAGTAAAGTAAACTTCCAATCATACCTCTATAGAGCTTCTTATCTACCTTCTCACCTTCTTCATCTATATCAAGTTTGGAGGTGTTGGACATGGGTGTGTCCATCGGCTTCATGTTCTCCATTCCAAAGCATTTGAGTAGCTCATTAGTGTACTTAGCCTTGGTTGATGAAGTTTCCACCTTTGGTTTTCTTGATTTGGAAGTCGATGAAGAAAGTAAGCTCACCCATCATGCTCATCTCGAACTCATTCTGCATAAGAGAACTAAACTCCTTGTAAAGATCAAGATTAGTTTTGCCAAATATGATATCATCAACATAAATTTGAATGATAAGAAAATTGCTATAAGTGTGTTTTAAAAATAGAGTAGAATCAACTTTTCCCATGACATAGCCATCGTCTAACAAAAAGTTGTTTAATTTCTCATATCAAGCTCGAGGTGGTTGTTTGAGTCCATAGAGAGCTTTTTGTAGCAAATAAACATGGTTAGATAGCTTTTCATTTTCAAAGCCCGGAGGTTGAGCAATAAATACTTCCTCCTCGATTGTACCATTTAAAAATACACTTTTAACATCCATTTGATATAGCAAGAAATTCTTATAATTAACAAAAGCAAGTAGCATTCTAATAGATTTAAGTCTAGCAACAGGAGCATAAGTTTCATCAAAATCAATATCTTCCTGCTGATTGTAGCCTTGAGACATTAACCTTGCTTTGTTCCTTACCACCTTGCCATTTTCATCAAGCTTGTTGTGGTAGACCCACTTGGTGCCAATGATTTTTCTGTCACTTGGTCTAGGCACTAGAGTCCACACTCGATTCTTCTTGAACTGCTCTAGTTCCTCCTGCATGGCTAGGATCCGCTCATCATCTCCAAGAGCTTCCTTGATGTTCTTTGGCTCCAACTGTGAGATGAAGGCACTGGCTGCTTGTTCTTTGTTGTAGGCGGCTCATGTCTTCACCCTCTCGAATGGATTACCAATGATTAGCTCTTTGGGATGATTCTTTGCGAAGCGAGGAGTGGGATCCTTCTTCTCTTCATCTTCTGCTTCAACAACCTGCTTACCTTTGTTGTCAATATTGAGGTCCTTTAAGATTGGAATCAAGTCATATGCAACATCATTATCAACAACATTCTTTCCAATTGCAGGGTTGGATTCAATAAATTTTACATTAATGGCTCTTCAATTTTAGATAGCTCAATATTGAAAACTCTATAAGCCTTGCTTGTAGTGCTATAGCCTAGGAAGAAAACTGTGTATGACTTCGGATCACAACTTGTTGAGAGAATCCTTTGTGTTCAAAACAAAACATAGACATATGAAAATGTTAGAGAAGTCGATGGATGGCTTTCTACCATGCCATAACTCATAGGGGGCTTTCATCAAAGATAATTGCGTAAAAACTTGGTTCTGCACAAAGCATGAGGTGCTAACAGCTTCAGCCCAAAACTTCTTTGGAGTGTCATACTCTAGAAGCATGGTCCTAGCCATCTCCTGTAGTGACCTATTCTTTCTCTGTACTACCCCATTTTGTTGAGGTGTACGAGGAGAAGAGAAATTGTGCAAGTAACCAGATTTTTCACATAAGCACTCAAAAAGATAATTTTCAAACTCTCCCCTATGGTCACTATGGATAGAAACAATTCAACAAGATGCTTCATTTTCAACTCATTTACAAAAGCTTGAGAAAACATCTAGAGTATCACTTTTAGAGACGAGAAAGAATGTCCAAGTATAGCGAGAGAAATCATTGACAATCACAAGATAATACTTGGAACCATGAAGCGTTTGAGTTCTCATAGGTTCAAATAGATCAATATGAAGAAGCTCAAGAACTCTTTTTGTACTAAGGAATTGTTTGGATTTGAAGGAGGACTTGGTTTTCTTTCCTTGTGTGCAAGTTTGGCATTCCTCATCCTTTTCAAAATCCAAGTTAGGAAGTCCCCTAACCAATTCATTTTTGCTCAATTTCTTCATTTGATGCATATTCACATGACCCAACCGGCGATGCCAAAGAGATATATCATTTTTATCCACAACTAAGCATCTATCAAGTACATGCTTTAGATCATCAAGCACAATAACATATATATTACCATTTCTAGTTCACTTATATATAACATTGTAAGTGAGGGAATCTAGAAGCAAACATTCTAAAGAAGTAAATAGAACAGGATAACCATTATCACAAAGTTGGCTTACACTTATCAATTTGTGATGTAGACCATCAACAAGCAAAACATTTTTAATACAAAGCTCATTGCCTACATTACCCTCACCTATTAACTTACTCTTTTTGTTATCCCCGAAGGTCACCGATCCTCCTTTCTTCTTTATGAATGTGTTGAAATGGCTGATTTCACCTGTCACATGCTTTGAGTAGCCACTATCAACAATCCACCTTCTTTTGACCTGTGTGAAAAAAGGATGTCGGTGCCCAACTCAAACTTTGGGATCTGAGGTTAGCTTGGGGACCCATTTCATCTTTGGGTTGGTCCCCTCTGGCTTGTAAGGACAATAAGTTGCATACTGATCATCACGTTTACAATGAGCACATACCATTGGGTTCTTAGAGCTGGAAGTCTCTCCATGGAAGAAAGGAGGTTCCACACTCTTCTTCTTACCCTTACTCTTATTCTTGTTCTTACCCTTAGGAGCAGTCCCATCATATCCTAAACCACTAGTACCAATTTGTTTGGTAGAGTGTTATAGGACAACATTAAGGGATTTCTTTCCTATAAGAAACTTTTGCAAAGAAGTCTTAATTTTTCATTATCATCACTAACATTAATGATAGTAGAAGATAAGCTAGCAAGATCATCTCTAGCATGCAACAAGTCAGCCTCTAAATAGAGGGCTTTAGTATGAAAAGTATCATGTTCTAGAGTAGTGCTAGCTACCTCATTACTTAGTAAGATAGGTCTAGAGGATAGATCATTTATTTGAGCAAGAAACTTAGCATTTTCAGATTTAAGTAATTGAATTTCTCTTTGATAAGTATAGGTTTCTTGTTTCCTAGCTTCATCAATGAGGTTAAGTTCTACATTTTTAGTTTTAAGAACATCAATCTCATCTTGGCATTTTTTGTTCTCTTCCTTAAGAGTAACAATGGTCTTCAGGTAGACACCATTCTCAACTTCAACTCCATTGTATTGGAGCACAAGATCAAGAAATTTCCCTTGCAAGGTACCAATACTATCAAGATGTAGTTTTTCATTTTCATCTAGAATCTCAATCTTAGCATAAAGATCATCTATAATCTTTCCTAACCTTTTCTTTTTAGCTTTACATTTAGTAAAAGATGACCGAATAACATTAAGCATATCAATAAGAGTTTCTTTAGACAACTCATGCAAATTAACTTCACTTACCTCACTTACCTCACCTACATCATCACTTGTAGAGGCCATGAGAGCAAGGTGGCATTCTCAATCTTTGGAGCTAGAACAACTTGAGGAAGACTCCTCCCAAGCTGCATGAGTTGCATCCTTGCTTCTTCTTTATTTCTTCTCCTTTCTCTTGTATTTGCCTTCCTTCTTATACTCCTTGTCCTTCTTGTGGCTACTCTTGTGGTGGCTTTTCTTGGCATTGGGGCAGTCACTCTTGTAATGACCTTTTTGGTCAAATTCATAGCACCTAGGAGTAGATGAAGAAGACTTCCCTTTGAAGTGCTTTCCCTTGGAGTAGTTAGCTTCATGCTCATTTCAACCTTCATCTTCACTTGAGGAAGGGGTAGGGGACTTGAGTGCAAGTTGTTGTTACCGAACCATCTCTTCAATTTGAGCTTTGAAGGCTGTGTCCTTGATCTTCTTGGACTCCTTCTCTTCTCTCTTTTCTTCTTCTTCTTGCTTGTCAAGCCTTGGCTCATGAGCTTGGAGGTTGCCAACCAGCTCCTCGGTTGCCAATTCACTAAGGTTGTACACTTCTTCAATGGAGGTCACCTTGGGTTCCCATCTCTTTGGAAGAGATCTCAAGATCTTTGAGTTGATTGTGTCTTTGTCCATCACACTACCAAGTGTTACCAATCCATTTATGATGACATTAAGCCTCCTGTACATGTATTCCACTCTTTCATTCTTGCCCATCTTGAAGTTCTCACGGAGACCACCAAACATGTATATCTTTGCTTCCGTCACTTGCTCCGTCCCCTCATAGGTGACACATAGCTTGTTCTAAATCTCATGTGTCATGTCCAATGAGGAGATCTGATTGAACTCAGATGGGGTGAGTGTTGCATAGATGATGCTCATGACTTTGGCATTGAGTCGAGCTTGCTTCATTTGGGCTTCCGTCCATGTAGAGATTTACCCCTTTGGATCTTCATACTTTAGGTGCACCACCTTCCACATTTCATAGCTTACTCCTTGGAGATAGAACTGCATTCTTCTCTTCCATTATAGGAAGTTGGTGTCGTCGAAGATCGGAGATCGCATGGAGAATCTTCCCTCCAAGTTGAGATATCCAAGTGCTAAATTGACCATCTTCTCCTACTTGTGGAAGTAGCTTGGAGAAGACCTGCTCTGATACCACTTGTTGGATCATGGGCTCTAGAGGGGGGGGGTGAATAGAGTTTCACAAATCTCACAAAAAGGATTAGACCTTCAAATTATATGAAGTGTAGAAACTTAAGAATACAACCAATTTGAAGTCCTAACTAACAAGCATAGCAAGGATGAGAGACAAGGATAGCATACATCCAATACAAAGAAATATGGATCAAGTAATATTCCTTTAGATGTGGATTCTGTTGGATCAAGGGCTCTAGGGGGGGGGGGGTGAATAGAGCTTCACAAATCTCATAAAATGGATTAGACCTTCAAATTATATTAAGTACAAAAACTTAAGCATACAACCAATTTGAAGTCCTAACTAAAAAGCATAGTAAGGATAAGAGACAAGGATAATATACACTTGGACAAAGTGGTTTAGAGTGGTTCCACACTTCAAACTAGAAGTGAGTCAGTCCACTACCTAGAGGTGGTTAGTCTCTAGGACTTTGCAATATTGATGCTCTTATATTCATTCATCAGATTACAAGACAAAACCACATTCATCCAAGTACTTAACACCTCAAGCAAGGATCTTCAACCCACCGAAGGAACTTACCCACTTGAGCACATGAGTCTTCAGCCTTCAATAAGGACTTACCCACTCCATCTTCAAGTCTTTGCCCTTCCAGGAATTACCTATCATTCTTGAACGTCTGCCTTGCCTATCTCCTTCACTCAGAGATTTGTATCACCATGCTTTCTTCAACCTTGAAGAACAACAACCCCTTCTCGTTCACTTGGAGAATATCTTCAAGCCTTTTCTTTGAAGAGGAAAGGGGGTAGGAAGATGAAGGTGAAGAGCTTTACATGGATACAGGGGATAGCTCTCTTACAAGGGATCCTAACTAACTCATATTCATAGATTTGAATTGAAAGTAGAGAGAGAAAGGGGCTCAAAGGGGTGCAACACTCTCAATTAAGTTAGGACCAAGCTATGCAATGGAAGAGCAAAATTGAGATGAAGCCCAAGGGGTCCTATTTATAGCCAGGGATTCCCCTTTGATAGTGGTAATACTTAGGGATAAATTATAGCCATTTTTTCCCAAGGCAAAAGATCTATTTTCATCCAAACAAGTCACCAACGGTTAGAAAGAATCACGTTTTTTGCATTTTCCGTACAGTGCATTCGGTCGAGATTCAATAAAGGTAACTCGACCGATCGGCTAAAAGACAAACCCGATATTCAAACTATCGGTAGAGTTTCTCCTGGGAAACTCGACCGACCAATGAAAATCACATTTGGTCAGTAACCCGATCGGTCGAGTTCTGTGAATGCACAAATCAACTGATGCACTCTTCAGAAAATTGATCCAGTGGATTAGTCAAGATTGGAACTTAACCGATCAACAACATGTGATTGATTTTCCAAAGGGATTAAAACTTGGTATAAAGCATCCCAGATATTTTTCTCATCTTAGTTACAAGTTATATCATCAATACAAGTTATTAAAAAAATATTCTAATGTCGTTTACATGGATTTCCTAATTGGCACACTTGAATGCTTTTGACTTGTACTTTGATAAGCTAGGGCTTGTGTAATTTGATCTTTTTCATGTACCTAACACCTGAAATCTATCTTGAATACACATATTAGATACATATAAATGGAATGGTTAAGTCATTATCAAAATATGGACAATGTATAACCTCTAGGTCAACATTCCTACCCTTTTTGACAATGACAAACCATTCCTCAAATATATTGAAAAGGATATAGAAATTATACCTTTGCCTTGTGAATTTGGGGAATTCAAGATTTGAACAATGTGAATTGCTCCCCCTCAATCTATGCTTACTTTAACCTACATAGTTAGTCTATCTACACAAAGCAATTATAGCATACATGTACTATATAGTCCTTTGTAAGTCACATGACAATGCATATAATGAAAAAGAAAAGGATCTCATAAGAAATAAGCAACAATATGACAAAGAATAGCAATATGATTGAGTTTTAAGACATTGAAGTTCTCTCCCTCTTTTGACATTATCAAAAAGTGAGGGGGGTCGAAGAGATATAATCAGGTCTTCTCCAAACACAATCACGTATATATACATACATGCAATCTCATATCATATATCAACCAGAGACGAAAGAAACACACAAGCTAAGGCATAATCAAAATATGGTGAAATATGGCACCAACGCATAGGATATAACTGATCAAAGAGTAAGAGTGCACATAACATAGATTACAACTCAGAAGCATGGTCTCATAAAAGTAGTTGCAAGAGAGAAGTGATGAAAACTGAAGATAAAATAGTACATCTCAGATAATGTGCCCAAATGTTTCTAATACAAAATATCCTAGAAAGATATATATATGATCATCAAACTACACTAAAAACTAAGCAGATCTAGAAATCTAAGCTATCTATGTCCACATCATCATCATCATCAGCTCCACGCTCGTAGTCCTTGTCTCCATCTGATGGTGCAGCAACAGTGCCTTCATCACCGGAATCAGCACCAGAGCCATCACCATCATCAGAAGCATCTTCACCATCACCGTCACCATCAACATCATCAGCAACAGTAGTCTTAGCATCAGCCTGGTCAGGCATCTCCTCATACATAGAAGGACCAAAACCACAACTGGGCCAAGGTGCATTCTTCTCATCCCAAGTCATACCAAGAGCATAGAGTTCATTGGCCTAAGAGAAGGAAGGAGTAGAATAGGCAAGACTGGCAAGCAGAGTGGCCAAGGGGCCAGCAGGCAATGATAGGTAGATGGGAGCAGGACCACCAGTAGCAGAGGGTGTGGGAGCAACATCAGAAGGCTTGGGGGTAGGGTAGTAATGATGGTATGCATAGGTAGCATAATCACTATAGGGGAAAGGTTGGTAGCTGGGGTATGGGTGTGCTCAGGACTAGTTCATGTTTGACATGATTGAACATAAACCCTAGTGTAGGTGATCCTGAACCTGGAGGTTGTATGCCTATTGGTGCATCATGTAGCCCATGAGGGTTTCATTAGACACACAAAACAAGGCACAACTTGGCCAGGGTGTCTGAATAAGTGGAGCATGTGTAGAGGTAGACACAGGGGAAACAACGGCAGAGGCTGAGGGGGTAGCACCAGGTGTGGTGGAGGAAAAGACAAGAATGGACTTCTGAATTGTGGTTTGACTGATACACACTCCCTTCTTGGCAAATTTGTAGTGGAAGTCAGAGAAGAGTGATTTCTCAATGGAGAACTGAAATAGACCACAGATCAGGACTGGATAAGGTGGATGGGTGTCGCGGGTGTTCTTGCCAGAGTCAAAATAGGTCATATAGTGGAGAATGTATCTTGACCATTTGACTCTGACATTCTCTAAAATGTAGTACATTAGGACCGCAGTGTTCTCTGTAATATCCATTTGATTTTTATTTGGATGGATGTTGCAGTTGACCACTAGGGCTAATATATGTTTTCTAAGATCAAGGGAGGAGGAGGGTAGGGTACTCTTCTTCTTATAAGGAACATCGATTTTCTTCAAGTAATGATGGATATCAAGAAGAGTGATCTCATTCTACATGTAGAAACCCTCAGGATCAAAAAGGTCAAAATACTCCCCATAATCCTTACGCCAAGTGTCATTATCATCATCTCCTGAAAAGAAAACGTTCATGATATCTTTAGAGATTTGGAATTTCTTCCCGGTAATCATGGATGTAAGGATCACTTGAGTATTCGGCGGGGGTTGTGTAGAATTAGTGAACTGCTTTTGTGCTTGTCATGGAATTATGAAAGCAGTCACACTCGACAGCCAGGGCAGATAGGTGATGAATGGATATCAACCTCAACACTTGGTCGATGATAGCTTGACTCCTAGGGCTAGGCTCAAATAAGGCTCTAAATAGAAAAGGACTCCTAGGAAGAAGGTCCTTATACATATTTAAAGCCTCTATTGAGACAAAGAAGGTATCATCAAAAGGAACCAAGTGAGAGGATGAAGAGGATGATGGTGCATTGCTAGGGGCAGGTCTCTTTCTTCTATGAGAAGCCATGGAGGGGAAAAGAAGGAGAAGAAGAGAGCAAACACACAAAAAAAACCAAAACTATTCACACACCATGGTTGAGCAAGGGGGAAGGTCTAGGGCAGCCTATCTAGGTTGGAAAAGGGCTAGGATAAGGAAGGTAAGGTCTGGGGTTGAGAGCTTAGGGCTAGAGGAAGGGGAATCAACCGACTATTCTATAGTTGAGAGGGATAATAGTTGACCGAACCCAACTTAAGTTGGCTTCAGCCCACTGATTCGTCGAGTTATGAGAGTCAGAAACTCAAGCAATTGGTTCATTTGAAAACATCTCTCGGCCATAGATAAGTCGAGTTTGTCCTGGGGGAAACTCGACTGATGGTCGACCGGACCTAAAACCATCATACTTAATTTCTAGCCATTTGAATGCTAATTAAATTTATTGTTCAAGTCCATTATGTATATTGAACATACTTAGGCACATATCACTCATCATTGGGTACTATTTAGTGAAAAAAACCCAAAATTCAAGAAATGCCCATAAATAAGCAAAACTAAGCATAACAACAAGCGAATTTTTAGGCAAGCAAGGTCATATAAGCATGAGAAAGACATATAGAATAAAAGCAACTAGCTAGATATCATGTCTATATCATCTAAAGCAATTGTGAACAATTTAGATCTAATGAAGTTAAATTGCTCTCTAGCTAGAGGTTTGGTGAAAATGTCCGCCAACTGATTTTTCGTGTCCACATGCGTGATATAAATATCCTTTTTGGCAATGTGATCACGAAGAAAGTGATGACGAACCTCTATATGTTTATCTCTACTATGCAATATAGGATTATAAGATAGATTGATTGCACTAGTATTATCACAATAGATAGGAGAAGCATCAAAATGTATGTTAAAGTCTTGGAGCATTTTCTTCATCCATAGGACCTGGGCACAACAACGTCCAGCTACAATGTACTCGGCCTCGGTAGTTGATAATGCCACGATGCTCAGTTTCTTGGAAAATCAAGACACCAAGTATGGCCCTAGGAGAAAGCAAGTACCACTTGTGCACTTTCTATCAATCAAACAACCTGCGTAATCAATATCACTGTATGCTATAAGAGTAAAGTCCATTCACTTAGGGTACCATAGTCTAAAGTTTTGGGTTTTGGATAAGTACCTCAAAATCCTCTTAACATCAATAAGATGTGATTTCCTAGGGCTTGATTGAAAGTGAGCACACAAGTCAACACTAAACATTATGTCAGGTCTAGAGGCAGTTAAGTAAAGTAAACTTCCAATCATACCTCTATAGAGCTCCTCATCTACCTTCTCACCTTCTTCATCTCTATCAAGTTTGGCGGTGTTGGACATGGGTGTGTCCATCAGCTTCATGTTCCCCATTCGAAAGTGTTTGAGTAGCTCATTGGTGTACTTGCCTTGGTTGATGAAGTTCCCACATTTAGTTTGCTTGATTTGGAAGCCGAGGAAGAAACTAAGCTCACCCATCATGCTCATCTTGAACTCACTCTGCATAAGAGAACTAAACTCCTTGCAAAGATCAAGATTAGTTCCTCCAAATATGATATCATCAACATAAATTTGAATGATAAGAAAATGGCTAGAAGTGTGTTTTAAAAATAGAGTAGAATCTACTTTGCCTAGGACATAGTCATTGTCTCACGAAAAGTTCTTTTATTTCTCATACCAAGCTCAAGGTGCTTGTTTGAGTCCATAGAGAGCTTTTCATAGCAAATAAACATGGTTAGGTAGCTTATCATTTTCAAAGCTCGGAGGTTGAGCAACAAATACTTTCTCCTCGATTTTACAGTTTAAAAATGCACTTTTAACATCCATTTGATATAGTAATAAATTCTTATAACTAGCAAAATCAAGTAATATTCTAATAGATTCAAGTCTAGCAACAGGAGCATAAGTTTCATCAAAATCAATATCTTCCCGCTGATTGTAGCCTTGAGCCATTAATCTTGCTTTGTTCCTTACCACCTTGCCATTTTCATCAAGCTTGTTGCGGTAGACCCACTTGGTGCCAAATGATTTTTCTATCACTTGGTCTTGGCACTAGAGTCCACACTCAGTTCTTCTCAAACTGCTCTAGTTCCTCCTGCATGGATAGGATCCACTCGTCATCTCCAAGAGCTTCCTTGATGTTCTTTGGCTCCAGCTGTGAGATGAAGGCATTGTCTGCTGGTTCTTTGTTGTAGGCAGCTCATATCTTCACCCTCTCAAATGGATTACCAATGATTAGCTCTTTGGGATGATTTTTTGTAATGCGAGGAGTGGGATCCTTCTTCTCTTCATCTTCTACTTCAACCACCTACTTACCTTTGTTGTTGATATTGAGGTCCTTTACGATTGGAATTAAGTCATCTGCAACATCATTATCAACAACATTCTTTCCAATTATAGGGTTAGATTCAATAAATTTTACATTAATGTATTCTTCAATTTTAGATAGCTCAATATTGAAAACTCTGTAAGCCCTTCTTGTAGTGTTATAGCCTAGGAAGAAAGCCTTGTATGATTTCAGATCAAACTTGTCGAAAGAATCCTTTGTATTAAAAAAAAACAAGGACATCCGAAAATGTAAAAGAAGTCGATGGTTGGCTTTCTACCACGCCATAACTCATAGGGGGTTTTCTTCACAGATGGATGCATAAAAACTCAATTCTACACAAAGCATGAGGTGCTAACAGCTTCAGTCTAAAACTTCTTTGGAGTGTCATACTCTAGAAGCATGGTCCTAGCCATCTCCTGTAGCGACCTATTCTTTTTCTCTACTAGGCCATTTTGTTGAGGTGTACGAGGAGAAGGGAAATTGTGCAAGTAACCAGATTTTTTGCAAAAGCACTCAAACAGATCATTTTCAAACTCTCCCCCATGGTCACTACAGATAGAAACAATCCGGCAAGAAGCTTCATTTTCAACTCATTTACAAAAGCTCAAGAAAACATCTAGAGTATCACTTTTAGAGATGAGAAAGAATGTCCAAGTATAGTGAGAGAAATCATCGACAATCACAAGACAATACTTGGAACCACGAAGCATTTGAGTTCTCGTAGGTCCGAATAGATCAATATGAAGAAGCTCAAGAGCTATTTTGGTACTAAGGACTCCTTTGGATTTGAAGGAGGATTTGGTTTTCTTTACTTGTGTGCAAGGTTGGCATTCCTCATCCTTTTCAAAATCTAATTTAGGAAGTCTCCTAACCAATTCCTTTTTGCTCAATTTCTTCATTTGATGCATATTCACATGACCCAACCGACGATGCCAAAGAGATATATCATTTTTATCCACAACTAAGTATCTATCAAGTACGGGCTTTAGAGCATCAAGCACAATAACATATAGATTACCATTTCTAGTTCCCTTATATATAACATTGTAAGTGAGGGAATCCAGAAGTAAATATTCTAAAGAAGTAAATAGAACAGGATAACCATTATCGCAAAGTTGGCTTACACTTATCAAATGGTGATGTAGACCATCAACAAGCAAAACATTTTAAATACAAAGCTCATTACCTACATCACCCTCACCTATTACCTTACCCTTTTTGTTATACTCAAAGGTCATTGATCCTCCTTTCTTCTTTATGAATGTGTTGAAATGGCTGATTTCACTTTCTTATGCTTTGAGAAGCTACTATCAACGATCCACCTTCTTTTGACCTGCATGAAAGAAGGATGTCGGTGCCAAACTCAAACTTTGGGATCCAGGGTTAGCTTAGGGACCCATTTCATCTTTGGGTTGGTCGCCTTTGGCTTGTAAGGACAATAAGTTGTATAATGATAATCACTTTTACAATGAGCACATACCATTGGGTTCTTAGAGCTAGAAGTCTCTCCATGGAAGAAAGGAGGTTCCACACTCTTCCTCTTACCCTTACTCTTGTTCTTGTTATTACCCTTAGGAGTAGTCCCATCATATCCTAAACTACTAGTACCAATTTGTTTGGTAGAGTGTTCTAGGACAACATTAAGGGATTTCTTTCCTGTAAGAAACTTTTGCAAAGAAGCTCTTAATTTTTCATTATCAGCACTAAGATTAATGACAGTAGAAGATAAGATAGCAATATCATCTCTAGCATGCAACAAGTCGGCCTCTAAACAGAGGGATTTGGTATGAAAAGAATCACATTCTAGAGCAGTGCTAGATACCTCATTACTTTGCAAGATAGGTCTAGAGGACAGATCATTTATTTGAGCAAGCAACATAGCATTTTCAGATTTAAGCAATTGAATTACTCTTTAATAAGCATAAGTTTCTTGTTTCCTAGCTTTATCAATGAGGTTAAGTTCTACATTTTTAGTTTTAAGAACATCAATCTCATCTTGGCATTTTTGGTTCTCTTCCTTAAGAGTAGCAATGGTATTAAGGTAGACACCATTCTCAACTTCAACTCCATTGTATTGGAGCTCAAGATCAAGAAATTGCCCTTGCAAGGTATCAACACTATCAAGATGTAGCTTTTCATTTTGATCTAGAATCTCAATCTTTACATAAAGATCATCTATCTTTTCTAACCTTTTCTTTTTAGCTTTGCATTTAGTAAAAGATGTCCAGCTAGCATTAAGCATATCAATAAGAGTTTCTTTAGAAAACTCATGCAAATTAACTTCACTTACCTCACTTACCTCACTTACGTCACCTACATCATCACTTGTAGAGGCCATGAGAGCAATGTGGCATTCTCCATCTTCAGAGCTAGAACAACTTGAGGAAGACTACTCCCAAGCTACATGAGCTGCATCCTTGCTTCTTCTTTCTTTCTTCTCCTTTCTCTTGTATTTGCCTTCCTTCTTATACTCCTTGTCCTTATTGTGGCTTCTCTTGTGGTGGCTTTTCTTGGCCTTGGGGTAGTCACTCTTGTAATGGCCTTTTTGGCCACATTCATAGCACCTAGGAATAGATGAAGAAGACTTCCCTTGAAGTGATGTCCCTTGGAGTAGTTAGCTTCATGCTCATTTGGGCCTTCATTTTCTCTTGAGGAAGGAGTAGGGGACTTGAGTGCAAGTTGTTGTTGTCGAACTATCTCTTCAATTTGAGCTTTGAAGGTTGTGTCCTTGATCTTCTTTGACTCCTTCTCTTCTCTCTTTTCTTCTTCTTGCTTGTCAAGCCTTGGCTCATGAGCTTGGAGGTTGCCAACCAACTCCTCGGTTGCCAATTCACTAAGATTTCACACTTATTCAATGGAGGTCACCTTCAGCTCCCATCTCTTTGGAAGAGATCTCAAGATCTTTGAGTTGATTGTGTCTTTGTCCGTCACACTACCAAGAGCTACCAATCCATTGATGACATTAAGCCTTGTATACATGTCCACCACTCTTTCATTCTTGTCCATCTTGAAGTTCTCAAGGAGACCACCAAGCATGTAGATCTTTGCTTCCTTCACTTGCTCCGTTCCCTCATAGGTGACATATATCTTGTTCAAAATCTCATGTGCGGTGTCCCATGAGGAGATCCGATTGAACTCAGATGGGGTGATGGCTGCATAGATGATGCTCATGGATTTGGCATTGAGATGATCTTGCTTCATTTGGGCTTCCGTCCATGTAGAGATTTCCCCCTTTGGATCTTCATACTTTAGGTGCACCACTTTCCACATTTCATATCTTACTCCTTGGATATAGAGCTGCATTCTTCTCTTCTAATATAGGAAGTTGGTTCCGTCGAAGATCGGAGGTCGCATGGAGAAGCTTCCGTCCAAGTTGAGAGATCCAAGTGCTAAATCACCCATCTTCTCCTACTTGTAGAAGTAGCTTGGAGAAGACCTGCTCCGATACCACTTGTTGGATCAAGGGCTCTAGAGGGGGGGGGGCGAATTGAGCTTTAGAAATATCACAAAATGGATTAGACCTTCAAATTATATTAAGTGTAGAAACTTAAGAATACAACCAATTTGAAGTCCTAACTAACAAGCATAGCAAGGATGAGAGATAAGGATAGCATACACTTGGACAAAGTGGTTTAGAGTGGTTCCACACTTCACACTAGAAGTGAGTCAGTCCACTACCTAAAGGTGGTTAGTCTCTAGGACTTTGAAATCTTGATGCTCTTATATTCATTCATAAGATTACAAGAAAAAACCACATTCATCCAAGGACTTAATACCTCAAGCAATGATCTTCAACCTATCAAAGGAACTTACCCACTTGAGCACATGAGTCTTCAGCCTTCAAAAAGGACTTACCCACTCCATCTTCAAGTCTTTGGCCTTCTAGGAATTACCTATCCTTCTTGAACGTCCACTTTGCCTCTCTCCTTCACTCGGAGATCTGGATCACCATGCTTTCTTCAACCTTGAAGAACATCAACTCCTTCTCCTTCACTTGGAGAAGATTTTCAAGCCTTTTCTTCAAAGAGGAAAGAGGGTAAGAAGATGGAGGTGGAGAGCTTTACATGGATACAAGGGATAGCTCTCTTATAAGGGATCCTAACTCACTCATATTCACAAATTTGAATTGAAAGTAGAGAGAGAAAGGGGCTCAAAGGGGTGCAACACTCTCAACTAAGTTTGGACCTAGCTATGCAATGGAAGGGCAAACTTGAGATGTAGCCCAAGGGGTCCTATTTATAGTTGGGGGTTCCCCTTTGATAGTGGGAACACTTAGGGCCGAATTATAACCGTTTTTTCCCTAGGCAACAAATCTATTTTCATCCAAACAAGTCACCAACGGTTAAAATCACTTTTTTTGCATTTTTCGTACAGTGCATTCGGTCGAGATTTAATAAATGTAACTCGACTGATCGGCTAAAAGACAAACCCGATATTCAAAATATCGGTCGAGTTTCTCCTGGGAAACTCGACCGACAAATGAAAATCACATTTGGTCAGTAACCCGATTGGTTGAGTTCTATGAATGCACAACTCGACAGATGCACTCTTTAGAAAATTGATCCAGTGGATCGGTCGAGATTGGAACTGACCGATCAACAACCTATGATCAATTTTACAAAGTGATTAAAAAGTGATTAAGACTTGGAATAAAGTGTCCCACATATTTTTCACATCTTAGTTACAAATCATGTCATCAATACAAGTGATTACAAAAATATTCTAAGGTCATTTACATGGATTTTTTAATTGGCACACTTGCATGCTTTTGACTTGTACTTTGACAAGCTAGGGCTTGTGTAATTTGATCCTTTTCATGTACCTATCACCTGAAATCAATCTTGAATACACATATTAGATACATATGAATGGAATGGTTAAGTCATTATCAAAATATGGACAATGTATAACCTCTAGGTCAACAGATTCTGATGAGGAACTCAGTGGAAAAGAAATCATGTCAAATAGTTAACTGGAAAGAGGGAGACATACTTTTTGTGGAAGTTATTGTTGTCAGCACTATTTGAACCACTGAGGAATTCAAGGGAGGAAGATGACCCTCGACTTTCAGATCCATTTGGCATGGGCCAGGGACAAATTTTGGTCATCTGCAAGATGAATCTACATGGCTAAAAGGACATAAAATAAAAGAAAAAAAGGCTTGGCATATATATTTTAAAAACTTTATACATAATGGATTTGGAATAAAGTGAAGTGAATTCATTATACTTATTGTTTTATAATCAAATTGGAGTAGCAAATAATGCCAACATAAGATTAAAATTGGCAAGTAGACTATTTGGGACCCAAAGAATCTGGATTTGAAGTCAACTTTAATTTTGAAAAATTTTAAAAAACAAAACTCATGATTTGAGGAAAAATTAATTGTTGGCATAATAATTGATTCCCGTACTATTTAATGTTCAAATTTCATTTATAACTCTACATTCCCCATACCTATGTCTAGGAAAATTTTACAAAGACAATTTTAATCTTAAACTCATCAACATGACACAATTTCATACTTAGTCCCAAATTAGAATATTATACATATTTCTTGTATTAAAGTCTTACATACATTACTCATTGATCAAAATCCCATTATCTTGCATTCTTAACTTCCTAGTACCACCTAAGTGTTCCAAAACGAGGGATGACATGGAAAAGGGAAAATTTGAATGTGTATATAAGTTTGCTAGATACATTATCAATAGTAATATCATATTTCTCATACATGGGTCTCACCTCGTGGCTCCCACATCTTTTAGGTGATCATCATTGCAACTGGGGGTTTTTACGGTGAGGAACCCTCCATTTGGGGATTATTAGTAACATGGAGGTTGGTGTATGGTACATGGGATGGTATCTTTGAGTCGTATAGTGTCTTCGAGTTGTCCCTATACCAACTAGTTAGGCAAGATGGATTCATCAATTGTAACTCAACTCATGATTTTTACTTACATGTCTTGTATAGATATATATGATGTATGTTACAACTCATACCTTATTTTACTGGTAATTTGAGGGTTTAAGATATTCTGATGTTAATTATACCCTTATTGATTTTTTTCATTATTTACTAGTTGACTTAAATCTTATATTATCTTAAACTTGCTCTTTTATAAGTTAAAACTTCATATTTTGAGCATATATGAATTTAAATCCCAGTTGGTATAGTAATATACCACACATATATGTGACTGGAGAAATACTAATACTTGGGAAATATTATAAACAAATTATTATTTATTAAAATTATCAAATAATACTCTATGATTTTATATAATTCAATTATGAATCCAACGTAAAGAATAAATCAAGAGTTAAAATGAGAGAGTTATGAAAGTTTTAGTAATCATGTGCATAACTGACTTTAGTTTGTCTTTTGTTAGATCGACAGGCGGGCTCAATGGTCACTGAGCAGGCCATGCAGACCGAAGAGTGGGCCCAAAGGCTATACAAGGTTGATGAGTGAGCCTAACAGCTATGCAGACTGATGGGTAGGTCCCGACAGTCACACAGACCGACGAAGATGTCGCCCAATACAACATATCACTAAAATGACCATAACTTTTACTATATATCTCCAAACTCGATGAAAGTTATTTCATTTAATTTTTTATAATCATATACATAACCCGAGGCTTAAAACAAGTAGAAGGGGAATTGGAAGGTGACATCTAAGGAAGCTTTTGGGAGGAATGTTAAGAACATCCAGATACCAGTGACCTAGTCATAGATCTATCATGGTAGGTTATTTTGATTTTAGATATATTCTATTTTTCCTTCTCCTTTGCTCTAGGTCTACTGTGTGACTCATATAAGGATCTCTTATTCTTCCTTTATTCACCTTCATCCTCTAGATGATCCTATTCAGAGCTAAAAATCTAAAAGCAGGCACTTAGAAGGTTGATGTTGTGTCTATAACCTCTAATTCAAGCTCATGAGACCAAGAATATGTAATTGCAAGATTAGATCCAAACTATTGACCAAGGGTCGTATGCAGGTGAGTGGAAGTTCATATTTAACCATGGATTTCACATAAATCAAGACAAAAAGTGATGAACATGTATTGACTTGTTTGTTGTTTTACTATTCTTGGTTTAGCAAGTCATAATTTGGATTTATAAAGTTTGAATGATTAAATTAGCTAGAAAAATTAAGTGATTTGAATGGTTTTTTATGAGACATTGGAGCCACCACCAAGGAGGATCCTCATTGGTGACTCCATTCTGACAGTGTAAACCCCTGCCCCCCCAACTATCTACACATCGAGGGGAGTGTGTAAACTCACGAAGAGGCTACCATGCGTGACGGGACCAAGGATTACTCAGGTCGCACAACTAGGGACTCAAACACATATCCCTACTCTAGGGAGCCTGACCCTTCTCCACCGAGCTACCACCTGGGTGTCAAGTTGAATGATTTCATATCTATAATGTTTGCATATGATTTGTACGAGTTCTAAATACAAAAAAAATCACCAAGGCACTAGTGTGTCTAGGTTTGACATAAATTCTCAATAATGAATTACATGCTCAGAAATGTAAGTACATATTTTGACTTGCTTTTCAATTATGAAAATGATTTAATAAGTGCATAATTCTTCTCATTTTTATTTATTTGATGCTTGGTTGGATCAAATCAAACTACTAGTGGTTAAAACATGCCAGTCAAAATAGAATAAGTAACATATGGTATAAAAGATAAATGGTACTATTATAGTATAGATCCTACCAACATAATTAGATATTTTGAAGTTGTTTATTAAGATCAAGTGAAATACAATACTCAAAGTTAGAAGTCCAATTAAATGTATATTTTGAGTACCAAAAATACTCATTTCTGTGATGTATGATATTTAATAGCATCATTGCAGTAAATTCTTATGCGAGTCATGTTATATGTCAATGAGGAAAATGAAACCCTACAGATAGGACATTTAGTAAATAAAGTGTTTTCATTTTAGTGTTTCTTGATATGATAGGTGGAGCAGATCGGTATCTCCATTTCTAGTACATATTACAGATAATCTATTAAAAGTACTCATTGCCAGGTTATTCTAAGAAATGTAGATCAGATGATTAGATAAGGAATATAACAAGTGAATTAGACATTAGATTCCATGAATACAATAGAATTCCTTCACAGGAGGCCTTGGCACTGCAAGGAGGAAATGTGCTTCTAACTAGAGGATAAATTTATATCAAGATAGTCAGATCATACTGAATAAGGGTGTAGGGGTCTAGTCTAGTGAGGGAATATTCCTTATAATAATGTCATACCTAACAATAACTAGAGATGGTGGTGATACATGTGATGCTGGTTAGCTGGTTGGACCTAGTGGAACAACTGATGTAGAGATAGCATGTGTTTTGACTCTCCACATGAGTACCCTAGTTTAGAGGAGTCCAAATATCCAATCGACCCCATTATGTGCTGAGAGCCAGATGTGACGATGCCCTCTATAGGTGGGGTAGTTTGAGGTTAGGCATATAATCTAGTATATTCTTCTAAGTCTTCTATGGTGAGATTGTAGCTTTCTGTGATGATTATACATGTTGTGGTATGTCTCATATGGGTCTTTGGAGTTAATAAAGTAGTTAAAAGATTTAAGAAGCCATATGGTTATTCAGTTATACAAATTTAGAAAAGCATCATTCAATTATTCTTAGTATTTAATATATTGACAATTTTTTCATTATTTCTCATTCAGTTCACCATTTAACAACTTGCTTATCTCTATTTGTTGAAATTCACTTAATAAAGAAAATTTGTTTCATCTTGCCTACTGGGTGAATATCCATTGATCGAACCAGTAGATGATACTCTACTAAACACATTTCATAGGTAATCCTGCTGATTATGGAGATAGTTACAGATTCAAAAGAGTCCTATCATAAAAGGATGTTGGTAGTGTTGTAAGGCTGAATTAGATAGTCTCTATCCATATCCACTCTAGGTCCTAGAGAGAGAAAATGAAAGATTTATATTAGTCAAGTAGAAAGCTCCTACCTTTCATGTGAAACAATTGTAAATATATGCTTCATATATTAGAATGTGATGATATGTCAAGTCATGAATAAGAAAAAGATCTTATGATTTGATTATGAGAGAGATGTTCTTGTGGAAGGATTTTATTTGTCTCATATACTTCAAAAGATTTTAAATTTAAAAAGTAAAAAAATAATTTTGTTGTTTGGGTTTTGCTTAGTCCTCAATTTATGCCCTAATCTCATGATTTGTAGTTAAAGTGAGATGAGGCTGTAAAACATAGTTATGATATGCTTATTATTTTTGTAGAGGCTGAGACCATGGTACTGTATCTTATGATGTAAAGTTACATGTTGTGAATGAATGAAAAGTATGGCCCTTTGAAAAAATTATTCTTATGCATATGTTCAGAACTTTAAATTTGTGTTATTTGTATCTTGTTGGTAATGATGTCAATCATGGATGATTCATGTTTTATTTTGGGAAAGAGCAATCTTTTATGAGTAGTGTCACAATATCCTCTCATTACTCAATCTATGTTTCTTTTAAAAAAAGAAGACTATTTAGATTGTGTGACATAAATATCATATATTGACTCACATAAGCATGTAAAACATTTCAATATCACTTATCAAGTGGCTTGGATATCAGTTCAATAGGAGGGACAAATTCCATTTACATCAGTCATCCTCATTCATAATTGTTACAATGTATCTTATCACTACTTGCATGAAAACCCTTTTTCAAAGTCACATTGAATAATGTTAAACTACACAAAATAACATGTGATTGTCGTACTGATTCTAGTATTTATTTTAGTTTCTCATTGTAAGCTTTCATCATTGCCGTTCTGTGTTGTTATCCTAATGGATCCTAAGTCTTTTGAGGAAAGGAAATGATATATAAAGAGAATGTGATTTGGGTTGTTATTACGAAGGTAAAAGTACATGTCTTGTCTTCAACTAGGAGAATTACTAATTGTTCCTAAGATTTGTTTTAGTTTCTCACTTTATGATTTTCTGTAAACTACTCCATAAATGGAAACAGTTTGGGAAATCATTACCAGTTCACGTTGTTTTCCTAATGCATTCTAAAATTTATTTTACTTCCTGATTCTAAGTTACATTATAAGTGTCCTATAAATGAAAAAAATTATTTCTAGCTCTAAGATGCATCATCTAGATAGAGAAAAAGGGGTCCATGGAATGATAGTTCAGGTAGTTTGACTTGTTCTCCTCTCACAACCCTTCTTTTCCCATGTTCACCCACTAGTCACTACATTCTTTCTACAACTATCTTTTGATCATATATTTTTATATTAATCATCATGTAGACTACCAATAAGGTCATTGGGATATACCTTGAGTTAAGATTTCCAAAATCTCATCATTTTGAAGAGACATACACTCAAAAGAAGATTGTCGAATTTATATCATTCTAAAAAGACCCCTAATCCACATTGGAAGTTGGTTTTGAGAGAGGTAGATCATCTTAAGTCTAGTTTTCCTATAAGGTAGACCAACTTAAGAACAAGTGGCACCGAATTTTGATTTTACATCACTTGTGTCTATATATGACACTCAATATTGTAAGATTCATTCATAACATAAACAACTTCCTCATAGGTCAATCAAGTAGTTGGTTAATTATATTGAATTTTCATCAACTAAAAAATTAACACAAGAGCTCATTGAACTATCTTAAGGTCAAGTGACTTGTTGTTCATTAAGTTTTATAGTGCGGGAAAAAGTTGACCGAATAGTATAAGACGTTCCACTTGTGTGGGAAGTTTATTGACTTCTCAAAAGATGTGTAAGCCAACAACTAAAAAGAAATCAAGATGGCATTTTATTACCCCCTTGTTCTATCTCAACTTCATAATGAACCTGAAGGTCTAAGGAGGATTTTTAGGGAATATAAGGAACCTTCTCCATGGAAGTTCATGTTTAGGTTGTTCTTTACATATTTGTCAAAAAATATTAAATCTTAATTTTCTATTTTTTCTATTCTTTCTAATTAATGAATATTAAAATCTCAATCACCCAGTATAGTAAATTATGTGATGAGAATTTTACTTTTATTCTTTTCAACCATCAAAACCAAGATCTTGTGGTGCATATGCATTTAAATTCTGAAAGATGATTTGTGGCTGTCCATTTGTGAGTGTTACTCTACCTACAAAAAGAAAAAATCAATGCATGATAGTCTAATATGGTAGTAAGAAATTGAAGATTAGCTCCATTGATGATTTCTTTTTGTTTGGATGATTTTATATTAAAATGATAATAATTTGGATTGAAACTTATATTAGAAAATGATATAGTAGATGATATAAAAAATTGCTTTTACTATGATAATTTATCATTGTTCTAAGATTACTTCCACTAAAATAATTAATTTCATAAAGTTATGTGTGTTTCATTTCACTAGGATAACCAATTATTGTTCCTAAAATTGTTTTCCCCTTTTGGTTAACCCCTTCATATAATCATTAGAACCTTTTGAACCTAATCCAATTCTATTCAGTTTACTTTTCTCATTTAAGATTTTCTATAAGGTGCCTCATTATAGATGGAAAATATGTGGGCTAACCACTCTATGTCCCTCACTTTGAGATGGTTGTTTTCCTAATGGATTATAATACTCATTTTACTTTATAATTTAAATACTATTTTAAAGGTCCTCATAAACTAAAAAATCATGTATTCATAATGTTTAGACATTACAATATAAGCTGGTCTATGAAGAAATGTTTCTAGAAATTGATGGTCAAAGCGATATTTTGGAAAATGTTTGATAATACAGAAGTCTAAACTCACAGTTAGTCATGATGAAAATTGTAGACAAGAGAGATAAATTAAGAGACATGAGTGACTTTTATGATTTACATTATATATAATGTGATATGAATATGAAGGAATGCAAATGATGTTTAAAGTGAATGTGATTTAGAATATTAAAATTGCAACTAAGAATTGGGTAAAAAAGGAATGACTAATTCCTAAAATGGTCAAAACTCTACATCTAGATTTGTTTAAAATATGGAAATGACCAATTCACTCCGTATCGATATATGATAAATATATATTGTATATTAAAGATTTTGGAAGGGGTTTGATGAAATATTTGCATTTTTCTTTTCAAGTTACAAATATACATGTGTAACCCATCAAGTCTATTAGTCAAATCCCACAAATTTATGTCCCACACCATTATGCTAGAGTTGGGACCATAGGAGAAACCTAGTCCACATGAGATGGATGATATGATTTCTAATTGACATGGGTAAGGATTTTCACAGTAATGTTGGTGGTGCCCAAAAGAAGCCCATGTTCTCTTGCATGAGTGGGAGTCAAGAATGACTTCTTCTTTATTCCTTTATTTTCTTAGTTTTTTCCTTATAATGTGTTTGATACAACACTAGAAAAACTTGTCATTTCTCTTGATAATATGGATGAACCTTGTTATATTCAAGAGAGTGTTAGTGTAACATCCCAAAAATTTCATATATAATTTAGAATCTTTAATGAAGTATTTTATAATAAAAGCTAACTAATGAAACTAATGCAAAAAGACCAAGTAATAATATTTATTATTGAATAAAGAGATAAACAATTAAGGTAAAAGACTTAGATTTGATAATACAAAATATATTCCTTGAACCATAAGTAGTGAAGATACTTTGTTTTTGATTTAGATATTTGAAAGCATACAAGATAAATAGCATTACATTCTCTCTTTTTCTCTCATCTCCAAATAATTACCCCTAAAAAGGCAAAAAAGTTGATCAAGATGAATTTTAAGTAAATATCATCCCTAATATCGAAATTTACTAAAATAACTAAGGAATGATGAATTCAAATTATCCGACCTTCTAATGAATTTAAAGTAATATAGTGATACATATAGACTTTTTGAATAAAAGATAGTCAAAACCTAAATCTAATTGGCAGAGAAGGTTCAAGACCCCTCAATCTACTTATTATTCGAGTTTGAGGTCATTTGAACCTCATTAACCCCCTAACTTAATTAGAAAAAAATTCCATATGCTTATTAATCAAATTTAATCCAAATAACACCTATTATCTAAAACAACCTAAACTTTCCAGTATTAATTATGTGTGACATGAAGTCTTGTAGAGTTAGAGTCCAAGGACTCAGATCTTCTCCCAGGAAGGGGATTATCCCCTCCACCCAAGTCTCATGTCTTGTGGACTCCTACACAACACAACGATACTCCCTTCCCCATCCCTCTCTAATATTTCCTGATACAGTCTGAACCCACCACTGCCTTTGCCACACAAAGACACAACCAATGAGACCTAGTTGTAGGGATTTTCATACTAGAAGGTGTTCCTCGAATATGAACTCTTGGAACATCTCCTATTTCCACCTCCACATGCTTCTCTTCCCACCCACATCTCCATTTATACAAAGAGACCCCCTAAAAAACCATCCCCTGACATCGAGGAACCTAGGGCCACTTTTTCCTTGTCCTGCGGTATCCCCTCCTTTGTTGACCACAAAAGCCTTTGTTGTTGTTCAAGTTGTGGTGATTCAAGTGTGAGTGGTGCACTAGAAGGGTGCCTCTAACCTTTGGGGGAGCCTCAGTCCCTCTTGATACAACACCATGAAGCTTCAAATGCTTCCTTTCCTTTTGATTTCACCTAATTGAAGGTACCCTATTGTTTCCTCCCTTTTCTATGTTTTATAGTCCTCAGATCAATTTGTGAGTTTCATGCAATGGTACTACCTAAACTCTTGAGGTTTTGTCAGTAAAGGTTTGTGGGTTCATTTTGAAAACTTAGTTCCCATGTATTTTTCTTGCAACACTTTTAGAGTTCTTTGTGCTCCTGCCCCTATGGCGGTTGGCCGTTCTCTGGCTATTGTGAGTTTAGTCTAGACTTGTTGACTCCAGCAGAAACCTAAGTAGGTGATAGGATCGTCTCCCATCTCTAGTTTAAAGGATTTGGGCCCAGTGTTGGTTTCTCCCTCGCACATTTCATTGGGTGTTGGACATAGAAGGGATTTCTTTGATACGATTAGGAAGAACATACCATGGGGTAAAGTCATGTTTGTGACCATATGTTGATTGTTTCAGTTAATAGACACCCATGTGTATTTTGTGAATTTGCATTACTTTGTTTTCTTGTATTTCCCGGGTGATATACTGGTGTCACACATATAGTCAAGAGGTAAACAATCAAGGGGAAGATGGGCAATTTCAATTTCCATTTTATCATTCTTAGACTATGATAAAAGTGAATCATGTAAATCATGATTGGTCAGTAGATGATAATTCATATCTTTTTATTGGTTTATCCAATGTGGAAAGATATATATGGTTTTTAATTTTTTTTGAGATCTAGATGATGGACTAAGTTTCAAAAGTCTAATTTCACTCTATTTTTCCCTATGTTAGCCAAGATCCATGAAACCTTAGAAACTAAGGTGAATATAATATAAATGAATGATTGTTGAATGAACATGGCAATTAGAGTTCATCAATCCCAAGAACATGATTAGGTTTTCTCTACCTAATTAAATCTATTAGTTTTTTTCTTTAAGAAAGGTAAGTGGTCCATACTTCTGAGTATTCATACTTATTAAGCTCAATATATTTACATTTTTATTAAATAGGAAATTTTGACTTATGTGTTCTAATTATCTATAATTTTAAGCTAAGAAATGCAATTAATATTTTCATACTTTCAGGGTTATGTCCTTTTATATGATTGATATCTCAAGTAGAGATATGTTATCAAGATTTATTAGATGATAAAGATCTAAGAGTTAAGTCATGAGAAAATTAAAGGATCATATTAATGAATAATACTACAAGATAAGATATGCAAGCACGGTAGTGGTACATACTTGATAATGAAATTAGGGATAAGGTAGAAGTATATCCTATTTTGAATGGATCTAGAGTTGTAGAGGTCCTAGAAAGGTGGTCTTAAATTCTTGGGAGACTTCTCATAACAAACTACCTACCTCATATTACACTAGTGGTCTTTAACTTGCTTCTACTTGCTTTGTTTGTAGAAATGTTATGAAAACACTTCTCATATCCTCTTTGAGTGTTCTTTTTGTTCTGATGTTTGGAATTGCTTACCTTCTTTAAATTTTAGTATCACTGGTCCTAGAAACTGGCAAGAGGTTGTTTCGATTGCATATGCCAAATCAAAATGTTTGTGCATTTTTATTTTCTACTATTGTTTGATGGAGAGGAACTTCAGAGTACTATGGCACTCAATCGAAAGCCCTTGAAGATATTTGGAGTTCTATAAAGGCTGATCTTGAAATTTTCTATCCAATCTTCTCTGGACTATTTGTTTTGCTGATCTTTTTTGAAGATTCCATGAGTTGGTCTATGCTCTTCTCTTGTGATCTTACCAAATATATCTTGTGATTTGTTATTTCTTGTTATCTTTTTTTGACATGATCCTGGTATTGAGACAATGCTTACTGGTTTTCCTCTATAGTGTGGATAGCTTTTGATTCTTATGGAGTGTCTCTCAAGTTTTTTTGATCCCTGCCTAGAAGTCTATTTTTCTTTTCTGTATGATTCTTTATTCTTATTATTTATTACTTCCTATAGAAGTTTCTTCATCCTCTCTCTTTATGTATAGATAGGTTTACTTTTTCCAATCCTCTATAAATATATCCCAAGTTTTCTACCCCTTATTTTGAAAAATACAAAAAAAAAGAAATTGATTTTTGTGACAAAAAAGAGATTTCAAGTAGAGATATTCTATTAAGATTTCTTAAAAAGATTAAGATATAAGAACTATGTGTTAATTAGATATCTTAGAATGGTTGAGATTTATGAACTAGGTTCATGAGAAAATTAAAGAGATGTTATTATTATTTCTTAAAATGATTAAGATTTATTATGTAAGTCCATTAATATTTATGCTTTAAGATATCTTGAAAAGACTATATAAAGATTCATGTTCTTGGATCTAAGATTTAAGATCATGCTAAGACCATGAGATTATAATGTATTAAGACTCACGTTAAGATCAAATTTTATAAGATGACATCAGATTATGGAGTAAGACCCAAACCATAGTGCATGTCGACTCAAAGGACATGGCCCATGTCCTATGTGCAAGTCATGTGGCCCAGGCACCCTAGTGCATGCTAATATAAGAGAGACATGACCTAGTCCTTTGTGCAAGTCTGTAGGCCCATGCCCTTAGTGCATGATGAATAAGATATAAGACCCAGACACCAGAATAAGGTCATGAGACCCATCTACCAAAGTGCATGTCTCCAGATAAAGATATCTAAAAAGATAAGAGCTAATATAAAGAAGAAATAAGAAATATTTATGTTTCAATTTTTTTTTTAGATTTTATGTTAATATCATGCATAAAATGTAGTGTCTTGTGGCATCTTGTTACTACAGTAATGCATATATTAGAATACTCATGCCACTTACTCTAATGAATATTTTTCCAATGCATGGATATGGATGAGATGTACGCAGGTGAGGAGCAAGAGAAGTAGTGCCCAGAGTCTTAGAGAACAAAGATAGAGTAGGATAAGGTCTCGTTGGGTGCCAAATATAAGTTGGACCTCAGGTTTATAGATCAAGGAATATGTTTTCATATTTAGAACTTAGAGTAGAGAGTTTGTCTCAAAATATTAAATAATTTTTCATGTCATAACATTTATGTTCCCTTTTCTAAGAACAATCATCAAAATATTTATCTTTTAAAGTTTGTGTGATTGATTATATTGTTGTTATGAATGCCATGTAGTGCCCTCTTAAGTGCATGAGTCATGGATAACTATGTGTTGATTCTGCTACATGCATGTGTGTGCTTAGGGAGGGCATTACAAAATGGTATCAGAGCAACCTTATAGTTGGACACCAGACAATATTCTCATTCTTACTTTAGAATACAAGTGAGATTAGAGAACATATTTAAAAACATAATTAGTAGTGTTAGGTATAGAATAGGTAAATAAAAGAAATTAAAAATAATAGTAGAGGTTTATTCATGAAATAAAATTTTAAATGAGGATTAGGGTTATGTGATTAGATGTTTTGGAATTTTATGTTAAATCTAGAATTACATTATAGCATTGTCTCTCACTTTCCCACATGTTTGTGGTATGGGACATAAGCTTATGGGGTTTTGTACAGAGGACATTAAGTGCATATAAATATATTATCCTGCTTGTCATCCCCTTTCAAGTACACGTGGTATGGGACATGTACACTAGGGAGGCACTAAGATAAGTGTGATAAGATAGGTCATCCTTAGATATTTGACCGAGTGACATGTATCTAAAGGTGAAAAATAAAACAAGAGTTGCATTGAAGGTATGAGACATATAATCACCATAACCTAATTAGATAAATAGTAAGTCCAGGCATGCATACAAAGGGTAGATAATTTTACATAGATAAGTGAGTGGATCATGCACATGCTACGAATGAATGCCGCTATTGATTTGATGATTGAATTTTCAATTGGAACTTCATGAATCAATGCCATGATAATTAATCATATTATCATGATAATTGTCTTTACATATAAGAAATCATGTTTTGTTGATATAGTCCACCCAATCATGGTATGTGATCCTTAATTGGCTTTATGATCCCTGTGAGAGCATGATTGAGCCTTAATTGACCTTATGAGAACTATGGGTGCATTCAAGAGAGTGACTATCAAGTCAAGTAACTATCTAGTGTAGTATAAAATCATGTCAAGTTAGTTAAATTCTCATTTAATTGTGTTAACCATGAGTAGGTCATATCTTAAGTTATGATGATGATTAGATGATATTAGAGATTTAACATCATGGAACAAGTAAATCCCTAAAATGGGTAGTATGTAAAAATTTTGAGGACGAAATTTAGTTAAGGTGGGTAGAATTGTAACATCTCAAAATTTCTATATATAATTTAGAATCTTTAGTGAAGTATTCCCTACTAAAAGTTAACTTATGAGACTAATGTGAAAAGCCCAATAATGAAATTCCTTATTGAATTAAGAGATAAAAGATTACGGTAGAAGACTTGGATTTTAAAAAATACAAAATATATTACTTGAATCATAAGTAGAGTAGAGTTAATACCTTCTTTTTAGTTTAGATAATTGTTAGCATAAAAGATAAATAGCATTATATTCTCTATTTTTATCTCTTATCCAAAATAATTACCCCAAAAAAGGCACAAAAGTTGAACAAGATAAATCTTAAGTGGATAACATCCCTAGTCTCGAATTTTTGTCAAATACCTAAACAAGGAAAGATGAATTCAATTTATCCTACCTCCTAATACATTTAAAGAAAGACAATGAAACATATAGATTTTTGAATTAAATATAGTCAAAACCTGAATCTTGTTCAGAAGGTTCTAGACCCCTTAATCTACTTAACCATCGAATGTGAGGTCATTTGAACCTAATTTAACTCCCTAACTTAATTAGAAAAGATTCCATATAGTTATTAATCAAATTGAATCAAAATAACACCTATTATTTGACCCAACCTAAAGTTTTCAATCTTAACTATGTGTCACATAGACTCTTGTAGAGTTAGAGTCCGAGGACTCATAGAATCAAATCTTCTCACGGGTAGGGACTCATCCCCTCCACTCAAATCTTGCTCCTTGTGGACTTCTCCATAGCACAACAATACTCCCTTCCCCATCCCTCTCTTCTATTTCCTAATATAGTCTGAACCCACCACTGCCTTTGACATAGAAATATGAATCCAATGAGACCTAGTTGTAAGGGTTTTGGTACTCGGAGGTGTTCCCTTGAATCTGGACTCATTGACCATCCCATGTTTTCACCTTCGTAGATTTCTCTCACCCCAAGAATCACTATTCTATTAGGAGACCCCCACAAATACATTCCCTGATATTGAGGAACTCTACAGTGCTTTTGCCTTGCCGTGCGGTACCCCTTCCTTGTTAACCACAAAAGCCTCCTCTATTGGCCGAGTGGTGGCAAGTCAGGTGTGCGCGGTTAACTGGAAGGGTGACTTCAACCTTTGGGGCAGCCTCAAGTCCTCTTTATGAAACACAATGAATCTTCAAATGTTTCCTTTCCTTTTGATTTCACCCAATCAAAGGTACTCATTTGTTTCCCTCATTTCTATGTTTTACACTCCTCAGATAAATTTGTGAGTTTCCTATAATGGTACCACCTAAAATCTCACAATTTTTCTTCAATTGTTGGTTTGTTTTGAACACTTGGTTTCTCATGTGTTTAACTTGCAATTCTTTTAGAGTTCTTTGTGTGCCTACCCTCATGGTGGCTAGCAATTGTCTAGCACTTGCAACTTGAATTTTATCTTGTTAGCTCTGAAGGGAACCTACAAAGGTGATGGGATCATCTCCCATATCTGGTTTATAGGAACTCAGGCCCGACTCTGGTTTCTTCCTAGCTCATTTCCCCGTATTTTGGATCTTGGTGGGCTTTCTTTGATGTGATTAGGAAGAATTTACCAGGGGTAAAATCCTATTTGTGACCATATGTTGATTTTCTCAGTTATCACACACCCATGGGTATTTTGGGAATTTTCATTAATTGTTTTCCTGTGTATATCGAGTGATATTTGGTATCACACATATAGTGAGGAGGTAATAATCAAGGGTCAGATGGGTAATTTTGATTTTCATCTTATCTGATCTCACAATAATATAAAGGTGAATTATCTAAATCATGATTGCCTAATGGATGATAATTCATATCTTTCTATTGGTTTATCCAATGAGGGAAAGTCATACATGATTTTTAATCAGTTTTTTGAAATCAAGATTATGGACTATTTTTTAAAGCATGATTTCACTCAAGTGCCCTACGTTATCCAGGAAACATGAAACCCTAGAAACTATGGTGAATATAATGATTAATGAATGATCATTAAATGAAGAGGGTAATTAAGGTTCATTGATCCCAAGAACATGATTAGGTTTCTCGAACCTAGGAATAACAATTAGGTTTTCTTTCAAGAATGGTAAGTAGTCCATGGCCTTGAGTATTCATACTTATTAAGCTCAATACAGTTACATGTTTCATAAATAGGAAACTACAATTTATGTGTCCTAATCTTCTAAGATTTTAGTTTCTTAAATAGGAAACCACGATTAATATGTTCTAATGTTCTAATATTTTAAATTAATATATGCAATTAAAATTTTCATACTTTCATGGTTATGTCCTTTCATATGATCGATACCTCATGCAGATATATGTTATCATGATTTCTTAGATGATTAAGACCTAAGAATAATGTACATGAGAAAGTTAAATGATCATATCAATGAATAATACTACAAGATAAGGTATGTAAGCAAGATAGTCATACTCACTTGATAATGTGATATAACCTTTTACTTAGAAATTCAAGTAGAGATATGCGATTAAGATTTGTTCAATAGATTAAGATCTAATAAATGTGTTATTTTGATTTCTTAGAATTATTGAGATTCATGAACTTGGTTTAAGATAAAATTAAAGAGATGTTATTATTATTTCTTAATATAATTAGGGTTTATGACGTAAGTCCATTAAGATTTGTGCCTTAAGATTTCATAAAAAGATTATATAAAGATTCATGTTTTAAGATGTAAGAATTAAGATCATGCTATGACCATGTGATTAGAATGCATAAAGATTCATGTTAAGATTATGTTTGATAAGATGATATCAGATTATGGAGTTAGACCCAGGCCCTAGTGCATTTCAACTAAAGGATATGACCTAGGCCCTATGTGCAGGTAATGTGGCCTAGGCACCCTAGTGTAGGCCAATATAAGATAGACATGACCCGGTCCCTTTGTGCGAGTCATGGGGCCCAAGCCCTTTGTTCAAGCTAAATTAGATGTATGACTCAAGCATTGGAGTGCATGTCATGATACCTAGGATTCAAAGTACATGTCTCCAGAGAAATATAAGTAAAAAGACAATAAGTAAGCTAAATAAAGAAGAGTTATTTATGTTTCAGAATTTCTATAGATTTTATGTTAATCTTATGCATAAAATGTTTGGTGGTATCTTGTAGTATCTTATTACTTCAATAATGCATATATTAGAATACTTACTGTAATGACTATTTTTTTCCAATGTATGGTTGGGGACGAGATGTCCGCAGCTGAGGAGTGAGAGCAGGAGTAAAAATAGTACCCAAAGACTCAGAGCACAAAGATAGAGCAAGATAAGATCAGGGGGTTTCCAACTATGAGATGGTCCTCAGGCTTATAGGTTCAAGTATATGTTATCATGTTTAAAACTTTAGAGTAGAGACTTTGTCTAAAGATTTAAAATGAGTTTTCCATGTGATAACATTTATATTCCCTTTTCTAATATCAATGATGAGAATATTTATCTTGTAATTTTTTTGTAATTGATTATATTATTGTTATGAATGTGAGTTTTATGTAATTCCCCTTAAGTGCATGAGTTATGAACAACTTTGTGTTGCTTTTGCTACTTGCATGTGTGTGCTTAGGGAGGGTGTTACAGTTAGGTTGGTTGATTATCCAAGTGGACCACAACAAATCATCATAAATATTTTCTTAAGTTACAAAATAGTCCTTTATACTTATGTGCTACATAAAAAGGTATGTAAGAGATTTTCCATGCATTCTTTACTTTATTTTGGTAATTACAATTTAGTCCCTATACATTGATAGTCATGTTGTGCATCGTTTCATCAATAATTTCATTTGTTTTTTTTAATTACTAGTAGCCTACTATTACATATATATATATATATATATATATATATATATATATATATACACACACCCAACACTTACATATATATATATATATATATATATATATATATATATATATAGCACTCTAAAATCTTCCTCGATTTAGAAGATGAGGGAAAATGGATGAATACAAAATATTGTATTCAAATTGATTATAATGATGGAATCTATGCATTTATTGAGTACTTTTAATCCATGTAAAGAAATAAAATACCAAAAAGTTTTGAAAGGAGTGTTTTAGGGGGTGGATGCAAAATCAGTGTCCAAAGTTTGATATTAAAAAATTGTCCTTGTATATTCTTAAAATCTATCAGCCAACTCCACAAATTTCTTACACCACATCACACTATCTTTTTGTGACTTCTAGGATTGGTATTACATGGAAATTCCAAGGCCAAATGAGGTGAAGGGCATGGTTTCTCCAATTGAAATCAGGTTGGATTTGTACATTGATGTTTCTCACATTGGGAGGCAACCATCATTCTCTTGGGCATGTCTAACACAAGGTCATATCCTACTTTACTCCTTACATTTTTGTGTTATCTTCTTCTTTGTATTTCTTAGTATTGTGTTTGGTACACCATTAATCAACCTTTTCATTACCCTTGAGAATACTAAAGAACCTTCTCTTAGGCAAAAGAAGGATAGGTTGATTCTTCAATAGAGGAACCCCAATATATAAAAAACTTATTTTTAAAACTACAAATTATTCCTTTTAAACTTCTAAACTATATAGGAAAGTGTGTGGAAGGTGTTGTATGCAATTTTATCTTTATCTTCAATTTAAAATTATTCCTTATATATCAGTAAGACATCCATGTATTTTATGGTTTTGTGAAATATTTTGCATTCTATTTTTTAAATCAAAAGAGAAAATTTGATACAATAATTTTATATAATATTTGAAAGAGAGTGGGAGGGGTTCCATGAAGTATTTGAATTTAACTTTTCAAATTACAAATAGGCCTTTCTATATTCTTATAAGTCCAAGATCTAACTCCCACTAATGCAGACTAATAGGTTTCATCATGTGGTTTGGAAGAGGCGAGGGATATGGTTTATTTGAATGACATCAAGATAGATGTGTATTGCGACATTGTAGATGCTAGTAAACACCATTCGTTGTATTGGGTGAGTGAGAAACAAGGTCGGTTTGTTTGTTATTCCTTTGTACTCTTCTTATGCTTCATCTTGTTTAGTATTGTGTTTGGTACAATATTGGTTTATCTTTCATGTCCCCCAAGAGTACATATGAACCTATTTTCGTAATAGGGGGGTTAGGATAGTTGCCAAAATGGGGATGTCAATAAATCAATGAAGTGATGCAACACCATATATAAAGTTATCAAAGTAATAAAATTTTCTCACACACAAGAAATATCTAATATGCTAAGGTTCATGCGTCATGTGAGCTTATATCTAGAAACTACATAAGAAATGCATTGTAGAGTTCTCTCTCCAACTTTTCCTTCTATATTTTTGAATAAAAAAGTACTCCTTGTATATTGATCTATATTATATATGAAAGAATCTCAGAGAATTGTATGTACTTTTCTATGTTTTAGTAATAAGTTTGTCTTTTATCTAATAAGGCAGTCATGTGAGAGCATAGAAGGAATTTTATTTCAACTTCTATTTAGTTAAATTTAAAATTAGTCATTGTGTATTATAATAAGCTTATATGAAAGTTGTAGGAGGAATTGACTACAAGTTTTACCTTTAGTTTTCAAATATAAATTTGTCTATTTTTTATATACATGAATGGTTGTGGGAAGGGTTCCATGCACTTTTTTCCTTTGGTATTTTTAAATACTAATCAATAATTATGTTTTCTTCTAAAGTTGTATGTATTTCCACAATGAGAGTTAGCTCCTACTAGACTTTGCACATGCATTGTCTTTTTATGGTTCCTAGGGTTGGGAATGTGGGGAAATCAAGGCTGGAGGAGGTGCCAAATGGGGTCACATTGAAATGACATTGAAAAGGATCCAATTGATGATTATTAATACATGGATTCACTTATAATTTCTTTCATCTCTTACTTCTCTTTTTGATCTTCTTCTTCCTTAACACTCTATCCGGTCATACAATATTCAAAATAATTTCATCTTTTTCTAACAACCTACCTTTCTCATAATTTAATTTTCTATTAAATCTATTCTTATCTTTTATATCTTTATCTAGATAAGTTTATGAAACATTATGTTTACACTCTTCAAACTAATCTAATATTCTCAAACTCATACAATGTAAGGGATATACCTAATTTGGCGTGGTTAATGGTTTCTTTACCCTTTCTCATGGATTAGCTACACATAATTGTTAGGGGACTATGTTTTGATTCCTCATTATAAGATTTATTTTACTTCCTCATTCTAAGATTTCTTGTAGAATGTCCCAAAAATGCCAAAAGAATGGGTCAATCATTACATTTTTGTGTTATTTTCCTAATGTATTCTAACATTTATTTTACTTTTTATTTCTAGGTTACATTTTATAATGCATAATCGATAGAAAAAGTTATTTTCCTTATTCCCAATAGTTCTTTTCCTAATGGATTCTGAGATCTATTTTACTTTTTCTAAGAAAACCTAGTCAATGCCCATGAAAAAACACATTCAGGCTAGATGAGGTTGTGTCCTCATTCACACCCACCCCTTATCTTTCCTATATAGGGGGGGTATTTTGGACTTACCATTATGTACATATGATCTATGCAAATAAAGTTTGTTATCTAAGAAAAAACATGATCGTTATATGTCTGCTAAGTAGGTACATGTATCATTTGTACAAATGCCTTCACAATGCACGGGAAATGAATTGGATTGTCAATCAATTTAATATTGTGAAGGTTAAAAATATATAGGGAGGGATGTTTATCATGAGATACATAGTATTTAATATGGGAGTTGCATTATGTATGTATATGTATCAAGAGAGCGTGAGAGATTTGGGAGTGATAAAGTCGAAGTCAGACTCATATACTATAGGATGAGAGAGACCAATATGTTCAAGATAACAAAATGAGAGAGACATTGACATATCAATGATGTGTGGAGAAAGAGAGAGACTCTAAGAAAGGAAGCAAAAATACACTAACTTTATCAGTACATTTTATTTTATTAATATGAGGGAGATAGAGGGGTATCGATTTGTTTTTCCCTAATAGAATATGGTAACAAAATATTATCCATTTGACTTATGTTAGAGTAGTTATGTCCTTTGAATAAAATAATATGAGTGGTCAATCTTTGTTTTAAAAACTCTATTAATTTCATCAAAATAGACTTGTTTGATGTGAAGTGTTACATCTTATTTTTTGGAAACCCCATGAATCATATATAGGAAAATTTTCTACTGTATGGACTCTATTTTTTGAACCTATATATACATTTCTACGTGGATTATGGGCAAGGCAAAGTTTGACAACACATATACAAAAATAGAAAATCTTTTTCCAATCTACTTCATCAATCATGTAGCTCAAATCTAGGAGAAAAAATAGAATCATTTAAGTCTAATAAGCATTGATCTACCTAATGGAGAAATCTTTTAGTATGGATGGAACATACTAATGAGACATCCACTGTTAGATAAGAAAATTGACCAAAATCAAATGTTAATCATGTGCCATTATCTAGAAATTTCAGGTTCTATCAAGTAGTGGTACGGTTCAACAAGGGATCTCATCAAGGATTTATTTGACCTTTTAGTATTCTTTTAGAATATATCATTTGATATGCATGCAATTTTTCTTTTCTAATACAAATTCCACTATTCACTACTGGTTATTTACTAATTTGTCAAATTTCATATATTTACAATGTTGTGGATGAAAAATGGTAAGTCATGCTACAACCTCACCCAACTTAAATTTTTGTGCCTACCACTAGTCAAGGAAATACATTTAAAAATGAAAAGTATGAAAGAAATCTAAATTCAAAATTTATTCATCATGTAGATAAAATCCATTCACCATTTGAGTTAGTTATTGGTTACTTCCCCCTCTTCATGAAGTCCCTGCCCATATTCATTAGGATATGTGTTCCCAGTCCACATATGGAATTTGTTTTACTTCCTCACTCTAGGATTTATTAAAAAGTGCCCCATTATAAATGAGAAAATGTGGACTAATCCATTCCACTCTCTATTTCTCAGTCGGGATAATTGTTTCTCTTGTAGGTTCTAGGATTCACATTTCTTTCAAATTATAAAATTAGTTGTAAAATTGCTTATTGGCCAATTGTGTTCAACATGTAAACCAAATTGGTCATGAGGAAAGGTTTCCAGAAATTCTTGGTTAAAGCCATATTTTGGAGAATATTTGGTCTTAGAGAAATCTAATTTCATATCATAGTCATGATGAAAATTGTATATATGGGAAATATTATGAGAAACACATGTTGTATCACCCACATCCTAGATTAACCCAAATAACCCAAGATGTGATGCTAAGGGATACTCAAGCCAAAAATTGGTATCAGACCGACAAGCTCAAATGAAATTTGTTAGATAAAAACTAAATATAAAGGAAGCATAAATTTTTTTATCTCACATAAAAACTCATGACTGGCATTGAGTGGATACTGACTCAAACTTATCTAAATATATATAATCCAATCTCATACACAAACATTGCTTAACATAAGCATGTTCATATATATCTTAAATCAATTTAAATAACCATAGTATTGACTCAAGCATTGTTTTTATATACAACATATGTCTCACATGATACATGATTTTCTGTTACACAACAATATTCAAGGCCCAACACCATCACTAAGATGAAACATCAAAAATAGTGCCAAAGATGCAATACAATGAACACACAAGATCCGGGAGTAAGTGTACATGTGCTTCAACTATCTAGACTAACTCATCAAACCACCACTAGAGCTACACCACACTTCACACATCCACTACACACTCTGAATACCTACAAAACATTTTGCAATACTTTTATAAGTTGTTTCCACCTCAGTGAGGGGTACTGACCTCTTAGAAGAGATGTACAACTCAAGGATGTTTATTCAATTATTACATGTAAAATTGATCAGGTATAACATAAAACAAGGCATGGTATTTTAAACAAGGTACAAGTAAACATCCAAAGCATAAGCAATCAAGAAAGACATCAAGCTTGTCTTCTTTATTATTATGTCTTTTAAGCATATTTCTTAATCATGTACTACTAAAATTAAGGTCACAACACATCATCAACACCAACCATGTGGTATCGCCTAAACACAAAATGGACACATCCCCAAGTGTTTTCCAGTCTTTGTAGGAAATGGCACAAGGGCCCAACTACTCATTGGGATATGACAAATGTCCAACATACCTTATGAAGGAGATTTTCCTCCTACATCTATTAAGCATTGATGTCTCTCTCACATCTTATTGGGACTTCCTATAATCCTTAGGGTTTAGGGGGTTTCTCACACTCAAGTGGGATCATACACCTCATGGATGCATTGATGCCTAAGACCATCAACATAATTACCACAACTATTAACCTCCCACATATTCATGTTACAATTAGCATCATCATCATATACATATTTCACATTATCAAGTCACAGGACATGAACATGCATCATGATTATATGTATTCCTTACATTAATTAGTGTGCATTATTTATATGTTATTAAGACACCATCATCATTATTTAGGTTATCCTCTTACATTCCCATAACTCATACTTAAAGGAAGCATTTATCATACAAATATAGTTGTCCATAATCACACATTTCCAAACACAATATGCGATGCATAGGATGAAGAAGGTAGCACAAAGCATATTACCAAAAGGTTACATATAAATGATATTTGGTTAAAGCATGACATTTCAAGGATAACTGATCAAGATTCATTAGGAATGATCAAGCATGGTCATTTCAGCATATCCATGAGAAACACTAAGTGTACGACAAGTGGGTAAGAGTCAACCCAAAGCAAGGAGCACTATGAGGAAGTACTTCAGAGCTGCAGTGCACATCAAAAACATCAAAATGGCTTGTGGTACATAGACATGACCATGACACACAACTCCAAGTCAGAGGGAAAATCCAAGAGTTGAAGAAGCTACATCAAACTATCCATCATAGTTGTGGAAAGAAAAATGGTTGTGGTATGCTATATCCAACATGGTCGTTCCAGCCAAAACAACCGTGATGAGGATATTCTAGGAGTCTAGCTCGACAATGATCAAGCATCCTCCCTCCACATGACTATGTCACCCTCCATGGTAGTCCCACCACCTAATCACCATGGTTGTGATGACCACCACGACCATGATACCCAAGAAACCAAAACACCAAAACAACATTATCAATTCACCATTACCACCTTACCCATTCCACTTCACCACTACCATCATCCATCCCATACACCACTACCATGGTGCCCAAAGCATCTATAGTGTCCCAACTACCCTAGTTCATTTTCTCCACTAGATTTCATATTCTATTCCCACGTAACCACAGGGTCCTCAACCACTTATATCACCATCTGTGGTGACTGGGAGCTAGAGATTAGCTACTTTATAATCCATTGGTACCCTCTAGAGAATTCATAGCACCTCATACCTACTCCCACCTATTTCCACCTTATTTACTACCAAACCCAAGCTTTTTAGAGTTTTGGCCATTCCTATCCACCATTCCATGTTTGGCATCCATCAAATAGGTAGGAAGATGTGCATATATAGTTAAAGGTGAAGAAGGAAGACTCTTCACCAAGCTTCCATGAAGTTTTACTCTTCTAATTATTCTTCTTATTTTCCCCATTTTTGTATTATGAGTATCTAAGCCCCTTAAGTGAATTGTTTGCGGTTGAAAATGTGAGTTTGATACCATGTTGAGGGGAAATAATATGTAAACTATATGATTTCGTTTGAAAATGATTATATTCTACCTGTATCTCATTTCTCATGGATTATTTTGTGGTTTGTTCTTGAAAACAACTAGGTAGTAGGAGAAATAGGTGATATGTGGTTGTTTTGGGATTTGTTCTTAGGTACAACTAGAAGATTAGTGGCTAGCTACCCATCTTCCTACATATCTATCCCTTCTATTAATCTTTGGTGTGAGATCTATGCAGCTAGTTTGAAGATACTTAGTGCTATTGCCATGGAGCTACTTAAAGGCTAGATGGGAGGTGACATGGGGTGTAAAACCTCATCTACACCCTCCATTACTATCCTTGGCCTCTAATTTCCCTAAGTGCTTCTATCCTAGAAACCAAGTCATGTTAGATCTTAGTTCAATTCCACCTATACCATATCAAATGACCCTTACAAGGTTGGATAGGGTGTCATAGGGACTGGTTCCCCTATACACACCCTATTCCATCAATGAACAATTAGTAGTTTAGGGAAATTATTTATCATCTAACTTGATTTTTTGGTTTTATAATCTAAATGTATGATTAATAGTTGGAAATTATGACTCCCAACCTAGTTGATAGTCACATCATCCCAAGAGTCCCACACTTCCATTAATTGCTTAACTCACTTTCTTGCTTAGATAGTGATCATCTAATTAGATTGTGTACTTATATCTCTAGTCACTTGCCTTGTTCATGATACTAGGATAGTTAGTGCTCTTTTGTAATTACTTGTACTTGATCTATTTTGTGAATTGTTAATTTAGTTCTCTAATTACCCTTTCTTGCACAGTTGATAGTTTAGTGTTGTTTCTTACCTATTTTAGACTTAATTCCTACGTAGTGTGATAATTATGATTGTTTTTTTAGTGTAGTTCTAAATGATAACCTTTCTTGCTTGCTTTATTATTTTTTCCTTTCATTGTTAATTATATTTGTAGACTTAACTTTCTAGGGTTAAATTAGGTTTTGGAATTGTCTCTCTTGATTGCTTGCCACATTAGCATAAATCAAAATCTAAGATCAAACCCTTTAACCCTACTCTCCATATTAGGAACACAACATAAGTAATATAAGCTCTAGTGTCCTCTCTCTCTCCCTTGAGTTTGACCTCCACATGTCATTCCTATAGTACTCCCTATCTTGTGCAATTATAGATTTATTTAATATTGTGTCCAAATTGGGTTTTGTAAATATAAAAAAAATGTCGGTGTTTTCCTAAGGCTCTTCAGACCACATCAACTGGTTTGGTGTCTTGTGGATGCATCAAGCTTTCTGTTATCATTATCAGGAAGAGTGTCACTCAACCTAGATACTTTGTTTTTCTTTGATTTTCCTATTCCCCTCACCATTTCTATTCATTATTATTTGAGTTATTTTTTAATGCTGGTTACTAACCTCTTTTTTATTGCTTGGTTGTTCCATGAGTAGATGAAACTTGGTGCATGTTTGGAGGTCGATCTCTTAATATTGATTTTTCTAGGAGGAATTTAGGATATGAAAAAGAAGGCGAACAATTTGACACAATCAACACTAAGAAGACGAGATGGGAGACCAAGATGGACACCATGAGGAGGTAGATGAGAAACCTCCATCTCCTCCACTTGTCTACAATCCACTGCATGACTACTTCATGCATACAAATTACAATTCACCTATTGCTAATACAGTTGATCAAACACCAAGGAAGTAGTTCTCCATTCCACTGACTATTCTTGGGACCCCCCTACTTAATATAGGGTTGAAAGCCAGAATCCGTTAAGCATGTAGATGCCTGCCTATAGATTTGATTTACCATAAAATAACCTACAACCATTGCTTATTTTATCCATATCACCTTATTCTTGTAGTTTCTCAATGACAAGGAAAAGGAATCGTATTCATCAAAGACTAATATTTTTACTTGGTAAGCAATGAAGAATGGATTCTTGAAGAAGCTCTTTTGATTATGAAGATGACCCAAATGATATGGTACATAACATTTTTTATCCAATAGGAGAATGAATAATTCCACGGGACATGGAGAGAATACAAAAGGTGATGGGTCTGTCACCATCATGAGGTGCCAATTCAGAAATTGGTTCACTGGGCTATTTGAGATGGGTCAAATAGTTGCAGACTCATCTTGTGGAGGTGTTTTCATGGCATGCCACCCGAAGAATCATGGTCATTGTTTGAACACCTAGCTAAAAATTCAAGGCACTGGGCCTCAAGTGTGGAAGTCCAATGTGATATAAACATGGGAGTTACACCTTCTCAAAGTAAAGATGATACAAACACTAAAATGATCAAGATTTTGTCTGACATGATAAATGTAATGAAGACATATGTGGGAGGCCCTTCTAGATAATTTAACCATTGTGTGGAGTCTATTGATGATGAAGTGAAGGAACTTTAATCATATGGCAACCAAAACAATCAAGGCCTGATGTACAAATCTTACACTCAAGAATAGAGAAATTACCCTAAATTATCATGGAAGCAACACGGGGAATAAGGAAAACTACAACCAAGGCGGAATAAAGGACAAATGTATAACTCTAAGTTTGAGGAAGTGGTTCTTGGAAAGTTGAGAAACATTGATGAGGTGAAGAAAGATGTGTCCTCCCACAGACAAAATATAAGTAGGCTTGAAAAAAGGCTTGACCAAATCTCTTTGTCAGTTGCTCACTATGAGGAGGGGAGACTTCCCTCCCAAACTTTGGTTAATCTAAAAGTGATAGTGGATCCATGGGTGCTCCTCAAGTATCCTACATCCCACAACAAGGGCATGTGCCATCTTTACAACAAAACCAAGGTCTCCCAACTTCCTATTCTCTAGCACCACAACAACCTCCATATAACTTCCAATACTCTCCACCACCACCACCTCAATATCAACCACTTCCATAATACCGACCACACCCACAACAATATCTAAAAACCTTATCAAAAACCACCTAACATCCTCCAAAATCCCAATCCACCACATCAAAGACAACTGACTCCACCACCAGAAACATCATAAGCTCCCCCTCTTCCCCTTGTGCAAGTGAACATGAATCATATGAGAGTGCCAAGAGCACTAAATTTTTTTCTATCCCACAATAATTTGAGATGATAACACAATGTGTTCCACCTTTTATTGAGATGATAACATCAAGTGTCCCACCTTTTTTTGATATGATAATACCAAGTATTACGATTGCTGAACCAAGAGTTTCTATTGTGATACCCCAAGGTCGTCAAGAAACTCTAAACAAGGACAATTTGATTGAGCCTCCTTTCTCCAATTCCCTATAAGATGCCTCCTCTAAGAGGAGAAAAAAGTATAACATAGACATTTTGGAAGTCTCTAGGTAAGTGAATCTATGCATTCCATTGCTTGATGCCATCAATAAAATTTCAACATATGAAAAATTTCTTAATGATGTTTGTACCTTCAAGAGGAAGAACATGAGGAGGCTACCCAAAAAGATCATACTAACAGAGCAAGTGATCGCCATATTATACATCTCTTTCTCCCTAAAGAAGGGTGATACATGTGTTCCTCTCATCCTTTTTTATATTAGTCACCAACTCATTGAACGCTCACTTATTGACCTAGGTTCTAGTGTCAACATCACACCCTAAATTGTGTATGCCAAGTTAAGATTGGGGAAATTGAAGCAGGTTGATTGTATTCTTCAGTTGGAAGATGGATCTACCATGATATCCATGAATAGAGTTAAGGACATTATGGTAGTGGTGGAAAAAAAATTTGTGTGTGGCGTTCCCAGCTGATTTTCTTGTCATAAAAATGGATTCAGATAATAAGAGAGGTTCCTCTTCATCGTGGGATGACTTCACTTATCTACAACTGATGCATAGATCAAGGTGTGCACCGACACCTTGATAGTCACCTGCTTGAACAAAAAATATAAATCTATATGTTCACCTCCACCAAACAACAAGATTTGATTGATGATGATTGTTGATTTAAAATTGACTATGATGACCAAAAAGAAGGGAAATCTAAAGAAGAACACTTGAGAATCTCACACAATCTATGGTATGAGGATCTTGTTTTGAAAGTATTTGAGAGGACCACCTATTTTATGAAAGAAAACACCACATTGTGGATGGTTGATGATAGAAAGAACACCAGGCCAGGATGAAGGAAATAAACATAATTCTTGTGGGATATAACCCACTGTGGTTTGAGTATCTTTTCACTCAAAACCTCATTTTGTTATACTTTTTCTTTTAAACTATCAAGAAACATGCACACATTTGTTTCTAATAGATTTATTTTCCTTTTAGATGCACAAGTGACAGGATAGTGATGAAATGAGGAACAACAATTGAAATGTATAAGAAGTTTGATGAAACATCATTTGGGTTCAATGTTTGATGATCTATGAAGATTTTCATTGAGTTGGGATGCTAAAACACCCACCACAGGTCGTGGTACATTGGGAGTTACTACCTTATACCCAAGAACAAGAGTTCTACTCATCCATGTCTATGAAATGTAGATACAAGAAGTACAAAATGGTGTAGGACATAGTGAGAGAGAGAAACAAACAAAAATATGAGAAGGAGTTGTAGAAAGAAGAAGAACTCTGGCTAGAAGTCTAAATTTTGTCCTTTCTACTGCACATTCTCCAACAACCTTCTCTTGAGAAACTAGCAAGGGGAAAGGGGATCTCAGTTGCATTTATTGAAGAAGAATTAGGGAAAAAGATGGTTCACCCTCGAGTAAACACTTCGTCTTATTCAAAATTATCTATAACTCCTCTAGGCTCTACTCTGGTTATGTTTTCATCAAATGATCCAAGATAACCGTCCCAATTCAGCCCCGTTCATATCTAAAAGTCTGAGGTAGTTTATCTTCTGATTTGAAAGGAAATTGCATTTAAGACAACATGTTGAAATGTTAGCACGGTGTGTTACTTGCAATTTCCGAACTAGAACTTATTCGATCAAAGGTGACATGACGTGTTGGTTGGCCAACATAGAGTGTTTATGCAATATAGGGAGTTCTATAATATTTTAGAATGAGTAAATACATCAAGTTGTTATGTCAACATAGCGTGTTGCTTGAACTTAGTAAGTACTGGTTTCTCTGGGTCTAGATTTTGCACCATGACATGACGTCCTGCTAAACACCCAAGGCATCAATATCTCAACATGATGAGTTGTTGATTATTTCTACATCTTTGATCTTCTAAAAATGTGGATTCTTGGGGATGAGTAGGTGGATAATATGTTGGTCTTTCTCTCCCCATGTTTATACCAAAATGTTGTACCTAAAATTGAAACCATGAAAAAATTTAAGGACTAAAAGGTTAAAAAATATAGCATGATTAATAGTGATTCTTAGATGAAATTGATATGAAAATGCAACCAAAACTGGTCCAAAAGAAGACATAAGATCCCCCTAATCTTAAACCATTACTTATCCTAAAGAAAAAAGAAACAAAGATACATGTTCATAAAAAATGGAAACAAAGATACATAGATGAAGAAACAACATGACACATACATTTGTTTAATAAAATAGAATAATTTAATTATAAAATGCCAATCATTCTCAAGATATTACAACTAGGTATGAATCTATTTTAAGCACTCAAGATTGGAAGTTAAGTTCATAAAGATGGTCAATGGACATTGGAAAAATCAACAAGCTAGCGATGAAAAGAGGTATGATAAAAAAAATTGAAAATGCAATGAGCATACAATCAATGCCTTCTAATATAAATATGAATAAAATTTAAATTTGATTAGACATCAAGAATTCAACAATGATTCATTCATTAGATTTAAGATTTTAATTTAAGAGTTTGAGGTGTGTCACTAGGTTGCTAATGTAGACTTATGCACACGTGGGATGTTGTTTTGGGGTTTATTGACCCTCTTTCTGACGTAATTCTTGACCTTCAATGGGTTAGGAGATTACATAGGCGACATAGGCATCTTTAATAGGGATCAATATTTTTATTTGAGATACCCCTTTATAACATGATTCAGATCCTATTTTGGAAGATCGCAGCTCTAGGCTAGTTAAAATTTTCAACTATTAGAAGAGTTATGCAAAAAGGTGATTCAAAACCTAGAACTCTTTTATTTGTAAAAAAATCATCAAGAAGAGTGGTAGAAAATGTACTAAAGATTTGACAAAATCAGCAATAACACTACACAAGGCTATAATGTTCATTATACCAATGCATTTGAACTAATACATATATTGAGTTGTGAGTGAGAGGAATGACTAAATAAGTTCTAGAGCAATAATATCAAGGAAAAATAGGAGATTGGCTAAGTATTTTCATGAAATTGTTCAATGTGCATGCTAGAGTTATTCAACTATTGTCTTAATGGGTAAAATTGTTTAGGCAAAAGGGAATCATTTTTTTACACAAACAAGAATGAGTCTTCATGGTCATTCTTAGATTTTCACTTAGCTAGAAAAGAAAAATAGAAATTGAAAAGAAAACCAAATCGAAACTACAACTATGGGTCGATTGCCTCCCGCTAAGATTGAAATCTATGGTTTCCTCATTGTAAAAATCAAACAGAAGGGGATTGTAATCGAGTACCTATCATTGCTGAGATGTCAAGGTGGAGGGTGTGTACTTTGATCTGTAGTGAAATTGTTGCACCAAAGATCTATGCCTTTTTGTTTATATATATTTAGCTTGGGACAAAGATCTACACTTATGATTTTCAACATGAATGGTATTTGGACATCAATGTTGTTTGTCTCTTCATTCTCCTCTTCAAAATAATCATAATATGATTCGAGAATATTTTTCTCATTATCAAGAAATATGCCAAGGCTCTGATGGAAAATAACATTTGGCTTGCTTGAAGAGTCATCCTATGAAGCATGTGTAGATTTCTTCCTTTGAGCTTTAGTTTCATTATCTTCATATGTTACAACAACTTCATATGATATTTTATGGTGAAGAATATTCTCCTATGAGGGCTCCACTCCTCAAAGTAACTGACTTGCACGTCACCCTTGGGTTCATTTCCCATTTTCTTGGTAAGGAACTAGAAGGTGCTTTTTGCTAGTTGAGCAATTGGGCTCTTTAAGATTTTTGTATGAGTAGCAATCCCATCCACCTTAGAAGATATTTTGTGAATGGAATCCTTCATAACCTATCTTTGTTGGCGTAACTCATCATTTTTCTTCATTTAAGATGAAACAAAATCCTCTATGAGTGATTCCAAGTTGGACTTTGACTGTAGTTGTTGTTGTTGAACATGCCATTATTGAGGCTTGTCCTGTGAAACATCACTTACTTTACAAACTAGGGGTTGAATGGGTTGGTTTCTCAACTTCTCATGCTTCTAAGACAGGGTGTCTAGTTCTGATACAATTAAGTCCACTACATCAACATCATGTGTGTCAACTTGCTTCAGGAAGTAATAGAAGAAGAAGGTTGGTTGTTCCTTTAAGTGCTACATTAGAAATGATTAATTTACATGAACTGTATAAAGGAATAATCTTCCATGTATGCTTTTTTCATTAAACTGCCATTTGTTGTAGCATCAATGGATATCCTTGTGTTATACAATAAGCATTGTAAAAAGTTTGAAGAAGTATCCAATTGCTGAAACCATGATGTGGGCGAAGACATTAGAGGTCTTTGAGCCTCTCCCATGTGTTGTAGAGGGTCTGTCCATCCCTTTGAAATAGTTAGTAAGTTGGATCCTAAACCAAGAAGATTTACTTGGTTGAAAATATTTGGATAAGAAAACCTTGAGGAGTTCCTCCCAGTTGTTGATGAATTTTCTTGGCTTAGAAGAGAGCCATACCTTGTCTCTATCTCTCAAATTGATTGGGAAAAGAAGAAGGTGACCCTTTAGTAGGATTACCATTTATCTTGGAAGTGTTTAAGGATTACAAAAGTTCAAAAATGTGGAGGTTTGGATCCTCCTTTGGCATTCTTCGAATATGATCTGTTGTATCATTTGTATATTAGTGGGGCTTATAATAAAATCATTTGCCTCATTTTATGGGATATTGATATCCCCATTGATGTTATAGTAGTTAGAAAAAAAAGTCTTTAAGGGGATGATCATCTTCCATGACTGGTTCTTCTTGTTGACCTTGATGTTCGGGTGAAGATGGTGGTGACAAAGGTGGTGAATGTTGTGATTCCTCCAAATTGATTAAGGTTCAATTATCCTTGGTTTTTGAAGGTTGCCAACAATGCTTTCAATTTTTAGGTCTAAAAATATGGAGGTTTAAAACCCCTTTTGGATCACCAGATACAATCCTACAAGTAAAGAAGGCGAGTGAAGTACAAAAATGAAAATGGAAGATACAAAATATAATAAGGATGATGATCATGATGATGAAAGAAATGATGGTGGATATGATGTGGTTGTGGTGTGATATAGTCTCACTTACTATTAAATACTTCTTACTTTAACAAAAAATAATGATTGATCCCTGACAATGGTGCCAAAAACTTGTTAGCCATGTGTACAAGTCTTACACTTATAACTCGAACACTACCCTGAAAGTATACAAGTTCCTATAGTACAATCGAGATTGTCCAAGAAGCAAGGTATTATTAAATTCAAGAGTAGTGAATTTAAACAATCTACACCGATGACATGCCTAAACTATACATGCAAAATGCAAGTATACACATCTAGTAATATAAGACTATGTGGCTCGAGTGTCAAACTCAAGGAAACATTTTCCAGAAACTACTACTAAATATAACTTTATCAACTAAGCCCATAAAATATGGTTGGTTGGTTGTTTAATAACTAAGGGAAAAGAATGAAATTGAAACTAAATAGTTGTTATCAGAAATTTATGGATTCCTTAGCATTATAGTTTCACCATGCTATGCATTGCGTTCAACTTCATTTCATCAATAATTACTTACCTTTAACCCTGGACTAAAGAGCTATAGCAAGTATTACCTACTGGTATGTATGCCCAAAGATCCAATCATACGATGATTATAATGGGGCAACATGTACTTCATTTGATAATAATAAAGGTAATTGTGTCTATTATTTTTGTCTCGGTCATGAGATGATGACACAAACATGGTAGATGTCTAAAATCTAAAGAATGATGTTACCCGATGAAATATTTTTCATGTTTAGGACTTGAACAATGAGATCCTATGTATGAAAAGAGTACATATATTCTTATTATGTCCCTAGTCTGATATTATTATGGAAGTAGAATAGACAACAATAGTACATAAGAATAGAATGTGTGTTGAATGATAATAAAGTCTCATTAGTTATGATATTGGATGTCAAGTCAAACAAGTAGGTACTTGTTAGGGAATAATGTATCAGACAGACCCACTTAGAGTGGTACATGGAAACCATTGAATGGTAGTCATAATCATCTCTCAAAGTGATAGTGGTGATTGTGCTTCTTTGACCTGAAGTCACTGCACTCATCACCTATCATTTGATGAAATTTGACACCATCCAACATAACCTTGAATAAGGATTGCCATAAAGGTGGTGCTTGGGTACGCTGGGGCACATGGGGATTGACTGTTGAGTGATGTATATGGGATTTGTCTCTCCTACTGGAGTTGATATCCCGGTCACTTGATAAGCGAGACTGAGAAACATATGGCCATACTCATGTGAGTAAATATATGATATATGAACTCACATGCATATAATCTGCTCCAATTCAAGGAACATAGATTGAATATTAAGAGTATGACTATTCCATTCCTTGTGTTTAGACTGGATATCAGAGACAAAGGAACTATATGATCAAGGTAACAATGATCACGGATGTAGGTTAAAGTTGTTCTTCAACTTTCCAATTATTTGGGTAACATAAGTGTTTTTAGATACCTCTCATTGCTTGTGATGTCATAATATGGTTATGGACATTCACTACTGATGTAATTTGGGACCTATAGGGTCATACACATAGGATGAGCCTAGAATATGAGTTTTTCATGGATACGATTTAACTTGGTTACTAAAGTGTTAGGTAATCAACTTAAAAAATTGGCTATTAGCTGACTGACCAGAGTGTCTAATCGATCGACTGGTGACTAGCTGACTGATTAGAGTGTCCAATTGACCAACTAGATTGTACAAAAACTAGCCAATGGAACTAACTGGTTAACTGGTTGGATTGTCCAATCAATCGACTGAAAGGAGTTGCCAAAAGATTGTCCAAGTAGTCATTGGACCGTTTGGAAGGTCCAAACGACCTAATGGATGCCCAGTAGGAATGGGTCAAGCGATTGATGCTGACATAATGTCATGCATTAATTTTCACATTAGAAGCCAATATTTCTACTAATAGTAAAGTGAGCCAATTGACCAACTGGATGATCCACTCGACTGACTGGTCATTCATAGTAGTCGTAAAACCATGATATTTGACCCTTTCTATTCTCGGGGTTTCTCACCTTTTTCTTATAGTTGTGGTAACGTGTGATCTTGAGTAGTCTTACCGATGAAAGGGAGAGACAGTAAGGGGAAAGTAAGTCAACTCTAGAATGTTGAGAAATGAAAGGACAACTCCTTTACATCAACTATGGAAGTGCAATGTGGAGTTCCTGGTGGTTCGCATGGACTACGTAGAGGAGTGGATGTTGTTGCGCCATGCTGGGAGGACATCATCAATCATCATTCATGGTTGTGACACCATAAGGATGTCATCATCTACCATCTATGTGCTACTTGTGACGGTAACACAACACTGTACTAGTATAATTGTTGGACTTGATCCAAGATAAGGTATATCTTGCACCCTCTTTCCTAGATACATCATTATTGATGTGATCAACTGGTAAATAAATACATAATTTTGTTGTTTCTACTTCCATCTATGTTCCTTGTATTTCCCTACAGTGGTATTAGAGTCACATAAATCTACGATGTATCAGGATTTAAATTGATGTGATTGGATTTTATTTTATCATTTATTTTGTTGCATAATATGCGAACATTTAAGTGGTTAATGTGTATATCTAATTAAATATCACACATGATGGAGAATGTCTTGTAGGTCCTATATATATGATATGATATATATGAAATCCATGTGTTTCTCCCTAAAATTGTTTTAATGGTGGATGTGTGTGTCATTTTGGTTAAAACCCCTTAGATACTTGTGCATGGTTGGATGGTTTATTTTTTGTAAAATTCAGTTTGCATACCAATCCTTCCTCTTGTTTCTCCACATGTAATTTAATGATTTCCTCTATATATTCCCCTCAAACTTGAGGTATTCTTATTACACAAATTTAATATGTAAACATGAATAACATTACTTTTTATTTTTGGCATGAGAAGGTGTTCTGACCAGGAAAATCGACTAACTAGAAGTCAAGTTGATCGACCGGAAGATCAAGGATGTCAGCCGACTAGAGGATCTAATCTATCAACGAGGTCCAATCGACCGACTATAGGAGTCCAACCAACCTCTTGATCTAGGATCTAGTCGACCGATCGATGGAGACCAATCAACCGATAGGCGGTCCAACCAATTGACTGGAGGGTCAAGTCAACCGACTGACCTATTACTAGCACCAAAATTTTCCAGTACATGTTTCTACATGTGATGTATGACCTTAGGTAGACAACAACTCTTTATGGCTTCAAAAAGTGTTTTAGTGTGGCGATAACCATCACTCGTATGTTTGTGATTGCATGTTTTGCTTGCGGATATAGTATATATATGATACATATTATAAGTATGTGATGATTGGATATGAATATGTATTTATATAAATAAAATCATCAATAAATAATAAGTCTTATATGATTTCCATAAGAAGAATGCATGAAAAGCTTGATCAACTAAGCATAGGTTATGTCAAAAAGTGATACACAATCTATCACGTGAATGTATGATGGTAGTTATGTGGGTCTGTGAAAGCAGGGTGTATTTCTATCGTGTTGGCTTTTGGGTCAGGCTTCATTATATGACCTTGATAGGATTAAGTTCCTAGAAGCATACACATGGAATATGGCAATGAATTGTGCTTACCATCTATCCAAGAATTACATTGGATGAAATTGTCAAACATTACCTACCTTAATAATTGGCTAATGACACCGACTCTGGTTGGGTAATAACTCAATGTATTTTGTATCTTGGCTCACTAGATGATTATACACTACATTGTTCTACGTTAATGTTAAGGGCCACTAATTTGAAAAAAATAGTGGGAGTGATAATTAATTAAAGTACTAATTAATATCATCAATATTTTCAAATGAAATCATAAGTGTTATAACAAATGTAAATATTCTATTACAGAAACAAATGGAAAAAACCAACAATTTTTCAATGGTCAATCCTTTAGAAGGACAAACTAAAGGGGAACAACTTTCCTGAGTGGTCCATGAACTTGAGAATCAGTCTCACTCATGAGTGCAAGCTCTATGTCCTAAAAACACCAGAGCTAGTATAACCCACTCCTACTACGCCTATGGTAGAAAGGTATGCTTACAAGAAGCATCCTAATGATGCCATAGATATCAAATGCCTGATGTTATGCTCTATGAACTAGTTGCAAATATAGTATGAGATAATGGATGTTCTCGAGATGGTAACACATGTTAAGAACATGTACTGAGATCAAGATAGGCAAGAGAGATATGATGCCTCAAAAGTTTTGTTTAAGTGCAGCATGGCAGATGGAAATCCAGATGGGCCCCATCTACTCAAGTTAATTGGGTACATGGAAAACCTAGAGAGATTGGAATTTCCTCTAGGCTAAGAGTTGGCCATGGTGTGATTCTACAATTGTTGCCTAAATCATATAGTTAATTTCTCATGAAATACAACGTGAACAATTTTGATAAACTGTTGTCTGGGTTGCTTGGCATGTCAAGAACTATCAAAGCACAAATGAAGAAGGGCAATCCTAGATCTATGATGATGATTAAAATAAAAAAAGGGAAAGTCCAAGGGCAAAGTCAAGGCCTAGAAGAGTTCTAAATCCAACAAAAAACCCATGTATTTTTACTTAAAATAAAGGGAGGAGTGAGTAAGGAAGGGAAGTCCCACCCCTTTCACCAACCTAGACACTGAAAAAGGAACTGCTCTCTTTATCTTAAAGGAACTCAGGAAGAAGAAGCAGGAGATAGAGATATCCACTTCCGTTATATATGTTATTTAGATAAATATGTTTACTTCATTATTTTGGCATTTTATACTGGATGATGTCTCATGCATACAATGATGTATAGGATCTGAGAAGAAGGAAGCCAAACAAGGAGGAACTACATAGAGAAAGAGTTTTTCCCACCATAGTTGAGACCTATCAGTTATCTTAGCCCAATGGGCATGTAATTGAATTAGTGAATTGCTATTATCTACCCACCATTATTATAAACTCTTATATGTATCTTGTTTAGACAAGAGTGGATTCTAATTTCATATAATGAATGGTTGGCATTCTTTTTTAAAGATAAGATCTTTTATGGTAGTGTCCCAATGTCTCATAGTTCACATTTGTTACTCAGGAGACAAGTATACATAATATAAAATACTAAAAGACTCAATGACTCGCCTATGGCATTGTCATCTAGGCCAAATAAATAAGAAACACATTTCTAGACTCCATAAAGATGGTTATCTAAACACTCTTAGTGTTGAACCAATAAGAGACATGTGAGTCTTGTTTGTTGGGCACGATTACAAAAGCTTTTTTCACTGGAAATTGTGAGAGAGAGAATAATCTATTGGACCATGTACACACTCATGTACATGGAACTTTTAGATCAAAGACTATAGGTGGTTACACGTATTAAGCACTTTGATTCTATTGATGTAGATAATATGAGTTTGAGGACCTTCTGGTAGACCGTGATGTTGTATCACAATGGACTCCACCCAAAATATAATGATGTATTAGAAAGAAGGAATAACACTTTGTTGGACGTGTACAATCAATGATGAGTTTGCTAATCTTCAAACTTCCTTCTAGGGTGGTTTAAAAAAAAACTTCCTTCTAGGAATATGATTTACAAACCACAATGTTTACACTAGATTGCGTACCATCTAAATTGGTTCAAAAGACACCACATGAGATATGGAATGGGAAACATCCGAATGTGTCTTTTGTGACGCTTTGGGGATGAGAAGCTTATGTGAGAAAATAGTTTCTTCAAATCTTGGTCCCAAATAAGATAAATGTTAATTTGTTGAATAGACCAAAGGATACTATTTTTTGTGTACCATCTCACAACAAAATGTTTGTGAACATGATGACTATATTCCTTGAAAAGGAATTTATTTCCAAAGGAATTAGAGTGGGAAAGTAGAACTTAAATAGTTTTGAGACCAACAAGAAAACAATGAACTTGTAGAGGTATAGAAGGAACAAGGAGAGTCAAAAACTATTTTGGAATCTCAAGTTCCTCATAAAACACAAGAACATCATAGATCTAGTAGGATACACCTTGAGCCTGAAAAATTTGGAAATCTTGTCACTCAAGAAACTGATAATTTGGTCATAGTTGATGAGATAACAACCTACTTAGAAGCTATAGTGGGACATGAATATGAGAAATGTCTTCAGTCCATGAGATTTGAAATGGACTCCATGTACACCAACAAGGTATGGACCTTGGTGGATCCACTTGAAGTGGTAAAAATTGTAGGGTGCAAGTGAGTCTTAAAAGAAGACAAACATGGATGGTAATGTACAAACCTATAAAGGATGTTTGATTGCAAAGGTTTTGACAAGTTCAAGGTGTTGAACATGAAAAATATTTTCACTAGTTGGCATGGTTAAATCCATTAGTACATTTCTTGTCATTGCAGCTAATCTACAAAGGTCAACCTATGTATCGAAGTAAACATCTCAGGGCTGGAATCTTTATTTTGACAAGATAGTCAAAGAGTTTGACTTTAGTTAAGATCAAGACAAAACATGTGTTTACAAGAAGGTTAGTGGGGACATAATTGTATTCCACACATTGATGAGGAATAACATCCTAATTGTACAAATGGTAAGAACATGACTGAGAAATACCTTCTCTCTACATAATTTTGGAAAATCTTCTTATGTATTAGGAATTAAGTTCTATAGAGATAGATCTAAAAGGTTTCTTGGCCTAAGATAGAGTACATACATAGAAAGTTCTGAAAAGGTTCTACATGTAGGACTCAAAGAGAGGGAGTCTCCCCATGTCTCATGGAATTAGTTTCTCTAAAGTCCAGTGTCCTAGTTCTTGTGAACAATGGGAACACACGAATAAGATGCCAAATGTGTCCCCTATTGTATCTATCATGTATGTAATGTTATGGACTCCTCCAGTTTTCTCGTAATTGTTGGACATGATGAGTAAATATTAGTTAGATCTCCGTGATGGTCACTGGACTGCAATAAATAACATCTTTAAGTACTTGAGTAGCACTAAGGATCAGTTCATTGTTTATCATGATAAGGAAGATTTGGGTGTAAAGTGTTACACCACCACAAGCTTCCAAACTGAAAAAGACAATTCATGATCACAATACAAGTTTATGTTTTGGCCTTGAAACAGAATTGAATGAGACAGTTGCTAATTATACAATAGAAGTTGAGTTCCTTATTGTTATGAACACGACAGAGGATATTGCACGAATTAATAAGTTCATTTAGATGAACTTGAAGAGGTTTCAACTATTGATGATGTATTAGAAATACAGTGACAATAATGGAGCTATCAGATAGGCGAAGAAACCCATATAGCATACTACGACATTTCCATTTCATATGACAGATTGTACAATAGGGAGATGTGAATATTTGCAAAGTACCGACTAGAAGAAAATGTCACTAACTTGCTGACAAAAGCACTTGAGTAGAAGAAACAGGATGGTCATGTTAAGATCACCTGCATAAGATATGTGGGTGATTGTCTCTAAGTGCAAGTGGGAGTCTGTTGGTATGTGTGCCCAGAGAGCCAATCATATAATGATAATACTGGGTTATCATGTACTTAATTTAATAATATTAAAGGTAATTTTGTCTATTATATTTGTCTCAGTCATGAGATCATGCACAAATATGGTAGATGTCTAAGGAATGATGTTATTCAATGACACATGTTTTAAGGTTAATGACCTAAACATTAAGATCATATGTATGATAAAAGTACATACATTCTTGTTGTGTCCCTAGTCAGATATTATTATGGAAGTAGAATAGACAACAATAATACATTAGACTAGAACGTGTGTTGACTAATGACAATGTCTCTCTAGTCATGATATTATATATCAAGTCAAACACATAGGTTCCTATTAGGGAACAATGTACCGGACATACCCACCTTGAGAGTGATACACGGAAACCATTAAATGGTAGTAAGAATCAACTCCCAAAGTGATAGTGGTTATTGTGGTTCTTAGACATAAAGTTACTGCACTAATCACATTTCATTCGATGAACTTTGGCACCATCCAATGTGACCTTAAATAGGGGTTTCCATAAAGGTGGTGTAGGGTACATTATGACACATGGAGATCAACATTGAGTGATGTATATGGGAATTGTCCCTCCTGCTAGAGTTGATATCTTAGCCGCATGATAAGAAAGATTGAGAAACGTATGTCCATACTCATGTGAGTCAATAAATGATATATCAACTCACCTGCATTTCATATAGTCTACTCTAGTTCAAGGATATATATTGAATATTAGAGGATGATGTTTCTATGCCTTGTGTTCAATGTAAATATTAGATACAAAAAACTATACGGTCATGACAACACTAGTCATGGATGTAGGTTGAAGTTGTACTCCAACTCCCTAATTACTTGGGTAGTAGTGAAGTGTTGCTAGTTACCGCTCATTGTTTGCAATGTCATAATCTGGTTATGGACATTCACTACTAATGTAATTTGGGAGTTATAGGCTCACACACATAGGATGCACTTGGAATAGGAGTTTACTCATGGATAAATTTAACTTGGTTACTAAATATTTTAGGTAATCAACTTAAACAACACTAGTTGTTAGACTGATTGGAGTGTCCAGTCAAATGATTGGACTATATTGATACTGGTCGATGGAACCAGCTAGTCGACTGGTTGGATTGTCCAATCAACCGATTGAAAGGAGTTTCCAATAGATTGCCAAAATATCCAGTCGACCGATTGGACCTTCCAATCAGTCGACTGGATATTTTGGCAATCTATTGGAAATTCCTTTCAATCGGTTGATTGGACAATCCAACCGATCGACCAACTGGTTCCATCGACCAGTGTCAGTATAGTCCAATCATTCGACTAGATGACTAGTAGCACTGGGTCAAGTGATTGATGCTTATGTAATGACGTGCATTAATCATTTGGGTTGGTGGTCGGATCTTCTGGGGTCGACATTGTAGCCTGGGACAAAATCGACAAGAATATGTTGCAGTTGTGGGTGTCTACTTCAATGTCATTGGCATCATAGACCTCCTCAGGAAGATGCTTGAGTTTGCAGACCTCATTAGTGTTGAGGGTGGTATGTCCCTACCATCGGGGACTACAAGAGAGAGTTCAAGAAGTAAGTCCAAGCTCAAGGTTTTCATGAATATGTTTAAAAAGTGAGGAAAGTGGAATAGCTTTAATTACCTTGAAAATGTGGGACTCCACAATGCATCCACATTTTAGGATCTTTATCTGGTAGATTTCAAACTCTTTATAAGTTGTATTAGTCATAGTTTAGCTTGAATGAAAATCTGATAGGAGACCATTACTTAGATCAATTTCTAGTAATATGGTTGAACATGGTTTTTCTAAATAAGATTATCATTTTGGTTGTGTTTATCTAGAAAAAATCCAGTGTTTTTGTGAATAGGAAAGCAAGGCAAACAATCAACTAGAGGGTCCATCCGACTGTTTGGTCATTCCCAACAGTCATCTAACCATGCGATTTGACCCTTCATATCACCAAGGTTTGGAAACCCTAGCCCATCCACTCCTATATAGGGGGGGGAGGCTTTAGACACACCTTTTTCTCACATTTGCGGTAACGTGAGCGCCTGGGTAGTCTTACCTAAGAAAGGGAGATACAACAAGGGGAAAGAAATTTGATGCTATCATGTTGACAAATGAAAGGACAACTTCTTCTCGGCATCTTTGGAAGTACAACATGGAGTTCGTGGTGGTTCATAGGAATACATAGAGGGATGGAAAACATTGTTATAGTGCTAGGAGGATGTCATCATCCATTATTTGTGGTTGTGACTAGATGGATGTCGTTAGTTACCATTCGTGTGACACTTGTGGAGGGAGCACATCACTGTGTAAGTATAGTTGTTGGACTTGGTCCAAAACGAGGTATATCTTGCACCCTCTTTCCTAGATACATCATTGTTGGCACGATATTCTAGAAAGGATATATGGAATTACTTTTGTCTCTGCAACCATCTCTATTCCTCATATTTCCCTACATCACCCACTCCCAAAGTGTAATACACTACCTAAACTAAGACAAACCCCACTTCCTCAACGGTTTAGGAATCAACTAGGTAAATTATTGATAACTCTTGGTTATTCTTTCACAGTCATAAGCTCCCTCATGAAATGTGATATAAGCTATGTGAAACTATAACATTTCTGACCTCTAATCGTTCTCCTGAAGAAATTAGTGTTGTAATATGTTGGTTATGGTGATCAAGAACAAACAATTAACTAAGAAATTATAGATTCACATCCAGAATCAAAGGAAATACATTATTAATTCAAACAAAAGTTTAATACAGAGCAAAAACTGGCTACTCCCAGATCCTAAAGAATATGGGTATTGACCAAGCATGATTTCTATCATCATACAAAGAAAGGAATAGGGACAAAATGAGCTAGACATTAAAAAACCAATGCAAAACCTTGGAAAAGTAATCCTGACGATCCCTTAGGTAGGCGCCATGGTCTATAACATTTTGAATGCAAATCTACCTTTTAGAAGTGTCTAGAGTGTTTAGTCCATGGCTATCTCCTTTGTCTTCTCTCCCTGCTTTGTGCTCTGTTGCAATGAGATAGAACATGATCTCTCCCCTTGTCCAAACTTCTCTTATGTCAGAAGTAGGGCTTTGGTTGTCATTAAGTCCTAGAAGTTTGATCTATCATAGTTTTCAATATGCACTGATTGTGTAAAGTCAGTACAAGCGACAAGGTGTTGGTGACACTGAGTTGTTGGCTGACTCAAAACCCTTGAAATGTGTCAGTACTATAGACACGTGTGCTGATAGCACCAAGTTTCCTTCTGCAACATCTGACTTGATTTGGGTGCAAAAGTTAGTACCACCGATGGGCATGTTGGTGGAACCAAAATAGTTAAATATGGTTACTAATGCTTTATGGATGGTGAGTCAATAGCACAAACTCTTCTCTTCGGAATCATCGACTACACACACGGTAGCACTAAATGTGATTTTGATAGCATCGAGGTTTCTAGAACTCTTTATTGTATTTTCACATCATGTCTGCACCACCGATAAGTACTTTGGTAGCATTGAGCTGTAATAGAAGTGCTCAAATTACCTGAAATAAGGGAAAATAATATAAGTCCAAATAAAAATGATAATTCAACATAATTCAGTAGAATTACTCAATATTTGATGCAACAATAATTATGTGAAAAGGAAATTATATACTTAATGCATGCATAAATATCCTATGAAAAGCGATTAAAACTCATTGCATCAAAATCCCCTAAGCTTGAATGTTGTTCACCCTGGAGCAAAAATATCTTTGTATATGTTTGAAATAGTCAGCAAGAGGACAATTCTATGAACTACATCTCTAAAATACCCCACCAGACATTCCCAAATCGATCCTGATCAACCACTGAATAAAAAAATACTCTGAAGTTGGATAAAACTTTCATTAGAGATGTCCACCTTTGGATCAATGAAACACTTTTAATAAAGAGAAGTTAACATCATAGTTAATGTGGCATATGCTTGATGGGCCATGTGATTGCCTATCTAAATTTCTCTTATCGACCTACCAAACTATGCTGGAAGCAGTTCCCCATATAGAAATGAATGAGTGTATCAATCATATATGTGTCCTACCATAAACATCAATGGGTGTAAATGAAGTAGGTGTCTATGAACAAAACAAAATATAATGAACCTACAAAAAAAGGAAATGAAAAATGAAGAATCTTAATGCCTAATATCATGGTGTAATTATGGATCCAAATGATGAGTTTTGGTTGAAATAATGCATACATACAAACTATTTTCACCTTCTCTGTGAAAAAAATCACATTGAGTTCAAGACATCCTTTTATCCCTCTTTATTTGATTTTTTATGCCTTCTTATTTCAGCATAATATATGATTTATGCTCGAGCTTTCTTCAACATATATCATTGCTTTTTTTTATTGGGAGGGATATGGATGTATATCCTTTTACTTTAATTTGTGGAGGAAGCTACAAATATACATGTTTCAGGATAGGCACAGATGATTTACAAGGAGAATGCAATCTACATGAAACTTGTTACACAACTAATTGATATGCAGATCTCTATCTAACTAATGCACTATAAAGAAACTAGCTATCATGCTACCTATGATGTTATGCAATGCGTTCAATAGAAAACAATTTGTGTTGCTTGATCATCTCGTGGTGATAGATGAATTGTCATGAAAAGTGAGTAGAATCATATGATTAAGATACAATGACTTTCTAAATTGTGATATATCACTTTTTTATCAACTTGTGTATATGGTGACCTTAGAATTTCTTTCTAAAAATCCCATTTAAGGTATCATTATCTATTTGGTTGGTTTTGGATCAGAACTCATCATCATACACAAGTCTTGGATAACTTAAGATTTTCATTCATATTAAGTGTCCTCAAGCTAACTAACCCAAACACTTCCTACGGTTGGTGTTGCCTAAGACTTTGCAAAATAATCTTAGTAAGATATGATCCATTTTAGTTTATTCATTGCAAAAGCACAAAACACATTCTTATTAGCAATATATGAAATCGTGATAACCACACTCCATGATTACACCTAGATAAATTGTGAATCCTACTTAGAAATAAGAAAAATGAAAATATGAGAAAAAATATACAAGATAAATCCATTCCAACACCCCCTAAGCTTGAACCTAAATATGTCCTCATATTCCAAACTCAAACTAAGAGGTGTCATGGTGGTACCATGTGCTCAGTAGGGTGGTGGTTGGTGCAAAGTTACTGACGACATCTATGAATCACTTTCCACAATCATCTGTGTTGGTGCCACTGGCATGTGTGTTGGTTGTATTGAGGTATGATGTCATATGTCCTTTGAGCTAGATGTGTTGGTACCACCAATATGACTCTCGATGTATCGATGATCATTTTCTATAGCAATGTATTTCTATGCGAAAAATGTTGGTGGTTCGACAATGCTGTCAGTGGGGCTTACTTTTTGCAAACTCGACCAGTCAATGATTTGGTGCCACCGACCCTCCTATCATGGTATCAAATATTCTCTATTTCCCTATTAAAAAAATTTAGTAGCTTGGTGCCACTGATAGTGGTGTCGGTGGTATCAAATTTGACTCTACATGCACACTACACAACGACATCAATTCACCTTTATACATCAATTAAAAATCTAACAAGGCAAATACGAAATGTAACTAATGAAAAGTCCTAAACAAGATGTAAATAACATAATGAAAATTGGTTTGCTTCCCATAAGTGCCCTTTTTTGAAGTCCTAGACTTGACAAGGTGATTTTCTTCAATATGGATTGTCATGGGATGGTTGTGAAGAATCATTTGGAAGTTTGAACTCCATTCTATAATCATGTATCTCAGGTGTCAAGTAGCATCTACCCATGATAATGATCACATTGGCCGTAGCTAAGAATGACCTTCCTAACAACATCTTTGATCGTCACATCTCATGAATATCCATAACCACAAAATTGACATGATAGATGAATTACTGACTTTGACTAAAACATCCTTGCATATCCCATATAACCACACAATTGATCCATCCTCCAATTGGATTTCCATGAACGTCTTTGTTGAGTTCTTCAATCTTACCTTCCAAAAGGTATAGAGAGGCACGATATTTATGCCCGCCTCAGAGTCACACTATGTGTTGGGTTTTGTAGAAGAAAACTTGTGCGGTGGAAGCAATAAAATAAAATATATTTCCACACAACCTACAATAGGATCTCGTCGACCATAGCGTATTTAGAAAGACTATTTGCAGGATATACCTTGTCATGGAGCAAGTCTTCCGACGTCTCTCTATACGATGGTGGGTAATGCTCCTAGCTGACACAGACAATACTTCTCTCTCATCCTCCATACAAATCACAAGAAGATCTGGTGGTGCTCCTTTCATGTGGTGATGTACGCCTCTTGTATTGCTTATGAATGGTCATTGATGTCCTCCGAACACAGGTGTCTCAGTGTCTTTGTCTTTACTTTGTCCACGCAGATGCACTAGAACTCCTTGTCACACTTTCAAAGTCAGGAGGAAGGAGTAGTCTTTGTATAATGACATGCTAGTGTCGTGATGCTCTCCTTTCTCCCCTGAGGATGATGATGGCTAGGTTTTACGTACATGAGTGTAAACTAAAAAGCCTCTCTCAATATCTTATAAAGATATCGACCGTCAAGCCCCTTTAAATAAGAGACGAAAGGAAGCAGGGTTTCCTAAGCCCATTAATAAATAGAAAGACTGCATTAATTAAAATGATCATGGATTAATTAGAATATTCTGAAATTAATTAATTAACCACTTAATCATATTAATTTATCAATTAATATCTGACTCCATGCAATTGCTTGGGATGGCTCTATGGGAATACCTACCAACAGACTCCCACTTACACTTAGAGCTAGTCACTCCAATTAATTGGCTCAAATATTTTAAAATATTCCAATATTATTCTAATGGATTACATAAACATTTTGGTAATCAATGTGATTCAGAAAAATTCCAATCAAATCCACAATTATACTCCTATTCCAACACATCCTATGCGTGTGACCCGCTAGGCTCCAAATTACATTGTTAGTGATATCCTTAATCTTATTATGATTTCACAAGCAATGATTGATATCTAGCAAGACTTCATTGCCTCCCAAGTAATTGGAGAAGTTGGAGAATAACTTAACCTATCATTCATGACTGGTGTACAGTGATTGTATAGTTCCTTTGTTACTGATATCCAGATTGAACTCAAATCATGGAACTATTATCCTCTTCGACATTCAATCCATGTTCCTTGAACTAGAGTAGACTGTCTGAGATATGTGTAAGCTCAATATCAAATATTGACTCACATCATCATGGCCATGCATTTCTCAGTTTCACTTATCAAGTGGCTAAAATATCAAACTCCCGTAGGAAGGACAAATTCCATCTACATCACTCACAATCATCCCCAAGTGTCACAATGCACCCAAGCGCCATCTTTATGACAATCCTTATTCAGGACCACAGTGGATGATGTCAAGGTACTCCGAACAACATGTGATAAGTGTAGTGACTTCAGTTCTAAGAACCACAATCACCACCATCACTATGACATGTGACTCTAACTACCAATCATGGTATCCATGTGTCACTCTCAAGGTGGGTCTATCCGATACACTATTCTCTAACAAGGATCTATGTATTTGGTTTGATATCTCCATATCATGGAGAATGAGATTCTTCCATCAACCAACATACATTCTAATCTATGTGCTATTGATATCTATGGATATTTCCACCATAAAAAATGATTAGGGACAAAACAAGAATACATACTCTTAGCATACATATGATCTCATTGTTCAGGTCATCAACCTAAAGACATATGTCATTGAGTATATTATTATGTAGACATCTATCAGTTTTTTGGTCATCTCACAATATAAAACATAAACATATAGATTGGAAACTTTCCTTTATTGATATGATCATTATAGTATTAAAAATTGTTTACATAGTATCCCATTACCATCATCAAATGATACTCCCTATGGGAATACATACCAATAGATTCCCACTTGCACTTATACCCAATCACTCATGAATCTCAATCCAAGTGATCGAACATGTCTATCATGTTTTTGCTGTGAAAGTGTTTTTGCGAGCGGGTCAGCCATATTTCTTTCTATAGGTACTCTACAAATCTTCACATATCCTCACTGTACGATCTCTCATATGAGATGAAACTGCCATAGAATATGTTTGGAACTTTGGTGCGATCTTGGTTCTTTAGCATGTGCAATTGCCCTGTTGTTGTCTTAAAACAAATCAATTACATCACTAGATCTTGGAACCACTCCAAGTTCAAAAATGAACTTCTTGATCCACACAACTTCCTTTGTAGCATTAGATGTATCAATATATTTGGCCTCTATTGTAGAATCTGTAACCGTCTCTTGCTTGGAACTCTTCCAGCTCACAACTCTGTTATTTAGGCAAAACACAAATCCAGATTGCAATATATAGTCATCTTTGTCAGTTTGAAAGCTAGCATCAATGTAGCCCTTTACCACGAGCTCTTCCTCACCTTCATATACCAAGAATTGATCCTTAGACCTTCTCAACTACTTTAAGATGTTCCTTATAGTTGACCAGTGACATTCACATGTATCTGACGGATATCGATTCATCATGCTCAAAGCATATGACACATCAGGATGAGTACATAACATCACATACATGATAGACCCAATAGCTGATGCATATGGAATCTTACTCATGCATTCCCATTCATCACATGAACTAGGAAATTGGGCTTTAGAGATCATAACACCATGGGACATGGGCAAGTTGCCTCTCTTAGAACCCTCCATGCTAAACCTCTTTAGCACCTTGTCAATGTATGTGTTTTGTCTTAGGCCTAGAAGCCTTCTAGATCTATCTCTATTGATCTTGATTCCTAGTATATAGGATGCCTCACCTAAATCCTTCATAGAGAAGGTCTTCCCCAGCCAACCTTTTACTGTCTGAAGAGTAGGGATGTCATTTCCCATCAATAGTATGTCATCCACACACAATATAAGGAATACGAGTGTGCTCCCACTAACCTTTTTGTAAACACAAGGTTCATCTTCATTTTGACTAAAGCCAAACTTGTTGACTATTTCATCAAAATGTAGATTCCATCTCTGAGATGCTTGCTTCAATCCATAGATTGACCTTTATAGCTTACCAACTTTATTGGCTTCCTTCGAATTGATAAAACCCTCAGGATATGTCATGTACACATCCTCAAGTAAATTCCCATTAAGGAATGCCATTTTAACATCCATCTGCCAAATCTCATAGTCATGATATGCTGCAATGCCAAGCATGATCTTGATGGATTTAACCATGGAAACTGGTGAGAAGGTCTCATCATAATCAACACCTTGAATTTGACGGAATCCTTTCGCAACCAATCTACCTTTATAGGTTTGAACATTTCCATCCATGCCAGTCTTCTTCCTGAAGACCCACTTGCATCCTATGGGTTTTACCCCTTTGGGTGGATCCACCAAGGTCCATACCTTGTTGGTGTACATGGATTCTATCTCAGATCTCATGTATTTGAGCCATTTCTCAGATTTTGGTCCCTTAGTGGCTTCTTGATAGGAAGTTGGCTCATCTGCTATGCCCAATTTGTCACTGTCTTGAGTCACTAGAAATCTAAATATCTCAGTCTCAAGTCATTTCCTAATAGACCTACGAGGTTCCTGTGTTACATTTAGAACTTGAAATTCTACAACATTTTGCGAGTCTTTGATGCATGGGTTTTGACTCACTTTTACAGGCTCATTTTATATCTATTTTATGCACGTATTTGTCATTTTCTTGATTATATTTGCATAATTCACTATAGTTGGCCTTTGAACTCTATTTGCAAGAAATTATACTTATTTTATCATATTTATATGATTTTATATAATCCCCGGACTTATGCACATGTTTCGACACTTTTTTAGGTACTTTCACACTGTCCAAAGTCGATACCATCGACCCTGGTGTCGATAGTATCGACATTTCATCAGGAAGCAACCCCGAAACTCGATTTTGGAAGGAAATATCAACATCATGGTCGATACCATCGACCTGGGTGTCGATGGTATCAACAACGTCGGGATCTGGCAATTTTCTGCACTAAAATGGAGCGTTTTAATCCGACAGTTGAGCTTTTTCAGTGCCGTAAAGTGGTCCTATGACCTAAGGAGAGCACGGCCAGCCCTAGGGAGATCTCATATTGTGTTGCACGACATCCAAGAAGGAGGGAGAGAGGAGACGAGAGACGAAGGTCGTCAACCAGATGATCCGGGCACCTCCGACGGACGATTTTGCTGCCGGAAGACTGCAAAATGCATGTTTCTCGAGGAGGATCTCCAGGAGCACCTTCGTATCAGGGGTTACACGTGTTTTATCCATGTTTTCCACATTTTTCTTATCGACTCCTATGTATTCTCCATTGTCAACCATGCGGGGCTAATCCCCTCTATCTTTAGGACCGGGAGTAGCCCGGGTGATCGTTGTATGACATTTTTACCATAGTTATCATAATTTGTCTCTAAAATACGTGGTATGATTTTGTTTTCTCCATTATATCATTATGATCGATCACCCTAATGATAATATAATGCCTTTAATTACTTTAAAAGAAGAGTTAATGGTTGAAAAGAGACAAAATTCACATTAACTAATAAATCCTTTGAACAAAGTGATGTACGGTTAATGGTGGAACCCCAGAGTATGGTCTTCGTGCACCTAGTTTAGGGTATAGGTTACTACTACCGTGGAACTGACCTAGATTTAGGTAGTGAATTGTATCGCTAAAGCGAGAAATTCTGAGTATAGGCCACTACCCGGAATAGGAGACGAATTAGGATAATTGTGTAGAAATTAGTATAGCGAGAACCTGCGGTGAAACCAAAATTCTAAAGATTCCATTTTTAATTGATTAAACCAACCATTTAATTGATTTCTTTGTTCTTTTATCTTTATTTATATTTTATTTTTTAACACCAATCAACTCTTTTAATCGACTTAGCTGATCACAACCAGTTAGTAGTAGTCTACTGAAATTTACATTTCCCTGAGTTCGACTCGGGCCTCACAAGGCCTATATTACATTGATACATATACTTGCATTTTACTCACGGTAAATTCGTGTCAAGTTTTTTGGCACCGTTGCCAGGGAAACGGTGAATTTTAGCACTACGAGTGTTGTGAGCGGCCACACTAGGCCACTTTTAATTCCTATAATTTTTCTTTTAATCTTTTGAACTGAATTGCAAATCTTATTAATTGTTTTAATTATTAGTATTGGTTTATACACTACCATTTGAAATTTCAGGTACTAGTAAAGTAATAATGGGTGGAGGAGTGGAAAATGAGGAGCAGGCAATCTGGGAAAGGATTAGGGCTTCTTCTTCTTCTACACAGAAGGGGCCAATCAAGAAACAAGCTATCAACATACCCAGTTACAAGATTGATCTAGGGCTTATTCAGTTTGTCAAATCACAGGCTTTCCATGGACTTAAAAATGAGGATCCAGTGACCCAGATCAGCACATTCGTGGAAAATTGTGATATGATAAAGATTGACAGGTTCCCGCAAGAGACACTCTACCTGAAACTTTTTCCCAGATCTTTAGCGGGCAATGCTTGGGAATGTCTGCACAATCTAGACGATGAGTACATTGAATCTTGGGATCACATGGTTGAGGTGTTCTTTGAGAGGTTCTTATCGTTTGAAAAGATGAACGATCCAGTGAGGAAGATACACAACTTCAACCAGTGAGCCGGTGAAACATATTCTAAAACTTGGGAGCGCTTCCAGATCATGCTGAGGAAGTGTCCAGATCACGGCTTAGACAAGGAGAAGCAAGATAAAATTTTCTACTTCACCCTAAATGAACATGATAGGAGCACTTTGGACTCATCAGGTTCTGGTTTCTTTTTGAACAACACAGGCACAAGGTGCTGGGAGATTCTAAGGAACATGTCCAAAAAACAATCTTGGGGTGAAAGAGATGCACCCGAGCAAGTCGGTGTGACACATGAAGCAAAGGCCATCAAAGCACTTAATGACAAGATGGATCTTATAGCCAAGAAGCTCCTAGAGAAAGAGGGCAATGGGTCTGATGATGAAGCACATGCAAAGTATATGCATCAACAGGGATATAGAAATAACAATTATGACTGGAGGACATAACAAATTTTTAGAAGCCGCAACCTAGCCTAGAGGAAAAGAACAATGAATTGCTTAGTTAGGTGGTGAACCAAAATCAGGAATTGATGGGCTCACTCGCCAAGATAGTACAGTCACACAGTGAGTACTTGAAGCAGTTTGGGCAGCAGATACAAAGCCATGGTGCACAACTGAGGATTCTAAAGACGTCCATAACCCAAATTGCAACTGAGGTGGCTGCCATGAAGCAAATCATTCAACAAAAACCAGCTAGGAATGGAGAAGCTTCTCAAATACATCATCAAGTGAAGTATATATATGTGATTAAGGAGACTGAGCACCCAGTGGGGGAGGTCTATGAAAAGGGCAAAATGCATTTTGAAATGGAGGCTAAACCCAGTGTGCCATACCCCCGTAGCTTGTATGGACTACCAGGAGGATGTCGGCCATTTAGAAAATCCCACCAAGAACCCATCACAGCCGTGCCCACACCTAGGCAAGAGGAGCAGGTGAAGTCCATACTTCACAGTGGAGCTACTACCACCAAGAAGGATGAGCAGCCACGAGCCACACCAACTGTGAATGACGTGCCAAAGCCTATACCGGAGGGTGACATTGAAGCAAGCTTAGGGGAGGAGACCCCAGATAGCCCATATGTGCCACCGCACAAGCGCATAAAGAAGCCAAGCATGTCATTCCCGGATAGTTTGAAGACGAGGAAAGAGCAAAGGCACTTCAAGAAATTTCTAAAGATCTTCGGGAAGCTCCATATTAACATTCCATTGTTGGAGGCTATAGAGAAAATTCCTTCATATGGAAGATTCATGAAAGACATCATCAACAAGAAACGGCGGATCAAAGATACAAACGTTGTGTGTGTTGATGAAACATTGAGTTCTATAATCCAATGAAGGCTGCCAAAGAAGAGGAAAGATCCAGGATGTTTCTACATCCCATGTTCCATAGGTGGCCAAAATTTTCCACAAGAACACTGTGACTCAGGGGCAAGCATTAATCTTATGCCACTTGCCCCTTTTCAAAAGCTGGGATTGAAGAAGCCAACACAAACTTCCATGACAATTGAGTTGGCAGATGGATCCATTGTAAAGCCACAAGGTATATGCGAGGATATGCTAGTCAAGGTCGACAAATTTATCTTCCCTGTTGACTTTGTGGTCATGGACATGGATGATATGGAAGGAGGTGAGATGCTATTGGGAAGGTCGTGAACTTACTTAATGAGTTGAATGAGCTTACTTACCATAATTGAATGCTTAGAACCCTAATATAACCTATTCAAACTGCCAAATAAATCATTGGAGACATCCCTTGACAACCCAGGTTAAAGGTATCCTTATGTCAAGCCTGGACATTAAACAAGGGTGCTTGTTGGGAGGCAACCCAACTTTAGGTTCATTTTATGTTTGGTTATGTTCTTTTATGTTTATGTACTAAGTTTTTGCTTAGGTTTTGATATTTTTTTGTAAAAATGGTACCCTAACTCATGTTTTGAAGTGTGCAGAATGTTAAGGTCGATAATATCGACACCCCTGTCGATAGTATCAAGTTTGGATCAGTAAACGCTGAAGAAAAATCGATACCATCGACCTTAATATCGATGGTATCGAGATTCCTGAAGATTTTTAGAAACATTGGTGACAGTAAAGTCGATACCATCGACCCTAGTGTCGATAGTATCAACACTTTTGATTTCCCAGCCTTTTAGATGCATCGATACACCAAAAAATTTCTGAGCCTGAGTCGATACCATCGACATTGGTGTCGATGGTATCGACACCTGCAGGACAGCTACATAAAACAGGCCGTAAAAGGTGTCGAAATGAGATTTTTTCGAACCATTTTTTGCAGAGCAAAGAAGGATGAAGCAAGTCACATCTTACAACCACTAAGACACAAAAATGGGCCACCAAAAAGAGGGATATAGCAAGCATCACTTGGTCCACTTAAGCATCCAACCATCCTTCTTCACCACACTTCAAAGCGAATGGTACCACTGTTCCACCTCTTAAGTGAGAATGTTGACTATGAGGCCATAGTCATATTCAAGCTTAGGGGAGTTTGGGTGTGGGAACAGCCCTCTATCTTAGTTTTTACTTACTTATTCATGTTGCTTTTATTTTTGAAATATTAGTTGTTTTTATTTCTAGGTGTACCGCTTTTGCAGGATCCACATCTATCTAGTGTAATCTGTGGAGCAATACATGCATGGTTTCAAATGGGAGTTTTACTCTTGGGTTGTGTGCACATAAAAAATGAGCATATTGAGAACTTTTTGAGCTTATTCTTGTTAGTAATTGAGTTGCATAACTAAGAAAGTGCTTGGGTGAGTCAGCTTCAGGACACGGGGACATGAATGACTATCTTTATTGTCCAAGGAAAAGTGATTGACAAGGTTGTTGAGCCTAAACCGACCAAACGCTAACGTGACCTTAGACTAAAGTTTAAGAGAGAAATCCTTCAGTTACCCTATACACAGGTCTTTAGAGAGGGACATATGATATTTTCAGAAGGTTCTGTCAATTAGTCTTATGATCTGATCCACCGCAATCTCATTCACACTCCACCATAAGAAAGGGGAGCACATTATTGTCTTTCACTTTTTGATTGCATCTCATGTAGATAGGTCTTGCATTACAACTATTTTCACACATTTTTGCATAAAAATGAAAAAAAGGGATAGAATAATCATACATGCACATTATCCTTAGGTGTGTGTCATTTAATTTCATAACTGTCATTTTGTAGTGCATTCACATCTTTTGAGCATATAGTTGTACATCGTGTGTTGTATGTTTTTGTGAAAACATGAAAGGTGTTAAACTTGTTCCTTACCTTTTGAATGCTTCAAATGTACAAGTTATGTAACAAGAAGTGAGCCCGACAAATAATTCATTGTCATCTATGAAAATAAGGGCTTGAAAAAAAATTGAAAAAATTGAAAAAAAGAGAAAAAAATAAGAATTGAGAAGTAAGTATGAATGAGAGGGAGAAAGGAACCTATTCTCACTTACATACTAAGAAGAATAAGCACAGGTGTAGTTTTTTAGATATTCCATCTCACCTTGAGATGGAATGATAGTGCATGCATCATTCCACCAAAAATGAAGCATTAGGACATTTTCACTTGCATTTTGCATCATGATAGGTCATTAATTTTTGTATTGCATGATTGACTGTTATGTGCTTCCATCTCTTCCACAACCACCTATACCATCCACCCGTTGCTCTAATCCACCCATGATATTCTCCTCATTCATTAATATCAGGAGATCTGCTTCTATTTAGATGGTAGTTAGGAAATGAGCAATGTAGATAGGAGATCATAAGATGCATCAAGTATGGACCAGATGAGTTTATCATATTAACTGATTTAATTGATAGTGTTTCATTGATTGGGGGACGGACATCTTTTATATAGGTCTTTGGTTGCCTGGATGGTAGTTAGTATTCAGTGGTCAATGAGGGCCAGTTTGTGGAAAGAAAGTGGGGATGATGCAGATGCATTTCATGTATTTATGTCCTGTTGCTGACTTATCTCAATCAGATCCAAAGTTTTGTTGCTCGAGGATGAGCAAGGTTTAAGCTTAGGGGAGTTTGATGCATGGGTTTTGAGTCACTTTTACAGGCTTATTATATATATTTTTTATGCACGTATTTGTCATTTTCTTGATTATATTTACATAATTCACTATAGTTGGCCTTTGAACTCTATTTGCATCAAACTATACTTATTTTATCATATTTATATGATTTTATATAATCCCCGAACTTATGAACATGTTTTGACACTTTTTCAGGTACTTTCACACTATCCAGAGTTGATACCATCGACCCTAGTGTCGACAGTATCGACATTTCATCAGGAAGCAACCCCAAAACTCGATTTTGGAAGGAAATATCTACATGTCGGTGGTATCGACAGTGTCGAGATCTGGCAATTTTCTGCACTAAAACGGAGCGTTTTAATTCAACAGTTGAGCTTTTTCGGTGCCGTAAAGTGGTCCTATCACCTAAGGAGAGCACAGCTAGCCCTAGGGTAGATCTCATATCGTGTTGCACAACATCCAAGAAGGAGGGAGAGAGGAGACGAGAGACAAAGGCCATCAACCAGGCGATCCAGGCACCTCCGATAGACGATTTTGCTGCTGGAAGACTGCAAAATGCACATTTCTCAAGGAGGATCTCCAGGAGCACCTTCATATCAGGGGTTATACGAGTTTTATCCATGTTTTCCACATTTTTCTTCTCTACTCCTATGTGTTCTCCATTGTCAAACATGCAGGGCTAATCCCCTCTATCTTTAGGACCGGGAGTAGCCCAGGTGATCGTTGTATGACATTTTTACCATAGTTATCATAATTTGTCTCTAAAATCTGTGGTATGATTTTGTTTTCTCCATTATATCATTATGATTGATCACCCTAATGATAATATAATGCCTTTAATTACTTTGAAAGAAGAGTTAATGGTTGAAAAGAGACGAAATTCACATTAACTAATAAATCCTTTGAACAAGGTGATGTAAGGTTAATGGTGGAACCCCAGAGTATGGTCTTCATGCACCTAGTTTACGGTATAGGTTACTACTACCGTGGAACCGACCTAGATTTAGGTAGTGAATTATATCGCGAAAGCGAGCAATTCTGACTACAGGCCACTACCCGGAATAGGAGTCGAATTAGGATAATGGTGTAGAAATTAGTATAGCGAGAAACTGCGGTGAAACCACAATCCTAAAGATTCCATTTTTAATTGATTAAACCAACCATTTAATCGATTGTTTTATTTTCTTTTATCTTTATTTATATTTTCTTTATAAAAACCAATCAACTCTTTTAATCGGTTTAGCTGATTGCAACCAGTTAGTAGTAGTCTACTAAAATTCACGTTTCCCCGGAAACGGTGCCAAAAATTTGACACAAATTTAACGTGCGTAAAATGCAAGTATACGTATCAATGTAATATAGGCCTTGTGAGGCCCGAGTTGAACTCAGGGAAATGTGAATTTCAGTAGACTACTACTAACTAGTTGCGATCAGCTAAACCGATTAAAAGAGTTGATTGGTTTTGAAAAAGAAAATATAAATAAAGATAAAAGAAAAAAAAGCAATCGATTAAATGGTTGGTTTAATCAATTAAAAATGGAATCTTTAGGATTGTGGTTTCACTGCAAGTTCTCGCTATACTAATTTCTACACAATTATCATAATTCATCTCCTATTCCAGGTAGTGGCATGTAGTTAGAATTGCTCGCTTTCGCGATGCAATTCACTACCTAAATCTAGGTCAGTTCCACAGTAGTAGTAACTTATACCCTAAACTAGGTGCATGAAGACCATACTCTGGGGTTCCACCATTAACCATACATCTCCTTGTTCAAAGGATTTATTAGTTAATGTGAATTTCGTCTCTTTTCAACCATTAACTCTTCTTTCAAAGTAATTAAAGGCATTAGATTATCATTAGGGTGATCAATCATAATGATATAATGGAGAAAACGAAATCATACCATGGATTTTAGAGACAAATTATGATAACTATGGTAAAAATGCCATACAACGATCACCCGGGCTACTCCCAGTCCTAAAGATAGAGGGGATTAGCCCCGCATGGTTGACAATGGAGAACACATAGGAGTAGAGAAGAAAAATGTGGAAAACATGGATAAAAATCGTATAACCCCTGATACGAAGGTTCTCCTGGAGATCCTCCTCGAGAAATGTGCGTTTTGTAGTCTTCCGGCAGCAAAATCATCCGTCAGAGGTGCCCAGATCGCTTGGTTGACGGACTTCATCTCTCGTCTCCTCTATCCATCCTTCTTAGATGTCGTGCAACACGATATGAGATCTCCCCTAGGGCTGGCCGTGCTCTCCTTAGGTCATAGGACCACTTTACGACACCGAAAAAGCTCAACCGTCGGATTAAAATGCTCCGTTTTAGTATAGAAAATTGCCAGATCCCGACGCTGTCGATACCATCGACACCCAGGTCGATGGTATCGACACCCAGGTCGATGGTATCGACCATGATGTTGATATTTCCTTCCAAAATCGAGTTTTGGGGTTGCTTCCTGATGAAATGTCGATACTATCGACACCAGGGTCGATGGTATCGACTCTGGACAGTGTGAAAGTACCTGAAAAAGTGCCGAAACATGTGCATAAGTCCGAGGATTATATAAAATCATATAAATATGATAAAATAAGTATAATTTGATGCAAATAGAGTTCAAAGGCCAAATATAGTGAATTATGCAAATATAATCAAGAAAATCACAAATACGTGCATAAAACATATATAAAATGAGCCTGTAAAAGTGACTCAAAACCCATGCATCACTCTGCATGTTCCTTATGTATCTCCTTGGGTTCTCTGCTTTCTTGTTAATCTCGAACTTCTTCGAGATCTACATTCCTCCCAGTGATTCCTTTGGAAATTAATTCCTTTTCAAGAAATACAGTAGTCCTAGCAACAAACACTTTGTTGTCAGTTGGTGTGTAGAAGTAGTATCCCCGAGTTTCCTTGGGGTATCCAACAAAATAGCAATTTTCAGATTTGGGTCCAAGTATTTTAGGAAATTGTTTCCTAACATAAGCTTCACATCCCCAAATCTTTAACATAGACAAATTGGGACAATTCCCATTCCATATCTCATATGGTGTCTTTTTAACTGATTTAGAAGATACACAGTTAAGTGTAAACACTGTGGTTTCAAGAGCATATCCCCAAAATGATATTGGAAGTTCTGCTGAACTCATCATTGATCGCACCATGTCTAATAATGTACAAATCCTTCTTTCTGACACACCATTATGCTATGGTGTACCAGGTGGAGTCAATTGTGATACAATACCACAGTCTATCAGAAGGTCCTCAAACTCTTGGCTTAAGTATTCTCCACGTCAATCTAAACGAAGTGCTTTAATACACTTACTATGTTGCTTCTCTACTTCATTCACGAAAGTCCTGAACATTTCAAGAGTTTCTAGCTTGTGTTTCATAAGATATACATAGCCATACCTACTGAGATCATTAGTGAAGGTAATGAAGTATTGATATCCTCCTCTAGCATTTGATCTAAAAGGTTCACATACATCGGTATGTATGAGCCCTAGAAGATCACTGGCTCTCTCACAGTGTCCAGTGAAAGGAGTCTTGGTCATCTTGCCTCATAAACAAGCCTCACATGTCTCTAATGATTCAAAATCAAAAGATTCTAGATAACCATCCTTATGTAGTCTAGATATGCGCTTCTCATTTATGTGCCCAAGACGACAATGCCATAAGTAAGGTTTGTTTGAGTTGTAAAGTTTTAGCCTTTTAGTATTTACATTGTATATGCTAGTATCAAGTTCTAACAAGTAGGTACCATAAGACATAGGGGCATTGCCATAAAAGAAACCATCTTTATAAATAGAAATCATTCCTTTCTTAATGTGAAATTAAAATCTACTCTTGTCCATACAAGATACATAAATAATATTTCTATTAATGGTAGGTACATAATAGCAATTCTCTAATTCTATTACAAGGCCTGTAGGAAAAGATAAAATAATAACTCCAACTGCGGTGGTAGCAACTCTTGCTCCATTAGCGACCCACAGCTCAACTTGGCCCTTTCATAAAAGCTTACTTCTTATCAGATCCATCATATTTGAACATATGTGACATCCACAAATGGTAGCTAGTACCCATGATGAAGAAGTATTTAAGTTTATCTCAATAATGTATATACCTGAAGTAGAGATCTCTATCCCCTACTTCTTCTTCCTCAGTTCCTCCAGGTAGAGAGGACAGTTTCTTTTCCAATGTCTAACCTGGTGACAATGGTGACAACTGCTGTAACATCCCTGACCTGGGTGATGAACTAAACATAGGTGTTTTGCCTAAATATGTAATTAAATCCTTGTGATTAACTTTGGGCATGTAATTAAGTTCCTCAGAAACATATATTTCAATTTTGCTCCTTTATATATAAAGTTGTAGCATTGTTTTGTAATACAGGGATCTATGTGCAAATTACCCAGTTAAGGGATTAACTTGCAAATTGCACATGTTGAGATGTTCCTCTGATGTTGAGACATCATGAGGATGTTTATGATGAAGTTTGAGGGATTTCCCAAGCTTGAGCACCAAGGTGCAGCTGTGGAAGCAACCCCTGTACTTGAAAACCCTAAATTGGTGTAAAGTGCAATTTACCCAATTTGAGGGGTGCAAATTGTAAAATACATCATCTAAAATATCTTTTATGACTCTTGGCATCATTTAGAAGAGAAATGATGAAAAGGTCACTTCATTTGAATAATCATATAATAAAGAACACCTTTGTGATTGAATAATCAAGGTGTATGTATAATAGCCCTTTTATGTGTATGCTTTAGTGATGGGTTGATCCTCTTTGCCTTCAATTTTTGACCTTAGAAGGAGTTTGTCCTTAGAAATAAGATGTGGGGACATGCAAAGAAGAAAGGAAGGACTTAGATGAGAAATGAGGAAAGCATATGTTCTTATGTTGAAATTTCACCTAAGTATATATACTACCTTCCCCACTTAGCAAGGGAACGATCCTCTTCTTTTCATTTCTTTTCCCCTTGCTCAAAACCGACTAAGGCTAAGCTCTGGAACAGAGAAGGACGACCAAGGGTCCTCGATAAGTTTGGATCATCCCTTTTGCTTGAATTCATGGAGGAAACTCGTTTTCAAGGTTGAATTCATGGCTAGCTCACCTAGCTTTATCTTTCTAGCCATTCCTTTTCAACTTTCCTTGGAGAATACACCTTGGACGACCTATGGATCTCAAAGACGCCATTAAAGTCTTGGAGCTCAAGGAACAATCTTTAGGCGGGTTTTATAACTCTAAACCTTATGCTTTGATTATACATCTTTTTCTACGCATATAGTTGCTAGTTCTTCTTCTTCCCTATCTTCCCTTGCATCCTTGCAAGCAAAATCGTGAAGAACTGCTACTGTTCTTGAGGTAGAAAATAAGGGCGTTAATTCCTATGCTTATCCATGGATTTCCACTTTACCAAACGACCTCCACCAATTGCCCATACGGTTTACACAACCGTTTGGTGGGCAAACGGTTTCAGGGTCGTATGAAGGCAAACGGCCTTCAAGACCATTTGGTCGCGTTGACCAAGCAATGACCGTATGAGAATCTTGTTTCTAATTATGTAGGTTAATCACCCACAAAATTTGAGGGGTTAACTCCAAAGGAATCGTGAGATATAATCAAATCAATTAGCAAATCCAATTGAATTAAGTTCTGAATTTCAATCTGTTTAATTTGCCCTTTTTGGGCAAACGGTCTCAAGACCATTTAAGATGGTTGACCAAGCGTTGACCGTTTGGGATTACTGTTTATAATGATATTTATTAATGACTCAACAAATTTGATGGATTAATTCCAAATGAGTTATGAGTTAAAGGTTGATTAATAGGGCAAATCCTAATTGGAAGCAGTGCTGAAATTCCAATGAGTTAATTAGTGATTTTGGGTTGATTAACCCAAACGGTCTCAAGACCGTTTGGGGAATCATCCAAACGGTCTCAAGACCGTTTGGGGTTCACCCAAGACCGTTTAGAGGTCTGGGGTCAAGTATAGTTGACCAATGGAAGGTCCAAGGGTACCAAATCATATTGCAATTAAGTATTGATGTGATGATCAACTCAATAGATCAAACCTTGATGAATTTTCACTAGAGTCCAAAGGATGGATGGGCAAACGGTCTCAAGACTGTTTGGAACTCATCCAAACGGTCTCAAGACCGTTTGGTGTCAACCCAAGACCGTTTGGAGGTCTAGGGTTAAGGTAATTTGATCAATTGAGGGCCCAATTACAGTGGGTTATTGAAATAATCAAATTGCTGATTTGTGACTTAATTAAGGTTCAACCCCTATCAAATCAACTTAGATTTTGATGAATTCTTGGGCAAACGGTCTCAAGACCGTTTGGAGGTTATCCAAATGATCCCAAGACCGTTTGGGCCAAGTTTGAGCCCGATTGGAGGTCAATTGATGGGATCAACTTCGATTTGATTCACATTGTTGAGTGTTGATGGTTGAATGTTTATAGACCTTAATTGAACCTACTCCAACCCTATTTTGGATATCAATTGAGGATCAATTGAGTGACCAATTGGTTAAGGCTAACCCTAATTGTCTCAATTGATAAGTGGTTACCAAGCTTGAGACCAATTGAAGGCTTCAACATAGGAAACCCTAATCGAGTTTACCCTTTGAATCACCTTGGAGGTCCATGCAATCTTGAGCTTTTAGGACCATACGACTTCAGGACCGAATGAGTTCATAAGACTTCAGGACCGAATGAGTTCATACGACTTCGGGACCGAATGAGTTCATACGACTTCAGGACCGAATGAGTTCATACGACTTCGGGACCGAATGAGTTCAAACGATTTCAGGTCCGAATGAGCTCAAACGACTTCAGAAGTCAAACTATGACTAAACGGTCTTCACCCCATCTTGGGAAAACGACCTCAAGATCGTTTAAAGGTAAACGGTCTTGAGTGTCATGCGGTCTTGAAGTCAACCAAAGCTAAATGGTCTACAACCTTAAACGATCTCAGGATCTTTTGAAGGTTGAAGGTGTGAAACCTATTGGGGATTTTTAAGGATAAGTCTGCTTAATTCCATGAAGGCTTAGATGGTTTGATGGTTGTTCAACCTAAACCATAATGATACTTAGGGACATTAAGGGTCAAGTGGTTAGTATATTAACCCATGTTGTGATCAATGGTGAACTTTACCAAAATACCCTTTATGGATTCAAGTAGGTAACCCCTTTTTATCATGCAAACCCCAACGGTTACTATGGTGATGACTTGGCTAGGCTTATCAATGTTGATTAGACCTAACCCAATCTAGAGGGATGTAATCATCACCTATGAGAAAGAGGAGAGAGAAAATCCCAATTATGGTTGAAATCCAAGTAAAATACCTTCAATACACATGAATGTGCATAATTAGGGTATGATCCACCTATGTGAGATCATGAAAACCCTAATTATGATAGATGATGAATCTTAATCTTATCTGAGAGCATCATTGATGATGTTACTCATACATGATGATGTTATGAGTTCATTTTACCATAATGTGAATAATAAACCCTAATTCTAGGGTGATGGCATGTAATGTGAATAGTAAACCCTAATTGATGAGAATCAGGGAACTTAGCTCTTATGGCAAGAGTGGAAAGTATAATTCTTGATTTGAATTGCTTTTATCAGTTGAATTAACCTTGCAGGTTCTGATATAAAGATGATCATATCCAGGTATGGATGATGATGCTATATTCATTGAAAGCATGTTGTTAGCTTTATGAATAGTAAAATATCTTGATGCCTTGTCAATGGCAACCTATGAATTAAGTGGGCTGTGAGAGCCATAAATACCATCAAGGTCATGCTTTAGAGATGACTTGTGATGAATGTATTGAGAAGCGTGTTACATTTAGTATTCTCATTTCATAGTTGTTATGCTAATGTTGTTTTTTGAAGAACAATGTATGATGTTAAAAGAATACTGAATGTACCTAACTAATCAAGTGTAATGTAGAACCCTGATCATAGATCCATCATTGTCAGAGATCAAATGATGGTGAAATAGGTTTTCCTAAGGGAACTCCTGGATCACATACTTTTGAGTATGTGAGGTATATGGATGTGTAGAACCTTACATCCTAGTGTAGGTGTTTGATGTAGATGTGTAATCCATCAATCCTTCACTACAATCCCATACCGTATCAGTGGATGGTAAACATGAAACCTCCTGATGAATAAGAAAGCACATATATCCGTATCAGTGGAAGATAAACATGAAATCTCCTGATGACGAAGAGAGTACAGAATGCCACTGTAACTCTAAAATAGCGAAGGACCAGATTACCCTGGTAAGCTATTATAGTAGAGGCACGAGATGTCCTACAAGTAATCCTCTTACTGACTGAGGAAGGTGAGGGTCATGAGAATCTGGCTCTTTCGATGACCTAGTATGATACCGAGGCACTTAGCAGTGATTGGTTGGAGTATGAGTGGTAAACCTCATCTCCACAGGGCATAAAAGTAATGTTTGAAAAACATAATCCACAGCGTAGCATACCTGTTAGAGATAACTACGAGTTGATTGATTGATGTTACACTGTATAGTGAAAATGTCTTCATGTTTCATAAATGTTGAACTCATGCTTACTATTAAATCTGACATTGAATACTTTGAAGCTTTTACTGCTTAAGTTATTCTTTGAGGTGCTATAATAAAGCGTCTGGCGGAGAGTTATAACTCTCGCTGGGACAATTATGTAAAATTGTCTCACCCCGTAGACTTCAACTTTTTAGGTGGACGTCGAGGACGGAGGAACAGGTCTACAGGTGACCAGTCCCAGCAGCAATAGCACCAGGGACAGCAGTAAAATCTCAGGTGGAGATTTAGCCTGCCATGTGGTGTAGTTAGAGTCAGTCCTATGTGTCCTCTGTACTCTCAGGTCTTGGAGTCTTTTGGTCTGAGATTTTGGTTATGAGTTCTTGAGATTTTGTATCATGTTGTATATAATAACTCTAGAAGTAATTATCTGAGATGTAAACAGTTTATCTCCTTTTATGAAGGAAGTTTTATGGTTTCAATTCTTTATCTCAAAAAGTTTTAATTTCCGCTGATTTTTGGTATTCCGCTGCTAATCGAATCGCTTCCGCTAAGTTTAAATCATGTTTATATCGTGGTTTGGAGATTAGAGCCCACAATTAAGTGGTATCAGAGCTCTAGGTTCACTGAGTCTACAGAGGCATAGGACTTAGGATGTCGAGTCTTTCCTTAGTATCTCTTCCTTATCTAATAGAATCTTCTGCTCCTCAGGAGAAGAAGATACATAAGGATGGCAGAGCCACATGATGAGTACGTGGCAGAGAGTAGTACTAGTGCACCTCGAGGCAGTGCAAGGGTTCCAGAAATAGAACAGCCTGCACCTGAACCACCCCAGTTTGACCCAGCTGATATGGGTAACCCAGCAGTTCAGACGATGTTTGGGCAGTTTATGACTGCCATGACACACATAACTGACAAGATGCCCATGCCTGCACCTAGGGCACCTTCCCAGCCTGAAGGACAAGGTATCAGTAAGACGTTCGAGCGACTTCGTCGTGTCGGAGCTACCGAGTACTTTGGGACTGTCGACCCCACAGATGCTGATTTGTGGTTAACAGAGTTGGAGAAGGCTTTCAGGATTCTTAATATCTCGGAGGCTGAGAAGGTTAGACATGCTATCTATCTTCTCAAAGGCAATGCTGGTCACTGGTGGAACATGGAAGAGCAGAAGAGACCTGGGATAGAGTTCTCTTGGGAAGAGTTTTGTCGGGAATTTATCAATAGATATTTTCCAAAGACCTTCCTAGATGAGAAGATCTCTCAGTTTGAGAGATTGAGGCAGGGCATGAGCATTAGTGAGTATGAAGCTAAGTTCATGGAGTTGTTGCGGTTCTGTCCGCACATGGCTGCCACAGAAGAGGAAAGAATCAGGAGATTCGAGAAGCATTTGAATGCTGATATATCAACCCCTGTGTCTGCCTTAGAAAACCGAGAGAGATTCTCTAACTTCGTTGAGTCAGTCCGAAGGATAGAGAGATCTGTGGTTGAGAAGAGGCAAACCCAGAAAAGATATCCACAGTTCCAGGGTTCTTCATCTAGGGATTCCAAGAAACCTAGATTCTCTGCACCTAACCCTCCACCACCCAGATCAAGTTCCCAAACTCAGTGGTCACCAAGTAGAGGCAGGGGACGAAGCCTACCTCAACAAGAGACTCGTAGTTCGGCATCGATGTCAGTTACTGGACCACCAAGACCACAACAACTGGAGAGAAGCTGCTACAACTGTGGTAAGGTGGGACACTTGATGAAGGACTGACGATCTAAACCTATCAGTATGACACAACCTCAGAGACAGAGTCAACAAGGATCACAGAGAAGACAATCTCAAGGAGCAGCTCGAGGACGCGGGCAAGCGTCTCAAGCTGGATCATCAGCACCACCTCAACACCAGGAGATAGCGAGGTTCTATGCGATGAACCCACCAGATGCAGTGGTCAATCCACGGGTAGTGGCAGGTCAGATGGAACTTTTATATTCTGATATGTCTACATCCTGTGTTGTATCTGTTCTGATTGACCCGGGTGCTACACACTCTTTTATCACTCAGAGAGTGATTCGTAACTGCAATATGACGGTTAGTCATAGGGCAGATAGCTTGTTTTTGGAGACTCCGTTGAGTGGGTCTGCCATTTTGCAGGAGGTATGTTCTCCTTGCATCCTCTTCTTTTCTGATCATCACATTCAAGTGGATCTTATACCACTTGATATGCAAGGATTTGATATAATCCTCGGGATGGATACCTTAGAAAGGTATAGAGTTGTCTTGGATTGTGAATCCAAGTTGGATGTGTTTGCTAATGAAGGCAACACATGGATCTTTCAAGGTGAAAGAAAGATTCTGCCCACCTGTCTTGTATCAGCTATGGTTGCTGATAAGCTGTTGAGGCAAGGATGTTATGCATTCTTGGCCCATGTGGTAGATGTTACCAAGGAAAGTTCCAATCCTGCTGAAGTTCCCATAGTCAGGGAATTCAAGGATGTGTTTCCTGAAGAACTTCCTGGTATACCACCACCTCGGGAGATTGATTTTGAGATCAATTTGGTCCCAGATATGAAACCCATAGCCCAGACACCGTATAGGATGACGCCTACCGAGATGGAAGAACTCAAAAAACAGCTTCAAGAGTTACTTGAGAAGGGTTTTATCCGACCGAGCACTTCACCTTGGGGTGCTCCGGTCTTGTTTGTTAAAAAGAAAGATGGGTCAATGCGGTTGTGCATTGACTACAGACAACTTAATAAAGTAACAATAAAGAACAAGTACCCTTTGCCGAGGATTGATGATCTTTTTGACCAGTTGCGTGGTGCAACAGTCTTCTCAAAGATAGATTTGAGATCTGGATATCATCAACTCCGCATTAAGGATAGTGACATATCAAAGTCTACTTTTAGGACAAGATATGGTCACTATGAGTTCACGGTTATGTCGTTTGGACTAACCAATGCACCAGATGCATTTATGGAACTCATGAATAGAGTTTTTTGACCCTTCCTTGATCAGTGTGTTGTCATCTTCATAGATGACATTCTGATCTATAGTAAGGATGCTCAGCAGCATGAGCAGCATCTTCGCCAAGCTTTGACCTTGCTAAGAGAACATAAGCTGTGTGCTAAGTTTAGCAAGTGTGAGTTCTGGCTGCCGGAGGTATCTTTTCTTGGACATGTGATATCTGCCTCGAGGATTCGTGTTGACCCTGCAAAGGTAGAATCTGTTCTACAATGGGAACAACCGAAGACACCGACGGAGATTCGAAGCTTCTTGGGGTTAGCTGGTTACTATCGAAGGTTTATTAAAAACTTTAGCTCTATAGCCTTACCTATGACCAAGTTAACCCGGAAAGATGCTCCTTTTTCTTGGAGTGATAAGCGTCAACAGTCCTTTCAGTTGTTGAAGGAGAGGTTGACAAGTGCACCTGTGCTTGTGCTACCTGAGCAAGGAAAAGGATATGTAGTCTTTTGTGATGCCTATAAGAATGGACTTGGATGTGTGTTGATGCAGGATAAAAAAGTGATTTCTTTTGCTTCCCGACAGCTTAAGAAGCACGAGGAGAATTATCCAACACATGATCTAGAGTTAGCTGTCGTGGTTCATGCATTGAAAATCTGGAGGCATTATCTCTACGGAGAGACATTCCAGATTTTCACAGACCACAAGAACCTTAAGTATATCTTCTCTCAGCATGAGCTTAACATGAGGCAACGTCGCTGGATGGAGTTAATCAAGGACTATGATTGTACAATTGATTACCATCCAGGTAAGGCCAATGTTGTGGCAGATGCCTTGAGTAGGAAATCAGCAACATCAACCATGGATAGAGCACAACTAAACTCTTTAGTATGCTCTAAGAGAGATATGCTTATCTCTTTAAGGCAAGACAATGTACAGTTGAAGGTGTCATTGTTAGCCGGGTTGATGGCTAAGATGCATATTAAACCTACCCTAAGAGAGCAGATTAAGGAGGCACAACATGTTTATGCTGTAGTTCAGCAGATTAGATCAGAGTATGGAAATGAGAAGCGAGATAGTTTCCATGATTCATATGATCATGTAGCATGTTATCATGGGAGGATGATAGTGCCGAATGTGGATAACTTGAGGAAGTTAGTCCTAGAAGAAGCTCATTCTTCAATGTATGCTATGCATCCAGGGAGCACCAAGATGTATCGTAATTTAAAAGATCTGTATTGGTGGCCTGGAATGAAGAAGGATGTTGCAGAATTTGTTCTGAGGTGTCCTGTGTGTCAGCAAGTTAAAGCTGAACACCAGAAGCCTGCAGGAACAATGCAACCTTTACCCATACCACAATGGAAGTGGGACCATGTGACCATGGACTTTGTTGTTGGCCTACCCAAGACAAGCAAAGGACATGATTCCATTTGGGTAGTTGTAGATAGGTTGACTAAGACAACACATTTCTTACCTGTCAAAACAACCTATTATGCTGAAAGGTTATCACAGTTGTATGTTCAAGAGATAGTGCGTTTGCACGGAGTTCCTGTCACTATAGTTTCTGACAGAGGTTCCCAGTTTACAAGTCGTTTTTGGGAACGACTTCATAATGCTTTAGGCACCCAGTTAAGGTTTAGTACGGCCTTTCATCCACAGACTGATGGACAGTCAGAAAGGACCATACAAACCTTGGAAGACCTGTTGAGAACATGTGTTCTCCAGTTTACCGAAAGTTGGGATCTACACCTAAGTTTGATAGAGTTTGCCTATAACAATAGCTATCAGCATAGTATTGATATGGCACCTTATGAAGCCTTGTATGGTAGACGTTGTAGATCACCCTTGTGTTGGTATGAGACTTGTGAGCATCAGTTGTTAGGACCTAATCTTGTGCAGCAAACTACAGAAAAGATTAAGGTAATACAACAACAGATTAAGACTGCACAAGATAGGCAGAAATCTTATGCTGACAAGCGTCGTAGACCCTTAGAGTTCGAGGTTGGAGACAAAGTGTATCTCAAGGTCTCGCCTTGGAAAGGAGTCCTTCGTTTTGGAAAGAAAGGGAAGTTAGCTCCTAGATTTATGGGGCCTTATCCAATCATTGAACGGATTGGAAAAGTAGCCTATAAACTGGAGCTGCCACCAGAGTTATAGAGGTTACATCCTGTGTTTCACATTTCTATGCTAAAGAAATGTCACCCAGACACTGAGTCAGTTCTACAACCTATGGAGGTAGAATTGAATGATGATATATCTTATGAGGAAGGACCAGTGTCAATCCTTGATAACAGAATTAAAAAGTTAAAGAAGAAAGATTTAAGCCTTGTGAAAGTCCTCTGGAACCACTGTGGTGTTGAAGAAGCCACTTGGGAACTAGAGGATGAGATGAGAAGGAAATACCCTGCTCTTTTCTCTTAATATGTTTTATCGATTTCGGGGACGAAATCCTTGTAAGGGGTGGATAATTTGTAACATCCCTGACCTGGGTTATGAACTAACCCTAGGTGTTTTGCCTAAATATGTAATTAAATACTTGTGATTAACTTTGGGCATGTAATTAAGTTCCTCAGAAACATATATTTCAATTTTGCTCCTTTATATATAAAGTTGTAGCATTGTTTTGTAATACAGGGATCTATGTGCAAATTACCCAGTTAAGGGATTAACTTGCAAATTGCACATGTTGAGATGTTCCTCTGATGTTGAGACATCATGAGGATGTTTATGATGAAGTTTTCCAAGCTTGAGCACCAAGGTGCAGCTGTGGAAGCAACCCCTGTACTTGAAAACCCTAAATTGGTGTAAAGTGCAATTTATCCAATTTGAGGGGTGAAACTTGTAAAATACATCATCTAAAATATATTTTATGACTCTTGGCATCATTTAGAAGAGAAATGATGAAAAGGTCACTTCATTTGAATAATCATATAATAAAGAACACCTTTGTGATTGAAAAATCAAGGTGTATGTATAATAGCCCTTTTATGTGTATGCTTTAGTGATGGGTTGATCCTCTTTGCCTTCAATTTTTGACCTTAGAAGGAGTTTGTCCTTATAAATAAGATGTGGGGACGTGCAAAGAAGAAAGGAAGGACTTAGATGAGAAATGAGGAAAGCATATGTTCTTATGTTGAAATTTCACCTAAGTATATATACTACCTTCCCCACTTAGCAAGGGAACGATCCTCTTCTTTTCATTTCTTTTCCCCTTACTCAAAACCGACTAAGGCTAAGATCTGGAACAGAGAAGGACGACCAAGGGTCCTAGGTAAGTTTGGATCATCCCTTTTTCTTAAATTCATGGAGGAAACTCGTTTTCAAGGTTGAATTCATGGCTAGCTCACCTAGCTTTATCTTTCTAGCCATTCCTTTTCAACTTTCCTTGGAGAATACACCTTGGACGACCTATGGAGCTCAAAGACGCCATTAAAGGATTGGAGCTTGAAAGTTTGGAGCTCAATGAACAATCTTTAGGCGGGTTTTATAACTCTAAACCTTATGCTTTGATTATACATCTTTTTCTACGCATATAGTTGCTAGTTCTTCTTGTTCCCTATCTTCCCTTGCATCCTTGCAAGCAAAATCATGAAGAACTGCTACTGTTCTTGAGGTAGAAGATAAGGGTGTTAATTCCTATGCTTATCCACGGATTTCCACTTTACCAAATGACCTCCACCAATTGCCCATACGGTTTACACAAACGTTTGGTGGGCAAACGGTTTCAGGGTCGTATGAAGGCAAACGGCCTTCAAGACCGTTTGGTCGCATTGACCAAGCGATGACCGTATGGGAATCTTGTTTATAATTATGTAGGTTAATCACCCACAAAATTTGAGGGGTTAACTCCATAGGAATCGTGAGATATAAGCAAATCAATTAGCAAATCCAATTGAATTAAGTTCTGATTTTCAATCTGTTTAATTTGCCCTTTTTGGGCAAACGGTCTCAAGACCATTTAAGATGGTTGACCAAGCATTGACCGTTTGGGATTACTGTTTATAATGATTTTGATTAATGACTCACCAAATTTTATGGATTAATTCCAAATGAGTTATGAGTTGAAGGTTGATTAATAGGGCAAATCCTAATTGGAAGCAGTGCTGAAATTCCAATGAGTTAATTAGTGATTTTGGGTTGATTAGCCAAAACGGTCTCAAACCGTTTGGGGAATCATCCAAATGGTTTCAAGACCGTTTGGGGATCACCCAAGACCGTTTAGAGGTCTGGGGTCAAGTATAGTTGACCAATTGAAGGTCCAAAGGTACCAAATCATATTGCAATTAAGTTTTGATGTGATGATCAACTCAATAGATCAAACCTTAATGAATTTTCACTAGAGTCCAAAGGATGGATGGGCAAACGGTCTCAAGACCGTTTGGAACTCATCCAAACGGTCTCAAGACCGTTTGGTGTCAACCCAAGACCGTTTGGAGGTCTAGGGTTAAGGTAATTTGATCAATTGAGGGCCCAATTACAGTGGGTTATTGAAATAATCAAATTGCTGATTTGTGACTTAATTAAGGTTCAACCCCTATCAAATCAACTTAGATTTTGATGAATTCTTGGGCAAACGGTCTCAAGACCGTTTGGAGGTTATCCAAATGATCCCAAGACCGTTTGGGCCAAGTTTGAGCCCGATTGGAGGTCAATTGATGGGATCAACTTCGATTTGATTCACATTGTTGAGTGTTGATGGTTGAATGTTTATAGACCTTAATTGAACCTACTCCAACCCTATTTTGGATATCAATTGAGGATCAATTGAGTGACCAATTGGTTAAGGCTAACCCTAATTGTCTCAATTGATAAGTGGTTAGCAAGCTTGAGACCAATTGAAGGCTTCAACATAGGAAACCCCAATCGAGTTTACCCTTTGAATCACCTTGGAGGTCCATGCGATCTTGAGCTTTTAGGACCATACGACTTCAAGACCGAATGAGTTCATACGACTTCAGGACCGAATGAGGCCATGCGACTTCAGGACCGAATGAGTTCATACGACTTCGGGATCGAATGAGTTCAAATGACTTCAGGTCCGAATGAGCTCAAACGACTTCAGAAGTCAAACTATGACTAAACGGTCTTCACCCCATCCTGGGCAAATGACCTCAAGATCGTTTAAAGGTAAACGGTCTTGAGTGTCATGTGGTCTTGAAGTCAACCAAATCTAAACGGTCTACAACCTTAAATGATCTCAGGATCGTTTGAAGGTTGAAGGTGTGAAACCTATTGGGGACTTTTAAGGATAAGTCTGCCTAATGCCTTGAAGGCTTAGATGGTTTGATGGTTGTTCAACCTAAACCCTAATGATACCTAGGGACATTAAGGGTCAAGTGGTTAGTATATTAACCCATGTTATGATCAATGCTGAACTTTACCAAAATACCCTTTATGGATTCAAGTAGGTAACCCCTTTTTATCATGCAAACCCCAATGGTTACTATGGTGATGACTTGGCTAGGCTTATCAATGTTGATTAGACCTAACCCAATCTAGAGGGATGTAATCATCACCTATGAGCAAGAGGAGAGAGAAAATCCCAATTATGGTTGAAATCCAAGTAAAATACCTTCAATACACATGAATGTGCATAATTAGGGTATGATCCACCTGTGTGAGATCATGAAAACCCTAATTATGATAGATGATGAATCTTAATCTTATCTGAGAGCATCATTGATGATGTTCCTCATACATGATGATGTTATGAGTTCATTTTACCATAATGTGAATAATAAACCCTAATTCTAGGGTGATGGCATGTAATGCGAATAATAAACCCTAATTGATGAGAATCAGGGAACTTAGCTCTTATGGCAAGAGTGGAAAGTATAATTCTTGATTTGAATTGCTTTTATCAGTTGAATTAACCTTGCAGGTTCTGGTATAAAGATGATCATATCCAGGTATGGATGATGATGCTATATTCATCGAAAGCATGTTGTTAGCTTTATGAATAGTAAAATATCTTGATGCCTTGTCAATGGCAACCTATGAATTAAATGGGCTGTGAGAGCCATAATTACCATCAAGCTCATGCTTTAGAGATGACTTGTGATGAATGTATTGAGAAATGATGATTGATGAGAGTTAGGCTTGTTACATTTAGTATTCTCATTTCATAGCTGTTATGCTAATGTTGTTGTTTGAAGAACAATGTATGATGTTAAAAGAATACTGAATGTACCTAACTAATCAAGTGTAATGTAGAGCCCTGATCATAGATCCATCATTGTCAGAGATCAAATGATGGTGAAACAGGTTTTCCTAAGGGAACTCCTGGATCACATACTTTTGAGTATGTGGGGTATATGGATGTGTAGAACCTTACATCCTAGTGTAGGTGTTTGATGTAGATGTGTAATCCGTCAATCCTTCACTACAATCCCATACCGTATCAGTGGATGGTAAACATGAAACCTCCTGATGACGAAGAAAGCACAGATATCCGTATCAGTAGAAGATAAACATGAAATCTCCTGATGACGAAGAGAGTACAGAATGCCATTGTAACTCTAAAATAGCGAAGGACCAGATTACCCTGGTAAGCTATTATAGTAGAGGCACGAGATGTCCTACAAGTAATCCTCTTACTGACTGAGGAAGGTGAAGGTCATGAGAATCCGGCTCTTTTGATGACCTAGTATGATACCGAGGCACTTAGCAGTGATTGGTTGGAGTATGAGTGGTAAACCTCATCTCCACAGGGCATAAAAGTAATGTTTGAAAAACATAATCCATAGCGTAGCATACCTGTTAGAGATAACTATGAGTTGATTGATTGATGTTACACTGTATAGTGAAAATGTCTTCATGTTTCATAACTGTTGAACTCATGCTTACTATTAAATCTGATATTGAATACTTTGAAGCTTTTACTGCTTAAGTTATTCTTTGAGGTGCTATAATAAAGCGTCTGGCGGAGAGTTATAACTCTCGCTGGGACAATTATGTAAAATTGTCTCACCCCGTAGACTTCAACTTTTTAGGTGGACGTCGAGGACGGAGGAACAGGTCTACAGGTGACCAGTCCCAGCAGCAGCAAAATCTCAGGTGGAGATTTAGCCTGCCATATGGTGTAGTTAGAGTCAGTCCTATGTGTCCTCTGTACTCTCAGGTCTTGGAGTCTTTTGGTCTGAGATTTTGGTTATGAGTTCTTGAGATTTTATATCATGTTGTATATAATTACTCAAGAAGTAATTATCTGAGACGTAAACAGTTTATCTCCTTTTATGAAGGAAGTTTTATGGTTTCAATGCTTTATCTCAAAAAGTTTTAATTTCCGCTGATTTTTGGTATTCCGCTGCTAATCGAATCGCTTCCGCTAAGTTTAAATCGTGTTTATATCGTGGTTTGGAGATCAGAGCCCACAACTGCCTTCTTTGGAGATCCCACCTTTAGCTTTGAGCGTGGATGACTTTGGCTTTTGCCCAGCTTTAGAACTTTTCTTAGCCTTGCTTTTGCCTTTTAACTTTCCCTTTGTCCTTCTGATCATCATCACAAACTTGGGCTTGTCTTTCTTCATCTGTGCTTCGGCTGTCCTCAACATGCCCAACAATTCTGAAAATGACTTGTCAAGATTGTTCATGTTGTAGTTCATGATAAAATAACTAAATGATTCAGGCAACGATTGTAGAATCACGTCATTAGCCAACTCTTGACCTAGGGGAAATCCCAACTTGCACTAGTACATAACTGACCTTTAGTGTCAGTTATTTAGGGCCTTTAGTGTCGGTTTCTAAGCGACACCTATGTGGGCGATGCTAAAAACCCAACCATTACGCGTCGGTTCAAAAACCGACGCCAAAACCCTTCGTGCGCCAACGAAAACACGCCAACAGGGTACTATAGGCGTCAGTTATTACCTAAGAAACCGACGCGCCATATAGCTTCGCGCCACAGAAGGGCGCCAACTTGGGCACTATAGGCATCAGTTATTATCTAATAACCGACGCCATATAACTCCCAACACGGCCGTGCTGGCCAGCACGGCCATGGTGTCTGGTCCGCTGCCACAGCCGTGCTATCCAGCGCGGCCGTGGTGTCTGGTCTGCTGCCACGGGCGTGCTGGCCAGCACGGCCGTGGTGTTAAGGAAATAGACGTTAGTTTCTATTACAAACCGACACTGTAACTATTTGGCGTCGGTTTTATACAAATAACCGACGCCTATTTTTTTTTTTGCTGTAGGTCTGCATACCTGCTGTATGGCTGGTCGCAGGATGAGAAACCTGTAGTTCAGTTATGAACTGTAGGTTTTACGACATCCATTGATATCAACCAACAACAGGCCACAAACCTGCAAAAAACAACAATGATATTCACACATTTAGCAATGCAACCTGCAGTTCCATTTGATTTTCACACATTTAGAAACATTCATGTAGCTAGCAATATGTAGTTCCATTCATTTTCACATTCACATATAGAAACATTCATATAGCAACCAACAGTTTCATTCATTTTCACTTAGACACATGTAGAAACATCCAGACATGTAGAAACATTCAAACATATATTATAATTCAGAAATTCATTTACAAAATATCATTCTTTAGTCATTATTCGCTATCAACATCCCAATTATATCTTAAATCCCCCACTACTTGTATGACTGTTGCCCATTCTTCTCTTACTTCATTTAATTCTCCCGTCGTATAGGGAGCATGTACATCTAGTAAGGCATTTCCTGTAGTGTGGTCAGTTGTAAACACCTGTAAAGAGAATGATGTATATATATAATTAATGAGCTATAAATAAGATTGATATATTTCATATTATCTAATGAGACTCTATAATACCTCAACAATACAATCGATGTCCATTGCGGCATATTTGATAATCATGTGCATAAATCACATCACGTAGTATCCACATGCACATCCATTGTCTTGTGTGGCACACTATAAATTCAAACATACAAAATATTAAAAAATACAACTAATTAAGCATTGTTCACATAAATAATATATACATATATTGCAGTCGGGAACTTACTTTCACGTTCTTCCAAATTATTGGCTGGTTCTTTTTCGTGGGGACCTTTCCTCCAGCCTTTTTGAACTCATCAAAACCCCTACATGTTAATGTAACACAGTACATTGCATAATTAAATAGTAATGTAATAACATATGTTAACGGATATGAAAATGAAATATTTCTCACCGGAATAATGCCATTTTCATTATGTGTCCATATTTTGTATTCAATTTACTCCCCTTAGGATCTAGATAATAGACAGTGAACGTCTTGGGGACAATAACCAATAACTCCCAATGCATACCACTAGAGGTAAAATTGTTAAAAATTAATAACTCAAAATCCACAATAAAAATGTTATTTTCTTAAGTCCAAATTATAATAAGAAAAGTAAACTTACTCTACATTAAATGGAGCCATTATCATCGTCTTCTTTTTTTGAGCAAAAATTGAAAAAGCCTCACAGAAGTATTGTTGAACTGACGGACGGTCTTTAGCTACTAGACTAATCAAAGATGGAATAAAAAATCCTACATGTTCGAATGCAAAATCTGCACATATCTTATCTAAGTAGCTGCAAAATATGTATTAATTACGCATGCATTAATAAATAAGAAACCAGATCACCAGATCCTACACAAGGTATATTGATGTATAAAGAAGATCTCACCTTATCCATAGCTCTATCACATATGTATTTAGCCAATCATATCGAAACAACTCCAAAATATCTTGTATAAATAGTTTGCTTTCGTATGATTGACCTGCAACATCTGAATCTATAGAAATAGTTATAGGGCAGTTTATATCATGTTCGCCTAACCATATTGCCATACCCCTACAGTTAGGACCTAACGGGATAGTTAGGTCCTGTGGAACCAACTGGGTAATGCAGGAGGTGGAAGTGGAGGCCTAGATGTTGTGGGTGTCTTCTTTTTAACCTGTATATATATATAATAATTTCAGATCAACTGACATCATATACACACACTAACAATTTAACGTAATGTAAATTTACCATACAATTTTAGTAAAGATGACATCCGCTTTTAGCCACAATATCACTCCACCTAGTGCCTCACCAAGTGTTTCACAATCTGGGTGGGCATATGGCAATGGAAGATCCATCCACTTGGGGAATATATGTACCGGGCTCACACGAATCCAACCAGCTGGTAATGGAGACCCGTAAAACATTTCCCCTGGTAGGGATGGGTAAGCCGACGCCTCTGCAACGACATATTCATTAACTTTTAGACGGCATGGCTTCAACCCCTACAAATTTTTGTGTAAAGAATGTTATATACATATATACATATCATCTTGAAAACATATCATCTTGAATTAAAAAACTAGTTACTATGTCATAAAATTACTTACAGTGGATGTGCTAGGTGGTGGGTCTATAGGATTACTCCCAACCTCTGCAGTAGGAGTAGAGCGGGATGCTATGATAGGTACTGTCTGCTGAGTGGCAGTCTGAGATGCCTGCCACTTTTTCAGTGCTTCTTCCAGTTTCCTATCAACTAGCTTATCTACCTATACATGGATAAAAGAAACGTTAGCTTCTAATTATTCAATTCTCTTTTTACAGTAACATTATAAAGAAAGAATATGTTACCTCTTCTTGTGAAAGTCCCACTTTTGGGACATGTTTGCGCTGGGATGGCCCAAAAAAAGATTTGATGCCCACACCAGCACCTGCAGCCCTAACACGTCCAGGATGCTCTGGGTTACCCAGAGCAACTGTCAATTCATCCCTTGTGCCCTCAGGGATGAACTTGCCTTGTTTCCTCATCTCGTGTAGCTCCTGCTAATCGCCAAAACAAAAATTTGTAATTAAGTAAACACCACAAATAATCAATATTTGAACGATTGGTGTAAGAGTTGTATTTTACCATTTTTGCAGCCGCCTCAGCAGTTGCGGGCTTCCTTATTTCTCCCTTCTTAGTTTGCCTCCCAGCTATCCAGATATCATGGCGAGGCAGAGGTGTGCTACCTACAGTGGAGGACTCCTGAGTAGCTGCAGACTGAGTAGTAGCCTCAGACTGTAGTCTTTGGCAAATGCCTGCATACCCCCTTGGACCCATTGTGTGGTGATGCACATTCAGTGCACACCTTGATCTTTGTGCCTCACTGAGGGCCTAGTTAGTATGCACATTAATGGTTTGGTTAGTAACAGTAAATGTTAATCTTGAATAGGTGAATACAATATATATTAATGAGATTGGGATGGACGCCTAATACCTTGAATTCACCCGTTTGTCTTGAAGCAACAAACGCGTCCCATTCTTCTTTGTCCAGGAAGTTCCACTGTTCAGTGGCTGTCTTCTTCCTCTTGTCAGATTCTTTTAAGTATTCTCGGGTGAGATTTGTACTATAGTTCCTTAGGACTCTCCCACAGCATTGCATCACGCATTTACGATGCAGCTTTTCATCCAATTCAAATATACTCTGCAAATTAGAATTGCTATTAACTAGTATCCAAAAAATTAGTAATCTACAAAATATAATTGCAAATTAATAATAACTCACGCATAAATCCCTCCATATTACGTCTTTCTTCTCCTTAGAAACTTTATGCCAAGAATCTATCATACAACCACAATGGCTGCGAGTAACATACCCAAGATATGAAACAAATGAATTGCGATTCACACCAGATGCATTTCCTGCATTATCAAAATCCACAACAAGTTTGGGTCCATTGCCCTTTTGTGCTATTAACTTCTTCATCATAGTGATGCCCCTTCTCCTGTCAACTTTTTGGTGTTGCTGATCAAGTGCCTCAAGTGCTTCAGATGGTATATGTGCATCATCAACCTAAAATTTGACAAAATAAACACATTTACAAGATATAACTATAAATGGACATATACATATAAATATATGATATATTTTTAAAACTTACATTGTGAGGCGGCGCATTGATGTCCTCACCCTCACGGTAATCATCAACACGGTCATCAGGAGAATGCTCAGCCATCTGAAAATTCACATTCACATTGTAAAGTTTACATTGTAAAGTAATTCAAATTGTAAAGCTCACATTGTAAAGTTCACATTCACATTGTAAAGTAATTCACATTGTAAAGTTCACATTATAAAGTAATTCACATTGTAAAGTTCACATTCACATTGTAAAGTTCACATTATAAAGTAATTCACATTGTAAAATTCACATTGTAAAGTTCACATTCACATTGTAAAGTTCACATTCACTTTGTAAAGTTCACATTCAGAAAAATAAAACATATAAAAAAACATTGTATAAACATGCCTCTAATATTGTGATTTTTTATCAATTAACAATCCTTCATTGTGATCTCCGCGCACATACAAGTCATCATTAACTTCAATATTTGCTGGTGTTGGCAACCCAACTGAGAATGGACTGGAGTCATCATACTTATCATAGTACTGTTCTTCATCTATAGGATCTTCAATGAACTGTCTTTTACCATGAAGAACAACCGACCATCTATGTTCCTCGGCAAATCTAATAAACTGGTCAAGACCAGAAATAAACTCTGGGGTGCAGCGATTGCGAATGGACATCCATGATCTATCCATTCTATGATCAAAGAGAAAACAAGTATATATTACAATAAGATTAGGGTCTAGGGTTAACAAATACATGTGATGTCATTATTATATATAATAAATGTGTACCACATATCCCATTCTTGAACAGCTAATCTCACTAGTAAGTGTATAATGTGTATTGGGTTTTCAAGAAAATTTCAGAAGCATTTCCCCACTGTTCTCCAAGTACATATGTACTTAGAGAACAAACGGGGAAATGCTGTCGAAATTTTCTTGAAAATCCAATACACATTATACACTTACATCCTAAGCGAGATTAGGTGTTCAAAACAGTCCCAAACCGGGGACTATCCAAGATTTACTCCTAATGAGTAAATCTTGGACGGGTTTCTAGGCCAACAAATAATGTGTTGTCATTCTTATACCTAAAATCCTAGTTCTTCAAGTTAGGGTGATTATTGATGTCTTTAAAAGCATGATTGGCAATTTAGGGAAAAGTTCATCATTTACATTCAAAGCATGTCACATGTGTGCATTACAGTTCATCATTAAGCAAGAAGGGTGATTAGGATTCTTACCAAGAACGGGTTTTGATTTTCTATACAATTTTATAAAAAATGCACATGTATGCATATATATACTATACTTTTTGGAACCTTTATACATATCTGAACACCCTAAATAACCATACTAAACACCCAAATACTTTATAACACAACTATAAAAAAATGATTATAGCTAAACTATTAAACAATAGACTTGTCACACATAAAACACCCTATACAACTATAAAACAAAAAAGTATTAAGATATGCATGATACAATAACTATTTTGCATCACATTACAACAGACTTATCATTGATACCTTACTAAATTATTGCTACATTTACATATCATCACTTGATCAAAAATTACAGCAGTACATTTAACCAAAGTATGCATTCTAAAATCTATGTCATGATTAGTTACATGTAATTTACATGGATATACAGCAGTACCCGATTACTAAGGCTTATCATAGAACATGTATTGTATATAAGTTCAATATATTACAATCAATAATTATTTTACTTTCAAAAATTACTTAATGTTACAGGCTTGCAGCTCTAATATAAAGAGTGATCAACTAAGGCATTTCCATAGATCAATGTATATGAGTTATTTATCAAGTTACCAATAAGTAAATAACTTAAAAAAATAAAAAAATTCCCAGCAACAGCCTGGGTAGCACGGCCGTGTGGTCGGCCAACACAGCCACGGCCGTGCCAGCCCACACGGCCGTGGTTGCTGTTGGTAAGGAGAGGGAGAAGAAAGAAGAAGAGCAGGAGAACCAGTGATGAAGAAAGGAGGGCCTACTGTTGGTTGTTGGTAGCAGCGTGGAGACGGAGGCGGTGGTGAGAAAACCAGTGGCAGGAGACGGCGTGGAGGCAGGCGAGCAGAGAAGGAGAGGTGTCAGCGTCGAGCAGAGAAGGAGAGGGTGCCGGTGGCGAGAAGCTGTAGCAGCAGTAGGCGGCGGCGCAGAGGCAGGTGATGTAACAGTAGGCGGCGACACCGGCGGTAAGCAGAGAAGGAGAGGTAGGCGGAGGTGGTGGCAAGCAGCTGCAGCAGCAGTAGGCGGCGGCGCGGAGGCAGGCAACGCAGCAGGGTCGGGAATCGTCAGAGTAAAATCGCACGATCTCAATGAAACAGAAGAGAAAGGGGGAAGAGTTCGCTGTGCATGGGGGCTATTAAGTTACTAAATGGCGTCAGTTATCCATACCAACCGACACCTTTACTATTAGGTGTCGGTTATCAAAAGACAATCGGCATTAATTGGACATTCCTTTACCCTAATTTTTTTTGGCGGGGACGGCGCGCGCACCTTATCAGCGTCGGTTATTCTAAGACAATCGACACCCATATTGTAACTTTTGGCGCAAATTTTATCTTCATTCAACGTCGGTTATTAGGTAAAACACCGACTTAGTATCTGATACTTTGGCGCAATTTTTTTTGCTCGAAAAAATTGGATTTTGCGGGCTACTTTAGGCGTCGGTTGTTTATTCTAGAACCGACGCTTAATAGAAAGCGATACCCGTGTCTGGCCACTCCTCTCCGATATATGTCAGTTTGTGTTTTAAACTGACGCTGTATGTTTAGGCGTCGGTTGGTCGTTAATAACCGATGACTCGAAAGTGACTTCATAAGCCATTTCTGTAGTAGTGTTGGATAGGCTTTCCACGTACCCAATCAAAGTGAATATATGGGTGCCAACTGAGTCTCCCTCTTTCATCTTGCTTCTGAACATATCCTTAGAGACATCATATCTCTCCTGTCTTGCTTGATGCTGACACATATTCTTGAGATGTGTTACCATCTCCATGAAATTAATGTTCTCATTCTGCTCTTGCAACTCATAGTTCATTGAGCACAACATCAAGCACTTGACATCCGCAGTGTCATCAAGGTGCTTTGTGTGTGCATCCTTTTCAGCCTTGGGCACATTTGAGGCGGGTTCTACTGGTTCTGGTGTTTCAAGGACATAGAACTTACAGTCCTGCATGAGAACAATTCTCAACATCCTAAACTAGTTTTGAAAGTTGATTCCAGTAAGTTTGTCCTTATCAAGGACCGATCGAAATGAGAATGTGTGAGTGTTGTTTGCCATTTGATTGCTACAAAGTTTGCATTTAGTCCAAAACATTTTGACTTGTAAAGATTTGATAAGAGATTAATTAGGCCTTTAATTAATTACGCTCCCACTATTTGTTAAAATTTATAGCCCTCACTATCAACTTGGAATATTACAGCGTAAAACCTTCAAGTGAGCCAAGATCCAAAATAACTGGATCAATGCCCAACCAACGCCAGCATCAAAGACCAAATACTAAGGTAGGAAACTTTTGCCAATTACATCATATGCAAATCTTAGATAGATGATCATGAACAACTCCTTGCCATGATGCATATGTGTTCCTCTAGGTACTTGATCCTATCAAGGTTCCCTAATTAAGTCCAACCCATAAGCCAACACGATGAGTGTGCACCTTGCGGAGGCAGATCCACACACCCACCATCACACTTCCATGAGATAGACAGTGTACCACATGGAGGCGTGCCCACACATAGTCGATCAAGCTTTTCATGTGTGTTACTTTATGGAAGTCAACTAAAACTTAATATTATTAATTGAGGGGTTTTAATAATACATATACATATCCATACACCACATACTTATAGTACGTATCCACAACCACAAATGATAGACATGCAATCACAAACACAAAAATATTGGTTATGTCCATACTATTATAATCCTTTAGAGCCACAAAGGATTACGATCCACCTAAGGTCTTATGCATCTCATGCAACAACACCTATGAATCAACCTGTACGGATCAACATTACAATGAACAACATCATGGATGCTCCGTGATGTTGAAACTTTAAGTTGCTTCTCCATAGATGCTCCTTGGAGTTGGATCTTCAAGTTGCTTCTCCATGGAGTCTCCTTGGAGTTAGATCTTCAAGTGGCATCCTTACATCAGGTTTACAAAGACTAAAACTAATCCTATCTCTATTACATCATATGAGTACAAATATAAAGGGAAAGAATTAATTACACTTTTAAATAAGAGATGAGGCTCGACATGGAAGTTGAATACTTTATACAAAGGATCCACATTCACCCATTATTCATTCATAGCATTTAAAAACAAACATATCCACAACATTCACAAGCACATTCATTCACAACATTCACAAAAGGGGATTCTAGGCCATAACTGTACATGCATTCACCACATAAAATAGATTTTAAAGGCGACATGAATGATATCATAGGTATATCTACATATACTTATACACATATTCAAATTGTAGTCCGTTTAATGTGGGACATTTCCCATTAAATAAATTTTTGACTCCCATGTAGACTTTATAGGGTACGTAGGGTCATCACCCCTGTGTGAGGGTTGAGGGGAGGCTGCCCCTCACGAGGTCTCAGTGGTAGAGTCCCTAAAAGATTTATGAAATTTTACTTCCGTGCACTTAGGAAAATCAGTATTTTCCATAGTCGACCATGTTTGAAATGTCAAAAATAGAAGCCTGCGGCGCATGTGGAATTAGGTTTACATATACACATTAACAAGTTTAAGTTTGCATCGTATGCAACCACATAAAATAGTATACAGTGATTCAATCATATTGAAATGAATCCAAATACGTCACAGATCGACGCTGCTCTGATACTACCATTGGGTTTTGTAGAAGGAAACATGCATGATGGAAGAAACAAAATAAAATATGTTTTCATGCAACCCACAAAAGGATCTCATCGACAACAACATATTCATAAAAGTATTTGTGGGATATATCTTGTTGTGGAGCAAGTCCGGCGACTTCTCGCTGTAGGATGGTGTGCAACGCTCCTGGCTTACACAGACGATACTTCTCTCCCATCCTCTGAACACATCATGAGAAGATTTGGTGGTGCTACTTTTGTGTGGTGACGTACGCCACTCGTAGCACGTATGAATGGTCGTTGATGTCCTTCAAACACATGCATCTCAATGTCTATGTCTCTACTTCATCCACACTGATGGACTGGAACTCCACGTCACTCTTCCTAAGCTGACAGGAAGGATTAGTCTTTGTGTGATGACGTGCTAGCATCACAGTGCTCTGCTTTATCTCCTGAGGATGATGACAACTAAGGTTTACATATGTGAGCATAAATTGAAAAGCCTCTCTTAATATCTTTTAAAGATATCGGCCGTCAAGCCCCTTTAAATAGGAGACGAAAGGAAGCAGAGTTTCCTAAACCTATCGGTAAACAAAAAGGCTGCATTAATTAAAATGCTCGTGGATTAATTAGAATATTCTGGAATTAATTAATTAACCAATTAATCATATTAATTGATTAATTAATATTCGACTTCATGTAATTGCTCGGGATGGCTCTATGGGCATATGCTTGTTGGAAATCTTTGTTGCCTATTAAACAAGGGATGAAGAAACATCATGGGTCATTTTTCTTCATTGACAACCTTCCATGGAACATAGTACTCACCACTTCATCCATACCCAAGACATATGTATCTTTTTTACCTCTTTTCTTGTTGTTGATATCTTTCAAGAACCTTCCATATACATGAATATGTTCTATTACCTCTGTGAGTGGGATGTTGATGTGAAGATTTTGGTAGATGTCTAGGAATTTCTTAGACTACTTTTCCTCCCTTCTCGGCTTTAGACTATCTGGGAATGGCACATGTGTCTTCTTTGCATGCTTGTGAGGAGGAAAATATGGCACATTAGGGATATCTTTTGCTTATATTACATCAAAGGAACCTCCTAGGAAAAAATCTAGCATGTCTCCTATGGATGGAGCGACCTATGACCACTCCTTCCAAGTTGTAGGTGCTTCCTTATTAACCTTGACTACTCCACTATGGAGTAGAACTTTCACCTCTCTTTTTTCTCGGGAACCTTTTCTGGAACTATGGGTGTGGACATTGCAATAATGTAAACTTGAAGTTCCTTGTCCTGTAGCATCAATGTAGATGGGGTGTCCTTGTTGCTTTTGGCATACACTGCATTGATTGAGGTGCATGTGTGAGAATAATGCCCTGACATTCTACATCTCCCTAGTCTTCCACATAGCATGAGGGAAAAAAAAACTCATGCCACATACTCCCAATACAGATGTGGAGTGTTTTGATCTGGTGACTCCTTAGTAATCTGCTCTGTTTCCTTGACAAGAGACAAAACTTACTTGTTAATGCTAATGAACTGTCTCCATGTTCCCGAGGATACCTTGATGAATGTGCTTCTTAATGGATGCCACCTCTATTGTTAATTGAGAGATTTGATTTTCAATATTGTGGATCTAAGTCCCTTGATTTTGATGAACCCTTTTTTTATGGTCCAGTAAGGCCTCATTTTGTCTCACAAGTCTACCCAACATGTCTTTAGTCCTATTTGTTTTACTAGGGCTCCTATCCTTTTGATATTGCTGATGCATGTACATGCACTCCTCCTCTTCACCTCCCAATGAGGTGCCAAATTTTTTATCAAGCTTCTTTGTGAGTTTTTCCATTTGAGCTTTGAGTTTACGAACTTCCTTGATTCCATAGAACTTTTAATTATTGTCAATGCTTCTTGGTCCTCTCCCAAGGAGTGGTTCTTGGCCATGATCTTCAATATCTAATGACATCTTGTAGCCTTATTGTTTAGGAATAAACATGCTCCTACACTATTGAGTTTAGTTCTCTCCCCTTTGTGTAGGCCATAATAGAATATCTTTTCCTGGCTGTATAGGTCAATCCCATGATGAGTGACCTTCTTGAACATGTCCTGAAATCACTCTCAGGCTTCATACTAGGATGCTTCAAGATGCTACTTGAAGTTGTGGATCTTCCCTACTAGTTCATTTGCCTTTTGGGGTGTAAACTATTGCTCGAAGAAGGCTTCAATCATTTTATCCCATGTCTCTATAGATTCTAGAGGAATGATCTGGAACCATGCCTTTGCTTTATCTAAAAGGGAGAAGGAGAAAAGCTTCAGGTAGATGACTGTGGTAGGAACTCTATCCAGCTTCAACATGTAACAACTTTCTACAAAGTTGTATATGTGCGCAATTGGCTCCCCCATGCTATGCTCATAGAATGATTGTGTTTTGATGATTGCCACAGGCCTAGGATCTATCTTGTAACTGTTCACGTCACAACTTGTTATTTGATTGACCCAAGTTTTACCGTGGTTGAGGATGATTTTATAATCTCCCATACTATCTATTCCTTAGGGATACCCTCTAAATTGTAATCACCATTCTGTGACATGAATTCCACCTCTTCTTTCTCTACCTGTGGTGGTGGGATTTGGATGGGCTTCTCAGCTGAATCCCCAAACTCTCTCGCCTTACAAATGATCTCCTCTTGGTCAACATGGTTGGAGTAGATTCTCCATAATCTTTGGTCTGAGTGTGAACCATGCACTGGTACCTAAAAATGAGATAACAATATAAGATAATGAATAATAGTTAACTAATGTGAGAAATGAAATTCAATTATGATCTTAAAAAAAGGATAGAAAAATAAATAAAAGACGATAAAATAGACTAGAGTGGCTGGTTGCAACACTTGTAATGCTATTGTTGTTGTTTCTCTGGAAACGGTGCCTAAAACTTGACACACCTAAACTATGCGTGCAAAAGACAAGTGTACACATCAACTAATATAGGCGTATGAGGTCCTAGTGCTAAACTCAGGAAAATATTTTCTAGAAATTACTACTAAGTGTAACCTAGTTAGCTAGGCCCAAAAAATATGATTGGTTGGTTGTTTAATAACTAAGAGCTGATAATGAAATTCAAATTAAATAGTTGTGATTAGAAATTGATGGATTCCTTAGGATCACAGTTTCACCACAATATGCATTGCATTCAACTTCGCTTCATCAAAAATTACTTACCCTTAACCTTGGACTAAAGACCTATAGCAAGTATTACCCACTCACGTACCGTAATATACTACCTAAACTAAGACAAACCCCACTTCTATAGCGGTTTAAGTATTATCTAGGTGCATTATTGATAACTCTAGGTTATTCTTTCACAAACATAATCCCTCTCCCGAGGCATGACATAAGCTATGCAAATCTATAAGTTTTCTAACCCCCAATCCCTCTCCCAAAGAAATTAGTGGTCTAATATGTTGGTTGTGGTGTAAAGAACAAACAATTCAATAAGAAATTTTAGATTCAAATTCAAAATTAAAGGAAATATATTATCAATGCATAAAAGTATAATACAGAGAAAAATCAGGCTACTCCTGGATTCTAAGAAATACGAGTATTAGCCACATGATTTGTATCATCATATAAATAGAGGATGAGGGAGAAAATGATCTAGGCACTAGAAAACCATTGCAAAACCCACAAAGAAGCAGTCCCAACAATCCACTTTGGTAGACACCTTGATTCACAATGTTCTGGCTACAAATCCACCTTCCAAAAGTGTCTACAGTGTCTGATCCGTGGCTGTCTCCTCCTCTCCTAGCTTTGTGCTATGTTGCATTGAGATAGAACATGATATATCACTTTGGTTGAACTCTCTTTACGTCCTAAGTGGGGCTCTGGACATCATTAAGTCATAGTAGTTGAATTTGACTTGATTTTCAATATGCACAGATTGTATAAAGTCAATATCATTGACAAGGTATCAGTGGCATCGAGTTGTCAACTATCTTGAAACCCTTATAATGTGTCGGTACTATTGGCAAGTGTGTCGATAGCACTGAATTGCCTTTTGTGAGTTCTAACTTGATTTGGGTGCAAAAGTCACTCACTGATGGGCATGCCAGTGGTAGTGAAATAGGTATATTTGGTTACTTATGCTTTCTGGATGGTGAGTCGGTAATAGTGACTCCTCACTTCTGTAGAATCAACTACACACTTTATAGCACTGAGTGAAATCTCGGTAGCACCTAGGTTTTTAGAATTCCCTTTGGATTTTCCTATCATGTCAGTACCACCGACAAGTAAGTTGGTAGCACCGAGCTGTAATGGAAGTGCCCAAATGACCTAAAATAAGGAAAAAAAATAATATAAGCCTAAATAAAAAGTGATAATTCAACATAATTCGGTAGAATTACTCAATGCTTGATGCAAGAGTGATTCACGGGCTAATAATGATAAGCAATGCACAATTTATGTAAAAGGGAATAATTATGTACTAAATGCATGTAAAAATAGCCTATGAAAAGCGATTAAAGTCAGTGCATCAATCAGTTCAAAAGAGGTGATTTTGTTTCTTACAAGTAGACTAAGTTAACTAGAGAGAAAGAAATTAGATTAGGGATCACTTAATTCAAGATTACATGCATACGAGAAGATCTTGAGAACATGGTTTTACATCCACAACATAACTTAAAAAACAACACAAATCAAACATACTAGAATTAAAACTAAGGTAGGTATGTATCCTACACCGACCTCACGGTAGTGTAGAACGGTCCTAACTTTGCATACCACTCTCATGGATATACTCCGATTCAAACTACAAACCTTTCACCCCAAGACTTCCTTGCCACTCCCATGGTCAAGGTAGTGCATCTAAGGTACATATCCTTACTCCTATGCATATCTTCCCAGATTACACAAAGAGCATAAATCATAAATACAAAGTGTCCAACCAAGCATGTAAAAAGATTACAATACCAATGAACCTTAGAATTGTGAAATAACAATAAATAAATATGAAATTTGTATTCAACAAAGTTATGACATGGGATTTACTCCCCCATGTCCAAGAACAAGAGTTCTACTCGGGCATGACTAACAAATGCATATGCAATATGTAGAAAATGGAACTAAACATAGTGAGAGAGAGGAGCAATTAAAAATATTTCAAGGACTATTTGAACAAAGAAAACTCCAGTTTAAATGACAATTTCATTTATTATTGCACTTCCTCAAACAACTTTCTCTCTTGAGCGTCTGGAAAGGAAACCATAGATCTTCACTGCAAATGATGATGAAGAAATAAGAAAGAAGATGATTCTCTTTTGAGTAACTGTCCGTCTTCTCTAAAATCACCTCCAACTCCTCTAGGCTATGCTCTGGTTGTGTTTTGTGTCAAATGATCTATAGTAACTGTCCCAAGTTGGTCTTGTTCATATTTGAAAGTGTGGGGCAATTTATCTTCTGATTTGAAAAGAAATTATAGGTAGCATGATGAGTTGGAATTTTAACACAACATGCTCCTTGTGGTTTCCAAATTAGAACTACCTCAATTAAAGGTGACACAACATGTTGGTTGGCCAACACATCATGTTGTTCCAAGTCAGGAAGTACTTGAAAATTCTGGAATGAGTGGATACAATGTGTTGTTATGGAAATATTGTGTATTGTTGTGATTCAATTACTACTTACTTCTCTAGATCCAAATTCTGCACTGGAACACATCTTGTTGAAATATCAACACGGTGTGTTGTTGAAAACACAGGGTGTCAATATCTCATCACGTCGTGTTGCTGACTATTTCTGCAACATTGATCTTCTAAAAATGTGGATTGTTGGAGATGAGTCAATGGATGATATGATGGTCTTTCTCACCCCATTTTGATGACAAAATGTTGTATCTAAAATTCAAACCATGAAACAAGCTAAGGACTAAAAGGGTGAAAATTTTAAAATAATTAATATAGATTTTGGGAGAAATTGATTTAGATATACAACCAAAAGTGTTTCAAAAGAAGATATAAAATATGCACATCACCCTCCAACTCCACTTCTTACTCCCATGCTCACACGATATTGGGAAGGAAATCTCTTCTTCGCTCTTCTTCCAGCCACCACATTTAGGATGCTACTTAAAATGAACAGGAAGAAGAGACGTTTGATGCTAACATTGATACCATGATTGAATCTATGAAACCACAAGTCACACTCGTCCCCTATGAGGCAAAGATGTAGTTGCCTCATCTTTTTCATGTGCTCTGCCACATCCCATGGTGGCATGAAATTTTAGTTCATCGATGATGCAACAACCATAACCACAACCAAAGACTCAAAGGTAGTTCTCTTGATGATGATGAAGAGGAGGAAGAGGAGTAACCCATAAGGATGGTTCCGTTGAAGATGGACACCAGTTCATGTTCATACACCTATGAGGAGGAGTAAGAGGAAGAGGACACCACTGATGAAAATCTTTGGCAAGAGCCTAATGACATCATGACAAGGCTCAAGGAAGATAGATTAAAGAGCTTGGGAAGGAACCCTAGGGTGTTTCATATGGGAGAGGAAGCAAAAGGAAGATAATGCTAAAACCACTACACCCAGAACACATGACCAAGAGAGTGATTTCCACCCACTATGCATGCATCACTATAATGCAGGCATTGGGTATCCATTACTAATGTGAGGCATACTTAGTAGATTGTAGACTACTCAAGGTCCTCACCACTGCACAAGACATGTACATTGAACTGGCACAACAATATTTTGGTACTATAAGGAAGATCATGTATAGAGTAGAGTATGCCATTCAGTTTGGTTTCCAAAGTGAGATACATATGTTGACTACCTCCCAGCTGAACAACATTTTTAGCTCTAGTTTCGGGTAAGTTGCACGCCATAATGAAGGTCGCAGAAATAGATTCCATTATCAACAATGCAGGAATGTGGGAAAGTTTGCCCCGACAAGCTACCTTCACACTAGGAAAATCGAAAAATAGTAGGGTCCATAGCTCCATTGCAAGGTATATACAACAAGTTCTTACAAATACTATTGTTGCATGGTTTGGCAACCAAGGAAGTTGTCCACAAAAGGACTTGTTTATTTTGGGATGGATGAAAAGGGGATGACATGTCAACCTACAGATACTCCTAATTGATCATATGAGGACAATTACATTCAAGTGTAAGAACCCTTTTTCATGGGAGAGATTTTGACCACAGTGGATCTAGCCCTAGGGTGTAACAAGATACGACTCACCAAAGTAGGATGAGTGAAATTTGTAGATCTAAAATACCTTGTGTGCTCCAACATGATAACTATTGTTAATAAGAAGATGCACTATAACATCAATCCTCCCTATCTAAGAATAACTCTTGAGCTAAATTATCATACTATGCCATTATATCAAGACATATGCCCCATTGCTGAATCACTTGACATCAGATGAGCTCAAAAGTATAAGTACCCAAGAGAAAATTTCAGAGAACGTACTGTACATCTACCAGAAGGGGTGGGGAGACCAATGTGGAGGAAAAACAATGAAAAGATCAATAGAGAGGGATACTTTAATTGAGGAGAGAAGAGGTCACATCTTCACAACACCATCCTACAATGAATGCCTATGACATGTACACCATACATGCATAGATGGAGGACATCCAGAAGATGCAAGAGGCCATGTGGTTAGATGAACAAGAAGTGCATCATCAAATCAATCACATGTATCACTATCATCATGCCTAGGTGTAGGGGAACCCCAATGTGGAGGATTTTTGGGGAGCCCTAACTAGATATCAAGAGACATACTCGCCTCCACATGCAAACTATTGGGAACACTATTACCAACATCCTCCTCCTCATGGAGGACCACTAGATTTTCCACAGTAATAGTGACTTCTAACCTATCACTCCTAGACTTTAGTTTCATGTTGAGGACAACATGATCTAAAAAATTGGGGGTGTTAGAGTGGTACACACCCTAGTCTTATGGTATAGTGGTACACCCTAGTCTTATTCTCATATTGATGCTTGTTTTACCTGTCTCACCATACTTTGTAATATTTGTTTGCAACACCATCTATCTAGTGTCAAATTTCATTTATTTGCATACATGCATGCATGTAGTCTACTTTCATGTATTCTTGCCATATTTTCAAAAGGTTTGCTCATTTTTCCATTACATGCATTTGCATTGAGTTTCATGTAGGTTTGGTAATTTCTTATGCGTTTATAACTAGGATTAGCTTATTTTTTACTACTTTCTTGTGTAGGTTTAGATGTGATTTTAGGGCAATATGACACCATTTTGGCTAATTTTGCCAAAACTTGATCATTTTGCCCAAAAGTGTGTTCGAACTTAATGTCTATCATGATGAACTGAAATTGAATTGTGTGATCTTTGATGAATGAGACCTTGTTTCAAAGGTGATTAATATACTTGCATGCTTGATTCAAAACATGTGTACATGCCTCCATTTTTTTAGGCTTAAAAGGAAATTGCAATGAAGAAATAGATAGACATCCCAACAAGTAAGGTCATATAGTGATGATTTTATTTAGTTAATGAAAACTTTCACTCTTTGATGATATTACTAATGCCACTCATAATAAAGAATGATGCTTTCTTTATGTGGAAAAGAATTCAACAAAGTCATTTTCTAAGACTCACATCATAAAGAAATAGTAGCATGTACCTTTATTTTAAAGCCATTCTGAATAGGATACCAAAATTGTATATCATCAAAGATTTGTGGAATCAAGAATTTATATATTAGGAATATATATGATAACACATTTTTATCAAAATACAATAGGTTTTTGGTCTTTTCTATTAAGTAAAATAGTAATTACAATACATTTTGAGAACCAAGCATGTTATTTGAACTCTTGAAGTCGCCTTCCCTGAATAATTACAACTGAACTTCCAAGAACAACTCATGTTGTAATATTTATACAACCCTTTCATTGTAGAGGACTACCAATAGTCCTAAAAAAGAAAGACAAAACTAAATTTTTTTTTATTATATGGATAAACTAGCACAAAATCAAGACCAAAAGCAGAAACCATTTTCAAATATGTACTAAGGACGATATAACAAGTATTCTTACCAGCCAAGAGATTAATTTTAGGAAAGTTTGAGTTCAAAGAGTTGTATATACTTTCAAATTATGAAATCAAGTGTAAAATCCCACATCCACACCAGTCATAGAACAATGTTGATTATAAATGTTGTCCTACATACATAGTACAGAACGTAGTGCATAACATAATTGACAACTCCTAGTTCCTACAGATCTGTACAAAAGAGTTGTAGAGTTTGAGTTCAAAGAGCTATAAAATTGTAATTTTTTTAATTAAAAAGAGTTATAAATATTAAAACAAGTACATTAGAAGAACAATCCTACATTCACATGAGTTACAGAATGCCACTTATGTTAAATGTCATCATGGATTCTATGACAACCTAAATTTCCATATCCTCTATTTTACTCTTTCTCTCTCATAAAGTAACCATCCTAGTAAGGTTGATGCCAATTTCATAGTTTTAATATGGTGATACTACTACTTGATCACATCAAAAACTAATTTCGCAATAATTGACTTTCAATTGAAGTATTAAACTAGGTACCATACTTCAATACATCCTTATCTTTCAAGTAATTTTGAATCCCTTATTATATTCTTCTTTATCCTTAAGGCATGACAGGGGTAGATCTTTCAATTTTGTGTCTAACAATGCAAAAATCACATCGATCGGATATTTGGATCCTGAGTTATGAACGCTCAAATTTTGACCAATTTTGTTCTTATATTAATTCAAGTTACTATTTTTGCTCTGGGTTTTGGCTGATCAATATGTGGCCCAGTGAATCACAACCTAGTCACATCCCATTTTCCCCTCTTCACTTTCTCAACCCCATGATCCTCTCACACCACCTGGGCCAATCACAACTATTGGTTGAGCTACCAACGGATCAACCCATGATCTGACGGTCTAAGTTTCAACTTCCACCGCGTACACTCGGGAATAGCTAGGTTGTTGCTGGTGTACAACCATTCTCTATGACCACCAACTGACCCCCTCCATCCTTGCTTTATAATTCAAAATTGGCCATCCCAATCTACTTTCCTCTTCTTTCTCTTTCTTTCCCCTCTCATTTTACCCATTGTTGCTCCCTAATCGTGCCACACATGATGACCCTTCTTTTTTGTTTGTGCGGTGCCGCTGGAAAAGCAAATTTGGGTGATTCTTGGGCTAGCCACTAAAACCATCAGCAAGGCAAGAGGCAAACTCACGCAACCTTTGTTGTTGTGGATAGCCACAGATTGTGGCATAGGATGACGTGATGCCCTCTCTGGGTAAGCTCTTCGGCGAGCTTGCCTCCATGGAGCCATTGCAATTTTGGGCGTCCAGAAGCTAAGGAAGAAGATCTGTGGGCCACTCAATCTCAGGTGGATGGTGGTGACCATCCCTGCTAAGCCTCGAGTGGACCTGTCAATGTAAACCAAACAAGGGGAGGGTGGAGCTAGTTTGCATGCACTGCGTGGCCAGTAAGTCATCCGCTAGACTCCCTCTCACAGCTCAAGGAGGAGGCAAGACGCGAGTCCTTGGCAGTGGGACCATGCGCCGAAGGCCCTGGTCAATAACTTTCCCCTTGGTAATCATCCTAGACATGATTCAAGCTTTATCTCATAAAATTAATAACGTTTCACTCCCTTAACCTTATATAGTAAAATAATATATAAAAATGATTGAAATAAAAAGATCTACCACATGATAATGATTGTAGGCCCTAAATCAAGATGGAATCTCATTGTTTTACCCTCTTTGTGAACTTTGAGTATGAATGATTTATAATTAATACATTATTATGATAAATGTTGAATATTTGATGCTCATCTACCCTCCTAAACATAAAATAAGTACCTTTTATGTGTCTGTGAACTAAATGAGAGTCCTAATCACCCGTATTGCTCATGAATGACTCTAATGAACAAATATGTCTTATTCTAGGACTTTAATGATGTGCCTTTCCCTAAATTGCTAATCTTGCATCTTAGTGTTATCTAATGCTTAACCAACCTTGAAATCAGTACAATGTATCTATATTAAACACAACTATCAATCCATAGCTCCCTTTTAGGCTATGATTGTTCTAAAGGAAACTCTATGCTTGTATTTCCCCATATATGTCTATAGTTGATTATACTCATTTAAAAATGATGACTTGGCCCTTTTCACACATCAAACCCCTTCATGTGCTTGAAATCAGTAACACCATGGTAACTAGAGACCGTAATGTTTAAGTTCACTCAATTTTTTGATATAATGAAGTATGTGACTCTTTTCACCCTTGTTTGTCCATTGTGACCTATATGACTTGATTCTTGTTCTCATGCTCTAGAATTTCTATGAATCCTTTTATGTGATCCTATACTATCAAATTAGAGTTCAATCTAATCTATGTAACTGGTGTGTTTCTCCTTACCCTGAGGTATACACACCTCAATCAATTGAGTTTTGACTAGATGCACACACCTCAAGGGCTCAGACACAACATGGATATTTCGAATTTATAAAGGACCTACACTAACACACTCACTTATACTAACACACTATACTTGCAAGCTCACGGGGTCATGTCATACTATATGCAAGTGGAAAGAATAGGGTCGATGCACATGGAGAAAAGGGGGCACTGGAGCTAAGTTAGTTTTGGGCTAGGTTCCTATTGCGGAGTATAGGGTTTAAGGATTTGATGGTTGATTTTTTTTATTACACTAATAGTGAACAACCAAGAAATTAAAGGAGAACAAACAAGATAAAAACCTAAGTTGACCCTTGATAGTAAATTTTAATGAGCAAGGAAAGACAAGCTAGGTAAGGAAAATAGAAAGAAACACTAAAGCAAGCAAGAAGTGGTCTACACTACACTAAGCTAGCTAACTAGGAAAAAGAGCAATTAAAAATTTAAACTAGAAAGAACAAGGCAAGAGTAAGGCAAGAAGCTAATTAAGTGAGTAAAGAGATATTTATGCTAACACTAGCTTAGCAAGAATGCAATTGGAGGTTTAATGCAATTAAGAGAAGTGTGGGTTGTTTGGGGGATGCACTTTTCAATTGGGTTGGGTGATAACATGAAAACATTATTCTTTCATTCAGATTACCAAACCAAACAACATGTTAGATGCTAATAAATTGCCCTAAACTACTAATTGGCCATGGATAAGCTAAGTGTGTATAGGGGAACTAGTCCCTAACACCTTCTACCCACCCTCACGAGACTCACTTAGATTAGGGTTCAAGTGTAATTCAAATAAGATCTAATCAAGCCTAGGTTTCTAGGATAGGAACTCTTAGGGCAATTAGGGACTGAGGGTAGTAATGAAAGCTGGAAGTGAGGTTTTAGACCTCACATCACCTACATTCTAGCCTTGATAAGGCTCTGAGCTAATTACACTAAATGCTCCTATACTAGAAACTTAGATCTCTCAAGCAACTTAGATCTCTAACCTAGGTGTAGGAGAATTGATTAACATGTAGGAAGGTAAATATCTAACTAGGGATCCATTAATTGAACTTAGGAGCAATTCATAAAAACAACCACATATAAGCAATTTCCTCGAATCCTAGGTGATTTCAAGTGCAAATCACAAAGAAATTAAATTATGAAAAATGAGATAGAAATAGAACATAATCATTAACAAACAAAATCACAAAGTTTACATATCATTTCCCCTCAACATGATATCAAAGTAACATTTTTGGCCCCAAACAACCCACCCAAGGGGCCTAGCTACTCATAGAACAAGAAAATACAAAAAGAAATGAAGAAGAATGAGTAGAGGAGTGAAAATCCATGATGAGCTTGGTGAAGACTCCTCCTTGTCAACCTCCTAGTAGAAGCAACTCGAGCTCCTTCCTCCAAGGTAGGTGAATGGCATGGATGCATGATGGAAAGTGGCCAAAACACTAGAAAACAAGGATTTAGTGATGGAAATAGTGAAATGGAGGTGGAATGAGGTGGGAATGGATTGGATGCAAATTAGGGAGGCTATAGTGGTTGTAGGGTATCTAACCTTTGTGCTAGAGCTACCATCCAAGTATATATAGGTGGTGGGGAAGCACTAGCTTAAGTGGGAGTAAAATGGGGAGATCAGTGAAAAAGTTGTGCCATGTGTGTATGTTGCATGGTCGTGGTGGGTAGGGGTGAGCATTTTTGTGGTGGGATGGAACCGACGAGGTGAAAAAAATGGAAAAGTTCAAATAAAATAGGGAATGGAATGGAGGTTTGTTGATGCTTACTTAGTGTTGGAAGTGGCTTGCAGAATCAGGAAGGTGGGTGGAGGACGAGTGCAATGGTGTTGCAGGTCAGGATGCTGAGTGCAGGATTGAGAGGCGGTAATGGAAGCTATATCTGGTCTAGTGGTGGCGGCGGTGATAGCAGAGTATAAAGGATGGAGTTTTGTTTTCGTGGGTGGATAGTTGAACCCCTATGTAGATTTGATATTGGTGGTTGAAGTTCTTGATCGCGGCCAAGTTGTCTTAGTGTCTTGTGCAAATAGGGAGATGGGAGGTGAAGAAGAAAGGTGAGTTTGGAGGTGTCAGGGTTGGTGGCAGAGTCACCAAAAGTAGGTGATCCCTGGGAATACTGATGTTTGGATGGGTTGCAAAGGGACTACAAGTGAAGAAGGGAGGAAGGCCAGTAGGATTCAGTCATTGAAGAGAAATGACGTTGGCCACTACATCCAGTCAGATGGAAGTCCTTCTGTGTTAGCCACTGAGCATGGAAAGGAGAAGGTTAATGATGGCTAGGGTTAGTAACTGTCTACGGAACGTAGTTGATAAGAGGGTAAGAAGGGGGGGGGGAGATAGGGAAGAAGAGAAGGAGAGAAACAGTGCTGCCGATAAAAGGTGAATCGGCCGTTCACAACTGCTATTCACGCAAGTGACCTGATCTAGAGGTAGGAGAGAGTAACTGATGCGATGATTTTGAGTCGCATTTATAGACCTGTTTGATATGTGTTTTATGCTTTTATTAGTCATTTTTATGGTTAATGTTGCATAATTCATCAACTTTGGTCTTTGCTACTATTTTATGTCAAATCCCCTTTATTTCATCATTTTGAGCATTAATTGTCAAAATATTATTATTTGTGTGAATTTATGTGGTTTCGTGTTTGAATTTCAGGAAAAACAAGTATCTGCTTCCGTCGATACCATCGACGGAAGTCGATACCATCGATCGGACCACATGCTGCCAGCCGCGAGTATCAGCAAAAAGTCGATACTATCGACAGGGATGTCGATGGTATCGAGCTATCATCAGGTTGCTGGCGAAGAAGCAATCGATAGTATCGACACCAAGTTGATACCATCGACGCACAGAGGCTACATCAACAGAAAATGATAAAACCGTCGCTACAGGTTCGTCGATACCATCGACCCGCGTCGATGGTATCGAGACTACATCAGGCATTCAGACGAAAGGAAAGAAGGGTTGCCGCTACCATACTGGGTCGATACCATCGACTCGCATCGATGGTATCGACACCATAAGATATGCGTTTGCTTTGGAATGATCTTAATCGGACGGCCGTGGTTAATTAGCGACCTAATGAGGGAGATATACCTAATGACGGCCGCCCAGACGTGAAAAGGGAGGAGATTAGCCATTGCACAAGTACTGAGGAGGAGTAGAGAGGAGAACGGAGGCCAGAAGCTCATACCAGTTGAACCGGATGCCGAAGAAGACGGATTCCACCACTGAAAGGTGGGAGAGAACGTGTTCTACGCGGAGGATCAACCGGTTCTTCTCCGTTCAGGGGTTTCACCGCTCATTTCACGTTTTTCATATGATTTCCCTTATCTCTACCATGTACTTGCTTGAGATGAACATGTGGGGCTAATCTCCTTCATCTTTAGGACCGGGAGTATCCCGGGAATTCATTGTATGACAATTTTATAATAGTAATTCATATTTTATCTCCTAAATCCGTGGTATGATTTCGTTTTCTCAATATATTATTATGCTTGATCACCATAATAATAACCTAATGCCCTTAATCACTTTGAAAGAAGGATTAACGGCTGAAAAGAGATGGAATTCACATTAATTGATAAATCCCTTGAATAAGGTGGTGTAAAATTAATGGTGGATACTGAGAGATCGGTAATAATGCCCCTAGTTTAGGGTATAGGTTACTACGACGGTGGAACCGACCTAGACTTAGGTAGTGAATTGCACCACGACAGTGGGCAATTATGTTTTCAGGCCACTACCCGGATAGAGAGATAAAATTGAGGCATTATATAAAATCTAATACAATGAAAACTCGCGGTGAAACCGCAATCCTAAAGATACCCTTTTGAATTGATTAAATCAACATTTAATCGATCATTTGTCTTGTTTTGTTTTTATTTTCTTTTAATTTCAACAACAACTCTCAACTTGTTAATCATCTTAGCTGATCATGAGTAGTTAGTAGGAGTCCCCGACGATTGCACGTATCCCTGAGTTCGACTCGGGCCTCACAAAGGCCTGTACTACTCGACGCGTTCACTTGCATTTCTACACAGAAAAAATTGCGTCAAGTTTTTGGCGCCGTTGCCGGGGATACGGCAATTTGTTGGCACTTCGAGTACTGTGAGAGGCCACTCTAGGCCACCTTTTTATTTTTTTATATAATCATTCCAAAAATTCATAATCTATTTTCTAAATATTTGCAGTCGTCAAGCACTGAACTAAATTTAATCTTTCTATTTTCAGGTAGTGTGCATGGTGCAGACGCGTAGTACTGACTACGTAGGTCGCGCACCAGAGGTTCCGCTGCCGGGACCAGAAGACGAGGAAAGCCACAATCAAGACCAGCTAGAGGATACAGATTCTGAACCCGAACAAGACGAGATGGAGGACGAGCCACAGATAATATGGGAGAAGATCAAGGCTTCTTTCTCGTCTGCTTCCAAGGGGCCTATAAAGAAGCAAGCGCTGAATATTACGACCTACAAGATTGATCCGACTTTAATCAATCTGGTGAAGTCTAATGCTTTTCATGGACTCAAAAATGAAGACCCCGTCGCACACATAAGTCAATTTTTGGAAAATTGTGATATGATAAAAATCGACAGATTTCCACAAAATGTGCTCTACTTGAAGCTCTTCCCGAGTTCTCTAGCGGGAATTGTGCGAGAGTGGTTAAATAACCTGGATGATGAATATGTGGAGTCTTGGGACCACATGGTGGAGGTCTTCTTCGAGAGGTTCTTTCCTCCCGAAAAGACCAATGACATGATAAGAAAGATCCACAACTTCACTCAACAAGCAGGCGAGACTTATTCTAAGACCTGGGAGAGATTTCAGATTATGCTCAGGCGGTGCCTGCATCACGGGCTAGATAAAGAAACACATGTAAAGATCTTCTATTTTGCTCTCTCCGAGCACGATAGGAGCAACCTCGATTCAGCCGGTTATGGATTCTTCTTAAATAATACAGACACAAGGTGCTGGGAGATTCTGAGGAATATGGCCAAGAAACAGTCGTGGGGCGACATGAACCCTGTTGAGCAGGTCAAAGTTGTAGGTGAGTCCAGGGCTATCAAAGAACTGAATGACAAGCTAGATCTGCTAGCTAAGAAATTGCTTGCTAAAGAGGATGCATCATCTGATGAAGACGCCCAGGTTAAATTTATGCAACAACAGGGCTATAGGAATAATGATTATGCTTGAAGGAAGGACAAGAAGTTCTCATAGAAGGATCCGAACAATTTCCTACAAGATCTGGATGTTAAACCTCAACCAAGAGCCGAAGATAAAAGCACTGAGCTGATAAGTCAAATGATGCAGCAAAATCAAGAGATGATGAGCATGTTCAGCAAACAGCTACAGTCTCAGGGTGACATTTTGACCAAGTTTGGACAGACACTGCAAAGCCATGGAGCAAAAATGAGGGCTTTGGAGACAACCGTCACCCAGATTTCGAATGAAGTGGCAGCCATAAAGCAGGCCAATCAACAGAGACAGGCTGGGAATGCGGATGGTGGACAAGCGCATCATCAAGTTAAATATTTGTCTGTGATTAATGATGTAGAAACTCCAGTGGTAGAGGCCTAGAGCAAGGGTAGACTGATGTTTGATACGGAGGCTACACCAGAAATACCATATCCGTGCAGTCATTATGGACTACCGGGTGGATGTTGTCCAGTCGGAAAAGCTCGCCGAGAAGCCATCTCGGTCGCGCCTGCACCAGTACAAGAAGAACAGGTGAAGGCCATGCATTTAGATAAAACTACATCCACGGAAAGAGAGGAGCCACTACTTGTGACACCGGTTGAAAATAATCTACGAAAGTCTACGCCAGAGGGTGTCGTTGAAGCAAGCTTAGGGGAGCCCCCCCTAAGAGTCCATATGTTCCACCGCATAAGCGTGTTGATGAAGCAGGTGTGTCTTCTCCAGGAAATCCAAGGCCAAAGAACGAGCACCGTCATTATAGGAAGTTTTTGGAGATATTCAGAAAACTCCACGTCAATATTCCATTAGTGGAGATGATAGAGAAGATTCCCGCCTACGGGAGATTTATCAAAGAAATCATCAATAAGAAGAGGCGGATTAAAGACACTGATATTTGCTGGGTAAATGAGGTGGTGAGCTCCATTATCCATGGGAGTTTACCACAGAAGAGAAAAGACCCAGGAAGCTTTTACATTCCATGCTTGATAGGTGATCGACACTTTCCTAAAGCATAGTGTGATTCGGGCGCGAGCATAAATCTCATGTCGCTATCCACAATTAAAAATCTTGGGTTAAAGGACATGAAGAAGTCAGCGACAACCATTGAATTGGCTGATGGATCTATTGTAAGGCCATACAGAATTTGTGAAGATGTACTCGTCAAGGTGGACAAGTTCATCTTTCCGGTGGATTTCGTCATCATGGATATGCCACAACTTCAAGGTTGCGAAATGCTATTGGGTAGGCCGTTTCAAGCAACGGCCGATGTAGTAACTGCAATTGGAAGAGGTACGCTGACGTTGGGAATCGGTCCAGATCAAGTGGAGTTCAAGCTGCCACACGATCATTTGGGCACCTTCTCCACAGTACCAAGTTGATAAGGAGCTTCCAGCCATCTAGCCTAAGACTTTAAATAAGGGCGCTTGTTGGGAGGAAACCCAACCATTGGTACCTTAGATTAGTTCATTTACATTCGTAGTTTAATTTGTTTTTACTTAGTTTTTAGTGTAAAAAAGATACCGTGATCATTTGCTACTTGTGCAGGGCTGAGGCAGAGTCGATACCATCGACCCTTGTGTCGATGGTATCGACCATGGTACAGGTTGATGACTGCAGAAATCAGACTGCGTCGATACTATCGACGGCCTCGTCGATGGTATCGACATACCTACAGGCAGATCGCAAATACAAGGTCGATGGTATCGAGATGTCGGTCGATACCATCAAGATCTCTGAATATTTACAGAAGAATTCGGTTCAGGAAAGTCGATACCATCGACGGACGTGTCGATGGTATCAACACTTTCAAGTGAAAGATGGCGGCGGCCGGGCCTCGCGAGGATTTGCCCTAATCATAGAGTCGATACTATCGACTCGCGTCGATAGTATCGACGCGCCACATCAACAATCCAAGAGAAAGATTAACGGCATCACAACAAACAAAGAAGTCGATCTGGGGGATGGGTCGATACTATCGACCCGCGTCGATAGTATCCACGCGTCAGTAATCCGGGCCCCACAGATCCAGCCATCGACGACCGTCGATACTAGCGGAGGTACGGATCGTGCTACCTGAGTCGATACCATCGACTCACGTCGATGGTATCGACGGGCAGACAGTAGCACCGGCCACAGCTATATATGGGGAGTAGTTGCGTCAGATGACATCACACCTTCAGTGCAATATTCCTCCACTTGTGCCGAGCGAGTTCCAAAGCTGTGCAAGCCCGTCGACGAGCAACATCGAGCTAGTTCTTCATTGAGTGGAGATTCGATTCTCCAATCTTCACCGAGCTCCTTTCTAATCCTCTTTCTCTCGCAAGCATGGTGCATGGAGATGGTGCGTCATCTTCACGTATGAACCCAGCGGATATCTCAGAGTTCGTGCCACCTCCTCCAGTGTCGGTTTCACGCCCGCGGCTGATTCATCCATCCGCGGAGGTGAAGAATATCTACGAGGAGATCCTAAAAAGGAAGATAGAGCCAACTCGTTATGTCGAATGGGACATGATTCACGACTTAGGGTTCGAGGCCAACTTGGCCTAGGTTCTGAAAGGACAGGCGTGCCACACAAACCGAAGACCTGACGAGTTGGAATTTCATGCAGATGGCCAGCCGTTCTTCGGCGACTGGCCCACATACAAGGAGTTGGTGGCAGAGTTCATAGCGTCGCTGGACGTCTGCATCGTGCCCAACGAAGTTATTGTCACCGACCGCGAGTGGATCAAAGGCCGGGTGTCATTCCGGTTGTTCAACATCGACTATACCCTCACACTCTGGAAATTCAATAAGATATTCAATTGGAACCACTCGCCAAGCGACTACCGGCTGCCGGACAACCGCACCGACTACGACGCTATCTTCGCCAAGCTAGTTACGGTGCCGTCGGGGAAGTCCGTTAGCTACCATAATGCTGCGGTAGCTGACTTCGAGCACCCTTTCGTCCGGATTCTGCACTGGATGCTCAGTTTGACGTTGTTTGCTAGGGGTGATCTATCCCTTAGCAAATTCTAGGAGCCGAATCTTTTCTTCTTGTATAAGCTCCTGAAGCGTCAGGAATGTAATTGGGGTGCCTTCTTTCTGCAAAGAATATTGATGGTGAAGAGGAGTACGAGGAAAGCGCCGATTCACTTCGGCGGGCTCATTACCAAGCTGGCTTCATACCTCGGCTTGAATTTCCAGACCCTCACTCCTCTATCTACTAGGAGCAAGGTGAACTTGCAACATTTGCACCGGTCCAATCTCCTACTTCTTCGAGATGGTTTGGCGTATGCGCATTGCCACGTCAACCATGCCTATCAGGAGTGCTCGTTGCCTGATCCGGTCTTCAACATCGAAGGGGCGCAACACTTCCGGTGGCCAATCATAGCCATCACCGACTCCGATGAAGAAGGCGGCAACGACGGTGGTGACGACGGAAATGACGATGAGGCTGAGGAGGAAGAGGATGCATTCACACCTCTTCGAGCATGAGTGGCACCACGGAAGCATCCTCGGATGCATTCGGGTGCATCTTCATCATCACAGCCTATGCCGCCACCACCACCACCCTCGCAGCTAAGTGAGGATGCCTATTCTATGCAGGGCATGTACACTATGCTGTAAGACATCCAGCAAACACAGCAGCAGCACATGACAATGTATACCGGTATTCAAGACACTACGAACCGGATACTGGACAACCAAAGGGCGATGTTCGAGAACGAGCGTCTTCTCCTCAACAACCAACAATAGATACATGATCGGTTGTATCGGATGGAGATGCAGCAGGAGGCCTTCTATGACCACTATTAGAGCCAAGATTACTTTGGAGGCTATCCACAACCTCCACCTAGGGCCCAATTTGATCCAAGCTTCCAGGGGGAGTATCCTTCTTGGGACCCTACGGCTCCGCAGTACCCGCCTCCACCGCATGAGTAAATCGGTATCACTGTTCCAACCTTTGAGTTTGTTTTTGACTATGATTCCATAGTTGAATTCAAGCTTAGGGGGGGTAGTTGGAACCGTTCTATCTTTATTTTCTCTGTTTTTAGTTTTATTGTTTTTGTTGCTTGTCATTTGTTTCTTGCAATTTTAGTTTGTTGTAGGATCCAAAATCTATCTAGTATAATCGTGGATGTCTTTAATCTTGTGTCATCTCTGTTGCATGTGTATGGGAATGGGAAACTAAAATTTTTTTTTGAGTGTTCACAAGCGTGAGTGTTGTTTAACCTTGATTACTTAACTTAGAAAATGATTGGTTTTGTCAACTTTAAAACAGAAATTCACAACTGTATATCCCTAGTGATTCATGAAAGTGGACGGAAATGGTTGTTTGAGCCTAAACTGACCAAATGGTAATGAGACTTTAATTGGATGTAAGAGAGAGAAACCTCTTAACTACTACACATGTCAGTAAGGAGGGACACATAATATCTTTCTAAGGTTCAGTCATCTAGTCTTGTGATCTTTCCACCTCTTTACTTTTCACAATCCACCACAAGAATTTGAAGTACTTTACAATTTTAACTTCTTTGACATCATTTCATATAGATAGGTCCTGCATTGAATTTATTTCCATATGTTTTGCATAAAAAAAAGTAGAATAGTGATACATGCACATTACCCTTAGGTGCATGCCATGTAGTTGCATTCATAATTTTCATGCATAAAGTATATCATGTACTTCATTTATTCTGTAATGGTGAATTAAAATGTTCCATGCCTTCTAAATAATTCAAATGTTTGAGTTATGCAGAAAAAATAAGCCTTACAAATTATTCATTGCCAATTATGGATATAAGGGCTTGGAAAAAAAGAGGAGAAAAAAAAATTCTGAAATTGAAGAGAAAAAAGTTATTTAGAAGCAACAAAAATAAGAAGGAGAAAGGAACGTAATATCACCTGCATTTCAAGATAATTGAGTACATGATGTAGCTTAATTAGATAGCCATCTTGTTTTGAGACGGATGGTTAGTGCATTCATCATTCCACCCAATTTTAGGCATTAGGGCATTTTTCATGTGCATTTGCACCATTTAGGACATTTTTGTTTTATGCATGTTGAAACTGTATAATACTTCCACTTTCTTCCATGAACCACCCATCTTCATCCACCCGTTGCTCGGATTTGTAGGCCACCGTGAATTTCTCCTCACTACGGTATATCAGGAGAACTGCTTCCATGTAGATGGTAGTTAGGGCGAGCAACGTAGTATAGGAGATCACAAGATGCACCAAGTCAGAACCGGTGAGTTTTATTATGTTAACTGCCTTATGTGATAGTGTTCATCAGTTTTGAGGTCAATTTCTTTTATGGATGATTACTGTCGCCTTCAGGGTAATTACCGTTCCGTGGTTAGAGAGGGCCGGTATGTGAATGTCCGGTGGGAGTCATATGGGATGTTGGGTGTGGTGTGTTGTTTTTCAGTTGACATTAGCAATTCTATTCTAAGGATTAGTTGCTCGAGGGCGAGCAACGTTCAAACTTAGGGGAGTTTGATGCGATGATTTTGAGTCGCATTTATAGACCTGTTTGATATGTGTTTTATGCTTTTATTAGTCATTTTTATGGTTAATGTTGCATAATTCATCCACTTTGGTCTTTGCTACTATTTTATGTCAAATCCCCTTTATTTCATCGTTTTGAGCATTAATTGTCAAAATATTATTATTTGTGTGAATTTATGTGGTTTCGTGTTTGAATTTTAGGAAAAACAAGTATCTGCTTCTGTCGATACCATCGACGGAAGTCGATACCATCGACCGGACCACAGGCTGCCAGCCGCGAGTATCAGCAAAAAGTTGATACTATCGACAGGGATGTCGATGGTATCGAGCTATCATCAGGTTGCTGGAGAAGAAGCAGTCGATAGTATCGGCACCAAGTCGATACCATCGACGCACGGAGGCTACATCGACAGAAAATGACAAAACCGTCGCTACAGGTTCGTCGATACCATCGACCTACGTCGATGATATCGAGACTACATCAGGCACTCAGACGAAAGGAAAGAAGGGTTGCCGCTACCATACTGGGTCGATACCATCGACTCACGTCGATGGTATCGACACCGTAAGATATGTGTTTGCTTTGGAATGATCTTAATCGGACGACCGTGGTTAATTAGCGACCTAATGAGGGAGATATACCTAATGACGGCCGCCCAGACATGAAAAGGGAGGAGATTAGCCATTGCACAAGTACCGAGGAGGAGTAGAGAGGAGAACGGAGGCCAGAAGCTCATACCAGTTGATTCGGACACCGAAGAAGACAGATTCCACCATCGAAAGGCGGGAGAGCACGTGTTCTACGCAGAGGATCAACCGGTTCTTCTCCGTTCAGGGGTTTCACCTCTCATTTCACGTTTTTCATATGATTTCCCTTATCTCTACCATGTACTTGCTTGAGATGAACATGCAGGGCTAATCTCCTTCGTCTTTAGGACCGGGAGTAGCCAGAGAATTCATTGTATGATAATTTTATAATAGTAATTCATATTTTATCTCCTAAATCCGTGGTATGATTTCGTTTTCTCAATATATTTTTATGCTTGATCACCATAATAATAACCTAATGCCCTTAATCACTTTGAAAGAAGGATTAACGGCTGAAAGAGACGGAATTCACATTAATCGAAAAATCCCTTGAACAAGGTGGTGTAAAATTAATGGTGGATACTAAGAGATCGGTAATAATGCACCTAGTTTAGGGTATATGTTACTACGACGGTGGAACCGACCTAGACTTAGGTAGTGAATTGCACCATGACAGTGGACAATTCTGTTTTCAGGCCACTACCCGGATAGAGAGATAAAATTGAGGCATTATATAAAATCTAATACAATGAAAACTTGCGGTGAAACCGCAATCCTAAAGATACCCTTTTGAGTTGATTAAATCAACATTTAATCGATCGTTTGTCTTGTTTTGTTTTTATTTTCTTTTAATTTCAACAGCAAGTCTCAACTTGTTAATCGGCTTAGCTGATCGCGAGTAGTTAGTAGGAGTCCCCGACGATTGCACGTATCTCTGAGTTCGACTCGGGCCTCACAAAGGCCTGTACTACTCGACGCATTCACTTGCGTTTCTACGCACAATAAAAATTGCGTCAGTAACACCTATACATGAATGAGGAAAATCACTATAGTTTGATTTACATTATTAAAGGCATTATTATGTGCATTCAATCAATTAACTAAATGTGCAAATGAAGTTGGATTGATACGAAAATTGATGGCTAAGCTAATGAGAATATGGGGAATCCAATTTTATGATCAATTTCTCATTTAGATCCTATCTAATAATGTAACCTTCTATGAGGGTGATACATGTACATTTAATGCATTTCATTCCCCTTTACTCAGTGTGCTACAATATTTCATATTTGTCCATTTTCCTTCATTCTATAGTCCTAGGAACATTCTAAAGCATAAAATTAGGATGTAGACTAATTAATCGGTGAGAAAAAAATTAACCCCAAATTGATAACTCAATTAATTAATTGACCATTAATCTTACAAAAAATAATTTGTTAGAATATAAAAATATCTTGGATCCAATTACTCTTAATTTAATATATTTCAAAGAATAAGGATTAAATTCTAACCAAACTAGAAGGGGGCCTAGGAAAAGGGAGGATTAAACTATGACTCAAAAATTGGGTATGTTACAATGGAGATCTATGTAAATCACTATGTTATTGAGTTATACGTATTTTAATATTTTGAGGGCCAAGGCAAATGTCATCTCCATGTAAATCATACTTGATAATAAAAGTATCATTTTAGCATTTAGTTGAACATGCTTACTCGAACTCTATTTTTTGCAAACTCTAGAAGTCATATATGTGTATGTTATGTGATTTGGGAAGAAGAGAAAAAAAACCCCTCCCAGAGTCCGTAGCAGAGGCCACATACTCAGAAAAGTGATAAAATAAATATAAAGTTTGCGGTGGTTTGAATCCAAGTCTCTTCATTCAAGACCATTAGAATATTTCAACTGCGCTATTCCTTATTGATGTGTGTATATGTAATGATTCACGCAATAAAATGGAGGACATGTTAGAATATTTTATTTTGATTACTTCCTAATTGATATTGTGATTATCATTTTATTGAAATGCACAGTCATTATTAGTATCCCTGGTGTCATCATGTTTTAGTTATTTTGATGAAATTGTCGTTATTATTATATGTCGTACAATTATGTGAATCACCTATATTAGTACAATAAAAAATTAATGTTGCCATAATTAGCAATAAGCAAAATTATGTGATTATTAATACAATGAGCGACTATCAGTTTATTTTGTAGTTACAAGCATAATCGAAGGTTAGCTTTTGGAATGATGTGGTTACTAATATTACCAAAAGCGAACCTTTTTTATTGTCGTTATAACTAATAAGAAGAACATATTTGATTTATCGTTATTATTAATACGATATGTATTAATTGCCAATATTTTTACAAAACTAATATGACAAGATGTAGAGACTTTTTTTTGTCGTTAATAGTGGCGATGAACTTCTCCGCGATTACGTCAAATTTTTAAGTTCTTATTCTATTATTTTCTAGAAGTAATTTCATCTAATAAGTTTGGATGCATGCTTTTTATCAAAAAAAGAAGCTTGGATGCATGCACGTGCTAAATTACAAAATACTATATGCTATTGGCCAGCACCGGTGTGTGATGACAATGCTCGGCGTCCATGTTGACGCCTACATACATCATGATTTTGCTGAATATTCGTTACATTAAAAAATTTATTAGATTAACTGCTTCTATGTGTATTATATATTTGTCTGATATCACAACTTGTATGATATCGTAAAATTTTGGTGAACTGATTGCATCCCATTACTTCCTACCAAACAAACCAATAAATCAAAATTGTTAAAACGGAACATCACTCCTACAAAGTAAACGCTATTTAACCGGCCTTAGGGGCCGTTTGGCCGCCGACTTTAGAAATGCAGTAGTTATGTGTATGTTCGGCTTTTAATTTCAGAGCATCACTACGGTCCCTCTGCATTACTTATGCCGGTCAGGACAGGAAAACATCATGTTAAAATGTCGATGCCGGTCTGGACGCCTCCCTCGGTATTACCGCTGATCATGGCGTGAAGTCCCGCCGGTGTATAAAGACAAATACAGAAGTAAATGCAGGAGCAAATATTGAATCATTAAATTGGCGATCCGTTTATGCATTAAAAATCAGTAGTCAGAACGTCGGGGGCCGCTTAAATTTTAAAAGACTACATGCTACCGCTGAATACTGCTGACCGATGATACTTCCGTAGAGAGTGGGCTTTGGAAGTCTGGAATATTCACGGACGACCTGACCTGGAATCACTATAACGTACTAGCCGAGTCATTAAAAGCAGGCCATCGTCTAGCTAGCCTTCCTCTACCCCATGGCGGTAATGTGACAGGCTCAGGTTGATTAACAAATTATGGGATTTTTTTAGGTGGAATATACATAGGTGGGAATGCCGCATTTTGAGTACCGACAATCATAAAATCACCTACCACAACCCAAACGGTGATTTAATAAATGCAGCAGTTAAAATACTAGATCTAATTACAATACAACCTCCAATTACTCCACCCAAACGGCCCCCAAGTGTCAACATGGCATTTGTCATATATTTATACTAATTGCAACCCATTACGTCCTACCAAACAAAAGTATCCCATAAAGTAGATGCCATCAAACAGGTCTTAAATTGCAAACAACTACTAATAATGCAGACGCATGATATCTCCATAGAGCGTGTACTGGAAGTCTGAGATTATGATCGGAGAGTTGACCTGGAATCGCTATAATAATGTACGAGGCCTCCTCCGCAACCTCGCCGTACGTCCGTTGCCCCAGCCATAATAGTATATAAAATCTTGCGAAGTGTTACTATGCCAATTGAATAGCGTTGTAAATTCCTAACTTTCGGCTTATTGAAGTCCTCCGGCATGGTGATGTATTTTATATTCTTACATAATAATATATTGTTCGTTTCAGCTTCTTTACGTGCCACTTTTTCTATATAGCACACATAATTAATGGTAGTTAAGCAAACCTCACACTAACATTTAGTATTTTGTTTTATTTGCAATGTACATTTGGTTTTTGTTTCGCTATTTCTTGTGTTTCTAAATTTGCTTTTTCTTTCCTATTATAATTTCAAATATTACTGTAACAGTTAATTCATGCAAGGTTAGATGGACGTTACACAAATGATTCAGCTCTTATCGCGTGGCAGTACCATGCGAATCAAAGATGTTGACTCGCTCTAGGATGAGGGAATAGCTTGAGGTAATATTTGGGAAGACAAATGCAATGATGTAAATCATTATGTTATCGAGTCGTATGCATTTTAATATTTGGAAGGATCAACTAAAATATCCTTTCTATATAAAATATAATTGATAATAAATATATCAATATTCTAACATTTAGCTGAATATGTTTGACTCCATTTTGTGCAGGCTCTAAGAGTTATATATACATGCTATGTGATGTTTGCGATTAAAAGAAAAACATCATCTTCTCCTACATTCCGTAGCACAAACCAGACTTTGGATATGATGGTAAATATAAAAATACTTGTCTATGTAGTTCGAATATAAATCACTTCACTAAAGACTATTGGAATTCACCAACTGTGCTCTCCGTTGATTGTGATGTTTCACACAATAAAATGGTCGACATATTAAGAATTATATGCTGGATATATTTTAATTAATGTCACCCTTAAATATTATGAAAATTGCACAAAGCCATCATCACTATATGGGCTGCCATCCGTTTGTACTTATTGCGATAAAATTGTAATTTTTCAGTACATACCTTACAATCATGTGATCACTAATTCTATTAACAATCAGCAATGTATTATATCTATGTGGCCGTTAATACAATTAATGTGAACAATTATTTTGTGATTATAAGCATATACGTGGAAATTATGTGATCATTAATATTTTCAATGACCAACCATATTTGATTTGGTTATTACTAATAAGACCATATATTCAACTAACCTTTATGACTGATAGTGATGTATCGACATTAGTTATTACAATTGTCATTAAGAGCAAGGTCGAGCAACTACAAGATGCGACGATTTTTCTGTCATCATTAATAGTAAGTAACGACGAACTCTTTCATCCACAATCCCGTCAAACTTTTTATCCTGATTGTATTGTTTTCGAATAGTGTATTGACCAGCGAATTCCATCTAATAAGCTTAGAAGTACGCCACACGCTAAACTACAAAAAACATGCTATCGGTCGGTACTCCTGTATGATGGCAATGTTCCGTAGCCATGAAATCTGCTGTAACAACTGCTGTTACAGCTGCTGTGACAGATACATCATGGCCGTACATCCATCTAATAATCATAACTAACTTCTCTCATCTCTAATGAATGTATGGATGATATATGCCCGTTACAGGAATGGGAACAGCATCCGTCACAGCAGATTTATTCCCTGTTCCGTATCCATGTTGCGTGCCTAAAGTGATGAATATTGCTGATTCATCATATTGTTTAATATATGTGTCTTATATATAAGTATGATATTGCAACTTGTGGCCGTGTCCGCTGGACTTCTGAATTCCAACTGACTAATAGGCTTCCATACATGCCTAGAGCTAAACTACAAAAAGCTATATGCTATAGGCCGGTAGTGGTGTGTGATAGCAATGCCCCTAATCTAGGCTGTTGTTAAAGCCCTCTTTGGTAGTTGCCGGTAGATTTGTTGTTCCCAATTTATCATGGAGGAGCGTGCTGCTCCTTGTGAGAAAAAATGCCATGTGTCATTGCATTCTATTTATGACCATTCGTTTATAACTGTTGGTACATTAGATGAGGAACAGTCTACTCCCGTCCAAATTGGGTGCAATAAATAAACGTTTTGTTAAATGTTAAGGTGTTCTCAGATATAGTTTGGTAAATAAAAAAAATCACACAATATATATATATATATATATATATATATATATATATATGAAGTGATGCGAATTTATTTGGTACAATATATTATACTTTTCTTATTTTTGATAAGTTTTCGAATAAAAGACCACGCCCAGTTTGTGCAACACAAACATAGAGGAGAGGAAAATGAATAATAGCACAATCAGAGAATACATGATGTACATATACTTAATTGAGATGACCTGCTTTATGGGAGGAGATGAGATGTTTATTATGTTAAAGAAAAAGGATAGAGACGGAGCACTCTTGAAGGTGGCGGAATACATCTATTTACATCTTGGAGTACGGCCGATACTCGTCTCAAATACATAATGCAGAATGATACAAAATTTTAACAAGGATGCATATACATATTTGTATAAAACCGTAATCAAATCTCTACTCAGATCTAAAAATAGACGGTATCATGATCCCGAGGGCTTTACACCCCGCCTCTCCTTTGATAATCGGGTCTGGTAAAAAATAGTTTCATTTTTGAATGAATATGCAATGAGATCAGCATAATTCTTTTAGACATACAATAACTTCTTATTACAATTGTTTACTAGAACGGAGAATCATAACAATATATCTAGACTAGTAATGATGGCAGACCCATTTTGAAACCCAAAATATATTATTTTATTTGTTATACCTTGTAATATGTGGTGGAGATTGTTAGTAGTTCCGTTTTAGGTTTCAAAATGGTGTCCAAGTAGCATTTGTCATGTTAGAAACGGATATAGCTCTTTCGGTGGTGGCACACGGAATCCAGTGTATAGTTAACGCTCTACCTCAACCACCACTGCCAAGAGTGTGCACATACACTGCATTTGTCATATATTTCTGGTGAACTCCCAACTGTATACCTTATACCAAACAAGACGATAAATGGAACACCTTGAAACTCAACATCACTCCCACAAAGTTGACTCTATCAAATAGGCCATAAATTATAAAAAAACTACATGACATTGCTGAATATTTGCCGACGGATGTATACCTCAATAGAGAGCGTGGACTGGAAGTCTACGAATGTATAACTCAATGATGGATGAGTTGAAATGGAATCACTATATTGTGAAGGGACAAGCAGGCCAACGTGTAGCTATAGCTCTCCTCGACCCTATGGACGGAATGTGAGCTTAGTCCTCCTCCATATCCTCGCCGTACGTCCGTTGCCCTAGACATTCCCAATCCCCCTCCCAGTAGCCATGGTGCCTATCGTCCTCCTCCTCCTCTTTCTGTCCTTCTCCTTCCCCATGGCCACGGCCGCCGACCCTCAGACGAACCTCCTCAGCGCAGGATGCAGCCCTTACAATGTAACCGGCCCATTCCTTCCCTTCTTCTTCGGCAACGTCAACGCCAGCATCGCTGACATCCGGAAACACATACTCAACAACACCACCACATCATCCACACCCCTTCCCACTAATTACACCCCCACCCCTTACTTCTCCACAGCCGAGTACACAAGCAACTCCTCCCCAGTCTACGTCCTCTTCCAGTGCCGCGACTACCTCACCATCCCCGACTGCCTCTCCTGCCTCGACGCCGCAGCCGTCCAGATCCGACGCAACTGCACGATAAAGAACGGCGCTAGGGTACAATACGACGGGTGCTTTCTCAGGTACGAGAGCCGAACGTTCTACGACCAAGCCGGGCAGGAGGGGCAGAGAAACAGCTACTGCAACCCCAGGAGCCCCAGCCGTGTGGCCGGGTTCAGCGACGCCGCGGGACAGTTGATGACCGACCTCGCTGAAGCTGTGCCGAGGATCACCGGTCGGTTCTCTGCGGCGGCAGTGGCGGGTAGTAGTAATAATAGTGGGTCGTCGTCCGGTGCGCCGCTGGTGTATGGTGTCGCGCAGTGCGTGCGGACCACCACGTCCGCCAAGTGCGCAGACTGCCTTAAGATCGCACTGGATAGCATGCGTGCTTGCCTGCCGGCTGATGAGGCTAGGGCCATTGATGCTGGGTGCTTCATGAGGTACTCTGCCCGACCTTTCTTCTCGCTCAATCAGACAGACGACTTGCCGACGATCCTTGCCGTTGGGAACAACAGTACCGGTAAGTTACTAGCTAGGGGCCTGTTTGAGTGTTTGGTAGGGGAGTAGTCGGACATTCTCAATCAGACGAAAACCGACATATTACTTAACGGTTCTAATAAGAGAGAGACGACGATTACATGGGGGCCAATAATTCTTAATGTAATTGACTCTCTTGCCCACCTATATAACAAAAATTTCTAAAATATTGACATAGGTATTAGTAGGTTGTAGTCGGACATTTTGGAATCTCAATTAGATCAAAACTGACATATTACTTAACAGTTCTAATAAGACAGATGTGACAATTACACCGAGTGAATTTACTTTTTAATGTAAATCAAATTTCTTGATTAAAATCCCACCTAAAGCATGTCTGGTAGGGTGTTCGGACATTCTGGAGTCAGGATCAGATTAAAACTGACATAATGCTTAACAGTTCTAATAAGAAAGATCTGACAATTATACATCGGGGACAATAATTCTTAATGTAATCGATTCCCTTGATTAAAATTCCCACCTAATAGAAATCACTCTACTATTGGCATATTTTATACATTCTGCTTAATTCCCATTTTAATTACTCCCAGGTTCTGTTTCCAAAACCAATAAGGCAGCCATCATTGGAGGGGCTGCTGGGGGCGCCGCTGGGGCGCTGCTGTTTTCGGCTCTCCTGTTCTTATTATGGTTCTGTAAGTTCAGACAGTTTACCAAGGACCGCCGAGGTACGTCAACACTAACCGGAACAGTATCTATAGCCTGCTTCTTTTGACGTGCAACCTAATTTTTTTCTAACGATTTTCTGGAGCATTATTTGGTTGGTCATCTCATTAACTAGTGACCGTGATATGCTGCGGGTTCGGTGTCCGCAATATTCAAAAGAAGGAATATATAAACTTAATACAAACTTGTCTTATTATTTGCAACTGTAGGTAAACAGTTGGCAACATGTTTGTTGAAATGTATGCGTGGATTCAATAGGATGCAAGTATCAGACTATGACGTGTAAGAAAAAGTGCTTTTCCATTTAAACCCCATAAAGATGGCAACGGTTTCATTGACTATGAAATAGTATCTGACCAAATAAGATACTTACTTCCTTTCTTCCATGTTAACAAAAGGTATGTGAGATGACAAAAGATTAAGTCTTGACGCCCCTTTTTTCAGGATGGTGTGACATCCATGCCAGTCATCCATTCTCAACCCCCCTATAGATTCGTGTGCACAGTGAAACATACTGTGCATACAGATATCTAGCGAGGTTTTTCGGAAACGGATGGTTGAGATGTGTCAGCACCGTCCTGAAAAAGTGTCTTCAACACTGGATCTGAAATGATGTGAGATGAGGAGCTCCACCCTGATTGCTTTATGTACAACCAATTCTGTCCATTCTCGATTTGTTGTCCACACTTTTCAACTTGCTTTGAGATGACAGATAACAGATAGTTGGTAGGGTGTAGTACTGGGTTGCAAACTGTGTTTCTAATTTACAAAATGCATTATAAATTCATAGTTTGCTATCCGATCTTACCTAATCAGATATGCCCTAAGTACGGCATAAAAGATATGAGGACCTAGTAAATATGAATTTATGTGGTCATGCTTTACGCTCGCTTTACCTTACCTGATTATATTCTATAACTCTAAAGGTTATTTTTCATAACAAGGGATAGGGGCGAGCATTCAGTTAATCTGGTCGGTTACGATTAATTAGTTCGGTTAAATAGTTAATTTGTGGTTTAAGATTTTAACCATTAACCTAGCCAAATTAGTATTGGTTAGTCTGGTTATGGTTAATTCCATCAGTTATTTTGGTTAACCAAACAACACTCTTGTGATAATATTGTATGAAAATAATCATAAAATTTTGAACAATTATTATATTATAGTAATATTACATATAAATAAAGCAATATATAGTTCATAAAAGCTTGATTAGTTTATAAATGGGGTAATTTTTTGAAATAAAAGTAAAACTATGTAGATATATACATGAGCAAGATATTTCTTCTTGAATAAATTGTGATTATTCGGTTAATCTGATTAACTAAATACAAAATATTTTTAACCAACAAGTTAACCGTTTAACCAATTAACCAAAATAAATTAATAAAATTAACCAAATTAACCAAATTGTATAAAAAAGTAACCATTTGAAATTAATCCCATTTGGTTAATCGGTTATATATTAAATTATGCTCACCCCTACAAGAGGCTATTGCGTATGTAGGATACCCATCAATTTCACTGTAGTTTATTACTAAAAAGTAGAAACGTTGTGGGATATACGTGCATGTGCTCTTCGCGTGCATAACATAGATACATATGTGTTTGTGGTGGCGGACTTTGACAAAAATATTGGATGGGGGTGCAGAAATACTTATATATAGTTAAAGATTGTTGTTTCTGATTAAAAATTCCGTTTGATATAATTTCTCTGTCAAAGTCTGATTTTTGTCCCAATACACTTTAAAACTATTGTATTTCTTTTGTACTTTCAATAGATGTTTATTTCTTGACATTTCTGAATGAACCAATAAACAAGCCATTGTTAAATGTGTAAATAATATCTCTTTCTAAATGAATGATTGTATCATTGACAACAAACTCATTATATGTTTTATTGCAAAGAATTATCTAGATATTTTTGTGGACGTTTACACAGTGAAGTGGAAATAGAAATTAAAAGAGTCAAAATGAGATGGATAAGTCCATAATATAATAAATAAATACAATAGTGGAAAAGAGAGAAAGAAAAAATTTGAGAGAAGAGGGAAGCAGTAAGAAATAACACAAGAATATGTGAGAAAAAAACCACCTTCATCTTCCACTACTTTTCTCCTATTTCGTACTCATGTATGTAAAAATATAATTAGTGTCTCTATTGGTGTGTTATTTCTAGCTATTTCCCTCCTCTCTCCATTCTTATATTATCTTTCTCTCTCATCTCACTGCTTTCTTTCTCCTTATTACTATTTCTTCTCTCTCATCCCACTATTTTTTTTATTTTTATTTGTATCTTTTTCTTTCACCCCACTACTTCCCACCTCATTCAAATGATATGGGGATATGAGAAAATAAGACGTTAGACCAAGATAATTAGACATCAGACCTAAGATAACAAATTTAAATAAATCCCTACCCACTACTTCCCTCCTCTGTCTTTTTTCTCTTTCTTCCCACTACTTACCACCTTCATCTATATTCAAGTGTTTTTTATCTCCTTTTTTTAAATGTTAATGTGTTATAGAAAAGTCATATATTCTTTTTTCTCTCTTTCCCCACTTCTTCCCTCCTTTATTTGTGAAATAAGGAGGAAAGGAGAAAAGGGGACACCAGATTAGATATTAAATGACACCAGAACAACTATAACACGTCGAATATAGATAAAAATACATTGTTATTTTATCTCTCTTCCCTCCTTTTTTTCTTTATATCTCTATCACTCTTGCTACACCTCCATTCTTATTTTATCATTCTCTCTCATCCCACTTCTTACGTCCTCCTTTGTCCTACTTTTTTCTCTCTTCCCACTACTTTCTTTCTCTTTCTTGTTTTCTTCTCTCTCTTTCACTACTTCCCTCCTCCCAATCACTCATATTTTTATTTATCTCTTATCCCACTACTTATTTCATCTATCATCCCTATTATAACTAATGTTGACGTGATAATCAGATCAAAACAATACCAATCATAACAGAATATCACAAGCCATAAATGTTTGTCTTGTGCAACTTGTCTTGTGGGATAGAGACAATAAGGGTTCAGGGTTGGATTTCAAACTCACCACACATAACATTAGGGGTTGACTTAAGTCAAAAATTGAGATTTTGTTGTGACTTACATGAGGTTGTATTTAAGCCATGTTTCACCAAAGAGAATTAGTTAAACTATGGTTCAATCTATCCTTGTTGGCACTAAAATATAGACTTAAATGATATTTAGTCACGTGCCAAACACAGGCTAAAAAGAATGAATATATAGATTTAAAAAGTTGTTGAAAGACGGAAAAATAGGAAATTATCCTATTATCTGCAATCAAGGTGTATGTGTGGATTCAATAGGATTCAACCATCAGATTGGGCTAGTTTCTAGCTAATTATTGGGTCCCTACTCCCTCAGGAGTGATGACTTCTCTTTTGTTTTGCCTTCCATATCCTCCCAAACTTTGATTGACTTTTGATGTCGACACAAAATGGAAATAGTTTAACACAAAATTTACTATCATATTGTTGACCAATTGTTCTTCCACATTTACTCAAAAAACTAGTGTTGACGTTTTTCATCCAATTCCATTGCCAATTGTTCCACATGCCGCTTTGTAAGTATTCACGATAAGTATGCCTTATTATATTCATAACCATATAACTAATAGTTTTGACGATGGGTAATAACATCAATATTCTCCAATTCTCGACTTATATCCCCACTTCTTCATCATCATTGCACAATAAAGATTAAGGCTTAAAATTGGGTTAGGTCAGATTGGCTCCTAACCTATAAAGTATATTCTGGATCTAATTCAGCTTTGTATTACAAAAATAATGAATATGCAAATTTATGAAATATTTTATTGTAGCTTTGTTTATAGGACATGTCAAAAATGTTATGAATATTATTATTTAAAAGTTTTTAGTAAAATTCACCAAAAGGCACATTTTGGCTCATTTTATGTTACTCATTTTTAATGGGTTGGCTTAAGGTTTTTCAGTCCAACAAACTAAATTTTACAGACATGGATGAACTTTAATTTGGAACCCAATTAGCATTTTCAAGTGTAATTCAGATCATTTTGGGTTGAGATTTTGAGTCCAATCAGGCTGGGTCATTCAAATAGGGTAGAAAATTTGCTAATTGAAATATTCCACCAACCATCATAGGTCGGAACTCACATGCATATCTTCTTTGCCTTTTGTGAACGATGAGGCAAAAACTCACATGCCTATCTTCTTTGTCATTTATCATAGTCACATAGGTTGTTTTATTCTGTTCTATTCTTTTTTTATTGAACTAAGGAGATATTTATTCATCTTGTATCCTCTTCTAGCCAAAGGGGAAGGCAACGAGACTCAACAAAGTACAAAAAAGCCACACGCTCACAAAATGCATAGTTGTATAGGCTATTAAAAATTAAAATGCTCTAATGTGTCTATGTAATAACCTTCTCCGTATATTATTAAGGTAATGGTTAAGTGTGATTTCTAGTAGTTCCCTTACTGCATAGCACAAACCCCATTTGTCTTATCTTGATTGTTCATCTAGTGAGGAAGCTGCCTTGTTTGATTCCTTATAGATGAACAAGCAATTGGCCTTCTTATCAAAAAGATAAAAAATGATACTCTCAACTTGTTTGTTCCATCTCCATGGGGTAGGTGTGGCTGCCATGAAGATGTCAAACATGTTCTTGTTGTTAGTCTTCATATAAATCAATTCTAGTCTGATCTCTTCACAAAGCATGTAAAGCATAGAGAAGGCTAATAATTCAAGCTCCTATGCCTTGGACGAAGCCAATGGGTGCCACGAAGGGCATGGTGGTTGTGCCTTGCCAATCTCCAACTATGCCTCATGATGTGGCCCATTGCTACCCTCGTTCTTTAGGAGAAGTGGTAGTGATGTTTACTTGAGAGTGTTTCTCTCCGGGAGGACCAGTGGATCCAGATCGTCCCCATGGGGGTCACTCTTTGTGTTGGTAGCCCCATACCTCTCAAGACAACTTTCCTCTATGCATCATTTGGTTTAGAGAACATGAGTTGTTAGAATGAAAGACCGATCATTGTCTCCCAAATCCTCTGCACCTTCTTATATTTTTTATCAAGATGACAATCTCAATGGTGTTTCCAAATATGTGAACAAAGGATCTAAAGGAGAAAACCCCACATCACATCCATCATGGTTCTATTGTTGTCTTGCCTCTAGTAGAATTCTGACCGTTAAACGATGTTGGTCCCTATGAGGAGTTGGATACCCATCATCTATAAGGCCTTTGACCATAAGATCCTTTCTAGGTCATCGTTGACCTTGAGATGTTAGATTGTTTTGTATCCACCCTCATGACAACATATACACCTAGACGTAACTGGGATTAGGAAATCCTACACCCTTCCATCAACTAGTAGAGCTCTTGGATCAACTTACAAGTGAATGTTTCCACCTTTGTTGGTATGTGCTGGTTCAAGTTCCATCATTAATGGTTTTGTGTGTTGTCTACATCGTATGAATGAAGGTTTGTGATGATTTTTCAGTAAAGGTTCTGTCTGCTATAGGTTCCCAGATCAACATGTCATCTTTTGCTACCAATATGATGTTTGCCTATTGAATGTATAATTTTCCTTCATTGTCCATGATTGCTCTTCACATGGCCCATCACATTCTTGTTTGGGGAAAAATAGGTCTCACACCTTGTTATCAGTGCTTGTCATGACTTCTATGTTCTTGTGGTCGATTATGACCTACTAGCACCATTTGGAGGTTCAAAAGCGCATCTTGACATGCACGCCATTTGGAGGTCTAGAAGTGTGTCTCCCCTTTACCTATGAGCCATCAGGAGTGCTTCATCATTACTGGGATACTCCTTCATATCTTGTTTCCAAAATGGTAAAAGTAAAGGAGGAGAATTTGAGATTCACTGGGTGACCCCAGTCTAGGTTAGGTTGGATCCACCTATATTTGTCTCTATAGAACTCCACATAGATCCAATTGCTAGTAAAGATTCTCCACTCAACCTTGACCATCATAGAGTCCTAGAGTATATGTAGCCTCCCGCAACCCACTCCTCCTTCCTCAAATGACTTGGAAACATATGACAAAGCAACCCAATATCATCAATGCACTCCTTGACATGAGCTCAATAAGAACTTTTCCATGCCGTATTTGATCCTCCTAATGATGGTTTTAGAAATGAATCTGGTAGCGGGGGAGTAGATTTTAATGGATTTGAGTAAGTTTTTGACTAGGGTGATCCACCCACCCATCAAAATGAGCCTCCCTTGCCACCCTATAATCCTTCCTTCCACCTTGGAGACTAGGTGATCATAAATTGCCATAGATGTTATGCCTATTGGTAGAGGAAAGTCAGGATAGACCATCGTCCCAACCTATGCCTGAATGTCAAGATGTTTTTCCATATCCATGGAATAGATCTTGTCACATATGCCTAGGATGTGATAGATGTGATGAAGTTTATTTGTTGACATGGAATGAGCTTATAGCTGCATAAGAGGTGCTTGAGATAGTCTAGGGATGTTTCATTGACCTAGAGGAGTGTCTTACATGAATAGCAAGTGTTATGGGTATATCCCACTCCCTATCATTCTAAATCTCTACTAACAAACCTCCTCCATGCCATGTCAACCAATCTTCCTAGGATCTCCTCCATCAGGATGAAGGGAGTAGGGGAGAGGGGGTCACCCTACTTGACCATGTGAGATGGTTGAAAAACCCCTTTGTCATGACATTGATGTTAATCGATAGCCCAACCTCCGTAGTGATAATGTCAAGAAGCTCCAAGACCAAGTTTGAGAATATGAATGAAAAGAGAACCTCATTGAGAAAGCCCCAATTGACATGGTTAAAAGCTTTAGGCATATATAGCTTGATGTGATATTCTCCCTACCCTATTGCCCGTCATTGATATCATGACACAATTTGTGGGCTTCTGGGATGTTTATCATGATCTCTCTTCCTTCTACGAATGCATTTTTCCCCTGGAGATGAGCCTAGATATAAGCCTCCCTATGAAAATGACAATCAGTTTGTTGAGAATTTGCATAGCTATGTTGATAATGTTGATTGACCAAAAGTACAATAGGGATTGTGGACCACTGCCTTCAAGAAGGAGGACAAGCTTGATTTCTAGGAGCCCCCACTAGAACAACTCCTTACTGAAGCATTGGTTGATGAAGTTGAGCAAGTGAATGTCCTACATGAAGGAGAAGAAGAAGACCTTGATGTTGTCTGATCTGGATGTAAAGTTTTCGTCAAGGGATGCAACCACCTCTCTGACCTCCACCACCATTGAATGCCTACTCAGATCATTGTTTTCTTCTTTCGAGACAAGGCATGGGATGTGAACTACATCAGATGGCCTCAAAATCACATTCCGTAAGCTCTGTATAGAGATACATTTCTTCTTGGATGACTTAGTTAGATCTATCCATCCATGAGCCATGAGTTCACCAGATCCTATGGGTGATCGCTCTCCATAATCTATATTTTTCTTTTGCATGGAAGAACATCATGTTTCTCTCTGTTCCTTCAACTATTTCACCCCTAATTTCTCCAGCTACAACATCTCTTCCTACACTAAGGATCTATTCAGCTTGTCGTCTTCCCTCTGTGACTTTATCATGTTCTCTGACTGGCTAGAAGGTCATATGCCCTTTGGATCTCATCCATCTTTAGCTCATCGTACTAATCTAAGCAAGGAAATTTTTTAAGACCTCCTTATTTTACCCTTTGAGCGCTATATGTAGATTCTTGAGTTTGGCGAAGATCATGAATCTCAGGTTACCTCACCCCTCACAATGCCAGGTATTCTAGATAAAGGTCATGATGTTCGTGTGTGTATACCACATCTTGTGAAACTTGAAGATACCTTTCATGTTGCCATTATCCTGAGTCTCAAAGTGAGAGAGAATTATACTATGATTAGAGTGTGAGGTTCTAGAAAGAATCTCTGCTCTGCATCAGATATTGTGGTCTATTGATGGAGCTAAGACTTACACCAAAAGATTACTCTTCCAATGGGAGTCCCAAATATGCACCAAAAACCCTAGAGAGTTTATGTCTTCCCTAGGTTTACCTAGAACTGGTGCTTAGATAAATGCTCCAACCCCATAAGAGTATGGAAGCCTTATCGTAGTACAGATTTAGGATCGAACCCAAAAGACAACGGTCTTGTTGCAAGAAACAAGATAGAAAATGTATGGAATTTCACTTAGTTACTTACTAGCAGGCACTTATATCGAAAGTTGGATTTTGATGGTTTTAAACTAAGAACATAAAAAGTAAAGAAAGCAAGTAAAGCTAATGAATTAAACTATGATAAAAGATCACTAGGGTGTGATCGGTTTTTCACCACCGCTACACATCGATCAACACATGCAAAGCAAAACTTAACCTGCAAAAAGAGTCCGGTCAGTTAGTATCCTTGTAGACTTAGCCTCCTTTCAGAGAATCTAACTACGAGAAGTGCGGGAATGTTGCAACGCCAGCCATTCCCGATCAAATGGTCACATTACTTTACATCATTCCCCTCGCAAAGTGTGTTCCTCGACTTACCAAGGTTGCACTTCCATACGTCAACTGATTCCATTTAATAGTATGAAAGTGCAACGGATGATAGTGAGTTTACTCCACTTCTTGAGATACACTTATAGATACCGAAACAGATGCATGGTGGATACATGCACCAAGAACCAACATACAAATGAGTTTTGAATCTAATAGTACAAACGTAGACAATTCATACTAAAAGATAAAAGATAACACAAGTTGGAGATCAAGCAACATGCATTCATTAATCGTTTGATGTCAAACTGACAAAGATAAGAACTCTATATTACAACCTAAGGATTACATTTACATGATATGAAAGCATGGGTAGCGGGGCTACTCCCCGCACCGTAGTGAAGAAGACTACTCCCTCATAACTAGGACAAAGAAGGAGGCGAGAAGAGAGAGAGAGAGCATCATCCCCACAAAGGAGGGAGGAAAGTCAACCCCTTGGAGAGAGAGAGCAACGATCCACCAGTCTTCATAGGTTACACGATGAGGAGGTCTCCCCTTCCCACCTTCTTTGGCAAAGAAGGAGAAAGCAGCTTCAGGATGGAGTATGGGTCTCAGACCGGCAGCCCCAGGGCGGAGGATGGAAATAGCAAGAGCTCTGGAATGATTGAGGCAGCCTTTGGACGTCTGAAACTTCATATCTGATGGAGGACCCTTGGGGTCTTATTTATAGGCCTTGAGTGAAGTCCAAACGGTTTGGAGACCATTTGGACCTCAAGACCGTTTGGGGCCTCAAGACCGTTTGGACCTTGAGACCGTTTGGCTTCATGCGGTCTTGAGATTGTTTGAACTCCATGCGGTCTCGGGACTGGTTGGATTCATGCGGTTTTGGGACCGTTTGACTCCATGCAGTCTCGGGACCGGTTGGCTTCATGCAGTCTTGGGACCGTTTGAACTCCATGCGGTCTCGAGACCGATTGGATTCATGCGGTCTTGGGACCGTTTGACTCCATGCGGTCTCGAGACCGATTGGCTTCATGCGGTCTTGGGACCGTTTGACTCCATGCGGTCTCGGAACGGTTGGCTTCATGCGGTCTTGGGACCGTTTGACTCCATGCGGTCTCGGGACCGGTTGGCTTCATGCGGTCTTGGGACCATTTGACTCCATGCGGTCTCGAGACCGATTGGCTTCATGTGGTCTTGGGACCGTTTGAATCCATGCGGTCTTGAGGTTGAGTTATTCTTTTATGATTTTTTTGTGCTTTTTTTGCATATATAGAAAGGAAAGTTAGTCTGATGGTATATTTACAAAAAAGGGGTAAAATTAGGATTATTTATAGTTTAAACTTATAAAGAGTATGGAAAACTAAAGAAAAGGACTAAGATAATCGACTAAAATAGGAGGTTATCACCCCCCCTAACTTAGAGTCTAGCTTGTCCTCAAGTTAGATAGAGCTGAGACATGTAATGGCGAGGCGATCTTATTTAATTAGGATTTCCATACTCTTGCTTCAATTCTTAACATGAGTTCCCCTGAGGTCATATCAAGTCTTATTGCTTTCCTTGACTCTTTCAGGTTTCGAGAGTTGTTTGGGTTTCAGGTTCTTTCCGTATCTCGCAGTTTGCATTGGGACCACCTTTATTTTGTGCATGTTGTTGACTCTAATCAGCTTTATACCTCTCTGAAAGACCTACTGGGAGCTAGAGAGGGTATGAGGGTTGGCCAAAGGCTTGAGGTGTAGCTCCCCCTTCAAGTGGGGGAGGGGCTATCTATGCTTTTGGGATCTCACTACCGGGCACGACACATCTGCCGTTGTGAGGGCAGCTGAATGTACCGGCCGGGTGAGTCCTTTATGAGCCTTTCATATATTTAGAGACCTTAGGGTTTCACTACCGGGCACGACACATCCGCCTTTGTGAGGGCAGCAGAATGTGCCGGCCGGGTGAAACCTTCATCGGTTCTTTATATACATCCTTATTCATGGCACAACTCTCATGATTTTATTCGACTCTCTGGCTTTTATTCGATGACTCGCAGGCTTGGGATTTGGGGTTTTATTTGGGAAATTATTTTGGGCGGCCAAGCCTCTTTTATTTTGAAGAAAGGAAAGCTGTTCTTAGAGTCTTTCAACATGCACTTATTTGGTTTGTGGTCCACTTGCAGAACTTGTTGATTTGGAAGTTTCCTGATTCCCCTCTCATCCTTGAGAGCTTGGCTTATTTCTGCCTTGATTTTGACCTGTGGAGAGTTATATAAAAAATTGAAGCAAAAACATGAAATCGATAGTGGATGGAAAATGTTAAATCACCATTAAATGTCTAAGTGTTATTTACTTTTGGGGACTATCATGATTCTAATGTTAGTTGGGATGACTTTATTCCAAAAGAATTTAAGTTACAAAGAATTGTATAAAGAGAAAGAATAAAAGAAGAAAAATAGAAAGTGCTAACAGAAAGAGGGATGTAGGAAATGATACCTCGCCCTTGTCTAATGTACCCCCCCTAGCTTATCACTCACTCTATCCTCAGAGTGTCAAAGTGATAGGTTGAGCAGTAATTATGACAAGGGCTGCAGGCTAAGGTAAATCTTCATTTGCCCCCGAAGAACAAAGTAGATTGGATGTGAATTGTCCTCGTAAAGTGTGGTAATCCACGTCAGTCATCTCCTCTACTGGTCTTTGGAGAACGATGATGGTGTACATCCAGTAGAGGACGTGGAAGCCGCAGTCGTTCGATTGTCGGATTTGCTGGGGGCATTTGTGGCATAAGGTAGGGCGGTGGAAATGCTCTTTGTCATACGCCTTTGTATGCTGACTCAGAAAATCGATTAACTTTTCGGTGCACTCCTTTGCCACTACTTCTGTTGGCGTCTTTGGTGTCACGACGTAGTTTCTCTGTCGTGCGTTGTACTGGCTATCGGAACTGTTGTATATTGTGGTTGTTCCTTCTGGGAGGTTTATTGCTAGGAGCATCCAATGCTCATGATAAAGGAAAGGTAACATGATGAACGTCGGTGTTGTGTGCTGGAGATAGGAGATCAGCGCGTCAGTTGTGCCGAAGTTCTTGAGCTTTAGGAGATCATCTTTCATATATGGAGACGCCATGTATGTTGTTGGGTTGTTTTGGCCAAGCAGAAACTGATAGGCGGCCATAAGGCTTACAGAGAGGGATCCCTTAACCTGTAGAGTCTCTCGCAGTGTGTCTGCCATTACAAGAATGTCTCGGGACATGAATACCATGCCATCTTTGTTGGCGGAGAGTCGTGCCATAATGAGACGCAATTCGAGGTCGTTGAGACCCTTGTAAGCATCGCGATCAAAATCTGGGAAGGTTGGTTTAATGGAGAACACAGGATCGATCTTGCTTTGATCTTGCTCGGTATCGGCGACTGGCAACTTGGTCTTTTCTGACTCCTTTAGAGTTTGTCGGAAGGGTCGCCGCTGCGGTCACTGGATAGCTGAGAAGAGGTAGCGAGGAACGTCATATGGTGCCATAGTTGGGTCCTTGAAGAACCGTCTATCACAGATTAGATCCATGGCATAACGTCCGCATAAGGAATGAAAATCTTCAGCAACCAGATCGTTAAATGGGATTTCCTGGTTCAGTGCTTGAATGTGACGTATGGTGCAGAAAGCGCAATCCCCAAATCCCTCGGTGGCTTGAACTAGAGGTTTTATGATTTTGAACCATGGTTGGCTCCAATCTTGGCGTAGAGATGGGCGTGCAGCCCAAATTAACTTAAGCATCCGGAAGGGTATACACATGGCTTCTCCTGCTGCTTCTCCTACGAAGTTTATTGTGTCGGCTGGTAGCTCGGTGCCACAGAAGTTATATACATTGGCATCCCTAGCCTCAGTGTCCACAATCATAAAAAGCCAGTGGTCCGAAACTTGGAAGGGCACGGTAAGATAACGTACCTGACGTGCTAAACCAGCACACAGCCACTCGATCGACTTTGCTCTTACGTGTTTGTATAAAAGGCCAATAGACAGATCAGGCGAGGCGTTGAAAATGGGTTGCTGCCTCTTAGAACTTTTGTGCATTTCTATACAATTGGCGAGGAGGACACGGAAGATTGCCATAAGCATCGTGGACCGAGGTCGGAGGATGCTGCGGAAATCTTCACGTGTCATCTAATGCCTGGTTTTTGTATTGTGATAAATTATGTCTTCCCCCGCCTTTGCATCGTCCACTATAGTGTTCAGTATAAAAATGTCCTGAGCATCTAAAGTGGAGATGGCCACCATATCCAGGTCGTGCATTTTGTGCGGAAGAGGTGGTGGCGGGGGAAGTTCTTGTAGTGGGGGAGAAGCAGGTTGTTCGGAGGCCTCTTCATGGCCTTGTAGATTGTTGTCCCAGTCAGAGGCAGAATCGAGATCCTCATCCGTGTCTAGACTTACTCGGTCTGCCTCATCCTGGTAGGGAGGAGAAGGTGCTGAGAAAGGTGGAGCAGATGTTTTTGGTGGGCTGGCACTGGTTCCTAGTATGCATTGTTGGAAATCAGCGTAGGTCGCGTCTTTGGCAGCTTCCCCGATAGACCCCATAGCGGAATAATCGAAGAATTGGTCCCCGTATGACATGTTTACATTGTCGTTGTGTGGGGACTGGGGGGGGATGGTCACTGTCATGGTGACCCTTGTCGGAATCTCTGTGAGAAGGTCCTGCCGCATTTCCTGGGTCCTCTCCGTCATCATGCTTGTCATCGGAGGTGGTTTCTTTGTTGGAGTCAGCAGATGAGTCGAAGTCGTCTTCTTCATCATCATCGCCATCCTCGTCATCCGCGGCCTTGTCTGCTTGCTTTTTACTGGCGGACGTTTTGCACCGCCGATGGGTGGCTTGTAGCTCATCAAAAGCCACTTGCAGATGCTCATGTTTTTCGAGCAGTGCATCGTGGGTTTCTTTGAGGTTGGTATATCTTCCCTCGGCGGAAAGGAGACGTGTTGTAAGATTGGTGACTTGAGCACGTGACTGCTGGATTTCATCGTTATTGGACTCCTCTTGGCGATGTTGTAGTTGTGTAAGTGTGTTGTTGATGGTGTCCAAGCACGTGCTCAGAACTTCTTGTTGTTGTTGGAGCTCGCGGAGAGTCTCTGGCAGAGGCTGAGTCTGCTTGGAGATCTCATCGACTCGCTTCGCCGTTACTTCTTGCTGACGCGTCGCTCTAAGGACCAGGTCTGGCAGGTTGTTGTAGTGGCTGTTGATGTGATCAACTTGCTTAGCCACCTCATCCTGTCGTTGCTGGAGGCCTTGGAGGATGGTGGGCAAGGCACGGTGTTGTTCATCGATCGTGGTCACCTATCGTGATAAACCCTGCACACAAGAAAGAATAGAATTTAATATGTTAGAAGGATCGGTGAGGAGGTTTCAGACAGCGTCAAATTGACGGCCGAATTCCTCACCGATATTAACAAAAGGGACTCCAGGAACGGAAGGGTGATATGGTTGGGGTCTGCGTGGAATGGTGTTAGTGTCTTGCGGAAGAGACACTGATGATGCCCAAGCTGCACAGTGACTGTGGATGTAGTCACCAGCGGTGTCGGGGTGGTGGTGGATGTGAAAAGTGGTGGGATTTGAGGTGCAATCGGTGGTAGTGATAGTGATGGGGTGGAAACTGCGGAGGTGAAAGGGAAAGTGGTGAAGTCGGGCATGGGGATGGAGAAGGGAAAGCCCGAGGTAAATAGGGGTGATGAAGTGGATGTGAATGGTTGTGTGGATGTGATGGGGAAGAAGGGAGTGGTAGATGTTGGAATGGTGGAAGGTGGAGTGCTGGTAGTGGTTAGCTACTCATGTAGACTCTGAATGAAAGAGTCGATTGAAGAGGAGGTTAAGATTTCTTCATGGAGCTTCTCGGCCTCTGGATTTGGCCTAGATGTTGGTGTCCCCGACAGCTGTTAGGCCTGCAACTGCCTTCTAGAAGGCCGTTTGACAGGTATTTTTGTAGGTCGAGCTGCCGGGGGTGCGATGCTCAGCTCCATTTGTCCCGCTGTAGCTTTCTTTTCGGTTGTTTTAACCGAAGCTAGAAGGTGTGAAAGATCCTCGTCTGAGAAGAGGAGCTGTTTGATGTCATAATTTGCTAGCTCTGGAAGCGGGATAAGTGTTCTGGAAGACTTAACCATCGGGCAGAAGACGTAATGTAATTCTCCATCATTTTCCTTGATAATGAAGGAGTTCTTCAAAGTTTGCTCATTGGTAAGGATGTCGCCCTTTAGTTGCGTGCAGTGGGATAGGGGTCTGTCCATCTTGAGGTATTTGATAATAGATGTGACATGCCCCCCATGCATATCTCTTTCCCCAGGCTGGAGATTGATAGTTTCTGGATCAGATGTCGTCCGATATTGACCGGTCTTTCGTTAAGAATAGACCAAAGAATGAAAAGATCGGAAATTATAACGTTCCCCCCTTCTGTCCTGGGGAAGAGTGCGCCAGCAAGAATTTTGTGCAGGGTGCGCACAAATCCACAATGTATATTTTTTGCTTTGCATGTCTTCGCGTCATATGTGGGGATCCCAATTAGAGATTTCCAGAATGTGTGTCTGTTGAATTCTGGATGATCGGTTCCCACTGCCATAGCCTTCCGCAGCTATTCCTGGTTGTCAATGAAGATAGTGTTCAGCAAATTTTCCGTTATGACAACCTTGCTGCCGAAGATCTGGGTGATGAGCCTTCTGTCACCCCCGTCCCGTGAGTTATCCATGATGTCGACGGGCTCTTTGGTCAGAAAAGCGAAAACTCTGTAGTGGGTTCAGAGTAGGATACTTCAGGTACTAAACACAACCTGACGAGGTTGGCTTTATCTAGCACGGTGAAGATGCGGTCGTATATCCCCATCCTGAGCAATATGCTGGAGCACACATACTTGGTGAGTTTCAGTGATTTGTCAGCGGAGAGGTTGGTTTGGATGAAGAGGTTTTCTGGTGGTGGTGTAGTGGTGGTGATGGGAATGAAAATGGGGGTGGTAACAGGGATGGTGGTGGTAGCAAGAATGGTGGTGGTAGTAGCAGGGATGGTGGTGGTAGTGGTGGTAGTAGCTGGGATGGTGGTGGTAGGTTTTGCCAAGGGTTGATCCATGGCAGAGGCAGGTCGGACTTGTTTCCTTGCCCGCTTCTTGGAGGGCTGCCCAGATGCAGTCTCCAGGACCTTGCGTTTCCCCTTGTGATCTTCGGCAGGGGATTCTTCCTCGGGATTTGGCGTGTATTCCGAGCCTTCGTCGTCGTCGGAAGAGATTTCTTCCACTTCTTCGTCAGATGCCTCTGCTAGACATTTAGTGAGGCGGACAATCTCACATAGGACATCCATCATTTTGGTCTTTGGTGGGACTTCTCTAGTCTTGTTAAAAACATCTCTGATCTTCTGGAGCCTGTCCAGCTCTTCCATCATCTGCTCCCTTGTCTAAGAAGGAGCATCTCCAGATCCGATGGTCTTGTTCGCTGGTGATGCCATATCTGAAAAACAGGAATTCATGAGTTAGAGCAAAAGATTTAGAAACAAATTAGATTTTATTTGTATTTATGTGTTTTTGTATTTTTGTGAAAATTAAATAAAAGTGGAAAACCAAACGGTTTGAAGACCGTTTGGAAAACGAAGCGTCGTACAACCACCGGTGAAGGCGAAACGGCACAGAGGCGGCGGACGTGCCGGCGACGGCGGCGATGGTGAAAACGATGGTGAAGCCGGTGATGAAAACGGCGAAAACGGTGTTGAGCACGGTGTCGGCGGATAGGGTTGTTGGTGAAAATGGCGAAGACGGTGGTGGTGCCAGCGATGAAGTACAGAGCCGATGGTGGCGCCGACGGCAAAGATGGCGGAAGAGAAGAAGGTCGCGGACAACGACAATGGTGGAAACTTGCGGACGGTCGGCCGTGCTGTCGCGGCAGATGGACTACCTTGCAGTTGGTGGTGATGTCGACGGCGAGGAAGCGAAGGTTGGTGGTGCGGAAGTGCGGTTGCTGTGCAGAAGCACGGGAACCACGTCGCCGGAAGGGAAACACACGGGAACAGAGGAGAGCAAGAGCAATAGAACAGAAACACGAGAAAGTTCGAGAGTTCGAAGAGGGAAAGACGAAGGGGTAGGGTTTATATTTATAGGGAACGGTTAGAGACTCTTTGCATTCCAAACGGTTTCAAGACCGGTTGGCTCCAAACAGTTTGAAGACCGTTTGGAGTCCAAACGGTTTCAAGACCGGTTGGCTCCAAACGGTTTGAAGACTGTTTGGAGTCCAAACGGTTTCAAGACCGTTTGGAGTCCAAACGGTTTCAAGACCGTTTGGCTCCAAATGGTTTGAAGACTGTTTGGAGTCCAAACGGTTTCAAGACCGTTTGGAGGGGCAAAGGCAGGAAAGATTTTATATTTTTATGTTGGTTTTTGATTTATATATTTTTATGTTGTTTGTTTTTGTTTATTTTTTTGATAGTTTTGGTTATGTAAATTTTTTTGTATTTTCATAAAATAAAACCAAGGAAAATAGAAGAACATGACATAAAGGAGAAAAGTTGAAATCTTGGGTTGCCTCCCAAGTAGCGCCTTGGTTTTACGTCGCTGGCTCGACGAAGCTGTAACATTGTCATGTTGTTGGCATAGTATTCGATTGTTCATGTTTGTTCTGCCCATGCTTAGGATTTGATTCAGGCTGCCCAGCAAATGTGCCTGCCGGAGGATTCAATTGTGAAGCAATTTGCGCAAGCTGGGCTTCCACTGCTTTCTGCTGAGCCTGTTGGTTAGCAAGCATAGTTTGCTGTGATTGTAACATCTGCCTTATCAGGGATATTTCATCTTCCGGTTGGGCAGGAGTACTTTTCAGAAGACTTTGTTGTTGGGTTTGTTGAGGTTGCTGAGTATGCATCTGTGGATGGAGTGGGGGATGAGTGTACTGGTAGTAGGATGATTGGTTCCTAGGGTAGTTAGCCCTAGGGAAGTTGTTCCTGGAGTTCCCTTGATTTAGGTTGAAATTGTTTGAGAACCCAGGTGGTAGCCTACTATCAGATCCCCCCTGTGTCTGATGATGTGGATTCGCAGTTCCAGAAGGGTTCCCATATTGGAATCCAGGGTGATTCCTCGGTTGATTGGGATTGTAGTAGACTTGTCCAGGAATAGTGTGGATGGAGTTGACTTGTTTCGGAATCTGATCTCCAGATTGATCAGTGATAGGTTCATATGGTTGTGGTGGTGGATGAAGATCCATCATCACATTATACAGCATACCGCAGGACAGAGTTGGATGGTCAGAAGAATGACAAGCCTCACAGGATCCTGTGACGACTTTGACTTGTTGAACTAGCGGAGTTTTCTTCTTATCAATCTCTCCGAGAGAAGTCTCGAGAGCTTGCTGTTTATGAGCGATTGTTTTCAAGGCCTCAGCTATTGCCTTCATTTCTATGGATTCTTCAGCTTTGAAAACCTTGAGAACACCTTTACCGGCTGACCGTCCCCAGTTGGATTGGTTTTCAGCTCCTAATGTAACAATCTTCCATGCGTCCTCATAGTTCTTCCTCATGAAGTTTCCTCCAGATGAGGAATCTAGAAACTGTTTAATATCATCGCTTACTCCCCGGTAGAAAGTTTCTATCAGTTGATTCTGGGAGATTCCATGATGGGGGCATTTGCGCAGAAGTTCTTTAAATATTTCCCATGCCTCAGCAAGGGTCTCCCCAGGTAGCTGAGAGAAGTGATTGATTTTCCCTCTGATTTCATAGGTCAATGAGGGTGGAAAGAACTTCTCCAAGAACTTTTCCTCTAGGGGGCCCAAGTGGTTATTATGGGCTCTCTGTCCAGTGAGTTGTACCAACTTAGGGCCCTCCTAGATAAGGTGAAATGGAACAGATGGAGCATTATCACATCAAAAGCGACACCAGCTTGCGGGACTAGACGACGTAACGCCTTAAACCTTTTCAAATGGTCCATGCAATCATCTCCTGAACCTCTGGAGAAGGAGATGCCTTGCATAATCTGGATCCACTGGGTCCGAATCTCAAAGTTTGGGATATTGATAATCAGAGGTCGGACCGGGTGGTTATCCTCATAGTTCTTTGGGACAACGTAGTCCCTCAGTTGTTTGTTCCTTAACTCCAGCTGAGCAGCTTGGGTTGCTGCCTTAGTCTCAGCTCTTATGCGGGCTTGCTCTTCTGCACGTATCTCCGCTTGGATTTGGGCACGGGTTTCTGCGATAAGTTGTGCCCATTGTGCAGCGATGGCAACATTTACCCTCTCCATCACCAAAGTAGCCTGGTGCTGTTCGTCAGCCATTTGTCTGGCTCATTGGCGATTGAGACGGATTTAGCAGTGGAAACTTCTCTCTACCTCGGAGTCAAACTCCGGATCAGGGGAGAATCCACGATTATGCGATGGTTGCATGCACGTGTTCTACCTGAGTAGAGAAAAGAGAACACCTTTAGATAATAGTGGAAGTTTCAAGAAGATATAGAGTTATGATTAAAAAGAAAGTGTAAAATCCTAACCAACTAGAAACGTACTAAGTGAAATTACAGCGTTCCGTGTCCCCGACAACGGCGCCATTTTTTGATGGAGCTAAGACTTACACCAAAAGATTACTCTTCCAATGGGAGTCCCAAATATGCACCAAAAACCCTAGAGAGTTTATGTCTTCCCTAGGTTTACCTAGAACTGGTGCTTAGATAAATGCTCCAACCCCATAAGAGTATGGAAGCCTTATCGTAGTACATATTTAGGATCGAACCCAAAAGACAACGGTCTTATTGCAAGCAACAAGATAGAAAACATATGGAATTTCACTTAGTTACTTACTAGCAGGCACTTATATCGAAAGTTGGATTTTGATGGTTTTAAACTAAGAACATAAAAAGTAAAGAAAGCAAGTAAAGCTAATGAATTAAACTATGATAAAAGATCACTAGGGTGTGATCGGTTTTTCACCACCGCTACACATCGATCAACACATGCAAAGCAAAACTTAACCTGCAAAAAGAGTCCGGTCAGTTAGTATCCTTGTAGACTTAGCCTCTTTTCGGAGAATCTAACTATGAGAAGTGCGGGAATGTTGCAACGCCAGCCATTCCCAATCAAATGGTCACATTACTTTACATCATTCCCCTCGCAAAGTGTGTTCCTCGACTTACCAAGGTTGCACTTCCATACGTCAACTGATTCCATTTAATAGTATGAAAGTGCAACGGATGATAGTGAGTTTACTCCACTTCTTGAGATACACTTCTAGATACCGAAACAGATGCATGGTGGATACATGCACCAAGAACCAACATACAAACAAGTTTCGAATCTAATAGTACAAACGTAGACAATTCATACTAAAAGATAAAAGATAACACAAGTTGGAGATCAAGAAACATGCATTCATTAATCGTTTGATGTCAAACTGACAAAGATAAGAACTCTATATTACAACCTAAGGATTACATTTAGATGATATGAAAGCATGGGTAGCGGGGCTACTCCCCGCACCCTAGTGAAGAAGACTACTCCCTCATAACTAGGACAAAGAAGGAGGCGAGAAGAGAGAGAGAGAGCATCATCCCCACAAAGGAGGGAGGAAAGTCAACCCCTTGGAGAGAGAGAGAGCAACGATCCACCAGTCTTCATAGGTTGCACGATGAGGAGGTCTCCCCTTCCCACCTTCTTTGGCGAAGAAGGAGAAAACAACTTCAGAATGGAGTATGGGTCTCAGACCGGCAGCCCCAGGGCGGAGGATGGAAATACCAAGAGCTCTGGAACGATTGAGGCAGCCTTTGGACGTCTGAAACTTCATATCTGATGGAGGACCCTTGGGGTCTTATTTATAGGCCTTGAGTGAAGTCCAAACGTTTTGGAGACCGTTTGGGGCCTCAAGACCGTTTGGACCTTGAGACCGTTTGGCTTCATGCGGTCTTGAGACCGTTTGAACTCCATGCGGTCTCGAGACCGGTTGGCTTCATGCGGTTTTGGGACCGTTTGACTCCATGCGGTCTCGGGACCGGTTGGCTTCATGCGGTCTTGGGACCATTTGAACTCCATGCGGTCTCAGGACCGATTGGCTTCATGCGGTCTTGGGACCATTTGACTCCATGCGGTCTTGAGACCGATTGGCTTCATGTGGTCTTGGGACCGTTTGACTCCATGATCGAGGTCTCGAGACCGGTTGGCTTCATGCAGTCTCGCGACCGTTTGACTCCATGCGGTCTCGGGACCGGTTGGCTTCATGCGGTCTTGGGACCGTTTGACTCCATGCCGTCTCGAGACCGATTGGCTTCATGCGGTCTTGGGACCGTTTGAATCCATGCAGTCTTGAGGTTGAGTTATTCTTTTATGATTTTTTTGTGCTTTTTCTGCATATATAGAAAGGAAAGTTAGTCTGATGGTATATTTACAAAAAAAGGGTAAAATTAGGATTATGTATAGTTTAAACTTAGAAAGAGTATGGAAAACTAAAGAAAATGACTAAGATAATCGACTAAAATAGGAGGATATCATCTATGTATCTCTGGTTAGTGAAAAATCAGTCTAGGATATCTTGTATTTATGGATTGCCTTGTTTCTTGTCCACTCGCATGAACAACCTGCCTCCCATGTTGATCTCCATAACTCTAGCATTCATGGTTCAACTGTAGAACCCCCTTGCCATTGTCACATTTGGTGGATTTACCCACTTTCTTGAATACTCAACGCACTAAGTTAAGGTCTCTTCTAATGAACTAGTAGTCGGGGCTCTAGATGATCAAACAATCCAGGAGGTTGGACCACATGATTTTCCTCTCAGCTATCTTGCAATTTACATAGATGCTTGTGAAGCCAAACCTAAACCTATTGGACATCATACACATGTGTGATAGAATCTAGATCTTGGCATCATCCTCACCGTTGGTGTTAGACCAGTCCTATCCCAACTATTATCATAGTTGTAGACACTTTTTGTTGGGGATGAGGGATTCTAAAGTATCCAGAACATGTGGTTTTTGAATCCAACATAGGGCCTTTAAATGACCAAGACTATCATTTCTCACAACGCCCCTGATATTCTTTATAGGGACCTTTAACATAAGAAGGTTGAGAACTCCATAGTAAACCTCCCCACTTAACGTCTTCCACCACCCTCAACATCTAAAAGCTAGTTGAGGATGCTTGCCCTCCTTATTTAGAAGTCAAAGCTACTCTATCCACATTATGAGTTGAGGGAGATGCAATCTTGGGTGTCATCAACACTAAAACTCACCCCTTTTCCTAATGTAGGTCATGGACATGTGTTCTTCCACCCAGTACTGAGTCAAAGATGTCTCCTAACATTGAGTTAGAGAGTCAAATTCTTTGACCCTTAGAATTGAGGATTGGGCATGAGCCTCCCTACTACATCCTACCTCATGCTTCTCTCATAGTCGATTCCTCACTCAGATTGATTCAGGAAGAGAAAATGGAGAGGTCATAGAGTAAATGTTCCCCTCACCTCTCTAGATGGTTGTCATGTTCCTATTAGTCCCCTCCTTTGTGTATGTTGTTGCTTAAGTTTGAATTTGAATCGGGGTTCAAATTCATTTTAACCGCCAATTGAGCCCACTAAGCACCATACTATTAGTTTGCTCCATCCAAGATGAGACCCTCTCCTCTAACCACTCCTTTTTTGTGACACCCCATAGGTTGCATCAAAGTTTCATCAGACTTTTATTGTTTTGTGACCAACACCACATGAGATAGATGCTATCAGAGTGATGGGTATTTCACAATATTCCTCCTTGATAAATAGAGAAACAATTCTAAGGATATTTGGTCTCTTCACTTTAAGAAAAAGAACTTGAGAAGAATCACACTTTGTTGGTCATGGTTTCTAGAAACCCATAAAATTGTCAAAGGATTTAGAGATGTGGTTCATGGTCTGTGACAATGTAGTATGAAAAGGGATATTCCTAGCATGTAACCACCACCATTATAGTATTCATTCTTTGGTATCCTTTCACCACTATTTATTTGAGATGAACATGTCTTTAGCTGAAATACTACCTTTACTGAGGAGAGAGTCCACCTTCACTAGGTCAAGGATCCACAAGAGTGCATCTTTGTCTGGGATGTGAAGAATATGGGATGCATCTAGCATGGACTGTGGGCTCCAATCTCCAAACCACGATATAAACTTAGCGGAAATATTCGATTAATAGCGGAAGACAAAAATCACGGGAAATTAAAACTTTTTGAGATAAGAGCTTGAAACTATAAAACTTTTTCCATAGAAAAGGAAATAAACTGTTTTACATCTCTGACAATTACTTCTTGAGTAATTATACACATTATGATACAAAATCTCAACAGTCAAGACCAAAATCTCAGACCAAAAACTCCTAGGACTTGAGAGTACAGAGACGGCATAGGACTATCTAATTACTACTCAGCAGTCAGTATCTCCACCTAAGATTCACTGCTGCTCCTGATGTTGTTGTTGCTGGGATTGGTCACCTGTAGGCTGGTGCCTCCGTCTTCGACGACCACCTAAAAAGTTGAAGTCTACGGGGTGAGAAAATTTTAAATAATTGTCCCAGCGAGAGTTATAACTCTCCACTAGAAGCTTTATATAACAAATCAAAGAACAACAGGCAATAAAGCTTTTAAAGTAATCAACAGCAGAAAGGTACTAAGTATAATATCAACATATAGATAATATGAAGAACATATCTACTATGCAGTGTAACACCATTCAAGTATCTCATAGTTTAAAGTAAGCAATTATACTACGCGGCTGATTATGTTTTACAAACATATTTATGCCCTGTGGAGATGAGGTATACCGCTCATACTCCAACCGATCACTATTAAGTCGCATCAGTATCATACCTAGGTCATCAAAAGAGCCGGATTCTTATGACCTCAACTTCCTCAGTCAGAGTGAGGATAACTTGCAGGACATCCTGTGTCTCTGCTACTATAGCTCACCAGGGTAATCTGGATAGCTCACCAGGGTAATCTGGTACTTCGCTATTTTAGAGTCACAGTGGCATTCTGCACTCTCTTCGTCATCGAGAGATTTCATGTTTAGCTCTGATCGATGCGGTATAAGGATTTACTTAAGATTACAACATAAACATATAGTGAAGGGTTGATGGATTAAGATACATCTACATCAATACCTACACTAGGATGTAAGGATATACACATCCATATTCCCCCACATACTCAAGAGAATGTGATCCAGGAGTTCCCTTAGGAAAACCTGTTTCACCATCATATTGCTTCTGACAATGATGGATCTATGATCAGGGCTCTACATGGTATGATTATACTTGATTAGTTAGGTACATTTCAGTATTCTTTTAACATCATACATGTTCTCAAACATTAATCATTAGCATAGCAACTATGAAATTAGAATACTAAATGTAACAAGTCTAACTCACATAAATTATCATTTTTCAATCATTTCATCACAAGTCATCTGTTAAGCATGACCTTGATGATACTCATGGCTCTCACAGCCTATCAATCTCATAAGATGCCACTTAACAAGGCATCAGGATATTTCACTATTCATAAGGCTAACAACATGCTTTCAATGAATATAGTATCATAATCCATACCTGGATATGATCATCCTCTCATAGGAACCTGCATGGTTAATTCAACTGATAACAGTAAACAATTCATATCAGAAGTAGTACTTTTAAACTCTTTGAAGAGTCATTTCCCCTAATTTTTCATCAATTAGGGTTTTACTATTCATATACATGTCATCACCCTAGAATTAGGGTTTACTATTCACCTCATGGTGAATTGAACTCATAACATCATCATTTATGATAAACATCATCATTAAAGCCCTCAAATAAGATTAAGATTCATCAATTATCATAATTAGGGTTTCCATGATCTCACATAGGTGGATCATACCCTAATCATGCATATTTATGTGTATTGAAGGTACTTTACTTGAGTTTCCACCATAAAAGGTACTTTCTCTCTCCTCTCACTAGTAGATGGTGACTACACCACTCTAGATTAGGTTGGGTCAAGTCCTCATTGACTATCCTAAGTCAAATCATCACTATCATGTGATTAGGGTTTGATTACAACAAGGTTTTACTCAATTGAACCCCTCAAGGGTATTTTGGTAAATTACACCATTGAACACCATCATGGGTCAATTCATTAGTCACTTAGTCCCTTAATGTCCTAAGTTACCATTAGGGTTTAGATTAGATCACCATTGAACCATTTACAACCTTCAAAGTACTAATCGATTATAACCCTAAAGTCTCCAATCGGTTGCACCCATTCAACCTCCAAACGGTTAGAAACCATTTGGATGTGTTGACCGTTTGCTATGTTTGACTCCAAGACCACATGACCTCAAGGTCATTTTCCCTCAAACGGTCTAAGACCGTTTGGGTGCATTGATCGTTTGGGAAGGTTGACTTCCAAACCGTTTGGGCTTATGCGGTTTGAAACGGTTTGATCAAAATGACTTGAGATCGATTGGTCCAAACGACCTTGAGATCGTTTGAGCCCAAACGGTCTTGAGACCATTTCGTCCCAAACGGTCTTGAGACCGTTTGGTCCAAATGGGCTCAAACCGTTTGGACCTCCAAAGTGGTTCAAAAGTTCCAATCGATAATGGTTATCTCTGTTGAAGCCTTCAATTGACCAAATCTATGTTAACCACTTACAAATTGAGTTAATTAGGATGAGCCTTAATCAATTGGACACCAAATTTACCCTCAATTGAAGACCAATTAGGGTCAAGTCCATCTTAATTGGGGTTTCAATCGGATAATCATCAATGTTCAACAATGTGAATCAAATCAAGGTTGAACCTATCAATTGACCTCCAATTGGGCCCAAACTTGGCCAAAACGGTCTTGAGATCATTTGGATGACCTCCAAATGGTCTTGAGACCGTTTTCCCAAAGTTTGACCAAAAACTAAGTCGGTTGGATAAGGGTTGAACCCTAATTATGTCTAAAATCAGCAATTTTATCAATTCATCAACTTATTGTAATTGGACCTTCAATCCATTAAATTAGCTCAACCCTAGACCTCCAAACGGTCTTGGGTTGTCACCAAACGGTCTTGAGACCGTTTTGTTGAATCCCCAAATGATCTTGAGACCGTTTGGGTCCTTCAACCCAAAACTCAACAAGATCTATACATGAAAACAACAATTTCAACCCGATTAGGGTTCGGATGTTGAAGTGCCTTCAACTCTCAATTGGTTAATAATTAGATTATGATTCTTTGTAGGAATGAAATTCAATATATTATCAACAGTCCCTCAAACGGTCATCCCTTGGTCAACCCTATCAAATGGTCTTGAGACCGTTTCAATCCAAATGGTTTTGCAAGATCGTTTGAGATCAAACGGTTTGAGACCGTTTGACCTCAAACGGTTTGAGACCGTTTGACCTCAAACGGTTTGCAACCGTTTGGACCAAAAAGGGTCCAAGGTCGGTTGATAAAGTTTCCTAGGAATTCACGCCCATCATCTTCAACCTCTGTTCAGGTCGGTTACTCCACCGTTTTACTTGCAAAAGTGCAAGGAAGAAGGGAGGTAGAAGAAGAACTAAGTACAAAAAGCAAGAACAAAGATATGCATATAAAGCAAAGAGTTTAGAGATATCAAAACCCGCCTTAGAATGTTGTTCCTAGAGCTCCAAGATTCCAAGCTTCAAGCCTCTAATGGTGTCTTGAGCTCCACAACTCGGCCAGAGGTGATTCTCCAAGGAAAAGATGGGGATGGTCGGCTAGAACAAAGACTCTAAGTGAGTTAACCACAGAACCAACCTTTTAAGAAGAATTCCTCCATGAATTCGAGCTTGAAGATGGTTCCTACTCACCTTAGCACTAGTTGGTCATTCTCCTGAGCTCCAGAGCTTTGCTTAGCCATTTTGAGAAAGATGAGGAATGAAGAAAACAAGTGATACGTTCACTTGGTTTGCAAGGGTTCTAGCTTATATACTTTAGGCTATTTTACATCATAAGGACCTCTAGAACATAGAATTCTCATTTAGGTCCCTCCTTGTTTCTAAGGCACGCCCAAGCTATCAAAACTTATGTAAAGTCCATCAAAACTCAAGATCTAAGGGTAAAGAAAACCAACTTTCAACTAGGGTACATACATGAAAGGTCTCCTTACTCATACTAGGTGATTTTTACCACAAAGATCATTTTTCTTATCTGATTATTTCATTGATGTGTCCCTTTCATCATTTCTACTCTAAATGATGTCAAGAGTCATAAAAGATGTTCTAGATGGTATATTTTATAAATTGCATCCCTCAATTTGGGTAAATTGCACTTTACTCCTAATTAGGGGTTTTAAGCACAAGGATCATTCCACAAGCTGCATCTTGATGCCCAAGCTTGGAAAATCCATCATCCCTCATCATATTCACTCATATGATGTCTCATCACCAAAAGAACATCTTAACCTATGAAATTTGCAAGTTAAACCCCTTAACTGGGTAATTTGCACATAGGTCCCTGCATTACAAAATAATGCTACAACTTTATTTATAAAGGAGCAAAACTGAAAGTATATGTTCCTGAGGAACTTAATTACATGCCAGGGAGTATTCACAAGTATATAGTTACATGTTTAGGAAAAACTTCTAGGGTTAGGTTATAACCCAGGTCAGGGATGTTACAAATCATCCACCCCTTACAAGGATTTCGTCCCCGAAATCGATAAACATATTAGGAGAAAAGAGCAGGGTATCTCCTTCTCATCTCATCCTCTAGTTCGCAAGTTGCTTCTTCAACACTACGGTGATTCCAGAGGACTTTTACAAGGATTATATCTTTCTTCTTTAGCTTTTTAATTCTGTTATCAAGGATTGACACTGGTCCTTCCTCATAAGTTATATCTTCATTCAATTCTACTTCCATAGGTTGAAGAACTGACTCAGTGTCTGGGTGACATTTCCTCAGCATAGAAATGTGAAACAGAGGGTGCAACTTCTGCAACTCTGAAGGTAACTCTAGTCTATAGGCTACCTTTCCAACCCGTTCAGTGATTGGATAAGGTCCCAAAAATCTAGGAGCTAACTTCCCTTTCCTTCCAAAACGAAGGACTCATTTCCAAGGTGAGACCTTGAGGTACACTCTGTCTCCAACCTGGAACTCTAAGGGTCTACGACGTATGTCGGCATAAGACTTCTGCCTATCTTGTGCAGTCTTAAGCTGTTGTTGTATAACTTTGATCTTCTCTGTAGTTTGCTGTACAAGATCAGGACCTAACAACTGATGTTCACCAGTCTCATACCAACACAAGGGTGATCTACAACGTCTACCATACAGGGCTTCATATGGTGCCATATCAATACTATGTTGATAGCTATTGTTATAGGCAAACTCTATCAAGCTCAGGTGTAGATCCCAACTTCCTGTAAACTGGAGAACACATGCTCTCAACAGGTCTTCCAAGGTCTGTATAGTCCTTTCCGACTGTCCATCAGTCTGTGGATGAAAGGCTGTACTAAACCTTAACTTGGTGCCTAAAGATCTGTGCAACTGCTCCCAAAAATGACTTGTAAACTGGGGACCTCTGTCCGAAACTATAGTGACAGGAACTCCGTGCAAACACACTATCTCTTGAACATACAACTGTGATAACCTTTTAGCAGAATAGGTTGTTTTGACAGGTAAGAAATGCACTGTATTTGTCAACCTATCAACAATTACCCAAATGGAATCATGTCCTTTGTTTGTCCTGGGTAGGCAAACAACAAGGTCCATGGTTACATGGTCCCACTTCCACAGTGGTATGGGTAAAGGTTGCATTGTTCCTGCAGGTTTCTGGTGTTCAGCCTTAACCTGCTGACACACAGGACACCTCAGAACAAACTCAGCTACATCCTTCTTCATCCCTGGCCACCAATACATATATTTTAAGTTTCGATACATCTTGGTGCTCCCTGGATGCATACCATACATCAAAGAATGAGCTTCCTCCAGGACTAACTTCCTCAGGTTATCCACATCAAGTACTATCATCCTACCATGATAACATGCCACTTGATCATATGAATCATGAAAAGCTTCACGCTTCGCATCACCATACTCAGATCTAATCTGCTGAACTGTAGCATCAACTTGCTGTGCCTCCTTTATCTACTCTCTTAGAGTAGGTTTAATATGCATTTCAGCTAACAAACCAGATAACAATGACACTCTCAACTGCACATTGTCTTGCCTTAAAGAGATAAGCATATCTCTCCTAGAACACACTAAGGAACTTAGTTGTGCTTTATCCATGGTTGATGTTGCTGACTTCCTACTCAAGGCATCTGCAACCACATTGGCCTTCCCTGGATGGTAATCAATTGTACAATCGTAGTCCTTGATTAACTCCATCCAGCGATGTTGCCTCATGTTAAGTTCATGCTGAGAGAAGATATACTTAAGGTTCTTGTGGTCTGTGAAAATCTGGAAAGTTTCTCCGTAGAGATAATGTCTCCAGATTTTCAAGGCATGAACCACAGTGGCCAACTCCAAATCGTGTGTCAGATAATTCTCCTCGCGTTTCTTAAGCTGTCGGGAAGCGAAAGAAATCACTTGCTTATCCTGCATTAACACACATCCGAGTCCATTCTTGGAGGCATCACAGTAAACCACATATCCTTTTCCTTGCTCGGGTAGCACAAGCACAGATGCACTTGTCAACCTCTCCTTTAACAGCTGAAAAGACTGTTGACACTTATCACTCCAGGCAAAAGGAACATCTTTCCGGGTTAACTTGGTTAAGGGTAAGACTATAGAACTGAAATTCTTAATAAACCTTCGATAGTAACCAGCTAATCCCAAGAAACTTCGAATCTCCGTCGGTGTTTTCGGTTGTTCCCACTGTAGAACAGATAATACCTTTTTAGGGTCAACACGAATACTCAAGGCAGATACCACATGACCAAGAAAAGATACTTCTGGTAACCAGAACTCACACTTGCTAAACTTAGCGTATAGCTTATGTTCTCTTAGCACGGTTAAAGCTTGGCGAAGATGCTGTTCATGCTGCTGAGCATCCTTACTATAGATCAGAATGTCATCTATGAAGACGACAACACACTGATCAAGGAAAGGTTGAAAGACTCTATTCATGAGTTCCATGAATGCAGCTGGTGCAAACGACATAACTGTGAACTCATAGTGACCATATCTCATTCTAAAAGCAGACTTGGATATGTCACTATCCTTAATGAGGAGCTGATGATATCCATACCTCAAGTCTATCTTTGAAAAGACTGTTGCGCCACGCAACTGGTCAAAAAGATCATCAATCCTCGGTAGAGGGTACTTGTTCTTTATAGTTACTTTATTGAGTTGTCTGTAGTCAATGCACAACCGCATTGACCCATCTTTCTTTTTAACAGACAAAACCGGAGCACCCCAAGGTGAAGTGCTCGGTCAGATGAAACCTTTCTCAAGTAACTCTTGAAGCTGTTTCTTGAGTTCGGCCATCTCGGCAGGTGCCATCCTATACGGAGTCTGGGCTATAGGTTTTGTATCTGGGACTAAATTGATTTAAAAATCAATTTCCCGCGGCGGTGGTATACCAGGAAGTTCTACAGGAAACACATCTTCGAATTCCCTGACTACAGGAACTTCAGCGGGGTTGGGGCTCTCCTTGGTAACATCTACCACATGGGCCAAGAATGCATAACATCCTTGCCTCATCAACTTATCAACAACCATAGATGATACAAGATAGGTGAGCAGAATCTTTCTTTCTCCTTGAAAGATCCATGTGTTGCTTTCATCAGCAAACACAACCAACTTGGACTCACAATCCAAGACAACTCGATACCTTTCTAAGGTATCCATACCTAGGATTATATCAAATTCTTTCATATCAAGTGGTATAAGATCCACATGAATGCAATGGTCAGAAAAGAAGAGGATGCAGGGAGAGCATACCCCTGCAAAACAGCAGACCCGCTCAACGGAGTCTCTAAAAACAAGCTATCTGCCCTATGACTAACTGTCATATTGCAGTTGCGAATCACCCTTCGAGTGATGAAAGAGTGTGTAGCACCCGGATCAATCAGAACAGATACTACACAGGATTTAGACATATCAGAATATAAAAGTTCCATCTGACATGCCACTACCCGTAGATCGACTACTGCTTCTGGTGGGTTCATATCATAGAACCTCGCTGTCGCCTGCAGTTGAGTTGGTGCTGATGAGCCAGCTTGAGACGCTTGCCCACGTCCTCGAGCTGCTCCTTGAGATTGCCTTCTCTGTGATCCCTGTTGACCTTGTCTCGGAGGCTGTGTCACACTGACAGGCTTAGATCGGCAGTCCTTCATCAAATGTCCCACTTTACCACAGTTGTAGCAGCTTCTCTCCAGTTGTTGTGGTCTTGGTGGTCCAGTAACTGACATTGATGCAGAACTCTGAATCTCTTGAGGCGGTTGACCTCGTCCTCTACCTCTACTAGGAGACCACTGAGTCTGAGAACTAGATCTAGGTGGTGGAGGGTTAGGTGCAGAGGATCTAGTCTTCTTAAAGTCCCTAGATGAAGAACCCTGGAACTGTGGATACCTTTTCTGTGTTTGCCTCTTCTCAACCACAGATCAACATCTGCGGGATCGGCTGTCCCAAAGTACTCGGTAGCTCTGACACGACGAAGTTGCTCAAACGTCTTCCCAATACCTTGACCTCCAAGCTGGACAGGTGCCCTCGGTGCAGGCATAGGCATCCTGTCGGTAATGTGCGTCATGGAAGTCATAAACTGCCCGAACATCATTTGCACAGCTGGGTTACCCATGTCGGCTGGGTCGAACTGAGGTGGCTCCCTGGGTTGCTCAGGTACAGGTTGTTCTGGTATGGGTTGCTCTATCTCTGGAACCCTTGCACCGCCTTGTGGTGCAGCTGCGCTACTTTCCGCCACATACTCCTCATGTGGCTCAAACATCCTTATATATCTTCTTCTCCTGAGGAGCAGAAGATTCTATTAGATAAGGAAGGAACACTAAGGATAGACTCGACATCCTAAGTCCTATGTCTCTGTAGACTCGGCGAACCTAGAGCTCTGATACCACTTTAACTGTGGGCTCCGATCTCCAAACCACGATATAAACTTAGCGGAAACATTCGATTAACAGCGGAAGACAAAAATCACGAGAAATTAAAACTTTTTGAGATAAGAGCTTGAAACTATAAAACTTTTTCCATAGAAAAGGAAATAAACTGTTTACATCTCTGACAATTACTTCTTGAGTAATTATACACATTATGATACAAAATCTCAATAGTCAAGACCAAAATCTCAGACCAAAAACTCCTAGGACTTGAGAGTACAGAGACGGCATAGGAATATCTAATTACTACTCAGCAGTCAGTATCTCCACCTGAGATTCACTGCTGCTCCTGATGTTGCTGTTGCTGGGATTGGTCACCTGTAGGCCAGTTCCTCCATCTTCGACGACCACCTAAAAAGTTGAAGTCTACGGAGTGAGACAATTTTAAATAATTGTCCCAGCGAGAGTTATAACTCTCCACTAGAAGCTTTATATAACAAATCAAAGAACAATAGGCAATAAAGCTTTTAAAGTAATCAACAGCAGAAAGGTACTAAGCAGAATATCAACATATAGATAATATGAAGAACATATCTACTATGCAGTGTAACACCATTCAAGTATCTCGTAGTTTAAAGTAAGAAATTATACTACGCGGCTGATTATGTTTTACAAACATCTTTATGCCCTGCGGAGATGAGGTATACCGCTCATACTCCAACCGATCACTATTAAGTTGCATCGGTATCATACCTAGGTCATCAAAAGATCCAGATTCTTATGACCTCAACTTCCTCAGTCAGAGTGAGGATAACTTGCAGGACATCCTGTGTCTCTGCTACTATAGCTCACCAGGGTAATCTGGTACTTCGCTATTTTAGAGTCACAGTGGCATTCTGCACTCTCTTCATCATCGAGAGATTTCTTGTTTAGCTCTGATCGATGCGGTATAAGGATTTCCTTAAGATTACATCATAAACATATATTGAAGGGTTGATGGATTAAGATACATCTACATCAATACCTACACTAGGATGTAAGGATATACACATCCATATTCCCCCACATACTCAAGAGTATGTGATCCAGGAGTTCCCTTAGGAAAACTTGTTTCACCATCATATTGCTTTTGACAATGATGGATCTATGATCAGGGCTCTACATGGTATGATTATACTTGATTAGTTAGGTACATTTCAGTATTCTTTTAACATCATACATGTTCTCAAACATTAATCATTAGCATAGCATCTATGAAAATAGAATACTAAATGTAACAAGTCTAACTCACATCAATTATCATTTATCAATCATTTCATCACAAGTCATCTGTTAAGCATGACCTTGATGATACTCATGGCTCTCACGTCCTATCAATCTCATAAGATGCCAATTAACAAGGCATCAGGATATTTCACTATTCATAAGGCTAACAACATGCTTTCAATGAATATAGTATCATAATCCATACCTGGATATGATCATCCTCTCATAGGAACCTGCATGGTTAATTCAACTGATAACAGTAAACAATTCATATCAGAAGTAGTACTTTTAAACGCTTTGAAGAGTCATTTCCCTTAATTTTTCATCAATTAGGGTTTTACTATTCATATACATGTCATCACCCTAGAATTAGGGTTTACTATTCACCTCATGGTGAATTGAACTCATAACATCATCATGTATGAGAAACATCATCATTAAAGTCCTCAAATAAGATTAAGATTCATCAATTATCATAATTAGGGTTTCCATGATCTCACATAGGTGGATCATACCCTAATCATGCATATTTATGTGTATTGAAGGTACTTTACTTGAGTTTCCACCATAAAAGGTACTTTCTCTCTCCACTCACTAGTAGATGGTGACTACACCACTCTAGATTAGGTTGGGTCAAGTCCTCATTGACTATCATAAGTCAAATCATCACTATCATGTGATTAGGGTTTGATTACAACAAGGTTTTACTCAATTGAACCCCTCAAGGGTATTTTGGTAAATTACACCATTGAGCACCATCATGGGTCAATTCATTAGTAAATTATTCCCTTAATGTCCTATGTTACCATTAGGGTTTAGATTAGATCACCATTGAACCATTTACAACCTTCAAAGTACTAATCAATTATAACCCTAAAGTCTCCAATCGGTTGCACCCATTCAACCTCCAAACGGTTTGAAACCATTTGGATGTGTTGACCGTTTGCTATGTTTCACTCCAAGACCGCATGACCTCAAGGTAGTTTGCCCTCAAACGGTCTAAGACCGTTTGGGTTCGTTGACCGTTTGGGAAGGTTGACTTCCAAACCGTTTGGGCTTATGCGGTTTGAAACCGTTTGATCAAAATGACTTGAGATCGATTGGTCCAAACGACCTTGAGATCGTTTGAGTCCAAACGGTCTTGAGACCGTTTGGTCCAAATGGGCTCAAACCGTTTGGACCTCCAAAGTGGTTCAAAAGTTCCAATCGATAATGGTTATCTCTGTTGAAGCCTTCAATTGGCCAAATCTATGTTAACCACTTACAAATTGAGTTAATTAGGATGAGCCTTAATCATTTTGACACCAAATTGACCCTCAATTGAAGACCAATTAGGGTCAAGTCCATCTTAATTAGGGTTTCAATCGGATAATCATCAATGTTCAACAATGTGAATCAAATCAAGGTTGAACCTATCAATTGACCTCCAATTGGGCCCAAACTTGGCCCAAACGGTCTTAAGATCGTTTGGATGACCTACAAACGGTCTTGAGACCGTTTGCCCAAAGTTTGACCAAAATTCAAGTCGGTTGGATAAGGGTTGAACCCTAATTATGTCTAAAATCAGCAATTTTATCAATTCATCAACTTATTGTAATTGGACCTTCAATCCATTAAATTAGCTCAACCCTAGACCTCCAAACGGTCTTGGGTTGTCACCAAACGGTCTTGAGACCATTTGGTTGAATCCACAAATGGTCTTGAGACCGTTTGGGTCCTTCAACCCAAAACTCAACAAGATCTATACATGAAAATAGCAATTTCAACCCGATTAGGGTTAGGATGTTGAAGTGCCTTCAACTCTCAATTGATTAAGAATTAGATTGTGATTCTTTGTAGGAATGAAATTCAATATATTATCAACAGTCCCTCAAACAGTCGTCCCTTGGTCAACCCTATCAAATGGTCTTGAGACCGTTTCAATCCAAACGGTCTTGCAAGATCGTTTGAGATCAAACGGTTTGAGACCGTTTGACCTCAAATAGTTTGCAACCGTTTCGACCAAAAAGGGTCCAAGGTCGGTTGATAAATTTGCCTAGGAATTCACGCCCATCATCTTCAACCTCTTTTCAGGTCGGTTACTCCACCGTTTTACTTGCAAAAGTGCAAGGAAGAAGGGAGGTAGAAGAAGAACTAAGTACAAAAAGCAAGAATAAAGATATGCATATAAAGCAAAGAGTTTAGAGATATAAAACCCGCCTTAGAACGTTGTTCCTAGAGATCCAAGCTTCCAAGATTCAAGCCTCTAATGGTGTCTTGAGCTCCATAACTCGGCCAGAGGTGATTCTCCAAGGAAAAGATGGGGATGGCCGGCTAGAACAAAGACTCTAAGTGAGTTAACCACAGAACCAACCTTTTAAGAAAAATTCCTCCATGAATTCGAGCTTGAAGATGGTTCCTACTCACCTTAGCACTAGTTGGTCGTTCTCTTGAGCTCCAGAGCTTTTCCTTAGCCGTTTTGAGAAAGATGAGGAATGAAGAAAACAAGTGATACGTTCACTTGGTTTGCAAGGGTTCTAGCTTATATACTTTAGGCTATTTTACATCATAAGGACCTCTAGAACATAGAATTCTCATCTAAGTCCCTCCTTGTTTCTAAGGCACGCCCAAGCTATCAAAACTTATGTAAAGTCCATCAAAACTCAAGATGTAAGGGTAAAGAAAACCAACTTTCAACTAGGGTACATACATGAAAGGTCTCCTTACTCATACTAGGTGATTTTTACCACAAAGATCATTTTTCTTATCTGATTATTTCATTGATGTGTCTCTTTCATCATTTCTACTCTAAATGATGTCAAGAGTCATAAAAGATGTTCTAGATGGTATATTTTATAAATTGCATCCCTCAATTTGGGTAAATTGCACTTTACTCCAAATTAGGGTTTTTAAGCACAAGGATCATTCCACAAGCTGCATCTTGATGCCCAAGCTTGGAAAATCCATCATCCCTCATCATATTCACTCATACGATGTCTCATCATCAAAAGAACATCTTAACCTGTGAAATTTGCAAGTTAAACCCCTTAACTGGGTAATTTGCACATAGGTCCCTGCATTACAAAACAATGCTACAACTTTGTTTATAAATGAGAAAAACTGAAAGTATATGTTCCCGAGGAACTTAATTACATGCCAGGGAGTATTCACAAGTATATAGTTACATGTTTAGGAAAAACTTCTAGGGTTAGGTTATAACCCAGGTCAGGGATGTTACATGGACTACTAGAGTCAGGGTTCTAGGTTCGAACATGGAGGCAACTATCCCTAAGACAGAATGATAGATTCACTGAGAGAAACTTCCACCATGCTTCTAGCATAATCCTTGTCTCTCAGTTGAAACACTATGTCTTTACCTTCCAATAGTGATCCTCTATCTCCCCAAACCATGGAGAAACTTTCACAGTTGGTCACTCAATGTTGTATAGGTGGAAAGTATGTGACTTTAAACCTATACAGTTAGATCTATCTTGCAGATGAAGCACATGATCAAGCATGGTGCCCATGCTCACCATAGAAAAGCATATCCATGGGTTGCAACAATTCGATTTCCAATTTCCTATTGTGTGACATTTATGGCATCTGAGAGAAGAACCATGACCTTGTATTTGCCTCCCATCTTCCTTTCTATCATCTGAGACAACCCTCTTCTTCATGTTCCTATACACCTTTCTCCACTCTCTGTCCTATTCAGCTTCTTGTGAGCTTAGTCTAGTAGAATCCTAGTGAGCCTATTTTGTATATTTCTTCTCATCTTCATCATAATGGAACATGGTGTGATGTCCTTGTGACGTAAAAATTTCACCTACCAATCTACCAAGATTTAAAGGGTTTATGAAGGTATGGGTAGGTTTTCCTCTTATAGAAGGGAAGCTGGGAAGCAACTCACAACATGGGAGGCCAGAAGTTTAGGAGGGTGTGGCCCCATGGCTAGGGATGTTGGGTTGGTAGACACATAGGTAGCAACCCTCATATTGAAGTGATAATGGGTTGAGTGGGTGGGAGGGGTTGAGGATACCCCATCCTCGATCACCACATCAGGGCAAACAAAGGCTCTAAAAGAGGTGCATTTCGTAGTCAGCCCAGAGAAGACTGTCTTTCCCTAGCATTGATTTCCATCACATGATGAACATGAATCTTACAACAACCACTAAATTGGATACCCAAAATAGAAAGTAGGTCTAGTGTTCTATTCTCTTCTTACTATTACCAAGTGAGTTAGACGTTGACACAATCAAACTTCATAGGCTTGGAAGCTGGATATTCATTCCTTCAACATGGACAATAATAGTAAATTCCTAACTTCTCTTCTCTACCAAATACTAAAATTACTTCCCTTCCACCATGTTCAGTAAAGATCTATGAATTTAGGAGCACCACCCTTATATCCTTATGCATGATCTATTCTTGTCATTTTCAATGATCTGATCACACTTTCCAACTTACTCTAAGAAGGGCTAGTTTGGAGTGGTGTAATTGAGGTACAAATTGTGTTTCTACTTCAGGAAAAACACATTATAAATTTGTAGTTTGTGATTTAACTACAACTAAATAAACAAGCCCTAAAGTGCAACATGTGGGACATGGGAATACTAGAAAACATGAATGATGCAATCACACTTCCTATTTTCTTCACCTCAGCTGATCGCATTCTATAATTCAAAAAGGGTTTTTAGGGAACATTGACTATGGGCTCTATGTTGGGTTTTGGGGAAGGGGTGTAGTGGAATAAAAAAATCCTTCCCTTTCTACCCAAACCATTTTTATAATATGTTTGATTGTGAACTTCAATCCCCTTATGCATCATTATGTGTGTGACCCATTAGGTTCCTAATTACATCGGTAGTGATGTTCAAAATAGCTCAACCAAATATTTGTTTCTAACCACACATCATTGCCACCCAAGTAATAGGAATGAGTTGGAGAACAACTACATCCTGTGAAGTGATCAGTATTGTCATGACTACATAATCTCTTTGTCATAGATATCTAGATTGAACTCAAGGCATGAAATATCATCTTCTTAACATTAAATCTATGTTCCTTGAACTAGAGTAGACTATTTGAGATAATGTGAGCTCAATATCATATATTGATTGTGACCATGCATTTACAATCTCTATTATCAAGTGGATGGGGATATCACTTTAAAGGAGGATAAATTCCATCTACATCGCTCATAGTATGCTCCATGTGTCATAATGTATCCAATCACCGTCTACTTGGCAACTCATATTTCAAAGCACATTGGGCTAGTACCAAAGTTGTGAGAACCCATTACACTAAATGAGATTACTCAAAACATAAAGCACAATCGCTCACTAATTATTCACATACCCAAAAATATGGATAAATTAAAACCAATTTAAATGTTAGCACCTTCTCAGAAACATTTGCATATGAGACCAACATCTTTCTTATGTCCATACTATATCAAGAATTTGATACAAATTGTTCTATCGCCTTAGCCACAACATATATACATAGGAGAAAAATATTTATATATGCCACACAACAAGCATTAACATGCTAAAAAAATTCCAATTCGTTTGAAATACCATATACAAACTTTTCCTACATGGACCCAAGGGTACATGGATGACTCTAGGACACACTAGACATCTAATGAACTCTCTCAAAGATTCATTACTATAGCTCCTCTTTACTACCACATGTTTGTTTTCATAACTTTTAGTTGCCTAAAAAGATGTTGCAAACCACAAGGGTGATACCCATGTCCCAATACGAGATCTAACCTCCACACAATACTTATTAATTACAATAGTTTAAATAGTAGATAACTGAGCAGTTGGAGTATTTAATAATCAATTTAGTAGATTGAACAATTTAAGTATGCTAAACAGATTAAGCAAATAGTCTTAGCAACAAGTATGATCATCAATGCATATATAGGTAACAAATAAATCCATTTCTCTGGATAGATATCTACTCAAATACCATCAAATTGTATCTAATAACAATCATTATCATTAATCTGACTATCACCATATTCCTTGATAACAGCACAAGCAATCTAGTAGCATAAGCATCCCTGCCATCATAAATATGTCTAGTAACAAATCATGGCTAATAATATTGGCAACTCAAATAAAGGGAACAAATCTATATCATAAGTAGAACTAATGTCATAACACAATGAACTACATAGGCATGATTAGAAGTTTAAGCTTTTCTAATTACATAGGCATGGCTAGAAATATTAAACATAGCTAGCATCATCATCTTAACCATCAATGTCAGTATATTTGACAACATAAGCATGTTTACAATTATCTCTTATTATAATATACATGATCTCAGTGAAAAGAAGGTAAACAAGGGTAATCATCCAATATGAAGGGTTGTGTATAACCCTAAACAGACATGCTAGACGACTATCTTACATCTTTTACTACGCCCTGGGAAATTTGAATCGTACCATTCAAAGTCCAACCTACCCCTGTGAAGGGTTATTTGGTTCCATACAAGATCTAGGAGTGTCGGTATCCTAAGATCTCTTCCCCTCAGTCAGTACGAGTAAAAAGGCAGTCACATATCAGTCAAAGATACCACTACAACAACATATAGTCAAGTTGCTAACCACTAGTCCGCCCTTGGTACATGTTATGACACTAGAAACTAGGGTATACAAAACCCTCTAATCCTAGGTACATCCGTAGTTGTCCTCAATCACATCAAATGTCTGAGGAATGACCATAGCCATCCTCCATAACCTACATTGTGTATGACAAGGATATATCCTCAACTTGCCACCCCCACATACTCAATAGTATGCGCTCTGAGTTCCCTTGGGAATACTCATTTCACCATCCAGCAAGTTCTGACACTGAAGATGGCTCTACAACACAGGGCACTACATGATAGAGTTGCACTTGATTAGTTATGCCAATTGGGTGAATTAAGGCTGCATCAAACAAGTGGACATACAAACCCTAATTCACTTCTAGCAAGCATATAAATATAAAAACTTCAAAAAAATTGTAAAACGTGTGAAGCATAACTTCTCATCTCATCTCATCATCACATGGTACTATTCACTTGCCATTCATGAGACTACACTGTCATCATACTATCACAAAATATAAATCATTTTCACAATATCACAGGGTATCAACCCTTATAAACACAAAAGGATTACGCCTCATTCTGGGCTCAACCATGTCCAAAGGTCATTAAGACCATCATACTATTCCATGCTAGATCATCATTATCTTTGCATGCCTTATAAAAAGGCTCAACAACATCACTTACATATAACACACCAGATCAGCATAATATTGCATTAATGAGCTAGGAGATAGTCATAAATAATCATAACAGGGTTATATTAACATTAAGAACATTCCTTTATTAGATCAAAATGCAAGGAATATAGAGAGGATTACCATCATCATATTCATAATGCACATATTTAGCATAAGAAAGTATCAACCATGTGGCTATGATAACCACCAATTAACACATTAAGGTTATGATCATATTAAGGAGATTATTCCACGATCATGCCATCATAGAAGAAGGTTAAACATGTTTACTCATATTTATCAATTTGCATTAGAGTTAGGTTCAACAAGATAAATTATATTAATGTTACTAATCAACACTCATACCCAAACCCTAACTCATGACATTCCCATTGGATCATGGATGCATAAGGTGAAGCATCACCATCCCATTCCATACTATTCTCAAGTATTAACCCACACATAAATCAAGGTGTAACCATCGGGTTATAGCATACTATCGTTTCAACAACAATAAGAGAACAATCCATGATTTTATTAGTCATTCAAGGACTATTCATACCCAATTACCATCATTTAGTTATATTAAAGCTAGGTATAACAAGCTATACCTCATTAGGGTTACCCATTAACTCATTATGGTGATTATAAATCATAATCATATGAGGACAAGGGAAAGAATATAAGTTTAACACATTGAACCATCAAACTCTCATCATTAGAATCATAACATTACACTATAGGCTTCACCCAAAACAATAGGAATATTGAGGCATCAACTTCTAACCATTAAATGTTGAAAAGGTAAAGTCATTGGTCGTTTACATAAATAAACACCTTCAATGAATCATCTATGATGTTATTGAGTTGTGATCTATAAAAGTCACCATTTAACCCTAGACATCCTTTGATTGACAACAATAAGGGTTCTGTTGAGAGTAGGGTAAAACCCACAATCAACTGTTCATTTAAAACAAGCCATCCATTGTCAACAAGCAAGCTCCTTAAGTTGATCATATAAAAGAAACCATCTTAATCACATTATTAGGACCAACATATTATGTTATCCCTAATTCCACTTTATTGGAGGAATAAACATTAGATCTTGACCATTAGGTCAACTTCATATGTTAAATCCATCAATTACAGTATAGGTTCGACCATTGCATTAAGTGACATAAGAAACCATTGATCTAAGTTTTAATTGATGCTACAACTATATGATTAACTCACCATATGTTGCGGAGACCTGATCCACCATCATTAGTGACCATTAAGTCACCATAGGTTATTAGATCAGAACTATATTCATTAATCAACTTCAAATATCAAACTAATATCACCATTGATTGATAGCATCATTAGGGTACTTACTTGTTAATCACTAGGATTCTAATTAGGCCAAAACCTGACCTAAGGGGTAAACGTTAGTTGACACCCTTGGTCACCACCATCAGTTGTCATGAAGATAACACCATCGGTTGTTGCAATGGTACCACCATTGAGCCATGTGTTTATAGAAGAAATCAACTTTAAACCCTAAAATTGACCATTGGTTGATAGGTGTTTAGCACCATCGGTCATCAAACCAACCTGATCCAAGTCATATTATACCTTAGGAATAACATACACATGATTAAAGGTTCATCTAGAACTTAAATAAGAATAGGGAACATTATAAAATCTAAATCCAAGTCAAGCATAGCTTTTTAGGGCATGGATTATCATTTAAAACAAGAACATGATCTAGCAAGCTTATGGTAAGCAATAACTGTAGAGAAAGTTATAAAACATGCCTCTAATTAGAAGATAAACTCCCAAACAGAAGAAAACATGAGAAGATAGGGTAGAAAATCCAATCCAAGCTGTGAAATCATCCATCTAGCACATTTCTACATCAAAATGTGTAAACCATAAGCATAAGGAGCTAGAAAGGTAGGGTTTTAGAGCTTTAGAGAAATTTCTACCATGGAACAGAAAGGTTTCCAACCTGTAGAAAGGTAGGAGGAAGGATAACAAAGAAATAAATGGAGTAAAGAAGGGGATTATTACTCTTTTAGGTCAAGATCACTAGAAGGAAGCTTTTTAAACCCTAAAAGGAAGTCAATTGCAATCCTAGATTCTTTTTCCAAGAAGATCCCCTCTTTCTTCTTCATTGGACAGGAAATTCGTAGTAGAAAAGAGGGAGAACGAGGTTCATAGAAGGAGGGAAGTGGTGGAGAGAAAATGGCTCATTTGGGTGCTTAGGGATAAGTATATGAAACTTTAAGATAAAGAAAAAGAAAAAGTTGAAGTTCTAGTATCTTTCCAAGTGTCCATGGCCTTAAACTATTAAGAATATACAAGAAAACACACAAGTAGCACCCCCACCATCCATATAGACCTTCTTATGTCTCCTTTTTCTAATTTCCAAGCCAATAAAATAATTCATTAGTTGATAACTACTAAAAGTAGCTCATCCATGAAGGGGTAAACCCTAAAATACCCTTGAAGAAAACACCTTCAAACGAAGGTTTAAATAGGTAACCCATGGATCAAAAAGCTAAAGAATGATTATATAATATCCAAGGAACATAATTCAAGTGATAAATTGCAAATAAAATCTCTCGATTGGGTAAAGTGTAGAAAAGTCTAAAATGTGCATAAAATTTCATAACTTGCTCAAACATTGTCCAAATTGGACCAAATTTGAAACTTAAGCTTGTATTATGATTTAAAAGCATATAAAAAAGTTATATTAGGGTTATAAGAATTCAATTATTATAATTAAGCTTGTTCAAGACTTTAAGCAAGGTTAGGGGTCTCATAAAAGTACACTGAACAACATGTACTAGTGCAGTGACTTCAGGTTTAAGGATCACAATCACCAATGTTACATTGAGATGTGACTCTAGCATGTCATTACATGACTTCCATGTGTCAATCTTTTTGTCCAGTATAACGTGTTCTCTAACAAGTATCCATGCATCTACGTCAGTACCCAATATTATGTCTAAAGACACATAGTCGTCACTCACCATACATGCCAGTCATGTATATTATTTTTGTTTTATACTATCCACAATAATAACATATTGGGTACATAACAAGAATAAGTACTCTTATTATATATATGAGCTCAAGTTTAGGCCCTTAACCTAAACCATATGTCATCGAGCTAAACATTCTTAGGACATTACTGAATATATTCATTATACTAAAACAAAAATAGTAATTGAAATTGCCTTTTATTAATAATCAAATCAAGAATATTCCTTTTACAATCATCACATCATGTTCTCAGGGAATATTATCAAAAATCTCCAACATGCATTAGAGTCAATCACCCATGAATCTCAGTCTAATAGATCTAACATTACCATTATGTTTTTGTTGTGAAAGTGCTTTAGTTAAGAGGATCAGAACCATTGCTTTCAATTGGTACTCTACAAAGCCTTATATCTCCTTGTTGTAAAATCTCACATATGAGATGGTAACTCTCGAGTATGTTCTTGGAATGCTAATGTGATATGGGTTCCTTAGCTTGTGCAATAGCTCTATTAGTGTCATAGTAAAACTCTATTGCATCATCAATGGTGGGAACCACCCCAGGTTCAATAATGAACTTCTTGATCCATATTGCTTCCTTTTCTACACTTGAGGCATCAATCTACTCAGCCTCTAATCTAGAATCAACCATTCTCTTTTGGTTGGAACTCTTATAGCTCACAACTCTGTCGTTTAGGAAAAATGTGAATCCTTATTGTGATAGGTAATCATCCTTTTTGGTTTAACAACTTGCATTAGTGTAGCCTTATACTACTAACTCTTCCTCAACACCATAAATTTGGAATTGATCCTTACCCCTTCTCAATTACTTAAGGATTCTTATCTATTATCTAGTAACCATCACCCTGATCTGACTCGTACTTTCTCGCCACGCTCAAAGCATATGACACATCTAGGTGTGTAAAAATAGTTGCATACATGATAGCTGAAGTATATGGGATATTTAACGTACTCAAATTTAGGTAATTTTGTCCTTTACCCCTTTTTGACTTATGCATAACCTCTCTTCCAAAGAATAGGGACATTGAGTTCTAGGGAGACTTTTACCATGAGACACATGTAAGTTTCTTCCCTTAGAATTTTGCATGATAAAAGATATTTAACATTTTGTTAATGGATGTACTTTGGCTTAGAACAAGAAGCCTTCTATATCTATCTCTACATATCTTAATTTCTAGAATATATGATGCTTCACCTAAGTCCTTCATGAAGAAGGTATATTCCAATCATGCATTAATCAATGGTAGATTAGGTATGTCATTTTCTATCACTAGTATGCCATCTACATATAATATGAAAAATATAATCATATTGTCACTAACCTTATTGTAAACATAGGGTTAATATTCATTTTGGAAAAAGACAAACTATTTGATTGTCTCATCAAAATGGAGATTCTAACTCTAAAATGCTTACTTCAATCCATAGACTAAACTTTGTAGCTTACAAACTTTATAGACTTCATTTGGAGCAAAAAAACATTTGGGTTGTGTAATGTACACATCTTGTTGAATACTTTCGTTTAGGAAAATAGTTTTAGTGTGCATTATGCCAAAATATCACAGTCATGATAATCTTCCATTGAAAGCAAGATCATGATGGATTTAAATAATACCTTAAACTTGTTTGAAATCTATTTCGATCATTCTACCATTGTAGATTTTTACATTACCATCCATATCGGTCTTCTTCTCTAAGACCCATTTGCACACAATGGATTTTAACCCTTCAGATGGATCCATAAAGGTACATACCTTGTTGGTACATATGAGGCCCATCTCAAATCTCATGGTCTAAAGCCCTTTCTAGGAATTTGAACCCTCAATACCTCATTATAGGTAGTTGGTTCATCATCTTCAATGACCGACACATCACATTCTTGAGTCAAATGAAATCCTATCAATCTAGCTCAAGATGTTCCCTACTAGACCTTTGAGCTTCATGTACTATAATCGGGAATTGATATTCCACAAAAATTTGTGGTTCCTCTTGTTCCATATCTTCCTACTTAGGTTCAATGTTATCTTGTTGATCTTCAACTTCTTCAAGTTTTGTTTTCATCCCATTGGTTCAATGTCTATGTCTACAAGCCCTGTCTTGCTTCTGGTGAAGGGGGACATCTGTATGCATCTTGGTATGGTAGGAAGACTCAGTCCAGAGGTCAAGAACTACATCTGAGTGAGGGAGAAGACAATACATCGAAAAGGAGAGCAACCCTCCTCGAAATAGAAAATGGCCCACATATAGCCCTTTTTTCTTCTTCCGTGGGACCCTCCAAATTAAAGGTCATTGATCCACCTTCAAAAGAAATTCCCCCCTTTGTCAGGGACTAGATAGAAATGGGGGTTGTTGTTGGGAGGTCCAATGCGTAGTTTACCTTATGTAAGCGTAAGGAGACCTAGGAACAACATTTAATAAAGATTCACACAGAGGAAGCTGTAAAATTAGAATAAAAAACTCAAATAGACTTGTGGTTTTTATACTTAATAATATGGGATCAAAGGTAGAGGTTAAGGAGTGAAGTCACTTGACCAATAAGGAGCTACAACACCTATGGGAACAAACACTTTATTGTTAGATGGAATACCGAAGTAGTAACCCTTAGTTTCCTTTGGGTATCAAATAAAGATACATCTATCCAATGTGGGTCCAATCTTTTCATAGGACTATTTCTTGACAAAAGCTTCACATTCCCAAACATACATGAAAGACATATTGGGATGTTTCCCATTCCATATCTCATATGGTGTCTTTTTAGTGGATTTGGAAGATACTCAGTTAAGTATAAACATGGTGGTTTCAAGTGCATGTCCCCAAAAGTAAAGTGAAAGATCATCTAAGCTCATCATCAATTGTACCATGTCCACAATGTTTCATTTCTTCTTTCTCACACACCATTATATTGTGGTGTTCCAGGTGGAGTCCATTGTGATACGATACCATAATCCCTTACAAGGGCCTCAAACTCTTAGCCTATGTATTCGTCACCTTGATCTAATTGAAGTGTTTTAATTTTTTTGCCCAATTGGTTTTATACTTAATTCATGAATTCCTTGAGCTTTCTAAAGGGTTTCGATTGTCTTTTATAAGATACACATATTCGAATCTACTAAAGTCATCAGTAAAAGTGATGAAGTACTTATACCCATTTCTAACACTTGAGCTAAAAGGTCCACACACATCATTATGTATGAGTCTAATAAGTCACTTTCTCTCTTATTGTTTCCACTAAAAGGTGTTTTTTCCAATATTGACCTATAAACAAGATCAACATATCTCTATTGATTCAAAATAAAAAGAGTCTAAATAATCATTTTTATGGAGTCTAGAAATGCACTTCTCATTTCTATGCCCTCGACGATAGTGCCATATATATGTTCTATTTGAGTTAGTGAGTTTATCTTCTTGGTGTTATTCTTATGTACACGTGTCTTAAGATCTAAAAATCAAGACCATAAGAGATGGGGTGCCTTAATAAAAGATCTCATATTTATAAATGGATATATGACCATCCTTTATTTGAAACTCAAGAACATTATGGTCCAAACGAGATATTTAAATAATGCTTCTATTTATGGAAGGTAATAATAATAGTTATGTAACACAAGCCCGTTGGGAAAAGATAAACATTAGGTGTCTACTATAGTGGTAGAAACTCTTGCTCCATTTGCAACACATAGTTCCACCTCCCCTTTGTCTAAAGTGCTACTTTTTTGAACTTGCATATTTGAGCATATGTGAGATCCACACCCCGTATCTAATGCCCATGATGAAGAAGTAGAAAAGTTATCTCAATAACTTATATATATGATGTGGAGATCTCCCATGCTTCTTGTTCTTTCGTTCATCAATGTAGAAAGGAAAATTTCTCTTTCAACATCCAACCTAGTGACAATGATGATATGTACCTCTCTATCTTTAGTGTTGAATACTTTTGGATAGCTTTAGAAACTTTCGTATCTTTTCCTTTTCCCTTGTATTTTTCTCTTTTTTTTAACCATCAACATGAAATTGGTCTTGTCTTTCATTTTCCTCTCAGTAGTTCTCAACGTACCAAGTAGCTTAGTCAGATGTTTATCAAAATTGTTCATAATGAAGTTCATGAGAAATTTCTTGTATGGATCCGATACCAATTGTAGGATTACATCTATCCTAGTAATGCAAGACTTTCCATGTACTGAATTAAATTTAGTACATGGGGTTTAACTCGATCGCCTTTTTCTATTTTTCACTTAAACAAGGCCTTGGAGACATCATACCTTTCTTTCCTTGATTTTTCTTGATGTGTGTCCCTAAAATTGTTATAAGCTCAATATAAGATCCATGTTATCATGTTTCTTCCAAATCTCATAACTCATGTAACAAGGCATTAGGAATTTGATGTCCATAGTGTTATCATAATTCTTCTTGTAAACATCCCTTTGAACCCGAGGGGCATTGCAAGTTGGTTCATTAGGTAATTGTTTGTCTAACATATAGAGATTATGCTCATGTGTTATAATAATTCTCAATGTCCCAAACTATTCAATTAAGTTATTCCCATTAATTTTCTCTTTTTTGAGGACTGATGATAGTGAAAATGGATTGTTTCTATTGTTTTCCATTGATCTACATAAAAGATATTTTGTACAAGACAATTGATTTGAAATTTGATTTACATAAATAATTAGGACTTTAATTTATTTCACTCCCACTATTTTATTCAAATTAATAGACCTCACTATTAATTAGGAACATTACAATGATCAATATTCTAGTGAGTCAAGATTCAAAATAATCATGTCATTGCTCAGCCATCGTCAATACCCGTAACTTAATTATTAGATAGGTAACAATTTCCATCATATGCAATTCCTGGATAGATAGTTGCAAAACTTCATGCCAATAATTTATCATATGATAACATGTCATCTTTATGCATCTGAGTGCTTAATCCCATCAAGGTCACCTAGTCAAGTCCAACCCAAGGCCAATACACTAAGTATGCACCCCACTTGGCAGTCCTACATCGTTATTATAACACTTCCCCAATGTAAATGATGCACCATGCTTGGCGTGCCCACACTTAGTCGAATAAGGTTATCATTTTTATCACACTTGGAAGGAATATTTAACATTGATATTATATTTATGGATTTATACATATATATTCATAGCTATTCAATCAACATCATATATACATATTATTATGCATATCATATACTATAACAATAACCACAAGAGATAAAATGTGATATGGAAACTAGTACAACAACTTGAGCTAACAAGTGTTGTAGAAAAGTAAACTAAGATTCACAACTAAATATAATCCTAATGTTTCCTTTTTCAGGGTTTCAATTGCCCAATCAGATAAGATGATTGCCTGATCATAAGTTCCTGATTTGCAAAATCTTGTGTTCTTACAGATCCATCACCTAATCTTGATCAGGAATCCTCCAAGGACCGTCCTCTTTGGTGTGGGATTTTTTCTCCTCCTTTTCTTCACCATTTTCCACTGGTGATGTTTTCACATCATACTATTCAAATTGTATAATTAAAATTTACATAGAAAATGAATAGAGAGAGGCATGGCACGCAATACATATACATGTTACAAAGATTTTGATTTAAATAAAAAAGGAAATATACATTTTTCAAATCACCACAAAGATCTAGTTTCCATATCTATATCCACCAACAAAAACCAATTTTCAAGGCATTGAATTCGTTTATATATACACATCACATCATATATGATATCAGGTGATTATGGATACAAGATTGTATATTTATTGGTCCAACTAATTGTCTATGGTTCAAAACACAAACCGGATTTAGAGGCATGCTATGTTGGCTCTGATACCACTATTGGGTTTTAGGAAAGGGAGTGCAATGAACTAACAAAAATTTCTTAAGTTTCTATCCAAACTATTGGATTCGTTGTACCTATAAAATATTGATGAATGAAAGATATAAGAGGGGATAAAGGTGATACCTTTGTGCAAACTACTTGTCTAACAAGTAGACATGTATTGTGTTGATAAATAACTTGATCCCTAAGATTTATATTTGGAATGCCCACCAATAAATTCAGACAGAAAACCAGTAGATCTAGATTGTCCACCAAGCAAGAACTTGTTGTCAATTTCTATAGCGTGTTCACCAAGCCATTACAAGTATGTCTTGGCCTGTAGTTTGTCTGCGTGGATGAAGGAGAACATGATACACCACTATGATCACCAAGTGATGAAGAACATGAGTTGCCGATTTAATAGGCATCTTAGAACTCCCTTTCTTCTCCTGTCATGGAAAGCAATCCTTTGGGTTTATTTCTCTATCTCCAAAGATAAATCTGATGACCAACTTGGCTCACAAGTTGTCTCAAGAGTTGTGTAAAACCCTTTGGTACATTCTCGTTTAATGTAGAGAGTCATGGGCTTGGAAAATCTAATTGCAGTCCCTTTCCTAATCACAATTTCAAAAACAATTTAATGTTGAAAACTCAGACTAGACTTGAGATTGTCCAATCTCATTTGCAGATCGCCCAATCTTAGTTCCTGATAGCCCTATGTCAAAAGTAGATCAGACTGTCATGAGAGTTTAGATCTAGATATGAGTTCAAAATTTTCATTATTGAAATATGATCGCTCGATCTCAGAAGCACATCACCCAATATTAAATGCCCAGTGAAAAACTTAGTCAAATAATTGACAACCAATTGATCTATTAACCCAATTATCTAATCAGATGATCAAACATTATGACCGACTGATCTTCTAGATAATCGACCTACTTATGATTCAGAATCATTCTAATCATATGTATGATTGAGAAGTTCAATTCTATTATATATCCTTATGTGTGTGTCTGGGTAGGTTTCGAATTACTTTAGTAGTGATGTTCATGACAACACAAGCAAAGATTGATGTCTAGCCAGACAACATTGCCAACCATGTAATAGGAATGAGTTGGAGAATAATGATAAGTTGTAAAGTGATCAATGTTTCCATGATCGTATAGTCCCTTTATCATGAATATCTAGATTGAACTTGAGGCATAGAATGTTATCCTCTTATGATTCAATGTATGATCCTCGAACAAGACTAGTCTATTTGAGATAATGTGAGATCCTTATCATATATTGACTCACATGAGCATGACCATGCATTTCATAGTCTCACTTATAAAGTGACTGGGGATATCATTTTAAATCAGGGTCAAATTTCATCTATGTCACTGACAATATGCCCCATGTGTCATAGTGTAACGAATCACCACCTTTTTGACAACTCGTACCTCAGTGCATGTTGGGCTAGTGTCAAAGTACATAAAACAACATGTAACTACAGTGACTTCAGGTCTAACGATCACAGTCACTATAGTCACATTGATATATGACTCTGACATGCCTTTCACGTGCCAATACAAAGGTGGAATGTATATAATACACCTTGTTCTCTAACAAGTACCCATACATCTGAGTTGATATCTAATATCATGAATAAAGAGACATAGTCATCACTCAATATACATGCTAGTCTTTTGTATTATTAATTTCTTATACTATTCACTATAATAACTAAGTAAATAACATGAATGCATACCCTTATTATACATATGATCTCAAGGTTAGGTCCTTAACCTAAACCATATGTCATTGTGTCAAACATATTTAGGATATTATTTAGTTTATTTGTTATCTCAATACTAAAACAAACATAATAAGTGGAATTGACCTTGTATTAATAACCAAATTAAGTTGAAAATATCTCTTTTATAATCTTTATATGATGGATCTCAAGACATATAACCAACATTTTACATGATACCAAACAATTTTACTACACTGTGCTAGAAAGTAGAAATGCATCTAGATATGTGTGTGTGTGACCTCCATTGCATAAAATAGACATATTCGTTTCTGTGTGTGGTGGCAGATCTTGGCAAAAATATTGGGGATGGGGGTTTACAAGTACTTAGATTTAGCTAACGACTATTTTTGATTAAATTCAAGGCTGGTGTAATTTGTTTATGACCTTAGGAATATCAAACTAAAAGCTAGCTAGAAATAAAATCATAACAAACCAAAGTTGATTTCTTACACAATATACTTTGAAACTACCATAACCTTTTGTGCTTTCAATATATCACATTAATTTCTTTGGATCTTTAAAGCAACCAATAATCAATGTATTAGTTAATCCACAAACAATATCTCTTTAAAATAAACAATCGTAGTATTGACAAGAATCTTATTATCTATTACATTGCTAAGATTTATTTTGATAAGTAAATGAACATAGCATTTACAAAAAAAATCTATTTTTGTGGACATTCACACATTGGAGTGTCAATAGAAATAAAAAAATTCAAAAATGTACTTTCTAACACATTTTCCACACCAAGTTAGAGTGTAGAGAAGTAGAAAAAGAAATCTAAGGTGGGAGATTGTAAATTGGAGGCAAACATGATGGAGAGAAAAAACTTGTGAATTAAAAAAGACATATCAAGAAAAGTTTACATTATTTTAGGAGAATTTGGTAAGAAACATGTAGGAAAATTTGATTAGAAAGTGGAGGAAAATATAGAAACATGCTAAAAGTTTGCAGACAAATTAAGCAGAGGAAGAGACAGAGACATTTGAATAGAAATTAGTGGGGTACAATGTTGTATAGAAGGATATACTTGTGTATTCCACAACCATCATAAAAAGTTATACGAGTGAACTTCTTATAGCATATATTTTGTTTACTTTTATGGTATTATTATCTTTTCTTCCTCGTGCAAATCAAACATAGAAAATAAATATTTTTTTTTGTCATGCATCTCGTATTCTTCCTTGTCTTTTATTCACTATATACTATACTCATCATAGGTTAGTATCTCTTAAAGTAGTCAAATATCAAAACAATCTATGATAATATTGTGAATAATTGTAGTTTATAAAATAATTATTTAACGTTTAGTAAATTCCCAATCTCATACACTCAGTTATGATTGCTTTTATATTTTAATTTCAATAGAAAGTAATTGTAGTGTAATATTTGACTCTTATATGAATTCCAATACCCGAGAACCATATATCACGATATTTTTTTCAGATTCCATAATTTTTAAAAATTGTAACATGGTAACATAGTATGAAATATTTTTCTAAAAATCTTGGTGGTACCTTTACTCAGATCCTCCAATGTTTGTGTATGTTTGTCGGGAACTAATATGATCAGTGAGATTTAGATATTGGTGAGAGTAATATGAACCTCTAAATGAATCTTTTGGACAATCAATATTTTCATGGTCCAACTGTATAAGATTAACACTGCGTTTACTAACCTATACCTACTCAATTCCACAAGTATCAAACTTGTGCATATCATTTTCAATAATGGAAAAATATTTTCAAAGTCAAGCTAACACGGTTACTATTTCTGGTGAACCAATCAATTGACATAATAATTACTTTTATTGTATTGTCCTTTCAGGAGATATTTTAGGGGCAACTGAGCTTCAGGGTCCAGTCAATTATCACTACAAGGATCTTAAAAAAGCCACAAAAAGTTTCAGCGAACAAAATAAACTTGGGAAAGGAGGTTTTGGGGACGTATACAAGGTACGTAGATATTTCTCTACATGCCCGCAAATAGTTCTCGCAAGTTTTTTATGTTTGTGAAATGCATTTTCGTTCTATGTTTTGTAAACAATATGACGTCCAACGCCATCTTCTTTTTGTGATCTAAGTTTTACCCCTTTAGGGAGTTTTGCAAAATGGGAAAATCGTTGCTGTCAAGAAACTTTTTATCGGAGCATCAAGTAGAGTACTATTAGATTTTAAAACAGAGGTGACACTCATAAGCAATGTCCATCATCGCAATCTCATCCGTCTCTTGGGTTGTGCAAAAAAAGGATTTGACTTGCTCTTGGTCTATGAGTACATGGCAAATAGCAGCCTCGATAAGTTTATATTTGGTAAGTGATCTTAAAAATTTACTTGCAGTTGTGAGCCAATCTTGTTACTTTAAATAAATTGCTTCTAAGTTGTTCTTTCCCTTTGATCATTCGTTTTTGAAATTAAGAAAAAGTTGAAGAACTTGCTTTTTTCATATCTTTAGATTTTGTAAGAAGCAAAAATTGTTTGTTGAAATTGTCAATTTTTTATGTAAATTTTTAAACATGTTAGGATCCAGTATTGGAATATCACATTTAAAAATATATTTAATATATTTTGGATTTTTTATATAAAAATATAAAAAGAATACTCCTTAGAACATGTGTACCATACTCTACGTTAAAGTTGTGTTTCATTAATTTGCTGATGCCTCGTAATGGTGTGTAGTGCTCCTAGGTAACCTGCATATAGACCCTCCTCATTGTATACCGTACAAAATATAACTCATACGTACAAATTATTTTTATAATGATTACCCAAACAATGCTTCAAGACTGAGCTCCTGATTTTGGTGTTGATAACACCAAGAGAACGTATATCAGGACTCCATTCAACATTTTGTAAACTCAATTTCATTAGGCCATAGGAACATCATACGAACCGGGTAGCTCGTTTCTTGATTGTAAAGTGTATATCATTGAGCCTGTGTAACATTTTGTACATGCATCAAGATGTTTATAAGTATCTTGGGCATATATCAGATTTTCTGGGGAAGATCCTTTTAACTAACATCAAAGACTAATATACAACTACAGCTGGTCTAGTGTTGAGGATCTTTAATTTGATCATAGAATGTGGTTCGAACTTGCATCTGTACAGTCAGACCACCTTGTTGTGAAACACCCAAATCTAAATTCGTCTTTGTCATTCTAACCAATAAGTACCTTTTTACACATGCCATAGAAAACAGGATCTCCACATGATGTAGACTTCCTACTCAGAGCATCTACGACAACATTTGACTTCCCAAGGTGATAATCAATGGTAAAATCATAATCTTTTATAAGCTCTAAAAATAAGTTTTGTCTCAAACTGAGATCCTTTTGTGTGAAATTTACTTTAGTCTTTAATGGTAGTAAGGACCTCACATGAATCCACGTAGAGATAATCACACCATATTTTTAAGGCATATACTACTGCTGCTATCTCTAGGTCATGTGTTAGATAATTTTCTTCATTCTTCTTGAGATGTCTAGAAGCATTGGCCACCAGATTCACTTCTTGTATAAGAAAACATCCAAAACCTCTCCTGGAAGCATCACAAAATCCCACATAAACCTTGTTTTCCTTGGGTAAAATCAAATATGGTGTTGTAGTTAATTTATTATGTAACTTTTTGAAAGCTTTTCTCACAAGTTTCAGATCCAAAAAAGGCACATCCTTCCTTATTAAATGTATAAAAGGTGCTTCTAAAATACTAAAATTTCTTATAAATCTCCTACAATATCAATGTCATCCTATAAAACTTCTGATCTCAGTAGGATTTGTAGGTATCTCCTACTGAAGAATAGATTCCACCTTCTTAGGGTCTACACTAACTCCTTATCCTAATATGGCATGTCCAAGAAAGAAAACTTAGAACAACTAAAACTCACATTTTCTGAATTTAGCATATAATAGATGTTGTATGAATAACTCTAGGGCTATCCTTAGTTATTGCTCATGTTGTTATGCATCTTTATAATATATAAAGATAACATGTATAAACACTACCACAAAATGATCTAGTATGATCTGAAAACTCTAAACATCATGTCCATAAAGGCTGCAAGAGATGATTACAAACTCATTTTGTCCATATCTTGTTATGAAGGCTGATTTAGGAACGTTTGATGCATTTATTCTCAAATGATGATAACCTAACATAAGATCTATCTTTGAGAAGATTGTTGCACCTTGTAATTGATCAAATAGATCATTAATCTTAGATAAAGGATGTTTGTTCTTAATGGTTATCTTATTTAGTTGCCTATCGTCTATGGAAACCACATAGTTCCATCTTTCTTTTTCACAAAAAGAACAGAAGATCCTCAAGGTGAGGTACTAGGATGAGTAAAACCCTTATCTAGTATCTCTTGTAATTGAGTTTTTAATTCTAACTCTATATGTGCCATTCTATAGGATGGTAATGCTATTGGGTGACCATCATGTAGAATTTGTATCTCAATGTCAACATCCCTCTCAGGAGATAAACCTGGTAAATCACCAGGAAAGACATTTGGGAACTCACACATGACTAGAACAACCTCTATATCAATCATTCTTTTATCAACCTTTGCATCTACCACATCTACTAAAAAGGACTGACACCCTTTTTGCATTGTCTTATCAGCTACAAAAACTGATTATGCACATGGGAAAGATTTTTAGTCTGTGATGAAGAAGCAACAAAACCACCTCATTATAAGATACCATCTTATTTCAAACAGTCTAAGTGGACATGGTATGTCACCAAGAAATTAATACCCAAAATAATTTAATATGAATTAGTATCTAATGGTATGAGATTAACCGCTATGGTGTACCCTCTAAAATTTGAAAGACATATGGTAATACTTCTGCTAGAACCATTGACTCACCTAAAAATACTCTTATCATAATATTAGTCCTAAGTTAAAATATTGAATCCACTAACTAATGATATCTGTATTAAAAAATGTGTTTCACCAGGATCTATAAAGATTTTAATTGAAATGTTGTTAAAGATAAGCATCTCACTTGTAACAACTCTAAACAAGAATACTCATTTTGGTTGAGTCATAAAGAAGAAATGTCATGTAGCTCTCCTCTAGAACGGTCTCCTAGTTATATAGTGCTGCTACTAGGTGACCCTCTCTAGAGCCTGAAGACATTGAAGAACTTGATACCCTAGGTAGAGCATGCCTCTACAAAGTTTGAAAGTGAGACCGTGAACTTTGTCATATTGTGATCTGAAGCATAGGATTGTCTGTCTTAAAATGTCTCACATGTCCATAGTAACCACATCCTTTAAACCTAGTTCCCCAACACTAACCAGAATGTGCACTACCGCAAGTGTACAGTCATGTCCTATATTTGTTGACCTATGATTGATGTTGACGATCCAGAAGGCACTGATAAGGGTACCCACCAAGGTGGTGCATTCCATTTTCTAAGGGTAGATATTCCCTCACAATGACAAGATACAACATCAATTGAAACATATCTTTTCCTTCCAAAACAACCAAGACCTATGATATTTTTTAAAACAAAATACACCACCTCCTATGTACCCACCATTTCTCTTTCTTCCTCTACTAAAATAGTCACATCTCTTTCTACCCTTATCATGTTTATCGAGATTGTTTGATTCTTCAATACATCTTTCTACCTCCACAAAATCTCTAAAAATTCTTTATCCTTATGGACAACTGTTGATATGATGTTTCTAATTTTTGGTCTTAAACTCACAACCTCTTGGATTTTTCTATGTCATCTGTTACAATCTGTGAATAGAATTTAACCAACCTTGTAAACTATGCCTGAAACTCACCAACTATCATACTATCATGTCTAGTACTCTCCAAATATCTGATTTTATCACTCAAAAAGATAGGAGGGAAATACTTGAGGTGAAACTCACCCACAAAGTCCTTCCATGTCATTCCCATATCTATCCTCTTACCTTATACTCCACCCACCATAATTTAATAGATAGAATGGTTAATCTACTTGTCTTCTAATAACTTCATCAAGTGGAAAAACTTTTCCAACTTTTAGAGTCATACATCTACCATATTTGGATCTGTTGTTTCAGAGAACTCATTCCCACCATGCTTCTTCACTAGCTAATATGATTTCATCAAGTTCTTGCTAGAAAATGAAGACATCATATCCATCTTATATTTTTCTTTTGTGTCAAAAAAGATGCAATACATCTTGGTTGCCTCATCTCTATCTTTTATGCCTTGAATCATTATATGAGGGATAAGGATATAATGAATCTCATCATGTTCTTCACCATGACCATGTCTACTTCCTACCATCTTCATATCCATAACAAAAACATTTCTATTAGAAAGTTCCAACTCAAAGAGGAAAACATCTTGACCTATTGGTCTCTTACCACCTCTTATGCCAAATCTAAGCTCTAATACCAAAATTTTATGAGGACTAAACCTACTAATTTTAGGCCCACAAAAGAGGGATTAGACTAACCATTCAATTATAACAACTAACTGAAAAAACCTTAAATTTTTCTTTCTTTAAATCAATAGAACTATTGAAACATCATATTTTAAAAGTAAACATTTGATTTAAGTATAAGCATCAAAAATTCAGAAGTGAGTTTTACTCTTACATCATAATCAATTGAAAAAAAAACTAGTTCTTACTTCAATACACATAAATGAAATTTTATTCTAAGTCATCACTCTCTCATTCCCTAGAACAAAGGTAGGAAAATAGACAATTTACTAAACTTACAACTCCTCCCAAGACCTCAACTAATCTACTCCTTATGAAATCTAGCTTTGGACTCCTACTGAGTTGGACCTCTTCCTAAAAAATTGATTCAATAGAGTGTGTGAGCTAAAGACTTAGTGCGTGAAAAGTCATCAAGTAGCCATGATAATTCAGATTTATTTTTATAATAAAATTAAATACAAAACAATACAAGAATAGAAGTTAAAAAACTACAAACCATCCAATAAGGTACTAGTTCTAATAACAATTGCAATAAAAAAACTAAATCTATCATTAAATTCTTTTATTCCTTAACTGTATCTTGGACCCATGTATTACATCATGTGGAAGTATTAATGCAATCTACAATCTCATTGTATAAGACTTAGAGTAGACCCAAGACTCTAATATACTAAACTAGCCCCCTAGTCTGCAATAGGCTTGCCACTTTTAGCCTCAAAAGTGGTACAACTGACTGGATAATTGAGACTCCCCTCTAAAGTTGGATACTCAAGCAGAGAGTCTAAGAATATAGTTTAAATACCTACATCAGTGACTCCACAAGGGCTGACCTACTGAACAATATTTGAACTAACTCAAGTTCACTAGGTACTATTGGAATCTTTGGTTAATGTTGGATACCTTACTCATTTTAGTAGACCATCCTCATTGGGCTTAGTCCCTCTTACATCTCTACTATGATCTATATACCTCATCTTGGACTCTGCCAACAAGTAGACAAATTTCCTCCTTCGCAATGCAGACCTCCATAATGGATCTATCATGTTTATGGCATCTAATGTCTAGTTTATGCTTTAGTTTCATTGATAGATTTACTACTATATTGTAATTATCTTAACTCTATACTTAAGGATTCTATTTTTAGTATTTGAACAATAAACCCATATTTAAAATAATTGGTATAAATAAAGTGATCTACTTGAACTGATAAACTGTGTATACTAATAACTGCTAGCATGAACTATTCTTTGAATTTCCTAAGTATCTAACTTGAAACAATTATCCACTAGATCATACGTTCATAATATGATTCAATATTGTAGAAAAGAGGGCAAACTGGGGGTTCTTGTACCTTTGATTTTACCATAAACATTCACTAAAATTTCACAAAATGATAATTCTAGAGCTGAAAACATCTATATGGCATAATGAATATACTCAAAATAATATATAAGTTGAGTGAAAGCTCATTCTTGGGCTCAATATATTAAAAAAAATAACTTGCATAAAAATGATACATGATTCTTATATTTTTTGGGTTAATTTTGTAAAAATCAAGGTTCAAATTGATTTTCCACTCATGTCTAATTTTGAGTTCCAACTAGGTAAGGTCACATTATGGTCTACTGAGCTTAGGTTCGAGATAAATGCTCCACGGAACAACTCTGGTTAGCCTAATGTTGGTTCAACAGGTCTAAAAAGAATTCTTATGGAGGTAGAAAATGAAAAAGTAAGGTCAAAGAAAACCTTTGGTACCTGAATCCGATGAGCATCATAAGTTGAAGACAAGAAGAAATCTACAACTAAAACCAACTTACCGAGGCGGATCTAAGGAAAAACCATATGTTTCTCATGTTCTTCCCTACATTCTAGAAATCACCCTTCCATTTTCCTTTTCAAAGTTTTAGGGTTCTATTTGTGCACAAGATAAAAAAAAGGATCAACAAATAAATCTTATCAGATTCTAATATGTATGGAAAATGTTATGGCCATTTGTGTGATTAGTTGTGTTGGGCAGCGACTGCTCAAAACCAATAGTTTGTGAGTCTGCCAAACTATTGGTTGTTGAGTATGTCAAACCATTAGTTGTTGAACCATTGGTTGTGGGTACGTTGAACCAGTGGTTTTTGACTCTAGAAAATTATTGGTTGCTAAGTCTGCCGAACCATCGATTATTGAACTGCCAGTTGTGAGTCTCTCAAAACATAGGTTGTTGATTCTGTCGAACCATTAGTTATTGATCAATAATTGTAAGTCTACCATAACTTTGGTTCCTGAGTCTGCCAAACCATTTGTTTTTGAGTTGTTGAACCTTGGTTGTTGAACCACCAATTGTGAGTCTAGTGAAACACTACTTTTTGGGTATATTGTTGAATGCATCAAACCATCGGTTAGTGAACTGAAGGTATTTCTTTGTGAAAACTAAAAGTGTCATAATGCTCTTATTTTTAACTCTAATTTTGTTTGTTCTTTTTTTGGACTAATAATTGAATCCTCTCCAACTATATATATTTTTTTTACAAAACTCTTAATTGATAATTTATTAATTTATTCCTCAAATATTCTTAAATCTCTTTCTACTCACTATATTGACTCAAGTCCAAACCTCTATGTATGCTCAAACCATGATTTCTAACTTATAAAAAATTTAAATTAAGACAAAAACTCGTTAATGATGTAAAATGTTAATGAAGGTGTAATTAAGGCAAAAATTATCTTAAATCCTCAAATTTTGTAGAACTAGGCATGGTTTGTAGCAACTAGCTTCCTTGTTAGATGAGAAGAAGTAGGATGTGGATGAGATCAAACAAATACCATCCAATTATCTCTTTCATAGACATTTCTTAAACCTTTGATCCTTTAATGCTCTTTTTCTCCTTCTTAAAAGAAATTCCTAGAGACTAAAGTCTATGGAAAATATTCCATCAATCTAGAAGAAGTTATGACTTCTCTTATGCCTAAATTTTGATGAAAAAAGGAGTTGGTTGTTTCCTTTAATAGAGGCCAAGCAAGGGGCTCTCACTATTAGGGGTTGGCCAAATGAAAAAGGAAAGATTTAAGAATAAATCAAATCTACACACTAAGAACAACAACCTATACAAACACTTCAAATGAAAGGGACACAAATATGGAAAGATACGAGTTACAAAATAAGCAAAAGCATTAAAACAAAGAAGAAAATTAGCGATTCCAGTGTCGCACAAGAATATATAGAACTTGTTCTATTGGCATCCTCTACTTCAAGATTCATAATTCTTAGATTCGTATCTTTTGTTGTTTCGATCATATGTGTCCTAGAAGGGATTCCTTCTCTACATATAGTGTAGTTTAAGGTGGAGTTATCATTACAAACAATGATTCCAGTTGTAAGAATATCAATATTTAATCTATTTGAATAAATATGTTTTTTGATGTTATTAGAACCATGTCTAATGTCCATCACATTAAAGGTATTTCTAAAATATCATGTCTATAGGCCCTCTTGAAGAAAAAAGTTTTCTGCATGCTACAAATTCATTGTATTTGTTTCAAAAAGGTGATGTTATGGTGGTTAAGTGTAAAAGACAAGTTGAAATTTACACTCTCTTATTGGTGAGTATGTCACTGGGATAGTTTTTATTTCTTATTCTTCATCAAATTTTGATTTGCATACCACCAAACTTTAACATATGCCACATGGACGTGAGAGGGAAAGATCTTTCTACCTAAGTAAGAGAGGACTTATAAATTGAAGTACTACTGTGAATTAAGATTTATGTGTAAATTGTATAATAAGAAAACAAAAGAAATTTAGCTTCTCTGAGGTAGTTCATACCGCAAAGGGTGTTGTTGTGTACATTTTTTTCTAATACTTGGGATCGCTTTTAGGTTTTTTCTAAGGGTGGTGTTAGATACATCATCACTTTTATTGATGAATTTTTAATAGAAGTCTAGGTCTTCTTCTAGAAGCATAATTTTGAACCTTTTGAGTAGTTAAAGAAGTAGAAGACAATGATGGAAAAAAAACCATAATGTGTGTCAAAACATTGAGGATAAACAACAATAGACAATATTTCTCAATTGATTTTCCAATTTCTACTAGTCTAAAGGAATCACCATATATCAAACTATTATATATACACCACATCAGAATGGTGTTGCAGAGTGTATGAATAGAACACTCTTGGAGCAAGTAGATGTACATTGATATATGTTGTAATTGGGAGATATGTTTGGCTAAAGTTATTCATATAGTTTCTTACATTGTCAACCACTCTTTTACTCAGTTTAAAAACTCATAGATACATCAGGTGTGTTCATCCTAAGAGGTACTCTAATATGTGTACTTCTATCTATCATGCTTAGGTATACTCCAAAATTAGAAACCTAGAGCACCAAAGGGCAAATAAATGCATTTTTTTACATTATATTGAAGGTGAAAAAGGGCACATATTATGGTGACCTGGCTCTAAGTCTCCGAAATTCTTGACTGAAAGGAATGATACTATTGTTGATTCTTCCATGTTCTCTAAACAAAGTATATTGTTAGTTCTTCCGCTACATGTCATTCTCCTTGTTTCACCAATCATATGGCTCTAGAGGTTGGTGATGTGTCATAATCATCACAAGGAAACTTGAGACCTCCTATTGATAATCATCTAGATGACTTACATAGTTTTTAAGACAAGGTACGTTGTGCACAACCCAGTAGTATTCCTCATGAAAGAGAATCAAGCAAATAAGGATGCCAATAAGATATTTATATTGCAATGCTTCTTATGATTTATCCAATGTCAAGGAGACTAGTGATATTGGTGTGTTGTCTGCTTACACTAAAGCTATAGCTTCTCTAGATTTTTCCATGTGGGATGCTGTAATGAATGAAGAGATGGAAACAATTCATTAAAATTAGAGTCAGGATCTTGTCAAGCCTTCCATTGAGAAGAAGATCATTGATTGAAAGTGGATCTTAAAGCATAAGGAAGTTGGTCCTAGAAATAAAAACAAAGGTTCAAAGAACTATTGGTTGCAAAAGGCTAAAAATGATGTGTTTTCTCTTATTGTCAAACACACTTCCATCTGTGTTCTTTTGACATTGGTTTCCAGTACTGAGTTGCATCATGAGCAAATAGATGTGAAGACTGCTTTTCTATGTGGACTTTTGGAGGCATGCAACAACTATAAGGCTTTGTGTCAGACAACACAAGGGATCATTAGTGCTTTCTGAAGTAGTCATTTTATCGCTTGAAACAATGTCCTTTGTAGTGGTACTAGAAATTTGATACCTTTATGATCATATAAGGATACTCCAAGACTGAATATGTTGCTTGTATCTTTCAAAAGAAACTTCCTAATAATCTTCTTATCTATTCTCTACTTCATCATTTTGCAAATGATCATAATAAGAGATGATGTCTTAACATCTACTTATTCATTGTTACCAAACATGATGCGAATTAGAAAGCTATGTGACAACTTGTAGTTTCACTATGTACTATAGAAGATAAATACATGGCATTAATTGAATTTGTGAAAGAGGATACATGTCTTAGAGGCTTGTGTGTAAAAAAATTTCATAATAAGAAAATGGTGATCGATTGTGATAGACAAAGTGATACCCATCTTGTTAATTATCAAATGTTCCATGAAAGAACCAAGCACATTGACATAAAATATCATGCCATCAGAAAATCAATTGCACATGGGGACCTTTGCATGTAAAATATTGTCAGAAAAGATAATCATGATGATACGACAACAAAGATATTACCATTTTCCAAGTTCAAAATCTTCTTGGACTTGGATATTCTCACATATGAAAGTAATGTTGTTATAGGATAGAGGAGAACAAGTTTTGTATTTGTTACTGCAAAATGTTGATTTCAAGCAAATGTGGAGATTATTTGTGACTCGAAGACTCATAGTCCTAGTCTTGGACCTAGTTCTAGTCCTAGTCTCAGTCCTAAGTGGATATGAAAGTCTTGGTTTGCGACTTCCCTTAGTTTGAGTCCAACCCATGTTCATACTTAGATTGTTATTGCTTCCCTAAATGGAGTTAGAGATGGCTCTCTATGCGTAACTTGGATTCCTAGTTACTTTAGTATCCAATTAGGATTAGTTATTTCTAATGGAAGCCTCATGGCTTGAATCCTATAAATATGATCCTTGGGTTGGTCTTTTTCTTGTATTGAAGAGTACCCAAAAGTTTCCTCTTATTTGGGTGTAACCTTCTCAAGGTTTTTATGTTCTCACTTATAGAGCAACTCCCATTTGTAATCTTCTTTCTACATCAAAATTTTCATTTCCTTCCACATAGTAAGTCAACTAGACCGTAAATCCCAAGTTCATTTTTTGAACATATTATTGTTTTACTTCTCGCCACATGTGTTGTTTGTTGATCTTTCTACTGCATCGACTCAACGATGCATGCTTGCACCATTAATTTTATAGAACGTTTATTTTGAGATCAGATACAAACAAATATCTTTACTCCTAAAAATGCATGATATTTCATTTATATAGGTCATTGTGGTTTTGTAATTATAATCATTGTGGAACAACTTCTACGAATAATCCACTTAATTAATACATGTTAAGTATTTTGCTCCATTATTTTGTTTTTAGTAATGAAATATTGTATGTTTTAATCTAAAATATTATGTGTAAACATTATGGCATTTCTACACCTTCCATTTATAAAGAAACATAGTTTCTTGTCTAATAATGTTTCATTTGCACGGCTCACAAGTTTTGTATAGATAAAAATGAGTAACAGTCTTGTCACATACATGCCTAACCAACTTTTGTTCTAATTATATTGGACATAGTGAACCCATGTCCATTAGTTGTTCAACCACCTCCAAGCCAAGTTTGTGTTGCACAAGTGTTCAATATTGCCACAAATACTCCCACCCTAAAGTGTATGTGCTAAGGATAGACTTGTGGTGAAAGGACATACACTAATGTGGATACATTGCATATATGCAAAATTGATATTTTCAACATTGTTTTCCCCCTACATCAGTAATAAGTTATTAGATTTATGATTAAAAGTGTGTTTTCTCCATGTCAATTTAGAAGAGGATCTCTATGTAGAATGAAAACATGGGTTTGATCTTTAAGAGATTAAAATTAAAGGTGACCTTAAGAAATATCTATATTGTCCTAAAGTATCACCTCAATGGCAGCTTGGGAAATTTGTCAATGCCTTTTGTAACAAGGTTGGAAGAGGTGTATGCTTAGCCTTTCTATACTCAAAAAAATTAATGAGGCATACCATATATCTCAATCATTTATTAGATGGCATTTTTATCCCATGTGTTGATGTTATTTAAATTCACAAAGATGAATTGTAGTCGCTAAATTATAAATTTTATGTTAAATACATCAGAAAGATGACTTACTTCTTTAGGTAAGGATATAGTTTATATCAATTTAGGTTATTATTTGTCTAAAAGTACATATATACTTGATTTTTTGGTTTGGTTTACTAGGAGAAAAGGCTAAGATAATATATTGGATTTCAAGTTTGTGCTAAAAGCTAACACGTGGAAGTCTCTACAAGTCTCAATAGTTTGGAATCATTATTATTTTCTAGTGATGGTATTGCAAACCCTTTCTTGTTAGTGTCATTATCCAATTTGTAACTCTCCTTGTGTGGATCGTTGATACGTTGTCACTTGCACCTTGAAATATTTGAAGGGAGCACCAGGACTTGGTATTTATCATAAGAATTCTTGTCATCTAAATATGTAGATACTTGTAAACATCAACCTTGTAGGATTTGTTATAGATTGATATTGATTTATAAGCGGCAATCATATTTATTTAAATAACAAAATTTAACATATTTGATTGTTGAAATGGATTATATAATGGTATACCAATGATGTAGGTAATGTTTCTCATCTAGAGTATAGTAGATTAGAGACGTCATTTTTATTTACAACTACTCATTATCTTTTATTTATTGTTTTTTGTCACTTATAGTCTGAGGGTGTATACACAATTATTTCAATTTAGGAATTATATGTAATTTTTGGGGACTTATTTAATTATATGCTCTTAGAAAAGTAGCTTAATTCTTATTCAAGTTAGTTATTTGTGAAAATATGCAAAATAAGGCTTTGAGTGAGTTATCAATATAAATACATGTTTGGGGGGCATTGTTTGGTGGTTGATGTTATTAAATGAAATTAGGGTTTAGAGCATGATTTGCATTAGTTGGTATTAGAAATTGATATCCAAACCTAGTTCTAGGCCCCAAAAATCACTAAAGGCATCACTTGCCCATCAATATAAAAGGAAGCAACTTGTCTCATGAATATCAAAACCCTAGGGTTTTTATCAGTTATCAATAGAGCCTAAGATCCAAAAGCTAGGTTTGGACACCAGAACCCACTTGACATTTGGCCAAAACCCTTTCTACAACTTAACTCACCTACTATACACCATAGATTAATCCTAAACCTTATATTACTATTGGTACCCTCCACTCCAGGTTAAAAAGGGATTTTCTAGTCTCGTGAAGATCTAAACCCTAGGTCTGGACCAGGATCCAACCAAAACTAGACCATGATCCTTTGTGCACCCTAACCCACCAATCATCTGCCATTTTTTAATGTATACCCTAGGGTAAAATAATCGCCTTCACTCAAGATAAAATAAGGAGTTCATGTTATTGTGAGTAGTGAACCACAACCCCTTATTTGTCCCCCTTTGTTTTTGTCCTCTAGATCCTCTTGATTTAGTAATATCTTCACCACTAAAGGAATATCCTACTCATCTTCCTTCTCCAGCTCTATTTTTTGCCCTATATACTTTCCCCTTCTTTGATAGACTATAATTATTTCTACAATACATTCCTTTAAAACCACAACCACTACCACTAGAAGAAGTTGCCTTCTTTCACCAAAGGGGGGGAACTCAATTCCACCTCCTAGTTCCTTAAGTCCATAGAAGCATTCCAAGGGTGGTAATAGAGTTTGCACAAGCCTCACAAGGGCCTCCCACCTTCCACAAGCACTCTGCAATAATATTTTACTAAGAAGGAGTAGTTTCCTACATCCCAGAAACCAACTAATCACAACCACACCACAAGAAGATCCCTAAGGGGTTCTATAGACTTATATCCCACCTAAAGGAGTCAAAGAGTTCATAAGAATCATCGAGAGGGTGCACATCATCAATAATATATGTAATTTTTACCAACACCCCAAGATTTTCAAGTGTTGAGTTGGTTGTCCTATGATCTATGTGCACCTATAGATGAAGACTTATATGCCAAGATGGAAACATTTGATGCTCTTTTCATGGACAAAGATATGAGGATCATAGAAATCATAGATATATGGTCACCAATTTGACCATGTTGATGGAATGTTTCTAGCAGTGGGATATTCAAAACAAATAGAACCTACAAGTTAATAGATAATCACCTCTATCCAATACTTTCACATGATCATAGCCAAATCAGTCACCCACGATCCATGCTCTAAATTTATATGATACCAGTGCTGCCAACAAGTTTTGTGACTAGATCTAAAATATCAAGACATTCTTTTGGTGGCATTATCTGATAGAAAAAAGTTGAATACTATTTGCTAGTGTACATAATTTTACATATGAACACTTGGACCAATATGAAGGTTGATATATACTCATTTATCCTAGTTAATGAGAAGCAACATATTACTATCAATGAGAAGAAACATATTACTAACTGATATGTATTAGGGCTTGAACTCAATTGATGAGTGGAAACAGAAATTCTACAATTTGGTGTATATTCTATATGATTTCATTCATGAAACTACAATGAGCATGATGTTTAGATATCATCTCTCTACACTATTCTTTTTCTTCTTACCTACCTCATGCATATCAAGGATGGAAAATTCTATACATGTTGTTTCCTAAAAAGAGACTGTATAGAGGCATTAAACTCTTGTTACAGAGCCCACTTGGTTAACTTTGATTCCATCTACATCAACCATGGGTGATTTTTTGTCATGTCAAGCATTCATGTGTCCTCATCAAAGATTGCATCGATACCTTCTAAGATATAGTTCTCCTTATGCCAGTGCTATGGACATTGCTTCAACTACTATCCTAATCTTGTGATGATCATGACATTTTATTTTAAGAAAGGGTACGATGAAGTGTATGGGGAAGTACATCCATGTAGTGATCCTCATGATGATGAGGACACATGTGTGGATTAGAGCAACATATTATATATATATATATATATATGATCTTCCAAAGTCTAACACCATTTGCGGTGACCTATTTTTCTTTGAAAATGAGAAAAGTGGATGGATGTTACTGGTTCCCATTTATAGTGGTGACATTAGTAATGTAGTTTATATAGTCATTTTCCATATTTTGGATTGTGTTTGGAACCCCATCCATTATTGTATAGCTTATACTGGATCTACAATACTAATTTACCACACAACAATGTTGACACCTTCTCATATCATGGTGTCTATGTTCACACCTTGTCATGTTATATACTACCTTGCATGTTCACATATAGTAGTTTTCATTGATCGTGGTAGTATGGCTGTTACAACCCCAATTTTCGGGTTCTTTTGGTTGGATATGCAATTTCCCCAATAAATGTATGATTTTGTCATTTGTATGATTAATTGGGTGGTTTCCTTTGATAAATATCCGGTGTGTTTGATTTTGTGGGTCTTTTTGGCTATTAGGCCCAATAACAAGAAAAAGGAAATAAAAAGGAAAGGGAATTAATTAATAAATGAATAACTAAGATAATGAGAAACGAAAAATATAGAAGCATCTAGAAGACTAGGAATTATCCTTCAAAGATGGATTTCATATCTTTGGGATTTCTTATGTTCAAGGAGTCCAAGTTGCAAATACAATAGGAGAAGGAAGAGACAAAATCAAATAAAGAATTATTAAAGAGGAAAAGTTGACATAATGATGAAAATATAAGAAATAGGTGGAAATAAGGATAATGGAATCATTATGAATGAGATTTCAAATCCACATGGTTTCATATGGTAGCATAGCCATCCTCCCCCTGGCCCCAACTACCACGACGTGATCCCCCTTGATTGAAAATACCAGCGAGCCTCAGGAGGAGGGTTTTGGGTTGCAACACTCCATGGTGCTAGCGGTGGGGCGAATCTTGGCAGTTGGGTTGTTCAAGAGACGAGCTTGGTCGTGCGGCGTCCAGATCTGCCATGTGGTTCGGCATATCGACCTCGTCGACTCCATCCTGCTCAAGCGTGACGGATGGAGAGGATCGTTCCAACGAATCTGGCTCCTTGTGATGCCAAATCTTCGACGCAGGTTAAGGAAGGGTGTTCTCACCATTCTTTCACAGGCACCTGATCTGCCTCTTCTCGAGATGTGTCCTGGGTATCCAGGGCTTCGATAGCCCCTCGTCATCAACTTGGACCTGCTGCGGCGGGAAGGCGGGGTTGGGTGCATTGCTTGGCGGTCTCCCTGGGTTCGCCGGCTATGCTACCTTCACCACCAATAGCTGTATGCCGGCAACGAGCTTCCTGCTAGTTCGTGTTCACTCGCTCCTGCTTGCCCAGTGTAGAGTGAATCCTGGTTACGATATGTTGATGCTTCTTGGGATCATTTGGATCTTGATACGACTCTTTGGTGGCAGAAAGGGCTCATTCGCTCATCTTCCTTCCCCGACTGGTTTGGTGCTCCGCCTAATCTGCATCGACATCATTCATCTCTGACTTGCATGGGTTGATGTCCAAGATGAGGTGGTCCTTGACAGGTTCTCTATTCCGGTGGCGGTCGCTGCTCTTCAGCAAGGATCTACTACTTCTAACATCAGAGGTCTTTCCCTGACGGTCTTGCTTCTTGTGGTGCTGCAGGCTGCTGAAACACCTCTTAGGTGCCTGATGAGATGCTGTTGAGACATGGAAGAAGGTTAGGCTGCGTGAGGGAGCAGGGTATCGACAAGCGTGGCCTTAGTTTCCACCAGGTGCTGCGTCGGCGACGAGTCCTGCTGCTTCACGGGGATTGGCTCGCTATCTTGATGTTGCCTTCCATGACATGTGCGCTCCAGTTTTGGCGGCAGGTTCTTGCTGCTCACCGGAGTCTACGACATAGGAATCCTGATCAATCGTGGTTGCTCCCTACGGATGTGAGATGGAGCACCCTCTAGGTGTTCGGCGATATGTCCTTTGCATATAAAGGCATCAGGTTAAGGATGGTGGTGTCTTTCCATCTTCTCGTTTCTGGTGTTCTTTTACAGGACAATAGCAGATAGGTCACAAAGGGAGTTGAAGAAAGGCTACTAGCTTCCCCTTCACTTTCTTTGGAATTGTTTATCTGGGATTCTGCTTCTATCAGTTCGTTGATTTCACCAGACACTAATCAGTGCTGCTCTGTGGCTTGATTCAACCCTCATTTTTCTTCCGAATACTAAATTCAGAGGATGATCTTATTGTTATGTACGAAGGAGAGATATGATGGTTGAATTGATCATTGTTCCAGTCTGATCAGTCTACGTTTGGAGTCTTCTACGAGAAGATGGTATGACATGATAGACACTACATTTTGCAGCTATTTGAGACAGATGAATTTCAATACAGAAGTGCGGCCTTGCTTGATGCATAGATTGAAGCTGGATGTCCTTCGTCTTCCTTCTGTGCCTGCACAATATGTGGGTGGTCTTTATTGTCAGTGTAGCACCTCATTTGTGTAGACTGATGGATAGTCAGTCTTTGTTTGTGTATTTTGCTGGGATGGTTCTCTCTGTTTTGTAGTTTGTTCTGATTAGAGTTCCTATGTTCAAGACCGATGTTAATCTGGTCTTTTGCTTTCTTTCTGTAATCTTGCTAAGGGTTAGGGGGTGCATCTTCATGTACCTAAAGTTTTGGAAATTTTAATAGAAACAGAGTTTTTTCGCCGACAAAAAAAAGAGAGAGAAAATATGCTTAAAATATACCTTATTAAGAGATAACTTGCATATGAAGAAAAGTCCCTCATACTTTCAAGTTTGAGTCCCAAACTTGTCGCACAAGTAGTTTAAGTCATTATGGACTTTCCTCTAAAATTTGGGATTAAAAGGATAAATGGTTTGGGAGATATGAATTTTGCAATTTTCCTAAAAGTGTAAAGGATAACATTAAATGTCACAAATTGTTTCTGACTTGTGTTCTAGTACGGGGCCTGATAGCCATTGGATGATGATCCAGAGGTGGTTGTACTTCGTCTTAAAATAGGAAAGGAGGAATAGACTCACATAATTTTGAGACTAAATTCCTTGCTAATCAATAATCGAGCACCAAAGGGACCGTTCCCATTGCGATTAGGATCCCTTTCCGAGTAGAATGAGCCTGGGTTTGGATACTTTTGGAGAGCGGTCCGAGGTTTCCCCAAAGTCCCAATGGAGTCAGACTCCAAGGCTATGGACTGCAATACTTATATAAGGGGCTATACCCCTATTTGTGAGGAAAGGAGGCCTTAGAACACACTGTCGGGGTCAGGGGCATCTTTTCCTATTAACACCTTGATCTCTAGGCTTCCCTCTCTACCTGATCTTCTCCCAGTCTGCCATGGAGTCACCCTCCCATTGCCAGCCATCTAGAGGCCATCGCTGGCCAACCTTGACCCATCCCCAGGTCTGGTGGGGTGAGTTGAAGGGGGCGTAGCCCTTGCTCGCTGCTCGGGAGCACTGACGCCCAAAGTCAACCCACCGCTGACTCGCCAGGACCTTGGTTCAGAGCCATCGCGAGGTAGAAGATGGACGGGGAACTAATTGCAGATTTTTCTGAGACCATGAGAGGACGAGAAGTAGGGGCATAAGAGTAAAATGGGAAAATAACTCGACTAGGCACCTGCTCGTGTGGAAAAGGAAGAGAGAACCACTCTACTGACGTGGTGGCGTCCTATTTGCCCAAGAAGGTAATTTCTTTATAAATTCATAATTAATTATTCATAACTCCGATGATAGTGAGTAATATATGAAAATTGATTAGGAGAATACAAAAAAATTAATAGAAATGGATTTAAGGTCTGAATCTGATCATTGTTCTAAAAGTACTCTAAGATGACCATGTTTATGCATTAAACTATGAAGAAAACCTAATTGCGTTTAGAAATTGGGTTTAATGTCTTAATTATGTTTTTTTGAGATATAATAACATGTGGAGAATAAAAAGAAGGATTGAGCCTGATTAAGATGATAATATGCTTGTTTTAGGGTTTTGTACACATGAAGATGCATAATAGCTTAGAAACCCTAACTTAAGGTTAATGGTTTCTTATGAGATATAATTTAAAATCCTTTGTATAAAACTGATGTTAGGTTAACCTCGAGCCTAGTAGATGATAAAAGGCTCTAATGTGAATATGTGAGTAATTAGGGTTTTAAACCTAAGATCCCTATTTTAGGGTTTTGTGAATATAAAAGAGGAAAGTTGTAATAAAGATCTAAAGGAACCCTAATGAAACCCTAATTCAGATTAGAAACCCTAGAAAGTGAATCCAAGTCAATAACATAGATTCTTGATAGAGTGTGTAGTAAATAGGTCACATATGCTTTTTAGGAATTCTATGATTGTTGAATTGCTTGCTTGGATTGCTTTCTTGGTTGGAATTTCTTAATGCTTGTGAGATCTGCAAATCAAGTATGTGGTTACTTATGAATAATCTCCTTTAGTTTCATGGAAATCCTATAAAGTCCCTATGAGTATCACAATTAAATATGTATGCATATTCTCAAACCTACATGCCACCCTCATGTATTTTGCAAGACCAAGCCCCGAAGGAAAGGTCTAACTTGGTCAAGCCTTGGAGGAAAGACCATTAGGCACCTCGAGAGGTGATCCCAGACACCAAGATAAGGATGGAGAAGGTGGCCTTATGTCCCTTGCCATGACAAAACCCTAAGAGAGGGTAATCTAGGGTTTAGGGAAAAAGCGGTTGAGGAGTCACATTGAAAATGTAATTTGGATTGTTAATTAATTATTTGCTATATTTAGGTTGTTAGAACATATTTGTGAAATTGTGATTGTCACCCACATACCAGTATAGCAATATACTGACCAACATTTTGTTTGTCAGCATTTTAGGTATTATCTGAAAAGGAAAAACATTATAGAGAAATTTGTGAAGATGAATTTAAGTAATCTAAAGGAGGATTAGATAGTTAGATTTCTACCGTGGATAGAGGTCTTAGATCCTATTTTGAAAAGGTATGCAAAAGTTTTATTTTATATCAACATTCCAGTTTCGTAATTGTAGATTTTTTTTTGGTCGAAAAAAACACATTGATTGGGGGTTACCGGGAAGCGGGGCCGTTACAATGACCACATATTACAACACCATTCTAAATTAACACATGTACCTTCCACATTCATGGCGGTTTATTGCATTGACATTCAAAACCAATCAAGCTTTAATATTGTGGATTCTCCTATAAGCCCCTTTTCTTTAACCAAGTATGATTTCATGTGTTGCCATCTAATTCACAGAGGCTTAACCAAGGGGAGTTGACGTTGGAAAAGATTCCCCTTGAGCCTGGTTAGGGCTTGTCGCCAATTCATTTGAGCAGAACAATTTAATTTTAATTGTTAGTTGACACTTGTATTAGTTATCTTTTATAGTTATAGTGTAAGGATTTTATTTTTAGTTATTTAATTTAAGATATAAATGTAACAATTAAAGATTTATTAGGCCTCATGTGAGTAATATATATAAACCTATGCCTCGAGGTAATGTCTGGAAGTCAAGTTGGATGAATGAAAAAAATTGTTTTAGTGTAGTTTGTATCCTCATACTAAACTCATGTTGGTACCTCAATTTGTCACTAATGTTGGGTAGACAAAAGATAATCCCTTTGATTTATTTTTTTACCAAGAGGGTGAAGTTTCCCATAGCAAACAATGATGTCCTATATGGGTGAACCAAACATTTTTGAGTTGATTGATACGTCATTAACTATAATTTAATGTAAAAGTTAATACACATTTCTCAATTCAAATTTGGATAATAAACTTTTCTCTCTTCACTAGGTTATTGCCAACACATGTATGTATTAAGATTGCAATGAAATATATATTCTCTTGTTTGTAAGGAGTATATTTCTCTCTCTATATATATTACAAATGTGACATAGATATGTGTGATCCTAGAGATTTGGTCTATTTTTGTCCTTTAATTCAGTTTAAAGATATTCAATTTATATTAATTGTTTTTTCTACACATATATTCACCCTTTCCTCCATGACGAATGTGGATTCTAACATGAGTAACACTATACCATATCGTTCTCACTTAAAGTAGTTACACACCATATGAATACTCATTTAGATGTTACATATAGATATATGTTACCATTAAATATAAGAAAGTGCCAATAAATCCCACCTAAAAGCCTCCCTTAGACCATATGAAGTAATGGTAGATGAGGTTCCTCTACCGTCCACATGTAGACTTGAGACATTACTATATTGATCACACAATAGTTTTAATTATTTAAGGTCCACCATGAAATAAATTGCTATTAGATGTTGTCAAATCTAAAAACTCTTAGAGGTGGATGATCTCACCCAAGATGATGTCACTTATCTATTCTTGGAGCCAAATATACTCTCTTCACCAAGTCATTAACAACACATGCATTCACTAAGATTAGAGTCAAATATATATTCTCTAGTTTGTGAGGAGTATATTTCTCTCTCTATATATTGCAAAGATGAACATAGATACATGCAACTCTAGAGAATTGGGTTGTTGTTCTCCTTTGATTAAGTTTATAGATATTCAGTTTAAGTCCATTGTCTTTGCTACAAATATATTCACCATTCCATCCATAGAAAATGTGGATTTTAACATGACTAACACTATATCAAATTGTTCTCACTTAAAAGTAGTTACACATCATATGCATAACCATTTGGATCTTACACCTAGTCAGACTGGCACCATTTTATGTAGAAAAGAACCAATCAATCCCACCTAAAAATCTCCTTTTTACCATACAAAGTAAAGGCATATGAGGTGCCTCTACTCCCTACGTGTAGTTGTGAGACACTCCCAGATTGATCACACAATATTTTCCCAATATTAAAGGTCTAACATAAAATAAATGGCTATAAGATATTGCCAGCTATAAAAAAATTCAGAGGTGGATGACTTATGAGGTGGAGGTAGGTAAAAGGATGGGTCACAATTACACTAATTTATTCCATAGGTACATGTTGTCACAAGTGTTTGAATATCCACCATCACAAAGGGATCAAATATCAACAGTATTCAGAGATTGATTTCCTACCTCTAAAGGAGCAATATGTATTCAAGTGGAAAATCATATAGAGGGTGATTTGTCACAAATCCTCTTGATGGAAGCTATATCCTACCTTAAAACCTAACCTTTTAATCAAAATCAACTACTTTATAGTGAAGAGTCTGATCTAGTGCTTTACATATATGGTGATAGGTAGGGAGTCATCAATCTATAAATATGGTCCATGACTTATGTTTGGATAGACTTGATAATCAAAGTTAAGAATTTGAGCTCTCCTTTTGATTTTTCCCACCTCATATTGATATGTTGATATAAAGATAATTTCAGACTATTACTAGTTTTTGGATTTAGTGCTACTAGTAGTATCAAAAAAACTACTCCAAACAAATGAGACAACCCTTTTTATTAATTCAATCATTATATCTATTCATAAGTATTCTTATATCAGACTTTTCTAGCACCAATAGAAGCATTGTTTAGTTATCGTTTAACTTCGAGCAATGCAATATACCATTTAAGTCCTTTAGAGTTAATGTGAATAAGTTTGAAGAACTTGTTTAGGATTGCAACACCTGAGCCCACTACCCAAGGCTCTAGTAGAGTTTTAGGAATGACAACTGGCCCCACAGACCACCACTAGCCTTAACTGCGTGCTTTAAACTCACTCATGCGCAAGCCAGGATCAACTTCCCGACTGGTCACCCATCCTAGTACTACTCCAAGCTGAGCACACTTAAATATGATGTTCTTTAGTAATCGGCTCCCAGAAAAGAGGTGCACCTTGGTGATATCGGTAGTCTAATCATTCCTTTTAATATGGTTATATTCGAGGCCTCAAATCCTAGGATGTTACAATCTTCCCCACATAGAATCTTTATGTCCTCGTCAAGGCTCAACTATGTGGCATCATAACATTTCCCCATTTTTGTGAAGACCCAACACGACCATGTACACCCAGCTCCCGACCACGACTACCAGTGTAAGAGTGGCACCATCACCACATATAGCCCTTTCCAACATGTCTAGACTGCACGGCTCAAAAATAGGAATGCCACTAGCCCATGTGGGTCCCACCTACTGGAGGGGTTATGGATCTGATACCATTTATAACAACTTGACCCACTGCCCTAGTCTCTAGTAGAGCTTCAAGAATGATGACTAGCCCCACAGACCACCACTAGCCTTAACTACGCACTTTTTCCTCACTCACACGCAAGTTGAGGTCAACTTCTAGACTACTCACCCATCCTAGTACTACTCCAAGCTAAGCATGGTTAACTATGAAGTTCTTTAGCAATGGGCTCCTGGAAAAGGAGGTGCACCTTGGTGATATGGGTAGTCTAATCATTCCTTTTAAGATGGTTATATGTGAGGCCTCAAAATCCTAGGATGTTACAATTGTTGTAAAGACCCAATCTTTACAGTCAAATATTTACAAAATAATATAAAAAACATTAACAATCTTTATTACAATCATGCTTGTACATCAGAGTCACGAAAGCTTACAAATTTGATTACAAAGTTTAAGAATAAAAATTCATTACAATCTGGTCTTTAACGGAGGACTACCTAGTGCATGTATCTTCAATCTCTTCCATCTAAGACCTGCCCATGAGTTCCCAGAAGGAACGAAACCACACATGGACCCCATTGAAGGGAAATAAAAGTCAACAAAGCTGATAATAAATTCTTATATCGAGTTATTTGCAAAATATACGCTCTAAGTGTAATTCAAGGGAATATCAAATCCAGGTAAAGGATATTTGGTGGACTAAATTTGTCAAAGTAAGAACAACAATATTTCAATGTTTGTATTTAAAGTTTAAATTTCCTCAAGGCTATGCAAAATAGTTCAAGATATCAAATTATCAAAATACTTGCAATGATCAACTTTTGAATATTAAGGTTGATCACTATCATATCATTTCCTTCATGGGAAATAATGCCTTTCAATCATCTATGAAAGAAAAACATTGAGCCTAATTACTATGTTAACCAGTCGACTGGGGGTTGACTAAACCATTACAACCTATGCACATGGGGTCGGGATGTACCCTACCTCAAGTGAGCCAAAGCTCTAAGGGGCCAAAGCCCCAAGGGACCAAACTCCAGGGAGTCAAAACTCCAAATCGATCAAGTCAAGTGGTATTATAATATTCAATGCAATCACACAATAATCAATCTGAGGTGGTGAACTTGCAAAGAGGCAATAAATACATACAAAAGTATAGGGTTCACCACTAAATATTGTACATGGAATTCAAGAGATAAATTAATAACTCAATATAAATATAGAGAATCTAGTACCTCATTTATCCAAGTCTTCATAGGTTGCACAATCTCCAAAATGGATCCAAGAACGAGAAATCTACAAGGTATTGTAATGGTGTCATGATTGGCTTGGAATTAACTACTTGTTCAATATTTTCCATTAGGGTTTCCATTCCCATCTTGGACTGTTACAATTCCATGGTCATTTCATTCTCTTTGTTTCTAGGCTTTCTAGTTGATTTGTATATATAATCTATGTTACATGCTTAACTATTTTATCACCTTCCATATTAAACCCTTAAATATTATTCTCTATTTTGTGTAATATTCTTCTATAAAGTTATTATGCTCGATTGCATTTATTTACCAATATATCCTTTCTAGGGAAATCTAAGGTTAAGTTTCAGTATTTATTACTATATATTTGTCATATAGTTAGATTTTGAATATGTAGTATTTCAATAAACTAAAATAGGGTAATCTCATGCATATGGGTCATCTTAACTAAGTTTGTGTTACTAAAAATCCATTCATGTGTATATTTACAAGAGTAACCTCCCTCTATGTATATATACTTATTATTTCCCTCATATACCCCTTGAATTGAGATCGATGTGTGTTCCTTTTCTATGAATTTTCATTGCTGTCAATGTAGACATAAGTACAAATATAATTATGTCCAAGTTACTCATTACAAAAAAATAGATACATTCTCAACTTAGGTTCTTAATTGCATATACCCTTGAATATTAATACATGTTATGGTTTAGGTATTTGACATACCTAAATATAGATACACAATATGGATAATTGTAAACAATATATTCTCATATATCGTCTAATTCAATATGTCATATAGAAGTATTCATTTGTTATTCATAAGTATTAGAAGAAAACTTCTTTTCACTTTCATCTTACTTGTAAAAGATCAATTAGATAGATATGGTCCTATACACATTTGTGTTACAATATTTATAGATACATATATCTATATGTAAGATGGTTATTGATGTGGTTAAGAATTCATTTACCCATATCCTTGTATAACCCTCATTAGTTATCTTAATAGATCTATCATACATGAACATGAGATTCTTACCTAATGACTTGTAGATGATGACATCCAATGTGTAACATGTTGGGCTGATTTGATTCTTGTTCATATCTAGGAGTACGATTTCATTGAACATCCTAGATCCTAGTATTGCAAAAGTTGGTTGGAAAGGAGCATAATGGCATTCTGATGATACATGGAGAGGTCTCTCCTTCACATAGTTAGGGTCTGAAGTTTGCTGTTGTGATCAAGTTCCACATGGAAGTAGGGTTCCAGATGAGGGAATTGTCCTGCTTAGTTTGATGCCTCTTGATGTTTGATGATCAGTGAAACACCAAAGGAGATTGAGGTGTCTTCATACAGGGTTGTTCTTTCTGTATTGTCTTTAACAGAGATGAACTAAATAGTAGACTAGTCGAAAGTGGTGGAAAGATTGGATGTGTAGGTGTACGTTAACTATAGGCTAATTGGAGGAGAATCTCCAGATGAGGATGCAACTCGACAGATTCGAAGATGGTGTCGAGGATAGAACATGGGGCGACATCATGCAACAGTGGTTCATGTAAGTTTGTCGTGGTGTTGAAGGTAGAATACAATGTGAAGAATGTTGGATGAGGAGGGTGAAAGGGAAGGAGTGCGGAGAACAAATATGAGGTTGAATAAGAAGACATATTTTGTGTTGATGAGGTGGGGAATGGGAGCTACAAATCTGGAAGTAGGAAATGGCTACTAGAATGGTTGTCGACTCTTTATAGTTGTAGGTTCTTTGGGTGGAGGAGGCATCACCATGGAAGGGGCAGTAAATGTGTGCCATTCTATGATGTTTCCCAGTCTCCTATTTCAGATCTGAGCATTGATTTGTATTGCAGGCATCTCGGTGGCACCAAAGATTAATGGATGAGGAGGGCAAGTGAATGTCCACTGGTTTAGGTGAAGGCGGCTGCAAAGGAGTTTTAAGATCATCAGACTCCTCTCTAGTGTAGGAGATGATATTTAGAAGGTGTTGGGTCGATCATACTATCAGTTCTATATTGCTAGCCATCGGTGGGAGTGCGACACTAGATCTTGCAGCTTCATGGGTGCCGCTGAAGAAGGTGGTAGAGGCGAGTTGTATCAAGGAAGCAACATGGTATGTGGACATCTTCAAGGTTGAGAGGGGCATCTTTAGGTGTGCAATGAGGGCTCCTCTCAACTCACTATGATAGATTATCTTATTAAGGATCACCTATGAAGATTCAGCTGCCATGATCTACAATTTCTTCAGATCCTTGCAATGAGGGGAGGGAGAGGCACATCTGCGGCCTGATGTTGTAGGTAGACAGAGAGGATATACTAGGATATCAGAAGAAAATCAATGTGTGCCTTGCCCTTGTGGCTCTCGATTGTCTAGGTCATATGTAGGTAGGGGGTTGCCAAGGTTTCAGTAAGGTGAAGGGGGTAGGTCTGTCTTTGAGTCTCTTAGTGGATGGGTGAGGCGCTGAGAGCACCTTGCATTTCTGTAATGTAGGAGAAAGTAGCAACGTTACAAGGAGAAGGTTCTTGGTCTTCCTCTTAACCTAGGTAACTACTGCTATTAAATATGGTCATTATCCCTATTAATAATTAAATTTTAAAACATTTTGTATCCTACAGACAACACATAAAAAGGAAGTCATGTTTGACCATGGGTTCACATACCATCAAGACAATTTATAAAAGTAGTGGCACCCCTAATTGTAGTTTAATATGGATAATTTATTCACTCTCATAGTTAATCCCTATTAATATGATCAATATTTTTTCATTGATTCCAAACCATGAGTCAATTGAGAGTACTAGATGGGCTTGAGGTCTAATCAAGGTGGTTAGGCACAAAAACATCAAGTAGGACTGACTGACTTCAACCAAGAAAAATGATACTCAAATGAGGGGCTAGATTGCAAATATTTCTTGAGTGAGGATAATTGATACATTGAGACACAAGCAAATTCAATTGAATACTACTCTGTATTAAAGGTTAGGATACTTTAGTCAAAATAAGTAAGTTGAATTTCGAATGAAGGGAAGAATTGTAAATAAATTAAACTTAGGGGAGAATAGTTCAACATAAATATAGTATCTAAAATTGAGTATGTTACAAGGACGTTGAAATCCTAACCACAGATAGATGACAGATTGAGGTTTGAGGAGCCACTCTACATTGTATTCTATGAGAAGCTGATATGCCTCCAGTAGACTATCATATATAATCCCATCTTACTTTGAGGTTAAATTTCTATGGTTGGTAAAATTGGAAAAACTCTTTCATCAAGAACAAATCAACTAAGCTTATGAGGAGTTATTTCAGTTCATCCTTTAACTTGCATGGTTGGTTCAAAATGTTGGTCATAAGTGCAACCACGATTTCCTAGTCTAAATGTCCCACACTTTAAATATGTACCCAACTCCAAGAGACACCCACAATGGAATATGGGATCTTTGTAGTAAATAGGGTTGAAAATAGGGAAAAGGTGGCAATTAAATTAGAAACTAAAGGCCTTTTCTTAGAAAAGTATAAATATAAGTTTGGGTTGAGTTTTCCAAAAAGCAACAAAGCAACTAACATGGAAGAAAATCTAAGTTACAGTAATAAAATAAACTACCATGGCTATTGTTGGGATAAGATCATAAGTGAAAACTTCTATTATAGTTTCAACAATCGATATTGCTCTCCAATCATGTAAAATTATTTACTGTTTCATATCCTAACACAACATTCTGCAAGTAGTCATCACAATCTTCTAATACCTTTCTCTATCTCAATAGGTAGATCTAGGTGAGCGGATAAATCTCTCTTGAGATGACATGCAATCAACTATAAATAAAAAATATATGACTACATTTTTGGTGATCCCTCACTCCCATGGATTCACATTATTCCATACTCTAGGTATTCCAGAACTTCTTCCTTCAAAATCATTTGGATTAAACATCTTAGCATTAAGCATCACAACAAGGTTGATAATCATAGGAGTGTTGCATTAAAACTAGGAGGAAGGAAGTGAAACTTGCAAGGATTTATATTAAATAAAATAAGAATAATGACATGGGTGGGAGGGCCATAAAACTACTTACAACCCAAGTTTAAGGGATTTTATCACTCATACTATGGATGGACATCATGTAATTAAAACTTGATTAGGTATTGCCTTCTAAAATAAATAATCAAATGAATATACCAAGGATGAGAAGATACATTGATTACATGGTGGATCCTCTCATATCTACCCACCTTCTAGCTTGGAGTCTTTTCTTATGCACTGGTTGATCAAGCACATTGAGCTTGTCTGGGCTGCTTATTAAACTTAAATTTAACTAAGAAAGAAACTAAAAGTGAATTGTGAAGAAGATGAATGAACAATCTCTAGGTTAACCAATTTCACCACAATACTGTTTGTAGTTGATTTTTATTCATTTACTAACAAATAATTGTTGCTATTCAATTAGGGAACTAAAGTTAGCATTACCCTCTTTTGAGTGCAATACCATGTTCAAACTAGTCATAATAAAACTTTCATATGCATTCCTTGTCCCAACTAGAATTATGAAGAATGGTTTATCTCTCACTTATTCCCTCCCAATGGTTAATGTACTTTTGCAATGCATTAAACATTTACTTTATGAGAACTCCCCTACCAAAAACCATATCTCGAAGTGACTAAAGCCTAAAATTATTATTCAAGGTGGGCTACCACAAGAAATGGACTTAGATACGAGTTCCATAAACCATACAACAAAATGTATTTTCTACTACAACATCACACCAGGCTAATCCATGTGCTTAGAGATAAAAAAACTAGTTGGACTTGTTCAACATGGCTTCATAGTAAAAAAATCAGTGAAGAATAAAACACAAAAATATCGAGACATAACTAAAAATCCATAAATAATGGAAATCCTAGCCTATAATGGTTGTAAATGGACATCATTTTGGTCACCAAATTCCTCATTGAAGTTGATAGAAACAACACATTTTGCCTTTCTCCCACTTCTCCCCTCTTTCGACCATCAAGAATGACCTTTTATATTGATCAGATGCCTGACAACCATCCTCCCTTGACCAACATTATAGGGGAAATGAATTTCAAGTTATAACAATAATTATTTCTTAAAACACTTTAATCAGGGTCATTAATAACAAAAAGTTGGTGCCATCAAATTAAAAGTTGGTACCTCCAAAATTATAATGTATCTTTGCCCAAATTTGCATATCAGAGTTGGTACCACCAAATTCAAAGTTGGTGCCACTAAAATTTGGTAAATTGGGAAACTTTTACACTTGTTTTGTTGATTCTGGATGTTGTGGCAATGCTACAAATTTGGGGATTCTTGATTACGATCTATAACCTAAAGAGAACATGCTAACAAGGGAGTGGGAAATGAGAAAGTGGTTCTTGCATTGTTAGATGCTACTGTTCAGTCTTGATAGATTGATGATGCTGTGTTTGTGGATCATTATAGTGTTGTTAGGCTTCGTGAAATATCTATTGATAAGGTTTTTTTAGGGTTAGGGAGTGAGGGGTAAAGTGATTGTAGGTTTTTGAGAATCAATGGATCCTATAAGAAAAATAGGTTATGAATGACCTCCATAGTTTACTAACTCCAAGGATGGTGTAGGTTTTCTTCTGTGATTGATTCAATTGATATGTTGTGATTAAGTTCTTCCATGACTGAAGAACAATGAATACATTGTTGCTTGTCAGTTGTGTTTGTCAATAGACTAGTGGCTCAATTACATATCAAATCTAGTTGGGGTTGTAGTATCAACAACAACTGTTGATAAGGCTTTCTAACTAGATTGGGATGTGAGTGGTTTGAAATGCCTCTTGTTTTTTAAGAAACATTTGCATGTTAGGAAGCTCCTTCTTGCATATAGTAATCAAGGTTGTCTTTTTGTCTGGATAGTGGACAATGCAGACGAGCCAATACTCACTGTAGTAAAATGGGAAGAGGATAAGCTAGCTCTTAGCTTGTTGACTTTTGTTGCTAGGGTGATAACACATGGTGCATCTATTCTTTTATTGTAGAGACAATCTTCTAGGGTTTGCATGGTATTTTATATGATCCATACTTGATTCATGGCATGGCATCTTCTAAAATTGTCTTGTATTATGTAATGAAGACACACTTTCTGATGTGAGATGGTCTTTTGAAAATGTTGCACAAGTAATTTCATTTGAAACCATGGACTTAGTTGTTGTAGATGATGCATTTACATATTTTGTTATCATCCATGATATGCTACAGAACAAAAATACCCCATGATAGAATTCTATGTATACTATATGGGTATGTGTCTTTTTTTGTTGAATGAAGGGGGTTGTGGAAGTTGAGATTCTGTAAAAATTGGATTGTCGGGCCTAGGTATTGTGTAGGACAATACTATAGCTATGTTTCCATCATCTTCATTGCCAGAACTATACACGTGAGTAGGTTCACCAGTGATTTGTGTGGAAGGACTATTTTGGTAGAGTTGAGGATAGTAATATTCTCATAATGTATGAGAAATGGTGAGGTCTAGCATAGAAGACAATGCTCAACCCAGACAAATGCTAGTGGTCATTATCCTGATGAGACCCATTGACATGGGGATTTGTAGCATACAACTTGAAGTAATTGTTCATCCCCATGATAGATGTTAGTGGCGGGGGCTATGGGTTCTCTTTTTCATTAAAAGTAGCTTGTAGATGTTCCTTGTTCCAACATCTACTATAGAATCTTGTGACTGAAGTGGACTCATATCCATTCCCCAATAAAAATACTCCTTGCTTTAGTGAGTATGACATGTGTCTGTATCATAGTGATGACTCTAAGCTTGTGCCAATTTGAGTGTAGCATTTACCAAGAACAACAGTTGCTTGTCATTGGTGATGGAATAGAATCATGTGGACCATAATTGGTGTCAACATGGCCCTCATCCACCATATTGTTGGAAAATATTCCTTTTAAGCCTCGTTCATGTTGGTTTTAGGAAGAAAAGAGAAAACATGCCACAAAACGGATGTGGTTGTCTACTAGAGGTTGTTGCAAGAATGGTCCTCAATACCCATACTTAAGTTCTCTAATACAAAATAGGGCCCATAATATTAAGAGAAGGCGTGTGATTTTACTCCTTTATCATCGGGTAATGCATTCATGATATCATTGTTGTTTGGTCGGACACTTTTTCTTTTTCTCCCAATATTCTATCTCCTTTTCCTGCCACAAACTATGCATTTCACATTGGAAGAATACAAATTCATCCATTTGTCTTAGAAGGGATGCTCATGTGTCCATTTTTGTGGGAGGGATTTTACTGAATATATGGAATTCTTTGGATGATAAACTTGCATAATCATTATGCACTTTTGAGGTAATATTATCTAAAGAAATATTAGCATCAAATGTTACCTCACACATAAAGTCAAATTCTTGATCGAATGCAACAATGAAGTCATTATGGTAGTATTCCTCATCAGAGAAATGAGGAAGGGAATATTGGTGATGAGGTAATGCTCTGTCTTATGTATTCAATTGATCTTCAAACACAACTTTAGGGTTTGTTGGTTGGGCATGTGAAGCTGATATGGATGGAACACAATTTCTGACATGTTGTGTCAATGAAGGGATGATACGACAAGGGTGTACTAGTTGTTCAACTATGGATTGCACCTATTTCTCAACTAAATATGCATAGGTTGTCCCATCTGAACAAGACATTGACTTTTTTCTGTCTCTTCGTCCATGTCCCCAGTGGGTATGGTTCTTTGCTTTCAAGGATGGTGCAACATAGACAACAAATGCTTTTCTTTATAAGCCAGACTATTTATTATTGTGGGGGATCTTTGTGGTCAAATCCTGATGTCTTAGTGGCTCTTACGGGATTATAGGAAGGATATGTCATGATGCTTCCTTTGTCTTTTGGCTTGTTTTGGCTTGTGGTGGGGGAGGATACTACTTTCTAGGGCCATTCACCATCTTACAACACTTTTAGATGAACTGGTTTAGCTCAACTTCATTGGGCATGAGTTGCTTCTCATTATAATGGAACAAGTCTGGAAACATGAGTAAAATTGAAGTCGTATTCCAGTAGTAGAAGAATTTTGCACCCTTTCATGTGAGGGTGTCATTGAGGACTACATATTTTTTCCCAATGGTTCTCTATCCCCTGGACTCACTATAATCTTCTAGAATATCATGGTATTCAAAAGCTTGGACAGTGATCTTTACAAGGCTTCCCATGAAGAAGTCACATAGTTAGTCATTCCCAAATGTCCATTTGTCAGTTAAGAGTCTTTTAGTGTTGATGGGATGCTCCTACATGATTTGCCAAATGATGTGGAAGTCATCATGGTATATTCCACATGTCTTGAATTTGGTGAAGAGAACTTCGTTGATGATGTCCCACATCGTGGTATTGACATTGGTAGTTTTGGATCAGCTCGATTTATACATAATTTTTCCTGTCAATTTGGAATAAATGGTGTTGGCATTGAAGATTGTTTCATTCAAAATTTTCTCAGTAACCTTGTTCTACTGATTTAATTGATGTGCTTAGATCTTGTAACAAACTATGCATACCTTCCATTCAAATGGTTTAATAGGATTTTTAAAATGAGAGGACATGAATTCTGAAGTAACTTATGTATAAGATCATTCCATGTTGAAGTAGATGTTGAATCATGTGAGTGGAATTTGCACACAATTGAAGATACTAAGTTGTGGCCTCCTTATTGGTAAGTCGAGTGGAATTGAATGTTTTGTTTCTCACCTCATTTTAGTAGGATTTATGAGCATCATTTTTGGCGTAGAAACGGCCATGGAAGGTCTCATGAGTGAATAATTGCTTGAGTTATTGTTGAGTAGGTCGGGGAGTATTCTCTGCTGATGGATTTTTAGTCTGCTATCTCTTAGTGTCTAGGTTATATTTTGGTTGTGCATTTGAGAACCATTTCAACACCTTCCCTTGTGGGTTATGGGTATCAACAGGTTATCAACCACTCTCCTTAGTTAGAGAGTCTTCAACCATGTTGACCACTACCACTGATGCTCCATCCTAAAGGGCAAGCGCCACTTTATCTGAATTAGTCAATTGTACAATTTGTCTAGAAATCAAGCTATTATGAATAAAGTATATTATCAACAAATTTGTCTTAACATATTGATCCCAAATTCACTTCGATAACAATATCAATAGCTTGATAGTTTGAAGATGGATGGGTCACATCAACCTCGAGATAATGATAAACCAAAAACCAATTAAAGAAAAGGGATGTAGTCATAAATTTGATAAGTAGAGGTTGATTGAATGCATGACGATAGAAAATGTTTAATTAGATAGAAGGTAAGATCGACCATGTATGGTTGACCGAGTAACGTCTACCAAGTCAAATCAATATATCCCTTTTTTTACCCAAAAGTGTATATGGGCCAAGACAAAAAGATCAATCCAATTGTTTGATAAGAAATAAAATCATGTACCAGAGGTCAATTGAATGGAAACTTGATAGAACACCCTCAACATAGGGTTCTCAATAGGATCAATACTCCATCGATCGAGCGAAGAGTATCAACTACATGCTTTCTATCATAGATGATCAAAAAATCAAATAGTTAATTTTAGAAAACTCATATGAATAGATCTAGTGTCCAACATTTTACCTTCACATAAAACTCATTTGGTTTAGAAGAAATTTGTGATTGAACTTGCCGGATGATTTTTATTTGATTGAAGTTGCAAATGAAACAATGTAAACTGAGCATAGTTGATCAAGGGAGCATAGTTGATCAAGGGTAGATGATCAGTTAGTTTTGGTTGATTTCTTAGATTTGTATGAAGGGCTTCTGTGTTAGAGGATTAAAAAGTTCTTAGAGAATAAAACTAATATGTGGTCCCACCCCTTTATTTTATTTCTATGGTAACTTTGGAAGAAGAATCTATGACACACAAGCAATCTTGGAACTTGCTCGACTATCTGATGGTTTGATAACTCGTAGAAAATCAATATGATCAATTGAAGTAATAGAAAAGCTTGATTGAACCAATTGCTGTAGTCATCAATTGTTCACTTTGTCAATACTTTTTATTAGAAAATCACTCAATTAAGATGGTCGATAAAATGGTTATGCTTCCCTCGATAGGATGTAGAGAAAAGAAAATTCTAATTTATTGAAGAAAAACATCAAGAAATAACAATTGATTATAGAAATACTAAAAAGAAAAAGATGCTTGGTCGCCTCCCAAGAAGTACTAATTTGTAGTTGATTAGCTTGAACTTCTTGTCATTTAGTCATTGGTATGTGGTTCACAAAGTTATAGTTTGGCTCTGCCAATGAAATCTTTGTCTTTTAAATACAATCTATTCTTTAGTTGGCAACCTTTTTGATAGCTCATATCTAGTCACTCTACATCTGTTTCACTCAACAAAAAAAAAATCAAAAGCATGGTGCAACATGTGAAGCCAACCATCACCATTTTCTTCTCTTTGATTTGGATATTTTTGGGGTACTAGCTAATGAATCAATCACACTCTTACTAGAATTCAACATATCACCAATAGGAATATGATGTTTCCATAATCCACTTCCAATTTTTCTTAAGATCAGTGGGTTTGACATACAAATAGGATTGAATTTCAATTTGTAGCTCATGCCTCTATGAAGGCATTTATGTAGTTGTTGGTCTATCTTTTTAGTAGATCCTAATATTTTATGTATCTACTAATATGAATAATGTTGTTTGTTTACCTGAATTTTTAGAATTATTGCTATGGTTTCCATCATACATGAGGGGTAGATTTGTACCACTATGAATGGTCCTAACCAACGGGATCATAATTTATGTAGGAATAATCAGATAGCAGAGTTCAACAACATAACCTTGTCCTCATTAGAGATATTCTTTTCACTTTATATGAGAAGTGTGCCATACTTTGGTCCTTTTTTTGAATATTTTGGTATGCCCATATGCATATAGGCAGAGTTTTCATAAATCCTAGTGATGTAGAAATCTCTTTTTCCCAACTAGTTGTGGTTCAATGTTGAGGTTTAATGATATGGGGTTATACCAATTGGTATATTGATGCATGTGCAAAATGCCTAATGCTCATGTTCTAGTGATAGATGATATGAATTTTATGCTAAATGATATGGGGTTGTACCAATTGGTATTTTGGATCATGTGCAGAATGCCTAAAGGATGTCATCGAGCTTGGCTAACCAATCCTTTCTAGATCTTCCAACATTCTATTCCAAGATTTTCTTCATCTAGAAATTTGATACTTTGACTTACATGGATTCTATATGATGAATAGGTGTAGATACCTTGTACTTAACCCCATGATTCTTTACCAACATTTCAACTACCACGTAGATAAGTGGGTAGCTATCAGCACTTATACACCAAATCTAAGGGAAATGATTTTACTGAAAATCTTCATTATAGTTTTTGAATCACAAATTGAAGATGACAATTCTTTGACCTATTTGGATATGTAATACACCACAACAAGAAGATAATTATTGTTGAAAGAGGATGGGAATGGCCCCATGTAATTAATTCCTCATATATCAAAGTTTTCTACTTCTATCCATTCAATAAGAGGCATTTCATTACACTGAGAGATATTCATATTTGTTACATGACTTGATGTATGCTTAAACATCTTTTAAAAGTAAGGGACAACATAATCTCAAGCATAACACTTGCATTGCATTATTTTCTTCTCTCAAATGTCCTTCATAAGAAGATGTATGCCATTTCTCAAGAACTTGTGGGACTTTTTCTTTGGGAAAGCCATGACAATAAATTGTCTACAATTTTTTGTTATTGTAATGGGTCATCCCAAAAATATTTATTTAAATAGAAAAGAATTTGTCATTTGGTTATGTGTGATATTTGGTTAAATTTGTGGACATGTAAATAATTACAGAAGTCAGTAAACTAGGGCGTATTTGGGGTGAAAGTTTAAACTCCCATTACTGACTCATTGACACAAAAGATCATCTATGGGTAAGCAGAGGTTGTCTTCAAGATAGATTTTGGAAATATGGTTAGCGACTATGCTTTCTATGCCTTATTGTCACAAATCTTGTGATCATACTCTTGGAGCAAGGGCATCCATCTCAGTAGTTATGTATTTTTATCTTTTTTGTCATGGGATACTTTATCACCCCATGATCTATATACATGGAGAACTTTTGCTTGTAGGAGGTATGCAAAAAATATATCAAAAGCATTGATGATCACAAGATCTCCACTTCAATGGACATATAATTTTCTTGGGATTTGTCTATGTATTTGTTATCATAGTACATTACATGGTATGTTCCATCTTTCATCTATCCCAACACTGCCCCAATGGTGTAATCACTTGTGTGACACATCAATTCTATGGGTTTCTCCAAATTTTAGTCTTGTATGATGGTTTCAATATCAAAATATTCTTTAGATTGTGGAATACTTTTAGGAAATGTCTATCATAAAGAGGAGGGAGAAATCCTTAATAAAGAGGTGATAATAATCCACATGACCAAGAAATCTCACAGTTCTGTAAAAAGTAGGGTGGTGGTTCTTGGAAATATCGTTGGTTTTTCTTTTGTTGGCCTCAACACTGGGTTTAGAGTCCTTCTTCCTTGATATGATCTCATGTTGTACCATTATGTTGCACTTCTCCCAATTTAAGACAAGTTGTTTTTCTTCACATCTCCTCAGTGTCAGAATAGATTCATTAAATAATCCTTCGAAGATGATGCATAGATTGAAAAGTCATCCTATTTACTTCCCTAATTTTTTCAATGAAATCAAAACAAATAACAAACATGCATTCTCAAAAGTTGTTTGTGTGTTAAACAAACATTCCCAAAAAGGAATATGTGTCATATGTACATTTGAATGTCATCTTTTCTTTTTCATCTAGATGGTTGAGAACGTAATAAAACATAGAATATCCATCTAGGAAACAAATTTCAGAGTGATGGGCAAGACACCCTAGTACTTGATCAATGAATACAAGAGGGAAGTGATCCTTATTTGTGGTAGAATTTTACATACTATAGTCTACACACATCCTCCATTTGATTACTATCCTAGTGGCAAGATCTTGACTGCTACATCATTTGACAATTATCATTCCTCCCTTATTTTGTATGTCATAGATTGGACTAACCCAATTGTTTTCAGTGATAGTGTAAATGATAGTGGCATCACATAACTTGAAGAACTCCTATTATACTACTTCTCTCAACCTTTCATTCAATTTACTTTGTCCTTTATCTCTTGGCTTGGGGTTTTACTCTAGGATGATCATGTTCATGCAAAATACTATCTTAGGGCTTTCGTTCATAACCTAACCTCAGTAAGAAGATGGTCACATGGTTCATGTCTTGCCGTACAAGAAGTCATATTTGAGTCCTTCAAGGAGTTTCTTTATTTCTAGAATTGGTATTGATGTAGTTTCACCGACATGTATTCTTTGTAAGGCGATGCTGACTCAATGCATTTCTTGTCATCTTCCTCTATACTGCATCTAAGTAGGCAAGGGTTCCTTCAAAGTTTGGGTCTAAAATGCCAGATGATTAATTTGTGAGTTCCCTAATCATATGGATTGACACTGGCATTCTATTCTTGAATCTCTATACATAATTGACTATGTCATTTAGTGAAATTAGTTGATTCTATTTGTGAAAGAGTGTTAATGTTAAATGTGATGTTGAAGTCAATGTGTTCATTTTCCACATGAACGGTGATAATTCCTCCTAACATGTCTATTAGTGTATGAGCTATTGAAAGGAAACATCTTCTAATAATTACCTAACAAAGGGATCTTCAACATCATTGGTAATGACAATACCACAAGAAATGAAGAATCTTTTGACTCGGATTGGCACGTCTTTATGACCCCTGTTGGTCTCATGAATGAGTTTTCTCCCAATTAGATTTTTATGTTGGTCTCTATCATTTCAATTAAACCTATGCCATTTTCCATAGTTAATGTCGTAAGGTTAATGATGGTGCCTAGATCAACCAAACCATGTCTTTTGATGGAGTCCCCAATGTGGAAAGTGACTACAAACGCTCTTGGTTCCTTCCATTTTGTTGTAGTAGTGGATTTTAGGTGGTTATCATGGATAGCTTGAAGGTCTCTATCTAACCTCTTTTGTGTTTCTTTGTGATGATGTATTGAAGAAATTTTTTGTAAGTAGGAATTTCACTAGTTACATCTAGGAGTGATATGTTATACTGTATGTTCCTAATAGTTTTTGAACAATTGTGATGATGTAGATCTTGTTGAACCTTGATCATTCTGTAGGGGAAAGGTTCTTGAGATGTGTATGGGTCAACATCGGGGAACATGTTGGTAGGTACACTAGTTTCGTTGGATGTCTTTTCCTATTTCTGCCTTTCCTTTATTCAAGCGATAAGTCTTCCTTAAGGAAAACTTCCATTGTGTTGGTTTCTATAGTGACAACTCGAGGGTTAATGACTACGTCTGACCTCAACTTTTACATTTTTGCAGACTCATGATTTCTAGGATTTTACTTAGTATTAGAGAGGAACTGACAGGAAAAATTCTTGATCAATTCTACAATTGAAGCTAATTGTTGGTCAATCATCCGATAATGTTGTTGCAAATCATTTATTTGTGTGCTCGCCATCCCCATTTGAGATTGCATTGTATTCATAAAGTTGTTATTGGTTATTAGACTATCCTATTAGTCTGTCAAAGAATTCAACTGGCTTAGTGTATGTTATTTTTTATTCAAAAAGTCCCCACTTTATTGTCCATTGATATTTCCTTGCTATTTAGGACATATGTTTTGGTGGAAATTATTAGGTTGCCAGAAACTGGGTGAAGTTTGACCTCTTCCCATAATAGTAGGCTAGCCGTTCCCACAATTATTTGGTTCTTGATTTAGGAGATGAGAATTTTCAATTGTAGATGTGTTTCCATAAGAAAACCCAAGATGAGGAGGTATCTAATAATTGACACAGAATATATTGTTTTCTCTCTTGACTTTTTGTACTAGTCTTGAATATACAAATTGTTGGGTCAGATGTCCTTGACCACCACAAGTATTTTACTACATGAATGAATATGATGATATGTTGGTGTTTCAAAATTTCAATGTTTGAACGTCTTTGGCTTCTATCATTGACACTAGTTATTCATTACCATTTGTGGCTCCAAGATTTAACTCCCATGTAGATTGTTGCGATGCCATACTTTCTATGGTCTAAGTGCACTCTATCACATGTTCTCTATGAAACCACTCCCTATGGCGGCATTGATAGACTTCTTCTCAGCTTGAGCCAATATACTTAAGAAGGTTGTAATTAAGAAATTGTCATCAATACTATAATGTGAGAACTCCCTCTAGGATCTTTGAAATTGTTCCCAAGATCTGTAAAGATTTTTGGTTGGGTTTCACAGAAACTAGTAGTCTTATTGTGTGAAGGATGGTCTTTTAATTAGGAAAGAACTTGTTCATTAAGGCTTCCAAAACTTCATTCTAGGTATAGATAATTGGTGCCATCAAAGAAAGGTACCACCCAAGAGCTTTGTCACTAAAAGACAAACAAAATATTAGCATGGGTAGCTTCTTGTGAAACCCTCATAATATTTTAAGTGTCACAAATTGATTTGGAAGCATCAATGTAGTGGTAGGGGTTTTTATCATGTGAGTTTCCCAAAAATTTCATGTCATATTACAATAATGGTTCTCCCTTTAATTATCAGATGAATCGATAAGAATTGGATTTACCATTGGATTCCTGTTGTCGTTCACCTTAGATCGTGACTTGGAATGAAGTGAATGGTGCGATTCAATTACTTCTTATCTAGAAAGTACCTAAAAACTCAACCACTCGGGTGTAAGCACACGATGTGTATAACACCTTATAGAAATATAATTGTAAATCTTATTTGGAGAGGAAACAAAAAGGGCATGATAAAGAGTAAGTAGACCTAAGGTTCTTAGGCTATTTTCATTTATCCTTATACCCTATAAAAATACCAATAGTTACTCAGCTCAAAGTGTGCAATAAAAGTACAAGCTCAACTTTCCAGTCTAAATAATGGATTGGACTTTGAATTTGTACCTGAATATAAGATATTTCTACAAAAAAACATAAGGCATATTGTAGTAAATAGGACCAAACACAGGGATAAGGTGTACATTATGCAAGAATCTAAAGGCCTTAGTTTATTTAAAAACCAAAAGTTTGGATTGAATGTTCCAATAAGGAATATGTAACTAACAAGGAAGAAAATCCAAGTTAAAAAGACTAAACAAAAAAATTACAATTATTGTTGAGATAAGAGTGATAAGTAGGAAACTTGGATTGGGGCTCACCGATCATGCTTTCTAACCAACCATGTAACATCCTTTTCTATTTTATATCCTAAAACAACATTATGCAAGAATACATCATAGACATCTAACACCTTTCTTTCTCTTGGAATGGGGGTAGAACTAGGTTGAGGGGTACCTCTCTCTCAAACAACATGCAATCAACTATAAACACCAATATAGATGATAGATTTAATAACTCCTCGCTCTTATGGATTTACACTATTCCATACTCCAAATCTTACAAAATTTCTTCCTACGAAATCATTTGGATCAAACATCCAATACAATACCTGACCATCGAGCGATGCTTTAAAAATAAGAGTACCAAAACAAACTAGCAATGATATGCTTTAAAAATAAGAAGAAAAATCACAATGGTCGCGAGATCCTACAACTATTCCTGACCCACGATTAAGGGATTTAGTCACTCATACAAAGAGTGGGCATCATGAAATCACAAGTTCACTCAAGTGTTGCCTTATATAGTAAATAAAATATGAATAATAAGGCTAAGAGAAGAGGTTGATTGTCAGGTAGATCCTCTCAGATCAACCAACTATCTGACTCTAAGTGTTTCCTTCTGTGTTGGTCGGTTGAGAACCTCAAGTTGATCGAGATGATCATATTCAACCAAACTTCTTGATGATGGCAATTTGTTGATTGTTCTTGACATGCAAAATGTTGTAAGACTTAGGAGATGCTCTTCTCTTGAGGAAGCAATATTATCAATCTTGGGTGAGTGGATTGGATGGAAAAGTAGCTAGTCAATTGTTATTTCTCTGGCTCTTGGGTTGTAATGGAAAAATGCCTCCTCTTGTTTGTAAAAAGTAAAGATGTCTAAAAAATTAGGCCAAGGGGTCATATTTATAGGTATGACTAAGAGTTAGAGGGACCACCAAAAAGATCTAATTAGTCCATGTGGTTGTGAGTTAACAAGACTGTCTATTGAAAATGTACCTAGATAGGTGACGTACGATTGATGTTTTGCTGATAGATGAATATCAATTGTTTCCTCGATCATGTGAAGTTAATTTAGAACCTCAATAGGTGCCTATTGAGGTTGACATTCAATTGATCTTTGTCTTGTACTTGTTTGATACTTTTGAATCAATTGACTCCATACTCAATAGTTGGCTATCCACCTAGTGCTTGAGTGGTAACCACATCACCAATGACTAGGTAACAAGTTTACTTGATGATGATACCTCTACTGGTACCTTTCTACCTGATGAGGTTGATATGTGTTGATATTATCATTATGCATTGCTTGATTGAGGTCCAAAGTATTATTTTGATGGTGTAGACCTCAATCAAAGCACCTTGATTGTGCTTCTTTTGATGGATTGGTCATACCTTTATAGGTGTGTATTGAGGTACCTATTGAGTTTGCTACAAAATTGTCCACATTCCTTAAATTTTAAGGATCGATTAATTAGAAGAGTGTTTATAAGATTGGTTACAAGGGGTGAATATTTAAATATTTTCCATGTAATTAATGATGATATAAGAAAAAATAATCATAAACATACAAAAAATAGATGTTATCATTACAGGACATCTTATCTTTCAAAGTGAGGGTATCATGTGGCTTTTGCAGTGACCACCCGCCAAAACATATGTATCTCTTAGTAGGATTTAAGTTATGTTTTTATTTTGATTTCAGGATTTCCATTTCATTTGTTGATACTAATTCTTTGTTTCACCTATTTAAGTGGTTAGGGCGTTTTGCTATTTCTGGTGCAAGTAGATTGTAATTGTCAACTTGGCCTACATATTGCTAGTTAGGGATTTGTTTTGAGAGACTTTGGGAATGCTGAACTATAGGGGTTCAAAAATCATGTGTAGATCATCTCTCCATTCTTTTACATGTTTCACTTCTACTTCTCACAAGAATAAAATAGATTAATACTTAAATTCAGTTGTTAATGATTAATAAATGATGTGTTATGATATTAGCAAATAAGTATAGCTCTTATTATCTACACATCCCTAATATTTAATTATCTATTACCAAGATTGAAAAGATGGGTAAAATATTCTACTAGGCTTTATTCTTTTTGTGTGTGTCTGTGTATATGTTAAATTATTATTGAGGTTTAATGAAATATCTCTTTAAATTTAAGTAATGTAGTTCTGTTTCTTAGACATGCTGACCTCTCATTTCTAATAGGTGAGATACAAGTTGCTCTAAACTGGAAACAGAGATTTGATATAATTGTTGGAACAGCAAGAGGACTTGCATACTTGCATGATGAATACCATGTTTGTATTATTCACCGTGACATAAAGTCTAGCAATATATTGCTTGACGACGACTTTCAGCCTAAAATTGCAGATTTTGGTCTTGCACGACTTCTTCCTAATGATCAAACTCATCTTACTACCAAATTTGCTGGAACTCTGTAAGTTCAATCTCAAATAGATGATAGATGTTGAAGCTTCATTTTCATCGATCATTACTTGGTGGATAAGCTTTTTTTTTCTCATTGTAAGCAAGCATTAGTGTCTTCCTACAGATGATTTTATATATAGATTCCATTTTCTCATTTCTACAGAGGTTATACAGCACCAGAATATGCAGTTTATGGACAACTATCTGAAAAAGTTGACACTTTTAGTTATGGTGTAGTTGTTCTGGAGATCATTAGTGGAAGAAAGTCCACCGATGCAAGTTTGGAACCAGCATCACAATACCTTCTAGAATGGGTAAAGAAATATTAATTTCTTTCTCTCCTACTATTTTCTTTCAAAGTTGATCCCTTTCTAAAAATATATTATATGAAATCCGTTCCACATTTTCTTATTAGCTATAAAACATTCTTTTTATTAATCTGTCACAAAAATTAAAATTTATGATCGAAGTGAAGATGTGATTTCAAAGCATTTTGAAAATCCAATTTTAGTTTAAATATTTAGTTTGACATTGTAGATTGAAAGGACCCGACGTGTTAGATTACTGACTTGTGATAGTACCTTAACATGGTTGTAAAGTTCCCATTTGGTTAGAGATTAGCACAACAAATGTAAGAATTGTAAGTCTGCAACGCACGACTTACCACCACAAGAAATTTAATACATTTTCTATTTTGAATTTTAGTTTCAAATAAAGACCAAATATGTATTCCAATGCCATCTTTTTATTCATATTTAATTACGTCTTTAGGGTAAATAATACAAAACTAGAAACAAAGTAGGGGGATTTTATTCACACTAGGGTGGTAGGTGAGTAGTATTATAATTGTTTTAAAGATAACTACTTAATTCATGAACCCATCCATTTTTGTTATTGCTAAGGAAACTATTGCACATCATATCTATCACGTATCTACAAGCAAAGTCACTTTGTTCGTTATAAACATAAACAATCTAAGCAATTTGCAAAAAATAAATTTGGGGAAAATGATGTGTATGCTTAAGTTGTATTGTTACTTTGTGGTTTTTTTAATAGTCAACCCCTTTCTAAATAAGGCAATTCAATGATTTTATTACAATTATCACACATGCAAAGACATTTTGATTAAAAATGTATTTCTTGAATTATTTAGTAGTTATCTACTTTGAGAACAATCAAAACTTTAAGAATCATCCTAAACTCAAACATTTCACTATTTAATATCATCTAAAGGAAAAGAGTTATATGAGCTTGCACCAGGTCATCCCATTTGGTGCATAGTTGTAGCTATCTTGAGTTGTTTCCCTCCACTATGCTTGTGTATGGCCAGAGCTAGCTTGGCTCATCTCCAAACTTGTGGTTCATTGATAGTCTGAATGAACCCATAAGAAGGAGGTGGTGGAGAGGCTCCCACCCTATTTTGATCTCATATGCAAGTCTTATCTATCATTCATTTCTTATTGGCATCCCCATTTGAAAGATAAGAGAATAAAATAACTAACAAGTTCCTTTGATGGTGTGTGGGAAACTGATATGGAGGGACATTCTCTCATCATACTATGTCCACCGATAATAGCACAAAGCCACCATTGTTGTCCATATCAACCACACAGATGACCCTAGAAACCCACTACAACATTTTGTGAAACATTGGAAAAAAAGAGTATATTCTTGATGTGACAGACACCAACATTGTTGGGAGGATTTGGGGTGTTAAGAACACAAGGTTTGGGTGGGCATGATAATTAGCTTGGCTTGTTTTGAGATTGCCTATACCAAACCAAAACATGAATCTAGATAAGTTGGTCCTTGGGTTGGCTGTTTTGGTCACAGTTTAGGAAAATGAAAGACAACAAGCAAATTTAATATAAATGTTGGTTCATGTTGAGTTATGATATAGGAAAAATCATGCATCCAAGCCACATTCATGTCTAAAAAGACAACAAGAGAGCTGGATTGATTGGTTGATATCATGTATACATATTTATTTTCTTTTTAGGATTTATTTGCAAATTGTGGTTTTGGGAATTTGCTTTTTATATTATATAATTGTCCAAAGTCCTAGGGTTTCGATCCAGTTTTGTATATACATACATGTGGTATTATTGAGAAGTTGATAAGATTTGTATGTTTGAGAAGATATATATACATACATGGGGTATTTTTTTTAGAAGCTAATTATATTTGTATGTTGATAGCTTGGGAAAAGATAAGTTCAGACCTAATGTCAGTGCAGAGAGGCGGCGCTGGGGAAGATCGAAGATATCCAAATCAACAAGGAGGACGTCGTCCGCGCTCGCCAATGGCTGATCGCGTTAGGGTGGCTGATACTATCAAGTACTGGGTGGCACTCACCTAAACTCCAATAGGAGATATCAACACTAGAATCTCACAGGAGGATATCATCATAGAGGAAGACACGATCATCATACCTCAAGAGGAGGTTGACACGAATGCAGCTCTATGGAGGAATACCTTGGTTGGATACATAATTGGCTTTTGTCCGCACAACCTGATGCTACATGATTACTTGCTTCAGACTTGGAAACCGATAGGAGTAAATGGAAGTCCTTGACAGGGAAAGTTGAAGTTCCATTATTCAATTTCAATTTGAAACTAATATGAACATGGCATTGGAGGGAGGCGCTTGGTACATAAAGGGTAAACCAATGATCTTGATGAACTGGGAGAAAGGAGAGCCTCTCAAATTATAGAAATTAGCACACATACTAGTGTGGTTAAAGTTGTTAAATTTACATATAGAGGTATGGATCAAGAAAATGATTGCTAGAATTGTTTCCTATTGTGTCAAACCACAATTTCCAGATAGGTAAACAAAGGCAAGAACCTACATTGATTATGCTAGAGTTAATATTCTTATGGATGCTTTCTCCTTGTTCCCTAAATATGTGAAACTGAAAATAGATAGAGGCCAGGAGTATGCGATTCATCTTGAATACAAATGGGTACCACAAAAATGCCCCTATTATGGGACATTTGGCCATGAAAAGTCTCTAAGCAAGCCAAATGTGCAATGTGAAAAGGATACCCCAATGAAGGTCACACAATTGACCCTCAACCTTTTTGGCATGTAGCCTCAAACATAGGGAATGGAACGCCAAATTCTCCCATTTCCAAAGAAAAAATAAAACAATCAGACAAGAGAGTGGATGGTGATTGGTTTGAACAACCTAGGAGAACTATCAGTCCTAACAGCACAAGGCAGACAAGAAGTCAGAGTAACTCAAAGATGAATTAGAGACAATTTCAAGATAACATGTATAAATCCCTAGAGAACGTAGACTTAAACATGGTGATGGGAGGCAGAAACATAGCCCACCCCATTCCAATGGTTGAAACACTCATATTAATATCTTGTAATGTCAAAATCTTAACTCAACTAGGTAAGCAAGACATGGTCTGATATGAGATTAGGAGGACAAAAGCTGATATTGTTCTCCTCACTAAAATCAAAATCAAAATCAAAAGAAACAAAATTTGTAGGATTATGAAGAGGAGCTGGCCCAACATAAAATGGATTGACAATTCTAATAGTTGCAACAAAATTTTCTTAGAGAACTTGAATTATACAGTTACTATTGTCTATCAGTTGAGGCAAATCATTCATTATTTACTAATGTTTGGGGATAAATCAATCGAGATATCTATTTTTTATGCAGAGAATGGAGATAGTAAAAGAAGAACCCTATGGGAGGATCTACGAATAGTTAAAAGTCTACTAAAGTTCCCTTGGATCATCTGTGGGGATTTCAATGCACTACATTCTTTTAAAAAATGGATGGGAAGATGAACTCCATCTACTAGATCAATGGACGATTTCAACCAAGATATAAATGATATAGATGTTCTTAAGATACCAGCAAAAGGGCCTCTATTCACACGGAACAACCAAAAAAGTTGAAGCAATAACACACATAGTAAGATCGATATAATATTTTTTCAACTGCATACCTTAACTGAGTTCCCTAAAATGTTGTTGGAGATTATACCCATGATTTATAGTGATCACTATGCTCAAGTGGTGCACCTTGATGAAGAGGCCAAAACTACTAAGTATCTGACTAGGTACTTCAACATTTGGGCATCTCTAGATTCTTTCAAAGACACAGTCAGTATAGACCGGAGAAAGAAACAAAAAGGGAATTTGATGTATAGGCTTTGTCAAAAACTAAGGATCACTAAGAAATCCCTTCAAACCTGGAATAGGGAGAGACAAGGAGACTTCATTGACTCTGTGAGGAATAGAGAAAAGGAAGCACTTGAGGCATAGGAAAAAGTAGATATGGAACTCAATAACCCTCTACTATGTCCCTCTACTATGGGACATTGCTAAAAAAGGAATCTATCTTAGCTAGATCGACTAAATAGTCCATGACAAGACAAAAATCTAGGGTGTTCTAGATAAAACATGGAGATTGTAACTCTAATTTTTCTACACATCTCTCAAAACTAGTAGAAGAAGAAATCAAATCACGACACTTGAACACAATGAAGAACTTATTAATGATGAGGACACAATTAGGGCGACTTTCAAAAAGCACTACAAGGATCTCATAAAAAAACAGAAGGTCAGGGAGGTCATAAGCACAATTGGTCAACATTAAAAGACTGATTGGTGAGTAAGTGGAGAGTATGTGCAAGTTACTCATAGACGAAGAGATTTATGAGTGATGAAAAGGGAAAATGATGACATATCACTGGGCCCTGTTGGCCTAAATGCTCATTTATTTAAGTCAACATGAGACATTGTTGGCAAAGTTGTATGCAGTGCAGTAAAAGATTTCTTTGTCAAAGGGAGACTTGTCAAACAAAAGAAACAAAACATACATTTGCTTGATCCCAAAAGTGAAGTAGTTAGTCAAAGTTATTGAGTGGAGACCCATCTTTCTCTATAACTTCTTTTATAAGATAATTGCCAAGGTTCTTTCCAATATCCTAAGGGATGTGCTACAAACCTTGATTAGAAAAAACTAAAGTGCATTTGTTAAGGACAGGAGAATCACATATGTTATACTCCTTGCAAAAGAACTAGTCAATGATTTCAACAAGCAGAGCTCTAATAGATAAACTTTGTCTCAAAGCAGACTTAACTAAAGCATATGATACGATCAATATTGACTATATCCTTGACATGATGAAGGCCATGTGATTCCCTAGTTTTTGGATGAGCTGGACTTCCGATGTATGAATACAACTTCCTTTAAGATTTTGGTGAATGTGGAACCTTCACAAATCATTCAAGTTACTAGAGGGATATGTCAAGGGGACCCCCTTGATCCATACTTGTTTGCAATTGGAATTCAAGGCCTTACTTCAATCCTTGATGAATCTATTAAAGACAATACCATATCTCCTCTCAAGGCTAGAGAATAGTGTTGTGTCACATATTCTTTTTTTAAATGATTTGTTGATATTTTTAAAGGCCACATCCAAAGACCTTTAAGGTATTTCAAACAGCATGAAACAACTTAGTTCTCTATTGGGATTTCATCTATATCCTGAAAAGAACCAAACCTTCACATGTAAATCTATTGCTAACAAGTTAAGCAACTTATTGGGAGTTAGCAGATCAAATTTTCCAATGATGTAACGTGGTCTACCTTTATTCATTGGGTGTCTAACTAAAAGTATATGTAGCCCCCTTATTGACAAAATGATGGAAAAATTAGACTCCTGGAAGACTAGACTTCTCTTAGTGGTGGGCCAGCTGAAGCTCATTGACTTAACCTTATCTTCATACCACCTCTTTTGGACATGAGTTTTCCCTCTTCCAAAATCTATTGTTGAGGAGACTAAAAGGCTCTTCAGTTCTTTCTTCTAGGGTAACAGAGATGAAAGAAGACACCTACACAATATCAGATAGGACAACATTAATAGACCTAAACTGGAAGGTGGTCTAGGCATACGAAAAGTAGAATATTGGTGAAAGGCAGGGATGATGAAATTGTTATGGGATATTGCAAACCATAAAAACACAATGTGGATCAAATGGGTGCACTCAAAATACATCAATTTGGTTTTTGTCTGGTCCTACCAAACAAAACAACTTTAGAGTTGGATGTTCAATTATGAAATATAAAGATGAGTTTTTATACCTTGTAAGGTTCCATATATGTTTAGGTGATAGAATTACTTTGTGGCATGACCCCTGGGTGATGTGGAATATTATCACATTACAAATTCACTAGGAATATAACTCCCAGAGTTTATAAAACCAAAGTTCAATAATGTCACCTGCAAGCGAACAAATCTTATCACAGTATAGTTAAAGATTGAATCCAAAGGGACAATGTTTTTAAGAATTATCTAATCAAAGTGACCTAGCAAGAATTAATATTTATCACAAAAGTTGAAATTGGTTTGATTAATCTAAGATTGCAAGAATAAAAAGAGCTAGATTAAGGTTCTAGTTATCAATGGATGGAAACACTAGGGTCGAACTGGGTTTGACCGCTACTACTTGAATATGTGAAATCATTCAAATCCAAACTTGTATGAAGATATAATTGGACTTATGCAAGTTTCCCTTTTCAGCCTCAGAAACTTGCATGAGTTGGTATCCCTATAAGCTCGATGTTTTGTTACATAAGGATCCTCTATCCACTACTATGGAGACTTTCCGTAGGAAGTTCCCATCTAGGCGTTAACCAAAGCTAATCGATATTCAAATCTTAAAATGTTGAAGTTATCACGGTAAAATATTATAATAAATCATGTAAATCCGGTGATCAATCCATAAAATAGGCAATAAATGATTGGATATGAATTATATGAGTTCATAAAAGAATTGGAACATGAATGAAATTGCAAGAAACAAATAGTGGGGCTAGTCCCCACACCCAAGTGAAGAGACTACTCCATCGAAATGATGAGATTAATATTACAAGAACTGGAAGATTACACTATCATGGTCATGATGGTGGCGGAAGTGCTTCGGCATGGTGTGTGAAGATTGACTTCCTTCTTCCTTTTTCATTCCGGAATTAACCCCGACTTGCAGCAAAAGTAGGTTGACAGATGGCAACTCGGGGAAGAGATCAATCACCTTGGAGAAGGAGGATCCATGGCTTTGGAGTTACTAAGGAAAGGATCTGTCAATCTGTGCTTGAGGTCGATAGGTGTCAACCAGCTAGGTCAACAAAACTAGCTTGGTCGACATGTCTCATCCTTTCTCTGATCTCAGTGGCAAAGTTTCTGCATTTTTGTCTCCAAAATTTCTGAGATGAGTTGTATGACTGCATTGGGGTCTATTTATAGAGTCTGGTTGTCAACCTCTTGTTCCTACCAGTGTCTACCACTTTCCATCAGTGTCAATCGATGGGTCCATTGGTTGATGGGACTGTCGACCTTGAGGGTCGACAAGACTGAGGGTTGGAGTTGTGGCTGTCGACGAGAGTGTCGACAACATTGTGTCGATGAATTTATTTCTTGGATGTTGCTTGGTCGATGGTGATGTTGAGTAGGGAGGTTGACAATGGTGTTGAACTTACTTATCGATGAGTCTAAATGTCGTTCATCTTGGATGTCGACTAGGGAGGTCGACATGGTTGTCAAGCATTTAGTGTGTCAAGTAGGTAGGTCGACAGAGGTTTCGACCTCTTGTATGTCTTGATTGCTCCTCAATTTTGATGTCGATTGGCAGCCGATCAATAGGTCGACTTTGGATTTGGATGCAATTGTTGTGTATCAATCTGCCTTCTAAATGTACTCAAAATCACATTTTTCCCAGGGTGTTGCCCTGCACCCTGTGAGAGGCATCCTCCTCTCGACTCCCACCTGTTGAAGGGTAGTGTGACCCCCTAGGAAAACTTGCTGTAGAGTGATAGAATTCAAAACATGCAAAGGGAGTCAAGAAAAGTATCAAATTCCTACAAATTAACATAAATACCTAAGTAGATTAAAACAAATCTATTCTAATGAAAATGAATCTTTGTGAATGCTAAACTATACTAAAAATGCAACTAAAAATTGAATATGCATTCATCAAAATACCCCAAACTTAAACGTTCTTGTCCTCGAGTAACACAACATCTGAACATTCACCAAATTAATAATTTCGAACCATGTGATTGCCTCATCCCCCCATCATGTTGTTTTCCTTACCACATGATATGGTCAAGCTGCCCCAACTTCCTGAGATCACATAACACACCATTCAATATTTTCAGTCATGATTTCATTTCTGAACGACACTTCCTTACCATAGTCCCAACATCAAGCATGTCAAGGAGTTTCATGAGAGTTTAGAGAGACTTAGAGAACAACAAGTATGCACTTCATCTGACATAGGTGTAGTCAAGAGAAGGGTAAAGATTGAGGAATTCATTTTTCCCATAGGTATAAAAAGATTGTGAATGGAGGTATGGAGGGAAGCGATCTCTCCTTTATTCGACTTGAGGACATAAAATTGTTCATATTTCCTTGATGCGGCATTAAAGACTCCATCTTTTTATTTCTTTGTTTGTAGTTTCATTTACTACATTTTTTGTGTGCTCTTTTGGCATCTTTTCTTAGTGGTACTCCCCTTTTAAATTTGTGAGGGGTATGGAAGAAGTGGTAATAGGGAAGATGGGGGTCGTGCCACCCCAAACTTAGAGTTTGACACATTTTTGTGGAGTGTATTTTCTTTTTGGTGGAATGGAAGGTAAGAAGATGGAGGAAGAAGTGTAGAAAAGAGTTCATATCATCATACTACTTGGTTTAGAATTCATTGCACTAGGTTATTCTCCTTGTCCCACTCTACTCAAATAATGACTCAAAGAGGGTACAAAAGGAAATTCCATGCAATTGTTTCATTAGTTAGTAGGGAGTAAAATGTGTTTGATCCCTCTCAGTTCCTTTAGAGCTTACCATCTTCTCCAAGGAAACATGATTTTTGGATTCATAGGCCACAAAGGATAATTTCTATCCATTGGTTAGTTTCATAAATTGGTCCTTTTGAGGCATTGTTTTGAATATGGGGAGATATTTATGAAAAATGCATAATTCTAAGCTGACTAGGTAATGTCTTTGTTTACTCTAGAAAAGCAATTATGAAACTTTTTGACCTAAAAGTGATGCATGATGCATGTAATGACAAGATCATAAGTTGTAAGAAGATAGGTGTGGGTAGAAAGTAGAATATGTACCACCCACCCTCCACCCCAAATTTAAATATTTTCTCATCCTTGAGAAAACACTAAATCCAAGATGGAGGGGAAAGTCTTTGGTGGTTGGTCCACATGTTGTCGTTTCTTTCCCTTCAGCAAGAGTCATTTACCTAAAATCAAAATTTTTAGAACTAGTGATTATGTTATGAGATACACTATCTTAACAAAATGCAATTGAACTAAGATGTAAAAGCAATTGGAAATGAATGAAATGCGTAGGTTGCCTCTCAAGAAGCACCTTTATCTTATGTTAATGGATTGACACCTAAAACTAAATCATGATATGTTGTAAGCAGAAGGGGGAGATGTTGATTGGCCTACATGTCATCCATTGTGAAATAGAGTTTGAGACGATGACCATTAACTTTGAATTGTCCAGTTTTCTCACTCTAGATTGACACAACTCCATGAGGGAAGATGTGCTTGATGAAGAAAGAACCCGACCATTGGGTCTTTAGCTTTCCTGGGAAGAGGTGGAGACGTGAGTTGTGTGCTAATACTTGATCTCCAAATTGCAGGTCCTTCCTCTTCAAGTGCCCATCATTCCACATATTCATGTGTTCTTTATAGATTCATGCATTTTCATATGTAGTTAAGCGTAACTCTTCAAGATCTTGAAGTTGAAGTAGCTGATTCTCCTATGATGCACAAAAGTCGAAGTTGAGTTGCTTGATGGCCCACTGGGATTTGTGCTCGAACTCCACCGACAGATGACATGACTTCCCATAGATCAAACAAAAAGGTATAGTCCCTAATGGAGTCTTGTAGGTAGTTCTATATGCCCATAGAGCGTCATTCAACATGTGTGTCCAATCCTGCCATGTCTTTCCAACTATCTTCTTGAGAATGGATTATTTGGTGCTTGGAAACCTCCACCTGTCCACTCGTCTGAGGATGATAAGGAGTGGAGACTCAGTGGGAAACAACATATCTACAAAGGAGAGTTTCAACATTATGCTCAAGGAAGTGATATCCTCCATCATAAAGGATAGTGTGCGGAACTCCAAAGCGAGGGAAGATCATCTCTTTAAACATCTTTATGACTGGCTTGTAATCACAAAAAATATTAGGGATGGCTTCAACCCACTTAGAAACATAGTCTACTGCAACGTGTATGTAGGAAAACCCATAAGAAGAAGGAAATGGTCCCATATAGTCCACACCCCACAGGTTGAATATCTCCACTTCCTACCAAACATTGAGGGACATTTCATCCCTCTTAGAAATATTTCCAGACTATTGAAATTGATGACATGCTTTGACATATCAGTGAGCATCCTGGAAGATAGATGCCCAGAAGAATCCACATTGAAGGACTTTGAAAGGAGTCTTCTTAGAGCTCATGTGCGCCCTATTGGGCCAGCGTGACACTGTTCTAAAATGAGAGGAGCTTCTTGTATAGATATGCAACGATGATAGAGACCATCAGAACATAAATGAAAGAGATAGGTTTCATCCCAATAGTAGTGACGAATATGTGACATGAACTTCCTTCTTTCATTTCTAATATAGTTTGGATGGAGAACTCTTGCAACTAGATAGTTGAAAAAATCTGCATACCATAGAGTGAATGTAGAGATCTATAATAAGTGGTCATTAGGTAAGGAGTTGTGGACCGGGACTCCATCAAAATCTTGAATATGAAACCTTCTAAGGTGATCAATAACTACATTTTTGGTCCCCTTCTTATCTTTGATCTCCAGATCAAACTCTTGTAATCGTAGGATCCATCTGATCAATCTGGGCTTCATATCTTTCTTCGTCATTAAGTACCTTATAGCAATGTGGTCAGTGTAGGCTCATAGTAGAGATGTGATGCTTTTTGTCAACATTCTACCCCAATACCGCACCTACCACATAATCACTAGCATCGCACATGATCTCAAAAGGAAGAGACAAATTTGGGGCACAAAGGATAAGATTTGAGGTGAGAGCTTCCTTCAGGGTGGTAAAGCTCTTCATGCATTCAGAGTCAAAGTTGAAGTCCACGTCCTTCTGAAGAATATTTATCAAGGGCTTAGTCATCTTACTAAAGTCAAGAATAAATCTCCTTTAGAACCTGACATGTCCTAAGAATGCTTGCATGTCCTTGACTATAGTTGGAGGGGGTAGTTTTGCTATAACTTCAGTCTTTGATTTATCGACTTCAATGCCTCTGGAGCTGACCCGATGCCCTAAAACAATGCCCTCCTTCACCATGAAGTGTCATTTTTCCCAATTAAGCACCAGATACGCTTCTTTACAGCATTCCAGGACCAGAAAAAGGTTGTGTAGACATTGTTCAAAAGAACCTACATAGACTAAAAAGTCATCCATGAAGATCTCCATTATGTTTTCAATAAAGTTGGAGAAGATAGCAGACATGCAACGTTGAAAAGTGTCTAATGCATTGCATAATCCGAAAGGCATCTGGTGGAAAGCGTACGTGCCAAAGGGATACTTGAATGTTGTCTTCTCTTGATCACTGGGATGGATGGGTATTTGATAGAATCTAGAATATCCATCTAAGTAGCAGAAGAATTCTTGGTGTGCAATCCTCTCTAGGACTTGATCGAGAAATGGAAGTGGGAAGTGTTCCCTCCTGGTTGCCTTGCTGAGCTTGCGGTAGTCTACAAACATATGCCACCCAGTCATTGTGCACATGGGAATAAGCTCATTCTTCTTATTCAAAACAACTGTAGTACCACCTTTTTTGGGCACCTCATTCACAATACTCACCCAAGGTGAATTGGATATGGGATAGATAATCCTAGAAAGAAGCAACTTTATCACCTCCTTGCGAACAACCTCCTTTAGGATAGGATTTAGCTTGCATTGAGGCTCGATAGATGGCTTATAATTGTCAACCATGTTGATTTTGTGCATACAGAGGTCTTGTCTCACACCTGTTAGATCAATCATCTTGTAAACTAGTGCCTTCTGTCTTTTCTTTAGTTCATTCAATATCTTATCTTCTTGGGTTGTTGTGAGATCTACATTGATGATGGGTGGGAAAACCGTCTTCTCATCTAAGAAAACATACTTGAGCCCCTCGGGTAGAGGCTTCATCTCTGGCATAGTAGGTTCATTTTCTTCAATGATGGAGGCATATTTGAGATCTTTGAACTCGACTTCAGAATCCTCTATAGTAGAGTTTAATAGAAAGAGAAATTTCTCCACTTGTTCATCATTAAATGCATGAGTGTTGGCATTGATAAGTGCAATCTCTAAAAGGTCTTTAGAAGTATAATCCTCCTATTGTAGTTGCACCATTTTTTCAACACAATCAATGAAATAGAATTGCTCTTGAAAGGAGGGACCCGTGAGACTCTCAAAGATTCTAAAGCCAATAATATCTTTCCCAAGCCTTAATGTCAATATTCTCGCTTCAACATCAATGAGTGTGCAAGCAGTTTCTAGGAAGGGATGCCCAAAGATAAGAGATAACATTGGTCTTCCTTGATGTCCATAATGATAAAGTCACATGGGAAATATGACTTGGGACCTATAGGAACATGGATATCTTCTACAATACCCATGGGGTAGTCATTCTAGAATCAGCAAGTTGAATCACAATGTCAGTAGGGAGGATGTCAGTTGTGAAGCCTAGTTGTTTGCACTAGCTATAGGGAATGATAGAAATTCTTTCCCCAAGACCAGCTAGGCCCTTCCTACACGTAGTGTCTCTAACAAAATAATAAATGCCAAAAGATCACAGATCTTTTAATTTCTTGGCATCTTGATTAGGATGATATTTGATGTCATCTGTGCTAGCATCACAGTCTCAATATCCTTTGTAAAGTACTTCTATGTGAAGATGGTCTTTAAGAACTTCATCCACGATGTCATTTTTGCAAGAGTGTGAAGGAGAGGGATGTCAACATTGTGCTTCTTTATTGCTTCCTTGAACTTCAAGAATCTTGAGTCTAGTCATGTCTGAGCTAGGCGACTCTGGTAATAGACTCGAGGCTTATAGGTGGGCACCCCATGCATGGAGGGAGAGGTTGGTGCATATTCTGGTGCCTTCTCAGCATTGAGTGTGCTATCTACTGCTGGAGTTTCCACCACTGGTTCTGCTGGGATGGATGTTGGTACAGCTGTTAGAGTTTCAACAATTGGTTCTGTTGGTGTAGCTATTGGCATTGTTGTTGGAGTGACTTCTTCAATTTCTTCATATTTAAGAATCAACCTATTGTTGTTGATGATTGGGGCTGGAGGTTCTGGTAACATCGTCTAGAGTGTGTAGTGATGACCTTTAGTTATTCTTCTTGGTGCTTTGGGTTTCGTTTAGGTTGGCCTACAAATGAGCCAGCTGGAGGATGAATTGCGACAACAATTTGAGCGAGTTGAGCCTCCATGGATTTGTTGTAGGCCTTTTAGTTTGCCAACATCTTATCAATAGTGTCTGGGTAGCTTTGCTCATTGGGTACATGTGTAATCTTTTGACTACCTTGCACCAAGAGAAGCTGCCTTTGCTAATTGTATTTTTGCTCCCCTTAATTGTAGTTTTTTGCTCATTGGGTACATGTGTAATCTTTTGACTACCTTGCACCAAGAGAAGCTGCCTTTGCTAATTGTATTTTTGCTTCCCTTAATTGTAGTTTTTTGCGATATAACTAGGATTGTAGTTGATCTGGCGGTAGTTTTGCTGTTGTTGGAAACTAGAAGGACCTCAAACTTGGTTTTGACTGGATCCCTATTGGAATCATTGAGCATTGGCTGCATCATCTGCATTTCCATATTGGAACCCTAGATGGTTCCTTGGCTTGTTAGGGTTGTAGTACCCCAGTCCTAGAATGGAGTTGATAGCATTAACTTCTTCAATGACAGGAGCACTATCAAACTGCAGTTGAATCTTATTCATAGTGTCCTGGTAAAGATGGTTGCACTGTAGACTAGTGTGGCCTTCTTCACTAGAGACTTGGAAGACTTCTGGGGTCACCTTAGGTTGAAGAAAGGATTGGCCTCTTTTCCCACTATTAGGAAGGGTGTACTCGAGGTTGTCTGTCCTCAAGGTGACATCTTAATAGATTCATCAATCACATTCAACTTGGATTTGTCTTCTGCCATTTCCACCTAGAGGATGCCTCCCTTATGGGATGAACCCCAATTTCTTTGGTTCTCGGATGCCCTACTAACGAACTTCCAGGTGTCAAAGCTTTGTCTCAGGAAATCTCCACTAGAGGTGGCCTCGAGGAATCACTTTATTTCATCGTCAACTCCCCTATAGAAATGTTCTAGAAATTGTGAAAGAGGTATGCCATGATGAGGGCATTTTTGCAATAACTCCTTGAATCATTCCTAGGCCTCAAAGATAGTCTCGGATGGATCTTGCTGAAAGACAGTGATATCCCCTCTAAGTTGATAAGTGAGTGAGGGTGGAAAGAATTTTTCAAGGAATTGGCTCTGAAGTTCCTCCCAAGATGTGATGTTGCGGTCATCTAAGGAATTGTACCATACACTAGCCTTATCTTTGAGGGGGTAGTAGAATAATCTCAACTTCATCGCCTCTTCTGGGACACCATCTTGCTTACTTAGTCCACATAGATCTATGAACATTTGTAGATGCTCATGGGGGTTTTCACTGACACATCCTTCAAAGTTGTTTTTCTGCATCATCATCGCCCAATTTGTCTTGATCTTGAAGTTCTGAGCTTGTATGGCAGGCTGGATAATAGTATTATGTACATATGTAACCTTAATGATAGAGAACTCTCGTAGCTCTCTTTGTTCCTATTCTTTTGTGGATGCTTGTTGCTTTGCTTGTACAACACCTCTAGCTTTAGCCATGAGCCTCTCTCTTTGTGCAGTCAGGGCTGCTTGCACCCTACAGTTCACCTCCTCATCATTCATCTTGGCTCTTTGTTTACGAGGGAGCTTGTGGTAAGTTCTTTCGATCTTGGGGTCGATGGGGGTTAACAAGTCGACGCTAGAAGAGTGTCACATGCACAAGAATGATCACCTAAAAATTGAGAGACGTTAAGTTCAGATGGTTTGGAAATTTTTTTGATTCAAGTTGATATACAATAATGTTAATTCAAAAAGAAAAATCCTAACTAATCCAACTGAGTTACAAAGATAAAAAAAATTCCATTGTCCCCGTCAATGGCGCCATGACTTGGAATACTATTGCATTATAAATTCACTAGGAATATGCTTCCTAGAGTTTACCAAAACCAAAGTACAATAATGTCACCCACAAGTGGACAGATCTTATGGTAGTATAGTTAAGGATCAAATCCCAAGGGACAACATTTTTAAGAATTATCTTATCAAATTGACCTAGAAAGAATTAGTATTTATCACAAAAGTTGATATTGTTTTGATTAATCTAAGATTGCAAGAGTAAAAAATGCTAGATTAAGGTTCTAGTTATCAATGGATGGAAACACTAGGGTGGAACTGGGTTTCACCGCCACTACTCAAATCTATGCAATCATTCAAATCAAAACTTGTATGAAGATATAATTGGATCTTTTCAAGTCCCCCTTTTGACGTCAGAAACTAACATGAGTAGATATCCTTGTAAGCTCTATGTCTCGTTACTTACAGATCCTCTATCCTTACTCCAAAGACTTTCCATCAGAAGTTCTCATCAGGGTGTCAACCAAAGCTAATCGGTATTCAAATGTTAGACGTTGAAGGTTTTTCTGTAAAAGATTATAATAAATCATGAAAGCAAGTAATCAGTCCAAAAAACATGAATAAATGATTGGCTATGAATTATATGAGTTTAGACAAAAATTAGAACATGAATTAAATTGCAAGAAATGGATAGTGGGGCTTGTCCCCACACCCCAGTGAAGAGACTTCTCCCTCGACATGGTGAGATTAATGTCACAAGAATAGGAAGAGGACGCCATCATGGTCATGATGGTGGCAGAAGCAGCTTGGCCTGGTGTGCAACAATTGACTTCCTCCTTCTTTTCTCCTTCAATAATTAATCATGACTTGTTGTAGAAGTAGGTGGATGGATGATAGCTCAGGGAAGAGATCGATCTCCTTGGAGAAAGAGGATCAAAGACTTTGGAGTTGTTGAAGGAAAGGATTTTTTGATCCATGCTTGAGTTCGATAGGTTTCAACCAGTAAGGTCAACAGAACTAGCTTGGTCGATAGGTCTAGTACTTGCTCTGATCTCAGCAGTAATGTTTTGCCATTTTTGTCTCTAGAATTTTTGAGATGAGTTGTATGGCTGTGATGGGGGTCTATTTATAGGGCATGGTTCTTGAACTCTTTTGTTTCCTATTGATGTCAACCACTTTCCATCGGTTTCGATTGATAGTACCATCGGTCGATGGGACTGTCGACCTTGAGGGTCGACAAGACTGTCAGTTGAAGTTGTGGTTATCGATGAGAGTGTTGACAACATTGTGTCGACGAGTTCATTTCTTGTATGTTGCTTGGTCAATGGTGATGTCGAGCAAGGAGGTTGACAGAGGTGTTTACCTTACTTATCGATGAGTCCGAATGTTGTTCATCTTGGATGTCGACAGGGAGGTCAACAAGGTTGTCGAGAATTTAGTGTTTCAAGTAGGTAGGTCAACAGAGGTTTCAACCTCTTGTATGTCTTGATTGCTTGTCAATTTTGATGTCGATTGGCATGTCGATCAATAGGTCAACTTTGGTCTTAGAAGCAATTTTTGTGTATCGATCTACCTTATGAAATTGCTCAAAATTCAATTTTTTTCGGGGTGCTACCCCACACCCTGCGAGCGCGTCCTCCTCTTGACTCCCTCCCGCTAAAGGGAAGTGGGACCCTCTAGGCAAACTTGTTATAGAGTGATAGAATTCAAAATTTGCAAAGGGAGTCAAGTAAAGTATCAAATTCCTACAAATTAACATAAAACCCTAAGTAGATCAATATAAAGATATTCTAATGAAAAATAATCGATATGAATGCTAAACTAGACTGAAAATGCAACTAAAAATGGGATGAATATGCATTCATCACTGGGTCAAGGGGAAGTCCCTACACCAATGCATCAACTTCAACCTTAAGTATAGGATTGGTCTAGATGATAGTAAGCTTCTCAATAGTATTATCAAGGATGGATCATGGTCTTTTCTCTCTGTTAGATGCATTGGTGAATTTAGAAACTTATGCCTTTAAATCCATTTGACTGGCCACCAAGATGAGTGCTACTTCAAAGGGATGCAACAATACTCTCTCAAAGAAGCTTGGTCTATTTGCCTTACCTCACATCCTAAGAAAATTTAGGCCCAATGGATGTGAAAAACTAAGTCTCCTCAATGATTTAAGCTCCATGGGTGGAAGATCCTACAAGGTAAACTTGTTATAGATCAAATGTTGCGATCCAAGGGGTTTTAGTTAGCTTCCAAATGTTACCTATGTGGAACTAGAGAAGAGGATACTGACCACATCTATTGGCGCTACAATTATGAAAAATCCATTTGGCTAAACACTTGAGGCCAACTCCCCATTATCCCAACCTATCAAAAACAAGTGATGGGGATTAAAGACAATAAGAGCATAGTGGTCATTTAGACAACTACTTATTATTCTAGGAACTAGTTCATTTTTGACAAATACTTGCCTACTACTAGTGTGGTTTGGAACATAATAATAAGTGATTACAGAAACCTTGCATAGATAGGTCTTTGTTTTTCTTTTATGAGATGTTGACATCTCCATCACTTGTATAGTTACATGTGAAAGGTAATATAAAGAATCACGCTTAATGATAAAAAAAGTTGATAAGATTTTAATGAATTTAATTTATCATTTATTCTCTACTAGGAAGTTTCCCGCCAAATTGGTTTATTAGTGCATTAGTCTAAACCCCATCTCTAAGCTTGATCCATGGTCTTCTTGAGTTATTTTTATTCTATCTCCACATGTTTCCTCTTTAATTGTAATCCTTGGTTAAGATGTGTTCCGATCTGTATCTAGAACAACTCCTCTCTTATGTAGACCACATTTCCACACCTCATGTGTATTGATCTCTATCTACAACAACTCCTCTCTCATGTAGTCAAAATTTCCACCATCAGTGATACACCTCTTGTTTGTGCAAATACATGTCATGGACTATGACTCAAGTCCTACAGTGTGCCCCTACTTTTCTCTACATGGCAATTGAGGTTAGGGCATGGAATGTTCATTTTAATTCGTATGATGTCGACTAGACAATGCACCTTCCAACTACTCTATAGCCTATAGGCCTGGCTTTTGTGATTCCAAGATCCTATTGATGTCCCCTTTCTTATTGAGTCGTATCTAGATCCTTGTGCACCCAATTGATCCTCCCCCCTCCATGTGTTAGCTACCTTTCCCCTTTTCATTTTCACCATTCCAGGGAGGCAGTGTAGGCTAGGTCTACTTGCAATCATTGGCTATTTCCTAACAATAGACAATCTAAATTGGAACAACCTCCACTTCCATTTCTTCCTTCTATGGTTGACAATAAACAAAATTGAAACCCCTTTTTCCTCTATTCAATACCTCCCTTTGTGGTAGAAAAGTTCACAGAGTACCTCCTAATCTTGTTTACATGCCAATCACATGGTTGACGCCCTCCTCGCTTTCCATGAGGTCAATGTTTCTTTGATGCAACAATACTCTATCCCTTTCCATGTTAATATCGCAACCGCAATGAATTTCCAATCCACCCTCAATATCAATGAAGACTACTACAAAAATAACTAACATCATAGTTGAAGACACATGACAATAGATTAGAGAACATTAAAGGTCTCCAATTAATATGAACGATACATATGATTGTTTTATGTTGCAAAATGATATTGATATCATGTTCACAATAATAAACTTTATAAAAACACCCTCAAACTTAGGATGACAACCCAATTAAGATATGTGTCCCGTATGCAAGTGATATGTTAACTCTTTTTGAACTGACTGTAGAGCATTAAGGCATTTTGCAATGGGAATCAGATGCATTAGGACATACACATCATCTAGTACGCTAAAGTTAAGTTGTGTGGAACAACCTTGTCATGGTGGAAGTGACTTCACATGGTTCAATGTATTGATGCTTAGATTCAAATGAAGGTTGATATCAAGTATTTTCTCATTCCAATGCACTGATAGAAACATCTTTGCCTAGAATTATGAACACTTAGAATGGTTCATAAATAGTCAAAGGGTATACTTGCAAGTTCTATAACCTAATCTATAAGGAGAAACCAACTAGGATAAGAGTGATATGATCACAATGGACAAGTGATGACTAACATCATCATTTGTAATACTTCTATTATCTTCTTGTGTGCTTTTCAAGGAAATTACAATAGACATGGGTACATAGATTATCATGAACCAACACTTCTTGCTATTTTAATATGTAGATACTTAGAGGTAGCAATAATATGTTTGGTTACTTCCTCATATTATGGCATTGACAAAGATATCAACTACTAAGGAATATTATCTCTCAATGTGGTGCACATTTACCTAGGACAACCATGTCAATGTGTTAGTAACATCATGACAACTTTTAACACCCATGACTCCATCATTTTATGATATATTGCATATGGTATCCCAAATCATTACATCACTTTGTTGTGAATATGTTGTATGCCATCTGAAGCTACATTTAGTGTTGAGTACATCACTTGAACTTCTAGTGGCTTTTTTCCTCACTGGTATACTCGTATAGAATGAAATACATGTTAGACCCTATTTCGTCCTATGTGATAACTATAGATGTCAATTAGCCTTTGTATTTTTTATATTTATTTTCTTCTTAGGATTTAACCATAGAACTTTTACTTTGAAGGAATATTCTTTTTCTATACTCTATTGTGTGTAATTATCTAGAGTCTCAATGATGCTGGAAGAAAATATGCTAATTCTTTATATTGCCTTTGTTTATTTATATTATGTTTTTCCTAATGTGTCACACATTGGCATTAGACTCACATTTAGTCCCACTTAACTCGGATTAGTCATAGATGCCAAGATATAGGATTTGCAAGCCCCATTACAAGGATAGCTAGATGATTGAAATGAGTGGTGTTTGACATTTTAGAATTAGAGTTTTTATATAAATCTTAGTTAATTCATTGTCTAATATTTTTCCTTCTTGAGTAGTATCATATTATCAATGATATATCTACTAAATATCTATTAGAGAAGGTATAACATGTTGATGGTGTTGTATTTCACTTTGATGTGACTTGATACTACACATATTATACTCATCATTACTCAATACACATGATTCTACTTATGCTTATAGTTAAGTTAATGAGCATATTAGTACACCAACGTTTTTTAGAAAATATCTTATCTCTACTCAAGTTTTCTTGCCTAATGATGGGTGCTATGTATACAAGCTGAGAAGGATCTATGTTTAGGGGTTAGGTATTGGGTTGTCTAGGTTTCTAAAATGTAAGTCTAGGGTTTTTAGGGTTTCAATTTTCATTAGTTTGATTTCACTAAGGGGATGTGAAATTAATTAAATTCTAAATTAAACTAGACCATGGTTATCACTATAAGAAATTAAATAATCTAAAAAATGAAACAATCATCAATTGGGGTTAATAGACTTGCTAACTAAGCATGTAAAACTAAGGTTAAGAGACTAACTAATTAACTAGTCATAAGAAACCACAATTAGAATGTAAAGTAACATAGCATAATAATTCATCGATTCACTCATCAATTATGGCTAGTTAAGAAAAAAGAACAAGAACTAGACAAGCAAGCAAGTAAATAGTGCTGATCAAATTGGGATGATTAGTGGGTTTTTTGGGTGATATGGGATGATCAACCATGAAATTAGGGTATATTTAATAACATATCCTATAGTTAGTGCTATTATATCATACAAGAAGGTTCAATTCTATTCGGAGGCCCTAGCCTATTTGTTGCACATGCATGGCATAAACTATATTTAGGAAACTATTTATTTAATCACCACTTATCTAACCATATGAGGCTCTATTGACAGGGGGCAGATGAGTCCAGTTAGTAATTATCTCTAGTATAAGTTTCCCAAGTGTGACTCTCCTCCCTCAGTTGGTAACATGGGATGTTATATGGTGCGGAAAGGTAATTTCACCTCTTCTGACCTCCTATCCAACCTCTAGGAATTGTATCGGAAAACCAATAGGGGAAAACACACTTATCTACTTACCACTCTCAGATACGGTTAATGGAATAGAGGGGTATTTCGATATAAAGGGAAACTAGCCAAGTTTCTACAAGGCACTTGTGTGTTTCCCCTCCTTTTCATTATATCCTCTCTTTTCTCTATATCATAGATCAAAAAAGGCTCAATCACACAAGGGAGGAATAGTGAGAGGAAAGGATAACAAGTAAAATTATATTACTAATCAACAAGATGTAACATTGTATATCCTCAACATACATGGTATCATGGTTCCATATTGGACCTCCAAACACTCCTATAAGAGTTTAGCTAGTTATTACTAATAAGTAAACAAAACAAGAGAAGAAAATATAAGAAATGTCCATGGATGAGATAGATGACAATCTCTTATCCTTATCCATCTTCCCAACTTGCTTGAATGATTAGCCATTCCCTTGGAAGGTGAATTCATGGAAGAAAAGGTGGTGATATGGGGTATTTATGAAAGTAAACTAGGGTTTTGAGGTGGAAATGGAGGTAGAGATGAATGTGTAGGTGAGAGTAGTAGGGTGGAGATGAGTAGGATTAAATGGGGTCATCCTCTCTTTACCCTACCACCCTAAACCTTATATAGCAGATACAAGCTTTAGGATTAAGTAGGGATAGATTAGGAAGTCCACTAAAAAATAAAGTTAATTCTTGGTCAGAACACCAATTCTACCTTACCACAACCATAGTGAGTCTGTGAGAGGAATGCCCATTCTCCCTGGAATGGGCATGGTTCTTTTGGGTGGAAAAGATGGTACATAATGATGATTTGACCACGACTTTGGTGTTAAGGACATATGTGGCTTCTCTGGGTATAAAGATTGTGGGGGCAAATTAGTAGAGTGGCTTCTTTGGGTAGAACGATCATCAGGAAATGGAACATGAAATGTCTGGGAACTCTAGCAAATTGGGAGCTCATCACCATGGTCGTGGAAGGGAACATGGTTATTCTAGTCTCTGCTTTCCAAAACTATTTTGTTTCTTTTGGTGGTCATTCTTGGCCATTCTTCACTATGTCTAACTTGTGAATTTGTGAACTTTTGAGAACATTTATTTCACTATGTCGTGGGAATTCTAATGACATTCTTTTGTATTTTACTTTCTTTGAATGGAATCCATGGAAATATTATCCTTGGCTAGTTCCTTGAGATTCTTTGGTTAGGCTTCATTGAATTTGGTTGAGTTTATGGCATCCTTCGTGGATGGTTAAGGGTTTTTATCACCATCCATCAAGTCCTTCCATGGCTAGAGTTGTGAGGACAAGTCTTTCTGATCAAACATTAATTTAGCATTGGGACACAACCCCAATAAAAACCCAAACTATTACTAACAACCATAAAAAACCAAGTTAAAAATTCCAAATAGTGTGATCCACATAAAGATTTGACCATCATGAAATCTTACATGATTTCATGTAGAAGTATATCACTTCACATTAGAACCATCTTATGAGAATACATGGTACTGAACTGAACTAAGACCCCTTTATTAACTCCATCCAATATGATTATAAGATTATTCGTATTAATAAATGTACAATCATATAATAAGTGTAGATCAAACTACAACTAGCAATTGTAAGAAAGTACTAGGTTAAGCAACCTATCATATACATCATGTACTACCCACCCATTAGTAAAGTGAGAGTACATGAACACTCTAGACTCAATAATATTATTTCTTATTACATCTTGATCATCTCATCATTTCTTCTTCTCCACCATACCTATAAGATTGAGAACAATGACAACGAGACCCTTGCCCTATCAATGAAGCAGGTAATAACATTCTAATTTCTTTCAAGCATATTATGATTACATGATTTCATGATCGATTAGTAAACATGTAAGGTATCTCTAGAACAAATATATTCATCAAGTAGTAATTCTCTTAAAAGGGATAATTCAACAATTATGAAGAGTATACTAAGCATATACAAAACTATACATGTATCAATTATAAATCACATGTAATACTTGTAGGAAAAATATAATAGTAACAACACATCCTATACAATTTGGTAATCAAAACTTAGCTAGATATACTACATGATGGAATAAATTGTTTTGTTATGCCATGGATATCTCAAGGCATACCACTCATATTACTATCTTGTGGTTACAAAACCCAGAACCTGATATAAGACATATGGTTATTAGACTTCATTGACATTTTCTCAGCTTGGTCAGAGCAAGATAAATGCAAGGTATAATGCACAAAGGTCAAACTACGATAGGTTTCTCAAGGGCCAATCCACATATCATAGGTACAACCTAAGTATACATGTCTCAAAATATCGAGATATGGATGCAACCTCTCTTTATCAAATATCACTGGACCATTGGTCACAACTGAGTCCAAACAACAATTTTAGATGCCAAGGTATCAAACGCCAACTACCCCATATATTCAAAAATATATGTTCTGAGCATCTTCTCACAGTTCTTACATGCTACCAGATTTACTTATTCCAGTATCTCCTGGACCTACCCGAGACTCAGGGAACTACATGACTGGGGTTACACTTGAATAATTATATCAATTAACTAGTTTTCAACCACATCAATCAAGTGACAAATAATCAAAATAAAAGTAATTAAAATACTAATAAAGTGATCAAAACATTAGATGATATAAAACATATTACCATACAATTCCATCTATAGTGTGTGAGTAATCACCTTTCACCCTACAAAGTGAAATTTAACAAATTAGGACACGATAAGGATCAACTTACAAATATCGACCACAACAAGGCTGAAAAAATCAATTCAAGGCACATCATACTTTAGCAATGCATCAACATGAGATATTTCTCCTTTCTTGAGTTCATTTCCAATATTTATATAGAAAATAGCATAGTTCATTATGTCGTAAGTAGAACTTTTCATGATCAAAATATAGAAAAAATCATGATCATGCAACAAGATTGATTGATACTATTCCAATGTAAGGATTATCATGTGGAATTATCATATGGTATTGAATTTAAGAACACTTAGTTAAAGTCAATAAAATCCTCATTACATATCTCTTTCATTGATAATTAGTTATAATGTAGTATGCATCCTCGTTTAAAGTCAATATTATCAAATCCATAAGGTCAAATAGCTTTTCCACCTTCAAAGTTTTACCATTTTATCCATCATCTTATATTTAATTCACGTTCATAAACTGATTAGTTTTTTCCATTGGGCCTTTCATAAACCCAATAGTGACATCCATATGATTTCAATCAAGGTATGAACCTTAGGGCATAAATCATACATATATATTGTATAACCAAAATACCTCTTATAGTGTCACATTGTCACACACTTATTCAATGCCATATGATTTTAAAAAAGGAGAGATGGAAGTCATAGTTCATTATATTAGGAATATTTATGCACCTTTATGATAATTTTATCATAAAACAACCGACATCCTTTGTTAAAATCACATTGGATTATAAATTCCCCAATTACTTCTTATTCACTTTGTTAATTGTCCCAATGATGCATATCATGACGTTCATATATTTATGCATATTTATTATTAACTAATTTTTATTAAAAAAAATGACTCAAATGAGTGCATAAAACTTTAGGAGATATGATACTATAATTCAAAGCACTCATTTGAGCACAAACCACACACACTAGTCTTGAAAATGCTAATTCCACAATATAAGGCCATATTAAGTCCAAGACCTTGTAGGGATATCATAACCACATGCAATTTTGGATTCCACTTCATATCAGAGTAACAAAGCACCATACAACCTCTTTGCACTAAAATTGAAAGCATACTAAAATTGCACCAGATACAAGATTGTACATAAAAGGCCACTGTTACTCATAGATGAGCTAATTTGAGATATTAGGCTAGTTCCAATAACATGTCACCAGAATAGAAGTATATAAATCCTTGAAATCATTCTAAATCAACTTATAGATAGTAATAATAGCATGCATGAAGATTATCCCATCATTTGGTTCTAAGACATCATAAATATAACATTTTTACTAACATTTTCGCATATACCAAAGTTCAACCCATACATGGTTATATGTGCACGATATTAAGATCATACAATGATTTTAAAATATTTCAAAGATCACTAATTTTCATATATCCAACTTTACTTATCTAGAGCAATTGTCACGAAGTCATCTTTTAGCATATTAAGGGATTATAGAACAATATTATGACATTTTAGAGTACCAATTGCACTAACTTCAAAATGTTAGTCCATATGCATTTAATAAGGGTGGGGAATTATGATCATAAATCATTATTACATGATTAAGTAAGGTAAAAAAACCATAATAACATCGTATTTTTGAAGTTGCACATCAAACATTAGTGTCAAAGGAATTAAAAAGGGAATGAAGAAAGCTATTTTACTTGAGAGTGTTCAACCGTATATGTAAATCCAACTTGCTTGGCCTAATTAGCAATGTAGAAGGTTAAAAATGGGCAAGGGTTGATGTTACCTTGTCCAATGGGTATGCAAATTGACTGTGAAGGTTGTAGAAAGAGAAGGGAGTGCTATTACATATGAATGCTTTGATTTATATTTCATTTTTCTTTAGTGATATTACACAAGCACATATTTATTTATCTTTTTATTATCTTTGTTGGCTCTTTTGAATGATAGAGTTTTAGGGTGGTAGAAAGAAGTGGAAAAGAGGAAGGTATAGACACATTAAGCTTTTGGAGGATGGTAAAGGATTACTCATTTTGTCTATATAGTTGAGAGATACAAAATTATGGAAGAGAAGAGGGTGAAGAGGGAGGCCACCAAACACAATTATCCATATGGGATTTTATGCAATCAATGTAGTCTAGATAACCATTTTACTATATGATAATGACCAATAAACATGGTAAAACATACATTTATCAGTGTCTTTGATCAAAACCCTAAGAAGTTTCCATTTGCAATGATTGGAGCTCATCCAGCAAATCACATTCTAAAAGTGAAGTTTCAAGCTCGTTTGGAATGAAGATATCACTTAGAAAATTGTCAAAAAAAGAAATTGTGGATAAACTTGTTAGAGGTTAGAATTTCAAATATGATATGTGGAGGTCTAACTGTAGTATCTTTTAATAAGAAACATTTCAAAGGCGATGGTGGAAGAATTGCTATAAAGATTCACAATCATGTCAAGTTCTACCTAGTAATCAGTAAATTGTAGAAAGTAAAAAACTGACTATCACACACAACAACTATGAAAATAATGCATAATGCAAAATGTTTCTTAACATGAAAATAAAGTTATGTTAAAATACTTCAAAAATGGTAAGGAGTGTAGAAAAAATAAGGTAAAAGTGCATGACATGCAAGCCAACAAACAAGACATCAGGGAAAAATAAAGGAGGGGCATGCTCCACTAACACCTAAGATTTTGAAGCATGTTGTCCTCTACATTAAACTTAGTTTAGAGTGATAGCAGAATCATCATTCATGTGGCAGGTTATGTGGTTGTAGTAGGATCTCAAAGATTCATATTGGTTTGGTAATGGTAGTTACTGATAGTTGTTCTCCCAGTAGTCCAACTCTAGAGGCATATATGACATGAGGAACCTAGGCATAGTCACATACTGATGCACCATCTCCCTCTCATGCTTAGAAAGTGCATGGCCATATATATAAAGATGATTCACTTGGTAATGTAGTAGTTGTTTTTCTAACCATATTTCTTGTGGTCTCAATTACATGCTCTCTAGTCATGCCATCATAGAGGATATGTCACCTGCATTTGGAGGACACCATGTCTGAGCATCATGATGAATCTAGAATTGATTTATCACTTGGAACACACTTTTCTCTACTAAGGGGCTATAGTTGTACTCCTTATTGCAAATAAACTGTCACTGGTTTGAAGATCTATCTTGGGAAGTTCTTCTCCCACCACAATTTTTTCCATAAGATAGGGAATGGGCCCCAAATTCTAAATAACCATATTTGTTTGCTAAGGAACTCTAATGTAAAAGTGGTGTAACCATGATCGAAATGATAGAATTTTTTTGTCATATAGTATTGAGATTATGTGTTCCCTTGCCCAATTGCTCAAATCTACCGATTTGAGATCGGTGCTAAAGAGAGTCACTCAAACCACAACCAAAAGATATAATAATGGAAGTCACTAACCCACCCATGATAAATTGCAAGTTTCCCTTGGTAGTTATTGATTTCATATGATCTACAAGAACCTTCCCATAGTTCCAGTTTGATTCCTTCAACATACAATCCATCACATGAAGATATTTCATTAAGCAACATCCTTGATATAGAAGGAAAAAATTGTATCTTCCATGTAATTTAGAATATATGTTAGTTAGGAATTGGCCTTCCTACTAGTCCTGGACATTCTAGGAATGAAATCAAACTACTTTTGATTTTTTTTAAAATTATAAAATATTGGAAGCATACATTGGTCTTATTTGTGATCCCATTATCAAATTTTGCTGGACATGTTGTGGGGGATGCAAAATTCTCATTTAACTTTCTTGCAATCAAAATATGCACATTCTCAAGAAGTTGGATCCTGATTGCATATTGATTTTTATAAGTTACTTTGTCTAATGTTCTTAAAAACTTCTACATTGAAGGTGATCTTTTAAAGTGCAATTTCTTTATGAAGAAATTAAATGAGGGCTTGATCCCTATTTCTTGTATTGTGGTTGTGCAAGCATATTGTGTTTCTACTACCCTCCTTGACATGTTTTTGGGATATGGGGTCCCCTTACCATGTCTTCTATCCTACTGGGATAAAGGTGTTGTTATCATCTCTCTCTACAATGCTTCTCACCTCTTAACCAGAAATTGCGATAAGATGTCTTACTCCAACCCTTCTTCATTAAAATCAAGACTCTCTTTATCTAAACAAACAAACCCAAATCTTTTTTCAATGTTGTACAACACTCCCCTTTGGTATTCATCATAGGTGACCAATACATGCCTCAAAACCTCATTATTGTAACCATCAGAGGTTAATTGTGGTTGTTGGTGCACATGAAGATGCTAGGAATGCCACCCTCTCATTGTTGTTGGTGTACTACCCTCAACTCAATTGAGGCCATAAGCACTTATATGTCTTCATAGAGAGTCATCCTCTTACTGCCAGTATGTTCGATCCTCTTCATTATCATAATGGGAAGCACCCATGAAGCTTGAGGAAGCACGCATGAGGCTTGGAGAAGCGTATATTGCATTATGGTGTCTTAAGGGACCTCTAACAGTTGTTGGGTGTCATTCTTACACGGAACAAGCATGTGGAAGTCAAATAAGAAATGGATAGGTCATCGATCGACTCCCTCCTTTCATGTGACTTAAGTGGTTATGATCCCCCATCATAATGACCATTTTGAGTGCAAGGAACATTCTAATGGCGTAGCACCATGATTTTCTACTCCGAATGGTCATTATTGATAGTTGTTCTTCTCAACTATATAAGTCACTTCATCCATCAAGTCTATTTGGATGAAAATGACCATTCTCACAATGTTGCATCATGACCATTCTAGCCACCATGACTGTGCTAAAAGGACCAAAATGTATCAACTTACTAACTTTTTCCAATTGGTATTGCCATGTAAGTTCACATTCTGATGATGAGAATGACCTCTATATTTTATCTCAAAATCTCATGATATTTATACAAGTCTTTACTTGATCACCATAACTATCATAGGGAAGAATAACCATGTTGGTTTTCTTTGTGAGAAGTTTAATTCAAATTCAAAACCAATTTTCCAACTCTTGGATTTCAAACCAAACATCCATTACTTGATCATTCTTTTCTGTGCATCCCCATACCAAGAACAAAATTAAGAAAAGAAAATCTATTAAGTATGTTTATGTGAGTGTCTTTGTGGATTATGAAAACAAAGAGTATAAGAATCTAGTTAGGGTTTCAAAATATCACAAACATGTGAGTTTCTTCCCAAGAGAGATAAGATTTTACACATTAAACCAAGAGGTATTGTTTCATTAAATAACTCACAATCTTCTCAAGATGCGTAGTCTTTTTTTTAATGATAAAAGAAATCGTTAAAAATAACAATCATAGGGGTTACTATTCTTCAACTCTTGTTGTGGGGTGACCTTGAATATTTTAGATTTAACTACATGTGTAGGAAAGTGACATTCACGGTGTTAGTGAACACTAAGATCTCAACATCAATAGGTGGTAAAAAAAAGTCCTTTCCACAATGAAATAAAGTGTATTTTCTTGGGGCTTGCTATTTAACACAATAAAATCCACTGGAAAATCATCAATGTTTCTTTATCAATCATCACTAATACATCCTCCACCTGGCCCTGCAACATTTTCATAGATCGATGCACCATTTGAAGAGTGCAATTTACTGTCTTTATCTTCTCTGTATGTACATCCACATACACCCTATAAGTAATTAAATTTTGCACAGATCCTAGGTCAACCAAGGATTTCTCAATAAAATGATTTCCAATGTTGCATGGTATAATAGGAGATCTTGGATATGTTCTTTAGATGGGCTGGAGTGTTGTAAAATGGGGCTTACTAGTTCTTTTGGCTTTAGTTTCTTCACAATCTCCCACATGAATTTCAGTTAAAAGTGCATATATCCTATAATTATTTTTCTTATATAGGAATTTGTTTAATTGCATTAATTAATGAGTTATTGATTTTAACATGCTTGAAAATCTCAATGATGTCATGGGAATGTTAATTTTTTTTTTGATGGTGAAGGCTCATCCAATGCATAAGAAAAGGTAGTTTATTAGCACTTTCTTTAGTCAATATCATGATATCTAAATTTTTTTTGTTGATATCTGTATTGGTTTCATGGTATCATTTGTCACATCAATCTCAACATCATCCTTTCTTTAGTATATAATTTTATTACTTAGACTTGGTATCATAGAGTTACTTATGTTGATTGTAATCACAGTCAAAAAATTGACTTGCTTACGGGGAAGAAGGGGGAGATTTTTGTCGATGTTGTGAACAAGGGCCTTGGTGTTGTTGATGCAAGAGAGGACCTTAGGACGTTTTTGGATGTTGTTGTTGTTATGTCCATTGATGTGCTTGTTGTTTCCCATGAGGTGGACCTTGAATCATGCAGGGATGATATTTTTGCATTTATCCTTCTGGCATTTGAACACACATAAGATGTTGTGGAACTTGAGTAAATAGAAGAAGTGGTACTTCTCTTTGTGGTTGTCTTTGGAGAATTTGAGGTGGAAAAAATGAATATTGAAGAATATCCAATTTCTAACATAATATTTTTGACTTATAATTGTTTGAGAGGATAGTACTACCTCCTCCTTTGAAGTTAGTGACAAGGATTTTTGGTCCAATCTTTGGATTGTTTGGACATTATTGGATACATCTCTCTTCGCTTCATCAATGCCCCAGTATACAAAGCACATCATCTTCAAAGTCGGAACCATATTTTTTTTGAAGTGGTGATCCATGACCATCTTAAACTTGTTACCATGATTAGTTAGGATGAGTGTGCCACTCTATGTGTAAGATTAATATATGAGAATTTGAGTTCCTTTTCCAATAATATAGCAAGGCCTTAAATTCATTGACAAATGTTTCAATGGCTTGTATAGAATAACTAAAAGGACCTCCACCTTGACTCTTCATCATCCCTATCATTTCTCAAAAATCTCCATGACCTAAGGTTTGTACCATTGGAGGAGTGTTTATACTTGAGGGATTTGCACCCACATTTCAGTTTTGACTAGAAATAGAAGAGGACACATGGTAAACAATTCACATGCCTCTTTGGAGGTCTTTTCCATGAACATCCATCCACTAGATGAATCCATCATGGTTTGATGCATTTGGGTCAATCTTACATATAAAGATTAAAATAAATATCCTTGAGTAACCTCATGGTGGGGGAAATCTCTCAAAAGCACTTGAGAACTCTCCCAACTATCATGAAGTTGCTCATAGCTAATAGAATTGATGGATCAACATATGAAATTCGCCTTTAAAATTTGATAGAACTTCTTCAAATAATCATTCTTTATCTTCGACTATGTCATCACTCTTTGAGAACCACTCCTTTGACATGCCCTTAAGAGAGAACGAGAACAAGGTCAATTGAATGCAGAAGGTAGCCATACACATAAGGAGTTTATGTGCTTGAAGAGGTTCTTCACTCAAACCCATAGAAGGTTCAAAAAAGTTGCACCAAGTAGGTGGAATGGAGAATTCTTGTGCTGACACATGTTATATGAAGGGTCATAATTGGAGAATAAACAATTCTAGAATTAAGTACTATTTAATAAGCCTAGGGATCAAAAGTGGTGGCATAAGATAAAATGGATTCTACTCTTATTCTTCACAAGGCTCTTCCTCATGACCATGAAGTGGTGCTCCTCTGTCCTAGTTTTCCATGTCTTCCTCTCTGTCTTGGTTTTGATGGTTCCTTATTATGCCACTCCTTATCTCATAAACCATATGGAATGTATCCAAATACAAGGATTGAAATGCAAGATGCATTTCCATCCTGTAAAATAGAAATAATCAACAAGAGAAATTGTTAGCAACCAAGATTAATCAACACAAAGAATATGAATTGTTTAGTGAAACTAGAAAAGTCAAAGAGAAACAAATGACTAAGTCTTAGTCAACTGCCACAGAACCAAAACTAGTAACATTGACTCATTGAGAGGCAAGGGGTAAAAAATACCCAAATATCACACTCTAAAGTAATTCATAAGTGCATAGGTCTAAGATATGGCACATAATGGGGTTGAATCTATAGAGATGGTTCAAGACTTAGATAATTGGTATCCTAGGTCTTTAATAGTTAGGGCTAGGGTTTTAAAGTGTTCAAATTGGCTTTTTGGTTTGATTGTACATGGGGGCATGAAATTAAGGAAATATGGAGTAAAACTATATTAGGGTTACCACTATAAGTCATTAACTAATCAATGTAATGAGCCAATTGTCAAGGAGGTTTAAGAGGTTCTCTGGATAATAGGGTCTTGTCCAATTGGGATGAGTAGTCACTTATATGGGAGATATGGATGATTAACCATGAAATTGGGGTTTGTTCAATAACATAACTATAGTTTGTGATACTAAACAATGCATCCAGGGTTAATATTCTTTATAGACCCTATCATACTTGTTTAACATGGGTGGCATGAGTGTTATTTATGGCTAGTCCCCTATTCAATACTTATCCAACCTTACAAATCTCTACTAATGAGAGGGTAGATGAGTCTAGTTATTACCAATCCTTAGTCTAAATTTCCAAGTGTGACTTTCATCCCTCACTTGGTCTCAAGGGGTAGTATAGGGTTTAGGAAAGTATTTCACCTCTTCTAACCTCCTATACAACCACTAGGAATGATCTTATCTAACAGAGAAGGGAAAAGCACACCTAGCTACTTATAAGTTTCACCTACGGTTGGTGGGATAGAGGGGTATTAGGTTAGAAAGGGAAACTAGCTTCTAGGAACTTTGTTGTTTCCCCCTTTGTCATCTATTGTGGAAGGCTTAATCACATGAGAGAGAGAGGAATGATCAACAAGTAATTATATATCACTAATAAATAAGATAGAATTTCATACATGAGTATACCTAATAAACATAACATTTCAGTCCCTTATTTTACCCCATAACAACCCACATAAGATTTTTCTACTCATAGATAAGAAGTGAACAAAAGAAGAAAAGAAAACTTAAGAAATGGACATGGATGAAAGAGATTACAATCTTCTCCTTCTAGCTTCCCACCTTGCTTGTGGATGATGAGCTCCTTCCCTTGGAGGCTGATGGTGTGGAAGTAAAGGTGGTGATATGGGTGATTATGGAGGGAAATTACGACGATGATGTTCGACATGTGTGTAGATGAAAAATGGGTAGGTTAGAGTAGGGGTTGTAGTGGGTAGGAGTAAATGTGGTTGAACCCGCTCTCCATCACCTCTCTCAATCCTTATATAGTTTCTAGGGGATTTAGGGTTAAGAAGGTCTAGATTGGAAGTCCATTAACAAAGGTGGTCAGGTTTCCTATAAAAAACTAATTACAAAACTAGAGATGTGGTGAGGTACTAGGAGAATATAAAGTTACATCTAGATGGGCATGGTGGTTTTGGGTGGAAATTTGTGGAAACGTTAGTAGAAAATGGTGGTTTGAAAATAGTAGTGGCAATTGAAATGACTGTGGTGTTGATGTTATGGGTGACGATTCTGAGTAGAATGATAATGGGGCAATTGGTAGAACAATTGTTCTGGTAGAATCATCATTCTGGATAGAATGATCATCGGGAAATTATTTAGGAAATGATAAGGAATTCAAATGGATTGAGAGCTCATCACTGTGGTTGTAGCGGGCAACACAAATATGTATCTTATGCTTGACATGGTTAATATGTGTCTTGGGGTGGTGTTCTTGGCCATTCTTCACTTTATCCAAGTTGGGCATTTGGGGACTTTTAGGAAGGCTACTCCATTGTTCCATGAGTGTTATGAGGGTATTCTTGTGCATTTTACTTTTTGTTTAAATAGACTACATTGAGTAATTTTATTGGCATTGTCCCTTGAGATGCTTGGGGTTGGTTGGAGTGATAGTGGGTGTCTTTAGCCACCATGGCTGATGAAGGCTTTATATTAAAATTCATCAACTCTTTCCATCATTAGAGTACAATTACCTATAAAACATGCGAATAAACTCCATAAGTGCATTTCATAAAAATGATATTCTTGGGAATAAGCATGCATTATATTTATATTGACATGATAAATTAGAAAAATGAAGAAAAATGGAGAGCCAAAATAGGGCTCCACTACAAGGAATTATTTGTAGTAAGTCGCATGTTTTTATTTAAATCTGTTATTAATTATTGAGTCCATTCTTGGTGTAGTGGAATATAGCATATTAAATATGTTTGATACTTGGGGTGATAGATTGATGCTTCTATATTCTATTCACCTAATGTTCATTCTACTCGGGCTCTATAAAAAACTTTCATAGTTCTATTTAGCTTGTTGTGCATGTCAATTTACAATTTGAAGGGAAGTGTTATTAATAGTTCATAATATGGGATCCTATAAGGAGCCTCAAATTTGGATGACTTGTTTAATTGTTTCCTTTATAAGTAAGTATTCTACTAATATATTCCCATCAAAACATGTCTCTGTATAAAGGTTGGTCTTCTACTGCTAATATTTTAGTTGGTGGAAATATTCTAAATTTTTTTCTCTCGTAGATGTTTTATCCAACATTTTAATAATGGTGTGATCCATATAGGTTCATCCTTCTCCAAATTCACTTTCTAATGCTTAAAAATGTTGAAATATTCTATTTCCAAATGATATAAGAAATTGCATATCCTTCCCTTCTTCATTGAGTAACGTCTGAACTATGAGTATCAATTAGATTTTCAGCAACATTATGTGTTTCTAAAATTTGTTTGCATTGGATTCAATTTACATTCATGCTTATACCCTTTGTGGAGTTCTTCTTTTACCTAACTAAAACCAGTTGTAATACAAAAATTCTACTAAAATCCATGACAAAGTAAAACCTTGGGTACTCTCTAATTGTGTTTTGTATCCTATTTTCTTTGAGCCAAATAATAATTATGACAAATTTGGGATAGTAAAGAACTAATCTATATGATATATGTTGTTACATGGATAATGGATTTATGGGTAGATAAGTTGGCATGTATGATGGATGAAAACTGCTATATGTAGATGCCTTTGTAGTTTTTCTTTTTGAAAGTGTAGATACTATTTCATTATGAAAGAGCCATATGACATCTACATGTGAAGAAAGATACACCAACTGAACACATATAAGAGAAGAATAAATACCAAATATAGAAACTCATATCTGAACATGATAAGTACAATGACGTATAGATCTCTCTTCCATTCCGCTGATAATAATAGCTTTCAACAAGAGATTCCTTCAACTTGAGCTTAAATCAATGATACACAAAAAGTACCAGACTAGTGATCAAAGAAGGGATCACATTCTCATTTGATGCCATACAACAAAGAAACAACGAGGAACCTAACACAAGAGGGGGACACCAAACAACACAAAAACGTAGCACTTAAAAGAACACCAAAGAAAACTAACCCGAAAGAAAAGATAACATGCCACACTATGCCACCGACAGAATAGCCAGATCAAACCCCTACACATGATAAGCAAAAAAGAAGAAAAGGCCAGAGGAAAGAATAAGAATGGAGGATAAAGCACAACAGAATCCCACCACCACTTACCAAGGATCGCAGTTGAACTGAATACGAGAAAGGAGTGGAAGCAATAACCTCCCAACCCAACACCCCTTATTATCCCCTGCCCCAAAAAGCAAAATAGGGGAACCGAGGGCACACTTACCAAGCCATATATGATAGAACAACATAGAAAAAAACAAAAAAGAAATAAAAAGAATAGGGAGAGCGATCTCGACAAACCTAACAAATACTGACAACACAAAAATATGAAACAACAAGAAAAAAAGAGGGTGGAAACTTGGACTATTGGAACTCAAAGGGAGATAAAACTCCAGATGTTTCCACAGAGAAGCACCGACACACCACTCCAATGAAAGCATGGACCGTCACCGCACAGCCTCCGACACAGTCACCCTACAAGATGCAACCGAGAATCTGACGCTTCGGACCAGACAACGTGTCGAGAAGTAGGGAGACGGATCACAGAGGGAACCTCCCAAGAGGGAACCAATAGCTCGAGTGAGAAAAGTCCAAGGGAGAAGGCCAACACACATGGGAGGTAGAAGCCCCTCCCCCAAGTGAGTGCCACACGGGGAGAGAAGTGCTGCTCCTAGGGCAAGCTAATCTTTTTATCTTGGTTGTATAGATGCCCTTGTAGTTAACTACATTTATTCTCACAACTATTGCTCAATTAAATAGACACATACCAAATTCAACAATGATCTAATATATGAAAACAATAAAAGACCATCTTTACCAACATAAATTTATGTTTCTAGTTCCTTGTCTATCATTAGATTCACAAAGAACAAAAGTGTGTCCTTTTATGTGAATATACCTCTTTCCACTTGGATTTTTCTATTGAATTCATCTTGATCTCTGACACTGTTATAAGTGACCATTGTTGGCCTCCCTCTTTGTTATAAACTATTGATTACCTCTCCACCATGTCCTTATACTCCACACTCATGTTATCCTGAGAAATAGAAATTTGCTAGTGCTATTCATTTGCTAATACATCGGTAGTGTAAGGAAAATGACAAGGCAAAGAGAATAGGGATCTCAATAAAGGAGGGAGTCAAGGTGAGGAGCATAACTAATAGTGTTGGGTTTTGGTATTTCTTACATACACTAGTGAGCCAACTGATGGAGAATGGTGAAATAAAGTGGGTTAAAGATGGTATTTCATTATATTCTTTTGAATATTGTAAAGAATGCACCATATGACAGATGAACATGTTAAGAAGTAAACTAACAATGAGGGCTCTTTTGAATTTATGAAATGACAATAATTTTAATGAACATTATGTTTTATTGTTGGTAAAATGTTGTTTACTGCACTAACATTTAGTTGTCCATTAGGCATGAATTCATTCTTATAGGTCCAAGACATTGTCTGAATGACATCCAAAAAAACAGGTAGTGGTTAGAAGGTTCTTCATAGTTTAGAGAACATGATAGACCCATAGGTTAGTCAACACATACTTTCTCATGCAACATATATGGAAAAGCATACAAGTTGATCTGTCTAGAGTCACAACAAGGGATGTAGGACTAACTACTTTGGTTTTGATCAATATCATACTTGGTCTCGTGTTATCCACTTATAGTCATTTGGGTCATAATTGTAGAAAGATGCAAACATTCTATATCTCTCATTATCATATTCTACCTCATGTTAGTTAGGTCCATCTCTATTTTTTAGATTTGTCTAACTATAATATTAATATGAGTAGGTGCATAAGGTGGTATTTTGTTTCACATGCCCAAGCCATTGAAGGTGTCTCTCATTGAGTTTGTTATCCCTACTAGACATTCCCACTTCTTCAATGAGAATAAGATCTTTATTTCTTTCTCTACAATCAAACTTACAATTATCACTTTTTAACATTATCTTTTGAATTCTTTTTCTTCATAATCATAGTCACAAATTAGTGTTTAGGATATATTTGTCCAAGTTGAAATGTTTGGGATTCAAATTTTATATAGGAAATTTAGGGATATATATATATATATATATATATATATATATATATATGATACAAGTATGATTAGCTACTATAAATTGGAGAGGAAAACTTTAGATGAATGTATGATGTATACATATACATATAATCACACGCATATATCAAACATATATACATATAAATGTTTTACATAAAAGTGTACATGCACAGAGATAAAAGGACCACATTGTAACCACCCCATTAGAGGAAACCACAACATTGGATGTGTGGTGTCTGGCCACTTCTATGTCATAGTGAGTAGTGTAGATTGTGTTGCAATGCTATCCTTAGTCAGTGCACTTATCAAGAAATTTAGATTTTTAAATTTTTTATCCAAGAATATTAGAATGCAAGATCTCTTGTTTACTAGAACACCCCATTTATTTGTTGAAATAATCTTAATTGGCGTATATATACATGCATATATCTTGAAATGCATAAGCAAGGTTGGAAAATTCCTTGACATCTCCTCGGTTGTCAGGGATATAAAAAATATATATTCAAGGCTTCATAGAATGTTTATAGATTAGGTCCTTAACTTATGCTTAGTTACAAGTAAGTCCCTTTGCATTAACACCCCCTTTAAATCTAAGTGACATATATTATTTGTGCCCATATTAGTGCATAAGAAATGAACCTGACAACTAGTAAGAACTTTGTAAACCAATAAGCAAATTGATCCTATGACCTAAAATGTAACAAATGAATCAAGTTATCTTGTTTTATTTGTGTGTAGAAAATGACAATCAACTTCAATATGTTTAAAAATTTCATAGAAGACATGATTATGGATAATGTGGAAGACATATTGATTATCATATTTTATGTCCATAGGATCATCTTGCATGAATCCAAGCTCCTCTAACAAGTTCCTAATCCATAGAAACATACATGATTCTAGAGCCATTACAATGCACTTAGAATCTACATTGGATATAGCTTCAACATTTATTTCTTGCTTCTCTAGGACACACTGTTTCCTCTCATAGATACATAACCAAATATAGACATCATATCAATAAAATTTGAAAATCCTTGTACATGTATATGACCATGATTTAGGTATAAAGGTCCCTTTCTAGGATACTTCTTCGAATAACTCTAGAGCGCAACCTCTAAAACACCATGTAGGGCTACTTTGCAAACTGACTCACAACACCTAAGCACATATAATATGAGCCTATTAGACCAATTTTCTGACATGTTATCTATATCTCCAAAGATTCTCCCTTGTTCCAAAAATAACATGACTTTAGGATCCATTAGAGTGTCAACATATCTAGTCCCAAGAATCCCTGTCCCAATGAGTAGATCCAGTACATACTTCATTTGTTATATCACTTTGACTTGGTAACTTTAATACCTATAAAATACTTATGATTACCTCAGTCCTTCATTTGAAACTGTCCTCATAGAAAATTCATCAATTGTGCAAAGGCATAGTTTTCATCACTAGTAATCACAATAGAGACCATATATACCATGAATAATATAAAATTGAAACAATACTGCCAATTGAAAAATGTGTGATCTGCATTACGATCATAAGAGCCCAAACTCTGAAAGAACACTAATATAACAAACTAGGGACAAGGTAAACACTTGAATACATATAATGAGTTACAAATATGACATACTATATCGGGATCCCTTGACCAAAAAACCATTGTGGTTGCTCCGTATAATTTTCTTCATCCAGATTACCATATATAAATGCATATGGAATGTCAAGTTGATGTAGTGGTCAAGAATGAATAATGACAAGAATAGGAAAGCGGGGACATACTCTACTCACCATAAGAGAGAATTTATTGATTAATTGTGGTCATCGACCCAGTTTTGTCCATTGACTTCCAAACATACCTTAATTCAATCAATTTGTTCACCTTTTTTTTAGAGTAAACAGATCCATTCATTACTCAAGCCAAACATCATCTACAAGTAGAGAAGAACAACCACAAGAACAAGCAATAGTCAGGTACACATACTTAGAACCACTACCTCTCATATTGGAATGAGAATAAAACACTTCTGCATAGATCTCTCTTCTTCGAGGCTGACTTAAGCAACTTTTATGAGAGATGCATTCAACTTGAGCATTAGGCAGCGGTGTAAGGGACGAACCAAACCAGTATTCCATCTGATTGTTATCTCTACCATCCATGTCAACAGCTTGAGCAACAAACGAACCTGAGGAAAAATGAGACCTGCTAGAGATCACGATACTCTCACGACAGGAGAGAGAAACAGCCCCCTAAAGGACAGACAAACACCGAAGAACGGTGACTAGAAGGCAGAAAACCTGCCTAGAACCCAAGAACACATGTACAAAATGGAAATCAGACAGACAAAAAAGAAAGAACACTAAATAGGGGAGCAAATGCCAGCCTTCGGCAGGTACACGCCAGACTCTGTAGACTTGGCCACCTCCACACCAATACCAACCAAAAGCTGCGCCAGAGACGAAGCTGCCGCTCGGAAGCCACCGCCCCTTCACCCTGCAACTCCCGGATTAGAGGACCGGGAGACCCGACCCCGACGGCCAGAAAGGGAAAAGGCAGAAGGTGATGGAGAGGAGAGAAGCCAGACAGACGAGGAGCGTGATCTATAGAGCGGACAGGTGTCGACGGAAGCCCAGGGGGAGAGGGTAGCCACGCGCCGATAGCCGACCTCCTTTCCCGAGCCGGAGGGTCGAGCGCTCAGAACCCTAGATCGCCTTCGCGATCGCCAGAGCGGAACGAGTAGAACGAGAGCGTAGCGGATGACCTATCAATTTATTCACCTACACCCACTTTAATAGTGAAAATTCAACAAAATCCAAACACAAAGTTTCCCTATGTGGATGCCAAACAAGGGACCAAGTTTGACTCTAGTCTAAAAATGACATCTCTTATTTCATAGCATGATGCTAACTAGGGTGATCTAGTGCAACATAGAAAATGATTTAGTTGGATAAAGGACATAGAGGAAATAAGGGTATGATATTCAGGTGAAATGTGCTCAATGAAAACAACTTATCAACAGGGTGATGTGTTATTTTGAGTGCACAAAACTAAACCCCATTACTCAAAGCAATAGGGATGTCCTATTGAAGATGATGAAGCATACTTGTGTACCTGAATTTTGATGAGGCATCTGGAGGGTCTAAATTGGAAAGAGTCTATCTACATCCTACATCGGTACTTGAACCTGACATCCCACATGTACCAGTGCAACAATTATAAAACTGAGTATTCGAGACTCAAGAGGAAGTGGATGGTACCACAACATGAGGACCATCATACAAGAATACAAAGGAACAAAAAACTTGGCAATAAAGAAAGGGAAAATATTTCCTCCAAAATAGATATTGGTCATTAAAGAGTTGTCATCAAAGAAATGCATGTTCCAAGAATGTGATATCAACAGATGTAAAGAAGCAACATGTTTTAGGATTGTATTAGATATTTGGATTTAGTACCTAATACTAACCTTAAGAAACACACTTGAGGGATTGTGTACTTAACTTTTCCACTCTAAGACCAACACAACAGAATAACAACTTAAAATTGTTGGTGGAAAATAATTCAATGTCTTTTAGGATGAAGAATTTGAACAATTATATAGTTCTGAATGAAAATAATGACATGCGGTTGACGACGTAGGTGGCATGATAATTTCACCCCCCCCTCAAAAAAAATCTTTCTGGACACATATGGAGAAGAAGGGTGTGTGTGGTCTCAACTATACGACAAATCTTTCTAATAGACGCTCTAATCTAATTCTGGTGTATGAGGAAAAGATGACTAATTATTGATTCCATGGGTGAGGTAATGTGGGTGAAATCATAGCTAAAATATTATTATGCATTGTTTTTTTTTGAGGAAATATTATTATTATGCATTGTTAGAATAAAGAGTACACCTTTTATTTTGAAATTGAGTTTTGACTATCATATAAATGTATTTAAAAATATAAAATAGATCACATATTTCTTTCATTAGATAAATCCACCTAGTAGATGAGTAATCATCCACAAAAATAAAAACTTACTATATCTAAGCTTGAAGAAACTTGAATAGGACCACATACATTGATTTGAAATCAAGAACATACTAAATTATTTGACTCTATTTAGACCTAATGATTGATCTACTGTGTTCCCTAACTAACTTGACTCACATTGCGACTTTACCAGGTTGGACAGTCTTGGAACTTAGACTTTGAGCTTATTTCAATACAAATGACCAAGGCAAGTATGAACCATCAATAGGGAACCAATAAAACATGTAATGGAAGACTTTTACAAGTACTAGGGCCTAACTAATTCAAGCCATTTGTGTGTCCTCTTTATTGTCTTCAAGTCACATATAACACAAGTATATGGTAATATTGTAATATAAGATCAAAGAGTATGAGTCAACTTACTGTAGATAACATATGTAAATCAAATTGAGGATCTGACAATGTAGACAGAAGGGATAAATGTGGAGTACGTCAAACCATCCAATTCCCTTAACAAAGGTAATGGATCCATCTACCAAGGTGGCATGGGGTAGATTGGGTTTATGGGTATAGGTGGTGGACATTTCAGGTACTCCAATGATGTAATCAGTTGCACCTAAATTAAAAACCTAGTATGACTTGGACAAGGATGCCTTTGACATGTGATAAATGTAGGATGAAGGAATTGACATTTCTCTAAGAGAAGAGACTATAAAGTAGCTTGGTGAAAATCTTAAAGATGCATCAATTGGGAGTACTCCTCTCAAGTTTGTAATACGTGATGAGTGATATCCTTTTAAGCATCCTCTTTAACAAATATGATGGAATATTTTGTAGTGAACACATTTAGCTTGTAAAATGTATCCTTAGTGTTCCTTTCCTACAATAATAAACACACTCTAGATGTTGTTTAGATTCTCCATGATAATATGAACTCTTCTAGCAAATTCTTTGCCACAATTACAACCATGATCTCTAGGTTGAAATAATTTTTAGATTAAGTGATGGCTGAATATTCATTCAATAATATTCTTTTCTAGCAAGGCACATGACACTACAGAGTATGTATCTTCAAAGAGGGAAGCTAATCTCTATGCAAAATTTTACTAATAAATCCTTTACACCAAAAGAAGTCTAGTCACACACATAATTAATATCATCTTATCACATATCCTTAAGACTTATAAAGAGGAACGATTATGCATAATCATCAGCTAAGAACGTCACTTTGGCATAGTATTGCTCAAGCGACTTATCTCCCTGTGACATGCCATATAGCTCGACTTTCATATCATACATGGAATATATGTTGTTGGAAATACATGATTTTAAGATGATCCAAAAATGCCTTGCATGTCTCAAAGTGGTTTCTCATATCTGCCATTTGCTAATCCATGCAATTCTATAACTTGTTATTCAACAATTTCGCATGATGTTGTTCCCAGTTCTCCAATAAAGTAGGATCTTTTGCTAGCTCAAACTGTTAGATATTTTATGTGTCCTTGGCCTTTAAAGAAGAATTTCACATTTCAACTTTATGTTAGTGATGAGGTTATTTGGACAGTGACACTAGGTTGGGTGGTAGCTATGACATGTTTCTTATCTAGCATGACTCGGTTGAAAATGTGGAATGATATATGTAAACTTCTACGCCAATGAGTTTTCTTGGTAAATTTCCATGTAACAATAGAAAAAGAGAATGAAAAAAACCCACATCTATTCCAAACAACTAGTAGTAATCAACAAGGTGTGGTGGTGTTAGAACAATATTGAAGTAGTACTACTACAGTACTCTGGCGGTGATTATGAGAGATAGAAAAGAGAACTTCTCCCTCGTCATAATTTTAATGCCCTTGACCTTCTTGGGAAATGTAGAAGGACAGTGGAGCCCCCCTAAAGACTATATTTGAGGGAAGGAAACTACCCACAAATGTAATTAGCAGATCCACTCTTCCAGTTGCAAGAAAAGTTGTTTAAGGCAGGCTCAAGGTATGAAGAGTTGAACCACACAAGTGATTGTGGGGTCGCTATGACCAATGGAATGGAGGATCCAAAAGAATTAATCCAAATTCCTACTAGACAGGGAGCAACAACACAATTCGCATCATGTTACAACACAAGTACTATAGAAGTGGGCAAAAAGTGGTGTTCTTTGGCAATTCTTGGTACTCGCAGCTCCGAATGTCACCTTAAAGAGATTGATGACTCCCACAATTTTCTATGTATGCGATATGACAATATAAGGAGGGGAAATACCTTAAAAGGGATACATATGTTTACATACTAGAGGCTTTTCATAGCATTTACAGAGAAGGCTCCTAAGTTTTATATAGTTACAAGTAGTCCCTTTACATTGTATCGGTGTTCAGGGTTAACAATGTGGGATTTTCAAATTTATCAACCTGGAGACCATATATGTGCCCCACGATCACTTAGTTGGCTAATTAGTAAAATGCAAGACCTAAGAGGAGGAGGAGAATCCATCACTTTCCTATTCAGATTGAGAGGGAGTAGAAGCCATCACTTTCCTATCACACCATAGTACATTTTCTCAACCAAAAAAGTGGGATTTATGAATATTATTGGGCCATGGCTCCAAAGATCACCTTGGAGAGATTGACGACTCACCTAAGTTTTACCTATGGATCCTCTACCATATGACGACCTAAGAAAGAGTGAAAAATTCCTTGATTGGGATACATATATTTATATACTAAAGGCTTCAAAATATATTTACAAATAAGGTCCTAAAATATATATAGTTATAAGTAGGTCCCTTACATTAAAAAATTGGGCCAAAAAATGGCTATGAGACTGTATGTGTGGCCCACAACCACTTAGTAGACTGATGATCAATATGCGTTGTGACTGCATAGCCACACATGCATAAGAAGCTACACATGCGTTGCGTGACTAATATCACAAAACCCTTACTAGCGGTAGCCAACACTGGGTCTTGTTCAAGGTAGTTGACTTATAAAATAAAAAGGTTTTTTTTAACTATATTTCTTTTATATTTTCAAAAGTTTACAAAGGAAAATTATTAAATGTGCTCATGAACCTGAACTGAATATGGGATTTACCGCCCCACATCAATCCCAAAATGTGAATCCCTACACATTATATGTTAGGCAATTCAACCACTGCCAAGCAGTTAGGGATGTTAACGTATAATTTCCAGTTTGTCCCTAAATGTCTTGAAATGTATTTGTTTCCGAAATTTGGTCGCAAGGGTGTCATGCAGTGATAACGAGACCTTGGCACTAAAAGCAGTGGATGAGCGAGAAAGTTTAGGTAGGTGGGGCACTGCTAATGGAAAGCAAAAATTAGCCATATTCGGTAAGACACTATAAAGTAAATTTTTTTTAAGACTTGACCCAAACATTAGTATTATGTATTTCCAGAACCTAGATAGGGCATATGACCGCCCAGGTCTAATATGGATATGCCACTGTCTGAAGGTATGGGGCTTAATAATTATGAACTTTTTAATAACGTTATAGTTTAAGCCACCCATACATTGTAGGTCTACAACACCATGACATATTTCCTCATAATGCACAATAAATAAGGTGTAATGAATTGATTTCGTGTACATCACACATATATCACTTTTCTTTCAATTTTCTTTTTGATAGTTATTTATAAAAATTAAATTTATGTTTCCACAGGCGTGGATGCTATATGAAGAAGGTGCTTTATTGAATTTGGTTGATAGAACATTAGGTGAGGATTACAATAAGGATGAAATGAAGAAAGTGCTTGAGATTGCACTTTTGTGCACACAGTCAAATGTTGCAGCAAGGCCAACTATGTCTCAGGTAGTTATTATGCTTTTACGGAATGCCATGCCGACAACACAGCCTGCAAAGCCTTCATTCATAGAAGGCACAAATAGGATGCTTGAGGGTACTCCTCATTCTTTGGCCTCAAGCTCATCTGTGACACATGCCACAGTCTCAATATCACAAGTTTCTGGTAGATAAGAACATGTATGATAGTATGCTACCCTGTGCCATATCATGCATTTGCTGTCATATGTGTCTTTGTATGATGTTTGTATTCACTATATATCATAGTGTTATATTGATGTTTCTATTCACGATATGAAGGCAAGTTTGGATATCTTGTTGTTATTTGGTTGAATTTGACTGGGAGTCTGGCTAGAATCTCTTCGATTTTGCCGTATGATCTAGGGTGGGACTAAAGTAAATCATATTCATTATCACTTAGCTAAGAATTTCCATCTTCAGAATTACTTCACAATAATCATAATTAGGTTGACTTCATGCACTGCTGATAATTGTTCTTACATTTTTTCGTAGCAAGTTTGTATGACGTATCTCTGCTTCTCACTGGATATTACAACCTTTTTCATTAGAATACTTACGAACACACACACACACACTAGTTCAATGTAGATGGTTATGGATCAACATTTCATAGTAAGCAATTGTCTTGCTAACTTTTTTGAGCTATGATAGTCCATTTGGCTTCCAGCTTTTAAAATCTTGGTACTTTTGTATAGAGATGACATACACATAAACAGAGTTGGGTGCCAGGGTAGTGAGCAAGTTGTGGTCACTGGTCAGATTGACCGCCCATGTACAGCAATGAAAAGAAAAATGACAGCAGTGTGTAAATTCCATCTTCAGTGATAAGTTTACTTTATATGACCTTCCACTCAAAGACTCTAAACCGGTCAGGTGCTTTTATTTTTCATAACCACTACGCCCACTATTGAGTTGGGTAATGAATTTGATTGGTCTTCCAGGCACCCTTCAGTGTAAAATGAGTTAACCCTTCAAAATAGAAGGAATCTTTCAAACCTACCCGTAATTCGAGCAAACTCTTCTTAGAACCTCTGCACCTTTGAATAAAGGGAAGGACCACTCCATTTCACTTATAATTGCATTCAAATTGGATAGTATTCCAGTCCTGATCTAAGTTTTAGTTGACTTCCTAAAACTTGATGCAGAAACCTACCTTACCCAAGGATTGTTTCACAGAGAATAGAACATCCATCACGTATGTTGAACCTCACAAGGTGAAGCATTTCATCCTTGTGTCTAATAACTGATCTCCGCATCAAGTTGTGGTAATGTTTTGCTGTGCTGGTTCACAACGTATTGTATTTGATCTATCGGTTTTGCACCCAATGTGTCAATTCTAATAGCTCTTGAATTTGATATCATCATCATCATCATCATCATCATCATCATCATCATCATCATCATCATCATCATCATCATCATCATCATCATCATCATCATCATCATCATCATCATCATCATCATCATCATCATCATCATCATCATCATCAACATCTAAACCTCAATCCCAACCATGTTGGGGTCATCTACATGGATCCTTCATTTCCATTCAGCTCTATCATGGGCCATATTCTAATTGAGATGTAGAGATTCAAAATCTCTCTTTATAAGCTCATCCCATGTTAATTTAGGCCTTCATCTTCTTCTATTTATAGTGTTTGGCACAATAGCATTGCTTCGTATAGGCGCACGAGTAGGTCTGCGTTGCACATGTCTATACCATCTAAGTCGGCCCTCGCGCAACTTGTCCTCAATGCTCGCCACCCCCACTTTGTTCGTGATATAGTCATTTCTCAAGCGATCTTTTCTTGTCTTCCCACACATCCATCTCGGCATACGCATTTCAGCCACGTTCATCTTGTTGAGACCTTATTTCTTCGCCGTCTAACATTCACTCCCATAGAGCATGGCAGGTCGTATAGCTGTTCTATAAAACTTTACTTTTTAACCTGAGAGGGACCTTCTGATCGCATAATACTCCAGTTCCACTCCTCCATTTCAACCATCCAACAGTGATTCGGTGACAAACATTATTTTGGACATTCCCGTCTATTTGAATAATAGAACCCAAGAAATGAAATTTATCACATTTTGGTATATCTACTCCGTCCAACTTGGCTCCATCATTCACACTGCTAAATTGACTGAAATTGCAATGCATATACTCAGTTTTACTCCTGCTAATCATCAATCCATTTGATTCCAATGCCTTTCTCCAAAGTTCAACTTTATCATTCAATCCATCATTAGTTTCATCAATCAAAACAATATCATTAGCAAATAATATACACCAAGGAATATCATCTTGAACATTCTTTTTCAACTCATCCATAACAAGAACGAATAGATATGGGCTAAGTGTGGATCCTTGGTGTACCCCAAATGTGATAGGAAAAGTTGATGTCTCTCCTCCAGGAGTCTTGACACTTGCAATAGAGCTATCATACATGTCTTTGATCAAGTCAATGTATTGGATAGGCACATCCTTTTTCTTCAAAACCTTCCATAAAACTTCTCTGGGTACTCGATCATAAGCCTTCTCTAGATCGATAAACACCATATGAAGATCTCTTTTGCTTTGTCTATACTTCTCCATAACCCTCGTTATTAGAAAAATAACATCTGTTGTTGATCTTCCCGGCATGAAACCAAATTGGTTGTTTGATACTTGCGTTATAGATCTTAACCTCTGCTCAATAATCCTCTCCCAAAGCTTCATTGTGTGACTCATCAGATTGATACCTCTGTAATTTATACAGCTCTGAACGTCACCTTTGTTCAATTAGATTGGGACTATAGTACTATTTCTCCACTCACCTGACATCTTCTTGGTCTTCATGATCTTGTTAAAGAAATTTGTTAACCACGTAACTCCCTCATCCCCCATACTCTTCCATACATCAATGGGAATACCATCTAGTCTGCATGCCTTTCTCATTTTTATCTTTTTCAAAGAATTCTTGACTTCAAATGGTGAAACTCCTCGTGTGTAAATTATATCTCTTGTATTTGTGTCACACGAGTTGCTAACATTATATGTAGTATCTCCATTGAAAAGCTTATGGAAGTAATTTCTCCACTAGTTCGTGATATCATCGTCCTTCACCAATACTCTACCATCTTCATTCTTTATGCATTTTACTTGACTCAAGTTTCTTCTTTTCCTTTCTCTTATACGAGCCATTTTATATATATGTTTCCCCCTTCTCTAGTGTCCAGCTTCTTATACATATCATCAAAGTATCTAGACCTTGCCTCCCAAACAACCTTTTTAGCTTCTTTCTTTGCTTGTTTGTATCTTTGGAACATTGCATCATCTCCATATTTGGGAAAACTCATATAGATCCCCCTTTTCATTTTAATAGCCTTCTATACTTCATCATTCCACCACCAAGTCTCCTGCTGTAGAGGCCCAACCTTTAGACTCCCCCAAAACCTCTTTGGAAATTTTTGTTATGCAGGAGCTCATTTTATGCCACATAGTATTAACAACATACTCCAAATTCTAAGTTACCTCCTTGATAAGTTTATCATGAAAAGTCAATTTCTTTTCTCCTTTAAGATTCCACCACTTGATCCTACTGTCTTGGTTTCTATTATGCTTGCCTTTATTGATCTTCATATTAATATCCAAAACCACCAACCTATGTTGGGTCGTTAGTTCTTCTCCAGAAATCACTTTACAATCATTACCTATGTTACGATCCACCCGTCTTGTAAGGAGGGAATCAATTTGGCTACAGTTGTGCCCACTCTTGAAAGTAATCTTATGAGATTCTCTTTTCTTGAAATGGGTGTTTGCCAAAATCATATCATATGCAACTACAAAATCTAATATCCTCTCTCCTCTGCCATATCCAAAACCACCATGAACTCTCTCATATCCAGAATTGCTACTCCCCACATGGCCATTTAAATCACTCCCATTTATAATCTTCTCCTTCATCGGTATTCCTTGCATCAATTCATCTATGTCATACCAAAAATCCTTCTTCATATCCTTACTAAGGCCAACTTGGGGGGCCTAAGCGCTAATAACGTTAAAAATATATCCCCCAAGAACAACCTTGATAGCTATGATTCTATCACTCATCCTTGTAATCTTGATGACGTCATCCTTCAACATCTTATCAAAAATAATACATACTTCATTTCTATATTTATCAATACCTGTATACCAGATTTTGTATCATGTGTCTCCAATCTCTCTACAACCTTCCCATGTCTACTTTTTTTCTTGCAAGCAAGCTATATTGACTTTTCTTCTCATCATGATATCCACTATCTCCAAAGATTTCCCTATCAAAGAGCCAATATTCTAAGATCCAACTCTAATCTTTTTTTTTTGAACTTGCTTCTTTACTTGCCTTCGTCAAAAATGTTGCCAATGCAAAATTTTCACTGCATCTGGGCAATGATGTGGCGGGACTAGCTTCTTTACCCACACCCGTCCAAGATGTGGAAACCCTTACATATTTCTCACTATATTTGGGTGATGATGCAGCGGGACTAGCTTCTTTACCCACACCCATCCAAGATTTGGAAACCCCTATTTTTCCTTCAACACAATAGGGCGTCGCTGTGTTGAAACCTCTTGCATATTTACCACTGAACCCGGGTGTCGATGCAGACGTCGCTAGGTAGGGACGCTCCAACAATATTCTTATAAGGATCCATGTCATAGACAGTGTGACAAAGTTTTTATAGGCTAGCTGTCAAACTACCATCAACCCTCCTCCTTTACCCGAGCTTGAGACTGGCTACATTTACACAAAAAATGAAAATATAGGCGGAGTTAGTTCTCGAATTTGATGTGACTAAAATATCATATGTTTCTGTTAGAATATTGCTATGGTACATGTAAGTTCTGAGTGTGTGGTTATCATGTTGTAAATGAGTATTGGGATTTCTAATGGGTTGTTCCAAATACAAACTAAATGTTCATAATATTATGACATTTAAAGTATCTTCCTAATCACTGTCAAATTATTATTCAATATTTAATGTAGTATTGTAATTGTAATTGTAGATTGTTTCATTCTCCTCTTTTTCGTTTCATATCATCATCATCATCATCATCATCATCATCATCATCATCATCATCATCATCATCATCATCATCATCATCATCATCTAAGCCTCAGTCCTAACTATATTGTGGTCGGCTACATGGATCATTCGTTTCCATACAACTTTCTCATGGGCTTCGTTTCATGTTATTATCTCAATTTATAATAAAAAAACCTAAAATCTACAACGTGGATTGGAAACTAGTTATTATCTTATTATTATCCAGTGAATCATCCTTTATATGCCGCGTACTCTATTTTATCCATCATTTTCATTGCTTTGAGGTGGTTTGCCGCATTTACTTACTGCGTTGCGGTGGTTTATCTTGTTTACTTCCACAATTTTTACATGCAAGCGACCCTTTCAATTTTCTATTACTGTCCCCATGGCGGAGTGTCCATCTTTTAACTCATCCCCTACATACAACACTAGCATGAGGTAGTGGTACCATGACTTTTTAGAGAGGAAATAATGGCAGAACTCTATTCGGCTCCCCTCCCATGTTTTCCAAACATTAGAAGTGTTATAAAAATATCCTCTCCCTTCTCTATCAGGACCCTGAATGATCAACCATATAAATTTAAATTCCATGTACAGAAAAGAAATACAATTATCACACTGTTATTCAGTAAAAAAATCCATGACATCATATGTGAGAAGTTTCTGGTCCGAACTTCCCCATTGGCAATTAACTTGGAAATCTTGCTGGTACAATTGTATGCTACCCCATGGAGTATCATGTTTTGTTGTCGGATGTGTCTCTGTTTGATGTTTGTGCTCCCTGTATGTCACAATATTACCACACTGAAGGAACTTTTGAATAATTTGTTGTTATTTGGTTGAATTTGTCTACAAATCTAGCCAGAATTTCTTTGATGTGCGAGCATGGTCCAAGGTGGCATAAAGCAAACCATATTCTTTGTCACTTAACTAAGAATTCCATTATCACAATTACTTTGTACTAATCAAAACTTAAGTGACTTAATGCATTGTTGATGATTGTTCATACATTTTTTTTTGGATAAGTCAGGAGATCATCTTATTCATCCCGCTCTCCTCCTGCAGGAAAATTCAAAGAGTTACACATACAGGAATTAAACTGCATATTAAACCTGGTAGTACTACTACCATTACATTTGTCATTCTCTAGCCAACTATAAATAGCCTCTGGTGGCCGAATGTAGTGATGTGCACCTTGTTTGTTTCTAATATGATACTTAGCTAACCCGTCTTCAGCACTGTTAGCTGTTCTCTGGATATGAGCTAGGGTCCACTGGGCATTTCTAGCCAAAAGTTTTTAGCACTCACGAATGGTACGTGCATGTTTGGGATGCTCGACAACTGTATGCAGCACCACATTAATGGCTTGTTTGCAATCAGACTCTATGTCCAGTTGGACTAGCCCACGCTCCTCCGCTTTCTGCATTGCACCCTGCATATCAAGTAGCTCTGCATGAAGAGATGATTGAACCTTAGTGGACATAGCGTCCATGCCCCACAACCAAGTACGTCTGTTGTCTCTGACAATCGCAGCGGCTGTGCTTTTCTATCGGAGTATCGCTGTGTCGACATTCATCTTCAGGCATCCGGTGTTCGGGGTATTCCACCCCTCTGTGACCCGCTGGGCTGGCTGCGCCTGTTCCTCTTCATCATCCTACCATGCCCTCCAAGAAGCAGCCGTCTCTGAGCAGATGAACCGGCAAATGTTCTCGGTTGGCTTGAGTACCTTCTCAAAGATATGCTGATTTCTACAGTGCCAGATGTACCAACATGTTATCAGGAAAAGGTTCAATTGCTCTCCTTTCAGCTACAACCCTTTCATTTATCCATGATCTTGCATCAGCAGTGAAGAAAGCAGGTGAGTGATCTCCATTGAAAAGCCAGTTCCACACCGGTTTAGCGAACTTGTAGTCTCGAATTGCATGGATAGTTGTTTCCTCCTCCTCCTGACATCGCCCGCATAAGGGATCTATGGACATATGGTGCTGGACTCTCTTGTGATTTGTGAGAAGTGCCCCATGCATGAACATCCATATAAAGTGCTTGACTTTGGCCGCTACCTTGGATCAACATAGGCTATTCCAATTGCCTTCAACTTTCAGGTCGCGGGTACTTCTCAGAATATTATAAGTAGATTTTGTTGAATATTGTCCATTCGTGGTGGTCCTCCACGCAGTGATGTCGTCGCCTTCTTCTGGGAGCGGCGGTTTGATAGACAGGATCCAGTCGACTCCCTCCCTAGGCAGCCAGTACTCGAGGAAGTCCACCTCCCACCGTCCATTGCCCAAACTCGCACTGGCCACCTGAAGATCAACAATGTCAGCCGGCATTGGACGGACAACCAAATCTTCCAACGATGTCTCCTCGAAACACCAATGGTCTTTCCAGAAGTAAGTCCCGTTGCCATTCACCACTTCTCTGTATGAATTCTCGGTAATGAAGTTTTTCCCCTTCAGTACAACTCTCGCCAATCTGGAAAAATTTGGGAGATTTCCACCCGTGTAGCATTCATATCTGGGTCTGATATATCGACACCATGACGTGTCTCTTCCCGCAACTACCTCCCATGTGTTCTTCATGAGGAGGGCCATGTTCCATTCCCTCATGGTGGGGATGCCCAATCCCCCATGCTCCTTCCTGTTGGTTACTTTGTCCTAGGCCACTAGCGAGATAGGGTGCATGCTCTGGCTGCCTCCCCAGATGAACTTCCTAATACTGCTATCGATGCGATCACAGAGGCTCAAAGGAAGTTGTGTAGTCTGCATAGCATATGTTGGAATATCTTTAAGTGTGGCTTTCACAAGGCAACACCGACCTGCAAAAGAAAGGCTTCTAGCTGCCCAGCTATTGATGCAATTATCCACTCAAGATAAGAGTTCAGCATATTGTTGGGTTTTAAGGAAGGCAGAGAAGGCAGCGGAAACAAAAATTTTCTCTCCCCCAAACCCGGAACAAGGAAACGCGTCAACGTCTATATAATAGGAAAGGATGGTTTGTGGAATCATACCTTGTCCCGAGGCTTGCTCGGCGACAATACCTTGTGCCTTGTGCGGTCTTCAACTCCGGTCTTCGACGATATCTGTGCAGCTCCTGGTCTCATCGGGACTGATGACTCCTGGTGTCACCGGGACTGTCGGGTTGACAGTTGTCCTCCTGAGCGGCAGAAACCTCCCGCCTCTGAAGTAGTCCACACGGACCACCTGGAACTCCACACTCCTTGTCCCACAAGGAGTTGGAAGGAGTCGCACCCTCCTATTGACGTACTAGTTGCCAACACACTCTCCTGCCTCCAGTTGCAACTGTAGTTGTCCTTCCCTTGCTGCACCTCCCTTTGCGGGTGGCACTTGCTCGGGCTCTCTCTCGGTTACCAAAATAAGAGAGAACGACAACTTTCCAGAGTAACTGGTTGCACTGAGTTGTACTTTGAGAAGCCCCCAATACCCCTATATATAGGAGGGTCATGGGACATGGTTCTCTATCCCGGGCAATGCGGGACTAAAAGCAGGAATAGAAGGGTTCAAAATTTTCCATAAAAGCAACCAACTCACAACCTGAATCGATCGTTTCATAACTGAAACGGTCGGTTGGGACCTGAATCGGTCGGTTCACAAGTGAAACGATCGGTTGGTGGTCCTGGTCAGTTCCCGATTGACTTTCCTTCTTTTGTTTCTAATTGGTATCGAATATCAATCCTATTTCCCAATCAAATTGGGCAATTGAAATGAAAGGAAAATTCTCACCAATCCTACTTTCCCAACTTGCTCGGTTGCACCAGTTAAATCAATCGTTTCAACACTTGAAGCAATCTGTTCACCCTGATCTTGAGCCGATCGGTTCAACACTTGAGCCGACCGGTTCACCAAGCTCATCCGATCGGTTCATCTCATGAGCCGATCGGTTGGGAGTGCAGATTATGCAGAATCAGTCAATTGCGGTTTCAATCAATCTGATACTCCAATCAATGTGTCCAACACCTTGAATAATATGATATTGAGATATCAATTGATTGAGTGTTTAATTGAACTACTAAACTCCTTTAGTAATCAATCTAAACATTGCTTGTGGACAAAACTCCTCTTCCAGGTTAAATCCTATGTTTGTGACCCTGCAGGTCCATTTCACGTTGGTAGTGAAAGTCCATAACACTTATGACTTCACAAGAAAAGAGCGGTGCCTAGTCACACATCAGTGCTACCCAAGTGAAAGTAGAAAGTTGGAGAACAACTTTCAATCCTACAATCTGTGAATGGCATTACAACGAATGTATAATTCCTTTGTCACTGATATCCCGAATGAACTTGAGGCATGGAACAGTCATCCTATCAACGTTCATTCACTTTCTTGATCTCAGAGTAGATTGAATGAGATATGTATGACATCAATATCACATACTAATTCACACATGCGTGCACACGCCTATCTCAATCCTACTCATCAAGTGGCCTTGGATATCAAACTCCCTTAGGAGGGACAAATCCCATATCTATCACTCACCCCTCAAAAGCCCCATGTGTCAAAGCCACCCAATCATCACCTTTATAACAACCCATGTTTCAAGACTGTGTTTGATGATGTCAAAGTGTGCCCAACGACATGTGTTGAGTGTAGTGATTTCAGGTCAAAGAATCACACTCACCACCATCACTGTGAGTACGACTGTGACTACCATGTCATGGTTCCATGTGTCAAACTCATGGTGGGTCTGTCCGGTACACTTGTTCTCTAACAAGTACCTATGTGTTTAGTTTGATATATCTATATCACTACTAATGAGATTTTGTCATCAACCAACACCACAATCTAGTCTTGTGTGTCATTGTTGTCTATCTACCTTCCACAATGACATCCGACTAGGGACGTAACAAGAATGTACAAACTCTTAGCATCCGTATGATCTCATCGTTCAGGTCCTTAACCTAAAGGCATACGTCATTGAGTACTATCATTCTCTAGACATTCAATCTGTTCTATCACTATCTCATATGACTGAACCAGAAAGAATTGGAAGCTTGCCTTCGATGTTAATCAAATCAATCTTAATGTATCCCACCAATCATCCCATGATTGGCTCTCAGGGCATACATACCAACAGACTCCCACTTGCACTGCGAGCCAATCACCCTTGAATCATATTCATAGTGATCTTCAAACATGTCCCACATGTTACTGTGCTCTTGTGCCAACATAGTGAGTTATGGAAACACCTTGCCAAAGTTTGTATGAATTGCATGTCTCACATCTCTTCGATGTACGTCACACGTATGAGATGGAGTTGCCGTAATATGCAATCTAGTATTCCTTTGCTAACCTTTAGCCACATTGCATGATCAAGGATTCCATACTTGTCATCAATGAGCGGAATATCTATAAGTTCATCTCATGAACTTCCAGATCCATATAGCATCCACTGTTGTTCTCTAACGCATAGATACTCGACATTCCCTTTTAAATGGTTTTATTGGAACACTTCCAATTATCAACACATTTTCACTTTTATATATCCTATATATATTTTTCGATTAATTTTCTGTCCTTTTGGAAGTTCGCATCAATGTAACTCTTTATATGGAACTCTTCCTTATCTCCATAGAACTAGTACTTCACAAGTACTTATCAAGTTCTCATGGTACTCCAGTAACCCTTACTGGAAGCAGACAGACATCCACTCATCATGTCCCACATACGAGTTATCAAGATGAGCACATCATATTGCCATGTCATACATACAAGATGATGAATGCATTTTGTTCTTGCTATGTCGATAAATGCAAGATAATGGGATGATTACATACATGATAGATCCATATCTATTCTTAGTGTTCACATTCTTCATAAGAATTGGACACTTGGCCTTGGGATACTAACTCCATGTAACATGGACAAGTTTTCTCCCACTGAATCTGTGCATACTGAACCCTTCAATACAGATTGCCAATGTATGCTTTCTCTTTTTAGGTCAAGAGGTTTTCGAGAACTATCTCTATAGATCTCTATTCCTATCATATAGGAAACATCTCTATCTTCCTTAAAGATAATTTCCATTTTTGGATTTCCATTTTAGAACATTTCCATTTCACATCAATATGTGGAATGTGAACACACTCCCACTAAATCACATATCCCTTCTTTGTCTTTGACATATCAGTCAAACCCTTTGACTATATCATCAAAGTAAATATCCAATTCTGAGTTGCTTGTACTCAATCAATCACATTGATTAGTCCATTGTACCTTATAGACTTTATTTACATTAGTGGATTCATAAACCTTATAGGTTGTGTCACGTACACATCCTTGTTTTATTCCTCATAGGAATGCAGTTTTAGTATCCATATGCCAAATGTATTAGTCATTAAGTTGCAATTAACAAGCATCATCCTTCTCAAAATGTTATCCATGTATCTTAACACTTAAGACTCATTTGCACTTATGGAATTGATCCAATGAGCTCTACCATCAAGGTCATACCTTATGGTTCACATGGATGTCATTTAGGATGTAATGGTCATAAACCATAACTCAAAATTTGGTTCCTCATATTTATCTAGATAGTTGACTCATCACATAAACAACTCATCACATAGATAATTGAGGTGTATCTGTTAAGGTTATAAGAACTCACAACTCCTTGTGATTCTCAATGTCCTTTATTAGTTTGGGGTATTCTTTTAATAAGTAGAATTCAGTTATTTGATAATCATTCTTTAACTCCTTATAGTATGATTCCTTCTTGATTTAGACATCACCATGCCTTAATCATAAGTTCACTATGATACACTATCATAATCACTCATAGGGATCTCAAACATTTGGTCCAAGTATTTCATTCATTGATCTCATCAAGAATTAACACTTTACCAAATTTGCACTTCATCTATGATAATCTTGAACACTTCAAGATATTCATATTGGTATTTCTCTAAACACCATATGAAGTATTAGCATTTTTTCTAATAGGTATGTAAGTACATCACATGTATTATACCTAATAGGATAATCACTCTCCCACTCCATTATTGAAGATTGATTAATCATGTCCAAGATATTCATGTCTCTTACTGGTTCTCTAACCAAAAGAGTCTAGATTTATCCATCACATGGAAACTAGAAATGAATTTCTTATGATCGATGTGAATTAGATTGTTTGAGTTATTTATAACTTTTAGGTATCATTTTATCTTATGCATATCAAATACCACAATATAAATAAGGCATTGCCACAAAGATCATATCTTTAAGATTGAAATTTCAACTTTATTAATTGCCATCATCGTCATACAATATGTAAAAATAAAGTATTTCTATCTATTGGAAAATATGAAATAGCAGTTCATAACTGTATTACATGCCTTGTAGGCTGAAAATAAACTAAAGTACTCCTATCTATGGCGGCAACACTTGCCCCAATTATGAGTGCTTTACACTTTACATCTTGGTATCATATACCTCAAAAACTGTTAAAAGTTTACTTTCATGACACATTTAAGTAGAGACATTAGTCGCCTCCTTCTTCTTTTATTCTTCCAAATAGAGAGGACAATACCTTTTCCAATGTCCTGACTTTTGACAATGGTGGCAATTTCCTTTCTTGGTCACGCCTCCCTTGGCCTTGAGAGCTGAAGATGTCTTGGGCTCCTGGCTAGCATTAGAACCTTTCTTAGCTTTGCCCTTGCCCTTACGCTTGGACTTGCCTTTCTTTCTCGTGATCACCATCACAGACTTAGGCTTGTCCTTCTTCATCTGTATCTCAGATGTCCTCAACATGCCCAACAACTCTGACAGTGGCCTGTCAAAGTTGTTCATGTTGTAGTTCATCACAAACTGACTGTAGGATTCTGGCAACGATTGCAGTATCACGTCAGTAGCCAACTCTTGGCTCAGTGGAAATCCCAGTATCTGCAGGTTCTCCACCTACCCAATCATCTTAAGTGTGTGAGGACCAACTGGATCTCCTTCTATCATGACGCACTTGAACAGTGCCCTTGAGACATTGTATCTCTCTTGTCGTGCCTGATCTTCATACATGTTCCTGAGATGCTGAATCATCTCAATGACACCCATGTTCTCATGCTGTCTCTGCAACTCATGGTTCATAGAACATAACATCAAGCACTTTGCATCAATGACATCATCAGAATGCTTCTTGTAAGCATCCCTTTCTGTCTTTGGTGCATTAGGAGCGGGTTCCTCTGGAATTGGAGTATCCTGGACATAGAGCTTACGCTCTTGAGTGAGAACAATTCTCAATGTCCGATACCATTCGTGGAAGTTTGTCCCATTTAGCTTGTCCTTTTCAATGACCGATCACAAAGAAAAGTGATTGTTGTTTGTTGCCATTTGAACTACAAAGGGAAATATGCAATTTTAGTCCAAAAACTCATTTTTGACTTATTTGATTGATTTGAAAAAGACGATATAATTAGACCTTTAATTAATTATCGCTCCCACTATTTTACTTCAAATTGATAGCCCTCACCATCAACTCGGAAGATTGCAGCGTACAATCTTCTAGTGGGAAAGATCCTGAAATCCTCTAAGTCATGGACCAGCTTGGGCTGTCACCCACAACTTAGATCTCTCAGGTAGGCAACTTTTGCCAATTGCATCATATGCAACTCTTGTTGAATGAACATGCACAACACCTTGCCATGAACATTCCTTGCCTCTAGACTTAGATGCTCTAAGAATCACCAGTTAAGTCTAACCCAAAAGCCGACACGGTAAACATGCACCCTACTTTGGTAGAACCTACATGTCTACCCTTCACACATCCACAAGATAGACGGCGCACCACGCTTTGGCGTAACTGTGACGTCCCCAGTTTTCTAAAACTTAATCTGATGTGAGACATTCAAATTGAAACCCTCACCTCAGCGAGAATCCCAATTTAAACACCCCACACTAGGCTAAGAAGAAGAAAATCAAGGGAGTCAGAAGGAAACACAGTAGCACATGCACATGAACAATAAACAAACCACAACACATGTTCACCATTCAACATATAGTTACAACATGAATTGTTACAACATTTGATATTACATATTGAACAACAAACTATACATATACATGTACTACATCTAAACTACAGGATCTTAAGACAACAGGTCCACCTGTACATTAGCTCGCCACACAACTCTTACTATCCTGGATCTTCAAGAGCAAAACCACAACCTAAATAAAAGATTACATGCGGTACACGTCAGCACAATATTTCAAGAATATTGTACTGAGTACGCCTACGTGTCTTTTATATACCTCTCATCATATCTTGGCAAGAAGATAAAACTAATACTTGGTAGCATTAAACAAATATAAGAAAAGCATATACTTACACAAATATATTAATTAATAAAAGAGAACACATGTTTTGAGCTTATTTCCATCATATTTCTCATGCATCTGCCCCTAGGGCGTTGATGTCTGTAGGCCTTATGATCTACCACCAAGTGGTTTGTGATCATTATACATGTGATCTACTCCCTAGGAGTTTGTGATCACTTTCTGAGCACCGTGTGCTTTCATATATATGATGGATCAGATATCTTATGTTTCATGTATCCATAGCCATAAGTACGAAAAATCAGGCAACATATCATATCAGAACAATTATTTCATCCAATACCATATGCCAAGTATTTTACTATGCATATAACACAAGCATATTGAATAATAAGCCAAGTAAGAGGTAATGGCGTACCTTCCAAAGAGATATCCTAATCATGATATCCTCATGTCGTATATAAGCTTGGTCAAACCTGATCAAGACAAGACCATATACTATCATCAGGTTCTTATCATCTTACATCTCATTTTAATCCTAATCGTATCCATTTTAGGGTTTTCTTAACTCATTAGGATATTCTCATCATTACTTGCATTCTCGTCTTAGAATTATCATATTGATGTCATTTTTTAGATTATGGTTCATCATCTGAACATTAGGTTCCATATCCTTTTTGTGCACATTTTAACCTTAGCTTACATCATTAACCTAAATTAGGGTTTTAAACCATGTATTAAGGGTCAACTTCATATAACATGGATTTCGTGCATATAACTGATATCAGAGTTCCACATTAGCTTCCAGTTACTTATATGAGGGTATTATGTAAATTTCATAATTTATTGAGCATGTATGCATTAATTGCATTGTATTTAGGGTTAAAAGCCCTAATTAGCCATATGGAGTAAATTACATGATTTCATGTATCAACCTGGACATATCTGACATCGTATGCATTCTAAACATAATTATGAATCTACTGACATTTTTCCATAATTTTATGTCATCATTTGCTATTTATTATCCATTAAACAAGCATTACACATCTTTCATGATATCACTAATATTTGAGCATCAAAATCCTGATATTATAGTTCCAGGTTGTTCTACGCATTTTTCTGAACGTTTTGGTACCTTATTTGTATTTTTCTGATAATCAGACTATTTTCTGCGAATTATCTAAGATCTGAGTATTTATAAATCTTTTACCTTTTGTGGCCAATTGGCCGCCGACACGTGTCCTCTAATGGGGTGCTTGGCCCTTTAGTTGTTGTCTAGGTCAGCTGGGTCCGGTTCACAACACTCTTGGTCTGCTTGAACTGGGCCAGCCGATTCAGGGGTATCTCTCTCTCTCTCTCTGGTTCCATGCGATACACGACCCTATTCTTCCGTGAACAGGCGCCGCTACCGCCGGGTTGGACCTCTGGTGAGGGATAGGTGCCGCTATCCTCCTCCTCGGCTAAGGCTTAGATGCCACCGCTGCAAGGGTTCTCAACAAAGAATCCTCCACCCAGATCTGCCCAAAGCCGCCGCCTTAAAGCAAGGCAATGACGAGGTGCCCACGGATGATCCCTCCTCCTCGTGACCTCTTTCTGCTTGGAAAGGGCACCACTATAGGCTTCACCTCCGGCGAGCAAGCAACCGCCCTGGGATCTGTGCGAGTGCCGCCGTCGGGTAGATTTTCAACGAGGACTTGGTCGTCGCCTGGTACTGCTCATCCACCGATGGCATCTCCTCCATCTCCGCTTGATTGGCCCAAAACCGATGACGGATTACTACCGTTCAGATGCTCCTCTCATCTGTGTTGCGCACTGCTGGACTAGATTGCCAGCGAGAGCTCAGCCATAGCTGCCTTCTCCTAGCTTCCTTGCCTCACGACTTGGGTGCCGGTGAGACTCCTTCTTGCTACAGCTCGCTGCTATGGTCCTCTCCATCCCTCTTCCTCTATTCTGTCCGCTGTAAAGGAGAAGGGGAGAAACTGGAAGTCTGTTCTCGTGAGGATGGCAGTGCCTCCGTCGTTGGGTCTGCTCTGTGAGCCGTCTGCTGCTGCTTCTTTTCCACAAGGCCCACCTACACAAGGCTCCGCCATAGCAAGGACTTCGGAGGACCTTGCCCCTCCTCATCTCTCTTCCTTCTGTTCGTTTCTCCTATGAAAAGGATGGGGATGGGGAGAGCAATGAGGATGGTAACTGGCTCTCGGCACTCGGTTGTTTCTAAGAGAGAAACATGTAGCAAGGATCGGGTAGTGGTTTTCATCTACGCAATGCCAACTGCTCTGCCACGTTCTGTTGTGAGCCCACGATCCACCTCAAGGAGGGGATGCATGAGTGTGGCTTCGTTCCCCATGGTCTGCAATACGTTTGAAAGCAGGTGATAGGATTATCACCATCACGTTCATAAGCAAGAAATAGGGTCAACTACCGTGTTTTTGACCCATGGCTTACCACAGCAATAGATGTGTGATACAACGGCTAAATCAAACTTGGCTAGAGGTTATTTCCTTATTCATGGATACATCAAAATATACATTATTTGATATTATTCAAACCTAATAACTTTTTCTAGGAACCTCATTTGATCATGAAATTTGAGACATTGCTTCATCATAATTACAACTACCTTCCATTAAAGTTTGATGCCAATAACTAAATATTTGATACATCAATCCGATACCTCAAGAAGGCATAAAATTAGGGATTCCAAAAGTCCACTTCATCACATCCTATACACCTTAAGAGAAATTTCATCCTCAAAATTAAGCCAAAAACTACTTTGTCACATCATATACATCTTAAAAGAACTTTCGTCCTCGAAAGTACACCATACTCATACTTCCAGGGAAAAACTAAGGATCTTCTTCGATATGCAGGGCAATACTCTATGTGCAACATATCCAAAAGCATAAGCTCCATACTCATATCCAAACCACTCTTAGGAGGTTTTGAAAGCATCTAGGGTGAAATCTCACTTCATAGAAGGCTCAAATAAGGGTTTAGAAGATTAGGTTATGTCATTACATGTCTCATATATTTGGGTTGCTCCCTTATCTTAACTCATGCATTATTATTCCACATCATACTAACATGTTCCATAGAAGTTAACTAAAGTTAACCGATTATATCAAGGTGTCATCAATATTTTATTGAGCTAATTGTTAGAACATGTTCATCATTAACATATGCCTTTTAGGAGGGAGTTAACTATAATTATCCCACTTTATCCATATAAATGATATAAAGGTGTCATAATCGTTATGTTGTGCTAACTGTCAAACTGTATTCTCATTTTTATTAAGCACTAAGATTAACACCTCATGTAATTTGTTTCATCCATACAATGTCATTTCATCAAAAGATTAACCTAAAATATAACATTATCATCACTATTCATGTACATGGTAAACCATTTATGCATTTGTATATATTAAACCATCTCTAGGTTTCCATCATATCATGTCCATATATCAGATCTCGAGATTAGATCACATCCTTACATATATTATATCGTGGTTGTGCTAAACAAACTTATGTCAGTGGCTCATATATCAAAACTTTACTTAGGCCAAAAGAGGTTCCTCTAACCCATACCACGAGGGTAGTGCCATGCTCAGTCTCTCTGAGCTAACTCAACTCTATGAGTGTCTCATATGCATATACTTTATCTTCCCTCTCTGGTCTAGGATTATCGGATTACCTCATTGGCACTAGTGATAGTCTTACAAGCTCTAGCCACATAAGCACAAACTAAAACGTTCTATGACATACTCTTCATAGGTTCCATACCTATGAAACATGCTTACTCAAAACTCTCTTATATACACCACTAGATTCCTATGTGGGAAACCACCACCCCGAGCATGAGGCTTCACAAAAACTAACATAGCTACCTCCTCCGGAGTCTTGGGCTCTCTCCCTCACCCAGATGGTAGGCACTCATGTTCCCTTATTCACATGTGTATATATATATATAACTAGCCTCTCTTTGTATCTAGCGTTTGGTCCTCCCAAGGACATCTAGGGTTCAAGAAGACTATAGGAATCATGCATAAAGCAACTCAACTCAATCACTCAGGAGTAGTCTAGTTTAGGACATATCATATCACATATTTCTCATATTTCTCATATCTTGGAGTTTGGGTTCTCTAACCTTCTCCCAATGGGTCTCACTCTCTCTGGAGTTAACCCTAAAACTGGTCCCAACACTAGAGGTCCTCCTTTTTGAAAGAGCTTGAGGCTCATGCTGACTCTCATCTTATCTTAACTTACATATCTTATCTTATAAAAGAAAGCATACTTGCATCATCAAAACTTATCTCAAATCCTCAAAAACAAACATAGATCATCATAACCATCTATATAATACTTAGACCGTATCATCAAACTTGTTTCATCTATTCCATCTATCATATATATATTCCAACAAGGCTCTAGACATCTAATCTAGAACTGCTGTCTCTTCTAGACTTATGTCATTCACTTTCACTTAGGTTGCATGACCACCTCCTACTCGTACATGTATGGGGACACATTTTTGTAATACATATATATAATAAAATATTATATAGTTTTTCTCCGATAAAACAAGCGTCAGAGAAAACTATCACGGTTCGATCCGATTGGAATCCAAAACCAAATCCTGAAAATGAGTGTCCCACACATAGTAGAGAGTCCAGTGTCATGAAAAGTAGTGAAAAGGGTGAGAACATGGTGTAGACTAGTGTAGCTACTCTAGACAGCATGCACAATATGTCTAGGGTTTCTCTTCCCTTGATGTACATCATTTCCAAATAGTGCAACGTCCCATACCGTTGCACTACAAGGAAAGAACGACATCTAAGAACTTGCTACTCAACAAGCACCAGTCTAGACCTAGTTCTCAGACATCTAGGTGCTAACCTAGAGGCTAGGTTAGATCTAGTCTCTAAAAGACGAATAATCTAACCCTAAAAGATTATTAAGTTCAAGATTCTTTAGTTTTGAGTTGCATAATGAGCAAATGTTAGGCTTTGCTATTGTTCATGCTCTGATACCACATGTGACGTCCCCGGATTTTCTAAAACTTAATCTGATGTGAGACATTCAAATTGAAACCCTCACCTCAGCGAGAATCCCAATTTAAACACCCCACACTAGGCTAAGAAGAAGAAAATCAAGGGAGTCAGAAGGAAACACAGTAGCACATGCACATGAACAATAAACAAACCACAACACATGTTCACCATTCAACATATAATTACAACATGAATTGTTACAACATTTGATATTAAATATTGAACAACAAACTATACATATACATGTACTACATCTAAACTACAGGATCTTAAGACAACAGGTCCACCTATACATCAGCTCGCCACACAACTCTTACTATCCTGGATCTTCAAGAGAAAAACCACAACCTAAAAAAAAGATTACATGCAGTACACGTCAGCACAATATTCCTAATGAGTTAAGAGAACCCTAAAATGGATACGATTAGGGTTAAAATGAGATGTAAGATGATAAGAACCTGATGATAGTATATGGTCTTGTCTTGATCAGGTTTGACCAAGCTTATAAATGACATGAGGATATCATGATTAGGATATATCTTTGGAAGGTACACCATTACCTCTTACTTGGCTTATTACTCAATATGCTTGTGTTATATTCATAGTAAAATACTTGGCATATGGTATTGGATGAAATGATTGTTCTGATATGATATGTTTCCTGATTTTTCGTACTTATGGCTATGGACACATGAAACATAAGATATCTGATCCATCATATATATGAAAGCACACGGTGCTCAGAAAGTGATCACAAACTCCTAGGGAGTAGATCACATGTATAATGATCACAAACCACTTGGTGGTAGATCATAAGGCCTAAAGACATCAAAGCCCTAGGGGCAGATGCACGAGAAATATGATGGAAATAAGCTTAAAACATGTGTTCTCTTTTATTAATTAATATCTTTGTGCAAGTATATGTTTTTCTTATATTTGTTTAATGTTTTTAAGTATTAGTTTTATCTTCTTGACAAGATATGATGAGAGGTATATAAAAGACACGTAGGTGTACTCAGGCTCCGCCATAGCAAGGACTTGGGAGGACCTTGCCCCTACTCGTCTCTCTTCCTTCTATTCGTTTCTCCTGTGAAAAGGATGGGGATGGGGAGAGCAACGAGGATGGTAACTGGCTCTCGACACTCGATTGTTTCTAAGAGAGAAACATGTAGTAAGGATCAGGTAGTGGTTTTCATCTACGCAATTCCATCTGCTCCACCATGTTCTGTTGTGAGCCCACGATCCACCTCAAGGAGGGGATGCATGAGTGTGGCTTCGTTCCCCATGGTCTCCAATACATTTGAAAGCAGGTGATAGGATTATCACCATCACGTTCATAAGCAAGGAATAGGGTCAACTACCGTGTTTTTGATCCATGGCTTACCACAACAATAGATGTGTGATACAACGGCTAAAGAAAACTTGGCTAGAGGTTATTTCCTTATTCATGGATACATCAAAATATACATTATTTGATATTATTCAAACCTAATAACTTTTTCTAGGAACCTCGTTTGATCATGAAATTTGAGACATTGCTTCACCATAATTACAACTACCTTCCATTGAAGTTTGATGCCAATAACTAGATATTTGATACATCAATCCAATACCTCAAGAAGGCATAAAATTAGGGATTCCAAAAGTCGATTTCATCACAGTAACCTACGCTTGGTCGATCGAGTTTTTCATGTGTGCCACTAATGGAAGGCATATTAGACTTAATATTTTAATGAGGGATTTGGTTTTATATACATATACATATCCAATCACCACAATACATAGTATGTATCATATACATGTTACATCCCACAGAAGACATGCAAAATGATAAAAGTGATGATTATGGCCATATCCTAATGAGGGATTTGGTTTTATATTTTAATGAGGGATTTGTTTTTATATACATATACATATCCAATCACCACAATACATAGTATGTATCATATACATGCTATATCCCACAGAAGACATGCAAAATGATAAAAGCGATGATTATGGCCATCCTAATGTGATTCCTCGAGCCAAGAGGAATCACAGTCATCTAGGTCTACATCACATGCAACCTGTACAAGATGAACTCTGTGCTCTGCCTTCTGAGTAGATCAACTCATCATATGAATGACTACTCATCCCGACCCAGTCGTCTGCGTGCCACCAACCGATCGGTTGGCTCCTCCAACTGATCGGTTTGCCTGGTCATCGTGCATCTCGTCATGGCCGCCACCCGCTCGTCTCGCTCCTCGAACCGACCATCAACTGATCAATTCACTCCTTGAACCAATCGTCTGGAATGTCAACCGATCGGTTCTCTCCTTGAACCAATCGTTTCAGCTGTCCTCCATTCTTTGACATAACAGGAAATAAAATCTATCCTATTTTACATTGCAAAAAAAGAAACCCCGAGTTACATTCGAGGGGAGCAAAGGTAGGAAAAGAAATCTCAAATTATTTTGAGTTACATCAGGAATAGGAGAAGGGAATCGGTGTGCAGACCGAGATGCAAGCAACCACATACAACCACACACAGATAGGGTTTATTGGCCATAACCATGCTATACATCCACCACAAAACTCATTTAAGGGCGACACGTATTGAGTGTATTAATAATACATATCATATATGTAATTTGGGATTTGTGGATTTAGGATTGGACATGCGTAAATCCAATTTTATTCGCATCATATGCAATAAAAAAAGGCGACAAACCAAAATCGATCATATCGATATTCCTAAAATATAGAGCAGTTGACGTGGCACTGATACCACTATTGGGTTTTAAGGGAGGCAGAGAAGGCAGCGGAAACAAAAATTTTCTCTCCCCCAAACCCGGAACAAGGAAACGCGTCAACGTCTATATAATAGGAAAGGATGGTTTGTGGAATCATACCTTGTCCCGAGGCTTGCTCGGCGAAAATACCTCGTGCCTTGCACGGTCTTCAACTCCGGTCTTTAACGGTGTCTGTGCAGCTCTTGGTCGCACCGGGACTAATGACTCCTGGTCTCACTGGGACTGTCGGGTTGACAGTTGTCCTCCTGAGCGGTAGAAACCTCCCGCCTCTGAAGTAGTCTACACGGACCACCTGGAACTCCACACTCCTTGTCCCATAAGGAGTTGTAAGGAGTCGCACACTCCTGTTGACGTACTAGTCGCCAACACACTCTCTTGCCTCCAGTTGCAATTGCAGTTGTCCTTCCCTTATTGCACCTCCCTTTGCGGGTAGCACTTGCTCGGGCTCTCTCTCGGTTACCAAAACCAGAGAGAATGACAACTTTCCAGAGCAACTGGTTGCACTGAGTTGTACTTTGAGAAGCCCCCAATACCCCTATATATAGGAGGGTCATGGGACAGGGTTCTCTATCCCGGGCAATGCGGGACTAAAAGTAGGAGTAGAAGGGTTTGAGATTTTTCACAAAATCAACCAACTCGCAACCTGAATCGATCGTTTCATAACTGAAACGGTCGGTTGGGACCTGAACCGGTCGGTTCACAAGTGAACCGGTCAGTTGGGACACCTCAACCGGTCGGTTCACAAGTGAACCGGTCGGTTGGTGGTCCTGGCTGGTTCCCGGTTGACTTTCCTTCTTTTGTTTCTAATTGGTATCGAATACCAATCCTATTTCCCAATCAAATTGGGCAATTGAAACGAAAGGAAAATTCTCACCAATCCTACTTTCCCAACTTGCTCGGTTGCACCAGTTAAATCGATCGTTTCAACACTTGAAGCAATCGGTTCACCCTGATCTTGAGTCGATCGGTTCAACACTTGAGCCGACCGGTTCACCAAGCTCATTCGATCGGTTCATCTCATGAGTCGATCGGTTGGGAGTGCAGATTGTGCAGAATCAGTCAAATGTGGTTTCAATCAATCTGATACTCCAATCAATGTGTCCAACACCTTGAACAATATGATATTGAGCTATCAATTGATTGGGTTTTTAATTGAACTACTAAACTCCTTTAGTAATCAATCAAAACATTGCTTATGGATAAAACTCGTCTTCCAGGTTAAATCCTATGTGTGTGACCCTGCAGTTCCATTTCACGTTGGTAGTGAAAGTCCGTAACACTTATGACTTCACAAGCAAAGAGCGCTGCCTAGTCAAACATCAATGCTACCCAAGTGAAAGTAGAAAGTTGGAGAACAACTTTCAATCCTACAATCCGTGAATGGTGTTATGCGAATGTATAATTCCTTTGTCACCGATATCCCGAATGAACTCGAGGCATGGAACAGTCATCCTGTCAACGTTCATTCACTTTCTTGATCTCAGAGTATATTGAACGAGATATGTATGACATCAATATCACATAGTGATTCACACATGCATGCACACGCCTATCTCAATCCTACTCATCAAGTGGCCTTGGATGTCAAACTCCCTCAGGAGGGACAAATCCCATATCTATCACTCACCCCTCAAAAGCCCCATGTGTCAAAGCCACCCGATCATCACCTTTATAACAACCCATGTTTCAGGACTGTGTTTGATGATGTCAAAGTGTGCCCAACGACATGTGTTGAGTGTAGTGATTTTAGGTCAAAGAATCACACTCACCACCATCACTGTGAGTACGACTGTGACTACCATGTCATGGTTCCATGTGTCAAAATCACGCTAGGTCTATCCGATACACTTGTTCTCTAACAAGTACCTATGTGTTTGGTTTGATATCTCTATATCATGACTAATGAGATTCTGTCATCAACCAACACCACAATCTAGTCTTGTGTGTCATTGCTGTCTATCTACCTTCCACAATGACATCTAACTAGGGACATAACAAGAATGTACAAACTCGCAGCATCCATATGATCTCATCGTTCAAGTCCTTAACCTGAAGGCATACATCATTGAGTAATGTCATTCTCTAGACATTCAATCTATTCTATCACTATCTCATATGACTGAACCAGAAAGAATTGGAAGCTTGCCTTCGATGTTAATCAAATCAATCTTAATGTATCCCACCAATCATCCCATGATTGGCTCTCAGGGCATACATACCAACACATATGTGCATTTATTAACTTTCAAGTGAATTATGGGAACTCCTAAGTACCTTCCGAGGTCAGCCATTTCCTTGAATGCCCCAATCCTTGTCACCTTCCTTCTTATGCTTTGGGGAACACTAGCAGAGAAGAAGATTTGTGTTTTCTTTATGGAAATATATTGAACTGATGCCTCCCCAAATTCCTTAAAGCATTGTTTGATGGTCCTCATTTGTTTACGCGACGCACGATTGAAAAGGATGACGTCATCCACAAAACACAAATGGGAGAGTTTCATTCCACTCCTTCCGATATGCACATGCTTCCATTCTTCCTTGCCGACCAGGTGTTCGATCATTTAGCTCAAACGCTCGATGCACAACACAAAGAGATATGGTGAGAGGGGATCTCCTTGGTGTAAGCCCCTGCTTGCCTTGAATGTTTTAGTAAGAGACCCATTCCATAGCACTCAACACTCTCCTGTGGTGAGAAAATTCATGATATAACTGGCAATGTTTGGGGGCAGATCAAGTTCTTGCAGTGTGTCGTTAACGAATTCCCATGACAGCCTGTCATATGCTTTATATAAGTCTATCTTGATTGTCATGTATTTGGCCCCCTTCTTCCTCTTCATCATATGGATAACCTCTTGGGTCATAGCTATGTCATCAGTAATGCACCTACTTGGCACAAAGCTGCTCTGAGAGGGTCCAATCCACGTCTGCATATATCCTTTTAGGCATTCCATGACAACTTTGGATGCAAGATTGAGACATATATTGTTCAAAGAAATGAGACGTAGCTGCTCACAGGATTCAGGGTTTGACACTTTAGGGATTAGAACAATAGTAGAATTGCACATTTCTTTTCTCAAAGGCCGCCCAACTAGGGCATTGGTCAGGGTGTACATTACTGAACTCTTTATGGTCGACCAATTCCTAAGTAGGAACAGCCCATTGATACCATTGGGCCCGACTGCTTTGTAAGGATTCATCTCCTTCAGAATTCTAAGAGTTTCAACTTTGCTTGGAGGGCTTCCCGCATGCCTCTTTTCATTGTCATCCAGCTGTATGAACCATCCAGGTATGTTGGGAATGGAGCTGCTACATGAATCGATAGTCTCCGTGAGGATTTGTTGAAAGTGCCCACTAACCAGGTTCTAAAGATTAGGTTCGTTGGAGATCCATATGCCCTCCTGATTCTTTAACTTAGAGATGGTGTTGTGTCTCCTCCTTTTATTTATGTAAGCATGGTAATACTTAGGGTTCATGTCACCGTTCTTCAACAAATTCAGGTGGCTTTTCTGTTTAAGCTCTTCCTCTCATCTTTCAGGATTTTGTTCAGCTCTGTTTGCATAGAAATATACAGATCATCAGTAATCGGGTTGTACGAGCAGGCAAGCTCCTTCTTTAGATTACTAATGTAATGCAGCAGCCTGTTCTTTTTCTTGTACTGGTTCCTCATCACGTCTCGGTCCCAATGGATGATCTCCTCCTTTATTACATTAAGGGATGAGTTGAAATCCCAGCCTTGCTTCCATCTCGATTGCAAAAGACTCTGAAAAACACTAGAGGGGGGTGAATAGGGTTTTATAATAATTTTAAAAATAATTTAACCAACGTACAACCATAAGGATGTTGAAGAAGGAGACAAGGGTTTAGAGTGGTTCCACCCTTAGCAAAAACTAAGGGATTCAACCCACTACCCAATTATTTTCAATTGGGATTTTGGAAGTATTTGAATTTTATTACCTTCTCAAGGATGTTACACAAAATTACCAATAGCTTCCCAAACCCTTTGGGCAACCTTCACTCAAAGTCGTCTCACCAACCTTGAAGCAACCTTCACTTGAAGTAACTTCAAGCTCCCCCTTGAAGTAGCCTTCCTCCATGAAGTAGCTTCCCGTTGAGACCTTCTAGAAGTAGTCAAAAGTCCTCCTTCTCCACCTGAGAAAACCTAGGAGTAGCAAGGAGAGTACAATACAATAAGAAAGAACAAGATAGGAAAAAGAAAATTACAATTACCACTTAAGCACAAGGATTGAATCCTATATCAAGCATTTTGATCTCCTATCCAATGTTTATGAAAGTGGAAGTATAGTGGGTAGGAGATTCTAGCCTATAGGACACGAAATGCCAACATTGGAAATGATTTCCAAGTGTTGAAGTTGCTCAATTTCTCACAAGAATTGTTTCTCAATTGCAATTATGTGGACTCAAGTGAGTTTAGGTATCCTAAGGCATGTCCTATTTATAGGAATGGCCTACTAGTGCTTAGGGACGTTCTAGACACTTTCTAGGGGGTTCTTAGTGCTCAACTAGTCGTTAAGTATCCACTAATTATGTTTGTAATGGCTAGTTAATTAACTTTGAAAAGTGCATACAGAAACCTTCTCGGTCGAGAAGTTTGTCGACAGAGTGTCTCTCGATCGAGGAATTTTTTGACCGAGGGTAAGTCTGGAGCAAAGTTCAACTCAACTTCCAACCACTTTTTCCCACTAACATTAACAACTATAAAACTAAGTCTAACAGCTATAGAACCTTCTCGTGACACTGTCTCGGTCGAAGTAAAGTTCGACCGAGCCTTTCTCTATGATGGATTTTAGTAGGTTTTGCAAAGATGTTCGTGCTTTAGACTTGGGAGTTTCTCGGTCGAGAAACTATTCGACTGAGAGTATCTCGGTCGAGAAGTGTGTCGACTGAGACTGACTCTGTTTCAAAACTTCAATTCATATGCTAAGTGTAAGAAATGAATGTGCAATTATGATGCTCACTTAGGGATGACTTATCTAAGTGTTGTGTGTGGATAGGGAAGATCTAAACGCTTGATTTACATGATATCTAATTACTTGTACATTATATATTTGTACAAGTTTACATTTGATTATAATTATGAAAATAAAGCAATTTAAGCATGTAGATCTTCCAAAACTTTGTTATTCACCTTGTTTCTGAAATACTCAAGTAGCACGTTAGATCCACAAGAATGAAATGTTTGTCATCATAAAAAAAAGGGATTTTAATAATGTCCAATTAAGCCAACAACCTCTCCCTTTTTTAAGATGACAATCATTTCTAAAATAAAAATAAAGGAAATTTAAACAATGTAAATTTCATACCTAAATTTTACCTGTATAGATATGCCCTTGCTTGTTTATAAAAGTTGGACATATTAACAATGAATTTTTATTAGTCACTTATTATTTATATTTGTTTCTCCCCCTTTGTCATTTCAAAAAGATAACCAATTTAATCATGACATATAGTACTCACACTTAATTATATGATTTTTTATGCTCCCCCTTAATGTAATACTCTTATTTAACAAGAATATGTCCAATTGAAGCCATAGGAAACACTTTTATTTATGATATCTCAATACTCATGAAAGCTCATCAAAGAGATATCCATTACATGCATTTTATAAATATAACCATTACATTCATCACAAAAATAGCCATCACATGATCTCACTGAAAAGATCGAAGAATTACATCAATTTTTGGGTCTTTCCCAAGAAAAGGCTCAACTCCGTAGTATTTGACCAACGTCTGCCACTCCAAGGCACCTTTACTGGTCAAGGCATAATCCTCCAAGCAGGTGGGAACATGGTCGAATTGAAAGTGGGCAGCAATGTCTTGGAGTTGGATTGGGGAAAATTGAGCGTGGATGAGATCATGAGATGGTGGAGGTGGATTTTGAGTGTAGTTGTAGGAGGGGGTTGTAGGGGTAGAGCATGCCAGGATTAAGTGAATAAGGATATGCATCAGGTGTATCAAATGAAAGAACTTGCATCCTTTGATTCAAGTAAGACATGGCAGGATGATTATAGTCTAATTGCCTACTTAAGTGATATTGAGAACCAGCAATGTATGTTAATGTATTTGTGATAGGTTCATAAGGTAGACTAGAAGGAGGAGGTGGTGGAGGTGTATCATGGGTTGATGGATCCCCTTTAGTCCTAGCCCTCTTTTGTCCAAAATCAACCCCCATCTTTTCTACTATATTTCTAGTGATCTTTTGGGGTTTCTTATCTCATTTGAAACCTAGGTCCTCAATGCTTTTCTTAAGACAATGTTGCGTAATTTGGCAAACAAAGTCAGCATATGGTGGATTTCCAGAAAACTCAACCATGTTCTTAAGAATAAGATGAATAAAATTGATGGGTATGCTATTTAGGATGGCATAAATAAGATACATGCAAAAGGTGGGTACTTCGGATTTGTTTACTATAGGATAGATATTTTTGGCAACAATTAGATTGACTATCCTAGCTTCCTGTTTTAAATTGATGGAATAATAGTTACCCCTTTCTTCATGGAAAGTTGTATTGGATAGAAAAATGGCTTTTTTAATATCACTAAAACTAGTGGGTGTCATCTTGGGATAGCTTATTGAGAGTATTTCCAGTGGTGAGATCAATAAACTCCTTATATTCGTCTACATTAATGTTGAGCATAGTAATAACATCTTCCTTGGAAAAGTAAAATCCATACCCACTAACCATAGAAGAGAAAGAATGATCATGGTCAGTATGTGTGGCTAGATTGGAATAGAATTCATTTACGGTTTGGGAGGAGTAGGAACAGAAGGATGGATTTCGGAATTCAGAAAGATGTTGTACCTCAAAGGGTTCTTCAAGATCAACAATGTTGATGAAGTCCATGACATCCACCAGCCATCAAGGAAGAGGATTTTTTTAGGACAGCCTGAGGTAGCGATCTTTGACATAACGTCATTGAATGGAATGTCATTGATGATCGACCGTGTCAGGGAGACCGTCCTTCCCTTCCTACATGCAACCTGCTTCTTTCCACACAAGGATGAGGAAGCCATCTTGAAGATTTGAGGTGGAGAGGAAGCAAGTTGTAGATAGGGAGGGAAGGACGGTCTCCCCGACGCTACCAATCATCAACGACATTCCATTCAACGACGTAACTACCGGAGATCGCTACCTCAGGTTGTACTCAAAGACTCCTCTTCCTCGACGGCCGGTGGACGCCATGGACTTCATCAACATTTTAGATCTCAAATAACTCTTTGAGGTTCAACATCTTTCTAAATTTCTAAATCCATCCTTCTATTCCTACTCCTCCAAAATCGTAAATGAATTCTATGCCAATCTAGCCACACATCTTGACCATGATCATTCTTTCTCTTCTATGGTTAGTGGGTATGGATTTTACTTTTTCGAGGAAGATGTTCTTACTATGCTCAAAATTAATGTAGACGAATATAAGGGGTTTATTGATCTCACCACTGGAAATCCTCTCAATAAGCTATCCTAATATGACACTACCACTAGTTTGAGTGATATTAAGAAATCCATTTTTCTATCCAATACAACTTGCCATGAAGAAAGGGGTACCTATTACGCCATCAATTTAAAACCCGAAGCTAGGATAGTCAATCTAATTGTTTCCACAAATATGTATCCTAGAGCAAAAAAATCTGAAGTACCCACCTTTTGCATGAATCTTAGGTTTTGGAACCCATACCAACTCAACATCCTTTTTCTTGTAAGGACATGAAAAAGAATAACGTCCAAGACGTAGGCAATAGTGACAACAAATGGAATTGATTTCATTTCTCTTTCTAGGACTTTGAGTTGAGTTGTTCTTGGGTACATACATATATTTGGTCTTGGGTGCTTGAGTTCTCCTAGGTTTAGGTTGATAAAAGTTTTCCTTTGGAACATATCCTAAACCTCTTCTTCCAGTATAACCAGAACAATCTTTTAGAATCTTATCAAGAATACCATTATTTCTCAAACCACTAATTTCTTTTTATAATTTAGAAATCTCATCCGTTCTTTTTTTAACATTTAAATTTGCTTGCTCTAGATTAGAAAACAAACTATCTCTTTCTTTCATAATAGCATCATAATCTAAATGAGTACACAAGACAGGTTGTTTTTGAAGATCATTTACTTGAGCTTGCAAGTTTATCTTTTCTTGAGAAAGGAGATTGCAACTTGCTTCTATTTATGTTAGCTTAATATAATGGTCTTTGATGGTTAAGTTCAATGTGTTTTTAAGATCTTCATTTTCAGATACAAGAACAGGAATTTTAGCATGTAGATCATCATTTACTTTAGTAGATTTCTTTAATTTCTTCTTACAATAAATATACTTATCATGTATTTCTTGAAGACTAGTAATTAATTCTTCTTTTGATAAATCAAAAAGACTTACCTCTTGATCTTCTTCATTTGTAGTAGTAACTAAGCATTGTACCTCTTTATGCATCTCTTCTTTCTTTGACTTCCTTAGACAACTAAGTGTTGTGTGTCCCATTCCTAAACACCAACTACAGCTTGTTGAAGGTCGGTCCAAGTTTCTCCTTTGCTTGAGGTTGTAGACACCACCACCCTCCATCTTCAAGACTCAATTAGAGCTCCTTGAAGCCTGCTATGATGCCAACTAAAAAACACTAGGGGGGGTGACTAGGGTTTTATAATAATTTTTAAAACAATTTAACCAACAAACAATCACAAGGATGTTGAAGAAGGAGACAAGGGTTTAGAGTGGTTCCACCCTTAGAAAAAACTAAGGGAGTCAGTCCACTACCCAATTGTTTCCAATTGAGATTTTGAAAGTATTTGAATTTTATTACCTTCTCAAGTATGTTACACAAAATTACAAATACTTTCCCAAACCCTTTGGACAACCTTCATCTGAAGTCGTCTCACCAACCTTGTAGCAGCCTTCACTTGAAGTAACTTCAAGCTCCCCCTTGAAGTAGCCTTCCTCCTTGAAGTAGCTTCCCGTTGAGACCTTCTAGAAGTAGTCCAACATCCTCCTTCTCCGCCTGAGAATATTTCACCCTCTCCACTCCGCAGCCTCCAATCTAGGAGTAGCAAGGAGAGTACAATGCAATAAGAAAGAATAAGACAGGAAAAACAAAATTACAATTACCACTTAAGCACAAGGTTTGAATCCTATATCAAGAGTTTTGATATCCTATCTAATGTGTATGAAAGTGGAAGTATGGTGGGTAGGAGATTCTAGCCTATAGGACACGAAATGCCAGCAATGGAAATAATTTGCAAGTGTTGAAGTTGCTCAATTGCTCACAAGAATTGATTCTCAATTGCAAGTATGTGGACTCAAGTGAGTTTATGTGTCCTATGGCATGTCCTATTTATAGGAATGGCATACTAGTGCTTAGGTATGTTCTAGACACTTTCTAGGGGGTTCTTAGTGCTCAACTAGTCGTTAAGTATCCACTAATTACATTTGTAACAACTAGTTAATTAACTCTTAAAAGTGTAGACAGAAACCTTCTCGGTCGAGAAGTTTGTTAACTGAGTGTCTCTCTGTAGAGGAATTTGTCGAATGAGGGTACGTCTGGAGCAACGTTCAACTCAACTTCCAACCACTTTTTCCCACTAACCTTAGTGGCTATAGAACTCAGTCTAACGGCTATAGAACATGCTCGAGACACTGTCTCGGTCGGAGTAAAGTTTGACCGAGCCTTTCTCTGTGATGGCTTTTAGCAGGTTTTGCAAAGATGTCTGTGCTTTAGACTTGGGAGTTTCTCAGTTGAGATAATCGGTCGAGAAGTGTGTCGACCGAGACTGACTCTGTTTCAAAACTTTAATTCATATGCTAAGTGTAAGAAATGAATGTGCAATTGTGACGCTCACTTAGCAATGACTTATCTAAGTGTTGTTGTGGATAGGGAAGATCTAAACACTTGATTTACATGATATCTAAGTACTTGTACATTATATATTTGTACAAGTTTATATTTGATTATAATCATGAAAATAAAGCAATTTAAGCATGTAGATCTTCCAAAACTTTGTCATCCACCTTGTTCCTGAAATACTCAAGTAGTACGTTAGATCCACAAGAATGAAATTTTTGTCATCATCAAAACAAAGGGATTTTAAGAATGTCCAATTAAGCCAACAATCTTCCCCTTTTTGACGATAACAAACATTTCCAAAATATAAATAAAGGAAATTTAAACAATGTAAATTTCATACCTGAATTTTACCTTTATTGATATGCCCTTGCTTGCTTATGAAAGTTGGACATCTTAACAATGACTTTTTATTAGTCACTTATTATTTATATTTATTTCTCCCCCTTTATCATTTCAAAAAAATAACCAATTTAATCATGACATTTAGTACTCCCACTTAATTATATGATTTTTTATGATCCCCCTTAATATAATACTCTTATTTAACAAGGATATGTCTAATTGAAGCCATAGGAAACACTTTTATTTATGATAGCTCAATACTCATACAAGCTCATCAAAGAGATATCCATTACATGCATTTCATAAAGATAACCATTACCTTCATCACAGAAATAGCCATCACATGATCTCACCGAAAAGACCGAAGAATTACATCAATTTCTTGGTCTTTCCCAAGAAAAGGCTCAACTCCATAGTATTTGACCAGCGTATGCCACTCCAAGGCACCTATCTTGGTCAAGGCATAAGCCTCCAAGAAGGTGGGAACACAATCGATTCGAAAGTGGGAAACAATGTCTTGGAGTTGGATTTGGGAAAATTGAGTGTGGCTGAGGTCATGAGATGGTGGAGGTGGCATTTGAGTGTAGTTGTAGGATGGGTTGTAGGGGTATAGCATTCCAGGATTAAGTGAATAAGGATATGCGTCAGGTGTATCAGGAGAAAGATCTTGCATCCTTTGATTCAAGTAAGACATGGCATGATGATTATAGTCTAATTGCCTACTTAAGTGATATTGAGAACCAGCAATGTATGTTAATGTATTTGTGACAGGATCATAAGGTAGACTAGAAGGAGGAGGTGGTGGAGGTGTATCCTGGGTGGATGGCTCCCCTTCAGTCCTAGCCCTCTTGTGTCCAAAATCAATCCCCATCTTTTCTATTGTATTTCTAGTGATCTTTTGGGGTTTCCTATCACATTTGAAACCTAGGTCCTCAATGCTTTTCTTAAGATAATGTTGTGTAATTTGGAAAACAAAATCGACATATGGTGGATTGCCAAAAAACTCAACCATGCTCTTAAGAATAAGACAAATAAAATTGATGGGTAGGCTATTTAGGATGGCATAAATAAGATACATGCGAAAGGTGGGTACTTCGGATTTGTTTTCTCTAGGATACATATTTGTGGCAATAATTAGATTGACTATCCTAGCTTCAGGTTTTAAATTTATGGCGTAATAGGTACCCCTTTCTTCATGGCAAGTTGTATTGGATAGAAAAATGCCTTTCTTAATATCACTCAAACTAGTGGTAGTGTCATCTTGGGATAGCTTGTTGAGAGGATTGTCAGTGGTGAGATCAATAAACCCCTTATATTCATCTACATTAATATTGAGCATAGTAAGAAAATCTTCCTCAGAAAAGTAAAATCCATACCCACAAACCATAGAAGAGAAAGAATGATCATGGTCAGGATGTGTAGCTAGATTGGCATAGAATTCATTTACGGTTTGGGAGGAGTAGGAACAGAACGATGGATTTAGGAATTCAGAATAATGTTGCACCTCAAGGAGTTCTTCAAGATCAACAATGTTGATGAAGTCCATGACTTCCACCGGCCGTCGAGGTAGAGGAGTCTTTGAGGACAGCCTGAGGTAGCGATCTCTGGCAGCTACGTCATTGAATGGAATGTCTATAATGATCGACAGCGCCATGGAGACCGTCCTTCCCTTCCTACCTGCAACCTGCTTCTTTCCACACAAGGATGAGGAAGCCATATTGAAGATTTGAGGTGGAGAAGAAGCAAGTTGCAGGTCAGAAAGGAAGGACGGTCTCCCCGGTGCTTCTGATCATCAACGACATTCCATTCAACGGTGTAACTGCCGGAGATCACTACCTTAGCCTGTCCTCAAAGACTCCTCTTCTTCGATGACCAGTGGACGTCATGGACTTCATCAACATTTTTGATCTCGAAGAACTCTTTGAGGTGCAACATCTTTTTGAATTCCTAAATCTATCCTTCTGTTCCTACTCCTCCCAAACCATAAATGAATTCTATGCCAATCTAGCCACACATCCTGACCATGATCATTCTTTCTCTTCTATGGTTAGTGGGTATGGATTTTACTTTTTCGAGGAAGATGTTCTTACTATGCTCAACATTAATGTAGACAAATATAAGGGGTTTATTGATCTCAGCAATGGCAATCCTCTCAATAAGCTATCCCAAGATGTCACTACCACTAGTTTGAGTGATATTAAGAAAGCCATTTTTTTATCCAATATAACTTGCCATGAAGAAAGGGGTACCTATTACGCCATTAATTTAAAACCCGAAATTAGGATAGTCAATCTAATTGTTGCCACAAATATGTATCCTAGAGCAAACAAATCCGAAGTACCCACCTTTCACATGTATCTTAGGTTTTGGAACCCATACCATCTCAACATCCTTTTTCTTGTAAGGACATGAAAAAGAATAGTGTCCAAGACGCAAGCAATAGTGACAACAAATGGAATCAATTTCATTTCTCTTTTTAGGACTTTGAGTTGAGTTATTCTTGGGTACATACATAATTTTGGTCTTGGGTGCTTGAGTTCTCCTAGGTTTAGGTTGATAAAAGTTTTCCTTTGGAACATATCCTAAACCTCTTCTTCCAGTATAACCAGAACAATCTTTTAGAATCTTATCAAGAATACCATTATTTCTCAAGCCACTAATTCATTTTTGTAATTTAGCAATATCATCCATTCTCTTTTTAACATTTAAATTTGCTTGCTCTATATTAGACAACAAACTATCTCTTTATGAGTACACAAGACATGTTGCTTTTGAAGATCATTTACTTGAGCTTGCAAGTTTATCTTTTCTTGAGAAAGGAGATTGCAATTTGCTTCTTTTGATTTTAGCTTAATATAATGGTCTTTGATGGTTAAGTTCAATGTGTTTTTAAGATCTTCATTTTCAGATGTAAGAACAAGAAATTTAGCATGTAGATCATCATTTACTTTAGTATATTTCTTTAATTTCTTCTTATAATCGATATACTTATCATGTGTTTCTTGAAAGCTAGTAATTAAATATTCTTTTGATAAATCAAAAAGACTTACCTCTTGTTCTTATTCATTTGTAGTAGTAACAAATCATTGTACCTCTTTATACATCTCTTCTTTCTTTTACTTCCTTGGATAACTAAGTGTTGTGTGTCCCATTCCTAAACACCAGCTACAGCTTGTTGAAGGTCGGTACAAGTTTCTTCATTGCTTAAGGTTGTAGACACCACCACCCTCGATTAGAGCTCCTTGAAGCCTGCTCTGATACCAACTGAAAAACACTAGAGGGGGTGAATAGGGTTTTATAATAATTTTTAAAATAATTTAACCAACAAACAACCACAAGAATGTTGAAGAAGGAGACAAGGGTTTAGAGTGGTTCCACCCTTAGCAAAAACTAAGGGACTCAGCCCACTACCCAATTGTTTCCAATTGGGATTTTGAAAGTATTTGAATTTCATTACCTTCTCAAGGATGATACATAAAATTATAAATACCTTCCCAAACCCTTTGGACAACCTTCACCCAAAGTCATCTCACCTACCTTGAAGCAGCCTTCACTTGAAGTAACTTCAAGCTCCCCCTTGAAGTAGCCTTCCTCTTTGAAATAGCTTCCCATTAAGACCTTCTAGAAGTAGTCCAAAGTCCTCCTTCTCCACCTGAGAAGATTTCACCCTCTCCACTCTGCAACCTCCAACCTAGGAGTAGCAAGGAGAGTACAATGCAATAAGAAAGAACAAGACAGGAAAAAGAAAATTACAATTACTACTTAAGCACAAGGCTTGAATCCTATATCAAGCGTTTTGATCTCCTATCCAATGTGTATGAAAGTAGAAGTATAGTGGGTAGGAGATTCTAGCCTATAGGACATGAAATGCCAGCAATGGAAATGATTTGCAAGTGTTGAAGTTGCTCAATTGCTCACAAGAATTGATTCTTAATTGCAAGTATGTGGACTGAAGTGAGTTTAGGTGTCCTAAGGCATGCCCTATTTATAGGAATGTCCTTCAAGCAAAGCCTCATTGAACACTCTTTCCTCGACATAATTATAGTGTCTAGAACCGCTCCTCTCCTCTGGGTTAATTGTTGCATTAAAGTCACCCAGTACCAGCCAAGGTAGCTCGAAACTCTCCCCCATCTTAATTAGGTGTTTCTAAAGGATATTCCTAGTAGTAATATGAGGCATGGCGTAAGTGAAGGTTATTAATGTCTCCTTGTTTAAGAAACATGTGACAAACTATCTATGGTAATTGACAATGTCAATATGGCAATCTTTGTTACTCCAGCAGACCCATATGCTTCCTGAGAAGCCGCGAGCCTCTACTCTGAAGGAATTAATAAATCTGAGGCTCTTGATGGTGTGTGTGGCCTTGTTGCTGCTAATCCATGGCTCAAGAATAGCAATCAACTTGGGTTTTTACTAATGGATATGTTCTTTGAGGACCCACTTACTTTCATCTCTGGCAATGCCTCTAATGTGCCAACACAACATGTCTCGCATTAAAAACTGGCTTGGTTGTTGTACTGTCCGGCTTGGGGCTAGTCTAGGTGCTGTTTTGAGGTGCTTGGTTCTCATTGTCATCTTCTTATTCTCCCTCCAACATGAGTACTTCCTCTTCAACAGAGACAGTCGGACTCTCTATCATAGAAGCAGTGGGTTGTGTGTTTCTGCTGCTTCTGTGAGGGTTCTCTTTTGGGGGAGCTTGTCGTACTCGTCCTTTTATTTTCATCTTGGTCGATTTACCCTTTGTTGTTCGGCCATCAGTGATGTGTAGTTATGCAATAACATCATTAACCTCTTCTATCTTTGGTGGTAGGACCTCCTTAGCATGTCTTTGTAGACTGTCTCCAGTTACAATAGGGTTATCTACGAGCTCAATGTTCATAACCTCCACCACCTCATCAACCCTAGGGTTTACTGCTTCGTGTTGCTCCTTGTGTGTCGATGTCTCCACATGCATATATGTGATGTCCCCCAGAGCTTCTCGCGTCGTGGTTGCCTCTGTGGTCAACTTCTTTTTCCAAATCTTGCTGCTGCGTCGGGCAGTTTGGCTGGTTTCAGTGATGACTTCCCCAATATACTCCTTGTGGCTTGTCCCCTAGTTGTCTTCCTCGCCAAGCATGGAAAATCTATTAGTACCATCAACATTGGTAGCTGCGTTGTCCATCTGTGTCGCCTTCAACTTTCTTCCTCCTTTTCGCCTTTGTGTTTTCCACTGGTATGTCTTGTTGGTGCCTCCTTCTATCTCCTTTGTCTTTTGTTGCTCAGTGGTGAATTGCTTCATTTGATCAGCTACTTCGTCATACTTGCAGTCCTTGGATATATGACCCTCCTTGCCGCACTTGGCGCAAGCCCAAGGAAACCCTTCATAGTCCACATCATATTCCACGTCGTTGATGGGGATGGACAGAATGAAGGGTTTAGTGGCACTACTACAGAACCTACCTTTAGTGTCGGTTATTTAAGGCCTTTAGTGTCAGTTTCTGAGCGACACCTATGTGGGCGACACTAAAAGCTCAACCATTACACGTCAGTTCCAAAACCGACGCCCAAACTCTTCGCGCGCCACCGAAAACGCGCCATCAGGGGACTATAGGCGTCGGTTATTAGATAAGAAACTGACACCATATACCTTCACGCCACAGAAAGGGCGCCATCTTGGGCACTATCAGCGTCAGTTATTAGATAAGAAACCAACGCCATATATCTTCGCGCCATAGGAAATAGACGCCGGTTATTTATATAAAACCGACACTATAACTTTATGTGTCAGTTTTATACAAATAACCGAAGCCTATTGTTTTTTTTTTGTCAGGCTGCAGACCTGGTGTGGCTGGTCGCAGGATGAGAAACCTGCAGTTTAGTTATGAACAGCAGGTTTTACGACATCCATTGATATCAACCAAAAATAGGACACAAACATGCAAAATTAACAAAAAAAATATTCAAACATGCATTTAGCAATGCAACCTGCAGTTCCATTTTATTTTCACACATTTAGAAACATTCATGTAGCTAGCAATCTGTGGTTCTATTCATTCACATTCACACATGTAGAAACATTCATATAGCAACCAACACTTTCATTCATTTTCACTCAGACACATGTAGAAACATCCAGACATGTAGAAACATTCACACATATATTATAATTCAGAAATTCATTTACAAAATATCATTCTTTAGTCATTATTCGCTATCAGCATCCCAATTATATTTTAAAACCCCCACTATTTGTATGGTTGTTGCCCATTCTTCTCTTACTTCATTTAATTCTCCCATCGTATAGGGAGCATGTACATCTGGTAAGTCCGTTCCTGTAATGGGGTCAGCTTTAAACACTTGTAAAGAGAATGATGTATATATATAATTAATGAGCTATAAATAAGATTTATATATTTCGATCATATTATCTAATGAGACTATATAATACCTGAGCAATACAATCGATGTCCAGTGCGGCATGTTTGATAATCATGTGCATATATCGCATCACATAGTATCCACATGCCCATCCGTTGTCTTGTGTAGCACACTATAAATTCAAACATATAAAATATTAAAAAATACAACTAATTAAGCATTGTTAACATAAATAATATATACATATATTGCAGTCGGGAACTTACTTTCACATTCTTCCAAATTATTGGCTGGTTCTTTTTCATGGGGACCTTTCCTCCAGCCTTTTTGAACTCATCAAAACCCCTACATGTTAATGTAACACAGAACATTGCAATTAAATAGTAATGTAATAACATATGTTACGGATATGAAAATGAAATATTTCTCACTGGAATAATGCCATTTTCATTATGTGTCCAAATCTTGTATTCAATTTACTCCCCTTAGGATCTAGATAATAGTCAGTGAACGTCTCGGGGACAATAACCAGTAACTCCAAATGCCTACTACTAGAGGTAAAAAAGTTAAAAATTAATAACTCAAAATCCACAATAAAAATGTAATTTTCTTTAGTCCAAATTATAATAAGCAAAGTAAACTTACTCTACATTGAATGGAGCCATTATCACCATCTTCTTATTTAAAGCAAAATTTGTAAAAGCTTCACAGCAATATTGTTGAACTGACGTAGGGTCTTTAGCTACTAGACTAATCAAAGATGGAATAAAAAACCCTACATGTTCGAATCCAAAATCTGCACATATCTTGTCTAAGTAGCTGCAAAATATGTATTAATTACACATGCATTAATAAATAAGAAACTAGATCACCGGATCATACACAAGGTATATGGATGTATAAAGAAGATCTCACCTTATCCATAGCTCTATCACAGATGTATTTAGCCAAGCATATCCAAACAACTCCAAAATATCTTGTATAAATAGTTTGCTTTCGTATGACTGACCTGTAGAATCTGAATCTAAAGAAACAGTTATAGGGCAGTTTATATCATGTTCGCCTAACCATATTGCCATACCCCTACAGTTAGGACCTAACGGGACAGGTAGGTCCTGTGGAACCCAACTGGGTAATGTAGGAGGTGGAAGTGGAGGCCTAGATGATGTGGGTGTCTTCTTTTTAACCTGTATATATATATATAATTTCAGATCAACTGACATCATATACACACACTATCAATTTAACATAATGTAAATTTATCATACATTTTCAGTAAAGAGGACATCCGCTTTTCACCACAATATCACTCTGCCTTCTGCCTCACCAAGTGTTTCACAATCTGGGTGGGCATATGACAATGGAAGATCCACCCATCCTTGGAATATATGTACCAGGCTCACATGAATCCAACCAGCTGGTAATGGAGACCCGTGAAACATTTTCCCAGGTAGGGATGGGTAAGCTGACGCCTCTGCAACGACATATTCATTACTTTTTAGACGACATGGCTTCAACCCCTACAAATGTTTGTGTAAAGAATGTTATATACATATATACATATCATCTTTTTTTGAAACGACTACAATTTCATATATACATATCATCTTGAATTAAAAAACTAGTTACTATGTCATAAAAATACTTACAGCGGATGTGCTAGGTGGTGGTTCTATAGGATTACTCCCAACCTCTGCAGTAGGAGTAGGAGTAGAGCCTCCAGTAGGTATTGTCTGGTAAGTGGCAGTCTGAGATGCCTGTCACTTTTTCATAGCTTCTTCGAGTTTCCTATCAAATAGCTTATCTACCTATACATGGATAAAAGAAACGTCAAATTCTAATTATTGGATTCTCTTTTACAGTAACATTATAAAGAAAGAATATGTTACTTCTTCTTGTGAAAGTCCCGCTTTTGGGACATGTTTGCGTTGGGATGGCCCAAAAAAAGCTTTGATGCCCACACCAGCGCTGGGTTATCCAGAGAAACTATCAATTCATCCCTTGTTCCCTCAGGGATGAACTTGCCTTGTTTCCTCAGCTGGTGCAGCTCCCGCTAATTGCCAAAACAAAAATTTGTAATTAAGTAAACAACACAAATAATCAATATTCGAATGATTTCTGTAAGAGTTGTATTTTACCATTTTTCCAGCCGCCTCAGTAGTTGCGGCCTTCGTTATTTCTCCCTTCTTATTTTGCCTCCCAGCTATCCAGACATCATGGCGAGGTAGAGGTGTGCTACCTATGGTAGAGGACTCCTGAGTAGCAGCAGACTGAGCAGTAGCCTCATACTGTAGTCTTTGGTGAATGCCTGCATACCCCTTTGGACCCATTGTGTGGTCATGCACATTCCGTGCACGCCTTGATCTTTGTGCCTCACTGAGGGCCTAGTTAGTATGCACATTAATGATTTGGTTAGTAACACTAAATGTTAATCTTGAATAGGTGAATACAACATATATTAATTAATGAGATTGAGACTGACGCCTAATACCTTGAATTCATCAGTTTGTCTTGAAGCGACAAACGCATCCCATTCTTCTTTGTCCAGGAAGTTCCACTGTTCAGTGGCTGTCTTCTTCCTCTTGTTAGCTTCTTTTATGTATTCTCGGGTGAGATTTGTCCTATAGTTCCTTAGGACTCTCCCAAAGCGTTGCATCACACATTTACGATGCAACTTTTCATCCAATTCAAATATACTCTGCAAAATAGAATTTTTATTAACTAGTATCCAAAATTTTAGTAATCTACAAAATAGAATTGCAAATTAATAATAAATCACGCATAAATCCCTCCATATTAAGTCTTTCTTCTCCTTAGAAACTTTATGCCAAGAATCTATCTTACAACCGCAATGGCTACGTGTAACAAACCCAAGATATGAAACAAATGAATTGCGATTCACACCAGATGCATTTCCTGCATTATCAAAATCCACAACAAGTTTGGGTCCATTTCCCTTTTGCACAATTAACTTCTTCATCATAGTGATGCCCCTTCTCTTATCAACTTTTTGGTGCTACTGATCAAGTGCCTCAAGTGCTTCAGATGGTACCTGTGCATCATCAACCTAAAATTTGACAAAATAAACACATTTATAAGATATAACTATAAATGGACATATAGATATAAATATATGATATATTTTTAAAACATACATTGTGAGGCAGCGCATTGATATCCTCACCCTCACGGTAATCATCAGCACGGTCATCAGGAGAATGCTCAGCCATCTGAAAATTCACATTCAAATTGTAAAGTTCACATTGTAAAGTAATTCAAATTGTAAAGCTCACATTGTAAAGTTCACATTCACATTGTAAAGTAATTCACATTATAAATTAAGCTAAAATTTTTAAGTGATGGTTTGTTACTCAGTTTTGAACAACATAGTAAATTTTCAGAATTTTTGTATAGTTAAAGTAATTCTAATTGTAAAGTTCACATATTCAGAAAAATAAAAACGTATAAAATTAAACATACCTCTAATATTGTGATTTTTTATCAATTAACAATCCTTCATTGTGATCTCCGCGCACATACAAGTCATCATTAGCTACAATATTTGCTGGTATTGGCAACCCAACTGAGAATGGACTGGAGTCATCATACTTATCATAGTACTGTTCTTCATCTATAGGATCTTCAATGAACTGTCTTTTACCATGAAGAACAAGCGACCATTTATCATTTGTAGGATCATCGATATAAAATACTTGTTTCGCCTATGCTACCAATATGAATGGTTCACCCTTCTAATCAATCTTTTCAAAGTTCTCTAAAGTTAAACCCAATTCATCCACTATAACTCCTTTGGTGTTATCAACCCAATTACATTTGAAGAGCGGAATTCTGAAATCTATGTAGTCAAATTCCCATATGTCTTCAATGACACTGTAATATGACATTTTAGCTTCACGTGGACTCTTATCCTTTGCACTTGCAAAAAACATAGTCAATGCTTGAAGGGTGACCCCACTATTTTGGACGACACTCTTATCATCTTGGTGCTTTGTGTAATATGTGAATCCATTAATGTGATACCCTTCATAAGACATAACAGTCAATTTTGGTTTAAAGGTGAGGCATTTGATAGTTTCAGTAATATCATATGGTGTTTGAGATAGTTGATGTAAGACTTTATCTTCAAACCACTTAATAAATGTCTTGTTATGCTCTCTAGCAAGCCACATTGTATTGTCTCGAGGATATTGTCTTTTGATGAAATTGGTATGTTCCTCGATATAAACGTTCACTTCATCCATGTTGTGTAAAATATACAAGTGACCTTATTCCAACTGCTCACGACTGATTACTTTCACACGTGATCCCAAAATTCCTTTGCCAAAAAGCTCATCAATATTCTTGTCATTATTAGGAGTGTCATTACCACTGAGAAAGTCATTGCAAAAATCCATAACCTCTCTCGCCACATAACCTTCAATAATACTCCCTTCAGGCTGATAACGGTTTCAAACATCACCTTTAAAAATGCTCATGTATCGTTCAAAGGGATACATCCAATGCACGAAAACCGGTCCCAAGATTTTCACTTCCCTAGTTAAGTGGACAACAAGATGTACCATGATATCAAAGAACGAAGGAGGGAAATACATCTCAAGCTGACATAGGGTAACAACCACTTCTCTTTGCAAATTATCGAGAGTATCAGGCTCAATAACTTTGCTACAGAGACTGTTGAAAAAGAAACAAAGTCTGGTGATTGCAAACCTTACATGCTTCGGGAATATAGATCGAATTGCCACGGGTAATATTTGTTGCATTAGAGTGTGACAATCATGAGATTTAAGACCTATCAACTTCAGATCTTTCATTGATACCAATCTACGGATGTTGGATGAGTAACCATGTGGCACCTTAACATTTACCAAACATTCACAAAAAGCTTTCTTCTCCTTTCTAGAAAACGTGTAACAAGCGGGAGGTAAGTATGTTCTTTTATTACCCATTTCATGTAATTCTGTTAATTCTGACCTTATTCCCATTTCACATAGGTCCAGTCTGGATTTTATCCCATCTTTAGTCTTACCTGGTATATTTAACAGAGTACCAATGATGCTATCACAGACATTTTTCTCAACATGCATTACATCGATACAATGTCTGACTGTCAAAGAACTCCAATAAGGAAGATCACAAAATATTGAATTCTTCTTAAATGAAGAATTGTCACTCTGTGTGGCCATAGTACATTGTGATCTCTTACCAAATTCATTGACAAAGTCTTTTACTCATTCATAAACAACCTCCCCTAGTATAGGTTTAGGTGCACTCCGTTCCTCATTCAATCCATTGAATGCTTTGCGCTGCCTACGATACGGATGGAATTTTGGAAGAAACCTTTGATGACCGAGATATAAAGTCTTACCGCCATGTTGTAGTCTTGTTGAATCAATGTTCTCTTCACATATAGGACACGCTTTACCTCCTTTGACACTATATCCAGACAAATTCCCATATGTTGGAAGTCATTAATAGTGCAAAATAACATAGCATGCAAACAAAATGTCTCTCTTCGTGAAGCATCATAGGTCATCACACCTTCAATCCAGAGTTTCTTTAAGTCATCAATTAGAGGTTCAAGATAAACATCGATGTCATTTCCAGGTTGTTTAGGGCCCGATATCAACAACGACAACATTACATACTTATTTTTCATACACAGCCAGGGAGGAAGATTGTATATAACAAGCATGACTGGCCAAGTGCTATGTTGGATGCTCAATGTTCCGTACGGATTCATCCCGTCTGTACAAAGCCCAAGTCTTAGATTCCTGACTTCTTCACCAAATTCAGGGTACAATAGATCAATCTTCTTCCACTGTGGGGAATGAGACGCATGTCGTAGGATCCCATCATTATTTTTCTTAACATCTGCATGCCACCTCAAATTCTTCACATCTATCGGATTGGAAAACAAGCATTGAAACCGTGATATTATAGGTAGATACCACATCACCTTGGCAGGAGAACCAGTTTTGGACTCCCCTGAAGTCGTCAATTTATACCGTGACGCACCACATTATGGACAATCTTTCAAATCCGCATTGTCCTTTTGAAATAATACACAATCATTCGGGCATGCGTGTATCTTCTTGGCATCCATTCCCATTGGGCACAACAATTTCTTTACCTGGTATGTTGAGATTGGAAGCTCGTTTCCTTCAGGAAGCATTTCTTTCAACAAAGATAACAATGACGTGAAACTTTTGTCGCTCCATCTATTGTTAGCTTTCAACTTATACAATCTCAACACAGCGCTAAGCTTTGTAAACTTAGTACAACCTGTGTATAACGGTATCTCAGCATCATGCACAATGTTTCTAAAAATGGGAGGTGGATCGGTGTGCTCTACCCCACAACTATCCAGCATCGCATCAACAATGTCTACTGGAACTTGTTCATTCACATCTACGTCATCGTAGGCAATTTCTTCTTCCACACAAGCACTGCTATCAACATCCACTGGTTTCAGGTTTGAAATCTCTCCATGCCAGTGCCATTCTGTATAGCCTTGTAAAATCCCATTGCACATGACATGAGTTTTGATTTCGTCACCAGTGTTGACTTTCAAGTTGTTACCGCAATGCCTACATGGACAGTAGAACCTATCTCCAGGTAGTTTCCTGTATTCCTCGGAAAATCTAATAAACTGCTCAAGACCAGAAATAAACTCTAGGGTGCAGCGATTGTGAATGGACATCCATGATCTATCCATTCTATGATCAAAGAGAAAACAAGTATATATTAGGACAAGATTAGGGTATACACTTACATCCTATCCAAGATTGTTCACTTTCTAGACCAACAAACACATGTGATGTCATTCTCATATATAATAAATGTGTAACACCTATCCCATCCTTGAACACCTAATCTCACTAGTAAGTGTATAATGTGTATTGGGTTTTCAAAAAAATTTCGGTAGCATTTCCCCGCTGTTCTCTAAGTACATATGTACTTAGAGAACAAACGAGGAAATGCTACCGAAATTTTTTCGAAAACCCAATACACATTATACACTTACATCCTAAGTGAGATTAGGTGTTCAAAGACAGTCCCAAACCGGGGACTATCCAAGATTTACTCCTAATGAGTAAATCTTGGATGAGTTTCTAGGCCAACAAACACAATAATAGATATGTACATGTTAGGGTTTCATCACAATTGATGTTAGGGTTTCATTAATGTTAGGGTTTAATCAAATCAAATTAGGATGCTAGAATGGACAAGTTTAAAACTTAGGCAAACATTACAAAGGCAAACATTAAAGGATGGGATAGGTGGTACACAGAACTCGACCGATCAGGTAACAGTTGATTTACCTTTTTGCAAATAGAATGAATGAGTTGAATATATGGGGAATGCTATCGTGTGCCAATATTTAGTTTCTCTATGAGTGAAATAAAGTTCTCATGTGTTATTGGGTATTGCACTAGCCAAATAGGGTGAAAGGGAAGAGTTGATAATAATGGTCATTCATATCATCTATAATCATAATTTAAAATGTTCATATGGAAAGTTAAAACCAAAGTATTTTCAATATATCTACCAAAATGTTGGACCAAAACCATTGCAAATGGATCCTAAGAAACCCAATTTGTGATTGTGTGTACAGGGCATGATGCAAAATTCTCAAGAAATCAGGAGAACTCTAGGATATAACATTAGTAACTACCTTTCAGTATAGTAATCTGACTACATTGTAGATTATCATCAATAATCATTTCAATTTTGCAATAAAATGTTCTAACCAAATAATATAACTAATCGAAAAATAAAGTTAAATCATTTGTAAATAAATTTCATTAAGTAGATGATTAAATCATAACAAAATCAGTACCTAAACCCTAAACACAAATAAGTAAATAACTTAAAAAAAAAATAAAAAAACGCCCAACAGCTGCTTGGGCAGCTAGAGTCGTAATGAAACAGAGAACAATGGGGAAAAGTTCTGTTTGCGGGGCTATTAACTGTACCATAGGCATCGGTTATTCAAAAAAACTGACAACTAAAACTAACAGTGTCGGTTCTGCACAAAAACTGACACCAATACTTGATTATAGTCGTCGGTTTAAAACTACAAAAAAACCGACGTCTATATTCATATGTCAATTAAAAAAATCATTCTCGATTTATGACCATAGTCGTCGGTTTCTACTTAAAACCGATGCTTAAAGGGTGTGAAAATTTCCCCGCGTACAGCGCGGGAAAACTCATAAGCGTCGGTAGTTGTAGTAAAACCGACGACCAAAATGTGTCCAGTTTCTGTCTCGCGAATAACCTTTAGTCGTCGGTTTTTTATTTATCAACCGACGCCATATGTCAAATTTTGGAGGTAATTTTTTTCGCTGGAAATTTTGGATTTGGCGGTTAATTTTAGGTGTTGGTTTGTTATTAAGTAACCGACACTTAATAAAAGTGGTACCTGTGTCTGGTCATCCTTCATAGATTGGATGTCGGTTTACGTTATCAACTGATACTGTAGAGTTTAGGTGTCGGTTTATTTATACAACCAACACCTTGAAAAGTGACTTTATAAGTCATTTCTGTAGTAGTGTGGTGTCTATCTCCAATGCGAGTCTTGTGAATTTGTTGCAGGATCTGTTCGACGTGTGTGTATCCACCTTAATCAATCTGCCCAATGTCGTGTCGATGCATTCGAAGATCGTGGAGACATATAGGTGAAGGGGCAGATTTAGGATCCACACCCATGTGACAATCAGAGTAGGCACTTCTTCTTTTGGCTTGAATGTAGGGAACCAGTCCCAAACCAATAAGTTTCGGCCAAAGATCTTCTAGGGACCTCCGGTTAGGGCTATTTCGTAATCTTATCTGCAGGAGAGTTGCACCACGAAGTGCCCAAGATCGAGCTCATACATGTTGAATCTTCCAACTATTCACCAGAGCATTTTCAGGTTATCCCTCAGGGTCATATACCCTATCTCGGCCCCCAACAACCTCACTACTACTACATACCTCCTCAGTTTGACGAGAACGTTCTCCACTTCTGACAGAATGGAAAGGGATGGGATACCTTCATCCACCGTCAGGGTCACCGCTGTCTCTGGTAGACGGTCTTCGAACAACTTCTCCACGAAGTCGCTAGGGTTAGCAGTGTCCTTCTGTCCCGATACTATTGTGCTGAACGAGGCCTGTGTGAAAGTTCCGGCTACTGCATGTGATCCCTTATCCGCAATCCGATGTTCCCCCTTCGTGCCTGATGTGATTTGCTTCATTGTGGACTCCATTACGATCCGATCGCTATTAACTCCGTTATCTGATTCTGTGGTCCCCCGCATCCCCGCAACCTGGAACTCGAAGCCGAGTTCCGGTATAGAGAAACATGTCCCATGATTGGTCGATGACTTCCCCCTATCCATCTCATCAGTCGCATGATTTCCATGGACTCTGTCTGTGAACCCCCCTCGGGATCCGTTTCCCTGGCGTCACCTGCGTCACCGCCGAGGTTTCCCCCACGACCCCCTCTCCCCCTAGGTTTCCCCATCCTTGTTCCTACATTCTTTCCGTAGAGGTTTTTATTGCATATTTGTGCTTCCCACAGATTTTGTAACCTTTTAAATAGAAAACTTATAAACACACACGCCAGTTTGATGTGCGTACACGTAAGTGCCACCATGCAGCACAAGTACAGTGGATCTGTTATGAATCAACGTTTCCTTTTAAACAATTGTCGTGCACTTTTTTTGTGCTATGACAAGCCGTCTGGCTTCTGGCTTGAAAATCCATGTATTTTGTATAGGGGTAACATGCACATAATTACATAAACAGAGTAAAAAGTGGCAGGATTGGCTACCCATGTACAGAAGTGAAAGAAAAAAAAAAATGGCAGCAGAGTGTCCGTTCCAAAATCTCAAAAATTGACGTGACTAAAGAATCAACTTCTTATGTTAGAATAACATCGTATGGTGCATGGAAGTTCCGAATGTGTACTTATCATGTTGTAAACAAGTATAGGCATTTAAAATGGATTGATCCAAACACAATCTAAATGTTCATAGCGTTATGAAATTTTATACTATTATATCTTCCTAATCACTGTCAAAATTATTGTATAAAATTTGATATTTAATATATATTATAATTGCATTATTTTATCATCGACTTTTTTTCTTCCTGCTTTCCAGAAGGGGTGGTGGCCCAGCTCGTTGCGCACATGCCTTCTGTCTCATTGTAAGTCATACAAGACGATATATTTGTTGATTAAAATATCTTCAAATCTATAACGCCAATTTAACAGTAGTTATTTTTGTGTTATTATCTCATGAAACATCCTTTATATGTCGCCTACTCCCTTTTGTCCATCTTTGAGATGATTTGTAACATTTATTCACTGCATTTTGGTGGTTTGTCATGTATACTTCCCACAATTTTTACTTGCAAGCCACTCTTCCATTTTTGTACTAGTATCCCCCTGGCACATTTTCTACAATTTAACCCAGTCCCTACATACAACACTAGCATGAGGTAGTGTTACTATCATTTTTTTAGAGAGAGAAAATGATCAACCATACAAATTCACAAATTTGATGTACCGAAGAAAAAAATATCTCATTGTTGCTCGCTCAAAAAATCCATGCCATCAACTATTAGAAGTTGTTGGTCTGCTCAGCCTCGTTTGGAAAATAACTTGGAAATCTTATGAGTATTTTTGTGCTATAACGTCCTAAAAATTGGCCTCCTAAATCTACTTCATAATCTCTTGGCCTTCTCGATTGTTCTTAGAAAGGTTTGTTTTTTGACCCTATAGTTATTATATGGATATCAGCTTGCACTCAATCATAGCAAACAATCAAGGCCTTCTCTTGATACCACTTCAACTTAAGTTTGAGATCTTTGGTGCTTGTCTCATATGCTTTGGCTTGCCGACGTTCATCTTATCCCTGACCATCAACCTCTTCTATTGAAATCTAGCTTGTGTGTATGCCAACACTTGTTTCTGAATTTAGTCATTGTCGGAATACCTTTTGCACTTTTATACCCGCATCAATATTTACCATAAGAATTAGGCTATCTTCTGTTCAACAAGGGTTGGGGAGCACTCATGCAGAGGTCATTGACCATTTGCAACCATGGGTAGTGTTTTAGTCATCGTCACTAAAACAACAATGAACCGTTGCTCATTTCTTCTATTGATTTTAATAGTTGCAACAGATCAATTTTGGAAAATCTTATGTTAGATTTCAGAAAATCATTATAAGCCATACAATTACAATTTAATTAACAATTTTAAAAACAAAATTAAGAATTAGATAGGAAACTTCAGAACAAACAGAACATGAGAAATAATAAATTGAGTGAGAAAAGTCAAACCGAACCGTTCTCTTAGAGAAAAGAGATGTTACTTAAAGAAATCAACATTATCATCTGGATGCATATTGCTCTTCCAGTTGATCCGTTCATGAACCTATAGTAAAAGATTGTCTCACTCGTACAAAGATGACAAACAACAACACCACTAGTGCAGCTCAGCAGTTGCTAGGTACCACCACCTGAAAGATTAAGTGAAGGATAGTATGGATAGAGAAGAAGATCTCTTGTTCAGGTAAGGAACTTTACAAGAGAAGCGAACATCTATGTAAAGAGGCAGGCAGTAGGGGAGCAAAACACAAATGACAGATAATTGTCTCAGATCTATGGGATTTGAGATTTGAGATCTATGATGTCTGTTTAACCCTATGTTTGGGGATTTATTTATAGCACTTTTCTATACAATCCTATTCCCATTTTGAAGCAATCACACTACCAATCTTATAAACATAAAAGGAATATGAGGAGTTCCTTTCCAATATAGAAAGAAAAGGAGGCATTGGTTTTCAATTCATAAGGAATACAAGGATTTTCTTTCCAACTAGGAAACTATTGATTAAATAACTAATTAATTAATTAAGCACTTAGCATATTGTGAAAAAAAAGGAGATGGAACATAAAAGATAGTTTCCTAGTCCTATTCCTAGTTTGCACCAAAGACAAAGACTGTTTTTTCCTCTGCACTCTTTATGTACTAGTTGCACCTACATTGAGATTAACTCATGCCAACTATAATTATATAGTGCTAATATAGATAACATTCCCCTACAAAGTTTAATATGTAGTATTCTCTTCCACTCATTCCTCCATATTTTCTTTTCAACAAGTACCTTTTGATTGGAATCATGTCTAAGTAATCCAACGTAGACCCATGTAGGAACTAGGTGAACTAACACCTTGAAAGTGAAACTTGCATGTAAGAGTATTTGTTGGTAACAACACAATAAAGACAATGGAAACAAAGAAAAATGATATATTAAAGGTCAAAAATCCAATAAAGAATGATGATTGATATCAGGAAATAGTCCTATTCCCCAGTTGGGACCTATACAACATCAATCATTTAGTTTGAGTCTCCAAGGATGCACTGCTAGCATCCTGTTCTAGGACTGAACACCATTAAGAGACTAATCTCTTACTAATTTGCAGTCATGACACTAACATGTTTCCAGTAGATGTAAAAGCATTAAGTAAATAACATATTGTCTACCAATTCACTAGATAGCTTGTTATTACCATATTGAATGCAATTAGTGGGATCTTTAGTATTTTGAGTTGGGTTGCTATTGCTTGTGAATCACAAAGGGTTTTAGTCTCATATCCAGCCCTTATTTCTCAACATAGATCAAGATAAGACCTTTAGTCACAAGATTGGATGTATTGATCTAATTTGGCACAAATTTTACTCACGTCTGACATCCTTACAAGTTACATAACAATGAATCTGTGAATTCAAGTTTACTATGTACATACCTTAACTGCATAGTGCAAAATGGAATGGCTTATATCTTTTTTTTTTCGAAAAAAAGGTCTTAGGCATGAACTTTATTCACATCTGAGAACTTCACAAGTTTGATGATGGTTATCCTATAGATTCATGTTCATAAAAAACAAACCTTAACTATTGAGTGAAAAAGGGTTTGACAGATGCATCTTTCTATAATTTAAATATGATAAGTCACAAATTTTACTAACATCTAAGATCTTCACAAATTTGATGAGAGTAAGGTTTGTAATATTTCATTTTTTCAGACCCTAAACTTTGAGTTTCAAAGGGTTTGACACCTAAAACATTTTTACGTACAATTTCGCATGTTTTGGTTAAATATGGGCTAGTTTAAGTCTAGATATTAGCAAATTATGTGGTTTAATGTTTTTTAAATTCTTTCAAATGCTCAAATGATTACATGTTGAGTGCAAAAGGCTTTGACAACTCAAATGTTGTAGATGTTCATTTTAGCACATTTTAAACAAGATTGGATCTTTTTCAAATCTTGTGAAAGCATACCATCTAGTATTTGAAATGTTTCTATCAAAATCCTTTAAATCAAATTGCTAAGTGCAAAAGGGTTTGACACCTAAAATTGTGTCAGTTTCAGTTTTGCATATTTCAATCAAATTTGTACTGGTTTGAATCTAATCTCTTATGGAGCATGCGATATAATTTTTTAAGTGTTTCTATAGAGTTCTAATATGTTAGATATTCAATGCAGGTTGGTTCAACACTTTTCAATGTGAATCCATTTTGCACTTATACTCAAATATATCTTGAGTAACTCAACAAATGCAATATTAGAGAAATCAATTTGAACTATATTATTGTTATAATAGTTTTGGGGAGGGAAATAATTGTTTGATGGGGGATTTTTTATAAAGTTTGTGTGGGACTCATCTTAGGGAAAACAAAATCAACGAATGCGTAAGCGATTAATTAGCAGCGGAATTATTGAAAATCACTAAAAATTAAAATTGTTTATAAAGAGATCCTCAAACGGTAAAATTCTTTCATAAGGAAACATGATAAGTTATTTAAAAACTTATCCATCATTACATCTCTGTAAAATTCACCTCTCAAGGATTACAACATCAACTGCCATGTTAACTGTACAAGGCAAGATACAAAAGTCTCGAGGCATTAAGACAAAATCTCATATTTATAATAGATATCTACTGACTTCTAGGACCTGAGAGTACAGAGACGACACATAGGACATTCTATCTACAAGACTTGACAGATAGTGTTTCCACCTGAGGATCACTACTATCCCTGGTGTTGCTGCTGCTGTTGTGGCTTCTCACCCACTGATGGGTTCCTTCGTCCTCGGCATCTACCTAAAAAGTTGAATCCCACGGGGGTGAGACAATTGAATAATTGTCCCAGTGAGAGTTATAACTCCACCAGAAGCATTGTTATTGCAATAATGGAATAACATTGAGTAGTAGAACTATAAATATTCAACAGCAGGTAAACATTGTATAAGCTAAGTAGAACAATAATTTATAAGCAATCATTTCAATTATAACTTAACTGAATGACGAGACATATATCAATAAGGAATATGAAGAACATGTATACTAGTTATTCAACTAGAGCACTATGAACAATGTATCATCAATCATTTTTTCTCATAGTTCAACCTAAGCAATTATTCTATATGGGATGATTATGTTTTCCAAACATATTATGCCCTGAGGAGATGAGTTACACCCCTCATACTCCAACCGACCATTAAGAAATCGCAATTGGTACCATACATAGGTCATCAGAAGAGCCGAATTTCTATGACCTCATCTTCCTCAGTCAGTGTGAGGTACAACATGCAGGACATCTCGTGTCTCTACCATAATAGCTTTCCAGGGTATTCTGGCAACTTCGCTATTAGAGTTACAGTGGCATGTTGTATTGTCTTTGCCATCGAGGGGTTTCTTGTTTATCTCTCATCGATGCGGCATTAACAACATCATCAGGATATTAGTGATACATCATCCTGACATAAACATATAATGAAGGATTGAGAGATTAAATGTACATCTCACATCAATTCCCTCATTAGGACGTAAGGATATTCACGTCCATAACCCCCACATACTCAAAAGTATGCTCTCCAGGAGTTCCCTTAGGAAAACCTATTTCACCATTATTTAACTTCTGACAATGATAGATCTATGGTCAGGGCTCTACATGATATCGTTATACTTGATTATTTAAGTACATTATGGCATTCTTTTAGCATCACGCATGTTTTCAAACATAAACCAATAAGACAATTGCTATAAAGAAATAGTACTAATTGTATCAAGTTCATATCACATATTGTTAACATTGGGATATCAATCCCTAACCATCTCATCATTATGATTCAGGAACATGGGTGTTCAAACCCTTAAATCATCAAAACACTTGTTACCCAGTAGCATACTATCATCAAGTCATTTAATATCATGAACATGATTGTAGCAATGCAGATTTTTCTCATGGCTCATACATCCTATCAATCTCATATGTTACCTCTTACTAGGCAACATAGTATATCATTACTTTCAAAGCTTATAAAGTGCTTTCAATGAATATAGCATCATAACCCTTACTTGGCTATGCTCACTTCTTTATAAAGACATGCATGGCTAACACAATTGATAACATGCACATTATATCTATATCAGCACAATACAAATTATTTCAAAGTCAAGTATAGAACACCACGGCTGTGCATCCAAGAACGGCCATGCTAGGGGAAGCTACCACGACGGTGCTACCTTGCACGGTCGTGTTATAGAAAAATACCATGACCATGTTACATCACCACGGTTGGTTTCTAGGGTTAGAGTTTATTATTCAATTCAATTAGGGTTATCCAACCCCTTAGCTTAAAAGGCATAGATTCATTATTTCATAATTCAATCATAGAGTTTCATTCTTAAAAGCATAACCCAAAATTAGGGTTTACTATTCATATCATCACATTTCCCTAATTTAGGTTTATCATTAATATCTCACCATTAGGGTTTACTATTCACCCTAATTAGGAATGATCAATAAGGTACCTTTAGTTTAAGGATTACCATGTTATCTTTGTGAGTTAGGATTATATCATCATCATATATTACGGATACTCCCATTATTGCCCTCAATTAGAGTTATGATTCATTAACCATCATAATTAGGGTTTCATGATCTCACTAACATGGATCATACCCTAATTAGGTATTCATTCATGTTGAATGTCCATTACTTGATTAATCATTCAAATACGAAATATTCTCTCTCATATTTCTATAAGTTGATGTTTTCATAAACTTTGATTAGGCTATTGACATCATGGGTTATCTCGTTACTATTGTGATCATTAAATCTCACTTGATCAAAGGGTATTGGTCATTCTATCCCATCAAGGTACCTTTGTAATGATCACCACTAGTTATAGCATGTATTAATCAACTAGTTACTTGATCCCTTAATCACTTTAGGTATTTATGATGTTTAGGTTAATCAACCACTAAACCATCTTGACCACTAAGGCATCAAATGATCTTAACCTTTTTAGACCTCAAACGGTCTTGTACACTAAACCCCCAAACAATCTTGGATTGCCTTTGAGATCGTTTGGTGATGAAGCTCGTTTGGTCAAGTTTGACTTTTGAAACCGCATGGACATAACCAACCTTGAAACCGCATGAGATCAAACGGTTTGGGATCGTTTGGTCCCAAACGGTCTTGAGATCGTTTGGTCCAAACCACCTCAAAATCGCATGGACCAAAAAGTGTTCCAACCTCTTCAATTGAGTTAGGGTTTCCAATGTTGGACCCCTCAATCGATCATACACTTGTTAGCCACTCATCAATTGAGTTAATTAGGTCAACCCTCAACTGATTTGACACTCAATTGACCCTAAATTGATCATCAATTAGGGCTTGGAATCGATTACTCTTCAACATACATCAACATGAGTCTAATTAATTTGAAACGATTGAACCATTAATCAATTTGATCATGACCTGACCCCAAACGGTCTTGGGATCTTTTGGATGACCTCCAAACGGTCTTGAGACCGTTTTCTCAAGTAAACATCAAAAACTAACTCACCCAATTAAGATTTGGCTCAATGGATTGATCACTAGGTCAACAAATCATTTGGACTTCAACTTGTTACCTTAAGGTCTTCAACCACTTAACCATAGTCAACCCTAGACCTCCAAATGGTCTTGGGTGACCCCCAAATGGTCTTGGGATCGTTTGGATATCCTCCAAACGGTCCGGAGACCGTTTTCCCATTATTTCATCAAAAACCAAGTCATTCAATTAAGGTTTGGATCTTCGGTTTAGTAACCAATTCAGCAATCGATTACTCATCAACTTGATATCTTTGGACCTTCAATTGGTTAACCCTTCTTAACCCTAGACCTCCAAACGGTCTTGGGTAATCACGAAATGGTCTTGAGACCGTTTGGGTGATCCCAAAATGGTTTTGAAACCGTTTGGGTCACTCAACCCAAACGTCAACATAATTCAAGTATTGAAATCAGCAATTGACCCGATTAGGGTTTAGATGATTGATGGGCCTTCAATTGGTGATTCACTTGGAATTAATTGAAGATTTTTGGTACACAATTAGTCTACAATATTCTCAATAGTTCTCCAAATGGTCAACGCCTAGTCAACACATCCAAATGGTCTTGGACCATTTGCTTCTATGCGGTCTAGTTGAAACTGTTTGCATTCAAACGGTTTGAAACCGTTTGCTCCCTAACGGTTTGGAAACCGTTTGAGCAAGGATTGGAGACCGTTTGCTAAAGTAAATTTTTGGATAAACATAGGAATTAACGTCATCATCTTCTACCTCAGGAACAGAGGCTGTTCTTCACAGATTTGCTAGCAAGAACACAAGAGTAGTAAAGGAAGAAGAATAACTAACGATTTTTCATGGAGATGAAGATGCATAAACAAAGCTCAAGGTTTAGAGTTATAAAACCCACCTTAGGTCTGATCCAGAGCTGCAAGCTTCGTAGCTGTAATGGTGGCTTGAGATCCAGTAGGTTTCCAAGGTCTTTCCTCCACTTTTTGGATGAAGAAGATGACTAGAAAGAAGAATCGTGTGAAGAAAACCAATAAACCAACCTTGTTTTAGGGTTTCCACCAAGAATTCGAGGGAAATGGTGATCAACTCTTACCAAGTCAGCTTGGTCGTCCTTCCTCTACTCCAGAGCTCCTTCTTGGTCGGTCAAAGCAAGAAGATAAGAAAAGAACTAAGGGAAACAATCCCTTGCTTTGTTGAAAAGGGTGCTTATATATTTATGGGTATTTTCAAGGAAAAAGGAAAAACTGAATTATTTCCTTTTATCTCTCAAACATATCCACCATAACTTGATCCATCCTTGGCCACATTTTCTCCTACTAAACTTATGGAAAACTCCCCCTTTATCCAAGGTTTAAAAAGAACTAAACACCTTTTTAAGAGAGATATATCAATATCCACCCTTATTGGAAATTATTCAATATATTATTAGTGTGAGTAATTTCCACTTCTACCATGATCATTCAAATGAGGCACCCCTCTCATTTTCTTTGCTCTACTTGATGCCAAGAAACATGAGAGATCCTCTAGAGGGTATATTACATGTTGGACCCTAGGTTTTGGGTAAATTGCACTTTACACCAAAACTATGTTTCAAAGCACAAGGATTGCTCTACAAGCTATATATTGGCTCAAGCTTATGGAATCCATATCATCACATCATATTCATTCTTATGATGTCTCAACATCAGAGGAACATCTTAACATGTGAAATTTGCAAGTTAACCCCTCTAATTGGGTAATTTGCACTTTAGTCCATTATTAACAAAACAATGTTTCAACATTATTCAAAAAGGACTCAAAAAGAAATATAGGTTCCTCAAAAGCCTTAATTACATTTCAAAGGATAAACACAAGCATCTAATCACTTAATTAAGCAAAACACCTAGGGTTAGTACACAACCCAGGTCAGGGATGTTACAAATTATCCACCCCTTACAAGGATTTCGTCCCCGAAATCATTACAAAAACATATTAAGAGAAAAGAGCAGGGTATTTCCTTCTCATATCTTCCTCTAGCTCCCACGTGGCTTCTTCAATACCACGGTGATTCCAGAGGAATTTCACAAGACTTATATCTTTCTTTTTCAGCTTTTTAATTCTTCTATCAAGGATCGACATGTCCTTCAACATAAGATATATCATTTTTTTAATTCTATTTCCATAGGTTGCAGAACTGATTCTGTATCAGGATGACATTTCCTTAACATGGAAGTGTGGAACACAGGGTGTAACTTTTGTAGCTCTGGTGGTAACTCTAGCTTATATGCTACCTTTCCAATCCGTTCAATGATTGGATAAGGCCCCATAAACCTAGGAGCTAACTTTCCTTTCCTTCCAAATCTAAGAACTCCCTTCCAAGGTGAGACCTTGAGGTACACTTTGTCTCCAACCTGGAATTCTAAAGGTCTTCAACGCTTATCATCATAAGATTTCTGCCTATCTTGTGCAGTCTTTATTTGTTGTTGTATTAATTTAATCTTCTCGGTAGTCTGATGTACAAGATCAGGACCTAAAAGTTGATACTCACCAGTTTCATACCAACATATAGGAGATCTACAACGTCTACCATACAAAGCTTCATAAGGTTCCATGTTAATGCTATGTTGATAGCTGTTATTGTAGGCAAACTCTATCAAACTTAGGTGCAGATCCCAACTCCTTGTAAACTGAAGAACACATGCTCTAAGCAAGTCCTCCAAAGTCTGTATAGTCCTTTCTGACTGTCCATCTGTCTGAGGATGAAAGGTTGTACTAAACCTTAACTCTGTGCCTAAGGCTTTATGAAGTCGCTCCCAAAAACGACTCGTAAACTAGGGACCTCTATCAGAAACAATGGTAACTGGGACCCCATGCAGCTGCACTATCTCATCGACATATAATTGTGCCAGCTTCTCAGTAGAATAGGTTGTTTTGACAGGTAAGAAATGTGTTGTCTTTGTCAACCTATCAACTATTACCCAGAAGGAATCATGTCCTTTGGATGTCCTAGGTAGACCAACCACAAAGTCCATTGTTACATGGTCCCACTTCCACTGTGGAATGGGTAAAGGTTGCATTATTCCTGCAGGCTTCTGGTGTTCATCTTTAACTTGCTGACACACAAGACACCGCATAACAAACTCAGCAATGTCTTTCTTCATTCCAGGACACCAATACATATCTTTCAAGTTTCGATACATCTTGGTGCTTCCTGGATGCATAGAATACATCGAAGAATGAGCTTCTTCTAGGACTAACTTCCTCAAGTTATCTACATCAGGCACTATCATTCTACCATGATAACTTGCTACTTGATCATCTGAGTCATGGAAACCATCTCGTTTCTCACTACTATACTCCGATCTAATCAGTTGAACCGTAGTATCAACTTGTTGTGCCTCCTTGATCTGCTGTCTTAGAGTAGGTTTTATTTGCATCTCAGCTAACAACTCAGATAGCAATGATACTTCTAATTGTACATTGTCTTGCCTTAAGGAGATAAGCATATCTCTCCTTGAGCACAGTAAGGAATTCAGTTGTGCTTTATCTAGGGATGGTGTTGCTGATTTCCTATTCAAAGCATCTGCAACGACATTGGCCTTCCCTGGATGGTAATCAATTGTGCAATCATAGTCCTTGATTAACTCCATCCAGCGGCGTTGCCTCATATTAAGCTCATGCTGAGAAAAGATATACTTAAGGTTCTTATGGTCTGTGAAAATCTGGAACGTCTCTCCATAAAGATAATGTCTCCAGATCTTCAAGGCATGAACTACAACAACTAGCTCTAAATCGTGTGTCAGATAATTCTCCTCGTGTTTCTTAAGCTGTCGGCAAGCAAAAGAAATCACTTGTTTATCCTGCATCAACACACATCCTAGTCCATTCTTAGAGGCATCACAAAAAACTATATATCCTTTCCCTTGCTCCTGTAACACAAGCACATGTGCACGTGTCAACCTTTCCTTCAACAATTGAAATGATTGTTGGAACTTGTCACTCTAGGTAAAAGGAACATCCTTCCTGGTCAATTTAGTCAAGGGTAAAGCTATAGAACTGAAGTTTTTAATGAACCTATGGTAATATCCTACCAACCCTAAGAAACTTCGAATCTCCGTCGGTGTCTTTGGTTGTTCCCATTGCAAGAAGGATTCCACCTTTTTAGGGTCAACACGAATACTTGTAGAAGATATTACGTGTCCAAGGAAAGATACTTCTGGTAACCAGAACTCACACTTGCTAAACTTAGCATATAGATTATGTTCTCTTAGCAAAGTTAGAGTCTGAGGAAGATGTTGTTCATGCTGTTGAGCATCTCTACTATAGATCAGAATGTCATCTATTGAGACAACAACACATTGATCGGAAAAAGGTCGGAAGATTCTATTCATGAGTTCCATAAATGCAGCTGGTGCATTAGTTAGTCCAAACGGCATAACTGTGAACTCATAGTGACCATACCTTGTCCTAAAGACAGACTTAGGTATGTCACCATCCTTAATACGTAGCTGGTGATATCCCAACCTCAAAGCTATCTTTGAGAAGACGGTTGCACCACACAACTGGTCAAAGAGATCATCAATCCTCGATAGAGGATACTTATTCTTTATCGTTACTTAATTTAGTTGTCTGCAATCAATGCACAACTGCATTGATCCATCTTTCTTTTTAACAAAGAGGACCGGAGCACCCCAAGGTGAAGTACCAGATGAAACCCTTCTCAAGCAACTCTTGCAGTTGTTTCTTGAGTTCTGCCATCTCAGCAGGCGCCATCCTATATGGTGTTTGTGCTATAGGTTGCGTGTCTGGGATTAAATTAATTTCAAAATCAATCTCCCGGGGTGGTGGTACACCTGGAAGTTCTTCAGGAAATACATCTACAAATTCCCTGACTACAGGAACTTCGGCAGGGTTAGAACTCTCCATGGTGGTATCTACCACATAGGCCAAGAATGCATAACATCCTTGCCTCATCAGTTTCTCAACAACCATAGCTGATACAAGACAGGTTGGTAGAATCTTTCTATCTCCTTAAAAGATCCACGTGTCATTATCATCAGCGAATACAGCTTGCTTGGACTCACAATCCAAAACAACCTTATACCTTTCCAAGGTATCCATCCCAAGGATTACATCGAATCCGTGCATCTCAAGTGGTATAAGATCCACTTGAATGCAATGTTCAAAAAAGAAGAGAATGCTGGGAGAACATATCTCCTGCAACACAACAGATCCCATCAACGGAGTTTCTAATAAAAAAACTATTTGCTCTATGACTTATAGTCAGATTGTAGTCAAGAACCACTCTTCGAGTGGTGAAGGAGTGCGTATCACCCGGATAAATTAAAACAGATACATCACAAGGTGTAAACATATCAGAATAAAACAACTCCATCTGACCTGCCACAACCCGAGGGTTGATCACTACATCAGGTGGATTCATCGTGTAGAATCTCGTCATTGCCTGTGGTTGATTTGGTGCTTGATGACTAGGTGCTGATGATCTAGCTTGGGACGCTTGTCCACGTCCTCTAGCATTACCTGGAAACTGTCAACTTTGAGATCCTTGCTGACTCTGCCTTTGAGGTTGAGTTACACTCACTTCTCTGGCTCTGCAATCCTTCATCAGATGTCCTATCTTTCCACATATGTAACAACTTCTATTCAGTTGTTGTGGTCTAGGTGGTCCTATAACCGACATAGATGCTGAGCTACGAGCTCCTTCTAAAGGTAAGATTCGTCCTCTACCCCTATTTGACGTCCACTCCATCTGGGTACTGAATCTAGGTGGTGGTGTAGGTACAAAAAACCTCGATTTCTTGAAACCTTTAGATGAGGATCCTTGAAATTGGGGATACATATTCTTGTTCTTGGTCTGTCTCTTTTCTGCCACAGACCTCTCTACTCTACTGATAGACTCCACAAAGGTAGAAAACCTTTCCCTGTTCTCCAGAGTAGATACAGGAGTAGTCAATTCAGAGTTTAATCCTTTCTCAAAATGCCTAATCCTTTCTTTGTCTGTGGTTGCCATGTACGGACAGAACCACAAAGGCTCCATGAACTTAGCCTTGTACTCACTAATATTCATTAGGCCTTGTCTTAACCTCTCAAACTGAGAGATTTTCTCATCCAGAAACGTCTTAGGGGAGTATGTATTGATAAATTCCCATCGAAAAACTTCCCATGCAATCTCCACACCTGGCCTTTTCTGTTCTTCCATGGTCCACCAATGACCAACATTCCCCTTGAGAAGATACACAGCATGTCTAACCTTCTCAGCTTCTGGGATGTTCAGGATTCTAAAGGCCTTTTCTAGTTCAGTTAACCATAAGTCAACATCTGTAGGGTCATCTGTTCCAGCATACTCTGTGGCTCCAACCCGGCGAAGTCATTCAAACATCTTGTCGGCTCCTTGTCCTTTAGGATGGGTAGGTGCCCTAGGTATAGGTATAGGCATCCTATCAGTCATGTGTGTCATGGAAGTCATGAGCTGCCCAAACATGGCTTGGACGGTTGGGTTCCCCATGTCAGTTGGATTGAACTGGGGTGGTTCAGGCACAGGTTCTTCTCTTTCTGGGTTTCTTGCACCTCTTCTGGGTGCAGCAAAACTACTCTCAGCAACGTGTTCCTCGTGTGGTCCAGACATCTTTAGTTTTATCTTCTCCTCCTGAATGAGCAGAAGACACTATCAGACATACTGGAAGACACTAGAACAGACTCAACAACCTAAGTCCTATGTCTCTGTAGACTCAGCGAACCTAGAGCTCTGATACCACTAAGTTGTGGGACTCGTCTCGGGGAAAACAGAATCAACGAATGCAGAAGTAATTAATTAGCAGCAGAAATATTGAAAATCACTAAAAATTAAAACTATTTGTAAATAGATCCTCAAACGGTAAAATTCTTTCATAACAAACATGATAAGTTATTTACAAACTGATCCATCACTACATCTTTGTAAAATTCACCTCTCGAGGATTACAACATCAACTGTCCTGTTAACTGTACACGGCAAGATACAAAAATCTCGAGGCATTAAGCCAAAATCTCAGATTTATAATAGATATCTACTGACTCCTAGGACCTGAGAGTACAGAGACGACACATAGGACATTCTATCAACAAGACTTGACAGACAATGTTTCCACCTGAGGATCACTGTTGTCCCTGATGTTGTTGCTGTTGCTGTTGCTGCTCACCCACTGATGGGTTCCTTCGTCCTCGACGTCTACCTAAAAAGTTGAATCCCACGGGGGTGAGAAAATTGAATAATTGTCCCAGTGAGAGTTATAACTCTCCACCAGAAGCATTGTTATTGCAATAATGGAATAACATTGAGCAATAGAACTATAAATATTCAACAACAGCTAAACATTGTATAAGCTAAGTAGAACAGTATTTTATAAGCAATCATTTCAATTATAACTTAACTAAATGACGAGACATATATCAATAAGGAATATGAAGAACATGTATACTAGTTATTCAAGTAGAGCACTATAAACAATGTATCATCAATCATTGTTTCTCGTAGTTCAAGCTAAGCAATTATGATATACGGTTGATTACATTTTCCAAACATATTATGCCCTGAGGAGATGAGTTACACCACTCATACTCCAACTGACCATTACGAAATCGCAATCGGTACCATACATAGGTCATCAGAAGAGTCGGATTTCTATGACCTCATCTTCCTCAGTCAGTGTGAGGTACAACATGTAGGACATCTCGTGTCTCTGCCATAATAGCTTTCTAGGGTATTCTACCAACTTCGTTATTAGAGTTACAGTGGCATGTTGTACTCTCTTCGCCATCGAGGGATTTCTTGTTTATCTCTCATCGATGGGACATTAACAACATCATTGGGAGACTAGTGATACATCATCCTGACATAAACATATAATGAAGGATTGAGAGATTAAATGTACATATCACATCAATTCCCTCATTAGTACGTAAGGATATTCGCGTCCATAACCTCCACATACTCAAAAGTATGCTCTCCATGGGTTCCCTTAGGAAAACCAGTTTCACCATCATTTAACTTCTGACAATGATGGATCTATGGTCAGGGCTCTACATCATATCAATATACTTGATTGTTTAAGTACATTATGGCATTCTTTTAGCATCAAACATTTTTTCAAACATAAACCAATAAGACAATTGCTATAAAGAAAGAGTACTAATTGTATCAAGTTCATATCACATATTGTTAACATTGGGATATCAATACCTAACCATCTCATCATTATGATTCAGGAACATGGGTGTTCAAACCCTTAAATCATCAAAACACTTGTTACCCAGTAACATACTGCCATCAAGTCATTTAACAGCATGAATATGATTGTAGCAATGCAGATATTTCTCATGGCTCATACAACCTATTAATCTCAGATGTTACCTCTTACTAGGCAACATAGCATATCATTACTTTCAAAGCTTATAAAGTGCTTTCAATGAATATAGCATCATAACCCTTACCTGGCTATGCTCACTTCTTTATAAAGACATGCATGACTAACACAATTGATAACATGCACATTATATCTATATCAGCACAATACAAATTATTTCCAAGTCAAGTATAGAACACCACGGCCGTGCAGCCAACAACGGCTGTGCAAGGAGAAGCTACCACGGACGTGCTACCTTGCACGACTGTGTTACAGAAAAATACCATGAACATGTTACATCACCATGGTTGGTTTCTAAGGTTAGAGTTTATTATTCAATTCAATTAGGGTTATCCAACCCCTTAGCTTAAAAGGCATAGATTCCTTATTTCATAATTCAATCATAGAGTTTCATGCTTAAAAGCATAACCCAGAATTAGGGTTTACTATTCATATCATCACATTTCCCTAATTTAGGTTTATCATTAATATCTCACCATTAGGGTTTACTATTCACCCTAATTAGGAATGATCAATAAGGTACCTTTAGTTTAAGGATTACCATGTTATCATTGTGAGTTAGGATTATATCATCATCATATATTAGGCATACTCCCATTATTGCCCTCAATTAGAGTTATGATTCATTAACCATCATAATTAGGGTTTCATGATCTCACTAACATGGATCATACCCTAATTAGGTATTCATTCATGTTGAATGTCCATTACTTGATTAATCATTCAAATAAGAAATCTGCTCTCTCATCTTTCTATAAGTTGATGTTTGCATCACCTTTGATTAGGCTATTGACATCATGGGTTATCTCATTACTATTGTGATCATTAAATCTCACTTGATTAAAGGGTATTGGTCATTCTATCCCATCAAGGTACCTTTGTAATGATCACCACTGGTTATAGCATGTATTAATCAACTAATTACTTGGTCCCTTAATCACTTTAGGTATTTATGAGGTTTAGGTTAATCAACCACTAAACCATCTTGACCACTAAGGCATCAAACGATCTTAACCTTTTTAGACCTCAAACGGTCTTGTATACTAAACCCCCAAACCGTCTTGGACTGCCTTTGAGATCGTTTGGTGATGAAGACCGTTTGGTCAAGTTTGACTTTTGAAACTGCATGGACATAACCAACCTTGAAACTGCATGAGATCAAATGGTTAGGGATCGTTTGGTCCCAAACAGTCTTGAGACCATTTGTACCCAAACGGTCTTGACACTGTTTGGTCCAAACCACCTCAAAACCGCATGGACCAAAAAGTGTTCCAACCTCTTCAATTGAGTTAGGGTTTCCAATGTTGAACCCCTCAATCGATCATACACTTGTTAGCCACTCATCAGTTGAGTTAATTGGGTCAACCCTCAACTGATTTGACACTCATTTGACCCTCAATTGATCATCAATTATGGCTTGAATCAATTGAACTAGGGCTTGGAATCGATTACTCTTCAACATACATCAACATGAGTCTAATTAATTTGAAACGATTGAACCATTAATCAATTTCATCATGACCGGACCCCAAACATTTTTGGGATCGTTTGGATGACCTCCAAATGGTCTTTAGACTTTTTTCTCAAGTCAACATCAAAAACAAACTCACCCAATTGAGATTTGGCTCATTGGATTGATCACTAGGTCAAAAAATCATTTGGACTTCAACTTGTTACCTTAAGGTCTTCAACCACTTAACCATAGTCAACCCTAGACATCCAAACGGTCTTGGGTGACCCCCAAATGGTCTTGGGATCATTTGGATATCCTCCAAACGGTCTTGAGACCGTTTTCCCATTATTTCATCAAAAAACAAGTCATTCAATTAAGGTTTGGATCTTAGGTTTAGTCACCAATTCAGCAATCGATTACTCATCAACTTGATATCATTGGACCCTCAATTGGTTAATCCTTCTTAACCCTAGACATCCAAACAGTCTTGGGTGATCACCAAACGGTTATGAGATTGTTTGGCTGATCCCCAAATTGTTTTGAAACCATTTGGGTCACTCAACCCAAACTTCAACATAATTCAAGTATTGAAATCAGCAATTAACCCGATTAGGGTTTAGATGATTGATGGGCCTTCAATTGGTGATTCAATTGGAATTAATTGATGATTTTTGGTAGGAAATTAGTCTACAATATTCTCAACAGTTATCCAAATTATCAATGCCTAGTCAATGCATCCAAACTATCTTGGGCCGTTTGCTTCTATGCGGTCTAGTTGAAATTGTTTGCATTCAAACGGTTTAGAAACCGTTTGAGCAAGGGTTGGAGACCGTTTTCTAAAGTAAATTTTTGGATAAACATAGGAATTAACATCATCATCTTCTACCTCAGGAACAGAGGTTGTTCTTCACGGAATTGCTAGCAAGAACACAAGAGTAGCAAAGGAAGAAGAATGACTAACGATTTTTCATGGAGATGAAGATGCATAAACAAAGCTCAAGGTTTAGAGTTATAAAACCCGCCTTAGGTCTGATCCAGATCTCCAAGCTTCGTAGTTTTAATGGTGGCTTGAGATCCAGTAGTTTTCCAAGGTCTTTCCTCCACTTTTTGGATGAAGAAGATGACTAGAAAGAGGAATCGTGTGAAGAAAACCAATAAACCAACCTTGTTTTAGGGTTTCCACCAAGAATTCGATGTAGATGGTGATCAACACTTACCAAGTCAGCTTGGTCATCCTTCCTCTGCTCCAGAGCTCCTTCTTGGTCGGTCAAAGCAAGAGGATAAGAAAACAACTAAGGGAAACGATCCCTTGCTTTGTTGAAAAGGGTGCTTATATATTTATGGGTATTTTCAAGGAAAAAGAAAAAAGGGAATTATTTCCTTTTATCTCTCAAACATATCCACCATATCTTGCTCCATCCTTGGCCACATTTCCTCATACTAAACTTATGCAAAACTCCCCCTTTATCTAAGGTTTAAAAAGAACTAAACACCTTTTTAAGAGAGATATATCAATATCCACCCTTATTGGATATTATTCAATATATTATTAGTGTGAGTAATTTCCACTTCTACCATGATCATTCAAATGAGGCACCCCTCTCATTTTATTTGCTCTACTTGATGCCAAGAAACATGAGAGATCCTCTAGAGGGTATATTACATGTTGGACCCTAGGTTTTGGGTAAATTGCACTTTACACCAAAACTAGGTTTCAAAGCACAAGGATTGCTCTACAAGATATATCTTGGTGCTCAATCTTGTGGAATCCATATCATCACATCATATTCATTCTTATGATATCTCAACATCATAGGAACATCTTAACACGTGCAATTTGCAAGTTAACCCCTCTAATTGGGTAATTTGCACTTTAGTCCATTATTAACAAAATAATGTTTCAACATTATTTGAAAAGGACTGAAAAAGAAATATAGGTTCCTCAAAAGCCTTAATTACATTTCAAAGGATAAACACAAGCATCTAATCACTTAATTAAGCAAAACACCTAGGGTTAGTACATAACCCAGGTAAGGGATGTTACAATTTGAGTTTGCTTTTTCTTCCCCAGCTTTGGACAGCAGAATGGTTGTCTGGTATTTTCAGATCTAGTGCTCAGTCCCTTCCCCTTTATCTATTTAACTCTTCTCTAGGGTTGAATATAACTTCTTGCATATTTATTTACCGTTCTGTTGGGATATGAAATATGTAAAATCACCTTGTTGCACATAGACATGTCCAATTGACCTATTGTCCACGAATAGCCGACTATTGGCATCATGCTAACACTTGCAAAAGGGCTCGGGGATGAGTACAATATTGTTCCCACATTTGCATGTACGTTTGAAGGCTTAGAACACTTCCCCTTCTCCTAGTACCAAAGACCAATTGTGGCCGTCGTAACTATGAGGTATTTTGGTAGTAGTACCAAAACCACAAGAACCCTAATCTTACCTTGTGAATGGATATATCATAGGTACCACTAGATAAGTCAAGGATCACATATTCCATGTGTGTAGGTACTTCCTCGGTGAGGATGAAAAATAAAAAATTGAAATTGTGGCTAATAGAGGGTATGTATCTTGACATCTTACATGTTTGTTTGAGATATGATTCATATAGCTATAAAGGATTTTGAAAAATAATCCCCAAGTTAAAAAATGGAGTGAGTGCAAATAACTTCTACACAATCTAGTACAGATCCCTATTCCACAATTCAGTGTAGAACCTTTTTGCACAATTTAATGCAGAAATAGTTTGCACAATTCAATGCAGCTCAGGCTTGCACCATATTGGACAAGTGGCAAATATGCTATGATTCAAACACATCTATAAACCCATATTACATTGAATCTCTACACGAGTTCCCACCTAGTTAATACGGTATTATACGAACCCAAATAAAGTCAAAAATTTTGACCTAGTAAACTATTATCATTCGATTGCAAATCCCTTTTGCACAATTCAGTGAAGATCCATTTTGCAAAGTTTAGTGCAGATTAGGTCTGAAGCACATTGGATATATGTCAATCTATTATGATTCTAATACATCTATAAACTCATATTACATTGAATCTCTAAACGAGTTTTAACCTAGTAAATATGGTATTGTACAAAACCCAATGGAAGTCATAATTTTGACCTGGTAAACATTATCATTCAAGTGTTGATCCCTTTTTCACAATTTACTGTATATCGAGTCTGCACCAGACTAGACATGTGTCAGATCTGCTCTGATTTGGACACCTCTATAAACCAAAATTACATTAAAGCTCTACATTAGTTTCAACCTAGTGAATCAGGTATAACATCAGAATTTGTACCCAAGCTTTAATATGATAAATTCATTTCCATACAAAACACATATTAAGTCAAGATTTTGACCAGGTAAACCATTATCATTCTAGTGTAGAACCTTTCAACACATTTTAGTGTATTTTAGATAGGCATATTTTAGTGCAAAACATTTTGCACATTTGGGCGCTATAATTTAGACATATCTAATAACCTATGTTATGTTGAATCTCTAGACAAGTTTCAACCTAATAAATATGGTATTGTACAAACCCTAGACTAAGTCAAGATTTTGACTCGATAAACCATTATTATTCAACCGTGAATCCCCTTTTGCATAGTTTAGTGCTAAATCTTTCTATACATCTTAGTGTAAAACTTGTTTGTACATCTAGGCATAGATATGACATTCACCAGACTGGTTATGTGTCACATCTACAAGAACCCATTTTACATTAAAGTTATGTGAATTTCAACCTAGTAAATATGGTATAATACAAAACCCAGTTAACGTCAAAGTTTTTTCATGGTGAAACATTACAATTTTAGTGTAGATCCCTTTTGCACATTTTAGTGCATATCCCTTTTGAACATTTGGGTGTAGGTCAGGCCTGCACCAAACTGGACATACATGTTCTAACAAATTATATATCATAAAATCCCAGATTACATTGAGGCTTTGTCCAAGTTTCAAACTGGTACATTTGATGTCATAGAAAACCTAGATTATGTCTAAACTTTGACCCTCTAAGCCCTCATCCTTGAACTTATTTTCTATATCAAAACACTTCTCAAAATTTGAAGTATGTTGCAATTTATCTCCATAATTGGTCAGATGATATACTAGCTTGACCCATCATACCTGGCATATGATTAAGTTCATACAAATCAATAACCCTAGCAGCAAACATTGTAATGTTCCCCTTCTCACACATTTCTCAAACACATCCACATCACTTCCGTCCACCTCACTCTAACCAATATCTCCTATTAGTCACCACCATGCAATCTAGCCAGTTGACCCTACATTGGGAGTATTAGTTTCCCTTCCGATCGCCATAAATGACTAGCAGTCAGACAAACTTAATCCCTAACAAGGGAAAATCCTATTCAGTAAACTAAATCTCATAAAAGATAAACCTTATCCATCCAATAAGGATTTCTAGACCTAGAACTGAGGAATACCCTTGTAGCCTACATATCGACTAGCACTCGGCTAGCTCTTAAATCCTTGAGGAGATCTAATAGTTGAATGATTGAGATCTTCTACACAACAGTTCATCTTCCACCTTATTCATGTAAAGGATATAGTGATAGACATTTCCTACCTTCCATGATCAACCATCCATCTTATCCCATTTTACCTTGTATGTAATGGGTAGATTTGTTCATTCTATCTTCCCCATCATAGGGTACATCCCAAACCATATCAAAATTGAGATATTATATCTACACAAGAACTTCTTCCCATGAAGATTAGGTTCCAGTCTATGTGCTCAAAGCAAGGGGCAAATTTTGTTTTTCTTTTCATTCAATGTTCTATTGAGTTTTGTGGAGGCGATAGGTGAAACGGAAGTAATAAAATTTTCTCCACATACTCTACTCGAGGATCTCATCAACAACAACATATTCGAAAAGTGGGTGTAGGGATATACCTCACCCCAAAGAAAGTCTGGTGACATCCCTCGGAACAGAGATGTGTGTCACTCCTATCATGCATAGACGGTCCTCATTCGTCCTCCAAGTGCAGACAACTCAACATCTGCGTCTATACTTCATCCACCCGTATGGACTAGAACTCCATGTCACACTTTCTTAAGCTGGTGGGAAGGAGAAGCCTTCTACTTGACGATGTGCTAGCATTGATTACTCTCCTTCTCTCTTGTTTGGGGACAATGACGGCTAGGATTCATGTACAAGAGCATAACCTCAGTGTCTAAGCGTTAGCATCTACCAAAAGCCCACCGTCATGCCCCTATAAATAGTAGAGGAAAGGAAGCAGGATTTCCCCAAAACCCTTACATAAAACCAAAGGGCCACGACTGCATTTAAAATGAGTTGTTTGTGGATCAATAAAAGAATATTATGGAAACAATTATTTAATCCAATTAATCATATTAATTGAATAACTAATTTCCATTATCCATTTCTAGTTAATCGCTCTGGATCAGCCAGCCGACTTAACAAATGAATATGATTAATTGTATTAAGCACTTTAACCAATTAACTTATATTATATTCCAATATTATAGTAGATGACCTGAACATTTTCAGTAATCAATATGATTCAAAACATTTCCAATCACGTCCACAATAATACACTTATTCCAATCACATCCTATGTGTGTGACCTGATAGGCTTTGTTGACCTAGAGGTTATACGTTGTCGATATTTTGATAATGACTTAACCATTCCATTCATATGTATCTAATATGTGTATTTAAGATCGATCTCAGGCTTCGGGTACATGAGAAGGATCAAATTACACAAGCCCTAGCTTGTCAAAGTTCAAGTCAAATGCAATGCAAGTGTGCTAATAAGGAAATCACTTCAAATGAACTTAGAAGAATTTTTTAATCACTTGTATTGATGATATGACTTGTAACTAATATGCGAAAAATTTGTGGGACACTTAGTACCAAGGTTTAATCACTTTTTAGCCAAATTAGAAAACCGATCACAGGTTGTTGATCGGTCGAGTTCCGATCTCGACCGATCCCATGGATTGATTTTTTGATGATTTGCATTGATCAAGTTGTGCATTCACAGAACTCGACCGAACGACTTACTGACCAAATGCAATTTTGCCTAATCAGTCGAGTTTCCCAGGACAAACTCGACCGATAGTTTGAAAATTTGGTTTGTCTTTTAGCCGATCGGTTGAGTTACCTTTATTGAAACTCGACCAAATGCACTCAATGAAAAACACTGAAAATTTGATTATAACCGCTGGTGACTTGTTTGGACTAAAAAGATATGTTTCCTTGTGCAAAAATGGCTATATTTTGGCCCTAAGTGTTCCCCAACTCAAGGGAACACCCCAGCTATAAATAGGACCCCTTGGAGTTCATTCCAAGTTTGCTCATTCACTACATTCAAGGTCCTTGATGTAGTTGAGTGTGCTACTACTCCTTGAGCCCCTTTCTCTCTCTATTTTACAAATCATTTCATGATTTGTGAGTGAGTTAGGATTATTGTAAGAGAGCTCCACCTTTGAGCATGTAAAGCTCTCAATCTTCCACTATTTCCCTATCCCCTTCTCTCATGATGAAAAGTTGAAGCAAGCTCCATCGAGTGAAGAAGGAGTTGTAGTTGATCCTTTTCAAGGGTGTTGAAGAGGTGGTGATCTTCTCCAAATGAAGAAGAAGGCAAAGGATGAAGATCCAAGAGGAGAAGCAAAGTCCTTCAAGGTGGAAGACTTGATCTTGAGTGGGTACGACCTAGGTGAAGGTTGAAGACTCAAGCTAAGTGGGTAAGTTCCTTGGTAAGGTGGAGATCTCCTTGTAGTTGGATGGGTAAGTCATTTGGTGGTCTATTGTTGTAAATCTATTTGGTGATATAGCACTTGCAAAGATCCTAGAGGTTGACCTCTGTAGGTAGTGGAATGACTCACTTCTAGTTTGAAGTGTGGAACCACTCTACATCCCTTTGTCAAGTGTTTTCTATTAATATCTCTCATCCTTGCTATGTTTGTATAGATAGGACTTCAAATTTCCTTTTAGCTATTGCTCCAAATTGATATAATTTGAAGGTCTAATTTATTTTGTAAGAAATTGTGTAGCTCTATTTGCCCCCCCATAGAACCTTTAGATCCAATAGGCCCCACATTATGTTAGCAGTGATATTCATAATCATATTATGACTTCACAAGCAATGATTGATATCTAGAAAGATTTCATTGCTACCCAAGTAATTGAAGAAGTTGAGGAAGCCAAATGCGAAGATAAAATCAGGAAACTCGAGAAAGCGGAAGAGGTTTGCTTATGGCAAAAAAGCATAATAAAGTGGATAGCAGACGGCGACCGTAATTCTGAAATCTACCATACGGCCATCAGGAAGACAGAAATGAGGGATTCTATTTATGAACTCATCAATGATAAAGGTGAAACAGTTGACAAGAATGAAGAGTTGGCGGAGACATCAATCCATTACTTTACAAAACTTTACAACAACAACCACATACATCTGATTGATGAAAGTGTTCTACCGGATATGAAGGTAACTCAAGAAATGAACAATAATCTCAACAAGGAAGCAACTGAGGAGGAGGTTAAAAAAGCGCTTTTCTCAATCCATTACTCTAAATCCCCAGGGCCGGATGGCTTTAATAGCCGTTTCTTCCATAAAGTTTGGCCTATTGTGAAGCTGGATATTTGCAATGCAGTGAACTGGTTCCTTGCAGGAGGAGTAATGGTTAGAGAAGTTAACCATTCTTTTATCAAGTTGATCCCCAAGAACAACAATGCAAAAGAGATGACAGACTATAGGCCGATAGCTTACTGTTCAGTGCTCTACAAAATCATCTCCAAACTCTTGGCGAATAGGCTAAAAGAGGTTTTGCCCCACATAACTTCCCCTAATCAGAATGCTTTTGTCAAAGGTAGATACATGTCTGATTGTTCCCTCTTGGCCACAAAATTTCTCAGTGATTTGAATACGAAGAATACGAATGCGAAAGCTTGTATGAAAATTGATATTAGTAAGGCCTATGATCATGTAAACTGGGTATACCTGTGGAGGGTGATGGATGCCATGGGATTTGATCATAGATGGATTCATATAGTCAAACAATGTGTGGAAACTTGCTCGTTCTCAATACTCATTAATGGCTGCCCTAATGGTATGTTTAGATCCTCTAATGGTCTGCGGCAAGGGGACCCTTTGTCCCCGCTCCTTTTACTATGGTGATGGAAGGGCTGACCAAGATGATAGAAACAGCGGAAGACAAGTGCCTCATAAGAACCTACAAAGTCAAAGGTGTTAAAGTCATGACCCACATCATCTTTGCAGATGATGTTCTCCTCTTCTCAGCAGGCAATAGTAGAAGACTCAAGGAGTATAAATACCTCCTCCTAAAGTTTGGTAAACTGACGGGCCTATACGTGAGTGCAATCAAATCCCAAGTTTTTTCTCTAAATCTTGTGATAGCAGAAGGGGAAGACTCAAGACAGCTATAGGCATGCACGAAGGCACCCTACCTACCAAGTATCTGGGTTTCCCCCTCATTGCGGGTCACATAACCTTGAAAGATTTTAGTGGCTGCCTTGATAGGTTTAGGGAAAAGATTGAACACTGGAGTGGGTTACGTATCTCGATGGCTGGTCGGCTGGTTCTCATCAGATCAGTTCTCCAAAGCCTGCTGTGTTTTTGGACAGCCACGGGTTCCATACCTAATCCTATCTTACACTCTCTCCGGTCTCTCACAACCGGCTTCCTTTGGGCTGGGAAGAATCATGCCATTTCTTGGGAAAAAATTGCGAAACCGTTTCTTGAAGGTGGGCTGTAGATTATAGATACTGAGGCCCTTATGCAGCAAAGCAGTGCTAGCCGGGTTCTCAAATTCATCAGCCAACCTTTGAACTGCTGGTCAGTTTGGATGAAATATAGATACGGCTTCAATCTTGTATGTGTTCTTAGGAACAAACCCTCTCGCACATGGCGGCTGATGTGCGCGTACGTGGAAGCCAAACTTCATCTATTTAGTGTTGATGTGAATGGTGTTTGGTCCTATAACCAGTCACCAACGATCAACATTGCTGCAGGCCCCTCTACAGGGTTGGTTATCTCTGCTTCTCTGTGGGGCTGCGCTCACTACCCCAAATGGAGCGTTTTCTGCTATAGGGCCATTCTCAATAGACTCCCTACTTATGACAGGATGGTTGCTTGGGGTATCCCGATGGATGAGACTTGTCTTCTTTGCATGAGTGCAAATGAGACGAACACACACCTTCTATTCAGCTGTACGTGGTCCAAGCAAGTATGGAGTGTGATGTGCCTCAGAAACGATTGGGGACAGAATGTACCCAACAACCTGTATGAGGCTATCAAGTGGGCTGAAAATGTTTACAAAAATGACAAATACATGAAAAGCTATGCCCTCCTTTGTATTACAGGTCTCAGTTATTATGTGTGGAAAGAGAGGAATAAGAGAATCCATGAGAATAAGGAGACCAGCCAACGAGCCTTCATTAAAAACTTTGCTGAAGAACTCAAGTGGCATATGAAGAACAGGAAGGATATTTTGTATAGAATGAACGCTAACACTCGTACTTACTGGGGTTTTTGTATGTAATCCCCACGTTTATTTTTTGTAGGACCCTGGCTTAGGGTGCCTCATTTTGTACTGTATAGTTTGCCCAAACTATACCTTCTTTTGGTTTAATATATTTACCTTACTCCAAAAAAAAGAAGTTGAAGAACAACTTAACCTATCATCTATGATTGGTGTTACAAAAATTGTATAGTTCCTTTGTCTCTAATATCCAGATTAAACTCGAGGCATGGAATATTCATCCTCTTCAACATTCAATCCATGTTTCTTGAACTAGAGCAAACTGTCTAAGATATGTGTAAGCTCAATATCACATATTCACTCACACCAACATATCCATGCTTTTCTTGGTCTCACTTATCAAGTGGCCATGATATCAAACTCCTGTAGGAGGGAAAATCCCATATACATCACTTAAAGTCATTCCCCAAGTATCACAGTGCACCCAAGCACCACCTTTATGGAAACCCTTATTCAGGATTACGGTGGGTGATGTCAAAGTACACCGAACGATATGTGATGAGTGTAGTGATTTTAGATCTAAGAACCACAATCACCACCATCACAATGAGAGATTCTGACTACCATTCATGGTTCCATGTGTCACTCTCGAGGTGGGTCTATCTGATTCACTATTCTCTAATAAGTATCTATTTGCTTATTATGATATCATATATCATGACCAATGAGATTGTATCATAAACCAACACACACTCTATTCTTAAGTGTTATTGTTATCTATTATCCATACAAAATAACATCCGACTAGGGACATAACAAGAATGTATATACTCTTGACATCTGTATGATCTCATCATTCAGATTCTCAACCTGAAGACATACGTCATAGAGTAATATCATTATTTAGACATCTATTATGTTATATCATTATCTCATAACTGAATAAAAAAATAAATTAGAAGATTGCATTTATTATTAATCAAATCATTTACAAGATGTGCCATTACAATCATCATATGATTGGCTCTCTGGGCATACATACCAACAAGCACCCACTAAAACTTAGAGCCAATCACTCATGAAGTTAATTTGAAGTGATATAACATGATCTTCATGCTTCTACCGAGAAAGTGCTTTTGTCAAGGGGTCACCCACATTGCTCTCAATTAGTACTTTACAAATCTTCACATATCCTCATTGTGTGATTTCTCATATGATATGGAAATGTCATTGTATATGCTTGGAACACAGATGTGATCTAGGTTTCTTAGCTTGTAAAATACTCCAATGTTGTCACAATATAGATCGATTGCCTCATTGATGCTTGGAACCACCCTGAGTTTTTAAAAAAACTTCTTCATCCAAACAACTTCCTTTATTGCATGGATTGCAACAATATACTTGGCCTTTATTGTGGAATCTGCAACTGTCTCATGCTTGGGACTCTTCCAACTCACAACTCTGTTGATGAGTCAAAACAAAAATCTTGATTGCATCAATAATCATCTTTGTCAGTTTGGAATCTTGCATTGATGTAACCCTTTACCACCAACTCTTCCTCTCTGATGTAGATAAGAAACTATTCCTTAGTTCTTCTCAAGTACTTAAGGATGTTCTTCATAGCAGTTCAGTGACCTTCACTGGTATCTGATTGAAATCTGCTCGTCATGCTCAAAGCATAGGAGACATTTGGACGAGTGCATAACATTGTGTACATGATAGATTCAATTTCAAAAGCATATGTAATCTTGTTCACACACTCCCTTTCTTCACAAGAATTGGGACATTGAGCTCTAGAGATGGTAACACCATGAGACATAGGTAGGTTACCTCTCTTTGAGTTATCCATGTTGAACCTCTTCAGCACTTTGTTAATGTATGTGCTCTGACAGTGCAAGAACCTTCTAGATCAATCTCTATAGATCTTGATTCCTAGAATATATGACTCTTCTCCTAAGTATTTCATTGAGAATGTATTTCCTAGCCAAGTATTTACTTTTTGTAAAGTAGGGATGTCATTCCCCATCAGCGGTATGTCATCCACATACAATATGAGTAATATGATCATGCTCCCACTAACCTTCTTGTACACACAAGTTTCAGCTTCATTTTGACTAAAGTCAAACTCTATGATTGTTTTATCAAATCAAAGATTCTAGCTCTAAGATGCTTTCTTTAAACAATAGATTGACCTTTGTAGCTTACAGATTTTATTTACATCCTTTAGATTTGTAAAACCCTCAGGTTGTGTTATATACACATCCTCAAGAAGATTCCCATTAAGGAATGTAGTTTTAACATAGAGGCGGCTTCCATTGTGTTATCTCGGCGGTCTATGGTGCTAATGCGAAAAGAGATAGAAGAAGACTTTGGGAGTGTATTGTGAATACAACTCAATATGAACTACCTCATTTAGTGGTGGGGGATTTCAATAGCATGAGGAAGGCTAGTGAGAAGGTGGGTGGTTTGCCAGTTCTAGATTCTATCTTGGGCAGATTCAATGATGCGATGAATGAAGCTAATCTCATTGAACTAAACACTCGGGGAGGGATCACAACTTGGCATAATAAGAGAACTCATGTTAGAAGAATCTCTAGTAACATTGATAGGGGTTTGGTGAATGTTAGATGGCAGGAGGTCTACCCTAATGCATCTATTGCCCTTGGGGATCACCCGAAGAGTGATCATGTATGGATGGAAGTGGATTTGAATAATATTGCTGCACCTAATCGCCCTTTCAGATTTTTGAATCATTGGATCGGGTGGCCGAAATTCTTGGAAACTTTTAAGTAGGCTTGGGAGTGTGATATTCAGGGTAACTCCATGTTTATGGTTATCAGTAAATTGAAGAGGGTCAAATTAGCTTTGAAGAAGTGGTCTAAGGACCTGATCAACCTTGATAATCTTACTAAGGAAGCTAGAACTATCTATGACAAAGCGGCTGAGGTTATGAGAACAACCCCACTTGTAGAAGGAGTATGGAAGAGGAGGACAAAGTTGGGTAGCGTCTTATACAACTTGAAAAGGAACAGGAAATCTACTACTGGAAGAGGAGTAGGTTGAAATGGATTAGAGATGGGGATACAAATTCAAAGGTGTACCATGCTGCGGTGAGGAAAAATGATATGCGTGACCATATCCATAATCTTATTGATGGGGAGGGAAACTTGGTGGATGAGGTGGATAAAATGGCCTTAATGGTTATTGATTTCTTTTAGGGGAACTATAATTGCAGCAGTAATGGTGACAGTGTGAGTTCCAACCTGCCGAGGAAAGTGACCGCTGACATGAACAGAAGCTTGGTTAAAATAGCGGATGATGAGGAAAATAGAAGAGCTGCTATGTCCATTGGTGCTTCAAAGTCGCCTGAACCAGATGGTTTTAACGTGAAGTTCTTTCATATGTGTTGGGATGTTGTTGGACCCGATGTTTGTCAGGAAATTTGTTGGTTCTTGGTGGGTGGAAGGATGGTTAGACAAGCCAACCATGCTTTTATTATACTGATCCAAAAGAAAGCATTGCCTTCTGAGATAGCTGATTATAGACCTATTGTGTGTTGCAACATGATTTATAAAATTGCTTCAAAGCTGATAGCGGTGAGATTAAAGATTGTGCTTCCTAATGTGATCTCTAATAACCAAGCTGATTTTGTGACTAGTTGGTCCATCTCGGATTATACTTTGCTGGAAAAGGAATTCTTAGTTGACTTTGGTGTTGGGAACACCACTAAGAAAGCTTGTATCAAAACGAACATTTCAAAAGCTTATGACCGTGTGAGATGGGAAGATTTATGGAGTTCTTTGGAGGCTTTGGGGTTTTCAGAGAGATGGATTGATGTGATCAAGCAATGCATGCAAATGACATCCTTTTCTATTTTGATCAATGGAGTGCCTTATGGTTTGTTTAAAGCATCAAATGGTTTACTCCAGGGTGACCCAATCTCTCCTTTGTTGTTCACTATTGTTATGGAGAATCTTACATAGATGAATGAGATAGCTGAGATGGAGGGGCGTATTAAAGCCTTCAAAGTTAGAGGGGTTAAAGTCAAGACTCATATGATATTTGTTGATGATGTCTTATTCTTCATCGTTGGGCATTACAAATACCTTAGGAATGTGAAGAAGCTTATGAAGGACTTTGGGAAGCTCTCCAACCTGTATATGAATGAGATGAAATCCAATGTGTTCTTGTCCAGATCTTGTGATAGTAGAAGAGGGAGGCTGAAGGAGGTAATTGGGATTCTGGTGGGACAATATCCTACCAAATACCTTGGGGTCCCTCTGTCTGGGGGGGGAGGAAGAGGTGTGGACTTCTTTGAATGTGTGGATGAACTGAGAAGTGTTGTGGACATATGGTGTGGACTCAATATCTTGATGGCTGGGCGTAAAGTTCTCATAAAAGTTGTCTTAAATGCTAAAATTAACTATTGGTGCAGACTGACTTAGTTGATGGCTTTCATACCAGATAAGTTCAGAAGAATCATAGTGGGTTTTCTTTGGGGTGGATGTGTGAATGTTATTAGCTGGAAAACGGTGGCTCAACCTTTATATGCGGGTGGGATGGGTCTTGTTTTCCCCCATGATGTGGCATGGGGGGCTACTGCCAGGAGAGTGGACCATCTCTTGAACACTCCAGAGTCCCCATGGACTGGATGGATGAAAGAGAGGTATGGAGAGATGGGAGGTGAGATGAAGCAAGGGGAGTCGACAATTTGGATGAGGATGAAAAAGGTCTTCCATGATCTGGGCCCGTTTTATAAAATGCAGGAGCAGTTGGATGCCAGTAGCAAACCATGGAATATGAAGAAGAAAATGTCGTAGGTTAGTTGGTATGATATATGTTGGACCAAACCCAGATGTCCGAAATGGAGCTTTGGAGTGTATAGGGCTATTATGAGAAGATTGCCTACCAGAGATAGAATTATCAAATGGGGGTTGTTCTGTGATCTGATCTTCCTTCTCTGTAATAAAGCGTCGGAATCTCATGACCATGTTTTTTTTGAATGAGTTCTCTGGCTACATTTGGAGACGTGGTTGCCTTAAATGCGGTTGGGGTGGACTCACCCCTTTGGGAATGGATGATGCTTTATAATGGATGATGGATATAAAAAAGTCCAAGTCTAAATATAGATTTCTGGGAGGGATTTTTGTAACGTCTCTCTTTTTCCATATATGGATAGAACGTAATAGTAGACTTCATGGTAAGAAACCTAGAGATAATACTACCATCTTTGATGTAATTAGTAACAACATGTTGGGGTTCTTCAAATCTAACCTGAATACCATGGTTGGGATGGATACCATGGCTCTTAGAATGTGGGGCCTCTTGTAAAGTTTGTATAGTATACGAGGTTTTCATTGTGTCCCCAATACTTGGTTTGTTTTAGTAGTATTTTCCCTTATCCAAAAAAAATGTAGTTTTATCATCCATCTGCCAAATCTCATAGTCATGATAAGCTACAATAACAAGCATGATCCTGATGGACTTAACCATGACAACTAGGGAAAAGTTTCATCATATTCAACACCTTGAACTTGTTTGAAACCCTCTACAACCAATCAACCTTTGTAAGTTTGTACATTACCATCCATGTCGGCCTTCTTCTTGTAGACCCACTTGCACCTTATGGGTTTTACCCCTTCAGGTGGATCCACCAAGATCCATACCTTTTTGGTGCACATGTATTCCATCTCAGATCTCATTCCCTCAAGCCATTTCTCAAACTCTGGTCCCTTAACAACTTCTATATAGGTGGTTGTCTCATCATCAATGACCGACTCATCGCCTTCTTGAGTTAGTAGATAACTAACTCTATTTGGATCAGGGCATGTCCTACTAGATCTGTGAGGTTCCTATGTCATACGAGGAATTTGAGATTCCACAAAAGTTTGTGATTCTTTGTGTTCCTCTTGTACCTCTAAAGGTTCAATGCTTTCTTTTTTACCTTGAACCTCTTTGAGTTCTACTTTCCTCCCACTAATTCCTTTGGAAAAGAATTCCTTTTGTAGGAATGTAGCATCCCTAAAAACATACACTTTGTTGTCAGTTGGGTTATACAAGTAGTACCCATTGGTTTCCCTGGGACAACCAACAAAATAACATTTATCTCATCTAGGGCCAAACTTTTCAGGAAACATATTCTTGACGTAATCTTCACAACCCCAAATCTTCATAAAAGACATCTTGGGATGCTTCCCAGTCCATATCTCATATGGTGTCTTTTCAACTAATTTAGAAGGTACATGGTTAAGTGTAAATGATACGATTTCAAGAGCATATCCCCAGAACAAAGTTGGAAGACTGGAAAAAATCATCATTGATTGTACCATATCTAGAAATATGTGATTCTTTTTTTTTGATACACAATTGTGTTGTGGCATTCCAGGTGGAGTCCATTGTGATACTATATGACCACAGGCTCGCAGAAGGTCCTCAAACTCTTGGCTTAAGTATTTTCCACCTCGATTAGATGGAAGTGCCTTAATACTTTTACCAAGTAGGTTTTGTACTTCATTCATGAAATCCTTGAACTTTTCAAGAGTTTCTGACTTATGTTTCATCAAGTAAACATAACCATACCTACTGAAGTCATCAATAAAGGTAATGAAGTATTGATAACCACCTCTAGCATTTGTTCTAAAAGGTTCGCATACATCAGTATGTATGAGTCCTAATGGATCACTAGCCCTCTCACTATTGCCAGTGAAGAAAGTCTTGGTCATCTTGCCTGAAAAACAAGATTTACACGTCTCTATTGATTCAAAATCAAAAGAGGTTAACTATCCATTTTTATGGAGTCTATAAATGTGCTTCTCATTGATGTGCCCTAGACAACAATGCCAAAGGTACATTTTGTTTGAGTTATCGAGTTTTAATATTTTGGTATTTACGTTATAAAAATGTGTCCCAAGATATAATTAGTAAAGACCATAGGACATCTGGGCACTTCCACAAAAGATCTCATCTTTCAAAATAGAACATTGACCATTCTTTACATGAAATTCATATCCATCCTTGTCCATACAAGATACATAAATAATGTTCCTATTTATGACAGGTATGAAATAGAAATTCTTAAACTCTATTACAAGCCCCGTGTTATAGGTTCCAACTATAGTGGCAACAACCCTTGCTTGATTAGCAACGCACAGTTCAACCTCACCCTTTTGATAAAGGCTTACTTCTTTTCAGATCATGCATATTCAAGCATATTTTAGGTCCACATCGGATATCCAATACCAAGATGAAAAAGTAGACAAATATATCTCAATATTTCATATACCTAAAGTGGAGATCTCTATACCCTCCTTCTTCTTCACCAGTTCCTCCCAGTAGAGAAGGAAATTCCTCTTCCAATGTCCAGGCTGGTGACAGTGGTGACAATTGCCTCCCTTATTCACCCCTTTCTTTTCTTTGAGTCTAGAAGACTAGGGTTTCTAGCCAGCTTTAGAACTCTTATTAACTTTGCCTTTTCCCTTAGACTTCACTTTTCTACTGATCATCATCATATTGTTGGGCTTCTCTTTCTTTATATGTGCTTCTTCTACTCTCAACATGCCAAGAAACTCTGACAATGACTTGTCAAAATTATTCGTGTTGTAGTTCATCACAAACTGGATGTATGACTTAGGTAGTGATTGAATAATCACACTTGTGGCCAACTCTTGACGTAAAGAAAATCCCAGTCTAGAAAGGTTTTCCACATACCCAACAAGCTTGAGCACATGGGGACCTACGGGATCTCCTTCTCCCATGTTGGACTTTAATAGAACCTTAGAGACATCATATCTCTCATGTCTTGCTTGATCTTGGTACATGTTCTTAAGATGTGTTATCATCTCAAACACAAACATGTTATCATGTTGTCTCTACAACTCATAGTTCATTGAGCACAACATTAGGCATTTGGCATCCACAACATCTTTAGAGTTCTTCGTGTAAGCATCCATGTCAGCCTTACGTGCATTTGGAGTAGGTTCATCTAGTTCTAGTGTTTCCAAGACATAGAGCTTGTACTCCTGTGTGAGAACAATTCTCAGCTTCTTGAACCAGTCATGGATATTATTCCCATTAAACTTGTCCTTCTCAAGGATGGATTTTAAGGAAAATGTGTTGTTTGTTTCCATTTCATTCTATAAAAGAAATTTGCAATTTCTCAAAACACTTTTGATTTGATTTGATTAAAATAATATTTAACAATATTTAATTAGGCCTTTAATTAATTATCACTCTGACTATTTTGTTTAAATTGATAGCCCTCACTTATCAATTGGGAAGATTGCATCGTATAATCTTCTAGTGAGCCATGATCCATATTTCATTACATCATGAGTTAGCTTTGGTTGATCGCCCACAACAAGACTATTTAGGTAGACAACGTTTGCCAATTGTATCATGCACAACTCTTGGATAGATGGTATGTACAACCCTTTGCCATATTCCATCTCTATGCTTCTAGGTACTTAATCTCATTAAGATCACCTAGTTAAGCCTGACCCAAAAGCCAACATGATAGACTATGCAACTTTCTTTGATAGATCTACATATCTACCATCACACTTCCATGAAATATACGACGCATCACACTTTGGTGTAACCTATGCTTAATCGATCAAGATTTTCATGTGTGCTGCTTATGGAAAGCATCTAAGACTTAATACTTTAATTGAGGGATTTTATATATATACTCATATATATCCAAACACCACATACTTATAATATGTATCATATCCATACTATATCCAATCCACAGGCATGCAATCGTCAAACATAAAAGCATTGGTTATGGTCATACTACTGTAATCCTTTGGAGCCTCAAAGGATTACTACACCTATGGTCTTTCACATCTCATGCAATGACAACCTGTGAATATGAACATGCATTTGGTCAGTATCAAGATGAATAGCTTCATGGATGACCCATGGTGTTGGACCTTTAGTTTGCCTCTCCATGGACACTCCTTGGGGTTGGATCCTCAAGTCGCCTCTTTAGAGAAAGTCTTCCAAAACTAAATCTATTCCTATCTCTTTTACATTATGGAAAAGAAAAACCTCGAATTACATTTGAGGGGATTTTAGAGGGAATAGAATTAGATGCAATGGGAGATGAAATATGAGGCTCGACATGCTAGTCGAACACTTATACAGAGGATCTAGACAAAACCATTTACATCCAAGAACCATATATACAACCAAGCCCAACATCCACAAAAGGTGTTCAGGCCATAACCATGCATACAATCACAACATAAAACATTTTCAAAGGTGACATGTATGATTTTATAGGTATATATACATATATACATTAAGATTACAGTCCTTTTAATGCGGGACATTCCCCATTAAACAATTCTTGACTCCCACGGAGACTAGGCAGGGTACATAGGGGCAACATCCCTTTGTGGGGATCCTGCTTCTTGGTCAGTGGGCGGGGGTCGAGGGGAGGCCTCCCCTCTCCAGATCTCAAGGGCAGTGCCCCTGAATGGTATATAATTTCTTTTCAATTCCTTGCACTACAAAAAATCATATTTTTCATAGTTGACCCCATCCTTGAAGTCAAAAATAGTAGGTCTGTGGCGTACATCAAATTAGGTTTATATATGCATATTAATAATTCAAGTTCACAGCGCACACAACCACAAAAAATGGTATACATAAATTCTGATCATATCGGATTAAATCCATATATGTCATAGATCAACTTGGCTCTGATACCACTGGGTTTTATGGAGGCGACATGCACAATGCAAGCAATAATTTTTTCTCCACATAACCTACTTGAGGATCTCGTCGACAACATCGTATTTAGAAAGAGGGTGTAGGGATATACATCACCCCAGAGCATGTACTGTGACGTCCCTTGGCACAATGATGTGTGTTGCTCCTAGCATGCATAGATGATCCTTAGTCATCCTTTGAACACAGTAAACCCAACGTCTGCATCTCTACTTTATCCATATAGATGAACTGGAACTCCACATCTCGCTTCCTTAAGCCAGTGGGAAGGAGTATCATTCTGCTTGATGATGTCCTAGCTTTTGTTGCTACCCTTCTCTCTCACTTGGAGATGATGACAGCTAGGGTTCATGTACAAGAGTGTAACCTTAGCGTCTTAGTGTTATCCTTTACCAAAAGTTGGTCATCGTGCCCCTATAAATAGCAGAGGAAAGGAAGCATGGTTTTCCCAAAACCCTTGGTTAAAACAAAAGGGCTATGACTACATTTAAAACGAGCCACTCATGGACCCAAACAAGAATATTTTGGAAATAATTAATTAATCCAATTAATCATATTAATTGATCAACTAATTTTCTTATCCATCTCTAGTTAATTACTCTGGATCAGCCAGCCGACCTAATAATGGAATCTAATTAATTGGATTAAACACTTTAACCAATTAACTCAGATTATATTCAAATATTATAGTAGATTACCTAAATATTTTTATTAATGAATTTGATTTGGAACATTTCCAATCACGTTCACAATAATACTCTTATTCCAAACACATCCTATGCATGTGACTTGGTAGGCTCCACATTACTTTGTCAGTGATATTCATAATCATATTATGATTTTATAAGCAAGAATGCGACAATCCTTATCTTTTGCAATCCAGAACACAATTAATTTTGGAACTTTTTGATATGTCGAGAATACACATATCTACAACTCGACCTAACTTTGATGATATGATCATTCAGTCTACTTTTCCTATTTGTCAGCGTCAAGAAGACTTGGGAATGCAAGTCAACCATGGGCCTCAATGTGACCAAATGATTATGTAGTCTCAACCATTACCATCCAATGCTAATGTTGGTGTAAACATTCTGAGAAATCTTGAGTATCAAAAATAGAAGGAACTCTCTCTAGCTATGGTAGTTTACACTAAAAGATCTTATGATGAATATGAAGATGAACAAGACAGCAACCCAACCGCAAATCGACAACCACCTTTCATCACAAGTGGATTATGTCAACCACCACCATTCTTCCCTAAGGCTTTCCTGTATAGGATCCCTTTCATGAACCCTATGTGGTAGGGAAATATGCATTTCCATGTTACCATAAATCCTTTGTTCCCCCTGGCTTGTTAGGAGACACGACAATGATACATCCAACAAATGTTCCAACCAAGATATTAGTACGCACTATACAAACATCCTTAGGGAATCTAGCACATATAGATATATAACAGAACAAGAAGAAGAAATAGAAGCATCAAATCCATGTCTATTCCATAGGTTCTTAGCATATGCATCATATGGCTTCCCCATGTATGCTCCTTTATGTTCCTACAACAATTTCTATAATAAACCAGGAGTTATGCAAGGAGGATAATAAAATTTGCAAGTTCTTGCCACTATTGTCCCAAATACATCCAATGGGACAAGTCTTAAAGAAACAAAAATTTTATTAGAAGATCTAGCCAAACAACTAAAAGAAATATGAGGTCAAAACTCAAGTTTAAAAAAGTTTGGAGAATTTTGCTATTTCCCTAAGGCCCGATTACCCAAGAACTTTGAAGTTTTTGAGTTTTCTAAATATAAATGGAAAGGCGGTCCCAATATCCATATTTTCACATATTGTTTTGATATGATATAAGTTCAAGAAAATAAAAAACCATTAATCCTATTATTCTAGCAATCTCTAGAAGGATCGACCTTGTCCTGGTACAACCAATAGTGACATGAGACACTCCACTCATGGATAGAGCTTGTTATTCATTTGATTGAGCAATAAGAATGGAATATTGGTCAGCTATCTATTGATATTATTTAGAGGCTCTCACTCACAAGGTGGAAGAAACATTCACATGATTTGTTACAGATGGAGGAAACTAGCAAAACAGATTGAAGACAAGCGTACTAATATAGAAGGAATTTGCATGGTCATCAGTGAAGTGTCCCCTACACTATCTGTAATGTTAACTTTTTGATCATACAAGATATTTGTAGATTTAACTCAAGCAAGAAAAAACATAGAGTCACAAATTGAAAAGGAGTGTATAAGAACATCATCCTCTATATCAACCCAACAATATCAACCAAATACAAACTAGGGGTCAAGGATTATTCATCATCTATAAATGCAATCTCCATACTAGGTGAAATCACAAGGTCAATTACAGTAAGATTCAACAACCTACTAAAATAAAACAATGGCACAAATGTACCTCCTCCTATTCAAAAACCTCCATTTGCTTCACTTATTCAACAACCATAGGGATATTATGGTTCATCAAGCTATCATCCTTATTCAGGGTATACACCCTATGCCTCTGCCCCATGACATCTTCCACCTTTCCAACAAATGAGTCAGCCACATATGATGACACAACCTATGATCCCTCAAAAAACTCAACTTATGAGTTCATCTACCCTAGTCCAATTTCAAAATATTGAAAATGATTGCTTCTTGGGGGGGCCCAAGATAGTTTAGCCCATTAGGTTGTACATATGCTGATACATTCCTAAGGGTAGAAGTTTTTTCTTAAATTTCTTGCATAAAGATCACCTCTAAATCCCCTTCTGAAAAATTATGATGCAAAAGCTTATTGTTAGTTTCATTGGTCTCATGGTCACCTTATTGACATATGTCAGGCATTCATGCACATAGTACATGATCTGATAGAAAATGGCACTCTTGAAGTCACAAATGAACAAGATCTAGAGATAACAGTAGCAGTCATCTTGGAATAAACTATAAAACTAGAACCAATCAATAGAAATGGTGGCACCATTTATTAACCATACAGACTAGTGGTTGATGTTTATCTAGTATGTTCATATGAATCAGTCTTGCTAGCTCCTGATTCTTCTAATCTCCATTCATCTAATGTAGTTTGGAAAGTAATATTATCTATGGTAGAAAAATTGGATGTGGATGGACTTAGTCACCTTATGGAATATATACACCAGAATTTAGAAATTCTATACCCAAGGAAACAAGAAAAAGAGACTCATGTTGAAGATTCACAATAAACATTCTTAACAAGCCATTCAATAGGTACTTCCAACCAACACCCAACAATGTCACATAATCAACCTCATCAAAGACAATGGAAGCCAAAGTGTATGAAGTTGAATCCAAAATCTTTAAGAAGTCTAGCTCCCTTTGATGATCTGCTATGTGAGTTTAGGGAACATATAAATTATCTGAATATAAATACAACATCGATGACCTTATAAAAATCATGATCTACATAAGTTTTGTCACTTTCATCATGTTGTCGGATATGACAACAATGATCGTAAAGAATTTTGAAAGGAAATCATTCGATTTCAAAATAATAATCCTTATGCATACAACTGGGATGAATAATTCCTATTATATAGTCATCCCTCTTTTGTTAGTGTGATAGAAGTTCAAGGTAGGAAATCCACATCAGTAGTGCCCCTAGTAAAAAAAACCATCAAATTTCCTGGATTTCCAAAATCATCTGGTTCAATGAATCTATCTACATTACGAGTTCGTGTGTCTACAATGCAATCACCTCTATTCACACCATGTCAGGTTTTGATAGGACCCACACCCAAAAGACATCATACTTAACCTTGAATTCACATACCTAGATTGAATAATGCACATGAAAATATGGATGCACCTTGTCCTTCCCCACTCAGGTTAATGAATATATTCTATATGTATAATCTTTTGTTGACAGTAGAAGGATTCTTTTAACAATCACACTTAATATATGATCAGCAAAGGAGAAACCAAACTTACTATATACATGGGAAAAGATTATTCTTTAGATGACATAACAATGGATGAAGTGATCCCTACAATAATGATAGAGATCATGTAACGTCCCTAGATTTTTCTATCTTGAAACTTGGAATACCCGAGAGGACAAATCTGAAAATGTTAGGAAATTGTATCAAAGTGTGTTGCGGAAGAAATATGCACATACACGAACATTCAACATAACATAATGCATACACCATACAGTCTCAACATTCAACATGTATATGTTATACAATGAATTAAAAAACATAGCTTTCAAATTACATATTGAAAGGATATTTATACAAGTCTAACATGTATGCTAGGATCTTAACACAAGAGGTAAACCTGTACAACTGCTCACTCACATCTTTTCTCCCATGCAAGCTATGAACCTAGAAAATACGTGAAATAGATGAATCAACAAAATTTGTGTATGTGGGTGAAATACTAGCATCCTAACTTGCATAATGAAAGATTTGAAGAAATAAAGTAAAAGAAAATATTATTTAATGTCATAATCACATAAACACATATTTTAGCAGTCTTTTGATGTGATTGTACTACTAAGTGGTGTCACACTTCACATTTCCTCGCCCCTTGGGCTATGAGGATCCCCGCCCCTTAGGATGTGTGTCAAACTTATATTTAGAAAAAGAGAGAGAGGGAGAGAGAAAGGGTGAGAGAGAATGTAACATGTAGTAGCTACAATCCATTTATATTCTCTTTTATGTTCTTTTATGTTTGGCGAAGTATATACTAATAATATGCATCCCAGAAGTTATATGCAAATACAAGCATCCAAAGCACATGATATCATTATGCATTCATGAAAACTAGTCTTATACTTAATAAAACCCACGTATCTGAGTTTAGAGATTTCTAATTTTCCTAGACCATCTACATCACTAGTCATCACCTGATTAATAGAAGTTAATCATCATTAATATGTGATCATCATTATTCTTAGCATTTTAGGTCCACTTTAGGGTTTAGGTCAAATATGGGTGTTACTGATCTGATATTTGTCTGTAGTATTTTTCTACTGATTAAGATGTCATTTTAGGGTTTTGATCCAAATTTCATATTTTTTGTTGATTGGTCTATTTTCTACGATTCATATGGGGCTAAAAGCATCTAATTAGTCATTAATAGAAAATGACATATTATTTAGGTTTATTACTCAGATCAGAGTTCAAAGATGGACTTAAATCATCATTAGGTTTCTAGGGTAATTTTCTGTTAATTTTTTTTAGAAAGACGTAGAGATCAGGTTGTATTCATCCCGCTCTCTACTGTGGGCCAAATGTTTGCAAAGTTAACATCAAGATTACTAGTGAGCCACTGGGGCACATCAATATGAAAAGTAAAAGTAGAGCTAGCATGAATAGAAAAGTGGGCAATACTATCAGCTACAATGTTATGCAACCTAGGAATATGAGAAATGGAAGTCTGGATGATATCCTCTTGGAGCCTCTGGAGTCGACGCATTGGGGGAGAACATGGTTATTTCAGATGCTTCCTCTGTGGTAATGGATACCGCTGCGGTAGCATCAGGCAGGATGGTGGGAGCGTTCCATCCTGTGATTTTGCAGAGTTCCAAAGCACATATAATACCTAGAACCTCTATGTCCAATGCCGAACTGGCATGGCTGGGTGACCCGTGGCCTAGAAGAAAACTGCCATGGATGTCAACAACATGAATGCAAATCCCAGTTTGAGAGGAATCAACATTGTAAGAGGCATCCACAAACATAGCAATGCTCCTAAGAGTAGGAGGATACCGGACATGGATGCATACTTTGGTGGTCATCGATAGAAGCATCGGGATTGCCATAATGGCCCGAGTCCTATCTTTGATGAAGGATACTTGTTTGAAGAGAGGTTGCACCTTCCTCTTGTGTATGAATTCATTCCTTTGTGATCATATTGCCCAACAAGCGACCACAGGCAGTGTAGAATGGGTATCAGTGCACTTGGAGGAGAGAATGTCACTGATCCAGTTATCCTCAGAAAGAAGAAAGAAGGAAGGGGAGACTTGACATGCAACCCAAACCTCCTTTCTAGAGATGCAATTATAGATCGAATGTACTAGCGTATCGTGGGCGTTAGAGCATACCGGGAATGTGTCATCAATAGGAATGTGCCATCGAGATTTCTCCATGTTGGTTAGCAGTGCTTTGTGGTTCAACAGCCATAGAAAAGTACGAATGTGAGGCGGAATTGGAAGCTTCCATATAGTAGTCCATTTTCCAGGCAAGGGCAAGGCAAAGTCCTTGGGCAACCAATGGTAGATAGCCTTGGCAGTAAGAAGGCCAGAAGGAGATCCAGGCCATTGGATGGTATCCTGACCTGACGTCGGGTCAGGAGAGTATGTGTATTGAATATGCAGCAATGACTTGCTCGAAAGATATGTGTGGATAAAGTCCCAATCCCAGCCATTTCCATCAATGCCCATGGCTGAGACTTTAAGGTCAGTGAGGTCTGGCGGTGGTGTAAAGGTGGGTTCAAGATCTTTGATGGATAGTTCATGAAGCCATCTATCAGTCCAGACATTTGTAGATTCACCATTGTTGATAGTCATTGTCAAGACATGTTGAATGGAAGGCATGTGCTTCTTAATAAATGCCCACATAGAAGAACAAGGCTTCTTAATAGGAATGTCATTATGCATGTATTTTTCACGCATCACTTGGACCCATAGGACATGTCTATTATTCATGAATTGCCAGACATTGCCAAGCATAAGGGCTAGATTTTGCGATCATGCATCCTTGATGCCTAAGTCGCCCTCAGATTTTGCCAAGGTCACCTTTTTCCATGAGACCAGGGAGAGGTTGTGGTGTGACCTACTACCAGACCAAAGGAAATTCTTAATGTGCTTGTTGATGTCGTCACACAGGGCAGGGGATAGCTGCACCGACTGCATAGTATAGCTGGGAATGGCTTGAAGAGTAGATTTGGCAAGGGTGATCCTTCCTGCAAGGGATAGATGACGAGCTGACCAACTTGTCATGTGATCCTTAATGGTGTCAACAATCGCAACATGAGTAGACTTATTAACACGATGATGATGAATTGGAACTCCCAGGTAGAGGCCCAAGTCACTAGTATACTGAATGCCAAGGCATCTACATAAACCATCTCGGACCTGTCTTGAAGTATTAAGCGAGAAGTAGCAATGAGATTTGGTCGTGGATACCCTTTTCCCAGATGCACTAGCAAAGGCTTGCATAACTTTGTTAATAGCTTTAGCTTTCCCAACGAAATCTTCAGCCAACAATAGAATGTCATCAGCAAAGAAAACGTGTGAAAGTAGCAGGTCATGCCTAGAGAGGCGAATAGGCTTCCAATCACCATGATCAATGAAGAGTGAGATGGCTTGGCTAAGTCTCTCCATGCATAGAACAAAAATATATGGGTTGATGGGATCGTCTTGGAGAATGCCTTGAGATGTTTTGAAAGGCTCCAAGGGACAGCCTTCCCAAAGAATTGATGTATTTCCCTTAGTAATGATTTGCATGATCAGATTTACTAGCAGTGATGGGATGTCGGTCCTCCTGAGGGTGTCATTGATAAAAGCCCAACTCATTTTGTCAAATTTAGCAAGATCTAACTTAATGCAAGCTAGCGCCTTGCCGCTGTGCTTCATGTGCATGGTGTGAATAACCCCCTATACAAGAATGATTTTATTTATGATGTGCCTTCTAGGGAGGAAACTAGATTGAGTTTTAGAAATCCAACCATGCAGAAGGGGATTGATGTGCTCCACAATGATTTTGGATATCAACTTGAAGCATGTGTTGCTGAGAGAGATAGGGTGAAGGTCACTGCAGGTTTGGGGATGCCTGGTCTTCAGAATCAGACACATGTGAGAATCAGCAATGCGCTCTTCTATGATTCCTGGACTGTACGAACGAAGGATGGTACAATAGTGACCCAATGCTTTTGAACAAAAGAGTTACATATGTCGTCAAGTCCAGGAGCTTTGTTGGGCACCATCATGAACATGGTGTGTCTGATCTCATCCGCATAAGGAAGGGAAGTGTGGGAACATTTTGTGATATCAGAAGGATGGTTGAAATTACCGATGAAGCCATCGACAACAGCACTAGTGCGAGAGCTGGGGCACGGGGCAGTCATCAAGTCAAGGAAGAATCCACGTACATGCAACCACAACAAGGATGGGTCCTCCACCCAGTTTCCAGCATCATCTTTGAGGCATGTAATCTTGTTGAAGAGGTGATGGCCTTTGACGTAGGTATGGAAGAATTTATTATTTGCATCGCCCAGGCTAAGCCAGTTTATGTTAGCTCGCTGACGCCAATAAACCTCTTCTTGAAGTAGAATGTTGTTGTACTCATCTTGCAAACGCTCCATAGTAGGGTCATAATTAACATGAGAAAGAGTACTAGTAGATACCTGGATATTATTGATATGTCACAGGACATTGTTCTTGATTTTGTTGTTGGAGGCTTGGAGTTTGGTGTCCCAAGTAGAAGCAGCAGTACGGAAAGCAGGGAGAGCCTCCAGGAAGTTTTTTTTTTAGTCCCAAGATTTACGAACGGTGTCTTTGAAGTCGGGAATCATCGACCAACTATCTTTGGTGTGGAAGAATTAGGTTCAGACATGACGGTGCACAGCTTCATGGATGAGAATCGGGCTATGGTCATTATAGAGTCTTAGAAGAACGGAGACAAAAGTATCATTGTCCATGGAAAGCCAACTATCATTGATGTTGACTCCATCAAGTATTTCCAACAACTGGAGCTGTTTAAAAGTGAAGAAGGGGCCATTAGCCTTAATGTCCGCCAAGCCAGTGTGCATGAGAAGAGAATTGAATTTCCTACTCGAGCGACAATCAAAGGAGCGTCCATTATGTTTTTTAGAAACATTGAGCATGGTGTTAAAGTCGCCAAGGACTGCCCATGCACCTGAGATAGTGCAAGAGATGTCCTGTAATCGCTTCCAAAGAAGGTCCCTCTTACAAGGATTGGGGGAGCCATAGACGAACGTCAGATGCCAAGTATTATTAACACAAAAATGGATGAATTGTCGGTGATTAAGGACAATGTTGATGGAGTAGCGAGCATCATCCCACAACACCCAAATACCACTAGAAAAACCAATGGCCTCAACTCGATGAGAAAAAGAGAAGCCCAATTGCTTGATGACACTGTCGGCCTTGGACCAACTAATACGTGGCTCAACAATGGCCATGATATGGAGACGATGTCTTCTTTTAAGATCCTTGAGGAGGTGAATTTTTTTCTTAAAATAGGAACCTTGAATGTTCCAGTAAAGAATGTTCAACATTAAACAACAAATAGCGGAAGGGATGTGGGCAATTTAGGCAATTGCCGCCCAAAGGCCGACAGATTGATCATCGCCGACCATAGCATCATCTGGAGGTGGCACCGACTTGGTGTTGAAGTCAATGGCATTCCTAGCATCTGGACCTTGTTCTAGATTGCCTACTAACTGGGCAAGCTTTCCTTTCTTTGTTACTCTCCCAGGGCTGACGGTCTGGTAAACCACTCTCCTATTTCTGAGAAGGACTCCACTGCTTCCTCCTCTGTCGCCCCATTGGAAAATGCACTGGGATTCAGCATGGATGGTATATGTGGCTGCAAACTGAAATAGGGGGTCATTCCCCGTCTCCTTCGTCCTACCCACACAAGTGTCATCATGCACTAACGTGATGCTTGTGTTATTTGAGTTGGTGACGATACTTGCTGTCGACGAGGCCTTGGGCGGCGCATCTCGTTCCGCACTGGCCTGTGACCGTGTCGTTGCTTTAGCCTTCTTCTTTTGTGTCCTAGATTTGACAATCTGCCAATCCTCCTCAGATGCTTCTTGAGAATCTAGTGTGGGTTGTGGCGGCTCATCCACAGCAGCAACTCTGTTCCCCTAGGTGTCCGACGTCGTTTGTGTCGTGTTACCCATATGTATGCTCTTCTTGTTAGAAGGCATGTGTTTCTCTGGCTTCTTTGCATGGATCTGAGCCGTGTATTGTACCTCTTTGAGGAAAGGGGGTTTCGATGTCGAGGACAGATCAGCAGGTGAGAAAGGTGTGGCAAAGGTGCAAGTTGTGTCAACATGCTCAACTCTACCACACTTCATCCAGACAGAGGGTAGATTTTCATATTCCAGGCAGTAGTATTCCCCATTGAGATTGATGGTTGGGAGTAGAGGCTTGAGGGTATCCACCTCGGTTGCTAGTCTTACAAACTTTCCATGATGACCTGAAAGCATGGTGGTGTCAATCTTGATTGTTTTGCCTATGATATCGCCAATGCTTGCTAGGATTTGATATTGATAGAGGTAGACTGGTAACTAGGGAACGCGTAGCCACACTACAAGTTTTCTGGGAATGTGATCCACAGGCCCAAAGTCTGCCGACCAAGATTGAAAAGATAGGTAATTGCCAAATATGGTCCAGGGACCTTCTGTCATGGCTCGCTCGAACGCCTCCTTGTTGTTGAGTTGGATGATGAAGTATCCCATCTCCAGGTCAATAACCCGGAACTGTTTGTTGAGTTTCCACAGGGATGTGATCCGGTTGATTAATGTTGTGCAGCCAACATTGATGCTGACGACCTTCACCACCACAGCAAACCGCCAGGGTTCTAGCAGCGGCGGCAGTGTGTTGGGATTGATTCGGATGTGCGGCAGGGCATCGCTATGATCAACATGGATATCTGAGGCTTGAAGGGCGTCAGGGGATACCAGCAAGATCCTTAGCTGCTTGGTGCCGTCGGTGATCACATATCAAAAGGAGATCGGGTTAGGACTACTTCCGCCTACAGTGTTTCCTTCTTCCATGGCGTGGACGACATCAGAACTCTCCACGCCATCCAGCGACAGTGGATGCTCATCGACTCCAGCATTAACCCACCCTTAGCTTGCCCGATGAACTGTGAGAGAGAATGTGCGTCCTCTGCCATGGCCATCACGGCTGCCGGCACTACCTCCCCACATGTGCGCCTGTCAAACGCACAGATCGCCTCTAATCCTAGTGGATGAAGCCGCCGTCATTCTGGTTAGGAATCTGCTCCTTGCATCTTCTTTAATTTGTTCTGAGAATTTATTTTCATTGGATACAATGTATTATATTTAATGAACCCTAAAAGAAGCATCATCTACTAATTTAAAAACCATGAATATTACTACTTCAATGGTCTGATCTAGTTGTCTTATAATAAAAGATTCATTTTTCTAAGTCTAGGGGTATTTCTCGAGCATTTGTAGGCCAAGGTAGCTATTTTTAGGTCATTTTCTAAGAAAAGGTCATTTTTTGAAAATCAAAATTATTTACCTATTTATGAGTGATACTCAGATCCTTGTTTGGATCCATCAATGGCTTGACCTGAAAATTTGACACAGCCCATCTTCTCTCCCATGAAAATTCTCACATCCTTGTGTCCTTGCGGTCACATGTAGGCATTGTTCCCTGTGCCACGATGGCAAGGAACAACATTACACAAGTTTGACTCCCCCTCGCAGTCTAGATGATGTGGAAACTTCTCCATGAGATCACCATGCTCACCTCCAACCACTCCAACACTAGAAGATAGGAAGGATTGGGCAAGTTGTGGGCTTTCCAGTTGGGTGCTGTCGTAAGTAGAGACATGGTGGGAAACCTAGAAGTAAAAGAAGTACTTGCCATCAGAGCTTGGTGGTGAGGAATTTAGGGCTTTCTTTCTATGGAACCCCGCCTTAGACAACTCGCTCGTCTTATCCTCCATTACATTGAGAAGTCCACCCTATCTGAGTACATGTCGAGGAGTTGGAAAGCCTCTGCCCACGCCCCTTTGTCGATGGATGAGAGAAGGTCAAAGACCATAGATCTGGGAGGGTATTGAGCAAGGCACCTTCTCAGTGTGGCCCTTCATTACTCCTTATCAGCCTCACATCTCAGGGAAGGTAGAAAGGGGACAAGAACTCTAGGGCCACTTGATGCTTCCCTATCGCTATTGTGTGAACCAGGAAGGGCAAACGCCTTGTTCTTTCACTGAAGTTCATGAGGAGGCATGGGGTTCTAGGTTCAGTTTCAAAAGTAGCGGGCAACTAATTGTTGGTTTTGTTCCTAGATCCAATGTTTGCGTAAATGTCATTGGGCTGGATCAAGGATGACAAATGACTCCTCCTCCTAGAAAGTTGAAGGTTGAAGAAAGTGTAACATCGTCATATTAGTTGCTAGGACCATGATTTGATAACTCTTAGGTGGATTTGTGGCCACCTTTGTATTTTCCACAAAGAGTATGGCTACACATGCATGACAGTTTATTGGGATTTGAATCCTAAGTTCAACCATAGTCCAAAAATCCACATTATCCAAACATGCTTTAATAATTGGATAGATATTCAAGCTTCAATATCTTTCAAATGGTTAATATGAATGTTATGAACTTTCGATATTAGTTCCTTAGTGTCTAATCTAGAATTCAACTTAGTTTGACACCAAATCAAAAGTCCAACACTTGTTCACTAAACTTAGTTCCTCAAATAACTTCCCAAATAAGTAATATAAATTGATTGATCGTCAACTCTTTATCAAACAAGTTCAACTCACATCATTTGACCACATAAAGCTTCAAATTCCATCATAAAAAATTGTGTACTAGGTATATCTTCAAATATTATATTGGGTATCAAAAACCTAAAATTCAGGGTCATCACACAATCCCTATCAAACCAATAAAGATACTAGGTCTATTCAAGTGAAGAAAAGTACCACCCACATTGGAACTCCTCTACTCACACATCACTAAATAGGGTCACAATCTTGTTCCTTCACTAAATAATGAGATAAGAAGCCTAAAACCTAATTTGACTTACTTGAGAAGATGAAGAAAACATGTGTTGATATATCCATGTGGGACTTAATCTAAGGTTCATCGGCTCATAGATCTACAACCCTAAGGTTTTAGAAGGTTCATTTGTTCCAAAGGATGTTTACCTAGAGGATCTAGATAATATAATAGAATTAGTTACCAAAACCATGTTTATCTTATATGATGGAATCATAAGTGGGGTAGACTCAAATCCTATATTATACATCATTGTACAACATGAGGACATGAAGATTTTGTTAGTATTCATTGATAATGGTGCGGGACTCAATGATTTCCTCCTTAAAATATTTTTCACATTAGGAATTGAATCTTGTAAAATACAATCAACCTCAACAAAGGTTGCAACATGTTATGGGTCTCCTAAATATGTCATGTGTGAGGTTCCTTTTGGCTATTCAGGTGGGCCATAGGATGTGTAGGGAAACTTTGATCATAATGGAAATAAATGCATCTTTCAAATTGCTCTTGGGAAGATCATGGATCTACAATTCTAATATCATACCATCCACATTGCATCAATATCTCAAATTTTGACATGGTCAAGACATAGAGATTGTTCAAGTTGATTTGATACCTAAACCAATAGTGACTATGGAAGCTAAAGAAGTAGACATTTGATTTCTTACATGCCCTATGGAAACCAACAACTATATTCCTAAGAAATTTTGAGTTTTCCATTAAATTCTTCATGATAACATGTCTATATGAAGTTCCTAGACTGGGACTCCATCTCAGATGTGGACTTGGGTGTCATTGATAAGGAAATACAACTTACATATATGATCCTACAAATTGTGATTAAAGGGGACTTGGTTATCATGGCCCCAGTGGCCCAAAGGATAATAATATGACACAATGGATCCCTTATTGGCACCCTATTGTTATATGGACAATCAAAGAATATTTGAACGACAAAAGCAACACAATCCAAGGAGATTCTCAAAGATGTCTTTTGAATGTCATAATGGGAAGTATTATACTTAGTGGAGACATAAATCAATGAACCTACTAGGCATATTTCCAGCAATTTTTACAAGACATACGAATATTCTAGCAAGTTCAATAACTCTTCAGATTACACGCCAAGTGATGATGAAGACACCAAAAATGAACTTCGAGTGTGAATGCTATCCATGAGTAAGGAAACATCTTCATTACACCAGACAATCCGACCATTATGTCCAAATGTAGTACTCACCAATTATAAGTTTGAGATAAGGGCATTTATTGAGTCAGACGGGCCCTTGTCAAAAAAGATCAGTCAATGAGGAGGTACCATCATGGCTCTTTTGCAAGTCTCCTCATCATATTCCAAAAAGTAAACACCTTACAAGCATAATAAAATGAACCATCAAGCCCAACATCATAAAGTTGATACCATTTTAATCGTAGACAATAATGGAAGAGGAATTCTATGAAAGAAGTGGTTGAATTACTTACAGATTCTTATCCTAATTATGAAGATGTCCCAGTACTTGAATATATTGTAAAGGAACATCAACCATTCTAGTTGTAGATGTAATATAATTAGTAACTTTTTTTGTTGAACCAATAATACGTCAGGTAAAGATTGCAGTAGCATCGTCGACATTTGTCAAACTCATATTGATAGATCTTCACAACCGATACATAGATGTTTTTGTTTGTATCTATACTGACATCTTAGGTCTCGATGAATCCATTATAGTCCATCATCTTCCTATGATACCAGGGATGTGCCCTACTAAATATAAACCCTATCGTGTTTGGAAAGAATACAAACTCAAAATTGGAGAAGAGATGCAAAAATATTATGATGTCAGTTTTATACGTCATGTATCATATCTAACATGGTTAGCCAACGTCGTACCAGTTCCAAAGAAAGATGGACATGTCTGAATGATTGTTGATTATAGAGACTTGAATAAAGAAAGTCCCAAGGATGATCTTTCACTTCCTCATACTAATGTTTTAGTTGGTAATACAATAGGGCATGGTATTCTTAGCTTCATGGATGGATTCTCAAGATATAATCAGATTAATATGGAACCTTGTGACATGGAAAAGACACCATTTACCACCAAATGGGGAGTCTTTTATTATCAGGTTATGCCATTTGGCTTGTAAAACACAGGCTACATATCAACATGATGTGGTAGCTTTATTTCATAACCCCACACATAAGGAGATTGAATTATATGTTGATAACATGATTGCTAAGTCAAAGCATGTAGATGAACATGTAGATTGTTGAGATAATATTTTTGAAAGGCTCAGATGGTTTCATCTTTTTCTTTAGCCAAAAAAGTGTACCTTTAGGGTCACCTCTGGCAATCTTTTACATAGTTAGCCAATGAAGGCCTTAAAGTGGATCCAAGGAAAGCTCAGGCTATTATGATCTACCCCCTCCCAAAACTAAAAAAACAATTTGTGGTTTGCTTGGTTGGCTTCAATACATTAGTTGATGTATTGTGAAGTTGACACCAATAATGAACCTATTTTTAAAATCCTAAAGAAGAACTCAAACATGGGATCCAATGAGCAATGTCAGGTGGTGTTTGACAAGATCAAGGTATACTTATCCAATACACCAGTTCTCAAACTGCTGGTGTCAAGTTACCCCTCGACACTACATTTATGTATGATGGAAGGGCCTATTGAATAAGTATTAACCCATAAGGTTGACAGTAGAAAACATGGAATGTATTATATGTAAAAAAAATCATACACTGAAAGTAAGTACTCTATGGTGGAGAAACATTATCTATCCTTGGTGTATGGAAATTTCAAGATGTGTCATTACCTCATGTCATATCTACTACAACTTGTGGTTTGCCATGATCCCTTAAGATACTAATGTGATCGATTGTTGTTGATAGGTCAATGTGCCAAATTACTATCAACATTTGACATTACTTAGGTATCAATGAAGGTTGTAAAGTCATAAGATCTTAATGATCAGTTAGTTGAGAACCTGAATGCATATACATAGAAATGAGATCTTGTTTTTCCAGATGAATATATTAGCATGGTTGAAACCTCTACAATAAATGATCATAATAATCCAGACACTTGGAAGGTTTTCTTTGACAAAGTATCCAATCAATATGAAAGGGGAATCGATGTCATTGTCATCGGTGCGAAAGGTGATCATATACATGTTGCTCGACAATTGCATTTTGATGCTACAAACAAAGTGACTAAAAATGAAGCTTGTATTCTAGGTATACAAGTTGCATATTAGATGGAAGCTCTTTACCTTCAATTCATTGGTGATTCTCTACTCATAGTATCTCAAATAAATCTTGAATGGAAGACTAAGCAAGAACATCATATTCCTTATCATGAATATCTCATTACCCCAACTATTGATTTTAAAGAAATAAAATTCAGTCATTTAAAGTGAGAAAGAAACATTTTTTTTTGTTATAAGCCAGGAGGCTATTTATTTATCTCACCCTCCTCTTGCAAGCGAGTAAGGATAACAAATACATGGAGTATCATTTGATGGGAATTGAAACCTGGTATTACTACTACCATTACAATTATCTTCAGTTAAAGCAGCCCTCATGAACTCTGGTGGTCTTATATAAGTAAAGACCCCAATTTTGTGTTTTTGGTGATACTTAGCTAAGGCATCTGATACTTTATTACAATCCCTCATAGCAAAATTGATAGTCCATTCCCCTTGATTTTGCATTTTACATTGTATTCTTTCAATGAACCTGGCAAACTTTGGGTTATTCCTTGGATTGGTCTGCAGCATATCTACAAATATCTTGCAGTTGGTTTCAATGATCACCTTGGATGTGTGTATCTTCTTGGCCATCTCACAGGCCATGTCCACCACTAAGATCTCTGCATGTAAAGCGGAATCTACAGTCGTATCCCTTACATGCCCAGCTGCCCATTTTCCCTCATGATCCTGAGCTATAATAGCTATAGTTGTCTTGTTCTTGTTCCACGATGCATCTGTATTTATCTTCAGGGTGCCCTCTGCTGGTCGTTTTCATTGTTTCCTACCTATCGGCATCATGTTTTTGTGATTGTCTCTGCCCCATGCCATCTCATTCATCTTGACTTCGCGTGCAATCCTTTGGACAAGGATCTGGGGTGGTAGTGTAGTTGTCTCAAACACTTGGGTGTTTCTTGTGCCCCACAACAACCAACAAGTAATTAGAAAAGTAGTACCATTTGAACCTCTGTTCTTCACTTGTTCGCTAAACCATTCATCAGAACTGGACTGGAAGAAGGAGTCTGTTTGAGTGATATTCAGCGTTTCCATCCAGACCGTCTTTGAATATGGGCAATCCCTCAAAGCATGTGTCATTGTTTCCTCCTCGTTCGCACATCTGTCGCACTTAGCATCGTTGGCCAACCTGCGACGAACTCTTCTATGATTAGTGAGAATTGCACCATGCATGGCTAGCCAAGTCAAGTACTTAATCTTTGCCGCTATCTTCATTTTCCATATCAAGTTCCATTCTCCTTCCATCCTAACTTCCAGTTGCCTCCTAAGTGTCGTGCACCCAGATTTAGTTGAGTAATTTTCGTTCAGTGTTTCTACCCACACTCTGATATCATGTTGTTCTCGGCCCAAAGGAGGTTCCAACTTCAGTATTTTTTGCACAGTACTTGGTACAATCCAGGACTTGAGGAATCCCTCATCCCAGGTCCCACTATCCAGTACTACACTAGCAACTTTCAAGTTGGCTAGGTCTTCTGGTATACTCTATGTTGTTTGTGAAGCAAGTTTGATTCCTGGCCCTACCCAATAATCATAACAAAAGCTTACATTGTTTCCATCTCTTACCACTATGTATGAGTTCTCCATTATTATCTATTTGCACATAAGTGAAGCTTGAGCTCCTCGCGAGACGTTCACCTCTCTTCCATGAATGTGACTATCAAACCGCTTTTTCATGAATTGGCACCATGTTATGTTTCTGTTGCACGCTATGTCCCATGCATTCTTAGCTAATAGAGCTACATTCCACTCCCTCATGGATTTGAGCCCCAGGCATCCATGCATTTTGTTGCTGGTAACTTTGTTTCATGCCACTAGGGACATGGGGTTTGTTTTGTACCCGCCACCCCATAAGAACTGCCTCACTGTGCTATCAATTCTGTCACAGAGGCTCAGTGGTAGAGTTGTTGTGTGCATGACGTAAGTAGGTATACCTTCAAGTGTGGTTTTCTCCAAACAACACCGGCCCGCCAGTGAAAGTGTTCTTGCTGCATACCCATTGATTTTTGAATCAATTCTATCCAAAATGCCAGCATATGTTTTTTTAGTCACTCTTGAATGGATGATTGGTACCCCTAAATATCTGCCCAGGTTGTATGTCTCCTAAAATTTGCTGATTCTAGTAATCCTAGCTCTCATTGTTCATGGTACTCCTATCGAGAAAGAAACATTGATGTTGACGCACTTGCTACACTTGCATGGTGAGTAAATAATTAAGGCCAAAAAAGTTTTTTCTGCTAAAATCAAGACATTATCCAAACCAACTGATTGCACGTAGTAGATAAAATAGATGTGAGTGATGGGGAACCCTAGTTTTATGATATCAAAAGATTCTTAGAAGAGAAACCCTTCCTTGAAGGATCTTCTAAAATGGATCAGTAGACAATTAGGTGTATGGCTTCTCAATATATAATAGGAGTTGGATAACTTTATTGTCATTCTCACAACCAAACTCTACTTAGATGTTTAACTCGTAAAGAAGCTGATCACATCATCATAGAGATTCATGTTGATATTTGTGGTGCCCATGTGGGAGGAGCGATGCTTGCCAAGAAATTTCAGTTGTTAGGGTCTTTTTGGAACACAGTGGAGATTGATTGTTATCAATATGTTTGTAAACATCGAATATGCCAACTTCATGCTTACCATATTTATTCCCCACCTAATCACCTATACAACATGTACATGGCTATGCCTTGGCCATTTTCTATTTGGGGAATAGCTACGATTGGTAAAATCCATCCTAGAGCCTCTAATGGTAATTGCTTCATCTTGGTAGCAATTGATTATTCACTAAATGGGTGGAGGCAATATCTATATTAGTAGCTTTAGGCCCTCGGGTCATAAAATTCCTCAATAACAACACCATCACTTATTACGAGATTCCTATTGAGATAATATCTAACAATGGTACTAACTTTGTTGCTACAACTGTATAAGAATACTTGGATTCATTTGGAATCAAGCATCACTGCACATCTTCATACAACCCACAAATGAATGGTTCATTGGAAGACACAAACAAAAATCTTCTACATTTTTTTGAGAAAGACAATCCATTCATTGTGAGTCTCGAATGAACAACTATCACTAGCATTATGGGCTTATCGAACATTAGCAGGTGGCACCCCTTATTCTTCAGTTTATGGGATAGAAGATGTTCTACCAATTCAGAATGAAATCCATTCATAAGAATAATTCAAGAAGCCAACATTCTAGATATAGACAAGGTACAAGATCATCCTATTCCATGAATACCATAAAATAGAAATGACTACAAGCACTGCATCACTCCCAATGCTACCAGGATAGAATGAATTGCACATTTTCTAATAAAGTGTGTCCAGCACAATTTAAAAAGGTGATCTTGTTGTTCACATGCTCATCAACCCTTATACTCTTGGTAAGTTATAATTAAAATTGGGAGGGCACCTACATTGTCAATGACATATATTTCGGTGGATATCTACATATACAAGATATGGATGGAGACATACACTTGTCTCACATCAACACAACTCAAGTGAAGCTATACTATTTTTATGAGTTCCAATGAAGGTCGAGCCCTATGAAGGTACTTAAAACACATCATACTATCCTTGACAAGGATAGTGACACCCATGGATCACTTGTGATTATACAGAATTCAAAAAAAGAATATGGGTATCCTTTGAATAAAATAGGATATGGGTTTGTGACGGAATATCACATCCTGTATTTCTAGGCCAAATAGTTTGTGAACCTAAAACCAACTTTAAAAAAATGACATGCAAAGCCTCTGCCAATGACACATTGGAAATTCAATTCCTTCACAAAGGAACGGGTCCAAATTCATAACAAAAGAACTCCTATTTACAATATCAGCACCGTAATGTAGTTACCTTGTTCACCAACTTCCCATATCAAAAACAATGTATATAGAACTCAAATTGCACATAATTAATTTCTAGTTTATAGTATAGATCAAGACAAGGATAACAATACAACACCATAATCATTCAAAAATCTAGCAATAGTGGGCAATTTACCCACTCTTTCAAGTTCATTATGAAAACCTTATAATAGTTGAATTCTTTCATCTAAATATGCACACACTTGCCAAGGTCAATAATCACAACATTCATCACTATAGCAATTTCCTGGTGACTTTATCAGTAGGACATGCAAGAAAGGTCATTACAATTAAGACTAGTCAACAACTCTTTGTGTGATGTATCAACCTCACTTAATGAATGTAGGTATCATCCTCCATGAACATTCCTTGTTAGGGAATAGCTTGCTTAAGGAAAACCAAATCAATGATCGAGTTAATAAATTTGGGTCCCATCCTTAGGTTCTAAGCATCAATTTCCCACAATCCCAAAACTAGATTGGACTAAAAGGAATATGTGGTTGTGATAAATTGTTTAATCTTGATAATTGATTAGACTCAATGTCAAAGACCGGTGAGCACATAATTTTCCGTCCTAAGGTCTTGAGCACCAATGTCCCATGGTTCATTTGTAATTGAACCAAGGGGATATGAGTTTGTGACAAAGTTCCCATGATTATAAAATAATCAGACTTGTTGTCAAAGACCAATGAGGCACAAAATACTGCATCCTAAGGTCTTGAACACCAATATATCACAATCCTTTTGCATTTGGACAAAATCAATATGTGTCTATGACAAATTTATGTATAAAAAATTAATAATGGAAGAATTTGGTCTTTGTTATTTGAAAAATGTTATCCAACTCTAGTGGGTCACCAAGTTTTTCTTATATCCTTAATAAATTGATCCCCATAAGAACATCTTGTGAGGAATAAATTCCTATTAGTAACTCAGAGAGGTTATGACATATCTTAAATACACTTGACATGTTGATTGGATCACCATTGATGGTACGATAGGGAGTTCTTAATGTGTGCAGTCATCATCTACTTCCACTTCATAGCATTCCTTTCCATCATAGGTTCATCACAAATACAAATATATCCATTCATATGACTAAACCAAGTGAACTATTTGGAAATCTAACTAAAACAAGACTAACCTCTAGAAAAAAAATTACTGCTTTGAGCATTGATGTTCTAGAGAAAAGAATGATTCTTGTGTTGTCTTCAAATGTCCCAAGGAATTAAAATTAAATTATGGCAACTAGATAATAAATAATAATAATAATCCAAACTAGAAACATGTTTAGTAATGATATATATATATATGGCTAAAAGAATTGTGTACCCGAGTACATATAGCTTACATGTACCTACCTTCATTTATGATGATTATAAAATTAAACTGAACTATCAAACCTTATGGATGTGATGTATACTACTTATATAAGATGTGTATCAAAAATCACCCAAATCTGATATTCACAGATCACCCAATCAAAGAATTTGTGTCTTATCTAATCAACGGTAAGTTGCAGAAATTGCAGAAATTGTTGGATGATATATTGCTATATCTCATGATCTATATGAGATATGGTTATGTGTTTTTAAACACATGTAATCTATATAATATTGAATCAATCCATATGGTTGGATTTTATTAACATACTCCACATGTGCCATTTTAATGACCGGTACACGTAAGTTACATGTACCGGCCGGTACACACTTCCTAATCTCTCTCTCTCTCTTTCTCTCTCTCTCTCTCTCTCTCTATATATATATATATATATATATATATATATATATATATACATATATATAAGACTAGCATGCACTATGAAATCTACAATCTCATAAAATCAACCACTTCTACCCTAACCAACCAACCTGAAAAATATAAAGATCATGATAAAGTTATATATACTTTTCAACTCCTGCTCCACTAGTTTCATTTCTTGCGAGATCCCCATCAGTCTTATACTCACTTGTAATGGAAAAATATGACTGACAGCTCCCAAAGACCAGAAGAGTAACAAGATTATCAAAATCTGGCATCTTGATACCATACGAGGATATATCAATCCCTTGCGGCATCCATCTTGATCTACCTGCCTCATTTTTAAGATTTAACAACTTTGAGGCTATCTCACCTCATTATTGGAAGGGCATATTCAAAAGATCTTGACTAGTAAGACAACTTTTTGCAAAGCTAGTCATTAGATTATAGTTAACAACAAAAGCCCCATAACCCAATCACATCCCAAAGTACAGTTGCGACACTTGGAATGGACCCACCATTCATATCTTTTGTAGCATCAAGACACTAATAAGGCTCACTCGGGATCCAAGGGATGATAATCTCCTTCTTCTTTACTACATTCACCATGGATATCACATTAGCTTTAACCTTTCCATTTTGACTTCAAAAGAATAGAGTAACAAATAAAACTATTAAGAAGGCATGAAAATGACCATTTCCTCTCTTTGGCTTCTTGTAAGCTGCTATTTGTTGAAACTACTCCATAAAGTAATGATTTTTATACAGTGTTGCTATGCATCCATGAATTTGTCTGCAATTTTCTTTGTCACATCAAGCAATTGACTAAGTTCTATATGATAATGCTTTCTATTGTGATCTAATGCCATTTATCTTTCAATTTCAACTGGGTGATCAACTCTATGTCATGCAACATCGACGTCAAGATCACATTGCCTAATTGAAATGTCTGTGAATTTTTATCCCAGAACTGAATCGTAGCTTACATCCATTCTTGAGATATCAGAAGATATACCAGATCCATTAATTTCTTGATGTTTTAACTATGAATTTTCATCCTTTTAGTAATATCCATATCAAATTATCCATTCACGTGCAATATTAGAGTTGTCACAACTTTTCTTTAATTATGAAACTTGACAGAAGATTCTCATTATTGTCTAACTTCTCCTAAGAGGCGCTAATCGGTTGACACAAATTAACATAGAATGGTTTGAAACAGATAGTTGTAGAATAGTGTGACATAGATTGGTGTAGATTAGTTTGACAGAGGTTGGTGCAAATCAACTTGACATATAGGTTTCAATCAATTTCACACCAATCAGATTCAAATCCTTTCTACAATAAGAAGCACTTTTTCACCTATTAGGCATAGATCAACTTTCTACCTGTTAGACAAAGGGAAATTATCCACCTACTAGGCATAGATCAATTTTCCACCTGTTCGGTGCAGATCGGGTTGAGACAAGTTGATGTAGAATGCCTTGACACGATAAGAGACTTTCTAGCCATAGATTTCTCTATGAATTGACAGAATACGATGTGATTTTGAGTGTCTAACCCTTTCATGCTCTCAAGTGCCAAACCCTTTTGCATTCTCGAGTGTCAAATCCTTTCACATTCATATTTTCCTCTCTTGCCGAAGTGATGATAGATCTAACCCTAAAATCATTTGTCAACATTCCTTTTTTAGGATTTCTATTTTATAACTGCTTGTCCAATAAAACCATAAAATCCATAATGCTTTCAATAGAATTTAGAGAAAAAGAGAAAAAAATAAAAATAAACCAAGCAACATCTCCTTTGGTTCTCAATTGGAAAAAAAATTCAAAAAATATTTATCGCAAATTAAAAAATTAGTGTGATCCCCTTTAGTAATTAAAAATGGAAAAATAAAAAATAAATAATCACAAAAAAAATTGCACCAACCCCTTTGATGCTCAACAAAATCAACAAAAAATATCATCACCGAAAAAGGAAAAACCCCCAATGCCAACCCCTTAGGCGCTAAAAAACCGAAAAAAATGAGCATTGCCCTAGCCTAAGGGCACCAATATTTACTCACAACATACCATCATGGATGTTAGTTTGGATTATTATCAGTAACCGTGAGAGGTGAATTTATGTGAGAACTTGACAAAGTACCCCATCATAATGACACATCAATCTTTAGAGCCCAGCTAATTCTAATTTGACATTGTCTATTTTGTCATAAAATCCTAGCACGGTAAGCATTATCGATATTTTCAATCAATATCTACTGAGATAGAGATGATTTCAAGCCCTACAAAGGTGGGCAATTTATATTTTGATGACATTTTTTTGTGATAAAATACTGCAAGTTTTTTCTATTCACATGTTTTGTGGCTCTAGGTTATGAGTTTTCTCAATCAATGAGTATACTCAAAGACTAATCTAGCCAAATTAATATTTTCCATGATAATAATGCTCTCTAAAAAAAAATGGGTGTCATCCAGTCTCAACATATCATCCCTTGACATGGGTGGATCCACCAACCATGTCTTAGACCTCATCTAGAGAGGGGAAAACTATTGACACCTCATTTTTGGACCCCATCAAATGCTTGATATTTGGGTTATTTACATAATATGAGTCACGTCATACTACAATGAGTGAAAACCCTAGTTTCTACTAAAGAATAAAATGTGGGCCCACCAGATACATTATTCTCAGTTTGGAGAGAAAAACTAATTTGCATAGAGTTTAGGCAAGACATGGATCAACATCAAACTTAGCAAAATCTTAAATTTTGATTTCAGTGGGTTCTAAACCCTAATGGATAAAATTAACACATTATCTAAGTTAAAGTGAGACCTATGAAAAATCCCAATTTGACCTTACTAATTATGGGCACAAATGCAGTTTCCACCCAGCTTAGCCAGAATCCAAACCCCATCCTTTTTGGAATATTTTAAGGAAGCATTTCATTTTTATGTCAAAGGATTTTGCACCCAAATGTGTCAAACCAGACTGCACACGTTTTGGGTCCCCTTTTACAGGACAAAATAAGTATGAAAGGGTTTCATAATCTAATGTGTCAAACCAAACTGTATGCATTTTGGGTCCCCTTTTATAGACCACACCTAGGCACCAAAGGGTTTTATATTCATGTGTCAGTCCAAAATGCACATTTTGTGGGTTCCCTTTTAGCAGATCCTGTTGGGTTCTAAAGGGTTGCACACACAAATGTGTCGAATGAATTCACACGCATTTCATTTTTTCTCAAATAAGGACCCATGGGTACCAAAGGGTTCACACCCAGATGTGTCAAACTAGATCGCACACGTATTGGGTTCACTTTCAATAGGACACCCTGGGCGTGAAAGGTTTCACACAAAAATGTGCCAGATTGGTTCCCACATTTTATTTTCCTCAGAAATGGACACTTGGGCATGGAGCCCTTTTGTGTCAGCAAGTGGAAACTGAATCCATGCCCAATAAAACCTTGTTTGTCTTGGGAAGCATGATAGAGGGTCATATGGCATACCATGACTATCTATGGAGTGAGTGAGCATCAGTTTCAAGAAAGAGGTGGAAACCACCTCAACCACTACCTCGAATCTAAAAAAGAAAATAGAGACCCCCAAAAGAAAAACCCAGACCTTGACTGACCTAGAGGATAATGAGAAACACTGGGGAGAGCGAGAGAGAGAGACAACCACTTCTTTGGTGCAAAATCAATCCGCGTTGATAAGTGTGAAAAACATTTGCGCTATGAAGTGCCAACCTTATTAGTGCCCAGAATTATGAAATGAGTTGGTGTTGGGAAGTACATATTGGACTGCCAACTTCTCTATTTCTATTACTAGAGACTCCTTGAAGTGCAAATCTGATCTTCTCTTGAAAGTGCAAAACCCTTTCACACACAAGGTATAAAGTAAGGTGACAACAACATCAAATCATTTTCTTCCTCGTCTTTTATGAAACCCCTACAACATTGTTTTGGCAGGTGGATCAGGGTACTGGTTTCTTACCCTTTCCTGATTCGTAATTGAGTGTGACAAATTTATATTCTCGTATGCATTCCTTCCTTATCCATGCATGAGTTACTTCTTTTGGTTTTTTGGGTTTTCTGACGAAATTTTGGTGGTGACTCCAAAGTCTTTTCTCAATTTTTGATTTCTAACAAAAAACAACCTACAACCAGAATCACGATTGTCTTTCAAATATAAACCCTTTTTAGCAAAATGATATCACAACTATGATTACCAACTTAGCTTTCATGCACACATCTATCAACAATCTTGGATCTTAACTAAAAAAGGAACCAAATTGCCAACCCTACATTGTGACCATGAGTTGTGCTCAACTCTCCATATCCAAATCTGCAAACTTGGGAGTCAAGGATAATTGTTCGTCATCCCTATAGATGAACCAATATAGGAACATGTTATGGAGTCTGCCTTTTACTAGATAACGACCATAATCATATAGATGTCTTACTAATATAGTCATTGACTGGAAGGTCACCTTAAGTCTAAAACGATGGTCTAAATACTCAATCACGAATCTTGATGACCCAAGCCCTACCCTAGTAGGAAAAATCCTTGTATTGCATCTTTTATTAATTCTGGTCCAAACTTTAAATTTTCCCACTCAAATAATAAAATAATAACTAAAGAAGCATAGGAAGAGGAGTGATTACTCTTTTTTCCAAGATCCATTTTTAGGCAGAGAAGTTTTTTCTATTATTCAATGATAATAGACTCATGATCTTATCATCCTTTGAGAAACCACATCCTATATTTACTTTTTCACATTCACCTTTTCTCAAAAAGGAGTTAGTGGGAGAATCAGACATGCACTGGTTTAAAAACTATAGCAATGATGAGAATCACTTCTGCAGCAAAAAACAACTTAAGGCTCATCAGAACTCTTGGGGAATGATTGATTGGTCAAATATAGGAAATCGCCTAAGAAGAAGTCTACCCTTATTCTATATAAGTCATTTATTTGCAATCTTTTCCTCACTAATTCATCCATAGAAGGAAAAGTTATCACATCCACCTTTCACCCTCTCCAGCATATTTTAGAACATCCTCGACGAGTCAAATCTTTTTTCCCTTTCATGACCAAAAATAGGGGTCAGACTTTTCTCAAGCCTATGGTTCTAACTCTTATCTCAAACCTTGTCTTGAGATGGGCTAATTGTTGACACCCCCTTTTTTCTCACTCAACAGAAGTTCACACGCAATATGATTTCTTTGACTAATGATGGATTACATTCCAAATTACATCTAATTTCCATATGTGTCATTATTATACCTTTTCCATATTTTTTCACATATTTAACACACCCATTTACACCTATTGTTTCCCTGTACGTGGCTTTTTGGAAAGATCCCTTCTTTTCAGATATAAAGTGCAATTTCTCCTACAATGTTTCTTTGAATAAGCTATTTTCTTAATTTCTCAATTGAATTATCTATAATAAAGTATTTCTTTTTAAAACTATTTTTCCAGAAGAATCCAAGATATAATCATGAGTTATGTTTCTATGCAAGTTTTCTCTAGTTTTCTTTAAAACATTCTTGAAATTATTAATAAATTGAGAAATCGCTTTTCAATCACTCAGAAACCTAGTGGATCCAAGCCATCTTCCATGTGCCACATGGCAGATCACCTAGATCCATGTGCCCCACAGTGTGGCGCATCATGGTGATCCACCTCATTTCTAGAAACCTCTTTCCAGAAACCCAAAACCCTAAACATATATTATAAACACCCCCGTACACCCACTGTATTCTAGGTTCCTTTTGTCTCTAGAAGCCAGAGAAATGATTACCACCCTTTTTACTTTTTCCATATTGCCCATGATCAAAGGATTCTTCCTCTGACACCTCCTGCTTTGTTAGCTCTTATAGAACAGTAAACTTCTCTAGTTGCTCTCCTAACTACTATGTCTTCAAACTACAACATTTGATCTAAAATTTTTGCATTTGAATTGTTCTATTGTTGCATCTAATCCGTTTAATCTACTATATCTACCATGTTTAGATCTGAAATTTTTGCATTTGATTTGTTCTATTGTTGCATCTAATCCGTTAATCTACTATATCTACCATGTTTCTGTTACAACTGTTGCCACTTAATACATATAAAAAATTAGTTCTTGTCTCCTTAGCATATATCTACAAGTCATCCTCTACAATCCTATGTATTGGTCCTAATCTCCAATGAGGTATCTCTTTGTGGGAGGTACTGAGGTGATTAGGATCACATTCCACCTAAAATTTAGGACCTTTAGGGCTATGAGGGGAAGGAAATGGCCTTCTTCAACCCTAAAAGCCCACCCACCAATAAAAGTCATTTTATGTTCCTTTTTTAATGAAATCATCCTGAATCACTCTTTTTATTCTACCACAAGATAGTGTCTTGATAGAGGATTACCTTGCGAGATGGGGTGCTAATCCCTCCCCATTGATAACGAAACTATTGAATCTGATCTCTAGATTTTTTTTCTAGTTCTTTTAAATCCATCATGGATAATTTCTCATATTGACACTATGGCTTCAATGCTTCATCTTTTTCCTCATTTTTTTTACAAAATTTGTATGCCCTTTTCTTTTTTTATGTGATGTTTCACCACCAAAAAAATGTTTTATCTGGATGATTAGATCTATAAAAAATATCACATTGGAGCAACAACAATAGGTAGTAGTAGCAAATAAGTAGATCTCATATAACCCACATAGGGGCAAAGAATAGAGTAGTCATATCTAAAGAGATCCAAGGAACCTGCATAGGAACTGTAGGAAGAAGAAAAGACCTACATCTCCATGGTAAGAGAGTCATTCTACCATGTGGTGTAGGTAGGAGAAGAGGGCAGACCTTTTGTGTTTCAACTTTCTATCCTTGAAATAGCCAAAAGATGGGTCTATAGGCGGTGATCGATCGATGGTGGTGGATGGTAGTGGTCGATAGGTGGTGGTCGGTGGTAGTGGTTGATAGGTGGTGGTTGATGGTGGTGGTACATGGGGATAGTCGATGGGGTGGTTTATGGTGGTAGTCAATGGTGGTGACCGATGGATGAAAGATGAATCATTGATTTGTGGGTGGAGGTCAATGCGTGGAGGTCAATGGAGAGGTGGTCATTTGGGTGGTGGTCGATGTGGTGCTATTCAATCGGGTGGTGGTCGATGGAGGAGGGTGGTCAATGGGTGGTTGATTGGAGGAGAGTGGTCGATGGGTGGTCAATGGGAGGAGGGTGGTTGATAGGGTGGTCGATAGGAGGAGGGTGGTTGTTGGGATGGTCAATGGGGTGGTCACTGGGAGGATTAGGAGGGAAATGGTGATAGAGGTAATGGTGGATATGGTGGGAATTTTTGTTCCATAGGAGGTAGGGTCGATGATGGAGATGGATTAGGAATAATAGTAAACTTATACTACCATATAGAATGCAAGAAACCTTTATTTGATGTTAGTTGAAATGATTACAATGAGCTCTCTTTTATAGGACAAGAGATTAAGGGAGATAAAGAACTAGTCAATATGGGATAAAGGAAAATCCAAAGACAAATGCAAGTCTAAAGCACATAACACATGATAACACTAAAAAAATAGACAGCACACGACAACACATAAAAGTTATACTAATGGTCTACTTGACAACACAATAAATAAATATATAATTGTTGCAACACCCAACTAGGGTTAAACTTATCAACAACCATCCTAGTACTGTTTTGGGCTAAGAATGCTTAATACATAATAAATTTTATAGGATACCTAAAACGCAGATGTACCTTGGTGATTTGGGTATCCCAGTAATTTCTTTCAGGACAACTTATACCAGGCCTTAAACCAAAGATGTTATATTCTCTCCCACTTAGACTGTTGATGTCCTCATAAAAAACCCAACTATATGGCCTCGTAATACCTACACCAATTTCATTGTACCATGTATACCAAACTACGATTCATAGCTAGCAGTGCAAGGGTGTCTCCATCTCACCTTAATAGATAGACTCATTATCATGCCTTGATAGGATGGATCAAGACTAGGCAATCACATGTCCATGTAGTCCTCACCTACAAGAGAGTACTAGCTCTGGCACCATTTTAGATGCCCAATTCCTCTACCCAAGACTAGTAGAGTTTTGAGAATGATGAGTGGCCCAACAGACCACCACTAGTCGTGGCTATGTGTTTTGTACCCACTCAAGCATAGCTCGGGTTACACTTCTCAAAAGGTCACCCATCTTGGTAGTAGTCTGGGATGAGCACACTTAACTACAAAGTAACCATGATGGGATACCTACAAATGAGGTGTAACTTGGTTTTATGGATTGGGAAAAAATTCCTTTAAATATAGTTAATTTATCCTAAGGCGTCAAATCTTACGATGTTACAAATTCACTTGTGCTAAAATCGAAACAATTATCAATATGTTTATGTGTATTAAATGCATTCATTTAAGTGGTCCATATTAGGGTGTTCGTGGGTCACCCAAAAAACTTGCTAACTACAAAGGTTTATATGAGTTTGATAGTTTAAAGTGGGTGAACATTTTCATCAATCAAATCCAACTTAAACGGGCTGACACAGGGGTGTCTATGAATTTTAACCCAATTGACAAGTCTAATTGTATGAATTATATAAATTGAGAAGGTGTATGCCTCCTTATATAGGAAAGAAGATAAGCCAAGTGACACCCACATTTAACCTTCAATCCCTCTAAGAATAACTACTCTTTCAGTTCCCAGAAGAATAAATACTATAGAATTGACTAACAAAATCAAAGATTAGTAGTTAATGGCTCATCAAAACAACCATAAATGCCAAAACTAATAGACATATTTGATTATATGGGAGAGACATCTTATTGGATACAAGTATATCCTACCAATAAAGAAATATGTTTGATCAGTTTCAATGTATTCAATAAATAAGTCAAAGCATATGCTCAAATAGGTACACAAATCACCAAACTTATCATACTATTTTTCCAACAAACACAAGTATCTGACCATGAATATGATTGGATAGCAATCAAATTTGGCTGGTTACAAACCATAATTGGACCAGACAAATATGTGGATGACTTACTTTAGAACACATCAAATTGAATACACTATAGATGGTCTAAGCAAGACAATCAAGGTAATTTGTGTGACTCAAGGTAATTTTATCATTATTTTAATAGACAAATGAAAATTTGTGTGACTCAAGGTAATTTTATCATTATTTTGATGATGAAGATGACAATCAAGATAAGTATATAAATAATTATAAAATAGCAATGATAAAATTGCGTTTTGGTGGGATACCAAATGAGAAATATCAAAATGTCATGATATGGAATTTCTTAAAAAACCAAACGTCACGGATGTAGTGCAATACATTTGGCATGTTTTGGTGTGCCATGTTACATGAATGTGTGTGTGCTTTAGTTTTGAGAAAGATAAATGCACATACAAGTTCAATTGGACTTAAATTTGCATGCGCTTGCAAGGTTCACATGGATAGATCCCTAATGGGATGTAGTAAACTTATGGTATGAGTCATACAACTTGTAAGATAAGCCATATATAATACTATCATGGGAAATATAGTGAATTTATATATATATATCTTGGTAGGATATACAATATAATAAGTGATACTATTATTATTGATAAGGTAATTGTGGTGTTGGTGGACAAAGTTGAAATAAGTGTTTCTTTCTTTACGTGGAGTTATAGCATCAAGTACTTAGCCCTGAGAAGTTTATGGATGTAGATTTAATAAGTGGTCACATATAATGAGTACGAATTGAAATTCATATGACTCAGTAGATGACAAAGTCAAATTGGCCTATGACCAATGGGACAAAGAGTATTCTGGTGTCATGACGTGGATGGTGAATAGTGTTAAACTAAAGATCAGTCAGTTTTTTCTTCTCCTAATTAATGCCAAATCCATGTGGGATCAACTCTTCCATATGTACTCACATCAGAATAATCCAAAGAAGGTCTTTGAGTTCCCCAAAAGATTTGCTAAGAAGGATTATTCCAGTGATGACTATGTTGATGACTATTAGAACCAGTGCTCTGCACTTTGGGATGAATTTTAAGTATATCACCCACTTTATGTTGATATCAAAGAAATTCAACGAAAACATGATAAAATTTAGGTAGTTCAATTTTTATTTGATTTACCTAATTCAATTGCAGGTGTGGTAGACTGAATTTTATCAAGTGATCCCTTGCCTATGCTAAGGGATGCTTTCAAGCACATACAACACCTTCCTTCTATTATCGTTACTACTATTGATCATTCGATCCTTGCAGTTTGCTCCTCTGATTCTGGTCAAGGATGTGAACATGGCCATGGGTGGACGTACTCCTGGACGAGGACCTCCTAGTGGATGAGGTCAACCTCAACCTACTACTGCTAATGCTGATGCAACTTCTATTGACTCACAAAGCACACTGAAGACCATTGTCGGAAAAAACATTGTAAACATGCATGGGCAAATCAGGTCTCCCACGATGTCTGTGACGACTCCATTTCTACTACCTCAAGTGCTATTCAACCCATGGTTGAGTGGATTCATGTAGAGTTTGACAAACTCCTTTAGGCTCAGTGATATGCATCAAAAAGCACACCAATTCACCTGAACTTTTTATCCTAGAGTTTAATCATTTTTTACTTTCTAGTTAAGGCTAGTATAGAAGGGTTGATCCCATAGGACAATGTTTTTAAGATTCATTTCTTTTAAACCCGATTGATTTTTGAAATTATTTCTTTTTGGTATTTTTGGAAGATTGATAGAAAATAAAGTTCGATTTGGGGGTTTGATTTATCTAATGCAAGAAAGTAAATTGCAAGAAGAATACAAGATTACACAAATGCAAAGGAAGAAAAATATTATTCTAAGACAAGAGAGAGTAAATAAGAAAGTTGTTTTTTTTTTGGAGAAGGTAAAATATTTCACTATCGGCAGAGTCAAAAAAGTGTATAGGGATAAGGAATCACATATAATGTACATGTGGGTCTACTGTACAAAACCCCACTGTCTAAGGACCATTATGTCCATCTCAGCCCGTATCTTAGGTTTGGTTTTAAGAACCAAACCCAGATTATGTACAATAGTATCAAAAAGCTCGAATGTGTCATTGTGCCTTTGACCATGCAGCCTACAATTCCATTCTTTCCACACAAAAAAGCAAGTGGCAGATAGACAGAGCCCAGCAAAAACACGCAACATGGGTTTGTTATCCGTCTTACGCAACATCCAAGAGCAAGCATCTAGCAGTTTCACAAGGGGATTGCTGCCCCAGCCCATCTTCAGAGAAGCTCTGCACCAAAGATATCTAGTGAAGGTGCATTCAAGGAACAAATGGCCATGGTTCTCCGTCCCACTGCCGCATGGCAAACAAGTAGTGTCCTGCCTAATGCCCCAACCATTCATGCGATCAAAGGTTGGCAACTTATTAAGGATTGCCCTGTACGAACAATGACTCCACTTAGGAGTATGGAATCTGTTGCACAGGATGGGCTCCCAAGGCACCTGTGCGGAGGAGAAAAGCTTTACTTTCTAAGGTTTGGCAGCAGGGTCACAAAGGCTCCATCCTTCAGCCATTAAATTATACTCAAGATCCACAGCAGGCCATGCTCTAACCATCTCCCTCCAAGTCCTGGAGTTGTTGTTGTTGTTAATAGAGAGATCAGTGTCGTATCTCTCCTTTACCCAGGCACTCCAACACGAAGAACTGCATCTGAGCAACCTATCAATCCTTGAATGGGCAGCTCTATCAGCAATATCGTGCGCATGACTGACATTCAATCACCCATCCTTGTAGCTCCTTGTAATGGTTGACCAGGCCACAATGTGTCCCCTGCCCCCCTATATGAAGGAACCACAGATGTTGTTGAAGGTATCAAGCACAAAGTGAGGGAGATAATCCTGCCTACACCAGAAGATCACTTTACCTGCGAGCACCGTTCTAGCCAATATGAGTCTTCCAGCAAGCGACAGATCCAAACCACTCCATCTCGCCACAATATCTCTGAGGTTGTCTAAGCAGGCCCGGTAATCCCCTGCTCTGGCCTTGCCTCCGCTTAGAGGTATACCCAAGTACTTGGTAGGAAAGGAGCCCTCCTCAAGACCTATGGCCTCTCTCAGCCTCCCACGCCTAGAATCACAAGACCTGGAAAAGAAGACTCTAGATTTCAACATGCTCATGAAAAGGTCAGTCAGCTTGCCAAACGTGATCATGATTCTCTTAAAGTTCTTGAGGTTCTTAATATTACCAACCAAGAAGATAAGAATGTCGTCCGCAAAGATTATATGATCCATCACCTTAACACCCCCCTGATGAAAGGGTCTAAGATCCCCCTTCTCCCTGGCCTCAACCATGACCCTTGAGAAAGCTTCCATGACCAACGTGAACAACAATGGTGAGAGGGGGTCACCCTGTCTCAGACTGTTGCATGCTTGGAAAATACCATACGGAGATCCATTAACTAACACAGAGAATGAAGTAGTTGTATTACATTCCTTCAAGATCCCGGTCCATCTTTCTAAAAACCCCATTGACTTTAGTATGTCCCACATGGTATCCCAATGAACATTATCATAAGCCTTCGCTAAATCGATCTTGATGCAAGCTTTGTGCGAAGATATCTTCACTTTGAAGTCAAGAAGAAATTCAACAGTAAGGAGGGTGTTGTCAGAGATAGAACGACCTTTAATGAATGTAGATTGAGATGGGGACACGATATCAGGCAGAATCCTCTTTAACCTCCTAGCAAGAAGCTTGGAAATGATTTTGTAAACCACAGAACAGCAAGCTATTGGCCTCAAGTCGGCCATGGAGTTCACCATCTTCTTCTTGGGGATAAGGTGGATAAAATCATGGTTGACACTCCTCACCATGTGACCTCCAACAAGAAACCATCTGATGAACAAGATTATCTAAACAAAAGTGAAGTGCTGAAATTTAAAAGGTGAATTGAAAGCAAACATTTAAGAATGATTTGAAATCAAGAAGGAAGGCATCGATGCTTAAGGGTTCCACCACCTTAGCCCTTTAGAGAAAAAAATCGAGTGATACACGAAAAACAAGATAGAAGCATGTATGTGATTTATTTGTAAACAAAACACAAAAGAGGAACTCCACATGAACACATTGGTCTCGGTGTTCATGTATTTTTATTCTTCATACTAAAGAGGATTTTTTCATAGTCGCATCCAAATCCTCGTGAAATCTGTTTAGGCATTCTGAATCCCAGTTTCCACAGTCACATCCATTGAAATTAACAAACGATAAAAATGATTAATAATGTCATTTAAATCTGGAATTTCTAAACCGTAAACCATACGTCTAAATAGTTGTGTAAAAGCTTGATCCGATTAACACATGGATAAGGGGGTATTCCACTCTCCTCAATAAGAAAACTACTCACTACTCATGGCGAGGATGGGAGAAATATGGAAGGAAAGCAAGAGAGTCATAGACCACAATTCCAGATCTATGTAGAGTCCAAAGTGGTGATGATTAAACAACTCATTTGCTTTTCCTCCTACTCCAAGAAAAAAAGTGAGAAACAGAACCAGATAAAGAAGATTCAGATGTAGAATAAAAGAACCAACTTTACTTCTCTTGAAAGAATAATTACACTAGAAGGAAAATGACAAAATTACTCTACTGATTGTGTACAAAATTTGGAACCCTTTTCTTAGTGGAGTCCCCTCTCCTTTTATAGGGGAAGGACAGGAGGAAACCCTAAGAGGGGCAAAGAAAAAATTAAGTGATGGCTGCTGAAAATTGATGTATGTGCACTGTGAAACACCCGTCTCGTGAAACATGACGGTCATTGAGTGAGAGTTGGGTGTGCGCCTAGAAGGTTCAGGTTGAAACCCTAAGAAGGGTTGTGTCAGCTGAAGTCTTGGATCTGAAGTAACGACCCATACGATCATCTGGACCAGCATAATGCCCATTTCGAGTGTGACGTGGTGAGATCTTGGAGAGGCAACTGAACCTTGGTGGTGATGACTGTCTCGCATTTTCTTAGTCTCGAAGTAAGGCCTCGAAACGATGGCCTAGTGAGGTGCTCATCACGTGCCTCCATGTGTGTATACAAAATGTTGAAACCCTAATCATGTGGCTTGGACACTTGCTTTGTGATGCGGGGCTAGCTCCATGAGACGACTGTCTCACTAAGGCGAGATGATTGTTTGACCTGCTAAGCAAGCTGATGGAACCAAGGCCAAGGTGGCCGTCTAGTACTAAGATGAGGGTTTTCATAGGTGTGAGATGACCTTCTAGGACCAGTGAGATGACTGTCTCACTAACTTCGAGGGTCAAAACGGACTTTGGAGAAAATCCTTGTAATATTGGGGAAAATTGGGTAAATGTTTGCATAAATAAACCAAGAAGCGGGAAATTTATAATATAGTGCAGAAATTACTAAAATGGAGAAAATGTAAAGAAAATGATTAAGACAAATATGAAAAATGATGGATAAATATGCATTCATCAAAATACCCAGGACTTGAATCTTTTCTCCTCCCGAGCAAATTAAATTACCAATCAATTCCAATTTATACTTCTAAAATACCATCCTTGCATTAGTAATATCACTATAGTCCTCACCTCTAATTTTTGGATAAGTGATCCAATATCCTAGAACTGCATAGCATAATGTTCTATATTCCTTATCAAAATAAATGACAAATCTTGCTTCTAAAATGAGAATATGTAGAAGAATTGGCTTCCTCTTACTATTACTTTGACACTCTCAATTTCTAAAAAAAATTCTAAGTTATTTGCACAAGAATAGGTAGGAGGGGATGTGAACAAAGAAAGAAGAAATAGTGAAAGATTTTTTATCCCTCCTCTATTGGACTCAGGATTTTGATATTTTAGAGTTGTGGCTACATTGGTCACAATTTTTTCTTGTGCACTTTGGCGTCTTTTTGATCGTACACCCATTTATGGGGTATGGAATTTATTTTTAGTATGTGTGCCACACCAAACATGTTTTTGTCTTGTGGTGATTCTTTACTTATCTTTTTTATAAGAAAAGTAGAGGGATAAAAGAGATGTTCTTGTGCTTTCAACATTTATCATATATATTTTCCAGAGAGTGACATTGCTCAAGTTAGAATATTTCTATAATTCATATCATACAAGTTTTGTAACAAGATAATCTATTTACACTAGTACAGGAATGGTCTGTAGCGTCGGTTTTTTAAAGCCTGCAGCGTCACTTTTTAACCGACGCCTAGGTGGCCGTCGCTACAGAATTTGGTCTATAGCGTCAGATTATTTCACCAAATAAAACCGACCTTACAGAGTAAACACCGACGCAAAAGGTTGTATTCCGAAGGTGAAATAAGAAGATTCATTTGGAATGGGGGAAGGAGCAAAAGGGGTATTCCGCTTATATCTTGGAGCCGCATTACCAGCAGGAAGATTCATGGTGGTCTTGGGATCAAATCTATGAGAGAGTGGAACCAATCCCTCCTTATGAAGAACAGTTGGGACATCTACAGCAAAAAAGGGACTATATGGTGTGAGGCAATGACGAAGAAAATTCTGAAAGACACGCAAATTCCCTCCCAGAACATGTCGCATTTGGCTCGCAATGTTGTTCTCTCCAAACCGTTTATGGAAGCCAATACATACATGAGTCATGTGAGCGGTAGATCCATCAATGTTTGGCATGATAAGTGGTTACCCATTGAAAGCCCGTTAAGTAATCATGTTCTGCATCCCATTCCCACTGAGTTGGATGATTTAGTAGTTAGCAGCTTAGTTAACATGGAGGGACAGTGGGACCGCAGCTTCTTGGAGTAGTGGTTACCAGCCAAAGTCACCAAGGTTATGTATACTTTCAACCCTCCAACTGATCCAGAGGCTAAAGACGTTAGGGTGTGGACGCTTAATGAAGGTGGTAGCTACACTGCCAAAACGGCTTACCAAGCTATAAGAGCTGAAACTGAAATTAAAAGACAAGGTCAGTGGCACTGTATATGGCATGCACAGGTGGCAGCACATGTTAAAATGTTTATGTGGCTCGTAGCTAATGGGGCGATTCTTACCAATCACAACAGGAAACATCGGAAGATGACGTCCATTGCTGTTTGTTCCAGGTGTAATGTAGAAGATGAAACCATCCTCCACGCTCTCCGGGACTGCCCAAAGGTGAAGAGTGTGTGGCACTCTATTCTGAAACTTGAGCACAATCATCGGTTCTGGACTATTGATAATCTGGATCAGTGGCTGCATATGAACATCAAGGCGTCCGATACACACAAACAACTGTTCTTCATCGTCTGCTGGAGCATGTGGAAGCAGCGCAATCTATGGATATTCGAAGGTAGAGAGCACAATCTTCAACATACTATCAACCTCACTAATCATGAGATCATGATGAACAGTAGAGCTTGGACCACAACTGACAATAGCATGGAGCAGGCTGAAAGACACAGGGCTGAGATTCTCAAACCAGACTTCATCCGCTTCAATACGGATGCTGCTTGGAAGAAGGGTAAGGGTGCTATATCAGTTGTTATCACTGACTCTAATGGCAATTGGCTTAGTGGTGTAGGTCAGCTTGTGACGGCAAGAAGTCCGCTGGAGGCGGAGCTGATGGCTATCGGGCTGGCTGCTAGAATTATTAAGAGGAGTGCCGCGTATAATGTGACGATCATTACTGATTGCCGGCAAGCTGCCATTATGTTAGCAGATGAGTATTGGAACTATCCACGTTATGCTAACATCATTAGAGGTATTCACTTGATCAAGAAGGAGACTACGGAGATCATATACTCTGAAAGACAGAACAACAGGCAGGCTGACGCTCTTGCTAAGTACCACTCTAAACAGAGTATTGGTTACACCCACTATAAAAACCCCCCTAGATGTGTGCTGGACACTGGTCAAGCACATCCATGTAATGGTAGTAGTACTACCATGTTTCAATTTTTGCAGTTTCCTAATAATTGTAATGCCACTTTTAATTTCACTTGCATGAGGTGGGAAAGATGAATAAGATGACTGCCTGACTTCTCAAAAGGTTGTAAAAATTCTAACCTAGGCGAGAAAAAAGGAGCCTGTAAGGTCGGTTATTTTATAAGAATCAACCATGTAAACGTTCTCAGTCGAGAAAATTGTCGACCGAGAACGTTTACAGGGTTGGTTTTTATAAAATAACTGACCCTAAAGATTGAATAACATTTCAGTGGTAACACTCGGTCGAGAAAATTGTCGACCGAAAATATTTCGGTCTCGACCGAGAACTCACTATAAGGTCTGTTTTTTGAAATAACCGACCCTAAAGATTGAATAAAACATTTCAGTATAACAGTCGGTCGACAAGTTTTTCGACCAATAGTAATTCGATCGAGAAGTTTGTCGACCGAGTTTTACACTGAAATGTTTCATTCAATCTTTAGGGTCAGTTATTTCAAAAAACCGACCTTATAGAGGACATATAGACTCAGTTTTTTACAAAAACCGACGCTAGAAGTTATATTTCGGTCGAAAAGTTTCTCGACTGAAAAGTGTACACTGAATTCAATCTTTAGGGTCGATTATTTAAAAAACTGACGGTAAAAGTTACGAATTGTTTTTAAAAAAAATTTGCAGAAATTGATATAGAACATAAGAACAAGAAGATTCATATATTTTGGGAGAGGGGAGCATTGATGCTCAACCGTCACCATTCAAAACCACACATTCATAACAAAAATGATAATCAATATCATAATTTACAAAATGATAGAGTGCAAGTCTGAGATGACATATTACAAAAGTAAAAATATAAAAGAGTACGTACTCAAACCACATACATAAATGGAGCCGACATATTTAATCCAATACTATTTCGACTTCACTTATAAAACACTCTGACCACTCTTCTCGAAATTCATCCAAGTCCACATGTGTGCAAGGCTGAGTTGTAAAGATCTGTAACAGAAAATGCACATGTTAATATTTTATAAAAATGACTACAATCACTTGTAAATTTATAATGTTATTCTTTATTACCTAACTTATAGTCTGAATGTCATGTGATGCTTGTTTGACAATAGTTTGCATATATTTCATTACATAGTAGCCACAAGCCCAGTCATTATTTTGCATAGGACACTACAAATAACAAATTATACTTAATGTTAGTAAACTACTATAAACAACAATTGAGATAAGAGTATAAGAGTTGACATATTACAGTTGAAAATTAATACATAAAGAGCAAGCAATTGTCAAAGTAGCTACCTTGACATTTTTCAAAGTAAATGTCTTTAATTTTGTTGGTATTTGTCCTCCAACTTCACGAAAAGCCTTTATACCCCTATCAATTAAACGATAGTTGGTAAAATAGAAATTCTAAATAGAAATATCATGTTGAAGCAATTGATTAAATTTATGCTTACTCCATAGCTGACAATTTCAGTTTGTTACTCCTTGTTGTTTTACCCATTGGGTCAAGATAATAAAGAGTCATCAATTTTGGGACAATCACCAGTAATTCCCAATGTCTAGCTCTGAGTAAGAATAAAACAAACATTAAAATAAATAGTTTCATTCATTATTAAAATTATATTGAATAATAATACTTACTGGACGTTAAAAGGAATTAGGATAATTTCCTTCCCCTCACTAGCAAAATATTTGAATGCATCAGAGAAGTACTCATTCACATCCTCAATATTTGTCTCCACGTGACTAGTGACCGAAGGAACTAAGAATGCAATATTCTTTATATCAAAGTTGGTGACCTCAGTATATAAATGGCTGTTAAACATTTGTAATTATTTTCATATGTAGAAATAAGCTAAAAATGTATATTGGAATTTTCTATATATATTGATAGATCCTTACCTTATCCATACTTCTATTATTGAAGTGTTCAGCCAATCATACCGGAACAACTCTATAATATCATCAAGAAAAATAAAATTCTCAAAGTCCCTCCCAACTGCATCTTCTGTTAACTTGACCATCATATGTGATCCCGATCTTTGGTTGGCTAAGTATCGACACAAACATTTAATTTTTGCTTCCCAATTCGTCGAATGTAGTTTCGGGAATGAAAGATGGCTTGGGCATAGGAGGACGACTAGCAGAAGTTTTACTTTTTGGTTTACAAACTTGTTAATTAAATTACATACTTATATTACATGAGTTCATATATGCAGTCAAATATGAAAAATATGGTAGAAATAAGGTATACCTTGTCATTGATAACCAAGTGTCTAGGCCAACCCACCATAGAACCCTAAGCTTCTTCGACTGTACTATATTCAGGATTAGGTATGGGTAGTGGTTTGTCCCCCATTCCGTCATACACAAGATGGATGGACACACGACAGATGTCATCAGTAATTTGTTGGCAATCCAATGTACCACCAAGGTTGTACACCTTGCCCATTGCCACAACATTATATTCTGGAACCTCCACTGCAAGTTTACAGTTCATACCAACCTAGATTGAAATAATATAAGTTATATAAGAAACAGTAGAACAAATACATATTACAACTATATATATTATCATATATTTATCATACTAATAACACAACATATAGAACAAAAACTTACTGCAGATTGTTGTGGTGGTTCATCGGGAGTGCTCCCATGACCTTCTACAACTGTAGCATGGGCTTGTACCTCATCACTTGAGAGACGTGCAGTATGAATAGGTTGAGAAGGTTGAGTAGGCTGAAATGAAGACATTATTTCTTTTACTTTCTGCACTACTAATGCTTCAAGATCCTCTTGTGTAAGACCTCCTACACAACCTCTTTTAGATTGCAAAGGGCCAAAATAAGACTTGAATCCTATGCCAGCTCCTAATCCCCTAACACGGCCAGGATGCTCCTTCGTACCAAGAACAACTGCTAGTTCATCCATGTAGCCAGTTGGGATGAACTTTCCTTCCTTCCTTTGCTCATGGAGATCAATCTATTCATAGTTAATAAAAACATTAAATCACAATATCAATTAGATATAAATAAATCTAAGTTTGTGGGAGTTACTCTTTACTTAGTTGGGATAAACCTACCATCTTTTGTGCCACCTCCTTAGTTGCAGGGTTGACAATTTCACCGGCTCGATTCTTTCTAGCATCAATCCATGTCATGTGTCGGGGTGGTCACTCAACTTGAGTTGTACTAGATTCTTCTCCAGAAGATGATTGCTTCTCTTGTAGTTGGCGGCGGAAGGCATAACCACTGGGCCCCAAGCGATGGTCATGCACATTTTTAGCCCATCTTTCCTTTTGAGCCTGGTGAATAGCCTGGTCATTTAAAATGAGGTATTGCAATTTAGACTTGGGAAACATGTATAAAAAGATTCACCTCCTTAATTGTATAAAATTAAATATTCATACAATACATCACAATCTTTATTACTTGAAACTCTTCCGATCTCCTAGCTGCAACAAATCTTTCCCACACCTCAGGATCAATAAAAATATATACATTTGTAGCTTTCTTCTTTTGTTTAGGATTATTTATAAATTCCCTTACAATATATGTCTTATAACCCCTCCATCGTACACCACAATGTTGTAGCACTCTTTTCTTGTGGTCTTTTTCATTTAGATGAAAAACACCATATACATACAAAAGAAGCAATTAATAATGTTGTTTTGAAAAGGAATTAATTCCAAGCAAACTAAATTAGAATCAATAGATAAAAAACATATTAAAATGATATCACTTCCACTCACAGATATATCTTTCCATATGAGGTCTTTTTTGGCATTAGGAACATCATGCCATTTTTCTATATCTATTGGCACCTTAGTGTGCACGGTCGCCCCTACGTAATGCTTGAAAGCACTAGCATGTTCCCCAACACGTGCTCCTGTCATATCAAACTGGACTGGAAATTTATCCCCTTTAGCCCTGAGCTCCTACAGCCTACGCATCAATGTAGGACCTCTACTGTTCTTAGCATCACCACTACCATCCTCATGGTGCTCATGCTCAGAATGTTCATCTTCATGGTGCTCATGCTCAGAATGTTCATCTTCATGGTGCTCATGCTCAAAATGTTCATCTTCACTCGCCATTTTAGAACCTGCAAGTATACATGATAAAAAAAATAAGTGATAAAAAAAAGCACAAGTGATAAGGTATACATGATAATAAAATAAATAATTCAAAGAATGCATGCCTTTAGTATTGGTTGAGTTGTTAGTCAAGGAAAATTCCTTTAGCATGGTCTTGATGTTTATAATATTCATCGGTGTTATCTTCAACATTTACACTTGGAAAACCAACTGAGAATGGACTGGAATCATCATACTTTTCGTAGTATTCTTCTTCATTTATAGGATCTACAGTAAACTGTCTTTTTCCATTAAGAACGACAAACCAATTTTTATTTGCCGGGTCATCAATATAGAATACTTGTTTTGCTTGGTTTGCCATGATGAATGGCTCATCTTTGAAACCAATCTTTTCAAAATTCACCAATTTGAAACCCAACTCATCCACTAAAACTCCTTTATTGTTGTCAACCCAATTACACCTAAATATAGGAACTCGAAAATTTGTATAGTCCATTTCCCATATGTCCTCAATGACGTCGTAATATGACATCTCAGCTTCACATGGTCTTTTATCTTTGGCACTAGCAAAATACAATGAACAAACTTTAACAGTGACCCCACTATTTTGAACTACACTACTTTCATCTTGACGCTTTGTGTAGTATGAAAATTTGTTAATGTCATAACCTTCATATGACATGACATCCATTTTTGGCTTAAAGGCGGCCATTTTATGTTCTCAGCAACATTATTTGGTGATTCAGATAGTTGATTAAATACTTTCTCTTCAAGCCACCTAATAAATGTTCGATTATGCTCTCTTGCAATCCACATTGAACTGGATCGCGGATGATTTCTCTTCATAAGATCATTGTGTTCTGTGATGTAGCTACTAACTTCATCGATGTTGTGTAAAATATACAAATGTGCTTGTTCCCACAACTCACGACTGATTCCTTTCACTCGTCCTCCCAGAGTTCCTTCACCACAATAAGATCCAGTGTGATGGGAATTTTTTTTATCGCTACAAGTTTCATTGCAATTCAAAAAATCATTACAAAAGTCCATCACCTCCCTAGCCACGTAACCCCAACAATACTCCCTTCAAGACGATAACGATTCCGAACATCACCTTTAAAAACACTCATGTAGCGTTCAAATCGATACATCCAGTGTAAGAAAATTGGACCCAACATCTTCACCTCCCTTGTAATATGTATTATAAGATGAACCATGATATCAAAAAATGAAGGAGGAAAGTACATTTCAAGCTGACACATGGTAACAATTACATCTTTCTATAATTTATCGAGAGTATCAGGATGTATCACTTTGTTGCATATTTCATTGAAAAAGAAATAGAGTCTTGTGATTGCAAACCTTACATGCTTCGGCAATATAGATCGAATAGCCATAGGTAAAATTTGTTGCATTAAGGTGTGACAATCGTGAGATTTGAGACCTATCAGTTTCAGATCCTTCATTGATACCAATCTATGAATATTAGAAGAGTATCTTTGTGGAACCTTAATATTATACAAGCACTCACAAAAAGTCTTTTTCTCTTTCTTTGACAAAGTGTAACAAGCCGGTGGAAAATATGTGCGGCGACCCCTGATCTCCACTGATAATTCTTTTCTAATACCCATTAATTCTAAATCTTTTCTAGATTTGATGCCATCTTTAGTCTTTCCTGGTATTTCCATAGCGTACCGATGATGCTATCACAAATATTTTTTTCAACATGCATGACGTCAATGTAGTGTCTAATTGCCAAAGATCTCCAATAAGGAAGATCCCAGAATATTGACCTCTTCTTGTATAGAGATTTGTCACATGCGAGTGTATGACTACTTGAACTCTTTCCAAATTCATTAACAATATGTTTCACCCTATCATATACAACATGTCCTGGTATAGGTTTAGGAGCACTTTGTTCCTCAGTTGACCCATTAAAGGTTTTGTGTTTCCTTCGATAAGGATGCGCTGGTGGGAGAAATCTCCGATGACCAAGATATATGATTTTACCACCATGTTTCAGTCTGATTGAATCAGTATTTTCCTCACAAACAGGACATGCTTTGTATCCTTTTATGCTATATCTAGACAAATTTCCATAAGCTGGAAAGCCATTAATCGTGCAAAATAACATAGCATGCAAACTGAAGATCTCTTTACGTGAAGCATCATATGTCATAATACCTTCTTCCCATAGTTTCATTAGGTCATCAATTAGAGGTTGAAGGTAAACATCAATATCATTTCTAGGTTGCTTGGGCCCTGATATCAATGTTGACAACATCACATACTTATTTTACATACACAACCAAGGAGGAAGATTGTATATAACAATCATAACAGGCCACGTGCTATGTTGGCTTCTTAATGTACCATAGGGATTCATTCCATCTGTACAGAGTTCAAGTCTTAGGTTTCTTGGTTCTTTACCAAATTGAGGGTATAATAAATCAATTTTCTTCCATTGTGGTGAATCAGATGCATGTCGTAGGACGCCATCATCATTGACCTTTAACTCTGCATGCCAAGACAAATTTTGCGCATCTTCTGTATTAGCAAATAAGCATTGAAATCATGGTATTATTGGTAGATACCACATCACCTTGGCAGGAGAGCCATTTTTAGCCTTAGCTGAATTTGTAGTCTTATACCTTGACGCACCACATTTTGGACAGTTTATCAAATTACTATAGTCCTTCTGAAATAACACACAATCATTTGGACATGCATGAATCTTCTTAGCCTCCATTCCCATTGGGCACATTATTTTCTTTGCTTGATATGTTGAAATTGGAAGCTCGTTGCCTTCAGGAAGAATTTCCTTTAACAAAGACAACAGTGAAGTGAAACTCTTATCACTCCACCGGTTTTGAGCTTTAAGAGTGTATAATCGCATCACAGCACTCAACCTCGTGAACTTAGTACAACCCTTATATAATGGTTTTTCAGCATCATGGACAATGTTTGCAAATAAAGAAGGTGGATCAATGACATTGTCCCGACAACTACATAGCATCTCATCAATCATATCATCCTGAATCTGGTCATCTTGAATTGATTCATCATTAACATTATCATCATTATCTATATCTTCTATGCCAAAACTATTAGTATCGACATTTTCTGCTCCATAATTCAATTTCTCTCCATGCCAATACCATTCATTATAACCTTGTATGATCCCATTGCATATGACATGGTTCTTAATTTCCTCACCAGTATCAACTTTCAAATTGTTACAACAATTTCTACATGGACAATATAGCCTATCTGTAGGTAGTTTCCTATGTTCCTCAACAAATCTGATAAATTCATCAAGACCTTTGGCAAACTCTGGACTGCAACGATTCTTGATAGACATCCAACTTCGATCCATTTTCTATATCACATTAAAATTAATTATAAAACTAACAGTTTAATATTGATACTATAATAATTTGTAAGTTTTTATTGATAGAAAGTTAATTTTATATACTAAAGTGTACCACCTATCTCATTTTTTAATATTTAATCTCACTAGTAACTGTATAATGTATGTTTAGTTTTGAAGAAAATTTCAGCAGCATTTCCCCTAAGTTCTCCAAGTACATCGATGTAAATGGCAAATAACCACTCACATATGTACCCAGAGAACAAATGGAGAAATCCTACTGAAATAATCTACAAAACTAAACATACATTATACAGGTACATCCTAAGTGAGATTAAAATATCCAAAAAAAGTCCCAAACCGGGGACTATCCAAAGTTTACTCCTAATGAGTAAATTTTGAACGGGTTTCTAAGTTAATATATAAATGCATTATTTTCATATTTATATATTAAGTTAAACATCATGCATCAACCCTAAAGTGTCAATCTAGGAGTACACATGTCTAATCTAGTATTAATTTCTAAAATTTATATAATGATTACATATGAAAAAAGACATGCATGTTTTTATTATTGGGTTATCAAATCATATAAAATGGAAAATACTTGTACAAATTAGCAAAGTAAGGCCATTTCCAACAGTCCAAAGATTGAAATCATTATAATATTCAGAACTATTTGTGAACATTACAACAAATATGATTAAAACATTTATAGCTCCCACATAAATAAGTTCCAGGTCCATCTCGGTCGACAATCAGTCCACCGAGAGCCCACCTGGACGTTGTGCGCATGTGGGCTCTCGGTCGACTAATTGTCGACCGAGATGGACCTAGAAGCAGCAATGGCGGTGGGAGGGAATGGAGGGGGAACAAAGGAACGAAGGAAGCGGCGAACTTACTTGGAAATGGCAGCGACCTTCATGGAGAAAAGAGACAAACTTCACAGAGAGGTGGCAACCTTCGTGGAAGAGTGGAAGGCGGCGATGATGAGCTTCACAGCAACGACGAGCTTTGTGGCAACGACGAGCTTCATTGAGGAAGAGTGGAAGGCGGCGACGACGAGCTTCACAATCCTCTTCGTGGTGATGACGAGCTTCACAATCCTCTTGGCGGCGTGGAGAGGCGGCAACGGCTTCACGGAGAGAAACGTTCACGGCAACGGCAGAATGACAAAGTGAAAAGGGTTTTGCGGCACCGTGGGTGAGAGAATAGAAAAGAGAAAAGGGTTTTGCGGGAGGAAGAAAGATTAAAATTTTGGCTTTTTGCACGGAGTGAAAAACTGTAGCGTCGGTTAACAACCAAAAATTGACTTTACATATAAGCGGTTCCCGTGTCGGGTTGTTTAATAACAATTAAACGCAAACTCGGTCGACGAATTTATCGACCGAAAAGACCTATAGGGTCGGTTATTAGGTAAAACCGATGCTACAAGTGCTAATACGAAGAAATCTGGCTCTTTTCGGTCGACGATTTGTCGACCGAGAAGGAGCAAGATTTCCTTCGTACAAGCACCTCTAGGGTCGGTTTTTTCATATAACCGACCCTAGAGGTGCTTATACATGTGTGAAAAACTAAACTGGATATTGTCGGTCGACAATATTGTCGATCCAGACCCCCTATAGGGTCGGTTATCAGAAAAACCGACCCTAGAGGTGCTTCTAAGAAAGAAATCTGGCTTCATTCAGTCGAAAAATTTGTCGACCGAATGTGTGTCGGTCGACAAATTTTTCGACCGAAGATGCGTGAAATAAACTGGATCGAAAATTCATGTCGGTCGACAATAATTATTGACCTGGGAGCGTTTTACAGTCGGTTATAAAGGAAAAACTGACCCTATAGGTGCTTATACACGTGAAATCTGACTCTATCTCGGTCGACAAATTCTTCGACCGAGGAGCTCTAAAATGCTTACACAACCCTAATAATGATGTTATGTGAAACTTTAATATATGGTGATGTCGTATGAAACCCTAATATGGGATAATGTTATGTGAAACCCTTATATGGAATGATGTTATGTGAAACCCTAATATGGAAATGTTATGTGAAACCCTAATATAGGGTGGTGTTGTGTAAAAACCCTAATATGGGATAATGTTATGTGAAATTTCAATATGGGATGATGATATGTGAAACCCTAATTGATAAAGATGGGAAACTGTAACCCTAATGAGGGAATAGAGATGTTATTTTTGTATTGCATGATGTTGATATGAAATTGATATGGTTGATATGAAATTGAGATGCTTGTGTAACAAATATCCTGAATACCTTGGTCAGATGACCTGAAGGTAATAGTTACCTGATAAGTGATAACCATGTTTAGTGATGAACTAAGGGTTTGAATACCCAGAATCAACAAATGTGATGATGGTGGTATTGAGGGATATGAATTCCCAACAATGAGACAAAAGATTGAGATCCCAATGCTTTATAACGTTTTGAAAAGTACTAAACTCTATTCAAAAATTCTGTCGGTCGACTATTTGTCGATCGAGAAGAGCTCTAGGATCGGTTATAAGGAAAAAAATGACCCTAAAGTCATCCTCGATCAACAATATTGTCGACCAAACTTGTCTCGGTCGATAATATTTTCGACCGAGATTAACCCTATTTCAATGTTTTAAATTAAATACCAAGTGTGTGTGTATGAGATTAACCAAGTGATGCTTTGTCAAATTTAGCCATAATTTATTTTTCAATCATTTGAAATAATAATATTCTTATATAACATGTATATGTCCAAATGAAGCCATGGAAAACACTTTTATTCATAACAATTTAATGCCCGTACACTTTATAAGATGAAACATGACATACTTGCTTTATAAAAAGATATACATTACATCATTACAAAGATATCTCATAATCTCACTCAAAAGACTGAAGGATTACATCAATGTCTGGGTCTTTTCCAAGAAAGGGGTCAGCTCCATAATATTTGACCAGTGTCTGCCACTCCAAGGCACCTGTCATGGTTAAGGCATAAGCCTCCAAGAAGGTGGGAACACGATCAAAGCGAAAGTTGGCAGCAATGTCTTGAAGTTGAATTGAAGAAAATTGAGTATGTGTGAGATCAAGAGATGGTGGAGGTGGAATTTGATAGTAGTTGTAGGAAGGATTGTATGGATTTATCATGCCAGGATTAAGGGAATAGGGATATTCATCAGGTTGGTTAGGAGAGAGAGCTTGCATCCTTTGATTTAAATAAGTCATGGCATGGTGATTATAATCCAATTGTCTACTTAGGTGATATTGGGATCCAACAATGTATGTCAAGGTATTTGTAATAGGATCATGGGGTAGGTTGGTAGGAGGAGGTGGTGGAGGTATGTCTTGGGTGGATGTCTCCCCTTCAGTCCTAGCCCTTTTGTGGCCAAAGTCAATTCCCATCTTTTCCACCGTATTTTTACTTATTTTTTGGGGTTTTCTATCCCATGTGTAACCTAAGTCATCCTCAATATTCTTCTTAAGAAAATGTTGAGTGATTTGGCATACAAAGTCAGCATAAGGTGGATTGCCAGAAAACTCAAACATATTCTTAAGGATGATACGAATAAAGTTTATGGGAATACTTTTGAGAATGGCATAGATAAGGTACTTACAAAAGGTGGGTACTTTAGATTTGTTTGCTCTAGGATGGATATTGGTGGCAACAATGAGATTTATGATCCTAGCTTCAAGTTTTAAATTTATGGCATAATAGGTACCCCTATCTTCATGACAAGTCATATTTGATTGAAAGATCTTTTGACATCACTAAGGCTACTTGTAGTGTCATCTTGGGAGAGTTTGTTGAGTGGAGTTCCACTGGTGAGTTCAATAAAAAATTTATATTCTTTTATATCTATGCCAAGCATTTCAAGAATACCCTCCTCAGTAAAATGGAATCCATACCCACCAACCATAGAGGAGAAGGAATCATGTTCAGGATGTTCGGCTAAATTGGCATAGAATTCATTAACTACTTTAGAGGAGTAGGAATGGAAGGAGGGATTTAGAAAATCAGTCAAATGTTGCACCTCGTAAAGTTACTCCAAATCGACAATGTTGTGGAAGTCCATGACGTCGACTGGCCGTCGTGGAAGAGGAGTTCTTGACGAGAGCCTGAGGTAGCGGTTGCCTGCAGCTGCGTCGATGAAAGGGACGTCGTTGATGAACGGCAGCATTGAAGACACCGTCCTTCCTTTCCTACCTGCAACTTGCTTCTTTCCGCGCGTAGATGATGAAGCCATTTCGTTGCTTTGAAATGTAGAAATAGCAAGCAAGAATTGGATGTAGAGAAGCTGAAGATTTTCACAAGAATACACTAGAGAGGAGCTAGAGAAGTGAGAATGTGAGAGTGTGAAGAAATGGATCGTTTTGGGTGCTATTTATAGCAAAACAGAGCCAACTTTGGTCGACAATTTGTCGACCGACGCCCGCAACGGTCGTTTTCTAGACCCTTCTCATGATCGGCCAACAGTCGTATTTATAGCCATTACGATGGTTGAAATTCTAGACGTTATGACGGTTGATTTTTTAGCCGTTATGACGGTTGATTTTCTAGCCGTTATGACGGTTGATTTTTCTAGTCGTTCCTTGGTCGACAAATTCATCGACCGATATTTTTCGGTCGACAATTCGTCGACCGAGAAAGAGCCAGATTTCATTCGCTTAAGTACCTCTAGGGTCGGTTTTAAGGAAAAAACCGACCCTAGAGGTACTTATTCATGTGTGAAATACTAAACTGGATTCTAAGTTTATCTTGGTCGACAATATTGTCGACTGATTGGACTTCTAAGGTCGGTTATAAAGAAAATACCGACCCTAAAAGTTGCTTATACACTTGAAAACTGACTCCTTATCGGTCAACAAATTTGTCGACCGAGAAAGGATCTAAGGTCGGTTATAAGTGCAAATCCGATGCTAAAGGTGCTTATACATGCGTGAACTATCTGGATCCAGAATAGATATCGGTCGACGAATTTGTCGATCGAGAAAGAGACATATTTCCTTCGTATAAGTACCTCTAGGGTCGGTTTTAAGGAAAAAACCGACCTTAGAGGTACTTATTCATGTGTGAAATACTAAACTGGATCCTAAGTTTATCTCGGTCGACAATATTGTCGACCGAATAGACTTATAAGGTCGGTTATAAAGAAAATACCGACCTAAAAGTTGCTTATACACTTGAAATCTGACTCCTTATCGGTCGACGAATTTGTCGACCGAGGTGATCGGTCGAAGTATTGGTCAACTGAGGAAGGCTCTAAGGTCGGTTATAAGTGCAAATCCGACGCTAGATGTGCTTATACATGCGTGAACTATCTGGATCTAGAATAGATATCAGTCGACGAATTTGTCGACTGAGGAGGCCTTTAAGGTCGGTTTTAAAGGAATAACCGACCTTAGAGGTGCTTAACCGAGGAGGACTGTAGGGTCGGTTATAAAGAAAAAAACCGACCCTATAGGTGCTTGTATACGTGAAATTCAGCTCTTATTCAGTCGACGAATTTGTCGACCGAGGATCCCTTTAGGGTCGGTTATAAGGTAAAACCGACGCTATAGATCGAGGCGCGAAACCAAAATCAAGCAAATTTTTGCCGCGGGAAAAATTGTCTATAAGGTCGCTTATTTTAGAAAAATCGACCCTATAGAGATGTACTACAAGGTCGGTTATTTTAATAAAAGCGACTCAAAAGGTCTTAAGTGGTGCCCGCGTTTTTTATAGACATATAAGGTCGGTTATTTGGAAAATCGACCTTATAGAGATACACTACAAGGTCGGTTATTTTAAGTAAAGCGACCCAAGTGGTATTAAGTGGTGCCTATGTTTTTTATAGACATATAAGGTCGGTTATTTGGAAAACCGACCCTATAGAGTTACACTACAAGGTCGGTTTATTTAAGAAAATCGACCTAAGAGGTCTTAAGTGGTGCCCGCGTTTTTTTAGACATATAAAGTCGGTTATTTGGTAAAACCGACCCTACATGTAGTGACGTTATAACCCATTTTTGTACTAGTGTTATCTAAAAATAAGGAAATATTATACTTGGTTCTGATCAATTCCTTATGACTTGCCAACTATTCCGAGGAGTGATGTCCTTAAGGGTCCTAGGTGACATAAAAGTTTCAGACATGGTAATTTGTAATATATTTTACAAAAACATTCACTAAATTCAAGGGGGTACAATGATAAATGACTATTCATATTGGTCGACTCAGGGACAATAATTTGTTTTTTGAAAAAATTAAAATTAAAAACCATAAAACTAATCTATATAGCATAATGAAAATTTATAAAAACTTAAGATAGAGTGAGTGGAAGGAGTACATACCAACACCTCCACCCCAAAATTAAAATTTTACTCATCCCAAGAAAAACTTCAATCCAAGATTGAGGGAAGAAGAGGGCATTCAGGTGGCCCTGGTAGCTCAAAAAATGTTCAGTTGAAGGGGATGTGTATGAGAGTCCGGACTTTTATCAGAGGACCTTCATAGTGTACCCTATGATAAGGGAGTCGTGGAAGCTCAGTGGGGTGTTCATGTTTTCTTTCACCTCACATTCCCTCCAATAAGATCAACAGATCTTCCTTCGATAGAAAAGAAAGTGTTGAAGATGGATGTGGATTGGGGGAAGTTGGCAGGTTCTCGACAAGTAATGCTGATAGAGCATGATGAACAAAGTTAGGTGGAGGATATGGCTCAAGTTTTCCACCATAATGATGACCTATGTATGGGAGAATTGATGTTGATACAAAATATTTCAAATCATTTACTAAAGTGTTTTGTTGCTCCTTAAAAATAATTCCATCAACAATGGGTTTGGTAAGTTTCGTTGTTGATATAATGTATGTCTCCAGTTCTTTTATACAAGGGGTCTCCAAGGATTCGGGAGGGATGATGACATCTTCCTTGCAAACAACCGAAGAGGGGTATGGGATTATTCCAAGGTGGTATCTCCCCTTATACAATAGTTTTATGTGGAAATAAATGGCTATGTAAAAAAGGGGTTAGATGTTTATTATCAAAAATAGACGTTAAATAAGGGTATTGGTCTATGGTGTCATTCAGATTTATCTTAACAATGGGAGGGCTTGTTGGTTCTTCATAATGACTCTCCTGCTTTGACTTTTCATATTCAAGTAATAAAGTCTCTAAAGGAAAGGTAGGGATACCAACGTCCTCATTGCATGTAAAAAATAGCTCCATGGTTTGTGTTATTTCTTCAGGATCCAACATACATGACAATAAAAATGAGATCATCGTTTTCATTGTCGGGAAGAATCATCTTGGGTTTCTCAAGTTCTACAGTGGGAGTTTGTAATTTAGCCTCTAATAAGGTAGCTAACAAGACTTGTCTGGATTCAAGTTTTGCTTGTCCTTCTACTGCCATCTTCTCTAGGGCTTTAAGTCTCTCTTTTGGTTGAGGATTACATTGAGCTTCACCATAGGATTTATACACCCCAACATTTTAGCCATCCTTACCATACCCCTCATAGTATGCTTGAGCCTTATGCTCCTCATATTGATTATGTCATTGCTCCTCATAATAATCTTCAATAGATGGTGGATTTTAATTTCCATTGCTTCCATCTTAGTGGAAATATTCAATATTGCAAGGTGTCACTGAATCATACGGGAATATATTTGGAACATTTGGGTTTTGAGATTGGGCTTCCAGTAGAGTGACTAATAAGGCTTGGCTGGTTTTTAGTTTTGTTGTCGTCTTCTCTAGGTCCCTAAGTTTCTCTTCTTGCAGAGGATTATGATGGGTATCATAAATAGGTATGTTCCCCCCAAAGTTATGTTGGTCATATCCTCCAAAACTTTGTTGATCATAACCCCATTAGATATGGATAACAAGGTTCCCCATAATTGTTCTTAGAAAAATGTTGATTCACATTGTACCCATCAAGATGAAAGGGCACGTAAATAAAAGGGGTGCTACCATAAGTATGGGGTAGAGTCGGGCAGCTAAGAGATGTGTGGTGATAATGGCCACAATAATACAATTGTGGGAGATATTGGAATGCCCACTCTACTTGAAGAAAAAAAAGCTCCTAAAAATATGTTAATTAACACACTCAAGTAGAGAGATTACTAGATAAGGGGTTAGTCAAAATTACAAAGAGAATAAAAAATTATAAAGCTAAGAATTAATGGAATAAACTAAAATTACAAAAAAAACTAGAAAGTAGTATTGCTGGAATGGAAACTCAGCAGAAAGAGGAGATACACTTTTGGAATTGTGCTCGAAATGAAAAAGAAATAAAAAATCTAAGAAAGAAATTATAAAACAAGGATAAAAATTATTGAACATGCTAAAAAAATTATGAAACAAAAATAAATTATGGAACGATATTAAAATTACAAAAAAAGAATAAACTAGAAGGTGGTATTTTCAGAATGGAAACTTGACAAAAGGAGGAAATACACTACTAGAATGTTACTCAATAGGCAAAAAAATTACAAAAATCTAAAAAAAGAAATTATGAAATAGAAAATATAGAACAAGACTAAAGTTATACAATTTAGAGAAATATGAACAAAATTATACAAGATATATCAGCAACCATATCTAAAAAATAACCTTGTCATCCTGACAACGGTGCCAAAATTGATACACGTCAAAGAGCACACCAATTCACTAGAACTTTTTATCCTAGAGTTTAATCTTTTTTTACTTTTCGATTAAGGCTAGTATAGAAGAGTCTATCCCACAAGAAAATGTTTTTAAGATTCATTTCTTTTAAACCCGATTGATTTTTAAAATTATTTCGTTTTGGTATTTTTGGAAGATTGATAGAAAATAAAGTTCGATTTGAGGGGTATGATTTATCTAATGAAAGAAAGTAAGTTGCAAGAAGAATAAAAAATTACACTTATGCAAAAGGAAGAAAAAGATTATTCTAAAACAAGAGAGAGTAAAAGAAGAAATTTGTAAGCACATAAGATTTTCTAAACAAAATTAAAGTGTTGAAACTTAAAAGGTGAAATGAAAGCAAACATTTAAGAACGGTTTGAAATCAAGAAGGAAGTCATCAAAGCTTAGGGTTTTCACCACCTTATCCCTTGTGAAAAAAAATTGAGCAATACATGACAAACAAGATAGAAGCAGGTATGCAATTTATTCGTAAACAAATGCAAAAGAGGAACTCCACATGAACCCATTGGTCCTGGTGTTCATGTATCCTTGTTCTTCACCGTAAAGAGGATTTTTCTACAGTCGCATCCAAATCCTCATGAATGGCTTTCTAAATTGTGGTTTCCATAGTCGTAGATCTCGGGATTAATAAGCGATTAAAATGATTGATTGTGTCGTTGAAATCTATTATTTCTAAATTGAAAATCATCCCTCTAAACAGTCGTGTAAAAGTTTGATCTGATTAACACATGGCTAAGGGGCTATTCTCCTCACCTCGATAAGAAAACTACTCTCTACTCATGGCGAGGATGGGAGGAACTAGGAAGGAAAGAAAGAGAGCCATAGACCACAATTCTAGATCTTTGTAGAGTCCAAGGAGGTGACGATTAAATGGCTCATTTTCTTTCCTCCTACTCCAAGAAGAAAAGCAGAGAAAGAGAACCAGAGAAATAAGATCCAGATGTAGAACAAAAGAACCAACTTTATTGCTCTTGAAAGAAAAATTACACTAGAAGGAAAATGACAGAATTACTCTACTGATTGCGTACTAAATTTCAGACCCTTATTTTAGTGGAGTCCCCCCTCCTTTTATAGGGGAAGGAGGGGTGGAAACCCTGAGAGGAAGAAAAAAATAAGTGACAGCTGCTGAAAATTGTTGTATGTGCACCGTGAAACGCCTGTCTCGTTAAACGAGACAGTCATTGGTGACGGTTGGGTGTGTGCCTAGAAGGTTTAGGTTGAAACCTTAAGAAGGGTTGGGGTGGCTGAAGTCTTGGGTCTGAAGTAACGACCCAGAAGATCATGTGGACCAGTGGAATGCCCGTTTCGAGTGTGATGTGGTGATATCTTGGAGCGGCAACTGAACCTTGGCGGTGGTGCTTGGCTCGCATATTCTTGGTCACAAAGTAAGGCCTTGAAATGAATGGTTGGACTAGTGAGGAGCTCATCTTGTGCTGCCACGCATGTATACAAAATGTTAAAACCCTAATCATGTGGCTTGGACGCTCGCTTTGTGATGTGGGGCTAGCTCCATGAGATGACTGTCTCACTAAGGTGAGACGACCATTTGACCTACTAAGCAAGCTGATGGAACCAAGGTCAAGGTGGCCATCTAGTACTGAGATGAGGGTCTTCACAGGTGTGAGATGATCGTGTGGGACTAGTGAGATGACCGTCTCACTGACTCAGAGGGTCAAAATGGACTTTGGATAAAATCCCTACAATATTGGAGAAAATGAGTTAAGTGTTTGCTTAAATAAATCAAGAAGCAGAGCATTCACAATTTAGTCTAGAATTTACTAAAAAGAAGAAAAACTAAAGAAAATGACTAAGAAAAATATGCAAAATGATGGATGAATATGTCACTTGCCTATCCTCGCCAGCATCTACTACCAGAGGGGGGTCCTTTGTTCTACTTGCATCTCCTTCTACTTATAGTAAAAATAAATGGGTCATTGACTCTGGTTCATCTGCACATATTTCTGACAGCTTCAAACTTTTCACTACTTTGTTTAAAACTACCTGTGTCCCTCTTATGATTGTTATGGATGGGACTCAACCTATTGTCCATGGTGTTGGAACTATATCTCTATCAAAAAATCTTCCCTTAAAATCCGTCTTATATGTTCCACACTTTTCTCTTAATTTTCTATATGTCACTAAAATCGGTAAGAGCCTTCAGTGCTCGATTACTTTTAATCCTAAGGGTTGTGCTTTTCAGGGTCTCCATATGGAAGAGGATTGGTTTGGGCCACGAGGAATCAGATGGACTGTACTACTTGGATGTCTTGAAATCTAATGCAACTCTACTATATGCTTCTATGATGAGTCTGCAATTGCACTATCGCCTTGGTAATCCTTCTACTAAAAAATTACATTCTATATTTCCTTAAATTTCTAAAAAACATTTTATGTGTGAATCATGCTACTCTAGCAAAAAAACTCACTCTAGTTTTCATAAGAAGAAAGAATTTAGTTCTAAAAACATGTTTGTTATTGTTCATGTTGATATTTGGGGACAATGTTCTATTTCTAGATTGTCTAGGTATCATTACTTTATGACCTTTATTGATGGTCATTCAAGGGAAACTTGGTTGGTTCTCCTAAAAGATTGTAGTAATGTTTTGAAAACAATCACCACTTTTTTTACTGAAACCCAAACCCAATTCCGAACTACTTTTAAAATCTTACAAATTGATAATGCCTAAGAATTTATGTAAAAATTTGTTTGTCTACTGAGTAGTCCTTGGGGTATCATTCATCAGACTTCGTGCTCTTACACACTATGAAAAAATTGTGTGGTAGAAAGGAAGAATCATCATCTTCTTGAAGTAGCATGCACAATACTTCTTCACTATCAAGTTCATAAACATTTCTATCCTAAATATGTGTCTATAGTGTGCTACTTAATTAACTATATATCTTCTTCTAATATTGCATAACTAGATCCCTATCTCCCTTCTATATCTAGATGTGCCTTTGTTTTCTATTCCACCATGCATCTTTGTCTAAACCTATTTTGTTAAGAATCTCCGCATGGCGATATCTAAACTTGACTCTCACTCCACTAATTGTGTCTTTTTGGGTTATTCCCAGACTCAAAAAGATTATCAATGTTTTCATCATGTCAATTGTCAATGGTATGTGAGTCTAGATGTTGTGTTTTTTAAAAACATGTCGTACTACTTTGACGAAGGGGTTGCCTTATCTAGTGATATGATAGACCCTACTCCTCTTCCTGAGGTAGTAGAACATGATGACATTGACAAAACTAAAGAAATGTCAATGGCTATTGTTCCCCCTCTTCCTCCTCAACAACCAATTCCTCCCTTATTGATATGTCAAAACACCCCGTAGGTATTCTCTGACCTACATCATACTATCAGCAAAAGGAAAGGTGTTTGTTCTTATACTCAACATCTAATTAGTAATTTAAGTTCTTCCACTAATCTTGGTGCTAGCTCTGTCTACTTTACCACTACCATGTATACTATGTTTGTGTCAAAGAATGCTCAGGGTTGTCAATAGGGAGGGTATGGGGAGGGTAAGTCTCTACCCTTACCCTTACCCTCCAGAGGGTAGCGGGTAAGGGAAAGGGTAATTACCCTTCCTACCAAACTCCTGACCATCCCCTTACCCTTACCCTCCAGAGGGTAGCGGGTAAGGGAAACGGTAATTACCCTTCCTACCAAACTCCTGACCATCCCCTTACCCTTACCCTCTTCCCCACAGGTTAAACTGGGGGGTAAAGGGTAAAGGGGTAATTTTTTTAAGTTAGGAGGTTATTTTATTCATCTCTCCCTCCTCTTGCAAGAAAATCCTTATAAATATTACAATCACTAATTGATCTCCTTAATTGAAACATGGTAGTACTACTACCATTACATGCTTCACTATGTAAAATGTTGTTCATTTCAGTAGGTGGTCTGCAATAGAAGTATTCCCTCATTGGTTGTTTTAGGTGCTACTTTGCAAGTGTTTCAGTTGCATTGTTACGTTCTCTATTTGTAAAGTTGACCGTCCACTCTGCTCTAGCAATCTTCTTGATCTTCACTAGCTAATATGTATATTTGGGAAATAGGAGGTGATCATTTTTAGTCATGTTGACGTCTCCCAGACAGTCTGATTCAATGTGCACAATGTTCAAATTCAATCCTCTAGCATGTTTCATTGTTGTGTAGATGCCTACTAATTCATCCATTATGGGGTCTGAAGTCTTCACCTTTCCCCCAAGCCACCAAGCCAAGTGCCTCAGTTGTTCCTAGCCACTTCTACTGCCGCTGCATTGTGTTTATTGATTGTTGCATCAACATTTATTTTTTACTCTCCTTCTGATAGTGTAGTCCATCTTTGTGGTTCTCTTCATCGTATGGTAGTTGAGTTTTCCCATTCCCTAATATTTTTTGCAATTTTTGAGTTGATGAATCTAACCTGGTGTTGTACAGTGGACTCTCGGTTCTCAAAGATCTGCTTATTCCTAAACTTCCAGATATACCAGCAGCCTATCATCAGTTGAATGCAATGCATTTCACCCTACTCTCCATTGTATTTCACCCATTCATTAATTGTGGTAGGTGTAAAGAAATTTTTCTGTTCAGCATAGGGTACAATTTGGTCCCATACTTTCCTAGCATGAGTGCAGTCTCTTAGGGCATGCAATGTTGACTCCTCTCCATTGTTGCAATGTTTGCACATGCTACTTTCACTAAGGTGTCTGATATTTCTTCATTTATTAGTTAGCACTACTTTTGTAAAGCCGTCCACATGAAGATTTTGACTTGTGCAGCAACATTTGTTCTCCAAATTAGATCCCATTCTCCAGCAACTTCTATGTCCTTGCCAACCCAAAGTAGCTTGTAGGAGGTCCATGTCTTATAGTTCCCATCTTTGGAATGGATCCATACAAGTACATCCTCTAGTTCACCATCAACTGGAGTACTAGTTTCTGTGATCTGACTGACCACGTCTGCAAAAAACCATTCATCCAAAAATTTCTTTATCTTAGTTTCCATTAAGGTCAATAAGGTTGCTTACTTTAAGGTCTCAAAGTTCCTGTGGAATCACATGGGTGGCTACCTCCTCCAGAATTTGTTCCATATTTACCCATCGGTCCTCCCAAACATTCGTATTATTACCATTTATATGGATTATGCGTGTTTGATTCCTTATCACTTGTTTAGGGTCAAAGGTTGTTGAGGCAAGTCTCGAAAGCTACATGGTCTTGCCCATTACATGTTTTTCAAACTTGATGGATAGCCCATTGCACTAGGTTGTATTCCTGTGGAAGTAAAAATCCCATGTATTCTTCATAACTAGGGCCAAGTTCCATTCTCACATAGACTTGAGTCCCAGACCGCCCATCTTTATGTTGAGAGTGATTTTGTTCCACACAACTAGTGATAGAGGATGGTCCTTGTGGTTTCCACCCCAGTTGAACCTTCTAATAGAGGATGGTCCTTGTGGTAAAGGGGTAATTTTTATATAAATGAATTTTATAAAAATATAAATTATTTTAAGGTGGTGCATTGGGTGATAAAGATCAATTCACATCTTTCTTGACTTGTATTTTCACATATGTGAATATAAGGAGGACAATGTTATACTTGTGTAATATGTTTAGACATTGGTCCATGAATAACTTATTTTAAGATGGTGTGTTCATCATTTTTCATTTTTCTATGACCCTATCAGCTGGTTAAACATTTAATAATAATATACTAAGCATTTTAATGTGAGTAGGAATAGGAATCAAGCCGCAACCAAAAAGTTTTCCTATTGGAAAAAATAGAGTGGAAATCAAAATACAAGCTTCTATATAATTTTATATCTTTGTTAAATAAATGCAGGTAAAAGGGTATGGATAATGTCTATACCTTACCCTTCCCTTTTAATATGGAAAGGAAATGGGATACAGGTAACAAAAATCTTTATCCATACCCTTAACATGTAGGGTATAGATAAAGGGTGGTAATACCCTCTCATTGACAACCCTAAGAATGCTACATAGGCTCTTCAACATCCTACCTGGTGGCAAGATATGAACACTAAAATGACTATCCTACAAGATCGCAAGACCTAAGATCTTCTTGATCATCGTGAAAACTATCCAACGGTTGGTTGTCATTGGATTTTACTATTAAAAATCAGCCAGATGGGTCTATTGAATGGTTGAAGGCTCACCTCGTAGCCAAAGGCTACACTCAGACATATGGTGTGGACTACTTTGAAACATACTCTCTTGTGGCCTGCCTTAACTATGTGAGATTTCTTATCTTTGTAAATGCCACTAAAGATTGGCCTTTTATCAACTTGATTTCAAAAACACCTTCACGTATGGTAATCTACATGAGGAAGTTTATATGGGACAACCAGCTGGTTTTTCTAGTCCAGGGAAAAGTTACAAAGTCTCCAGACTCAAGAAGATGATACATGACCTAAAACAAAGCCCATGGGCGTGGTTTAATAAATTAAGCCAAATACTTCTCATGTTTCAATTTTGACGCTCCCAGTCTGATCATTCTGTCTTTATTAGAAAAACGAGCTCTGGACTTGTTCTCCTTATTGTTTATGTGGATTATATTATTCTATCTAGTGATGATTTTGAAGGTATTGCATCTCCCAAATAATATCTAGAACAAAATTTTATTACTATAGATCTGGGTAAACTCAGATACTTCTTAGGAATTGAGTTTCCAGATCATCTTCAAGTGTCTACCTCTCCAGCGCAAGTATGTGTTGGACCTTCTAACAGAAGTAGGTATACTTGGTTCTAAACCTACTAGTACTCCTCTAGATCCCAAATCTAATTGGGATGATGAATCTTCACCTCCATACCTTGATAACCATCAATACTGATGAACAATTGGTAAACTAATCTATTTCATTGTGACAAGAGTTGATATAATTACTATTGTTGGACTTGTCAGTAGGTGTCTGGACAAACCTCAACAATGTCACCAGGATGTTGTGTGTCACATTCTTAAATATCTAAAATCCACTCTAGGAAAAGGTTTACTATATCGTAGACACAGACACTACAAACTTATGGGTTATTCTAACTTTGATTATGTCGGTTGTCGATGTGACTAGAAAATCTATTTCTGGATATTATTCTTTTATCGGAGGAAATTTAGTCACATGGTACAGTAAAAAAAACCCGTTGTTACCCAGTCGAGTGATGAAGATAAATACAAGACAATGGCCCATACTGCTTGTGAATTAATGTGGGTTCAAGGATGACTCACGGAATTTGAGATTTCAAACTCTAATCCTATTCCTATGCACTGTTATAATAAATTTGCCACATTTATTTCCAACAATTCCACTTTTCATGAGTGTACAAAGCACATCAAAGAGGATTGCCACTTTGTACATAAAGTTATACTCTCTGGCCCCATATGCACTTCTTATCTCAGGAAAGAGGACCAAATTGCTAAGATATTCATCAAGATACTTCCCAAGACATGCTTCACTACGTCAATGGAGAAGCATGGCATGTTTGACATCTATGCTCCAGCTTGAGGGGGGTATTAGTATATATGCTTTATGTGTTATCATGTGTTATCTTTTGTTATGTGTTGTGTTATTTTCTTTATACTTGTCTTTATCTTTATCTTATCCTTTATCCCATATTTCCTAGTTCCGTATCTCCATTCCTCTCTTGGCCTATAAAAGCGAGTGAATTTTAATCATTTCAACTTACAACAAATAAAGGTTTTCCCTATTCTATATAGATAATCACAAGTACTTATGATACTAATAAATTCCATGTTAAATGACTAAATTAAGTGTTTCTTATTTTGATTTTAATGATAGAAACTATATTATTTTCCCATTTACATCAAAATGTAATAGTTGGCCATTGTCATTTTTCTTTTTCAGTTTCATGTATAAAAAATTCAAAAACTTATCTATTATTTTTGACATCAAACACAATATTTGATTTCTCTCTTTGTACTATATTTAACATGTAAAAGGTAGTACCAAACTATTTCAATTTTGTTTCATAACACTTAAAGAATCAACTAGCAACTTGTTTTTGTCTCAACACATTATGTATGAGAACTTGGGAGTCAATCTACAGCCCATAGGGTCAGGTTTGGCTATGCTTTTATTCTAATTTAAAGTTGGGTATTTTTGAACCACACCCCTTATACCCCTACAATGATCCAATAAAAACCCAACACACCTACTTATTTGACATATGTACATTCCACCAACATAATTCTTTTGTGTGTGAGTTCTTTCTTCTTCTTCTTCTCTTCTTTCTCAGCTTCTTCCTATACAATTCCTATTTAGTGTTCACATAAAATATCCCCTTCCATTTCATTCCATCCAACAAATGATGTTTGTCAATTTTGGTTCCTAGTAATGTTTTCTTTTTGATGTATAAGGGACAAAGAATAGTTCTAACATATTATCATACTAGTACCGACAGATAGGATTGAGCTCTAGGGAAGTGACTAGATATAGGAAGGGCATACTACAGTAAATATTGTTGATAAAAAAAGAATGTATCTTCAAAATAGTGATACTTATGATGTTCATTTACCTGATAATAAACCTTCTAATGGAGTTTCCACTTTATTACTTAATTGTAATTGTGTGTGTGTATATATATATATATTCTTATTTATACTTCATAGAAACATTTTGTCTAAAATAGTAAGTATAGTGTTATGAATCAAATTTTAATGGAGAAAAGTTAATAGAAATATGTTATTACAATAGTTTTATTCAAAATATCCAATAATAATATCTTTGATATCTATATAGTATTGATCCTAAAATTTTCATAAGCATGAAGTACAAGTGTCCCTTAGGCCTGATATGTTCATGGGTTTGAACATTCACTAGTGGAAACAAAAGAAGAACTTTAGGTTGACATTTGTAGTATTAGTTGATAGCATAACCCTAGATGAAGAAAGAGAAACTCCTTTACATTATGTCACTAAAGACACATTTCACCTTTTTAGATAACTATACTGTCCATTTATATAATGTATATCTAAACAAGATATCAAAAGAAATTGACTATGTCTTCTAGGGTGGGATTCTCTTTGTCTTACCTAATGGGTTATTTGACTTTTACCATAAGTTTCCTATTTTCTTAAGATCTAGAGAGACTTGAATGAAGAATTTAGTTTGCAAGATGTTGGGATGGAATAATAACATTTTATAATTGGTTTTCATATAAAATGGTAGATATCGAGTTTATGTCATCCACAATTCTTGATTATCAACATCATATCAGATACATAGTGAGTGTCTTTGAATTTTAGGAGAATATGCAAGTTTTAATTCTTATAGTGAGTGTCCATTAACATTATTAGTAATTTGAGTACCGAGATTAAACCTAACAAGCACTATCTTAAATCCAAATAACCTTTCAAGATAGGAAAGAAGTCCAATCAAAATAACAACAAAAATTATGGGAGCCAATGCATTTGCAATGATTGCAGCAAGCTTAGTTGCCTTGTAAACTTTTTTGTAGAAACTAAAAAGGATAAAAGAGAAATCTCCCACAAAAAACAAAGTGAATATGGGATCTAGGGGTTGATGGTTTTTCTATGAAACATCATATACCAAATTGCATGTACTTTTGGGTAGCATAGCTTCTTATGATAATCAGTGGCTATATTCCAGAGTTATACCTCACATCTACTATAATTGTTCTCCTTTTCTCACTTACCCGGAAAACAATAATAGTTTGCTGCCCTACGACAATGACGTATCCATAAATATATTGTAGGTATTGGACATATAGGCTTGAATGTCACTTTGGGGTGAGTCCCAGTTATGTCTTACTAGTATCATTTGGACACACATTATTATGCCAGAAGACATACTTATAATATCAAACTTCATTCTTACTAATGTGTAGGGAACACGTGTGACAATTTGATAAAACTTAATATATTTCATGTAAAGTACTACTTATATATCTACATCATTTCACTTTCTACTTCATCTTGTAATGTTTAGCATACTCAATTTAGGCATGTGAGATAGAATACAAAGAAGTGTGTAATTCACATAGACTTGATTCCTATTTCATTTTTTCTGATAATTATAGTTACTTAATTTGTGTTCAACTTAAACTACCTTAGAAAACATTTACATCAATAAAATAAATTACATATTTTCTTGAGCTTATTGATATTGATGTTTGTAGTCTTAATACTATATTACTCGTGACGGCATGTGTTACATTGTAACTTTGATTGAGATTTTTTAGATATTATTATATTTACTTTTCAAAAATTAAGCATGACAAAATGGAAAAGTTTACAGCCTATAAGACCCAACTAAAAAATCAAATTGGAATGAAGAATAAGAATATTCGGTTTGATTGAGGATGCGAGTATGACTAGTTTAGTTTATTATGGAAAGAACATACCATTGTACACTAAACCATTACCCCATATCCCTCAATCAATTGGTTTGTCTAATAGAAACAAAATGGCATCTACTGATATCATAACAATATTATTACGTATTTTAGCAATACCTCGTAAGGATAAAGATCAATAAAAAACAAGTAAATGAATTTGGCATATCCATGTTCATATAGATATTTAAAAATAATATATAGGAAAAAAGGACAGAATAGACAATTTAATGTTTATAAAAAAGATAGATAAAATAGAATCACCAAAAAAATGGTTTTGAAATATAATCAACATGAAGTATTGATGTCAAGATACAACAATGAGAATGAGGCACAACAATTTAAATATTTAAATGAAACCTTGTCAATCACCATAATCACATTTATGCATAAGAATAAGTAATTAGGGGACAAAATCAATAATCATATATGTCAATATTGTATTATAATGTGTAACTTAATAATTTATAGAACCAGGGCACAACACCAATTTCCTAATTAGATTTAACCAAACTACTTCATACAAAGACACAACAACCAACTACTTATGATAATATGGGCAACAAACTCATGGTTTGGGCCCAAAACCTCAAGCTTGGATATATAAAAAGTTCACAAGGTGATAATGTAGTAGAGACTATATAATAAGTTCACATGGTAATAGGGCAGTAGCAACTACTAATCAAATATTCTTACATAATATAGGTATGTGTATCACAAAAGTATTCCATTGCAATATTGTTACCAATGTATACATTTATAAATTCAAGTGGATATGATAATATAAACACATAAGAAAATAGTACACATAAAAAATATCTTATATTTTATTTTATAATAGGAAGACATTCCAAGAAAATGAAACCAAACTAGGTCATATATATCAAAAAGGATAACTAAAGTAGGAACTCATTGAATTTAGGATAATGGAATAAGTGGTCACCGCCCCAAGAAATCACATGTAGTTAAACATATCTTAATTGATTCCAACTTATCTTCAACTAGAGTAGACTAGAGTTATCTCATACCCAGGAAAAAAATAAACAAGACATGTCTTAATTTCATTCATTATTAAGAATCTAGAGCTCACCCTCTGGTTTTATTGATATGTTTAGGCACGAATTGTAAATATCTTTATAGTAAACTTTGTGATTAAATGTTTATTTATATATGACTTTGTAATTTTCCTTAAAAATTTAAATTTAATCAAAGACAGTTACTTCGATTTTAAAAATAAATTCGTGTAGATAAAGGCTCAATTTATCCTATATCAAGTGTTAGAACACCAATGATTTCCATATCTTATTGGGGATCTACTCTAGTCAAAACTTGTGCATATCAACTTGAGAGAAGAAAAGTAGAATAACATAAGTGTCGTTTCTAATCAAAATGTGATTAACTGGAGAGCATGATCTCAGAGGTGGACATATGTCATGAAACCATTCTTACTCCAATCCCAATCTACATGTTTTCTATGTTTGAGGTAAATGATAATAGTCTTGATTTGGTGATATAAGAAGGACTTATACCTTATACCTCGTTGTTGATGAGGTCTCTCGTTGATTAAGTCCATGTTTCCCTATTATTGATTAAGCCTCAAACATAGTTAATCAAAACTCTTACTCTACACATCATGACTATGCCATCAAGTGATAAAGCCTAGGTCTCACAAAACCATGGTGTAAGACTATGATGGAAAAAAAAATTCCTATTGACTATTGATGCCTTTTGCAATCTCGACTTTAATATGATGAGAATGGAACTGTTTTATCATGAAAGAAAAGGAATACAAATATTATCTTGACATAATTGCACTATTATAATCTTGAATTTTGATCTTATGACCTTGTAGAATATGATTTGATCATTGATAACCCCCTATTTGATAAGCTCAATGGATCATGACTAATGTAGGTAATGTACTAGATTAGGGTGGTAGTTGACTCATGACTCCCCTAACCTAGGTCACATACCTATTATGACTACCTCAAATTTTCACCTTGTTGATTTTTTAGAGTTTGGAAAGTTATCCCTTTTCACCTGATTTGTATTGGTTGACCTAAGTCTAAAAGGTTAAAACCATGGTTGATACTCGATCTTGAATCTTGATTTTATAATGACCTTGATAAATGACAATGTTGACTATAGGTTGTGGTTGACTTCCTAGATAGACCTAGGTCTAGATCATTCATCAACCTTGGATACCATGATAATGAAATCTTTATATGTTTCTCAAATATTGCTTGAATATTATTGCTCAAAATTGAATATAGATGAGTGATCTCCCCTAAGGTCTAAATAGGAATATAAACCCTATATTTGGAATATTTATACATATGATCTTTATTTCTAAACTTCAACTCTTGATATTGATGTACAAAATTTTGGAACATGATATGGATCTGGAGATCACCCTAGATATATGACTAATGACTCCAAAATCCCAAATCTTGAAATGATGACTATGTTGAATCCCTTGATTTATGACTTAGGGTTTATCTCTTGTTAGGACTAGGGTGGGACTTCCCATTGATTTTGATCTCAAAATCTTAAAAGTATGATGTTGTCTCGAAATGTTGAAATATGAAATCTCAAATCAAGGATGTATAACCCCACCTCGGCAAATGTAGAAACTAGGACTGTGAGATATTGGGATTGAAAGTCACCTTTTACACTTGATTCAAGAACTCTATTTGTTTGACCAAAGTATGATCTCTCCACATTTGCAATCAATAGGATGGTTTCCAAATTTGTGACTTATATGATGACTTTGAACTATATATACATATATATACACAGATATATATATATATATATATATATATATATATATATATATATATATATATAATATATAATATATATATATATGAATTGACCTTGATACTCAATTTCTCATTGATGAAATGATGTTAGTACCAAGTTGCTTATGATATGGAACATAGAATCCCAATTATGATTATTGGTCTATTTGAACTTTGAGGACATTATTTTTATTATATAATTGAGAATGTTCTAGTATTTGAGAATCTGATCTGGATTTAGATAGTCCCAATTTTGAGGTTGTTTTGAATTTTGGGGACAAAATTCCTTTTAAGGAGGGAAGGATGTGTCAAAGTGGATTTTCACATTATAATGAAGTAATTACTCTTTTAACCTCATTATACTCACTCATGGTACCAAATTATTTTTCTTGGTTTTTAAATCATTATTGATACTCAAATACAAAATGTGGCGATCAATGTAGTTTTTATACACATTATAACACCTCAAATTAGATTCATTCATCACTTTGTCTAATGAACCAAATTGGTCATTAAAACTTCATCATATGGCTCTCTAAGTTTTTGTAAATATTCTCCACAATTTTCTGAAGTTATGATCCAAATTTCACTTCATATGGACGTTCCTACTATTTTCTATGATTTCTTGAAGATAACGCATTGAAAATACCTTTATTTTCCCTTTTTATGGGCCTTTCCATGTCACTGATCCACTGCAAAGAGAGGGGGGAAACCCCGCCCTCAAATTGGAGACCCACATATTAGGGGCCCGATCCAACGGCCGTGGGTCCATCTTCTACCTCCTGTTGATTGTGGGGGACGAGCTTTGGGACCGAAAGAGAAATTCACTCATCTAGACCCCATTTTGAAAAATCAAATCAAACAAAGACACTTGCCCCACTAATCCGAACTCAAGTGGAACTTTCCCCCCTTGAATCCACTTAATTTGAGGGCAAATGAGGTGCCCTACCATAACTCATCTGCTGCAATGAGCATCCACTCAAAACCCTAACACCAAGCCCCAATTGCCTATAAAAATGCCTCCCTTCACTTTGTCACTCACCCACGATCGCAGCCGAAACTTTGCACCTCCATTCCACCCTTTGATATTCTAATCCATTTTATAGCATCGCCACCTATCTCAGATTGGGCATTTTTCCCTCACTTCATCTTCCCGGTGATCAAGGCATCTAACGTCTTCGCGAATGAGAGGCTATGCCAGACGACACCTCAGATTCCCTCCTAGAATCATCTTGCTCCCAACCCTCTTTTAATCCACCAAGCTCCTCCACCTACCTTCATGGTTCATACTAGGATGTGCGACAAAGGGGAAGAGTCCCCAAACCACTCAGTTCAAGAGAAACATGTCAGTTCAACAGACTAACTGAATCGTTGATTGAACCAAGAAAACAAGTGTTGAACCAACATAATCAGATCTTGAACCAAATACTTAGATAAGTGAGCCACAATGCCTACATGGCACCATCCAAAGCATCCGGCCATTAATCCAACGGTCGGCCTTTTTTCATTTTAGTTATTTTTTCCTCCTCCTCTCTACTCAAAAAATCCAATAATTTGCCAGATCTTGCAAAAATGATAACTTTTGATTCCTAGCTCCAAAAAATATGTATAAATAGTCAATCTTGATTAGAAAATTCCAATGAACTAATTAGACATTCTTGTGGAGACAAATTCCTAATGGATTCAACTGATATACCTAAATCTTGATCCTTTTCTTATACTTCTGTCTAAATGACTTCATAAACATGATTAGATTTCAAAAACCCAAATATTTGACTTTGATGATTATCTTGAGACACTAAATTTAGACTTGACTAGATAAGACTATAGATCGAATCTTTTGAATTTTTCATATCTTGAATGTTGTTTCATGCTAAAACATGATGATTAAGCTTGATGTTGAGTTTTTAACCCTAGAATTGTGATATGGATATCATGATTTTTATATATTTTACAAAACCCTAGACCATCCATGATCCTACTTTTATCAATCTAATCTTCAAATACAATTATACTAATTATCATGATGATAATTGATAAATGTGATGATGACATAAAATTAGGGTTAATACATATGATCCTAGAAAACCTAGGTAAGTCATTCACTCTCAAAAACTTGAAACTTGAAATAATGTTGGACATATTGAAATATTGGTTGATTATAAGTGGATGAACCAACCCTAAGGTTGACATAGGAAAGTGTAACTGTCACACCCGATCTCACACTAACCACAAATCACGAGATTAGGGTACGACGGAGGGATTATCACATAAACAAATCACTGAGAACTTTTTCTTTTTAACACCTCGTAATGATATCCGGATATTGCTGTAAACTAAAACATAATAAACTATTTCGGAAGCATTTCAATTAAACTGGCTAGAGAACATAAATAGAGTTTACAACATGTAACATTGTTTAACAGAAAGTAAACATAACAGTTAATTTACATCTTTTACACATTCGCCATACATACTCTCTCTCACCCACACCATGTCCCAAGGATCAAGGGGAAAGGACTAAGAGACCTCTAGCTAGACTAACTACATATACCTTCTATGATTAAGCGTTAGGATGAAAAGATCCTTCAGATTCCTGTTGTTGATATTGACCTGAAAATGTTTGAGTAGAGGAATGAGCCTACTCGCTCAGTGAATAGCATTTCATTTAGCTATCACTAAATAACTCATCAATTATATAAAATTGAAATAAAGCATAAGTGCAGTATTAAACAGGGCAGTTCTAATGACATAACAGATTTACAGATAACTATCTCATTTCTACTCAACATCAGATGTCTTAAACAATTAAACAATTATAGAGAATTGGCATAGAAGTTCAAATCTCTTAACATATTAAATTTACTGCGATCCTATGTGATTCATATTTATATTTTTATTATGCCCTAATCATATGCAGTGTACTCTGCATATAAAGATCTGTAGCGAACTACGATCCCACCGTACAAGACTTAGCGACACACCCGGGAAATGCTAAGTCTGACTGCCAGCCCTGGTCTGCTGCAGGACTCTCAGGCTCACAAGGCCTCAGGCTCACAAGGCCTCACTACACTCTCAAGAGAGAGTACTCTAGACTCCTCCTCTAACCTGAGCACACAGGCGGAGAGTCTTACCGGGTTACCACCGTGACACAAGCACGGAATAATGTTGAATAACCCCTATTTTCCACAGTGCCACCGTGACACAAGCACGATTCTTGTTGCAACACTGTCTCTCTCTATCCTCGTGCCACCATGACACAAGCACAGTTATTGTTGCAGCATGAGTTTCACCCCCCTGGTGCAGACCTCTCAAAGGGGTTTTACGGTGTTAGGGCACCTAAGTCTATTAACTGATTAACATATAAACATTTAAACAGGAATATCACATATCATACTTATTTCACATTCTGAACACCACTTTAAACACATATATATCCTTTGTCATCCTTAAACATGATTCAGTATCATTTATCCAGTTTCAATGCTAAACATCTACTTTTAAATCAGCAAATACATTGCAACTATAATACAGGAAATTTCATCATTTCAATTAAGCATATCAAGTATTTCAAGTTCCAATGAATCGAACATACTCTATTGTATGTACTACACTGTTTAGAAGTTATACCAACTAATATTGAAGCATTTAAGCACTTAAATTGAGTTTAATAATGATTTCTGAATGAACTGCCACTCACAGCTCAGAAACTCGACCGATTGGTCGAAAACTCGACCGATCACTGCACAACTCGACCGATCAGCTACAAACTCGACCGATCAACCTGCTGTTCGGTTCCTGCTCTAGAAAACTCGACCGAATCACATATAACTCGACCGAACGGCGAACAGACTGAAAACCTAAACCGACCTGCTGATGTCGATTTCAATCGAATCAGCGGGTAAAACTATAGATTTGTGCAGCAAATCACCTGCAAAAGATGCGTACACCCTCGAACTAACTGTAGGAGAGGAGAAGAACGAACTAGGGCTGCTCTTCGCGCCCTATCTTTCTCCTAGCCGCCGCTGCTGCTAGCGCAGCTCCTGCTGCAAGCGTAGCTCCGGCTACCGCTGGTTCAGCTGGCGAAGAAGAACGGTAAGGCGGGGAATGGAGGCCGCAACTGCTGGCCAGAACCAAGCTAGGGCTCCAAATCGCCTTCTCTCCCAGATCTCTCTCTCTTTCCCTCTCAAGCGACGAAGAGAAGAAACGCTCTGCGTTTCTCTCGTTTCTGATAAATGAAACGAGTAAAGGGGAAAGAAAGGATAAGAAGGGAAAACCTAGGGACCAAAACATAAAGTCCAAGAACTTTCAAAAACTACAAACAGGTCCCTGAAAGCCCAAAAGCATACAACTTTTGGCTCGAAAGTCGGTTTCAGACGATTTCTCTGGCAACGCCTCAAGCGCAAGATCTTACACGTTTTAAGGGCTAGGATTCACATTACATACAAATCATATATGTTTTAAACATTATTAACAAAAGCAAGCTTATAACTTAGCAAAGCAGCTAAACACATGCTTAGCAGCATACTTACAGGGTAAGCTCAACACGGGTCGTAACAATCTCCCTCCCTTATAAGAATTTCGTCCCGAAATTCCTAAAAGAGAAAAGGAAACTTGCTACGCATCTCAGACTCAAGCTCCCACGTAGCTTCTTCAAGGTTATGATTCCTCCACAGAATCTTCACTAAAGGTATTTCACGGTTCTTGAGCTTCTTGATTCGGTGATCAACTATCTGCACTGGTCCTTCCACGTAGGACACATCTGTTTTAAGTTGTGCCGGTACTGGATCTAAAATCTTTTCTGTACCGGGATGACACATCTTCAGCATAGACACATGAAACACATTATGAAGATTTGCCAATTCAGACGGCAAATCCAACCTGTAGGCTACAGGTCCAATCCTCTCAACAATAGGATATGGGCCCATATACCTAGGGGTCAACTTGCCTTTCTTGCCAAACCTTAGCACTCCCTTCCACGGTGAAACCTTTAGATAAACCTCGTCACCAACCTCAAACTCAAGAGGTCGACGCCGTCTCTCTGCACAACTTTTCTGTCTGTCCTGAGCAGCTTTCAACTGCTCCCTGATCACATATATCTTCTCTGTAGTTATATCAACTATCTCAGGTCCAAGAATTTCTTTCTCACCAACCTCGTACCAACAAACTGGCGATCTACACTTCCTACCATATAGAGCTTCATATGGGGCCATTCCAAGACTAGAATGGTAGTTGTTGTTATATGCAAACTCCATCAGGCTTAAGTGTTCTTCCCAGTTACCTCTGAACTGTAGCACGCATGCTCTCAGCATGTCTTCAAGAGTCTGAATGGTCCTCTCAGATTGACCATCTGTGGGTGAAATGCTGTACTGAACCTCAGCCTTGTGCCCAACGCATGATGTAACTGATTCCAGAACCTAGATGTAAACTTAGGGTCTCTGTCAGAAATAATGGAAATTGGAATCCCATGTAATCTGATTACCTCATCCACATAAGTCTTGGCCAGCTTTGGAACATCAAAAGTTGACTTGACAGGAAGAAAGTGAGCAGACTTAGTTATTCTATCCACAATCACCCATATCGTGTCCGAACCTCTAGGCGTTCTGGGTAACCCTACCACAAAATCCATTGTGATGTGTTCCCATTTCCATTCAGGTATAGGAAGCGATTGCAAGGTACCAGCAGGTTTCTGATGCTCAGCTTTAACCTGCTGACACACTCCACATCTAACCACGTATTCAGCTACATCTTTCTTCATACCAGACCACCAGTACAGTTATTTGAGGTTCCTATACATTTTTGTGTTACCTGGGTGCATAGCATACATAGAAGCATGCGCTTCTTCAAGAATTTGCTCTTTCAGCTCACTGTTCCCAGGTACACACAACCTGTCTTGAAGATACAACACACCATCGTCAGAAAACCTGAATTCTGACCTTTTACCTTCTGACATATCATGCATAACTTGCCACAACTCGTCATCATTCTGTTTCAACTCCTTAATCTGATGATAGAAAGTAGGTTTGACCTGCATCTGAGCAATCAACCCACTTTGTCCAGTCACATCCAAGTCTAAGTTCAACCTTCGCATATCTACAAGCAAGTCTCTCTTGAAACATGACATAGAAAATGCATCCGCTGTTGAACTCGATTTTCTACTCAAGGCATCTGCCACAACATTCGCTTTACCAGGATGGTAATCGATTGTCACCTCATAATCTTTAATCAGCTCAAGCCATCTGCGCTGTCTCAGATTCAAATCCTTCTGAGTGAAGATATACTTCAGGCTCTTATGGTCGGTAAACACCTGACAAGTCTCACCATACAGGTAGTGACGCCATGTCTTAAGAGCATGGACTATAGCAGCTAACTCCAGATCATGAGTAGGATAGTTCTCTTCGTTCTTCTTAAGCTGTCTAGATGCGTAAGCCACAACTTTGCCTTCCTGCATCAGCACACAGCCCAAACCTCTCCTGGAAGCATCGCAGAACACTGTATAACCTTTGTCTGCCTCTGGAAAAACCAACACTGGTGCTGAAGTCAACTTCCTCTTCAGGATCTGAAAACTTTTCTCACAGTTATCAGACCAAACAAACGGTGCATCCTTCCTCGTCAAGCGTGTCAAGGGTGATGCTAGCACACTAAAGTTCTGTATAAACCTTCTGTAATAGCCTGCTAATCCCAAGAAACTTCTAATCTCATTAGGAGTCTTAGGTCGTTCCCACTGAAGCACAAAATCAACTTTCTTAGGATCAACACTAACTCCATCTCTTGAGATAACATGTCCAAGAAATGCTACCTCAGCCAACCAGAACTCGCACTTACTAAACTTAGCATATAGCTGATGTTGCCTCAACAACTGCAACGCTACTCTCAGGTGTTGCTCATGTTGTACATCATCTCTGGAATAGATCAGGATATCATCTATAAAGACCACAATAAACTGATCTAGGAACGGTTTGAAAATCCGATTCATCATATCCATAAAGGCTGCTGGGGCATTGGTCAGTCCAAACGACATGACTAGAAACTCATAATGCCCATACCTGGTTCTGAAAGCTGTCTTGGGAATATCAGAAGCCTTTATTCTGAGCTGATGATATCCAGATCTCAAATCTATCTTAGAGAAGATTGTTGCTCCACGCAACTGATCAAAAAGATCATATATCCTCGGCAAAGGGTACTTGTTCTTAATAGTGATCTTGTTCAGTTGCCTGTAATCTATACAGAGACGCAGGGTACCATCCTTTTTCTTAACAAACAGGACTGGAGCACCCCACGGTGAAGAACTGGGTCTAATGAAACCCTTATCCAGTAATTCCTGCAACTGCACCTTGAGCTCCTTCAACTCTGCAGGTGCCATTCTATAAGCTGGCAGTGCTACTGGATAACTACCTGGATATACCTGAATCTCAAAATCAATATCTCTGACAGGAGGTAAGCCTGGCAACTCTTCTGGAAAAACATCGGAAAACTCACGAACCAAAGGCACATCATAAACACTGGCGGTGCTCTTCTCTGCTCTAGTGTCAACCACATGAGCAAGGAACGCTTCACATCCTTTCTATAGCATCTTATCAGCTACATCAGCTGATACTATGCACGTAGGAAGAACTTTCCTGTCTCCAGTAAAGACACAAGAAAATTCACCTTGTTGAAAGGTAGCTTCCTTCTTCCAACAATCGAGTTGCACTCGATATGTCTCAAGACAATCCATACCCAAGATGACTTGAAAAGTATTGACATCCAGGGGTATGAGATTAGAAGCAAAGGTGTAACCTCCGAAAGATAACAAGCATCTGGGACAGAACTCAGTCAGAACTGTTGGTCCACCTAGTGGAACCCTCAACACTAACTCATCTACCAACCCTTGAGTTAACAGATTAAGTTCACCAACTAAAGAGCGTCGTATGAAAGAGTGAGTAGCACCCGGATCTATCAAAACTAAAACTGGTATACTATTAAACAAAAGCATCTCTCCTGTGACAACTTGTGAAGAGATTATACCTTCCTGAGGTGTCAAAGAGAAGAAACGTGCTGAAGCTCTCCCTCTGCCACGCTGTCCTCTCTGACCACTCCTGCCACTAGGCACTCCACCACCTCTAGAACCAGAAGCCACAGGATAACTCAGAACATCATGGTACTGAGGCTGGAAAGCTTGCGATGCTGCTTGTTGAAGCTGAGGACATTCCCTTTTTAGGTGTCCTATTTGTCCACAGACATAACAACTTGGACCCCAACACTGACCAGTATGTGGTTTTCCACATTTGTCACATGGCGGTATCCCTTGTCCCTGGGGACCTGTCACTGACATTGACGATCCAGAAGACTGTCCACTAGAGGCACTACCCCTTCTCTCTGGGTTGTATCTCCCTCTGCCTCTAGAAGAAGTAACATCCTCAGATCTCTGTCTGTTGAAACAGTTAAAGCCACGCCCAAGTTTAGAAAAGAAACCTCTACCTCCACCTCTGTATCCACTACTGGACTGTCCTCTACTGAAATCTACAGATCTCTTCTTGGACTCAGGCACCTTGTCAGCATTCACAGATTCTTCAACCTGTCTAGCAGCCTCAACAAACTCGCCAAAGTTCTCTCTGTTCCTCCTACTAGTAGCAGAAACTGTATGCCGAATTTATGGCCTCAGCCCTTCTTGAAACCTTCTGCATCTTTCTATGTTTTCAGGAACAAGCTGCGGACAGAAGTTTGCTAACCGGGTGAAAAGTGCTTCATACTCAGTGACTGACATGCTTCCTTGCTTAATGTTCTATAACTGCCTAATTTTCTCATTAATAAAAGTGGGTGGATAGAATTTAAGATGAAACTCTTCAGAGAAGTCCTGCCAAGAAAGCTCTATACCTCTCCTCTTTTCCTCCAAACCACGCCACCACAACTTTGCATCGCCTGTCAAAAGATAGACTGCATGATTAATCTTTTTCTCTTCTAAAAGCTCCATCAAGCGAAAGACCTTCTCTATCTGTCTCAACCACTCATCAGCCTCTGCTGGATCTGTAGTACCACTGAATTCTGTACCACCAAGCTTCTTCACAAGCTCATAAGATCGCATCAAATCCTTACTGCTGGTAGAAGTAGAAGCTCGCCTATCAGCCTTATACCTTTCTCTAGTCTCCAGAAACATCCTGTACATACGGGATGCTTCATCCACATGGTCACCACCACCTGGACCCAAGTACAGTGGATCAAGACCAACATGGCTCTCGGCCTGATCATCACGATCAAAACCTCTTTCTGCCATCTGCAATGATATAACAGAATATTTCCTGTTAGAAAACTACAGATAGAAGAAAGACACCTAGACCTTAATCCTATTGGTCTCTTATCATCCCCTGACTTGGACTCTGAGTAACTATGTACTCAACCTAAGCTCTGATACCAAAAGATGTCACACCCGATCTCACACTAACCACAAATCACGAGATTAGGGTGCGACAGAGGGATTATCACATAAACAAATCACTGAGAACTTTTTCTTTTTAACACCTCGTAATGATATCTGGATATTGCTGTAAACTAAAAAATAATAAACTATTTCGGAAGCATTTCAATTAAACTGGCTAGAGAACATAAACAGAGTTTACAACATGTAACATTGTTTAACAGAAAGTAAACATAACAGTTAATTTACATCTTTTACACATTCGCCATACATACTCTCTCTCTCACCCACACCATGTCCCAAGGATCGAGGGGAAAGGACTAAGAGACCTCTAGCTAGACTAACTACATATACCTTCTATGATTAAGCGTTAGGATGAAAAGATCCTTCAGATTCCTGTTGTTGATATTGACCTGAAAATGTTTGAGTAGAGGAATGAGCCTACTCGCTCAGTGAATAGCATTTCATTTAGCTATCACTAAATAACTCATCAATTATATAAAATTGAAATAAAGCATAAGTGCAGTATTAAACAGGGCAGTTCTAATGACATAACAGATTTACAGATAACTATCTCATTTCTACTCAACATCAGATGTCTTAAACAATTAAACAATTATAGAGAATTGGCATAGAAGTTCAAATCTCTTAACATATTAAATTTACTGCGATCCTATGTGATTCATATTTATATTTTTATTATGCCCTAATCATATGCAGTGTACTCTGCATATAAAGATCTGTAGCGAACTACGATCCCACCATACAAGACTTAGCGACACACCTGGGAAATGCTAAGTCTGACTGCCAGCCCTGGTCTTCTGCAGGACTCTCAGGCTCACAAGGCCTCACTACACTCTCAAGAGAGTGTACTCTAGACTCCTCCTCTAACCTGAGCACACAGGAGGAGAGTCTTACCGGGTTACCACCGTGACACAAGCACGGATTAATGTTGAATAACCCCTATTTTCCACAGTGCCACCGTGACACAAGCACGGTTCTTGTTGCAACACTGTCTCTCTCTATCCTCGTGCCACCGTGACACAAGCACAGTTATTGTTGCAACACGAGTTTCATCCACCTGGTGCAGACCTCTCAAAGGGGTTCTACGGTGTTAGGGCACCTAAGTCTATTAACTGATTAACATATAAACATTTAAACAGGAATATCACATATCATACTTATTTCACATTCTGAACATCACTTTAAACACATATATATCCTTTGTCATCCTTAAACATGATTCAGTATCATTTATCCAGTTTCAATGCTAAACATCTACTTTTAAATCAGCAAATACATTGCAACTATAATACAGGAAATTTCATCATTTTCATTAAGCATATCAAGTATTTCAAGTTCCAATGAACCTAACATACTCTATTGTATGTACTACACTATTTAGAAGTTATACCAACTGATATTGAAGCATTTAAGCACTTAAATTGAGTTTAATAATGATTTCTGAATGAACTGCCACTCACAGCTCAGAAACTCGACCGATTGGTCGAAAACTCGACCGATCACTGCACAACTCGACCGATCAGCTACAAACTCGACCGATCAACCTGCTGTTCGGTTCCTGCTCAAGAAAACTCGACCGAATCACATATAACTCGACCGAACGGCGAACAGACTGAAAACCTAAACCGACCTGCTGATGTCGATTTCAATCGAATCAGCGGGTAAAACTATAGATTTGTGCAGCAAATCACCTGCAAAAGATGCGTACACCCTCGAACTAACTGTAGGAGAGGAGAAGAACGAACTAGGGCTGCTCTTAGCGCCCTATCTTTCTCCTAGCTGCCGCTGCTGCTAGCGCAGCTCCTGCTGCAAGCGTAGCTCTGGCTACCGCTGGTTCAGCTAGCAAAGAAGAACGGTACGGCGGGGAATGGAGGCCGCAACTGCTGGCCGGAACCAAGCTAGGGCTCCAAATCGCCTTCTCTCCCAGATCTCTCTCTCTTTCCCTCTCAAACGACGAAGAGAAGAAACGCTCTGCATTTCTCTCGTTTCTGATAAATGAAACGAGTAAAGGGGAAAGAAAGGATAAGAAGGGAAAACCTAGGGACCAAAACATAAAGTCCAAGAACTTTCAAAAACTACAAACAGGTCCCTGAAAGCCCAAAAACATACAACTTTTGGCTCGAAAGTCGGTTTCAGACGATTTCTCTGGCAACGCCTCAAGCGCAAGATCTTACACATTTTAAGGGCTAGGATTCACATTACGTCAAATCATATATGTTTTAAATGTTATTAACAAAAGCAAGCTTATAACTTAGCAAAGCAGCTAAACACATGCTTAGCAGCATACTTACAGGGTAAGCTCAACACGGGTCGTAACAGTAACCCTAATATAGAATTTTAAAACACGATCTATTAAACATCATGATCTTGACCCTTGATCCAATATTGTGATTTAGGATCTGATTCAAATGGTTGAACTATTACCTGATTGATTTGTACTCTAAAGTCTTCAATGAAAGGTATGCTATTATATCTCCTCTTTGGTTGTATTGAAAATAATTTTTATGTATCTCTTGACTGTATACTTGTATATATAACTTGATTGAGCTATTGTTCCCTATGATTAGTCTTTCATTTTTCCCTATATTATATTTTGAGAAAAAACATGAGAACATAAATGATATTGTCCATTATGATTGTTTGTATATTGATGATGATGATGATAATGTGTATAATGTTGACATTGAGTGCAAGAGACCTCCACATTTGGATGTGGGACTTGTACATTGGCCTCCTATATCATGTGGAGCTAAGGAGCCTAGTGACCTCCCCCATAGTGTTGGGGAAATGGAGTCACACAAAATATATAAGCATGCTTCTCGATTATAGCATAATGGGAACTCATAATAGAAAGTTGAATTGCTTGAAATAAACATCTTGTCAAATAGATGTTGGATTTGGAAATTGATTGTTATACTACTGAATATAAGTCCTTCCAAGTATACTTTTTTTCTATAAACCATTTTACTTTATTTTTAATAGTGTACCATGCAATTGCATGATTGTGTCTCAATTTTCTTGATTTTAGGCAAAACAATGGAACACTGACTAAGATCATTCTGCACTCCATATGCTCAGATGACAAGGATAAATTGGAAATATCTCTTATTTTAGCTTATTTTGTTCTTTAAAACTTCTATTTTTAAGTTATTATTTCTTATTGTATATGCTAGTGTGTGAGATCCTATCGGTCCACTCAGGGTGGACGCTTCAATCCTTTTACTATTGTCTAGGCAGTAGGATTGGGATTGGGGTTAAAATGGTTTTGTGATAACATCAAATGCCCTAAAGTGGTGAAAAACATCACAAAGCATTTGTTTCATCCTGATCCCTTACCTTGTCTATCTCAAAAATTTTGAGGGCTCATGAGGTGGATGGAATATCCATAACCGTTTTCAACCTGGAGGCCTTTAGTGGATGAGTTTCACCTAAACTACTTCACTCGTGTGTTCTTGAGAAGCAATATGATACATTTATAGAGTATCATACATTGAGGAATAACAATGGGAGAATATGAAGCACTTCATATGGCTAGCAAATTTTTTCTCATAATTTTTACAAATTGATGTTGATAAGTGCAAATGATTTGATGCAAGGATGACTCCTAAGATTGGAAACCATATGTTAATGGTCATTACAATAGATAGAGAACACTTTGTCATTTTATTGAGATACCATGATGGATAGAAGAATTAAAGATTTCTACTAAGCATTCTAAGTCATGAAAGAGATCAAGAGACTTTTGTATTCGTAGATCAAGAAATGGTGGTCCAAGTAGAGGTGTCTTATGTAAGACCTATAGGGGTATGGGATTAATTTTTGGAAGGAAATATTATGGAATGATTGATGTGGTATCTTTTAATCTTAGGTATGGTTCAAGCCTATATGATGAATTTATGTACCTAGGTGGAGTTCTACAAGACCATATGGTTCATCTACACCGCTAACATATCCATCAAAACAAGATGTAACCTAATGTAATAAGTGTCACAAGTTTCACTATGGATAATGTTCAATATGTATTCATTGTGAACATAAGGGACATCTCAAGAATGATTGTCCTCAACTTCAAAGACACCAACATAATGCTCTTAATTATAGTTGTAATATTATTTGTGATATGCTCCAGTCAAAGGAAAAAGTTATTTAACGGATCCAAATTTTAGAGGGGTTCCCTAATGGTAAGGAACAACATGGATGTGCCATAAGAAGAGATATTGAATGTTTATTTACCCTAAAATCTTAACAAGGAGTGGTATCACCAATTCATCGCCTATAATATTTTTCTTTTCAATATAATACATGTTCGAGTTTTTATAAATCTTGGAGTAATGAATACTTTTATATTACATCATTTTGAAAATAGTTCAACCTAGTAGCCCATGATTTTTATTTTCGTTAGTTGTTAAGCACACTCTTGGCAAAGCTGACATTTTTATCATAAGTATGTCATGGTTTTTTTATTTTTAGCATATAAATCCTATTAGTTACCCTCGTGCATTTATAGACAGTTCTTTTAGTGTGATCTTGGGTGTCAACCATTCGAAGACATATTGTGATGACAACAAAAAAATTTTAGTATCATATCCAATATAGTATCTAAAGACATTCCTGGAGAAAAATGGTAATTTATGGGAATTGAGGTGTTACATGGTTGAAAAAGTATGTTGAGATATTGTTGATAATATTAGAGGTTAGTTTATGTATAATTTTAGTTCAACATCCTTATATACGTACCATTTTGGATCACTTATGATTTTTAGTATCAAATAGGGATATACAAATATCCAAATTGTTGAACAATGAACTACGAGATGCATCATAATCAAAATAAGTTGGTTTAGTTAGTAACATCAAGGTGTACGAATTAGTCGCTTTGTGTTTAAGGTTTATGAGTTTGTTTAGGGAATTGAGTGAGATGACAAATTTTGACATTTTGATTTCAATCTTGATATAACAGGGATAGTTTGATGAGGAACGTATGTTATAATTTTCATAATGATTGGATCTGCCTACTATAGTACAAGAATGTTTGATGTTTGAGAGTATATACATATAATTAATCAATTTTCATCATTTTCTATGGCCTGGTTAACGATGTCGATTTATTAAAACTTATCACAAGTGAGTTGGGATTAATGGTGTGGAGGAGTTGCATCCTTCATATGAGAGCCAACCATTATAACCTTTTCAATAAATCTATTCCATGTGGGGAGAATATGTAGCCCAGACCCCAAGATCCATCCTATTATCAAGGAGAATCACTACCCTCATTGCTATTTAGATAGATTTAGGAGTTTAATAACTCTCAAACAACCCCTCATATGATGTGTGAGGTGGTTTTTATAGACCTGTGATATTAACCATGGAGAGTAGCTAGGGTGTGAGGAGGTGGTTGAGGGCTTCCCAAATGGGGGAAAATTATTCCCATTTAATGTTAGAGTTGGAAATATGTCAAGAGTGGTGAATGACATCACACTCATCAAACTCCCAATTTTGGATGCAGCGATGGTGGTCTTATTGGTGTAGAATGATTCCAATCCAACAAAATACAATGCCAAAGTAGCATCAAAAGAGTGATTCCCATATGGAGAGCACCTCATTCTTCTCTCCATGGACGTAGAAATATCAAAAAGTTCTTTGATAAAATCATAGAACTGAGGGCTTGCTAAAAATATTGCCTCTTCCATGTACGAGAAGGAGTGATGGACAGCCTAATACTGGAGCTTTGTTTCTCGATCACCATTACATTGGGTAGAGACCTTGTGGTAACACACCCAAGTATGAGGAAGGTAGAGATAGTGAGTGAGATATCATGAGATGGGATAGGTAGTCGAACATTTCCACCAAGTGATTGGTTTGTTGAGATAGTAGTGGTAGAGTGCTAGTCCTTAGGAGGCATGCATTGCATGATCAAAAGTCAGTGGACTTATGATGGCCCGAGTAATTTTAAGTAAGGTAAATCCTATATTTGTCAAGAAAATGTTGATACTTGTATAATCCATACAAAGTCTATACCTTGGCCAAATGTATCTCCAAAAATACTCATGTGGTCAAAAAATACCCTCTTATTTCTAAAACACTAAGATCTGTATTTTTAGCATTGTTTATTGTTGGTTCTTACATTAGATAGAATGATTCTTTTTAGTGTTTATTAATTGAAATAAGTAGAAGATGATGGATGTTAAAACTGAGGAAGATGACGTTGAACCTTAAAAAATAAGGGTTTTGCATGGACTAATGATTTGATTTAGACTTATTATTTAAAAACCCTTATGTCTCCACCAAATCTGGTAAAACACACTATTTTTTTCCAAATATACCAAACCACCTCCTCGTTGTGATATTCCACTATATTTCTATTTGTTCCCATATATTTACACACAAAGAAACCAACTATAAATAATTATATATTATTTATCCTTATCACATGATCTTATATAGTTAAGTTCAACTAGAATAGTGTATTTATTTAAGAAACATATATACTTTATGATGGTTTTTGGTTGTAGTTACCATATCAAAACCAAATAATTTTTGGTATCCAACATTTCATTACAAATTTGGGTCAATACTACCATCGAAAGACTCTACATCAACCCAAACAAATGGATGATCTTCTATCATTTTAGTTTTTAGTATGTCTGATACTGGACTTAAATTGTTTAGTGGGTTGAAAACTAAGTCTATATTAGATTATGTTTGAAAATCCCAGCCCATGCTCGATTCCTATAATAAATTTGAGTTTTAGATCAAATTTGTCCCAACTTTAATAATATTGCAAGGTGAATATTTTTCAAACATATATGTAAGTGCATATTTTTCAAAATGAGGTTAACTAGAAGTATCTCATAGGAAATATTGATTTACAAGTTTGCACTTGACTATTATATAAATTATTTTTTAATAAACTTGTGGCTATATATACATGTACTTGTAACAGACATGAGTATTTAGGTTTAAGTTTCCATGACCTGAGCTCTTTTTGAATGTAAAAATCAAGTCATTTCTTTGCAAAATCCATGCATATACATCATGTGGAGCGGATATAGATGGGGTTGTTTGGTTGGGACATGGTCATCCTAGCCTACAATTCTTGTCTTAAAAATAACATGTTGTGCTCTAAATAGTATTTGTAAAACCCTTATTGTCATCTTAGATGTTGTATATTAATGATTTAGTTACATGTTTAAGAAAAAAGTGAACAATAATATATCAACAAACTACCTTTATCCGAGTGAACGCAAAGTGATGGAGAACATTTACAAAAATAGCTGGAAGATGTGTGCTTAAAGAGGTTATCATCTAAGTGGTCTCACAAACAATATTTTATAGAGACATTTTAACTAAAATTCAAGTCTCAAAGTGCATAATCGATGCCTAATTTTGACATGTGTTGTTTGTCTCCCTGATTAGCTTTTGATAATCACAATCACGTCCCAAATAAAACCCATCCAGACCTCATATCTTTATTGAAAATTACTAAATAGTACCAGTGTTTTAGTTAGATGAGACATTATAGACCATGCTTGAATCCCTTCCCTTGTAAAGGGAAAAAGCCCTAGTTCCACTAAAACCATATCCTTAGCCTCTAGTGTTAGTGACTACATCCAATCTTGTGGATTTTATATGCCTCTTTTACCCTCTTTTCCTATATAATTTAGGCCTTAGCACTATAGTTCTTATGATTTTACACTTTATTTGTTAACCATCCATCCTAAAGTGAGTATCTTTGCACATCATTTGGAGTAGCCCAGTTTTGACATCTCACATTGGTACAACTAAGGACTGAACCCTCACTAGCCTTAAGTATAAAATATCCATTTGTCTGAGCTCCTATCAAGTAAGAAGTCACTAGTTGTGCATCCCATCAATGCAAGGTCACATAAGTGAAGATCCTTATAACCTAGGTAGATAGCTCAGAGATTTATTAAGAAAGAATGCAATTAGTCCAAATCACTGACACCATAGAGTCTCATAACCTAATCATCAAGCAAGAGACACTAATGAAAATACACCATCATTCAACATTGTTGTTGTCTGATAAAAAAGAAGATCCACAAGAGGACCAACTATGTCCTACCTAAAATCGCATAGACCCTCCCCCTACCATCAATGAGGAGGCATCCCTACAAGAACTCTCTCTTCCCAGCAAGATAGCATACCAATGATGATATTGGGATACTCATGGTTGAAGGATGCATGATGAAGTTTTCAATTAATAAGATAGTTATACGATGGATTATCTACCTAAATAAGCACCACTTCCATCAATTGACTACGAACTTATTCAACTAATGAGACCACATGTCAATGAGGTTTTTAGAAGAAAAAAAATACCTCATTGTCACCACCTAACATACCTTTAGTCATGTGCTATTTTCTCGTGGACCAAGTAAAGTAACATACAGTCATAGTACTCACAAATACCTAAATATAGGATCACCCTTCGCCCACATTGAGGCCATTCAGATTCCCAAGTTGAAGTTTTGTTACTTTATTCATCAACCATTAATGAGAAATAAGATTCCTCATAATCCTTGCCATTGACCAACAATATCAAGCACCAAAAATCCATTACTTGAGATATAGAAGGCTACCAAGGTGTTCCTTGACCTCCATAACCCATGTAAAAGAGAACAATAGTCTGTTTGTGACTCTAGTTCCCTTCTCATACTTCTTTACAGCTCATTATTGACCTCCCCATTGAGTGATTGCTACATGACTTTGAATGTAGGTCAAATAGATAGAGGTAGTTTAAGGTCCCCAACCTCCTACCATCAACAACATCAAAAAACAAAGATCTATATCAAAATTTAGTACATATGAGAGTATCTACCACTCATTGATTTTCTTCCTCCCACTCCCATGGTACACTTTGTTTTACTTAGTTTGAGAAAATGGTCATTTCCTTCTGTAAATATATAATGTCTCTCATTAACATTAGTGGATTATCATTTGAACTTGGGTTGGGAGCATCCACTAGTCCCTTTTGAACCATGTAAATACTCTTTATCCTATATATATATATATATATATATATATATATATATATATATATGTGTGTGTGTGTGTGTGTGTGTGTGTGTGTGTGTGTGAATGTATGTATATGTATGTATATGTATATAAATGTATATATGTATATATATATATATATACATATATATATATGTGTGTGTGTGTGTGTGTCTGTGTGTGTGTGTGTGTTCATATTCTTAGCATGTTTGTCTCCTTACTCTTGTTTATGTTACTTTTCTTGTATGCCTAGATATCATCTTGTGATGTTTGATTCGTTAAGTCTAGAGAGAGTGTTGGATAGATATAGAGTAAGGAGTAGTGTTAGCCCACAACAGTGTTGGATCGCTAGAGATAATGATCCTATGGTTTCTTTTTTTGTTGTTTGCTCATCGTCTCAAGAAGGAAGTATGTTTTAAACCTCGATCTAACACAACCTTAAGAGAGAGAGGAAATAGATGTTAATGATGATGGTTTCAAACTATGCTTAGTGTATGAAATGATTTTGAGTGATTGCATGTTTGGTGAGGTTACTTAATAGGCGAAACATGATCCAAGTTACTACTTATCATATCATTATTTTAAAATTGATATGTACCCCTTGTTCTATCTGATAACTTACCTTTTGTTTCTTGTTTACTTTTCAATCAACTTTGATGATATGATCCACTTTGTAACACTAAAATATCCTTATCTTATCAACCTATATAATATAAAACATAATGTCCTAATGCTAAACCACCCTTATCCCTAAGTTCAACCCCTCTACTACACATAACCTCATAATATCATTATGGGATTCTCTTAGAGTCAAGTACATATTTAAAGTCTGGATTCCATTGGAGCTGGACCATGGTACTTTTACTTTGGGCCTAAAAATTCAGAACCAGTTATTTAGGGATCAAACTAAGTTCCTAATGTCTATCTAGATATTTTCTTTTGTTTTTGATGTGGTTTTTACTCCACTAACAAATTCACCTAGGGATGAAATTTCTATGTTTTACCAAAACCTTGTGTAATAGTACCACCCACAAGCGTACGGATCTTATAATAGTATAGTTAAGGGTTGAATCCCAAGGGAAAACATTTTTATGAATATTTCTAGTCATTTCTAGTGGGTTAAGACTAATATTTAGAAACAATAGTTGATTTGCGTTTTGTTAAACTATTTGTGGGGGAAGTAAAAGAACGGTACCAAAACTAGTTTTAGATTAATTATGAAGGTCGCAAGGGAAAAATCGGGGTTTTATTGCCTCTGCCCATGCAAACATATCCATAACACACCTAGGAAAGATACAACAATCTGTATGTAGTAAGGGAAAAAACAATCCATTAGGCACTATACGCCTCCTAAGTATCTCTGAGAGCTTGATGTCTAGTTACTCCTGGATCATGTACTTACTACTCCAAAGATATCCCCTCAGAAGTTCTAGCCCGAGCATCAACCAGGTTAATAAATGTTCAAATCCTAAGCATAGAAGTTTTCACAACAAAAGAATTATAATAGATCATGCGATGTAGGAGATCAAGCCACAAAACATGCATTAAATGGTTAACATTGAGATGTAAAGTTATATGAATGCCATAAAATGTTTATATATGGACATAAAACATGGGTAGTGGGGCTATTCTTTGCACCCCAATGAGATGGACTACTCACTCCTCATAGTAGAAACAAGAATAAAAGTAGAGGAGAAACCATGTTCATCATGGGAAAGGAAGTTTAAGCTCTATGGACTGATAGTCTTCTACTTGACGATGATGTTGACTCAATAGAGGAACAAAGGGAACACCTAGGGAGGACTTGTGTGACTACATCTTAACTCCTTCCTCCTCTTTCTCAGACTTGGCTTTGTCGATGAAGAGGAGACATGTATCTGATGAGTAGCGGTGATGAGGATATATCTAACTCTTTTGATGAGAAATGGAGATGTCGGTGGACATGGATTTGGTGAGTTTTGGCATCACATCTATACCATAGGGGAATCCTGACGAGATGTTTGATCCAAAAAAATTGGTTGAACACAGAGCGGTAGCTTGTAAGCATATATGAGTTGACCTCCCCCCCAATGACTGAGGTGGTTAGTTATTTATAGGCATCAACTATGGGGAAACAACTTTGTAGGTTGCAAACCCATTGTTTGATGGAAATAAGAGTCCCTCTGTCACTAGATATGGAGGTCCATCGGTTGATAGGAATGGAGATTTCATCGTTCGACGGAAATGAAGGTCCATTATTCCACAGGAACATGGAGTCGTCGGTCAACAGAAATGAAGGCTCATCAATCTTTAAGACTCCTTGGAATAGGAAATTTTCGACTAATAGAAATGGGACTCTCGTTGGGAATTAGGTAATGGATTCCCATCGGGCGTTGGTTTTGTCATGTTGCATCCCTTGTGATTTTTTGTATAGAAATGATAGAAAGAGGTAATTAGGGTAGTTATTCTGGAAATGCCAAAGCAAGGAATATTTATAGGAATAAATTATCATAAAGTTGGTAGCATAAAGGTGAAGTAGACACTTAACATAAAAAAATGGATTTTATCAATTTTCCTTTTAGTAAAACAATGTCTGACATTGTTCCTCAACTTGTTGAACATAAAACAAGTTAGGCTCATCACTATAGTATGTAGTTGTTTCTTTTTTCTTTCTTTCCCTTTAATGAATATCTTCTGGTGTGATGATACAATTTCTTGAGATGCATTATACATGTCGTTTGAGAATTGTAAACAAAATGCATCATATGTCTAACCTTTATGCCCAAGTATGTTACCAACTATACACATTCTAGCCACATCTTTCACTTGTTGTCTTCTAGATAAAGGAAATATCTTCTGTAATGGGTGCATGGGGTTTATAAAAACCTCCCCCATATGTAATATGGTTCCTTGCACACATATTTGATCATATAAAAACCTCTCTTTTGATATTTTTGGAGTTCATACTGTGTCTTTAGTATTTACTGAAAATAGCATCCAGAGGGGGGTAAATTGATTGTTATGACAATTTGATTGTTCTCAACAATAAATCATTAACTGTAACTATTTTGTAATAAAACAACCAAGTTGAAGTAGGAGAAAGAAGGAATAATAGAGCATGCTTACTTCATAATCACAAAGGTTTCGTGATCTATGCCTAGTTATGTTTTCAATCATTGGGCTTGGGAAAACAATATGTATTTTTATTTGAGAGGGAATACATTATACAATTATACATCTAACAATTGAACACAAAGATCAAACTATATTCACCATCTCTGTTAGGATCTTGATCACGTGATATCACCACTGTTTCCTAGTAGGGCCTCAAAGAAATCACCTTAATACCTCATTTTTTTCCTGTCTAAAGGAAGTTCAACATGTCTATTTTTGGGAGATTGAGGACCTAGTATTTGGCTTTTTCATGATAGCCTCCCTATATTTGGTCCCCAGATATAAATTGCTTCCACCTCTTATGTGTAGAGTGGTTTGGGGCATGTCCTTAGTGACCTTGTTTGGTCTGGTGATGTCTTCTAATATTCTTGTCATTGGATTGCGGGGTTCATCTCCCCTCCTTCTTGATGTCTTGTGAAGGGAAAAGCCACCCTTCTCTCAATACATTATAGATTTTTGAAGTGAGGAGTACTAGATAGGTAATGAGGATGCTTGCACGATTGTTTCATGCACCTCATCACCCAATTGTTTGACCAAGGGGGATCCTTGGTGCCATACAGTTGTATGTCCATGGTGGAGCAACCCATCTATATGGATGATGTTTCCATGGTGGAGAAAGTAATCTATATGGTTGTGGACATGGAGGTACCAAGGTCTAATTTCTCAACCTACAAGATCTGAAACAATGGAGGGAGCATCCAATAAGATTGATGCTCAAGATTTGGCAGATCTGTCAAACAACAATCTTCAAAGTGTAGAGTCGGTCCATACTCTTTCACCACAACAAGAAAAGATAAGGGAGATAAATTGAAATCTTATCCCACTATAGGTAGTGAGACAATGGAGCGTGGAAATATTGGTGATACATGTGAGACACCTATTCTACTCAAGATTGACGATTAGGGTGTATACACTAATGATGATGACAATCTAGCTAATCTTAGATTTCTCTTATATATTTTCCAAACCACGTGACTAGAGGATATTTGATCCTAAATAATACATGTTATCAATGCATAAGTAGAGTTTATTGATACTCATAACACTAAACTTTGAGTGTCCGTTACAAATGTTGATGCCTGCCAAAATTGGCAAGGGTATGCCAAAACCTCCAAAATTACCTCTCTCATGTTCAAAAACCTCCTGAAATGGATTTCATTCATCTTGATGAGAATGATTCTACTAGAAAGATTGCCACTTATAAGTTAAAGATGTATATTATGGCAAGACCAACTAAGGACAACCCTTGATGGAAAAACTGTTGGATCCTTTCAAACATCTAACCTCGCACCTTTCTAATCACCATGTCATGGAGTTCTTTCCCTCATAAGAGGCTACAGCTAGCCTACTTAGGAAATGTCACCTTTCCTTTGAGGTAATGAAATCTCCATAATATAAGTGACCCTTCAAGGCCTAGGACTAAAGAGATCCAAGGTGTAGTACTGGATGTCTAAGATACCTTTTATCATGGGGATGAGGGATCCATCTCTCAAATGGTGGGACACTTTTGGAAAAATTAGTATAGGCCACTATTTCACCAAATTTTCTATGGGAGAGGCTTGTAGTCTAGTTCTAGTTGAGGTTGTTGAGGACATTAGTTGATTAGATACATGATTCTCTCTCAAAGTTGTCTACATGTGTAAAGGTATGGATGAACCCCTACTTTACAAATTTTGGGAGGTATTTGATGTTGCCTCAACAGTTATTTTGACACTCATCTTCACGACTTGCTACCACATCAGTTAATGGATTCTTGGATGATAGAACCTATGATACATTCTTGAATCAACATAAGTACATTTGGTATGCTAATAGAATGGTGGAATATTCATCCTTCGTGATTGTCACCTCAAGGATTTTATCAGGAATTGGAACTCCTCAATGTGCCCAAATACCAGATCCTCAAGTAGAATCTTACATGGTGGTAGAATGGGTCCATATGGTGGGATGATAAAAGAATAAGGTGTTATGGGAGTAGAGATAATTACATATAGTATTGAATATCATGTTATTAGGTATGTTAGAAGTGATGTGGAAGGTTTGTATGATACTGTGTAAAAAGTTCGTAGAGGCCCATAGATGAATACTTTTATATTTTGAGGTAGTTAGCTTAGATGGTGGATGGTTTTCTTGCCTAGTTCTTCCATGTTTTTGGGACTATATAGATAGTGTCTCCCTTCCAATGATTACGATCTAGTTTCTCTCTATAAGGAAGAGAATATTTAAGGTTGTTGTGCTCCTTGGGGATTTATGTTAGTGATGTAGTGGTTTGCTCTATGAGTGTTTCTTTGACCTTGGACAAGTTTTTGAAAAATACATGTGATTTTAGTGAGGGGGTTTGACAATTTTGATAGCTTGTTGGACCTTTCTTGGTGGTTTGGGATGGTAGTGTTTTATGGATTTGGATGGAAGGTGGTGGAGGGGATTGATTCGTTGTGCAACATGATTTTGGTTGTTGAGGCATATAGTATGTGAATCCTTGATGATTTTTTGACTTGATTTCTTATAGGATGTGGACTTGTAGGGATTTGAGGTCATCAGGTGACCAAGTAGACTTGGATTTCATTTATACTGGATAATGTAAGGCTATATGGTATCTAGATGCTAACTCTTTCATGTGTTCTTTCTTTTTGATGTAGAGTTATAGGTTTTTTTTGTTAGGCTTAGCGAAGACTTTGGTTGGAAGGTTTTGATGGATCCCTAGGCTTCCTAGAGTTTGTTGTAATATACATATTGAATTACTTATTTGGCCCAATTGAGGGTATGTGATGTATATGATTAAGCCCATATTGTAGTTCACAGAAAAAAGGTTGCCATGTTTGTTCTCTTTTCCATGCCAATAGAGGACAACCATTGCTTTTAGACCAGGTGATGCTTCACTCGCCTTGAAGTAACCTATAGAAGACTTCTTCACAAAGGAAAGAAATTGTAAGAAGGAAATACAATGTAAATTGTAGTAGGATTTGTTGCTCAGATTCTCTAAATGATATGGAACCTTTTAGCAGTGGAGAAGCTCTACTTGAGCATAATGTAAGTTATAAAGGCACTATACAACTGAATTTTTTTAAATTAATTAATGGATAAAGTTTGTGTAAAATTGATAAAAATACGGTTGTTATATATAGAAATAGATTAGGATTAGACTAGGTAAGAAAATTATAGTATCTAGTATTGTTTTCAGTCAATAGAGAAATTTGGTTTAGTAAAAAATAAAGTTTTGAAGGCAATTTTTTTTACTACCTCGGTGGAATTATACTTCAAATAAAATATCCTTTGCTCAAATTTTGTCTTCTATATTAGTATGTAGGAAGTATGTTGATCCAAAACAATGGCTACAAAATTATTGTTAAGTCATTTTAGCTCAAACGAGATAGCCTTCAATTGAACAAATAGTATGTCCATGAGGCATTTATAAATGTCACATTTTTATATATCTCCAATCTAAATTAAATGTTCGACCACTTCCATGTAAGTTCGGTTGAAAAATATATTGACCTAAAAAGTCACATCAACTTCAATTTTGTCTCTAGCCATCCGACAAATAAATGATACAATTTTTATGGCTTTATGTGGGCCTAGATAATACAAAAAATGTCTAGTGGGGTCATTAGTGTTAGTCATTTTCCAAAATATGAACTAGTAGATATTTTCAAGTAGATACAATTCTTTCAAGTCGATATTTTCAATTAGTGTTAGTCATTAGTGCACATTTTACAAGATACAATTCTTTGGAAACAAATGTTCAAGTAGATATTTTCTCCTTGCATGCGGTAATTCCATTCCATTATTCTAACGTATATGTCCAATAACACCTACTAACATGGTTACAAACAAGATTACCAATACATATTTCATTTAATAAAACATAACCCTTGGGCCAAAAATATCCCCCTTTTCATTATGATAATTTTTTATTTAAAAGAAAATATGATCAACTAATTTTATAGTTATAGTGTAGAGATTATAATATGTCCTTGTGATAATGCTAATTGTAGGATTGGATACCCGATCTTGTATTTGAGTTTAAAAGCGTGAGTAAAATGACTTAATAATGGAATTTGAGGTCTTACATGGTCAATTTGAGAAAGTCAATTTTCAATTGATAATGTTGGAGGTTATATTGATGTACACTTTCAATTTAATTCATATATATAAAGTTGGGATAGTTATGACTTCATGTATCAACTTGAGATATACATGGACCCAAATGATGGAATGATGAACCTTCATATGCATCATAATCAAAGAAAGTGAATTGAACCTAATTCATTATGGTTTGGTGTTTTGTATACAAAATTAGTTATAAGCTTGTATGAAGAATCTACTTACAAGATCGTATAGTGTGATTTTTGTATCCAACTTTGAAGCATGTGACTATATGATAGAGGAGCATTTTTTAAAATTTATCACAATTTGAGGTTCCTACTAGGAGATATAAGTGTTGTAAGTATGATTGATCCATTAAAAAAATATAGAAACATTATTGTTGGTCATTATCGACTTAGGTTTGTGTCAATATATGTCACATTACCCATATTTAAGTGGGTTCCAAGGGTCACGGAAGTGTCACTATCAAGGTTGTCTATTTCCAAAGGAAATGATGACTCTAGGGTCAACACCTACCTCTAAAAATGGAAGAACACAACTTGGTTGAGGTGTCACTTAGATTTGATGTAGGCAGGGCAATCACATGACATTTTTATCACATATCACAATCTCCACAAAAGCCTAAGCATATCGACCTCTCCTATTGAGAGAGTGGTTTCCTAGAAAGAGAGGATGAGCCAAGTGCTTCTTGGCTTTATCTATCATTGATATTCACAATGGGAAGTCAGACAAGGTTTGAGCTTGTTTTCAAAGCCTGTGACTATGTTAGACGTAGAGGAGGCCCAACATCAGATGGAATTGAATTCTAAGAAAGCCTAGTTAACCCAAGATGGTGGTTGGAAGACGATGAGCTTGGAGAAATGGGCAGGAGGAGAAGAGTTTGGGGGCACAGACCCAGGTTCATCTATGTGAAAAGGACTCCAAATTCTAGTTCGTGGAGGAGTGAGATCCATCATGGTGTCATTTTCGAATATAGGGCATCCAAGAGAAACAAAATAGCAATCTCCAACCACCTTGCTCAGCGCCACCGTGGATCTTCTCCATTCAAGCCTAGATGTCCCATCTCCTGCAGGAGTTATCCGGGGAGATGATGAGGATCCTATCAAAGCCAATGAGGTCATTTTATATTCTGTGATGGTGAGGGTGAGAAAATATGATGGATACTTGAATCCTCATCAGAGTTCTTCTTTGTGACAACACCCAATCGAGGAGCTTGAGCATTCATCGATGTCAACCTCCTTGTCCATGGTTGAGAGTCAAAAAGCATCACAAATTGAGGTAGCACTCCCCTTACATCCATGTGGTGAGGAGGCCATGATCTACTAAGATATTTAGTGGTAGCACCCTACTCTTTCATAAGATAGAGTAGCAGAGGAGAAGAGGATCATAGTACGTAGATCGCGAGGAGAGGGAGAGGGTGCTCTTTAAGAACATGAAGGGGAGAAGAAAGCATCACAGTTTGGTTCAGCCAAAAGAAAAATAGAAAAACCACCTAGTCTATGGTTATTCTAGAGAGGGAGTTGTACCCTTATAGTCCATATGGCATGATCATGTCCACCCTTAAGCCAGGATCCAACGGTCTTCAGTTTTCCAAGAGGTAAACCAATATGAAAATCTCTATTTTTCACCCTGATATTAGGAAATACATAATAAATGGATCCCATATCCAATAAATACCCATAAAATACCCATGAACTCAAAAAAACATCATTGTGCTTATAGGACTATGAGATCAATATTTTAAAGTATAGTAATGATGGTTTATAATGTTGATGACAATGCTCCACTTTAGGGTTCATTTAAATGGTATAATTTGTATATGATGAATATTAAATTTGATAAAATTATATGTGAATCTGAATATCATGTGGAAAACAAATATGAAATCTTATTTGGTTATTATGTCAAAATAATAGGTCATTACTCATTAAAACCCAATTCCATGCTTTAAGCCTAATTTTATTTCTACAAAATAGACCAAGCATCAGAAAAATATGAAAATTTACCTAGAGGCTAACCATAACACCTATAAGAATATAAAAATATTAGACACAAGTATTATAATAGTGGAACTTTGATTTGTCCTAAAACCCTAAATTGGACCTACATTCCATTAATATTGGGAACCATGTATTAACGAAGAATATTTGTTATTAATGAGGTGGTGACCAGATTAATAGATGATCAAGGATAAGTTGGGAATCTCTGAATCAATGTATGTGGGTTTTTATTTAGTATATGACTATGGTTTTCTTGGTTGAATCATGATATCTATGCATTCTCTTTTATTTACAAATATTGGATGTAGTATTACTATAAGAACTCGGTGATTTGTCAATTGAAACATAAATTAAGAGTAGATGGTTTTTAGTTATTTAAGGTGCTCATTATCCCCCTTATGAGGGAATGGATTAATGTCGACTAGTACACCTCCCTAGAGCACACGGTGTACGGGTAGTTTCCTATAGTACTTGGTACATGAGATAGGGCCCAACATATATGTTTAGTACTCATCTAGAAAATTAATAAAATTTGCATATTTTGTTTATTAAATAAACGTTGTCTATGATCTTCCTTCTTTCTTTTTGCAAATCTTTTCAAATTCTGAAAACCATAAATACATGTATCTTTTAACCCATGTACTAGACACCTTGGGTGTTGATTTGATGTTTCACGTATGTTTTAAGTTCAGAGCTAGCATGGGAGAAAAGAAAGAAAGTGAGAAGTTGTATAGATTTACCTATTGTGTTAAGATCCTTTTAGCATACATGTTTCAGACTTGATTATTTCTCATTCATTGTGTGATTATGATATCTAATAAATCATGTAGTATTCTACATATGTTGAATGTTAAGATTTTTATGGTGTATGGTTATAGTGGTATGTTCATATATGTGTATGATTCTTTCATGTCGCTCTCTAAAACAATTAGCTAACATTTTCTGATTTGTCCTCTCAAGCCATCAAATCTCAAGGTGGTAGAATTTGGGGATATTACAATTGGTAATAGATCATGAACAATAGCTACACATGAAAAAATTTCACCATAAGACATAAAAATATCTTTCACCTTTCACTTTAAACCCTAGAAAATTAGTGATTTCTTGAATTAAAACTAAGTTTGACTTAGCCTGTAGTTTTTTTTAGTTTGTCGGGGGACTTAGCCTGTAGTTTAGAAACTAGATGTTCAAGAACTTGGTTTAGACAAGTGTGTGAAACCCTATCCATATAGAGCTTGTACATATAAGGTTTCTACGCTGGTATACACCTTGTTATCACCATTTCACTAGGTTACATGGAACTAGAATCTCTATTATGTGTAGGATACTCAGTGTTGTTATTTTGGTTTAGTTTCCAAAGTAGCTCAAGTCTTGACAGTTTTCTCTGACGTCTGATTTCCCAAAGAAAAATGTATAATATTTTATTATGTATATGAAAATATGAAAATGTGTCCCTTAAACGGGAGAGTAGCATGTATTCATGAAACCTACGGTGAAAGGGAGTTACATAAGTCTAGAAGGGAGATAGTTCTAGAGTAGATGTCTAGAGCTTGTCAGGATATGTGATAGATAGATAGATAGACATTGGAATGGTAAAAGATAAAATGAAGGATCATCTTATATAAATTTGATCTCTGAGGTATAAGTTTCTTTATAAAGATCTAAGTTTTCTATGAGGTCTAGATCCAGTTTTGCATAATCTAAGATAATTCTAGGTGATGAAAGTACATATTGTTTTCTTACTCAAGGCAATCTAAGTTAAGATAAGGTTTAATAAGCATGAGCCTCAAGATCTTTTACAAAAGAGGACCTCTAGCATTACGAAAAGATACGTGGGGAACTCTAGAGAGAGTGAGACCCACTGGGAGAAGGTCATAGGACCTAACCTCCAATATATGAGAAAAATAATATGTATGCAAAATGATGTGTCCTAAGCTAGATTCCTCCTGAGTAGATGAGTTTTGAGTTCCTTATGCATGATTCCTACAGTTGATCTAGATCCTTTGTGTCAGATTTGGGTTAAAAAAATGATGCGTACAAATTGATAATGATAAAGTCAATCCTTTGATTGAGCTAGGTCCTAGCTTGAGTGACTATGTTGTGAAACTCATCATTAGATGCAAGTGAGTTGATATATGAAACTTTAGTTCTAAGAGTAAGATGCCTTGTGCATAAGATACTCATAAATTTTGTTCGCTCCACTTATCTTTCTTAATTTATGATTCAAATAATCTCACCTGAGCTATATAGATGATGTATACATGAGGATTCACTCATAGAAGCTTGACCATTTCTATATCCCCTTCCTACATCATACAGGTAATATCCAAGTTTGAAATCATATTAAGATTAACTTGTTATATTCTCTTTCCCTTCATATCATTAATGAAAGATGTAAGTTTGAGATCATGATCTTGGAATAAAAATATCTTTGGATCATAGGTTAATTGATGACAAAATTTAGTTCTTAACCCTAATCCTTCTTAATAAATGCTTCTAACTTTGGGAAGAACTCTCGCACAATAGAATGAAAACCCTAATATGTAAATATGAATATCCATACCCTCTAATGATGAAATTCTCTAGTATGATGTTGATCACAAACCACACTAAATATTTTAAGTCTGATAATTCCAAAAAAAGCAATGGCATGAAGCCTTGAGATCATTGTATGATTAATGAATCCTTGAGTAGTACCTTCTTAACTTCATATGTATGAATAAAACCCTTGTCCTTAAGGGACTATGAGAATGCAAATCCGAAAATATAAGAATGTCATATGATGACTAAGACACTAAGTGATGTTGCAATTACTTAAAAAAATGATGTTTCCACCTATATATTGTGGGATAGGTACTCCTTAGATAGTATGAACCTAAGATGACAACTTAGGGAATATCTAGAATTATGATGGTCTTGTACTTAGTGTTGACCTAGAGGTTATACATTTTCCATATTTTGATAATGACTCAACCATTCCATTAATATGTATCTAATATGTGCATTCAAGATTGATCTCAGGTGTTAGGTACATGAAAAGGGTCAATTTACACAAGCCCTAGCTTGTAAAAGATCAAGTCAAATGCAATGCAAGTGTGCTAATAAGGAAATCCCTTCAAATGACCTTAGAAGAATTTTGTAATCACTTGCATTGATGATATGACTTGTAACTAAGATGAGAAAACTATGTGGGACACTTAGTACCAACTTTTATTCACTTTTTAGCCAAATTAGAAAATTGATGACAGGTTGTTGATCAGTCGAGTTTCCATCTCGAATGATCTCATGGATTGATTTTCTGATGATATGCATGGGTCGAGTTATGCATTCATAGAAATCAACTGAATGGGTTACTGACCAAATGCAATTTTGGCTAATCGGTCGAGTTTCCCAGGACAAACTCAACCGATAGTTTGATTTTTCTTTTAGTCGATCGGTCGAGTTACCTTTATTGAAACTCGATCGAATGCACTGCATGGAAAATGCATGAAAAGTGATTTTAATTGTTGGTGACTTGCTTGGACAAAAATAGATCGGTTGCTCTATGAAAACATGGATATATTTCGACCCTAAGTGTTCCCCAACTCAAGGGAGCACCCCCAGCTATAAATAGGGCCCGTTGGAGTTCATTCTATGTTTTCTCATTCACTACATTCAAGTTCCTTGCTATAGTTGAGTGTGCTACTTCTCATTGAGCCCCTTTATCTCTCTACTTTACACATCAAGGTGTGATTTGTGAGTAAGTTAGGATTATTGTAAGAGAGCTCCACCTTTGTGAATTTAAATCTCTCAATCTTCCACTACTTCCCTATCTTCTTCTCTCATGAAGAAAAGTTGAACCAAGCTCCATCGAGTGAAGGAGTTGTAGCTGGTCCTCTTCAAGGTTGATGAAGAGGTGGTGATCTTCTCCAAGTGAAGGAGAAGGCAAAGGCAGAAGATCCAAAAGGAGAACCAAATTCCTTCAAGGTGGAAGACTTGATCTTGAGTGGGTAAGACCTTGGTGAAGGTTGAAGACTCAAGCTAAGTGGGTAAGTTCCTTGTTAAGGTGGAGATATCCTTGTGGTTGGACGGGTAAGTCCTTTGGTGGTCTATTGTTATAAATATTTTTGGTGACATAATAGACAAAAGCACTTGCAAAGTCCTAGAGGGTAACCTCTCTAGGTAGTGGACTAACTCACTTCTAGTTTGAAGTGTGGAACCACTCTACATCCCTTTATCAAGTGCTTGATATCAATCTCTCTCATCCTTGTTGTGCTTGTTTAGATAGGACTTCAAATTGCCATTAATTTGTTGCTCCAATTTGAGATAATTTGAAGGTCTAATCTATTTTGTGAGAATTTGTCTAGCTCTATTCACCCCATATAGCCCTTATCCAACAAGTGATATCAAAGCTAAGTATCTTCTCCAATAATCTCACACGAGACGAGAAGATGGGAGACAACCTACTTGGTTCACTCAACCTAGAGGGAGGCTTCTCCATGCGTCCTCCGATCTTTGACGGCACCAACTTCCTCTATTGGAAGATCCGGTTGCAGTTCTATATTCAAGGGATGAACTTTGATATGTGGATGGTGATAGTCACACCTTACAAGGAGGCAACCAGAGCTATTGCTACATGGAGTGAAGCTGCTCTCAAGGAGGCTCAACTTAATGCAAAGGCCATTAGCATCCTCTACGCAACCCTCACCCCCACATAGTTCAACCGGATTTCATCATGGGACACCGGCTATGAGATTTGGGACAATCTCTGCATCACATATGAAGGCACAAAGAAAGTCAAGGAGGCAAAGATCTACATGTTGAACAGCCTCCTAGAGAACTTCAAGATGGGAAAGAAATAAGGCATTGTGGGGATGTATTCAAGGCTCAATGTCATCATCAATGGGCTGGTTGCATTGGGCAACACTTTGGATAGAGGCATCATCAACTCAAAGATCTTGAGAACTCTTATAAAGAGATGGGAGTCAAAGATCACCTCATTGAACAAGTGAGGAGCCTTGATGACATCCCAACTGAAGAACTCATTGGAAATCTTCAAGCCCATGAGCCTAGACTTGACAAGCAAGAAGAAGAATCAAAGCAAGAAGAGAAGGAGGCCAAGATGATTAAAGATAGTGCTTTCAAAGCACAAGTAGAGGTCATCATCCTTCAAAAACAACTTTCTTGTCGAACTTCTCCATCCCCCTCTAGTGAAGATGAAGGCCCTATTGAGCATGAAGCAAATTACATCAAGGGCAAGAACTTCAAGGGAAATCAAGCTTCCTCATCCTCTACTCTGAGATTGTACAAGTGTGGTCAAAAGGGGCACTACAAGATGAATGCCCAAAATCAAGAAAGTCTCACCTAAAGAGAAACTCAAGAAAACAATAGGATTACAAGAAGGAGAGCTAGAATAGGAGGAAGGACAAGAAGGAGAAGAGACACAAGAATGCAGCTTGGGAAGCTTCATCTTCAAACAACTCTAGCTCTGAAGAATATGGAGAGTTCCACCTTGCTCTCATGGCCTCTACAAGTGAATATAATGGTGAGGTAAGTGAAAAAAGCTTGCATGAATTGTCTAAAGAAGCTATTATTGAAATTCTTGTTACTACCCATTCTTCTTTTGCTAAATGTAAATCTAAAAGAAAACGATCAGAAAAAAATTATTGATTATCTTTATGCTAAGCTTGAGATTTTGGAATTAAATGAGAAAACCAATCTTGAGAGTATTGATAATTTTCAAGGGAAATACCTTGATCTTGAACTCCAATATAATGGGGTTGAAGTTGAGAATGGTATCTACCTTAAGAACTTTGAAAATCTTAAGGAAGAGAACTAAAATTGTATAAAAGAATTTGAATTGCTTAAAATTGAAAATGTTGAATTTAAGTTGCTTATTGATGCTCGTAGAGAAGAGAGAGACGTCTATCTCAAAGAGATTCAAATGCAAAAATCTGAAAATGCTAGGTTTCTTGGTCAAGTAAATGATCTATCTTCTAGACCTTTGTTGCCTAGTGTTACTATTGATTCTATCTCTCTTGGAAAGGATTCATATCTTACTAAAGATTTATGTCTTGAGAGTGATCTTGTACATGCTAGGGATTACATATCTATTTTATCTTCTACTATTATTTCATTGAATGACGATAACCATAGATTGAGAGCATCCCTACAAAAATTCCTCAAAGGGAAGAACTCCCTAAATTAAATCCTTGACCATTCTATTAAACAAAGTGGTACTAGTGATTTAGGATTTGTAGGGGGAGCCTCAAAGGGCAAGAGTAAGGCCAAAGTCAAGAAAAAGAGCAAGGAGGTCTCTTTCTTTGTAGGAGAATCATCCGGCACTAAGAATCCTATGGTTTGTTCTTATTGCAAATGTAATGATCATTATTCCACTTATTGTCCTTACTAGCCTAAGGGGACCAACCCCAAGATGAACTGGGTCCCCAAGCTAACTCCGAATCCCAAAGTTTGAGTTGGGAATCGACATTCTCATTTCTTGTAGGAAAAGATAGATGGATTGTTGATATTGGCTGCACAAAGCACATGATCGGTGACGTAAGCCATTTCAACAATTTCACAAAAAGAAAGGAGGATCTGTCACCTTTGTAGACAACAACAAAGGTAAAGTCAAAGGTGAGGGTGATGTAGGTGAATCCTTATGCATTAAGAATGTACTTTTTTTGGATGGCCTACATCACAATAAGTGTTAGTCAACTTTTTGATAATGGTTACCTTGTACTATTTACTTCTCTTGAATGTTTGATTCTAGATTCCATCACCTACCAAGTTATATGTATGGGAACTAGAATTGGTTATCTTTATGTTATTGCTCTTAACTCTATTAAGCTGGTGGTTGGTATATGACTTGTAGCCAATTCGAATGATGTTTCTCTTTGGCACCACCGGCTTGGTCATGTAAATATGCATCAATTAAAGAAGTTGAGCAAAAAGGACTTAGTCAAGGGACTTCCAAAATTAGATTTTAAAAAGGATGAGGAATGTCAACCTTGTACACAAGGAAAGCAAACCAAGTCCTCCTTCAAATCTAAAGGAGTCCTTAGGACTAAGAGAGCTCTTGAGCTTCTTCATATTGATCTATTTGGACCAATGAGAATGCAATCGCTTCGTGGTTCCAAGTATTGCCTTGTTATTGTCGATGATTTCTCTAAATATACTTGGACCTTCTTTCTCATTTCAAAGAGTGATACGCTTGATGTTTCTCTAGTTTTTTCAAACGAGTTGAGAATGAAGTTTCTTTCTGGATTGTTTCCATCTGTAGTGACCATGGGGGAGAATTTGAAAATGAGCTTTTTGAGCATTTTTGTCAAGAATCAGGTTATACACACAACTTTTCTTCACCTTGAACACCTCAACAAAATGGGGTTGTAGAGAGGAAGGATAGGTCTCTATAGGAAATGTCTAGGACCATGCTTCTTGAGTATGATACTCCTAAGAATTTTGGGATAAAGCTATCAGTACCTCTTGTTTTGTGCAAAACTGTGTTTTCACACATCCTTCGCTTAAGAAAACCCCCATGAGCTATGGCGTGGTAGGAATCCTTCTATTGAGTATTTCTATGTTTTTCGATGTCCTTATTTTGTTTTGAATACGGAAGATTCTCTTAACAAGTTTGATCTAAAATGATAGAAGTCTTTCTTTCTTGGCTATAGCACTACTAGCAAGGCATACAAAGTTTATAATGTTGATCTTTCTAAGGTAGAAGAATCTATTAATGTAAAGTTTATTGAGACTAACACCTCTATTCCCAAAGATATTTTCCCAAATGATAATGTTGCAGATGAAGTAATTCCTATCCTTAAAGAACTCAACATCACCCAAAAGGGAAAAGAGGTGGCTGGTCAAGAAGAAGAAAAAGATGATGAAAAGAAGGATCCAACTCCCCGGTTTGCAAAGAATCATCCTAAGGAGCTGATTTTAGGTGATCCTTTTGAGAGAGTGAAGACGTGAGCTGCATTCAACAAAAAACAAGCAAACAATGCCTTCATCTCACAACTAGAGCCTAAAGATGTCAAGGAAGCTCTTAGGAATGAAGAATGGATCCTAGCTATGCAAGAGGAGCTGGAACAATTCGAGAATAACAAAGTTTGGACCTTGTGCCAAGACCAAGTGATAGAAAGATCATTGGCACCAAATGGGTTTACCGCAACAAGCTATATGAAAGCGGCAAAGTGGTAAGGAATAAAGCAAGGTTAGTGGCTCAACGATACAATCAACATGATGGTATTGACTTTGATGAAACATATGCACATGTAGCTAGACTTGAGTCCATTCGTATGTTGCTTGTTTCTTCTAGTCATAAAAACTTTCTTTTGTATCAAATGGATGTTAAAAGTGTGTTTTTTAATGGTAGAATTGAGGAGGAAGTGTATGTTGCACAACCTCCAGGCTTTGAACATGACAATCTACCTAACCATGTTTATTTGTTGCAAAAAGCTCTCAATGGACTCAAACAAGCACTAAGGGCTTGGTATGAGAAATTAAAGAACTTTTTGTTAGATCATGGTGATATCATGGGCAAAGTGGATTCTACCTTGTTTCTAAAACACACTTCTAACAATTTTCTTATCATTCAAATATATGTTGATGATATCATTTTTTGTGGAACTAACCTTGATCTTTGTAAAGAATTTAGTGATCTTATGTAGAGTGAATTCAAAATGAGTATGATGGGTGAACTCACATTCTTCCTCGTCTTTCAAATCAAACAAATAAAAGATGGAAACTTTATCAACCAAGGCTTGTACACCAATGAACTACTTAAGCACTTTGGGATGGAGAATACCAAGCTGATGGACACACCCATGTCAAACACTGCCAAACTTGATAAAGATGAAGAAGTTGAAAAGGTAGATGAGAAGTTCTATAGAGGTATGATTGGAAGTTTACTTTACTTAACTTCCTCTAGACCTGACATAATGTTTAGTGTTGGCTTGTGTGCTAGATTTCAATCAAATCCTAAGAAATCTCATCTTATAGATGTTAAGAGGATTCTAAGATACTTAGCCAAAACCCAAAATTTTGGACTATGGTATCCTAAGTCAAGGGACTTTACTCTTAATGCCTATAGTGATGTCAAATATGCAGGTTGCTTGTTTGATAGAAAGTGCTCAAGTAGCACTTGTTCATCCTAGAACCATTCTTGGTGTCTTGGTTCTCTAAGAAATAGAGCACCATGGTTGAGTACATTGCAGCTTGAAGTTGTTGTGCCCAGGTCCTATGGATGAAGAAAGTGCTCCAAGACTTTAACATTCATTTTGATACTTCTCCTATCTATTGTGATAATATTAGTGTAATTAACTTGTCTTACAATCCTATATTTAATAGTAGAGCTAAACATATAGAGGTTCACCATCACTTTCTTCATGATCACATTGCTAAGAAGGATATTTATATCATGCATGTGGACATAGAAAATTAGTTGGCAGACATTTTCACCAACCACTAGCTAGAGAGCAATTTAATTTTACTAGATCAAAATTGCTTATAACTGCTTTGAATGAATATTATATGCCTTCTAGAAAGTAGTCATCTATCCCATATGTTTTGCATCTATCTTGATCATCTCTTCTTGTTAATATGCTTAAAATTAGTTTTCCATGTTCATATTACCTTGTTTTTCTCTTGTTTTTGGATATTTTTCACAAATGCTTGTTTTATTGCAAAATAGTACCCAATGATGAGTGATATGTGCCTAAGTATGTTCAATATACAAAATGGACTTGAAAAATAAATTTAATTAGCATTCATATGGCTAGAAATTAAGTTTGATGGTTTTAGGTCAGGTTGACCATCAGTCGAGTTTTCCCAGGACAAACTCGACCGATCCATGGCTGAGAGATTTTTTAAAAAGGACCAATCGGTTGAGTTTCCACCTCACAGAACTCGACCGATCAGCGGGCTGAATCCAACTGAAGTTGGATTCGGCCGACTGTTCTCCCTCTCAACTAGATAATAGTCGACCGATTCCACTCATCCTAGCCCTAAGCTCTCAACCCTTGACCTTCCCTTCCCTAACCTAGCCCTTATCCGACCTAGGAAGACCTTCCTAAACCTTCCCCCTAGCTTAACCTAGGTGTGTGAACGTTTTTGGTGGAGTAGTTTGTGTGTTTGATCTCTTCTTCCTCTCCATTTTGCCTCCATGGCTTCAAATAGAAGGAAGAGAGCCGCCCCTAGCAATGCACCATCCTCCTCCTCTTCTTCCCACTTGATTCCTTTTGATGAGACCCTTTTTGTCTCAATTGAGGTCGTAAATCGATATAAGGACCTTCTTCCTAGGTGTTCTTTTCCTTTTAGAGCCCTTTTTTAGACTATCCCTAGGTGTCAAGCCATCATCTATCAAGTGGTGAGGTTGCTCCAAGTTCACCACCTTTCTGCCTTGGCTGTCGAGCGTGACTAATTTTTCAATTCCCTTACAAGCATGAAAGCAGTTCATGAATTCTACACAAATTTGCGTTGGAATTACGATTCCCTTATACCCCCTCGGAATAATCAAGTTATCCTTACTTCTATGATCTTTGGGAAGAAATTCTAAATCTCATAGGATATCATGAATGTCTTCTTTTCACGAGCCGATGAGAATGATACATGGCATAAGGATTATGGTGAGTATTTTGACATGTTGGACCCTGAAGGTTTCTATAAGAAAAATGAGATCACTCTTCATGATATCCATCGCTATATGAAGAAACTTGGTGTTCCTTATAATAATAAGAGCACCCTACCCTCCTCCTCCTTAGATCTCAAGAAGTGTATATTAGCTGTAGTGGTCAACTGCAACATCCACCCAAAGAATAATCAAACAGATATTGCAGAGAACACTGTAGTGATAATGTACTGCCTCTTAGAGAATGTCAGAGTCATGTGGTCTAGATACATCCTCCACAACATGACTTTCTTTGACTCTAGAAAGAATACCCATGGAACCCATCCTCTTTATCCTTCCCTGATATGTGGTCTTTTCTAGTTCGCCACTGAGAAATCACTCTTCTCTGACTTCCACTGCAACCCTTCTAGGAAGGGAGCGTGTATTAGTGAGACCACTATTCACAAATATGTGCCTATCTTTTCCTCCACCACATCTAGTGCTTCATCTTCTACCTCAGCTACACCTACCGCTACCTCAACCCAAGCTCCTCCACCTCCTCAGCCTACTCGACCTAGTCGTGCCTCGTTACATGTGTCTAATGAAGCCCTCATGGGCTACATGATACACCAACAGGCATACAACCTCTAGGTCCAGGAGCATCTGCACTAGGATTTATGTTCAATCATGTCAAACATGAAGTTATCCTGTGCTCACCCATACCCCACCTACCAGCCATACCTCAGTAGTGATTATGCATCCTATGCATACCATCACTTATATCATGCCCTCCACCTGTACATGAGCCTTCTGTTGCTATGCCCACATCTTCTGCTATTGGTGGACCTACTCTAGTTACCCTACTGCTACCTACTGGCCCCTTGCCACTATGCTTTCCAGTCTTGGTGATTCTACTCCCTCCTTCCCTCAGGCCAATGAGCTCTATGCTCTTGGTATGACTTGGGATGAGCAGAATGCTCGTTGGCCCAGTTGTCACTTCACACCTTCTATAGATGAAGAGATGTCGAGCCAGGTTAATGACGAGACTATTGATGTTGATGAGGATGTTGATGATGGTGAGGATGATGGTGATGGCTCTGATGGCTTCACTGGTGACTCCAGTAATGAAGGCGCTATTGCTGCACCCTCAAACGGAGACTATGATTACGAGCCTGATGCCAAGGATGATGATGATGATGTGAATGATGTATATATAGATGACATAGATGTCTATATGTTCATCATTTTTAGTCAAGTTTGTTGATCATATATATCTTTCTAGGCTATTTTGTATTAGAAACATTTGGGCACATGATCTAAGGTGTACTATTTGTAGCTTTCATCGCTTCTCACTTGTAGTTGTTTTTATGAGAACATGCATCATGAGTTGTAATCTATCTTATGTGCACTCTTGCTCTTTGATCTGTTATATCTTATGAGTAGGTGCCATGTTTTACCATATTTTGATTATGACCTAGCTTGTGTGTTTCTCTCATCTCTGTTTGATATATGTAATGAGATTGCATGTTTGGATATCTTCTTGGTTATGTTTAGAGAAGACCTTCTTATATGCTCCTCTACCCCCCTTCCTTTTTTATAGTGTCAAAAGGGGGAGAGAGAATTTCAATGTCTTGAAACTCAATCATATTGCTATTCACTTTCATAGTGCTATTGTTGCTTATGTGATCCTTTTCTTGTTCATTATATGCTTTATCATGTGACTTGCTAAAGGACCATATAGTACATGCATGCTATATTGCTTTGTGTAGATAAACTAACTATGCAGGTTAAAGTAAGCATAGATTGAGGGGGAGCAATCCACATTGTTCAAATCTTGAATTCCTCAAATTCACAAAGTAAAGGTATAATTTCAATATCCTTTTCAATATGCTTGAGGAATGGTTTGTCATTGTAAAAAAGGGGGAGAATGTTGACCTAGAGGTTGTCCATATTTTGATAATGACACAACCATTCCATTCATATGTATCTAATATGTGTATTCAAGATTGATCTCAGGTGTTAGGTACATGAAAAGGATCAATTTACACAAGCCCTAGCTTGTCAAAGATCGAGTCAAATGCAATGCAAGTGAGCTAATAAGGAAATCCCTTCAAATGATCTTAGAAGATTTTTATAATCACTTGTATTGCTGATATGACTTGTAATTAAGATGAGAAAAATATGTGGGACACTTAGGACCAAGTTTTAATCACTTTTTATCCAAATTAGAAAATTGATCACATGTTATTGATTGATCGAGTTTCCATCTCGACCGATCGCATGGATTGAATTTCTTATGATATACATCAATCGAGTTATGCATTCACAGAACTCGACCGAACGAGTTATTGACCAAATGCAATTTTGGCTAATCGGTCGAGTTTCCCAGGACAAACTCAATCGATAGTTTGAAAATTGGGTTTGTATTTTAGTCGATCAGTCGAGTTACCTTTATTGAAACTCGATCGAATGCACTATATGAAAAATGTAGAAAAAATGATTATAACCGTTGGTGACTTGCTTGGACGAAAATAGATCTGTTTCCTTGTGTAAAAATGGCTATATTTCGACCCTAAGTGTTCCCCAACTCAAGGGAGCACCCCCAGCTATAAATATGACCCCTTAGAGTTCATTCAAGTTTTGCTCATTCACTATATTCAAGGTCCTTGCTATATTTGAGTTTTCTACTACTCCTTGAGCCCCTTTCTCTCTCTAGTTTACACATCATTTTGTGATTTGTTAGTGAGTTGGGATTATTGTAAGAGAGCTCCACCTTTGTGAATGTAAAGCTCTCAATCTTCCACTACTTCCCTATCTCCTTCTCTCATGAAGAAAAGCTTAAGCAAGATCCATTGAGTTAAGAAGTAGTTGTAGTTGGTCCTCATCAAGGTTGATGAAGAGGTGGTGATCTTCTCCAAGTGAAGGAGAAGGCAAAGGTTGAATATCCAAGAGGAGAAGCAAAGTCCTTCAAGGCGTAAGACTTGAGCTTGAGTGGGTAAGATCTTGGTGAAGGTTGAAGACTCAAGCTAAGTGGGTAAGTTCCTTGTTAAGGTGGGGATCTCCTTGTAGTTGGATGGGTAAGTCCTTTGGTGGTCTATTGTTGTAAATGTCTGTGGTGATATAATAGAGAAAAGCACTTGCAAAGTCCTAGAGGCTGACCTCTCTATGTAGTGGATTGACTCACTTCTAGTTTGAAGTGTGGAGCCACTCTACATCCCTTTGTCAAGTGCTTTCTATCAATCTCTCTCATCCTTGTTGTGCTTGTTTAGATAGGACTTCAAATTTTCATTAAGCTATTGCTCCAATTTGGTATAATTTGAAGGTCTAATCTGTTTTGTGATAATTGTTGTAGCTCTATTCACCCCCCCAGAGCCCGTAGATCCAACACTTAGGTGTGGTGACTATATGAATTTGGAATTCTTAATATCACCTCGATTATAACTTTAGTTGAATTTCGAGGTCAAAATTCCATATAAGGTGGGGTGAATGTGATAACCATGACTATAGGGTTGAATATATGATCTAGTATTTGAGTATAAAACTTGTGTAAAATGACTTAATAATGGAATTTGAGGTCTTATGTGGTCAATTTGAGTAAATCTACCTTCAGTTGATAATGATAGAGGTTATATTGATGTACAGTTTCAGTTGAATATCCTAAATATAAAGTTGGGATAGTTATGACCCCATGTATTAATTTGAGATATACATGGACCCAAATGGTGAAATGATGAACCTTCACATGCATCATAATCAAATAAAGTTAATTGAACCTGATTCATTATGGTTTGATGATTAATGAATTGTATTCAATGATTATAAAATTATCAATAAGGTTGTTTGGAGAATTTATTTACAAGACTGGATAGTGTGAGTTTGGTCTCAATTTTGAAGGATGCAAAACTATATGATAGATGAGCTATGTTTGAAATTTTATCACAATTTGAGGTTCCTACTAGGAGTTATAAGTGTTGGAAGGTATGATTGATTCGTTCAAATAATGTAGAGAAATCTTATCGTTAGTCATTATCGACTTAGGTCTGTGATAGTATATGTCACGCTACCTAGAGGGCGCTAAGGGTTACACACGTGTCACTATTATGGTCGTCTATTTCCAAAAGATCGGATGACTCTAGAGTCATCACCAAACTCTAAAAATGGAGGAATTGAACTTGGTTGAGGTGTCACTTAGATCCGATGTAGGTGGGGCAATCTCGGGATATTTTCTCGCATATCACAATATCCACAAAACTTAAGCATATTGACCTCTCTGATTGAGAGAGTGGTTCCCTGGAGAGGGAGAATGAGCCAAGTGCTTCTTGTCTTTCTCTATCATCGCTATCCACATCGGAAAGTCAGACAAGGTTTGAGCTTTCTATCAGAGCCCTTGACTATGTTAGACATAGAGGAGGTCCAACCTTATAGGGAATCAAATCATAAGAAAGCTGGTTAATCCAAAGATGGTGGTTGGAAAACGGTGAGCTTAGAGCCATGGGCAAGAGGAGAAGAGTTTGGGAGTACATATCCGAGTTCATCTGCATGAAGAGAACTTTAATATTTGGTTTGTGGAGGAGCGAGGTCCATCATGGTGTCTTTTCTAGAGATAGAGCATGCAAGGGAAACAAAACATCAATATCCAACCACCTTGCTCAACGCCACTATGGATCTTATTCATTCAAGTCTTTATGACCCATCTCCTATAGGATCTATCTAGGTAGATGATAAGGACTTTGTCAAAGACAATGAGGTCTTTTTCATCTTTTTTGATGGTGAGGGCAAGAAAATGCATTGGATACTTGAAACCTCAACGGAGTTCTTTTCTGTAGAGGCTCCTAATTGAGGAGCTCGAGGATCATCGGTGTCGACCTGCCTCACCATGGTAGAGAGTCAAAAAGCATCACAAGTTGAGATATCACTCCCCTCACATCCACATTGTGAGGAGGCCATGATCTAATAAGATTTTAGGGGGTGCACCCTGCTCTTTCAACAGATAGAGTAGCAGAGGAGAAGAGGATTGTGATACACATATCGTGAGGAGAGGGAGATGACACTCTTTGAGAACACGAAGGGGATAAGAAGATAACACACGTCAGTTCAGTGAGAAGAAACAAAGCAAAACTGCCAAATCTATGGAGATTCTGGAGAGGGAGTCATGCCCTGACAGGCCATGTAGAATGATTCTATCCAGCCACATGCTAGGTTCCAATGGTCTTCAGTTTTCCAAGAGGTAAACCAATCTGAAAATATCTATTTTCCACTATGATCTTATAAAATACATAATAAATGGATCCCATGTCCAATAAATACCCATGAACTTAGAAACATGTCACCTTAGTGGACCCCTGGATCAAGATTTCAAATCAGACTAATGATGGTTTATAATGTTGATGATAATGATCCATTTTAGGGTTCTTTTAAATTGTATAATTAGTATATGATGAATATTAAATATGATAAAAATATATATGAATCCCAATATCATGTGGAAACCAAATATGAACTCTAATTTGACTAATATATCGAAATAATATGTCATTTCTCATTCAAACCCAATTCCATGCTTTTAGCCTCATTTTAACTCTAGAAACAAACCAAGCATCAGAAAAAAAATATGAAAATTGACCTAGAGCCTAACCTTAACACCTAGATTAATATAAAAATATCATACATGAGTATTAGAATAGTGGAACTTAGATTTGACCTAAAACCCTAAATTACATTAATATCGGGAACCATGTATTAATGATGAATATTTGTTATTAATCAGGTGGTGACTTGATTATTAAATGATCAAGGATAAGTTAGTAGTATCTAAATTAAGGTATGTGGGTTTTTGTTTAAGCATATGACTATGGTTTTCTTGGTTGAATAATGATATCTATGTATGCTCTTTTATTTGCAAATATTATATGTAATTTTACTATAAGTACTTAGTGATTTTTCACTTGAAACATAAATTAAGAGTAGATGTTTTGTAGTTATTTAATGTGCTCATTATCCCCCTTATGAGGGAATGGATTAATGTTGACTAGTACAACTTCCTAGAGCACACGGTGTATGGGGAGTTTTCCAGAGTACTTGGTACACATAATAGGGCCCAACATATATGATTGGTACTAGTCCACCTTGATAATGCAACTCATCTAGAAAAATGAATAAAATTGGCATATTTCTCTTATTAAAGAATTGTTTCTATGATCTTCCTTCTTTATTTTTGCAACTCTTTTCAAATTATGAAAATCATAAATATATGTATCTTTCTACCCATGTTCTTGAAACCTTGTGTGTTGATTTGTTATTTCACTTATGTTTAAGTTTAGAGCTAGCATGGCAGAAAGGACAGAAAGTGAGTAGTTGTACATGTTTACCTATTGTGTTAAGGTCCTTTTAGCATACATGTTTCACACTTGTATAATTCTCATTCAATGTTTAATTATAATTTTTAATAAATGATGTAGTATTATACTCATGTTGGATGTTGAGATTGTTATGGTGTGTGCTTATAGTTGTATATTCATGTATGTGTATAATGCTTCTACATCGCTCTCTGAAACAATTAGCTAATGTTTTTGAATTTGTCCTCTTGGGTCTTCTAAATCTTGAGGCAAAATATTTTGAGGATGTTATAGTTCTTTACTTGTACAATGTACAATGATCATGATTGAGCAGATAATGAGAAATGTAAATGATCACAACCACAAAGTAAGGAAATTTAGTTCCATCTCAAATGGGTGATGCACTTGTATTTTGACCATGACTAAAGTCTGCTCTTTTTTCAAGAGAATGAAATGGTCCATATATTAACTTTGAGAAAAATTAAGATGATGTAATTTATCATATAATCAATTCAAAATTCAAGGATATAAACATTTTGTTTTAATCTGGCTTCATTCTCATCCTTTGAAAAAAATAAAAATTATAATATATGTGGAGTAAAAAAATCTATTAAGCTCCCTCTTGATGTGTGTTGTTCCTTAGTAAAAGTAGTTAGTTCTTTTGGGGATTAACATTAAAAGGAATGAATCTAATCCTACTAAAGTTAAGAAATCAAAAAATTAACAATTAGAAAATGGTTTTGGAATCTCAACTTGGAAAAAAAATAAGTATCTTTATAAATAAAGGCTAATAAAAAGATAAACTCAAGTGTAGATACAAAACATTTTCTTTGAAGAAACAGACTATCTCATTAGAAAACATATTCAATAATAAGGAAATTTACAAAAATTAATATATAAATTCTCTAAATCCCCTAAAAAGATTGTAAAAAGACATCCTTGTGCAGGTCTACACCCATATATCTTTCATTGACATAACAAGCAATGGTGCAATCCCAATTGAATATTTATGTGGAACTAAGAGCATAATCTTCCAAGAAAGTGGGTTCCCTATTGAAGTTGAAATTAGGATTAATTCCTTGGAGTTAAAGAAAAAAGAATTGAAGATTATTTTAAGTAGGTTGTGGTGTGGTTGATCATAGTTATAAGATGGGAAATAGGGCTGAATTTTATCAATATAGGCATGTCTAGTATGTCCATATCATAGAGAGGGATAAAGTTGAATCGGATAAGAATAAATATATTCTTGGCTTGATGGTTCTACTAAAATTTCCAAATGTATTGATAGCCCAAAAATTCATGTAGGAAAAATCATTTTCATGGTTAAAAGGACATGACAGTGGAGTAGGTTGGCCATGTGTCCCTAAAGACTCTTCTTCTTCATTGGAATCTTTTTCTTGAGGTATTTTATGTCCAAATTTTAAGATCATCCTTCCAATATTATATTGGTTCATCTATTGTGCACTAGGATCAAGTTTTTACTTGATCTTAGAAAGGGTCTTTTTGTAGAACAAGTGATTATAGATCAAACTAAATCTGCATATGGAGATTTCTTGAGAAGATCCATCATTTAGCCAAGAATGAGCCTAAAAAGGTTAATGAGAATTTGATTGGTTATGGAAGATATGATATGTCTTGATGGAATTATAAAACTTCAAATTCATTTTCTCTGGGAAGAATGTTGTGATATTAATTATATGATCTATTTAATTAAGAGATGTTATCTAAATGTAGCCCTAGTTTCCTGCATAGGTTTCCCTTCTATCATGATAGAGTGCATAATGGTAGAACCAAATATATGGTTGAATTACGAGGTGAAGAAATATTCAAGAGGATTCCAAATGGATATGTCAAGACAGAGAGAGTAGGTGTTTGACTCAATACCAAGAATATTAAGATGATCATCTTCTCTAAATGTGAAAATATTACCAATAATAGAGAGAGTCTTTGTCTTCCGATTAGATATTATGCTAGAACTCATGCATCTCCTTGACCATCCAGATGAGACTTAATGGCAGAATCATATCCTCCACTATTTGAAGTTAGAAAAAAAGACCAATGTCAAATTCGATGATGGAGTGGACAATGGCATGACGATGCGGAGCGGGGTTGCAACATGCAAAGCTCAGTTTAGTAACTTGTAACATCCAAATCAATTAATTTGAATCTAGAAACCTCAACATAGATAGGGGTAGTCTTCTTTCCTGAAGTTCCCTTCATGGTAGAGAAAGAAGAAGTTTAGTCCATTTGATCTCTCAAGGATGGGTACATAAGAGTGGAGATATGAATATAGTGGTTTCCTCACAAAAAAATGTGAGAGTGGGATAATAGAGTCACTATGATCTTCAAAAAAGGAAGTAAAGATAACAAATGAATAGTGTGAAGAATGAAAGAATTTTTCAAAAAAATCATTTAAATTCTTCATGCCTCATTCCAACTATGAGTTCGATTAACAATGGCAATGGTAGAAAATTACAAATTGTCATTCGAAGTGTATGTTGGTTTTTATAATGACTGATTTAATCTTATCCATCAAATTATAGATTGTTTGAATAATTATAAATTTACTAGATTGATCCTTATTCAATCTTGATTAATGATGTTATCTTCTTATGATATTTTTAAATTTTTAAGAGACACTTTACAAATGCATTGGTTTTAATAATTAGAGTTTGAAAAATGATAACCCTGGTTGTATGAATCGAGGATGTTTTCTAGGCCTATTGGTCGGCCCAATTTCCCCAGGATAAATTCAGCTACTTTTTGGCCGGTCAAGTTTCCCCATGATAAGTTTAGGTACATGTTGGTCAATCAAATTTCCCCAGGACAAATTTAGATGACCATGCTATATGGACTGCAGTATAGGAAAGTAAATCTAAATGAGATCAAATTTAAATTGTAGCTTGGAAACACTATTTCATACAACATATTAAATTTTCATAAATTTGTAAGATATTTGAGTTACAATAGGGTATTGTGTTGGTTGAGTTCTTAATAAGAACATCTATCCAACCATTTTGGGTAAATAAGTAAAATACTAAAAATTAATCTTGGGTTGGTATAAAAATGTTACAAGCACCTCATTTGATATGAAATTTTAGAGAGAGATGAGAATTTCAGTTTTGAAGAAGAAAAGAGACGGAAGTGTTGATTTGGAATTTTGAATTTCAACTTGCAAATAATGTACATTTATCAATCCTAGATAGGATTTCTTGGTGGGTATTCTCTCCTATGACTGAAATCCATCCTACCTCATATTTGAACCAAAATGATGTCAAATCACTCTCTTTTCTCTTTATTTCTCTTCAATCTCCATTTAATGATTTCTGGGGAAAAGAGAGGTGGAAAGGGTTGATTGCTCAAAGTTTGATAGAGAGTCAAAGAGATTAGTTTGTGGGATATGGGTTTTAGGTATTTGACACCTGAGGTGAGCGGTTATATCCCTATTCACATATTTAAACATGTTTTAAGCTTAACTATATCTGGCCAAAGTTCAATGAATTCCTTTCTTGTATTTTTAAGAGGTTTGGTAATCAATTAGTAAAATTCCTACGAAATGGAATGCAACATATTTAGATTTATGATTATTGTATTGTAATTGCTTAGTTCTTGATATATAATTTCAAAGTCTAAGGAAAATTTGATGGGGAAAGAACAACATTGCTTTATGCTCATATTGCTTAAAATCAAACTAATGAATGATATGATTAGAAATTGAGTGGATAAGTATAGAATAATGTTCAAAATGAATAAGCATTAATTTCTTATATGTGTTATCAAACTTAGATAGAAAATGTACATGAGGATTAATATTAGAGTTTTAAATGAAGACATTTTCTAAATTGATCAACCCTTAGGGTGGTGTCTAAAATAAATGTGGTTCCTTAAGGATCAGACTTTAAATTTAAATTTATAATGTAAAACCTTTGGGACACCCCACAACATTATATGGGGTTGAAGCAGTGAGATGGGATCAAACATAGTGAAGTGGGTGTGTTTAGTCACACAAAATATGACTCTTACTTATATAAAAAAAAATAGATGGTAGATGTATGCATAAATTTGAAGCTAAATAAGAAAACAAAACAACTTGAAAAAACAAAGAATGCAAATTCCTTCAAATCCTCCTAACCAAGGAATTCTTGGTTGTGGAACAACAAATAGGTAATCTATGTATGCATTTCTCAGGCATAGACAACCCTCAAGCACCATATCAAGAGACTAACATCCTAATTTATCATAACTATGATAGCTACTCGTGTGGGGTCATCCCACTCGCTCTACCACATCGTGACTAAAACCCATTTAATAGCCCAATACCTCTCTCGAGGGTTATGAAATAACACACCTAACTATTTTAGATTACCTTGTGGGCCCAAGATATCCTGAATATAATGAGTGGTGAAAGATCTTCTAGGATTGCAGACACAACATACCCAATGTGTTATGAATGAATCATAGCCAATTTCAAAGTGCAGGGTCAAATTTCTCTGCCCTAGAATTCTAAACAAATCCTACCTTGGACCTTGTCCTCTCAGAGTTTGGTGCAAGTGTAACATACCAAAACCCACATATATTCTGAATATCATCATTCATATTTATACCCCTCTAGTATCGATTCTAGTCGCCCTTCCTTTTGACTCACTGGTTGATAGATGTCTAATACTAATCTCAAATATCATCTAATAGATGAAACTATATGTAATTTGAGATTAAAAAAATACATCAATACTTAAGTTGGAGTTATAATTAGGGCATTTGTTTTAATTCTCATCCAAGATGATAATTTTTTTCATGGTGTGATTAAGTGCCTTTATTAACCCAAAAACCCAACATACTATTTTTTTAATGTCCTATTATGCCTAATATACCCTCTACACAAATTTAATGGCTAAAACATGTATAATTAATTTTTAATGTAAGAACTACATATTTATAGCCTTTTTATAAATGAAAACATTTGTTTATTCATCAAAATTCCATAGAAATAACTTATATGACTAACACATCATATAATCTAGCTTTGGTAAAATTATTAAATAATGAGTTGACTCGAATCCCTATCTAAAGATCTAAAATGACTAAAATGTCCCTAGTCTATAATGAAGTCTTAATCTGTCTAAAATATAAATTTGGTATATTCTAATGTAGTATACTTCTCAATTCACCATCACCTTAAATTTGGTCCCAATTCAACCTAGTTTGCATATTCTCTTACACGGTTAAAGATACAACACATTATGCATTCAATTTTGAAATCCCTTATTTAAAACCTAAGTTTATTTCATTTGACTGTGCCCATTCATTTAATGTGGAAATTACTTTTTGCTCCCTCTAGCCATGCCCCTCACGCTCTCCCAGCAGTCATAAGCGATTGGCATGCTGGGTAAATCAACATCGATTGCCTTCTCTTCTGTTCCTCCTCTTCTTCCTCTTCTTCTTCTTTCCCTCACCCTATTTCTCCTCCACCGCCCTTCCTTCTCTCTTCCACATTTTTCAAACCCTAGTCACCTCCTTTGCGCCAACCACACTAACAGTAGGATGTCGCAACCACCAGGTACAATGTCGGTTGCCGATTCACTTGGCCGCCATGAAGCCATGACAATACCTTGCTTCCTTCTTCCTCATTACCACCTTGATGACACACCTACCTCCATTCTTCCCACTGACCTAAAGCATCAGCAGATTCTTCTTGAGTGCGTCGGATCCTTGTATCACCGTCAGATGGCTTCAAGCTCTAGGCCGCCACCATTTTCCTCTTTCTATGCATCACGTGGCCTGCTAGAGCCTGTATCCCACCATCAGTCAGACCAGGTGCTGCCTCATCTCTGCCACCAACTTTTATGCCTGTAGTTGCTCCAGTGTCCATATTGGTAGCGAATCACCATTAAATCTTGCAACCACAATAGAGAGAGAGAGAGAATTTCTGCCTACAGTTCAAGTGGATGATGACTATGGTGCCAGATCGAAACTTTTTAGCTAGATCTATCACAACCACTCCTAGGACTAAACCTATTCGCTCCGTGTTCCCTAGATTGCAGGTCACCGACTGTCAAGGTGGAGTCCTCACAAAAGTTGTAGTTGTTGGCATGGGCTCATGAATCAATCTTTGTTGTCATGAACTTGACACCCTCCAACCTTGGAGGCACTTCAACCTCCACTACAATCCTACCTTGATTGCATGAGATGCCTGCCACCACCATAGCCACCTTCTTCTACCCTTGGCCAAGTCAGGGAACTAAATGGACCCTCCCGTTCTGTGCCAAACTCTATAGAGAAGGTGATCTATAGTCTCGCAAGACCTGAAAACGATGAGGTCTGGAGATCAACTTGGATCAGTTCTCATAGAGAAACCAGAGAGCACAGTATATTAAAATATGTGATTGATGGTGATAGGTCACTTTGAGGTATGTTTCTCATTCTCTTTAATATTGAATCATAGATCCATAACTAATTAATACTTAATAGTATATTAGTAACTAATGGAGTATGGAAGCTAGATCTAACCAAAAATGTGTTTCCTACTAGTTACATACATTCCCATATACGAACATAGTTTGATATACTCTATTACGGTTTAGGCATCAAATAACCGATGATATTAGTAGAAAGATCAAAGCATGTTGCATATAAAATACGAGCATCATAATAATCTAACTTAGTATACGTATCTCATTCCTTTCATATAATACAAACTCTAGGCATACCTATTTGTACATACATCTAGGATGGTAACTACAAATGAGAAGGAATCTTGTAAACATGTTCATACTTATTGTAACATCCCTGATCTGGGTTATGAACTAACCCTGGGTGTTTTCCTTAATTATGTAATTAAATACTTGTGATTATCTTTTGGTATGTAATTAAAGCTCCTGAGGAACATATATTTCCATTTTTGTCCTTTTTAAACAATGTTGTAGTATTGTTTGTAATACAGAGACCTATGTGCAAATTACCCAATTAGAGGGGTTAACTTGCAAATCGCACATGTTTAGATGTTCCTTTGGTGTTGATACATCATAAGAATGAATATGATGAAGTATGATGGATTCTCCAAGATTGGGCATCAAGATGCAGCTTGTGGAGCAATCCTTGTGCTTAAAACCCTAATTTTGGTGTAAAGTGCAATTTACCCAAAAATCAAGGATGCAACTTGTAAAATACACCTTCTAGAGTATATTTTATGACTCTTGACATCAGTTAGAGAAAAATGATGAAAAGGGAGCTTCATTTGAATAATCATATAAGAAGGGTAATTCTTGAAAATACAATAATCATGTTGTATGCAAAAAGACCCTTTTATATGTGCAACTTAGTATTGATGTTGGCTTCCTTACCTTTAGACCTTGGGTTTAAGATGAGTTCTTACTCAAGTATAGGAGTGGGGACGTGCCTTATAAGGAGAGAAGGACTTAGTTGAGAATAGAAGGAAAAGGTTGTCCTCATTTTGGAAACAACCCCAAAGTATATAGGCTTCTTTCCTTTGCAAGCAAAGGATCATTTCCTTCACTTCCCTTCTTATCTTCTTGATTAAACCAAATGAGAGCAGAGCTCTGGAATAGAGGAGAATGGCTAAGGAGTTCTAGGTAAGGTTTGGTTATCTTCTTGCTCGGATTCATGGAGGAAGTCAGGTTGCAAGGTTGGTTTTATGGTCTTTTCTTACTTGGTTCTTCTTTCTAGCCATCCTTTCCAACCAATTCTTGGAGAAATGACCTTGGACAACCTGTGAAGCTCAAGACGCCATTAAAGTTTGGAAGATTTGAGCTCTAGGACCGACTTTAAGGAGGGTTTTATAACTCTAAACCCTTATGCTTTGTTATGCACCTCTTTTTCTATGAGGTAGTTGCTAGTTCTTTTTTCCCCAACCTTCCCTTGCAATCTTGCAAGAAAATCCGTGAAGAACAGACCTTAGTCTCAAGGTAGAAGATGATGGGCGTGATTACCAAGGTAACTTTATCAAACGGTCTCCCATACTTTTGGTCTAAACGGTTTGCAAAACCGTTTGGGACCAAGCGGTTTCAAAACCGTTTGGACTCATGCGGTTTGCAAAACCGTTTAGACTCAAACGGTTTCAAAACCATTTGGGAGGTTTGACCAAGCATTGACTGTTTGAGGGTCTTCTGGACACATTATGAATTAATCACCTACAAAGAATCATCATCTAATTGCAAGTAATTCTCAAGTTGAAGGCACTTTAATCACCTAAACCCTAATCGGGTTCAATTGCTGATTTTAAGGACCAATCATGTTGAAGTTTGGGTTGAGTGGCCCAAACGGTTTCAAAACCGTTTGGGAATCACCCAAACGGTCTCCAGACCGTTTGGTGATCACCCAAGACCGTTTGGAGGTCTAGGGTTAAGGGAATTTGATCAATTGAAGGTCCAATCATCATAGGTTGTTGAAACAATCAAAGTGCTGATTTGGTGACCTAATTAGGGTTCAACCCTTGACAAATTGACTTAGTTTTTTATGGGAATTTGAGCAAACGGTCTCAAGACCGTTTGGAGGATGTCCCAATGATCCCAAGACCGTTTGGGGTCAGGTCATGGCCCAATTGGGTGATAGTTGATGGGTTCAACTTTAATTAGACTCATGTTGATGGATGTTGATAGTTGATCGATTATAAACCCTAATTCAATGGGTCCCAAATCTAATTGATGACCAATTGAGGGTCAATTGAGTGTCAAATTGGTTAAGGATAAACCTAATTGGCTCAATTGATAAGTGGTTAACCTTGGCATGATCAATTGAGGGGTTCAACATTGAAAACCCCAATTGATTGCAAGTGTTGAAGCACTTTCTAGGTCCATGCAGTTTTGAGATGTTTGGACCAAACGGTCTCAAGACCGTTTGAATCCAAATGGTCTCAAGACCGTTTGGGGGCTAACGGTCTCAAGACCCTTTGAAACTGTTTGGACTCATACGGTTTCCAAATCGTTTAAGGTCATGCGGTTTCAAAGTCAACCTTGGCCAAACGGTCAACATGATCAAACGGTTTCAATACCGTTTAAGAGCAAACGGTCTTGAGTGTGAACATGTCCATGCGGTCTTGAAGGTCAAAGGTTCCAAACGGTCAACCCTTCCATGAGGTTTCAAAACCGTTTGGAGGTTGAAGTGTGAAACCGTTTTGGGGACTTTTAGGGTTAAGAATGCTTAATGCCTGAAGGCTTAGATGGTCCAATGGTTGATTAGTCTAAACCCTAATGATACCTACAGACATTAAGGGGTTAAGTAACTAGTAGTTTGTTCCATGTTATGGTTAATGGTGAACATTACCAAGGTACCCTTGAAGGGTTTAAGTACATAACATCCCTTGATCGAACAAACCCTAATGACATGATAGTGATGACTTGACTTATGTTTATCAATGTTGACTTGACCTAACCTAATCTAGAGTGATGTAATCACCATCTATTAGTGAGAGGAGAGAGGAGGCTCCTAATAAGAATGAAAGTCAAGTAAAATACCTTCAATATGAATGAATGCACATGATTAGGGTATGATCCTTCATAGTGAGATCATGGAAACCCTAATTATGATGATTGATGAATCTTAACCTAATTCGAGGGCATCAATGATGATAATCTTCATACATAATGACGATATGAGCTCAATTCACTATGAGGTGAATAGTAAACCCTAATTCTAGGGTAATAACATGTAATATGAATATTAAGCCCTAATTGAGGGTGATGTAGTGATGAAATGTACAATAAACCCTAATCCAAGGTTATGCTTTTAAGCATGAATCTTCATGATTAAAATATGAGACGAGGAATCATTATTCCTAATCATAATAAAGGGGATTGAATAACCCTAATTGACATTAATAAGGGAACCTGACATTAGTAAAGGCATGATTGTATAAACCTTGAGTTGAAAGGTTATTTCTACTTTTATAAATTGCTGATTTGGAAATGAATTGTTTATTATTGTCAATTGCATTAACAATTCAGGTTCCTATAAGGGAATGATCATATACAGGTAAGGGTTATGATATCATATTCACTAAAAGCATACTATAGACTTTATGAATAGTGATATATGATATGTTGTCTAAGCTTAAGTGGCAACATATGAGATTAATGGGCTGTAAGAGCCATGAACAACATCAAGGACATGTTGATTAGATGAATTATGATGAATTAAGGGTTTGAACACCCTATTCTTGAATCATAGTAATGATATGATTGAGAATTGATATCCATATGATAACTGATGTGAGTTAAACTTGATACATTTAGTATTCTTCTGTATAGTAGTGTTTTACTAGTTAAATGCTTGGTAACATGCTTGATGTTAAAAGAATGCCGAAATGTACCTAAATAATCAAGTATAATCATACCATGTAGAGCCCTGATCATAGATCCATCATTGTCAGAAGCTAAATGATGGTGAAACAGGTTTTCCTAAGGGGACTCCTGGATCACATACTTTTGAGTATGTGGGGGATTATGGATGCAAATATCCTTACGTCCTAGTGTAGGAATTGATGTAAGATGTACCTTAATCCATCAACCCTTCACTATGTGTTTATGTCAGGGTGATGTATCATTAATCTCCTGAGGGAATCTTTAATGCTGCATCGATGAGAGATAACCAAGAAATCTTTCGATGGCGAAGAGAGTACAGAATGCCACTGTGACTCTAATAGAAAAGTGCCAGAATACCCTGGTAAGCTATAGTAGAAGAGACACGAGATGTCCTGCATGTTGATCCTCACACTGACTGAGGATGATGAGGTCATAAGAATCTGGCTCTTTTGATGACCTATGTATGATACCGATGCGACTTAGTAGTGATCTGTTGGAGTATGAGTGGTATATCTCATCTCCGCAGGGCATAATAATGTTTGTAAAACATAATCAACTGCGTAGCATATCTTCTTAGGTTGAACTATGGGAAACAATGATTGATGTTACGTTGTTTATATTAATATTTTGTTCAAAGTATTTAGTATACATGTTCTTCATATTCCATAATGAAGTGATTGCTTAAGTAGAAGACGCTTTACTTAATATCAAACCTGCTATTGAATAATTTAAGTTACTTTGCTTATGTTATTCTTCATTTGCTATAACAAAGCTTCTGGCGGAGAGTTATAACTCTTGCTGGGACAATTATTTAAAATTGTCTCACCCCGTAGATTTCAACTTTTTAGGTGGTCGTCGAGGACGAAGGAACCAATATGTGGGTGAACAGTATCAGCAACAGCAACACTAGGGGCAGTAGTGAATCTCAGGTGGAGATACTGACTGTCAAGTCCTGTAGATAGCTTGTCTTATGTCGTCTCTGTACTCTCAGGTCCTAGGAGTCAATAGGTCTGAGGTTTTTGGCTTTAAGCCTAGAGATTTTGTATCTGGATGTATATAATCACTCGAGAGGTGATTTAATAGAGATGTAATGTTAAAACATGATGTAAACTATTTATCTTATTTCTTATATAGGAGTTTTATGATTTTAAGATCTTTTCTTAAAAAGTTTTAAATTTTTAGTGATTTTTCAGTAATTCCGCTTCCACATTCGTTTATCTTGTTTTGGCAATTCGGTCGCCACAATTTAGTGGTATCAGACCTCTAGATTCACTGAGTCTACAGAGACATAGGACTTAGGATGTCGACACTATTCTTAGTGTCTTCCAGTATATCTAATAGTATCTTCTGCTCCTCAGGAGAAGAAGATAAGTAAGGATGTCTGGACCACACGAGGAGTATGTGGCAGAGAGTAGTGTCGCTGCACCCCGCGAAGGTGCAAGGAACCCGGAGATAGAACAACATGTACCTGAGCCACCTATGGAGCCACCTCAGTTTAACCCAGCTGACATGGGGAACCTAGTTGTTCAGACTATGTTCGGGCACTTTATGACTGCCATGACACACATCACAGATAGGATGCCCATGCCTGCACCTAGGGCACCTGCTCAGTCTGAAGGACAAGGTATCGGTAAAACATTTGAACGACTTTGCCGAGTCAGAGCGACTGAGTATTTCAGAACAGCTGATCCCGCAGATGCCGATCTGTGGTTAACCGAGCTTGAGAAGGCCTTTAGAATCCTAAACATCCCAGAAGCCGAGAAGGTTAGACACGCTGTCTATCTTCTCAAGGGGAGTGTTGGTCACTGGTGGACCATGGAAGACCAGAAGAGGCCAGGTGTGGAGGCTACATGGGAAGTCTTTCGTCAGGAATTTGTCAATGGATATTTTCCTAAAGCGTTCCTGGACGAGAAGATCTCTCAGTTTGAGAGGTTAAGGCAAGGTGTGATGAACATTAGCGAATACGAAGCTAAGTTCATGGAGTTGTTGCGGTTCTGTCCGCACATGGCTGCTACCGAGGAAGAGAGGATTAGACGTTTCGAGAAAGGGCTGAACGCTGAATTGACTACTCCCATGTATGCCCTAGAGAACCGAGAAAGGTTTTCTACCTTCGTTGAGTCAGTCCGAAGGATAGAGAGGTCTGTAGCCAAAAAGAGGCAAACCCATAAGAGATATCCTCAGTTCCAGGGATCTTCATCTAGAGACTTCAAGAAGCCTAGATTTTCTACACCTACACCTCCACCACCTAGACCTAGTGCTCAGACACAGTGGACACCGAGTAGAGGTAGAGGATGAAGCCTACCACTACAAGAGACTCGCAGTTCAGCATCGATGTCAGTCACAGGACCAACCAGACCACAACAACAAGACAGAAGTTGTTACATATGTGGGAAGGTGGGACACCTGATGAAGGACTGTAGAGTTAGACCAGCAAGTGTGACACAACCATAGAGGCAGAGTCAGCAAGGATCACAGAGGAGGCAGTTTCAAGGAGCAGCTAGAGGACGTGGACAAGCATCTCAAGCTGGATCATCAGCACCGAATCAACCTCAGGCGATAGTAAGGTTTTACGCAATGAACCCACCTGATGCAGTGATCAACCCTCGGGTTGTGGCAGGTTAGATGGAGTTGTTATATTCTGATATGTATGCATCATGTGTTGTATCTATTTTGATTGACCCGGGTGCTACACACTCCTTTATCACTCGAAGAGTGATTTGTAACTGCAATATGATGGTCAGTCATAGGGCAGATAGCTTGTTGCTTGAGACTCCGTTGAGAGGGTCTGTCGTGTTGCAGGAGGTATGCTCTCCCTGAATCCTCTTCTTTTCTGATCATCGCATTCAAGTGGATCTTATACCACTTGAGATGCAAGGATTTGATATAATCCTAGGGATGGATACCCTGGAAAGGTATAAGGTTGTCTTGGATTGTGAATCCAAGCAGGATGTGTTTGCTGATGAAAGTGACACATGGATCTTTCAAGGAGAGAGAAAGATTCTACCCACCTGTCTTGTGTCAGCTATGGTTGTTGAGAAGCTGATGAAGCAAGGATGTTATGCATTCTTAGCCCATGTGGTAGATACTACCATGGAGAGTCCTAACCCTGATGAAGTTCCTGTAGTCAGGGAATTTGAAGTTGTATTTCCTGAAGAACTTCCAGGTGTGCCACCGCCTCGGGAAATTGATTTTGAAATCAATTTGATCCCAGACACACAACCTATAGAATAAACACCGTATAGGATGGTGCCTGCTGAGATGGCAGAACTTAAGAAACAACTGCAAGAGTTGCTTGAGAAGGGTTTCATCCGACTGAGTACTTCACCATGGGGTGCTCCGGTCCTTTTCATTAAAAAGAAAGATGGATCAATGCGGTTGTGCATTGATTACAGACAACTAAACAAAGTAACAATAAAGAATTAGTACCCTCTACCGAGGATTGATGATCTCTTCAATCAGTTGCATGGTGCAACCATCTTCTCGAAGATAGACTTGAGGTCAAGATATCATTAACTTCATATTAAGGATAGTGACATACCCAAGTCTACCATTAGGACAAGGTATGGTCACTATGAGTTCACAGTTATGTCGTTTGGGCTAACTAATGCACCAGCTGCATTTATGGAACTCATGAATAGAATCTTACGACCTTTCCTCGATCAGTGTGTTGTTGTCTTCATAGATGACATTCTGATCTATAGTAGAGATGCTCAGCAGCACGAACAACATCTTCGTCAGGCTCTAACTTTGCTAAGAGAACACAAGCTATACGCTAAGTTTAGCAAGTGTGGGTTCTGGTTGCCGGAAGTATCTTTCCTTGGACATGTGATATCTGCCTCGGGTATTCGTGTTGACCCTAAAAAGGTAGAATATGTTCTACACCGGGAACAGTCGAAGACACCGACAGAGATCTGTATTTTCTTAGGGTTGGCTGGCTATTATCGAAGGTTCATTAAGAACTTCAGTTCCATAGCCTTACCCTTGATTAAGTTGACCCAGAAGGATGTTTCTTTTGTTTGGAGTGATAAGTGTCAACAATATTTCCAGTTGTTGAAGGAGAGGTTGACAAGTGCACCTGTACTTGTGCTACCTGAGCAAGGCAAAGGATACGTGGTTTTCTGTGATGCCTCCAAGAATGGACTCGGATGTGTGTTGATGCAGGATAAACAAGTGATTTCTTTTGCTTCCCGACAGCTGAAGAAACATGAGGAGAACTATCCGACACACGATCTGGAGCTAGCTGTCGTGGTTCATGCCTTGAAGATCTAGAGACATTATCTCTATGGAGATACATTCTATATTTTCACTGATCATAAGAACCTTAAGTACATCTTCTCTCAGCACGAACTTAACATGAGGCAATGTCGCTGGATGGAGTTAATCAAGGACTACGACTGTACAATTGATTACCATCCAGGGAAGACCAATGTAGTTGCAGACGCTTTGAGTAGGAAATTAGCAACACCAGCCGTAGATAGAGCACAACTAAACTCTTTAGTATGCTCTAGGAGAGATATGCTTATCTCTCTAAGGCAAGACAATGTACAGTTGAAGGTGTCATTGTTAGCTGGGTTGTTGGCTGAGATGCATATAAAACCTACCCTAAGAGAGCAAATTAAGGAGGCACAGCAAGTTGATATTGCGGTTCAGCAGATTAGAACGGAGTATGGTGATGAGAAACGAGATGGTTTCCATGACTCAGATGATCAAGTAGCCTATTATCATGGGAGGATGATAGTGCCGGATGTGGATAACTTGAGAAAGTTAGTCCTGGAAGAAGCTCATTCTTCGATGTATGTTATGCATCCAGGAAGAACCAAGATGTATCGCAATCTAAAAGATATGTATTGGTGGCCTGGGATGAAGAAGGATGTTTTTGAGTTTGTTCTGAGGTGTCCGGTGTGTCAGCAAGTTAAAGCTGAACACCAGAAGCATGCAGGAACAATGCAGCCTTTACCCATACCACAGTGGAAGTGGGACCATGTAACCATGGACTTTGTTGTTGGCCTACCCAGGACAAGCAAAGGACATGATTCCATCTGGGTAATAGTTGATAGGTTAACAAAGACAGCGCATTTCTTACCTGTCAAAAAACCTATTCTGCTGAAAAACTAGCACAATTGTATGTTCAGGAGATAGTGTGACTACACGGAGTTCCATTCACTATAGTAGCAGACAAAGGTCCCCAGTTTATGAGTCATTTTTTGGAGCGACTGCACATAGCTTTAGGAACCCAGTTAAGGTTTAGTACAACCTTTCATCCACAGACTGATGGACAGTCGGAAAGGACTATACATACCTTGGAAGACTTGCTGAGAGCATGTGTTCTTCAGTTTACAGGAAGTTGGGATCTGCACCTAAGCTTGATAGAGTTTGCCTACAACAATAGCTATCAACATAGCATTGATATGGCACCTTATGAAGCTTTGTATGGTAGACGTTGTAGATCACCCTTATGTTGGTATGAAACTGGTGAATATCAACTGTTAGGTCTTGATATTGTACAGCAGACCACAGAGAAGATTAAAGTGATACAACAACAGATTAAGACTGCACAGGATAGGCAGAAATCTTATGTTGATAGACGTCGTAGACCGTTAGAATTCCAGGTTGGAGACAGAGTGTACCTCAAGGTCTCGCCTTGTAAGGGAGTTCTAAGATTTGGAAGGAAAGGGAAGTTAGATCCTAGATTTATGGGGCCTTGTCCAATCATTGAACGGATTGGAAAGGTAGCCTATAAACTAGAGTTACCACCAGAGTTACAAAGGTTACACCCTGTGTTTCACATTTCTATGCTATGGAAATGTCACCCTGATACCGAGTCAGTTCTACAACCTATGGAGGTAGAATTGAAAGATGATATAACTTATGAGGAAGGACCAGTGTCAATCCTTGATAACAGAATTAAAAAGCTGAAAAAGAAAGACACAAGTCTGGTGAAAGTCCTCTGGAATCACTGTGGTGTTGAATAAGCCACTTGGGAACTAGAGGAAGAGATGAGAAGGAAATACCCTGCTCTTTTCTCTTAATATGTTTTGTTGATTTCGGGGACGAAATCCTTGTAAGGGGTGGATAATTTGTAACATCCCTGACCTGGGTTATGAACTAACCCTAGGTGTTTTGCTTAATTATGTAATTAAATACTTGTGATTATCTTTTGGTATGTAATTAAAGCTCCTGAGGAACATATATTTCCATTTCTGTCCTTTTTAAACAATGTTGTAGTATTGTTTGTAATACAGGGACCTATATGAAAATTACCCAATTAGAGGGGTTAACTTGCAAATTGCACATGTTTAGATGTTCCTTTGGTGTTGAGACATCATAAGAATGAATATGATGAAGTATTATGGATTCTCCAAGCTTGGGCATCAAGATGTAGCTTGTGGAGCAACAATCCTTGTGCTTAAAACCCTAATTTTGGTGTAAAGTGCAATTTACCCAAAAATCAAGGATGCAACTTGTAAAATACACCTTCTAGAGTATCTTTTATGACTCTTGACATCAGTTAGAGAAAAATGATGAAGAGAGAGCTTCATTTGACTAATCAGATAAGAAGGGTAATTCTTGAAAATACAATAATCATGTTGTATGCAAAAAGACCCTTTTATATGTGCAACTTAGTATTGATGTTGGCTTCCTTACCTTTAGACCTTGGGTTTAAGATGAGTTCTTACTCAAGTATAGGAGTGGGGACGTGCCTTATAAGGAGAGGAGGACTTAGTTGAGAATAGAAGGAAAAGGTTGTCCTCATTTTGGAAATAACCCCAAAGTATATAGGCTTCTTTCCTTTGCAAGCAAAGGATCGTTTCCTTCACTTCCCTTATTATCTTCTTGCTTAAACCGACTGTGAGCAGAGCTCTGGAACAGAGCAGAGCTCTGAAATAGAGCAGAATGGCTAAGGAGTTCTAGGTAAGGTTTGGTTATCATCGTGCTCGGATTCATGGAGGAAGTCAGGTTGCAAGGTTGGTTTTATGGTCTTTTCTTACTTGGTTCTTCTTTCTAGCCATCCTTTCCAACCAATTCTTGGAGAAACGACCTTGTCTAACCTACGGATCTCAAGACGCCATTATAGTTTGGAATCTTGGAGCTCTAGGACTGACTTTAAGGTGGGTTTTATAACTCTAAACCCTTATGCTTTGTTATGCATCTCTTTTTCTATGAGATAGTTGTTAGTTCTTTTTTCCCCTACCTTCCCTTGCAATCTTGCAAGCAAATCCGTGAACAACAGACCTTAGTATCAAGGTACAAGATGATGGGCATGATTACCAAGGTAACTTTATCAAACGGTCTCCTGTCCTTTTAGTCTAAACGGTTTGCAAAACTGTTTGGACTCATGTGGTTTGCAAAACCGTTTAGACTCAAACGGTTTCAAAACCGTTTGGGAGGTTTGACCAAGTGTTGACCATTAGAGGGTCTTCTGGACACATTATGAATTAATCACCTACAAAGAATCATCATCTAATTGCAAGTAATTCTCAAGTTGAAGGCACTTTAATCACCTAAACCCTAATCGGGTTCAATTGTTGATTTTAAGGACCAATCATGTTGAAGTTTGGGTTGAGTGGCCCAAACGGTTTCAAAACCATTTGGGAACCACCCAAACGGTCTCAAGACCGTTTGGTGATCACCCAAGACCGTTTGGAGGTCTAGTGTTAAGGGAATTTGATCAATTGAAGGTCCAATCATCATAGGTTGTTGAAACAATCAAAGTGCTGATTTGGTGACCTAATTAGGGTTCAACCCTTGACAAATTGACTTAGTTTTTTATGGGACTTTGAGAAAACGGTCTCAAGACCATTTGGAGGATGTCCAAATGATCCCAAGACCGTTTGGGGTCAGGTCATGGCCCAATTGGGTGATAGTTGATGGGTTCAACTTCAATTAGACTCGTGTTGATGGATGTTGATGGTTGATCGATTATAAACCCTAATTCAATGGGTCCCAACTCTAATTGATGACCAATTGAGGGTCAATTAAGTGTCAAATTGGTTAAGGATAAACCTAATTGGCTCAATTGATAAGTGTTTAACCTTGGCATGATCAATTGAGGGGTTCAACATTGAAAACCCTAATCGATTGCAAGTGTTGAAGCACTTTCTAGGTCCATGCAGTTTTGAGATGTTTGGACCAAACGGTCTCAAGACTGTTTGGGGCAAAAGGTCTCAAGACCATTTGGGCCCAAATGATTTCAAAACCGTTTGGACTCATACGGTTTCCAAACCATTTAAGGTCATGCGGTTTCAAAGTCAACCTTGGCCAAACGGTCAACATGATCAAATGGTTTCAAGACCGTTTAAGGGCAAACGGTCTTGAGTGTGAACATGTCCATGCGGTCTTGAAGGTCAAAGGTTCCAAACGGTCGACCCTTCCATGAGGTTTCAAAACCATTTGGAGGTTGAAGTGTGAAACCGTTTGGGGACTTTTAGGGTTAAGAATACTAAATGCCTTGAAGTCTTAGATGGTCCAATGGTTCATTAGTCTAAACCCTAATGATACCTAAAGACATTAAGGGGTTAAGTAACTAGTAGTTTGTTCCATGTTATGGTTAATGGTGAACATTACCAAGGTACCCTTGAAGGGTTCAAGTACATAACATCCCTTGATCGAACAAACCCTAATGACATGATAGTGATGACTTGACTTATGTTTATCAATGTTGACTTGACCTAACCTAATCTAGAGTGATGTAATCACCATCTATTAGTGAGAGGAGAGAGGAGGCTCCTAATATGAATGAAAGTCAAGTAAAATACCTTCAATATGAATGAATGCACATGATTAGGGTATGATCCTTCATAGTGAGATCATGGAAACCCTAATTATGATGATTGATGAATGTTAACCTAATTTGAGGGCATCAATGATGATAATCTTCATACATAATTATGCTATGAGCTCAATTCACTATGAGGTGAATAGTAAACCCTAATTCTAGGGTAATAACATGTAATATGAATATTAAACCCTAATTGAGGTTGATGTGATGAAATGTAAAATAAACCCTAATCCCAGGTTATGCTTTTAAGCATGAATCTTCATGATTAAAATATGAGATGAGGAATCATTATTCCTAATCATAATAAAGGGGATTGAATAACCCTAATTGACATTAATAATGGAAACTGGCCTTAGTAAAGGCATGATGGTATAAACCTTGAGTTGAAAGGTTATTTTTGCTTTTATAAATTGCTGATTTGGAAATGAATTGTTTATTATTGTCAATTGAATTAACCATGCAGGTTCCTATAAGGGAATGATCATAGCCAGGTAAGGGTTATGATATCATATTCACTAAAAGCATACTATAGACTTTATGAATAGTGATATATGCTATGTTGTCTAAGCTTAAGTGGAAACATATGAGATTAATGGGCTGTAAGAGCCATGAACAACATCAAGGACATGCTGATTAGATGAATTATGATGAAGTAAGGGTTTGTACACCCTATTCTTGAATCATAGTAATGATTTGATTGAGAATTGATATCCATATGATAACTGATGTGAGTTAAACTTGATACATTTAGTATTCTTCTATATAGCAGTGTTTTACTAGTTAAATGCTTGGTAACATGCTTAATGTTAAACGAATGCTGAAATGTACCTAAATAATCAAGTATAATCATACCATGTAGAGCCCTGATCATAGATCCATCATTGTCAGAAGCTAAATGATGGTGAAACAGGTTTTCCTAAGGGGACTCCTGGATCACATACTTTTGAGTATGTGGGGGATTATGGACGTGAATATCCTTACGTCCTAGTGTAGGAATTGATGTAAGATGTACCTTAATCCGTCAACCCTTCACTATGTGTTTATGCCTGGGTGATGTATCACTAATATCCCAAGGGAATCTTTAATGCCGCATCGATGAGAGATAACCACTGTGACTCTAATAGCGAAGTGCCAGAATACCTTGGTAAGCTATAGTAGCAGAGACACGAGATGTCCTGCATGTTGATCCTCACACTGACTAAGGAAGATGAGGTCATAAGAATCCAGCTCTTTTGATGACTTGTTTATGATACCGATGCGACTTAGTAGTGATCGGTTGGAGTATGAGCGGTATACCTCATCTCTACAGGGCATAATAATGTTTGTAAAACATAATCAACCGCGTAGCATATCTGCTTAGGTTGAACTACGAGAAACAATGATTGATGTTACATTGTTTATATTAATATTCTATTCAAAGTATTTAGTATACATGTTCTTCATATTCCTTAATGAAGTGATTTCTTAAGTAGAAGATGTTTTACTTAATATCAAACATGTTGTTGAATAATTTAAGTTACTTTGCTTATGTTATTCTTCATTTTCTATAACAAAGCTTCTGGCGGAGAGTTATAAGTCTCACTGGGACAATTATTTAAAATTGTCTCACCCCGTAGATTTCAAAATTTTAGGTGGTCGCCGAGGTCGAAGGAACCAATCTGCGGGTGAACAGTATCAGCAACAGCAACACCAGGGGCAACAGTGAATCTCAGGTGGAGATACTGACTGTCAAGTCGTGTAGATAGCTTGTCTTATGTCGTCTTTGTACTCTCAGGTCCTAGGAGTCAATAGGTTTGAGGTTTTTGGCTTTAAGCCTCGAGATTTTGTATCTGGATGTATATAATCACTCTAGAGGTGATTTAACAGAGATGTAATGTTAAAACATGATGTAAATTGTTTATCTTGTTTCTTATAAAGGATTTTTATGATTTAAAGATCCTTTCTTAAAAAGTATTAATTTTTTAGTGATTTTTCAGTAATTCTGCTTCCGTATTCATTTATCTCGTTCCTGCGATTCGGTCGCCACACTTATGGGATACAATCCTTAGCGGAATATATAGAAACTGAAAGATATTAAATGAGGATGTTACAATACTTATATTGGAGGAAGGAAATACCCACATATATATACTAGACATATTGTGATAACCCAGATTTTTGTATTTTCATACCAAACATAGTATCTTCAGACCACGAGTCTCCCATGGATGAATGATACCAAACTGAGGAATTAGTTGTTCAATTAGTGACTATTTTCGCTTAGAAAGTGTAAACAAATATGCAATTGATGATTAGGACATGAATTGAGTTCAATTATGATGAATATATTTGTATATTAATTGATTTGGGTGTCTATGAGTCCAAGGGACCCATTTAACAGTTTCAATGAATTCAAGTGCCAAGTTAATGAAATTTGAGGTATGTTAGGATGATAAAAGGTATTTTTGAACTTGTTTGGTTAAGAGTTGAGAATCAAGTGACTTGTATTATTGATGAGGCTATTTGAGAGTCAATTTATATGGTAGACTGTTGGGATTTTGGGTTCAAACTTGATAATGTGAAGATTTAGGTGATGAAGAACCTATGGTTTAAATTTCATGGAATTCCTATTAACCGTTTGAGAGATATGAATAATTTAGTATATGATAAAGTGAATAATGATTCTTTGTTTTATTTTGGCACATGACCATTTAGTGAACTGATGACCCATACGTCATCTTCCAGCTCTGATTTCCATGGAGTTTGTTAAATGGATTTGGAGGGTGTCACATATGGTCATCCCCAAGTGTTTTGGGATTGTGGAATGGATTTTTTGAAGCCACCGTACCTCTCGGATCAGAGCAACAAATGCAGTAGGGGTTACAGTCTTGTGGGGAGAGAACTAACCCCTCTCATCTTATTGTTTCTCCACTCTTGTTACTATAGGGTAGGCGGACCAGGGGAGCACCACTTTGACCCTCTCCACTGAAACTGAGAATCCTCTTGAACCTCAGAAACCACCTACGGTCGTGCTGGTGGAACAAGATGGCAAGGCATGGACACCGACACCAGTAACCTGTAGGTCTAAGTTGAGACCTTGATGGAGAACCTCGAGCAACCCCATCTGCTCCTCCTATCCCTGTCACAATCCTAGAAGTAGGTGTGCCAGCATGTGTCCTTAGGCCCCAGGTTGTGAAACCCAACCGTGGATCTCCTCTTCCTCACCAGGGTTCATTCTCGTCGGAGCCTACACATGGAAGCGGAGCAGGTTAATCTTGTGCTACCCCACACTTACTCATGGGTGAATCGACCTCTGCAGATGCGATAACCTCAACTCCAGATTCAACTCAGTCGCAAGCACTCGACCACCTGCTCTGTCATGGCCCCCAACCAAAGGATGAAAATGGCCAGCAATTCTTCAATGCCATGGAAGTTGAGTCGTGCATCCATTTGCACTGGCGATCGATCCCCTTCCACAGCGGCAGGGACTGAAGAGGCCATCGTCAGACTGAAAGAGAGCAATGAGCTCTCTTCGAGGTCTTACCTTGAGGTGGAACTAATAGGATGAGAAGGATTCTTTATTGGTATATTCCTAGTCGGTGGCTTTAAGGCGGAAGATGTGAATCAGAGAAATCCTATATAGCTGAGGAAAATGAAGATGGTGTCTGGGAACGCTCACAAGGGCGAGAGGAAGGGGTCACTCGGTCTAGCAACTAACTAACGAACGGGCCTTTGAACCAACCGGCCCATCTAGGTCAGAAGGAGTCATGCTATTCGGGGCTACGTGGCGCATATCCCACGCCCACCGAAGAGATCTGACGGCGGGTGAATTCCACAAAAAAAGGTAAATGAGTTTAAATCTTTGAAATATTTTGAAACTTAGAAAATGCCTTATAAATGGATCCCTTGGCCTATAAATCCCCCAAAAATACTCCTAGACTCAGAAAAATTCCATGTACATTACTGGACCCTTAGATCCGACCTTTGATGAACTATTAATGATGATATTTAATGTAGATGATAATGCTTCTTTTTTAGATCATATTATTGGTATAATTGACATATCATAGAAATTAAATTTGAGAAAAATATTACTAACCCTAGTATAATGTGGGAACCAAATGTGAACTCAGATTTGACAATTATGTCAAAATAATAGGTCATTTCTCATCAAAACCCAATTCCATGTTTCTAACCTCTTTTTAATTCTAGAAAATAGACTAGTTAACAGAAAAATATAAAAATTGTACCAGACCTTTTTAATGGCATATAGATCAGACTAAAAATACTAGACACAATCCTAACATCACATTGACCTAGGTTTGACCAAAACCCTATTTTGAACCTAAAATATCAATGACATAATGAACCATGTATTAATGATGATTAATTTGTTATTAATCAGGTGATGACTAATTTGTCTAGATGATCAAGGATAGCTATGATTCTCTGAACTCAAGTACGTGGATATAAGTATAAGACTAGTTTTCAATGGATGCTAATTATGAGTAATTGCTTGCATGTATTTGAATATCGTGTTGGATGTACATCTATAAGTATTGTCATTTCCACCTTGAACAATAAGAACACTAAATAAAGAAAATGGAATGTAGTTACTGATGGTTCATTAATCTCCCTATTAGAGAGGGAAAGTATTAATGTTGACTAGCACCTCCCTAATGGTACAAGGTACGTGGGGAGTTCCCTAATGGTACAAGGTATGCGGGGATAGGGCCCAATAATATATGTTTGTGCTAAGTCCACCATAAAAATACATGTCCATTGAAATATGGTTAATAACTTGGGTTTATCTGATTTTCTACCTTAAATAATGCTTTCATTTTTCTTTCTTCTTTTTCAAGTATTTTAAATATGCTGTCATAGTATAGTATCTTTCAACCACGTACCAATTTTATGTTGATTTGTTGTTTCACGTATGTTTTAGGTTCAGAGCTAGCATGGGATAAAAGAACAGGATGTGAGTAATTTGTATAGGTTGTACCTATTGTGTAGATCCTAGTTTAGCATACATGTTCTTAGACTATAGAATTTTCATTCAATATGTAATTGTAAATCGTGTTGTAATAACTCACTTGGTAATATATACATGTTGAATGTTGAGTATGTTATGGTTGTATGTTCATGTATGTGTATTATGCTTCCGCATCGCTCGCTGAAACCATTAGCTAACATTTTTGAATTTGTCCTCTCGGGCCCTCTTAAGTCTCGAAATGACATAATCTGGGGACGTTACAGTTGGTATCAGAGCATGAACAATAGCTACACCTTACAATTGCTCACCATGAAACATAAAACTAAATTTCACCTTTCATTTTAAAACCTAGAAACTTAGTAAGTTGTTCTATAGGAATAAGTTTTGACTTAGCCTCTAGGTTAGAACCTAGATGTTTGAGAACTAGGTTAGACAAGTGTCTGAAACTCTTTTCATATAGAGCTCATATGTATTGGGTAGATACACTAGTCTACATCATGTTCTCACCATTTCACTAGGTTTACATTGCACCAGTCTATCTACTGTGTGTTGGACACTCGAGTTTGCTGGTTTGGTTTTGCTTCCCAATCGGCTCGCACCTCGACAGTTTTCTCTGACGCCTTATTTCTCAGAGAAAAACTATATAATATTTTATTAGATATATGTAAATATAAAAATGTGTCCCTCACATAGGAGAGTAGTGGGTGTTCATGCAATCTAAGTGAAAGGGAGTGACATCAGTCTAGAAGAGAGAATAGATCTAGATTAGACGTCTAGAGCCTCATAAGGTTATGTGATACATAGATATACAAAAGAAAGATGAAGGAAATAAGCATATAGAATCTTATCCAACTTTAATCCATGATGGTATAAGTTTCCTTATTAAGATTTGAGTTGTATATGAGCCGAATCCACTCTTAGGGGATATATGCTAAGTCATGATGATGAAAGTACATTCCCTTTTCCTACTTAAAATAAGCTAAGTTAAGATAGAGATGAATATGCATGAGCCTCAAGCTCTTTTACAAAGGAGGACCCTAGTGTTAGGACAAGATGTGTGGTGAACTCCATAGAGAGTGATACCCATAAGGATAAGGTCATAGGACCTAGCCTCTAATATATGAGATATGTGTAAAAAATGTCCTACACTAGATTACTCTTGAGTGTTGAGTTGAGTCCTTATGCATGATTCAAATCTATATGTGAGAATTGGATAAAAGAAAAGGATGGGTAGATGACCCATATGATAAAGTCAATCCTTTGACTGAGTTAGGTCCTAGCTTGAGTGACATATTTTGTGGATCTCATCATTAGTTGCAAGTGACGTAATCTATGAAACTCTGGTTATGAGAGTAAAATGTTTTGTGCAAAAGATACTCAATATACATGTTATCCCTTTTTCTTCTCTTTCTTAATATATGATGATAGAAACCTCACTTGAGCTATATAGATGATTTATATATGAGGAGTCACTCATATAAGCTTGACCTATTCTGTATTTTCCTCCCTATACAATACATGTAGAACCTAAGATTGAAATCACGATAAGTTTGACTTTAAAATATTCTCTTCCCCTTCATATAAAACATGAAAGATATGATGTTGTAGATCATAAGATGTGGAATTGGAATGCATATATAAATATGAGGACTTTGGAACCTATAAGTGGTGAACTATATGAAGTTGGACTTTATGATTACAACTTAATCATGAAATTAGCCAATTTCGAGGACGAAATTTGCTTTTAAGGTGAGGTGAATGTGATAACCCAGATTTTTGGATTTTCATACCAAACATAGTATCTTCAGACCACGAGTCTCCCATGGATGAATGATACCAAATTGAGGAATTAGTTGTTCAATGAGTGACTCTTTTCACTTAGAAAGTGTAAACAAATATGCAATTGATGATCAGGACACGAATTGAGTTCAATTATGATGAATATATTTGTATATTAATTGATTTGGGTGCTTATGAGTCCAAGGGACCCATTTAATAGTCTCAATGAATTCAAGTGCCAAGTTAATGAAATTTGAGGTATGTTAGGATGATAAAAGGTATTTTTGAACTTGTTTGGTTAAGAGTTGAGAATCAAGTGACCTGTATTATTTATGAGGCTATTTGAAAGTCAATTTATATGGTGAACTGTTGGGATTTTGGGTTCAAACTTGATAATGTGCAGATTTAGGCGATGAAGAACCTATGGTTTAAATTTCATGGAATTCCTATTAACCGTTTGAGAGATATGGATGATTTAGTATATGATAAAGTGAATAATGATTCTTTGTTTTATTTTGGCACATGACCATTTAGTGAACTGATGACCCATACGTCATCTTCCAGCTCCGATTTCCATGGAGTTTGTTAAATGGATTTGGAGGGCATCACATATGGTCATCACCAAGTGTTTTGGGATTGTGGAATGGATTTGTTGAAGCCACCGTACCTCTCGGATCAGAGCAACAAATGCAGTAGGGGTTACAGTCTTGTGGGGAGAGAACTAACCCCTCTCGTCTTGTCATTTCTCCACTCTTATTAATATAGGGTAGACGGACCAGGGGAGAACCACTTTGACCCTCCCCACTAAAATTGAGAATCCTCTTCAACCTCAGAAACCACCTACGGTCGTGCTGGTGGCACAAGATGGCAATGCCTGGACACTGACACCAGTAACCTGTAGGTCTAAGTTGAGACCTTGATGGAGTACCTCGAGCAACCCCATCTGCTCCTCCTATCCCTGCCACAATCCTAGAAGTAGGTTTGCCAGTGCGTGTCCTTAGGCCCCAGGTTGTGAAACCCAGCCGTAGATCTCCTCTTCCTCATCAGGGTTTGTTCTCTTCGGAGCCTGTTCATGGTGGCGGCGCAGGTTAATCTTGTGCTACCCCACACTTACTCATGGGTGCACCAACCTCTGCAGATGTGATAACCTCAACTCCAGATTCAACTCAGTCACAAGCGCTTGACCACCTTCTCTATCATGGCCCCCAACCAAAGGATGAAAACGGCCAGCAGTGCTTCAACGCCATGGAAGCTGAGATGTGCATCCATTCACACTGGTGATCGATCCCCTTCCACGGCGGCAAGGACTGAAGAGGCCACCGTCAGACTGAAAGAGAGCAATTAGCTCTCTTCGAGGTCTTACCTTGAGGTGGAACTAACAGGACGAGAAGGATGCTTTCTTGGTATCTAGTTGGTGGCACTAAGGTGGGAGATGTGAATCGGAGAAATCACATATAGCAGAGGACAATGAACACAGCGTCTGGGAATGCTCACGAGGGCGAGAGGAAGGGGTCACCCAGTCTAGCAACTAACTAACGAATGGGCCTTTGAACCAGCCGGCCCATCTAGGTCAGAAGGAGTCATTTTATTCGGGGCTACGTGGCGCATATCCAATTCCCACCGAAGAGATCTGACGACGGGTGAATTCCACAAAAAAAGGTAAATGAGTTTAAATCTTTGAAATATTTAGAAACTTAGAAAATGCCTTATAAATAGATCCCTTGGCCTATAAATCCCCCAAAAATACTCCTAGACTCAGAAAAATGCCATGTACATTACTTGACCCTTCGATCAGACTTTTGATGAACAAATAATGATGATATTTAATGTAGATGATAATGCTTCTTTTTTAGATCATATTATTGGTATAATTGGCATATCATGGAAATTAAATTTGAGAAAAATATTACTGAATCCTAGTATAATGTGGAAACCAAATATGAACTCAGATTTGACTATTATTTCAAAATAATAGGTCATTTCTCATCAAAACCCAATTCCATGTTTGTAACCTCTTTTTAATTCTAGAAAATAGACTAGTTATCAGAAAAATATAAAAATCCTACCAGATCTTTTTAATGGCATATAGATCAGACTAAAAATACTAGACACCATCCTAACATCACATTGATCTAGGTTTGACCAAAACCCTATTTTGAACCTAAAATATCAATGACAATGAACCATGTATTAATGATGATTAATTGTTATTAATCAGGTGATGACCTATTTGTCTAGATGATCAAGGATAGCTATGATTCTCTAAACTCAGGTACGTGGATATAAGTATAAGACTAGTTTTTTCTGGATGCTAATTATGAGTAATTGCTTGCATGTATATGAATATCTTGTTGGATGTACATCTATATGTATTGTCATTTCTGCCTAGAACAATAAGAACACTAAAGAAAGAAAATGGAATGTAGTTATTGATGGTTCATTAATCTCCCTATTATAGAGGGAAAGTATTAATGTTGACTAGCGCCTCTCTAATGGTACAAGGTACGTGGGGATAGGGCCCAATAATATATGCTTGTGCTAAGTCCAGCATAGTAATACATGTCCATTGAAATATGGCTAATAACTTAGGTTTACCTAATTTTCTGCCTTAAATAATGCTTTCATTTTTATTTCTTCTTTTTCAAGTATTTTAAATATGTCAGCATGGTATAGTATCTTTCAACCACGTACCAACTTTATGTTGATTCACTGTTTCATGTATGTTTTAGGTTTAGAGCTAGCATGGGATAAAAGAACAGGATGTGAGTAAGTTGTACAGGTTGTTCCTATTGTGTACATCCTAGTTTAGCATACATGTTCTTAGATTGTAGAATATTCATTCAATATGTAATTGTAAATCATGTTGTAATAACTCACTTGGTAATATATACATGTTGAATGTTGAGTATGTTATGGTTGTATGTTCATGTATGCGTATTATGCTTCCGCATCGCTCTCTGAAACCATTAGCTAACGTTTTCGGATTTGTCCTCTTGGGCCTTCTAAGTCTCAAGACGGCAGAATCTTGGGACGTTATAGTGTTTTTCCAAGCTTTCCGAATATAATTGTCCCTAACATTTAATTAGTAGTCATTTGGGGTATAGCGCATAAAGCTCATACTCTTTTTTTCTCTTTCTCAATCTAACTTAATACATTACTTGACCTAAGTTCATCATTTATTTCAAGCAAAGATAAGGTTTGAAATTATCTTAATTATGGAAGTAATATTTGTGGTGGTAAAAAAACAATGTTTATATGCAATCTTGATTTGGTAGTATCTAATTTACTTCATATTATTACTAGAAATTACCCAAGAGTTTCTTTTTAGTAACTATTGATTTCAAATGTCCCTTAAATTAAGTTACAAACCTAAGACCCACTCCTTAAAATAATTTCTCTATATCCTATCTAATAATATAGAGTCAACAATAGGCCAACTAGATTGTAGATATGTATACATATAAACTTCTTCTTAAATGCTACACCAAACTTAGGTATGGGATGTCACAGTCGAACATCTCAGTCAAAGGTTTCATCTCTAAATGGTTTCTCTATGACTCCAACTTTTTTATGGTTATGACTTGGTTTAAAAAAAATCGATAAAACCTGAAAGCTTTTCTTTTGTGTACATATACATTTATAAGGAAAGTAAGTTTTTATTTTTTAATGAAAACATCACAATAGAAATAGAAAAATGGCATCAAAATTGATCTAATAACTAAGTCAACCACTTTTCTTACACTACACACATGTAACTATACTAACATCATTGCAATCCATCTAAATGGTTGGATACTTTAAGAATCTAACATATTATATGAAAGCATCTCTAACATATATCATATGAGGGAATCGGGGTTAAGCCTAAATATAAGTATTAAGACATCATTCATCCTATACTAGTTGAACTTATTTGTCATAATGGAGGAAATATGAGTTATATACTATAAGAGTGAAGTCCATCATACTACAATTTCCTTCTCCAAAGAGAGGCTAGGGGAACTGGGTTACCCAAAATTGGCAAGCCAAAGCTTACCAATCTAGATTAGAATTTCAACCCTAATTGGTATCGACAACCTAGGATCAAGTATATCATCAGCTCGTAAGGGTTACCTAACTATCCAACTAAGGAAAAAGTAGAGCATAACTTGAAATAGTCAAGTCACCACATGCTTAGGCTATGCTACTATGTTGTAAAAAGTGGGACCTGATGGTGGGACCACTCAAATGGTATATAATACGAGCCAATAAAGATTAAGAAGAGGAAACAATAAATATTTATAGAGTTACAAAATTTTGCATATACATAACTTTCTCACCCTAAGTGTAGTACATAATAATGAAAACAATATATCTACTTTCACAAGTATCCCAGTTGCAGAGGGCAACCTCTCTATTCCAAGCTATCCTCAAACTAACTTCATGTATACAACCATAATGTGTCCATGTCCTTCAAAGAGTCTATACCTATATAGTTTTTGGAACACCCAAAAAATAGATTAAAATAGTATGTGTCAGTATTAACTGGTATATGTGCCCAATATAAAATATTTTAGGCATTTTAGGACAAGAAATAAAAGAGAGGGATTTCCCCCCGGTGGCGGTTATTTGAATTTGGGTAAGTTAAAGAGAATCAATTTCAAGATAATGAGGCATATAAATTTCATATTACAATACTTGAGATAAAAAGTCTTGCCATTATTCAAGATATCACAAAAAAAATTATATTCACATGTTGATATATTTAAATTAAGTAGCTACTTTACAGCCAAGACACCGGCAAAAATCTTTGGTCTAATGGGTGGAAAGGTGCACCCTGGATGGAAAGGCGTGCCCCAGTATATATAGAAGGGTGGAAAGGTGCACCTCAGGCAGAAAGACATGCCCTAATGGTTGTGCTCATGTACCATACAATATATATATCTAGGTAAATTACCAAACATGCATAAATAGAGTGGCAAGATTTGGTACATGTCATCCATTACAATTCCAATCCAAACAATAATGCAGGTGGGGTCATAGACCCCCAAGACAGTAGGATATTTGTCAATTTTAGAAAATAAGGTATCTTTATCATGGAACAAGTAAAAAGGCCAATTAATAGGATTGCCTCATTATAGGAATAATATAGTCCGTTTAATACCCAAAATTAAATAGAGAAGAGCACATACCTAGTATTCACGAATAATGCTTAATGTGGTAGTTATATTTGATCCTCAAACTCAAGTATTCATCTGAGGAACATATTTTGTATGTTAGTCAAACTGAAGCAACATGTGTTTTTCATATGGCTATTATCCTAGTAAGTGAACATATAATCTATCAATATCTATTTTAGTAATAAGATCAGTATTAAGATACATAAGACTATATATGTGTAACGTCCCAGGACTTTGAGGCCTCAGATAAGATGATCTTAAAAGGAATGATTGAACTACCCATATCACCAACGTGCACCTCCTTTTCAGGGAGCCCATCGCTAAAGAACTCCACAGTTAAGCGTGCTTAGCTTGAAGTAGTACTACGATGGGTGACCAGTCAGGAAGTTAATCCTGACTTGCGCATCAGTGAGGACAAAGAGTGCAGTTAAGACTAGTGGTGATCTGTGGGGCTAGTCATCATTCTTGAAACTCTACTAGAGCCTTGGGTAGTGGGCCCATGCTTTACAAATGGTATCAGAGTTGAAACCCTTCCAGTAGGTGGGGCCCACATGGACATGTGGCATGCCAGTTTGAGTTGTGCAGTCCAGGAATGTTGGAAAGGGTTGTCCATGGTTGACGTAGCCACCCTTGCGCTGGTATTCTGTGATCGGGAGTTGGGTGTCCATGGGCCATTATGGGTACGTCTACACTGAAATGGGGAATGATTATAAGGCCTTATAATTGAGCCTTAACGAGGATGTCAAGATTCTAAGTGGGGGAGATTGTAACGTCCCAGGACTTTGAGGCCTCAGATAAGATGATCTTAAAAGGAATGATTGAACTACCCATATCACCAAGGTACACCTCCTTTTCAGGGAGCCCATCGCTAAAGAACTCCACAGTTAAGCGTGCTTAGCTTGGAGTAGTACTAGGATGGGTGACCAGTCGGGAAGTTAATCATGACTTGTGCGTCAGTGAGGACAAAGAGCGCAGTTAAGACTAGTGGTGATCTGTGGGGCCAGTCATCATTCTTGAAACTCTACTAGAGCCTTGGGCAGTGGGCCCGTGCTTTACAAACACACTAAGGTTGTTCAACTTTATGAATATGCATCTAATCAGTATGATCATAATAAACTAAAGTGTAATTGAATTAGATACACCTTAATATGAACCATATAATGTAATGAGCATGATAGAATATTAGATGACTAACTCAATATGTTACATATAACACACAACAATGATCAGTTGTGACTGGAAACTTTGATTTCAAACAAAACCCAAAAATTATACCTTAACACTAATATGTATGATATTCTACATGACATCCTTAGTCATGAGAATTTAGGGAATTAATACTCCTTACTAGAATATAAAAATATAGTAAACCATATATATCACTGAAATTTTGAAAGAAAAAGGTGTTATATATACATGTGACACAGTGATAATGAAAAACATTAGAGGGGGGTGAATAGGTTTTTATAATAATTTTTTAAAATAATTCAACCAACAAACAACCACAAGGATGTTGAAGAAGGAGATAATGGTTTAGAGTGGTTCCACCCTTAGCAAAAACTAAGGGAGTCAGTTCACTATCCAATTGTTTCCAATTGAGATTTTGAAAGTATTTGAATTTTATTACCTTCTCAAGGATGTTATACAAAATTACAAATACCTTCCCAAACCCTTTGGACAGCCTTCACCCGAAGTCATCTCACAAACCTTAAAGCATCCTTCACTTGAAGTAACTTCAAGCTCCCCCTTGAAGTAACCTTCTTCCTTGAGGTAGCTTCCCGTTGAGACCTTCTAGAAGTAGTCCAAAGTCTTCCTTCTCCACCTACAAATATTTCACCCTCTCCACTCCGCAACCTCCAACCTAGGAGTAGCAAGAAGAGTACAATTCAATAAGAAGGAACAAGAAAGGAAAAAGGGAATTACAATTACCACTTAAGCACAAGGCTTGAATCCTATATCAAGCGTTTTGATCTCCTATCCAATGTGTATGAAAGTGGAAGTATAGTGGGTAGCAGATTCTAACCTATAGGACACGAAATGCCAGCAATGAAAATGATTAGCAAGTGTTGAAGTTGCTCAATTTGCTCACAAGAATTGATTCTCAATTGCAAGTATGTGTACTCAAGTGAGTTTTGGTGTCCTAAGTCATGTCCTATTTATAGGGATGGCCTATTAGTGCTTAGAGACATTCTAGATACTTTCTAGGGTGTTCTTAGTGCTCAACTAGCCATTAAGTATCCACGAATTATGTTTGTAACGGCTAGTTAATTAACTCTGAAAAGTACAGACAGAAACTTTCTCGGTCGAGAAGTTTGTCGACCGAGTGTCTCTCAGTCGAGCATTTCATCGACGGAGGGTAAGTCTGGAGTAAGTGTATTGCAACGTTCAACTCAACTTCCCAACCACTTTTTCCCACTAAGTCTAATGGCTATAGAACCTGCTCGAGACACAATCTCGGTCGAAGTAAAGTTCGACCGAGCCTTTTTCAGTGATGGCTTTTAGTAGGTTATGCAAAGGTATTTGTGCTTTAGACTTGGGAGTTTCTCGGTGGAGAAAATATTCGACTGAGAGTATCTCGGTCGAGAAGTGTGTCGACCGATACAAACTCTGTTTCAAAACTTTAACTCATATGCTAAGTGTAAGAAATGAATGTGCAATTGTGATGCTCACTTAGGGATGACCTATCTAAGTGTTGTGTGTGGATAGAGAACATCTAAACACTTGATTTACATAATATCTAAGTACTTGTACCTTATATATTTGTACAAGTTTACATTTGATTACAATCATGAAAATAAAGCAATTTAAGCATGTAGATCTTCCAAAACGTTGTCATCCACCTTGTTCATGAAATACTCAAGTATACGTTAGATTCAGAAGAATGAAATGTTTGTCATTTTCAAAGCAAAGGGATTTTGATGATGTCCATTTAGCCAACAATCTCCCCCTTTTTGAAGATGACAAACATTTCTAAATATAACTCAAATAAGCTTAAATAATATTGAGTTGAGTTTCATACCTAAAATTTACCTTGTGTATATCTTCTCTTGTTTATGGAATGTGTGCTTATTATTCCCAAAGAGGTGTGGAACATAAAATCCAACTCTTTAGGGAATATAGAAACATTTGATGGGAAGCCAAGAGAGTATGTATGAAACTCATTGATTGAGTATTTAAGATTTATATTATTTCTCCCCCTTTGTCATTTCAAAAAGATAACCGTTAAAACATGCTAAAAGATGTCCATTTATAGCCAAAATGTAAGGATCGGAGAAACCAACCAATTTTAAGAAGCTCAAATGTCAAAGAAAACATCATCTAAGGGAGTGATAAGTAATTTCTTCCTTATGTTATTGAATTGATCTAATGGAAGTAGTTTTCTGAAAATATCAGCCAATTGATCTTCCGTATCAACATGATGAAGGGATATATGTTTTTTAGAAATATGATCCCTTAGAAAATGATGATGGATTTCAATATGTTTGTCATGGTTGTGTAAGATAGGATTATGTGCCAAGTTTATAGCGCTTGTATTTTCACAAAAGATAGGCATAGATAAAAATATAAAACTATAATCATATAAAACTTGTTGCATATAAAGAACTTGAGCACAACAAGACCCAGCTTCCATATATTCAGCTTCAGTGGTAGAAAGGGCAACCATGTTTTGTTTCTTAATAAACCATGATACTAAGGCTCTTCCTAATAAGAAACATCTTCCACTTGTGCTTTTTTGGTCAAGTTGACAACCAACGTAATCAGCATCAGTATAGGCTTTCAAATCTAAAGATTATCTTTTAGGATATCATAAACCATAGTTTGCGGTGTTAGATAAGTATCTTAGAATCCTTTTGACAGCTTAAAAATGAGTTTGCATGGGTTTTGATTGAAATCTAGCACAAAGTCCAACAGAAAACATGATATCCGGTCTAGAAGCGGTTAAGTAAAGTAAACTACCAATCATGGTCATATATAAGGAATCATCAATGGGTTCCCCATTTTCATCCTTGTCAATTTTAGTAGAAGTAGCCATTGGTGTGGTACCATGTTTTCAATGTTCCATTCCAAAACATTTTAAAAGTTTATTTGTATACTTCTCTTGGCTTATAAAAATCCCAGCGGGCGTTTGCTTTATTTGAAAACCAAGAAAGAAAGACAAATCTCCCATGAGACTCATTTCAAATTCCTTTTGCATAATATCAATAAATGGTTTACATAAAGATTCATTTGATGCACCAAAGATAATATCATCAACATAAATTTGAACAACTAGAAGGTCAGATTCATATGTTTTGAAAAATAAAGTAGAATCTGAATTTCCAAATGAAAAACTGTTATCAAAGAGATAATTTTTTAGCCTTTTATACCAATTTCTAGGTGCTTGTTTTAAAGCATAAAGTGCTTTCTTACGTTTGTAAACATGATCATCCGTACCAGGAATTTCAAAACCAGGTGGTTGGGCAACATATACTTCCTCTTGTATTATTCCATATAGAAATGCACTTTTTACATCCATTTGGAATAGTTTGATGTTTTTGTGGGCAGCTATAGCTAATAACATTATAATGGCTTCAAGTCTTTCCACCGGTGCATAAGTTTCATCAAAGTCTATTCCTTCTTGTTGATTATACCCTTGTGCTACCAACCTAGCTTTATTTCTTACTACTTCCTCGGCTTCATTAAACTTATTTCAGAAAACCCACTTAGTTCCATTAATGGTTTTATCTTAAGGTTTAGGAACTAAGTCCCATACATCATTCTTAGTGAATTGGTTTAATTCTACTTGCATTTCCATTATCCAATAATCATCTTTTAGAGCTTCAGTCACTTTCTTAGGTTCAATTATAGATACAAATGTCATATTTGCAACATCTCTAAAATATGATCAGGTTTTTACTTTATCCTTAAGATTTCCAATGATTAGTTCTTGAGGATGATCCTTCATGAGTCTAGGGATGGGTTGTTTTGTCTCAATTTGTTGATCATTTTCAGCATTTTGATCATCTTTAGTTGATATGGTTAGATCTTCAATGTGATGAGTAATATCAACTATGTCATCACTTTGTTTTAGTTCTTCATGAAAAGTAATGTGAATGGATTCTTCAACTTTTGTAGAGATGGTATTGTAAACTCTAAATGCTTTGCTAGAAGTTGAATATCCTAAGAAAAAGGATTTTTGTGATTTAGAGTCAAACTCTTCTCTATCATCTTTTGTGTTTAAGATATAGCAAGTTGAGCCAAAAGTATGAAAATAATCAACTCTTAATTTATTATTATAAATGAGTTCATATGGTGTTTTCTTCAAATAAGAGTGTATGGTTACTCTATTTAGCACATAGCAAGATGTGTTTACTGCTTCAGCCCAAAACGTTTTAGATGTATTACGTTCAAGCATCATAGTCCTAGCCATTTCTTGTAAGGACCTATTCTTTCTTTCAACTATGCCATTTTATTGTGGAGTACGTGGAGCTGAAAAATTGTGAGTGTAGCCTTGAGATGTGCAGAATTCTTCAAATATATGATTCTCAAATTCTCCACCATGATCACTTGTAGTTGTGCATATTTTATTTTGTAATTTATTTTCAATCTTTGAGTAAAATTATATGAACACTTGAATGGTATCATCTTTATTTGCAAGGAAATGAACCCATGTATATCTACTGTAATCATCAACAATAACAAAGCAATATCTTTTTCCACCAATAGATTGTATCCTCATAGGTCCAAATAAATCCATATGAATAAGTTCTAGTGATCTACTGGTGCTAAGCATGTTTTTGGGTTTAAAAGAAGTTTTAGCTTATTTACCCAAAGTACATGGTTCACAATTTACAGATTGATCAAAAGATAGCTTAGGCAAACCACGAACAAGATCATATTTAACTAGATTTTTGATAACATGTGAACTAGCATGACCTAATTTTCTATGCCATAATTGGAGAGATTATCTTTTGCAAGTAAACATTTTCCAACTACATATTGCATAGAGTTAGGTCTAAGAATATATATATTTCCAATTCTTTTTCCTTCTTACACAACATTTGTAGTATTCTCTATTAGTAACTTGCAGCAATTTTTATTGAATAAAACATCATATCCAGTATCACATAGTTGACTAACACTTATTAAATTATGGTGCAGACCATCAACAAGTAAAACATTTTTTATTTCAAAGTTTGTACCAATATTACCTATTCCAATAATTTTACCTTTGCCATTGTCTCCAAAAGTGATCGTTCCACTTTTATTTTCTTCAAAAGTTTGAAAAGCATCCTTATTACCAGTCATGTGTTTGGAGCATCCACTATCAACCACCCAATCCTGCAACAAAATATGAATTTTGGTACCCATTTGATGGTCCATTATGGTTAGTTACATTTAATAATAAACTGAACATGATTACATAATTTAAGCTTATCATAACTTCATTTGGTCGACAAATACTTCGACCGATCTTGTCTCGATCTATAATTTCTTGACCTGGATTGTTACTATTTTAACTGCAGATTTCAGATTTGATACAAGAATTCTGTCGATCGAATAATTTCTAGACCGGAAATGTCTCGGTTGAACTATTTGTCAACCGAGATTGTATCTATTTGTTTTCAGCAATCTGTTTATGTCAGTTTGGGCTTAGATTGTTGTAATATGCTAAGGTACCATTCTGTTTAGTTGAGATGAGACATTAAGATATTCAAATGAAGTGTTAGGTCAAATCTCAACTTAATCATATTAATTTTTCTAAGTTTGGGGTCTTGGAACCCATACTAACTCAACATCCTTTTTCTTGTAAGGACATGAGAAGGAAAAATGTCCAAGACGAAAGCAATAGTGACAACAAATAGAATCAATTTCATTTCTCTTTCTAGGATTTTGAGTTGTGTTCTTGGGTACAAACATGATCTTGGTCTTGGGTCCTTGAGTTCTCCTAGGTTTGGGTTGATAAGATTTTTCTTTTGGAACATATCCTAAACCTCTTCTTCCACTATAACCAGGAGAGTTCTTTAGGATCTTATCAAGAATACCATTATTTCTCAAGCTACTAACTTCTTTTTGTAACTTAGCAATCTCATCCACTTTCTTTTTGATATCTAACTTTGCTTGATCTAGATCAGATGATAAATCATCTCTTTCTTTAACAACAACATCATAATCTAGATGAGTACATAGGATAGGTTGAGTCTAAAAATTATTTAGTTTTGCAAGCAATTTAACCTTTTCTTGAGAAAGAAGATCATAGTTTGTTTCTAAAGTAAGCAACTTCATATTGCTATCATTTAAAGATGATTTCAAAGTAAAGTTTTTAGAAATAATGTCCTTTTCAAAAGAAAGATTATTTAATTTAGCATATAAATCCTCATTTGTTCAGTAACTTTCTTTAGTTTCTTTTTGCAATCAACATATTTGTCATGAGTATCTTGAAGACTAGCAATTAGATCTTCTTTTGGCAAATCAAGAAGGCTTACCTCTTGAGAATCATCACTATCATCTTCTTTGGCCATGAGACACTCCACATTCTCTTCTCCACTCTCACTATCACTTGACTCATCCCATGCATCTTTGTATGCTTTTTCTCCCTTCTTCTTGGATAAGATTTTCTTCCCTTTCTTTGCTTTAGGACATTCATTCTTAAGATGTCCCTTCTTTCCACATTAAAAACACCTAGGAGAGGAAGAAGAAGAATAAGAACCAATAACTTTGTTAGATTTAAATCTTCTATATTTCTTACCATTTACAATTAGAGCTTCTTCTCCCTCATCTCCATCACTTGTCTCATCACTTTCTTGAGTGATGATCTTTGTAGCCTTGAAATCCATGTCCTTCTTTCTTCCTTGTTGAAGTTCACGCTCTCGTCTTTCTTCCCCCTCTAAGCTTGCCTCATGTGCTTCTAAGTTGCCAATGAGTTGCTCCATCCTTAGTCGGCTGAGGTCATTGGCTTCTTCAATTGCGGTAACCTTAGGCTTGTACTTAGGAGGAAGAGACCTAAGAATTTTTGACACTTGATCTTCCTTACTAATGGCTTTACCTAATGCATTCAAACCATTAACAATAGAAGAAAACTTTGCATACATTTCACTAATAGACTCATTTAGTTCCATACGAAACTATTCAAACTTTTGTTTAAGCATGCCAATTTTGGAATTTTTTACTTGAACAGATCCTTCATAAGTAATAGAGAGTCTATGCCATATCTCATATGCAGTTTCAAAATTTGAAATTCTATTGAACTCGCCTACGTAAATTGAACAATAAAGGATACTTACAGCTTTTTCATTTAATTGAGCTAATCTCACCGTGTTTGCATCCCATGTAGCATATTCAGTTTGAGGAAGATCATAGGCATTTGACACCATTCTCCAGAGATCCCAACTAATTCCTTGAAAGTAGAATTGCATCCTCCTTTTCCAATAGGTGTAGTTGGTGCCATCAAATGGTGGAGGTCGAGCCACAAGTGTTCCTTCCAAGTTGAGGTTGTTTAGTACCCCATCATCCATTTTCTTCAAGACTTTGTTAAAGTTCCTTGAAGCCTGCTCTAATACCAAATGAAAAATAATATAGGGGGTGAATAGGGTTTTATAATAATTTTTAAAATAATTCAACCAACAAACAACCACAAGGATGTTGAAGAAGGAGACAAGGGTTTAGATTGGATCCACCCTTAGTAAAAACTAAGGGAGTCAGTCCACTACCTAATTGTTTCCAATTGGAATTTTGAAAGTATTTAAATTTTATTACCTTCTCAAGGATGTTACATAAAATTACAAATACTTTCCCAAACCCTTTGGACAACCTTCACCCAAAGTCGTCTCACCAACCTTGAAGAAGCCTTCACTTGAAGTAACTTCAAGCCCCCCTTGAAGTAGCCTTCCTCCTTGAAGTAGCTTCCCGTTGAGACCTTCTAGAAGTAGTCCAAAGTCCTCCTTCTCCACCTGAGAAGATTTCACCCTCTCCACTCCGCAGCCTCCAACCTAGGAGTAGCAAGAAGAGTACAATGCAATAAGAAGGAACAAGAAATGAAAAAGGGAATTACAATTACCACTTAAGCACAAGGCTTAAATCCTATATCAAGCATTTCGATCTCCTATCTAATGTGTATGAAAGTGGAAGTATAGTGGGTTGGAGATTCTAGCCTCTAGGGCACGACATGCCAGCAATGGAAATGATTAGTAAGTGTTGAAGTTGCTCAATTTACTCATAAGAATTGATTCTCAAATGCAAGTATGTGTACTCAAGCGAGTTTTGGTGTCCTAAGGCATGTCCTATTTATAGGGATGACCTATTAGTGTTTAAGGACATTCTAGACACTTTCTAGGGTATTCTTAGTGCTTCAACTAGCTGTTAAGTATCCACTAATTATGTTTGTAATGGGTAGTTAATTAACTCTGAAAAGTACAGACAGAAACTTTCTCAGTCAAGACGTTTGTCGACCGAGTGTCTCTCGGTCGAGCATGTCGTCGACCGAGGGTAAGTCTAGATTAAGTATATTGTAACGTTCAACTAAACTTCCCACCACTTTTTCCCACTAAGTCTAATGGCTATACAACCTGCTCGATACATGGTCTCGATCGAAGTAAAGTTCGACCGAGCCTTTCTCAGTAATGGCTTTTAGCAGGTTATGCAAAGGTGTTCGTGCTTTAGACTTGGGAGTTTCTTGGTCGAGAAAATGTTCGACCGAGAGTATCTCGGTCGAGAAGTGTGTCGACCGAGACAAACTCTGTTTCAAAACTTTAACTCATTTGCTAAGTGTAAGAAATGAATCTCCAATTGTGATGCTCACTTAGGGATGACCTATCTAAGTATTTTGTGTGGAAAGGGAAGATCTAAACACTTGATTGACATGATATCTAAGTACTTGTACGTTATATATTTGTACAAGTTTACATTTGATTACAATTATGAAAATAAAGCAATTTAAGCATGTAGATCTTCCAAAATGTTGTCATCCACTTTGTTCCTGAAATACTCAAGTAGCACGTTAGATTCACAAGAATGAAATATTTGTCATTTTCAAAATAAAGGGATTTTGATGATGTCCATTTAGCCAATGATAATACATGTACACTTAATCAGTAATAAATAAATGAATAGTTGTGCTTACGAAAGAAAATAATAATATGATAATATAAATTATGATATTAACCATTGAATTTGTTGTTCGTGAATGAGTGTAGGCTTCCAACTTAGTGTTCGTAATATAATGACCCTAAAGGGAAACCTAGTTTTGGGAATTGACCATTCTAAGTTAGATGATGAAAAAAATGATAGTAAAACCTAAAGGCCTTATGCAAGTATTATCATGACAATGATAAGTGAATAGTCAGACCACCATAATAGTACATGTGACTAAGACTAATATGACCTTATTATGCTAATCCTAGGAGTTGGTGTTACCTTCCTAACTAAATTTTTTGTAGTAGTATAATGGAGACATGAGTCATGGAGTAACATAGTATCTCCTAATTATATGAGCTATAAATCCAGACTTTAATTAGGATATGTGACTTAGTATATAAGACTATAGTTGGGTGGAATATGGGGATGAAGTCTTCTTTAAGGGGTGGAGTGTTGTAACATACCAAAACCCACATATATTCCCTAAAATTACCATTCTTATTTATACTCCTCTAGGATCGATTTTATTCGCCTTTCCTTTTGACTCACTGGTTGATAGATGTCTAATACTAATCTCAAATATCATTTAATAGATGCAACTATATGTAATTTGAGATAGAAAAAAAATACATCAATACTTAAGTGGGAGTTATAATTAGGGCATTCATTTTGATTCTCATCCAGGATGACAATTTTTTCCATGGTGTGATTAAGTGCCTTTATTAACCAACATACTATTTTATTAGTGTCCTATTATGCTTAATATACCCTCTCCACAAATTTGATGGCTAAACCATGTATAATAATATTAAATGTAAGAAACTGCATATTTATACCCTTCTTATAAATAAAGACATTTAAATTTGTTCATTCATCAAAATTCCTTAGAAATAATTTATATGACTAAACATCATATAATCTAGCTTTGGTAAATTTATTAAATAATGAACTGACTCAAATCCCTATCTAAAGTTCTAAAATGACGAAACTGTCTCTAGTCTATAATGAGGTCTTAATCTATCTAAAATATAAATTGGGTATTTTTGTGATGTAGTATACTGCTCAATCTACCATCACCTTAAATTTGGTCCCAATTTAGCCTAATTTGTATATTCTATTACATGGTTAAAGATACAACACATAATATGCATTCAATTATGAAACCCTTCATCTAACACCTAAGTTTACTTCATTTGGGGCTAATTTGGCTGTAGGTAGTTGCAACTAGAACAATGGGTTTTAAAATAGGAAAAAGAAAACACGAATCGGAACACAACGTCAATGGTTTGGTTTCAGGCAACTTGAAGCCGAAGCTTTAGTTACGCAATCGTTTGGTTACAGGTAGCTTCCAAATCTGCATACTTCGGTTACCACCGTACTATAATATATCAGGTCCTACTGTACAAGAATTTAATAGCTTGATTTTTAAATTGCTCCTTCCACCACCGTGCTTGAGTAGAAGGTGTGTGAAACAACTAACAATCGTGGAAAATGGACCAACCTCAAAACAGAGGCAGTTCGCCGTCTTCTAATAGTAATCGTGCGGTTTGTTTTCCGGATAGGATTTCAAGCCGCATCCAACCAAACGTTCTGAGTTCTAAAAGCTATGCGGTTGCGATTCTCGTGTTCCGACTCATCGGAACCAAACGTGCCCTTGACTGTGCATATTCATGTAACACGGGCGTTACTTTCTGCTCCCTCTAGCTGCGCCCCTTCGTGCTCTCCCACTAGTGGCGAGCGATTGGAATGCCGGCTAAACCAGCATTGATTACCTTCTCTTCTCTTCCTCATCCTCTGCCTCTTCTTCTTCTCTCCCTCACCCAATTTCTCCTCCATCACCCTTCCTTCTCCCTTCCACTTTTCTCAAACCCTAGTCACCCTCCCTTGCGCCACCCACCCTGATGGTAGGGCGTCACAACCACCACGAACAACGCCGGCCGCCGGTTCACTTGGATGCCACGAAGCCACGAGAATACCTTGCTTCATCTCCCTCGTTACCACCTTGATGGAACACCTACCTCCATTCTTCCCAACGACCTAAAGCATCTGCAAATTCTTCTCGAGTGCGCCAGATGCTACTCACCATCGGCTGGCTTTAAGCTCCAGGCCACCACCGTTTTCCCCTTCCTCTGCATCTCGTGGCCTGTTGGAGCCTGTATCCCACCATCAGTCAGACCAGGCGCCGCCTCATCTCTGGCACCAACTGTTGTGCCTACAGTTGCTCCGGGGGCTGTTTGGTTGGGGATCTATAGGCTATGTCTTTTTGTTCCGCATAGGGGCTAATCACAACTATCTCCATCAGTCTTATTTTGTTTGGCAAAAACTGAACTGAGACCAGGTCCGTTTTGGATTCTGTAATCTCCTGATCCAGACCAAGTCAAGTCCAAGCCTGCGTTTGGTTCCGGATATCAGTTGGATTTCGGCTTGTCTTATTATGCCACGTCTGCACTACGTCTGCACGATCCAGTCCGATTTGCAGGCTGTGTGTTTGGTTCGAAATCCTAAAATGGTCCCGTTTCAGGTTCCGTTATCCTGAAATCTGGGTTGGCCCAGTCACATTAGCAGAGAGATTTCGTAACACAGTCCTGATTTGGCTCTGTCTTTTTGTGTATTTTGTTTTATCAGCTAGACTGAAAAGCACAAGTTACGATGTCAGTCTAATATAATGATGGGATCAGTGTGCCAAACAGAAATAAGATTTGCTACAGTCCGCTAATCCTCGATGACTGGACATATCTGGTCTAGCTCAGTCCGGATTTCGTAATCCATATCTCGAACCAAACGGAGGCCAAGATTCTGAGATTCCAGTCCGGATTCGGCTCTGTCTTTTGTGTTATTTTTTATATGCTAGAATAAAAAGCACAAGTTAAGAGATCAATCGAATTTAATGAGTGCTTGCAATGTGATTGGGTTTCCAAACATCCAGATAAACTAATTCAGATCCATGAACTAACCGGATTTCATAATCTAGATCTCGAACCAAAGAGGGCCAGTGTCCATCTGGACAGCAAACAACCATTATTTCCAGCAATCGCAGCAGAGAGAGAGAACCGCTGCATATAGTTCAAGTGGCTGATGACTATGGAGGCAGATCTAAACTTGTTCACCAGATCCATCACAACCACAACCAAACCTAGCCGCCTCCTTGTTCCCTGGATTGCAGGTCGCCTACTATCAAGGTGGAGTCCTCGCAAAAGTTGTAATTGTTGGCATGTGCTCATGAATCAATCTCTGTTGTCATGAACCTGACACCCTCCAACCTTGGAGGCACTGCAACCTCTACCACAATCCTGCCTTGACACCACGACATGCCTGTCTCCACCATATCCGCCTTCGTTTACCCTTGGCCATGTCATTGAACCGAAATGGACCCTCCCGTTTTGTGCCAGACTCTGTAGAGAACGTGATATGTAATCTTGCAAGACCTGAAAACGACGAGGTCAGGAGATCAACTTGGATCAATTCTCATAGAGAAGCCAGAGAGCACAGTATATACAAATCTATGGGTAAATGGTGACAGGTCATTTGGAGGTATGTTTCTCATGACCTTCATACTGAATCATAGATCCATAACAAATTACTAGTTAACAATATATTAGTAACTAATGGAGTAGGGAAGTTAGATCTAACCAAAAATATTTTTCCTACCAATTACAGACATTCACATATACAAACATAATTTTATATACTCTAATACGGTTTAGGCATCAAATAATTGATGATATTAGTAAAAATAACAAAGCATGTTGCATATAAAAAGTGGCCGTCATAATAATCTAACTTAGTATACTTATCTCATTCCTTTCATATAATAATACAAACTCTATAAGTACCTATTTGTACATACATCTTAGATGGTAACTACAAATGAGAAGGAATCTTATAAACATGTTCATATACTTACGGGATACAAAAATATTTATCGTTAGTGGAATATATAGAAATTGAATGATATTAAATGAGGATGTTACAAGACTTATATTGGAGGAAGGAAATTCCCACGTATATATACTAGACATATATAGGCTTATGTATCTTAGTACTGATCTTATCACTAAAATATCTATCGAATAGATTAAATGTTCACTTACTAGGATAATAACCACGTGAAAAACAGATGTTTCTTCAGTTTGACTTACATACAAAATATGTTCCTAGGATGTGAGGATCAAATATAACTATGGAGTTAACTATTAGTCTTGAAGACCAGGTATGTGCTCTTCTCTGTTTAATTTTAGAAATCAAACTAACTATATTATTCCTACAATGAGGCAATTCTGTTAATTAGCCTTTTTACTTGTTCCATGATGAAAATTTCTTATTTTCTAAAATTAACAAATATCCTGCTGCCTTGGGTCTATGACCCCACATGCATTGTTGTTTGGAACGGAATTGTGATGGATGACGTATATCATATCTTGCCACTCTATTTGTGCATATTTGGTAATTTAGATAGATATCTAGTGTATGGTGCATGCGCACAACTATTAGGACATGCCTTTCCGCCTAGGGTGTGTCTTTCCACCCTTATATATATACAGGGGTGCGCCATTTCGCCCAGGGTGTGCCTTTCCACCCATTAGACCAAAGATCCAATGGTGTCTTGGTCGTAAAGTAGCTACTTAGTCTAAATATTTCAACATGTGAATATATGTTTTTGTTGTGATATTGTGAATAATGGCAAGACTTTTTATCTCACATATTATACTCTGAAATTTATATGCCTCATTGTCTTGAAATTAAGTCTCTTGAACTTACCTAAATTCAAATAGCCCCCTCTTGAGGGAACTCCCTCTTTTGTACTTTATGTCCAAAAATGCCTTTGTATTGTGCACATATACCCATTGTTACTGACGCATACTAGTTTCATTTATTTCTTGGGTGTTCCCAAAACTACCCAAGTATAGATGTTTTGAAAGACATGGACACATTAAGGTTGTATACATGAAGTTAGTTTGAGGATAGCTTGGAATGGAGAGGCAATCCTCTGCAACTGGGACACTTGTGAAAGTAGATATAGTGTTTTCATTATTATGTACCACACTTAGGGTGAGAAAGTTATGTATATGGAACATTTTGTAACTCTATAAATAGTTATTATTTCTGCTTCTTAATCTTTGTCAGCTTGTATTATATACCATTTGAGTGGGCCCACCATCGGATTCCATTTTTTACAACAAGCTACCTCCTCTACCTATTCTTACCACTAATCTCTTGAGGTTACTAAATATGAAAGTACATGGAAGAAAGAGATCATACAATCCAAGAATCATGACAAAAAAGAAAAGATAGAACAATAACGTGCTAGAACTAAATATTAACTATTACTTAGAGTCAATGTACATAAATATGCCCAAAATGGAATAGATAGTCAAGGAGTTGAACTAGCCATAGACAAGCATATCTGGAACCAAACAAAGATGGAAATACTTTAATTGTATAGAAATAAAGGAGAATAGTAGAACAAAAGAGGAAGAAGAGATTGGCCCATGGAAGAGAGTGTCCCTTGATCCTTATCCTATGGATGGGATGGATCACATCCATTGCATCATCATATTTTGTCTTCTATACTCCTTGGCCTCCTTCCTCCTTAATTTTATCCTATATAGCAACTTGTGTGCATGGGTGGGGACGAACTCAACCCTGGTTGGACTAAATTAGGTCAGATTGGAACAAGTGGCTAGATGGGTGAAGTGTGGGAACTGATGGAAATGGGTAGAGGATGGAAGTGTCTTATGGAAAATAGTATGGATTGATGTGAGTGGATGCAAATTGATGGGAATGTATGTAGGGTGATATCCTTATCCGTTTCGGGCCTTGGTATTCTAGGAGAGATGTATGGGAATTGAAAATGTGTGAAACTCATAGCATGAAGGCCAAGGAAGGGTATTTCTAGTAGTAGGTGGTATATCAGTAAGTGTGATGAACCCATCCCAACTTGGGAGAATCAGGGTTGATCTTGTATGATGTTTGGAATTGTGAAGAAGTGAATTGACCCAATTTGGATGAATTAGGGAAATTTTTTTGGCATTTGTTTGTTGGGCACTACTTTTCATCAATCAATGAAGTCTTTAGTTGGTGTCATCAGTGGTCACCATTGGTGAGAACCATTTGTGAGTGTCAGTTCACCTTCATCAATGTCTTGGTCGATGGAATGGTCTAGCAAACTGGGGTGGGCTCGTGAACCCAACCTTGGTTTATTTGACAGTCGGATTGGGACATTTACAAAGTGGGGTTGCTTTTGTGAACCCATCCCAAGTTTATCACATGGGTTTGGAATGGAAAGTGGACATTAAGGTAGATGAAGTAGTCCAACATCATGCACATCAACTAACATTCATTGCTTGGTGTCACACAAAGGAAGGTTGATGACAAACCCAATATAGATAAACCCAAGTCAATTTTGACAAACCTAGGTAGGTTTCATCTAGCATCTAGATGGGTGGGAGTGAACTCGGGTAAGCTTAGTATGAACCCTAACCATTTTAGTATGGTAGATAGATGGGGTGGGACAAACCCTAGCTAGTTTCATTTAGTGATGGTGGTCAATGAACAAAAATTATGGAAAGAAGTGTTAGATAAAATAGGATCAGTTTCATGAAAACCTTGACCAGTTTCATGCAGATGGGATGTTTCTTGTTGGGATATGTTGATCCATTCATGTTTAACGAACCTAGAGGGGTTCGTGCAAGACCTGGTGGATTTTGTGGCAATGCCAATTGAATTTTTCCAATTCTCTCATATTTTTAGCTGAGGTTTGAGGGAGTCAATGTCTCTTCACTTTGGTGTCTACAAATATCAGATTTGGCTAGTTGAGAAACTACATTTTCAAATAGGGATACATTATGAAAAGCTAAGCATCTAGAGTTATTTGGGCATATCAAGGCTACTATAGGCACAAACTATATGTAATTACTTGGCATTATTGAGTGCTATCAATTACCCCAAGCTTGAACATTTGCTTGACCTCAATGAAGACTCAACTCAAAGAACAAAAGATAACATCCAAATTTAATTTGGTGATAAATGATAAGGTTAGGAAAAATAGTTTAAAATTGTGAGTCTCCTGATAAATGTTGTTACAAAACAAAGCCCAATAGTTCAAGCAAAATCTTATTAAAAAAGATCACAAAATATCCATGCATTTTTAAGAAATTCACTGTAATCCAACATTATTTTTGGTAACCTGAACGAAAAATGTGAGTCTTAAGGCACAATCACTTAAGGTATCAGGTGGGTAATGAAGGTGAGTAAAGAGTTTCATCACTTATTCATGTAAAATGACTAGGAACCACACACCTCTCACTTATTTGGGTCCTAAAGTAAAAGTAAAAGGAAAGAATTCTAATGACTTTTTTGGATCCCGACCTATGTCAGGAGAGTCCATGTAATGAACAACAATTCTTGCATCTAAGCCAGTTGACCCAAAGCAGTGAGATGCACTTCTCATACATGCTCAAACTAGCCCTTCAAATGGGATGATCTCATAGGTCTTGTTTAGTATCCTTGAAGACTCACTAATGAGATTTTCGGATGGCACTACTAGGCATAGCATACCTTCTTTTGCAAGGATAGACATACACCCCTTGGGAACCATCCTCAACCCACATAAATCAGAAAACAAACACTCATGCTTTTATGCACACTAATGCTCTTATTCTATGCATTCTAGTTTAGTACACATGCGTGTTGGGAATTTTATATTTACTGGTGACATATTTTAAATATGTTTTTGGAATTTTGGGTGGACAAGCCTTTTGGCATATTTGTGATTTTTGTTTTGACTCAAACTAGTGTGAGAAGGTGAGCATATCACCATATTAAAACAATCCAACATGATTAAAACTCAAACTCATGAAAGCTTCCTAATACCTCAATAACATCCTCAGTATGATTGAAGGATCCTTAGAATATAGTCGAATATGTACATACACATATTAGAATCTAATTGTACTAGCTCCAGCCAATCTGGCTCAAATACTGCATTTGACAATCACAACATTGATTTGGAAAATAAGATATTCTAAACAATGAAATGGTACATAACCCTAGAATCCATCGGGGAACTTATAGGAAGGAATCAAATATATGAATGAAGTTGAAGGTCAAGAAAATGAAACTTTTGATTGTGCAATTAGACATGTAGATAAGCATATAAAAGTTGTATTTTTACTGCTATTTCCTTAATTCAAAAGCTACAAATTAAGGAACAATGTCCTAGTAAGTAACAAAGTTAGACTAGAAAGTGAGGAAGAGAATGAAAAGATCAATGATGTCAATGCATGATGTGATAGATTTTGAAAATGTATACTAAATGCATAACAAGGGAAAAATTACAAGGATATAACACATGAATTGATGAAAAGAGATGAAAAGATAGAAGAACAAATAGCCCTACCACCCCATGCTTCAAATTTTACTCATCCTCAAGCAAGACCAAAACTTAGGATAGTAGAGAAAACATGCATGGATGTAAGGGAAATAAATTTATCAAATTCCTATAATGATGCATGTATGCAATGTATATTTAAACAGTTATGGAAAGAAACTGTCTAAGAAAGAAACCTAGAAAACAAGATTTATTTTAACAGGAAAGGAAAAGAAGACTAGGGTAAGAGAGGGGGTGGCTTCCCCATGATATAGACATTGGAATCCCAAATCCTAAGTTTTGAGACCAACATCTCATGTCTCTTGCCAATTGGGTCTACCATGCAGGAGTTGAAGAGGAGAACAAGATGAAGGCTACCATGTTTAAAGTAGAGAATTAAAATTTGATGACTTGGTGAATTTGTATTTGTGCTAGAATTTACTTAAACTACATTGAAACAAATTCATCGATAGTACATCCTCAAGGTACCCTCCATGGTATCGGTATAATAGATATGCCCTAGTATGTCAAGACAAGCAGAAAAGGAGGGAAAAGACTACAAATCTACCAACTGAGTATATCGTTAACCCTCCACCTAGATGGGAGTGGATGCCTCAGAGAGTATTCATTATATATATTGATCATCGAATCATCATTTGAACATGGGGCATCCCTAGGTGAATCTAGATGTAAACCCTTCATACCAAACTTATCCTCCATGATGGCGGATAGGTTTTCCTCATGTGTTGCATCCATGTTGTCAAATTTTGTCCAGTCTACACCTTTGTCGTTCTGGTGACCCTTAGGAGGGTGATGTACATGTAAGATCATGAGAAACAAGCTCATCACTATCATCGGTAAGATCACTTGCCCCTAGCATGCAGTCATCATCATCATCATCATCTAATAAATATTCCAAACCCAAGGTAGATGCAATATCAACAGAAAAATTTACATGACTCAAATTGTGGTGTGTCATTATGAGTTGTTGTGGAAAATTAGATGGACCAATCAAGTAGACCATCTAATCGATCTCTCAGTGATGTAGAGGTTGGTTTGTTATCCTGTGAAGAATGAAGGTCTTTGATCATCTTCCCAGGCATAAGGGTATTATAGCTCCTTTGTTAGTTGCACTACTAGATTGACTGAGCAGAATAAAGGACTTCCTTGAGTTGGAGAGTTTTTACTAAAAAATACATGTGAATCCAATTTATAGTCCAAATAGGATGGAGTAGCACCTTGTTCCACTTCCCAAGGCTCTAGTAGAGCTTCAAGAATGACAAATGGCCCCACATACCACCACTAGCCTTAATTGTGTACTTTTTCCTCACTCACGCAAAAGTCAGGATAAATTTCCCTACCGGTCACTAATCCTAGTACTACTTTGGGCTGAGCATGCTTAACCATAGAGTTCTTTAGAGATCAACTCCCTAAAAAGGAGGTACACCTTGGTTATATGGGTCGTAAAATCATTCCTTATAAAATCATTTTATCTGAGACCGTAAATCCTAGGACATTACAATCTCCCCCACTTAGACTCTTGACATCCTTGTCAAGGCTCAACTATATGACCTCATAATCTATCCCCATTTTAGTGTAGACCCAAATGTCTCATGGACACCCAGCTCCTATCTGCGGCTACCAATTCAAGGGTGACTCCATCTCGTCTCAGCGGATAGCCCTTTCCAACTTGCATGGATTGCATGGATTAAGACTGGCATACCACATGTCCATGTGGGTCCCACCTACTAGAGGGGAATTGGCCCTAGTACCATTTTTAACACATGTGCCCACTTCCCATCTCTAGTACCATTTTAGGAATGACAAATGGCCCCACAGACCACCACTAGCCTTAATTATGTGCTTCATGCTCACTCATGCACAAGCCTGGATAAACTTCCTGACTGGTCACCCATCCTAGTACTACTCTAGGCTAGCAAGCTTAACCATGAAGTTCTTTAGAGATGGGCTTCCTGAAAAGGAGGTGCACCTTGATGATATAAATAGTACAATCATTCCTTATTAGATCATTTTATCTGAGACTTCAAATCCTAGGATGTTACCGATGGTGAGATGAGTTTCCCAATATAGATAAATGCCAATATACATATAATAAATTATTCTGACTTATTTGATGTACCATCTCAGATTGACACAACATGATATGAATTTTGTAACTTTTTTATCTACATTACATCTACCTTGGTCTAGAATAGTTTCTTATATTCATATTGGTACACCTTATCTTCCGTACCAACTCACAATGGCACAACATGAGTTGAGTCGTGTCATTTTGCTATCGAATTACAACTTCATCAGGCTAGAATAGCTTATTTTGCTAATGACACAACACAAATGATAAATTGAGGTTGGTTTCTTAGTATAGGGTTGGATTTCTTTGACCTTTGATTCTAAACTATTCCTCCCATGGACTTTGTCCTCTTAGAGTTTGGTCCAAACTACCTCCTCTACCTATTTTTATCACTTTTTTTTGGGTAAGTAAATTCAAAAGTTCATGTAAGAAAGTGATCATCCGATTCAACAATCATGGTCCAAATGAAGTGATTGAGATATAACATGCCAGATCTCAATATTAACTACTTGCTTAGAGTCAAAGTAAATAACATTCCCGAAATGGGGCACAGAGTAGGAAGTATCTCAACTATCCATAGACAAGCATATTTTCCATTGAGAAAAGAAGGAAATACATTGTATGTACAAAAACAACAGAGAAGTGTAGAAGAAAATATGAAGAGATAGATATTATCCCATCAAGGAGAGGCATATCTCACTCCTTAGTCTTTGGGCAATTTGTATTTTGTCTTTTACATCAACCATCTTGGTCATTTGGACTCCTTTGCCTCCTTCCCCCTCAATTTTTTCCTAAAAAACAACTTACTTGGATGGGTGGGGACTAAAATCACCATTGTTGGACAAAGTCAGGTCAGTTTCTTGATCTATGGATTGAACGGGTGAAGTTTTGGAACTAATGAAAATGGGTGAAGGATGAAGGTGGTTGATGGAAAATAGCATGGATTGATGGAAATGGATGCAAACTGATGGGAATGGGCATAGGGTTAGGCATTTATCACACTCAGGACTTGGAACTCTAAAATGGAGCATTGGGAACAAAAATATGTGCAACCCTTGACATGGAGGGCAAGGCAAGGTATTTATAGTGGTATAGATATATCAATATGTGGGGTCAAACTTGGCCATTGGGAGAACTGGGGCTTGTTTCATATGACAGATAGAATTTTGAAGAAATGAAATCAACACTATTTGGATGAACATTTGTTAATTTTGTGGCATCAATCTATTGGAAACTAGTTTTCATTGATCACCAAAGTCATTGGTTAGTGTCATTGATGGTCACCATTGGTGGGAAACATTGGTTAGTTCCATCAATGGTTTTGAATGACACAATCTGAAAAAATGGGGGTGGATTCATGAAGTCACCCATGGTTCATCTGATGGTTGGATGGTGAAGGTTGTGAACTAAGGTCAGTATTGTGAACATGTCCCATATTTTCCCCATCGGTTGTAAAAAGGCAAGTGGATGTGAAGGTCGATGAGTGGTCCATCGGTTCTTTCCATCAGTGAGCACCATCAGTTTATATGTTTAGTGGTTGATGTCCAATGAAGGAAGGTCCATGATGAGAACAATATAGATGAACCCAAGTAGGTTTAGCTAAACTCGGTTCAATTTCATCTGGTGGCTCGATTGGTGGAAGCAATTTCAAGTATGTTTTGTACAAATCTTGGCCAGTTTTGTCTATGACTAGATGGGTGGGAGTGAACCCAAGTAAGTTACATACGAGCCATGGTCGGTTTTGTCCCATCAGTTGTTAGCTCATTGGTGTATGTGGTGTTTGATGATGAATGATTGATGGCAAGAAGTATTAGATGAACTGAGGTCAATTTCATGCAAAACCTTGCTAGTTTTATGAAATGGGATATTTCTAGTTGGGATATGTTAACCCATCCATGTTGGACGAACTTGGGTTAGTTTCATAGAAAAGTTGATCAGTTTTCTAAGAACCTTGGTGGGGTTTGTGTGAATGTTGATGGGTTTCAAGGAAAAAGTGGCTATATGTCCAAATATCTCAAATATTTTAGCAGAGTCTTAAGGAAGTTGATTCTCTTTAGTTTGGTGCGTGCAAGTTCCAAAATTTACTAGTTGAGAAACTATATCTTCAAAAAAGGGATAAATCACAAAAAATTAAGTATCTAGAGTTATTTGGGAATATGATAGATATTATAGGAACAAAAATATAGCTCATTCTTAGCATTACCCCCTAAATTTTAGTGTGATCAAGGATCAATATTGAGGGATTAACTCAAATGAGTCGATAAATTGATGCACACTTGTGAATAATGGATGGATGGTGTACGAATGGAAACTAGGTTTTCCATGTGTCATGAATATCCTTAATGAATCCTTGTACACCACATTGTACTTATATAATAATTAGAATGTTACGATGATGAATTAAGATGTATTGAGATAAGAGGACTTCTTGAAAGCCTTAAAATTTTGATGGGAGTAAGTATAATCAATAAAGCTTGGACTTGTACATAAATTTGTAAATGTGAAGAAATGCTCAATAAAGATAAGAGGCCTTATTTATATTATCTATGTCAAACGCATCTATTATAGTATAATTTAATGAATAATGAGTAAATCCTATATACATGTAATTTTTTTAACAAGTTACATAATAATGAACTTGTAATATGACTAGAGATTAAGGAGTAAGAAGAAGTAACCCCAATCCATTCAAATCCCTATAGTAATATCTAATAAGGTATGGAAGGATTGGTTTTTTACCTTTTAAAATAGCATTAGAAGTCAAACAACATGGTACATTTTTCTAAATACAAGAAAGATAATGGAAAACTAGTGTGCCTGCCGGAGGTGCACACACTAACTGATTAGATTCAACTAGATGTGCCCTTCAAGATCGAAACACACAGTGGATTCACTTTCAATATTTATAAACCTATACCAACACACCTATGTCTACTAAAACACTACACCCGCAAGCGCACAGGGTTGTGTCGTAGTATAGGAGGGCGGAAAGTATAAGGTCGATCCACAGGGAGAAAAGGGGGCACTAGAGCTAGGTTAGTTTAGCTAGGTTCCTATTGCAGAGACTAGGGTTAAGGGTTTGAAGGTTGTTTTGATTGTTAAACTAAGTTAAGCAAGAAAGCAATTAAGGGTGAGAATGAAATCTAAGTTAACCCTAGACTAGACTAAGACTAATTAAGCAAGAAAAGACTAAGCTAGGTATGAAAAGGAAATTTACGCTAAGGCATGCAAGAAGAACAAGAAAATAATTTTAAGAGCTAACCTAGAAAGAACTAAGCAAGAACAAGGCAAGAAGCTAACTAAGCAAGAAAAGAGCTAATTAAACTAACACTAGCTAAGCAAGATGGAAAGTAGGGTTTTAAAGCAATTAAGGAAGATGTTGGTTCTTTAGGGGATGCACTTATCAATTAAGTTGGGGGTGACATGAACATTATGATTCCATTTAGATTGTCCAAACCAAACAACAAGTTACAGTCTAATGAATTATCCTAAGCTACTAATTGGCCATGGATATGCTAGGTTGTGTATAGGGGAACTAGTCCCTAACACTCCCTACTACCCTTGTGAGGCTCAATTGGGTTAGGGCTTGGGTTCAATTAGAGTCTAAACAAGCCTAGGTTTCTATGTTAGATGATCTTAGGATGATTAGGGGTTGATATCAGTGATGGGGTGGAAGTGAGGTTTTAGGCCTCCCATCACCCATATTCTAGCCTTGAGAAAGCTCCATGCTAAACACACCAATTTCATCTAAACTAGCAACTTAGATCTCTTAACTAGGTTTAGTATTATTGATTATGATGTAGGAAGATGGGTAGCTAGCTAAGGATCCAAGAATTGGACCTAGGCGCAAATCCCAAAATTCACACTTATAAGCAATTTCCCTAAATTCCCAATTGTTTTCAAGCACAAACCAACAAGAAATTTATGGAGAATGGGATAAAAACAGAACATAATCATTATCAAATGAAATTACAAAGTTTACATATATTTTCCCCAAACATGGTATCAGAGTAACATTTTACACCCCAAAACAACCCACCCAAGGAGCTTAGCTACTCATAACAATGCAAAGTACAAAAAGAAGGGAGAAAGAGGTAGAAGAAGCCATGGATCTCAGTGTAGATGAATAAGTCCTGCACTTCAGCTATTGTAGGGAGTCCTCCTCTCTCCTCCAAGGTGTAGGGGCATGGAATGATGGTGGAAATGGGTGGAAACTAGGATTTTGATGGTGGAAATGGTGAAATGGAGTGAAATGGAGGTGGAAATGGAGTGGAATGGCTAAGGGGTGAAAATGGGGAGCTAAGAGGTGGTAGAAGGTATCTAACCTCATTTTGGAGCCACCACCTAGGTATATATAGGTGTGGGGGAAGCACTAGGTCAAGTAGGGGTAGTATGGGAAAATAGTGCAGAAAATCAGGTAAAATTGTGAGTAGTATGGTCGTGTTGGGCAGTAGGTAGCACGGTCATGGTGGATGAGAATGCCCGTGGTAGAAAAATGAAATGAACAGGGGAATCTTAGGTTTTTGGGACTAGTAGCATAGTCATTCTGGCCAACACGGCCATTCGGGGAACTCCCAAAATGGCCATTCTTGATAGCAGGGCCGTTCTGGCCAACTTGGTCAATTATTTTTAAAGAATATGCTGATTGGGGCATGTCCCAGAACGGCCATTCCATGGTAGCACGGCCGTTCTGGAGTCCTTCCCCTGCAATGGAGTCTTGAACTTGTCCATCCATAAAGGTTATTGCTTCAATACATTCTTTGACCACTTGGGGTAGGTTTGGAGTGGTTTTGGCCTCTTTTTGGGCTCCTCCAAGCCTGAGGAAACCCTAAATTCAACCAACTTCTCTCTATTCCATCAAGTAGTGGCCAAAGTACCTATAAAACATTCAAAAACCATCCATAAGTGCATTTTACACAAATATGCATATTAGGGGAAATAACATGTAATCTAGAAGTTGTAGATGTGATTGAAGTGTCATATGACACAAGATGAAGTCCTAAAATAGGGTTGAATCACCACCCCAAACTTAAAACGTACTCCTCTACAAGTATGCTCCCTTAATCTCTCTACAATTTTTCCACAATCAATAAATGACAAATGCAATGCAAAGGATGATTAGTAATGAATGGGATCAAAAATGACTAAGTGCATGCATTCCACCTCTCTCCTCTCCTACTTTCACAAACCAAACACGAAAAGAGCACAAAGCACATGAACTTCAAATATAGTGTATAAAAACACAAGCTATCCATATTTCTTTCATGTAGTTCCAGGTAGACTGTTTTGTAATGGCGTTAATCAAGGATGACTAGGAGTGTTGTTTTCACCTTCATGCTTTCAACCTTATGTTTTAAATCACACCAAATGACCCATGTCGCTATGGAATGGGAAAAACGAGCTAGGTTTGATGTTTCCTAGATCAATGGGTATGAAAATGAAAGAAAGGATTGCGGTAAGATTTTCGAGTGCTATTACATAGAGCACTCATCTTTTCTTTATCTTAAACAGGAGCATCTTTTATTTTCTTTTTCTTTGCCCTTGGAGTAGATAGGGCATATTTTGATGAGAGTGAAGAGGTGAGATGTAGATGTGGCCATGGCTGATATGTTCACTTTGGCATCCTTTCATGAGGCGGAGGGGCAAGAAGATGGTGAGTGAAGAGTCGGGTCAAAGAGGGGTCACTGGCGTGATTCTCAACATAAGGTGTCCTTCATGAAAATTAATCCAACACTTCATCCAACAATATCACACCACATGAATGAATAACCTGAAATTGATACTACTATCAAGTGATTTCATAGGCACTAAGCGCTCATAGCTTTCTCGAGTCACAGTTCAATCAAATCATTCACAAACACAAGAGAGGTGGTGAGCATGTAAAAAGTCAAGAATTGATACCATTTAGCAATAAACAATGATAATTCACTTGCATTTGTCAAAGATCATCATTTATAATCCAAAAAGTAGAGATTGGGTCAAAACACACTTTTAGGCAAGAAATCTCACATTTGGGCAAAATTAACCAAAATGGTGCCAAGTTTCCTTGAATCACATCTAAGCCTATATTATTGAACTTAAAGTTGTAAACAAGAAAATCCTAGCTAAAACACGAAAAATTACCAAAACTCTACATGATATGTAATGCATGGCAAAAAGAGCAAATTTTTTGAAAATATACACAAAAATTGCAAGAAAGTAACTACATGGCATGCATGTATGTAAAGAAAGTAAACAATGCATGGATACACAAGTATGAGAGATGTTTATATTGTTTGATCATATTGAGTAAAAATTTAGAACAAGGAACATCGAGGAAAGTGGGGGTAGAGAAAGAGCTTACCTCCCTCACACCCCAAACTTTTAAACCATGTTGTCCTTGGCATGAAAACGAAGTCTAGGATGATAGGGTAGAGAGCATGGAGTCATGGTAGAAAAATGCCAAGAGGGAGAGACATCTCAAGGTGTCCAATGAGCAGGATAGAGCCACCACGACCATTCCATGCAAAATAGCCATTCTGTGTGGAATGACTGTGTTGGTCACCTTCATGTAGCTTTTCTACTAATTTTCAAAAACATTTCAATTTTGATATCCTACTTGGTGATATGAACCATGCATCCTCCTCCTTCTAATGCACATGTCCTAACATGATTGAAAAATAGATAGAATCATCAAGTAAGTGTGTGTGTGTGTGTTTTCTTAGAAAGTGTAAAAACAAAGCAAAAGCAACAAAAATTGAAGTTTGGGTGAAAAATTCCCAAACCTAGGTGGGTTGCCTCCCACAAGCACTGAGCTTCATGCCTTCAGCTGGTCTTGTTGTTCTTTCATCATCAACCCTTGTCCATAAACAAAAGGTTTGCATCCCCATAATAGGTAATCCTCTCAAATGATTTCCTTGATTGATCTTCCTCCCAAGGGTCATGCGAGCTTCTTAAGTGTTTTTCAGTAGTTTTCTCTCCTTGGGGATCATCATCATAGATCTGAAGCAACCTTTTGACCTTTAGAAATTTTGTGCCATATTTTTTCTCTCTCTTGAGGAATGGGTCTTCATAAGCATCAAAGAGAGGGGTCTCAATCATATGGGACACTTGTAAACAAGGACTTTCTGTCAATCGCTCTTCATTAAGATCTTTGTCAACTTGCTTCCCTCCCTTGATAAGCTTCTGAACAACCTTATCACACCGCATAATTGAAACCATATCCATTTTCTCATAGGAAGTAGGGGGAGCATGTGATAGTTGTGGTGGCGGCACTATTGTTAATGGCCTTTGGAATTGAGGTAGAGGAGGGAATTGAGGTTAGAAGGTGAACTGGTGGGAAGGTTGTGGAGATGGAGGTGGTGGGGGTGTGTAAGGCTCAGGATAGCCTTGGAGGTAGGGCGGTGGAGGAAATGGATGGGTTCGTGCATTTCGGCCTTCTATCTTGTCTTCCCTGATTAGTTTTTCAAATGCACAAGGCAAAACCAAACAAAAGAGAACAAGTTAGTAGGACAATATACACAAAGAATGCAAATAATAAAGAATAAATAATAGCAATGATGAGGGTAGTAGGAAAAGTCAAAGAAAAACTAACTAGCTAGGCCAAGCGCCACTAATCCCCGAAAATGGTGCCAGAAAGCTTGGTGTGCCCTCCATAGGTGCACACACTAACTGATTAGATTTGACTAGATGTGCACCAAGATATCGGAACACATGGTGGATTCACTTTCAATATTCATAAACCTAGACCAACACACCTACATCTAGTAAAACACTACACCCACAAGTGCATGGGGTCGTGTCATAGTATAGGAGGGAGAAAAGTATAGGGTCAATCCACGGGGAGAAAAGGGGGCACTAGATCTAGGTTAGTTTAGCTAGGTTCCTACATCGGAAACTAGGGTTAAGGGTTTGAAGGTTGTTTTGATTTTTAAACTAAGTTAAGCAAGAAAGCAATTAACGACAAGAAGAAATCTAAGTTAACCCTAGACTAGACTAAGACTAATTAAGAAAGAAAAGACTAAGCTAGGTATGAAAAGGAAATTTGTGCTAAGGCATGCAAGAATAACAAGAGAGCAATTTAAGAGCTAAGCTAACAGGAACTAACAAAGAACAAGGCAAGAAGCTAACTAAGCAAGAAAAGAGCTAATTAAACTAACACTAGCTAAGCACGATGGAAAGTAGGGTTTTAAACCAATTAAGGAAGATGTGGATTGTTTAGGTGATGCACGTATCACTTAATTTGGGGGTGACATATGAACATTATGATTTCATTTAGATTATCCAAACCAAACAACAAGTTAGAGTCTAATAAATCATCCTAAGGTACTAACAGGCCATGGATATGCTAGGTTTTTATAGGGGAACTAGTCCCTATCACTCCCTACTACCCTTGTGAGGCTCAATTGGGTTAGGGCTTGGGTGTAATTCAATTAGAGTCTAAACAATCCTAGGTTTCTAGGTTAGATGATCTTAGGATGATTAGGGGTTGAGATTAGTGATGGGGGTGGAAGTGGGTTTTAGGCCTCCCATCACCCACAATCTAGCCTTGAGAAAGCTCCATGCTAAACACACCAAATTCATCTAAACTACTCAACTAGGGTTGGGAGAATTGATTATGATGTAGGAAGATGGGTAGCTAGCTAGGGATTCAAGAATTGGGCCTATGGGCAAATCCCAAAATACACATATAAGCAATTTTGCTAAATACCCAATTTATTTCAAGCACAAACCAACAAGAAATTTATGGAGAATGAGATAAAAATAGAACACAATCATTAGCAAATGGAATTATAAAGTTTACATATCATTTTCCCCAACATGGTATCAAAGTAGTATTTTCACCCCAAATAGCCCACCCAAGGAGCCTAGTTAATCATAACAATGCAAAGTACAAAAAGAACGGAGAAAGAGGTAGAAGAAGCCATGGAGATCGGTGTAGATGAAAAAGTCCTCCACTTCAACTATTGTAGGGCGTCCTCCTCTCTCCTCCAAGGTGTAGGGGCATGGAATGATGGTGGAAATGGGTGGAAACTAGGATTTTGATGGTGGAAATGGTGAAATGGAGTGAAATGGATGTGGAAATAGAGTGTAATGGATGAGGGGCAAAAATGGGGAGCTAAGAGGTGGTAGAAGGTATCTAACCTAGTGTTAGAGCCACCACCTAGGTATATATAGGTGTGGGGGAAGCACTAGGTCAAGTAGGGGTAGTATGGGAAAAACAATGCAGAAAATCAGGTAAAATTGTGAGTAGAACGGTCGTGCTGGATAGCACGACTGTTCTAGGCAGTAGGTAGCATGGTCGTGGTGGATGGGAACACATGTTTAGAAAAATGAAATGAACATGGAAATTTTGGGTTTTGGGGACTAGTAGGATGGTTGTTCTGGCCAGAATGGTCGTGCTAGGAACTCCCAAAATGGGCATTCTTGATAGCACGACCGTTCTAGCCAACTGGGTCACTTTTTGAAGATTATGCTTATTGGGGCATGTCCCGGAATGGCCATTCCATGGTAGAACGGCCGTTCTGGGTCCTTCCTCTACATTTGAGTCTTGATTTTTTCCATCCATAAAGATTATTGCTTCAATACCTTCTTTGACCACTTGTGGTAGGTTGGGAGTGGTTTTAGCCTCATTTTGGGCTCCTCCAAGCCTGGGAAAACCCTAGATTCAACCATCTTCTCTCCATTCCATCAAGTAGTGGCCAAAGTACCTATAAAACATGCAAAAACCATCCATAAGTGAATTTTACACAAATATGCATATTAGGGGAAATAACATATAATCTAAAAGCTGTAGATGTGATTGAAGTGCAATATGACACAAGATGAAGCCCTAACATAGGGCTGAATCAGAAACGGTGAACTAAATTGTAATTATAAGTAAGGGATGATATATATCAATGAAGTGAGTGTAGGTTGACTTAGTTAGAAAGAGTAAGTCATCACTTTTGAATCATAATGATAAGAATTCCATTTGAAATATTAATTATGTGATATGAATGTTTATTATACCCTAATATTATAGTAGATCCTAATGTTGATGTAAATGTATATTATAAAAGGTGTTAGATGGAATGAAATAATGGGAAATGTCAAAGATTGAAATGTCATATAATGATTTATATTTGAAAAACCCTGATTAGGGAAAGAACTTCGGACTGTGTATGTGACGCTGATAGCCCATTGATGATGAATCATATGAAATGATGTGAGCACCAAAAAGAAACATGTATGTTGTAAATTTTAGTTTGTTTTGCTTCTTGTGATGATGATTGTCTTTCTTGTTACCCTAAATGATTTATGACACTCTAGTTGCATGAAAATACACACACATGGCCATTTTTATGAATGGAATTATCTCTATATGAGAAAGAGGATTAAGTAACAAGTGAAACATTGAATGCATCTGGTTAGGTGTCATGAACACCGTGGGTTTCCCCCGAGGTCCATACTATGGAAATGAAATGGATATCCTATAGTTGTTACATGATTGTGAGAAGCATTTCTAGAGTGTGGATTGAGACCTTGAAGTTTAGACCAATAGGATTTAGGGGTGAGTCACGTGGAATGGTTCTAGACCTAAATCATATGTTGTGAAAGTTTATGTCTATAAGGAATAGACTCTGATGAAATATAAATTGTGAAACATGAAAATTTTCTAATATGTAAAATTGTGTTCTGTTTTTCCTATCTGATGAACCTAAGACGTGGACCTGGTCCTCTTTAGGAAACCTCAGGAAGGACTAGCATGTGTTGTAGATATCTTAGGGTGGCCATCTAAATCCTAAGATAATGATGGTGAGTCATTGACAAGACAATCAAGTATGTTCACTTCTACTTGGTGAGGTACGAGCTAAGTGTTTTAGAACAAATGAATAAAAGATTCTAGTCGTGTACAATATGAGATGAACGTTTTCTATATTGATTATAATAGTTAATAAATCTACTGTCATTGAATATATTTTAATTCTATAAATCAATGATTCTTAGGTTAAGGATAATTTGTCATCTTACTCTTGTTTTCATGTATGGAATATGATCATAAACTTTTACATCTATTCTAAGATGGGGATGTAATCTTTTTTAGAATTTTGATTCAGTTAGGATTTGAAAATTTTAGTTTGGTAGACATGTCTTATATGGACTTCAACTTTAGGAATGCAAGCTATGTTCCTGGCCTAACTGGTGGGGTGTCATAAAGATGGTGTTAGCATTGTTGGATTACAAATGTTCAGACATTGACTTTGTTACTTCTATAATAGAATTGATACTCCTACAATTAACAACATTTATTGATCCATTAATATATTTGGTTAAGAATTTGATATTTGACTAAATGAACGCCTTTTCAAATACTTATTATCATAAGCTAGATGTATAGTTTTCTAGAATCATGTGTTATACTTATCAATATTTGTAACATTTCTTTTCAGTTATATTAATAATCTGATGTTGATGTATGTTACTTGTATGAGTGGGGAGTTTCCACTTAGTGGGGCTCAAAATGAGTCAAATTAGTTTGTTTCACAATGAAGAGGTTGTGGCAAAGAATATGTAAATAGAATGATTTAGTCTAGAAAGTTGATGTAGTCTCATTCTCTGGGATGGGTTGTATACTGACAATTGTTTCTTTTATGTACATATAATTTCATGTAAACTGAATTTATACATGAAAAAGATTTGATTTAGTTTTAATGGAGATGAATGGTATTTGTGAAATTTGAGCTTGTGGATCGATTTATGTATAGTTTGTTTCTAAGGTTTTTTCAAAAATGGGAGATTTACTTGTGTTTTGCGTATATAGTGTTTGTTGACAACAACATATTCTAATTCTTAATTAGGATTTAGGCTTAGTATTTCTCTCTAATGGTTGGAATTTACTCTTGATCAAAAGAGAGGTCCCTATAGTTTTCCCTAACTTAGAACTCCCTCAATACAAGTTTTAGTTCGAGAAACCCCTTCTTGTTGGAACTATTAGTTTGACCAAAAAAATTTTGGTTTCACAACAATTCAAATTTGTAGATTGACGTTCAAAATAATAATTTCAATGAGGAGTGTATGTATAGTAGAACAAAATATTTTAAAGATAAATCCAAAAAAGCATTTAGTATTTTTTCTAAAATTTACTTAGAGTGAGATTTTGTAAATAAAGATGAGCTCGTAATATGTAAAGGGAAATTATTTTGAGTTTAACTTAGAGTTAGACCAGATAGGAATAAACAACAACACAAGAGTCCCTATAAATAAGCTTATTTTTGTGGAGGAAAAGATCCCATGGGTTGTGATTCAACCTTGAAAACAATTAGTTTATTGAGAACCCTATAATAACCCATAGCTCTAACAATTTGAATACAAAATATCATTTAATTTGGCATGTGAATATGATTCTGTGAAGTTATATGCCAACATACATTCAATTTAAGGAAAATGACTATGAAAAATAATGTAGGATGAGTAAAAAGCAGTTATATAAATGATAAAGCGGGAGAATATTGCTAATCTACACCATTAATAAATAGGGAACAATTAGTAATTTATTTCTAATAGAATTAAACTAGTCTACAGGAAAAGGTTTTATTTATAGAGCACTAATTGATTTTTTATATCTCCATGCTCAAGTAAATTATATTTTCTCATAGTGATCACAATGGATATTACTTTTGACTTCTATGAGTTTATCATGACTGTGAAAATAGATAAATGTTCAATATAATTTTATCACACTTATGCTATCATGATATTTGTATGGAGTTGTGTTTATAAGTAAAATTTAAAATATTGCTTGATTTAATTAATTTGAGCATAAAAATTTCTTCCATCCATGTATTTGGCTTTGGTTTTTGATAGCAATGCAATATTTTTTTGTGTTGGTCTAAGCCACAAGTGAGTTTGAAAATTAAAACATGTAACAATTAGTACATTTTGGTCAATATTACATCCACATAATCAACATTGGTATAGGCTATGACTCAAAATCCTCATCATTTGGATACCAAAGACCATAGTTAATGGTTGTAGTAAGATATCCTAGAACTCTTTGTTGCATAGAAGATGTGATTTCTTTATATTAGCATGAAACCTAGAACAGAATCGAGAAAAAAGGATAGATTATTGTAGAGTAGGTGTGACAAAGTAAGATATCAATGGGTCCTTTATATAAATGAGTTTCTATAGATTCCCCCTACTCAACTTTGTAAATTTTAGCAGCTTTAGCCATAGGAGTGTTACATGGCTTAGATTATCCATATTAAGTATATTAAGCAATTATTTAGGGTATTTATCTTGGCAAGTAGAAGTTACATAACCATGGAAGAAAGTGAGTTCCTGCATTAATGTCATTTCAATCCATTATACATTATACTAAAGAAATCATTCCATAATATATCATCATTACATCCAAATGAATGTCATCAGCATAGATTTTTACACGGACGAATCATACACCTATGTGCTTACTAAAACAATGTATAATCAACTTTTTTGATAGAAAAACTTGTAATGACATCACTTTTCAGAAACCCCCAATTAAGGAAGGCCAAAAAGATGAGAGTCATTACCTACAAAACGATTACCCAAGGATTCAGATTTTAATCAAACAATATAAAATAGAAAATAATTTCATTCATTTTAAAAATTATATACAATATGTTTACATGAAATCTCTATCCCCATAATTGTAATTTTGAGAAGAAACAACTGGCTAATCCTTCTTTTAAATTTTTAATGCTTTCATGATATTTCCATTTTTAGCTTCATGTACTCTATCATATATATCAGGTAATACCTAAAATGACGTGAAAAAATACGCAATTAGTGTGTTTCCATACTGGCACATGGGGTGCATCTAAAATATACAAGTAAATAATGACATATATTCCAACAAATACTTGCAAATATAAACTGACATTTTATTCAAATAATCTTTCTTTTATGTGATAGTCATAGTAGCATTATAATTTGAACAAAACTAAATAAACATCCAACATTTTAGTTATTCAATCCCTGAGAAAACCTCAAAAAGCACCAGCAAACTAAGGCAGTTATTCTTAGGCGTAACCATGTACATTGAAGGTGAGCCATGGAGATTATCATGTAGATTACACTTCAATTACATTAAAGCAATCCAATAAACAAAGATGAATCTAGGAAGTCATATCATATCTCGGGGCATGTAAATCTTAAAGTGTCGCTATCATGTTAATCACATTAAATCTTACTCGATCCTAAACTAGGGTTTAGGTTTCCTTGTTATCGAGTTATCGTTAGTGTTAGGTTTCAATATCCTCATTCCCATGTTCCTTGACTTAATGATTCAAGAAATCTAATTCAATTTAAGTGTAACCATGATCATCAAATCTACCACATTCTTCTATTATGATCACTAAGATTAGATTAGTCACATTAAGGATATAGCAAGCTACATCATTGATGTTCAAGATCTTAATTACACATGTTAAGGATCATCCACTCTAGGAAACCTAATTTCTCATCATTATGATAATAACCATGTTAGACTACTATTATAGTCCACAACTTCAGTTAATAGCATAAAAGAGAGTATTTACCATTTTCAACATGTTTAATACCCAAAGCTAGGGTTTCTATGCATTTAAACACTACTTTAGCACATATTGCATTGTTTTTGGAACAGGTAGCATAATTAGGCATCAAAGATATTTTATTTGGATTCCCCTGATTTTGTTGATCAAATGGTACATAGTTGTACCATATTTGGGTATTCCTAGCTATTTCTAGAATTTTTCAAGATAAGCAAAATTGGATGAATCGCAGGCTTCCATGTCATCTCATGTATTATTTATATTTGTTACAAGGATGGATAGAGGTAAAGGGAAAAAATTACCACATTATCCTCATCATTGACGCATAGTCTCAAGGGTGTTTTTGTACTTTGGCCCTGATCCTTTTCCTCCTTCACGCATCGACACTACTGTGTGTGTCGGTCATTCAGTGGTGCTACAACTGTGTGTCATCTTCCATACGCCAGTCCCATGTCTGAACAATGACCTCAAGCACTAGATATCATTTGATAGCGTCCATCCCAGACCTCCCCTGAAGCCACCTAGATCTAGGACTTCCTTCTCCTATCTTCACCAATAGTTGAAACCCTAGTTCTGCTGCAGTGCAGCACTGCCTTGGTTGCTGTGGCAACCCTTCTAGCCACTGCCCCCCACGCTCAAGACTCCTGGCGATGCTCAGTCAGGGTCTTAACCTTTCAACTATGGTGATCATCATAAGAATGGGTATGAGGTTTTTGTCGAGGAGGAATACACAGGCCAAGAGGAGGAGGATCGCATTCCCAGACTCTCAATAACTACGTTGGCTAGGACCATGCCCATCCATGAAGCACAAGGGGTCAGTTGTAGGTTTGCAATGGTCAAGAGACAAATTTGCACTCCTTTTCACCCTCAAGAACACCCTCTATCCCTTCCCTTCTGCTCTCCTTCCTCAAGGTTACCAGTTTGTATGTCAATCAAGATCTCTCCTTATATAAGCATCATGTTCTATAGGGTCTAGACCACAAAGGGATCGATGAAATCATCTTTCCCAAAACCAAAATGAGAAGATGATGTTTATGAGACAAAACACAAAATGAGGTCTTCCTCCTATCCTTCCTTATATGTACGGATCCACCAACTTCTAATAGAGTTTATTGCACCCAAGAAATTCAACTTATATGTTTCCTTTACTATTTTCTCTATCGCATGCCTATGGCAAGTATTCATGAATAAAGCATGTATAGTTATTTAAAAGGAATATATTGATAGTTTCTCACCATGAAGACACATATATGTCCATATATGTCCTTCAAGTATTTCTTTACTTTAAAATACCAACTTCTACTTTATCGGCACACAAAAGGCCATAAAGGAAGACAAATAAATACATTGCAATTTATTGACAAATTCAAACTATGAATTCTAAATTATCATTTTTCATCACTCTTTGATATATTCCTTAAATCAAATTTATAGAACCTTTACCAATATATATTCAATGTGTGGGATCTAATGGGATATCTTTCCCATATAATATGATTATCTTAAGAAATCTCCTTCTTCTTCCAATTTCTAGAATCCTTTTCCTTTTCTCATTGTTTCCCAATATACAAAAAGTCATATCAAAATATTCACGTTTTATGCCTTAAATATTTTGTTGCCACTCTCATCAAGATAATTATTTCTTTAATTATCCAAAGCATTGTGTATTTTATTTTCCTTTGGAAACTTGACAATTATTCAATATTTTAGTTAGGAAATATTTTGAAAAGCCATTATCATTAATTCATGTGCAAATTCCTTTTATTATCTCACTTGTGTCACCATCACCCATACCACAAAAGTAATCAACATTATTATTTCATGAATAATATCATTGGGGAAAACTATCAATTCATTGCTTTATTTTATATAATTCAATTTTTACCAAAATTTAGGATACAACAAAACTCATTTTAATCTTGCAAAGTGGGTAAGTCCTTGGTAAGGTGGATACTCTTTGTGCTTGGATGGGTAAGTCCTTTGGTGGTCATGTATTGTAAGTCTTATGAATGAATAAAAGAGTGCAATGGTTAAGAAATCCTAGAGGTTGACCTCTCTAGGTTGTGGATTGACTCACTTCTAGTTTGAAGTGTGGAACCACTCTACATAGCTTGTCACTTGTTGTATGTTCAATCTCTCTCTCTCTTGATATGCATGTTTTAGTTTCACTCAAATTTTCTATTTAGCAACCTTATCTTGTGATATATCTTGGAGGTCTAATGAATTTTGTTTAAGTGCATTCAGCTCTATTCACCCCCCCTCTAGAGCATCTAATCACCCATCTAGGATCCAACACATATCACATATGTGGTGCATCTATAATGGAGGCAAATCCAATTATTAGAGGAAACGTTATCAGTGTTGTGGTTATGAAAGTGGTATGTCTGACAAGCTAGGGACGTTCATGTGGTATCTCAGACAGAGAAATTTCTAGTGGCACGTAGAACTTCTAGTTGGAGGAGCGAATTAGAACGAGTTCTATATGAATAAGTTATGTAGACAACCTCATCAGAGGTAGTGTCAGTGTGGTTAGCGGTCACAACATTAACAAGCAAGAACACATGCATGCGTCTGATTCTTTATAGGCACAATAGTCTCATGAGGAGAAAAAGTTAAATGGAAGGTTTATTCCACGTTGGGGGATGTGATTCTCATCTTCTTTATATTTTTTCTTTAGTGAGAGAATACCAAAAATTATGGGTATGTCTTTTGAGTGCTTAAACATTCGATCTAAGTGCTCCTAATTTTTTCTAAGCTTAATTACAAGTCATACAATCATTTTAAGTAATTTACAACATGATTCTAATGGATTTACATCATATTCCAAAAATGTGCAGTTGTATTGACTTTGCCTTGTCTTTTCTCCAAGTTGAGATGCACAAGTTAGGGCATTTGGAGTGTGTCTATAGATAATCTGAAATCACTCAAGTAGAGACATTAGACACAATTAATTGGAGTGGTTTAGTCATCATCAAAATAAGGGTTTAGTCAATTTAGACCTTGAGTCAACATTCTCTCCCTTTTTGAAGATGACAAACCATTCCATAGATGTATTGAAAGCATTTATGTAAAGTCATACCTTTGGAGAAACCTAGGGGTTTCAATAGAATTGAGTTCATATGCTCCCCCTCAATTGATTCTAGTGGAGTTCTCATACTCCTCCTCAATTGATGTTATTTCTCCTGCATGGTTAGCTTTCATAACATTTATAGAATACTATATCTTCAACTCATATATGTTCTACACATATGTGTCTTCTCCTCTTTACCTTCTCCCCCTTACATGGACATACTTTTCCTCTTCATGTAATACATGCCTTCGACCTATTTTATCAAAAGAAGACATACCTTTCTCCCTCTTTATCATTTCAAAAAGTGGGGGTATGAAGAAATATAAAACACCACTTTTTAAGAGAAAGGAGATAATAAAAAGTTATATAATGAGAGTAGAAGAGCACAGATAGGGACTTGTCCAAGAATAGAAAGAAAAAAACCCCAAAATGCAAGATAAAGTGTTGCAGGAAAAACAATAAATCACAATTTTGACCCTTAAGATGATGGGATTTTCCCAAAAAGTGTGAAGGCCCGTGGCTTAGCGATGAGCCTTGCTCAGAAGGTAGTTTCTGCATTAAAAAATACTAGTTTTGCACCAAAAACTAAAACTGGAGCAAAAGTTGTTGAAATCCAAAAATGCTCCAATTTCTACATATAATGTAGATCTATGTATCCTACATCACAATGTTATGCAAGCAACTCAAGATAGTAGATGTGCACTTCAAAGAATAAGCTTGAGCAAGTTTGAAACAAGATACAAGCATAGCATATAGTTGAATACCACTTGATGATCAAGGCTAGAACTACATGTAAATGAACTACTAGTAGATGATATCACAATTTAGGACTACTAGTAGGATCTAGATCATAGAAAGATATACCAAAAGATAAACAAGATAAAATCAAGCTATGAGTAGATGTAGAGATATATCCAAACAAAGAGATATGCAATTTTAGAAGCATGAAAGGATATAACTCACTAACAAGTATGCATCATTACCAAAAGATGATCACCACTAATGACCTCAAGGTTGTATCCAAACAAGATATACAACTAGATATATGTAGCAAGTTAGATCACAATGGAAGCAATTTAAGACACAACTAAAAGATCCAAAGATATGATCATCAAAACCTGCAAAACAACTCAAAGCAAGTAATTGCAAGATATAGATATGCCAATTTAGAGAAGTTAGAGAGATAGACTTGTAAGCAAGAAAGGAAATTAAGAGCATGGAAATATGCATATATAAAGGTACCAAATGAGAGTGCCAAAGAATAAGGCTATTGGTTGAGAAAATCTAGTTGAGAGAGAAATTCTCACTCAATAAGCCAAATGTATATTCTGTGCACAATATTGTCGGTCGAGTTTGGTGTATTGATAACTCGACTAATGACAGTTGTTGGCAACACCCATTGGTGTTGGTCGGTTGAGTTTCTAATAGGACAAACTCGACCAAAAAAGCTACTGTCAAAAAGCACATATATTTCATAAAACATATTTAAATACATGCTAAAAATACAAACCATATCCAAACATGTGTAAGCAAGTTAGTAATGTACTATAAAAGCATTTGAAATAGTTTTTGAGCAAGAGTGTGAACAGAAACACAAAATACCACTTTTGACTCAAAAACCATATGTATCTTGATAAAAACAAGTTATGATTGGTTATAAGCAAGAAAAACATTACCTTTGTTCTTACCATTCCTTTTTCCACTTATTGTCACCTTCTACACATATCACCTTTCTTCTTTCATGTGGATTGAGAAGTCAATTTGCAATTCAATAGCTCAATTCAATCCATTTGCAAGTACCTACAAGAAGAAAGATGAAATGGTCCCCAATCATATTTTTGGGTTCAGAGGGGTTAGTTTAGCAACACAAGTCCTATTGCTCTTGGGTTCTTTCCTAAGAGGATAACAAGTAGAATAATGGCCAATATCATTGCAATAGTTGCATGTGCCCATAGTCTTAGAACTAGAGGATTCTCCATGGAAGATTGGAGGTCCTTTACCTTTGTTGTTCCTTTGACTACTATCATATCCTAAACCATGTCTACCAATTTGTTTAGTAGTATGGTGTAGGATGTCATTAAGATTCTTTTTACCAACTAAGAATCTTTGCAAAGAAGATCTCAAACTGTTATTATCATGCATAAGAGAAGCAATAGAAGAAGACAAATTATTGATATTATATCTAGCATGCAAAAGATCATTTTCTAATCAAAGAGCTTTGGTTAATTAAGAATCTCTGCCAAAATGAAGAGTAGCAAATTATTCTCTCTACTAGTAGAACTAGAACAAGATTCAAGCACATTGATTTTAGCAATCAAGGAGGCATTTTCTGTTTCAAGCAAAGTACTGTTAGAAAGATAAACACCATTTTCAAATTCTAATCCTTTCAAAACAAAATCTTTGTCCTTGTTTTCAGATTTAAGAACATCAATATCATACATGAGAGAATCAACAATTAAAGAATGCTCTTCATTAGAACTAGGCATAAGAGGTTGAACTTCTAGAAATCTAATATTATCAAGCAAACTAGTATTTTCAAGTTTAAGAGAGTCAACTTGGCTAAGACAAACATTTTTATCATCAAGAATGTAATAATTAGCATGTTCAAGATAATCTAATTCTACATGAATATTATCAAAAATTCTAGCAAGCTTTTTCCTTTTCTTTTTAGAAGACTTAAGAGAGGCACGAGTAGCATTATTGATAGCAATTAAAGGTTATTTATCTAAATATTTTAGATTTACCTCATTTGAGTCTTTTCTTGTAGAAGCCATAAGAGCAAAATGACATTCTCCTTCTTCACTAGAGCTTGAGCTAGATCCTCCACTTGATTCTTCACTTGAGCTTGAGTTGGAGGAGTCACTTGAGATTGAGTGCCAATTCTCCTTCATCTTGTAATTCTCTTCTCTTTTATTGTTATGATGGGTCTTCTTGTTTTGTAGACAATCTATCTTGAAGTGACCCTTCTTTCCACACTTGAGGCACTATATGGATGAGGAATTCTTGCCTTTGTAGAATCTACCCTTAGAGTACATGGCATCTTCTTCAACATGAGAGGATGGAGAACCTTGTCCCATATATCTACAATTTGATCCTTCATTTCAACCTTCTTCATTCTCTTTAGCTCTTTCTTCTCTTTTCTTTCAACTTCTTCACTTTTGTCAAGTGTGACTTCATGGGCTTGTAGTTTTCCAATGAACTCTTCAATGGGGATATCATCAAGAGACCTTACTTCTTCAATGGAAGTCACCTTAGGTTCCCATCTCTTGGGGATAGTTATAAGGATCTTTGAGTTGATCTCTCCTCTACTCATAGGATGTCCTAGAACAGCAAGACCATTCACAATGGTGTTGATCCTTGAGTACATGTTGGCTATCTTCTCCTCCTTTCCCATCTTGAAGTTCTCAAGCAGCCCTTTGAGCATGTAGACTTTGCTTTCCTTCACTTTTTGAGTCCCCTCATAAGTGATGCATAGCTTTATCCATACTTCATAGACCGTTTCACAAGAAGAAATCCAGTTGAACTCGGTGGAGGTCATGGTGGCATAGAGGATGTTGATTGCTCTTGCATTCAAGGTGGCTTTCTTCATGGTAGCTTCATCCTATTCTTCTATCTTTGTCACTGGTAGTTTGTATCGATGGTCCACCATTTGCCAAAGCTTAATACTTGATCCTTGGATGTATAATTATAGCCTTCTTTTCCAATAGAGGAAGTTACTCCCATAAAAGATTGGAAGGTTGATGAAGTATCTCCCACCTTGGTAGTCACCCATCTTCTCCTACTTGTTGAAGTATGCTTGGAGGAACCCACTCTGATATCAATTGTTAGATCCTAGATGGATGATTAGATTCTCTAGAGGGGGGTGAATAGAGCTGAATGTGCTTTAAAAAAATTCATTAGACCCTCCAGATATATCACAAGATAAGGTTGCTAAATAGGAAATTTGAGTGCAACTAAAACATGCATAATAAGGGAGAGACAGATTGAACATACACCAAGTGACAAGCTATGTAGAGTGGTTCCACACTTCATAGTAGAAGTGAGTCAGTCCACTACCTAGAAAGTTCAACCTCTAGGATTTCTTAACCATTGCACTCTTATATACATTCATAAGACTTACAATACATGACCACCAAAGGACTTACCCATCCAAGCACAAAGAGTATGCACCTTACCAAGGACTTACCCACTTTGCAAGAGTTTCCAGCCTTCACCAAGGTCTTACCCACTCAAGAACAAGTCTTCCGCCTTCAAGGACTTTGCCACTCTTCTTGTATCTTCATCCTTTGACTTCACCTTTACTTGGAGAAGCTTCCACCAAGGACTTACCCACTTGAGTAAGGAGTCTTCTACCTTCACCAAGGGCTTACCCACTCTTGCTCCAAGTCTTCAGCCTTGATCTTCACCAAGGGACTCCTTCCCTTGCTCTTATTCACCTCTCTTAGACAAGAGAGAGAACCTTCATATTCATGGTTGAAATGAGAGATAGAGAGGTGGTGGAAGTGAGAGCCTCACAAGACATACATGTAGGGCTATCTCTCTTATAGATTTCCTACTCACTATACCGAATGTAGCAAGTGATTAAGCTTAGAGAGAGAGAAGGTTGTAGGAAGCACTCAACTATAGAATAGGAACCTCACATAGAGTTTTACACTGAACGCTCAACCTTAGAATGAAGCCCAAGGGGTCCTATTTATAGTTGGGAATGCCTCTTAGCCTTTGGGAACACTTAAGAACAAAAACTAGCCATTTTGTGGCTTACAATAGATAGATTTTTTATTGTTGCAACTCCACAATGGCTAGAAACACTTTTTTGCACTTTTCTATATAGTGCAATCGGTCGAGTTTCTACAAAGGTAACTAGACCGATCCCACTAAAAGACAACACCAATTTAGGCCATCAGTCGAGTTTGTTCTGGGGTAACTCGACCAATTCACTCAAATCAATTTTGGTCTGCATAGGGATTGGTCAAGTTTTGTGAAGTGTAAACTCAGCCGATCAAAAGTCATTTTCAAGATCTAATCAGGATCAGTCGAGTTTGCAACTCGACCGATGAATAGCCTGATGTGAATTTTGGAAAATGGCTTCTGAGTGCTTAAACATTCAATCTAAGTGCTCCTGGTTTTCTCTAAGCTTAATTACAAGTCATACAATCATTACAAGTGATTTACAACATGATTCTAATGGATTTACATCATATTCCAAAAACGTGCACTTGTATTGACTTTGACTTGTCTTTTCTCCAAGTTGAGATGTACAAGTTAGAGAATTTGGAGTGTGTCTATGCATAATCTAAAATCACTCAAGTAGAGACATTAGATACAATTAATTGGAATGATTTAGTCATCATCAAAACAAGGGCTTAGTCAATTTAGACCTTGAGTCAACAATATAATATGAGGTCCACTTACTAGATAGACTATACTTCTTTTTAGCGTACCCATCATGCTATTAATTGATATGCAACCTCTGATGATTAGATGTATCACCATCAATGTCAATGCATCCACTATGACACTGAATACCAACTGCTAATTCACCTCCACAAAAAGCCACGGGCCTGCTCCATTTTCAATGCACCCAGTGTTCCATCAACCAACCATTGTTTTGCCTCAAGTTAAAGTCATTGGCCCTTTATCATCCACTAGCGAACTTTGCTAGTTTTTATTGTTCTTTGGCTATTCTACCAAACAAGGCACCAACTATGACAATTGGTGGGACCAAACTAACGGGTAGGATGATCTCAATGGCCTCTCCCATGGGCCCTATTTATAGGCCACCATGTCATGTGATTGTAACCACTCCAAATAGTAATTCATATTATAAATAAAGAGACATCTTCTCTCCTATTATTTATAACTTCTATTAGGGTTGACAACAAAGAATGCCATATTGTATTAAGTCCAAATCCCAATAGGACATGGTCCTGAATGTTCCTATTCCGACACATTATCTACAACCATATGCACAGCTATAGAAAATCCTATACCCATCTTTCTCCAACCTTTTTATGTTCCTATCTAGGACTGTGGCCTAGGAGCACATATGTGTTTTTGGATACGCTAATGGAAAATATATGATGTGATAATTTTTAAATACATAGGAAAATGACATGTCATTAAAAAAATAACAGATAATGATCTTATGCATGCATTTTGTGCCTTGATGACTCATATTTTTGCCCTAGTCCTACATAGATATGGTTGTCCTAGTTTGGCACTAGTCTTGGTTTGAGTCTAACTCATGTTTCTACTTGGACTTGGATTAATTTCCTAATAGAAGTTAGACATAGATATCTATGTGCAACTTAGTTTCCTAATTGTTTTAGGCTCTACTTAGGATTACATGTTACTAGTGGAAGCCTTATGACTTGGAGCCTACAAATATGACCCTTAGACATTGCTTTTTTTCTCATATTTCAAAGTATCAAAGATTAGCAATGAGATTTTTCTCTTCTTTGGAGTAAGCATTGAAATTTTTTGGATTCTCTCTTTGAGAGAACGTTAGCTTTGTAATTTTAGTGGAGTTTTCTTTTCTTCTCATGAACTAGGCCATCTAGATTGAACCATATAAATTTTGAGTTTATTATTTTCCTTGTCACTGCATATTTCTTAGTGTTCTTTCATCTCTAGATTATCTCAAAAAAAATTTATCAAATCTTTATGGTTAAGAATGAAAAAAACTAATTACAACATCGAGATGTTTGATCGCACAATCAACTTTTGGTTATGGAAGATCAAGGTGCAAGGCCTACTAGTATAATAGGGTGTTGCTAAAGAATGACTAAGAGTACATAATATGTCAGTGATGCGACCTAAACCCGTTAACCAGGGTTTAGGCCAGCCAAAAGAGAGATTAGACTAACCATTCACTTCTAAAGACCAAGTAAAAACAACCTTATATTTGCTTTCATTAAATTAATAGAACTAATGAAGCACCATGTTAGATTACAAGATAACATATGATTTAAAAATAATCATCACACATTTACAATTGAGTTTTACTCTTACATCATAATTAACTGAAAGAAGATAGTTGTTGCTTTAATATACACAAATTAAATATGGTTAGAAACTGCCTTCAATCCTCACTCTCTTATTCCCAAGACCATAGGAAGGATAAAAGATCATCTAACTAAACTAGATACTCCTCTCAAGACCTTAGTTGATCTACTCCTAATTAAAGCTAGTTTCTGATTCCTCCTAACTAGTTGGACCTACTCCTAAAACATGTTTCAGTAGAGTGTGTGAGCTACTGGCTCAATGCATGAAAAATCATCAAGGTTTCATGAAAATTCATATGTATATTGTTAATAGAATTAAATATAGAAGAATATAAGCATAGCACTTAAATATTATAAATCATCCAAAAAGGTAGTAGTTCTAACAATAAATTCAATAAATAAATAAACTAAATCCATTCATTAAATCTTTTATTCTTTTTATTATGCTATGGACTCACACGAAGTGTATCACAACATGTGGATGTATCACACTAAGTTATGATCTCACCATATAAGACTTAGAGTAGACATGAGATTTTCTTGCTCTTTGGTGTGCAACATGACTTGTCATCTCTGGCCTTGATGACTACATAGCTTGTCAAATAAACTAGAGTCCCTCTAAACTAGGGCAATTAGGTGGAGTGTCAAATCACTTGGCTTATCTACCTACATCGGTGATTCTACTAGGGCGGATCTACTAAGAAGTATCTAAACTAATTGAACAACTTCTATTACCAATGGAATCTCTAGTTAATGTTGTGTACCTTACTTATTTAAGGAGACCATCCTCACTGAGATTAGTCCATTATATGTCTCTGGTGTTCCCCGACTACCTCATCCTAGACTATTCTAATAAGTATAGATATTTTCCTCCTTCATAGTGAAGACCTTCATGATGGATTCTACAATGTTCAGGGCATCTAATGTTTAGTTTATTCTTTACATTCACTGATTGATTCATTACTATACCATTCTTAGCTTAGTTCTATACTTAAGGCATATGTTTTTGCTTTTTGAAAACTAAAATAAAAATGGTTAATTGGAATGAATAAAGTTGTCTACTTGAACTGATAAACTAAGTATATTGACAATTACTAAAATGAACTATTCTTTGAACTTCTTAAGTATCTAACTTGAAACAATCATTTACTAAATCACTGATTCATAATATGATTCAATATTGTAGAAACTAGGGAAAAGTTGACATTTCAATTCCCCTAATTCTACTGGTAAGATTCTTTATAGAAACTAATTCTTAAGTTGAATAATTTATGTGGCATCAAAAGTATATTGAAATTAAGAAGTTAATGAAACCTCATGCTTGCGCTCAACAAGTCAAAAGTAGTAACCTTCAAAGAAGATAATACACGTTCCTTGCAAATTTTTAGCTTAATGTTGTAAATCAAGGTTTAAGGATATTTTTCCACACATATAAACTCATTATTTTACTGAACTTGAGTTTGAACTAGGTATTCCGGTACACTAGACTTAGATTTGAGCTCAAAGCTCCAAGGAACAACTTTGCTCAGCCTGACATTGGTGTAACAGACCTAAACGAAGCCTTCAAGAGGTAGAAGATGAAGAAGAAAGGTTAGAGAAAACCTTCGATATGTGAATTAGAATATTTTGGGGAGGGTAAAAAATAGAATAATATATCTAAAACCAAAACTAACTTACCAAGTCAGATCTAAGGCAAAACTATCAATTTTTCCTATTCTTCGTCTTGGCCCTGAATTCACCCTCGAAATCGCCCTTCTATTTACCATTTTAGAGGTTTAGCACTTTGTATATGTAGATGATCAAAAATAAAATCCAAACAAAATAGATTTCACCAGATTTTGATATCTATAACAAAAGTTATTGTTGTTTTCATGATTGGTTGTGTTGGGCAACGATGCAGCTCAAAACCATCTATTTGTGAGTATGCCAAACAATTAGTTGTTGAGTCTGGAAAATCACAGTTGTTGAAACGATAATTGTCAGTTTTATGAACCACTAGTTGTTAAGTCTTCCAACCATTGTAGGTTGAGTCTGTAAAACTATTGGTTGTATGTCTTCCAAACTATCAATTGTTGAGTGTGCCAAGCCATTAAGTATTGAGTTTGTAGAACCATCAGTTGTTGAACCATCAATTGTGAGTCTTCCAAACCATTGGTTGTTGACTCTATGGAACCATTAGCTGTTGGATCCACCTAACCATCCATTATTGAACCATTAGTTGTGAGCATATGCAAGCATTGATTGTTAAGTTTGCCAAAACATCAATTTCTGAACAAATGTTTTTCTATATGAAAACTAAAAGTGCCATAACTCTTTCGTTTTACCTTCAAAATGGTTCATTCTTTGTGGTATGGATTAATACAATTATTATCAATTTTTTTACAAAAATCTAGATCAATAGTTTCTTTTTTAAATAATCCTTTAAATGTTCTTTATTCCCTATCTACTAATGTTGTGTGTTATTACTATATAGGCTAAGGTACAAACCTTTATGTATCATATAATCATGATTTTAACTTATTAAAGAACAAGTTTAAGCCAAGATAAATATTAAATCAATCAGTTAATAATGAAAAGTGTTAATAAAAGTGTAATCAACACAAGAATTATCTCAGATCCTTATATTATCAGTAAAACAAGGTATGGTTGTAACAATCTATCCTTAAATAAAAATTTTATCTCAAATTTATTAAAGAGGAAATATTCTTGTTATACATATGCGACTCTAACTCCCATGTAGCTTCTACACCATTATTCTTAAAAGGACTTTCACTAAGGGTATCTACACCATTATTCTTAAAAGGTCTACCATTTTTATAGGGACTTCAACATACACGTTATCTTCTCTTATATGTACCGGATCAGGGTCTATGATATTCTTTATACCTAGTTGACACCTTTTCAATAGGGATACATAAAATATATCACGTGAATTGGCTAGCTCAAGAGGCAACTCAACTTTGTATGATATCTCTGAATGATTGGATAGGGACCCATTAATCTACGACTTAGTTTGTCTCTCTTTACAAACCTTAATAAACCTTTCCATGGTGAAATTTCAATTAAAATTCATTTTGACCAGAATCTGAAGTGGTCTATGACGTTTCTTTGCATACTCTTTTTTGTCTATCTTGTGCAACTTCCAATTGTTGTCTAATCACAAATATTTTTTTGTTATTTCTTCCACCAATTATGGACCTAGAATCTTCCTATCACCAAATTAAAACTCAAAAGTTGTACATCTACACTTTCTCCCATACAAAGATTCATAATGAGTCATGCCTAAACTGGGATTATAACTATTGTTATAGGAAAAATTCATAAGACTAAGGTGATTATCCCAACTACCAGTGAATTGAAAAACACATGCTTTCACGATGTCCTTTAGGGTTTGAATAGTTTGCTTCGACTATCCATCCGTCTGAGGATGAAATGTTGTGCTAAACTTCAAACATGTTTCCAAGTAACAATTTAGTTGATTCCAAAATTTAGATGTAAACTTCGGGTCTCTATCAGATATAATAGTGATTGGTATTCCATGCAATCTAACTAGATCATCTATATAAACTTGAACAAGTTTGGGTGCATCCTGAGTTGACTTAATAGGTTGTCAATGAGAATATTTAGTTATTCAGTCCATAATCACCCATATAGAGTCAAAAGCATGTGATGTTATAGGTAACCTCTTCACAAAGTCCATGGTTATATGTTCCCACCTTCCACATAGAAATAGGGAGTGGTTTTTGGGTACGTACTAGCTTCTTATATTAAGCCTTGATTTTTTGACACACACCACACTAGGATACATACTCAACCACATATCTCTTTATACATGCCCACAAATGAAGTCCTTTTAGGTTGTTGTACAATTTGGAACTTTCTGGATGCAGTGCATACATAGAAGAGTGAGCTTCCTCACGAATCTGCTTCTTTAACTCAATGTCATCTGGAACACATAATGTAATGACCTCACTTTTAAGCATTCCCCAATTAAGGAATGACCCAAAAAGTTGAGAGCCATTACCTAAAATTCCCAAGGATACATATTTTTACCAAATAAAAAATGATACCAAATAATTTCCATTAATTCAAATATTGTTTACAAAATGCTCTTCTAAGGAGTAACATGAATTTATTACACAGGAATTGTACATATGAGAAGAAGTATCTATCTAATCCTCCATTATGGCTTGAATTCCTTTAGGTAATTTCATCTTGATATCTTCATTTTGAGCATGTACCTAAAACACCGTGAAACAAAATGCAGCTCAGCATATTGCTATAATGTGTATCTGGGGTGCATGCAAAATTGTGCAAGTATTATAACAACATTTACTCAATAAATTATTTGCAAATAAGAACTTGAATTTTCTTCACATATTCTCATCTTTACGTGATACTCATAGTGGCATTTATATTTAACAGAACATAAATAAACATCCAATAGTTTAGTCATTCAATCCTCAAGAAAACCTCGACAAACATCGACAAACTATATTGCGGGTAGTCATAATCATAACCACATACCTTTGTAGAACCATACAGATCTTGCACTCATACTTTAATCATATTATCCAATCAAGAAAGCATTTAATCAACATTGATTCTGCATGTATGTAAATCCTAAAGTGTTACCATCACATTAATCAGATTTAACCCTACTCAAATTCTAATCTAGGTTTAAGTTTTTCTCAAATTAAAATTAAGGAATAAGGGTGAAAGCCCTAGTTCCATGGCACAATACTTTATTATAGTCATTAATCAACATTATACACCATGTGTAACCCTGATTATCAAGTTAGGCCTTTTAAGTCATGAGGAGAAACTATGTTAGATTACACATCTTAAGATCCTAATGAAAAGAAGATTATATTTTAAACCCTGACCACTAGACCCATCATATCCTTTCATTTGGAACACTTAGATCACATTAAGATCGTTAACAACATAGAAAACTATGATATTTAAACCCTAATTCTTCATATGCATGATTATTTATTTTGGGTACAATAAGTATCATCATAATGATTACGATCATCTTAGATCCCCATTATTTTAAAAAATGTCAAATAACAACACAAGAGAAAGGCTTCTAATGCTTTCAACATTTTAATTTCCAACTCTAAGGTTTATATGCATTATTCATCACTTTACTACATGTTAGTGCCACTTTGGAATGGGGATTAGAATTAGGTCCTAGTTATATTTTATTTGTATTCCTCGAACTTTTTTTATTAATTTTCATATATAACATGTCTCAATACAATTATCCTAGCAATTACTACAATTATTTTAAAATAAACATTAACTGGCCAATCAGGAATGTCCATGTCAACAAAAGAGAGAACCTACCTTATTTCAACTCGTATGAACATGACCAATCAGTTAAGGCCATGTTAGCATGCCCTACATGGGCGTGGGCCTGATCCAAAGGGATATGGACTCTAGTGCCCCCAATCTTGTGGACTCGGTCTTCATGTGGCCATGGTAGATTCATCACCTCATTTTTAGCCGTCTCAAGTTATCTATCCCCACTCACCACCACCAACATTTCTTAATGGCCGGTCCAAACACTCTAACCCACACCCAAAGCTAGTGCAAGGAACCTGCTAATGTTGTCATGGTTCATCCACTCTGGTGAGCAAGGGAGGCAACTGTGGTACCCTAGGAGGCCGACGAAAAACCCCATCGTCTTCGTGGAGTCTAGGCGATTATAAATGGATAAGGAATAGAATGAGGACAAGGTCAAAGGCTTAGTTTGTGGTATTACTGGAGACGGTCTCTAGATTACAATGGGTTGGTGACAACCTTTCTTCGACACCTTAGGCGTAACTTGTTCATTCGTTAGGATCTCCCGATCTTTGTGATGCACATGGAACCCCTTTTATAGGTGTGGCTAATGAGGAAAGGTTGGGCTAGCCATTAATGAAACCGTTCCAATAGTGAATTGGGGAAACCCCAAACATGTACAAAATTGCGTAGGGGTCAATTAGCACAATTTTATTTCCCAAACTCATTGGAGAAAGAATTAGGGAGAACGGTCGAGATTGAAGAGAGATTGAGATGCTAGCAAATCAGGTGTTTTGTAGACAGATTTTCTATTTTGGTCACAAGGCAGGAGATGACATGGCCATCTTCTGATCTAGACTGGACAACTAAGATTTCATGACACGAATGATGAAGTTCTGGTTACATTAAATATGAAAAATTTATCAAATTATCTATTAACCCTTCCCTTTAGGGAATCCTTACAAAATGCATAACTCTCCCTCCTTTTATCCAAGTAACTCCAAATTTTAGGGGAGAGATTTTAATGATTAATTCTCAGTGTGGGTAGGATTTTGTGTAAAAAAGATTTTTGTAGATGCCTCTTCACTCTCTCTCTCACTCTCTCTCTCTCAAAAAGGAGTATAATTCATTTATTTCAATTAGCTCCCTCTATATTCACGAATTTCTATAGACCTCTAGGAACCTAATTTTTCTACAAAACTTGGAGGGAAACTCACTAAAGTCATTCCCAATATTTATCCATTTTTTGGGATTTATTGGGATGAATATTATGCACGCAACTTGCTCTTTTACCATTTTCTTAAATTAACTACCCACACCACATGGAAGGTCTTTTTTCTCTCAAATTCCATAATTTTCTTCTTTTCCTTATCAGTTTCAAGTATTCAAAAATTCAGACCATTGTATCTTTGTTTGATGCCTAAAACAATGTGTTTCCATTGCTTACTAGATATTACTCTTTTAATTATCTAAAAACAAAACATGTCTTATTTTCTTTTGGAAACTTATCCAATATTCCATAATTCCATTTTTATCAAACTGTAAAGCCATTATATTTTATTTATGCACAAATTCCTTTTATTTATTTAACTTGTTCCACAAGTATATATTTGTGGAAAATAGTTTCACATGTCTCACTTGGGCCATGGGTTGCACCTATGTCACAAGGTGGTTACCATTGTTAATCTATAAAATATAATTTGGAAGTTTGGTTATTCAATCAAGTCTTATATTTATGTATTTCAGTTTACCAAAATTTGTCGATATAAATTCACCCATCCTTAAAAGAAATTTTGTCACAAAATTCACACCTAGTAAAGTCAATGTGAAATATAACTCAACTTAATTTCACAACTTAGGGTTAGAAACCCTACTTATATATCTTTAACATAAGTTATTGATATGGAAATTCCTCACATTATTAGCAGGAATTGGTACTTGAATTCAATTCAATGTATATCTACTTCCTAAATATTACATTATATCATCTCTTGGTGATTAAAATTATATTTGTGATTTCGATTTCACTTGGTAATTACCTCTTCTCCTATGTTTCCAACCTATTGTTCATTTATTTTAGCATAAGGGTGAGGTAACATCTCAAACCCTAGATCATGTCATTAACCTCAACTTAGGGTATTCATTCTCATAGGTTAATCATAACATATGTACCCAATCTATCTCACTCATAATAAGATGAAATAGCCATTTGGCAGCATCCCAAAAACAAAGTTCATACTATTCCAAGAGTAGAGATGATGTATTCACACATTGTCTCATATTTTCATTTTTTTAATCATTCTAAGCATGACTCTAAACCATGCCTACTTTTATATTCAAAAATATCTTTATATTTCATGAAGTCAAGTCTCCTTATTACTCTTGAGTTTGTGCACAACTCCCTTAAAATTTCATTATTACATGAGTTCTTATATCTTTTATATTTACACCTCATGTCTCATTAGCCTTAGTCATTTCCTAAAGGTCTCTAGGAGTACATCTACCTTTGGGGTGACCTCATTCTTATGCATGTATGGAGTGCCTCTCACATTTACCCCTTGGGCCTCATGAACGAATGAAGGTGGCCAATCTCCTAATTCATGCCCTCAAGTAAACATGAATTTTACCTCTCAACCCAATGATCTTATGCATGCAGGGGACAATCACCTCCTAATATCATCGGTCTTATGTACCTTTAACCCTCCCTACTTGACCTTAGAATTGATTTAAGGCTCTACCCTTCCCAAGGGTTTATTAAGATATCACAACTTTACAACTTTTGAGCACATTATTTTCTTATGTAGTCCTTTGACCTAAATTCCTTTCATCTCTCTTAGGGTACACATTTTTCACTCTATGCCCCTATATTGGGCTCATGGAGACCTTCCCTTCCTGGGCTTGGTCTTTCAAAGAGGTCTTCCTTTCTTGACTTGACCCATTAGGTACCTTCCTTTCTCGACTTGGTCATTAATCATTGTAATGACTTACTCTCAAATTGGCCTTCCTTTCCCGACTTGGCCTATTGGTGACCTTCCTATCCTGGATCAATCATTGGTCATTGCAATGACTTCCTCTTATATCAACCTTCCTTTCTTGGCTTGTCATATGGGTGATGTTTCTATCCCTGCTTGATCACCAGTCATGGTAATGAATTTCTCTTATATTAGCCTTCCTATCCCAACTTGGACTATTGGTGATATTCATATCTTGGCTTGATCACCAATCATTACACTAACTTTTCTTTATATATCTTCCTTCTTATACTAACTTGGCCGATTAGTGACCTTCCTATCACATACTTTTCATCCATTCCGTTAGTGACTTTCCTTTGTCCCTTTGGAAGGTATACATGGATTCAAAGAATGTATGCGATTTAATCCTTTGTACTTTAGGTGACATCTAAGGTTACCTCAATTCTTAATCCTATTGGTCAATTCACCCTTCCAAGGAAGGTCCTAACGTAGGGTGCTTTCATGGATCACAAGATGAGGTTAGGCTCTCCAGCTACAACCTATCCCCAAGTTCTTAGGGTTTTTCCTCTCCCATTGGTCAAGTTTGCACTTGTGGGTTGACCCACCCCAGTCGGGACACCAACCCTAAAAGTTGACTTTTCATATTTATGTAACCATAACATGTTGAACATACATTTTATATTATTACTTCTCAACTCGTACTTTCTCGATCTCTATGGTGTACCTTCTCAACTTTTCATACTCACTCATTGGGAGTATTTCAATGATCTACCCACTCTCTAGGGTGATCTCCATCTATACCCACTAACTGGGGGTATTCACAACATCACACTCACTTGTTGGGAGTATTTCAATGATGTACCCACTCTCTGGGGGTAGTCTCTAATCATAGTCACTCGTTGGGGGTGTCCATAATATCAGACCCACTCACTGATAGTATTTCAATGACATGCCCACTCGTTGGTGGTGGAATACCTACTCTCTGGAGGTTTATTTCAATATCATACCCACTCACTAGGGGCATCATACTTATTCTTTGGATGTAATTTCAATGGCATACCACTCACTGGGGGTAGTTTCAGTTGCATACCCACTCATTAGGGGTACATTCAATAACATACCCACTCATCGGGGGTAGTCTTTTGTCATGGGAATGTTTGTTACTCTAAGTACACACTCCTAATAGCTACATAGACAAAGGGAAGTGGACTTGAGTGATCGTCTGCTCACAATGGCACACTATTTCACACAAGAAATATAGATATAAAAGTAGTAACAACAAGAGATAATGAGATATTAAACATGGAGGTAAGAGATATGTACCCACTTATAGATTCAAGTATACCCATTTGTATTTCATTTCAGATCTTAGAGTCTTGAGTGCAGTAGATCTTCATTTGCAACTACAAATTTGATAAATAAAATATATTAATGCTAAAGCATTAAGTATGCTATGAAAAGGCATGTAAATAGTTTAAAGAGTAATATAAAAGTTTCTTGGCTAGAGTAGAAAAAGGGCATAAAACACTTACACTTAATGACATTCTTTTATAGAAAGTGTTTTTAGGTGTATTTCCATTATACTCAACAATATATTATGGTCATTGACCAGTTTCTCATTGGAAGGGTCTGTAAGGCTACTCAAGATTAGCTAACCCTTTTATCTATATGGTCTGCCTTATTTTGACATCTCTATGGCGTCTAACCTTGTTCCCTTGCCCCAAGAATATAGTTAGGTACACTAGGTTTGTATATTGGACAAATTCAATTATGTTCGAGGTTTGTTCAGCATATATCAAGCAAAATGAATGTACTAATCATACGAAACAAGTAGCTCAAACAAGTAATTAACTAGTTAAGCATTCATACGAGCATACATACAAACAAGCTGGTACCATAGTAGGGTAAAGAGATTAAGTGTACCTTGCAAGTAGAGTACAAGTTATGATAAGATCTCTAGAGTTGGTCTAGCCCAAGTGGACCTCAGATACAAAAGATGCAAGATAGAGTCTTATATCACTAGGGTTTGGTAAGATAAACATCATATGAGTCATGTGCGTGTTCCCTTAGTCCTAGGCTTTAAATAGTCCAAACACTATTTTGACGGTTCCAAACATGCATGTATTGAATCCATATAGCACAAGTATCAACATTAACTCCTAGATCTAAGTGAACCATTTACATTAAATTAGATATGAACAAGAGATCATTTCTAAATTGAAGTTAGGAAAACGTGATATTGGGATTTCCATTAAGGTTTAATCATATAATACCATGACTAGTCATACTAGATCAAATTTATGCAACATAGTCAAATTTCCATGTCATACAAGAATTAATAGATCAAGTAGCAGTTTAGTGCTATCAAAATGGTAAACCAAGTGATTTTAATTAGATAGAGAAAGACATTTGCATAAAGGTGACATTTCATCAATATAGAAAAAAATAGGTCAACTAAATCACATTAAAGCACAAAGGCACTTGAGATTTAACATGGTGAGCATGAAAATTAGTACAAGGCATGGTTAAAGAGGGAAAAAGTCACAAACATACTTACGGATTTCTGAAGTTCAAACATTCCCTAATAATAGATTAGGCCAAAGTTGCATATATGAGAAAGTTGTATTATATAAGTTCATAAAATGGCCATCTTCAAGTCATGATAGGTCAAAAGGACATTAGGGTGCATATAATAGGTCCAAGACATTTAGGTCACTTTCACAATAGAGTAGACCTATTGATTTGTATGAATTATGGGCCATAGATCATCAGCCATATATGTGAAGCATGATAGATGGTGATTAGTGGTCACAAAGTGACAAAGGGAACGTTTTTAACAAAACAACAAAATATCCTACAAAATAAGTAGAAGATGATAGAATCATTTGAAAGATGATGTTTTTCTGATTGAAAAGATGTATAATATTATAGGTTTTGGTTAAGGGACTTAGGAGTTATGTAGGTTTGAAGCTAGCATACATAACTTGGGATTTGGGGTTACATTACCTGATTGGGCCAAGGTTCACCTTGTTGGACCGAAGAAGGATCTACGAGCTTGTTGTGGGCTGGTTCGGCCAGTCTGGCATTTTCTCTCAGCTCTAGGTCAGGCCAAGTCAACATTTGGGATGACGATTAGGGGCAGTTGTCTCTTATCCTATTGTCACTGTTGTAGGTGGTCGTGAGCTTATGTGGTGCGTTTGTCGACATAGGGGTGATGCAACACATGTCTAGGTGTGATGTTGAGCATCCTAAAATGATGCTGGGAGGCTGGGCACATTGTTGGGACTGAGGTGAGCTTGGGCGTTGCCACGCAGAGCGCGAGAGGCCAGGACATCGCGAGGAAGCGTGTAAGAGAGAGTGATATAGAGAGGGGGACTGATAGAATGCATGAGGAAGATGGGTATGATTTGGGCCACAAATGCTCAATCTGATGCCTCTTGGCTCGTCACTATCATTGCAGTTAGGGTTTCTAACCCTATTTGCTTCACTGTAGTGCCGCATAGAGGAGAAAGAAGGGGGGGGGCAAAGCTAGGGCAAAGAATGGAAGGTCGGAGGGATGCACCGCGGAATTGTTGGTGAGTTTTATAGTGGATGAGGGGGTTCAGAGGAGAGTGGTTTGGTTGCTATTTTTGAAGGGCTGGCAACTAAAAATGAAGAGGTGGGCACCTCCATTTCCCCCCACCTAAACATCCTTGCGGATCATTGTTGTTGGGTACACGTCAAGGGGCAAAAGGGAGACCAACAACGCAATGGTCATGGGGAAAAGAGGAGAGGAGGTTAGGTGGGAAAAGTAGCAAAGTTGCGGCTTGCTGCTACGTGCAGCAAAGTGATGTGAGGTGGGGGATGGTCTTGCAACCACAAGATTTCCCCCATGATCTGTGGTACATGGATCCAATGGCCAACAAAGGACCTAGTTGGGGTTAGGTGCTAGAAAAGAAGGATGAAAAAGGTGGGAGGTTGAGTGGGATGGTGCTAGATCTTGGGCCCAAATGGTCGGTCCAAGGCCTAAAGGGGTTCAAAATGATATAAAAGATGTTTACAAACTGGGTTTCATCAATGCAATTTCAAATGGGCATAGCTTCCTCATCTGAGCTTGGAATTGAGTGAAAAAGTTGCCTTGGAAAGGTGAGATCACCATATATGAGATGAAAGTAGGAAAAGAGTATATAATCACACAAGAATATGATCAAAATTTGAAATAAAAGTGAGGGTGTGTGATATCAATGGAACTTCATTTTCATCAAAAAGAGTATCACCAAGGTGGTAAAAGCATACCAGACATATTAATTGTGAATCAAACCACATGTGTACATGAAATTGATGGTGAGGACAAGGGCAAGGTCAAAACTAGAAGTCAATATCGAAGTATGGATTTCTTAGCCATCATATCCTCCCCACCTTAAAACAAATCATGTCCCAAAATTAGCACAAGTCATCAATCAAGGTTGAGTCTTCTATTTAGCATCAAAATTGTCATAAAACTCTCTTGAGGTATCATCACCCCTTACAATATCCATCTCATTCCAAAATTGAGAAATTGAGCATCATAGTCAACAGATAGTCACATAGATCATCAGGTTGGAAAGATCATTATATGAGTCACAAATCAAGACAGAGAATCCTATAGATCACAATCTTAGAGAGATCACATTTTTAGGTCAAATGAATAGAGCTCTTTGAACCAAGGGTACCACATTACTTTAAGTCCCCACATTTAGGGTTCTAGATTCTACATATGCCTAGGTGGGGTTACACATCCATGATTACAATTTTGTATTTTGACTATTCAATATAAACATCGTATTTCAACATCATGATTTCATGCTCAAAATTAATGGAAGGGCCCACCCTAGTCCACATGGAGCTCAAACATAAGTCAAAAATCGAGTAAAATCTTCATAATCATCATTTCATTCTCCATATTTGGGAACCTAAAATTTATTAGTCATATATCGAGTGTGATCTCAAGATCCACATAGGGTGATCATAGGAGTCAAGTCGATATCAAGATCATTAATGATGAGTAAAGATTTCGTCATTCAACATGGAGAATCATGTTTGGAAAAATTCATGGGTACAAACATTTCAAAGCTAGGGTTTAGATTCCTATTTGGACCTTAGGGGTAATCATACATCCATATACAACAATCGAACAACAATCAAGCAACATTTCAAGCATTATTCAACATTTCATGGTGTCAACATCAGGTTTATTTTCATGGTATTTGTGGTTGATGAATGATCTAGGCCAAGGTATTTTATAGGAACTTAATCACTAACTATAGTCAACATTATCATATGTCAAGATTGTTATTAAATCTAGATTCAAGTTCGAGAATCGGTATCATCATACAATTATCCTATTAGGGACATAGGTCAAGAAATCAAAATCATGTGGAAGGGGTTACCTTTCCAAACTCTAAATAATCACAAGATGGAAATCTAGAGGCAGTCACAATAGGGAGTGACTTAGACTAGGGGGATTCCTAAGTCAACTATCACCTTGATCCACTAAACTAGTCTATATTAACCATAATCCATCAAGCATACCAAAATAGGGAGAGTATTAATCATCAATCACATTTCCTAAGATCATGATTCAAACTTCAAGATCACGAATAGGACAACCATTTTTAAAGATTTTGTGAGTTCATGGTCATAATCATGTTCCCTCCCTTTCAATGTCAAGGTAAGGGTCTTGGAAATTGAGAATCCAAGATTTCAAGTATAATAGGGTGAAATTGAGATCTATGTCCATCATATAATTCAAACTGGGCCTACAAAGAGGAATATTGGTCAATATGGGATTTTCCTCTTGTACAAATCTTCACATCATGATCTAGGGTTCTAAAGACATAGTGTTTTCGTGGCATGATCATGGTATATATCCAACAGGGTGAGTTTTGGTTAGCTATGTTTGAGGTTTGATCAGAATAGGGACAATGTAGTTATGATCAATAGGGACCTCATCAAACATGAGTAGTAAGGCAAGAGTTCCACCTTATCTCACTGTATCTAGAATTTACGTCAAACATTGAAAGCACTTGTATTGAGTCATCAAAATTTTGAGTCTACATAATCTTAGGTTTTGCATATGATTACATCACTTCCAAGTGTACTTTCATTCATCAAATGGGGTTTTCGATTTAAGATCAGATCATGGCATTGTCATGTTAAACAACTTTCATGATTTCAAATGAGTTTTACTTTCCCAAAAGCTACCCAAATTCGAGACATCATGTGTTTAATAGTCAAGAGGAAAGAATCACATGAGGGGATGAGGAGACTGACTAATCATCATCTACTTGGGTGGCTTAGGTGGTTGTTAAAGAAGAGATGAGATGTTAGGAAATTCTCTAAACTTTGAGGGAAGGATTTGAATCCTCCCTAGGTTCTTAATATGTGTTATGCCTTAAACATATATAGAGACCTATGTGTTTTTCTCTAATACCATTTGTCACATGATTGTTTGTTACCCTAAGTCCACACTCCTAAAGGTTGCATAGCCAAAGGTGAGCAGACTTGGTGCCCGTCTGTAGAATGGCACAATATTTCACACAGCAAATATAGTAGTAACAATAAGAGATAATGATATACTAAACATGGAGGTATGAGATATGTACCTACTTCCAAATTCAAATATACCCAATTTTATATCACTTCAAATTTTAGAGTCTTGAGTTCATCAGATCTTCATTTGTAACTACAAATTTGATAAACAAAATATATTAATGCTAAAGCATTAAGTACGCTATGAAAAGGCATGTAAACAGTTTTAAGATTAATATAAAAGTTGCATGGCTAGAAACATCATATAAGAAAGAAGTAGAAAAAGGGCATGAACCACTTAATGAAATTCTTTTATACAAAGTGTGTTATAGGTGTATTTCCATTATTGTCAACAACATATTATGGCCATTGACCAGTTTCCCATTGGATGGGTCCATAAGGGTTCTCAAGATTAGCTAATACTTTTATCGACATGGTCTTCCTTGTCTTGACATCTCAAGTAAAGTGACCAACCTTTCACCCTTACACAAAAAGTATAGGTAGGTACACAAGGTTTGTATAATGGACAAGTTCAACTATGTTTGGGTTTGTTCAACATATATCAAGCAAAACGAACGTACTAGTAATAGGGAACAGGTATCTTAGAGAAGTAATGAACTAACCAAGCATTCATATGAGCATACATAGAACAAGCCTAGGGTTAAGAGATTAAGCATACCTTGCGAGTAGAGTACAATTTATGATAAGATCTCTAGATTTGGTCTATCCCAAGTGGACCTACAATACAAAAGATCCAAGATAGATTTGTATAGGGTTCGGTAATATAAACATCATATTAGTCATGTGCATGTTCCCTTAGTCCTAGGTTTCAAATAGTCCAAACACCATTTCGACGGTTCCAAACATGCATGTATTGAATCCATATAGCACAAGTATCAACATTAGCTCCTAGATATAAGTGAACCATCCACATTAGATTAGATATGAACAAGAGATCATTTCTTATTTCAAGTTAGGGAAACATTATATTGGGATTTCCATTAGGGTTTAATAATATAAGATCATGACTAGTCATATCAGATCAAATTCATGCAATGTAGTCATATTTCCAAGTCATAGAAGCATTAAGTAGATCAAGTAGGACTTTATTGCTATCAAAATCGTAAACCTACTGAATTTAACTAGATAGAGCTAGATATTTTCATAAAGGTCACATTTCATCAATATAGAACAAACTAGGTCAACTAGATCATATTAAAGCATAAAGGCACTTGAGATTTAACATGGTGAGCATGGCAATTAAAACAGGACATAGGTTAAAGAGGGAACAAGGCACAAACATACTTACTGATTTTTGAAGTTCAATCATTCCCTAATGATAGATTAGGATTAGGAAAAAGTTTCATATATGAGAAAGTTGTATTATATAAGTTCATTAAAGGGCCATCTTCAAGTCCTGATAGGTCAAAGGGACATTAGGGTGCACGTAATAGGTCCCGATTGTTTAGATCACATTCACAACAGAGTAGAGCTACTCATTCACATGAATTATGGGCCACAGATCATTAATAATATATGTGAAGCATGTCATATGGTTAATATTAGTCACATAGTCACGAAAGGCATGTTTTTAACAAAACAACAAAATATAATGTAAAATCAGCAGGAAATGATGGCATCATTTTCAAGGCATTATTTTCTAATCAAAAATATAATAATATCATAGAATTTGGTTAAGGGACTTAGGAGTTATGTAGGTTTGAATATAGCATCATTAACTTGTTAGATCCAAAAGGGGCTACGAGCCTATGGTGGGCTGGTACATCCAATCTAGTGTGTGCTCTCAGTACTAGATCAGGTTGGGTCGACATTTGGGACAATGATTAGGGGCATCTGGCTATTCTCCTGTTGTCGCTGTTGTGAGTGGTGGCGAGCGAGTGTAGGAGGTCATGAGCTATTAGTATGCATTCGTTGGTGTAGGGGCAAGGCAGCGCGCATCTTGGTGCAATTTTGGGCATCCTGGCATGACGTTGGGAGGCTGGGTGCATTGTTGGGACTGAGGTGAGCCTAGGCGTTACCACACAGTTGAGTGGCGGGGATGAGGGACGCATTAGAGTGTGAGTGTCTAGGAAATTGTGGGGAAGCGCGTAAGGGAGAGCAAGATAGAGAGGGAGGGACTAAGAGAACGTGTGAGGAAGAGGGGGATGTTTTTTAGCCACAGATGTTCAATCCAACACCTCTTGGCTTGTCACTATCACCGTGATTAGGGTTTCTAACCCTGTTTGCTTCATTGCATCCCTATATAGAGGAGAAAGGAGAGGGGGAAAAGCTAGAGCAAAGAACGGGAAGATGGAGGGATGCACTGCAGAGCTGTTGGTGAGTTTTGTAGTGGACGAGGGGGTTCAGAGGGGAGTGGTTAGGGTTGCTAGGTTTGAAGGGTTTGCTGTCAAAAGTGAAGAGGTGGGCACCTCCATTCCCCCCCCACGACCTAGGCATCCTCATGGCTCATTGGTGTTGGGCACGCATCAAGGGGTAAAAGGGAGACCAACGAAGCAGTGGTCATTGGGAAAAGAGGAGAGGAGGGTAGATGGGGAAAGCAACAAAGTTGTGGCTTGTTGTTGCGTGCAACAGAGCGATGTGAGGTGGGGGATGGTCCCACAACCACAGGATTTCCCCCATGATTCATGGCACGTGGATCCAACGACCCACAAAGAACCCAGTTGAGGTTAGGTGTTGGAAAAGAATGAAGAAAAAAGAAGGGAGTCCGAGTGGGACAGCACCAGATCTTGGGCCCAAATGGCTGGTCCAAGGCCCAAAGGGGTACAAAATGATTTAAAAGATGTTTTAAAAAAGGTTTCATCAATGAAATTTCAAATGGGCATATCTTCCTCGTCTGAGCTCAGAATTGTGTGAAAAAAGATGCATTGAAAAGGTGAGACTGCCCTCTAAAACATGAAAGTAAGAGAAACATATATACTCACACAAGGATATGATCAAAATTTAAAATAAAAGTGAGGGAGTGTGATATCAATGGAACTTCATTTTCATCAAAAATATTATCACCAAGGTGGTAAATCATACTAGATGGATCGATTGTGAATCAAACCACATAAGTACATGAAATTCATGGTGAGGACAAGGACAAAGTCAAAAGTAGAAGTAAATATCAAAGTGTGAATTTCCAAGTCATCACATGTTTATAGATTACCCACTCACTAGGGGTATTCTTTATTCATCCATACCTCCAGATATAACATTAGGGAGATAAACAAGTTATATTCATATTTTCATTTTCATGTATAACCATTGTTTACTTATGTTTCTCATGTATATTCAAATTTTTTCACCTTCATCATGCATAAATTTATCCATATTCATGCATGGGAGGTCAGGTCACATAAGCCCATTTATATTTTCTCCTTTCTCTTACCCTAATTAGGGTTCATATGAGTACACTTTCCATTTGCTAAGATTAGGGTTTTGGGTTAGGGGTAGATACTACACCCTCAGTCTTAGGATTTCTATGTCCCTTGATCCACTAGAGTTTCCCCAAACCAATCATGGTTCCATCTAGGGTTACCCTCATAAGGAGAAACCCATAAAGAATTTTTTTTCCTTATCATTATTTCCACATTGCATGTATATTATTATTTCCACATTACGGTCCTAGAAGCTTAATTTAAACCTTATAAAGCTTTCTTAAGTTTATAAATATAGTAACAATTTTTACATCTTAAAATAAAGGGGCTTTTACGACTTACACTTCTTTAATTGTTCCATGTAAAATGCTAGCTCTTGACATCCTTTGATAAATGTTTACATAAGGTGAATATCTTGTGAAAAATATATTTATATCAAGGATCTCCTATGATTAGAATAATAGAATTACTCTTAACGATGAATTGATTAGGTAAGGGTTATTTGTACATTATCACTTTATCATCTTGTTGATTTACCAAATTTGATGGATTTAGTTCAAGTTTGAGATCCTCAAATTGAGAGATAAAATATTCAATATTATCATTAGATATATTTCCAATAAAGTTTATATGAATTTATTGTTCAACCTTTTTAGAAATCAAGTTAAAAATTCTATATGGTTTACTTGTTGAGGGTAATTCTAGTAAGAATGACTTAGAGGACATGGCATCAACTTATCTCTATAATATTTGTGTTAAGGATATAGCATGTGGATCCAATGTATGGAAGTAATCAACACTGGTATTTTTTTATAGAGAATCTCATAGCACTTTTTCTTAAGGTAAATATGGATGAACAATCTATTTTGAACGTAGCAGGATGTGTTGAGTGTTTCAAGCCAATAGGTTTTAGTGGTGTTGTGAAGAAACATTTCCAGCCATCTCTAAAAGTGATCTATTCTTCCTTTCAACTATGCCAATTTGTTGGGGATTTCTTGCTGAACTGGAGTTGTTCGTATTCCTCTAGTTCAAAAAATCTTTCAAACTTTTTGTTTTCAAACTCTCAACCATGGTCACTCCAAATTGTGCTAGTCTTACTTTGAAGCTCATTTACCACTCTATTGTGAAAAAACTTTTGAATGTATCAATTGTATTATTCTATGTAACTAAGAAATGAAACCAAGTAAATATAGAATAATAATCAATAATAACGAAGAAATATCTATTTCCACTAAGTGATTTATGTTCTCATGATCCAAAAACATCCATATGGATGAGGTCTAGAGGTCAAATTGTTGATAAGATGTTCTTATAATTGAACCAGCTTTTGGTTTGCTTTCCCTTTGTATAAGGTTTACATTCTTCTTAATTTCTAAAAGGGAACCTTGGGAAGACCACTAAATAGATCAATTTTGGATAGCTGGTGGATTAGATTCTTGTTCACATGTCCAAGTCTTCTATGCCAAAAGAATTCATTTTATTCATTTGATATGAAAATGTTCAACTTTGGAGAGACTAGTTGAATTGTGATTAGGATGTAAAAATTACTATTACTCAAACCCTCAGAGATAATTTAACTAGTACTTTCAAAACTATCTCTACATGCATACTTTTTAATTAATACATCAAAACTATTATCACATAGACATTTGAAAGGATGAGATAACGATGCAAGCTATTTAATAGCAAAACAATTTCAATAAAAAGATCATTATCTATAATTCCTATTCCAATAACTTTGCTTTTTCCACCCTCCAAAGGTCATCGTTCATCCTTTCTTCTATTCAAGTGTTTTGTATACTTTTCCTCTCCACTCATGTGCTTGGAGAAACCAATATTACTCAATTCATCCTAGAAGTTTGATTTTTGATACACATGTGAGGGTACTTATGGGTTACGATGATAATATATAAACAAAAATATTAGTGATAATTTTCAATGAGGATATATATTAGAAATAGTGAATCTACCACATAGTATATCATAGTGGCATTTGTATGATAAATGTAGTTTGATAGTTGGTCATATTATAGTTCAGTCTAATTTAAATTTTGATCTGCAACTAGTCTAGATGAGCAATATGTTCACACAGCATGGGTAGTATCAATCATAAACAATTTAATCATTGGAATGTACATCAACATACAAATTACATAAGCATATTCAATAATAAGACAAGTGTAAAACATGAATTAAAATTGCAAAAATAGAGACATATGCATCACTGGGATTTGTTAACAAGTTTGACGTAAAGATGGATGGTTCAAATAGATGGACAAGCTTTTGGTTTCCAAACAAGCTTGTTGCAGTCTCTCTTCTTGTAGTAGCATTGATAGTGAATGTGTCCAAAATGATCACATAATGAATAAAGGACTTTGTCTTTTGGATGAGTGATTGGTGTAACATATGATTTGATGAATATCTTCTTTTTGGATCATTCTTTGTTTTTCAGACCATACTACTTCTAGTTGTATATTTATAGGAATGATTAATTAGGTTATCTAGGCCCTACTTCCAATTTAGGATTTTAAAGATTGTATATTTGTGGCCTTTGTTGTCATCCTTCGTTGGATCAAAATTTTTGTTTTAAAGAGTTACTATTCTAGAAGAATTTTTTTGTTTCATCATATATGTGATCATAGTGTTTATGATTGCATACGATAGGTCAAGATCGGTAAGCATGCAATTTATCTATGAGGCTTGCATTATATCTTCCCAGTAAAAATTATCAATATATATATAATATATCTTGTACTTAAGAGATGATATATCATCACTTGTGGAGGGAGCAGATTTTGAGATCGTGAAGTTCACGAGTGAGATCATTGATTGACTCGTGTATCTTTTCCAATAGGTTAGGTATTTTCTTGCAACTACTTCTAGAACATATAACTTTAGTTCTAGTGGAGGATATCATACCATGAAGTTGTTATTTTGAAAGATTAATTATATTTAATTCATTAGAGTTTTCTTCACTTGTGTTTTTCATGTAGAAGCCTAAGTTTATATCCTCTTCTTCATCTTGGGTCAAGTAGAAATTATGTCATTTGTTGATAAGACTTGAGATATTTGATTTTATTTAGGATTCCTTCCTTGCTAGAAGGCATTGGAAAACCATGTTGAAATAATTAAAGTCTTCATTTCACTTGAGATTTGCTCAATGGTTGAATCCTTGTCTGCTCTGTGTGCTCTCTCATTCTTGTCCATCCCCTCTTACTTTAGTATTAAAAACTTCTTTCCTTCTTTTCTTAACAGATGAGCATTTACTTTTAATATGTCCTCTTATTTCACACGCATATAACTTGAAATAAAGAGGCAATGATTTTTTGTTAGGAACTTCTTAAAAACTTCCTCACCTTTAATTTAGTTTGCTTCTTCATTAAATAATTTTTAAGTGGTGATTGTTAAGATTAAAAGGCAAGTGTTACACTATTGTATTAAATTTCTTCTCCATGGTCATCTTTTTTCTTGAAAATTGAATTCATATATTTTAATTCTTATCTCTTCAATTTTCAAGATGTTGAGAGCACTATATTCTTATAACGTCATCACCTTCTTTTCATATATTAGAGTGACAGATCTCAAGATCTCACTAACAAGTTATTTTTCTATAAGACCTTTTCCAAGAGATGTTAGACCATTAACAAGGATGAAAAATCTAGAACAAATTTGTGTAATAGATTTTTTTGTTTTTCATATGAAATAATTCTAAATTTTGGCTAAGTATATTGATCCTAGATTGCTTGACTTGATATGGTCCATCATGTAGAACTAAAAGTTTCCTATAAATCCAATATTTAGAATTACAATATGATATTCTATTGAACTCAGAAAAAGAAATGTGGAATAAAAAATATGTGTTGCTTTGATGTGGACTGTTGTATGTTTTGCTATATCCACATCACATTCTTCGATTGGCAATGTAGGAGATTTGCATTTCCTTTCCACCATCATCCATAGATCATGGATGGTCCCCTATATCAATAGTTCCATCATTCCCTAATAATGTAGATAGTTATTCCATGAAATACAGGAGCTTGGTGTGGTGATTTTGGGTTCTTTTCAAGTTTAGCATTCTTGCAACATTGTCAGCCATGCGTCTATTTTTTTTTGAAGATACGTCAAAACCCTACTTTAATACCAATTTAAAATAGAGTTTACTAACAGGGTGAATAGACTCATACGACTACTTGGAATTTCTCATTAATGATTCATTAATAGCAACTTTCTTATAATAAAACAACTAAAGTAAAGAAGGAGGAGAAAGAAGGAATAGATGAACACAAGTCAAACACCAAAAATGTTTCCTAATGCATGCTTGGTTGGATTTTTAATCACAAAGTTTGGGTAAACAACCTTTTTTGCTAGTTGAGAGGAATTATAATATGTAATTGTTTATCTAACTAATGACCGTAAAGCTCAAGTAATATTTTACTATCTCCTTTAGATCTTGGTCATGAGAGATCACTACTGTTTCCTTGTAGGACATATCAAAAAACACCTTATTACCTTATTTTTCGTGGGGTTAGAGGAGGGATATCACATCTATCCTCTTTTCCAGGGCAAAGAAGGACCACTACTACTTCTAGATTAGTTGTCATTTCAATCACTTTAACCATCCATTGCAGACTAGTCCACAAGATAAAAAGATTTGATGAATGAAATACAATGAAAGAGCATATGAATTTTCTCATGAGCTTCTCTAAAGGATAGAGAACATTTTAGAAATGGTGAGTCTCAATGTGAGAACAATGTAAGTCACTAAGACAAAATATGACTAATTTTTTTCTCAAAAGATTTATTGTCCCAAGTGTCTCCCAGAATGATCAAATATGGTCTCTATATATTGGAATTAATTGGGTTAGCCTAGGGAATAAAATTGGAGAGTTTCTTGTCAATTGAGATGTTGGTTGAGTCAAAGTTGAAGTTGCTAATTATTTTTTAGGTGAGACTCTGTCAAACTATACTTTGACTGATATGTCCTTTAGATGAACTTTACTTCAACTAGTATGTATAGAATAGAATATCAATTCAACCATCGATTGAAATTTGACTTAAAATTAGGTCATTTTCACTAACCATCGATCGAACTATACTTCAACTGGTATAGCACATGATCCATCTAGGAGTCCAATCTTGAGACATCTAGAAGTGTGGCTACTTCTGAGATGTCTCTCGACGGAATGAAGAGTATGACCGATGCCATCTCAATCAAACTATAAGTTCAACCAAAAATTCTACAGACCTAAAAAGTCACATAAATGTGAATTTTGGATATAGACACCCAAGTAATAAAAGATATCAATACATATGGCTACTGGTGGACCTAACTAAGAAAAATATAACAAGTTGGCTCATATCATTAATCTTCTCACAATTTATAAATTAAATTAATATTTTACAATATTAAATACTACCTTGGAAAATAAGTTCATGTAGATATTTTCTCCTTTCAAGTGACAAGTCAAGTTTCAGTGTTCTAACTCATACATACCTAAAAATGCTTAATAATAATCATAGATAACATTAATATGTAATATATCATCTAGAAAAATATATCTATGTAATTCCCTTGGAAAAACATTTTCTAGTAATAAACACCATGATTGTTCCTTGTTTCTACATCATGTATTGCCCACTAGAGTCCAAAATGAGTTGCTCCCCTCTTATTAGCATCTCATATGTATGTAATTAATTCCCATCATTTTTTTGTGAATGGTACTTAATCCATATTTTTCATCAACCGGTCTCATTAATAACAAATATGTAAACTATAAACAATTGTCAGATATGCACAAGAAAAGTTAGAATGTATTAACTTGTCTTCATTGTAGCAATTAAAACAAACTGAAAATAATATGAAATCTATTACAATGTATGCAAAACCCTATTTATTTTGAAACAATGCTTCTACCGTAACATTAAAACTTAGGACTGTATCCACTAACCCATACAAATAAAGAATTCATGTAATGCATTTGATAATAAATCTCTTATATATATATATATATATATATATATATATAGAGAGAGAGAGAGAGAGAGAGAGAAGGTTAGGAAGCATCTTTAGGCCGGTACATGTAACTTCCATGTAATGATCATTACAATGACACATGAAAATTGTATTTACTAAGTCCAACTACAAAAAAAATTAAAAACCACAATCATATCGCATATATATCATTAGTGATAGATATATGTTATTAACCATTTCCTCATTTCTACAACATAACATCGATTAGAAAATACACACATTCTAACTAAATGACATGTGAAATGTGATTTTTTATACACTTGAAAATTTGAGGGGTATATATTACTATAATAATACATATTTGTTATTCATTATTAGTTTTTCTATTATTTTGTTATATGGGATTAGTCCCACACTATGTATTGTTATTTTCCACCCCCATAGTCCATATATAGAGGTGTTATCTATTAATACAAAAATACAAGTAGCTTTGCTTCATCATATTTTTGTCAATATGGTATCAGAGAAAGCATTTCCCTAATTGCTCGAAGAGAGTATCGCTCAATGGCAACCATCATCAAAAGTGTCATATCCACAATTGTTAGTGTATTCTCTTCATTTCCAGGGTGGAAGTGGCCCCCATCATTGTCATCTTCCCTTTGTCTTCTTATAGTGATGGAAATCATCTCCATCACCCAAATCACCATGTCATTGTCTCTATCTTGGTCAAAGTCATCTTGATCACCCAGATCAAGATTGTCATCTCTATTGTGGTGGAAATCATCTCCATCATCTAGATAGGATCTCATCATCGACTTTGTTGTTGTTGAAGCCATCTTCATCACCTGGATTGTCATCTTCTTTATCAAGATCATCTCCCCCCCTCCAGATCTATATCAAGGAGGCTCATTTCTAGAAAAGGGTCACTCTTGAAGCTAGGGTTAAATGTTTCCAAACATTTTTCCCATAAATGTGTCCAGGAGGCATGGAACATAGTGTGTTTTATGCCCTACGTGTTGTGTGCCTTCGTCAAGAAACATAGGGTTTCTCATCCAAAATGCAAGTTGCACGCAGTGTTGGTATTCAACACGCCGTGTTGGTGGAAGATGAGTTTACACCTACACAACATGTCGCATTTGTGCACGTTGTGTATTCAACACTATGTTCTTTAGTCCCTTTCAAATTGCACATCGTGTAGTATCCCTACATATCATGTATATAGTATGATGTCATCATGTCTGAAGAAGATGTGAAGGTATCAATGACCCCTCTCCTTGTTTTGTGATTAAGTTATCACCATTCGAAACTCAATGAAAAGAACTTCACTCAATGGAGACACTCATCCAATATTTGGTTGAAAGGATAAGGAAAGTGTAAACACCTCGGGGAAGTCCCTCCCAAAGATGAAACTTTAGAACAATGGGAGCAAACTGATGCAAATCTTATGTCTATTATGTAGAACTCCATGGAGATGCATGTCTCTGATCTCACCAGCCACTTTGAGTAATGCAAGTATGTCTGGGATCATCTGAATTCATGCATGAATTTGACATCTCATGTATATATGAGATATTTGTGGAGATGTATAATCTTCAACATGAATATAAGTCATTAACTCAATATTTAGGGAAAGTAGCTTGAATCACTAATGATATTCAGTCTTTACTTTCATTGATTATAGATCTCAAAGAACTCCATAAATAGAGAAATTGGATGATGGTAATCAAATTACTACTAGTTGCCCATTTGAATTTGAAGAAGTATGTAGTTAAATCCTTGCCAAATTTGAACTTCTGAAATTTTTTGAATTATATCAACGAGTCTCTCTTACCTTTATAGATCCAGTTCTACACACATCTATTGATAAATATGCCATGGTTATTGATTCAAATAGTCATACCAATATTGGTTTCACTACCTACAAAAGAGAATGAGGAGGATGCGGAGGAAGATCCCCTAGAGGACAAGGCCACCTAAAATTCCCCCAATTATGGAAATGGGGCACTACAAAGAAGCTTTCTATGAGATCTCTGAAGATCCTCCAAGAACCCTGTTTGAAAATTTTGCATCCACTAAAGACACTCTAGAAGATACCACTTGCAAAATTCAAGTGAATGGTGATGAATTCAATCAAATCTACCAATACAAAGTATTCCAAAAAGCTTCATCATCTATTGCATCTATGGATTCCTTCATCCAACATCCTAGTGATCATACAGTATGCATATCTCAATCTATTTATATAGCTTCATCTTCTTAGATTCTTAACCCAGGTGAAACTAATCACATTATAGGTATATACCACCTTATTTCTAACCTACCACCAATAGATCATCACTACCATCAGTTACCATTTCCAATGGTTCAAAAGTACATGTATAAGGCACATGAATCATAAAACCCTTACCAACATTTACACCACCATTAGCCCTATATGCTTCTAACTTTCCCTTTGATTTAATTTCCATAAGCAAGTTAATTCTCTCTCTTCAAGCCTCAGTTACATTTAACCATGATGATTGTGTTATACAAGACCTCTGGATGAAGAAGGTGAATGGTGGTGGGTATGAATATGTTTATCTCTAGTATCTTAGATTGACTATGAAAGTGTGTGTAGCATCTACTCCTCTTAATATTCATATTGGGATTGGACGCATGTCTCTGGATAAACTCATGGTTCTTAAGACTCAACTATCTAGTTGGTAAATTAGAATATGAGTCGTGTCAATTAGAAAAGCATCATCGATCTATCTTCGAGGCAATAGTGCTAAGACAAAATTTGGGAATATTCATTATGATACCTAGGGACCATATCAGATTCCTGCAAAACTTGGTCATAAGTATTTTGTTTCCTTTATTGGTGACTTTTCAAGAGTCACATGGTTATATCTATTGACAGATCATTCATAGATTTTATCTATATTCCAAGCTTTTACAATGAAATTGAAACTCAATTTTCTCAACATATTTGCATTTTTTGAAAAATAATGCCAAAAAATATTTTACTCATGCTTTCAATTAGTTCCTATATTCAAAAGGGATTGTTTACTAATGCTCTTAGCCACACACAGCTCAACAAAATGGGATGGTTGAATGAAAGAACTGCCATATTATTAAAATAGCCTGCACTCTTCTTTTACAATTGAAAGTCCCAAAGGAGTTTTGAGGTGATGTTGTTCTCACTGCCACATACCTCATTAATCACAATCGTCCACCTTAAAAATCGCATACTATTCCAACTCCTTTGTATAAACTATCCCACTTGTAGTGTTTCTCCCACAATATTTGGGTGTGATTTCCTTTGTTCATAATGATGGTCCTGGTTGGGATAAACTCATCTCAAAGGCTTCCAAATGCATGTTCCTTGATTATTATGAATCTCAAAAAGGATACAGATGTTATGACCCTAGTGAACACAAATTTATAGTTTCTATTGATGTCACCTTTTTTCAAGAAACTCAATTTTTGGAGATTCACAGTTCATTGGGGAAGTTGAGGAAGATCTCTAGCTTCCCATGTTTATTGATATATCATCCAACTCCCCTATCCAAGTTGAACCACACACGGAGGAAAATTTTCCAGATCAAATATTAGACAGTGTAGATGGAAACCCTCCTCTAATAACCGCTCAATCTAGAGATGACATCAACAACAAGAGTTCTATTTATCTACCTATTGCACTTCAAAAAGAAAATTGGTCATGTACTCTTCATCCTATTTTCTACTTTGTTTCATATGACTATCTATCTCCCTCATACAAAGCCTTTATCTCATCCATAACCCTTATTCATGACTAGTTTTATTGTTTTTACTATGGTTCACCCAAGTTGATGTCTTGCTATGGAAGATGAAATGAATTCTCTCTGACAAAATCACAGATGAAGTATTTTCAATACTCCAAATTACAAGGCTATTGTTGGCATATGGATTTTCTTTATGAAAGTAGGACCTATTGGTGATTTTGATCATCTCAAGGCATTACTACATATATGACATATTGTCTCAATTTTTTTTTGACAAACACCGATAATGTTATATTTAGCGTTAGTTCTTAGTAGACAACCACCATAGTTTGGTTAGCTGAGAAAACATGGGATGCTCTTTATTTTTATCATTGATTTTTTTGCAAAGCAACTGACGATATATATGCCTGAAAAAATAGAATTTCATGTAAAATTTTTATGAGAATTTCATTTACCTCCAAAAAAACCTAAGTTGTCGATTCTTTTATAAATAATTGATGAGATAAAGAGGTGCATGCGCCATCTTTCCTGTGGAAAACAATTGGCATTTCTCATCAATTGTACCAATAGCGGTCGCGATAAAGATGTTCACACCATTTTTCTCGCAAAAATTTTCCCACTCCAACTTGATGTTTCTCATCGGTTGTTCTAACCATGAATGACAGTGTACGTATCGTTGGGTTGTGAGATTAGGTGGCAGTTTTTTATAGACAACTGACAAAAAAATATTATCAGCGGTTGTTTGTCTACAACCAGCGACCTATATCCTAAATCATCAATTATATTAATAATTGATGGAATAGGTCTTAACCCCGTGAGAAACCCTTTCCTTCTTTTTCCCCCTTACGACATTTCTCTGGATTTCTGCCTCTGGCAATTTTTTGGTGATTTCCCTCCTCTTCCTCCTCCACAATTGCTACATCTGGCACGTCCATTAGTGATTGCACATCCACCGACGTGTCCAACCATTGCCCTAGCCATGCTCTGCTGCTCCTTCAACCATGCTCCTTGCCAATGCTTCCTCCTCCACCCATGCTCTTTTGCTGACACCACTGCTTCCTCCTCCTTTGATCGTGCTCCTCTGACGCTAGCCACAAGTGGCCTCCTTCTTCTTGTCTTCATTGCTCCTCTCTCCTACCATAGTTCTCCATCTCCCTTCCCCCTCTCCTCCTTCCTCGTTTCTCCTCCTTCTCCTTCCCTATGGTTTCTTCTCAATATTGAGAAGAAATTGTGAAAGGTAGGGAAAGGAGGAGAGAGGAGGAAGGAGGAGAGGGGGAAGGGAGATGGAGATTGATATAAAATGATGTTAATTGTTAGAAGTTATGTTAGATTGGTGGACAATGTTAGCATATGTTAGTACAGATAAATCACCTTCAAGTGGATCTCATCTATTCTCTGATGATTACACTTGTAAGAAAATGACTCCAAATTAACTTGAATTGACAATGTCAGTACTTATGTTGACTATCTTGCTCAAATCATAAGATTTCCCATTTTCTATGTAGATATCCCAATAATTATATCCTTGGTAAAACTGTGATGTGCGACACTAAGTCTAAATGAAGCCATGTTGTATGATGTAACATGGTAATGAGCATGCATGACCTAGTTTGAGATATTGAAACTAATATATGAATAAACACTACTTTGTGAATTCAAATATGTAAGTAAACCCTAATTAGTGACTAAACCCCTAACTTGTGAATTCTTAATCTATAAACTCTAATCTATAAACCCTATATTCAAAGCCCTAATTTATAAACCATGTCGTTGGCCTAGAAACCCATCTAACATTTACTCATTAGGGGTAACCTTGGATAGTCCCTAATTTGAGATTGTTCTTGAGTACTTCATCTCACTTAGGATGATGTGTATAATGTCTATTTGATTTCAACAAATTTTGATAGCATATCCTCTTTTTTCTCTAGGTATATATCTAGGTGGGTATTTTCCCATCTACATCTGTGTACTTGGAGAAAAATGGAGAAATGCTGCCAAAATTTATTGAAATTGAACATGCATTATTGGCGTGGTTTTATTGCAATAACAAATACACCTAGGGTTGAAGTCCCTAAGTTTTTACCAAAACCATGTGCAATAATACCACCTACAAATGGACGGGTCTTATCAAGGTATAGTTATGGATCGAATCCCAAGTGAAAATGTTTTTAAGAATCTTACTAGTTGAATCTGGATCAACTAAGACTAATATTTAGAACAAGAGTTGATTTGGGTTTAATTAATCTAATTGCAAGGAATGTAAAAGAGCGGGATTAAAACTGATTATAGATTAATGATAGGAATCATTGGGGTGGAATCAGGTTTCACCACCACTACACATGCAAACACATCCAAAACACATCAAGGTAAGATGCAACTATCGAAATGGAGTAGCAAACCATCCGTTATGAAATAGAGTTTGCGTAAGTATCTCTGTAGGCTCGATGTCTCATTACCCACATATCACACACTTACTACTCCAGAGATATCTCTTTGGAAGTTCTTGTACGGGCATCAACCAAGTTAATCAATATTCAAATCCTAAGTATTGACGTTCTCACAACAAAGGAATATAATAGATCATGCAAGGTATGTGATCAATCCACAAAGCATGCATTAAATGATTAACAATGAAATTGAAAGTTATATAAAAGCCATGGAATGTTATAATATGAACACGTAAGCACGAGAAGCGGGGCTTGTCTTCACACCCTAACAAAAAGGACTACTCGCTCCTCATGATAGAAACAAAAAGAACAAGAGAGAGGGAAGATTTTCCATGGTCATGGTGAAGAAGATGGTCGCAACTCGGTGGAGAAATGGTCTTCTACACGATGGCAGGGAAGATCTATATGAGGAGGGGAAGAACACCAAGATGAATGAGGATGATCTTCTCTTTCCTTCTTCCTTCTCTTCTCGTACTCTTACTCACAGGAGATGGAACGGTAGATGGTTGATGGATGAAGGTTCTATAGATCTAAAACCCCACCACTCTTGTGGCTAGGAAGTAGATCTTGATGGAGTGGAGATGGCAGAGTAGCAAAGAACCCACAGAGGTAGTCTTTGGTGGCGGAAATTGTCTTCCTTAGCTGGACACAGAGCGGCATCTTGTCGGCATAGATGAAGAGGAAGCAATCCTTCAAATGAATGAGGGGGTCGTCTATTTATAGGTGCAGATCTGGAGAGGACAGACTTAACTGCCCCGGTCACAACCTTCAGTATTGGTCGCAACACTCCTCAACACAACTGTGCCAAGGTGCACCCGACCGTGTGAAGTGTTTGCCACGGTCGAGTTGTTTACTATGGTTGCATAGGTGCATCAACTGTGATGGGGTGCCACCATCACGGTCGAGGCTTTTGATGTGGTCAAGGTGCTTTTTGTGGTCGAGTTGTTTACCGCGGTTGCGGAGGTGTATCGATCATGCTGGGGTGTTGCGGTTGCGATAGGGTGCCGCAGTCGAGGCCATGCGGTCGAGGTGGGGTCTTCTTGGCCGCGGTCACGCTACCTTTGCCTCAACCCAACCATGCCCAGATGCACCTGGTCGTGCTGAGTGTTGGTCGAGGCTACATCTTAACCACAGTCATGAGCCTTTTTACATTACGGTCGTGGCCATCCTTGTGGCACAGTCACGACCCTCCTTATGTCGGGGTCGCAGCCCTTTTGGAATAAACCCACCCCCACATGGGGGGGCTATTGCTATGTGTCAATGGCCCTACGTCCATGAATCCTCTAGTTGATCAGGATGCTTTCTGATGAAGGAACTGACCATCGAAAAAATGGTCCAAATTATCAAAAGTTTCTTGGGCCCGCTAGTCGATTAGCGGGATCACCATCTCCTACACCGGTGTGCATAGTGCAATGCTTAATCCTGAAATGGAGAAGAATGGACTTCATCAAAACTCTAAATAATCATTTGAAATTGAGGAAAATTGTATATGAGTATATTCAGGGGGATATGTGAGCTTTTAGTTCTAAACAGGGCCAAAAATGGTGAATAAAACTGAGATGAATATGCATTTATCAATTATACACATACTAGTGAGGTGAAGTGCTCAAGAATGGGATAGGTGGTACACATTCATGAATGTGAATGCTACTAGATGATTATGGCTCAATTATTCAAGCATATTTTTCCTTCTTCTGAAATTAACTTACTAGCTAGAACCTGATGAGCTACTTGTCTCCCATCTGATCATATAGAAATGGATCAATCATGGATGACAAAACCAAATTACCAAACTGCGGAGTTTATTAATGGTCTTGATGAGTTTGTGAGACTTGTAGAGGAACATAGAAAACAACATGGATATAGGTTCTATTTCCCCTGTAGGAATTCTAGCAACAACCTAACAGTTGTTTTTGGTGGGATTTCTAATGCCATCATTGATTAGTGATGTACTTAGAAATATGACTGGAGCCAAAGAATATGTGACTACTGCAATGCATTTTTTGGTGCTTCCAAGACTGTGATCTTAGCTACCTTCAATGTTTGGTAAGTTTTGGCTTGTTGTTTATAAAGCAAAAAAGCAAAGTGATGTAGCTCGATCCAGTGTTGAATCTAAATACAAAGCCATTGCTCCTACAACTACTGATTTCTTGTGGACCAAGAACATCGTAGAAGAACTTGGGTACATCCATTATGAGGTAATGAGCTATGCTGTGATAACTAAACTGTTGTCCACATTGCTTCCAACCCAATCTTTCATGAAAGAACTAAACACATCGAGGTTGATTATTATTTGATTTGAGCAGAGATACAAGATTAGAAAATCATCCTTGTTCCACCATGATCATAAGATCAAGTAGCATATTTGTTTACTAAATCCCTTAATGGTTTTTGGGTCAAATTCTTATGTAACAAGCTTGATGCCTATGATATTTATGCTAGAGCTTAAGGGGAAGTGTTATAATAATATGTATTTATTATTCATTATTCTTGTGTTCTATTACTTTGTATGTATGGGATTAGTCCCACATCATGTGGTTGGGTTACTTTCCACCACCCAAGTTCATACATATAGGTGTGCCTTGTTAATACAAAAGTATAAGTTGCTTTGCCCTATTATCTTCCGACCAACATATATCATATCTATAAGGTTGGATTATTTTATAGTATTATTCAATCATGGTAAATTAAGATGAAAACAATATAAGCTACATGTATTTAGGTACATAATTTGTTACCCCCGCCACACAGACATGCACACACACACCCACACCCATAAACACACACACATACAAATATGTATATATATATATATATATGTATTTATATGTATATATATGTATTTATATGTATATATATGTATATATATAAATGTATAGAAATGCTATAATACACTCTAGTGTACATGTAACACCTACATCCCAATGGTGTTTGCTATCGAGATCATTTTTTTGAAAAAAAAAATTAAACTAATGATCTTCATTATCATGATAAAATTAGGCCACATAAAACTTTTGAGCACGTTTTGATGAGTGTAAGTCACTCATCCTAGGACAACAAAATGGATTCACATAGCTAATATAGAGTGCATCAATTTTTCTCTCTTTTTATACATGACCTATAATTATTTTAATGAGCAAAAAAATTATACATAAGCTATTCATAATATGTTTAATAAGATCAACTAATTTAAATTCTCAAAATAATTTTTAAATAAGGGAAAGCATTGGGTGTACGGTGTGATCTATGCACTTGATTGTATTCTAGTCGACATACGCACACACATATATATACATATGTGTGTGTGATTAAGAGACTCTTAAACTATTACCCCAATGAATACAATGGCTTAGAAAAAGGAAATAAATATCTTCCTAAAAAAGAACAAATCAACTTGGTCATGCTTAGATTTTTCATTCATCTAGAAATGAAAAATAGAAATGGAAAAGAAAACAAATTAAAAACTATAAAATGAAGGGAAACTACAAATAAAACTACTACTACCATTTGATTGCTCCCTAAACACTTTTTAGCCATGTGTGTATGCCTTAAATTTATAACTCAAAATTACCCCAAAGTTTATGGGTGCATGCAGTAATATCGAGGTCGTCTAAGGAGCTAGGTATAGTTAAAACACAAGAGTATTAAATTTCAAAAATCTAAACTAATCTTTAAAGGATGATTTAGTTTTACACTAGTAAACTAAACAATCTAGGGAATTAAACTAAAATAGGGGTCACTTGGCTTCAAGATTCTAATTATTTTAAGTTCTTGAGAATGAGGTTTTACAATCATATCACAATGTTGAACAATGAAAATCAACAATGCTAGAAACAACACAAGGGATGTTTGTATCCTACAGTCACCTCTTGGTAGTGTAGAACAACCCTAATTTCATACAACATTCTCATCCTTATATAAAATTTTGGACCCAAACCTATCTCCCTGAAACTTCCCAACCACTCTCATGGTCAAGGCAATGTTTCCAAGATATATCTCCTTACTCCAATACATATATTTCTAAAAGAGTGTAAATCAAACACACTAGCTGTCTAACAAAGCATGTAAGAAGAAACAACTTTGATAAATCTTAGAATGAGGGAAATTAGCATTAATAGATAAAATTATGTTCAAACAAGTTATGACATGGGACCTACTCTCCCATGGTTCTATTAGTTTATTGTTGAGTAATGCAGATACAAGCAACGGAGTGTGAAGTAGAACATAGAAGAAGAAAGAAAAGAAGGAAAATCTCTAAAGAAATAGTATAACGAAGTGGAACTCCTGCTACGAGACATAATTTCTATGATTTCTATGGCTCTTTCTCCAAAAACCTTCTCTCCCAAGTGACTGGAATGGAGAATGAAGGCCTTTGCTGCAAGTGTTGATGAAGAATTGGATAAGAAGAAAGTTTTCTCTTGAGTAATTGCCCTTTCTCCTCCAAAATTGTCTTCTCCTCTTCTTGGATTTGCTTTGGACGCATTTTGCTCCAAATGATACATGATAAATATCCCTAGTGAGTCTTATTCATATTTAAAAATGAGGGATGGTTTTCTTTAAATTTGAAATACAACTAACTATGTGTTGCTTGAGGTAACTGCACTCGTACTAGTTTGATCGAAGATGAAACGTCGTGTTCATTGGCCAATACTCCGTGTTGATGCAAGTCTAGGATTTTAGGACAATTTTGGAGTGAGTAAACATGAAGTGTTAAGATAATGACATGCTATGTTGTTTCATTTCAAAGACTCATGAGTTCTTCTAGACCTAGAGGACATAACATGTTGGATGGACAACACATCGTGTTTCTACACATCAGGGAATATTGGAAAACATGGAGTGTGAGTACACATTGTGTTAGTTGGCCAATATGTCACGCTTCTAGGATTCAATGACTTCTGAGTTTCATGTATCTGAGGCGTCACACCATCTTGGATGGCTAACATTTCATGTCATCTGCTAGCCTATAGAGAGCATCTTTTATTATTTACATATGTCGTGTTGGATGGGCAACACGTCGTGTTTCTGTCAATTCTTTTAGGATTGTTGATAACCTCCCATTTTGTGATGTTATCTTACTAGTTTTTCTTAGTTTTCCATACTCTTTCTTAGATAAATTAGACTAAATACTTAACTTTCTAGCTTTATTGTAAATATACTAATAAACTGATGTTTGTCTTTTCTACTTATAGATAAACATGAAAAAATCACAAAAGTCTCAACTAAAACGATCCTAAGACCGAATGAAGACCCAAACGGTCCCAAGACCGAATGAAGGTCCAACCGGTCTTAAGACCAAGAAGACGATACCAGTCTCCAGACCACAAAGAGACTACCGGTCCCAAGACCGCGAAGACCTAACCGGTCTCCAAGATCGTGAGGATGCTTACCGGTCCCAAGATCACGAAGACCCAACTGGTCTCCAAGACCATGAGGATGCTTAACGGTCTCAAGACCGCGAAGACTCAACCGGTCTCCAAGACCGTGAGGGTGCTTAACGGTCTCAAGACCGCGACGACCCAACCGGTCCCCCAAGACCATGAGGATGCTTAACGGTCTCAAGACCGTGAAGACCCAAAAAGTTCTCAAGACCGTTTAAGATCCTTGGAGCCTATAAATAGGACTCAAGGGGTCCTCATTCAACATCAAGTCTCAGATGCCTAAAGGCTGACTCATTTGTTCCAGAGATGTTTCGTCCTTCATCCTTCACCCCAAGGCTGTCAGTCTAAGATCCACACTCCATCCATAAACCTACTTTCTCTCTCATCGACATAGAAGGTGGGAAGTGAAGGATTCATCACCAAGGCAACCACAAAGCGTGAATATAGTTGTTCTCTACTCCAAGGGATCGATCTTCCTCCCTCCTATGTGGAGATGATGTTTTCCTTCTCTTCTCCTATCTTCTTCTTTGTTCTTACCATGAGCGAGTAGTTCCATACACTAGGGTGTGGGGAGTAGCCTCGCTACCCATGTTTTCATTTCATGCATTGTAATTCATGAGTTTGCAATAAAAATGCTATCTTTTCAGTTCAACATCAATCGTTTAATGAATGCTAGTCGCTTGATCACCAACATGTGTTACCTATTATCTATTAGTGTGAATTGTCTATGTTTTTGCTTTTAGATTCGATTATCGATTACATGTTGGTTCTTGATGTATGTAGTCACCATATATCTGTTTCAGTATCTAGAGACACTTTTCAAGAAGTGGAGTAAACTCACCTCCATCGTTGTACTTTCATACTATGAAATGGAATCAGTTAACGTATGAAAGTACAACTTTGATAGGTTGAGGAACACACTTTGCGAAGGGAGTAATGCAGAAGTGACCATTCGTTCGGGGATGGATGGCATTGAAATACTTCCACATTTCTCGTAGTTGGCTATTCGAAAGAAAGCTAAGTCTACAAAGATACTAACTATTTAGACCCTTTTTACAAGCCATTTTATTATGATGTATGTTATGATCCATGTGTAGTGATGGTGAAACTCGATCACATCCTAGTGGCTTCCAAATATTGTTTACAACCTTAATTTTACTTTCCTGTCATTTAATTTTAACAGCTCATTCCTCCCCATATAGTCGAGTCACTTCGTAGTCAGTCTCTCACTCAAAAACGTCCAAGGGCACAAAAATGCGCCAGTAATAGCAGCAGTTTGTCCTCTATCTGGTGAAGCAGTGCCCGCGTTTATAAGTAGGTTTCATTTGCATTTTAGTTTAATCATCAAACCAACTCTTCGATCTAAGTATCAACTTTTAAGTGGAATTATAACATTTTCCATCTTATTAAATCCTTAACAAGATTGTTGTCTCGTGGATTCGACCCTCAACTATATTATGATTCCACGTACCCTAGCGTACGTGGGTGGAGATCTTATTATAGCACACCAAAGCTAAACTTAGAGACTTACTATCTCTAGGATTTTTAGTGGTGCATGCAACTTCACGCAAGTGGAGGCTCCATCAAAAAATTGGCGTCGTTTCCAGGGACAACAGAACGTTTTAATTTCATTTATCAACTTGCTAGTTCATATCTTTTTTATTCCATCATCTTTCCATACCATCTAAAGTGTGATTTTTCTTCTACTTAGGTAGAAAATATGTATGCAAAACTGTGGATTCTCTCCTAAACCAGAGTACGACTCTGAGGTAGAATGAAACTTCCACCGACGCATCAGACTCAACCGCCAATAAGCCATACAGATGGCTGAAGAACAACGCCAAGCCGCCTTGATACTGGAAAGAGTCAACGCATCTATAACAGCTTAGAGAGCACAACTCATTGCTGATACACGTGCTCAAGTCCAAGCCAAAGTTTGAGCTGAAGAGCAAGCTCGCATTCAAGCTGAAAATGAGGCAGCCATGGCAGGTGCTCAGTTATTGATAAGGAACAAGCAACTTTGAGACTACGCAATTCCTACAAATTCTGAGGATAATCACCCAGTTCAGCCTCCACTCATTAATTTTCCTAACCTTGAGATTCAAACACAATGGATCCAAATCATGCAAGGCATCTCGTTCTCTAAAAACACTAGAGATGATTGCATGGACGATCTGAAGCGATTCAAGGCACTCTGTCGATTGGTGCCTCAAGCCGGAGCTACGCTCGATGTAATCATGCTCCAACTTTTCAACTTCACTCTGGCTAGAAAGGCACTAAGCTGGTATAACTCGTTAGATGGAGAGCCAATCACCACCTGGGCTCCCTTGGAAGAAATTTTTTTAGAGAAGTTCTTTCCTCCTTCATTGACTTACCAGATTAGGGGATAGATCAACCAGTTCCTCCAACTTCCTGGAGAATCACTAGCAGAATCATGGTAAAGATTTAAGGAACTTCTGAGAAAATGCCCACATCATGGAATCTCACAAAAACAGCTCATAGAAACATTCTATAGAGGGGTAAGTGATGAAATAAAGAAGTTTTTGGATTCCTCATCTGGAGGAAATTTCATGAGACATAATTATGAGGACGCATGGACGATTGTTACGCTCGAAGCTGAGAACCAATCTAATTGGGGAAGGCCATCCACATGAGGAGTCCTAAAAGTCTATAAAGCTAAAGAATCTGTAGAAATGAAATCTATTGTTGAAGCTCTGAAAAACATAGTTCATAAGCAGCAAGCCCTTAAAACATCATTTAGAGAATATGATAGGAAAAATAACTCCCAAGTTCAACAAGTCAAAGCAACTACTAAGACTTGTGAAGCTTGTCATGCATCGGACCATCCCACATTATCATGTGGCCTCTTATACAATGTGATGATGAATCTGTAGACACCTCAACCACAATATGAACCAATCATTGAACAACCTAACAATCAACTGCCAGAGCAGGTTAACTCTATCCACACCATACCAGGTCAAACATACTACAATTTGGATCAACCAAGAAACCACCCTAGATTTCAGTATGGGAATCCCGCGGGAACTGTCAACCCACAGCACCAAACACAAGGTGGGTCTTCTAACAGACCACCACCTAGATTCCAGAGCAGTTATAACTGAAACCAAGGAAACTACAGAGGTGGGTTTCAAATATTTGCCTAACCAAGAAATTCTTCTTCATACTATCAATACATCCATCCTCCATTGCACCCACAATTGCAACAACCCCAGTTAACACAGCCACAAAATCAACAACTTCAATTGCCAGATCCTCAACAACAACCTCAAAGATAGTAACAAATTACACAATATTAATAAAAGAATGCTCAACCTCCATCAACAGATGAGTTGTCTCTGATAAGGCAAATGTTGCAATCTCAACAGACCATGCTTGCCAACCAGCAGGCTCAACAGAAAGCTGTAGAGACCCATATGGCACAAATTGTATCTCAGTTGAAACCTCCGGTGGGTACTTTCGCCGGTCAGTCAGAAATAAATCCGAGACATGATCAACACATACCAGAACAATTGAATGCAGTTACCACAAGATCTGGTCATGTTCTTTCTGAAGCTACCAAATTCAATCAGGAAAATGAAGATACCGCTACAATCATCCCAACTATAAACATAAATCAAGAAACTGAAAAATCTGTAGAGGCCTAGAAGGAGAAGGGCAAAGAACTAGTTTCCAAAGAACTAGAAGTCCCACCATACAAGCCCAGGATACCCTATCCAGGCTGATTGAGAGAGACTAAATTGGATGCTAGATTCCTAAAGTTCAAAGAAGTAATGAAGAAGCTATACATGGATATCCCATTCCTTGACGATGTATCTGAAATCCCAGCTTGGTCTAAATATTTGAAGACTTTGCTATCAAAGAAATACATGACCGAAGAACACGAGACTGTCAAATTAGCTCAGACTACTTCTGATATCATCCTCAATAGAATGCCAAAAAAACATAAGGACCCTGGCTCCTTCGAAATCCAATGTTCTATCAAAAACACCTCTTGCAAGAAAGGATTAGCTGATTTGGGGGCCAGCATATCTATCATGCCCTTTTATATGTGTAAAAGATTGGATTTACTGATTTTCTACCCACACCAATGATGATTCAGTTGGCTGATAATACCATTACAACACCTTTGAGAATCATTGAAGATATCCTAGTGAGAATAGGAAGAGACTCCTATGTCCCTTGTGATTTTATTGTCATGGACATAAAAGAAGATCTGAGATATCCAATAATATTTGGAAGACCTTTCCTTACGAAACCCAGAGTGCCAATTGATGTCAAAGAGGGCACAATTACCTTAAGGCTAGGGAAGGAAACTGTTCAATTCACAGTCTTTGACAGCCTAAAAAGTCCTAGCATTCACGAAGAACTCTTTCTTCTTGAGGTAATTGATAAAATGTCTCAGCTAAAGCAAGAAACTCCTGAACCATATGATGCTCTGGAGAACACCCTGATGAACCCATACGTCAAATATTCGACTGACGAACTAGTTCAATAATGTCTGAAATATCTAGAACAAGTCGAAGAAGACCCAGAAGCTACCTTTGAGATGTTGAAATCTGTCACCACTCTAGAGACTATTGAAGTGCCCAAGGCACCTGAAATGAAAGCCCTACTAGTTGGACTCAAACATGTCTTTCTAGATGAAGAAAAACTATGTCTGGTCATTATCAATTCCACTTTGATAGATGACCAGGAAGAAAGACTCCTTGTTAAATTAAGAAAGCACAATAAAGCCATTGGATATAAAATGACCGATCTAACCGGGGTAAATCCAGCTTTGTGCATGCACAAATTACCTATGATGGAAGAGTTTAAACCATCACGGGAGCACCAGAGGAAGCTAAACCCAAATATCAAAGAGGTAGTTCGCCTTGAGGTTCTAAAACTTCTAAAAGCTGGTATTATCTATCTGATTTCCGACTCCCAATGGGTAAGTCCAGTCCAGGTAGTTCCTAAAAAGGGGGGACCATCGTTATTTTGAATGATAAAAACAAACTGGTACCCACTCAGACTGTTATCGGATGGAGGATGTGCATCGACTATAGAAAATTGAACAAAGCAACAAGGAAAGACCACTTTCCTTTACCTTTTCTTGATGAAGTCCTTGAACGTCTAGCTCACCAGAAATTCTTTTGCTATCTTGATGGCTACTCAGGATTTTATCAAATTTCAATACACCCTGAAGATCAAGAAAAAACAACTTTTACCTGCCCTTTCGGAACTTACGCCTTCAGGAGGATGTCCTTTGGGCTATGTAATGCACCCACAACATTTCAGAGATGTATGTCTGCCATATTTGTAGGTTTAACCAAATCTATCATGGAGGTATTCATGGATGACTTCTCAGTCTATGGGAATTCCTTCGATAACTATCTACTTAATCTGAGTAAAATGCTACAAAGATGCAAGAAAATTAATCTGATCCTTAATTGGGAAAGATGTCACTTTAAGGTGACAGAAGGTGTTGTCCTGGGGTATCGGGTGAGTGAACGAGGGATTGAAGTAGACAAAGCAAAAATATATGTCAATTCAAAGTTGTTACCACCAAAAGACATTAGAGGAGTATGAGCTTTCTTGGGTCATGCCAGATTTTACCGAAGATTCATTCAAGATTTTTCAAAAATAGAAAAACCCATGACTCACCTGTTAACTAAAGATGCAGACTTCAATTTTGATCAAGAATGTTTACACAGCTTCACGCCTCTAAAAAACGCTTTAGTCTTTGTGCCTATATTAAGAGCTTCTGATTGCAGACCTTTGAGATAATGTGTGACGTCGGTGACTATGCTATAGGAGCAGTACTAGGGTATAGGATAGATAAGAAGCCTTACGTGATATATTACGCATCAAAAATGCTTGATGAGGCCCAAAAGAACTATACATATACAGAAAAAGAATTATTGGCAATCATCTATGCTTTTGAGAAATTTTGTTCGTACCTGATCAGATCAAAGGTTACAGCTTACACAGATCATTCAGTAATAAAATATCTTATTCAGAAACAAGACACCAAACCTAGACTTATTCGTTGGGTGTTGATGCTTCAAGAGCTTGACCTGGAAATAAAGGACAAAAGTGGGGTGGAAAATGTTGTCGTCGATCACTTGAGTCGCATTGAGGCTCAAGATGAAGATAATATACCTTTCCACGACTCTCTACCTGATGACCAACTCATGAAGGTCACCACTAGATTCCCCTGGTACGCCGACATAGTAAACTATCTGGCTACGGGAATTGTACATCCTTCTGCTTCCTATCATGACAGGAAGAAATTTTTCCATGACGTCAAGCAGTACTTTTGGGATGAACCATACCTCTTCCGCTTATGCGCATATGGATTATTTCGTCGTTTCCTACCTGAAGAAGAAATCATCCCAGTCTTAGAACACTGCCATTCTTGCTCCACTAGGGGGCATATGAGTTCAAAGAAAACTGCTCTTAAAGTTTTACAGCTAGGTTTTTCTGGCCGATAATAGCAAAGGACGTGCATGAATTTGTACAATCATGTGGTAAATGCCAGCTCTCTGGAGGGATATCCAAGCGGAATGAAATGCCACTAACTTTGTGGTAGGAAATTGAACTCTTCAATGTTTGGGGAGTGGACTATATGGGTCCATTTCCCTCATCATATGGATTCTCCTATATATTAGTCGATGTGGATTATGTATCCATATGGGTAGAAGCTATACCTATTGTATCTTGTGATTCTAAGCCAATTATTAAGTTATTCAAGGACATTATCTTTCCTAGATTTGGAGTTCTTAGAACAGTCATATCCGACGGAGGGTCACATTTCTTAGAACAAAGCTTTGAATCCCTTCTGATAAAATACGGAGTAAAACACAAGGTCACCATGCCTTATCATCCACAAACAAGTAGCTAAGTTGAAGTCTCAAATAGACAACTGAAAGCTATTTTAGAGAAGACTGTCAACAGGAACCGCACAGATTGGTCCACCAAGCTTCCTGATGCTCTTTGGGCATATCGCACTGCTTACAATATACCAATAGGAACAACTTTGTTTCTTTTGGTGTATGGGAAGTCGGGCCATCTTCATGTTGAACTGGAACACAAGGCTAGGTGGGCTATTAAACAATTGAATTTCGATTTCAAAAGTGTTGGCAAATACAGACATCTTCAATTACAAGAAGTTGAGAAACTAAGAATGTCTGCTTACCAGAGTGCCAAGATTTACAAAGAGAAAACTAAGATGTGGCATGATGGCCGCCTTAAAAGAAAATATATCATCATTGGAGACACGGTCCTTCTTTCTAATTCTAGGCTCAAAAAGTTTCCCGGTAAACTTCGCACGAAGTGGTCCAGGCCCTTCACTATCAAGCACATCTACCCAAGTAGAGTGGTCATCATACTTTATGACAATGGAGGGGAAAGGACTATTAATGGCCACATACTGAAAAGATACTATACTCCAGCCGATAAAACTCCAAGACAAACCATTGACATTCATCACCCTACTACATCAACCTAACTAAGCCAAAATCTCATTGAGCCAACAAAATAAAACCAAAGTGCTACTTGGGAGGCAACCCAAGAACTGAGTATCACATTTCTATCTAGTTCAAATAATTTTCTAGTTTTGATTAATTTCTTTAAACTCATAAATTTCTTGCATAAATAACATTTTCATCACTTAGTCATTTTTCTTTCATTCATATAAAATATAAAAAAATAAATAACCAAAATAATCTTCTCCAAACGGTCCTAAAACCGTTTGGATCCAAACGGTCCTGAAACTGTTTGGTCCTCATGGTCTCGAAATAGTTTGGGTCCAAACGGTCCTGAAATCATTTGGCCCTCACGGTCTCGAAACCATTTGGATCCAGACGGTCTTGAAACCGCTTGGTCCTCATGGTCTCGAAACCGTTTGGACCCAAACGGTCCCGAGACCATTTACCCTAAAGGGAATATGAGCAGCACCCCCCATATCTATAAATATACCCTTACCTCCCTCCTATTCCATTCCTTCCGCTCTCAGTTTCTCCCGCACGACCCTGTTTTCTCTCCCTTGCTCCCGTGCAAACTGAGCCTCATCTCCGCCTTTCTCACCACCACCTTCCATCCACCACACGCTTCTAGTTGTAGTGTTCGCACCGCACTTCTCGCATTCACGCTTCGCAGCACCATCTCTTTCTTCTTCCCCACCGGTTCGCCCCACAACAAGATAGACAACGCTCACAACCATCATAATCGCTGCCACTATCACCGCAGCGTGTGCTTTTCTTCTTCACCATCTCTGCACATCCGGCCGTCGCAACACACACCCATCATCATCGTTGTCTTCTTTGCCGTCTCCGTTTCGACTCATTCGTGGTTTCGACACCTGCATGTTCCTTGTGGTTTCAACACCAAGAAGGTTCTCACGGTCTTGAAAACTGCATAACCCCTCGCGGTTTCACCCTTGTGGTTTCACCCTCACGATTTCACTCCTAATGGTTTCACCCCTCACGGTTTCACTCCTCGCGGTTTCACATTTCACGGTTTCATCCTTCACGATTTCACGGTTTCACTATCTTAAACCCGCATGGCCTTTTCATAGTTTTGAAACTATGTGAACCTCTTCATGGTCTTCTGACCGTGATGCTTGCACAGTCTACACACCCCTCACCATTCATACAATAATTCTATTAGCATTAAATCTCAACTCTTTCTAATATATGATTTCTTGTTAAAATTACCGGATGGCCTCACCTACAAAGGATGTCACCGAAGCCGGCCACTGGACCAGGGAACAAATTTTAGAGCGTCGAACTAAGAAACAACGCATCATTGACCTATGCACAAAAATAGGCAAAACTCCAATTGTCTTGCCCAAGGTCATTCACGACCTAGAGTGTGTCAACAAATGTCTAGCTGAGGACCCAGTTGAGGACCTTGAAGAACCTTCCTCAACCGATGAAGGCTCTGACTACGAGCCAAACTCCAATGAAGAATCCCCATCCAGCAAGCAAAAGGGCAAGTGAAAAGCCCAGGAGGCTGCATCCGAATGACCTACAAAAAGACGGGCAAGGAAGCAAGTCCATCCCATAACCTCCAGGGAACCAGTCTTAGCAGAACAAGCAACTCCTCCTTCTACCACTGCTGCAACTGCACCAACTGATCTTTAGATTCAACATCTAGAAGTTGGTGACAAAATTTTGAAGCCAACAAAGTACATTTTCTCCAACATACTAAAGAAGATGGGAGTATATGTAACACTCATTCCTAGGGTTTCATACGTAACCAGCGGAAGCACAGCCTAATCCCCAGCATTATCCATAATGTGGGGTACTTGGTATATCAGGGAGGGATTGTCACATGCATGATCTCATATCAAGAAATAAACAACACTTGGCATTCATAGAAATATAGATTCATACATAGATTTCTCCTTGGAAAGGTAACTACATCATATATAGTTCTAAAGGAATGCTAAACATGAACTAGATAATCATGAAAAGATAGGATCTCCATAGATGGACGTCCCACTAGGAAACAACTCCTTAGGTCTTTGGGTCCTTGGTATTCTCAAGATGATTCCTTCTCCTTAGCTCCAACTCCTGCGGACATCTCGTCCCCAGCCATACAAAGGAAAAACAAACATGGTGAGTAAGTGGCATTGGCATGTTATAAAGCATAAAAATAAAATATAATTTGATTGGACATAAACATGAACATGCATTAACATTAATCATTTTCTTGGCATCTTTTACATGAAGAATTTGACTAGAAGTATATGCTCCTCTCTTAATGCCTCATAAGGAGCCCATAATGCTCGGAAAGCCCATAATTGCTCAAAAAGCCCATAATGCTCAGAAAGCCCATAACAAGGTGCATATAAATCTAAATCAAATTCCCTTAATCATGATCTTTCTTAGACTTGACTTATCTTCTTAATAACCTAAACTTGATCTTAATTGGGATTTCTCCCTCTTGAACATAATTGGAATTTCTCCCCATGAAACATAATGACATTTCTCCCTCTTAAGCATGGATGGGAATCTCTTCCCTCTTAATCTTGGTTTCATGTATCTTAATCATAAATCATAATCGTAATGTGATTTCTACTCTTAGACTTAGATTATAACAATCAACATCCAATAATCATATACATTGAGGAAAAACATGACATTTGTCATGACTTGAGTATAAAGAGCATAAACATATCATAATCATTCAATAAATCAAATTTACTATGCCAAAGGCATGGCCCTCTTACCTTGATCTAAAGCACCTAAGTCAAACCTAGTTTGACTGGTTGAATCCTTTTAATCACCTGAAATTTTCATAACTATCCTTCATCATATATCATTAAACCCTAATTTTCTCATATAAATATTTATATATGAAAACAGCAAAATCAGTCGATAAAAACCACAGAATCGGATTCCTGATCAAAAATCCTTTCCAAAACATATTTTTTTGTAATTTTCAAATAAACAGGAGATTTACTATGAATTTTACAAAAACAGACCAATCACAAATTGAGATAAAGCCACGTATATAAATATATATCCAAAACAGTGGGCCAGCTCTGACTTGGCCCAATCGGGCTTGGCCAGCTAGGGAGGAGGCTCGCCACTGTGGCATCACAATCAAAGGAAGGGGGTACAGGCGAAAACCCCAATATATCCCCTGTGGTTGAAATCGTCAAGAAAAAGGACGTGGCACAAAGGTCATTTTAGGAGCTGGATTGCTCCCCACCTACACAGCACGAGCCATGGCTCGAGCTTGGCTCCAGGAGCAAGAAGTCGAGATGCAACTCTGAACAACTCGCTCTTTCACGTTGTTCTGAGGCCATCAACAGGTTCCTTACCTGCTGGCGTAGTCGTCGAGAAGGAAACTGGGTTCGGACATGCTCTGGAACATCATGAACAACACACAGAGAAGCAGAACAGGGGAAACACATCGAAGATCCAAGATCAAGAAAAGTGGTCTGAAACCTTCAGGCGATGATCGGAAAATGACCGTGGAGGCAAGGCAATGCCATCCATCCTATTTTTATGGTTGCAGATGCTTCAGAGCACCATGGCGACTAGAGGCGTTGCGGCTTAATGGCGGTGTACATGTCCCGATGATATGGGAGATCTCATGGCAAACTGAGGTCGAGAAAAGAAAGGAGATGCTCTGAGGATGCTCATCGGGGAGGCAATTTGTCTGAGGTGGCACTGAGATCCAGGGTGAGGCCTTCGTCACGCGAACTGAAGATTGGGTAGGTCAAGGCTTCCCGAGGCACGAACGAAGAAATTGAAGGAGGAGGAGTTGGGGGTGAGGGTCGACGGAGCTTCTGGGATGGTTAGGAGGGCCTGGGGTGCACTGAGGTAGCAGTTATGATATGGTGATCGAGAAATAGCGGAAGCCCTAGTTTGGGCATTTGTTCTACAGAGCACGAGAGGGCACGAGTGATGGCTTGCTCGGATTGGGGTGACGATCCGGAGTCGTTGGCGAATAAATCAAGCGAAATGACCTCGTAATGAGGGAGAGAAGGATCGACGAAGAAACCACTGTGAAACGTCCCTTGCTCGCGGGGAATAACAGAGGAAGAAGAAGGCAGATCAACCGTTGATTGTTGATCGAACGGTGCTGATGACCCGCGCAAGACCAGGGTAACGTGTGACAGAGTAAATGACCTGAGCCATAGTGTTATATGTGTATAAATGCTAATTTCGATTAAATGGTAATGAAACAATATGTAACTCTCCCATAATCAATTAGAAGGGTCATTTGAAGTCCAAATGAGTTCAAATTTCACCCATAGGTTAATGACGTGCACTAAAACATAATTGTTCAGTGAATTTCATCTTTTAACCCACCACACTCCTCATTTGACAAAATGCATTCAAATCTTGGTCAATTTATATTCTAATCTTTCCCAATTTAATTGGGGGATCAAACATGGTCATATTGGGTTCAAATTTTAACCATAGGTACATTAGAGTGTCTAGAACATTCCCATAAGGTTGGATTTTATGCTTGTACTCGTTTTAGGCCTAGTGTAGCAAAAATCATTATGTGCACTTAAATGAATATAAATAGTGCATATAAAGTCATTGATTTCTCAAATAAGGATTGCAAAACATAAAAATGTGCCCTAAATATTATTTCTTTTTAATTAACAATATGGAGGCCATTAAACAAGAAATTAAACATGTAAATCCTCATTATCATATGAGAGAGAAAATTTGATATAAGAGCATTTATCCTCATTTTATTAAACAGAAGGGCATAGATATACATGAAAACATTTTCTTTAAACAAAACAAGGATAAGAGAGCTATTGAGCATAATAAAATGATTTTGCAAAACTAACATGGGCAAATTGCATTTAAGTCCTCAAAAATTAGCTAATTAGGAAAAGAGCATGCAAGAAATAAAATAATTTGGAAAATTGCATAGCAAGAGTGGGATGTTACAATTCTAACCACCTTAAATAAACTTCATCCTCGAAATTTCCTAGAGTTTCTACCCACCTTAAGGGTTCACATAAACTTGCAAATTTTCCATACAAATTTTATTATAAAAGAAGCATACATAAATAAAGCATTATGATTCAACATAAATTACGTAATAACCCTTCCTAAGTCTCATACATACTCCTTAACATTACACATAACTCATTTCACTTAGGGAATCTACCTCTCACTTACCATGACTACATCTTCATAGTTGCCTAACCTTAGGTCATATATCCTTCATCTCTTTATATGTGGTGATAAAGCACATATTTAGAAATGTTGGATCTCTTTATGATACATCTCACCAACTCATTTGCACATGTGTCCCATACCACACACACAGTTAAGAAGGTAAGACACATAAAAAGTCACATTAAATGACATTTTCCTCAAATCTCAATTGGATGGCCCTTACCATTGAGACAAGGGGAAACATGTCATCATCTAGGGTTTAGTTTCAACTACATGAGCATACTAACATGTACTTCTGTAATGAGGTGAGGGCTCTAGTCATCTTTAGGGTTCTCTAGACATACTAGAATACATAATCATGTTCTCTACTTCTATTGCTTCATCCTAGGGTGACTTTCATGAATCCTTATTGTTGCCTTAGTGGCCATCTATTTCTTGCTCTGATACCATTAATGTAACACCCCTCCCTAGGGTTTCATACGTAACTAGCGGAAGCACAGCCTAATCCCCAGCATTATCCATAATGTGGGGTACTTGGCATATCAGGGAGGGATTGTCACATGCATGATCTCATATCAAGAAATAAACAACACTTGGCATTCATAGAAATATAGATTCATACATAGAGTTCTCCTTGGAAAGGTAACTACATCATATACAGTTCTAAAGGAATGCTAAACATGAACTAGATAATCATGAAAAGATAGGATCTCCATAGATGGACGTCCCACCAGGCAAAAACTCCTTAGGTCTTTGGGTCCTTGGTATTCTCAAGATGATTCCTTCTCCTTAGCTCCAACTCCTGCGGACATCTCGTCCCCAGCCATGGAAAAGAAAAACAAACATGGTGAGTAAGCGGCATTGGCATGTTATAAAGCATAAAAATAAAATATAATTTGATTGGACATAAACATGAACATGCATTAACATTAATCATTTTCTTGGCATCTTTTACATAAAGAATTTGACTAGAAGTATATGCTCCTCTCTTAATGCCCCATAAGGAGCCCATAATGCTCGGAAAGCCCAAAATTGCTCAGAAAGCCCATAATGCTCGGAAAGCCCATAACAAGGTGCATATAAATCTAAATAAAATTCCCTTAATCATGATCTTTCTTAGACTTGACTTATCTTCTTAATAACCTAACCTTGATCTTAATTGGGATTTCTCCCTCTTGAACATAATTGGGATTTCTCCCCATGAAACATAATGGGATTTCTCCCTCTTAAGAATGGATGGGAATCTCTTCCCTCTTAATCTTGGTTTCATGTATCTTAATCATAAATCATAATCATAATGTGATTTCTACTCTTAGACTTAGATTATAACAATCAACATCCAATAATCATATACATTGAGGAAAAACATGACATTTATCATGACTTGAGTATAAAGAGCATAAACATATCATAATCATTCAATAAATAAAATTTACTATGCCAAAGGCATGGCCTGCTTACCTTGATCTAAAACACCTAAGTCAAACCTGGTTTGACTGGTTGAATCCTTTTAATCACCTGGAATTTTCATAACTATCCTTCATCATATATCATTAAACCCTAATTTCCTCATATAAATATTGAGATTTGAAAACAGAAAAATCAGTCGATAATAACCACAAAATTGGATTCTTGATCGAAAATCCTTTCCAAAACATATTTTTTGTAATTTTCAGATAAACAGGCGATTTACTATGAATTTTACAAAAACAGACCAATCACAAATTGAGATAAAGCCACATATATAAATATATATCCAAAACAGTGGGCCAGCTCTGACTTGGCCCAATCGGGCTTGGCCAGCTAGGGAGGAGGCTCGCCACTGTGGCTGTGCAATCAAAGGAAGGGGGTACAGGCGAAAACCCCAAGATATCCTCTGCGGTTGAAATTGTCAAGAAAAAGGACGGGGCACAAAGGTCATTTTAGGAGCTGGATTGCTCCCCACCTACACAGCGCGAGCCATGGGTCGAGCTTGGCTCCAGGAGTAAGAAGTCAAGATGCAACTCTGAACAACTCGCGCTTTCACGTTGTTCTGAGGCCATCAACAGGTTCCTTACCTACTGGCGTAGTCGTCGAGAAGGCAACTGGGTTCGGACATGCTCTGGAACATCATGAACAACACACAGAGAAGCAGAACAGGGGAAACACATCGGAGATCCAAGATCAAGAAAAGTGGTCTGAAACCTTCAGGCGATGATCGGAAAATGACCGTGGAGGCAAGGCGATGCCATCCATCCTATTTTTATGGTTGCAGATGCTTCAGATCACCATGGCGACTCGAGGCGTTGCGGCTTAACAGCGGTGTACAGGTCGCGATGATATGGGAGATCGCAGGGCAAATTGAGGTCGAGAAAAGAAAGGCGATGCTCTGAGGATGCTCACCGGAGAGGCAATTTGTCTGAGGTGGCACTGAGATCCAGGGTGAGGCATTCGTCACACGAACTGAAGATCGGGTAGGTCAGGGCTTCCTGAGGAACGAACAAAGAAATTGAAGGAGGAGGAGTTGGGGGTGAGGGTTGATGGGGCTTCTGGGATGGTTAGGAGGGCCTGGGGTGCACTGAGGTAGGAGCTATGATATGGTGATCGAGAAACAGCGGAAGCCCTAGTTTGGGTGTTTGTTCTACAGAGCACGAGAGGGCGCGAGTGATGGATTGCTCGAATCGGGGTGACGAGCTGAAGTCGTTGGCGAATAAATCAAGTGAAACGACCTCGTAATGAGGGAGAGAAGGATCGATGAAGAAACCACTGTGAAACGTCCCTTGCTCGCGGGGAATAACGGAGGAAGAAGAAGATAGATCAACCATTGATTGCTGGTCGAACGGTGCTGATGACCCGCGCAAGACCAGGGTAACGTGTGACAGAGTAAATGACCTGAACCATAGCGTTATATGTGTATAAATGCTAATTTTGATTAAATGGTAATGAAACAATATGTAACTCTCCCATAATCAATTAGAAGGGTCATTTGAAGTCCAAATGAGTTCAAATTTCACCCATAGGTTAATGACATGCACTAAAACATAATTGTTCAGTTAATTTTGTCTTTTAACCCACCATCACTTCTAATTAGACAAAATGCATTCAAATCTTGGTCAATTTATATTCAAATCTTTCCCAATTTAATTGGGGGATCAAACATGGTCATAGTGGGTTCAAATTTGAACGATAGGTACATTAGAGTGTCTAGAACATTCCCATAAGGTTGGATTTTATGATTGTACTCGTTTTAGGCCTAGTGTAGCAAAAATCATTATGTGCACTTAAATGAATATAAATAGTGCATATAAAGTCATTGATTTCTCAAATAAGGATTGCAAAACATAAAAATGTGCCCTAAATATTATTTCTTTTTAATTAACAATATGGAGGCCATTAAACAAGAAATTAAACATGTAAATCACTCATTATCATATGAGAGAGAAAATTTGATATAAGAGTATTTATCCTCATTTTCTTAAACAAAAGGGCATAGATATACATGAAAACATTTTCTTTAAATAAAACAAGGATAAGAGAGCTATTGAGCATAATAAAATGATTTTGCAAAACTAACATGGGCAAATTGCATTTAAGTCCTCAACAATTAGCTAATTAGGAAAAGAGCATGCAAGAAATAAAATAATTTGGAAAATTGCATAGCAAGAGTGGGATGTTACAGTATAAAACAGAGTTCTTGACCTCCTCGACAAGGAAAACCTCTCCACGCTCTGCTTTTTTGTTGAGAATTCTTATCTCGAGCCCACACTAGAATTCTTCACTCACCTTTCCAAACAACCAGTGGAAGATCAGGACAAACAAAGGGATGGGGGTGAACGCAAGCTCTTCACCTCACTTTTTGGAAAGTAGGTTACATTAACTGAACACCTGTTGAACAAAATCTTCATCGACAACCCAGACTAGCTGAAGAATGCTATGGAAGCAGGTCTAGATCACCAACTGTTCAACACGCACACCTTCTGGAAATCTCTGACTGAAATCCCAAACTACAATTCCAAAACCTACAAAGCCTCCAACATCCACTCCTACCTGGTGCGAACACTGCACATAATTATAACATGAGCACTTTTCCCTAGAACAAAGAGCAAGAATGTGCTCATCTCAGACCTCTTCATACTATGGTCCATCTTAAAGGGGCAGTCACTCAATATCAGAGGGCATTTGATACATAAACATACATCTTATGCCCCTAGGAAGGGAATCTGAATGGGTGGTCACGTGACTATAATTCTGAAATACCACAAGATGGATGACCCACTCAAGAACTACACTTTGTTAAAAGGTGATAACCTAATCAACAAAAAAATTCTCAAAAACACCTATATCATAAAAGAAAAGGATGCAAAGCTCCACTACATCTTCTGCCCCACTGTCAAAGCATCCAGGACACTGCTACCACTTCCCGAACTCGCCGATTATGATAAAGACAAATACCTCTTCACTACAGAGGAACTTGCCAAATTACAAGCCTCTATAAAAGGGAAGGGACAACTGGCGAAAGCAGGGCACACAGAGCACACTGCTAATACCCCTGCAACTAGAGCAATAAAAATACCGGTGGTACGGCCATCCAAACTACACATACAAAAGCAACATCAGTCAGAGATGCCCACCTCCAAGATCACCCCAGGGGCAAAGCACCCCCATAATGAGACCACATCTACATCTACCTCCACCACTCCTCCATTTTCCACCACCCATCCATCTTCCACCACTCTGCTATCCTCCACAATTTTACACCACACCACTATTCCACCATTTTCCACAATCATACCCACCAACATTCCATTCTCCACAACCTCAACTTCCACAACATCTTTTGCTTCACTCCTTTTCTCAACGGGCGAGCCCATTCTTACCTTAATGCCTGATCTTAGATTTACCTCCACCACCTTCCTTCCTACATTCCCATTTCCACCTTCCATCACCGGGATGTCACCACCACTCTCATCCACCACCATACCGCTAGTGAATCCCTCTACAGTCGCTACACTTTTTACAAGTCCACCAATGGTGCCTCCTTTGCCCGGCACCACCACCCTTCCACCCGGACCCCAGCCATCCCACCCACCTTCCACTGGGGTCCCATTTTCACAAATCGGAGAGGCATTCAGATTCCAATTTGATGTTATTTAACACTCCTCTCTAACCCTTCTAACATCTTATAATCTATCTTTCTTGTGTGTAGGGGCTTTCCATGCAGATATCCAACATAGACAAGCGGACTAACACCTTACCGGACCTCCTCACAAGCATTCAACAACGACGGGAATTAGTAGTCCAGCAAGTCAACCTCGTTGACAACTGCTTACGTAACCCATCGGAGTTGATGCTTAGCATGAAGAGCCAGTAAGATATGTTAGTCCAGCAAGTCGACAGGATCGCCAAAGAATCTCAACCTTTTCCTGCGACCCTTCGCGAGCTTCAACATCAACAAGATGCAATGATCACATGTATGGATCACATGGAAAGTAGCCTCACACAAATCATCCGCTGCCAGGAGGAGCATTCAAATGAAGCTTTAGATCAGCTACAAACAAAAGTGACTGATCTAACAGCACGACTCCTCTCCTCTAAAGCACATTATATAGATCTCAAGGAAAGCCACGATGCACTGCTCGAAACCCACGGGTACGTGCAAATGGCACTTGAAGAACTACAAGCTCTATATCGGAAATGTAAGAAAGTATCAACAAAAAAGAGCAAAGACAAGGCGGCGGATGACAGAGACGAAGATGATGATGAAGAAGATGATTCTGACTCCTCGGCTGACTCCAACACTGACATCTCCTCTTCAGATGACAAACCAGACGATCAAGGCAATGCTGGGGTGGGTACCAGCCAAGGAGCAGATACCTCAAAAAGGGGAGACAGTGGAGACCACCAGAAGAGCGGTACAAAGACCACTGTGCTCCAGACAATACCGACAACGTAACAATGTCCTATGTAGACCAATTCTTCAAATTTTCTTCTATGGGGTCTCTGGGGGACATTGCGAAAGACACAACTTTTGCTGAGTTTCAACAATGCATACTGGAAACCAGCACTAGCCTACTCGCACCAGCTTTCACGTTTCACGAACCATATGTTTCGGAGCAAGCTGTAGTCCTTCCCCCAGAACAGGAGGATTCTGACAGAGTGAGTCTCGACATCGACGATCAACTCAACTTCGACTCTAAAGAGAATGATGATCTACCACAATATTTCGATGACAATGAACAGACATCACTTCCTCCTCCAAAAGACCTTCCCCCGCCGCAACCCCTACCTCACAAGATGCATGAATTAGATCTGGAGGCCATCTCTACATTAGATGTTCAGGACATCTTCATGTTAAACACTATTGTAGACGATGCCAAGGATGGGGGGGGACATCCTCTATAATAACACAAAGACAAAGCGCAAGCTGACACGTGAAGATTTCCGTGTTCTTCTATGACCTCAGTCGGTGGTGAAGATGTCTATCTTCCGTGAACTGCTCGCTAACACAATAGAGGAATTTTGGAGCCCAAAGAAAAAGAAGCCAATTTTCAATGCTTCACCTACTCTAGAATTATGCCTATTGAACAAGGACTTACAAGAAAAATCCATTGAGCGGCTGCAGACGGATCTCATGAGAAAGTCACGCTACATCACGGTGCCTTTCAAAGTTTCTGGCCATTGGCTCCTTATGATCGTGGACACCGAGGCCCGCGACGCCAAGGTGTACAATTATTGTGCCAATGAGCTTAAGACAGGAACCATTAACTTCACTGGTTCATAAGTCGGAGAAGCGCAATGCATTCCCTTCCAGCTTTTCAAAGTCATATGGGTCGCCTTCCCATCTCTTGCACATGGTTGGAGCCAACCATGGTTCAAGATCATCAACCCAACCATTTAGACACTAGAAGGTTTAAGAGATTGTGCTCTTTGCACAATCAGATTCACTGAAGCACTCAATAGACACATCCCCTTTACCGAGCTAGCTCAAGAAGACATACATGCTTTAGGAGGATGATACGCCATGGAACTTATTTGTGACAGAAGGTTCTTCAAGGACCCGACAATGGGACATGACAATGTACCCCGCTAACTATTCTATGTCATCCAACGTCCTCAAAAGAAACCATTCAGACAAATCCTAAAGGAGTTGGAGCAACAACAACAACAAACCGCCGCAATCCCAGAAAAACATCAATAGGACCCTTACACTTTTGATATGGCAGAAGATAAGGGGGATATAGATCTACTAACATGTGCTATAATAAATAGATTCCCCAAAGATATGGTGCCTCTTTCTGAAATAACATCGCCATTCCCGAATTTTGCATGTAAAAGTCTTTTTGATAATGAACTCAGACTCATCATGTCTTTGACTATATGCAGAGAACGGCGAGCTTGTTTTCCTTGAAGGGAATATTCTTGTGATGACCGATGCACTCCGCGAGACTATACAAGTAAGAGGTACAATGTCTGTGTGCATGATGGCTGCCTACCAATATCTTTTAGCACGGGACTTACCTACGATTTACATGGCGTCAGCATACCTGAAGGATGATTTGCTCAGATCAAAGAACTTCAGAACCATAGAAGCTCATATTTCATACCTTAAACATACGACTCCAAAGTTCATATTGTTTCCCTTCCTTCACTCTGAGCATTGGATGTTGTTGGCAACGAACTTACACAATGGAACTACAACTATCTACAATAGTTATGATAGCCAGATCAATCCAAACCAGAGACAGTATAACATCATAGCAAAGACACCCACGGAGGAAATAGAAAAGGACAGTGCTGAATGACTACATGATCTTCTAGGTGAGCACATGAAGGTGTACAACAGAGCACATTTTATGTGCCCAGCCTTATGCCACAGATGTCCCCAGTAAATTAGAGAATCCAACGACTGTGGATTCCACATTCTTTACTAGATGTATACCCTCACTGTTCTTGACAAATGAGTTGAGGACATGACAGACATGGACTATCACACATTACGAGGGAAATTCACCGCCAACCTGCACCGTTCTCTTGGAGCCAACAAAGGTTTAACAGAACCTTGAAACCCTTACACATGTACTTCTCAACCTATCACCTTTACACTTTGGGGATAGAGTGAATGATAAGTTGGGGGGGAGTACACTGGGCAAGGGAAGAGGTACTATATTCAAACCCTCTCTTTTTCTTTCACCATTGTTTTTCTTTTTTGAAATTGCACAGATTATTCTTTTTGATGTTTAGAAGTTTCTGATAATTTCTTTGACAGAATAACTTTTGTACATAAGACAACATTCTCTTTGGTAAGGGGACACCCCCAGCTAAGTTAGAGACAAAGTAGTCCTCAGAAGTGCTTACAGAGTAGCAATTAGTCACGTAATGGCAAATTAATAAATCACCTCCACATTCAATTTCCATGCATTTGCTTCAATTCTATATCAGACTCTCCAGAGGTCAAAACAGCGTCCGAAAAAAACCCAACACTCTCAAGGACGGGAGGGAACCAGGTGAAATCCAAATCAAGGAACCTCATAAGTGGACCACTAAGTACGAAACCGGAATAAGTGCATGTCTAGAAACTATAGGGAACAATTTTCTTCTTTTTAAAAAGAGGCTTGGCAACCCAAATAAAATCCCTAAATATCCAATTCCCAAGCCAGTGAGCATGTGAATAAAAGCCTGAGTGTTGAATAAAGACATGAGAGTTGTGTCATGCATAAGGACTTATATGAAGAACCAATAAAGGTCTTGCCCGACCGGTACATTCAGCTTCCCTCACAAAGGCAGATGTGCCACGCCCGGTAGTAAGATCCTAAGGTCTCCAAATATATGAAAAGTTGACAAAGGTCTTGCCCGGCTGGTACATTCAGCTGCCCTCACAAAGGCAGATGTGTCGCGCCCGGTAGTAAGATCCCAAATTTTAGATAAACCCTCCCCCTCGAAGGGGGAGTTACACAGCATCCTTCAGCCAACCCTCATGCCTACTTTAGCTTCCGGTAGGATTTTCAAAGAAGTATAAAACTGCTTAGAGTCGAAGACATGCACATAATACGATCAAGGAAAAGGTGGTCCCAATGAGAGAAACATGACATGGAAGAAACCTGAGGACCATGCAACTCTCGATACCTAAAAGAGCCAGAGTAAGCAGAAGTCTCAACAAAAATCTAAGGGGATCTCTGGTATAGAACTGAAGCAAGAGTATGGAAATCTTCACTAAATAAAATCACCTCGCCACTGTGTGCCTTAGCTCTTTCCAGCTTGAGGACAAGCTAGGCTCTAAGTTAGGGGGGGTGATAACCTCCCATTTTGTGATGTTATCTTACTAGTTTTTCTTAGTTTTTCATACTCTTTCTTAGATAAATTAGATTAAATACTTAACTTTTTAGCTTTATTGTAAATATACCAATAGACTGATATTTCTCTTTTCTTCTTACAGATAAACCCAAAAAAATCACAAAAGTCTCAACTAAAATGGTCCCAAGACCGAATGAAGACCTAAATGGTCCCAAGACCGAATGAAGGTCCAACTGGTCCCAAGATCGAGAAGATGATATCGGTCTCCAGACCGCAAAGAGACTACCGGTTCCAAGACCACAAAGACCCAACCAGTCTCCAAGACCATGAGGATGCTTACCGGTCTCAAGACTGCGAAGACCCAACCGGTCTCCAAGACCGTGAGGATGCTTAACGGTCTCAAGACCATGAAGACTCAACCGGTCTCCAAGACCGTGAGGATGCTTAACGGTCTTAAGACCGCGAAGACTCAACCAGTCTCCAAGACCATGAGGGTGCTTAACGGTCTCAAGATTGTGAAGACCCAATCGGTCCCCCAAGACCATGAGGATGCTTAACGGTATCAAGACCGTGAAGACCCAAATATTTCTCAAGACCGTTCAAGATCCTTGGAGCCTATAAATAGGACTCAAGGGGTCCTCATTCATCATTGAGTCTCAGACGCCCAAAGGTTGCCTCATTTGTTCCAGATCTGTTTCATCCTTCATCCTTCACCCCAAGGCTACCAGTCTAAGATCCACACTCCATCCATAAACCTACTTTCTATCTCATTGACATAGAAGGTGGGAGGTGAAGGATTCATCACCAAGGCAACCACACAGTGTGAAGATAGTTTTTCTCTACTCCAAAGGATCGATCTTCCTTCCTCCTATGTGGAGATGATGTTTTCCTTCTCTTCTCCTATCTTCTTCTTTGTTTATTCCATGAGTGAGTAGTTCCATACACTAGGGTGCGGGGAGTAGCCCCACTACCCATGTTTTTATTTCATGCATTGTAATTCATGAGTTTGCAATAATCAGTTCAACATCAATCGTTTAATGAATGCTAGTTGCTTGATCACCAACCTGCGTTACCTATTATCTATTAGTGTGAATTGTCTATGTTTGTACTTTTAGATTTAATTATCGATTGCATGTTGGTTCTTGATGTATGTAGTCACCATATATCTGTTTCAGTATCTAGAGACACTTTTCAAGAAGTGGAGTAAACTCACCTCCATCGTTGTACTTTCATACTATGAAATGGAATCAGTTGATGTATGAAAGTACAACTTTGATAGGTCAAGGAACACACTTTGCGAAGGGAGTGATGCAAAGTAAGTGACCATTCATTCAGGGATGGTTGGCATTGTAATACTTCCATGTTTCTCATAGTTGGCTATTCAAAAGAAATCTAAATCTACAAAGATACTAACTGTTTAGACCCTTTTTACATGCCATGCTATTATGATGTATGTTATGATCTATGTGTTGTGGTGGTGAAACTTGATCACATCCTAGTGGCTTCCAAATATTGTTTACAACCTTAATTTTACTTTCCTGCCATTTAATTTACATTTGCATTTTAGTTTAATCATCAAACCAACTCTTTGATCTAAGTATCAACTTTTGAGTAGATAATTGGAGTTATAACGTTTTCCATCTTATTAAATCCTTAACAAGACCGTTGTCTCGTGGATTCGACCCTCAACTATACTACAATAAGACTTCCACATACCCTAGCATACGTGGGTGGAGATATTATTATAGCACGCACAAGGCTAAACTTAGAGACTTACTATCTCTAGGATTTTCGGTGGTGCATGCAACTTCACGCAAGTGGAGGCTCCATAATTGTGCCATCTTTATGGAATCTCTTGGGGAACATGATGTCAAATTATGATCAATTCATCCCCATTTTGGAGTTAAATAGTAGTACATGTTGTCTGAACCATGGAACAAGTAAAGAACTAAAAAGATGAAGAACCTAGAATGATTCCAAGTGATATGTAGGTGAAATTTATTTAAAAATACAATCAAAAGTGGTTAGAAAGATAATGTAAATATGGATACCAAATCCCTCTAATCTTAAACCAATTATTGTCCTCAAGCAAAAATAAACATGGACACATAGAAGAAGGACTAACATGACACATACAACAATTCAATGGAATGGAATAATTCAATCATGACATGCCAATCATTGTCAAGATATAAAACTAGACATGCATTAATTTCAACCTCTCAAAATTGGAAGTTAAGTTTAAAAATGTGGTCAATTTTCTTTGGAAAAATCACCAAGATAGCAATGAATAGGATTATGAAGACAGAGCCAAAATGTAGTGAATATGCAACCAGTCCTACTGATTATAAGGATGAAAAATGAAATTCTTATTTGACATCAACACTTCCACAATGAATTCTTCATAATCTTTAGATTTAAAACTATGCATTTTTGGTATGAAACTCAATTGCTAATATTGGCTTAAAGGCACATGAAATGCCGGTTGGGGTTTATTTACCCTTTTTCTAATGTAATTCCAAACCTTCATTGGGTTGACAAACTATGTGGGTGACTTAGCTATCTTTTGTAGGGATGTAGAAAATTTTATTTAGAGAAGGCAAATATCTTTTTTTAAAAATGATTTGGGTTCTGGTTTGGAACCTCATAGACTTAGGATAGTTAAAACATTAAAAAAAAGAGTCGTGTAGATAGGTGATTCAATTCCTAAAATTCTTTCCTTTGTAAAAAATTTCATCATAGGGGTGGTAAAAAATGCACTACAAATTTGGAAAGATCTTCAAAAATGTTGTAAAAGGTTGTAAAGTTGACTGATCCAGAGCATTTGAACTATTACATGAATTGAATTGAGTGAGACAAATAAAAATCATGCTCGAGAAAAAATATCATGGCAAATGAGTGATTGAATAGCTATTTCCATTAAATTTCTAGATCTACATGCTAGGGGTCTTCAACTATTTTGCCTTTGAGTACAATGTCTTAGCAAAATAGAAATCAATTTCTACTCAACAAAGAACAACTAAAAATAGCCATGCATAGATTTTTATTGATCTAGAAATGAAAAATAGAAATGGGAAAACAAACAGAAAACTACAAAATGAAAGGAAACAACATATAAAACTACAACTATTGTTTGGTTTTTCTCCCCATAAGCTTGAAATGTTTTTTGGTCGGTCCAGAAAGCGTGTTACTATTAAATGAAGTCCAAAACTTTGGGCACAAAGGCGCACCCCATACAACCAGGAGAAATCTAGAAGAAAAACAAAAGGCCTACACCAAGACCTCCCAAGAAGAAAAGGAGTAAGAGATGAAAACAAACCCCTATCCAATGCTAGAAACTAACACGCAGTTTAAGAGCTGCTTACAAACGACTCAACAATCACTGACAGTATGACCACCTTCAAAGTGTGACATCAAGCCGCCCGAGGTAGCCTTAAACAACATGGGAAGATAGAAACGTCAAGGGCCAGCCATCATCAGACCCAAACTACTTGCAGGCGTGCATCCGAAACAGCAGAGAAAGAACCAAAATAGCACATCCAAAGGTTATGATAAATAGCTTATGTCCATGGAGGGGAAACCCCCCTGATCTCCATATGCATTCTGCTCATCTCTGAAATAATGGATTTCAAGGGCGTGCCACCCATCTTCATCAGCTGTCGACATACCCTTCTTAGGAGCAAAATGATAACAATCTACAACCATACAGGAAACAAGCGGCTCAGGCTTTTGCAAGTCCGATGATCACATTAGTACCCAACCAGCTTTTTTCTGCCTGACTTCTTATTTCTCTTTGATCAGACTTGATCGTAGTCCATAGAGAATGCATCCCAGTGCTCTGATTCACAGTTAGAGGCGTTGGATACCTCATCTTCTCTGAGCAGGTCCTCTTTGGAGTGGGTCGAGAAGCTACAGTTGTTCCATATTTTATTCAGATGAAAAGAACCAGAACCAGATGATTTCTCACCCTGCTTGGCGATTTCCAATTCCCAGTCAAAATTCATACTGCCAACATTACAAATAGGCATAACCTCAAACATGTCAGGTTCCTCCATTTGAATGCTGGAAGAAGAACAATGGGATAAATGGATCTCTCATTCACTGTCAATGACAGTGTCTTTGACTTGTTGGAAGATCAGTTCCTGTAAGTTATCATCCTCATCAGAGTGGACTTCACAAGCACTGCTCGATGGTTGCTTTGCAGGCTTGTTAGCCTCCTTGGCATTGCGTCGAACAGCTGACTTGCCCAATTTGACTTGAACGTCCCTTTCAGGTGGAGGTTTCCTTGCCTGCTGGGGGCACGCCATCCCCTTATGCCCAAATTCCTTACAGCTGGGGCAGATCATTGGATGAGCAATCGGCTCCACCTTCACGAATCAACCTCCACCTTCGCGGCTCTAGGGAGCTTATGCTCGCAGCTGACTTCGATGCAGGTGATTGCATCTCCGAGACAACCAACAGTAAAGGAGCGCTCATCGACATCGACTGGGATGCCCATGGTACTGGAGACACAGGTGACATGTCACCTGGTCCACGGCAAACCAGGGTTCTCGATCTTGAACCAGATCGGGACCCGCTGAAAGGAGAGGGGCTGGAGGGTCGACCCTGGCTTCCACGCGTGGACGATGATCAGCGATCCGTCCATGAACCACGATGCCTCATCTAGCACACGGTTCCTCTCACTTTCAGTCGGCATATTCACGATGAAGTCGTCTCGCTCCTCAACTATAACTTCGACAGGACCGCTAGGCCGCCAAAGCCGCCGCATCCAACCGCTTAGCTAGCCGCTAAATGGTTTTCTACCCACAAATCTCACAGAGAGATACTCATTCCAATTAGGAATCGTGCAATCTTGGCTAGAGATTGTGGCATACTTCTCCCCATCTCGTAGGCTTTGCTCGAAATAATCTACTTCCACTTCGATTTCTTCCCTTTCAAACCTACTAGAAACAAGCCAGTCTCCAAGTCAGACAGGAGTCGAAGTCTCTGTAGATTTACCCGAAGACGGCTTTGAGGAGCTGGAGACGATGCTTTCGGCCCTAGGCGATTGAGGAGGGTCCAGTATCTTCCTTCCTCCTTCTCCATCAGCCTCTGATTGGCAGTGTGGAGGAGCAGATGAGTGCTGAGCAGTAGATTTCTCCCTTCCCCTTCCCCCTCTTGCGCTAGGAAGACGCCCTCGCCCTCGCCCTCTTCCGCCTCTTCCTCTCGGCATGGCGCACTTTCATATAAGCTTGAAATTTACTATGTATGCAATGCATATAACAAACTAAAGAGGATGGTAACTAGGTACATGTTGAGGAAAATGATTAAAGTGAGGGTCTAGTGCCCTGATTGGTAGCCTAAAATTGCTTCCACACAATGTCTTCATTGGCAAAGTATGAAAAAGAGGAATCTTGAGGTGGCGGTGTCTTGCTGGCATAGCGAGTGGCCCTAAGCAATGTGGCACATTTACTTCCTCTGCATCATAGAGTGTGTATCCACATACGGTTGGTTAAGCTGGTCAAGAAGGGTGTCATACTGGTCAAAGCATTGTTGGATCTACTCGCACAGATGGTGAACATCTGGCATTGACTAGCTATACTCAGTCTGTGTACCAATGGAAGGAGGAGGAGGTGGGGTTGCATGCGACTTCACTGTAGCAGAAGGTTTAGGTCTATCCCCAGTGGAATCCTCACCATCAAAGGAGAACTTCCAGTTATCAAGATTGGTTAAAGTAGTTACTTTCAGATTTGGTATTTTAGTATACTCTTCATGTGTATGGAAGAAGTGCTTGAATTTTGTTTCATCAAAAGAAACCCAGGAAATTATGTTTGAAGAAATTAGAAATTGAATACAACTTTGTTCTTCCCTGTAATGGCTTCCAACCCTGTCAGGTCTATATTGAACTTGTGGGCAACATGTGTTATCAGTCATCCAATCATGATGTCAATTGAGGTTTCTCTTCTTATCTTGAAGTAATGTTGGACTTAACATTATGGTTATGCAGCATGGCCCAAAAGAAGAATAAGTCCTACTTTCCGACCATCCTTGTGTTTCTTTCTTAGCAAAAAAATAGGTACTAAGAAGTTGTGAATGTAGCAGAGGATTGGATTATGGATATGGGATGCCCTGGAAGAGGTGGTTGGGTGTGAAGAAACTTTAGTTATCAAACCCCATAATTCCTTATTATTGGAAGTGTCAAGCATATACCTCCATAAGTACAATAATGTGCTTCACAGAACTGCTTAAATTTGAATTCAAAACCCTTACTAAGAATTCCTAAATGTATTATACCGAATGGATCATTCAACTTCTTTGGATCTTCTTCCGCTCTCAAAGTTGTTAAAAATTCATATGTTAATTTCATATATGTGAAACAAACATTAGAGTAGGCATTCAAAAGACCATGCTCCTCAAGGAGTCCCTATACTTTGTCATGAAAACCCAATCTTTCCATAATCTCAACACAAGAAAAACAAGTAGGCAACACCCTGCTTTTCATCATTTTATGGTAGATATCATTTTCCTCTGTTGTGACATTGAATGATGTTGAGGAGACGTAGGCACTAGAGGATGAAGAGATCTCCCCCCTCTAGCATTTGGAAGCTTGCTTACTTAATTTTATTGGAAGACTGAAGAAGGTACAACAGTAGGAAAACACAATGTGTTTTCTTGGAAGCACAATGTTGATATTGCTAGAGGAGAGGAAGAGAATCCAAAAACACGTCATGACTAAGTCCTCATGGCGTGTATTTCTACAATGCTGATGGAGCTAAGGTTGGTCTAAAATTATTGAACATTGGCTGACTTTCTTGGTGGTCCTGGACTAGCGATGTAGATCTGGGTGATGGAATACCGGTGATGCTATATATTTGTAGGCTGGTTGGTGGGCAGAATCACTCACTTATGGTTTCTCTAGGTGGCTGAGATCGGCTGTCAGAGCAGTTTCTAGGTGACGATGACTAGGATGGATGTGGAGCGGTTTTGAGACATGATGTTGTCGGCTTGGAGGCTTCAACACCATGGAACCACAGTGATTGATAGCTTGAAGGAGATCTTGGGGAAAAGAATGGTTTTGCAGAGGTTTGGCGATGTTGGAAGCCAGCAACAAAGATATGATTCAATGAGACCAAGTGGCAACAATGTCAAATCCAATCAAAATGGCATGGGTAGAGGGGAACATGGTGTAGTGGGCTAGAGATTACAAAAGTATAAGTGTTGAAATAGGGTTAGAAAATCCTATTGTGTGCCACACACACTCTGTGTTAGACGACACACATCATGTTTGCTAGTGTAGTAATGTTGTCCCTATTTATATTTTTGCTCGACTTCCATGTCACACTTCGTGTTGAGAAAATGACATGTCATAGTTTCCTTTGTTGTCAAACTCCATAAACTCAAAATATTATTGTTCATGTCATGTTTGGAATAATGCATGTCGTTTTTTGCTCCTGATGAAATGGTACTTTGAGATCATTTCAGATACGTCGTGTTGCAGAAAATGCACGTCGTGTTTTGTTGTCACAGTAACTTTAGAAAATTGTAGTTAAACATCACACATTGTGTGAGAAGTGGTGCACATGGTGTCTATCTCTAGTTGAAATTTTGGACATCCTTTTTGAACTTGACATGATGTGTGGTTTCCACAATTCACCATGTATCTTCTTTACATAAACTTTAGAATGTCCAACCTTTTGAACACATGTCTTGTTTGTATTGTTACATGGTGTGTAATATGAACTTAAGCTCACTGGAATTCCTTTATGATACATACACAATCTGTTTCTCAATCAATACACTGTGTTGTAGTGAAATTATTGTATAATGTTAATTTCCTTTTGTTTTTAGCTGCACATACAATGATACTTACATATTAACTATAAGGGCCTAAATTATTACATTCATCAATGATAAAGTTTATTTATAATGCAACATTCTTTAAAGCGATAACATGAAGTCAATCTATGCTAATGGTGGGGTCGATTCCCACAAAGGTCCTTTCTTTAGAGTCTGGAGCGAGACTCTTTATTTCGATAAACTAACTCCATAGAAGGAGTTGGATGCCACACCTTTTCCTTTATCCTTTGGATTAATTTTGGTTGACTTGGTAGAGCCTATGCAGGAGCTTGTTGGTTGGTGAGAGCTTGTTGAGAAACTTGATTTTCCAGTATTCTTGTATGTGTGGTGATGCCATCCACCTTTGTAAAATTTTTTTGAATGGAATCCTTCATTAGCTGTCATTGCTTGTGAAATTCCTCATTTTTCTTCATTTGACATGAAACAAAATTTTCTAAGAGAGACTAAAGGCTAGATTTCAAATATGAATGGAGCTGTTTAAAATTGCGGTTTGCATTATTATTGAATCCAGGAGGATTCTTGCTTGTAGAGGGTTTATTCCCCAAGTGTTAACTAGTATACATCTGTAAATGTGATTTCAAAAGTGTATAAGTGTATGTATACATATGCCATTGTATCAATGATTTAATATGGAATTTTTAATACACAAATGTATCATATTAGCCTCACGCCTATACATATACACACATATATACTCACATAGATATACATTTAAAAAATATACATATGTTATATTAATGGTTAGAACACATAGGCTACATGTAGCGACGGGCGACAGTTCCTAATCTCTATATGGATACACGAACTGTCGACTTGATTACATGTAGCTTACATGTACTCATATTGATTAACATGTTTAAAAAAATACATAAAATATTCCAACTATTAAAATTAAAATTATGCCCTTTAGTTTAATGTATATTAAACATTATCCCAGTCTGACATTCACGAATCATCTAGTAAGAGAAAGTAATTTTTAATTAAGATAAAATTTGAAATTGTAGAAATAATTAGATGATACTCACTAATACCTTATGATATAAATGAATCATAATCATGTTATTTTGAAAACATGCAATCCACAGATTGGATTCAATGTGCATGGTTGGATGTATTTAGTGAAGGGTAAATTTCACTAAAATACATAATGTTTATACTTCTTAACAAATCTATCACAAGGTTTCAGAAATTGCATGTATATCATCAAAAATGTTTATCCCTTTCATTTTTATCAAAGTCTTAACTGTTTATACAAAACTGTAAAGACGACACACAGTTTTCGAACACTGCTTTGTGTTCTTTTCGGAATTTCAAACAACATTAGACATAAACTCCCAATCATAACACAATCAAGTGCGTTGTTTACCACTTGCAGAGGTCACCAAACAAAGTAGTTTGTCATGTGCAAATCAGGTCAAAACTAGTCAGTAAAAAATCCATTTAACTCTGGTCTATAAGATCAGCTTGCTGGTAAAAAATATGCGGACAGTGGGACATATGTATGCTACGGTGGTGTTGGGTAAGAGCAACTGCCCCTCTTATGGACAATGGCATGACTGGCAGCGACGGTCACATAAGCTCCAAACAAATAAATGTGGCCTTGTGCTTTGGATCATAGAGGGCATCTGCCTAAACCCCCTTGACACTTGTAAGTGGTATCTCCATTTTCTAATTGCCCCTTCCTCGACACCTATTTCACAAGAGTGGTACATAATCATTAGTTTGATCATCTCTTAGATAGTTGATTTCAGTACGTAGAAAAACAAGATCATGGACTATTAAAATCAACCATGTCTAGTATTGTTGTGATTGAAAACTCAGAGCAAGGATCCACTAGAGTTGGTCATCAAATCCTTACTTATGGGGGTACCCGTCATTGGACAGAGAGGGAGCCAACAGAGCTTGCCGCAGACATATTAGCAATGGTTAAGTAAAGCTAGCGGACATGAAGGATATGAACCATCTTTGATGTGCTTCACTTGGTCACCAGCTTCTTTCGATTGTTGCAACCTTGGTGACACCTTGAGGGCAGGAAAACCAAGACGATAAAATCTGGTGTAATTTTCTGTTCACCACGATATACCAGTATAACCATTTCCGTGGGAAGGTTTGCGGTACGACAGATGGGTAGTTCACTTGTTTGTCTCTTAGTGGTGGAGTGGGTGTGGATGAGGTCAGTGCACAGAGAGATAGAGAAGCGTTGATGTAGAGATAAATCAGAAAAAGGTTGGTAATTCGAAGTCAGAGACGACTGATTGACGGTTTTGGTAACCTAATTATATTTTGATAAAAGTGAAAGATGGATACATGTAATTCTTTGAACATGATGATAGATTTGTAAATAAGTGTAAACTTTATGTCTTTTTATGAAAGTAAACCTTTAGTGAATTATACAAGTTCTACGTTAATGGTCGTATACAATAACTTCATGTATTAGAAGGTACAAAGTTCCTAAGCTTGTTCTTTATAGATAGATACACACACACACACACACACACACACACACACATATATATATATATATATATATATATATATATATAGAGAGAGAGAGAGAGAGAGAGAGAGTAATAGTGACAAACATGCTATAATGAGAGCATGAGAGGCATTTGAATAATATAAAGTTATATCTTATTTTAAATATCCAACATTATGGATGGGAAGACATCTTTTCATTTACCTTCACACTCAAAATAATTACAAGTAGATATCTTTTACATGTCTATATCTACAATATACACATTTTGTCTCCGGTGGTCTGCCTAAATATTGAGCATTGCGAGTATTCGCTTCTTGTGCATTCTTTCCAATTCCTATGGTGATGGAATTTTGTAAGAAGTTAAATAATAAAATATATTTTCAATCCATACCATCGGATTATTAAAAATATTTCATTGTGCAAAGTTATGTAAATGCCTCTCATGCTTTCAACACTTGTTTTGTATTACAGCGTAAACTGGTGTATAAATATCATTTTTACTATAATCAGATGTGTAATACAAAATGAGTATTTTTATTACAAATTTGGTCATCTCATTACATACAATGTATGTCTCATTACAAATATGTATCTTCCTATTACAAAACAAATGCACGGGTAACTAAGGTTAGTTACACATGCAGGTAGCGAATGAATGGCCATACACACACACACACACACACACACACACACACACACACACACACACACACACACACACACACACATATATATATATATATATATATATATATATATGTGTGTGTGTGTGTGTGTGTGTGTGTAGTATGTATATATTTGTGTGTATGTATATATATGTATATATATATGTATATATATATATGTGTATATATATAATTTTGTTTGTGTATTTGTGTGTGTATGTGTATATGTGTGTGTCTATGTGTGTGTGTGTATGTATGTATGTGTTGGAAATTTGTGGTAAATATATTTCTAACCCTATAAAAAGAGGTAAAATTATAAATAACACCATTCATGTAACTATAAAATAAGGGTCAAGGTACACAATTTAGTCAGCTTGAGTACCCCCCCCATAACCTTTATAAATAGGTTATCTACATAAAATTCCAGTTCCTTTTTGTCAGCGATGATATCTCCCCAAGTTTCTTTTTGTAGGTGTTATATAACAAGTTGATTTCCTTTTATGATTTTCAAAATGTTATAGTCTCTTCTCTTTTCTTGCCACCCATGCCTTCTTTTATTTCTTTCAAACCATATCAAATAGACACATCTTGTAAGGCACCAGTTCATCAAAATTTTATCTCCCTCTTTGGGTTTGTCTAATATCACGATTCCATGATTTACTTCTATATTAACATCAAGTCCTACCTCCAATGTAGATCTTTTCCATAGGTATGCCCAATATTTGAAGTAACCAAACAAGTGGTTAGGTTTTTTGATATTCAAGCCACACATGAAACATTTTTTGTTCATCTTGACCCAAGTATTAATCCTTTCCAAAGTTGGATGTAAGTTCTTGTAGGCTCTAAAAGCAGTAAAAGACCATCTAGGGTTGTGCACTTTACCCCATATATTTCTTGCTACTTAATCCATAGGTTTTTTGCTAGGACAGGTCTCCCAAAGGTCACTTTTATCTTCAACTAAGCTATTGTACTTCAACCACAACTCAACGATACTTCTCTAGGTCATAAAAAAAACCCATATGATTAGGTAAGTCATTTAGGTTGGTTCCATATCTGATCCTCATCCACTTACCCAAAGTTGAATCTAGATTTTTGAGTTTTTTTATTCTCATCATAGCATGGTAATAAGATAAATAATTTATATGTTGTAGTCCAAACCCATTTTATCCTGGCTAACAAGATGAATCAAGCACCCCCATAAAAAATCTGAATGCATGATGTCCATTCTTTGTAACAATGATTTAGTCACCTCTTCTGATTAACCAGACCCTGATCATACCCATAGTCGAGCTCTTGATGAGAATTAATCTCCCTTCCAGGGCCATTTTACTTCATGGCCAATTATTAATTGTATCTCTTCATTTGTCGAAACATTCATGAATTTTTTTCCTTCACAAGTTCTCTCCAGCTAATGGGAAACTAAGGTGCTTTGTGGATCAATCTCCCTATTGAATACCCATGTATGTAGCTAGTTCCTCTTTGGTATGAAAGACTTGGAGAAATATATTTTTGACTTCTTATCACTAAACTTCATCCTTTATATCTCATAAAAATGTTGAATCAGTTTTCTAAGAGCATTGATACTTCTTTTCTGGCTGCAATGAAAACAAGGATATCATATGCAAATAGAAGGTATGAGAGGACCTTGGTTTTTCTTATCGTGTAGGTTCTGATCATTTTCTTCTCAATATTGTCTTGTAGCATTTTGCTGAGACCTTCTATGTCAATGGTGAAGAGAAATGGTGACAATGGGTCACCTTTCCTTAATCCACAAAAGTCTTCAGATGTACCATTCAAAAGTAGTGGGAAGTATGGAGTGATAACTCACTAAACAAATTCAATCGCCAGTGACTTTTAAGCCCTTAAGATAGCCTTATAAATAGTTCCAAATAACTATATCATATTCCTTAGTGATATCAATCTTAAGACATACAGATGGAGTGCTTCTCTCTACATTGAAATTTACTAGGAATTCAGCTGCAAACATCAAGCAATGTTCAATGCATCTTCTTCTAACAAATAATTCGTAGTAGGTGAGATCAATCTAGATAGGATTCTTGATAGTCTTTTTGTGATGATCTTTATGATTATCTTGTATAGCATTAAGAAACATGTTATCGACCCGAAGTCATTTGGCAATGAGTTAATTACCTTATTAGGTATCAGTGCTAGGAAAACATGATTAAATTGTTTAACCATGATCCCCATTGAAGAACCACTGAACAACTTTAGCTAGTTACTCTTTGATGATTTTCTAGGTATAACTATAGAAAAACCCATTAAATTTATCAAGACATGGGCTCTTATCTCCAAACAACTTCTTTAATCTCTATATTCATAGGTATTGAGAATATCACTACATTTTCATCTTGAGTGACTTTATGCTTCCAGTCTATGTTCACTACCTCTTCAACATATTCTTTATTATACAACTTTATGAAGAAGTCAGATGTTTCTTTGATATTGACCTCTTCATATTATATGTTGTTACATGTATCATCATAAAGTTCAAAAATAGAATTAATTGCCTCTCTTCTTTGAACTACTATTTGGTATAATTTTGTGTTCCAGTCTCCATTTCCCGCCCAATAAATTTTGTTGTCCTTCCAGTAGTACTTCTCTTCATCCTTATTTAGAAACTTGATTCTTTCATGAGTGATTAGTTCAACATTAACGCGGTCTTCACCGAGAGGTGACCTCCTTAGGACTTTGTCTATATCATCCATCTCATATTTTTCATGAGCTATAAGATTGTGCAAATTAACTTACTTCTCAAACCATCTTTTCAAAGCATACTTCACATTCTTTAGTATTTTAATGAAGGAAAAGAGAGGATTCCCAATGACTGTGTCTTTCTAGGTAGTAGATATTAGTTCACTACAACATGTCCATTCTTGCCAAAAATTTAAGAATAAATAAAGATTCTTTTTTTTGATTATGTGTCCGAGCTTGACTTGGAGAGACAAATGATCTAAAAAATGAGATGTAATAAATTTAGCTTTGGTACTTGGGAATTTGTAGAGCCATTCATCATTGGTAAGGGATCTGTCTAACTTAGGAGATCCTCTTTGTCTTCTTTAGATTATTGCTCCATGTGAAAACCTCACAACTAATGGCAGGGATATCAACTAAACTAGCATTATTTATAGATGTGTTGAAAGAACTCAAGTCACTCTCATGATCCTTTTTGTGGTAGGTGTGACAGAGAGAATAGAGGAATCTTAGTAAAGGGAAGAGATGAGATGCAGGAGAGAAGATAAAAATAGGAAGGTATGTCATTCTCAGACAATAGAAGTTTATTCATCTTACCATGTTGTCTAGGGTTTGCATATTCATTTGTGCTTTGTTGATACCTACTATGGTGCATATTAGTGGTGTATCTCAAACATGTTGCCAACCAGCTATATCATAGTATTCCCATAGCAATGATTGTATCCCAACTACCATGCATCAATGTGGTGTTGGTGCTTCTTATGTAGAACTACTTCAATGATAAGACGACTCGTGACTTCCACAAATATCTTTCACCATCGATTGTTCTATGTATTCTCATTAAAAATCAATATTGTATTTGTGATTGTTCCAACTAGTCTGGCAATTTTTTAGGGTGAGTCTACTATTCAATTATTGCTTTTGCATTAATCTTATCTTCATCAAGGAAGAAGACTTGTTTTTTTTCTACATGCTATCTACATTTCGGGGAGTGTATGAGTGTTTTTAGTATAACATTACAACATTTAGAGGGCGATCAATTTCTATATAGGTTACTATTATCTTTATCTATATTGGAAAGTTTTGCATGTGTTCCACCCATGCTCTAGGTTGAGGGGGAGTGTTAGAGTTTATTAATTATTGTATTTCTTGCATAAATGGGACAAAGCATATTTGACCCATTAGGATTATACATGCCTTGTATTAGACCCCATATCTTATTATAAGATCAAGATTTTATCTAACAAAGACAACTAATATGCCTCAATTTATTTTCATATATATATGTATATGTATGTATGTATGTATGTATGTATGTATGTATGTGTGTATATATATATATATATATATATATATAAGTTATTAGTTATTGTGTTTATTATGTAAATGGGCCCAATTGTATTTGGCCCATTTGGGTTTCATTTAGGTGTTGCATTAATCCCATATCCTATATAAAAAGGAGTAGGGTTTCATTGATAAAACAACAAATGTGTCTCCATCAAATTTTCAACATTATATTAGAACAAGTTGCTCTTGGGGAACTCTAGAGAAGAGAAAATAGAAGAATTGTCTCCTTGCATGCGGCCACCATTTGTTCCCATCTTGTCCTCCCTCCAGTCATCTTTTCATCATCCATGGTCATCTACTTCTTTCTTCTTCTCTATTGTTAAAACTCCACCTTGCTGATGTTGATCTACTGCGATAAAGTGCTCTTTGGCCCAATTATGATCTAATTACTCTATTACCCCTCAATTGACTTACTATCATCATTCCTAACAATTTCCATAGTGAAAGACACTACTATGATCAACTATGGTGAAATTTCATGTTTTGCATAATTTTGATACACCTATAATAATAAAATCTTAATATTTTCATATACTCTTTGATATTTTGTTTATTATCTTGACCAGTCATACTCATCTTGCTTTGAAATTTTTCATGCTTGTACTACCATGTGAGATAAAGATATGCTCTAAGCTTCATCGCAATTGGAGTTTCCTAGATCCCTACTAAATTCCCAAAGTTTACACTAAATTCATCTTTTATGCCTTTTTCTAGCTTTTTGGGCCACATTTCACACTTATTAGGCTTGACCCACCGGAGAGGTCATCTCCTACCTTGCGTGGGAGGGTAGTAGCCACCAGTCTACTAACTCTAGACCTTCAAACATCCTAATCTCTTGTTCTTGATCCATTTCTCATGTTTAAGAGTGTGTTGGATTCATCTCTAGAATCTGCACTAGATTCGTGTATACTTTCTCGCCCATACCCGAGTCTTTGTTGAGCTCTAAAACTTGGTGTTGCATCGAGATTTGACCCCATTTAAAGCCTCTAAATCCCTAACCCTAGGTCATATCTACCCAGATAAATGCCCCTTTGACCACTACACTTCCACAAGACAACCATCAACTTACATTGCACCCTTGCTCACTCTTTTGCACGTTTGCCCCAATTTTGGGTTGGCACCATGCTGCTTCAATAAGAGTGGCATCCCCCCTCTATCTCTTCACATGGTACTCTCTTTCTAACTCTGTCTAAAAGTTTTGTTCATATCAAAACTTTCACATACATACTAAAAAATGAAATATATGGTCTGTTTCGGACGAGACAACGAGACAAATACAACAAAACTATTATTAAGTTTTGATTCCCAACCCCTTTTTAAAATTTCCTAAAATGATATCTTTAGTGACGATCCTTAATTCAAAACTAAATCTTTATCTAGACTTGTATCATGGATCTTAATATCGACCATGATTCTATCTTTGGCAATCAAATACTTGATTTTGACTAATGATAAGATTAGATCTCAACTTTGTTTACCTTTTTCTCTCTAAATATCAAGAATATGATTTATGTTCTCAAAAATGGTGATAGACTAGTGACTAAGTTCTTATTATGGATTAGATATGGATATACTTGAACTTTGATAGTGATAATGCTGGAACATGATGATGGTCTTGAAAACTTGATAATATAAAATATTGGTTATTGATGTAGTACCACACCTAAGAACAATAATGAGACTTAAAGAATCCTAACATGGTCCATGTGACCCTAAATAATGATGACTAGAACATTGATGCATGTATACCTCTTTTGTGCCAGGTTTTGATTCTGATCTACTTATGTCTATTAAGAATCTTACTACTCCGATCTCTAGTGACGATATGCTTATTATCCACCTTGACTTACATATGGTAGAACTTTCTTGTATGACATGAGTTCATCCCTTATTATTGGCATATATTAGTATCGTTTGAACTAAGTGACTTCCTATGATATAATGCTATGATCTTTGGAGTTATATCTAATAAACCAATGAGCTAACTCCTACCAATATCGGCAGATCCACCGAGTGAGAAAGGGTCATGAACGCACCCAAAAAAAACTAAAAATTTATCAAATATATGTATTTTTAGTTCATGATGTAAATCATATATTTACCACCGAGTAAGGACACAACAAACATGTTGGATTTATTAGTTTTGTTGTGACTCCTCTTGCCTAAACTCAAGCTCGAATTTAGGAGGCACCATTTGGTTGTCTTTCTTCGGTATCTAAGCCAGTTTAAAACAAAAAAATCTCATCAATTTCTATAAATTTCATGCAAAGTTATCAAAGTCAAAACCCTTGAAAAAGTATCTAATCAAAATTGTTCAAAGTTAATGTATTTCTCCCTTAATCCTTCAAAAAATTGTAAAATTGCAACAATTTTTTATTTATACTTGTAAATAAGACAATTTTGTCTACGGGGCTATCTAACAATAGAAGCCCCTAACTGTCTACTTATTTCATATAAAGTCATCAAATCTAAAACCCCAACTACATGTACAACCAATGGTCCTCAAAATTTAGGTATTTCTCCTCAACTACATATTTCATACAAAGTTGTCAAAGTTAAAGTCTTTGACAATATATTTAATCAAAACTCCTCAAAGTTGGCATATTTCTCCAAAAATCCTTCCTAATATAGTTTACAACCATCGTTTTTACTTGTAACTAAGTCATATAATTCTGGTATCCACAATTATTCAATAAAAAATCCCTCACTTTTTGCATATTTCATATAAAGTCATCAAAGATAAAAAATACAACTGCATACACACTCAGAGGTCCTCAAAATTTAGATATTCTACCTGACTCCTTTGAGATAAAAAAGAGTTTACTATTCTTTACTAATACTTATAAAAGTCTCAATGAAGGACTGGAGTTCAAACCACACCAAAGGCACTCTGCGAATGACAATCAACACTTATTTGAAATTGGAGGGAGGGTGACCGAACTACACCCTATCATGCCTCGAGAGTTTACCGTCCCGAGCTCGCTCAGAGTGGGTTCTCTTGGTCACAAAAAAATTAATTAAAAAATCTATATTTGAACAATATGTTATCTACCATATTGCTATCTAATCTATTATAATTTGTGCAATGCACGGTTAATTCTATAAAAACACATGCAACAAATGTTGAATTTTGGTTAATATTGGGTCAATAAGAAATACATTACTATTATACCACTTTATCATTTTTTTACTAGAATCAGACCGAGCCTAGTTTCCAACTCGTACTATGAATCAAACCAGAGTTAATATTCAATCTTGCTCTGCGTCTACCATCTAATAGAATCAGACTAGAGCCAGATTGTGTTCCCGCACAAACCTGGATCCAAATGGAGCTAGCCAGTCCAAACTCCAAAATTAATTAACTCATTCTGAATTTCATATCCCAAACATTAGCTCAGAGTTCTATCGTGGACCACTGATATGATTTGGTCCGTCTAAGGCAGTCTTCAACATGCATCTGACTTTCTCGACAATAGTACAGTTCATCCTTTCAGTTGTACCATTGTGTTGTGGTGTGCCGGGCTCTGTCCTCTCATGCCGTAGGCCATGCTGCGTGCAGTACGCCTGGAACTCCCTGGAGGTGTACTCTCCTCCATTGTCTGTTCAGAGACACTTTAATTTTTCACCGGTCTCCCGCTCTACCATGGCATGGAACTTTTAGAAACATTGAAAAACCTGATCCTTGGTCTTCAGCAAGTAGACCCACACCTTCCTAGATGCATCATCAATGAATGTGACAAAATACTTATTGCCTCCCAGTGAATCCATCTCAAACGGACCGCAGACATCCGAATGAACCAACTGTAGAAGCTTTGACTTCACCGCAGACCTTGTCTTGAAAGAAACTCGTCGTTTCTTTCCTGTCTGACATGCATCACATGAACTGAGACCACTATCCTTGCCACAAGGAATCATCCTCTTCTTGGATAGAAGATTCAAGCCCTTCTCACTCATGTGTCCTAACCGTTTGTACCATAGATCTGTCTGGTTATCCTCAACTGCATGTATACTGCCGTCTCTAAGTACTTTGAGCTTGGTCTTGTATAATGTGCGAGACAGTTTGCCACGTACAATAACCAAAGCCCCCTTGGTGATCTTGCATTTGCCGCCACCAAAATCAAGATGACAACCTTCTCTATCAAAGAAAGAACCAGAGATCAAACTCAGCTGCAAATCTGGAACGTGACGAACATCCTTCAGCGTGAGCGTGCAACCAACACTTGTCTGAACACAAATGTCACCAATCCCGACAATTCTAGAGAAGCTGGAATTTCCCATGTTCACCCTCCCAAAGTCTCCCCTCCTGTATGAAGTGAAGAACTCCTTACTTGGTGAAGCATGATAAGAAGCTGCAGTATCCACCACCCACTCAGAATCATCCTCATCAGCATGCAAACACTGTTCTTGGACTGTTAAGACCACATCGTCATCATCGCACCTATCATCTGAGATCGTCGCTGTAGTATTCTTGTCGTCATCTTGCTTGTCTTTGGCTTCAGACCCATGTTTCTTTTTCCAAATCTTGCAATCTCTTTTGAAGTGACCTGGCTTGCCGCAATGGAAGTACCCTCTACCATTCTTTGACTTGGATCTACCACGAGACTTCTCGCGGTCTTGGGATTCACCGCGGCTCTTAGATCTACCACTGTCTCTCGCTCTATCAACGCCTCTTCCCTCTGTGAAGTGCACCTCTGATCCACTGTCGCCTGAGGCTCGTCGTCGAGTCTCTTCATTCAGTACACTGCTCTTCACTTGGTCAAGTGTCAACTTGCCCTCCTGTGCAGAATTGCTGACTGTCACTACGAGTGTCTCCCAACTGTCCGGTAGCGATCCTAGAAGAAGTAGAGCCTGAAGTTCATCATCAAGAACCATCTTCATGGACCCCAACTGATTTACAAGGCTTTGGAATTCATTCATATGCTCGACGATGTTTGTACCATCCCGTTACTTGAGGTTCACCAACTTTCGGATCAAGAAAGCTTTATTTGTGGCAGTCTTCCGCTCATATAACTTCTTGAGCTTTTCCCACAGATCTTTGGCATTGGTCTCTTCTGAGACGTGATGGAATACGGAGATGTCGAGCCACTTCTGCACTGTTCCGACAGTTTTCCTATTTAGCTTCTTCCAATCTGCATCAGATGTAGTCTCTGGCTTTTGTCCCTCTATCGGATCGTATAGATCTTTGCAATAGAGAATATCCTCCATCTTGGGTTTCCAAATCTGCCAATTTGTGCTTGTCAACTTTATCATCGTCGCATCTTCATCTTTCCCCATCTGGACTTGTATCTGCAACCTCGCTCTGATACCACTTGTTGGGGATGTTGTACCGATACAGTCCCGGATGTGACGAAAAGTTGTCACGGAAGCGCTACCAACAAGCGTATAAAACCCAAAGAAGAAAAACACCAGATTTAACGTGGAAAACTCTCCCCTCAATAAGGAGAGAAAAACCACGGGGCAATCCCGTTAATAAGCACTATGTAATAAAATTACAACTCACACCTCCCAGATTTAATTACCCCTAAATCCGGGTAGCAACCGCTACTTTGCTTCAAGGCAAAGTCGTTGGCCCTCTCTTATAAACCAAGAGAGTTTCTCTACCAGTTGTTCTTATTCTCTGGCACCCTCTACCACAGAAGTCACCAACAAGCAACTGGAGAACTCACACCTCAACCGGTGGATGATCCAAATGCCTCCCCAGGGGCCTCTATTTATAGGCCTCCATGCATGTGATTGTAACCAGGAATTCTAGTCCTAGTTCGAATCCTAATCCAACTGCATGTTGCACATAGGAAGTCATATTCCTACTATTCAAGATTTGACTCCTATTAGGATTGGTAGTACAAACCAACCCTCCCAAGTCTAAATCCCACTAAGACATGGGCTGGATTATATTCCTAATCTCAACAACTAGAGCCAGATTGTGTTCCCACACAAACCTGGATCCAAATGGAGCTAGCCAGTCCAAACTCCAAAATTAATTAACTCATTCTGAATTTCATATCCCAAATTAACATTAGCTCAGAGTTCTATCGTGGACCACTGATATGATTTGGTCCGTCTAAGGCATTGAGTCTCGTATCATCAATTCACTCTCTTCATGAGATTTTGTCATTCTCTCCATTTTTCTTGTAAGTTAGCTAGTTGACATCGAATTCCAATTGAGTCATTGACTAACCAACTGATTAAGCTCATTCCCGACCAGACGGTGGAGAAAAAAGAAGCCACAAGCTAGTGAACCTCAGGTACGTCCGCCGCCGCCGTGGTGTAGCCGCCCATGAGCCATGACCAGAATTAGAGTATATTTCTATATTGTGTTATTTGATATATATCTGTTTTCTCTGCTCTATCTCAACCACGCGTTCCAGGCTTTCAGATCCTCTCCATGCCACGCACTAAACTACAAACAGAGAACTATCTAAGATGGACTACATTACACGTAATTCTGTTGGCTACTATTGCTTTTCTGACTGATGATACCGTGGAGAATCGGCCCGATATATACCATTATGAAGAGTCGATTGGAATCTCATAACGAACTAGCAGGCTCATTGTGAAGGTTTGAGGCAGCTGAGAGCGAAGCTACAAGCAGCCGAGTGTCTAGCTTTCCACGACTTATGGTTATGGAGACAACGTCCTCTCCTCCACATCCACGGCAGCGGCCTCCCCAGTCACTCCGAATCCTCGTCCAACCCATGGCTGCTACTCTCCTCCTCCTCCTCCACCTCTTCCTCTCCACCTCCATCCCCGTCGCCACCGCCGCCGACCCCCAGACGAACCTCCTTAACGCCGGGTGCAGTCCCTTCAACATAACCGGCAACTCCCTCCCTTTCTTCCTCGCAAACGTCAATGCCAGCCTCACCGACATCCGGAACCACATACTCAACAACACCAAGTCAACACCCCTTTCCTCCAACTCCACTTCTTACTTCGCCACAGTCGAGTACCCACGCAACTCGACACCAGTCTACGCCCTCTTCCAGTGCCGCGACTACCTCACCCCCACCGACTGCCTCTCCTGCTTCGACGCCGCATCCGTCCAAATAAGGCGCAACTGCACCGCGGGCAACGGCGCCAGGGTCATCTACGACGGGTGCCTGCTCAGGTACGAGAGCAGGACGTTCTACGACCAAGCAGCACAGGGGCCAGGGAGCGACGGCAAGTGCGACCCAACCGACGTCAGCAGTGCCCCCGGATTTAGTGACGCCGCGCGCAAGTTGATCGCCGACCTCGCTACGGCTGTTCCGAAGATCACCGGTCGGTTCTTTGCGGCGGCCGTGGCGGGGAATACGACGTCGGGATCGTTCCGTAGTAATAATGAGTCATCGGCGACGCCGCTGGTGTTCGGCGTCGCGCAGTGCGTACGGACCACCACGTCCGCCAAGTGCGCTGACTGCCTTAAGGCCGCTCTGGGGAACATACAGTCGTGCCCGCCTTCTCAGGAGGCTAGGGCCTTCGACGCCGGGTGCTTCATGAGGTACTCTGCTGAAGCTTTCTTCCCGCTCAACCAGACGGTCGACCTCACACCGTTGCTCGTCGTTGATAACAACAGTACCGGTACGTTAGATAGGGCTTTCTTTGTTTTACCGCTTTCTGAGGCATTATGATTTTTGAAGATAGAAAGTATACCATTTGGATAAGTTATAACTATTATCGGCAAACAGTGCACTTTTGTATAATTAAAATCAACTAATTGATATTTGTTTGGAATCCTTACAGGGCTTACCGTGCAAAATCTGTTACTATAAGTGATCTTCCATAGATACACCCTAACTAAAGACATATAGAATTATTGAACAATATTTATATTGGTACGTGCCGCCAAATATTACAAGACCACTATTGGACTCCGATTGAAATATTTTTAGAACACTTGTTGGTTATCTCAACCGATAAGTTTGGTTCATTTATTAGTCGCATGCTGAGTAATTAACTCAGTTAGTACACCAAAAGGAAAATTATATTATAAGAACAACAAAATGTTCATTTATTAGCGACAACACTAGGTAAATCCCTCCACCTCAAATATGTTAATCGACACTTTAGATTTTATATTGTAATTAAAATACACAAAGACAAATTAAGCAATGCCATCAATCGAACCACTTTTCTAGTATAATTAGTTTTTTTTCTTAATTAAAAATCCATTGTAGTTTGCAAAATATTAAAAAGAGCACCGACACCACCTTTGATTTCCAATTTCTCCCAGGTTCCGGGTCCAAAAGCAACAAAACAGCAGTCATAGGAGGGGCTGCTGGGGGAGCTGCCGGAGTGCTGCTGCTTGTGGGTCTCATTCTTTTCCTATGGTTCCAAAAGTCCAGACGGTCCACCAAGGGCCGACGAGGTATGCAAACAAATTCTCGTTGTTTTGCCGCTACGTAACTCTTCACGGTTTTTTGGAGCATTATTAGTTGGTGACAAAGACAGGCTCCCTATGGGTTTGGGATATATGTGGGGTTTCGTCATGAAAAGTTGCTCAAATGGTAGCTAACTACGGGAGACAGAAACTTATCTTATTATCTGCAACCACATATACAGCCGGCGGCCTGTTTGTTGAAATGTCTATGTGGATTTCCACGGATTACAACCATCAGGCTGTGGCGTGCGCGAGAGGTGTGTTTTTGTTTGGACCCTATAAGATTCTATCAATTGTCATTGTCAACCGTTAGAAACGGGAACTCGCATACCTATCTTCCTTGGCTTTTGTTATTGTCTAAGGGGTGGTCTGTCATGTTCCTTTCTTTTCTTTCTATTACCAAGTGAGCTTGGGTTTGGCACAATCAAACTTCATAGGCTCGGAAATAAGAGATCCATTCCTTCTCCATGGACAGCCGTAGCTAGGGATGAGCATCGGGCCGGGTTATACCGGGTTTTGCCTGTCCCAAACCCAAACCCACATTTTAAAGCGGGTCACGGGCCGGGTTTGGGCCCGGATAAAATTGAAAAATGTCAGCCCATACCCGGCCCATATAAGAATGCTGGGTTTCGGGCCGGATTCGGGTTTGCCCATATAACATCGAATGAGCATACCAAATTTTGCTAGATCTACCTTGCTAACATGAAAACTGAATTACTGAGATATGTATTTTGTGATAAACCTTCAAAAGAATGTATATACACTATATTGAAAGAGTAACAAATCATTTTCTCGTACATGTGAATGTATGAGAAGTAAAAAAATCAATGGAGTCCACAATGTTGTGCCTTTTTGCCTCCTCATCCTATATGTATATACAATGAAATGGGTTTTAGAAGGGCAAAAGATCATTTGTCTCCTACATGTGGGCATATGAGTAAAAAGATGAACATAATCTACTATGCACTGAGCAAAAGATCATTCGTCTCCTATATGTGAACACAATGAGATCAAAATAAAGAAATCAAGTATGTCTATTCATGTCAATGATGGTTATCTTATTAGTATGAACTCATTAATCATGTTGATTGATTACATAGTATCCATGTTGCCATTGGTAAGGTACATACTACATATTGCATCAAGAAATTTGTATGTTTTTCTTTCAGGACAAAGATAGATGTATAGGTATATAATGTACATAAAATATAATCTGAGCATTCGGGTTTTCGGGCCTGGGTTTATCTCCGCCCGTACCCGGCCCAAATAAAATATGGGTTTAAATTTTAGGCCCGACCCACCCATATTGTAAATCGGGTTCGGGTCTGGATCGGGTTATGCGGGTTGGGTCGTGGGTCGGATCGGGCCGGCCCAACCCGATGCTCATCCCTAGCCGTAGCACATTCCAACTCCCCTGTCTGACCAAATAACAAAGTTACTTTCCTTCTTCCATGTTCATTCTGGCAACTCGGGTTGCTGCTCACAGTGTCCAACACGCTATATGAGGAAAAGAACAGCATATAAGACATGAGAGTTCTGAAAAACATACTTGATCATGTGGTCCTGGTGCTTGCTCTCTTTACCTCACCTGATCATATCTTATATTTATTAAGATTATCTTCAGAGAACAGTGGCTATGGGCTCTAATGATGCCACGATACTCAGAATACCTCACTACTAGAAAGTAGAAATGCTCCAGGATATGTGTTTGCGCTCTGTTGGCACTTGGGAACAATACAAATAGATACATGAAGGAGTGTCAGGGGTGTGATTAACCGTGACATAGATGTTGGTGAGAGCACAATAGGTATCTACAGTGACTCTTCTGGACGATCAGCTTTTTGGTGATCTAACCGTATAAACCAAAATATTAATAATACATTTGCTTATCTACAAAATTACCAAACCGTATAAACCAAAATATTAATATTACATTTGCTTATCTACAAAATTCGTCAAGCATTAGAGTTGTATCGTTTGCAACACCAGGAAAAATCTTTCGAAGACACAAACACACACGATTTTTTTTCTTTCTCTAATGAACCAATTAAACACCATAACGATTACTCTATATCGTGCTTTCAGGAGATATTTTAGGGGCAACTGAGCTTCAGGGTCCAGTCAATTTTCACTTTAAGGATCTTAAAAAGGCCACCAAAAGTTTCAGTGAACAAAATAAACTAGGGCAAGGAGGTTTTGGAGATGTATACAAGGTACGTGGCTTCGACTCTGCAAGTGAATGGTTCTTCTCGCAAGTTTATTACAGTTTGTAATCAGTATGCATGTTCTGTATACTATTGTGATGTCCAGCACCCTCTATTTTTACGTGATGTCATCTCTTACACATTTTCAGGGTGTTTTGAAAAATGGGAAAATAGTTGCTGTTAAGAAACTCGCTATTGGAGCATCAAGTAGAGCGCAGATAGATTTCAAAACTGAGGTGACACTTATAAGCAATGTTCATCATCGCAATCTCATCCGTCTTTTGGGTTGCGCAAGCAAAGAGTCTGACTTGCTTTTGGTCTACGAGTATATGGCGAATAGCAGTCTCGACAAATTTCTATTCGGTTAGTGATGTCGTTTATCTTACTTGCAATTCAATTGTGTGCCAATCTTGCGGCAATAATGAAATTGCATCTAACTTATTCTTTTCCTTTGATCGTTGGGGTTTAACATTATTGAAAACTTTAACTTGCGACTGAAGTATACTTGGCACTTGTAAGAAGCAAATATTTTTCTTGTTGAAATTGTCAAAAAAAAATTATGTAAAAATTTGAATTTGTTAGGATCCAGCATTGAAGTATCACCTTTGAAAATAGAATTAATATATTCAAAATAATTTTTTTAAAGCTAAAAAGAACAATCTTCAGAACATGTGCGCTATTCTGCAGTTACATTTATGTTTCGTTGATTCACAAATTTCTTTCTCTTGTAGTGGTGTACAATGTTGATCAGGATATGATATATAGACCTGCTTTCATATATGCCATTCAAATTATAGCCCATACACACAAATTCTTGTTCCAATGATCTCTCAAACAAAGATTCACATATTCATTCTTCATTGTCCAAACAATCAAGAAAAGATTTATTGGGACTCCATTGAACGTTCCATTAATATGATTTCATTAGAGGCAACATCCAAACTAGGTAGCTCGTTCTTTGTGTGTAAAATATACATCATTGAATATGTGCAATTTCTTGTAATGTGCATGAAGCATGTGCATGTAACTATAACTCTATCATCAAAGACCAAAATGAAACTACAACTAATTTACTGTCTGTCACTATGCATATGCTAAGCAGTAACATAGCTGGTAGAAACTTATGCAAAGACCAAAATTGAACTACAACTAGTTTACAGTCTGTCAGATTTAAACTTGGGGAGATCCTTTTAGCTATCAGTCTGTCATCAAAAACCAAAATGAAACCACAACTAATTTGCTATATGTCACTCTGCATATGCTAAGCAGTGACATAGCTGGTATAAACTGCAAAGCCAAGCGATACTTCCAAGGATCCTAACTCTACGTTGAAAACTAACACACGAATGTTTCTATAGGTCCCATGCAATATCTGATACTTATCGGGAAGTCAGGTTAGTTGAGTATTGCTAGACTTGACATATCCTTTGTTATTAGTGTCTTTAGCTAGTTTCTGACTCTCCTTGTGTCGACCACAGATGTGTTGTGATCTGCATCCTGCAATATATGCAGGGTTTACTAGGACTTGCATTTTGCATAAGAATTATGACCATATAAATATTTAAATAATTACAAACGCCGGGATGTTAGGATCTCTTAGTAATAAAAGATCTACTACATTATTCTATTATCTTTTAAGTGGAAACTAGATATCTTTGAAGAATATATTCAACGTTTTGCTTGTTGAAATAGAGTATCGAGTAATAATCGTATGATGAATGACATGTTGCTCGTCCAAAGCTTGGCTAGGGGCTATTGTCTCTTAATTAGAGCACATTGTTTTTATTTAGTATTTGTTGTCATCTTTTATTGATCGTGTTTTATTAGTTCTAGTATGAGGGTTACATTGCAATTATTTTTGTTCAAGATCTATATGTAATAGTTAGGGAACTATGTAAAAGTTCTCAAATAAATAGTTTAATTCTTATTAAATTTGGGTAATTAGTGAAAACAAGTTGATTATGCTTTTCCGCAAGTTATGTGTATAAATTATAAAACCATGCCTAATAGTATTGCCCCACAGTTGAATTTGATGAATCCTATTTGGTTTTTGTACCATGGTTAATCATTAGTTGGTATCAGAGCTGAGATATAAGCCCTAGGTCTAGATCCTAGGACACACACGACAACATGCCAAAACCATATATCCAACCTACTCACTTATAATCCACCAACGACTAATCCTAAACCCTAGGTTAGGATTAATCGCCTCCAATCAAAGTAAAAAAGGGTTTATAATGCTCATGAATAGTGTGCCGCCACCCCATGTTCCTCCCCCTTCTCACTCCTTCAGACCCACTTCCTCTTGTGATTTTTCGCTCCATGTTCCCCCTTCTCCTACGTTTGTTCTTCTTCCGCCTTTAGTTTCCCTTCTTCCACAGACAACGGTTGGTGGTACAATACATTCTTGTAGCATGTTTCTCATTTCCATGGGAAAGGGCCCGTTATGAGACCAAAGGGGGTGGGGTCACAATGTCACCTACTGGTTCCTTAAGGTCATAACATCCTGCAAGGCTGGGAGCAGAGCCTGTACCACTCTCACAAGGGCATGTGTCCCTCTCGGAGCGCTCTATAGTGGGATCTCTTCAGACAGGAATTCTCCTACCTCCTAGTGGCCAACCAAAAACCACCAGACCATGGTATGGGATTTATAAGGGCCTCTAGAGACCTTTATCCCTGCTAAAAGAGCCACAAAGTCTAGAGGAAGCATAAAGATGGAGCATCAAGCTCCATAGTGGTGGGCATGACCCCCAATTTTGTTGTAGCAGTAGCACAACGGAGAAATTTTTTGACTCATCCAATTTTCTCGATGATTTGCTAAATACGTGTGCATCATCGACGACATATGTAGTCTTTAGAAACATATAGGGATTTTAGGTATTTCATCAGTTGTCTTGAAGTCAAAACAGACCATTGGACTTAAAGTTTGGAATCTAAGAGTTTGACAAAACTTCACTGATTCACACCATGGCCACGAGAAGACTTCCACTCCAAGATGACTAAGTTGGATGCTTGTTTCGTGGCAAGTACACAAAGATCATATAAATCAACGATATGGTAACAAATTTGACTGAGTTGATTAAGCGATTTGTACTTTTGGACAACCAATATGATTAGAAATTATAAGGAAATAGATGAAAGCTTCCAATTAATATTCCCCTTATGACCTCAGACAGAACGAGAACTCACGATCGACATACCTAACTTCACAAAACTGGCAATCGTAACAAATTTTGTCATTGGATGCAAAACATCAAGGCATTCTTCAGTTGGCACTTGTTGACAAAGGAACACCAACTACTATTTACTTAGGCAAAGTTGTGAGGTACTAATCTTGCATGGTGGAAGTGGCGCACACCATTCTCTACATGAACACTTGGATAATCCATATTCGTTCTAGACTTCTAGTCAACTAAAAGAAACAACTATGCCTCAAGCCACTTAATCTGGAGTACACCATGAACTTAGTTCATGAGTACACAACAAGTTCTATGATTTGGTATACAAGTTAGAAGATTAGTGGAGATGACAGTATGAAACTATAGATCATGATTCCGTTGTATTCTCTATACTATGATTGCTAATGCCTTGGCTGCCTCCTACATTTCAAGAATAGATGATTCTATACATGGTTTGGCCCAAAATGAAGCAGGAATAGAGGCTTCACACTTCCGTCAAAGAGCCCCTTGGTGACGTCAGATCATGGATGCTACTTTTTCCACACCAACCCCTCATGCCTACCTCATATCCTATCTATTCTCACATGGAACTTTCACAATCTGACCCCTATTTCTCATACCTATTTTGCTTCGAGGTTGAGAGTGTTGCATGTATGTGTATGGTCCTCATTCACATTGGTAATGCCAAAAGAGTAGTTTCGACAACTATTTTCCATGTTTTGGCACTATGTCTCCTTTATATATCATGCTGTTTACTTTGACATTGTCTTGTGTGACGTACTAGTTTGCAGCTTGGGACATATGATTATGGACCGATCATGATAGTTTGACCACATAGTACAACATGATGGCTATGATAACACCCATACCTTTTGGATTCGTGGTTGTCTGCTGCATTGGCTTTCATTATCAGTCAAGGCTCTATCATGCACATTATGCTACACGCCCCTAGCGACTATGGAACCGACATTCACAAGTGGCCATATAACTATCTAGATGCTCATCTTTCGTAGTCAGTAAGGATGAAAGTTTGATCCAACATACCCATGCCCAATAGGACATAATTAGACCCAACCCTTTTGTAATGGGTGAAATGGGTTTTTGTTCAAGTTATGGGTCCAAATGGGGATTCCAATAATGGGTTAGTTGTATGAATATTCCCCTTTTAAACATATTGAGACCCAAATTATTGAACCCCTTAGGGAGGCGGTGAAGCCATGATCTAGGTTTACATGTTTAAATCTGCAAGACGACTGTCTCCCATATATATCTATAACGAGGCTCATTTAGCTAATTTACCACTCTAGAGGCTAGAACTCGACATCTCTGAATATGTCTTAAAGGAAGTAGAAGGGACATGAGCGTCTACTTAGACATTGGTTGTTGCAGCCAACTCCTCCTAATGACACTCTCCCATCTCTTACTACGATGAGGTTTGGCAGATTATCACATAGCGCTAGACCTTGCAACTTGTCAAGGGTCACTAAACTACGACATCCTGCTAGGGCCTACAACTCGATACAATAAAGAGAGAAAGCTGAAACGCCTGATGGAGGATGTAAGAGAAGGTAACACAAGATGAATGAACGTCCATCGACTACAACTCACTATAAAAAGAGCGGAATCTGAAACACCTAGTGGAGGATTTAAGAGAAGGGAAAATGAGATGGATGAATGTTCATCTACTACAACTCCAATATTAGGATGACCTTCATGTCCTGGCCAACAAGATGCATCTATCAAAATGACTTGTAGCTTATTTTTCTCCGAATCCAATTATCATCTTACTTCCTCCAGGAAGGCTGGAAAAACTCCCAACAAATTTTGAACATGAGCGCAACAACATATAGACTCCAAGGAATGCCTTGTACCTGATGCTCCAACCAGCCTCTTCACTTGTGGGACTGGTTGTAAAGATTAATGGCAAGTACAATGATGACTCTATGGATGTAGTGGCGGTACCATTGCAACCTAACTTGTTTGGTAGTACAAGGAAGTGAGCACCTGGAGCATCCTGAGACAATCCAAATAGCCATATGTGTGTTGACCGTGTCACTGTTCTTGTCCTTGATCGTGAACCTGGTGATGATGGTAATGATGAAGGTATTGTAGCCGCTAATGAGCTGGAGCAACATGTGATTGTGAAACATTGTTGGTACAAGTGCTTAATGATGTGGGCGATGGAAACTTGATTGGCACCACCGCCCCATACCAACAGGGACATGAGGTCATCAAATTCCTTCGATCTCACACTGCTTGGTGCATATGCAAACATATCGACGCCTGTGGTGAGCTTTTGATTCATTCAACTTCAAACAGACAATTGACAGTTGGCTTGTACGTTTTACTTGCGAAGTAAGAACATGGAACCATAGTGCGATTTGGATCTAAAAGGACATGTTGCTTTAGGGGTAACCATTTTTCCTCATAGGGCATGTTATAGAATAATATAGAGAAAGTCATAAATTTTGGGAGCTTGATATTGGTTTATGTGTTCTCACTACTGAGAAAACCTACACCTTGCCCCTGTTTTCCCCCATACAATTTTTGTTTGGTCATGAATAATTCCCATGCATGCATGTTTACTTAAATTTCTATAAAGTTGGGCCAATATGGATTGTATTGGGTCCCCATGACCCATTAGTTTGGGCATGCATATGGTCCTTTGCATTTTTTTCTTATAATGGGGTAGATGTGGGTCAAGCCAAAAGAAATGAGTAGCATGGGTATTGGTAACCAATGTCTAGGGGTGGAAATCAGATTATCAGGTCAATATAGGGTCCAGTTGCCCAAAAGTCTTAAATCAAATGTTGTCATTGAATTTACAAAAAAGAACAATCTCAGGTCATTTTGGGTTGGGTCAAAATTGTATATACGTACCAAGTTTCCATCCCTAGCAGAAGGAGGAGTTGATGCATGATATGTTGCTCATCTAGAGCATGATTAGGTCTTGTCATCTCTTGATTAGAACTCATCATTTATATATTCTAATAGTCAATGTGTTCTACTAGTTGGGTTTTATTAGTTCTTGTATGATGGTTTTATTTGGAAGGATTTCACCTTGGGACTTATTTAAAAGCTTTCAACTTATTATTTTAAACTGTATCTAAGTTGTGGCATTAGCGGAAATGAGCCGGTTAGAGCTTCCCGTGAGTTATCTGTATGAACCCATGCCTCACGGTGTAAATTTGATGAATAAATAAGATTTTTGCAACATGGTTTACATCAATCTACCAAACTCATGTGGGTAGATCATTTTCTCACTAATCGTGGGTAGTGTCAAAAAATACATATTGAGTTATTTTGTGACATGGTTTGTGTTTCACATAGCTATCAACAATGTCCTTTGTGGGAGAACTGAACATATGTAAGTCAATTACCACTTCATTGATGAGAGGTTAATGTAGAAGCTCATATAAATTACATAAGTCAATTCTTGGAAGATGAACTTGCAAATATCTTCACCAAATCATTTCCTACACAATTATGCACTAAGCTTGGAGCCTAATCTGTATGCTCTAGTTTGTAAGGGAGTATATTTCTATAAATATACTAACACAGCCACATGGTACAACTATAAATTTGTTTACAAAGATTAACATAGATACATACAATCCTAGAAAGGTGGGTTGTTGTTCTCCTATGATTGAGTTTATAGAACTTTATATTCATTGTTCCTTCTATGGATTTATTTACCATTCCCTCCATGAGAATGCAAATTTTAACTTAACAAACTCCAGACCAACTTGTTCTCTCTTAAAGTTTTTATGGATCAAATGAAAATTCATTTCGGGTTTACATACGGTTGGATGGATTAGAACGTTAATTAGGGTCACCTGAAGCCCATCACCTAAAATCCTCATTTACACCATCTAAGGTAATGGCACATGAGGTACCTCTATTAATATAGGGGTATATGTGAGACATTTCAAGATTGATCACATGATCTTCCAATTCTTCAAGATCTACCTTGAAAAAAAATGCCTATAAGATATTGTCAACTCCAAGAAAGTTCAGAGGTGGAGTTCTGACATGGTGGAGGCAAGTCAAAGGTGACAACTAACTAGAGATATAGGTCGCAGTCGCACTAATCTGTTTCATTAGGCAACCATTTCCTCCTCTAGATATTGTTGCTCTTCTAGTTTTGTTTCATTGAGTTAAGCCAAGGTCCATGTCGTAATAAGCAGTTCCAATAGCAACATCACAAAGGGCGTGGATACTAAGAGTGTTGAGAGATTGATATCCTACCTCTTTATAAAGGTGCAATATGTATTTCTAGTGCTTACTGATATAGAGGGTGAATTGTGACACTATCCCTTGTAACAAGGAACCCTACGTCAAAACCTAACCATGTAATAATATTCAACTACGTCTACACCTAAAAACTTATCTACTGTTTTCCATGGAGGGTAATAGGTAGGGAGTCATCAACCTCTATATGATGGTCTATGTCTTGGAATTTGATAGCCTTCATAATCTAAGTCAAGAATCTGGGTTCACCTTTGGGTTTCTCCCATCTCCTAGTTATTCTTAAGCTAAGGTCAAATTATTACACGTTTTCTAGTTCTATTAAAAGTACGGGAAAAGCATCCTCTCCCCCAACACAAGCACCTAAGAAGCACGAATACGGATACGTATCGGATACGGGTATGGGTACGGGTACGCGGATACGGCAATTTTCGAAAATAGAGGATACGGGTACGTCATGGATACGACAATTTTATAATATTTATTTTAATATTTTTAAAAATAATCAATATATTTATTTTAAAAATAGATGAAGACAATCAAATTTCATTCAAAAATCACAATATTTCTAAAGAAAATGGAAACCAATGCTATAATATCAAACAATGATTTAAAAAGGGGTCTTTCATTCATATTAATGTGAGACAAGTTACAAAAAGACATGATAATATCATATTCTAAACCTTTCACATTTCATGTATCATGTAATGTTGTGTTGTAAAGTGAGTTGTGTCATCTGTGTTACCAAACTATCTTCTCTCATGTATAATTAGCTACTATGAAGCACAGATATAGATACAAAAATGGATATGGGTACGGGTGCGGTACGGGGATACGACAATTTTCGAAAATATAAGATACTTGTACAACATGGATACAACCGTTTTTTTAGTGTTTATTTTGAAATTTTAACAGAAATACCAATTTCATTCTCAAATCACAATACAATAGGGGGAGTCTAGAGTTGGAAGTCACATGGTTTTGGGATTTTGAGAGATCACGCGAGTGGGGTGCTCTCTTGGCTGCTAAATGGGTTGGTTGTATCCTGACTGCATTGAGATCATTTCCTGCTAATAAAAAAAGGAATACGACTTAAGAAGTATTTGATATGTATTAGAGACTATCTAGGGAGTATTAGTATTAAATATGTATTCAATACTAGTATGACACCTATTTCGGAGTATCAGTGCTTCATAGGGGGAGATATAAGGATGAGGATGCAATGATTATCTTCAAAGGAGATGAAATAGATATTGTCTAGATAGAAATCCAGAATAAATCACAATGGATTTAGTCACCAAAACAAGAGGCATGTTAACCCAACGATACTAAATTGAAGCCTTTCATAGAAAATGGAGGACATCAACGTGCATAAAACTTGCACCATAGCAGGGAAAGCATCTGGAAGTACCATGTAAAGGTGAATGAATTGGTTTGCAATAAAGAACAAACAAAAATCCAGATTACATATTGAAGTTCTTTAAAAAGTGAAATCCCAAAAAACATAGGTAGAAACAATAAAGAGAAGAAGGAAGATTGACATTTAGCAAGAGGAATGGTGACTAACCTTGAACTACTTCAAGGAAGCAACTATGACAGCCTTGCTGCAAGCTACTACTTAGCAGAGAGGGTTGAGACATGAGCTGGTGTCAAATGCTAATCAAGCAATTTCATGCCCAGATTTTTTTTCTAGTTTTTACTGACTGGATACTGCCTGGATACGGATTAGGAGTATCCGATACGTATCCAGGAGTATACACGGAGTATTGGTATCCAATACGTATCGGATACGGGTACGACACTTGTTTTGGAGTATCCGTGCTTCATAGACAAGCACACACCAAACTTAAGATATCCCTTTTTCTTGATGGTGTTATCTATCCATTCATAATTATTCTTATATCATGTTTGTCTAGCACCAATAGAAGCATAGTTTCCTTTTTTTTTAACTTTGAGCAATGTCGTCTCCCATTTGATAAATTCGGCATTTGATAATTTTGTCTGGACTGAAAAATCATAATTCTGAAAAAATAATCCATAAATTTTGAGATAAAATCAATAAATTTTAGTCAACTATTCGGAGATAATTAGGAATGAGTTGGCTATACACACAAGCACTACATACATACATACATACATACATACATCCATACATGCATATATATATATATATATATATATATATATGGGGATTTATTCGCTACCCGCGTGGGTAGCCTGATTTTTCGCTACCCGCACATCCAAAAGTGTAACTATATGGCACACAAAGTAACTCTAAGATCAAAAGAGTAACTATATTGTTAAAAAAGTAACAATATGACTAAAAAAGTAACTGCGCAGAAAATATACAGTCAATAAATATATGGACGTATTTTTTGATTTTGGTGGGGCAAATGATATTATTTTTGGATGAAATATTTTGGGGAGCTAGATAAAATGCTCCTCTACAATTGCAAATTAAAAAAAAAGGTGACAGGAAGGGTGTGCGGGTATTAAAGATGAGCCCTATATATATATATATATATATATATATATATATATATATATATATATATATATATATATATATATATATATATATATATATATATATATATATATATATATATATATATATATATATATATATATATATATATATATATATATATATATATATATATATATATATATATATATATATATATCGAGATTTGGGATTTACTCGGTGAGGTTGACAAAATTGGCATTTTGGAACTATAAAAAAATTTGGAGCGAATTTATCAAAATTTGGCAAAAATTGGTCAAATATCCAAAAAAAAACAAATAAAAGTCAGAGAATACCATACATGTGTATATATACATATAAGTAATGCATATATATACATATATAAATATGATGAACATATTAACATATGATTACACATTCGTACATGATTTTCTTTTAGATTCTCTATTCCTAAATGCCTAATTATATAATACATTCTTATTTTATAAATAAATAATTTGTGAAATCAAAAACAATTTGTGAAATTTGGGAATAATTCATAAGATTCATGGAATTAAGGAATAATACATGTTTCTTGCGAAACTCAGACACATTATTTGTAACATGTATTTCATAAACGATAAGCGGATAATTTAAAATTTTGGTGAATTATGGGACTATGTATGTAACTAATAAGGTCAGTAGACATACAATCTTTTGTAGTGACAAAATTAGGAAAAGAATCAAAGAAAACATGCACAATAACAATGTATATAAAAACTTGAGTGAAGGGTGTGGAGCAACTATATTGATTAATGAACCATTAAGCACTCATGGTGCTACTCATGACTGATAAAATTCACATAAGAAAAAAATTATGAAAATTGAGAGGGTGGCATGTTTGTTGATTGAAGAGAAGGAATATTAAGTCAAGCATGCAGACAACATCTAAGAAGACAGGGAGGAAGGGGGAAACAGATAACTGATGTGGATATTATCGCACTACAAATTCACTAGGAATGGAAATTCCTAGTTTTTATCAAAACAAATGTGCAATAATTACCACCCGGAAGCGGACGGGTCTTATCGCAGTATAGTTAAGGATCGAACCAAAGGACAACATTTTTAATATTAATTGATCAATCTAATTAAACTAGGAGTACTTATCACAAAAGGCAGATTTTGGTTAATTACAACTAACATGCAAGAATAAAAGGCTGAAATAAAATCTAAGATTATCAGATGGATGGATACACTAGGATAAGTAGGTTTTACCACCACTACCTACAATTATTCTCTCACTGCATCACAAACACACATAAACAATATCATGGAGGCCAGGTAAATCCCCTTTTTGGCGTTAGGATTAGCCTGGACAGATATTCCTAAAGGCTCGTTGTCGCGTTACGCAAAGATCATGTATCCGTCGCCCCGGAAAACATCTATCTGATGTCTCATCAAGAGTCTAACAAAAACCAATCGATATCCTAGATCATGGATTCGAAGTTCTCTACACCCAAGATCATGACAAACATGTAAACTTACTGGCCAAACAAGAGTACAGGAAATAGAATGATTGATTTGACATGAAAAGGGTTCATAGATGCATGGATGTAATAAAAGAATAAAAGTAAATAGCGGGGCTACTCCCCACGTCATCCTAGCGTAAGGAACTACTCGCAACTCATAGCGAGATTAGAATAAGCAACAAGAAAAAGGAAAGAGATAGCCATCATCTCAGCGTATAGAAGAGATGTAGCAATAGAGTTGCCCAGGACTGTCGTCAGGTGACCCTTCTTCTTCGTCGTCCTCCTTGCTTCGATCTGGTCTGCCGATAAGGAAAGAGCAGGTGAACGGAGGCGTTGAGGTGCCGTCGACCTCCCTCTGTCGAGGATAGGAGTTTGGGCCTTGACGGAGCGGCAGCCTTTCGGCCGGGAGAAAAGCGGTCCTTTTAACTGATGCCCTGGGGTCCTATTTATACTTTCTGTGAAAGAAGTCCAAAATTCACACAATAAATAAGTGGAATTCAGCTGGTCGACATACTCATGTCGATCGATAGACGTTTGTCGGTCGATGGTTGTCTTTCTGTCTTCTTTGTCTGTCGATGACTTCCGGACTGTCGAGCGTGGTCGACAGTGTTATGTAAGTTGCAGACATTGACAGATTCTGGGCTGTCGACGTGGAGGTCGATAGCAGCTTGTGTTAGTCAGTGGCTGTCGACCATGCATAAATATGGTTGTCGAGTCAGGATCTAGGGCCATTGATGGTCAATAGGCAGATTTCAATTGCTTGGTCGATGGCTTTTTGAATAGCCAAGAGCTCGATAACCTTGAATAATCAAGTGCTCGATAGAACTTATTTTCCTTTTGGAAACTGGTCGACAATATTTAATTTGCAAGTGTCGATTACTTTTGTTACTTTGTGGGCAAGGCATGGTCGATACTTTGCATTGTCGACCTGCTGTACGGGGAGAGGGAAGAGCGAGAGCCAAGCATCTCGATTGGCCCTTTTTCTCGGTATCCTATTGCCTCGATAGTATTATGGATAGCGGTCATTCAATTGCTTAGCATATGCGGAAGGCATGCCTTGATCATCTGCTGGTGGCAAGGGCTGGCGTATTGTAAGGAAACGACATCCAATAACTCGTAGCAATTAACTGCCCGCTGATTTGGATTGATTCATTGTTAAGCAACTAAAGAGGTGGCACTGTCGACGAGACCTAACACAATGACACATGCCTTATTTGGTTCAAATCATAACTGACGTGACGTATGCATGCGAAAAATGTGGTCTTTATGATAGAAATTTGCTGGTACAATATTTTCAATTTGTTTCAAAAAATTCCAATCGCATTGATAGCTTTACGCTTTGGTCAAATCAGTGACTTTATTTGCCTTTCCAGTTTTCCATCGTGACTGATAAATCAAAAGATGAATGTGATTGGCCATGAATAAATCCTTGTAAAACTCTCTGCACAAAATAAAAGTAATATCATTAACAAAATCATTGTACTCGTGACAAAAGTAGTACAAATTCGGATTTAATTAAAACAGCCCATAAATTATCTAAAAAGATGGGAAAACTAAAATGTTGGCAATTATGGGAATGCAAAGCTGCACAAACTAATTTATTGGATAAAATGCGACATAAGGATGCAAAATTGGTCTAAGAAATGCAATAAAAATGGAATGAATATTCGTTCATCAATAACACAACAACATGGAACGTGGGGAGAGTGGGGTTGGGGGTTTAGTGTATATTGGAAGCTCTTTGTAGTTTGTATGTGGTTTTGTAAAAAAAGAGCAAGTGAGTTACAAAAGAATCTTTTGAGAATTGTACAAATCGTGAAAAAGTGGGAAAAATCTTGTAAGTCATAGGCAACCGGTGTATTAATTATGTTGCACAATCAAAAGTCTATAACATTGTGAAAAATCATCGATTTTCATAAAAGTAAACCTTTTTCTTGGTTGTATCATCAATCTATTCATAATCAATCATATATCATGTTCTTCTAGCTCCAATAGAAGCACAATTTAATATTTTTTAAGCAATGGAGTGTCCCATTTGAACCCTCTTCAATTAATGTAAATCTGAATAGCTTATTTAGGATGTTGAAGGCAAGACCCCTCATAGATTATATGCTTAAGAATAAGGCGACAACATATCTCTAACCAATAGTCTTAGATTGATAGACGTCTTGTTGCATCACTAGGACCTCTGAAATATTGAATTTCTCTTTTACCATGTACTATGATGTCCTATAGAATATGATGTACTCTAATGGGATAGTTCTAGACGTGACATCTATTATGTTATGCCGATCACGACAGTTTGATTGTAGAGTTTAGCATGACAAGTCCACTGACATGTGTTGCTTTCATGTTAATTATCAGATCTTGATATAGTATCCACATGCCTTGATGGTGTCTACAGACACAACTGTTGAGGCAAGAGGTCATATGACTCGTATCACCAATGACCTTGTGACTTGTGAGGAGGCATTTTGGGTCACCCTTTAACTTGCAGAACATATCGTCTTTCTAGAACATGGCATCATGCGTCTTGCGCATGGTACTACCCATCATGTTCCAAAGTTTTCCAATATAGATTCCAATAGGATTATAAATTTACTATTAATTTTGATTCAGGCTTTTCCATATCACTTGAGGAAACTGGGTCTTGGTGTCATTTGTTTAGGTGGTTAGGATATTTTCCTATTTGGGTTTAAATAGACTTTTAATTGTTGATAGGGACACTTAGCTATTAGGGAGATTTTACATTGATGGAATATGGATGATGTGGAATACTAGGGTTTGGGAACCATGTATAGCTCTTCTCTCTATGTTTCACTTCTATTTACTAAAATAAATCAATACACCTTAATTTTAGGCCTTTTCAGCCACTGGATATTTTCTGAATCTTGCTAGATGATATAACCGAAACAAACTAGTTATTGAGGATGACAAACTTCAGTATCTAATTATACTACTCTTCATGCTATGTGTGTATGTTTTGATTTTTTATTAAGGGTTAAAATTATGATCCCTTTCAATTGAGTCATTGGGCTCTGTAGTATGGACTTTGCTGACCGCTCACTTTCAACAGGTGAGAAACAAGGAACTCTTAACTGGAAACAAAGATTTGATATAATTATTGGCACAGCTAGAGGTCTTTCATACTTGCATGATGAATACCATGTTTGTATTATTCACCGTGACATAAAGTCCAGCAATATATTGCTCGATGATGACTTTCAGCCTAAAATTGCGGATTTTGGTCTTGCCCGACTTCTTCCTGATGATCAAACTCATCTTACCACCAAAGTTGCTGGAACTCTGTAAGTTTAATCTCTTATAGATGGTGTGGAAGCTTACATTTTCATTGATCATTTCTGGGTGGAACGATGTTTTGCATTGAAGCGTGCATTAGTTGCTTGGATGATTAATTATAAATTTTGTTGCTTACTTCCCGCAGAGGTTATACAGCACCTGAATATGCAGTTCTTGGACAACTCTCCGAGAAGGTTGACACTTTCAGTTATGGTGTAGTGGTCCTGGAAATCATTAGTGGTAGAAAGTCTACTGACATAAAGCTGGAACCAGTAACACGATATCTTCTGGAATGGGTAAAAGAAATACAAATGTCCTTTTCTCCGTATATTTTCATTCAAATTTGGTCCTTTTCTAAATATATATTATATAGAATCCTTTCCATTTTTGTTTATTAGCTACACAATTTCTTTTCAAAAAACTGCACAAACTATAAAATATGATCGAAGTTGAGATATGCTTTCTAAGTGTATGACAAGTGTTTGAAAAATCCTCCTCCAATCAAAGTATTTAGATTGAGGTTGTAAAGTGAAAGAGCCAGATCAGTCGGGTTAGTCAATTGTGATAATGCATCAAAAGTTCCATCTGGTCAGATGTTTGCCCAAGGAATTTAAGCATTGTAGGATTCCAGTGCATGACTTATCCCCAAAAGGAATATCCCCAAAAGAAATATTCCCAAAAGGAATTTAAAATAGTTGCCTTATAAATTTCTACTGCACATGTATCCCTTTTGCATCTGGATATGTAGCTCTTTTTGGTAAATACCAAATAGTGGTGTGAAAGCGTTGGGCCAAAGCGATACCCTGCCGTGGCGGGCTAGCCTTTCTTATATCAGAAGATAATATTTACATAATAGACCCAACAGGGAATAGAAATAGTAAAGAGATACATAAATACGGAAGCTATTTTCTAACACTCCCCCTCAAGATGGAGCATACACATCATGCATGCCCAGCGTGGAATTCATATACTTGAAGGCTGAAGATGGAAGTAGATTGGTGAAGATATCTGCCACTTGCTGAACAGTCTGAACGTGAGGAATTTGAGTCTTCTTGGAGAGCACTAAATCACGAACGAAGTAGTAGTCCACTTCAATATGCTTGGTCTGCTCATTAAACACTGCATTGCTAGCAATATGAATGGTTGCCTGATTATCACACATGAGATAAATTAGTGTCTCAACCGACACTCCCATTTTTGACAAAACAGACATAACCCATTGTAGCTCACAACAAGCATGTGTCAAAGCTCGATAGTCAACCTCTATACTGGATCGTGCTACCACATTCTGTTTCATGCTCCTCCAAGTCACCAAATGTGATCCAAGAAACACACAATAGCCAGAAGTAGAGTGTCTATCTCCAACATCACCTGCCCAATCTACATCAGGAACCCAGTGAGTTTCAAGGATGTATCTGCGAGATTCTGCCCTGTAAAGTAAGACCCTTCCCTGGCGATCCTTTAACATAAAAAAGAACCCGGGTGACTGCCATCCAGTGTGACATCTTAGGCACACTCATGAATTGGCTGACAACTACCACAACATAAGAAATATCAGGGCGAGTAACTGTCAAGTAAATCAATTTTCCTACAATCCTTCTATATTTCACTGGATCAGAAAAGTCATTGTCATAAAAATAGACGTCTTGGTATGATAGTCCATAGGCGTAGAGAGGGGTTTGCATTGTGCCATGTCTGTCTCTGCAATGAGGTCACAGACATATTTCTATTGAGAGAGGTTTGTGCCCTTCTTAGTGCGTAGAACTTCTATTCCAAGGAAATAGCAGAGATTACCCAGATCTTTTGTCTGAAATTGTGTTTGCAGCCATTCCTTGAGCTATAGAATGACAGTAGTCATCACCTGTGATGACAATATCATCTACAAAAACAGCTACAATAATAGTACCACTTGAAGACTTATACACAAACAAAGTGATCGGTAGAAGACCGGGTGAACCCAAACTTTATAAGTGCATCACAGAATTTATCAAACCATGCCCATGGTAACTGCTTCTGACCATACAAGGATTTCTTCAACTTGCAGACCTTCTGACACTCCCCCTAAGCAACATATCCAGGAGGTTGCTCCATGTATACCTCCTCAAGTAGATCATCATGAAGAAAAGCAATCTTGACGTCCAGATGAAGTAGAGGCCAATCAAAATGAGTAGTAATAGAGAGAGGGACGCACACAGAATTGAGCTGAGCTACTGGAGAGAAAGTCTCAAAGTAGTCTACTCCATGTGTCTGAGTGTACCTCTTTGCCACCAAACAAGCCTTCAAAAGATCAATAGATCCATCCGGTTTCTGTTTCACAGTATACACCCAGTGACAGTCGACAACCGACTTGTCAGGAGGAAGGTCCACCAAGTCCCGAGTAGAGTTCTCATGAAGAGATGCCATCTCATTGTACATAGCCTGGATCCAACCATCATGTCGTGCTGCTTCCTTATAGGAACGAGGAACAACCGTAAAATCAAGCTGAAGAGCAAACATGCGGGCTACCTGTGACAAATGAGATAAGCAACAAACATTCGCCAGTGGGTGACAGATAGTGAAAGAGCGAACACCTTTCTGGGCTGCAACTGAAAGGTGTAAGTCTGAAACGGTAGCATCAAGAGAACTCTCAGTAGGAACAGTTACCTCAGGAGTGTCTGACGATGAGGAGGCAATCTGATGGACCGATGACGCTACATCTTCTTGGTGATGTCATGCTCGCCTGATGTAAACTAGTAGAAAAGGTGGAATCGGTGGAGTAGGTGGTGGTGGTGTGGGGGTAGTATCTAGAACAGTCTCATCACAAGGCACAGGAAGAGGTGGCTCTGTTGCACGCAAATATGTAGTCGCTCTCAAGATTGTACTCCCCCTCACGTTGGAAAGAGCCACTAAAGAATGGAGTAGACTCATGAAAAGTAGCATCAGCCGATGCAAACATACGATGAAGACAAGGACAATAACATTTGTACCCCTTTTGTATGGGAGAATTTCCTAAAAAGATAGTGCGAACTGCGTGAGATAGCTTATTTCAACGTGGATCAAACATATGAACAAACACAGTGCAACCGAAGACACGGAGGGGAATAGAAAATGCTTTCTCATTTGGTCATAAAACAAAAAATGGGGTGGCCCCATGTAAGAGAGAAGATGGCTGATGATTAATTAAGAAACAAGCAGTGAGAATAGCATTGGACCAGAACTTCTTTGGCATAGACATCTGAAAAAGTAGCATACAGGGTACATCAAGTGACGATTTTTGCACTCAGCTACCCCATTTTGTTGAGGTGTATGAAGACAAGTCTTTTGGTGAATCATGCCAAAAGAATCACAAAAATTAGAAACAACCTTTTAAACAAACTTAAGGCATTATCAATACGAAGGATTTTTATATGAGTATCAAACTGAACTCTTATTAGTTTATGAAATGTTTAAATAACCAACAAAACTTCATCTCGAGACTTAAGTATACCCAAGTCATTCGGGAGAAATAATCAATAAAAGAAAGAAAGTAACGAAAGCCATTGTAGCTTGGTTCTTTAACGGGCCCCCAAACATCACTATGAATAAGATCAAAAGGACGCCTAGAGCGTTATATAGTACGACCAGGAAAAGAAACACGATGATGCTTACCCAGTTGACAAGGCTGACAGTCAATAGACTGCACCGAAGATAAGCTTGGAATAAGTTTCTGAAGACTCTGCAAGGAGGGATGTCCATAGCGACAATGCCATTGTTAGAGGCAACTGAAAATTGTAAATGAGGGAGAGGAAATTTGACGAGTTAGGCGACCATCTTCAAGGAAGCAGAGATCACCTTTCCTAGATCCTCACCAATCATCTTCCAACTCCTGGGATCTTGTAACACAAATGAGTCTCCTAATATTACCAAGTGTTTTAAAGAATCAACCAGCTTAGCAACGAACATTAAGTTAAAAGGAAATTTTGGTACATAATGTACAGACTGTAAAGTTAAATCATATGATGCTTGTACTGTCCCACAAGCCTGGACTCACCTGATAGATCCATCAACAAGTGTCACAAAGGAATGTGGGATATATGAGTCAGAAGAGAGCCACATTGATCGTATACCCGTCATATGCTGAGAGGCCCCAAAACCACCACCCATGTTGTTGATGGATGGGAGGCAATACAACGAAGTCCCCTGGTTACCTATATCCGAAACCAGATTGACAAAGGATCCAAGAGAAACTTGTTGAGTGGCCTGAAGAAGATGGTCATGCCCCTCCTTGGAAATAGTAATATCCATGCTCCTACCAGATTCAAGAACAATATTGATTGCATTCATCCAAAAAGAACAATTTTGTGAGGTGAGCTCCACAGAGATTGATAGATCATTATAGATTGTTGTAGCAGAGGTCGTTGGCTTTGTGTCTCCCATATTGAGATTGGATCAAGAGAACTACAGTAGACAAGACAAGTAACATGCCATGTCTAAGACTTAACACGTTGTGTATGGTAACAACACGACGTGTTGAACACTGGACACATTGTGTTAGTTGGCAGAGATAGAGGTCAGACTCTTCTGATGATTTTCGACACGCCGTGTTGAACACTGGTCACACTATCCGTTGGTGATGGTGGAAGATAGAAGTGCTGACAATCTTAAACACACCGTGTCTTATATTAGACACGTTGTGTCTGGATGACAGTAGATGACAAACCTTTTTCGCACATCATGTCTTATATTAGACACTCCGTGTCTGGATGGCAGTAGATGACAAAACCTTTTTCACACGCCATAACTTGCTCTGATACCATGTGAAAGCGTTGGGCCAAAGCGATACCCTGCCATAGCAGGCTAGCCTTTATTATATAAGAAGAGAATATTTACATAATAAACCCAACAAGAAACATAAATAGTAAAGAGATACATAAATATGGAAACTATTTTCTAACAAGTGGGAAACTAGAAATAAAGTAGGCAGCTTTTATGCACACCAGGGTGGTGGGATGAGTTATACTAGCATTGTTGTATAAAGAATTACTTAGGTCCTGAACCCATCTGTCTATGTTGTCCTGAAGCAAATCATGGCAAATTATATATCATGTTTCTATATGCACACTCACTTCGCAGCAATGTTAATATATAATGTAATAAACCAGTTAAAAATAAATTAGGAATAAGTTGTTGATATATGCTTGATTAATTGTTGTTATTTGGACGTACTTGTTTCAATTAAACCCTTTATTGAGGCATATTCCACAATTTTATTATAATTATCACACATGTTTAAACAATGTTTAGTAAAGATTTTGTTCTAGAATTGTCTACTTATAAAACAATTCAAACTTTGAGAATTATCTTGACACAGAACATTCCACTATTTAGCATTATCTCAAGGCAAAAAGTTGGAGGAGCTTGCAGTGGGTGAGCCCATCCCATGAACGTCCATGCTAGTTTGGGTTTATCTCCCTCCTTACACGTACTCATGTATGGCCAGATCTAGCATGTCTCATCTCCTCCTTGTGGATCATGGAGAGCTTGGGAAACCCCACAAAAAGGAAGCCGCAGAAAAGTTCCCACCTTATCTCGAGCTCCTTTTCAAGTCTATTCATATTCTATAGCAAGGATATGAAATCCCTTGCCACTTATCTCATCTGTTGTGTTTGTTTGCCTCCCAATTTTAGAGTAAAGAGAAGAGAAGCAAAAAACCACTGTGTATTTGTTGTGACTGTTTGCCCTTATCCTACTACGTCAATTTTTGTTGCAACAACCACACAACCCCGTTATTGTTGCCTATATCAACCACTTATGATCTTAGAAACCCATCCCTCAATTTTAGGCAACATTGTCAACAAAGGGGTAACTTTTTCCTATGATGCACACTAACACCAATGGGCGAGCTTGCTTACTGTTTGTGCCATTTGGAAGATTTGGGTGTCAACAATATATGGGTTCCAAACGGGATGAGGATCATGTTGTCTTGTGTGGAGTTTACTCATACAAAAACCAAAACTCAATTCAGACCAAGTTGGTCCTCGAGTTGGGTCACACTCTAAGGATGAAATCGAACGAGAAAACCAATTTATAAATGTGGTTTCGGTCTGAGTGTGATGTAGGACAAATTACACATTGAAACTGTGTTTAGACCCAGAAAAGACACTAAATGTGGGCTATGCCATCTCTTTGCACATTCGTAATCCACCTCTAATTTGCCCATCTATACATCATCGACTGCAACACAATTCTTGTAGCTTGCCCCTAGTTTTCTTTGCATGAAAACAGAGTTTTTGTCAATATAGGGCCTATGAGGTTCACTTTTATGCCTCTCCTAAGCGACCATTACTTCTCTCAACTTCCTTGTGACCTCTAGGTTTCGGCTATTGTCATCCAAACAAATCCCTTCCCGACCCCTTTGTATTTTGAGTTGTCAACACACTAGTCCCATGGTTTTTCTCTTTGACATTACCAGGTGGATCCTTGTGCACCTGTCACCCCACAACCCCTCCCTTTCTTGTAGGTTGGCTACCTAACCCCTTCGTACTCTAGGGAGGCATTACAGGCTAGGTCCTACTTGCAGTCACTGCAAACTTCCGTCTTCATTACAACAACCTCCATTGCTACTGCTTCCTTCCATGTTGTGCAATTGCCATGGTTGAAGCCCCTTTGTCCCTCCCTTTGTTGTAGATAGGACAATTAACTACCCTCCTTATTTTGTTTATGCACCCATCAGGGGTTGGCACTCTCCTCCCTTTTCATGAGGCTTTTGTTGCTTAGATGTGACAATGCCTCGTCCCATTCCCATGTTAGCACCAACAACCTTCAGATCCACTCAGCGCAATGAAGAGACTACACTAGAAAACTAGCCCAACAACTAGTTGACGACACTCCATGTCCCTTTTAAACATTGCAAGCCTCCTAACTAAACTGAATGATAAGTTTAATTTGTTTCTATTGCAACATGATATTGCTGCCATGTTCACAACAATCAACATCATGACAGATGTCCTCACACTCAACATGACAAAACACTTAAAATTTGTCTCTCCAATTCTATTACACATGATATCCGAACCTCTTTAGTAACTAGATTCAGAGCATTAAGACATTTCTAACTGACATCAACTGCCTGAAAACATACACATATAGTATGATGAAACCAGGTTGTGTGGAACAACCTTTATGGTGGAAGGAACATCGCATGGCTCATCATATCCAAACTTGGATTCACATGAAGGTTGATATAAACTTCTCATCTAAGTGAACTGCAACAAATTTTATTTACATCAAATTATCAATCTTGAGAAGGGTGCGGAGTAAGTCAAAGCGTATACCTACATGTTCTACAACTTGATCTATGAGGTAGAAGTCAACTAGGTTGCTCTAATCACGATTAATAGGTGATGACTCACATAATTGATGACAATGATGCTAGCAACTATTCACATACTCATCATGGAAGATACTATACATGTGACGACTTTGATAAGCATGGACATACACTTTGTGCTATATCTGAATACATAGCAACTTGGAAGAACAAAAAAACGTTTGTTTACTATCTTGTACCTTGGTGTCTACAAGGATATCCTCTACTATGATTGATGTGCTATCACTCAACATGGTGCATATTGTCTTGGGACAACACATCAATAGAGTCATTGTTAACAACATGATGACTTTGCAATACCTACCCTTTCTAGCTTTCCAAGAGGTATTTTTGGATGGCATCCCAACCTATTGCATCACTCCTATGTGCACTTTGTAGGCTATAAATGGGTAGGGTAGGGTAAAGGATTGCCCTAGCCCTTACCCTCATCAACGTTGTAGGTAACAAGTAGGGTATATTGCCCTTCTCTAAAAAATTTTACCCTACCCTTACGACCATAGTAACAAAAGTCTCTGAAGTTTACGAAAGGTCAGCAATTTTTCGCAGTTTCATAGCCACCAAAATGTTCACCACGATTAATACATCGGTCGCCGGTTTTTCGCATCTTTTCATGATTTTCCCGCTTTTTTACGATTTATAGGATTTATACGATTTTCACGATTCTTCATGACTTTTCACGCTTTTTCACAATTTTTCGTTTTGAAGCCATTTTTTCTTTTTTTTAGCAAACCATGTGCAAAGAACTCCTGATACACACTAAACCTCCAACCCCCCACTCTCCTAACAGTCCATTTTTATTATTCAACTATTCTTTAATTCTTTTCCTACTTTTTTCACTCAATAAGATTGTATGTCTAGTGACCTTAATAGTTACATTTGTATCTGATATGTATGTATATAAATACATACATATATCTATATATATGTATATGTATATATACGTATATATATGTGTATGTGTATATATAAGTATATATATGTATATATGTACGTATATATATACCCAACTTATTCTCGATAATTTTCGAATAGTTGACCAAATATATCGATTTTTTCATTTTTTTTTTCCGTTTTTTTGAATTCTGGATTTTTCTGGCCAGCCGAAAAGTTGCTGAATCCTGAATTTGTTACTATGACCTTACTCACACCCTTTTACCCACATGGTAAATGAGTAGGGTGACATGTGAAATGGGTAAAGCAAAACAAAAATAAATGTAGTGTTTCATATGATATTTCCTACATCAAACACATGATACTCCTAAAACAAATATAAATAGTTAAAAATAATGTTTATAGTGATATACAACCAAAAAAGTATTTTTAACCAAATAATTGTTTTTGGAAAGAAGGTATATTTTTAGTAAATTAGTTGCTAATAAGGGATCATGTCTCTCTCTATTATATCATATAAAAACATTGACATGATAGTGGTTATTTTGTCAAGTTCTTGGAGTCAAATAATGGTACTTATTAAGCAAGATGTGGTGAGGCTTGTTACGATTTTTATTAAGATTAGGAAATATATTAGAAATCCAAACTATCATCCAACCTTATATTAATGGTAAGGGGTTAAAGCGGGTAGGTAAAGTTCTCCATTTACCCTACCCTTTTTAGGTGTGGTTAATGCTAGTAAAGAATTAACTGGTGGCGATAACAAATATGATTATCCGTACCCTACCCTATGGGTGGTGGGTAAAAGGGTAATAATGCCCTGCCCATGTACATCCCAAAACACTATGTTGTATGCCACCTGAAGCTACGTGTAGTGTTGAGGACGTCACCCGGATTGCCAATGGGGTAGTTGATATAGAATGATTTATATGTTCAATCTATGTTCAATTCCAAATGACGCCTAGAGAGCTCCATTATCCTCTGTTATTTTAGTATCTGTTTTCTCATTAGGAGCCAATCATAAAACTTCGAGTTTTTGGGATATCCTTATTATTTGTTTTTTGTACAAATTCATGGAGTCTTAATGATGTAGGACGTAAATATGCTAACATTGTCTCTTGTATTTCATGGCTGTGAGATTATGTTAAGCCTTGTGGTTTAGTCTCACACTCACTACCACTTAACTAGGATTAATCAATACTATATATTGAATTTGCAAGGTAGGCTTGCTGATTGTAATATTTGTTATCTTACATTTAGAGTTGTGCTATTAATTTTAGCGAATTAGCTCTCTTATAGATCTTGTTGTTGACTAGTATCATCATATCACTGATATAAGTGTTGAAAATCTATTGGATCAAAGCAAGTATCACAGATTGTTCCGGAAATTGTGTTGTATCTAACTAAAGGTTTTCTCAGAAAAGATATTCTTTAGGTTCGTCGTTCTTTTGTAAATCTTGAGAGCTATATATGCCAACTGAGAAGAATAACATAATTATAGAAATATTACTATTGGATGATGCATCTACTTGAAAGGCAATAATGGTGCCTAGATGAGCAATAAACAATTAGGGTTTTTGCTCAATCTAATGCTACTACAACAAGTTATGAGAAGAGTGTGACTAAGCACTTGAGTTGAGTTTCTATGTGACATGGGCATTTATGCAGTAAATCGCATAATATTATTGAAAAATTACTATTAATCTTCCTAACAAGGATGTTTGGCATGGTGGTATATAGAATATTATGCATATTTACTAGTTAAGGTAAAGGGTTGGTGCCAACATGCTTTATTCGCCTAATTTTAGGTTGAAAGATGACGTCGCTGATAATATTTCTCGGGCTCTCCCAAAAATTATGACATAATCATATATGGCTTGTTGTGCATGCTTGATTCTATCACTCTATGTACAATTTGAGAGGAAGTATTGTTTTTAATTCATGTTATGGGTCCCTATGAATAACCTTATCGTGGGATGATCTCTTTTGAGTTTTCCTTATAAATGAGCATTATACTGATAATTTCCCATGTAATCCTTCTCTCTATATAGAGGTTGGTCTTTTATAGCTTATATTTGAGTTGGTGCAAAATATTACAAGGTTTTCACTCTTGCGTCGTAAAATTTCGACATTGTGATAATGTTGTGATCCATGTACACAATCCCTTCTCTGGATTTCTTTTCTAATCCTTACATTATTCTATCTCGAAATGTTGTAAGAGAATTACATATTCCTTCCTTACAGTGTTGAGTAATGTCTTAACTCTGAGTATCTATTAAATTTCTGGTGTCATTAAGTGTTTCTAAAAAGGTTTTGCATGGAGTTCTAATGTACAAGCATGCTTAAACCCTTGGTGGATTTTTTCTTTACCGACTCAAAACTAGATACCACTTAGAATAATTCTTCAATCCTTGACAAAATAAAACTCTTTGGTAATCCATATAGTATTTTCTTTGAGCCAGAAATTCGAAACCCTAAAATTTGAAAAATGAAAGAGTATAACTAATCTTGATAAAGTTTGTTGATAGATGGATAATGGAGTTAAGGAGTAGCCAATGTAATATGATGGATGGATAAAAATGGTTATATGCAGACGCTCTTGTAGTTAATACATTTACAAACCTATTGTCTAAAAACCCAATTCAACTATGTTCTACTGTTTAGTTAATAGATGGAAACAATGAAACAACCATATTTACATTACCAATAGAGAATCATGATGTTAGTTCCTCATCTGTCATTAGACTGACAAAAACAAAAGAGTTTCCTTTTATGTGATCATACCTCTTTCCACTTTTAAACTATAACATGGGGACTTCCTCTACTTTTGAAATGATAAAGATATTAATGAGTTTGTGTCATATGGTCGGTACACGGGTTGTTCAATTCACTTAAATTAGGTGACCCTTAGTCATGTGATCATTTTAACAGGTCTATGACATTGTCCAACTTTCATCCAAAAGTACTGGTGATGGTTGGAAGGCCCTTCAATTTTAGAGAACATTATACGACCATGGATTAATGAAGTGTGACTCCCCAACACATTCTTGTTAATGGAACACACATGGATAATGATATAATCTGTTGTCATACTTGTCAAGGTGGCTAGGCGATACGACATTCAGACAGAGAGCCTTGCGGCTAGTCACACTAGTCGCGACTAACCGTCACTTGGGCAGCTTTGAAAAAGCTAAAATATTAGTACAATTAACCTATAAGTATACATATATATAATGATTTTTAGAAACTTTTCTCCCTTCGTATACATTGATTTCACAATTATATGTGTAAGTGCATAAACTTATGGTTAACTCAATGATATACATTTGTATTTTGGTGAGAGAGCATGAAAAATTACATTTTCTAAAAAAGTTTACTTAGCATTGCCAAAACAAGAAGAAGATAATTCCAAGTAATCTACGAGATTGACATTAAGTACATAAATAAAGATTAATATAATGCTACGTACTGAATATTTTTAATAATATAGCCACCAAACAGAAGCTGAATTTAAGACAACAATGCAAAATATGAAAATCCAAAAAATGCTTCGTAGAATAATTATAATGAAAAATGATAGTTGGCACATAACAGTCACAAGAATGTACGTTTTGAACACTAGGACACAAAATTAGACCATTCAAAATCACTAGTATGCAAGAAAATGCTCGAAAATAGCATAAGGTAGTAAATTAGGGGAAGCGCAGGGCAAAGAGCACCCCCTGGGGCCCCTTGCTGCCTAGACGGCCGCTTAAGCGTGCCTAGGCAATAGCCTTAACAAGTATGGCTACTGCAGAGTCAAAATAAGCATGCAAGACTAACAACTCTGGTTTTGATCGTCATCATTATCTTTGTTATAGTCCTAACCATATTGGCATCCGCTCCTTGTAAACCTTCTTTTCCACTTGGTTCTGTTTGAGTCATATTACCATCAAGATGCAATAATCGGAATCTTTCCTTATCATCTCTTTCTTAGGTTAATTTAGGTCTATCTCTTCTTATTATGACTTCTCTAGGATCTATGACATTACTCTTGAATTTTTGCATTAGCTGATTTTTATTTTACATGTCCAAAGCATCAAAGGAAACCCTTTGAAAGTTATTACCAATACTACCCACTCCCAATTTATTTCTTATATAATAATTTAATTAAGATCTGTCCATGTTTTTCTTCATAACAACTTAGTTCTCAGTGGAACTGTGATAATAAGATGTAGTTCTCACAGTTGAGCCAATCCAGGATTTTTTGCTATTCAGCATGCCACACTCTACTAGGGCATTTGTCAATGCCATTACCCCCTCCCTCTCCCTTAGGTCCTTGTTCTAGGATTCTCTCTTAAGCCTGAGAAGTTGCTTTGGCGGGCACCTTCTCTAATCTTGCTGTCTTAGTTTTTATTCAATAAGTAACTTCTCTCTGTAGGAGTCTCTCCCAATCTAATTGGGGTTTACTCTTTCTCTGTGAGACTTTGCTCCCTCCTTGTGTGAGAGTTCTTGGTTGACTGACAATTTTGCTCTATATGTCGGTATAATGAAGGACTGTCAATGTTAAACATCTTGATCTAGAAAACTCTTCTTCCTCAAAGCTTTGTCGGAGCAATGGCCCCCCTTTGTGGACAGTTGCATTAGTCAATGATACGATATGGACTATACAAAGGCTAACATTTTCTTGTAAAAGAGGTCATTTGCTATCATTAGAGTTGAATTCATATGTGGGTGAAATGTTTTGTAGATGTGGCGTGATTTTGTATCACTCAGTTAATTTTCCTTTTAAATAAAAAAGTTGTCGTATTCACAATTGACATTCTGTTTCAAGTTTGTGTAGGATGTCTTTCACTAAACCCTTATTAGCACTAGAAGTGCTGGGGCTTGTTCAAGTGAGTTGACATATCAAACTAATAGTTCTCTTTGAAACTGCATGCCTATTATATTTTCAAAAGTTTGTAAAGGAATTTGAGAAGTGTACTCGTGTGCTTGGCTTGGATTATTGGACTTACTGCCATACAACTCAAAAATGTCAAATACTACACTATTTGCTAACATAATTGAACCACTACCAAATTTGTGTATACATGGATGCCAATGTATGAACACTGTTCTGTCGCTAAAATGTCTTGCGATATACTCACTCCAGAATTTGGAACCTAAGGGTGTCATGTAGTGATAATCGACCTCGGCACTGAAGATACGGGGTTGTATTATCATGGAAATTTAGCTAGCGTTGCGGTTTCTGCCACCCATACACACTGGTCCCTAACTCCCTGACACACTTTCACAAATTGCACAATAAAGAAAGAGTAATATCGATAATGCGAACATTAGTTTGCCATATCTTTTTTTTTCTCATTTTTTTTGTTCATTTTTTCTGACAATTTAATTACTTTTTTCCATAGGCGTGGACCCTATATGAAGAAGGAGCTTTATTAGATCTGGTTGACAGTACATTAGATAAAGATTACAATGAGGACGAGATGAAGAAAGTGCTTGAGATTGCACTTTTGTGCACACAGTCAAATGTTGCTGCAAGACCAACTATGTCTCAGGTAGTCACGATGCTTCTAGGGAATGCCATGCCAACGACACAGCCTGCCAGGCCTACATTCATAGAAGGCTCAAGCAGGATGCGTGGGGGTGCATCCCATTCTTCGGGCTCAAGCTCATCTTTGTCAAATGCTACATTTTCAATATCACGATTCTCTGCTAGATAAGAACCTGTACAATTGCACGCCTCCTTCTGCAGTATCATTCTTTTGTTGTCATATGTCTCCGTATGATGTTTTCGTACACTGTATACATCGGTATAACCATGTCAATGACATTTTGGAGGTTTCGTTGTGTTGAATTTGGCTGGGAATCTAGCCAGAATCTCTTTGATGTAGCCACATCGTCTAGGATGGGCATTAAGGCCCCGTCTGGTACCGAATTCCATTAACTTAGTAAATTATAAGGAAATTATTTATTGGGTAGAATACAGTGCTATGTTGTTAATGCCGCTTCAAATGTGGAAAAGATGAACTAGTTGTTGTCCATCTTTCAGCCCTTTGGGAAAAAAAGGTATGGTGGAGGGTAGCAGTTCGCACCCTTCATCAATTTGGCGTGATAGTGGAGTATCCAATTGCTATTATTCTGACCATGAAACAATACTTACGGATTATGCATCTGACATGGTATACTAATATATTTTCATAAAAAAAGCTGGTAGACTAATATCTTTTGAATTATTCTAACCATGAAACAATACTTATGGATTATGCATCTGACACTGTATAATAATATCTTTTAATAAAAAAAGCTGGTATACTAATATCTAATATAATCACTCTGAGATTGAAAATGCGTTTACCCAAACGTATTGTAAGTAAACTATGTACCACCATGCAACTGGATATATCTGTTACATCAACACCAATCAAACTATTGATGATTATTCTTGCATTCTCTTTACATAGCAGGTTTCTATGGGGTATCTCCGCTTTGCACTGAAATATGCAACCTTTTAAAGAGAAACTTATAAACGCTATCATGTATGATGTGTGTACCCAAAGTGCCACCGTTCAGTGCACGTGGTCAATAATTAGCCTTTTGTTTTAAACAATTGTCTAGCAAGTTTGTTTTTCCATTATAAGCCTTTAAGGTGGCTACTGATTTTAGAACCCCGGTACTCTATAGGGATGGCGTGCACATAGATAAAGTTTGGTGTTGTTGAAACAACCGTCTTTCTATATTAAAAAGGGGAGTACAACCCTCTCCTATAAATAGGAGAGGAAACAACAAAGAAGCACAAAACAAACCCTAATGAGCCTTTCCATATTACATAAACCGTAAGTGAAAAAAATTAAATTAAAATGGAGTGAAACAACTAAAGATAAACATATATTTCGATACTCCCCATGAAGTTGGGGCATAGACATCAATCATGCCTAGCTTGCAATATAGCTCTGCAACTCTCTTGTCAGAGAGAGGTTTTGTAAAAATATTTATGGTTTGCTTATGTGTAGGCAAAAAAGGGGTAATCTTCTTAGTTAGCGCATCATCTCAGAGAAAATAGAAGTCCACCTCAATATGTTTGGTCCTTTCATGAAAGACATGATTACTAGCAATGAAATTAGAACACGATTGTCACAATGCATTGGAATAGCATGAGTGACGGAAAATTCAAAGTCAGACAAAATGGATTTGATCTATAATAGCTCACAAGTAGCATGTGCCATTGCATGATACTCAGGTTCTGCACTGAATTTGGCAAAACCATTTTGTTTCTTACTTCTCCAACTAACCAAGTTACCCTCGACAAATGTATAATAGAAAGATGTGGATCTCCTGTCATATTTACACCCAACATAATCGACATCAGAATATCAATCACATATAGATGCCCATTTCTTTTATAAAACAATCCAGAATGCACTTGGCATGCATCTATCCAGTGACACTACCTAGGACAATCAATGAATTGGCTAAGAACACCAACAACAAAGTATATATCTGGCCTAGTAATAGTAAGATATAAAAGTTTGTCAACCGAACATTCATAGCTAAATTTATCTACTAAAGGCTGACTAGATTTTGTCCATAGATCATGAGATTGATCTATAGGGGTGACTCCATGTCTGTAACCAAGCATTCCAATTTCAGTAAGTACAAAATATACTTTCGCTGTGATAAAGATATTTCATCCTTGTTATATGCTATCTCAATGCCAAGGAAATACCGTAGACGCCCAAGGTCTTTATTTACAAAATGCTTCATAAGATAATTCCTTGAGTCAGCAATTCCTGCAACATCACTACCAGACAGGATGATATCATCCACATAAAAAATAAGAACAATAATATCAGAATTAGTGGTTTTGATAAACACATAGTGGCATATTGAGACTGTATGAAGCAAAATTTGTGTTGTACAAGAGATAACTTGTCAAACCATACTTGGAGACTTTACTTTAGGCAATTAATGACTTTCTTCAGAAAGCATACTTTTCTAGACTACTCCCCTTGAGCAACATAACCTGGAGGTTGTGACATATAGACAATCTCCTGTAAATCTTCATATAGAAAGGCATTCTTAACATCTAATTGATGTAAGTTCCAACCTTTATTAATAGCAACACAAATCAGAATGTGGAAAAAATTAAGATGAGCAACTGGAGAAAAGGGATAAGTAATCAATCCCAACTTCTTTAGTGTATACCTTAGGAACAAGTCTGGCCTTTAGGCATTCAACTGTCCACCAGGAAAATATTTCACATTTTAAACTCATCAACATCCAACATGTTTACTACCTATAGGGAGATACACAAGGTCTCATGTCCCACAAGAGGAAAGTGCATCCTTCTCTTCTTCCATGGATTGTTTCAACCTAGAGTGCAGTAGTGCCTTCTGAATGTTCTTAGGAATAAAAATTGTAGATAAAGCAGCAATAAATTGAGCAGTGGAAGCATTCGAATGATATGTAAACACTAGTTGAGAGATATAATATTTGACACTAGATCGTCACCCCTTTCATAATGTAATGGGAATGTCAAAATCAGAAGTTGTAATAGAGTCAGTAATATTACATGTCTTGAGATGGATCATCAGTCTCAGAAGATGCCAAAGTAGAGGATACTTTAGGTAGAGGTCTAGACACAGTGGGGTCAGAAATTGACTCTTTTGAAGTGGCACCTGGTTACTAGGTTTAGAAACTCAAAGATGCATCTTTAAAAAATGTGACGTCTGCACTGACATACAAACAAAGTGCAACAGGACTAAAGCATTTGTACCCCTTTTGTGTACAAGAGAAACCAATAAAACAACAACAGAAAGCACATGGTGATGGTTTACCATTCCTAGGTTTGTGATTGAGAACAAAATAGAGGCAACCAAAAACTTTTGGTGGTAAAGAAAAGATAAGTTCAAGGGGACAAATATGGTTACAAGGAATCTTATTTTGAAGCACAGAAGAAGGAATCTGATTGATGAGATAATGAGATAAAATAATGGTATCAACCCAATAAAAATTAGGTACTTTCATTTCAATTAGTAGAGTGTTAGCTACATCAAGGATATGCGTATTCTTCCTTTCAGAAACTCTATTTTTTTGGGATATAGGGACATGAAGTTTGGTGAATAATCTACTTGGTAATACAAATCTTTTGAAAACCATGTTGCACATATTTAGAAGCATTATTAGTGCGAGAAAATTTAGGAGTTGTAGAAAATTGAGTCTTTGTTTCATTTAGAATTTTGGAGAAAACATATAATACTTCAAAAGATCTTCTAACAAAAAATCCAAGTAGCATGATACCAGTCATCAATAAAGATAGGAAAATACCATAAACAAGTACGATTAGCAATACGGAATGGTCCCCAAAGATCAGAATGAATCATGTAAAACAAACTTGGACTCTTCGTATTACCAATCATATGAGTCGTAGCAAAAAAATCAATACTCCAATTATCTTTGGATGAAGAGGAAGAAGCCTGAAGACATGATGGGTCACCTGAGTGTTGAGAAATATTTTCTAGAGGAGTAAGAGTAGTAGTATATGTGACCTTGATTAATTTGTCAAGGTCAGAAGAACTCACTGTCACCATATGAGGATTAGTAACTTGAAAAACATGGGTAGAATCTCCATCATCATCAATAGTTGACACTTTATTTTCCCATTCAGGTTTCTCATGTTTTCGCCAACATATGTATTCATTGTTATTAGTGTGCTTGTAGAATTTACAAAATTTGGGTTGGGACGAGGGAGAAGAGGATCCTCTCCCACTGTTGCTGAAAATTTTCCCCGACCACAACCAAGATTACCTTGTCCGGTAATAATAAGGGTTGCATGATCCTCGACAGCAATATTACAAGATATAGAGCGAGCGAGTCACAAATAATCATCATCTAACGTTGGCAAGGATTCAGATGCAAGAATTTCATGGCGCACAACTTCATAACTCGAGGGTAGGGATGCCAAGAATTGACAAAGTTGTATTTTCTCTTGCTAATTTTGCATCTTGAGAAGATCATATGATAAGGGGTGATGAAGCATGTGTTCACCCTAAGTTCCTTTAAAGGTATCAAAGTGTGAAGAATATGTTGAGTTATCTTCAAGTTTAATGGAATGCAAATGTTTGTATATATCAAATACTTGGGATTCATTTCATTTGCTAGAATATACTTGGACAAGGTGATTCCATTCCTCCTTGGTGGTGTTAGTGAAGAAAGAATTTGCAAAAATATGTTATTCATAACTATTCAAGTACCAATAGAGAACTAGAGAGTCATGTTCAACCAAAATTTTAAAATCTACCTCAATTTCTCAGATGCTTGTTCGGTAGCTTTCTACTTTTTAGATGTGTATTCCATTAGTAGAGGTAGATCTATCAGATATTCTAATTTTCCTAAGGAGTGAGCATAGATTTCAAGAGCCTGCCCGTAGGACATACTTGGAGCCATTAAATTTTATAAAAGTTATACACTCGGGGTGTGTTTCAGACATCGAAATAGCAGAAGAAGATGAACCTATAAATACAAGGTAAAATGGAGTATTAAAGGAGTAGAAACAGAGGCATGTTGTTGTTATGATGTTGTGTCTTGAAGTGAACATGTCGTGTTACTTGAAACACAATAGAACTCAAGGGTTCATACACGTCGTGTTAGAAGTAGACACATCATGTTAATTGCAACAAAATTCATAGCGATATATTCACATAGAAGCTAGTGGCAACACTCCGTGTAGATAAGCACACCATATAATGCGGCAGAACAACACAGTTTGTCTAGAAAAAGATCCAGAAAAGATGGTGAACCTTATAGATCACCAAGAGAAATAAAAATATAATAGAGAGATCCAATCATATCCAATAATATATGGATAAATCTATATAGAAGAAGGTCATAGATGGCCAAAAAACATTTTTTGCAGTTTTCTGAACTACCAATCTTTAGGGCATAAGACCGACTGCAAGACTATAAGTAGTTCTCTTAGATACTCTTACAGAGAAGATGATAGTGCTAGAAAGGATACTAGATCTCCCTTGGTATGATCAGTGAAAGTAGGAAGAAAGATTATGATGAGTATGGGTGGGGAAGAGACGGAAGAAACATCAACTTGGAAAGGAGGGTTTTGAGGTGGCTATCGATCATGCTCTAATGTCATGTTAAAACAATCATATGTATATATTGAAAAAGGAGTACATCCCTCTCCAATAAATAGGAGGGGAAATAAAAAGAAAGCACACAACAAAGTCTAATAGGCCTTTTATACTTAGGCCCATATTACATAAAACTTAAGTGAGAAGGAAAACAAAAATAAAAGGGACTAAAACAACTAAAGATAAATATATATCTCAATAGGTGTCTGGGTATTGATCGACAATCCATATAGAAAGAAAAAAAATGACAGATCAGGGTGCCAACTCCAAATGTTAAAAAATTTGACGACTAAAAAACCATCTATTTTCTATGATATTAATATTACTATGATACTTGTAACTAAATATGTATAGTTATAGTATCATTTTGTGAACAAGTCTCACATCTTAAAATGACTTGTTCCAAATGTACTGTAAATGTTCATTACATTATGACATTCCATCATCCCTCTTCCTATAATTAAAAAACTATAATATACATTTTTTATAATTGATATTGTTTGCAACTACAATTTGTTCAGTCTAGACTTATTTGTTTCTTACTATCTAAAAAAATGTTTTAAAATACCTGAAATCAACATCAAATGTTTAAAATTGAAGTTATGTTTTGTGTTTATACTGTGAAACATCCTTTTTTCGATCTATTAGGTCGTGTTCTTTTCCATTATTTTCATAGCTTGGAGGTGGTTTCTAGTATTTAGTCCAATTCTATGGTAGTTTGCCATGTTTATTCCAATAGTTTTTACCAGAACACTTCCCTTCCATTCTTCGTGTTAGGGTTTTGTTGGATTGGATGTAAAACCAACCTATTGTATGAATCCAAAAACAAGAAATTATATGTGCTTAGTTGAAATTATTCACCATCTTTGTTAGGTTCAAAGTAAATTAGACTATAATTTGATGTGTTTGTGTTAGGTTTAAAATTAACATGGATTAGTCTTCATAGACTAGTCGAATGGGTGGGTCAGGTTGGATTCAGCTCGTGTCATTGTGGGTACAAGATTTGCATAATCAAATATCAACTCTTAAACAAGTCTAATAAAAGCACACATTTCAACATTCCAACAAAAAACATTTGTTGTTTGTTTGTTATTACTTTGTTATGTGAACTACTTATAGGTATCAACTGCATTACATGATAAATCAACACTTATTTGTTGTAAATCGATGCTCAAGTCAGTAAAACAAAAAAATTAGTTGATGCATTTGAAACAAACATGAAAAAACCACCTAGTCATTTATTGCATAAAAGTAACACTAGCTTTTTGCATTACACATGTAATGTTATAGAAACTACATTAAGTGATTATCCCATAAAAAGTGACACTAGATTTTTGCATTAACCATGTAATGTTACATAAACTACATTAGGTGATTTTCATCCAAATTATAACAAATGATAAAAAGTATAACCTTTATCATTTGCCATGTATTTTATTCAACTGACCTTATATAGCTACCACATAACCAACAACAAGGTTATAAAGGGAAGATTGCTTTTGTCATTATGTTGTGTCACCTTCTTAAAAATGTGACATGAACCAGGCATGGAAACTAAGGAGATGTATAAAAACCTTAAAATTAAGAAAAATTAAATGGAAGCTAGTTCTAGAGCAAAATGAGGAAAATGAATGTAAAACTAAGCTAAAAATACCACTAGATTAGGATGAATATGGGTTCATCAGATGGAACCAAATTTAAATGTTGTTTGTCCTCGAGTAACCTAAAATTAAACAATCACCAAATGAATACTTTCAACCCATACAGTTGCCACATCATGCACATTTTTTGACCAACCAATATGGCCAAGTTGTTCCACTTCTTGAGATCACATAAACACATCTATCTATCTATCTTCTACAATTTCTCTTCCAAAAAATACTTTCTCACCGATATCCTAAATAGGAATGTCTAAGAGTTTCATGGAAGCTTGTAGAACCCACAAATTAACAAGTATGCATACGATCCAACCCATGGTGCATAAAAAGGATGTCACTTGAAAAATTCATTGTGTTTTTAGGTGGAAAATGGAGAGAGGGACGTGCAGAAGAAAGTTGTCCTTGATGTTCGCATTAACATATTTTCTTTATTATTTTATGGTACATCCATAATACAAAGAGAGGGGTATGTAAGAAGTAGAGATAGTAGGGAGAGGGTGTGCCACCCAAACATAAGGTTTGGAACCTTCTGTGGCTTTTTCTTTCCTTTTCGGTAGATGATAGGTAAGAAGATGTAAGAAGAAGATGTAATGCTATCAAAAGGAAACAATTTGGGTTACTTGATCATCTTGAGGTAATGAATTATATGTCACAAAAGGTGGGTGGAATCACATAATTAAGAGACAATGCCTTTCTTAACTATGATATATCCCTCTCCTATCAACCTGTGTATAAGGTGTCCTTAGAGCTTTTTTCTAAAAATTCCATTTAATGTCTCATTACTTGTTTGGTTGGTTTAGGGTCAAACCTCATCATCATCCATAAGTCTTGGATAGATTAAGATTTTCATTCATATTAAGTGTCATGAAGCTGACTAACCCAAACAATTCCTCTAGTTGGTGTTGCCTTAGATTTCACAAATGAACTAATAAAGATGTGATCCTTTATACAATAATTGCAAGAGCATGAAAGACATTCATTTAAATTATAGAGGCAATCATAGTAACTAAGGTCCATGATTACACTAGATAGGTTGTGGATCCTATTACTAAAAAATAATTAAAATAAAACAAAATAGAAAACGTCATTCGATCACCACCTAAGCTTGAACTGGACTATTTACTCACAGTCAACACTCAAACTAAGAGGTGAAATGGGGGTACCAGGTACTCAAGATGGTGGTGGTGGGTAGAAGGTTCCCAATGGCATATGTTGGATAGAGTCTTTGACTGGAAATTTCAGTGTTATCGACAAGTGTGTCAGTGGTGCTAAGTTGTGTCATCCTTTGTCTACCTTGAGCTTGATGGGTTAGTACTGTCGAGAACTCTCTCGTTGGTATAGATGCTCTTTTCCTATAGATATATTATTCCTTCACAAAAACATCAATGCTACCGATGGTGGTGTCGGTGCTACCGACATGAATTGACCCCAGATAGTTTTCTAACTGATAGGGAGTCACTGCCGCTGACTATGGAGTTAATGGTATTGAAATACGAAAATTATGCACACTAAACAAATGCATCAATGCACCCTTATCACATCAATTAAACATGTATTACTACAAGTGAAAAATGTAATTGATGAAAAGTCTTAAACAAAAAGTACATAACAAAAATGAAAATGGGTTGCCTCCCATAAGCACCCTTGTTTAATGTCCTAGGCTAGACATGATGATTTTCCTCAGTCTGGGTTGTCATGGGATGGTTTTGAAGACTCATCTATCAGTCTAAACTCCACTCTATCATCATCTATCCCTAATGTCAAGTAGTCTCTATCCACAACAATAATCACATCATCTATAGCTTGGAACGGTCATCCTAAAAACATTTCAGATCCTCGCATCTCATGCAATCCATGACCACTAAGTTTTCAGGATAAATGAATTTGTTGACTTTGACTAAAACATCCTCACATATCCTGTATGGCCTCACAATTGATCCATCTACCAGATTCATTGTCATGGACATCTTCATTTGTTTCTTCAATCCGACCTTCTAAAAGGCAGAGAGAGGCATGTGATTTATTCTCGCCCTAGAATTACACTGTGCTTGTTGGAAATATTTTTTTGCTAATAGAAAAAGCGATGTAGAAAAATCCTAGATCTTTTCTATCTATTGGAATCCTTCCCTAAATCATGTCACTAACCACTTCATCAACATGGAAGACATCTCTATCTTTTATCTGTCTTTTGTTGTTGATGAATTCCTTTAGAATGTTCCATATGTAGGGATTTGTTCTATCACCTCCACAAATGGGATGTCAATATGGAGCTTCTAGAATATATCTTATAATTTTTTAAATTGCTTTTCCTCCTTTCTCAGCTTCAGGGCTATTCGAGAATGGAACATGTGGCTTCTCTACAAGCTAGTGTAGAGGAATGTATGTCACATTAGGGATCTCCTCCCCTAACCTTACATCAGTGGCACTACCTAGGATAGAATCTGGCACATCTCCTGTGTATGGGATGGCATGTGGATGGTGCTTCTCGATTGTGGGTGCCTCTCTATTGACCGTGACTTATCCACTATAAAGTAGAACCTTCATAGGTTCCTTTTACATGAGAACCTTTTCCTGGAACTGAGAGATGGGTCATAGCCATGGTGGAACCCTTAAAGATCCTTGTATTACAAATTTGGTGAAGATGGAGTGTCCTTGTCACTTTTTACTGACCTTGTATTTACTGAGGTGCATGTGTGATCATAATGCATTGGCATTATGCATCCCCCTAGTCTTCCATAGAGGCTTTGGGGAAATGTATTTTTTGGCACATATACTCATTCTGACTATGGAAGGCACTGACCTGCTGACTCCTCAATAACATGCTCTATTTCCTTGAGAATAGAGGTAAAATTTACTTGATGATGTTGATGAGCTGTCTCTATGTTCTCAGGAAATCCCTACTGAATGGGCTTCTTCATGGATGCCACCTCCACTGTTAGTTGAGATATTTGATTTTCAATATTGTGGATATGAGCCCCTTGACTTTGCTAAACCCTTTTGTCTAATCCAGTAAGGCTTCACTATGACATCATGCCTACAATCTGGTCTATTTTACTAGGACCCCTATCATGTTGATATTGTTGTCGCAAGTACATACACTCCTCTTCACCTCCAGACGAGGTGCCATATTTTCGATCTAGTTTCTTTGTGAGTTTGTCCATTTAATCCTTCAATTTAATTATCTCTCTTGATTCCATAACACTCTTGATTATATTTTATTCTTCTCACTTCCCCTAAGACTGGTTCTTGGCCTTATTCTTAAGATCTCATGACATCTTAGCCTTGTTTAGAAGAAACTTACCCCTACACTATCAACAATAGTGTTCTCCCTTTTGTGTAGGACATAGTAGAGTGTCTTTGCATGGACATACAAATTAATCCCATAATGAGGGACCTTCTTGAGCATGTTTTGAAATATTTTTTCTAAACTTCAAAATATGACTCCTCGACATATTGTTTATAGTTATGGATCTTCCCCACCAGTTTTTTTGTCTTTTTTGGTGGGAAATATTGCTCAAAGAACACATCAATCATTTCATCCCAGTTCTCTACAGGTTATGGTGGTAGAATAAGGAACCATGCTTTGGCTTTATCTGACTAAGAGTACAACAACAACTTCTGATAAATAACTATGGTTGGAACACTGTCCAGCTTCAGCATGTCATAGCTTTCCACAATTAATTTGATGTGCACCATTGGATCCTACATTATATATTTGTGGAATGAATGTTATTTGATTGATTCCAGTAGGCTGGGATCTATCTTGTAACTTCCAACATTGACTTCCTGCCATTTTATTGGTCCTAGTTGAGCTATGACTGAAAATCCCTTTATCTTCTTCCATAAATTCTGCTCCTCAGGCATGTCCTTCATATTATCATCACCATTTTGTGAAATGACTGTCTCCTATGCTTTCTCTACCTATGGTGGTGGAGTTTGGATGAGCTTCTCAGCTGAAGCTCCAAACTCTCACATCTTACAAAATATCTCCTTCTGGTCTACACTGGTTAGAGTAGATTCTCCATAACTAGTGGTTCGAGTATAACCATGCACTAGTCCTAAAAATGGAGATGAAAATGTGACATATTGACTACTAGTGAATTGATGCAAGAAAAGGATTTTCAATTATTCTCTAATTCAAAGAAAAGTCTGAAAATAAATGGAAGAAAGAAAAATGGCCTAGAGTGACCGATCGGAGCACTCATAGTATTGGTGTTGCCATTTCCCCAATAAATATGTCAAGAAATTGATAGGCCAAAATTGTGTTGTGAAATGAAAGTGTACATGTTGTTCTATACAGGCCTACAAGGCCCGAGTATCAAACTCAGGGACACATTTTCTAAAAACTACAACTAATTGTAACCTAATAAGATAGGCCTACAAAAATGATTCAGTTGTTGTTTTATAACTAAGAGAAAATAATGAAATCTAAATCAAATAATTTTGACTGATTCCTCAAGATTATAGTTTCACCTGATATTTGATAATCATCAACCCTTAGCCATGTATTAAAGACTTGTAATGTGTATTATACACTTACTCAGTACAATACACTACCTAAAATAATACAAACCATACTTTCATAGCATCTTAGGAATTAGCTAGGTGAATTATCAATATCTCTAGGTTATTCTTACATAGCACTAAGCCCTCTGTCAAGGCGTGATATGATCTGTGTAAATCTATAACTTTTCCAACCCTTAATCCCTCTCCTATAGAAATCAATAGTCTATTATATTGGTTGTTGTGATCAAGCAAAAATAATTCACCAAGAAGTTATAGATTCATGTCCAAAATGAAGGAACTAAATTATCTATTAATGAATTTGTATACAAAGCAATACCAGACTACTCCCAACTACTAAGGAATATGGAATTTAGCCCCACAACATTGAAGTCATCATAGAAAGAGAGAAAAAGGGAAAATATATGCTAGAAATTAGAAAACTAATGTAAAATCCCCTAGAGAAGTCGTCTTGGCGATCCCCTCTGGTAGGCATCTTGACTTGCAATGTTTCAGCTACAAATATGTCTTCTAAAAGTGCCTGAGTGACCAGTTTGTGGCTATCTCCTTCTTCTCCTATTCTCTAGATGTCATGCTCCATTGCACCACGACTAAATGTGATATCTGTTTTTGGCCAAACTCCCCTTTAATCATAAGTGGGGCTTTGGCCTTCTTTAAGTCACATTTATAGGATTTAATGTGATTTTTAATCTTCACTGATTGTGTACATTTGGTACCGCCGACAAAATTTCAATGGCATCGAGTTTCCCACTAATTTGAAACGCTTGAAATGTGTTAGTACTTTTGACAAGTGTGTATGTGGCATTGAGTCAATTGATTCCAATTACTATGCTCTCTGGATGGTGAGTTGGTAGCACCAAGCATTGTCTTTGGTAGCATCGATTCCTTACTCAATATCACCAAGACTATCTTAATAGCACCAAGATTTTTGGATTTCCCTATTGGAATTTTGTGTCATGTCGGTATCATCAACAATTGTGTTGTAGCACCGAGCTGTCATGTAAATGCCTGATTTACTTGAAACAAGGGAAAAAGAAAATAAGTTTGAACAAAAAGTGAAAATTTAGAATGACTCGACAAAAATACTCAATATCTATTGCCATAGTGATTCATAGGATAAAAATGAGAAACCATGTGTAAATATATCTCTAAATGAATAGATATGCACTATATACATGAAATACTATCCTGTGAAAAGAGAATGAAAATCATTGCATTAGTTAACATGAAGAAAATGACATCCTAGATATTAGGTTTTAAGTCCTCTACATCCAATATCTGATAAACATGTAAAGTTGATGGGCAAACAAGATTTTCATGCATAAAATGTTTGTTCCATAACATATCATCGTTCATACAAAAGTAGATACAAAAAAGAGAAAAGGTAGTGAGGCTACTCCCGACACCATAGGGATATGAATAATTTCTCATGGCAAAACTAACAAGATTTACATGAGGAAGAAAAAATAAAGTCATTTTGCCATAGGAGATGAAGTAAAAGTGTTTGTGTGTTGTTCCCTTCATCAAGCTTGGATATGATCACAGCCAAAAGAACAAAAAGATACTCCCTTTGACATTCATTGAAGGTGCACACAAGGTTGTCAATGTTCTTCTTTGTCACCTATACTTGTCTTCATGAAAGGGGAGTAGGTGGAAGTTGACAACAAAGGGGGATTGTGAACCTGTGGAAATGGGTCCACATGTCTAATGACTTTTGAGGTTGGGAACTTGGATGCTTGGTGGGGCAAGAAGATTTGTCAGTTGATGTGTCATCAATCAATGGAAACACCTTATAAGTTGGATGTGGATGCTTAGAATGGAGTTTGGAAGCATGGAAACATCGACATAGGGAGTTGGCCTGGTATTATATACGACTATTACAATTTAGAAATATTAGATATGGGCCTTAAGAGGGGTTCCACTTCATACTAAATCAAATACGATTCATCATACATATAAAAAACACACCAAATTTTTAGTATGGATGAAGAAGTATTTTTTAATATATCATTGATGAATGCATATTCATCATGATATTCAGTCACCATTTGGAGCCCAATTTCGATTAATACCTTCATTTTTACCTCTTGATATTCAACTTTGCTCAACTCAATTAATTGTTACTAACTTGTGAATATAATTGTGCTTTTTATGCAGATTTAATGAAACAATTGGTTGCACATCCACCTTCACTTAAGATCCTCTCAGCCTTAGTCCTGATCAATCGGTCTTGACCAAATGGTTTGATCATTCAGTCTGCTCAATCGGTCCTCAAGACCGTTTGGCCCTCAAAACCGTTTGGTCCTCAAGACCGTTTGGTCCTCAAGATCGATAGGCCCTCAAGACCTTTTGGCCCTCAAGACCGTTTGGTCCTCAAGACTGATCAGAGCAAGACCGTTTGGATGCGAGACCGTTTGGATATCAATCGTTCTCCAAGATCGTTTGGATCAGCAAGACCGTGCAAGCCTCATCGGTCCTCAAGACCGGTTGGAGTCAAGACTGATTGGAACCCATCAGTCTTCAAAACCGTTTGTATCTCCAAACTATTTGGACTCAAGACCGGTTGGACAATCAAGATCGATCAGAGAAAGACCAGTTGGGTTACAAAACTGATCAGATACAAGACTGTTAGAGCAATGAAGTCAAGACTGTTTGGTCAGTCCAATCGGTCTCCAAAACCGTTTGGAGTCAAGACCGGTTGGAGTAGAAATCGTTTGAAGTAAAGACTGATGGGCTACAGACCGATTGCCCAAGACCGTTTGGATCTGTTCGGTCTTCAAGACTGTTTGGTCAACGGATACTCTCAAGACCGTTTGAATGACGACCGTTTTCTGAAGACCATATGGTCATAGATTTGCAAGACCATTTGGTCGAAGACTCAAGACCGATCATAGGCAGAGATCATTTAAGCCAAGACCGTTTGGATGTCAAACGGTCTCCAAGACCGTTTGGCCATCAATCGGTCTCCAAGACCGTTTGCTCCAAATCGTTTGGAGCGAACTCACAGCAAAAACGTGAGGACCTGACCAGTGCCTATAAATAGAACGGCAATGGTCATCCTCATGTGTACATCGATCGGGGGACGTTGACAGGCTGCCCAAGCACAAGGTTCGATCCAGCTCCATCATCCACGCCGTCGTCATCTCACCTGCTCCTCTCACTGTGAGCAAGAAGGCCAAGAAGAGAAAGAAGGTGGAGAAGAAGATCTGCCCGGTCTTCCTTAGTGGTTCTTCCTCCTCGCCCATATCTTCCCCGACATGACGTAGAGGACCACATCATCTTCACCGAGCTACGACTATCTTCTGCATCATGCTCATGGCAGAATCTTCTCTCTCTCTTGTTCTTCTTGTTTCTCGCATCATGAGCGAGTAGTTCCTTTTCGCTGGGGTGGGGGGACTAGCCCTACTACCCATGCTTTCATGTTTTTACATTTAACATTCCAAGGAAATGTATATAACTTTCCATTTCGTTGTTAACTGATAATGTTTGTAGATTGATTACCTGCTTGCTTTTATCTTGTTCTTCCCTATGTTGCTGCGAGAACTTCTATATGTAGGGTAGGATGTCGATTAACGAGGTTGACTCCCAAACTAGAAATAGAATGGGATTCCTTGGAGTCGTAAGTGTATGATCCTTGAGAGTATGAGCCATCTAGCCTACAGTGACGCTTCTATGTGCCTAACGCCCACAAGGGGGGCCCGCAACTTTAGTTGGATATCTGTATCTTCTTTTGTTAATCGTCGATGTTTGCTTATAGACTAATCACCTACTTGCTTGTTGATTAACATGGTTGACTCCCAAACTAGAAATAGAATGGGATTCCTTGAGGTCGTAAGTGTATGATCCGTGAGGGGATGAGCCATCTAGCCTACGATGATGCTTTTGTGTGCCTAACGCCCGCAAGGGAGGCCCTCAGCCTCAGTTGGATTTCTGTATCTTTGGAGCCGTAAGTGAGTGATCCATAGGGTGATGAGTAATTTGATGCCTAAGGTGACTCTTACGCGAGCCTATCCTAGTGGAGGGTTCATAGCAGTTCCATTTGGATAGTTAGATTCTTTCATGGATGTTATGTGTTTGATGTGTTTGCATGTGCAGTGGTGGTGAAACCCGATACCATCCCAACGATTCCATATCATCAATCTAGAAACTTTAATTCTGCTCTTTTACTTTCTTGCACTTAGTTTAATTAACCACAAACCAATCAATCGTTTTAAATATTAGTCATAATTGAACTAGACTAGACTAACAACGATTCTTAAAAACGTTGTCTCTTGTGATTCGATCCTTAACTATACTGCGATAAGACCCGTCCACTTGCAGGTGGTATTATTGCACAAAGGTTTTGGTAAAAGCTCAGGGATGTCAACCCTGAGTGAGTTTGTTAGTGCGATAATATCTCACATCAATCATAAATAGATATCACAAAGACCAAAGTATAGCAACAGAATAAATATCATGACAGTTTTCAATGTTCAAGATTACATAATAATCTCACACTTGGGGATTTTTCAAAGAACCCAAGTGGACGACCAAAAGAATAATGATTACCAAGATAAATATTCATTAAGGAGATACAATAAGATTATATGGCTAGTAGTGGATTCTACATGTGGAGACAAGTTATAGGAATAAGAGGTGAGATTAAACCTCTTGTGTCTATCAACATTGGGGATCCATGGATCCCTAGAGGGTTGTTTTTGTTTTAATGTATTGGTTTGGATAACATCATCAAGCTGGGTGGATGGAGAAATAACAAGCTTTAGGGATTCATATTTTACAAAAATTGGGAAATTTTGAAGAGAAGAAGTTTCATCAGTTTTAGGAAGTTTACTGATAATCTTTCTATCAGTTTCCATACTACTGATGAGATATGTATTGTGAATAAAAACATAATCAAGTTCAAAGATGGATGGGATATTTCCAGGGAGCATCAACCTTTATAGTATTGGGCTATTTGGCTTTGGGAAAATAGCATCCCTAGAAGTATAACTTTCATAGACTAGAGGTTATTTTTTAAATAAGATTTCTATGTAGGATGTCATCTAGAGAATTGGTTTTCCTATTGTATCTCCTTGTCTTCTTTGTGAGTAGGATATTGAAACTGCATGTCATCTTTTTTAGTGTGGATATTCCAGGAGGTTTTGGGAGAACTCAAAGAGAGAGAATATGACTTCTCTTATCCCAAGGACATCTACTGATTGTGTGGATACCAAAGGGAAGCATGCTCATCTTGGTAGTCTTTTGATAATCCATAGTATCTGGCTGAAAAGGAATCATAGGTTTTTTAGGGGAAAGAAAATAGGGAAGCAAATTAGATGGAGAAGCACGATGTCTGACATGCATACCTTGTACAGAAAATGTACAAAACATTATAGTATGTCTTTTCTACTGATTCATTTGCATTGTATAGATACCCACAAAATGTAATAAAAATGCAATATATATATATATATATATATATATAGAGAGAGAGAGAGATGTTGGAAAAGCACATTATGGGAGGAAAAGTGCATCCTATGTATGCATTTTGGTACTCATGTTCCGCTACTAAAAATAAATTATTCTAAGCCATGAACAAATGTAGAGGCAAGAACAAGTATAGTCAAGCTAAAATAAGGGGATGAGAACATACAAATGTTATCAAGTGTGATTAGATGACCCATAATCATATATTCAAGCATATCCACTTTTATGATACTTCATACATCCATAAGAGGCCATCACTTTGAAAATTAGGGTTCTATATCAAAAATTGAGCAACTAGTTCAAATACAATTATAACATCAAAATAATGTCCACAAGACATAAATTTAGAGTCAAGCATGCATCTTTGAAAGATCAAGAAGAACAAAAGGCCAACTTCAATACATACTAACTCACAAAAGTTAACATTTCAATAGAGAGAGAAAATTTAAGGGTAATATGTCTAAAAAAACAAGAGAGAGACAACTTAGTCTAATGCCTTATATGGAACAGTAGAATGCAAAATACATCAAGGCAGAGAGAGATAAATATATTTCAATTACCCAATATGATTAATATGGGTTGCAACATACCTAATATGCGGTCTCGATTAACCAAAGTCAACCCTAGTTCCACATTAGAATCACAATTCACCTATTAAATCCATAAATTAAATCAGGGTTAAGCTCATATTAACTACATAAACCCTAAAATGGTATTTTTATTATTAATTAATTAGATTACCAAAACCACACCATATTATAAATGATACCGTCTTGAGACCATAGCATATTTAACTTTATATTTTTGACTTTTTTACTGTATATGAAATTTAGAAATCACACACAGTTAAAAATATGCTTAAAACCACATATTTAATATATTTGAACTAGAAGACAAAATCATAATAGATAATTCTATTATGATTTTGAAAAACATTTTTCTAACATCATATATATTTAATATGAACTTCATAATTTCTAACCAATCAGAAAACATGAAAAAATCCGTGCATATAGGAAAATCTACAACTAGTATGAGGGGTCTTGTTGAGGCATACCTAACATAGTTTGGCAAGTAGATGGCCTGTAGCAACCAAGAACACATCTTAGATGGAAGAACAACATAATGACAATCAAAATAGTAGCAAAAACATGATTATGCCCCCGATGGTGTGAAAAACTGAAAAAAAATAGGGGCGAGAAAGTCCAAACTCAAGTGACAATCATATTCTCTTATAGTGAAAAACATAGAGGTGCTAGAGCTCCAACTCAGATATCCATCTTGAGGATCATGGCTTCTTGTCACCCAAAGATAAACACTAAGCATCCTTGGGACTCTAGATATGATAACAAGACCAAGGAGCGGGATGTGAGGTTCTCAGAGAGAAACAATTGACTTCTTCCATTGTTGGCCTTTGGGATGGAAAAAGAAAGAAGATAAAAAGGAAACCTAGTGTGTGAAAACTTGCTAAAGCAACTCACGATAACCAAAGAAATTCAAAGAACCCAAAACCTGTAGAAGAACATCACTAGCATAAGGAAATTATGGCGATAGATAAGGCTGCGGAAATAAAAAAATTAATGCATGATTCCCTAGTCAGTAAGATCTCATAAAAAATTATGAGATATTGCAAGTTATATACCTATTCTAGGAGCAAGCCCAGAGACAATGCTTGATGTAGTGTGCTACTACGTCGAGTTACACCTTGACGACAATTATCGTTGGGCTCTTGGTCTTGCACCACAGATGGAAGTTGAGGACATCCTCCTAACGGTAAGAAAAAAGCCTCCTCACCTCTAGAGTATTCCATGTGGACCACTAAGAGCTCCACATTGCGCTACTAGATCCAATGGGAAGGAGTTGTCCCATCGAACGTCAACATGCTAGTGTTGATTCACTCTCCCAATTGTCTCCCTTGATGTTCCTCCCTTTGACATGTAGAACTTGCTCATGCTCTCTTGGTTACCACAACCAGAGAGGAAAAAATTTGTCAGAGCTTATTGTTTTGTCTGTAAAGACCCCAATACCGCTCTATTTATAGGAGGGCCAAGGTTAGGGTTCCCAATTCATTTGGGAGTCAAAGAGATGATTTTTCATGAATATTTTGGAACCTACAAATGATGAACCAGTCAGTTCAATCACCAACTGGTCGATTCATGGGTGAACTGTTCAGTTCAAACCCTAAACCGGTTGATTAATTAAGTTTCCTATTTGTAAACATATTGAGTTTTAATATTCAGTTAAGGCACAATCATGACATCAATATCAATCCATGATCCAATCGAATTGATCATTGAACTAGACGTTCCAGATGATGAACTGACCAGCTCACATAATGAATCAGTCAGTTCACATAATGAAACTGTCATTTCACATGTCCAACTCAGCCAAATATTCAACCAATTGTTGTTTGCATCGATCTGACACTTGAACCCAGTTGTTTGACACTTGAACAGTTTGGTTCAAAGTCTAGTCAGTCAATTTTCAATCTTAGTTGCTTAAATTGAATACCTAAACACTTTAGTAATCAAGATGAGCATCATTCGTACATAAATCCTATTCTAGGTGCATCATAAGCGTGTGACCCTATCATTGAATATGCATAACTAACTTATGACATCACAAGAAATGAGCGATATCTAACAACACATCATTGCTACCCAAGTAATTTGGAAATTTGGATAACAACTTCAACCTACAATCCTTGATTAGTGTTCCCATGATCGTATAGTTTCTTTGTCTCTGATATTTAGATTGAACTCAAGGTATGGAATTGTCATCCTCTTCAACGATCAATCCATGTTCCTTGAACTAGAGCAGACTTTTTGAGATGCATGTGAGTTCACATATCACATATTGAATCACATGAGTATGACCATACACTTCTCAATCTCACTATCAAGTGGCTTGGATATCATTCTCCCATAGGAGGGACAAATCCCATCTACATCACTCATACACTATCCCCATGTGTCATAGAGTACCTTAGCATCACCTTTATGACAACCCTTATTCAAGGTCACATAGGATGATGCCAAAGTACAACAAATGACATGTGACGATTGTAGTGACTTCACGTCTAAGAACCACAATCACCATTATCATTATGAGAGATGATTCTGAATACCATGCAATGGTTTCCATGTATCACTCTTAAGGTGGGTTTGTCTGATACACTATTATCTAACATGTACCTATGTGCTTGGTTTGATATCATATATCATGACTAATGGGATTTTGTCATCAGCCAACACACACTCTAGTCTTATGTATTATTGTTGTCTATTTTGCTTCCACAGTAATATCCGACTAGGGACATAACAAGAATGTATGTACTTTTATCATGCATATGATCTCATTGTTTAGGTCCTCAACTTGAAGACATATGTCATCGAGTCACATCATTCTTTAGAAATCTACCATGTATGTGCCATCATGTCAAGATTGAGACTAACATAATAGATGGAATTACCTTTATGATTATCAAATCAGGTATTTAGTGCCCCATTACAATCATCATATGATTGACTCTCTGGGCATACATACCAACAGACTCCCACTTGCACTTAGAGCCAATCACCCGTGAATCTTATTCCAAGTGATCTTTATATGTCCATCATGTATCTGATGTAGAAGTGCTTTTATAGTGGGTTTAGCAACGTTTGATTCAAGTTGGTATTTTACAAGTTTCACATCTCCTCATTGTACAACATTTCGTATGAGACGGAAGTGTCATAGTATGTTATCTGAGATTCCTTGCCTAAAAAGTAGCTCCATTGTTGTCATAGTATTTCTATTGTGTCATCAATTATTGGAACCTCCCACACGTTCATTTACATGAACTTCTTGATCCATATAATATCCTTTGTTGTTCTCACAACAACAAGATACTCAACTTCTATTTTAGAATTAAACAACTGTCTCTTTCTTGAAAGTTTTATGAATTATAGTTCTATTTTAAGGTCCAACACAAAAATTAGATTGCAATCATTTATTTTACTTGTCATTTTGAAAGCTTGCATCAGTGTAACCCTTTACACCCAATTCTTCCATATAACCATAACCAAGGAACCAATCCATTCAGTGTTTCTCAAGTACATAAGGATGTTCTTTTATGGCAGTTGACACGCCAAAACAGTGCGTAAAAATGCAAGTGCACGCATCAAGTAATATAGGCCTTGTGAGGCCCGAGTCGAACTCAGGGAGACGTAGTCTCAGTGACTACTACTAACTACGATGCGATCAGCTAAGCCGGTTAAAAATGTTGAATTGAGATTGAACAAAATAAAAGAAATCTAAAAGAAAATTTAAAATGGTTGATTTGAAAATGGTTGAATTCCTTAGGGTTACCAGTTTCACAATAGGGTCTCATCGCATATCATTTCTACCAAATTAATATAAATTCCTACTCCTAACCTGGATAGAAAGCCTGTAGCTAGAATTGCTCGCTTCCGCGATACAATTCACTACCTAAATCTGAGCCAATTCCATGTCTATGGAATTTATTTCTCAGTTTAGGTGCATTAATGAAAACTATGGGTTCTTTCCACTAACCGTGCGTCACCTTCTCCAAGGAACGCGTAGGAAAGTGTACAAGTTATGGTTTTCTAATCTTTAATCCCCCTTCCAGAGTAATTATTGGTCTGTAATCATATCAATTATAATCAAGAAGAGATAGGTCATTCAAATCCACACTTATATATCCACGAATAAAGAGAAATTTATACGAAATCATGTAGAAAGTTAATACAATGATCCCCTGGGTTACTCCCGGGTCTTAAGGAAAAGAGGGGTTTAGCCCCGCATGATTTTCAGTTGAAAATACATAGAAGGGGAGAAGAAACACGTGGGAAACATGAAAGAGATTCGTGTAACCCCTGGGAAGACGGTGCTCCGGTTGATTCTCCTTGAGAGACGCATGTTCTACAGTCTTCCGGCGGAAGAAACATCCGTCGGGGTGCTCGAATCTTCCGGTTGACGTCTTTCATCTCCGTGCTTCTCTCCCTCTCCTCTCTGGCCGTCGTGCGATGCAACGTGGTGATCCCCTTAGGTCTGACCATCCTCCCTTTTTGTCCTAGGTCACTTACGGTGCCATATAATGTGGACCATTGGATCGGGACGGAATGAACGAATGTTGATTTTTAGAAAAGTCAGTGGCACTGACTAGGAAGTCAGTGGCACCGACTCTGCTCTCCTAAATCTGTTACTGATGTAATCTCGGTGGCATCGACTTGAAGGGTCGGTGGCACCGACTCTGCATTCTACATAAAGTACCTGAAAAATGCATAAAAAATGCATATAAGTTCGGGGAATATATAAAATCATATAAATATGATAAAATAAGCATAATTTGATGCAAACCGAGTGTACAAGTCAACAATAGTGATTCATGCAAATATAATCAAGAAAATGACAAATAAATGCACAAAACAAGTATAAAATAAGCCTGTAAAAGTGATTCAAAACTCGTGCATCAAACTCCCCTAAGCTTAAACCTTGCTCATCCTCGAGCAACAAAACCTTTGGATCTGATTGAGATAATTCTGCTGAAGGACATAAGTACATAAAGTACATCTAAAAAGTCCCCACCTTCGATCCTCATACCGGCCCTTACTCACCACTGAATACCAACTGCCTAGGTGACCAGAAACCTCTATAGAAGATGTATGTCCCCCAATCAATGAAACACTATCAATTAAAGTAGTTAATATGATAGAGTCATTCGGTTCATACTTGGTGAATCGTGTGATCTCCTATCTACGTTGCACTTTTCTCTACCTACCATCTACATGGAAGCAGTTCTCCCTATAGATAATGAATGAGGAGAAAATCATCTGAGTGGCTTACCAATAAGAGCAACATGTAGTTGGAATGGGTGGCTGCGGATGAATCATGAGCACATAAAATCATTCATGCAATAAAAAATTATGATGAACCTATGATGATGAGAATTTATAAAATGCTCCTAATGCCTAATCATTGAGGTGGAATGATGCATGCAACTATCATTTCATCTCAAAATAAGACGAAATATCTACAAACTACGTCATGTACTAATCCTTCCTTATGATCAGGTAGGATTATGCCCTTTCTCCTTCACTTTCTGAAACTATACTCAATCTTTTCTCTCCTTTTTTCGATTATTATCTTTTCTTTCAATCCCCCTTTCAACATGATAGAATTTCTTCGGGCTTCCACTTGCACTACACATTTGATTTATGTCAATGCTTCTCTTCCTTTTTTTTAAGGGTATGGGAAAAGTCACTACCTTTTTATGATTTTAGAAGAATAAACTTAGTACATGAGGATACTATATGCTTTATGTAATGCAATTACATGACATGCACCATAATTTTGTTGTGCATGTATGTTTTTCTATTTTTTTTCATTTTGCACTAATGCAAGAAAAAATAAACAACTATTATGCAAGGTCTACTATGTAATGTAAATGCAATCAAGAGAAAGAATGATAACATGTACTCAATCTTCTTATGGTGGAGTGTAAAGTGGATGTATGTGCTGGATGAGATCACACAACTAAGAGATAGAACCTTCAGAGAAAATCATATGTCCCTCTCCAATGACTTGTGTACAGGGTAATCAAGGGGTTTCTCTCTTAATTTTTAGTTTAAGGTCACATTAGTGTTCGATCAGTTTAGGCTCAACAATCCTTGTCAATCACTTTTCTTGGACAATTAAGATGGTCATTTATGCTCTAATGTCCTGAAGATGACTTACTCAAGCAGTTCCTCAGTTATGTGACTCGATTACTCACAAGATAAGCTCACAATTTTTTTGAAATTTACTCATTTTTCATGTGCACCCAACCCCAGAGATTGATATACTCAAATGAAACCATGCATTTACTTCTTCACAAATTACACTAGATAGATTGTGGATCCTACAAAAGCAGTAAAACTAGAAATAAAGACAACTAATTTATTCAAAAATAAAAAAACTAAGATGAAAGAAACTAAGATAAAAGGTTGTTCCAGCACCCCCCTAAACTTGAATATGGCTATGGCCTCATAGTCAAAATTCCAACTTAAGAGGTGGAACAACGGTACCATTTTCTCTGAAGGGTGGTGGAGGTGGATGGTTGGAGGCTCATTTGACCAAGTTGTGTTTTATAATATACCTCTTCTTGGTGAAACATTTTTGTGTCTTAATGGTGCTAAGGCGTGACATTCTTTAGCCTTCTTTGCTCTGCAAAAAAGGGTGCTAAAAACATTTTCAGTGTTGTTTATGGCCTTTTTCAAGTGGTTGTCTGCCAGGAGTCGGTGGAACCGACTAGGAGGTCAGTGGCACTGACTCTGCCAATAATTTTCGGTGCATTGACACACCTACCAAACCTGGAAAAATCAAAAATTTCGGTGGCATCGACTGTTTATCAGTTATACGCGCCTGTAACTTTATGAAAATCTTCAGGGAAGTCGGTGGCACCAACTTGGAAGTTGGTGGCACCGACTCTGCCTTTCCAAAGGCGATCCAACACTGATAAAATCTCGATGCCACTGACATGGATGTCGGTGGTACAAACTTTGTAAGTTCTGTACACTTCCAAACACGAATCAAGGTACCATTTTTACAAAAAAAATACTAAAAATTAAGCAAAACTAAGTGCATAAAATTAAAAGAACATAAAGAAACAATCTAAAGTTTGGGTTGGCTCCCAACAAGTTTCCTTGTTTAATGTCCTAGGCTTGACATGAGGAATACCTTCAACCTGGTTTGTCAAGGGGTGGCTCTGATGATTCAGATGGAAGCTTAAACTCAACTCTATCATCATCAATCCCAAGTGTCAAGTAACCTCGCCCAATGGCAGTGATCACATCAGCCGTAGCTTGGAATGGCCTTCCCATTAGCATCTCAGATCCTTCCATCTCAGGCATATCCATGACCACAAAATCTATAGGAAATATGGACTTGTCTACTTTGACTAGCACATCCTCTCATATACCATGTGGCTTCACAATTGATCCATCTACCAAGTCAATTTCCATGGAGGTCTTTGTTGTCTTCTTCAATCCCAACTTCTGAAAAGTAGCAAGAGGCATGAGGTTAATGCTTGCCCCTGAGTCACACTGTGCTTGTGGGAATTGTTGTCCACCTATAGAACAAGGGATGTAGAAACATATTGGATCCTTCCTCTTTCTTGGCAACTTTCCTTGAATAATAGAACTCACCACTTCATCAACACACCAAACATCTATATCTTTGATCCTGCATTTCTTGTTGATGATGTCCTTCATGAACCTTCCGTATGCAGGGATTTTCTCTATAGCCTCCACCAGTGGAATGTTGATGTGGAGCTTTTGGAAGATCTCAAGAAATTTCCTAAAGTGCCTTTGCTCTTTCCTCAGCTTCAGACTATCCGAGAATGGCACACTTGGCTTCTCTATGCGCTTGTGCGGTGGAACACAAGGAACTTTGGGGGTCTCCTCCCCTAAGATTGCTTAAACACCACCTTCTGTGGGTGGCATGACTTGTGGCTATTTTCCTTATTCGTGGGTGTCTCCTTGTTGATTGTGGCTGCTCCACTACGGAGTAGAGCCTTCACCTTCTCTTCCTTGTGTGGTGTTCTGCACCCTCCTGGTAATCATACAAACTGTGAGGGTATGGAACTTTGGGGACATATTCCATATATAACTGTTTGATGTTCTCCTCAGGTATATCCTCAATAGGGGTCTCTTGCTCCTTGTTAACTGAGATGTATTCAACCTGTTGGTGTTGTTGCGTGGGTGTGGCATTCCCAGTGGGTTCCTTCTGAATGAGCTTCTTCATGGAAGCCATCTCCTCCACAATTTGTGAAATTTGATATTGCATGCTCTGTATCTGTGCCCCATGGCTTTGAAGAACCTGCTACGTCTATCCCATGAATGACTAATTTTGTTGGAGTAGTTTCCTAAGCATGTCATTGGTACTATCCTCTTCATTGTTTTTGTACCCCTTTTGCCTCATGTACTTGGCCTTTTCTGCCTCTTCTTCCTTTTCCTTTTGATATATCTTCTTAGCAATCAAATCCAACTTTTTATTCAATGCATCGATCACCTTTAACTCTGCCACACTCTTGATGTGCTCAGGGCGTTCTCTCTCATTATCCCAGGATTGGTTTTTGGCCATGTTCTGCAGAATCTCCTGACACTTAGATGGTGAGTTATTAAGAAAGAAACATGTGCCTGCACTGTCCAGAATGACACGTTCATTGTGGTTGAGACCAAAGTAAAACATCTTGACTTGGTCCTCCTGATCTATCCCATGATGAGGGACTTTTCTGAGCATGTTCTGAAAACACTCCCAAGCCTCAGAATAGGACTCAGCTGCTTGCTGTTTGAAATTGTGAATCTTCCTCACCAACTCATTTGTCTTCTCAGGAGGGAAGTACCTTTCAAATAATGTCTCGATAATCTGATCCCATGTCTCAATTGACTCTTTTGGTAGGTTGTGCAGCCATTCTTTTGCCTTGTCCGCCAGTGATGATGGAAACAACTTCAGATAAATCACTGTCCGTAGAAATTTATCCACTTTCAGCATGTCACCACACTCAACAAAGTTGCTGATGTGTGCCACCGGGTCTTCATGAGTGTGACCGTGATAAGCCTACGACTTGACTAGTGCAATCAGCCCTAGATCAATCTTGTATTGTGCCACATTCACTGCCTGTTTCTTGATTGGGACCAACTGAGCAGTTGAAGAAGATGCCTTGATCTTCTCCCATATGGTCTTTTCTCTGGTTGCTGCTCCGTCACCCATTGTTGCTTTACTAGTACGTTGAAATTTCAAATAATAGTGTATGAACCAGTACTAATAATTTAGAAAGATAAATAAGATTTGCAATTTAGTTCAAAAGATTAAAATAAAATTATAAGAAAAATAAAATGTGGCCTAGAGTGGCCGACTGCAACACTCGTAGTGCTGAGAGCTTGCCGTCTCCCTGGCAACGGTGCCAAAAACTTGACACGCCAAAACAGTACGTAAAAACACAAGTGCACACGTTGAGTAATATAGGCCTTGTGAGGCCTGAGTCAAACCCAGGGAGACGAAATCTCAGTGACTACTACTAACTACGATGCGATCAGCTAAGCCGGTTAAAAATGTTGAATTGAGATTGAAAAAAATAAAAGAAATCTAAAAGAAAATTTAAAATGGTTGATTTGAAAATGGTTGAATTCCTTAGGGTTACCAGTTTCACCATAGGGTCTCGTTGTATATTGTTACTACTGAATTAATATAAATTCCTACTCCTAACCTGGATAGAAAGCCTATAGCTAGAATTGCTCGCTTCTGCGATACAATTCACTACCTAAATCTGAGCCAATTCCATGTCTATGGTTATTTATTTGTCAGCTTAGGTGCATTAATAAAAACTCTGGGTTCTTTCCACTAATTGTGCATCACCTTCTCCAAGAAACGCGTAGGAAAGTGTACAAGTTATGGTTTTCTAACCTTTAATCCCCCTTCCGAAGTAATTATTGGTATGTAATCATATCGATGGTGATCAAGCAGCAATAAATCATTCAAATCCACACTTATATATTCAAGAATAAAGAGAAATTTATACTAAATCATGTAGAAAGTTAATACAACGATCCCCCGGGTTACTCCCGGGTCCTAAGGAAAAGAGGGGTTTAGCCCCACATGGTTTTCAGTTGAAAATACATAGAAGGGGAGAAGAAAAATGTGGGAAACATGAAAGATATTTGTGTAACCCCTGCGAAGACGATGCTTTAGTTGATTCTCCTCGAGAGACGTGGTTTCTATAGTCTTCCGGCGGAAGAAACGTCCGTCGGGGTGATCGAATCTTCTTGTTGACATATTTCGGCTCCGTGCTTCTCTCCCTCTCCTCTCTGGCCATCGTGCGGTGCAACATGGTGATCCCCTTAGGTCCGACCGTCCTCCCTTTTTGTCCTAGGCCACTTATGGTTCCATATAACGTGGACCGTTGGAGCGGGACGGATCTATCGAATGTTGATTTTTGGAAAAGTTAGTGGCATCGACTAGGAAGTCAGTGGCATCGACTCCGCTCTCCTGGATCTGTTACTGATGTAATCTCGGTGGCACCGACTTGAAGGGTCGGTGTTATCGACTCTGCATTGTACATAAAGTACCTGAAAAATGCAAAAAAATGCATATAAGTCCGTGGAATATATAAAATCATATAAATATGATAAAATAAGCATAATTTGATGCAAACAGAGTGTACAGTCCAACAATAGTGATTTATGCAAATATAATCAAGAAAATGACAAAATAAATGCACAAAACAAGTATAAAATAAGCATGTAAAAGTGACTCAAAACTCGTGCATCAGCAGTCCAATGACTCTCACTGGGATATGACAGATATCCATTCGTCGTGTCCAAATCATAAGAGATAGATGAGTACACATCGTCTCATCATGTCCAATACATATGAGATAACAAGATGAGTATATAACATTTCATACATGATAGATCCAATTGTGAATGCATATGACATCTTACTCATGTTTTCCCATTCTTTACAAGAAATGGGATACTAGACTCTTAAGAGACTAACTCCATGGAACATGGACAAATCTTCTCTCATTGAGTCTTGTATGCTAAAACCCTTCAACATCTTATCAATGTATGTTCTCTTTCTTAGGTCAAGAATCCTTCCAGATTTATCTCTATAGATCTCAATTCCTATCACATAGGATGCTTCTTCCAAACCCTTCATAGATAACGTATTTTCCTTGCCATGATTTAACATTTGCAATATAAGGATGTTATTCTCCATAATTATGTCGAACATAAATATTCTCCCACTAAATTCTTGTAATCCCAAATTTCATCTTCATTTTGACTAAATTCAAACTCTTTGACTATCTTGTCAAATAGAAGATTCCATATTTGATATGCTTGATCGACCTTTGTAGCTTACATATTTTATTTGCATTATTGGATTTATAAAACCTTTAGAATATGTCACATACACATCCTCATAATTATTTTTGTTAATGAATGTAGTTTTAACGACCATATGAAAAATCTTTAAGTCATAACAAGCTGCAATGGCAAGCACGATCCTGATGGATTTAACCATGGCAACTGGTGAAAATATTTCATCATGTTCAACATCTTGAAGTTGTTGGAAACTCTTTCAACCAATTTACCCTTCCAAGTTGGTCTTTAAGACCCAATTGCACCCTTTGGGTTTTACCCCTTCAGGTGGATCCATCAAGGTCATACCTTGTTGGTGTACAAGGAGTCCATCTTGGATCTCATGCCATGTATCAAATTGTGGTCCCTCAATAGTTTCTAGGTAGGTCGTTGACTCATCATTTATGATCAACTTACTGCCTTATTGAGCCATAAGATATCATAATCTTTCAATCTCAAGTCATGTTCTACTACAACTACAAGTTTTATGTGTTACATAAGGAACTTGAGATTCCACAACATCGTGTGATTCTCCATATTCCAGTTGTACCTCTTTAGGTTCAATGTTTTATTGTTTGTCTTGAACCTTTTTATTTCTAGTTTCCTCCCACTAATTTATTTAGAATTAAATTCTCTTTAGGAATTCAGCCATCCTTGTAACAAAATACTTTTTGTTGTCAGATTGGAATAAAAGTAGTATTCAACAAAATAATAATTATGTGATTTGTGGACAAAACCCTTTTAGAAACTATTTTCTTATATGAGCTTTCATCCCTAATCTTTATAAAGGCATATCGAGACACTTTCCATGCCATGTCTCATAGGATGTCTTTTGAACCTATTAATACGATACACTATTTTAGTGTAAAGCATGTGCCAAAAAGGAAATTGGAAGATTAGCTAGATTTATTGATAATTACACCAAGCCTTAACAGGGTGTAACTCCTTCTTTGTGATACACTATCATTGTACTTCAGGTGGAGTCATCATGATACCCTATCACGGTCTCTCCAGAACGTCCTCAAGTTCTTGTTTTAAGATATTTCAACATCGATCACATTGAAGTTTCTTAATACTTTTACCAAGTTAGTTACATACTTCATTCATGATATCCTTGAACACTTCAAGATATTCATCTTATATTTCATTAAGTACAAACTTCTATATCTACTAATAACATCAGTAGATGTAATGATGTACTGGTAACTATCTTTAGCATTTATTCTAAAAGGTCAATATACTTCAGTATGTATGAGCCCTAATAGAATAGTCACTCTCCTACTACATCTAGTGAAGATGCTTTTGTATTATTGCCCAAAAAATAATACTTTTATGTCTCTATTTCTTCAATAACCAAAAGAGTCTAAATAAGCATCACTATGGATTCTATAAATGCATCTCATTTATATTCTCTAGATGACAATGCTATAGGTAATCATTGTTTGAGTCATCACATCATTCGGTATATGTGTCATACACATTTGTCTATAGAACTATCAAGCATAGTATATGATACATAGGGCTTTGATGTATAAGATCTCATCTTTGAAATGAAGCATCAATTCATTCTTGTCCATACAAGATACATTATGTTTTCATCAATGGTAGGTACATTGTAGCAATTCACTAATTCTATTATGTGTCCATCAAATGAGTGAAAAATTCCAATAGTAGTGTAAGCAACTCTTACTCCACACTATTTTAGCCTACTTCTTCTCAAGTCTTGAAGTGGAGATCTCTAACTCCTTCTTCTGCCCGAGACCCTCTACAGAGAGGACAATTCCTTTCCAATGTTCAAGTGGTGACAATGGTGGCACTTCCTTCCTTAATCATTTAAGTGAAAAGCACAAATTCATTTGCACTTATCCTTCTCTTTATATTGATTGGAGATGATTTTGGACTTCATATTATCCTTAGAAATCTTCTTTCCCTTGCCTTTGACCTTGGAATCACTTCTGTTGATCACCATCATAGATTTGTCCTTCTTCATTTCTGCTTTGACATCAACATGCCAAGAAACCCAGACAGTAGTTTAGCCATGCTACTCAAGTGATCACATTGGCTATATGATTCATACAACAATTGTAAATCATATCCATGGGCAAAGCTTGACCTAAAAGAAATCTTGGTCGATCCACATGCCCAATCATATCGAGACATAGGGCTCAATGGGATCCCCTTTATCAGTTTACACTCAAACAACGCTTTAGAGACATTATACCTTACTTGCTTTACATGATTCTTAAGATATGTAATCATCTCAAGAATGTACATGTTATCATACTTTTCATGCAAATCATAATTCATACAACGTAGCATAAGGTGCTTAATGTCTATGACATCATTGGCATGATTCAAGTAAGCATCCATTTCAGCCTTATGTGCATTTTGAGTGGGTTCCTCTAGCTCTAGTCTTTTAGGACATAGCACTTTCACTCATGATTCCAAATGTTTCTCAAAGTCCTAAACTAGACGTGAAAGTAAATCCATTTTCTCCTACTCAAGGACTATCACAATTTGTGTTTGTGTTTACTATTTGATTACACAACATATTTGCAACTTTGTCAAAACATTTTTTGATCAATTTGATTTGATAAGTTTGATGATATTAATTAGGCCTTTAATTAATTATTGCTCCCACTATTTTATTCACATTTATAACCCTCATGTATCAATTCAGAAGATTGCAACATACAATCGTCTAGTGAGGCAAGACCCAAAATAATTGAATTATTACGCATCCAGCGCCAGCGTCCATAACTAATTATAAAGGTAGACAACTTTTGCCAATTTTATCTTATGCAAATAGATGGTATGTACAACTCCTTTCCATACTCCATATGCATGCTTCTAGGCAATTAATCCTATTAAGGTCACCTATTTAAGCCCGACCCATAAGACAAGATGACATAATATGCACCCTGCTAGGGCAGACCCACATATATACCATCACACTTCCATGAGAATGACAACACACCACGCTAGGGCATGCCCACACTTAGTTGATAGCTTTTCATGCGTCTCTCTTACAGACAGAATCTAAGACTTAAACTTTGATTGAGGGATACACACACACACACACAGATATATATATATATATATATATATATATATATATATATATATATATATATATATATATATCCAATCACCATATACTTATAGTATGTATCATATACATGCTATAACCACAACGAAAACATGCAATAATAAACACAAGCAATGACTATGGCCATCCGATTGTAATCCTTGGAGCCACAAGCAATGAGAGGTATCTAGCAACAAAACATTTCTAGCAAAGTAATTTAGAAAGTTGTAGAACAACTTCAACCTACAATCTGATTAGTGTTACCATGATCGTATAGTTCATTTGTCTCTAATATCTGGATTGAACCTGAGGCATGGAATCAACATCCTCTTCAACATTCAATCCATGTTCCTTGAACTAGAGAAGACTTATGAGATGCATGTTAGTGCACATATCACATATTGAATCACATGAGTATGGCCATACACTTCTTAGTCTTACTTATTAAGTGGTGTGGATATCAATCTCCTCTAGGAGGGCCAAATCCCATCTACATCACTCACATAGTACCTGAACAACGCCTTTATGGTATCCCTTATTCAAGGTCACGTTGGATGATGTCAAAGTACAATGAATGACATGTGATGAGTGTAGTGACTTTAGGTCTAAGAACCACAATCACCAATTACCATGCAATGGTTTCCATGTATCACTCTCACGGTGGGTCTATCTGATACACCGTTATCTAAAATGTACCTATGTTCTTGGTTTCATATCATATATCATGATGAAGAGATTCTATCATCAACCAACACACACTCTAGTCTTATGTATTACTTATCTGACTAGGTACATAATAAGAATGTATGCACTCTTATCATACATATGATCTCATTGTTTAGGTCCTCAACCTGAAGACATATGTCATTATGTTTTGAACAAATAACAAACCAACTCCCTATCATTGTTTATATTCTTTTTATAACTTGTTAACTCATATTCCCAAGTTATTGTTAATATGATATGGTGAATATTGTTTCCGTCTCTATTATACACATTAATTGGATTAGTTATCTTATTAGTGATTGGGTTCAAATAAACATATGTATTTGCATGCATGATTCATCAGATTAAACTTGACATATATTATTATATGTATATCCAAGTTATGTGTCACACTTTATTAGTTCACTTGTAGGCTTATGTATACTAGTTTTTTACTTTATAATAACTACAATTTATTACAAAAAAGTCTAATTATTTATTAACCACCAACAGATACCATTTTAGCACTAACTATCATGTACATCCATCTTATTAGTGTTAAGGGTGACAAGGACTTGCTTGCGCACTATAAGACTTTTAATGTCTCTATTAAGTTAAACAATACATCTAAGGTCATCTAAACTCATCATATGTTCATCTTAAGGTATATATTTATAACTTGTTTAGGGTTAAACTAAGAACTATACCCTTTTGTACCTAAGTCAGGGAAATTATGATTTTAGCGATTTGGAAGGCAACTTTCAACATGTGACAACACTCCATCCCCTAAAGAGAATTTCAACCTCAAAATCTAACCATCCTTATATTACCAAACAACTAATCTCCACCTATTAAAAATTCTTAACCTAATAAGTCAAACTTAATCAACTCTAAGGATATTACAGCTATAAATATACATTATTTAGTTGTGATTTTAATGTACGTAGGTCATATATGAACTAGATTGTCACAAATAACTACTTCCTAGAAAACATGTCATATAAAACTTTAGAGTTCATTTTAGAATCTAGTAAGTCATGGGATACAACTCTTCACAATAAAATGGTGTATATGGTAGGTCTATTAAACCTTTAGTACAAGAAACATCTTCCTCATCATCACCTTATACTCAAAACTAGGGTTTGACATTTTGTTATAACTGGTTCCCGAGTTTCTGTACAATCTTCATGTGTTTTCTCATTGTCATTTCGTTCAAGAAAACATTGAAAAAATTAGAGAAATTTTGTTGTATATATTTTAGTATGATGGAAAATAAGTTCACTTCGACAAGTGACGTGATACCAATCAAAGATGAGTTCAAAATTAATATGAGAGCCCAAGTCTCAAGTTTTCCACATTAGGATCTTCGTATCAGCTAATTTATAATTCTCATTACCTAATTCCACCTTAAAGTAAAATTCCATAACATGTAGTAAAGATATATGTCACAACTAACCAACATTTTAGGTTAGGTTCTTATGGGTCCATCACATAGGGCTTACTCATAAAGATCTTTATGTGTACTTCATATGATATTACATCTTTCTTCCATAATATCATAGGTGTCATAGACATATTATAGGGTAAACATCTTACTTAGAGGGTTTCCATGTAGGGTAGGATTTTACATAGGGAGATAAAATTCAAATAGTCAAAATCTGACTGCCAAAATTTGAATGAGTCTAACACAAGAGGGGATCAACTCCTTACAAAATCAAATAAGGGTCATCTTCCATATAACAAACACACACTGATTTTCACAATGTATGAAGAATTATTATTTAATACGTCATAAACGGATATCATAAATACCAAAGTAAAGTAACAAAATAAAAGGACTAGTTTCAATTTACAAGATTTCATAATAATCTCCAATTGGGGTATTATAGTACGAAAACAACTTCAACAACCAGTAGAAAGAAGATTGAGCTAATTCAATTATATCTCCCATAAACATACTATGCATGCAAGGTCATAATGCACAAGGTCATACTTTCAAAGACTTATTCACCTAAGGGTTTGGAACCATACCTCACAAGAGAAAAAAAGGAGGGCGTTGTTAGCATAAAAGAAGGAAGTGAAAAATATAAATGGGGCAGTATTATTGGAAAATGGAAAACAATTAACTCATCAATTATTCACCAATCAATAGAGAGATATCAAAGCATCTAAGTGAGTGATCAAAAGAATAATCATTACTAAAAAGGAGATTCCTTAATGTAGATAATTAATAATAGATTTTCTTAGCTTAATCAATTTCACATAAATATTTTCACAAATATAAATATTTCATGATACAAAATCTGACAAAAATTATCTAAAATAGGGTTGGGTGATCAAAGGATCTCATTCAAAAAAAATGGGGGGAAAGCGCACCTTGGGTGGAATAAGAGCACCCTATATATACATGTATATATGTGTGTGCATATATATATGTATATGTATGTGTATATACATAAGGGTTGGGTCACCATTGGATCTCATTCCAAAAAATGGGTGGGAAAAGTGCACCTTGGGTGAAATAAGTGCACCCTATATATACATATATATATATATATATATATATATATATATATATATAGAGAGAGAGAGAGAGAGAGAGAGAGTAGATAAATAGATAGATACAGAGAGAGTGGAGAAGTACACTCTGGGAAGAAAAATTACACCCTATGTATTGTTTTACTCACGTACGACTACTAAGAATAAATTAGTGTAAGCCATATATACAAATGTATAGGCAAAAAATAAGTTTTATCAAGCTCAAATAAAAGTATGAGAACATCCAAATGTTATCCAATGGGGTATGAGGATGCATAAACAAATATTCAACCATCTCCAACCATGAGTATTCATGATAGGTCCATAAGAGCTCATCACTTTAAAAAATAGGGCTTCATTGCAAAAATATAGAAACAAGTTCAAATCCACAAATTCGGGTTACAACATTAAATACGATGAACAAGATACAACTTTAGAGTCAAACATGCACCTTCAAAAGTTTAAGAAGTCCAGAAGATCAATTTCAGCATATAACTACACAAAACAACCAACATCTCAAAAGAGCAAGAATGTATAAAGGAATGTCTTGAAAGAACCAACAGAATGAAAGCATAGGAAATTTTTTAATATGAAATAGTAGATGCAACATACATCTAGAGAGAGATAAATTAGATTAATTTCCAAATATGATTAAGAAGGGGTGCAACATACTTGATATAAAGTCCTAAAAGGACCAAGAGATATCTTGAAAGGACCAAGAGAAAGAAAGCATAGGTAACTTTTTAATATGGAATTGAAGCTATGAAGACTTATATTGAAAGTACCAAGAGAAAGAAAACATAGGTAATTTCTAAATATGGAATAGTCGAATGAAATGTATATAAAGAGAAATATAAACTAGATCAACTTTTCAATCTAGCTAAGAAGGGTGCAACACTCCTACTATAAAGTCTAGATTATAAAAAACAACCCTAGTTCCACATGAAAATCACAAACCATATATAAAATGCATAAACATAATTTGGTTAAGATTACATTAGTTACATAAACCCTAAAAGTTGTCTTTTTATTATCTACTTATAAGGTTATCAAAACCACACCATCTTGTTGGTTATATCATCTTGTGTCCATAGCATATTGTACTTATTTTTTTGTTACATATTATTACACATGAACTTTATAAATCACACCTAATTATAAGATCATTTAAAATCACATATTTATTGTACTGGAATTAGATGAAAAAAATCATACCAACATGTAAATATTTTATTACAATTAAAAAATACATTTGATTATATTTTTCAAGTTTCCTCTATCTAATAAAAATTTCAAAGTTTCTAACCAAAATAAAAATGTTACAAATCCATGCATGTAGGAAAATTCACAATTAGGTGGAGGGTCTCACTGAGGTGGCCCTATCAGCGTTGACAAAGTGGCTCCAACCTACACAAATCTAGGATCACAACATAGATCAAGAAAAGTGTGATTAAAATCATACAAGTAGAGAAAAAAATGACTATGTCCATGATGGCATGATGAAAATTTCAAAACAGGGGCAAGAAAGTCCAAACCTAGGAGACAATCCTCTACTTTGCAAGCATAAAGAATAGAGATTCTAGAGCTCCAACCTAGAGTTTTAGCATGAGGATCACAACTTCTTATTATATGGAGATAAAATTTTGCATCCTTAGGATCCTAGTGATGCTAATAGGCCCAAACAATGGGATGTGGGGTGCTCAGAGACCCACATGTGACTTCTACCATTCTTTCCCTTGACAAGGAGAAAGAAAGAAAACCAAAAAGAAACCTTGAGCATGAAAACTTCTCAAAATAATTCATGATGAGAAAATCAAGTCAAGAAAACCAAAACATGCAAAAGAAAGTCACTAGGTAGTGAAAATATGTCTTTATTTGAAACAACAATAATCAGACTAGAAAAGGGGGAAAACGATCGCACACCTTGCGAGGTGAATTTAAAGGTCCAACAAGCTTAATGTGAGGGAAATATTCAAGACTTCTTTGAGTGTCATCGAGGTTGGAATCCTTTATACGCAAACCATGTCCCCGAGAAAGTGGCTAGAGTTGGGGAAGTAAGATCGAGAGCCATAGAGGAAAAAGGAGAGTTGGAGTGTGGCAGAGGATTTGGTATGGTTTCATAAGGGTGAGGATTCAAATAAGTAGGATGATTTATAAGGTCAAGGAAATAGGGGAAAGTTACCACTAAATATTTGATATAAAAGAGGAACCCATGAAACCTAGCAATATATGTATAAAAGTATTTTATGAGGAAAGAGAGAACTACGACAAAAGATATCATGGAGAAGTATGAAGAAATGAGGGTGAAAATGTAAAGGGAAGTTGGTGATTGGTGTTTGTACCATGCACTTCTCTAGTCTCCTAACCAAGGTAGGAGACAAGTAAAGAAATCTTTGATTTGGGTCTTATGGTCCTGATGGTGGCCATAGAACAAAAAGAAAAAGATAACCATGTGTGAGTCATCATTAAATCACAACACTATACCAAATCAAAATAATAAATGCAATAGAATGTAAATGTTTTTACTTATTTTTCCTAAATAATTTGAGGGACCAAACCATGTTCAGTTACTTTGAAATTTGGAACCTATAATAATATGAGGCGATAGAATCCAAATTTGCCACCAATTTCCTCTTTTGTGGTCAATTATTACCTTTTTAAGTATTTTTTAGAGTTTAACTTATATTTTCTTTCCCTAATAAAATTAAGGCATCTAGGATTTTTCATTTAAAGTGAAACTTGGCCCATAATCTAACTAGAGCATGAGGATTTCTTTTATGGATTTAGTTTCTTCTTTTGAGACTATTTATTAATTTACCGAGTGAATTAGGGTCAAAGGGTGTTAGTTCAATATTTTTTAAACCAAATACGTATTAACGGGTAAACTTTGATCTTTGATTCTTTTTAGTATTATATTCAAATGAATCATTTCCTTAACTATCACATGTACCCACACCCAATATTTATTCACATTTTATTTTGAATTTATAAGTGATATTATCATTCCAGTAAAAGACAAACCAACTCTTGATTATCTTTATATCCTTTCTTTGACTTATTAATGCATTTTCCCAACGTATTGTTAACATGGGTATGTTCAATCTTGTATCCATCACTTCCAAACATATTAATTGCATTAGTTATCTCTGTAAGGGTTGGGAACACATAAATATATTCATATGCAAGTATTATTCATCAAATAAAACTTGTCACATATTATTATATGGATATCTAAATTATAGTTATCTGATCAAAAGATTATAGTTCACACTTTACTCATTCACATGTAGGCTTATGTATATTAGGTATATAAATTTAAGAACTAGAGTTAATTATGAAAAATTCCAATTTCTTTAGTATTCATCAAGTTTAAACCTTAGGACTAATTGTCAGTATTTTTCATCCTATTAAGGTTAAAAGTGACAAGGACCTATCTTGCACATTATAAGATATAAAGTCTCTATTAAGTCAAAAAAGTTCATCTAAACTCATCATATTTCATGTTAGGGTATATATTATACCTTTTATGGGGTTAAACTAATAAATATACCCATATTGTACCTGATTTAGAGAAGTTATGATTTTGTGGAGTAGGAAGGCAGTTTTTGGTATGTTACAACACTCACTCCTTAAAGAGGATATTGTCCTTGAAGTATTACCATTCTTACACTACCAAACAACTATTATTCACCAATAAAATACCTATAACCTAATTCACCAGACTTAAACAACTTAAAAGATATTAGGATTATATATGTGCATTGTTTAGTTGTGAATTTAATGTATACACCCATTGTTTAGTTGTGAATTTAATGTATACACCCAACTTTATGGTCACGACTAGCTACGTCTAAGTTATCAACTTATCCAAAAATATTAGATTTCACATTAGCATCTAGTGTATCACATGGTACAACTCTCCACAACCTAGTGGAGTAAAGAGGGTAGGTCCACTAAATCTTTAGTACAAGCCACATCTTCCTAGTTATCAGTCCATACTCAAAATTGGGGTCTGAGATTTTATTCTAACTAGTTCTAGGGTTACTCTAGCATCTTCATGTTTTGCCTCATTTTGAGTTAGTTCTGGACCACATAGATGAAATCCAGAGATTTGTTTTTTTTTCATATAGTAGTATAATGGAAAATAAGTTTTCTTCAAGAAGTCATGCAACATATATCAAGTACGAGTTTAAAATAAATGTGAGAACCATGCCAAAAAATATCCATATTAAATCTCCTTATCAACTACTTTCTTTCCTCATTACCTAATTCCACCCCAAGGTCAAATATCATAACATACAAAGAGATATGTCACAACCAACCTCAATTTTGGGGTATTATATAAAGCATTACTATTTTATATTTACAATACAAAATAATATATTGTATGGGGTATTACATGAAGGTAACAACTTGAGAAACTAAGTAGACAAAAGTGTTAGTTACTAAAATCTATCTCACATAGAAATAGCTACACTAGGCAGGTCATGGTCCACATGTCCATCTTTCCAAAGACTTGTTCACATAAGAGGTTGGAAGCATACCTTACAAAAGAGGAAAAGGTGGAATGTTTTTATCATGAACGTTGGTATAAAAATAAAATAAAAATTAGACAATATTATGGAACAAAGGACAAATATAAACTCATCAAGGCTTACCCATGTAATAGAGGTATATACAAGCATAAAAGGGGGATATACACACACACACACACATATATATATATATATATATATATATATATATATATATATGTACACGTATATATATATGTATGTATATATATATATATATATATATATCAATGTGTATATGTATATATATAGTGGAAGCACACTATGGAAACAAAAAGGATGCCCTGTGTATGGTTGTACTAATGTATCTCTTCTGAAAACAAATTCATCTAACCATGAAAAAATGTAGAAGAAAGAAATAAGTTTAGAAAATCTCAAATAAGGGGATGTGAACTTACAAATATTATCAAGGGGGTCAGGTATACCCATAAAAAAATTTCAACCATCTCGACAATTAATATACATCACCAAATCCATAAGAGGCTATCACTTTGAAAAAAAAAGAGTTACATTCATAATTGGAGCAACTAGTTCAAATCCATAAATTAGTTTACAACACAGAATACGATGAACAAGACATAACTTTAGAATAAAAAACCATAAAAGAGAGAGTAGGTTTTAAGAGTAATATGTTTTATAAGGACCAAGAGAAAGAAAACATAGGTAATTGCCTGATAAGGAATAGTAGAATGCAACTTGCATCAATAGAGAGAAATTAGATCAATTGCCTAATATGATTAAGAAGGGGGTGCAAAAAGCCTGATATCAAGTCTAGGTCATCCAAAGTAATACCTAGTTCCATGTCATAATAACAATCCACCTGTTAGGGACATAAGTGAAATTATGGTTAACTTCACATAACTTACATAAATCCTAAAAACCATCTTTTTATTATAAATGAATTAGGTTACTGAAAGCACACCATATTGTAGGTTATATCTTCCTGAGTACATAACACATTTTACTTATTTTATTAGATGCATTTTTTTGAAATTCCAGTCAATTTGAAAACCCCATAAAATCACGTATATATTATATTGGAATTAGATGATGAAAATCATACCAACATGTAAATAATTTTATTAGGACTCAAAAAAATTGTTATATGTTTCTAACATCATATTTTTAATATGAATTTCACAATTTTTCTAACGAATCAGAAGAAAAAAATCCACACATGTCCAAAATCCACAACTAGGTGGAAGGTTCTCATTGAGGCGGCCCTATTAGGGGAGACCAAATGGATTGAACCTACAATAAGCCAGACAACACAACTTAAATCAAAGAACAACATGATTAAAATAAAGACAATTATCAAAAATACAATTATGCCCATGATGGCATGGCAAAATGAAAATTAAAACAATGGTGGGAAAAAACAACCCCAAGCGACAATCATCTGCTTTGTTGGTCTTTAAGCAAAAAGCTACTAGAGCTCCAAACCATAGATCCATCTTGAGGATCATGAGCTGTAATCACCTAGATATTATCCCTTTGCATCCTTGGGACCCTAGATATGCTAATAAGTCCAAGGAGTGGGATGTGGGGTGTTAGAGACCCATAAGTGACTTCTTTAATTTTAGGATTTGAGACGGAGAAATAAAGTAGACTAAAAGGAAACCCATGGAACGAACACTATCGAGAAGTAGTCATAATGAAAAATTCGAGAAAAAGAAACCAAAACTTGTAGAAGAACTCATCTGGAGGCAAAATTGTGTCTCGGTGTAGAACAACATAAGAAGACGACTGAAAAGAGGGGGAAATGACTTACACCATGCAAGAAAAATTCAAACGTCCACTAAGATTTGTGTGGATGAGAGGGAAAGGTAAGGCTTTCTTTGGGCTTCACCAAGGTAAAAAATAATAATCTCAGACCTGAGTCCCTTGCATGTGGCTAGAGTTGGGGAAATATGCTCATGATCCAAAGAAGAAAAAGATATGTGGAGAATTGTTTAGGCAAGTGTGTCGGAAGTTTAGTTAGTTTTATAAGGGTGAGGGTTCACAAAATTAGGGGGCATGAGAAGGTCCAGTAAATAGGGAAAGTAACCACTCAGTCTTTAATATTAGAGGTGAACCCATGAATGCTAGAAAAATGGGAATGCAACTATTAGGCAAGGATAACAAAAACAAAACCTACAATAATGATAGTTTTGATTACTCAAAACAAAGCACATACTCAACTAATAAATAACCATATAACTAGAAAAGAGGGTAAAATAAAATCTATTTAAACGTTACCAAGATGTTCAGAAACATTTAAATAAAGATCCTCCAACTTCCATAACAACTCATTTCAGATCAATTTTCATATATACATGTCATATACAGACATCGACACATTGCCAAAACTTGAGTCGATATACATATATCATCTATAAAACATCTCATGTATACACTTGAGAGTACAAGGATGACTCTAGGACAATCTATAAAAAAACCAACCTTTTGGTTCTACTGCTCTCCAAGATGCTCTTCCTCAATAGCACGAACCTAACTATGACGCTAACGAACACCTAAAAAGATATGGTGATACAGGAGGTGAGATAACATCCAAGCGAGAGATATAACTCCCAACAATGCTTATTTATTACAACACATGTTATTTAATTAAATAGGTAAGCAGATTAAATAGATTGAACAAGTTAAGTGATAGGCATAACAACATGCATGATTAACAAGCATATAAAGGAACAGATAATACTATCATCCATTAAGAACTTGACTTCTCTTACCACATTATATATCAACTAAGCAGTTTAAGAACCAAGGCAAGGGTTAGCAAATGACGTGAGTCATGTTTAACCCTAAACAAATATGCTACATGGTTGTATTAAATCTTTCACTAAGCCCTGAAGTGTTTTATCTATACCAATGTTAATGTGTTGAAGTGCACTACAATCACTAAGATAATTATCCTAGAGTTTAATCCTTTTTCTACTTTCCGATTAAGGTTAGTATTGAAAGGGTCGATCCCAAAGGACAATATTTTTAAGGTTGTTAACTCTAATCCCAATGGTTTTAAAGAAATTTTTAAGTCTTTTAGGTATTTGTGTCTTTAGAATAGAAAGTAAAGATCAGATTTGGGGTTTTGGCTGATTGTCACTAAAGTAGAAAGAAAATATAAGAACAAGATTGCACTTAATAAGAAATAAATTTGCCCTGTCACAAGGAAAATTGAGATGATTGTTATCACAAGTAAACTATTATGAATGAAAGACTAGAATGTAAAGAGAGCGGATCAAACACAAGAATAAATCAGGAGATGGAGCATTGAGGCTTTAGGGGTTTTCACCACCTTAGCCTAGGCGAGAATAGATTAACTCCTTTAAAACAACGGTTAAGATGAAGGCATGTGAATTAATAAAAATCCACAAAAGATGGACTCTAATGAGCGCATTGGTCCTAGTGATCATGTTTCTTAGTTCATCATACCAAAAGAGGAAGACCCACAGTTGTTTTAAAACCGCTATGCGATTGATTATATTGTTCTTAATCTAGATTTCCATGGTCATTTCCATTTGGATTAACATGGGATCAAACCAATTAATTACTTTGATAGATCAACAATTATTAGAACCAAAAGCCATCTAGAAGTCATTCTAAAGGATTAATCGATTTAAGCCATGGCTAAGGGGATATTCCCCTTGCCTCGATAAAGAGCTACTTGCTCATGTTTGTGGAGAAAAGGGAGACAGAGGAAAGAAGAGTTCTAGCCATAGTCTAGACTTATTAAAGGATTAGTTCCTTAGGCTAGAGACAATGAAATGACTGATGCTTAATTCCTTTCTCCAGTCCATGGAATAAGAAGAAGTAAACTAGATCTAAATGAGCAAGGTAAAAGAACAACAACTGAAAGAAAACACTTAACTTGCAAATAACCAATCTTTATTGATAAATCAAATATAATAACATAAGAACACAAGAATGATTGCTCGGAAATCTCAGGTACAAAATATGATCCCAAAGAGGAGGAAGTTCCCCTCCTTTTATAGGAGGAGGAGGCTTTTACAATTAGGGTTGTGGACAAATGGGGCTGGCGGCAGCAAATTTGAACTGGCCGCGCACTGCTAACCGATCCGTTAGGTAGCGAACCGCTAGATTGGAGGTCTGGTAAGGGCAGGAGTCGGGGCAGTGCTCAACAACCCTAATCTCTGGTGCCGACACTCTTTGTTCCTCTTGGTTTGGGGTGGGACTCTCACTTGAAGACTGAAATGGCTGTTTGAAAATCAAGGGGTGTGCCATCTACATTGAATATTTGGACAAGGCTCGGCGGTTGAGGGATGGAACCAACCGATAGATCAGAACAACTAAGCTGAGCATTTGGAATAGGTGAGACGATTGGCTGGAACAGGTGAATCGAGCGTTTGGAACAGATGAGCCGCTTGGCTGGAACATGTGACCCGCTCGTCTGATATTCTGAGTCTGTAAGAAATTCACAAATTTGGGTGAGATTCAAGTTTAATTGTGATAAAGGAAGCAAATAGCAATTTATTTCTTTTTAGTGGATAAATATAAGAATTTCCTTATGACATAGCTAAAAAGGTTGTGAAAAGACGTGCTAAATTAGCACCCATCAAAATACCGTGGACTTAAGCTTTTTCTTATCCTCAAGCAATTAAAACATCAAAATAATTCAATTTAAAAAAAAAATCTTCATCCCCCCTTAATTAGAAGCATCTTCTATCCTATTCATGGCCAAGCGATCCATCTCCTAGAACCACAAAATACAAGTTCTATATTTCTTACAACAATATTTTTCATAACTTTTTCTTTCAAACTTATACTTTGCAAAAACAGTCTTAATCCTACTTACACTTCAACACTTGATTTTTTTTGGCAAGGGAATGAGAAAATGTGGGGTGTGGAAAAACGATCCCTCCTCTATTCGACTCGAGATTTTAATTTCATGATTTTGTGCCCCTATTAAATCTACGAGGGGTGTGGATGAATAATCCCTCTTCTATTTGACTCGGGATATTGACCACAATTTTTTGTGTGTGCTCTTTTTGGCGGTATGCCCCTATCAAATTTATGAGGGGTATGGAAGAAGGAGATAGCAGGGGCATGCCACGATGGACTTAGAATTTGGCGTGCATATTGTCTTCCCGTACAAAAATATTTTTTTTCGAGTGTTGCTGCATCAGTATGAGAAATCATGTAAGTACATCATATGAGAAAGATTGATCAGTTAACATAATACTAAATATAAGAAAGTTTGCATTTGATTCTAGTTGATACTCTAAGACTTGCCATCTTTTCCAAGAATAATGCTAATTTAGGTATAAGAATTTGGTATTTTCAAAAAAAAAAGAAATGAAAATTTTGAGCAATTTTGGGAAATAAAGATTTATCTAATTTGAAAAAGAGGATACATCATTTGGCCATCTAGGTAAAGTCCAAAGTTTTGAAAAGGGAAAATGCACTAAATTTTGAAATACAAAAAAATGCTAAAAAGGAAGATAAGGGGTGGACCACGTACCACCCACCCCACCCCGGACTTAGAGCATTGCTTGTCCTGAGCAAACCCTTAGAACAAGTTGGAGGGAAGAGAATCACTATGGTGGTGGATGTTGTTGGTGGAAGGAGTAGTAGTTTTCCCAGTAAGGGGAGTGGGGATCTGGGTAGGCATTCTGGGCTCCATACTCCTCATAGGATGGGTGGCTAGGGGTATAGTGGCCACAACTCTTGTGAATGTTGCATGAGATATATATAGTTGAGCTGGTGGCCCTGGCGCTACTGCTTGCGTTGGATCTCATCCTGCTGCTGCTGGACGTCATAAAACTTGTAGGCACCTACATCATCATAAGGTCACCACCTGGTGCGGAGGCGAGGCAGTAGCAGTGGACCAGAGGCATCATCGTGAGCCTCCAAAGAAATGCTCCTCCTATGGGCCTGTGGCTTGGGGACTTCGTCTAGGTCTGGGTTCTCCAGACTGTACCTCTGGATGTGCCCTGATAGATCGGTGAGCTCATAGATAAGGTTTGCTGTGGCAAATCTTGCTTGAGGAGGAAGCTGAAGAACCTCTTGTGAATCCTTGAAGAGGAGGTAGTAGATACCATTGGAACCCATGCTGATGAACTTGCTAGTTTTTAGGTAATAGTTTTCAATAATGTGATTTTTAAGTAGGAGTGGTGTGAAAGGGATGTGGGTGTAGCCAAGAAAGATGGTGAGCTGGGTGACGAAATGTCCAATGAAAAAGGATGATGAGGTGGTACGGCTGGCCTGGGTTCTGAAGTGCTCCAAAACTACATTCCCCCAGTTGAAGGATTCTTTATTCAAGAGGCACCAAAGGGCGTAGAGCTCAATATGGGTGATGGCTCCCTGGGTACCTTCTCTATTGAAAATTGTGCAAGTAAGAATACGATGGAGGTAGTGGATCACTGGGTTGTGAATGCTGGAAGCCTTGGGCCCACTAGGAAGCCGTGGAAGGAGGTCAGTGATCTTAGCCCAAAACTTGTCTTTGTCGTATCGGTCGGGATAGGAGTCATGGGGTCGCTCCATATAACAATCTATCCAGTAATCATCACCTCTGTCGAGGATGAAGAAAGTGAATTGATAGGTGGATATCTCTAGATTTTCCCCAAAAATCCAGATTTTGCAGCTAGAGTTGCCTCAAAAACAGTGATTGTGGCGAAAGGTAGATAGGAACTCAAGTGTGAGATCTCTATACACTGAGGTGACATGGTAGGGGAAGAGGAGAATGTTGTTTTTGCGGAGAATGTTGTTAGTTGCTTCATAGACTCCAAGGGAGTTGAGGGTGGTACCCCATGCCCAACGGGGGAAGGAAACACCTATAGAAAACAAGTTTTCATAACGTTAGAGGTGGTCGTTGCTGGTGAACTAAACACAACTACCAGAAATGGGGGCTATGCAGGGCAAACGGGGGTAGTAGAGTCTGGGTCATTGCTCGTGTTTTGGTTTCTCTCCATATCACGGAGAAGATCTTCCTCCTTATTGATGTCATTGAGCATGTCCTCATTGAGCTTGGGTGAGGACTCACCAGTGGGGGAGGGTGTGCGGAATTGGATCCGGGTATCAGATCGAGATTGGCGAGGTGGGTCCCTAGAGAAAGAGGCAGTGGACTTCCGCTTGTTCTTACAAAAATGGTTGAACATGGTTGTTGTGGGAATGACGACCTGATCAACTTTGTGGCTGAGCTGAGCGGTTGGATGCTCAAACTGCTGGCTCAGATTTGTGATGGGAGTTTTATGGGATGAAGAAGGGGAATGATGCCTGCTGTGGTGGATCAAGGGTGAAGATAGGATGAGGTGTTCAACCTCCAAATGCTTAGCTTCGAAGGGCAAGTCGAGCGTCCTAAATCTGAGATGAGCGGTTCGCTGAGCGTATGAGGTGACCACGGTGGAAGAGGCGGTGAAGGCGACAACTTGAGATGAACAACAGGCACGTGACATAGGCGGCTCACAAAGCAGGTCAGATGAGCATGTTGGGGTGAAGGCGTCTGGCTTGGCCGACCACTAGTCGGCCGAGCGAGCGGAACTCAGGTGGTGAGACGACCAGTCAGGACCCGAGGCGGGTGGCTCTAGAGCTAATCAATCGGTGGTGAGAGAGAAAGATGGCTAGCAAACTAAGCACAGGACGAGTAGGCTGGTCAGCCACTAATCGGCTGAGTGAGCGGAGCTCAGGTCGTGAGACGACCGGTCAGGGCGTGAGGCGGGTGGCTCACATCGCAGATGTGATCGGGTAGAGTGGCAGAGGTGGCCAGTCTAGTACTCACTGGTCGGTTGGGCTAGCAGGTCGCTCGGATGGGCAAGAGCTCAGGTGGGTGAGAGTGGTGGTCAGGTTTAGAGTGGAATGGGTGAATGTGAGGCTTGCCCCGAGGGAGGTTGTATAGCCAAGCGAGGGTGCCAAACTGATCGGCTAGTGATCAAGCGAGTCGATTCAAGGTGTTGATCAGCGCAGTTGTAGGGAGGGATCTGAGGTGTCGGGACGCCTCACGTTTGACCAATAGTTTGCTCGGGGGATTCTTGACTAGATCCAACCAATTGGTTTAAGTGCCAACTGATCGTTTGAACTGCATAAGGATGCGTTGTTTGGGAACCCCCAACCGATTGTTTGGCATTGTGAGCCGATCGGTTGGTGTGTCAAAAAAAGAAGAAAACCTAAAAGGGTGAAATAATAGAGTAACGAAAAATGGAACGAATGAATATAGGATTGGGTTGCCTCCCAACAAGTGCCTTGTTTAACGTCGGAGTCTTGACAGATGACAAACTAGTTTATTGTGATTCTATGGGAGGTAGAGGGTCAGTTAAATTAAGATCTTCTAAGGATGAACATTTGCTGGTATCTGAAGTGACAAGGTCTTCAGTGGTGATGTATCTTTTAAGACGATGCCCATTAACTTAAAATTCACCCAAAACTTTATCCCAAAGAAGGAAAGCGCCATGTGGATAGACACACTTGACAAGGTAGGGTCCATACCATCTGGATTTAAGTTTTCCAGGAAAAAGCCTTAGTCTGGAATTTAACATAAGAACTTGGTCATCTTCTCTAATATCCTTGCGCTTGATGTGACCGTCATGCTAAAGTTTAGTTCGGTCCTTGTAGATTCTCACATTTTCATAAGCACTCATTCTAAGTTCGTCCCGTTCATTTATTTAGAGAAGACGTTTTTCTCCCGTAGAAGAAAGGTTAAAATTTATGCTTTTGATGACCCAGTTGGCCCTGTGTTGTAACTCTATTAGGAGATGGCATGATTTGCCATAGATCATTCTAAAAGGGGTGGTGCCTATGGATGTCTTGTAGGCAGTACAGTATGCCCACAGAGCATCATTGATTTTTAACGCCCAATCCTTTCTAGTGTGTCTAACAGTTTTCTCTAGAATGGATTTGAGCTGCCTGTTGGATACTTCAACCTACCCACTAGTCTGAGGATGGTAAGGAGTGGCGACTTTGTGGTAAACCCCATATCTCTTCAATAGAGCCTCAAAACTTTTCTCTAGAAAATGGGATCCCCCTTCGAAAATGACGGTGCGAGGGACTCCAAATCTGGGGAAAATAATGTCTTTAAAGAGTTTTTAACAGGTTTGGAGTCACATGTTTTAGTGGGTATAGATTCAACCCACTTTGACCCATAATCGACTGCAACTAAGATGTAAGCAAACCCATAAGAAGAAGGAAATGGGCCCATGTAGTTGATCCCCCAGACGTCAAAAATCTCTAATTTATGCTAAGAGGTTAGGGGCATTTGGTCACGCTTGGAAATGTTACCTATCCTTTGACATTGGTTACATGAGAGCACATAATCATATAAGTCTTTGAAGATGGTGGGCCAATATAAACCACACCGTAGGACTTTCCTGGCTATTTTCTTGGAACTTATGTGTCCACTGTAGGGGCCAGAATGACATTGTTCCAAAATGTATGTGCTTTCTTCTTGAGAGACACAATGATGATATAGACCTTCGGCATAGTCTAAATAGATAAGGTTCATCCCAATAGTAGTTTTTGACATCATGTAAAAATTTAGCTTTTGAATGTCCCTTATACTCAGGGTGCAATACACCACCAGCTAAATAATTTACAAAATCAGCAAACCAAGGGAATTGGGAGTCCACCTTAAGCAATTGGTCATTAGGAAAAGATTCATTTATGGGGTTTTCATCGATTGGGCTATAACTAAGTCAAATTAGGTGCTATGATGTTTTCAGGCCCCTTCTTATCTAGGATTTCTAGATCAAACTCCTGTAATAGAAAAATCCATCTTATGAGTCTGGGTTTGGCATCCTTTTTGGTCATGAGATAGCGAATGGCTACATGGTTAGTGTAAATAATAACTTTAGAGCCAACTAGGTATGAGAAAAATTTATCAAATACATAGACAATGGCTAGCATTTCCTTTTCGGTGAATGTGCAATTTCGTTGAGCTTCATCTATGGTCTTGGATGCATAGTATATGACATGATGTTTCTTATCAGTTCGCTTTCCTAGGATGGCACCTACAAGATAATCACTAGAATCACACATGATCTCAAAGGGTAGGGCCCAGTCTAGTGCACGAATGATTGGAGTGTTTTTGAGATCATTTTTCAAAAATAGAAAGCTATCCATGCAAGCCTTATCAAAATAGAAAGGCACTTCCTTTTGGAGAAGGTTGGTGAGAGGTTTTGTAATTTTGGAAAAGTCACGGATGAATCGTCGATAGAAATCAGCATGTCCTAAGAAGTCTCAGATTTCTTTGACTGAGGTTGGGGGTGGGAGCTTGGTGATAACTTCAATTTTCACTTTGTCAACTTCTATACCTTGGTTGATAACCTTGTGGCTAAGAACAATGCCCTCCTTGACCATGAAGTGACATTTTTCCCAATTAAGGACCAAGTGTGACTCAATATGTAATGACCCCGCCTCCCGGTAAACCCCAATTAAGGGATACCAAAAGGTCAGAGCAATTATCACAATTAACTAGATCAATGGTTCAAAAAATAATCAATAATAATTACTAAATTTTACCAAAACTATACTAAAAATCTGGAATAAAATAAAACTTTGCATACCTTTTGAAAATCTTGGATCTCTAAACTTCTATCCTCAAGACGAGTCTATTCTAACTAATCCTCTTTGTACTTTAATTCATATATTCACAATGTATCACCTTACTGTTTGTCCTTTTCAAACTTGTACCTAAAATGCCGACAAATAAAACGTCGGTCAGCATAAATGAATATGCCGATATGTGGGGACAACCAAAATTTCACAAATATTGCTAACAACCTAAATATCACAATTAAGTTGTTTAACAATCCAAATCACGTTTTCAATGTGACATTCTCCATCGCTTTTGCCTTAACCCTAGAATACCCTATCTAGGGTTTTTCCTTTGCAAGAGACATAAGGCCACCTTCTCCATCCCAAGCTTGGTGCCTAGGGTCACCTCTCATGGTGCCCAATAGTCATGCAAGAAACATAAGGCCACCTTCTCCATCCTGAGCTTGGTGCCTGGGGTCACCTCTCATGGTGCCCAATGGTCTTCCTTCTTGGGCTTGACCTAATTGACCTTCCCTCCAAGGCTTGGTCACACATCATACATCAGGGTGGCATGTAGGTGTGAGAATGCACGTTTAGAATTAATTATGATAATAATATTGACTTTAAAGATTTGCATAATTGAACATCCAAACAGTTTAAGTTGCAATCAGCTGATAAAACATTCGGGAAATGATGTGAAACTAAAGCATGTACTCATAAATAACCTACCTGATCCAGAGCAACTTGATGTCCAATCAAGAATAATCAAGAACATTCAATCAAGCGATCAACAATATCCTAAAATTAATTCATAACATCCATGTGTCATTGTTTTATTCAAAACATCCTCAAGATTGACTTGGATTCCACCTTAGGATTTCTAGGCCAACTTTACGGGTTTATTAGGGTTTCAGCCTACATAATGTTTTTATCACGTTTAATGCTCTTTTAGTCTACAAACCCTAATTTCATCATCATAGGCATACTTGAATGTCAATTAAGTCTAATATATCTCTTTTACACTAAAACTACCATCTTTATCCTTTTAAGTCATGTCAAGATCATTAAGTCCAATTATCATGTTTGAGTTCTTTTTGAATTAACAACTCTTATTTCATTAATGATTATAGTCTAATTCACATATGAACCCTATTTATCACTAATTCCACATTTATCTACTAGGAAACCCTAATTACCAAATTAAGGGTATTTATTCACAATTAGAAACTTCTATACTCAGAATATCTTAGAATCATCATTTCTCAGCTTTATTCATGGATTTGAACAATTAAAGCCATTAAGAGTCATAATTACCAAAATTAGGGTTTTCAAGGCCCATTAAAGCATATTCATGTACATGGAACCCTACATTAATCAAACTATGCATAAAGATCATCCTTTTAGATCTAATGTGTCCCTTTTATAATCAATAGGTTAATATTGATTAAAAACAACCATAATACCTTTCTCAATCTTATTAACATCAATATTAGTGTTTCTTAATCATTAATGCATTAAAGTTTACAACTTTAACAACCTTTCGAATTGTAAGAGGAATTAGGCTCTAAAAATATTTTTAGTAGATTCCTCGTATTTTTCTGAGCAAAATTCATATATTACATGTATCAATCTGATCTACCAATCATTAGATATGAATTTTACACAATTCACTTAGTTGGACCAATGAGATGTTGACACGTCAGCAATCCCATGCAATAGAGCTTCGGCCGAAACAGAACCAAATTACCCTTTTGCCCCCATGTAAGTTGCCAGCTCTTCAACACATGTAGGGGCAAAACCGTCCAACGCTCCTAGGTCATCTTCAACCTTGCCACACACGCAGCAGCCGCTGAGTGAAGCCCTTCGCGGGCCACCCCCTCCTCCCCAGGGCTCGTGGGTCACCGCCAACCATCACCCTGGCTTTGTCGCACCTCCATGCACATGAGGCACCTCCAGTTTGCAACCAAGGTGGCCAGTTGCGAGCATGCTCAGCCCACAACGTGCGGCCGACATTGCAGCCTTGCTGCTGCTGATGCGCATGGGTTAGGGCATGGTGATGATGCCCGTGCTTCTCTATGGCAAAGTGGCTTATCAAGCTTCCATCGCAACCCCTTCTTGGCTCCTCATTGCTCCATGGTCGCCTACTCTTCTTCATTAGGGTTTTGGGTGAAAATAAGGAAGAAGGAGAGAGAGAGTGATGCATGGGATCCTCTTGCACTCGGGCTAAGGGTTCAACCCTTATATAGGGGAGGGTAGCCATGCCCTAGCATGCTTTCCCATGAAGAAACAAAGCCCTTTCCCAATAGGAAACCTATTTCCCTTAATTATGAATAAATTCTCTCTTTAAATAATTCCCTATTTATCTGTGATCCTTGGTTATTAAGAAATCCGAATTTACCTCTTTTATCTTCTTTGTGTTTGGCTTTTAATCCATTGGCCATGAAATTTTACTTCCTTAAAGAAAATAGTATCTCTTTTTGATAACACCAAAAGTCATTAACTATATAGCACATTATCCTCATATTAAGACTTTTATATTATTTGTATTTTCTCTTTCTTCTTCTCCATTGGGATTCCTTGGACCCCAACAAATCCTAAGATTTCGAAATCCTTTTTGAAGGATACTTATTATCCTTCTAGATGCATCTACATCCAATATTTCTCATTATCTTACTTATTTCTTTATTAAAAGATTTTTTTTCAAGGATTTCTCTTCGTCTTTTATTTCCTTTTTCCTCTTTCCCTATTTCTTCCCTTAGAAATCACATGTAAACGAAATTTACTTAATTGTGGCCATCAATGCCACTTTCTAGAGATTTCTATTTATTCCTCATGAATACATTGCTTTATATCCATTATTTGGACCTTTTTTCTTTTCTTCTCTTTTATATCCATTATTGGATTAACAAAATAGTAGATATTACGAAATTCCTATCAAAAGGGATATTTGCAAAGAAATCCATCCTTTGAAGCAAAGCATACAACCTTCCCAATTTAACTCCATATTCATAAAGTTATTACATTTCAATTATGAAAATACATTAAAAATTGAGGTTGTAACATCCTTACCCTCTTATAGGAATTTTTCCCTCAAAATTTCATCAAACATACAAAAAGAAGGATAAGACTTCCTCATGTCCATCATGGCTCCCATTTGTCTTCACCCCCACCAGAGTGCTTCCCAAGAACCTTCATCATCTTATATTCTTACATCTGAGTTCTCTCTCATCTTGGTATCTCGTACCCTCATAGGTGACTCAAGACATTTCAGCCTCTCTCTCGAAGCTTAATAGGTTCACGACTTAGCACATGGCTCGGGTACTTCTCATAGTGTTCTAGATCAGACTAATGGAACACATCATACATCACGTTATCTTGAGGGGTAAGGCTACACATAACCATCTCCACCAATCCATCCCAAATGGAGACATGTATCGGGGACTCAGCTTTCTCAGCTAAACCTTAGAGGGGTTGGATTTTCATATCACATGTTCTCCCACAGTGAACTACATGTCAGTCTGCTTCATATCAGCTCACAACTCATGTCATCCCTGGGCTTTCTCAGCCATCAAATGATCAAGAGACTTCATCTACACACACTGTGGTCTATCTGACCTTCCCAAGATCTTCTCACTGACAACATCATAGTGAAGCGGTGACCGACACAACCTCCCTTACAGAGCTTCTTACATCCCGATACTGGAAATGGTGGTTAACATCACATCTTTCATAAGACAAGAACTGTCTCCATATATCACCCTGAATGAGCACACACACTCTCATCAGACCCTCTAGTCTGGATCATACTAACCATCAGTTAAAGGTGATAAGTTGTACTAGCATCGAGTTCTTCATGTACCTACTTCCATCGCATGGAAGTGAACCTTTAGATCACACTCAAGGACCTTTGAACTCGCATTATGGTGTAGTTGAATTCATGGAACTCATGAATAGAATCTTCCAGCCTTTTCTGGATCAGTGCGTAGTAGTCTTCATAGATGATATCTTGATATATAGTAGAGATTCTCAACAGCATGAGCAGCACCTCCATCAGGCTTTGAGTTTGCTAAGAGAGCATAAGTTGTATGCTAAGTTTAACAAATTCGAGTTCTGGTTACCAGAAGTTTCTTTTCTAGGACATGATATATCTGCCTCAGGTATCCGTGTTGATCCTAAGAAGGTAGTATCTTTCCTGTAATGGGAACAACCGAAGACACCGACAGAGATTCGTAGTTTTATTGGACTAGTAGGCTATTACATGAGGTTCATTAAGATCTTCAGTTCTATAGCTTTACCCCTAACCAAGTTGACCAGGAAGGAAGTTCCTTCTGTCTGGAATGACAAGTGTCAACATTCTTTTCAGTTTCTGAAGGAAAAGTTAACAAGTGCACCTGTGCTGGTGTTACCTGAGCAAGGGAAGGGGTACATAGTTTTCTGTGATGCATCTAAGAATGGTCTAGGATGTGTGTTGATACAGGATAATCATGTGATTTCTTTTGCTTCTCGACAGCTTAAGAAACACGAGGAGAATTATCCGACACATGATCTAGCGCTAGCTGCTGTGGTCCATGCTTTGAAGATCTGGAGACATTATCTCTATGGAGAGACATTCCAGATTTTCACAAACCATAAGAATTTAAAATATATCTTCTCTCAGCATCAGTTGAACATGAGGCAACGCCTTTGGATGGAGTTAATCAAGGACTACGATTGTATAATTGATTATCATCCAAGTAAATCCAGTGTAATGGCTGATGCTTTAAGAAGAAAATCATCCTCACCATCCCTAGATAAAGCACAATTGAATTCCTTAGTTTGCTCTAAGAGATATATGCTTATCTCTATGAGGCAAAACAACATACAACTTAAAGTATCGTTGTTAGCCGGGTTGTTAGCTGAATGTAAGTGAAACCTACTCTGAGACAACAGATTAAAGAAGCACAGTAGAATGATACTGTGATTCAACAGATTAGGTCAGAGTATGGTAGTGAGAAACGGTATGGCTTCCATGATTCAGATGATCAGGTAGTCTGTTACCATGGTAGGATGGTAGTACCTGATGCTGATAACTTAAGAAAGTTAGTTCTGGAAGAAGCTCATTCTTCAATGTATGCTATGCATCCAGGGATCACCAAGATGTATCATAACCTAAAAGATATGTATTGGTGGCCTGGTTTGAAGAAAGATGTAGTTGAGTTTGTTATTCGGTGTCCGGTGTGTCAGCAGGTTAAAGCTGAACATCAAAAGCCTGTAGGAACAATGCAACCTCTGCCTATACTGTAGTGGAAATGGGATCATGTAACCATGAACTTTGTGGTTGCTTTTCCAAGAACAGCCAAAAGTCATGATTCCATATGGGTGATAGTTGATAGGTTGACAAAGACAACACATTTCCTTCCTGTCAAAACAACCTACACTGCTGAGAAGCTTGCACAGATCTATATAGATGAGATAGTGCGGTTGCACGGGGTTCCAGCTACAATAGTTTCTGATAGAGGTCCCCAGTTTATGAGTCATTTTTGGGAGCGACTCCATAAAGCCTTGGGTACACAGTTAAGGTTTAGTACAACCTTTCACCCACAAACAGACAGACAATTTGAGAGGACCATACAAATCTTGGAGGACTTGCTTAGGGCATGTGTCCTTCAGTTTGTAGGAAGTTGGTATCTACACCTGAGCTTGAAAGAATTTGCTTATAATAATAGCTATCAGCACAGTATTGAGATGGCACCATATGAGGCATTGTATGGTAGACGTTGTAGATCTCCTTTATGTTGGTATGAAACATGACAAAATCAACTTTTGGGTCCTGAGTTAGTGCAGAAAACAACTAAGAAGATTAATGTAATACAACAACAGTTGAAAGCTGCCCAGGATAGGCAGAAATCTTATGCTGATAAGCGTCGTAGACCCTTAGAATTCCAAGTTGGAGACAGAGTATACCTCAAGGTCTCACCTTGGAAAGGTATCCTTAGATTTGGGAAGAAGGGGAAGTTAGCTCCTAGATTTATGGGGCCTTATCCAATCATTGAGAGGATGGGAAAGGTAGCCTATAAGCTGGATTTACCACATGAGTTGCATAGATTGCACCCAGTGTTCCATATTTCCATGCTGAGGAAGTGTCATCCTGACACAGAATTAGTTCTGCAACCTGTTGAGGTAGAACTAAAAGATGACATATCATATGTCGAAGGACCTGTGTTGATTCTTGATAGAAGAATCAAAAAGCTAAAAAAGAAAGACATATGTCTTGTAAAAGTTCTCTGGCATCACCATGGCATTGAAGAGGCTACGTGGGAGCTAGAGGAAGAAATGAGAAGGAAGTACCCTACTATTTTCTCTTGATGATTTCGGGGACGAAATCCTTGTAAGGGGTGGATAATTTGTAACATCCCTGACCTGGGTTATGCTTTAACCCTAGGTGTTTTGTTTAAGAAAGATAATTATATGCTTGATATTATCTTTTGAAAAGTAATTAAGGCTCAAGAGGAACTTATATTTCAATTTTAGTCCTTTTTGAATGACGTTGAAAATAATGTTTTACTTATTTTGGACTAAAGTGCAAATTACCCAAGTTGAGGGGTTAAATTGCAAATGTTACATGATAAGATGTTCCTCATGTGTGGAAGCATCATGAGAATGAAGATGATGTAGAGGTATGGCTTGTGGTAGCCTGAGTCCCAAGAAAGAGCTGGTAAAGCAATGTTTGTGCATTAAAACCTAGTTTTGGTGTAATGTGCAATTTACCCAAAATCCAAGGTTCAATATGAAAATTACCACTTCACAATAGTCCCTAATGTTTCTTGGCATCGTGTAGAACAAAGAAAATGAGAGGGGCATCTCATTTGTACCTCTTTGAAGGAGAGAGAATCTTGATATTAAAATAATCAAGATTTAAGCATAATTGAAACCCTAATTCAATTTAATGCAAAAATAATTATATTAAATGGATTGCACTTCAACCAAAATTGTAGAGGTTTAAATTCACATATATGGACGTCCTTGTTCCTTGCAAAGGCAATAGAAATATCTACGTGAGTGGACAATCCACTCACATTAAGAAAATAAAAAGAAATATCCACTAACTTATGGATATTATTATTATAAGGGTTAAGGTGCTTAATTTGCTTTTCTTTAAATCATGGATAATTGAGAGGAATAAGAGGAAAACGAGATAGACTTGTAACCAAGGAAGGTAAGGGGGCAAGTGGCAAGGAAATGGAGGAGATAATCCCTACTTTCTGTCTCTTAAATGAATTTTGAATAAAATTCATATATATGCTCCTTTATCCATGAGTTGAAAGGGTAATTTCGAATCCACTTTCACTTCTTGCTTTCAAAACGACCAATGGAGCTTAGGAGCAACAGGAGGATGACCCCCAACCTGTTGGTAAGCTTCTTGACCTTCTTTCACCTTGATTTCATGGTGGAAATCACAAATCAATGCTTGATTTCTTCTTTTCTTCACTCAATCTTCAACTCTAGCCAATCTTTTCACTCAAAAGCTAGAGGAGAAGCCTTGGGATAGTTGAAGAAGCTTCTTCCACCATTGTTTACATGAAGCTCCAAGCTTTGAAGATCAATTGAAGGTGGGTTATATAACTTGAACACTTATTCATTTTTATTGAATTGAATTCCTCAATTCAATATGTTCAATTGTTCTTCTTGAAATTTCTTTGATTAATTGATGAAACTACCATGAAAATGGTAGTAGAATGTGATGATGACATCATCTTAAGCACACATCTCAATAAGATCTAGTTGCAATCGGTTTCAACAAAATGATCCAATCGGTTTTCACCAAACCGTTTGGTGATCAAACGGTTTGCAAACTGTTTGGAGGTTGAACCCCAAACCGTTTGGGCATGTTGACCGAATGGGATAGTTGCCCGTTTGGAGCCTTAAATGGTTTCAAACTGTTTGAACATACTTGAGTTGACCATTTGGAGTTGGGTTGACCGTTTGGACAAATAAGTTCAAAACCGTTTGGAGCCTTAAACGGTTTCAAACCGTTTGGACTTCTAGGTCAAAACCGATTGGACCCTTAAACGGTTTCAAACCGTTTGGACCAAGTCAACCAAAACCGTTTGGATGATCAATGGTTGTGATTAAGGGTTGAGGGTCCGAGGATCATACATTGATGGACTTCAATAACTCAATTGATGAAGAAATCGATGGTGCAAACCCTAATTTAATCGATTGAAGAAAAAATCAACTGAACCCTTTCGGTTTCAATCTGATTTGGATCAAACGGTCTTGAGACCGTTTGAGTCCAAACGGTCTTGAAACCGTTTGAGTCCAAATGGTCTTGAAACCGTTTGGGGTCAAATGGTCTCAAGACCGTTTGGAATCAAACGGTTTCAAAACTGTTTGGTGTTGAAATGTCAAAACCGATTGGAGGTCAAAAGTGATCAAATCGTTTGGATACTTCAGGTGATGATTGATCCATTGATCCAATAATTGATAGTAATGATAATCAAAGATAGGTACAGTGGTTGAAACCCTAAAGTACCTAGATGATTAGTACCTCTAAAATGATTAACTGTAATAGTTTATGGAAGCATTAATTCAATACACTATGTCAATCATAGTTGTATGTACTTGATGGAAAGATTGATGTAACCTAATCAAGTGGAGGGGATTAGAGAGAGAGCTCATACATGAGTACTAATCATGTAGTAATTAGGGTATGATCCTTGGTAAAGAGATCATGAAACCCTAATCGAGTAGGCTAATAAACCCTAATCCTAATTATGGGCAATGGAATGTGAAACCCTAATTAGGATGAATAGTAAACCCTAATTGTGGGTTATTGAATATAAACCCTAATCTGGGGTGATGTAATGTGAAACCCTAATCTTGGGCAATATGGTAATAAACCATAACCCTGATGTGGGTAATGGGATGAGTATCCCCAATTGACCTGAAATGGGAAACCCTAACCCTAGTGAGGGAATAGTGGTGTTACCCTTGAATAGTGATGCTATATTTGTTTTGCATGGTGCTGATATGAAATTGATGTAACTGTTATCATCTGTACTAACCATGTAGGTATCATGAGATAATGAACATAGCCAGGTATGATCTATGATGTTTTATTTATTAAAATTGTTAATGGGCCTTATGTGCCATAATATGCCTTGTTGCCTAGTAAGAGGTAATAAGAGAATTAATGGGCCTTAAGTGCCATGAAGGATGCTTGTGTAACAAGTATCATGTTTACCTTGGTCAGATGACCTGAAGGTGATAGTTACCTGAAAAAGTGGTAACAATGCTCAGTGATGAGTTAAGGGTTTGAATGTTGGTATGTATGCCCTGAGAACCAATCATGGGATGATTGGTGGGATACATTAAGATTGATTTGATAAACATCAAAGGAAAGCTTCCAATTCTTTCTGGTTCAGTCATATGAGATAGTGATAGAACAGATTGAATGTCTAGAGAATGACATTACTCAATGACGTATGCCTTCAGGTTCATGACCTGAACGATGAGATCATACGGATGTTAAGAGTTTGTACATTCTTGTTATGTCCCTAGTCGGATGTCATTGTGGAAGGTAGATAGACATCAATGACACATAAGACTAGATTGTGGTGTTGGTTGATGACAGAATCTCATTAGTCATGATATAGAGATATCAAACCAAACACATAGGTACTTGTTAGAGAACAAGTGTACCGGACAGACCCACCGTGAGTTTGACACATGGAACCATGACATGGTAGTCACAGTCAGTACTCACAGTGATGGTGGTGAGTGTGATTCTTAGACCTGAAATCACTACACTCAACACATGTCGTTGGGCACACTTTAACATCATCAAACGCAGTCCTGAAACATGGATTGTTATAAAGGTGATGATTGGGTGGCTTTGACACATGGGGCTTTTGAGGGGTGAGTGATAGATATGGGATTTGTCCCTCCTGAGGGAGTTTGATATCCAAGGCCACTTGATGAGTAGGATTGAGATAGGCGTGCGCACGCATGTGTGAATCAGTATGTGATATTGATGTCATACATATCTCCTTCAATCTACTCTGAGATCAAGAAAGTGAATGAACGTTGACAGGATGACTGTTCCATGCCTTGAGTTCATTCGGGATATCAGTGACAAAGGAATTATACATTCGCTGTAACACCATTCACGGATTGTAGGATAAAAGTTGTTCTCCAACTTTCTACTTTCACTTGGGTAGCAATGATGTGTGACTAGGCACCTCTCTTTGCTTGTGAAGTCATAAGTGTTATGGACTTTCACTGCCAACGTGAAATGGACCTGCAGGGTCACACACATAGGATTTAATCTGGAAGAGGAGTTTTATCCACAAAGCAATGTTTAGATTGATTACTAAAGGAGTTTAGTAGTTCAATTAAACACTCAATCAGTAGATAGCTCAATATCATATGGTTCAAGGTGTTGGACGCATTGATTGGAGTATCGGATTGATTGAAATCGCAATTGACTGATTTTCCCAACATGTGCTCCCAACCGATCGGCTCAAGTGTTGAACCGGTCGGCTGAGGTTGCTGAACCGGTCGGCTCAAGCGTTGAGTCCATCGGCTCATGCCCAGGTTGAAACGACCGGTTCAAGGGTTGAACCGATCGGCTCAACTGGTGCAACCGACCAGTTGGGAAAAGTCATGTCGGCAAGAATTTTCCTTTGGTTTCAAATTGCCCAATTCGATTGGGAATAACATTGGTATTCGATACCAATTGGGAACGAAACAAGGAAAGTCTTTTTGAGCTGGATTAGGACCATGAATCGATCGGTTCAGGGCACCAACCGATCGGTTGGAGTGCCCCAAATGATCGGCTCAGGTCCAACCGATCGACTCAATGGCCGAACCGATCAGTTCAGATGTGAACGGATCGTTTCAAGTTGCGAACCGGTTGCTTTTTGTGGAAAATTCTCGAACCCTTCTACTCCTGCGTTTAGTCCCGTATTGCCGGGGCATGAGAACCCTGTCCCATGACCCTCCTATATATATAGGGGTATTGGGGGCTTCTCATGGTACACTTCAGTGCAACCAGTTTCTCTACAAAAATGTCGTTCTCTCTGGTTTTGGTAACCAAGAGAGAGCCCGAGCAAGTGCTTCCCGCAAAAGGGAGGTGCAGCAAGGGAAAGACAACTGCAATTGCAACTGGAGGTAGGAGAGTGTGTTGGCGACTAGTACATCAACAGGAGGGTGCGACTCCTTCCACTTACTTGTGGGACAAGGAGTGTGGAGTTCCAGGTGGTCCGTGTGGACTACTTCAGAGACGGGAGGACACTGCCGCTCAGGAGGACAACTGTCATCCGATAGTCCGGTAGGAGGAGGAGTCGTCAGTCCCGGTGCGACCAGGAGTTGCACAGACGCCGTCCAAGACTGGAGGTGAAGACCGCGCATTGCGCGAGGTATTGTCGCCGAGCAAGCCTCGGGACAAGGTATGATTCCACAAACCATCCCTTTCCTATTATATAGACGTTGACGCGTTTCCTCTGTATGGGTTTGGGGGAGAAATTTTTTGTTTCCTCTACCTTCTCTGCCTCCCCTAAAACCCAACATTGAATACCCAAAACCATATGATTATGACATTGAGTTTGTGAAGGGATGAGTATTCCTAGTATTGAAATGAGGGACTGAGATCCCAATGTCTTATAAAGACTGAGAAGTAACTGATGAAAACAATACATGTTTCTTTGTAGCATTTGTCCTAATAAGTTATGTTTGAAAACTTGACTGATGCTAAAAGAATATGACAATGTACTTAATTAATCAAGTGAAATCTTTTCATGTAGTGCTCTGACCATAGATCCATCATCGTCAGTAGCTGGTGATGGTGAAATAGGTTTTCCTACGTGATCTCCTGGAGTTCATATATTTTTGAATATGTGGGGGTCGATGGGCAAAAATATCCGTACGTCATAATAGGGGAATTGATGGAAGGTAAACATTAAACCTCTCAATCCTTCATTATATGTTCCGGGATGGATGTATCACAAATCTACCGATGTTTTTAATGCCGAATCGATGGAGGTAAACACGAAATCTCTCAATTGCGAAGAGAGTGTAGCCGCCGCTGTAGCTCTATAGCGAAGATGCCATTATACCCTGGCAAGCTATGTAGCAGAGACACAAGATGTCTTGCATGTGATCTCGCACTGACTGAGATGTGGGAAGTCATGGAAGTCTGCTCTTCCATTGACTTTATATGGTATCAATTTCGACTTTGCAATGGTCGGTTGGAGTATGAGCGGTATACCTCATCTCCTTAGAGCTTAAGTATGTTTGTAAAATGTAATCATCCATGTAGCATATTTGCATAAGATTGAAATATGAGAACTACTGGTTGATGTTATCTTGCTTAGCATGTCCTTGAAACATAAATATTACTTATGTTCTTTAAATTCTGTATTGAATAAGAGACATGCTGCCTTATCAAGTTATAGATGAAATACTTGAATAGGAATGTTGCTCTAATCTGATAGATATTGATTTATCTGCTATTGAAATATATGATTCCACTGTTCAGTTTATTTCTATTAAACTGCAATAATAATGTTTTCGGCGGAGAGTTATATCTCTCACTAGGGCAATTTACAAATTGTCTCACCCCGTGGTATCCAACATTTTTTTTAGGTAGACACAGACAAAGAGGCAGAAACTCTGTAGCAGGGGAAGAACAACAGCAGTAGCAACAACAGGGACAACAGTGATATCCCAGGTGGGGATACTGGCTGTCAAGCTTTGTATAGAAAGTCCTATGTATCGTCTCTGTACTCTCAGGTCCTAGGAGTCAGAGGATAGTGTTCTTATAATCGATCTGAGATTTTGGCTCGAATGCCTCGAGGATTTTGTTATTTGTGCTTTTATCAAGGCAAAGTGTTGTATATATATTCCTCGAGAAGAGATGGTACATGGAATGTACAATGTGGACCAGTATGTAATTATAATACTTTGGTTCTTGTTTAAATAGTTTTCTGGTAATGGATCTTTTTATAAATGGTTTTAAATTTTAGTGATTTTTAGTAATCTGCTGTTAATAATCATTTTCGCATGTTGACTATACACTTAATATCTTAATGATAGCGGGTGTCATCACAAGTTTAGTGGTATCAGAGCTCTGGGTTCGCTAAGTCTACAAAGACATAGGATTAAGGTTGTTGAGTCTGTTCTAGTGTCTTCTAGTTTATCTGATAGTGTCTTCTACTCATATAGGAGGAGAAGAACTTGAAGATGTCTGGATCACATGATGAACATGTTGTTGAGAGCAGCATTGCTGCACCAGGAGGAGGTGTAAGGGATCAATCTAGGGAGGAACCAGTACTTGAGATTCCTCATCTTGATCAATCTGCACTAGAAAATCCAGCTTTCCATGCCCTCTTTGGCCAGTTTATGGCGACCATGACACATATGGCAGAAAGAATGCCACCACCTGCACCAAGGGCACCATCCCACAATGAAGGACATGGAACCGGCAAGACTTTTGAGAGACTTCACCGGGTTGGGGCCATAGATTATGCTGGTACAGCTGATCCAGCAGACGTTGATTTGTGGTTAACTGAGCTAGAGAAGGCTTTCAGGATCCTGAACATTCCTAAAGCTGAGAAGGTCAGACATGCTGTATACCTCCTAAAGGGGAGTGCTAGCCATTGGTGGACCATAGAAGAGGGCAAGAGGCCAGGTGTATAGGTCATATGGGAGGAATTCTGACGAGAATTTGTTGCTAGATACTTTCCCAAGATGTATCTAGATGAGAAGATCTCTCAATTTGAGAGGTTGAGGCAAGGACAGATGAACATTAGCGAGTATGAAGCTAGGTTCATGGATCTTTTACGGTTCTGTCCGCATATGGAATCTACAGATGAGGAGAGGATTCAGAATTTCGAGAAAGGGTTGAACGCTGAATTGACCACTCCGGTGTCTGCTTTAGAGAACAAGGAGAGGTTTGCTACTTTTGTGGAGTCCGTGAGACGGATAGAGAGGTCTGTGATCGAGAAGCGGCAAACCAGTGGTAAGAAAGAGTACACACAGTTTCAAGGACAAAGGTCTGAGAGATTTAAGGAGCCGAGGTTCTCTGCACCACCACCACCAAGGTTTAATACCCCGACGTAGTGGATGTCAAGTAGGGGTAGGGACCGTAGTTTTCCTCCAAGTAGAGCCACCATTTCAACATCAACATCAGTGACAGGACCACCCAGGCAGAGTTTGGGAAGCTACAATTGCTTCCAGTATGGGAGGTCAGGACACTTGATGAGAGATTGTCCTGAGAAAGTCAGGACTGTAACTCAACCCCAGAGGCAGAGTCAGCAAGGCTCACAGAGGAGACAGTTTTCTAGTGGCGCTAGAGGATGTGGACAAGCATCACAAGCTAGATCGTCAGCACCCAACAACTGAGCATAGGGTCAACAACAAGCAACAGCTAGATTCTATGCTATGAATCAGCCTGAAGCAGTAGTCAACCCTCGGGTTGTGACAGGTTAGATGGAACTATTTTATTATGATATGTCTTCATCCTGCTTCGTATCTATTTTAATTGATGCGGGTGCTACGCATTCCTTTATCACTCAAGAAGTGATACATGACTGCAACATGATTGTCAGTCATAGAGTAGATAGATTGATGCTAGAAACCCCTTTGCTGGGATCTGCAGTGTTGCGGGAGGTGTGTTCTCCCTACAATCGTTCCTTTTCTGATCATCGCATTCAGGTGGATCTTATACCACTTAAAATGCATGGGTTCGATATAATCCTAGGGATGGACACCTTAGAGAAGTATAAGGTTGTCTTGGATTGTGGTTCCATGCAGGTTGTGTTCACAGACAACGGTGACACATGGATCTTTTAGGGAGACAGAAAGATTCTTCCAACTTGTCTTGTGTCAGCTATGGTAGCTGAGAAGTTGATGAGACAGGGATGCTTTGCATTCTTGGCACATGTGGTAGATACCACAATGGAGAGCCCTCATCCTTTTGAAGTTCTGGTAGTCAGGGAATTTGAAGATGTATTTCCTGAAGAACTTCCAGGTGTTCGTCCGTCCCGAGAGATTGATTTTGAGATTAATCTAATCCTGGGCACACAACCAATAGCACAAATGCCGTATAGAATGACACCTGCTGAAATGGCAGAACTCAAGAAACAACTGTAGGAGTTGCTTGAAAAGGGTTTTATCTGACCGAGCACTTCACCCTGGGGTGCTCCGGTTCTTTTTGTTAAGAAGAAAGATGGGTCAATGTGTTTATGCATCGACTATAGGCAGTTGAATAAAGTAACTATAAAGAACAAGTATCCTCTGCCAAGGATTGATGACTTGTTTGATCAGTTGTGTGGTGCAACTATCTTTTCTAAAATAGATCTGAGGTCGGGATACCATCAGTTGTGTATTAAGGTAAGTGACATACCTAAGTCTTCCTTTAGGACAAGGTATGGTCACTATGAGTTCATAGTTATGTCGTTTGGACTAACTAATGCACCAGCTGCATTCATGGAACTCATGAATAGAATCTTCCGGCCTTTTCTGGATCAGTGCGTAGTAGTCTTCATAGATGATATCTTGATATATAGTAGAGATGCTCAACAGCATGAGAAGCACCTCCGTCAGGCTTTGACTTTGCTAAGAGAGCATAAGCTGTATGCTAAGTTTAACAAATGCGAGTTTTGGTTACCAGAAGTTTCTTTTCAAGGACACGTTATATCTGCCTCAGGTATCCGTGTTGATCCTAAGAAGGTAGAATTTGTCCTGCAATGGGAACAGCCGAAGACACCGACAGAGACTCATAATTTTCTTGGACTAGTAGGCTATTATAGGAGGTTCATTAAGAACTTCAGTTCTATAGCTTTACCCCTAACCAAGTTGACCAGGAAGAAAGTTCCTTTTGTCTGGAATGACAAGTGTCAACATTCTTTTCAGTTGTTGAAGGAAAAGTTAATAAGCGCACCTGTGCTGGTGTTACCTGAGCAAGGGAAGGGGTACATAGTTTTCTATGATGCATCTAAGAATGGTCTAGGATGTGTGTTGATGCAGGATAATCATGTGATTTCTTTTGCCTCTCGACAACTTAAGAAACACGAGGAGAATTATCCGAACATGATCTAGAGCTAGTTGTTGTGGTCCATGCTTTGAAGATCTGGAGACATTATCTCTATGGAGAGACATTCCAGATTTTCACAGACCATAAGAATTTAAAATATATCTTCTCTCAGCATGAGTTGAACATGAGGCAACGCCACTGGATGGAGTTAATCAAGGACTACGATTGTACAATTGATTATCATACAGGGAAAGCTAATGTAGTGGCTGATGCTTTAAGTAAAAAATCATCCTCACCAGCCCTAGATAAAACACAATTGAACTCCTTAGTTTTCTCTAAGAGAGATATGTTTATCTCTATGGGGCAAAACAACATACAACGTAAAGTATCGTTGTTAGTCGGGTTGTTAGCTGAGATGCAATTGAAACCTACTCTGAGAAAGTAGATTAAAGAAGCACAACAGAATGATATTGTGATTCAACATATTAGGTCAGAGTATGGTAGTGAGAAATGGGATGGCTTCCATGATTCAGATGATCAGGTAGTCTGTTACCATGGTAGGATGGTAGTACCTAATGCTGATAACTTAAGAAAGTTAGTTCTGGAAGAAGCTCATTCTTCAATGTATGCTATGCATCCAGGGAGCACCAAGATGTATCATAACCTAAAAGATATGTATTGGTATCCTGGTTTGAAGAAAGATGTAGCTGAATTTGTTATGCAGTATCTGGTGTGTCAGCAGGTTAAAGCTAAACATCAAAAGCCCACAGGAACAATGCAACCTCTACCTATACCGCAGTGGAAATGGGATCATGTAACCATGGACTTTGTGGTTGCTTTGCCAAGAACAATCAAAAGTCATGATTCCATATGGGTGATAGTTGATAGGTTGACAAAGACAGAACATTTCCTTCCTGTCAAAACAACCTACACTGCTGAGAAGGTTGCACAGATCTATATAGATGAGATAGTGCAGTTGCACGGGGTTCCAGCTACAATTATTTCTGATAGAGGTCCCCAGTTTACGAGTCGTTTTTGGGAGCGACTCCATAAAGCCTTGGGTACACAGTTAAGGTTTAGTACATCCTTTCACCCACAAATTGATGGACAATCTGAGAGGACCATACAAATCTTGGAGGACTTGCTTAGGGCATGTGTCCTTCAGTTTGTAGGAAGTTGGGATCTACCCCTGAGCTTGATAGAATTTGCTTATAATAATAGCTATCAGCACAGTATTGAGATGGAACCATATGAGGCATTGTATGGTATACATTGTAGATCTCCTTTATGTTGGTATGAAACAGTAGAAAATCAACTTTTGGGTCCTGAGTTTGTGCAGTAGACAACTGAGAAGATTAAAGTAATACAACAACAGTTGAAAGCTGCCCAAGATAGGCAGAAATCTTATGCTGATAAGCGTCGTAGACCCTTAGAATTCCAAGTTGGAGACAGAGTATACCTCAAGGTCTCACCTTGGAAAGGTATCCTTAGATTTGGGAAGAAGGGGAAGTTAGCTCCTAGATTTATGGGGCCTTATCCAATCATTGAGAGGATGGGAAAGGTAGCCTATAAGATGGAGTTACCACCTGAGTTGCATAGATTGCACCCAGTGTTCCATATTTCCATGCTGAGGAAGTGTCATCTTGACATAGAATTAGTTTTGCAACTTGTGGAGGTAGAACTAAAAGATGACATATCATATGTCGAAGGACCTATGTTGATTCTTGATAGAAGAATCAAAAAGCTGAAAAAGAAAGACATATGTCTTGTAAAAGTTCTCTGGCATCACCGTGGCATTGAAGAAGCTACGTGGGAGCTAGAGGAAGAAATGAGAAGGAAGTACCCTACTCTTTTCTCTTGATGATTTTGGGGACGAAATCCTTGTAAGGGGTGGATAATTTATCACATCCCTGACCTGGGTTATGCTTTAACCCTAGGTGTTTTGTTTAAGAAAGATAATTATATGCTTGATATTATCTTTTGAAAAGTAACTAAGGCTCAATAGGAACTTATATTTCAATTTTAGTCCTTTTTGAATGACGTTGAAAATAATGTTTTACTTATTTTGGACTAAAGTGCAAATTACCCAATTTGAGGGGTTAAATTGCAAATGTTACATGATAAGATGTTCCTCATATGTGGAAACATCATGAGAATGATGATGATGCATAGGTATGTCTTGTGGTAGCCTGAGTACCAAGAAAGAGCTGATAAAGCAATGTTTGTGCATTAAAACCTTGTTTTGGTGTAATGTGCAATTTACCCAAAACCCAGGGTTCAATATGCAAATTACCACTTCAAAATAGTCCCTAATGTTTCTTGTCATCATGTAGAGCAAAGAAAATGAGAGGGGCATCTCATTTGTACCTCTTCAAAGGAGAGAGAATCTCGATATTGTCACATTTCTGCGCCGACTCCCCTCTCTCTCTAGGTTTAGCTCTCTTCCATCTCTAGCGGTGGGGTTCTGAGTTCCTGGAGATGGCGGGTGGGAGCCCTCCCGGTACTCGGGGGGCTCAAACTCAGGCTCTCGGTGCGTCCGTTGCGTCGGGTGCGTCCGGTGCGTCCGTTGCTGCTGCGCCGACCTCCGGGGTGGTGGCGGGGGCTCTCCCGTGGGCGGATCCTAGGACCGATGTCTCGGTTGGGCGTGCCTGGGCGGACATGGTGGTGCGCCCTTTGGAGGTGGGGTGGAGCTGCCGCCCGGTTTTGATTCCTGAGGACCCTAAGCTTCCGTTCTTCCGTGCGGAGGATAGGCGACCTTGGATGAAGGTACCTGACCCGGTGGCGGAGGAGCTGGAGGAGGTTCACAGGTTCTCTATCACGGTCCAAGTCCTTGGGCGGCGGCATCTGCTCCAACAAGTGTACGGGTGGATGGTTAGGGTGTGGAGACCTCGTGGTGAGCTCCAAGTCTCACAATTGAAAGATGGGCTGATTCTGGCACGCTTCGCCTCGGCGGAGGATATGAAGATCGCCCTCGAGAGAGGTCCGTGGTTCTTCGACAACAAACTCGTCCTCACGAGGAAGTGGATGCCTGATGCCGATGTTCGATGAGCGGCGCTGACCACGGCGCCCGTTTGGGTCACGCTCCCTGACTTGGGCTGTCACTGGACTAAACGTGCGCTGACCATCATCAGATATGGTCTGGGTACTCCGCACGTGGTGGACTTCTGGCGTGAAGGTAAGTTTGCTGGTGCTCCGCATCTTTGCATAGAGATCTCTGCAGACAAGGCTCCCTCACCCGTCGTCATGCTCGGGATGCCAGGGGGTAATGAGCTGGAGATCCGGGTCATCTATGATGCCCTTCCCGATCACTGCCTTGCTTGTAAGGCCTTCGGGCACTTGCCCCTTGGCTGTCCTGGTGCGAGGGTGGTTTCCAAAGATCCACCGGTTAGGGGAAGATCTAAGAGCCGTCCTCCGCCTAGAAGGCCCCTGCATAACAGAGCAGTGAGCAAGGCTTCTGTGTCTTCGACCAGGGTGGAGGCTGTTTGACACGCCCCCATCTCACATTAACCACAAACCACGAAATTAGGACGCGACAGGATGAGATTTACACATAAGCCAATCACTCTTCACTTTTTAAAACTTTTTAAAGAGATTAATAGGATAATCTGAGTTATGCTGTAAATTGAAACTAAACAAACTGTGGAAGCATCTTTATTAACTGACTAGCAATATAAACAGAGTCTACATCATTCTACATTGTTTGACATAAAATAAAGCATAACAGTTAATTTACATCTTTATACACATTCCACATACACACTCTCTCTCACCCACACCATGTCCCAAGGACCGAGGGGAAAGGACTAAGAGACCTCTAACTACTAACTACGAACCTTCTATCGACTAGGCGTAAGGATAAATCGATCCTTCTGATTTCCTGTTGCTGATGATAACCTGAAAATGTTTTGAGTAGAGGTATGAGCCTACTCGCTCAGTGAATAGTATTTCACTTAGCTATCACTAACCAACTCATCAGGTTTATAAATTGAAATTAAACATAAATGCAGAACTAAGCAAGGCAGTTCTAAATACATAGCAGATATATAGATATTAATCACATTTCTAAGCATCAACAGATAATTCAGGTAAATAAACAGTTATATAAATTTACTGTGATCCTACATGATTACTTATTCATATTATTATTATGCCCTAAATATATGCAGTGTACTCTGCATATAAAGATCTGCAGCAAGTTCATGCTACGGTCCCACCGTACAAGACTTAGCGACACACCCGGGAAATGCTAAGTCTGACTTCTATCCTGGTCTGCACAGGACTCTCAGGCACTCAAGGGCCTCAGGCACTCAAGGGCCTCACTGTACTCTCAGGCGCTCAAGGGCCTCACCGCAGGTCCTAGGCACTCAGGGGCCTCTCTGCAGTATTCTAGTACTCTAGACTCCTCCTCTAACCTGAGCACACAGGAGGAGAGTCTCACAGGGTTACCTTCGTGACACAAGCACGAATGGTGTTAGATAACCAAGTTTTCTTTTTCCCAGTGCCATCGTGACACATGCACGATTGTTATTAGACACTGCCTCTCTTTCCTCATTTGTCCGTGACACAAGCACGGATGATGTTGCAACACGAGTTTCACCCCTAAGTTGCAGATACCTCTTAGGGGTTCTACGGTGTTAGGGCACCTAGGTCTATTAACTGATTTAACATATAACCATTTAAACAGGAATATCACATTTACTGATTTCAGATCAATTCACAATACACTGTCATTCTAAAACTATCAGAGCAATATATTTCAAATCATTGTAATTTTTGAGAAATTCTCATACCATGCATTCAGACAAATTAGAAATGCATAAATAACCCAACATATTTCAATCTGGCATATACATAGCGAATTTAAGCAATTGAACATCTTATTGCACGAATTAAATAAATTTACTTCACATACGATAATCATACTCAACATTTGTCAATTCTCTAAAATTCTCGAAAAACGTGCACATTAACCCTAATCTTGGTTTGTGCATCACTTAACTCAATTAAAAGTTAAGTACCTATCACAACATAATTTAATAACAATACTTGAGAATTTCTGGTAATAATTCAGAGAAATGTGCCATTTCATGTAAATATCAATTTACACATATTAACGTCAAAAGATATATGCAATTAGGGTTTTATTGCATATTTTTATTTATTCATATCAACTTTGAAATCGTGCTCAATTAATTTATTAAAAATCATACAACCTGAGTTTATGCCCAAACTGTCCAGTTTCTGGTCGTGTGCTACTATTTCACCATTTAATCAAGTAATTTAGTTTCGATTGATCGTGTGGTTATACTATTCTAATTCACACACAGCAATTGCTAATTATCGATGTACAAGCGTTAATAATTAAAACGCGTGATTTGGTAATTTAACGGTACCGACACTGCCCGACACCCGAGTATACGCTGAAAACTGCGTCAAACCGGATCGAACTAAAATCACCCGTTTTATCGAGTTAAATGGTGATAGATGAATGAAACGCTACTCACAGTTGTTCGGGATGTCCGGATTCGTCTGGAATTGCGTCCAGATACCAGTTTCTGGGCACACGCAAGTCATCTTCAATCTTGGATTTGCCCAAAATAAATCTTCCGCTTACCGCAGCTCAACGCAGGAACGATCAGCTTGGAGGAGAGCTCGACTAGGAGCTGCTTGAGGCTTGGGAGGCTGCAGATTTGTGATCTAGACCCACGGCTGAGCTTGATGCTAATGATTGGAGGTGGTTTCTCGTGCCCAAGACACTCATGGCCATTATTGCAGTAGCAGTTGCTGCTGCTATGTAGGGGCGTCGCCCCTTGTCAGATGAGCGTAGGTGGTGCAAATGGAGGGGAAGAGTTGCAGTTTCCTTCCTTTAGCTGTTGGGCGGAGTCGTGGCGACATAACCTAGTGACGGCCGCACCCAAAAAGCTCTTGGCCGACCTCCAGGTTGATGCGCGGCTGCAGGTCCCTGCTGAAGGTAGGGTGCCGCCCTAGGGCATGAGGAAGAAGGGAAGTGGAAGGGGAAGAAGAAGAAGACGGCAAGGAGGGTTGGGCGCAGCTAGTCGGAGGTATAGGTACCTATTTCGGCCGCCCCTTCTCCTCAATCGCAGGTCGGTCAGCTTGGACCTGGGTGCCTCTGCGCAGGTCCTGTTCCATTCATCGCGTGAGGAAGAAAGCGGATAAATGAGAAATGAAATAGAGGAAAGGGTAGCCGACCCACTTAATACAAAAATCTATTAGTGGTAAAATTGCATCTAAGTCCAAAGAAACTAAAAAGGCTATAACTTTTTCCTCGAGGGTCCGTTTCAAATGATTTTTCTTGCAAACTCTCAAACACGAGATTCTCCATAATCCCAAAACATGAGATTATGTTAACTAGCTTGTCACAACAGGTCAAATTACTAATTGCAACATTGAGTATTCAACTCAACCTAATTAACTAATTAATCAACATTGATATCATTAGTCACCTCCGGTGATTCAAACTCAACTGTTGATTCACATATTAACTTATTTTGATTATCCATGATATTTAATTTGATACTCAACCCTAATTGAGGTGTTTTACGAAATTCGAGGTATTTATTAGTTAATCATGGAGTGGGTCGTAACAACCTTTTCCCCTTAATAGAATTTCGTCCCGAAATTCCTAAAAGGGAAAGGAAACATGTTACTCCTTTCTGACTCGTATTCCTTCGTAACTCCCTCAGGGTTAAGATTTCTCCACAAAACTATCACTAATGGTATTTCACAATTCGTGAGTTTCTTGACCCTCCGATCAATCATCCGTATGGGTCCCATAACCTAGGATACATCTGATCTGATTCCAGATCAACCCACAAAACATCGTCTTTCCAGAATTGTTATAGCAGTATCTCACTTTATGGTAATTACCAAGAAATTATTATACTGTTCATACAAACAAATTAAATTCTTAAATAAACAAAATGCATGTCTATTTGGTACTAAAATTAAATCATGCAATTTAACTGTTAAACATCACTACATATCATACTGAGAATTGATATCAAAAATACTTGATTCATCGTATACCCTATCCTTAGGGTTTCATTTGCATTGTTCATTCATCACATGCCAACACCCTACTCTTAGGGTTATCTCATTCACTAATCACATGGCAACACCCTACTCTTAGGGTTTCCATTATCTCATCTGTTTGATTGCAATTCAAATCACAATACGGTATCATTCTAGATCTGGCAGAGCAGTATATTTCAAAATCTTTGTATTTACTGAGAAATCTTTATATCATGCATGCAGACAGATTTAAAATTCATAAATATCCCAAACTCAAATCAAATTTTGGCACATACATACTCAATTCCATGTAATTGAACATCTTATTACACCAATAAGAGTAATTTACTTCTCCTATAAGAAACCATCTATAATATTTGTCAATTGTCTGAAATTTCTCGAAGTACGTGCATATTAACCAAATTCCTGGTTTATGCATCACATAACTCAATTAAGAGTTATTTACGTATCATATCACAAATATTTAATAGTACTTGAGAAATTCTGATAATATCTCAGAGAAACGATTCATGTAAATTTTAAGTCATACACATTAACATAACAGGAAGCATGCAACCAGGTTTATTTACATATTTTAATGTTGTCTTGCTAGCTTGAAATCATGCACCTGATGATTTACCAAATTTGTTTTGCCTGGGTTTATACCCAAACTGTACCATTATCGTTTGTGTATTACTAAACTCAACATTCACATAAGGCAACTTGTATAAGACTTAAACATTCATTCTTACTTCCACTGAAAAGCAAAACACATGCTCTCAGCATGTCCTCAAGAGTCTGAATGGTTCTCTCAGACTGGTCATCCGTCTGCAGTTGAAAAGGTTATTGAATCTTAACTTTGTGCCCGAAGCACGATGCAACTGTTTCTACAATCCTAAATGTGAATTTAGAATCTCAATAAGATATGATTGAAAGTGGATTACCAGGCAATCTAACTATTTCATCCATGTATATCTTAGTCAAGTCTCGAGACATCACAGGTCGACTTAATATGAAGAAAGCGAGCAGACTAAATTAGTCTATCCACAATCATTCATATCGAGTCATAACCTCTAGGTGTCCTGGGTAACCTTACCACAAAATCCATTGTGATATATTCCCATTTCTATTCAGGCACAGAAAAAGATTATAAGGTAGTTGTAGATTTCTAGGGTTCAGCCTCAACCTACTGGTACACACTACTTCTAACCACATACTCAGCTACATCCTTTTGCATATCTGACCATCCATTTCAACTTCTTGGATTTCATATACATCTTAGTGTCTTCCTGAAAACATAGCATACATCATTACATACACTTCTATAAAAATTCTTTTCTTTCAGCTTTTCCCCTTAAAGAATTTTACACTATCTAGAGATATACACAACATGTCATGTTAATACAACACCTTATCATCATAAAAACTTAAACTGTAGTCTCTTTTCCTCCTATCATGTCATGCATAGTCTGGTTTAACTCACTATCACCCTATTGTAGTTTCTTGATCTGATCATAAGAAGTAAGCTTAACTTACATCTTGTACAATCAAACCACTCTTGTGCTATTACCCCTAAGTCTAAGTCCAACTCCCACATTTCTACTAACAGGTCTCTATTGAAGCCTGTCATAGAAAATGCATTAACTGTTGAACTTGACTTTCTGCTGAAAGCATCAGTCACCACATTCTCTTAACCAGGTTGATAATCTATTGTCACATCATAAAGATAGTGACGCCATGTCTTAAAAACATGAACTACATCAACTATCTTTAGATCACATATCGGATAATACTCCGCATTCTATGCTACTTTCTTATAGCTACATTTTAGCTTTATGTTTTACTCTTTTCTCTAAGTCATTTCATGCTGTTCAAGTACCGTTCAGATTAACTATCTTAAAACCCTAGGTCACTATCAAAGCCAGTTTACTTTTCATAGAACAAATCTCAAGGTCTTATTTAACAAAGATACTGGTATACGAAGTTACATCACTAATGATATCCTTTAAAATACTACAACTTTAATCATTCTAGGGTTTTGGTCTATATCAGTAACATAGCATTATTGCGTGTGTGTGGTCGATCATATAGATCAAATTGAGTTGCTTGGGTCAATAACATATTAACCCAACACTCAACTTAATTGTATGGCTGAAAATTCAGTTTTCACAATAGTTTCTGTAATTCGTTTATTAAACTACTAACGGAAGCTCTAAAAATTTTGAAAATTTTATATGTTCTGCCTAATAAAGTTTTAGACCTCCAGTAAAAATTTCAGGTCATATCTAATTACCAATAAATAATTAAAAATCAAACAGTGCTCTGCTATATAGCAGTCTGCAGCAGATTCGGTCGAGTTGCAATTCGACCGACACCTTACTGTAGAGATCAAAAGTCTTCCAAAAATTACGCCAAATTAATAGAGTGTCTAAAATTTGTTATTTTCAAACATAATTAAAATTTGAGATCAATTGGACGTACCAATAAAAAGATAAAATTCAATTACCACACTGCTATATTATTCAGAAAATGTGATCGGTCGAGTTTGAAACTCAGTCGATAAACAAGTCAGAGCATTATTAAAAATTTTTGATATTTTCCCATGTTGTTCACATTTTATATATCCAAATCATATCCCAATTTTAGCCAAATTAGAGTTACACATAAGATACTAAAAATCATTTAGTGAGGCATCATGTTTATCAAATTCTGTATGCATATGTCATATGAATCCTAATTTGGGCCAACTAGGGTCTATGCTTCTCAAAACCTAATTCTCAAGACAAAAGAACATTTAAACTTCTTGTCTTAGTTAAAACATTCTAGTGTATATACATTCTCACTATATTACGGGTCTAAATCATCCAGAGTCTATTCTTATATTACTGTTAATAGGAGTCATTAGATCCCAGTAACGCATCTTGCCAGCCGGACCAGGCCGAACCTGTAGTCCTGAAGTCAAGAGCTACTCGAGATTAATCAACCCCTATTAATCTTAAACATGTGGAAAGAATATCCACTCAGGGCAACCTCATTTAAACACAGTTTCGGGTCTACATTAATACAAAGGAAACAAACATTAAACAATTCACTTCATGACACAACAATATAAAAGAATCATGTTTACTTTACAAACTGGAAATTTCATTTCATGCATATAAAAGCATTTCTAGTGATCTTTAGATCAGATAAACAATAATAGACAAGAGTTGAATCGCATCTTATATGTAATCTCTTATTCCTTTATTAATTTCTGATCTCTTAACCCTAAGATTTCTAGGGTTTTCTCTCTAGCCTATCCTTCCTCTGCATACCTGGCCAGGGCATCCAGAGAAGAACAGACAGAGTAGCTTGATACTGGTCAATCTAAGTATTCAGACACCTGGCCAGGGTATCTAAACACTCAGACCTTCCAGAGCTAAAACTCATCATTCATTATTCGCCTTACTTATAATTTTATCTTTTGACCTTAATGATTCTTAACGACTCATCTTAAGCTCATTACTTGATTCTCGTGACCACATCCTCTTCCTTCTATCTGCAATAGTATAACAGAACACTTCCTGTTAGAAAATTACAGATAGAAGAAAGACACCTAAACCTTAATCCTATTGGTCTCTTATCGTCCCCTGACCTTGAGTAACTATGTACTCAAACCAAAGCTCTGATACCAAAAATTGACACGCCCCCATCTCACATTAACCACAAACCACGAAATTAGGACGCGACAGAATGAGATTTACACATAAGCCAATCACTCTTCACTTTTTAAAACTTTTTAAAGAGATTAATAGGATAATCTGAGTTATGCTGTAAATTGAAACTAAACAAACTGTGGAAGCATCTTTATTAACTGACTAGCAATATAAACAGAGTCTACAGCATTCTACATTGTTTGACATAAAATAAAGCATAACAGTTAATTTACATCTTTATACACATTCCACATACACACTCTCTCTCACCCACACCATGTCCCAAGGACCGAGGGGAAAGGACTAAGAGACCTCTAACTACTAACTACGAACCTTCTATCGACTAGGCGTAAGGATAAATCGATCCTTCTGATTTCCTGCTGCTGATGATAACCTGAAAATGTTTTGAGTAGAGGTATGAGCCTACTCGCTCAGTGAATAGTATTTCACTTAGCTATCACTAACCAACTCATCAGGTTTATAAATTGAAATTAAACATAAATACAGAACTAAGCAAGGCAGTTCTAAATACATAGCAGATATACAGATATTAATCACATTTCTAAGCATCAACAGATAATTCAGGTAAATAAACAGTTATATAAATTTACTGTGATCCTACATGATTACTTATTCATATTATTATTATGCCCTAAATATATGCAGTGTACTCTGCATATAAAGATCCGCAGCAAGTTCATGCTACGGTCCCACCGTATAAGACTTAGCGACACACCCGGGAAATGCTAAGTCTGACTGCTATCCTGGTCTGCACAGGACTCTCAGGCACTCAAGGGCCTCAGGCACTCAAGGGCCTCACTGTACTCTCAGGCGCTCAAGGGCCTCACCGCAGGTCCTAGGCACTCAGGGGCCTCTCTGCAGTATTCTAGTACTCTAGACTCCTCCTCTAACCTGAGCACACAGGCGGAGAGTCTCACAGGGTTACCTTCGTGACACAAGCACGAATGGTGTTAGATAACCAAGTTTTCTTTTTCCCAGTGCCATCGTGACACACGCACAATTGTTATTAGACACTGCCTCTCTTTCCTCGTTTGTCTGTGACACAAGCACGGATGATGTTGCAACACGAGTTTCACCCCTAAGTTGCAGATACCTCTTAGGGGTTCTACGGTGTTAGGGCACCTAGGTCTATTAACTGATTTAACATATAACCATTTAAACAGGAATATCACATTTACTGATTTCAGATCAATTCACAATACACTATCATTCTAAAACTGTCAGAGCAATATATTTCAAATCATTGTAATTTCTGAGAAATTCTCATACCATGCATTCAGACAAATTAGAAATGCATAAATAACCCAACTTATTTCAATCTGGCATATACATAGCAAATTTAAGCAATTGAACATCTTATTGCACGAATTAAATAAATTTACTTCACATACGAGAATCATACTCAACATTTGTCAATTCTCTAAAATTCTCGAAAAACGTGCACATTAACCCTAATCTTGGTTTGTGCATCACTTAACTCAATTAAAAGTTAATTACCTATCACAACACAATTTAATAACAATACTTGAGAATTTCTGGTAATAATTCAGAGAAATGTGCCATTTCATGTAAATATCAATTTACACATATTAACGTCAAAAGATATATGCAATTAGGGTTTTATTGCATATTTTTATTTATTCATATCAACTTTGAAATCGTGTTCAATTAATTTATTAAAAATCATACAACCTGAGTTTATGCCCAAACTGTCCAGTTTCTGGTCGTGTGCTACTATTTCACCATTTAATCAAGTAATTTAGTTTCGATTGATCGTGTGGTTATACTATTCTAATTCACACACAGCAATTGCTAATTATCGATGTACAAGCGTTAATAATTAAAACGTGTGATTTGGTAATTTAACGGTACCGACACTGCCCGACACCTGAGTATACGCTGAAAACTGCGTCAAACCGGATTGAACTAAAATCACCCGTTTTATCGAGTTAAATGGTGATAGATGAATGAAACGCTACTCACAGTTGTTCGGGATGTCCGGATTCGTCTGGAATTGCGTCCAGATACCAGTTTCTGGGCACACGCAAGTCATCTTCAATCTTGGATTTGCCCAAAATAAATCTGCCGCTTACCGCAGCTCAACGCAGGAACGATCAGCTTGGAGGAGAGCTCGGCTAGGAGCTGCTCGAGGCTTGGGAGGCTGCAGATTTGTGATCTAGACCCACGGCTGAGCTTGATGCTAATGATTGGAGGTGGTTTCTCGTGCCCAAGACACTCATGGCCATTATTGCAGTAGCAGTTGCTGCTGCTATGTAGGGGCGTCACCCCTTGTCAGATGAGCGCAGGTGGCGCAAATGGAGGGGAAGAGTTGCAGTTTCCTTCCTTTAGCTGTTGGGCGGAGTCGTGGCGACATAACCTAGTGACGGCCGCACCCAAAAAGCTCCTGGCCGACCTCCAGGTTGATGCGCGGCTGCAGGTCACTGCTGAAGGTAGGGTGCCGCCCTAGGGCATGAGGAAGAAGGGAAGTGGAAGGGGAAGAAGAAGAAGACGGCAAGGAGGGTTGGGCGCAGCTAGTCGGAGGTATAGGTACCTATTTCGGCCGCCCCTTCTCCTCAATCGCAGGTCGGTCAGCTTGGACCTGGGCGCCTCTGCGCAGGTCTTGTTCCATTCATCGCGTGAGGAAGAAAGCGGATAAATGAGAAATGAAATAGAGGAAAGGGTAGCCGACCCACTTAATACAAAAATCTATTAGTGGTAAAATTGCATCTAAGTCCAAAGAAACTAAAAAGGCTATAACTTTTTCCTCGAGGGTCCGTTTCAAATGATTTTTCTTGCAAACTCTCAAACACGAGATTCTCCATCATCCCAAAACATGAGATTATGTTAACTAGCTTGTCACAACAGGTCAAATTACTAATTGCAACATTGAGTATTCAACTCAACCTAATTAACTAATTAATCAACATTGATATCATTAGTCACCTCCGGTGATTCAAACTCAACTGTTGATTCACATATTAACTTATTTTGATTATCCATGATATTTAATTTGATACTCAACCCTAATTGAGGTGTTTTACGAAATTCGAGGTATTTATTAGTTAATCATGGAGTGAGTCGTAACAACCTTTTCCCCTTAATAGAATTTCGTCCCGAAATTCCTAAAAGGGAAAGGAAACATGTTACTCCTTTCTGACTCGTATTCCTTCGTAACTCCCTCAGGGTTAAGATTTCTCCACAAAACTATCACTAATGGTATTTCACAATTCGTGAGTTTCTTGACCCTCCGATCAATCATCCGTATGGGTCCCATAACCTAGGATACATCTGATCTGATTCCAGATCAACCCACAAAACATCGTCTTTCCAGAATTGTTATAGCAGTATCTCACTTTATGGTAATTACCAAGAAATTATTATACTGTTCATACAAACAAATTAAATTCTTAAATAAACAAAATGCATGTCTATTTGGTACTAAAATTAAATCATGCAATTTAACTGTTAAACATCACTACATATCATACTGAGAATTGATATCAAAAATACTTGATTCATCGTATACCCTATCCTTAGGGTTTCATTTGCATTGTTCATTCATCACATGCCAACACCCTACTCTTAGGGTTATCTCATTCACTAATCACATGGCAACACCCTACTCTTAGGGTTTCCATTATCTCATCTGTTTGATTGCAATTCAAATCACAATACGGTATCATTCTAGATCTGGCAGAGCAGTATATTTCAAAATCTTTGTATTTACTGAGAAATCTTTATATCATGCATGCAGACAGATTTAAAATTCATAAATATCCCAAACTCAAATCAAATTTTGGCACATACATACTCAATTCCATGTAATTGAACATCTTATTACATCAATAAGAGTAATTTACTTCTCCTATAAGAAACCATCTATAATATTTGTCAATTGTCTGAAATTTCTCGAAGTACGTGCATATTAACCAAATTCCTGGTTTATGCATCACATAACTCAATTAAGAGTTATTTACGTATCATATCAAAAATATTTAATAGTACTTGAGAAATTCTGATAATATCTCAGAGAAACGATTCATGTAAATTTTAAGTCATACACATTAACATAACAGGAAGCATGCAACCAGGTTTATTTACGTATTTTAATGCTGTCTTGCTAGCTTGAAATCATGCACCTGATGATTTACCAAATTTGTTTTGCCTGGGTTTATACCCAAACTGTACCATTATCGTTTGTGTATTACTAAACTCAACATTCACATAAGGCAACTTGTATAAGACTTAAACATTCATTCTTACTTCCACTGAAAAGCAAAACACATGCTCTCAGCATGTCCTCAAGAGTCTGAATGGTTCTCTCAGACTGGTCATCCGTCTGCAGTTGAAAAGGTTATTGAATCTTAACTTTGTGCCCGAAGCACGATGCAACTGTTTCTACAATCCTAAATGTGAATTTAGAATCTCAATAAGATATGATTGAAACTGGATTACCAGGCAATCTAACTATTTCATCCATGTATATCTTAGTCAAGTCTCGAGACATCACAGGTCGACTTAATATGAAGAAAGCGAGCAGACTAAATTAGTCTATCCACAATCATTCATATCGAGTCATAACCTCTAGGTGTCCTGGGTAACCTTACCACAAAATCCATTGTGATATATTCCCATTTCTATTCAGGCACAGAAAAAGATTATAAGGTAGTTGTAGATTTCTAGGGTTCAGCCTTAACCTACTGGTACACACTACTTCTAACCACATACTCAGCTACATCCTTTTGCATATCTGACCATCCATTTCAACTTCTTGGATTTCATATACATCTTAGTGTCTTCCTGAAAACATAGCATACATCAATACATACACTTCTATAAAAATTCTTTTCTTTCAGCTTTTCCCCTTAAAGAATTTTACACTATCTAGAGATATACACAACATGTCATGTTAATACAACACCTTATCATCATAAAAACTTAAACTGTAGTCTCTTTTCCTCCTATCATGTCATGCATAGTCTGGTTTAACTCACTATCACCCTATTGTAGTTTCTTGATCTGATCATAAGAAGTAAGCTTAACTTACATCTTGTACAATCAAACCACTCTTGTGCTATTACCCCTAAGTCTAAGTCCAACTCCCACATTTCTACTAACAGGTCTCTATTGAAGCCTGTCATAGAAAATGCATTAACTGTTGAACTTGACTTTCTGCTAAAAGCATCAGTCACCACATTCTCTTAACCAGGTTGATAATCTATTGTCACATCATAAAGATAGTGACGCCATGTCTTAAAAACATGAACTACATCAACTATCTTTAGATCACATATCAGATAATACTCCGCATTCTATGCTACTTTCTTATAGCTACATTTTAGCTTTATGTTTTACTCTTTTCTCTAAGTCATTTCATGCTGTTCAAGTACCGTTCAGATTAACTATCTTAAAACCCTAGGTCACTATCAAAGCCAGTTTACTTTTCATAGAACAAATCTCAAGGTCTTATTTAACAAAGATACTGGTATACGAAGTTACATCACTAATGATATCCTTTAAACTACTACAACTTTAATCATTCTAGGGTTTTGGTCTATTTAAGTAACATAGCATTATTGCGTGTGTTTGGTCGATCATATAGATCAAATTGAGTTGCTTGGGTCAATAACATATTAACCCAACACTCAACTTAATCGTATGGCTGAAAATTCAGTTTTCACAATAGTTTCTGTAATTCGTTTATTAAACTGCTAACAGAAGCTCCAAAAATTTTGAAAATTTTATATGTTGTGCCTAATAAAGTTTTAGACCTCCAGTAAAAATTTCAGGTCATTTCGAATTACCAATAAATAATTAAAAATCAAACAGTGCGCTGTTATATAGCAGTCTGCAGCAGATTCGGTTGAGTTGCAATTCGACCGACACCTTACTGTAGAGATCAAAAGTCTTCCAAAAATTACGCCAAATTAATAGAGTGTCTAAAATTTGTTATTTTCAAACATAATTAAAATTTGAGATCAATTGGACGTACCAATAAAAAGATAAAATTCAATTACCACACTGCTATATTATTCAGAAAGTGTGATCGGTCGAGTTTGAAACTCAGTCGATAAACAAGTCATAGCATTATTAAAAAATTTTGATATTTTCCCATGTTGTTCACATTTTATATATCCAAATCATATCCCAATTTTAGCCAAATTAGAGTTACACATAAGATACTAAAAATCATTTAGTGAGGCATCATGTTTATCAAATTCTGTATGCATATGTCATATGAATCCTAATTTGGGCCAATTAGGGTCTATGCTTCTCAAAACCTAATTCTCAAGACAAAAGAACATTTAAACTTCTTTTCTTAGTTAAAACATTCTAGTGTATATACATTCTCACTATATTACGGGTCTAAATCATCCAGAGTCTATTCTTATATTACTGTTAATAGGAGTCATTAGATCCCAGTAACGCATCCTGCCAGCCGGACCAGGCCGAACCTGTAGTCCTGAAGTCAAGAGCTACTCGAGATTAATCAACCCCTATTAATCTTAAACATGTGGAAAGAATATCCACTCAGGGCAACCTCATTTAAACACAGTTTCGGGTCTACATTAATACAAAGGAAACAAACATTAAACAATTCACTTCATGACACAACAATATAAAAGAATCATGTTTACTTTACAAACTGGAAATTTCATTTCATGCATATAAAAGCATTTCTAGTGATCTTTAGATCAGATAAACAATAATAGACAAGAGTTGAATCGCATCTTATATGTAATCTCTTATTCCTTTATTAATTTCTGATCTCTTAACCCTAAGATTTCTAGGGTTTTCTCTCTAGCCTATCCTTCCTCTGCATACCTGGCCAGGGCATCCAGAGAAGAACAGACAGAGTAGCTTGATACTGGTCAATCTAAGTATTCAGACACCTGGCCAGGGTATCTAAACACTCAGACCTTCCAGAGCTAAAACTCATCATTCATTATTCGCCTTACTTATAATTTTATCTTTTGACCTTAATGATTCTTAACGACTCATCTTAAGCTCATTACTTGATTCTCGTGACCACATCCTCTTCCTGCTATCTGCAATAGTATAACAGAACACTTCCTGTTAGAAAATTACAGATAGAAGAAAGACACCTAAACCTTAATCCTATTGGTCTCTTATCGTCCCCTGACCTTGAGTAACTATGTACTCAAACCAAAGCTCTGATACCAAAAATTGACACGCCCCCATCTCACATTAACCACAAACCACGAAATTAGGACGCGACAGGATGAGATTTACACATAAGCCAATCACTCTTCACTTTTTAAAACTTTTTAAAGAGATTAATAGGATAATCTGAGTTATGCTGTAAATTGAAACTAAACAAACTGTGGAAGCATCTTTATTAACTGACTAGCAATATAAACAGAGTCTACAGCATTCTACATTGTTTGACATAAAATAAAGCATAACAGTTAATTTACATCTTTATACACATTCCACATACACACTCTCTCTCACCCACACCATGTCCCAAGGACCGAGGGGAAAGGACTAAGAGACCTCTAACTACTAACTACGAACCTTCTATCGACTAGGCATAAGGATAAATCGATCCTTCTGATTTCCTGCTGCTGATGATAACCTGAAAATGTTTTGAGTAGAGGTATGAGCCTACTCGCTCAGTGAATAGTATTTCACTTAGCTATCACTAACCAACTCATCAGGTTTATAAATTGAAATTAAACATAAATGCAGAACTAAGCAAGGCAGTTCTAAATACATAGCAGATATACATATATTAATCACATTTCTAAGCATCAACAGATAATTCAGGTAAATAAACAGTTATATAAATTTACTGTGATCCTACATGATTACTTATTCATATTATTATTATGCCCTAAATATATGCAGTGTACTCTGCATATAAAGATCCGCAGCAAGTTCATGCTACGGTCCCACCGTACAAGACTTAGCGACACACCCGGGAAATGCTAAGTCTGACTGCTATCCTGGTCTGCACAGGACTCTCAGGCACTCAAGGGCCTCACTGTACTCTCAGGCGCTCAAGGGCCTCACCGCAGGTCCTAGGCACTCAGGGGCCTCTCTGCAGTATTCTAGTACTCTAGACTCCTCCTCTAACTTGAGCACACAGGCGGAGAGTCTCACAGGGTTACCTTCGTGACACAAGCACGAATGGTGTTAGATAACCAAGTTTTCTTTTTCCCAGTGCCATCGTGACACACGCACGATTGTTATTAGACACTGCCTCTCTTTCCTCGTTTGTCCGTGACACAAGCATGGATGATGTTGCAACACGAGTTTCACCCCTAAGTTGCAGATACCTCTTAGGGGTTCTACGGTGTTAGGGCACCTAGGTCTATTAACTGATTTAACATATAACCATTTAAACAGGAATATCACATTTACTGATTTCAGATCAATTCACAATACACTGTCATTCTAAAACTGTCAGAGCAATATATTTCAAATCATTGTAATTTCTGAGAAATTCTCATACCATGCATTCAGACAAATTAGAAATGCATAAATAACCCAACTTATTTCAATCTGGCATATACATAGCGAATTTAAGCAATTGAACATCTTATTGCACGAATTAAATAAATTTACTTCACATACGAGAATCATACTCAACATTTGTCAATTCTCTAAAATTCTCGAAAAATGTGCACATTAACCCTAATCTTGGTTTGTGCATCACTTAACTCAATTAAAAGTTAATTACCTATCACAACACAATTTAATAACAATACTTGAGAATTTCTGGTAATAATTCAGAGAAATGTGCCATTTCATGTAAATATCAATTTACACATATTAACGTCAAAAGATATATGCAATTAGGGTTTTATTGCATATTTTTATTTATTCATATCAACTTTGAAATCGTGCTCAATTAATTTATTAAAAATCATACAACCTGAGTTTATGCCCAAACTGTCCAGTTTCTGGTCGTGTGCTACTATTTCACCATTTAATCAAGTAATTTAGTTTCGATTGATCGTGTGGTTATACTATTCTAATTCACACACAGCAATTGCTAATTATCGATGTACAAGCGTTAATAATTAAAACGCGTGATTTGGTAATTTAACGGTACCGACACTGCCCGACACCCGAGTATACGCTGAAAACTGCGTCAAACCGGATCGAACTAAAATCACCCGTTTTATCGAGTTAAATGGTGATAGATGAATGAAACGCTACTCACAGTTGTTCGGGATGTCCGGATTCGTCTGGAATTGCGTCCAGATACCAGTTTCTGGGCACACGCAAGTCATCTTCAATCTTGGATTTGCCCAAAATAAATCTGCCGCTTACCGCAGCTCAACGCAGGAACGATCAGCTTGGAGGAGAGCTCGGCTAGGAGCTGCTCGAGGCTTGGGAGGCTGCAGATTTGTGATCTAGACCCACGGCTGAGCTTGATGCTAATGATTGGAGGTGGTTTCTCGTGCCCAAGACACTCATGGCCATTATTGCAGTAGTAGTTGCTGCTGCTATGTAGGGGCATCGCCCCTTGTCAGATGAGCGCAGGTGGCGCAAATGGAGGGGAAGAGTTGCAGTTTCCTTCCTTTAGCTGTTGGGCGGAGTCGTGGCGACATAACCTAGTGACGGTCGCACCCAAAAAGCTCCTGGCCGACCTCCAGGTTGATGCGCGGCTGCAGGTCCCTGTTGAAGGTAGGGTGCCGCCCTAGGGCATGAGGAAGAAGGGAAGTGGAAGGGGAAGAAGAAGACGGCAAGGAGGGTTGGGCGCAGCTAGTCGGAGGTATAGGTACCTATTTCGGCCGCCCCTTCTCCTCAATCGCAGGTCGGTCAGCTTGGACCTGGGCGCCTCTGCGCAGGTCCTGTTCCATTCATCGCATGAGGAAGAAAGTGGATAAATGAGAAATGAAATAGAGGAAAGGGTAGCCGACCCACTTAATACAAAAATCTATTAGTGGTAAAATTGCATCTAAGTCCAAAGAAACTAAAAAGGCTATAACTTTTTCCTCGAGGGTCCGTTTCAAATGATTTTTCTTGCAAACTCTCAAACACGAGATTCTCCATCATCCCAAAACATGAGATTATGTTAACTAGCTTGTCACAACAGGTCAAATTACTAATTGCAACATTGAGTATTCAACTCAACCTAATTAACTAATTAATCAACATTGATATCATTAGTCACCTCCGGTGATTCAAACTCAACTGTTGATTCACATATTAACTTATTTTGATTATCCATGATATTTAATTTGATACTCAACCCTAATTGAGGTGTTTTACGAAATTCGAGGTATTTATTAGTTAATCATGGAGTGGGTCGTAACACTGTTCCTGTCCAAGCTGCTCGTGATGAGAGCAGGGCTCAGGGGGTTGTAGCTAATGCTGCTGCTGTGGGCATTGGACGTGAAGACGCAGCTGAGGTGGTTTCTGGTGAGGCTCCTGTGTCTGAGGACATTGCTGAGGTTGTTGAACCTTCTGGTGGTGTTGTTGTTGAGCGTGGAGCCGATGGAGGTGAAGGTGTTGAGTCCCTTATCGTGGAGGATGCGGCAGCAGAGGTTCGGGAGAACCCGATTCTTGGTGCGGAGGAGGGGGAGATTCTGTCTGCGAACCCTGCCCTTCTCATATAGGAACAGGACCTGGAGATAGATGAGGCACTGAGTGCCAGAAGGTCGAGCAATAGGAAGGGCAATGGAGGTGAGAAAATCGCAAGGGGCAGATGCAGAGGCAGAGGTGGTCGTGGAAGCTTCTCTTTGAAAAGGGGGGCAGATGCGGTTATCCAATGACTCTATTAGTCTGGAATGTGAGGGGTGCCTCCCTTCCCGGGAAGCAAAGCACCCTTAGAAGCATCATCCAACAGATGAAGGCTTCACTGGTGATATGTCTCGAGACCAGGATTCGCAAAGATGTGGCCGCTCGGGTTCATGGGCTTTTTTCTGCAGGCTGGGATTGCTGTTCGAACCTCGATAGCATTGATGGTGGGAGGATCACTTTTGGTTGGAATACTTTGATGTGGGATGTCCAGAAGATTGGGGAGAGCGACCAACTGGTCATTCTGAGCTGCATTAATAGAGGTGGGTTTCACTGCGTTCTATCGGCTGTGTATGGGTCCAATTCTGAGATGGACAGGAGAGGGCTGTGGGACTTGATTGTCGAGTCTATCCAGCAGGAGCTTCCTCAGTTGGTCATTGGTGACTTTAATCAAGTCAGGAAAGTGAGAGAAAAGTGGGGTGGGTTGCCTATACTCGACTCCATCCTTAGCAGATTAAATGAAGCGGTTGATGCGGCGGGTTTGTTTGAACTTAATATGAAAGGTGGTCTTATCACCTGGAAAAATAAAAGGAACCCTCTCAGGCGTATATCTAGCAACTTGGATAGGGGTCTGGTGAAAGAGTCTTGGTTGGATGCGTTCCCTGAGGCTGAGATTATGTTGGGTGGTCACCCGAACAGTGATCACTCTTGGATGGAGGTTCCACTTTCTGTGCAGAAGCAACCTAATCGGCCATTTAGATTTCTCAACCACTAGCTCTCTTGGCCCTCCTTCGATGGTGTGGTCAAGGACGTTTGGGGTGTGAGGGTCGTAGGCAACCCCTTGTTCGTGATTACTGATAAACTTAAAAAAGTGAAGATGGCCCTGAAATCGTGGTCTAGCAGCCTTGCTGATTTACCCAACCTCATCAAGGAGGCCAGAGAGGACTATAATGATAAGACTACTATCCTGAGAATGGTTCCTACTAATCATGACAACATGGTAGCAGAAGAGCTGGCGGGGAAAAGACTAACACAACTTGAAAGAGCTCATGAGATTTCTGGTTGGCAGAGAAGTAGACTGAAGTGGCTGAGAGATGGCGACTGTAATTCAAAGGTCTATCATGCTGTGATCAAAAGGAATAATATGAAGGGCCATATCCATAATCTGATTAATGAGAAAGGAGAATTAGTGGACGAAGCATCTAAGATTGAAGACTTGGCGGTTAGGTTCTTTTCTGACTTATATAACAGTGATGTTAGCATTGGCAGTAGAGAGTCCTTGCTGAATAGAAGAGTTACTGATAATATGAACACTGAGCTGCTGAGATTAGCTACGGATGTGGAGATTAAAGATGCCACCTTCTCTATCGGTGCATCTAAAAGTCTGGGCCCGGATGGCTTTAATGCCAAGTTCTTCCAGAGTTGTTGGCACATTGTAGGCACGGATATTTGCAACGCTGTTAGATGGTTCTTAGTGGGTGGATGTATGGTTCGACAAGTCAACCATGCATTCATAAGACTTATTCCTAAGAAATCTGGTGCTGCTGCCATGAATGACTTCCGACCTATTGCTTGCTGCTCTGTGATGTATAAGATCATTTCCAAAGTGCTGGCTAGGAGACTTAAAAGTATCCTTCCGATGATCATCTCACCTAATCAAGCCACTTTTATTAGAGGTCGTTCAATGCTCTTTTGGCGACGGAATTCTTGAGAGACTTCCAGGTGAAGGGGAGCTCTAAGAAAGCTTGCATCAAGGTGGACATATCAAAAGCCTTTGATCATGTGTCTTGGGAAGGTTTATGGAGCTTCTTGGAGGCTTTGGGTTTCTCTTCCAGGTTCGTGAACGTCCTCAAACAATGTGTTCAGACCACTTCATTTTCTATGCTGATCAATGGCATCCCTAAAGGTTTGTTTAGAGCCTCTAATGGGTTAAGACAAGGCGATCCTCTATCGCCCCTTTTGTTCACTATCATTATGGAAAACCTTTCCTGTCTTGTTGTCAAAGCTGAAGAGGAGGGGAGTATTAGAAGTTACAAGGTGAGGGGTACCAAAGTGCTTAATCATATGATCTTCGCGGACGACATCATGCTTTTTGTGGCAGCCCACCCTAGAGTCTTCAGAGGTGTCAGGACTTTGCTGGAGGTGTTTGCGGATCTGTCTTGTCTTCATATCAGTGACATCAAGTCACATGTCTTCCTGTCGAAGTCGTGTGATTCCAGAAGAGGTAGACTAAAAAATGCGATACTGTTGGATTTTGGTCGCTTCCCCACGAAGTATCTGGGGGTTCCCATCTCGGGCGGAGTGGGCAGAGTTTCTGACTTTCATACTTTCTTGGATAATCTACGCCTCAAGGTGGAAAAGTGGTCTGGGTTGAAGATTTCTATGGCGGGGAGAACTGTGTTGATCAAAACTGTCCTTATTAGTATGCTGAGATATTGGTGCAAGTTGGCTGATATACCTGACTTTATCTTGAGCAAGTGCAGATCGATTATGGATGGTTTTTTGTGGTTCGGTGGGCAACATGGTGTGGGATGGTTGGAGGTGGCTCAGCCTAGGCATAGCGGTGGGCTGGGGCTGTTTGATCCCTCTGATATTATGTGGGAAGCTACGGCAAAAGGGGTACATGATTTTCTTACTAAACTAGATTCTACCTGGTCTTCCTGGATGAGGATACGATATGGGCCTAGTTTGGAGGATGGTGCTGCTGAGTTCACCTCCTGTTCTAGAATTTGGCGTAAGATGTGCTTGGCTTGGGACTCTTGCCGGCAGGAGTATCAAAGGGTCAATGACAGCTGGACTGTTCAAGAGAGAGACATACCTTGGTTGATTGTCCGCAATCAGCCACAGGTGCCTTGGGACCAGATTCTCTGCAGCAGGTTCCATTGCCTCAAGTGGAGCTTTTGTGCTTATAGAGCTATCCTTGGTCGGCTTCCTGCTAGGGTCAGAGTTAGTAGATGGGCGGTTGGCTCTAGTAGCGTCTGCCTTCTATGCTGCGAGGAGGTGGAGTCTCACCGACACCTTTTCTTTGATTGCCCGTATGCTGAGTACCTTTGGGTTCGTTGCTCCCTTAAACTCAGTTGGGGGGGTAACCCACCCACCAGCCTTATGGATACTATGGGTTGGATTTTGGAGTCAACGACTATGGACTGTCATCTCAGGAGGTTTGCGGGGCTGATATGGACGGGGCTAATCTTCCTCCTTTGGCAAGAGAGGAACTGTAGAGCCCATGGCAAAAGGGCAAGGGATAAAATTCAATTTTTTGATGAGTTTGTTAATAGCTTATGTTGGTTTTGTAAAGCTAACCCGGGTACCCTTGTTAGGGTCAAGTCGGAGGTTAGGTTGATGTGGGGTCTTTGATGACCTTGTATAGTATACGGGGTGTTCACCTCTATACTCTTTTTGGGGTTCTAGTAATATTTTACCTTATCCAAAAAAAAGAGAATCTTGATATTAAAATAATCAAGATTTAAGCATAATTGAAACCCTAATTCAATTTAATGCAAAAATAATTATATTAAATGGATTTCCCTTCAACCAAAATTGTAGGGGTTGAAATTCACATATATGGACGTCCTTGTGCCTTGCAAAGGCAATGGAAATATCTACATGAGTGGAGAACCCACTCACATTAAGAAAATTAAAAGAAATATCCACTAACTTATGGATATTATTATTATAAGGGTTAAGGTGCTTAATTTACTTTTCTTTAAATTATGGATAATTGAGAGGAATGAGAGGCAAAGGAGATATCCTTTTAACCAAGTAAGGGAAGGGGGCAAGTGGCAAGTAAATGGAGGAGACAATCCCTACTTTCTCTCTCTTAAATGAATTTTCAATAAAATTCATATATATGCTCCTTTATCCATGAGTTGAAAGGGTAATTTCGAATCCACTTTCACTTCTTGCTTGCAAAACGACCAAGGGAGCTTAGGAGCAACAGGAGGATGACCCCCAACCTGTTGGTAAGCTTCTTGACCTTCTTTCACCTTGATTTCATGGTGGAAATCACAAATCAATGCTTGATTTCTTCTTTTCTTCACTCAATCTTCAACTCTAGCCAATCTTTTCACTCAAAATCTTGAGGATAAGCCTTGGGATAGTTGAAGAAGCTTCTTCCACCATTGTTGATGTTATGATCCAAGATTTGAAGCTCAATTGAAGGCGGGTTATATAACTTGAACCCTTATTCATTATTATTGAATTCAATTCCTCAATTCAATATGTTCAATTGTTCTTCTTGAAATTTCTTTGATTAATTGATGAAACTACCATGGAAATGGCAGTAGAATTTGAGGGGTTGAAGCTTGATGATGATGACATCATCTTAAGCACACATCTCAATAAGATCTAGTTGCAATCGGTTTCAACAAAATGATCCAATCAGTTTTCACCAAACCGTTTGGTGATCAAACAGTTTGCAAACCATTTGGAGGTTTAACCCCAAACCGTTTGGGCATGTTGACCGAATGGGATAGTTGACCGTTTGGAGACTTAAATGGTTTCAAACCATTTGAACATACTTGAGTTGACCGTTTGGAGTTGGGTTGACTGTTTGGACAAATAAGTTCAAAACCATTTGGATCCTTAAACGGTTTCAAACTGTTTGGACTTCTAGGTTAAAACCGTTTGGAGCCTTAAACGATTTCAAACCGTTTGGACCAAGTCAACCAAAACCGTTTGGATGATCAATTTTTGTGATTGTGGGTTGAGGGTCCAAGGATCATACATTGATGGACTTCAATAACTCAATTGATGAAGAAATCGATGGTGCAAACCCTAACTTAATCGATTGAAGGAATCATCAACTAAACCCTTTCGGTTTCATTCTAATTTGGATCAAACGGTCTTGAGACCGTTTGAGTCCAAACGGTCTTGAAATTATTTGGGGTCAAACGGTCTCAAGACCATTTGGAATCAAACGGTTTTAAAACCGTTTGGCGTTGAAATGTCAAAATTGATTGGAGGTCAAAAGTGATCAAATCGTTTGGATACTTAAGGTGATGATTGATCCATTGATCCAATAATTGATAGTAATGATAATCAAAGATAGGTACAGTGGTTGAAACCCTAAAGTACCTAGAGGATTAGTACCTTTAAAATGATTAACTGTAATAGTTTATGGAAGCGTTAATTCAGTACACTATGTCAATCATAGTTGTATGTACTTGATGGAAAGATTGATGTAACCTAATCAAGTTGAGAGGATGAGAGAGAGAGCTCATACATGAGTACTAATCATGTAGTAATTAGGGTATGATCCTTGGTAAAGAGATCATGAAACCCTAATCGAGTAGGCTAATAAACCCTAATCCTAATTATGGGCAATGGAATGTGAAATCCTAATTAGGATCAATAGTAAACCCTAATTGTGGGTTATTGAATATAAACCCTAATCTGGGGTGATGTAATGTGAAACCCTAATCTTGGGCATTATGGTAATAAACCATAACCCTGATCTGGGTAATGGGATGAGTATCCCCAATTGACCTGAAGTGGGAAACCCTAACCCTAGTGAGGGAATAGTGGTGTTACCCTTGAATAGTGATGCTATATTTGTTTTGCATGGTGCTGATATGAAATTGATGTAACTGTTATCATCTGTACTAACCATGTAGGTATCATGAGATAATGAACATAGCCAGGTATGAGCTATGATGTTTTATTTATTAAAATTGTTATTGGGCCTTATGTGCCATAATATGCCTTGTTGCCTAGTAAGAGGTAATAAGAGAATTAATGGGCCTTAAGTGCCATGAAAGATGCTTGTGTAACAAGTATCATGTTTACCTTGGTCAGATGACCTGAAGGTGATAGTTACCTGAAAAAGTGGTAACAATGCTCAGTGATGAGTTAAGGGTTTGAATACCTAGAACCATATGATTATGGCATTGAGTTTATGAAGGGATGAGTATTCCCAGTATTGAAATGAGGGACTGAGATCCCAATGTCTTATAAAGACTGAGAAGTAACTGATGAAAATAGTACATGTTTCTTTGTAGCATTTGTCCTAATAAGTTATGTTTAAAAACTTGACTGATGCTAAAAGAATATGATAATGTACTTAATTAATCAAGTGAAATATTTTCATGTAGTGCTCTGACCATAGATTCATCATCGTCAGTGGCTGGTGATGGTGAAATAGGTTTTCCTACGGGATCTCCTGGAGTTCACATATTTTTGAATATGTGGGGGTCGATGGGTGAAAATATATGTACGTCCTAATGGGGGAATTGATGGAAGGTAAACATTAAACCTCCCAATCCTTCATTATATGTTCCGGGATGGATGTATCACAAATCTCCCAATGTTGTTAATGCTGAATCGATGGAGGTAAACACAAAATCTCTCGATTGCGAAGAGAGTGCAGCCTCCACTGTAGCTCTATAGCGAAGATGCCACTATACCTTGGCAAGCTATGTAGCAGAGACACAGGATGTCCTGCACGTGATCTCGCACTGACCGAGATGTGGGAGGTCATGGAAGTCGGCTCTTCCATTGACTTTGTATGGTACCGATTTTGACTTCGCAATGGTCGGTTGGAGTATGAGCGGTATACCTCATCTCCTCAGAGCTTAAGTATGTTTGTAAAATGTAATCAGTCGTGTAGCGTATTTGCATAAGATTGAAATACGAGAACTACTGGTTGATGTTATCTTGCTTAGCATGTCCTTGAAACATAAATGTTACTTATGTTCTTTAAATTCTGTATTGAATAAGAGACATGTTGCCTTATCAAGTTATAGCTGAAATACTTGAATATGAATGTTTCTCTATTCTGCATAGATATTGATTTATCGGCTATTGAAATATATGATTCCACTGTTCAGTTTATTTCTATTAAACTGCAATAATAATGTTTTCGGTGGAGAGTTATATCTCTTGCTGGGGCAATTTACAAATTGTCTCACCCTGTGGGATCCAACATTTTTTTAGGTAGACACAGACAAAGAGGTAGAAACTCTATAGCAGGGGAAGAACAACAGCAACAGCAACAATAGGGACAACATTGATATCCCAGGTGGGGATACTGGCTGTCAAGCTTTGTATAGAAAGTCTTATGTGTCGTATATGTACTCTCAGGTCCTAGGAGTCAGTGGATAGTGTTCTTATAATCGATATGAGATTTTGGCTCGAATGCCTCGAGGATTTTGTTACTTGTTCTTTTCTCAAGGCAAAGTGTTGTATATATATTCCTCGAGAAGAGATAGTACATGGAATGCACAATGTGGACCAGTATGTAATTATAATACTTTGGTTCTTGTTTAAAGAGTTTTCTGGTAATGGATCTATTTATAAATGGTTTTAGATTTTAGTGATTTTTAGTAATCCGCTGTTAATAATCGTTTCCGCATGTTGATTGTACACTTATTATCTTAATGATAGCGGGTGTCGTCACATAGACCTCCATGTATTCCACTTATCTTCTCATCTCTATCTTCATCAAGAAAACTCAGATCTCATCTTCTTGGTTATCAAACTCAAACTTATATAACTCATAAATTCCATACAACTCATAATAAAAACGTCCTTATAAGATGACTACCTTAGTTCTCTTGGTGTTTGTAAACCATACACACATCGTACACTTCACAAGGGTATGCTATTATCTCTATTCACATACATCATAGAAACGTTTCAGCTCACATCATCATTATCCTTAGTGTATGACATGCGTGCTACCCTATCTCTCACCCCCATAATGAGAGGAAATAAGCATTTGGCGGCCGTCCAAACACAAAGTTCTTCCCATTCTAAGAGTAGAGATGGTGCATCCCACATTGCCGGTACACCTTCCAATCTAAGTTGAAACGTGCAACACGTGTCTCCACATCATGAACATCTTGACATCAGGGTTACTTCTGTGGAAAACTGGTCTCCAACACACTTGGGTTGTCACACAATCCTTAGTCATCTCCCCTAGGTCTGTAGGGTGCCGACACTTTTGGGGTCATCCCTCTTCCCTTATGCATCCAGAGAGTGCCCTCCTCATCTTCCCTTTGGGTCCCATGAGTTCATGAAGGTGATCAATCTCCTAACCCATGGTCCTCAGACAGTGATAGTTGTTACCTCTTGACCCTATGGTCTTGTTGGAATAGACTTAGGATTCTAACAAAATACATATCTAGCTTGAAACCTTACCCAAGTCTCCATCATCTCTCTCGCCATTCATGGCCTAACTTACATCCTCTCATAGGGATCATGGTGACCTACCTACCTCGGTCAGGCCCCATACTGGTTACCTCCATGGTAACACATCCATATGCACTTACAGATGGTTATCTCTGGGTCTGTAGGTTCATCCTCATGTTATATACTCTCCACATAGCTTCTCAAGATCCTACGATACCTCTTTAGGTTACCTCAAATCCAACAAAAGCTGGTACATACCCTACAGAAGGGTCCCTCTCCCAGGATGGGAGGAAACTACAAATGTCACAAACATCCTCGCGTCTAGATTTTACATCAACATGAGCATGCTTAGTCCTATCAAGCTACTAAGGCACATAGCTAAAAAAATAGACCACCTACTAAACCTTACTAGGTCTCCATGGTAGGTCATACTTGTTCTCAATCCTCAACATTGGACCATCATCATACATGCCCATGTCACCAACCTATATGTGAGGGGTTCATCAAACATATACCTTAGTCTAAGGGGTTTCCTTTTCCCCTAAACATGAGGAGTTCCATGCTCCCATGCGTAAGAACTCAAGCATCTGTGTGATCATAGGTGCACTAGGAACTACTACTTCCCCTCATTAGGTCTAGGAACCCTAAGTTCACTTTTATGCATCAGCCGTCTAACTGCATGATCAACTTTCCAACCATGAACCAAACATGTCTGAGGTATATCATGCACGTCCTAAAATCTTTCCACTTGAAAAACACCTCAGAGTTGAGCCCTCCTCAAGGACAAACAACTAAGTATGAGGCCTTCCAACTTGATACTATACCTTCTCAGGGTCTAAGGAACTCTTCTTCCTATCCTTAGAAGGTAAGGTAGGAACCTACTACTTCCATAGATCAGTTCAAGAAGTCTCTTCCCCTTTCTAGGGTTTGGTTCCTCTAAAGGCAACCTAGATACCACAAGCCTCCAAGGATCATGTATGAGACAACCATAACCATCCAATTAGGTCGTACATACCCGACTTCTCAGGGTTCCTTATATCCCAGAGTCCAAGCTTCCAACCTTCTTGCTCGAGTCTCACTCTCTCTCTAGAGATTAACCCTACAAACAACCTTACCACTATAGGTTCTCTCTCTAAGGTGGATCAAGCTCACATGCATACACCTACATGGGTGAAACCTACGTTCACTCAAAATTATCCATAGCTCTTTATGCTTATCTCATAAGCTATCCAACATGCCCTTCTGGCCCGGGTTTTAACCTACTGCCATCACTACTGATGTACCCTAGGTGCATACTCTGCCATGCTCATATAAGTCCATAAGGGTCATCACTAACCTGATCAATGAAGGAGTTATCCTTCACCCTAACATGCATAACCCTACTAAGGTTGGGTTGCCCAAAAGACACTAGGTCAACCAACCTCACATAGCTCATACTTCTCATAGGTATCCAAAACCAAAAGCATGTCAACCCATGAACATGGTCGACCATGACATCTAACTCATTATGCCATCTCTCTTTAACCACCACTTAGGGTTAGGGTTAGAATCATCCACAGAGGATGCACCATGTCTCTACCTTTGATGGAGGTTTCTTCCTCTAAGACCAACTCTCTATTCATCCTCCTGACAAGAAGGTATAACCTCAGGTCTCTCCTGAGGGCATGAAAACACATGTCATAAAACCTAGGCATGCAACTAATCTTTAGTTTACGCTTAAACTATTAATCTTATGTCCATGACATCTTGTTTACATGCTTTTCATTAATTTGGTGGATGATTCCTTAATCTTATCATACATACCCTTACTTCAAGAGGGTGTGGAAGAGAGACAAAACCCTAAACCTTATAATATTAATTGAATTAGGGTTGAGAAGGGATGAAAATAGATGAGAGAGTCCTAAAGGTATCTTATTTCGAGTCAAAACCTCAGACAATGGCCAAGCAATCACACTACATCTGGGAGTCCTCGTGACTGATTAGCAGAGTGGAGGAAAATCTTGCCAACCCCCAGATTTTGATCCTTTTCTAGACACCTCCGTCATTAGAATATCATCTAATAACTCCCTCAGGTTCTACAGAGTTTGTAAAATTTAATAATTACTAAGGATTAAATGAGGAACCAACACTCTGATACCAAATGTAACGACCCTGCCTCCCGGTAACCCCCCAATTAAGGGAGACCAAAAGGTCAGAGTTGTTATCCCAATTAACAGGATCAATGGTTCGACAAATAATCAATAATAATTACTAAATTCTACCAAAACTATACTGAAAAGCTAGAATAAAATAAAACTTTGCATACCTTTTGAAAATCTTAGATCTCTTAACTTCTATACTCAATACGAGTCTATTCTAACTAATCCTCCTTGTACTTTAATTCATATATTCAAAATGTATCACCTTACTGTTTGCCCTTTTCGAAATTGTACCTAAAATGCCGACAAACAAAATGTGAGTCAACATAAATGAATATGACGGTATGTGGGGACAACTAAAATTTCACAAATATTGCTAACAACCTAAATATCACAATTAAGTTGCTTAACAATCCAAATTACATTTTCAATGTGACATTCTCCACCGCTTTTGCCCTAACCCTGGAATACCCTCTCTAGGGTTTTTCCTTTGCAAGAGACATAAGGCCACCTTCTCCATCCTGAGCTTGGTGCCGAGGGTCACCTCTCATGGTGCCCCATAGTCATGCAAGAAACATAAGGCCACCTTCTCCATCCGGAGCTTGGTTCTTGGGGTCACCTCTCATGGTGCCCAATGGTCTTCCTTCTTGGTCTTGACCTAATTGACCTTCCCTCCAGGGTTTGGTCATGCATCATACATCAGGGTGGCATGTAGGTGCGAGAATGCACATTTAGAATTAATTGTGATAATCATAGTGACTTTAAAGATTTGCATAATTGAACATCCAAACAATTTAAGTTGCAATCAACCGATAAAACGTTCGGGAAACACCGTGAAACTAGAGCGTGTACTCATAAATAACCACATACCTGATCCAGAGCAACTTGATGTCCAAGCAAGAATAATCAAGAACATTCAACCAAGAAATCAACAATATCCTGAAATTAATGCATAACATCCATGTGTCATTGTTTTATTCAAAACATCCTCAAGATTGACTTGGATTCCACCTTAGGATTTCTAGGCCAACTTTAGGGTTTTATTAGGGTTTCAGCCTCCATAAAGTTTTTATCATGTTTAATGCTCTTTTAATCCACAAACCCTAATTTCATCATCATAGGCATACTTGAATGTCAATTAAGTCTAATATATCTCTTTTACACTAAAACTACCATCTTTATCCTTTTAAGTCATGTCAAGATCATTAAGTCCAATTATCATGTTTGATTTCTTTTTGAATTAACAACTTGTATTTCATTAATGATTACAGTTTAATTCACATATGAACCCTATTTATCACTAATTCTACATTTATCCACTAGGAAACCCTAATTACCAAATTAAGGGTATTTATCCACAATTAGAAACTTCTATACCCAGAATAGCTTAGAATTATCATATCTCAGCTTTATTCATGGATTTGAACAATTAAAGCCATTAAGAGTCATAATTACCAAAATTAGGGTTTTCAAGGCTCATGAAAGCATATTCATGTACATGGAACCCTACATTAATCAAACTACACATAAAGATCATCCTTTTGGATTTAATGTGTCCTTTTTATAATCAACATGTTAATATTGATTAAAAACACCCATAATACCTTTTTCAATCTTATTAACATCAATATTAGGGTTTCTTAATCATAAATGTAATAAAGTTGACAACTTTAATTAATTTTCGAATTACAAGAGGAATTAAGATCTAAAACTATTTTTAATGGATTCCTTGTATATTTCTGAGCAAAATTCATATATTACATGTATCAATCTGAGCTACCAATCATTAGATATGAATTTTACAAAATTCACTTACTTGGACCAATGAGATGCTGACACGTCAGCAATTCCATGCAATGTAGCTTCGTCTGAAACATAACCAGATTACCCTTTTGCCCCTGCGTAAGTTGCCATCTCTTCAACATGCGTAGAGGCAAAACTGTCCAATGCTCCTAGGTCGTCTTCAACCTTGCGACACACAGAGTGGCCACTGAGTGCAGCCCTTTGCGGGCCGCCCCTCCTCCCCAGGGCTCGTGGGTCGCTGCCAACCGCCTCCCTAGCTCCGCCGCACCTCCATGCACATGAGGCGCCTCCAGTTTGCGACCAAGGTGGCCAGTTTTGAGCATTCCCAACCCGCAACGTGCGATCGACATTGCAACCCTGCTGCTGCTGATGCGCATGGGTTAGGGCACGGTTACAATGCCCGTGCTTCTCTATGGCAACGTGGTACATCAAGCTTCCATCTCAACCCCTTCTTGGCTCCTCGTTGCTCCATGGTCGCGCTACTCTTCTTCGTTAGGGTTTTTGGTGAAAACAAGGAAGAAGAAGAGAGAGAGATGCATGGGATCCTCTTGCACTTGGGCTAAGGGTTCAAAACTTATATAGGGGAGGGTAGCCATGCCCTAGCATGCTTGACCATGAAGAATTAAAGCCCTTTCCCAATCGGAAACCTATTTCCCTTAATTAAGAATGAATTCTCTTTTTAAATAATTCCTTATTTATCCATGATCCTTGGTTATTAAGGAATCTAAAATTTACCTCTTTTATCTTCTTTGTGTTTGGCTTTTAATCCATTGGCCACAAAATTTTACTTCCTTAAAGCAAATAGTATCTCTTTTTTATAACACCAAAAATTTATTAACTATATAGCACATTATCCTCATATTAAGACTTTATATTATTTGTATTTTCTATTTCTTCTTATCCATTGAGACTCCTTAGACCCCAAGAAATCCTAAGATTTTGAAATCCTTTTTGAAGGATACTTATTATCCTTCTAGATGCATCTACATCCAATATTTCTCATTATCTTACTTATTTCTTTATTAAAAGATTTCTTTTCAAGGATTTCTCTTCATCTTTTATTTCCTTTTTCCTCTTTTCCTATTTCTTCCATTAGAAATCACATGTAAACGAAATTTACTTAATTGTGGCCATCAATGCCACTTTCTAGAGATTTCTATTTATTCCTCATGAATACATTGCTTTATATCCATTATTTGGACCTTTCTTCTTTTCTTCTCTTTTATATCCATTATTGGATTAACAAAATAGTAGATATTATGAAATTCGTATCAAAAGGGACATTTGCAAATAAATCCATCCTTTGAAGAAAAGCATACAACCTTCTCAATTTAAGTCCATATTCATAAAGTTATTACATTTCAATTATGAAAACACATGAAAAATTGATGTTGTGACACAATACATCTGTCAAGAACAAGGGCGCGATTCCTAAGGCATGAATAAAATCTATCTCCATAGATGGAGAAGTCATCCATGAACACTTCCATGACGGTTTCGGTCAATCCTATAAATATGGATGACATACAATGTTTGAAGGTGGCTGGTGCATTGCATAAGACAAAGGGCATTCGTCTAAAAGCATAGGTTCCAAATGGAAATATGAAGGTGGTCTTCTCTTGATCTTCATGATGGATAGGAATCTGATAGAATCCTAAAAATCCATCTAGATAATAAAAGTATTGTTCATGGGCTAAGCGTTCAAGAACTTGGTTTAGGAAGGGAAGTGGGAAGTGGTCTTTCCTTGTTGCTTTGTTAAGCTTCCTGTAGTCAATGCACATTATCCACCCCGTGACGGTGTGAGTGGGAATGAGCTCATTCTTCTCATTTTGAATGACAGTGGTCCCTCCATTTTTTGGAACAACTTGAACTGGGCTGACCCATGGGGAGTCAGAAATTGAATATATGATTCCTACAGTCAAAAGTTTAATCACCTCTAGACGGACAACTTCCTTCATGTTTGGGTTGAGTTGTCATTATGGATCTCAGGATGGTTTGTGGTCTTCTATCATTGGTATTTTGTGAATGTAGATGGACTGATCTATTCCCACTAGATCTGTCATTTTGTATCCCAAGACCGCCCTTCTTTTCCTAAGTTCACTGATAAGTTTGTTTTCTGATTCAGGGGTAAGGTCAGAATTTATGATTACGGGGCACAATTCTTGTTCATCAATAAAGACATATTTCAAACCTATGGGAAGAGTCTTCATTTATGGGGCCGTTGGTGGTTCATGCTTTTCTTCTATGGTGGAGATCATCTTAAGGTCTTCAATTTTAGCATCGGGGATCTCCTCAAAGTTATCTAAATGAGCCTTACATTGATCTAATTGTTCATTGTCAAAATCACAGTCAGAGGGGGTAGTGAGGGCTATGTAGGGGGTCATCAACTAACACCCATTCCTACCTCAATTGGGACAATTTATCAATGCAATCAAGGAGGTAGGCCTCTTCCTAGAAACTGGGCCCCTTCATGCTTTCAAACACCCTAAACTCTAGGGTTTGCTTCCCTAATCTTAACATAATGGTACTGGTCTCAACATCAATCAAGGCTCGGACAGTGGCTAAGAAAGGACGTCTAAAAATGAGAGGATAGCATAGATCTTCCTTTATGTCCATGATCACAAAATTGTAAGGGACATAGGTGTCTTTCCCAACCTTAATTGGAATGTCTTCTATGATTCCCATGGGTTTGGTCATGGAGGAGTCTGCTAGTTGGATGGTCATGGCAGTGGGTAACATGTCATTGAATCCTTGTAACGTCCTAGGATTTGAGGCCTTAGATAAAATAATCTTAAAAGGAATGATTGGACTATCCATAACACCAAGGTGCACCTCCTTTTTTGGGAGCCCATCACTAAAGAACTCCATAGTTAAGCATGCCCGACTTGGAGTAGTACTAGGATGGGTGACCAGTTGGGAAGTTGATCTTGGCTTGTGCGTCAGCGCCGACAAAGTGCGCAGTTAAGGCTAATGGTGGTTTGTGGGGCCGGTCGTCATTCCTGAAACTCTACTAGAGCCATGGACAATGGGCCCAAGTCTTTACAAATGGTATGAGAGGCAATTCTCCTCCAGTAGGTGGGGCCCACATGGGCATGTGGCATGCCAGTCTTGAGCCATACAGTCCAGGCATGTTGGATAGGACTATCTGTGGTGATGTAGCCACCCTTGCGCTGGTATTCCTTGATCAGGAGCTGAGTGTCCATGGGTTATAATAGGCCTGCATTGAAATGAGGAAATATTGTGAGGCCATATAATTAAGCCTTGACGAGGATGTCAAGAGTCTAAGTAGGGGAGATTGTAATATCTCAGGATTTGAGGCCTTGAATAAAATGATCCTAAAAGGAATGATTTGACTACCAATATCACCAAGGTGCGCCTCCTTTTTCGGGAGCCCATTACTAAAGTACTCCATAATTAATCATGCTTGGCTTGGAGTAGTACTAGGATGGATGACCAGTTAGGAAGTTGATCCTGGCTTGCGCGTCAGTGTGGACAAAATGTGCAGTTAAGGCTAGTGGTGGTTTGTGGGGCCAGTCGTCATTCCTGAAACTCTACTACAACCGTGGACAGTGGGCCCAAGTGTTACAATCCTAGTCTCTTGCAAAGGCTGTAGGGCATGATGGATATGCTAGCTCCAAAATCAGTCGTGGCCCTTTCTATAGGCATTGTCACCTAAGTAGCATCCTATTCCAAAAGAACCAGGGTCATTCTGTTTCTTAGGCATCTTACTTTGGGTTATGTCTGAAGTGGTCCTAGCAAGTTTAACAATCTCGTATTCTTCAGTAGCATACTTCCTAGTCAAAAGGGATTTCATATACTTGGACCAGGTGGGCATGTCTGCCAAAGCATCAAGGAAGGGAATGTGGACATGTAATTTTTTCATAGCATCCCTAAATTTCATGAAGCGGGCGTCAAGCCTTGTTTGTTTGAGGTGGACTTGGTAGGGGGTCGTGGCTTGTAGATTGGTTCTTCGGCTTCTGTCTTAGGGGTTTCAGGGACGGTTGGTTCAGGTGTAGCTTTAGGTTCAACAACTACCATGTCCTCATCCTCGAATTATAGAGGTGGAGCCAAAGGTTTTTCTGGAGGGGGAGGAGAGTGCATCTTTCCCGAATGAGTGGAGATAGCCTTGAGTTGTTTGGGATGTTTGGGGTTGTTTTCAGGCTACCCAATAAAAGTTTCGACAGTGGGTTTCTATTGGGCAAATAGGCAAGCTAGTTGGGCATCAGTTGCCTTTTGATGAGCTTGTTGAGTAATGATGATTTGTTCTAAAGTATCTATCCTTTCATCAGCTGATGGGGTGGGAGTAGGAACACTTGGTGGTGGTTGAGGAGGTGGATGATTGAGATTTTGATGGGGAAGGTTTAAGTTTTAGAATTGTTGTCCTTGATATGGTGGTCGGTTTGGGTGATGTCCATGGTAGTTTCCTTGGTTTCCAAAGTTCCTTTGGTTGTTGTATGGGAATCCAGGTGGTGGTAGATTGTTGCCTCGAGGGTAGGGAGGCCTTTGTTGGGATTGGAGTTGGCTAGAGTTTTCAACACCTATAAGGTTCCCATATTGGAAGCCATGATGGTTTCTAGTCTGGTTGGGGTTGCAGTAACCTTGTCCTGGTATAGATTGAGTTGAGGTCTACTAGTTTTAATTTGTCACATTTTTGGTTGAATGGGGGTGTTGTAAAGGTATTAACAGTGTAGGGTGGTGTGATCATATCCTTGACAAATGCCACAAAGAGAGTCTACAACTTTTTTTTGTTGGGGTAGCTCTCTAAGGGTGCCTAGAGATTACTCTAACCGATCTTGTTTAAGAGCAATTAATTTAGGGTTTTCTTCTATGCTTAGGATATCGAGATTAACTTTAGCCTTGGATACCTTAAGGACTCCACCAATTCCCCTTCTATCCCTTGTTTCAGAAGCATGTTTAACCACTTCCCATGCATTGGTTAGACTTTGTTGCATAAAATTTCCTTCAGATGAGGAATCAAGAAAGAATTTAGTATCATCATCAACACCACGATAAAAGATTTCTATGAGTTGGGCTTGAGATATGTGATTATGAGGGCACTTCCTAAGTAAGTCTTTGAACCTTTTCTAAGCTTCTCCTAGGGATTCTCCTGGGGACATAGAAAAGTGAGTGATTTGTCCCCTGAGTTCATAGGTGAGAGAAGGGGGGTAAAATTTCCCAAGAAACTTGTTTTGTAGAACTTCCCAAGTTGTGACATGTTCTTCACTCTCCATGGTGTTGTACCAGCTACTGGCTTGGCTGGAGAGAGAGTACTTGAACAATCTAAGGCGGCTGTCATCTTCAAAGATGCATGGAAATTTGTTGAAAGAACAAAGGTCAATGAACCTTTAAAGATGATCTTAGCAACTTTCCCCATTGTTTCCTAAGAAAGGATTTTCTTGGACCATGGTGATCCATTGGGTTCAGATAATGAATTTGGGGGCAACGATGTTGGGAGGAACGACTGGGTGTTGGGTATAGGTAGATTTGGGAACACAAAAATCTTTCAATTGTTTTTACCTTTCGGCTTCCCTCCTATTGGCTTCTAGGATTTCTTGTTCAGCCATGTAGGTTGCTCACAAAGCAGCTTCTCTAGCTGCTTGGTTGGCTAAGATGTGCTCTCTTTGAGAAACTAAAGCATGGTTGATCCTACAGGCGACTTCTTCCTCGTCCATCCTAATTCAATTTTGACGTTTTAGATGGAGAAAAGTTCTATCTATCTCAGGATCAAATGATTGAAAATTAGCATTCGGGCATCGCATGCACAAATAAATAGTTAATTATATGTAGAAAAAGTGAACTGTCAGAATGGAAACTCGGCAGAAAGAGGAGTAGCACTTCTGGAATGTTACTCGGAAGGCATAAAATATGAAAAAAAAGGTTTTTCAAAAGTTTTTGAGGGTTTGAGAAAACAAACATGTTGTCCCTGGCAACAGTGCTAAATTGTTAATGCGACGAAGTGCACTACAATCACTAAGATAATTATCCTAGAATTTAATCCTTTTTCTACTTTCTAATTAAGGTTAGTATAAAAAGGGTCGATCCCAAAGGACAACGTTTTTAAGGTTGTTAACTCTGATCCCAATGGTTTTGAAGAACTTTTTAATTCTTTTTGGTATTTTTTTCTTTAGAATAGAAAGTAAAGATCAAATTTGGGGTTTCGGGTGATTGTCACTAAAGTAGAAAGAAAATATAAGAACAAGATTGCACTTAACAAGAAATAAATTTTCCCTGTCACAAGGAAATGTGAGATGATTGTTAGTACAAGTAAGCTATTATGAATGAAAGACTAGAATGTAAAGAGAGTGGATCAAACACAAGAATAAATCAAGAGATGGAGAATCGAGGCTTTAGGAGTTTTCACCACCTTAGCCTAGAAAAAATAGACTAAATCCTTTCAAATGACGGTTATGATGAAGGCATGCGAATTAAAAAAAATCCACACAAGATGGACTCCAATGCGCCTATTGGTCCTGGTGCTCATGTTTCTTAGTCCATCATCCCAAAAGAGGAAGATCCATGGTCATCTTAAAACCCCTATGTGATTGATTCTATTGTTCTAAATCCATATTTCCATGGTCATTTCCATCCGGATTAACATGTGATCAAACCAATGAATGTCTTTGATAGATCAAAGGTTATTTGAACCAAAATCCATCTATAAATCATTCTAAAGGATTAATCATGTAAGCCATGGATAAGGGGCTATTCCCCTTGCCTCAATAGAGAACTACTCATTCATTCTTGTGGAGAAAAGGGAGACATAGGAAAGAAGAGTTCTTGCCATCATCTAGACTTATTAAAGGATCAGTTCCTTAGGCTAGAGACAATGAAATGGCCGACGCTTAATTCCTTGCTCCATTCCATGGAGGAATAAGAAGAGATAAACTAGATCTAAATGAGTAAGGTAAAAGAACAATAATTGAAAGAAAACACTTAAATTGCAAATAACCAATCTTTATTGATGAATCGAATATAAGAACAAAAGAACACAAGAATGATTGCTCAGAAATCTCCAATACAAAAGATGATCCCAAAGAGCAGAAAGTGCCCCTCCTTTTATAGGAGAAGGAGGAGGCTTTTACCATTAGGGTTGTGGACAAATGGGGCTGGTGACTACAAATTTTAACTGGCCGGCACTTCTAACCGATCGGTTGGGTAGCGAACCGATTGGTTGGATGTCTGGTAAGGGCGGGAGTCGGGGCAGCGGTCAGCAACCCTAATCTTGGGTGGCGGTGCTCTTTGACCCCTTCAGTTTGGGGTGGAGGCGGGAACTCCCGTTTGAAGACTAAAGCTACCATTTGAAAATCAAGGGGCGCGCCATCTAGATTGAATATTTGGATAAGGCTCGACGGTTGAGGGATGGCACCAACCAATCAATCACAACAAGTGAGCTGAGCATTTCATATAGGTGAGACGATCGGATGGAACAGGTGAGTTGAGCATATGGAACAGATGAGCCGATCGGCTGGAACGGTGACCCGCTCGTCTGATGTTCTCAGTCTGCAAGAAATTCAAAATTTTGGGTGAGATTCAAGTTTAATTGTGATAAAGGAAACAAATAGAAATTTGTTTCTTTTTAGTGGATAAAGATAATAATTTCCGTGTGTCATAACTAAAAAGGTTGTGAAAAGTGGTGCTAAATTAGCACTCATCAACCACTCAAACTCCAACTGACCATTACTAAGTCAAAATAAGTTCTGTATAAGATCTAGGAGAGTAGGAATCCTAAGATCTCATCCACCCTTGGTCAATATGAGTTCGCCATAGCGACACATAAGGTCAAGCTGCAAAATAGCCTAGTCCACTCTTGGTATATAGGTAACAACACTAGTGAAGAACCTAATCCGTCCTTATAAAGGTCACGATACTAGTGAAACTAGGGTATAAAAACTCAATCCTCCGAGGTATAACCACAATTGTCCTCACTACATCACGTATGTTGTATCATAATCATCTGAGATACTGTAACATCCCTGACCGGGGTTATGCCTTAACTTGGAAGTTTTTCTTAAGTAAGTTATTTATAAACATTTTTAATCTTTTAAAAAGTAATTAAGACTCTCCTTGAGTTTAATTTTCAAGTTTTAGCTTTTTTGCAAATTGTTTGTGCATTATATGATAGTTTGGGTGTAAATTACAAGTTACCCAAGATAAGGGGTTATACTGCAATATGTCACATTTTGAATGTTCCCCAAGTGTCTTAGCATCATAAGAGAGATAATGATGCTAAGGGGTGGCTTGTGGAGAGCCTAAGATTCAAGTTAGAGCTTGTTTGAATAATGCTTGTGCCTTGTGTACCAGTTTTGGTGCAATTTGCAATTTACCCAAAATGTAGGGTTAATATGAAAATTACCACTTATAGAGTGTCCCTACTCTCTCTTAGCATCACCTATAGGAGAGATAAAGAAGTATGCACCATGTTTGAATCGTATTTGAGTGGTAGCATTCTTGCTGATGAAAAGACCAAGAAAAGATGTATAGTAGTTGAAGCCTTTATATTGGTTGTATCGAGTTGTAGAGCTTATGTGGGAGTGCCTGTCGAACAAGGAGCCATAGATCAGGTCCCATATCATTTTGTCAACTCTTGGGAAAGACCATGATGGGTGAAACACCTCAAGAAGGTGATAGATATCGGTTTACAACTTTCCTTAGAAAAATTGTATTGGTTTGTGAATACAGTGATGTTGAGTTGAAATATCTTGCTCAACAAGATAGCTAAGGGCCAAAATATTATCCCTAGATGATCCTCAAGAGTTTTGTGTGTCAAGATAAATATTCATGAATGGACGTGTATCAACCATGCATGGACACGTGGCACCTACAAGTGTAAAATGATGACACCTCTTATACACTCTCTTGCATGAGACACAATTATATATACCACTCCTTCCACCTACTAGTGAATCTTTTCAAACCTTATAACCCTCTTTCTATTAGATATCATGCAAGGAATTAAGGAGAAAGGAGGATCTTGAGCCATTAACCTTAAGGTGAAGCCATGGTCATCTTCAACCTTGGATAAATCATGATCTCGGGTTGTGATTCTTTTTTTCTTTTCTTCTTCACCAAGTTCTTAAATATGGTGATTCCTTACATGTAGAGGAGCTGTGAATGAGTCTTGGATCTGTGATAAGCTCATATTCAACCTTGGGAATGTGAATCTTTGGATCTTGGAGCTTTGAAGTTGTTCTTGAGGTGGGTTATATAACTTAAACCCAATCATGTTATTATTCACCATCAATCTTGCTATACTTGCCGATCTACTTTCAATTTCGAATTTTCTTGAATAATTGATGAATCCATGAGTTCTAAAAGTGGCATAGAGATGTTTTACATAGACTAGATCAGTAAATAATGAAGTATAGAGCTTTATGATGATAACATCATCATGGCACAACTCGATATCGGGTAGAACCACCTCTAACATGATATACTAAACCCTAATTTTGAGCAACCCGATATAAGTGACACAAGTACTCACCTTATGCCCGATATGGTGATGAGCATTCATATCATGAATGATATGAGTGACACACACACACACACACCTTATGCACAATATGGTGTCAAGTACACAACTCTAACCTGGTATGGTGATGAAACTCTAGATCATGATATCAAACCCGATATACTTTGGACCCCACACCCTATCGGTTTGTACTCTTGGTTTGGTAGAGACTAATTAGTTGTCTGGCCTGTCACTTAACACATGGTGAAGGGTAGGCCAATACCATGAAGGTTTGAAGAAGTATGAGCATAAGGGTCTAACCCGACATACCAAAACCCTAATTTTGAACAACCCAATATGAGTGACACATACATACACCTCATACATGATATGGTGATCAAGGATACACCTATTGGGTGATATGGTAAGCATACACACACCTCTTTCCTGATATGAAAGCTCACATACACCTCTTTCCCGATATGGTAAGCATACACACACCTCTTGGGAGATATGGTAAGCATACACATACTTCTTGGGCGATATGGTAAGCATACACACACCTCTTGGGCAATATGGAAGCATGCAAACACCTCATGCCCAATATGGTGGAAGCATCTCAATCCAAATTACTTGATTGAGTAACACATGAAGTGTGTTATGTCAAATGATACATTAAGATGTATAGAGTTCAACGCATTTTGAGATATATATGGCCATTGTACCTTGAGAGAAGGATTGAGACAACTTAATAAAGTATCACTATCCTTGTGAGGATGAGAGAGAAACTCATAATTTGTGTGATAATCATTCAATGAGCATACATTGATACCCCTATATGTGTAGAGCTATGAATCAGGTTTTTGATTCTTGATAATATGAAATAGGGTTGTGATCCTTGATAATATGAAATTGAAATCCCTAATCGGTTAAAGAGGGAAATCCTAACCCTAATCAGTGAGAAAGGAATCCCTAACTCTAATCGGTGAAAAGGGAAACCCAAAACCTAATAAAGGGAAGGTAATATTTCTCTTATGTTGCATGGTAATGATATGTACTTGATAATTGTTTCTATCATGAAAGAGTAACCATGCAAGTATCATGAGATGATGAACATAGCCAGGTATGAGCTATGATGCTTCATATGATACAATTTAAATGGGCCTTGTGAGCCATGTGAAATACTTGTGCAATGAGTATAATGTATACTTGGTCTGAAAGAGTAACCATGCAGGTATCATGAGATGATGAACATAGCCAGGTATGAGCTATGATGCTTCATATGATACAATTTAAATGGGCCTTGTGAGCCATGTGAAATACTTGTGCAATGAGTATAATGTATACTTGGTCTGAGGACCTAGAGGTAATAGTTACCTGATAAGAGGTGACAATGTTCAGTGATGAACTAAGGGTTTGAATAACCAGATCTAGCAATCATAATGATGATACTATTAAGGGATGACGATTCCCATTAATGTGATAAGGGACTGAGATTCCGAGTGTTATGCATTCAATGTGTTCCAAAGATTATAAAATTACTTGATAAATGTATTACACCTTTCCTTGTAGCAACTATTATAATATTTTCTTGTAACTTGATTGATGCTAAAAGATACTGTAATACACTTAAATAATCAAGTGGAACCTTACCATGTAGTTCCCAAGCCATAGATCCATTCGGTGTCAGAATTTGATGAATGGTGAAACGAGTTTAACTCGGAGAGCATATTTTTGAATGTGTGGGGGTGACGGACGAACATATCCTTATGTCTAGATGGGGATTGATGTATTATCTCCCTAATGAATGCTAGGGTTGCCGTGTGATCGTCTTGATGAAAATGTACCAAGGATTGATGTGATATTTCCTCGAAGAGAGTGCATGTTGTGGTTGTAGCTGTATAGAGAAGATACCGCTACACCCCGACAAGCTAGTTGCAGTTTGACGTGTGGTCACTGCCAGCGATCTTGTACTGACTGAGATGGGTGAGTTCATTGCAGCCGACTCTTCCATTGACATTGTATGGTACCGATGCTTTATGTAGCCGTGGTCGGTTGGAGCATGAGCGGTATACCTCATCTCCTCTGGGTATAAGTGTGATTGTGAACATGTAATCAGCCGTGTAGCATATTTTCTTAAGAATTGAGTACGAGAACATTGGTTGATGCTCCATTACTTTTATACATCTTAGATTGGTAGATGTTATACATGTTCTTCACATTCCTTATAAAGCAAATAGATGATCTATAGATCTGACATAAATAGTTGAATTGATTAGACAATGCTATTACTTTTCATTACAATTAAATAACGATTGAACATGCTTATTTACATAAAAGATCATCTGCTCAGTTTTATTCTATTTACATGTGATAATAATATTGTTGGCAGAGAGTTATATCTCTCATTGGGACAATTGTCTCACCCCGTGCGTTCCACAATTTTTAGGTGGATGCGGACGAGGAGGTAGAGACCGTACTACATAGGAAGAACAACAACATAAGGTACAATAGTAACAGCTCAGGTTGAGTGTGATGACTTTCGTGTCTTATAGATAGAAGTCATATGTGTCATCTCTGTACTCTCAGGTCCTTGGAAGTTAGTATGCAATGGTTTTATGAATGATCAGAGATTTTGGTTATATGCCTCAAAGTTTTATGTTGCTTATGTATATGTTTGGGCAAAGCAACTGGTATATGATGTCCTTGAGATGGAATGGTACAATGTATGTGCAACATGAACCATGATGTATATATAGCATTGGTTCTTTCCTTAAGAGTTTCCTGGAAATGGATCTCTTTGCAAAATGGTTTTAATTTTTAGTGATTTTTGTTAATATGCTGCTAATGGTTATTCTGTATAAATATTTGCTTTTGTGGTGGCCCTGTTGGCGTCGGGTTGTCATAAAAGTTTTGGTATCATAGCCTAAGGTTTGCTGAGTCTACAGAGACATAGGATTAAGGTTGTTGAGTCGGTTCTAGTGTCCTCTAGTTTATCTTATCGTGACTTCTTGTTACAACCCCAACTTTTGGGTTCATTTGGTGAGAAATGTAATTTTTCATATTAAAGATATTGGAACAAATAATAATATAATTTGTTTTGCATAAATGAGTTTCGTTTACAATAGCCTTGTTGGTTGTTTTCTGGGCTTTATTGGCTATTGGGCCCTATAACAAGGAAAAGACAAAAGGAACTTCATTATTAATAAGAAATGGAGAAAAGAAAAATGTAGAAACCTCTAGAAGGCAAAAGAATTTAATCCAAAGGTGGATTTCGTGCCTCTTGGGTTCCTTGGGTTCCAAGGAGTCCAAAGTTGCAAAGATAATGCAACAAGAAAAGAAAAGATTAATTAAATATTTCTTTATTAAGAAAGAAATTGAAAACAATGATAAAATGTGGGAAATAAGTGGAAAGAGGTATAATTGAGTTATCTTTGATGGATTTTCATATCCATAAGGTTTCTAATGTTAAAAGGAATTCCAATGAGGAAAATAAAAAGAAAGATAAAGAGAAATCCTCAAAAAGAGATATTTTAATAAGAAATAAATAAGATAATGAGAAATAATGAATATAGATGCATCTAGAAGGATAATGAGTATCCACTAAAAAGTACTTCGAAATATTAGAGTTTCTTGGGGTTCAAGGAGCCCCAATAAAGAGGAAGAAAGAGAAAATACCAATAATGCAAAATAAGAGGATAATATGATGCATAATGAATGAATTTTGTGGTATTATTAAAAAGGAGGTATTTTCTACTAAAAGAAATTATAAATTCGTGCCCATGGAAAGAAAAGCAAGCATAAAAAGAATAAGAGAGAGAATTTTATAATTCCTAAATATCCCATGAACATGGTTTATCAAAAGGATAATTAGGAGAGAGAAGACTACTTCTCATTGAAGGAAAAGGGTTCCTATTGGGGAAGGGACTTGGTAACTCGTGGATATCCATCCTAGGGCTTCGTTACCCTCCTCTATAAAAGGATAGAGCCCCTGGATAGTGCCAAAGAAAGTTCCACGCAGCCCTCCCTCTCTTTTTCTTCTTCTCCTTCGATTGAAACCCTAGTCATGTAGTTGGTGCTTTCCCTAGAGCAACGGGGAGCTGAGGAGTCATCTTGATGGAAGCTTGGTGTTCCCCGATGACCTGAGGACGATCAGCTCTCATCCCTGAGCGCTCGACCTCTCACGATCACCTGTAGTAGGTCTGCATGACCAACCGAAAGCCTCAGGTTTGGCACACTGGAAACGGCCACCTCAGCCACAAAGAGAGGTGCCCTGGGTGCGACGGTGAGCGACTGAGGTGGGGTGGCAGTCTCCGGCGACCCTCGGGCCTTGGGGTAGAGGGGGTGACCCTCCGTAGACGGCAAACGCCCACCCGCAACACTAGGGCATGCGAGGAAGAAGACGATGGGCTGTTGGACAATTTTTCCCTCTGCGGGCTGAAGCACCGACCAATTTAATTGAGGGCAGTTTCGTCAATCCGTTATGTTTTCAAACCCGCCGAGGAACATTGCATGAATAGGGTGACGTGGCAGCTTCCGATTGGTCCAAAAAGGTAATTCTTGCAAAATTCATATCTAAATAATGGTAACTCGGATTGGTACATATAATATATATATATTGCTAGAAAAATGAGAGCAATCCATTAAAAATGGTTTTAGAGGATAATTCCTCTTGCAATTCAAAAAGTAATGGAAGTTAGCAACTTTAATGCATTAATGATTAAGAAACCCTGTTTTGAGATGATTAATGTATTTAGTAGGGTTTAATGGATGATTAAAGTTGATATTAACATGTTAATTATAAAAAGGTACATTAAGAACAAAAAGGATGAACTTTGCACGTAATTGGTTTAATTTAGAGTTTCATGTGCATAAATATGCTTTAATGGGCGTTAAAACCCTAATATTAGTAAATGTGACTCTTAATGGCTTTAATTGTTCAATTTCATGATTAAAGTTGAGATATGAACTAAAATAAACATGTTCAGACGTGGGCGAGGAAGGGATGGGAGAGGCGATTGGAGAGGCGATTGTTATGATCGGGACCCTAACTGCGGCGACAGTCGTGATGCTAGGGATGAAGATGACGAGAACTTCTGGGATGATGGTGATAGGAGGGGCATATCTAGATTGCCAAGAAGAGAAGTGGATGTCAGAATGCGGTTTGATATCCCCGGGGCGGGGTTGGCGTTCAACTATACAGGAACTAGGGATTCGAAATCGCTCCATGACGGCCCGGCGAGCCCAAATCATGGGGATGAAAATGAATCAGAGTTTAACCTCTACATGGAGGAGTTCCCTCGGGTAGGAGGGGACGGTGATGCTGAAGTGGACGCTGAGACCCCTATTAGCAATGCTAACAGAAATCCTCAGGCCGATACAGACGAGTTTAGTAGCATCTTCACGAAGGTACATGACCAGTCTGCTGAGTTCTTTGTTGATAAACTATTTGAGAATGATCTCGCGGTGGAGGACATCTCGTTGGGGGTCTTAGACGACATGCCGACTCTGAACATCAACCCCTCCATGGTGGAAAATCTAGCTAAGCCTTGGAAATTTGCTGTGGTGGTCTGGATGGTTGGGACATCCATAGGGTACCTTACACTCCACGACAGGCTGAAGCAACTTTGGAAGATCTCAGGCAGATTTAACATGTACGAACTGGAGTTGGGTCATTTCGTTCTTCAGTTCTCCAGTAGGAAGGACTTTGACAGGGCAATGTTTGGAGGGTCGTGGAAACTATTTGGGAAAAACGTGATGGTATGGGAATGGAACGAGAACTTTACCCCTACTGAAGAGTACCCGGAACACATGGTTACATGGGTTCGTATTTTAAATCTACCGCTGCACCTTTACGTGCCCACCATGTTTGAGTTCCTTGGCCTGGCTTTAGGTAAGCTGGTAAAAGTCAATGAGCACACGTTGAAGAGAACCAGAAGTCATTTTTCTAGGCTTGTTGTACGCGTCAGTACTGTTAAGCCTTTCATGCCTTCTATCTTAATTAATGGGGTAGAATTCGAAGTTGAATATGAAGGCTTTCCATGGATGTGCCTTGCATGTGGAGAAGAAGGTCACATTTCCAAACACTGTCGCAATCCTAAATATGGTAATGGAGAAACGAACCATACACCTAAGGACCATGCACCAACAAACAACCAGGAGGAAGAGCCAAGTGCTCAACTGCCGGATACATGGCAAACCTAAAAGAAACGTAGTGGCAACCAAAGACGCAAAGTTACCCATCCTGAGAAACCCCCGGACCAGCCCCATGGGAACAAATTTAACTCTCTTTATGATGTGGAAGATATTGAAGATGATACTCTGGAAGTTACTGAGCAAACCCAATCTAAAGATAACCAAAGGCAACAAGGCGACACAAGAGGAGCTAAGGTGTGGAAGGCAAAAAACAAGGCATCCAAGGCACATGAGAAGTCTAAGGAAGGTCAGGTGCTTGATTCTACGAACACTGTAAAGTCTATAGCCTCTCCTACCAACTCTACGGTGTGTTCTGAATCTCATACGATCTCCAACCCAGCAGTTGATGAAATCTTCATGGCCATTCATGTAAGTTCTGAAGGCATCCCTACTACTACCACTAACACCCCTGTGTCGTCATTGGACACCTCCCTAAACCCAACCAGTCCCACCCCTCTGGATGGAATGGGTCCGAAGCCTGATGCTAGATACTCGCTAGACAGGAGCTTAAGAGGTAATGGGTCCAAGATAAAAAGAAAGGGTAACACAAGGCTCCCCCCCCCAGACGGATCAAAGGTGCAGGAGCTTGAGACTCGCTGACAGTAGAAGCCACAACGCGGCCTCTGTCAAAGATTTAGCTGAGAATGAAGTACAATGCGTGGAAGACACGACTATTAAGGAGAACAACTACCTTGACTCTTGCTGAGTTTCCTTCCTTCGCGTTCCCTGCCTACTCATTCATGATTGACACTCTTTGCTAGAACGTAAGAGGTATTGGTAATGACGACACTTGCACTATACTCAAGGAAATCATTAGAGAATGCAAACCCTCCATTGTTGGCATTCTCGAGCCGAGAATCAGTGCCTCCCAAGCCACTCGCACTATCAAACTGCTTGGTTTCAGAAACTCTCACTGGGTGGAGGCTCGCGGGTTCTCTGGGGGTATCTGGGTCTGCTGGAACCAACACATTTGCAGTGTTGAAATCCTTTGTAGCCATCGCCAGTTCATTAGCTGCAAAGTTAACAATACGATGATCATTACTTTTGTCTACGCCAGTGTTCATCTCAGCCTGAAGAAGATTCTATGGAAAAGACTTTCCGAACTTCACCATAGTTGCAATGATCCTTGGGTCGTGCTCGATGATTTCAACTCAATGACTAACCCTTCCGAGAAATAGGCAGTAATCACTTTGTTGAATCCGAAGCCAATCTCTTCTGTGATGCACTCACAGAGGCTGGGCTGATTGACATTGGGTTCACTGGGATGAGTTACACGTATAAGCATGGCAAGCTGTACGAAAGGCTGGACCGGGCTGTTGCTAATGACCTCTTCATCCATAAATGGGGTAATGTCTCGCTAGAGCATCTCCCGAGATTATCTTCTGACCACTGCCCTATCCTTCTCAAAATGAACACCAGTAAGAAGATCAAGGCCAAATTCATGACCAGAGATTCGTGGAATGACGATGCTAGCTTCTCCAAACTGATCAGTGACAATTGGAATCAGGCCAGGGACTTCCGCTCCAGCTTTGAGGCCATTAGATCCAAAATTAGCTACTGGAGTAAGGAGAAATACTTACAGCATAACTCCCAAAAGAACTGACTGATGAGGAACATTACCACCCTTCAACGCAACCTTACTGATTGCTATGATATCACCACTGACAACCTTTGCTTAAAAATGGAAGGGGAACTTCTCTCGCTGCTGAAAAAAGAAGAAGCCGAGCTAAAGAAGTGGGCTCACATAAACTGGCTTAAAAATGGAGACTCTTGCACGAAATTCTATCACACTTGGATCAATCAGAGGAAAAGAAAGAACACAGTTCTCACGCTCAAAGGGCCCGATAACAACTGGATTACTGACCCGGCCGAATTGCAAGTGTTGGTCTCTAATCATTTCAAGCTTATCCTGTCCAAAACCGACACCGCCGGCCAGAGGGTCCCTCCAGTGATCCCGGGCAGATACACTAGGCCTACCTGTGCCCAATCAAGGCTGCTAGATTGTAAGCCAACAGAAATGGAAATCTACAACTTGCTGATGAGGATGGACCCGACCAAAGCTGCGGGGCCGGACGGCATCAGTAGCGGGTTCATCCAAAAGAACTGGGATGTCATGAAGAACTTTGTCACTAGAACTGTTACCCGGGCAATCGCCGGTATGCCTCTTGAGGATGATTTATGTAATGCAGCTATTGTTCTTATTCCCAAAATTGCGCATCCGGAAAGATGCGAGCACTTCCAACCCATCTCTTTGAACAACATTTTGTTGAAGCTAGCGGCGAGGATTGTCATCGACAGGCTCAAGCCCCATATCACCGGATGGATCTCCCTCGAGCAAAGCAGTTTCATCCCTGGACGCAGAATCACTGATAGAATTGTTGTGGTTCAAGAACTCATCAAAAGAATGAAACCAAAAACCAGCCCTCCCGCTATGGCGATCAAAGTCGACCTCACTAAGGCGTTCGACCAAATGGATTGGTCTTTCATTGACGACACTATCCAAAGGACCGGCATCTCAACTAATCTAAGAAAATTTATCATGAATTCCATTACCACCGGTCATAGCTCTGTCATATGGAACGGTATTGCGACTGAGCCTTTCAAAGCCAGTAGGGGCCTCAGACAAGGCGACCCCTTGTCCCCCTACATCTTCGTCCTATGTCTGGAAAGGTTGAGCCAAATGATACATGAAAGCGTCAACATGGGTGATTGGAAACCACTCAAAATGAATCAGGCTGGGCCTAGGATTGCTCACGTCTGCTTCGCGGATGACTTAATTCTGTTCACTGAAGCAAGTGTTATCCAAATCAAGAACATTATGAAATGCTTCAACAACTTTGGTGCGGCTTCTGGGCAATCTATATCGGTGTCCATGACTCACATTTTCTTCTCCTCTTCTGTCAGCCAGCAGGTTATAAATAGGATTAGCAGGCTCAGTGGCTTCCATATTACTTCAGATCTGGGTACATATCTCGGTGTTCCCATGGTTCATAACTGAATCAATAAAACTACTTACAGTTCTATCCTTGATAAGGTGAACGCCCGGGTGAATTCTTGGTCCTCCAAACGCCTGTCCAGAGCGGGTAGGGTTTGTCTTGCCAGGTCAACCCTCACGGCTCTGCCTTCTTATGTTATGCAAATGACTAAGCTATATATGAAGTTGTGTGATCAGATAGACAGCAGCGTGAGGAAATTCATTTGAGGCGGGGTGCACAATGCTAGACCGATCTCCATGGTCAGTTGGAAGAAACTGACCGGTCCTAAGGATTCCAGTGGCCTTGGCAATAAGTCCATGCATCATTGGAACCATGCTCTCACACTCAAGAATGCTTGGGATCTGGCCACGAACAGGAGCTCGATTTGGTGCAACGGACTAAAGCAACGTTTCGATATTCATGAGACAAAAATCAAGACCAACATGTACCGTATGGCCATTGAGGCATTCAGAAATAAAGACTTCATTACCTCAAACTCCAAAATGATTCCTGTAAACGGGCTTAGCATCAACTTCTGGACGGACCAATGGACTAATCAAGCTGCTCCTCTTAAAGACTTGTCTATACAAGACATACCCCAGGAGCTATTAGACCTAAAGGTCAGTTGTGTTGTCAATGACAACGGTAACTGGGATAGGGAATTCCTCTATAGCTGGTTACCACAGTCGGTTGTGGATGATATCTTGCAAAGTCCCACCCCCTTTGCAACCATTGCTCAGGACACCCGAGTGTGGATGCACACAGACACGGGGGTCTTCACTACGAAATCCGCTTACTTTCTGTGTAGGCCACCATAGACACAGACTGTGCAAAGAAACTGGGATAACATCTGGAAGATGGAGGTCTCCCCTACAGTCAAACTTTTCATATGGTATTTGGGGCACGAGGCCATTCTTACTAATTCCAGGAGGTTCACTAGAAATATGACCACGGACAATCTGTGCTATAGATGCCATCTTAAGAGTGAAACCATGCTCCACGCTCTCAGGGATTGTGGTCTGAGTAGGAGGATCTGGTTGAAGTTATTAAGCAACAACTCCGATGCTGAGTTCTGGAACGAGGATGATGGAATCCCGTGGTTATTTAAATGTACTGAAAACAACAACCACTTTGGCAAGCTCTTTGCGGTCACTTGTCAGGCTATTTGGATAAGCAGAAATGATGAAGTCTTTAATAACATCCAGGGTTCCTTCGAGAGAATCACCAATCACATCGCTCACCAGTTCAAGACGAATGAAATCGCCTTCAACAATTCTATGAGTGATAAGAAAACAAATGGGGTGGGAGGCACTAATGCTTCCGTCTGGTATCCTTGCGAGCTGGGGCAACTCAAGATCAACACGGACGCTGCGATGGGTAGCACCAAGGCTGCTGTGGCATGTGTTGTTCGGAACCATAGTGGAATATGGATGGGGGGTCCAGCAAAACTATCCAAACTGATAAGGTCATCCATGCGGAACTCTTAGGCATTCTCAAAGCTATGGAATTTGCTATAACCAGATTCAAGGTGCCCATCGTCTTTGAGACTGATAGTCTCATCGCAGCCCAGGTTCTGAATGGCACTGCGATGTCTCTCCCTCGTTATGCTAACTTGACTGCCAGGATCATTAAACTTCTCAAAGAACACAACTTCAACATTAAGCATAGCAGGAGAAAGGGCAATGTTGCTGCTGACATGCTCGCTAAATTGCATCTCAAAAACAATGTAGGTAGTTCTACCTATGACAGGCCCCCGACTCCTGTGAGTCCCATTATCACCAGGGAGGCTCGTTATTGTAATGGTAGTAGTACTACCATGTTTATTCCCGTTATTAGTGCATGTAATCCGAATTCTATTTCGCTTGTAGGGGGAAGGCAAGATGACTAAATAGCTTCCCAACTTCTCTAAAAAAAGTTGAGATATGATAATTCTAAGCTATTTTGAGTATAAAAGTTCCTAATTGTGGATAAATACCCTTAATGTAGTAATTAGGGTTTTCTAATGGATAAAGGTAGAATTAATGACAAATAGAGTTCATATGTGAATTAGACCATAATGAACTATGAATTGATGATAAATGAGCATAATGATCTTGTCATGGATTAAAAGGATAAAAATGATAGCTTTAATGTAAAAGAGGCTTAATGGGCTTAATTGATGGTTAGTTGTTCTTTTTCAGAAATTAGGGTTATATGTTATTAAAAGATAACCTTAATATTTTTTGTGAAGAATAGATGATATAATTAGGGTTTGTGAGTAATTGTATAAAATTAGGGTTTAAAATAGTAAAAGATGAAGGGAAACCCTAATTGCAATGGAAACCCCAAAAATGGACTAGAAACCCTAGGAAGCGAGCTAGGTTTAATAAATCTTGATGGCATGATCAATAATAGGAAATTGTATGCATATTTCAGGATCTCACTGTGTGCTTGCTTGCCTATTTGGATTTCTTGATTGATTGGATTATTCTGTCTCAAATCAGCCTGATAGGTATGTGGTTACGCTTATGAATATCTCGAATTAGTTTTTTGAGGTTTTCTGAAGTTTTCATCGGTGACGTGAATTAAACTGTTGGATGAATTTAATTCATGCAAACTATAATGTGGATATGATTATCACTTAAGATATGTGCCTACTAGCTCATATCCTAGTCCCCTCTGTAGCTTAATAGATTGACCTAGTACATGGCTACCTATGGGGTAGGTCCATCAGGTCATTGGATGACTTAGTACATGGATACCAATGGGGTAGGTCCATTAAGTCACCTTGAATCAGGGATTAGGCTACCTTTGGGTAGGGCCATGCGACTCTATAACCCTAAGTATTGGCTACCAGTAAGGTAGGGCCATGGGTGTAAGGATCTACCATGTGAGAGAGGTAGTATCCCAGTGCGCTGCAGGGACAACACAGAGATAGGGGATATGTAAGGATTGAGTCGTATTGCTTAAAACGTAATCTTGGCTGTTAAATGATAATTGACTGTAATATGTTGTTATCATAGTTGCACGATCATTATTTCCCCCAGATACCAGCATAATTCATTTATGCTAACCGACGTTTTGTTTGTCGGCGTTTTAGGTACAAATGAAAAGGACAAATAGTAAAGTGGCATATGTGTAATTAAATGAGAATTAAAGTACAAAGGAGGATTAGTTAGAATACACTCCAGATGTGGATAGAAATAGTTAACCAAGTTTTTGAAAAAGGTATGCAAAGTTTAATTTTATTACACCCTTTCAGTTTAGTTGGTAGAATTTGATAATTATTATAGATTATTTGTCGAACCTTTGATCTAAAAATTGGGATAACGGCTTTGACCTCTTGGTCTCCCTTAATTGGGGGTTACTGGGAGGCGGGGTCGTTATAATTGGTATCAGAGCATGGGTTCCTCATTTAATCTGTAATAACTATTAAATTTTACAAACTCTATAGAACCCAAGGGAGTTATTAGAGGATTTTCTGAAAGACAGAGGTGTCTAGAAAAGGATCACATCTGGGGGCTGGCAAGATTTTCCTCCGCACTGCTAGTTGGAATATGAGGACTCCCAAATTAGTGTGACTGCCTAGCCAATGTCTTAGGATTTGACTCGAAATAAGATACCTTTAGGACTCTCTCATATTGTTCATCCCTTCTCAACTTAAATGATGTTAAGGACCTTAATAATTAGGGTTTTCTCTCTTTTCCTCACCCTCTTGAGGTATTGGTAAGGTTGATAAGGTCTAAGGAATCCTCCACCAAATTCATGAAAAGCATGTAAATAAAATGGCATGGACATAAGCTTAATAGATTAAGTGTAAACTAAAGAATAAATACATGCTTAGGTCGTATGACATAAGTTGTCATGCCCTCAGGAGAGACCTGAGGCTAGACCTTCTTGTTAGGAAGATAAGTAAAGAGAGTTAGTCTTGGAGACCTGGCACATCCTCTGGATGATGCTAACCCTAACCCTAAATGTTGGTTAGAGAGAGATGACATGATGAGTAGATGTCATGATAGACCAGGTGTGTGGGTGAACATGCTTTTGGATGCCCATGACGTTGTGAGCCATATGAGGTTGGATGACCTAGTGTCTTTGGCGACCCAACCCTGAAAAGGGTCGTGCATGTTAGAGTGAAGGATAGCTCCTTCAATGATGAGGTTAGTGAAGAACCTATGGAAACCCCATGAGCTTATATGGGCATAGTATGCACCCAGAGTACGTTAGCAGTACTGACAGCAGGCTAAAACCCTGGCCAGAAGAGTATGATGGATAGCTTATGAGATAAGCATAAAGGGATATGGATAATCTTGAGCAAACATAAGTTTAAACATAGGCTTCACCCATGTAAGGGTATGCTTGTGAGCTCGATCCTTCATGGAGAGAGGACCTCTAGTAGTAAGGTTGTTTGTAGGTTTATCTCTAGAGAGAGAGAGAGCAGGACCCCTGCAAGAAGGTTGGAAGCCTAGACTCTGAGATATGAGGAAAAGTGGGGAGTTGAGGATGATGCGACCTAAGTGGATGATAGTGGTTGCCTCATGCTTGATCCCTAGAGGCTGGTGGTATCTTGGTTGCCTTTAGAGGAACCAAACCCTAGAGAGAGGATGAGGCTTCTGGTACCTATGTACCTATGGTATAGGTGTTTACCTTCTGAGATAGGAAGAAGAGTTCCTTAGACGTGGAGAGGTTTAGTAACAAGTTGTGAGGCCTTGTACCTTGTTGGTTGTCCTTGAGGAGGACTCAACTTTGAAGTGTTACTCGAGTAGAAGGATGATAGGAAGTGCATGTCATGCCTTATACATGCTTGATTCGTGGTTAAGAGATTGAGCATGCAGTTGGACACCCAAAAGTGAACTTAGGGTTCCTAGGCCTAAGAGGGGAAGCGGTACACCTAATGCTCATGACAATATTTGATATTCGAGCATGGTACTCCTTATATTTAGAGGAAAGGGAAACCCCTTAAGTTTAAGGTATGTTTGATGAACCCCTCCCAGCTAAGTTGATGACTTGGGAAGGTATGATCTTGATCCAATGTTGAGGATGAGAACAAGTATGACCTAGCATGGTTTAGTAGGTGGTCTGCTTGTGCCTTAGTAGCTTACTGGGTTAAGCATGCCCTTGTGGATGTAAACCCTAGACATAAGGACGTTTGTGACCTTTGTTGTCAAGAGTTGTAGTTTCCTCCCATCCTGGGAGAGGGACCCTTTTGTAGAGTGTATACCAGTTTTGTTGGTTTAAGGTAACCTAAAGAGGTCTCATAGGATCTTGAGAAGCTAAGTGAAAAGTACATGGTATGAGAATGAACCTATAGACCCATAGATCACCATATGTAAGTGCATGTGGATGTGTTACCATGGAGGTAATGGGTATGGGGCCTGACTAAGGTAGGCAGGTCGCCATGACCCCTATGAAAGGATGAAAGTCAGCCCATGAATGTAGAGAGAGATGATGAAGGCTTGGGTAAGGTTCAAAGTTGGACATGTACTATGTTAGAATCCTAAGTTTATCCTAGGGTCAAGTAGGGATAAGACTTATGGAAGTAGGAGTTGCCTAATTCCCTAGTTGCACATGACCATAGGGTCGGGAGGTAACAACTATCATTGTCTGAGGGCCATGGGTTAGGAGATTGATCACCTTCATGAACTCATGGGACCCAAATGGCAGATGAGTAGGACACTCTCTAGATGCATAAGGGAAGAGGGATGACCCCAAAAGTTTCGGCACCCTATAGACCTAGAGGAGATGACCAAGGATGGTATGATGACCCAAGTAGGTTCGAGACCAATTTTTCCATGGAAGTAACTTTGATATCAAGATGATCATGATGTAGAGACATATGTTGCACGTTTCAACTTAGATTTAAAGGTGTATTGGAAAGGTGGGATGTACCATCTCTACTCTTGGAACAGGAAGAACTCTATATTTGGACTCAGCCAAATGCTTATTTCCTCTTGTTATGGGAATGGGAGATAGGACAGTATGCATGCCATACGCCAAGGATAAAGATGATGTCAGTTGGAACGTTGCTACGAGGTATGAGGATAGAGATGATAACATACCCTAGTGGAGTGAACGATACATGGATGGTTTACAAACGCTAAGAGAAATAAGATAGTCATCTTATAAGGATGTTTTTAGCAAGAGCTATGTGGAATTTGCAAGTTATACAAGGTTGAGTTTGAAAACCAAGAGGATGAGTTCAGAGTTTTCTTGATGAAGATAGACTTAGAGTTTGAGATGAGATGATAAGTAGAATACATGGAGATGTATGGACGTGAAGTGGTAATGGATGCTCTGGTTGATATATAGTTGCCTAGTTTGGCTGGAGGCTAGAAGAGGTTGTTAGGCTAACCCTAAGTTTGGAAAGGGGATAAGTTTGGTTAACACTCAGATGTAATGAGATATGTCGATCGAGTTAGTAGTTGTTTAGTTAGCCGGCCTAGGCCTTGATGCAATGAAAGGATGGTGGTAGAACCTCAGATACACTTCTTTGGAAAATAAGGTGATGAAACCCGACTAAAGTGGTTTAGTGTTTCCGAGTAATCAATCTTGAGGAATCATGACATACAAGAGATCATGATTTTAAGATCACCATACACCGTGGTACTATGAAGATAGGAAGTGACAGTAGTACTTTGGATGCTTAAGATGAAGTTGCATGTGGTATGTTACCATGCATGACAGGAGGTGAAGGACGAACACCAGTAACCCAGTGTATGAATATAGAGGATAAAGAGTCCCCGAGAGGGAAGGGGAGTTCATCACTATGGATGTTGTAAGTCTCCCCTAGACCAAGAAAGGTCAGGATGCAATATGGGTTATGGTGGATAACAAGAGAAAGAAAGAGTATTGTCAAGGGACGGATCCAGTTGAACTACATATGAGAGAGAGATGGTTCAACTACACCATGATGCGTGTTCAAAAGTTCTTGAGTATAACCTAAAGATTCACTTCCATGGGGTGGAAGTAGGAAGAACTCGATGTTAGTACAGTTTATCACCCCTAACTAATGGTTAGTATGATCCACACTAGAGGGTATGATGAGAGCATGTGTGCTCATTTAGGGTGATATCTAGAGATAGTTCTTGTCCTCTGTAAGATGTGATGATAACCACCATACCCAGTATCAGGATGTAAAGAAGCTCTACAAGGGAGGTTGTGTCAGGCACCACTTCATTAAGATGATTTTGGTGAATGGACCTCGCGAAGGTTAGAAAAGGACCACAGTGTGTGCAGATGAAGTCACTTTGATCGTGCAATGGCTGAAAGGAGCCCAGGGACGAAATGAGTTGTAGGTTGATGCAAAGTAGACTGGCATACATTTCACTGTGAGAGAATATGTGATATGAAAATCCGACCCCTCTGAGCTATAGCTAAGACAGATAAGTCCCCGATACATGGGTTCTTTTTTTAGATGGTTTGGTGGAGAAGGTTATGTTTGACCTTACCCCTCAGGATAAAGTAATGTGTGATGAGTTCCATGTGTCCAATTTAGAGCACTATGTGAGGTACCTGAGCCATGTGCTCAGCAATGAACCTAGTGAGCCCCAAGGGAGGCTGGAATGACCTGAGTCACCTGTGAGGTTTATAGATGCCAAGGTGAAAGAACTCAGAGAAAATAATATGTGATGATAAAGGTTCTTTGAAAGTGCCATGGATAAGGTAAAGCCACATAGGGGCCAATGATGGACATGGAAAGGTCTTATCCTGAATTGTTTGTTTGCTTGATGGAATTTTGAGGACAAAATTCCTATAAGAGGGGAAGGATGTTACAACCCCAACTTTTGGGTTCATTTGGTGAGAAATGTAATTTTTCATATAAAAGATATTGGAACAAATAATGATATAATTTGTTTTGAATAAATGAGTTTCGTTTACAATAGCCTTGTTGGTTGTTTTGTGGGCTTTATTGGCTATTGGGCCCAATAACAAGGAAAAGACAAAAGGAACTCCATTATTAATAAGAAATGGAGAAAGAAAAATGTAGAAACCTCTAGAAGGCAAAAGAATTTAATCGAAAGGTGGATTTTGTGCCTCTTGGGTTCCTTGGATTCCAAGGAGTCCAAAGTTGCAAAGATAATGCAACAAGAAAAGAAAAGATCAATTAAATATTTCTTTATTAAGAATGAAATTGAAAACAATCATAAATGTGGGAAATAAGTGGAAAGAGGTATAATTGAGTTATCTTTGATGGATTTTCGTATCCATAAGGTTTCTAATGTTAAAAGGAATTCCAATGAGGAAAATAAAAAGAAAGATAAAGAGAAATCCTCAAAAAGAGATATTTTAATAAGAAATAAATAAGATAATGAGAAATAATGAATATAGATGCATCTAGAAGGATAATGAGTATCCACTAAAAAGGATTTCAAAATATTGGAGATTCTTGGGGTCCAAGGAGCCCCAATAAAGAGGAAGAAAGAGAAAATACCAATAATGCAAAATAAGAGGATAATATGATGCATAATGAATGAATTTTGTGGTATTATTAAAAAGGAGGTATTTTCTACTAAAAGAAATTATAAATTTGTGCCCATGGAAAGAAAACCAAGCATAAAGAGAAAAAAATAGAGAATTTTAGAATTCCTAAATATCCCATGAACATGGTTTATCAAAAGGACAATTAGGAGAGAGAAGACTACTTCTCATTGAAGGAAAAGGGTTCCTATTGGGAAAGGGACTTGGTAACTCGTGGATATCCATCCTAGGGCTTTGTTACCCTCCTCTATAAAAGGATAGAGCCCCTATCTAGGGCCAAAGAAAGTTCCACGCAACCCTCCCTATCTTTTTCTTCTTCTCCTTCGATTCAAACCCTAGCCATGTAGTTGGTGCTTTCCCTGGAGCAACGGGGAGATGAGGAGTTGTCTTGATGGAAGCTTGGTGTTCCCCGATGACCTGAGGACGATCGGCTCTCGTCCCTGAGCGCTCGACCTCGCACGATCGCCTACAACAGGTCTGCACGACTAGCCGGAAGCCGCAGGTTTGACACGCTAGAAACAGCCACCTGGGCCATGAAGAGAGGTGCCCTGGGTACGGCGGTGAGCTACTGAGGTGGGGCGGCAGTCTCCGGCCACCCTCGGGCCTTGGGGTAGATGGGGTGACCCCCCGTAGTCGGCAAACGCCCACCCGCAGCGCTAGGGCGCGCGGGGAAGAAGATGATGGGCTGTTGGACAGTTTTGCCCTCCACGGGCTGAAGAGCTGACCAATTTAACTGAGGGCAGTTTCGTCAATCCGTTAAGTTTTCAAACCCACCGAGCAACATTGCATGAATAGGGCGACGTGGCAGCTTTCGATTGCTCCAAAAAGTTAATTATTGCAAAATTCATATCTATATAATGGTAACTCGGATTGGTACATATAATATATGTATTTTGCTCAAAAAAACGAGAGAAATTCATTAAAAATGGTTTGAAAAGCTAATTCCTCTTCCAATTCGAAAAGTAATGGAAGTTATCAACTTTAATACTATAATGATTAAGAAACCATGTTTTGAGATGAATGTATTTAGTAGGGTTTAATGGATGGTTAAAGTTGATATTAACCTGCTAATTGTAAAAAGGTACATTAAGAACAAAAAGGATAAACTTTGCACGTAATTGGTTTAATTTAGAGTTTCATGTGCATAAATATGCTTTAATGGGCCTTGAAACCTTATTATTAGTAAATGTGACTTTTAATGGATTTAATTGTTCAATTTCATGATTAAAGTTGAGATATAATAATTCTAAGATATTTTGAGTATAAAAGTTCCTAATTGTGGATAAATACCCTTAATGTAGTAATTAGGGTTTTCTAATGGATAAAGGTAGAATTAATGACAAATAGAGTTCATATGTGAATTTGACCATAATGAACTATGAATTGATGATAAATGAGCATAATGATCTTGTCATGGATTAAAAGGATAAAAATGGTAGATTTAATGTAAAAGAGGCTTAATGGGCTTAATTGATGGTTAATTGTGATTTTTCTGAAATTAGGGTTATATGTTGTTAAAAGATAACCTTAATATTTTTCGTGAAGAATAGATGAGATAATTAGGGTTTGTGAGTAATTGTATAAAATTAGGGTTTAAAATAGTAAAAGATGAAGGGAAACCCTAATTACAATGGAAACCCTAAAAGTGGACTAGAAACCCTAGGAAGCGAGCTAGGTTTAATAGAACTTGATGGCATGGTCAATAATAGGAAAATGTATGCATATTTCAGGATCTCACTGTGTGCTTGCTTGCCTATTCGGATTTCTTGATTGATTGGATTATTCTGTCTCAAATCATCCTGACATGTATGTGGTTACGCTTATGAATATCTCGAATTAGTTTTTTGAGGTTTTCCGAAATTCTCATCGGTGACTTGAATTAAACTGTTGGATGAATTTAATTCATGCAAACTATAATGTGGATATGATTATCACTTAAGATATGTGCCTACTAGCTCAGATCATAGTCCCCTCTATAGCTTAATGGATTGACCTAGTACATGGCTACCTATGGGGTAGGTCCATCAGGTCATTGGATGACTTAGTACATGGCTACCAATGGGGTAGGTCCATCAAGTCACCTTGAGTCAGGGATTGGGCTACCTTTGGGTAGGGCCATGTGACTCTATAACCCTAAGTACCCAGTGAGGTAGGGCCATGGGGGTAAGGATCTAACATGTGGGAGAGGCAGTATCCCAGTTTGTTGCAGGGACAACACAGAGATAGGGGATAAGTAAGGATTGAGTAGTATTGCTTAAAACATAATCTTGGCTGTTAAATGATAATTGACTGTAATATATTGTTATCATAGTTGCACAATCATTGTTCCCCCACATACCAGCATAATTCATTTATGCTGACTGCCATTTTGTTTATCGGCGTTTTAGGTACAAATGAAAAGGACAAACAATAAAGTGGCATATGTGGAATTAAATGAGAATTAAAGTAAAAAGGAGGATTAGTTAGAATACACTCCAGATGTGGATAGAAATAGTTAACCAAGTTTTTGAAAAAGGTATGCAAAGTTTAATTTTATTACAACCTTTCAGTTTAGTGGGTAGAAATTGATAATTATTATAGATTATTTGTTGAACCTTTGATTCGGAAAATGGGATAACAGCTCTGACCTCTTGGTCTCCCTTAATTGGGGGTTACTGGGAGGCGGGGTCATTACACTTCTACTCATATAGGAGAAGAAGTAAAGATGAAAGATGGCTAAAGCATACGAAGAACATGCTGCTGAGAGCAGTGTTGCTATACAAGGAGGAGGTTTAAGGGATTAGGCTAGAGAGGATCCCCAGCTTAATCAAGCCATGCTAGAAAACCCAACCTTTCATGCTCTTTTTGCGCAGTTCATGACCACAATGACGCATATGGCTAATCGTATGCTAGAACCAGCACCCAGGGCACCAGTTCCCAATGAGGGACATGAATCTGGTAAGATCTTTGAGTAATTATGTTGGGTAGGAGCCACTGAAAATGCCAGTACATCTAACCCAACAAATGCAGAATCATGGCTCACTGAGCTGGAGAAAGCCTTTAGAATACTTAACATCCCAGAAACTGATAAAGTTAGACATGTTGTGTACCTTTCAAAAAGGAATCACTGGCCATTGGTGGGCCATTGAAGAAGGGAAAAGACCTGGTGTTGAGGTCAGATGGTAGGAATTTTGACGTGAGTTTCTTAGTAGATACTTTCTCAAGACTTATCTAGATGAGAAGATCTCGCAGTTTGAGCAGTTTAGACAAGGACCGATTAAGATTAGTGAGTATGAAGAAAAGTTCATGGAGCTTCTACAGTTTTGTCCGCACATGGCTACTACGGATGAGGAGATGATTCAGTATTTTGAGAAGGGTCTAAATGTTGAGTTAACCACACCTGTAGTTGCTCTAGAGAATAGAGAGAGGTTTGCCACCTTTGTGGAGCTAGTTAGGTAGATAGAGAGGTTTGTGACTGATAAATGAGAGGCTAACAATAGGAAAGGACCTACCCAATTCTAGGGACAAAGTTCTGGAAGTTTCAAAAAACTGAGATTTCCTGCACCATTAGCGCCACAGAGGTTCAACACACAGACGCAATGGACGTCAAGCAAAGGCAGAGGCCATAATTTTCTGCCAAGTGGAGCCCATAGCACGACATCAATGTCAGTGATAGGACCATCTAGGCCGCAATGGGAGAATATACACTACTTCAAGTGTGGGAAGACATGACATATGATAAAGGATTTTCCAGTTAGAGAAAGGGAGGTAACCCAACCACTGAGGCAGAGTCCACAAGGCTCTCAAAGGTAATAGTTCAGTAGTGGCACACGAGGACGTGGACATGCATCCCAAACAAGTTCATCTGCATCAAACAACAGAGCATAGAGTCGACAACAACCAATGAAAAAAATCTATGCTATGAATCATATGGAGGCCTTAGTCATTCCATGAGTCCTGACAGGTCATACAGAATTGTGTCATTATGATATGTCTTCATCCTTCTTCATATCTATTTTGATTGATCTGGGTGCTACACATTCCTTTATCACTCGCAAAGTGATTCATGACTACAATATGACTGTCAATCGTAGAGCAGATAATTTGTTATTAGAAACTCTGTTAGTCGGATCTGTAGTGTTGCGGGAGGTATGTTCTCCCCATGTTCTTTCCTTTTCAGAACACAACATTCAGATGGATCTTATACCACTCGAGATGCATGTGTTTGATGTAATTCTTGGGATGGATACCCTAGAAAAGTATAAGGTTGTCTTGGATTATGTTTCCAAGCAAGCTATTTTCACAGACAGTGATGAGACATGGTTCTTTCAAGGGGACAGAAAGATTCTTCCAACCTGTCTCGTGTCAGCAATGGTAGTTGAGAGATTGATGCGACAAGGATGTGAAGCATTCTTGGCAGATGTGGTAGACACCAAAGAAGAGAGTCCTAGTCTTTTTGAAGCTCCTATTTTCAGGGAATTCAAGGATGCATTTCCTGAAGAATTTGCAGATATTCCTCCACCGTGAGAGATTGATTTTGAGATTAATATAATTTTGGGTACGCAACCCATAGCCCAAACACCTAATAGGATGGCCCCTGCTAGATGGAAGAACTCAAGAAACAGTTATAGGAGTTTCTTGAGAAAGGTTTCATTAGACCAAGTACTTCGCCATGGGGTGCTCCAGTTCTTTTTTTATAAAAGAAGGATGGGTCTATGAGATTATGCATAGACTATAGACAACTTAACAAGATGACTATAAAGAACAAATATACTCAAAGGATAGATGATCTATTTGACCAGTTGTGTGGTGCAACAGTGTTATCTAAGATAGATCTAAGGTTAGTATATCATTAGTTGCGTATCAAGGAGGATGACATACCTAAGTTAGCCTTTAGGACAAGGTATGGTCATTATGAGTTCGTAGTTATGTCGTTTGGACTAACTAATGCACCAACTACATTCATGGATCTGATGAATAGAATCTTCTGCCCATTCCTTGATTAGTTCATAGTGGTCTTCATAGACGACATCCTGATATATAGTAGAGATGGTCAACAACATGAACAACACCTTCATCAAGCCTTGACTCTGTTGAGACAACACAAGCTATATTCTAAGTTTAGCAAGTGTGAGTTCTTGTTGTCAGAAGTGTCTTTCCTAGGACACGTTATATCTTCTTTAGGTATTCATGTTGATCCTAAGAAAGTGGAGTTTGTTGTAGAGTGGGAACAACCCAAGTCACCAACAGAGATTCACAGTTTCCTAGGTTTGGCAGGTTACTACAGAAGGTTTATTAAAGACTTCAGTTCTGTAGCATTACCCCTAAGTAGGTTGACTAAGAAGGAGGTTCCTTTTGTCTAGAATGACAAGTGTCATCATTCTTTCTAGTTGTTGAAAGAACAGTTAACTAGTGCACCTACGTTGGTTTTACCTAAGCAGGGAAAGGGATATATTATTTTCTGTGATGCCTCTAAGAATGGTCTAGGATGTGTGATGTTGTAGAGTGATCATGTAGTTTCTTTTGCTTCTCGAAAACTTAAGAAACACGAGGAGAAGTATTCTACGCATGATCTAGAATTAGTTGTAGTGGTTCATGTGTTGAAAATTTGGAGACATTATCTCTATCGAGAAACATGTCAGATTTTCACAGACCATAAAACCTTAAAGTACATCTTCTCACAACATGAGTTGAACATGAGACAACACCACTGGATGAAATTAATCAAGGCGTACGATTGTACAATTGATTATCATCCTGGAAAAGCTAATGTAGTGGCAGATGCACTAAGTAGAAAATCTTCATCTCCACCCATAGATAAAGCACAGTTGAATTTTTAAATGTGCTTTAAACAAAACATGTTTGTCTCTTTGAGACAAATGAATGTACAATTAGAAGTATCTTTGTTAGTAGTATTACTGGACGAGATGCATGTGAAACCTACTCTGAGACAACAGATTAAAGAGGCACAATAGGCTGATACTGTGATTCAACAGATCATGTCAGAGTATGGTAGTGATAAATGGGAAGGTTTCCACCAGTCAAAGGATGAGGTAGTCTATTACCATGGTAGGATAGTAGTACCTGATGCCAATGACTTAAGAAAGATAGTTATGGAGGAAGCCCATTCATCCATGTATGCAATGCATACAGGGAGTACTAAAATATATCATAATTTAAAAGATATGTATTGGTGGCCTAGTTTGAAGAAGGATGTAGTTGAGTTTGTTATGCGGTGTCTAGTGTATCAGCAAGTTAAAGAAGAATACCAGAAACCTACAGGAACTTTGCAACCCTTACCTATACCATAGTGGAAATGAGATCACGTGACAATGGACTTTGTGGTTGGTATACCCAGAACATCCAAAAGTCATGATTCCATTTGGGTGATAGTTGATAGGTTGACTAAGTCAGCACATTTTCTACCTATTAAAACAACATATACTGCTAAAAAACTTGCACATATCTACAATGACGAGATCACATGGTTGCACGGAGTTCCAACCACAATTGTATCTGATAGAGGTCCCCAGTTTACAAATCATTTTTGGGGACGACTACATAAAGCTTTGGGTACGCAGTTAAAGTTTAGCACAACTTTTCACCCTCAGACAGATGGACAATATGAAAGGACTATACAGACTTTGCAGAACTTGTTTAGGGCATGTGTTCTTCAGTTTGTAGGATGTTGGGACTTACACTTGAGCTTAATAGAGTTTGCCTACAATAATAGTTATTCGACTAGTATTGATATGGCACCATATGAAGCCTTTTATGGAAGACGTTGTAGATCTCCATTATGCTAGTATGAGATAGGAGAATACCAACTTCTGGGTACTGAATTAGTGCAACAGACAACTAAAAAGATTAAAGTAATACAACAACAGTTGAAAGATGTACATGATAGACAAAAATCTTATGCTGATAAATGTTGTATACCTTTAGAATTCTAAGTTGGAGACAGAGTGTATCTCAAGGTATCTTCTTGGAAAGGTATTTTTAGATTTGGGAAGAAGGGTAAGTTAGCTCCTAGATTTATGGGACCTTACCCAGTGATAGCACGGATTGGAAAGGTAGTTATAGGTTGGAGTTGCCACCTGATCTACATAGACTACATCCAGTGTTTCATATATCTATTCTGAGAAAGTGTCATCTTGATACAGAGTTGGTGTTACAACCTATAGAGGTAGAATTGAATGAAGATATATCCTATGTGGAAGGTCCAATAATGATTCTTGATAGAAGAATCAAGAAGTTGAAAAAGAAAGACATAGTTCTTGTGAAAGTTCTCTGGCATCACCATGTCATTGAAGAAGCCACATGAGAGTTGGAATAAAAAATGAGGAGGAAGTACCCTTCTCTTTTCTCTTGACATTTGGGGACAAAATCCCTTTTAGGGGTATATAATTGTAACATCCCTGACCTGGGTTATGCCTTAACCTAGAAGTTTTGCTTAAGTAAGTTATTTATTAACTTTTTTTAATCTTTTGAAAAGTAATGAAGACTCTCCTTGAGTTTAATTTTCAAGTTTGATCTTATTTGCAAACTGTTTGTGCATTATATGATAGTTTGGGTGTAAATTGCAATTTATCCAAGATAAGGGGTTATATTGAAATATATCACATTTTTAACGTACCCCAAGTGTCTTAGAATCATTAGAGAGATAATGATGCTAAGGGGTGGCTTGTGGAGAGCCTAAGCTTCAAGTTAGAGCTTGTTTGAATAATGCTTGTGCCTTGTGTACCCATTTTGGTGCAATTTGGAATTTACCCAAAATGTAGGGTTAATATGTAAATTACCACATCTAGAGTGTCCCTATTCTCTCTTATCATAATCTAAAGGAGATATAAAGAAGGAAGAACCATGTTTGAATCATATTTGAGTGGTATCATTCTTGGTGATGAAAAGACCAAGAAAAGATGTATAGTTGAAGCCTTTATATTGGTTGTCTCGAGTTGTAGAGCTTATGTGGGAGTGCCTATCGGCCAAGGAGACATAGATAAGTTCCCATATTGTTTTTACAACTCTTTTCAAAGACCATGATGGGTTAAACACCTCAAGAAGGTGATGGATATCGGTTTACAACTTTCCTTAGAAAAACAGTATCGATTTGTGAATAAAGTGATGTTGAGTTGAAATTTCTTGCTCAACAAGATAACTAAGGGTCGAAATCTTATCCCTATATTGTCCTCAAGAGTTGTGCATGTTAATATAAATATGCATGCATGGAAACCTATCAACCATGCATGGACATGTGGCACCTAGTAGTGTGAAATGATGACACCTCTTATACGCTCTCTTCCATGAGCCTCAATTATATATACCACTCCTTTAACCTACTAGTGAATCTTTTAGAACCTTATCACCCTCTTTCTCTTAGATATTGTGCAAGGAAGTAAGGAGAAAGGAGGATCTCTAGACATTAAGCTTAAGGTGAATCCATGGTCATCTTCAACCTTGGATAAATCATGATCTCGGGTTGTGATTCTTTCTTTCTTTTCTTCTTCACCAAGTTTTAATTATGGTGATTCCTTGAATGTAGAGGAGTTGTGAACGAGTCTTAGATCTGTGATAAGATCATCTTCAACCTTGGGATTGTGAAGCTTTGGAGATTGGAGCTTTGAAGTTGTCCTTGAGGTGGGTTATATAACTTTAACCCAATCATGTTATTATTCACCATCAATTTTTCTATACTTTATGATCTACTTTTAATTTTGAGTTTTCTTGAATAATTGATGAATCCATGAGTTCTAAAAGTGGCATAGGACTGTTGTCTATAGACTAGATCAGTAAGGAATGAAGTCTAGAGCTTGATGATGATGACATCATCATGGCACAACCCGATATCGGGTAGAAGAACCTCTAGCCCGATTACTAAACCCTAACTTTGAGAAACCCGATATAAGTGACACAAGTACTCACTTATGCCCGACATGGTGATGAGAATTCATATCATGAACAATATGAGTGACACACACACCTTATGCACGATATGGTGTCAAGTACACAACTCTAACCCGATATGGTGATGAAACCCTAGATGGTGATATCAAACCCAATATACTTTGGACCCCACACCCTATCAGTTTGTACACTACTACAATTTTGGTCAATAATGTTTCTACCGAAAGCATTACTTATATTAGAAAAATCGACCTAATAGGCTAAAACTAACCTAGTAGTGTACAAAAAAGTTCGTGCACCGCTTATCTCTATTGGGTTGGTTTTTTGCATACAACCGACCTAGTTGGTTCAATTTCACGAGACTCACTGGGTCAGTTTTCCCCAGAGAACGGACTTTACAGTCAGTTTTGGTGACTACTGACCTATAGGGTCAGTTTTTTAGTAATAATCGACCTTGTAGATGCTGACTTCTAGGGTCAGTTTTTTGTGTTAACTGACCTTATAAATGTTTGCTCCGACTTTAGCGATGACTGACCTCTAGGGTCAGTTTTTTAGTAATAACTGACCTTGCAGATGCTGACCTATAGGGTCACTTTCTTGTATTAACCGACCTTATAAGTGTTTGTTTGGGCACCACTTTACTCTTGGGTCATTTTTAACAATGAACTGACCCTACAGGTCCGACCTGACTATCATAGGGCATGAGTCATTCGTGAGCATCAGTTGGTTCGTGAGATATCAGGTTGCAACTGCCACTTCCGCGTCTGAGCGTCATTGCCGTTATCATCATGTCTGGGAGAAGAGGAGCTCGAAGTGGAGCTCAAAGTGGTTGCCGCCGAAGTGAAGCACGAAATGGCCTCTGTCGAAGTGGAGCTCGAAGTTGTCGCCGCCGCTGCATACTACCCCCGAAGAGGAGCTTGAAGTGGCTACTGCTGCCACTGCCATAGTCGCAGAGGTAAGACTTTCTATTTATAGCTCTATTTATGCCCACTTCTGCCCCCGCCACAGTCGAGGTTTGGCTCATCGGGCCTCGCACCAGAGGCTAGCTGAGGTTAGGTGAGTACTGAGCTCCCACCTTTGCCACGCCGACACCATATGAACCTCCCATAACGCAGTGGGACACAGCTTTCCTGTAAGCCCTACACCTTCGTAGCTAACAACCCCCTCCCGCGTGGGTCGTCACCCACCAACTAGGCTACCACTCTAGGCTTTTTCGCCCACCGATGCCACCCTGCCATCTCTCACCGGCGCTACCCCAGCTTCGTCACCCACCAACCCTACCTTCATGGCCTCCGCCGCCGCCCTCAATGCTCACTCCCTCCTTACCAATTGGTTCTGGACTCCTCGTTACAACACCTAAGTCAGGAGTTCATTTCTTGACCCCATTCAGTTTACGCTTTGTCTAGGATATCTCATGATTTATGAAGCTGAAATAATCATAATGGTGTGCACAAGCATTTAACTATGAAATGTGTGCTTTTCACGATCAGCAAGATGGGTGTATGCATGGTCAAATTAGAAGAGAACATCATTAAGTGGATACTTGAATGGATCCTCTTGATCTAAGTTCAATTAACAACTTTTTATCTGATATCTAATCCATGGTCTATCCAAACGCAACATGGGAAAATTTATAACCTTTTGAATTCATTTCCCATTACATCCCTTCCTTCTAATAATTTGTTCTACTTTCCATCCTTAGAACCATCCTGTTATCTCTAGTTTCTGAATTGATCATGTATGCTGTATATTATTATATCAGACATGTTATTTATGTTGTTTTTTTCGTCTTTAGAATTCGTTTGAACTGGTCGTTACGTTTAAAAATTGGAGTAAACCCACTGCAAACTTTATTTTTTTATTGATTCAATCATCATCTAATGATAAACATGCCAGTGCCATCGACTAAAATTAGAACTAACCCAATCCTATCAGCTCCACCCCTTCCTCATATTCAAAATAAGGATGATGATGGAAATTCCTCTCATATTCTATGCTTAAAGGTAGATGATGGAATCAATTTAAAGCATACCAGTGCCACTACATTACCTTTCGTCACAATCTAGATGGAATCAAATATGCATCATTAAATACATGACCTATACAATCTAGATGACAATTGAATTGTTAAACAACGCATGACTAGAAATTATACTAATCTTACCCTATTATCTCATCCTCCCATACTAAACAAGGGCGTTGTATATATGATTGATTGTTAGTTTTATAACCCAAACCGGAAAAATAGAGGATCGCCAGTAAATAGCCGGTTAGAGTGTTATGATAAGGTGGGAGTTGGGCGCGTATATAGAAATAAATGAATGTTTATATTTGTTAAGAACAACTAATGGATTCTTCAATTCAATACATATAATGCATGTTTATCTATGGAAGTACTCTTGGTTTGCCCATATTGTTCACGACAGTCATCCTTTTGCTTGCAAAAGCTCCGGTGCTTGGTGGTCATCCTCTTGCTCTTTGGCACCTGCGCGCCTTCCACTTCCCATAGTCTTCTCTCATTTTCATCTCGACGGCTCAGGTCAGTTACATTGTTTTTCCATTTTATATAAACAGTAACCCAACCAATAATACAAACATGTATTTTTTCATATCTACATTTTATTATTAGTCACATATGTAATCATTGTATACATTCTAGAAATATGAGATTAGACATGTGTACTCCCAAATTGACACTTTAGGGTTTATAGATGAGATCATCGATGCATGATGTTTTACTTAATATATAAATATGAAAATAATACATTTATATATTAACTTAGAAACCCGTTCAAATATACTCATTAGGAGTAAATTTTGGATAGTCCCCAGTTTGGGACTATTTTTGGATATTTAATCTCACTTAGGATGTAAGTGTATTTGTATGTTTAGTTTTGAAGAAAATTTCAGTAGGATTTCCTCATTTGTTCTCTGGGTACATATGTGAGTGGTTATTTGCCATTTACATCGGTGTACTTGGAGAACTTAGGGGAAATGTTGTTGGAATTTTCTTCAAAGCTAAACATACATTATAAAGTTACTAGTGAGATTAAATATTCAAAATGGGATAGGTGGTACACTTTAGTATAAAAGTAATTAATTTCCTATCAATAAAAACTTACAATTTATAGTATCAATATTAAATGCTCAGTTTTATAGGTGGAGACACATATTGAGGATGTGAATGGGTGCTTCTCTACTACATTCAAATATTTTGCTAGTGTGGGAAAAGAAATTATTCTAATTCCTTTTAATGTCCAGTAAGTATTATTATTCAATATAATTTAAATAATGAATAAATTTCTTTATTTTAATGTTTGTTTTATTCTTACTCAAATCTGGACATTGTGAATTATTGGTGGTTGTCCCAAAATTGATGACTCTTTATTATCTTGATCCAATGGAAAAAATAACAAGGGGCCACAAACTGAAATTTCCAACTATGGAGTAAGCATAAATTTAGTCATTTGTTATGAACATGATATTTCTATTTAGAATTTCTATTTTACCAACTATCGTAATCATTTAATTGATAGGGGCATAAAGGCTTTTTGTGAAGGTGGAGGACAAATACCCACAAAATTAAAGACATTGACTTTGAAAAAATGTCAAAGTAGCTACTTTGACGGCTGCTTAGTCTTATATGTATTAATTTCAACTCTTATAGTCTTATCTCAACTCTATTTATAGTATTTTACTAACATTAAGTATAATTCATTATTTTATAGTGTCCTATAAAAAATAATGACTGGGCTTGTGGCTGCTATGTAATGAAATATATGAAAACTATTGTCAAAGAAGCATCACATGACATTTATACTATAGATCAGGTAATAAAGAATAACATCATAAATTTAAAAGTGAGTTGTAGTCATTTTATAAAATATTAGCATGTGCATTTTTTTTGTAGATATTTACATCTCAGCCTTACACATTTGAGGATTTAAATGAATTCTGAGAAGAGTGATCAGATGCTTTTATAAATGAAGTCAATATAGCATTGGATTGAATGTATGTGGTTTTGGAACTCTTTCAAATTTACTTTTGTATCTCACATGAATTTAATATCATCTCAGACTTGTAATCTATCATTTTGTGAGTGTTATGATGTGCTATGTGTATGAATATGTCTCAACTAAATATATGAATTATTTTTGTTATGAATGTGTGTGGTTTGGAAATTGATAATCAATTCGAATAGGATTGGACATAAAAGCTAGAAAATGTGGCTTTGGAATGAATTTCTAGCTTGGATCATTGCATTTGCAAGTGTACTTTCTATTACATGTTTTGATCTTTGTAAAGTAGATTTCTGTTCTGTAGGTTTTTGTTCTGAAGATTTCTGTTATGCATATTTTAAAAAAAAAAATTCTAAACTCTAGGGTTGGTTATTTTAAATAACCGACCTTATAACCTTTAGGGTTGGTTTATTAAGAATAACTGACCTTATAATCTTGAGGGTCGGTTTTTTAAGAATAACCGACCTTATAGGCCCTGGGATTAGCAGCTCATTTTTTGTACTCTTTTGGGTCGGTTTTTTGCTTATAACCGACCTTACAATACCGCTCTTGGGTTGTTTTTTTTTCTTATAACTGACCTTATAACCTTTAGGGTCAATTTTTTAAGAATAACTGACCTTATAGGCTTTGGAATCAATAGCTCATTGTTTGTGCTCTTTTGGGTCAGTTTTTTGCTTATAATCGACCTTACATTATATCTCTTGGGTTGATTTTTTGCTTATAACCGACCTTATAACCTTTAGGGTCAGTTTTTTAAGAATAACCAACCGTATAGGCTCTAGGATAGGAAGCTCATTGTTTGTACTCTCTTGGGTCATTTTCTTGCTTATAACCGACCTTATAACCTTTAGGGTCCATTTTTTAGGAGTAACCAACCTTATAGACTCTGGGATCAGCAACTCATTGTTTGTCTCTTTTGGGTCAGTTTTTTGCTTCTAACCGACCTTAGAGTACCTATAGGGTCAGTTTTTTAGGAATAACTGACCTTATAGGCTCTGGGATCAGCAACTCATTTTTTTTACTCTTTTGGGTCAGTTTTTTACTTATAACTGACCTTATAGACCTCTAGGTTCAGTAGGTCAGTGTAACTATTACCTTGGGTTTTTGTTTGTGCCAACCCGATGCTACAATATAAGGTCAGTTTTCTTTGGTTAAAAAAACCGACCTTGTAGAGCAATTTCTATGGCAACGGTCACTTAGGCATCGGTTAAAATGTGATGCTACAAGCTTAAAAAAACCAACCCTATAGACCATTACTATAGTAGTGGCACTCTTGGTTTGGTTGAGACTAATCAGTTGTCTGGCCTGCCACTTAACACACGGTGAAGGGTAGGACGATACCATGAAGGTTTGAAGAAGTATGAGCATAAGGGTCTAACTCGACATACCAAAACCCTAATTTTATACCCGATATGAGTGACACATACATACACCTTATATACAATATGGTGATTAAGCATACACCTCTTGGGTGATATGGTAAGCATACACACACCTCTTGCCTGATATGAAAACTCACATACAACTCTTGCCCTATATGGTAAGCATACACACACCTCTTGGGTGATATGGTAAGCATATACACACCTCTTGGGCAAATATGGAAGCAAGAACACACCTCATGCCTGATATGGTGGAAGCATCTCAATCCAAATTACTTGATTGAGTAACACATGAAGTGTGTTATGTTAAATGATACATTAAGATGTATATAGTTCAATGCATTTTGATATATATAGGCCAATGTACCTTGAGAGAAGGATTGATCCAACTTAATAAAGTATCACTATCCTTGTGAGGATGAGAGAGAAACTCATACTTTGTGTGATAATCATTCAATGAGCATACATTGATACCCCTATATGTGTAGATCTATGAATCAAGGTTTTGATTCTTGATAATATGAAATAGGGTTGTGATCCTTGATAATATGAACTTGAAATTCCTAATTGGTTAAAGAGGGAAACCCTAACCTAATCATTGAGAAGGGAAATCCTAACCCTAATCGACGAAAAGGGAAACCCTAACCCTAATAATGGGAAGGTAGTATTTCTCTTATGTTGCATGGTAATGATATGTACTTGATAATTATTTCTATCATGAAAGACTAACCATGCAGGTATCATGAGATGATGAACATAGCCAGGTATGAGCTATGATGTTTCATATGATATAATTTAAATGGGCCTTGTGAGCCATGTGAAATACTTGTGCAACAAGTATAATGTATACCTGGTCTGAGGACCTAGAGGTAATAGTTACTTGATAAGAGGTGACAATGTTCAGTGATGAACTAAGGGCTTGAATACCCCGATCTAGCAATCATGATGATGATATTGTTAAGGGATGAGGATTCCCAACAATGTGATAAGGGACTAAGATCCCAAGTGTTATGCATTCAATGTGTTCCAAAGATTATAAAATTACTTGATACCTTTCTTTATAGCATCTGTTATAATCTTTGCTTGTAACTTGATTGATACTAAAAGATATTGTAATACACCTATTTAATCAAGTGGAACCTTATAATGTAGTGTCTAGGCCATAGATCCATTCAGTGTCAGGATTTGTTGAATGGTGAAATGAGTTTAACTCAGAGAGCATATTTTTGAATATGTGGAAGTGATGGATGAATATATCCTTACGTCCAGATGGGGATTGATGTATTATCTCCCCAATGAATGACAGGGTTTCCATGTGATTTCCTTGATGAAAATGTATCGAGGATTGATGTGATATCTCCACGAAGAGAGTGCATGTTGTGGCTGTAGCTCTATAGCAAAGATGTCTCCATACCCCGGCAAGCTAGTTGTAGTTTGACATGTGGTCACTGTGAGTGGTCTCGTACTGACTAAGATGGGTGAGGTCATGGAAGCAAACTCTTCCATTGACTTTGTATGGTATCGATGCTTTACGTAGCCATGGTCAGTTGGAGCATGAGCGGTATACCTCATATCCTCTGGGTATAAGTGTGATTGTGAACATGTAATCAACCATGTCGTGTATTTGCTTAAGAATTGAGTATGGGAACATTGGTTGGTGCTCCATTACTTTTATACATTTTAGATTGATAGATGTTATACATGTTCTTCATATTCCTTATAAAGCAAATAGTTGATCTATAGCTCTATCATAGATAGTTGAATTGCTTAGACAATGCTATTGCTTTGCATTGCAATGAAATAATGATTAAACATGTTTATTTACATAAAAGATCCCCTTCACCCAGTGGGTTCCACAATTTTTAGGTGGATGTGGATGAGGAGGTAGAGATTGTACTGTAGAGGAAGGACAACATCATCAGGGACAGTAGTAACAACTCAGGTTGAGTGTGATGACTGTCGTGTCTTATAGATAGAAGTCCTATGTGTCGCCTCTGTACTCTCAGGTCCTTGGAAGTTAGTATGTAATGGTTTTATGAACGACTTGAGATTTTGGCTTGTATGCCTCAAAGTTTTATGTTTCTTATCTATATGTTTGGGCAAAGCAACTGGTATATGATGTCCTCGAGATGGAATGGTACAATGTATGTACAACGTGAACCATGATGTATATATTGCATTGGTTCTTTCCTTAAGAGCTTCTTGGCAATGGATCTCTTTGTAAAATGGTTTTAATTTTTAGTGATTTCATTAATCCACTGCTAATGGTTATTTTGCATACTTATTTTCTCTTGTGGCGGCTCAGTTGGTGTCAGGTCATCATAGATACAGCCTCGACTAATTCCCTGTCGAGGTATGGCTGCAGCTATCCTCATGAACAAGCATATACTCAACGGTATACAACTCTGAGCTTCCATTCGAGGAATGCTCGTTTCACCATCCAACAAGTTCTAACACTAGAATGGATGTACGACATAGGGCACTGCATGATTAGGGTTCCACTTCATTAGTTAATGCCAATTAGGTGAGTTAAGGTTGCATCAATCAATTTACATGCAAACCCTAAAAGAGTTCTCTAAAAAATGGACATGTTACAACTCCAGCAGATGTAAAATGTATGAAACTTAATTTCTGATGACAAAACCATAGTATACATGTGACAACTGAATGACACACGAAGCGAGATTACTCAAAACAAAATTTGGAATTCTCAACTAAACATCCAAATAACTAGAAAACACGACAAATTAAAGACGATTTTATATAACCACCAAGCGGCGCACTACATCAGAGTTCAAAAATTGTGCCACTGATGCGATGATTTTGAGTCGCATTTATAGACTGATTTCATATGTGTTTTGTGCCTTAATTACTCATTTTCATGGATATTATTGCATAATTCACTTTATTTGGTCTTTGCCATCATTTTATATCAAATCCCCTTTATTTCATTATTTTAAGCATTATTGATCATCTTATCATAAATCGTGTGGATTTATTTGGTCTTGTTGTGCAATTTTAGGAAGAACAAGTATCTGCATCCGTCGATACCATCGACGGATGTCGATACCATCGACCAAGCCACAGGTTGTCAGCCGAGAAGAGCAATACAGAGTCGATACCAATGACACCCATGTCGATGGCATCGAGATGTCTCCAGGCTACTGGCGAGGATGAAGTCGATACCATCGACCCAAGTCGATGCCATCGACACAAGGAGAGCTACAGCGTCGCTAAACGACAACAACCGACGCTAAAGGAGTCGATACCATCGACATCCCAGTCGATGGTATCGAGATCACCACAGGCGCTCAGAATAAAAGAAAGGAAAGCTGCCACTAATTCGCTGGGTCGATACCATCGACCCGCGTCGATGGTATCGACGCCGGCAGATATGCGTTGGATCTGTTTTGATATCAATCGGACGGCTGTCATTATTTAACGACCTAATTAGGGACTTATACCTAATGACGGCCGCCCAGACAGGAAGAGCATCTCATTTTTTGGAGTGCACGAGTGCCGAGGAGGAGAGAAAGGAGAACGGAGGCCGAGAAGCTCATCCCGGGTGATTCAGACGCTGCCGAAGACAATTTCCACCACCGACAGGTGGGGAAAGCTTGTGTTCTACGCCAAGGATCCACCGGTTCTTCTCCATTCAGGGGTTTTCCCATTTATTTCACGTTTTTCTTATGAATTCCCCAATTTCTACCATGTATTCGTGTAAGATGAACATGAGAGGCTAAAACCCTCAATCTTTAGGACCGGGAGTAGCCCGGGGATACATTGTATGATGATTTTATATTGATAATTCATATTTTTCTCTCATATCCGTGGTATAAATTCGTTTTCTCTATTGCTATTGCTATGCTTGATCACCATAATAATAACTTAATGCCCTTAATCACTTCGACAGAAGGATTAACGGTTGAAAAGAGACGAATTCTACATTAATTAATAAAACCCTTGACAAAGGAGTTGTAAAATTAATGGTGGGAACTGAGGGACCGATCTTAATGCGCTTAGTTTAGGGGAATGATTACTATGACGATGGAATCAACCTAAATCTAAGTAGTGGATTACACCACGACAGTGGGTAATTCTCATTTCAGGCCACTACCCGGATAGAGAGAGAAGTGTGAGGAATTATATGAAATCTAATACAATGTTGACCCGCGGTGAAACCGCCATCCTAAAGATATCCCTTTTAATTGATTAAATTAACCTTTAATCGATTGTTTTCTTTGTTTGATTTTTATTTTCTTTTAATTTGAACAACAAAACCCTACTTTGTTAATCGGTCTAGCTGATTGTGATTAGTTAGTAGAAGTCCCCAATAATTCACGTATCCCTGAGTTCGACTCGGGCCTCACAAGGCCTATATTACTCGACGCGTATACTTGCGTTTAAGCGCGTAGTAAAATACACGTCAAGTTTTTGGCGCCGTTGCCGGGGATACGGCGAATTATTGGCACTTTGAGTGCTAAGAGCGGCCATTCTAGGCCATATTTTTTTATTTACTTTAAAACAATTTCAAAAATTCCTTTATTTCTCTATAATTGTGTTGTCTCGTTCAAAGCATTGTACTGAACCCCTATTTCCATATTTCAGGTACTTTGCATGGTGCACACACGTAGTCGAGACTACGTGAATCGCACACCTGAGGTTCCATCTGCGGGACCAGAGGAAGAGGACTACTACGAGGAGGAACACCACAGTGATATAAATTCTGAATCTGAGCAAGAACAAGAAGAAGCAATGGCTGAAGCACAGACAATATGGGAGAAGATCAAGGCGTCTTCTTCTTCAGCATCAAAGGGGCCTATAAAGAAACAGGGGCTAAACATACCTACATACAAGATCGACCCAGCACTGATTAACTTGGTCAAGTCCAACGCATTTCACGGACTGAAAAATGAAGATCCAGTGGCACACATTAGTCAGTTTGTTGAAAACTGTGATATGGTGAAGATAGATCGATTTCCACAGGATGTGCTCTACCTCAAGTTATTCCCGAGTTCCTTGGCTGGAGTGGCAAGAGAGTGGCTTCATAACCTCGATGACGAGTTTGTTGAATCATGGGATCACATGGTGGAGGTTTTCTTTGAGAGGTTCTTCCCTCCTGAGAAGACCAATGATATGATCAGGAAGATTCACAATTTCACCCAACAGGCGGGTGAAACTTATTCTGAGACTTGGGAGCGATTCCAGGTCATGTTGAGGAGATGCCCACATCATGGACTGGACAAAGAGACACAGGTGAAGATCTTCTATTTTGCTCTCTCCGAGCATGATAGAAGTAACTTGGACTCAGCCGGGTCCGGATTTTTCTTGAACAACACTGATATGAGATGCTGGGAGATATTAAAGAACATGGCTAGGAAACAATCATGGGGTGACCGGGATAAAGTTGAGCATGTTCGAGCGATAGGGGAATCTAAAGCAGTCAAGGAGCTGAATGATAAGTTAGATCTCCTAGCCAAGAAGTTACTGTCTAAGGAAGATGCATCTGAGGATGAGGAAGCCCAAGTTAAATTCATGCAACAACAGGGCTACAGAAACAATGACTATGCATGGAGGAGAGACAAAAAGTTCTCCTGGAAGGATCCTAATAATTTCCAACAAGATCCGGAGGCGAAGCCACATCCAAGAGTTGAAGATAAGAACACTGAACTACTGAGTCAAATGGTACAACAAAACCAAGAGATGATGGCCATGTTTGGTAAACAATTACAATCTCAAGGTGACATTCTAACCAAGTTTGGGCAGACGCTGCAAAGCCATGGAGCACAGATGCGGGCATTAGAGACCACCGTGGCGCAGATTTCAAATGAAGTGGCGGCCATCAAGCACGCCAATCAACAGAAACTAGCTGAGAATGCGAGCGTGGCTCAAGCACATCATCAGGTTAAGTACATGTCAGTGGTAAGAAATGAGGAATCTCAGGTGCAAGAAGCTGTAGAAGAAAGAAAAATGACGTTCAATGTGAATGCAACACCGGCGATACCGTATCCACGCACTTACTATAGATTGCCGGGTGGAAACCATTTCTTCAGAAAATCAGAGAGAGTTGTGAGTATGGTATCTCCATCTAGGCAAGAGGAGCAGGTGCAGGTTGTTTGTGCACATGTGGAGACATCTGAGGTGAGAGAGGAACCACAACAAGCTGCTACTAGTGATGATGTCTCGCCAAAGCCCACGTCCGAGGGAATCATTGAAGCAAGCTTAGGGGAGGTACCCCTGAAAAGCTCTTATGTGCCACCTCACAAGCGTGTTGATGCAGCTGATGTTTTAGATCCGGTCAATTCTAAGTCAAAGAAGGAGCATCGTCACTTTAAGAAATTCTTGGAGATATTCCAAAAACTCCACATCAACGTTCCGTTAGTGGAGATGATCGAGAAAGTACCCGCCTATGGGAGGTTCATCAAGGAAATCATCAATAAGAAAAGGCGGATAAAAGATGATGAAATTTACCGGATGAATGAAATGGTGAGCTCAATCATCCTTGGGAGTTTACCTGAGAAGAAGAAAGATCCGGGGAGTTTTTATATTCCATGTTCAATAGGTGATCAACACTTCCCACGAGCTCAGTGTGACTCAGGGGCTAGCATAAATCTCATGCCTTTGGCGACATTTCAAAAGTCGGGGTTAAGAGAGATAAAGAGGTCAGCCGCAACAATTGAATTGGCGGATGGGTCTACTGTGAGACCCTATGGAGTATGTGAAGATGTTCTAGTCAAAGTGGATAGATTCATATTTCTGGTGGACTTTGTCGTCATGGATATGCCACCACTCCACAGCTGTGAAATTCTCCTAGGAAGACCGTTTCAAGCAACGGCGGATGTCGTGACTGCCTTAGGGAGAGGGACTTTGTCCTTGGGTATTGGAGGAGATCGTGTTGAATTCAAATTACCGAATGATCCTCTAAGTGCAGTTCCCAAGGTGAAAAGATGATGATTGTCACACCGTCTAGCCTAAGACGTTAAACAAGGGCGCTTGTTGGGAGGCAACCCAACCATTGGTACATTAGGATAGTTTAGTTATAGTCGTAGATTGTTTTTATTTCGTTTGAATTTTAGTTTAAAAATGATACCTTGATCCGTTTGTTGAATGTGCAGGCACAGGCAGGGTCGATACCATCGACACATCCGTCGATGGTATCGACATGGGTTCAGGTTGACACCAGCAGAAATCGCACTGCGTCGATACTATCGACACCCCCGTCGATGGTATCGACATGGTCACAGACAGGTCGCAATAAAAGGTCGATGGTATCGACATGCCAGTCGATACCATCGAGATCTCTGGAGATTTTCAGAAGAAATCGATTCAGTGAAGTCGATACCATCGACGGGTGTGTCGATGGTATCGACATTTACAAGTGAAAAAGGCGGCAGCCGGACTCGCGAGGCAGTTGCCCTAATCAGCGAGTCGATACCATCGACTTCCGTCGATGGTATCGACGGGCACACAGCAGTGTCGGTGTCAGTTATTCAAGATGGGGTTATTGGCCAAATGAAGTCACATCATCAAGAGCAAATCCGGACCCCACGACCCTGGCAGTACCCACCTCCACCACCATTGGACTGATCTGGTATCACTGTTCCACCTTTAAGTTGGTTTTTGACTATGAGGCCATAGTCGAATTCAAGCTTAGGGGGGTGGCTGGAACAGCTCTATCTTTTATCTTTTCTTTAGTTGTTTTTAGTTTCTGTTTTGTTATTTGTTTTAGCAATTTTAGTGTTTGTTTAAGATCCACATCTATCTAGTGTAATCGTGGATGTCTTAAAAATTGTCATCTTGCTGTTTTCATGGGGAAATTAAGGGAATTTTAAAATTTTTCTGTGTCATTTGGATAGCTTTACTTGGTTGTCCTTGGGAAACTTGTCCTATGAAAATGATTGATTATGTCAACTTTGAAGCAATATGTCACACCCACACCCCCATTGACTCATGAAAAGTGGATAGTAACGGTTGTTTGAGCCTAACCTAATCAAATGGTAATGAGACCTTAATCAGATGTAAGAGAAAGAACCCTTTAAACTACTACACATGTCAGTAAGGAGGGACACATAATTTTCTTCTAAGGTTCAGTCACTTAATCTTGTGATCATTCCACCCCATTTCCTATAATCCACCCAAGAATTGGAAGTAAAGTGCAGTTTCAATTTCTTTTGCGTGCATGGCATGTAGATAGGTTTTGCATTGTTATTTTCATTTTTTTGCATAGAATAATGAAAAAAATATATAGTGATACATGCACATTACCCTTAGGTGCATGTCATGTAGTTGCACTCACAATTTCATGATTTTCATGCATAAGCACACCATGTATCTCAGTTTTCCTAAATAGGTGATCTAATTTGTTCCATACCCTCGAAATAAAGCAAAGATCTCCAATTGGAAAGAAAATGGCCTTATACATGTATCTTTAAGCAATTATGGATATATGGGCAAAGAAAAAAAAAGAAGAAAAAAATTCTGAAAACATGAAAAAATGTTAGAAAAAAAAAATAGAAAAAAAAAACAAAAGAGAGTTGGAAAGAAAAGGAATAAGAGGGAGAAAGGAATGATATCACTTGTATAACAGGGGATTTGAGTACATGATGTAGCTTGAGTAGATTTCTATCTCATTTTGAGGTAGAAGGTTAGTGCATGCATCATTCCACCCACTTTTAGGCAGTAGGGCATTCTTAATGTGCATTTGCATCATTTAGGGCATTTTGTTATATGCATTTTGAAACTGTGTAATACTTCCATATTCTCCCATGAACCACCCATTCCATCCACCCCTTGCTCGAATTTGTAGGCCACCGTGATTTTCTCCTCACTCATGATTATAAGGAGGACTGCTTCCATGTAGATGGTAGTTAGGGCGAGCAACGTAGTTTAGGCGATCACAAGATGCACCATGGCTGAATCGGTGAACTTTATTATGTTAACTGCCTTATGTGATAGTGTTCATCGGTTTGAAGGATAATTCTTTTATTTATGATTATTGTCGCCTACAGGGTAATTACTGTTCTGTGATTGGGAAAGGCCGGTTTGAGAACGTCCAGTGGGAGTCATTTGTGATGTGGGTTGGTATTTTAATTGTTAGTTGACATTCGCAATTCTATTCTAAGGATTAGTTCCTCGAGGGCGAGCAATGTTTAAGCTTAGGGGAGTTTGATGCGATGATTTTGAGTCGCATTTATAGAACGATTTCATATGTGTTTTGTGCCTTAATTACTCATTTTCATGGATATTATTGCATAATTCACTTTATTTGGTCTTTGCCATCATTTTATATCAAATCCCCTTTATTTCATTATTTTAAGCATTATTGATCATCTTATCATAAATCGTGTGGATTTATTTGGTCTTGTTGTGCAATTTCAGGAAGAACAAGTATCTGCATCCGTCGATACCATTGACGGATGTCGATACCATCGACCAAGCCACAGGTTGTCAGTCGAGAAGAGCAATACAGAGTCGATACCAATGACACCCATGTCGATGGCATCGAGATGTCTCCAGGCTGCTGGCGAGGATGAAGTCGATACCATCGACCCAAGTCGATGCCATCGACACAAGGAGAGCTACAGCGTCGCTAAACGACAACAACCGACGCTAAAGGAGTCGATACCATCGACATCCCAGTCGATGGTATCGAGATCACCACAGGCGCTCAGAATAAAAGAAAGGAAAGCTGCCGCTAATTCGCTGGGTCGATACCATCGACCCGCGTCGATGGTATCGACGCCGGCAGATATGCGTTGGATCTGTTTTGATATCAATCGGACGGCTGTCATTATTTAACGACCTAATTAGGGACTTATACCTAATGACGGCCGCCTAGACAGGAAGAGCATCTCATTTTTTGGAGTGCACGAGTGCCGAGGAGGAGAGAAAGGAGAACGGAGGCCGAGAAGCTCATCCCGGGTGATTCGGACGCTGCCGAAGACAATTTCCACCACCGACAGGCGGGGAAAGCTTGTGTTCTACGCCAAGGATCCACCGGTTCTTCTCCGTTCAGGGGTTTTCCCATTTATTTCACGTTTTTCTTATGAATTCCCCAATTTCTACCATGTATTCGTGTAAGATGAACATGAGAGGCTAAAACCCTCAATCTTTAGGACCGGGAGTAGCCCGGGGATACATTGTATGATGATTTTATATTGATAATTCATATTTTTCTCTCATATCCGTGGTATAAATTCGTTTTCTCTATTGCTATTGCTATGCTTGATCACCATAATAATAACTTAATGCCCTTAATCACTTCGACAGAAGGATTAACGGTTGAAAAGAGACGAATTCTACATTAATTAATAAAACCCTTGACAAAGGAGTTGTAAAATTAATGGTGGGAACTGAGGGACCGATCTTAATGCACTTAGTTTAGGGGAATGATTACTATGACGATGGAATCAACCTAAATCTAAGTAGTGGATTACACCACGACAGTGGGTAATTCTCATTTCAGGCCACTACCCGGATAGAGAGAGAAGTGTGAGGAATTATATGAAATCTAATACAATGTTGACCCGCGGTGAAACCGCCATCCTAAAGATATCCCTTTTAATTGATTAAATTAACCTTTAATCGATTGTTTTCTTTGTTTGATTTTTATTTTCTTTTAATTTGAACAACAAAACCCTACTTTGTTAATCGTTCTAGCTGATTGTGATTAGTTAGTAGAAGTCCCCAATAATTCACGTATCCCTGAGTTCGACTCGGGCCTCACAAGGCCTATATTACTCGACGCGTATACTTGCGTTTAAGCGCGTAGTAAAATACACGTCAGCCACCTATATTATATGTCATACCATCAAAGTATATACATCATTGCAAAGTGGCCATCCTACCACAACCTATTACACAAGGTAACCTGTTTAAATATACATGCCATACACGTACAAACATGGCATATTGCCAAAAAGATTTTATCGATATACAACATCTACAAAACACCCCAAGGGCCTGAGAGTATAGGGACGACACATAGGAATCTACTACAAGACACTAGCAACATATCCAGCCTTCAACAACTACTGCTCTCCTTGCTGCTCTTCCTCAACCGCATGATTTCTACCTCATCGTACATGACCACCTAAAAGATGTGAAAACCCATGGAATGAGACCAATGTCATAGGGAGAGATATAACTCTCTTTCAGCAACCATTATTAACAGATATAGATATAATAGGAATGAAATACTATTATCAAGATAAGAAGATTTAACTAGATGAATAAGTAGAACTTGATAACACGTATTAGGCAGTATAAGCAATTACAACTGACGAGTAGCACATGTTATACCTTCAGAAGGAATATGAAGAACATGTATAAAAGATAACAACTAAATAGTATAAGAAGCAAGGCAGATGGTTATCCAATGTGAGTCATATTTAGCCCTAAGTAGATATACGACATGACTATATTACATCTTTTATTATACCCTGAGAATTTGAGTCGTACCACCCAAATCCAGCTAACCACTTCTAAGTCAAAATCATGTCATACAAGATCTATGGAAGAGTCAGACTTCATGATCTCACCACACAACTCCCGCTCAGTATGAGAGACAACATAGAGACATAATAGGCAACTGCCAACAGTGACATATAGTCAAGCTGAAAACAACTAGCCCACCTTGGTATAGGGCATGACGCTAGAGAAGAGGACACACATGCCATTTTATATGAGGCATTATGAAGTTGTACTACTTCCTTTCACCAACATCACAAAATCACAATATCTAAGGCATGACCACAACCATCCTCCATAGCCTGCAATTGTGGATGCAAGGACATATCCTCAACTTGCACCCCCACATATTCAACAATATGCGCTCTAAGTTTTGCATAAGAATTTCTCGTTTCACCATCCAACAAGTTCTGACATTGGAATGGATCTATGGCACATGGAAACTACATGATTAGGGTTTCACTTGATTAGTTATGCCAATTGAGTGAATTACGGTTGTGTCAAACAAGTGGATATACAAACCTTAATTCATTCTAGCAAGCATAACTGTAAAACAATTCTAGATGATACAAAAAGTATGAGGTATAAACTTGTCACATCATCACATGATACTACTACCACACAAGGCCATCATTGTCATCACATCACTAGGGGATAACAATCCCTTATCACATTACTGGAGGATATCACCTCAAACTAGGCACAAACCCTCTGTCCGGTCATAAGACCCAAATCACATAGTTCATGCACATCATCATTATCTCAACATGCCTCATAAGGCTCATAATGATCACAATTTTTCATATGAAAGGTACCATAGAAATATCAAGCTATGATGTGCATTCACCCAACAACATTACAATTACAAAAGTAGGAGAGAGAAATACTTTATTGCATGCTTATTATTCAATCAAGTTAAGTAATTACGTTTTTATATGCCCAAATTAGGGTTAAGGTTTCTCATAGATAGCCAATTAGGATTTCCAAAAATCATATAACATCAACCCTAACTATCATTACTTCCTATATTATTGGAACATATACGGTTAACATTATTATCATCATAGTCATCTTCATATTGATTTTTGATTCATATCCCATGATCACTGACAACTTAGGTAGTTGGTCGCTGAAAACAAGACCCACAAGGGATCATCAGTCTGTTAAGAATACCAACTAAACCACTGAAAACAAGAGTACATGGTCATTAAAAACTATGCTAACATGATGATCATCAGTCACTGATGATCATGCACCATCATGACTGCTAAGAGGGGTCACCTCAATGACCATTCATGAGGGAAATATCCATGACTAAATACATTGATGATGATCATCGGTCGTAGACAAAAGCACCCAAGATAAGAGACCAAAGCAACAACAAAGTAAATGATCAAAACAACATTCTCATTGGCCACTTGGGGTATTTTGATGATCTTTGCAACATGTAGATACATAGGTAACTTCATGAAGAGATAGAGACACTCATTAACACAAGATCCAAAATTAAACATCTCCATGAAACCAAAAATCATCATGGATAATCTCAAGAAGATGATCATCATCAAAACTATAATACTGATTATCACCATGATAGATAAAATCAAACCAACATCTCCAACATAATGCATGAACCCTAAACCATATATGCATGTTACCTAAACTTCCATCATCCAACAAGAAAACTAAAACATGATCATGGGGATTGAAACCAACATTTCAAGGAGTACATGTAAGCACCAACTTCTCATCAATTATAAAACTCGAGAACAAGAATTAGGGTTTAGGAAAAAGTTCTAATCTATGTAAATTTTAAACATAATTATAAACCCTAGAATAAGGTATCATCATCAAGAAACATATAATCACGTTTTAGGGGCAATATAAACCTTGCATATAAAATTAAGGCACAATAATAGTAGAGGAGAGAGTTATATAACCCGCCTGATTATGGTGAAACAACCTCCAAGCAAAAGAGCTTCAAAGAAGAAAGAGAACCTAGCTTTGATCACCTCTATGACCAAGCTCGTCACCACCTCAAAAGAGAAGAAAACACTAGGATAAAGGTCAAGAAATAGATATCCAAGACTCAAGGATGAAAAGAAAATAAAGAGAGAAAGAGAGAAGAGTTCCTCCACTCAACTTGAACACTACCTTGGAAAACTAGGGATTTGGTCCAAGAGAGAGGAGTTCCTCTACCTCAACACAAGAACCACCATGGAAGCTCCATGTGTTCATCCAAGAGAAAAGAAAGAGGTAGGGTTTTATGAGAAAATGAAATCAAGAGGGTAGATCACTGAGCAAGGATCAAAGATCACCCAAGGGTCACCAAGGAAGAGTATCTCCAACCTTAGATCACCACATGCAAAGGGTTCAACCACCTTGCTCCAAGGATGAGCTACTCATCACCACCAAGTAGACAAGCGTTGATCCTCAAGAAAGGAGAGAGGAGGGAAGGGTGTAAAAGGATCATATGCATAGAAGGAGGGAGGTATATGTACTCAAGAGTAGAGAGAGGTGAAGAAGATTAGGTGGCATGCTCATAAGTTCCACTTGTCCATCACAAAACATCTGTGCAACCACTAACTATATGCATGCAAGAAAGTCATGAAAACCAAGGTGGATCAATGACCTCACTTGGTCCTAAAGAACCATCGATCAAAGGGAAACAAGGACACTAAGGTCCATCGGTCGAAGACACATTAAAGAACATGAAATCCTAGATCTCTCATCGACCAAAGATAAGGGGAAAAACTCTTCAACCGAAGAGAAATCATCCTCAACCAAAAACCTATTTGACCGTACAGGTAGAGCCAAGAAAACACTAAAATAGTCAATGAAACCCACTCAATTTGTCAACACTCAAGGAAGGTCAACAATCTACAAAAAGCACCAAAGAAAAACCTTAAACACCCATTCAAGATGTCACCACTTCTCTCCTCATCAAAACAAGGTACAACAAGGCACCCCTGAACATCATTATCTCTCTCATGATGCTAAAACATGGGAGGCACATCCAACATCTGACAAATTGCAATATACACCCTTAACATGGGTAAATTACAATTAGGTCCAAAATAGACACACATATAGTATAACGAGCTCAAACATCATGCAAATTGGACTATACTGAAAGCATAAGAAAGTCACATGTTATTAAGGCATCTCAAGAGATTATATTAAGGTTTTAGGAATTTATTAAGCAGAAAAAAGCAAGATCGAGCACTAAGCTAGGTCAGGGGTCTTACAATCCATAACCCCCTAACAAGGATTTTTCCCATAAAATCCTATGCGAAAAGAGATGGGTACTTCCTTCACATCTCATCCTCCAACTCTCATGTGGCTTCCTCCATGTCATTATGATGCCACAAAACTTTTACCAACATCATATCCTTCTTCTTCAACTTCATCACCCTTCAATCTAAGATCAAAATAGAAACTTCCACATACGACATGTCTTCCTCCAACTCCACCTCAACAGGATGCAACACCAACTCAGTGTTAGGGTGACACTTCCTCAACATAGAAACATGGAACACTGGATGCAACATGTTCTTCTCAGGTGGAAACTCTAACTTATAAGACACCTTCCCAACACGTGCCACCATAGGGTAAGGTCCCATATACTTGGAATCCAACTTACCCTTCTTCCCAAACCTCAAAATGCCTTTACAAGGAGAGAGTTCAAGGTACACATTATCTCCCACTTGGAACTCCAACGGCCTATGATGTTTATCAGCATAAGACTTTTGCCTGTCATGGGCTGACTTCAACTGTTGCTATATCATCCTGATCTTCTCAGTCATTTTTTGTACAATCTCAGGACCCAAAAGCTATCACTCACCGGTTTCATACCAACACAACAAATATTTACAATGTCTCCCATAGAAAGCCTCAGAAGATGCCATGCCAATACTCCTCTGGTAGCTATTGTTGTAGGTAAACTCTATCAAACTGAGGTGTACATCCCCACTGGCCAAAAATTGCAAGACATAGGCTCTCAATAGATTCTACAAGGTATGAATAGTCCTCTCTGGCTATCCATATGTTTGCAGGTGAAACGATGTGCTGAACCTCAGCTGTGTATCCATTGGTGTGTGCAAATGCTCCCAAAAGTGACTGGTAAACTGAGGACCTCTGTCAGATGCTATCATCATTGGGATATATTGCAAGCGAACTATCTCATCATCATACACATGTGACAACTTCTCTATTGTATATGTTGTTTTCATAGGAAGTGTGCTGACTTGGTCAACATGTCAACAATCGTAATTGGAATCATGACCTTTGGTTATGCTAGGAGGCCCAACCACAAAGTCCATCATAATATGATCTCATTTCCATTGTGGTATAGATAATGATTGTAAAGTCCCTACAAGTTTCTAATGCTCTACCTTGACCTACTGATACACATGACACTTTGCCACAAACTCAGCCATATCACGCTTCAAACTAGGCCACCAATATAGACCTTTCAGGTGATGATACATCTTGGTACTTCTTGGATGCATGGCGTACATTGAAGAGTGAGCCTCTTCTAGAACCAACTTCCCAAAATTATCAACGTCAAGAACCACTGCTCTACCGTGGTAACACACTGTCCCAACTTCAAACTAATGGAAGACATCACGCTTCTCACTGCCAAACTGTACTCAGATCTGTTGTATCATGGTATCATCATGATGTGCATATCTAATTTTCTATCTCAATGTAGGATTCACATGTAAGTGTGCCAACAATCCTACAAACAAGGACACCTCCAGCCGTACATTCATCTAGAAAAGAGATACCAACATGTCTCGCTTATAGCACACTAAAGATCACAACTGTGCCTTATCAGTAGATGATGATGAAGAAGACTTCCTGTTCAAAGCATCTGCCACCATATTTTCCATCCCTGGATGGTAGTATATGGTTAAATCATAATCCTTGATCAACTCCATCCAGCACGTTGTCGCATATTCAGCACCTACTTTGAGAAGATGTACTAAAGGTTTTTGTGTCGGTAAAGATCTAACACTTCTCACCATAAAAGTAGTGTCTCCAAATCTTCAAGGAATGGACCATTCCAACAAGCTCATGGTCATGCATTGAGTAGCTATCTTTGTGTTTCTTAAGTTTTCACAAAGCAAAATAAATCATGTTCTAATCCTACATCAGCACACAACCCAAACCATTCTTTGATGCATCACAAAAGATGATATAACCTTTTCCTTGTTCTGGAAAAACCAACACTGGTGCACTAGTCATGTTATCCTTCAAAACTTGGAAAGAATGTTGACACTTGTTGTACCAGACAATAGGCACACCTTTCCTTGTGATCTTCATTAGGGGTAACACCATTGCACTAAAATTCTTGATAAACCTTCTGTAATAGCCTTCCAGACCTAGGAAACTATAAAACTCCATAGGTGTTTTTGACTGATCCCATTATATCACTAACTAAACCTTCTTAGGATCCACACAAACACCCTCAATAGATATCGCATGCCCAAGGAAAGACACCTCTTTTAGCCAGAACTCACACTTGTTGAACTTGGCATACAACTTATGTTGTATCAACAATGTTGACACCTTAGGTAGATGTTGCTTGTGCTGCTGGCTATCTCTGGATAATATTAATATTTCGTCGATGAACATGACCACAAATTGATCAAGACAAGGATAGAACACATTGTTCATCAGATCTACAAATGGTACTAGTGCATTGATTTGCCCAAACAACATAACCATGAACTAGTAGTGACCATACCTAGTCCTAAAAGCTGACTTGGGTATGTCATCCTCCTTAATCCACAAATGATGGTAACTTGACCTCAGATCTACCTTAGAAAACATTGCATCACCTCTCAACTGATAGAATCAGTCATCTATATTTGGCAATGGGTACTTGTTCTTAATTGTCATCTTGTTTAATTTTCGGTAATCAATGCACAACCTCATAGATCCATCCTTTTGCTTCACAAACAACAAGGGTGCAATCGAAGGGGAAGTGCTTGGTCTAATTAAATGCTTCTTTTATAACTCCTACAACTACTTATTCAACTCATGCATCTTAGTTGGAGTCAACCAGTACGGTGTCTGTGCTAACAATTGTGTACCAGGAACCAAATTGATCTCAAACTCAATCTATTGAGGTGGGGGGACACTGAGAAAGACAACCTCAAACTCATGAACCATTGGCACCTCCTGAATACTAGGACTTCTCACCTTAGTATCCACCACATGTTCTAGAAAAGCCTCACACCTTGTCTCATCAGCCTCTCTCTTATCATCACTAACAACATATAATCGTGAGAATTTCCTATCTCCTTGGAATACCCACAAAACATCACTATCAAAGAGCATATCCACCTTAGAACTACAATCCAAGGACACATGGTAGTTATCCAAAGCTTCCATTCTAAGGATCATATCAAATCCATACATGTCAAGTGGTATAAGGTCCACTTGAATGTTTCATCAAAGAAGGAAAGAACATATGATAGACACACCTCCCGTAACTTAGCAAAATCAACCAAAGGGGTTCCTATATGAAGACCATCGTGAATAACAGGTAAAGAACAACTAGCTATCACTTTTATAGTGATAAAGGAGTGTGTCACACCTGGGTCAACCAAAACAGATATAAAGCATGAAGAAATAAAATTAGAATGGAATAACTCCATTTAACCCATCATGACCCGTGGGTTGACTATTCCTTTTGGCTGACTCATAGCATAGAAATGAGTCATTTTCTATTGTCACCCTTGTCCTCTACTGGACTGCTCAGATGAACTAGCATGTGATGCTTGGCCGCATCCTCTTCTACCGCCATTGTTGAACTGTTGTCGTTGAGAACCCTACTGGCTTTGGGTGACCTCCTCATCCTTCATTGGGCAAAATAGCATGGTATGCTCGGTCTGTCCACACCTGAAGCAAGTCTTGCTCTCTTACAATGGCCTAGATGGCCCTATCACTGAAACTAATGCCGCATTGTGAGCCCATGCCAGTGAAAATTATGGCTTCTGCCCTTTCTCGGTGACCACTGTGACTAAACAACCAACCTCTATTGTGCTTGAGGTGTTGAGAACCTAGGCTTCTTAAATACTCCAAAAGATTGACCCTAAAACTGTGACGATATCTTCTAGATGTTATAACATCTACAAAACACCCCCAAGGACCTGAGAGAATAGGGATGACACATAGGATAATACTGCAATACACTAATAGCATATCCAACCTTCAACAACTACTTCTCTCCTTGTTGCTCTTCCTAAACTACACGATCTCTACCTCATTGTGCATGACCACCTAAAAGATGTGGAAACCCACAAAGTGATACCAACGTCCCAGCGAGAGATATAACTCTGTGCCAACAACTAATTATGAACATTGATAGATATAACGGAAAAGAAATAATATTATCAAGATGAAAAGATTTATCAAGATAAATAAGTAGAACTTGATAACATTGATTAGGCAGTTTAAGCAATTACAACTGACCAATAGCACATCTTATACCTTTGGAAGGAATATGAAGAACATGTATAAAAGATAACAACTAAGAAGTATAAGAAGCTAGTCATAGGGTCATCCAATGTGAGTGATATTTAGCCCTAAGAAGATATACTACATGGTTGTATTACATCATTTATTATGCCCTGAGGATTTGAGTCCTACCACCCAAATACAACTGACCATTGCTAAGTCAAAATCATTGACATACAAGTTCTATAGAAGAGTCAGACTCCATGATATCACCACAAACCTCCTGGTTAGTATGAGAGACAATGTAGAGACATAACAGTCAAATAGTCAAGCTAAAAACAACTAGCCCACCTTGGTACAGGACACGATACTAGAGAACATGTCACACATGCCCGTTCTATACAAGGAATTATGCAGGTTATATTGGTGCCTTTCACAAATATCATAAAATCACAATATCTGGGCATGATCGCAGAAATCCTCCATAAATTGCAATTGTGGATGCAAGGATATATCCCCGACTTGCACCCACACATATTCAACAATATGCGCTCTGAGTTTCCGATAGGAATTACTCATTTCACCATCTATCAAGTTCTGACACTAGAATGGATCTATGTCGTAGGAAAACTACATGATTAGGGTTTTCCTTGATTAGTTATGCCAATTGGATGAATATCGGTTACATCAAACAAGTGGACTTACAAACCCTAATTCATTCTAGCAAGCACAATTGTAACACTACACCAGAAGATATAAAATGTATGGGGTATAAACTTGTTACATCATCACATGATAGTAATGCCACAAAAGGCCATCACTTTCGTCACATAACTAGGTGATAACAATCCCTCATCACATCACTAGACAATATCATCTCAAACTAGGCACAAAGACAATGCTAGGTCATAAGACCCAAATCACATAGTTCATGCACATCATCATAATCTCAACATGCCTCATAAGGCTCATAATCATCACCATGTGTCATATAAAAGGTCCCATAGCAATCTCAAGCTATGATGTGCATTCAACCTACAACATTAGAGTAGGAGCGAGAAATAATTTATTGCATGCTAATCATTCAATCAACCTAAGTAATTGTGATGGAGCAAACTTTTGATATTCTTGGTTATACATATTATAGCGACAAAATGATAGTCTTCAATTAAGTTTTTGTTCCAAAATAGAATGGAATGTAGCTATGATGAGGATAAAGCTATGGCTCGAATTTCATAAAGTTCTAAAGTTCCTAGAAGGAGATATTAGGATATGAAATGGATCAAATAATGTATGTGTTGGTGACTTTAGAACTAAGTTTGCTAATGAGCTTAGACCAAGCTATTGATATGGGCAGGTTACGCTACCCTTTGTTAATGTATACGGGTTGGTGCCTCTTTGAGGTGAGTTACATGGCCTTGTTTCAGTAGCCACGGATTGGCTTTTAAAATCTACAATCACGACCATTGGATGAGATGTGAGGGTTTCTCCCACTATCCCCTACGTTGCGGTTACAAGCTGACCATGGCAGTGATCCCTCCACGATGTATGTGGTAGCATGGATGGAGAACGTGGACTGAGAGGGAAGATGTCCACACCTCTTGTGGCGGAGGTGTTGGACCCCCTTTATGTGGCTTCTGGTTTGGCGTGCATAGAGTGTGAGTCCTCCTTCTCCGTAAGCCCTCCACTGCGGCGAGCATGGTTAAGTGAGGCAGCACAGTCTTCAATTCGCGACCTCTCCAGCAGCATGATAGATGATGAAGGAAGCTTGGTGGGTGGAAAAGGAAGACGAGGTGCAGAGGAGGCGGCACCATAGATCCCTATCATGGCAACACCCTCAGCAAAGCCAGCGGCGGCGCCCTTGCGGAGCAGAGCCAGTGGTGGCGGTCCGCGTCACAGGAAACTGATGCCCCTTGATGGAAGACCCGCTTCCATGTCTCACCGGCGAAGAGGCTTGCAACCAAGCTCGCGCTGAAAGATGCAACCCAGAGGAGGCATGCGGCGGTGCTTGTGAATGGGAGAACTGAGTCCTGTTGGGGACTCATCGAGCACGTCGGAGGCTGGAGCTTGGCGGGCCGACCTGCGGATGGCTGAGCAAGAAGGAGATGATAGTGGTCGTGCACGCCCAGAATGGAAAGGGCGGGCTGTGATGGAGAATAGCGGGCAAGTTTGGAGGTGGATTGAGTGGAAGGCAACCGACTACAAGGTGGCGCCTGCATCTCCGAAAGAGCAGATACCGCAGTGTCTCTGCGTCGCAAGAGGAGAGGAAGACAACGACGGTGCTCGTGCCAAGTCGGCGGAGTAGAAGGATGGAGTACGGGGCTTGAGGAGGACAGCCGAATCTGATGGGCACCTAAGTAGAGGACCAGGATCTCCATCGCGCCAGCAATCGCTCGTCGGAGCATCTCTGTGCGGCGGCGGCAGGTCCTGCGGGAGAACGAGACTCGATCTCTTTTGCTGAGGCGACGGATCGCGCGAGATAAGAGGAGGGCAGACCGGCCCTCCAACCTGAACCGGCTCCAGTCCCAGCCAAAGAACCCCTGAACCGGCCAGAAAACCCACGTGTGAACCGGACAAATCCCAAAGTAGCCAAATCAAGGACCGGCCGGCCCATGTGAGAGTTGCACCAGCCCTAAGTGCCACGTGTCGATGACTGAGTGGCCCAAAAAGGTAAAATCTTAGTAATTGCTCAGATCTTCTATAAATCCCAATAAATAGCTCGAGTATCAGAAAATTACATATAATATACCAAAATTCTCAGAAAAATGCATAGAATGCAGTGGAAGCATAATATATGTCTTTATATGTACTAATCTCAGTCATATCATATAAGTTGTAAAATGCTCGTTTAATGGATGATAAATACCAAATGATTATATAAAATTATGGAAAATTGTCAATAACTCATTATCATGTTTAGAATCCTTATGATGTCAGTGATTATGATAATGATACACGAAATCATGTAATTTACTCCATATGGCTAATTAGGGCTAATAACCCTAAATAAAATGCAATAAATACATGCATGCTCAATAAATCATGGTAATTACAGAATACCTTCATATCAGTAATGTGAGGCTAATGTGTAACTCAGATATCAGTTAGATACATGGAATTCATGTGATATGAAGATGACCTGTAATATATGGTTTAAAACCCTAATCTAGGTTAATGCATATAACCTAGGGTTAATTAATGTGCACAAAAATGCTATGGAAGATAATGTTCAGATAATGGACCATAATCTGTAAAATGACATCAATGAGATAATCACAAGACAAGAATACAAGTAATCATGAGAATACTATAATGAGATAAGAGAAACCCTAATATGGACATAACTAGGGTTAAGATGAGACGTATGATGATAAGAACCTGATGATAGTGTATGGTCTTATCTTAATCAGGTTTGACCAAGATATAGATGACATCAGGAGTATATGTGATGGTTAGGTTTCTCTTGATCAAGGTACGCTATTACCTCTTACTTGGCTTATTATACAATATGCTTGTGTTATATGAGTAGTAAAATACTTGGCATATGGTATTGATTGAAATGATTGTTCTTGTATGCTATGTTGCTAGATTCTCCATACTTATTGATATGAACACATGAAACATAATATATCTGTTCCATTATATCTAAGCACTTCAACTCTTTGGTAGTAAAGTGCTGGAAATAAGTACTTCAACTCTTTGGTAGTAAAGTACTTGGAAGTGATCCAACTCTTTGGTAGTAGATCACCTTGTGAAATGATCCAACTCTTTGGTAGTAGATCATAAAGGCCTTAATGCATTCAACTCTGAGGTAGTAAATGCATGGATGATATAATGGAAAATGAGCTTAAAATATGTGTTCTCTTTTGTTAATGAATATCCTTGTGCAAGTATGTGCTTTTCTTATATTCTTCTGTTACTGCCAAGTATATTAGTTTTATCTTATTGCCAAGATATGATGAGAGGTAAATAAAAGACACGTAGGCGTACTCAGTACAATATTCTTGAAATATTGTGCTGACGTGTACCGCATGTAATCTTTTTGTTTAGGTTGTGGTTATGCTCTTGAAGATCCAGGATAGTTGCGAGTTGTGTAGCGAGTTGATGTACAGGTGGACCTGTTGTCTTAAGATCCTGTTGTTTTAGCTGTAGCTCATGTATATGTATAGTTTGCTGTTCAATATGTAATATCAAATGTTGTAACAATTCATGTTGTAATTATATGTTGAATGGTGAACATGTGTTGTGGTTTTATTATTGTTCGTGTACATGTGCTACTGATGTATGTTCCTTATGACTCCCTCGATTTTCTTCTTCTTAGCCTTGTGTGGGATGTTTAAATTGGGATTCTCGTTGAGGTGAGGGTTTCAATTTGGACGTCTCACATCAGATTAAGTATTAGAAAATCCGGGGACGTCACAGGTGGTATCAGAGCATGAACAATAGCAAAACCTAACATTTGCTCATTATGCAACTCAAAACTAAAGAACCTTGAACTTAATAATCTTTTAGGGTTAGATTAGTAGTCTTTTAGAGACTAGATCTGACCTAGCCTCTAGGTTAGCACCTAGATGTCCGAGAACTAGGTCTAGACTGGTGCTTGTTGAGTAGCAAGTCCTTAGATGTCGTTCTTTCCCGGTAGTGCAGCGGTATGGGACGTTGCACTATTTGGAAATGACGCGCATAAAGGGAAGAGAAACCCTAGACATATTGCGCACGTTGTCTAGAGTAGCTACACTGGTCTACCCCTTGTTCTCACCCTTTTCACTAGTTTTCATGACACTGGACTCTCTACTATGTGTGGGACACTCGTTTTCAGGATTTGGTTTTTGATTCCAAACGGATCGAACCTCGATAGTTTTCTCTGACGTTTGTTTTATCGGAGAAAAACTATATAATATTTTAATATGTATATGTATTACAAAAATGTGTCCCCACACATGTACGAGTAGGAGGTGGTCATGCAACCTAAGTGAAAGTGAACGACATCAGTCTAGAAGAGAGAGTAGTTCTAGATTAGATGTCTAGAGCCTTGTTTGGTATATGTGATAGATGGAGTAGATAGAATAAGTTTGATGATACGATCTAAGTCTTATATAGATGTTATAAGATAGTTGTGATGATCTGTGTTTGTTTTTGAGGACTTAAGTTTAGTTTTGAGGTTTTGAGATAAGTTTTGATGATGCAAGAAAATAGGCTTTTATTAGATAAGATATGTTAAGCTAAGACGAGGTTGTGAGTCAGCATGAGCCTCAAGCTCTTTTATGAAGGAGGACCTCTAGTATTAGGACCGGTTTCAGGGTTAACTCCAGAGAGAGTGAGACCCAATGGGAGAAGGTTAGATAACCTAAACTCCAAGATATGAGAATTCTGAGATATGTGATATAATATGTCCTAAACTAGAATACTCCTGAGTGATTGAGATGAGTTGCTTTATGCATGATTCCTATAGTTTTCTTTAACCCTAGATGTCTGTGGGAGGACCAAACCCTAGAGATAGAGAGAGGCTGGTTACATATGTACATATGTGAAAATGAATATGAGTGCCTGCCATCTGGGTGAGGGAGAGAGCCCAAGACCCTGGAGGAGGTAGCTATGTTAATTTCTGTGAAGCCTCATGCTCGGGTTGGTGGTTTCCCACATAGAAATCTAGTGGTGTATATAAGAGAGCTTTGGGTAAGATGTTTCATGGGTAGAAGGCCTATGAAGAGAATCACATAGCATGTTTTGGTTTGTGCTTATATGTGGCGAGAGCTTGTAAAGCTATCACTAGCACCAATGAGGTAATCCGAGAACCCTAGACCGAGAGGAAAGATAAAGTATATGCATACGAGATACTCATAGATTTGAGTTAGCTCAGAGAGACTGAGCATGACACTACCCTCGTGGTATGGGTTAGAAGAACCTCAGTTGGGCTAGATAAAAAGTTTGATATATGTTTCACGAGCCACTGACATAAGTTTAGTTATCACCACCATGATATCATATATGTAAGATGTGATTTAATCTCGAGACGTGATATATAGACATGATATGATGAAAACCTAGAAATGGCTTGATAGATATCAATGCATAAATGGCTAACCATGTACATGATAATGATGATAATGTGATAGAGTTGGTCAATCTTGTGATGAAATCACTAGTAAATGTTGTAATTTGTTATGAGCAATGAAATAAGATCATAAAAATGAAACATGTTATATGAGGTGTTAATCTTAAAGCTTAATAATGATGAAAAATATAGTTTGACAGTTGGCACAACATAATGATTATGACACCTTGATATGATCTGGATGGATAAAGTGGGTTAACTTTAGTTAACACCCATCTAAAAGGCATATGTTAATGATGAACATGTTCTAACAATGAACTAAATAAAATGTCGATGAAACCTTGATGTATGAGTTTATCTTGGGTTAACTTCTTTGGAACATGATAATATGATGTAGAAAACCTAATGCATGGATAAAGATAAGGATGCAATCCTAACATATGAGATATATCAGGACATAACCTAATATTCTAAACCCTTGTTTGAGCCTTCTATGGAGTGTTTGTACACCCAAGATGGTTGTAAACCTCCTAGTAGTGCCTTGGATGCATGGTTCTAGGTAACCTTTGCGGATATGTTACACATAGAATTTTGCCTACATGTGGATGAAGACATGATAGTTTTTCGTGTAATACGAGTATGGTTTACTTTCGAGGACGAAAGTTCTTTTAAGATGTATATGATGTGACAAAGTGGTTTTTATGGCTTAATTTCGAGGACGAAATTTCTTTTAAGTTGAGTAGGATGTGATGGAGCAAACTTTTGATATTCTTGGTTATACATATTATAGCGACAAAATGATAGTCTTCAATTAAGTTTTTGTTCCAAAATAGAATGGAATGTAGCTATGATGAGGATAAAGCTATGGCTCGAATTTCATAAAGTTCTAAAGTTCCTAGAAGGAGATATTAGGATATGAAATGGATCAAATAATGTATGTGTTGGTGACTTTAGAACTAAGTTTGCTAATGAGCTTAGACCAAGCTATTGATATGGGCAGGTTACGCTACCCTTTGTTAATGTATACGGGTTGGTGCCTCTTTGAGGTGAGTTACATGGCCTTGTTTCAGTAGCCACGGATTGGCTTTTAAAATCTACAATCACGACCATTGGATGAGATGTGAGGGTTTCTCCCACTATCCCCTACGTTGCGGTTACAAGCTGACCATGGCAGTGATCCCTCCACGATGTATGTGGTAGCATGGATGGAGAACGTGGACTGAGAGGGAAGATGTCCACACCTCTTGTGGCGGAGGTGTTGGACCCCCTTTATGTGGCTTCTGGTTTGGCGTGCATAGAGTGTGAGTCCTCCTTCTCCGTAAGCCCTCCACTGCGGCGAGCATGGTTAAGCGAGGCAGCACAGTCTTCAATTCGCGACCTCTCCAGCAGCATGATAGATGATGAAGGAAGCTTGGTGGGTGGAAAAGGAAGACGAGGTGCAGAGGAGGCGGCACCATAGATCCCTATCATGGCAACACCCTCAGCAAAGCCAGCGGCGGCGCCCTTGCGGAGCAGAGCCAGTGGCGGCGGTCCGCGTCACAGGAAACTGATGCCCCTTGATGGAAGACCCGCTTCCATGTCTCACCGGCGAAGAGGCTTGCAACCAAGCTCGCGCTGAAAGATGCAACCCAGAGGAGGCATGCGGCGGTGCTTCTGAATGGGAGAACTGAGTCCTGTTGGGGACTCATCGAGCACGTCGGAGGCTGGAGCTTGGCGGGCCGACCTGCGGATGGCTGAGCAAGAAGGAGATGATAGTGGTCGTGCACGCCCAGAATAGAAAGGGCGGGCTGTGATGGAGAATAGCGGGCAAGTTTGGAGGTGGATTGAGTGGAAGGCAACCGACTACAAGGTGGCGCCTGCATCTCCGAAAGAGCAGATACCGCAGTGTCTCTGCGTCGCAAGAGGAGAGGAAGACAACGACGGTGCTCGTGCCAAGTCGGCGGAGTAGAAGGATGGAGTACGGGGCTTGAGGAGGACAGCCGAATCTGATGGGCACCTAAGTAGAGGACCAGGATCTCCATCGCGCCAGCAATCGCTCGTCGGAGCATCTCTGTGCGGCGGCGGCAGGTCCTGCGGGAGAACGAGACTCGATCTCTTTTGCTGAGGCGACGGATCGCGCGAGATAAGAGGAGGGCAGACCGGCCCTCCAACCTGAACCGGCTCCAGTCCCAGCCAAAGAACCCCTGAACCGGCCAGAAAACCCACGTGTGAACCGGACAAATCCCAAAGTAGCCAAATCAAGGACCGGCCGGCCCATGTGAGAGCTGCACCAGCCCTAAGTGCCACGTGTCGATGACTGAGTGGCCCAAAAAGGTAAAATCTTAGTAATTGCTCAGATCTTCTATAAATCCCAATAAATAGCTCGAGTATCAGAAAATTACATATAATATACCAAAATTCTCAGAAAAATGCATAGAATGCAGTGGAAGCATAATATATGTCTTTATATGTACTAATCTCAGTCATATCATATAAGTTGTAAAATGCTCGTTTAATGGATGATAAATACCAAATGATTATATAAAATTATGGAAAATTGTCAATAACTCATTATCATGTTTAGAATCCTTATGATGTCAGTGATTATGATAATGATACACGAAATCATGTAATTTACTCCATATGGCTAATTAGGGCTAATAACCCTAAATAAAATGCAATAAATACATGCATGCTCAATAAATCATGGTAATTACAGAATACCTTCATATCAGTAATGTGAGGCTAATGTGTAACTCAGATATCAGTTAGATACATGGAATTCATGTGATATGAAGATGACCTGTAATATATGGTTTAAAACCCTAATCTAGGTTAATGCATATAACCTAGGGTTAATTAATGTGCACAAAAATGCTATGGAAGATAATGTTCAGATAATGGACCATAATCTGTAAAATGACATCAATGAGATAATCACAAGACAAGAATACAAGTAATCATGAGAATACTATAATGAGATAAGAGAAACCCTAATATGGACATAACTAGGGTTAAGATGAGACGTATGATGATAAGAACCTGATGATAGTGTATGGTCTTATCTTAATCAGGTTTGACCAAGATATAGATGACATCAGGAGTATATGTGATGGTTAGGTTTCTCTTGATCAAGGTACGCTATTACCTCTTACTTGGCTTATTATACAATATGCTTTTGTTATATGAGTAGTAAAATACTTGGCATATGGTATTGATTGAAATGATTGTTCTTGTATGCTATGTTGCTAGATTCTCCATACTTATTGATATGAACACATGAAACATAATATATCTGTTCCATTATATCTAAGCACTTCAACTCTTTGGTAGTAAAGTGCTGGAAATAAGTACTTCAACTCTTTGGTAGTAAAGTACTTGGAAGTGATCCAACTCTTTGGTAGTAGATCACCTTGTGAAATGATCCAACTCTTTGGTAGTAGATCATAAAGGCCTTAATGCATTCAACTCTGAGGTAGTAAATGCATGGATGATATAATGGAAAATGAGCTTAAAATATGTGTTCTCTTTTGTTAATGAATATCCTTGTGCAAGTATGTGCTTTTCTTATATTCTTCTGTTACTGCCAAGTATATTAGTTTTATCTTATTGCCAAGATATGATGAGAGGTAAATAAAAGACACGTAGGCGTACTCAGTACAATATTCTTGAAATATTGTGCTGACGTGTACCGCATGTAATCTTTTTGTTTAGGTTGTGGTTATGCTCTTGAAGATCCAGGATAGTTGCGAGTTGTGTAGCGAGTTGATGTACAGGTGGACCTGTTGTCTTAAGATCCTGTTGTTTTAGCTGTAGCTCATGTATATGTATAGTTTGCTGTTCAATATGTAATATCAAATGTTGTAACAATTCATGTTGTAATTATATGTTGAATGGTGAACATGTGTTGTGGTTTTATTATTGTTCGTGTACATGTGCTACTGATGTATGTTCCTTATGACTCCCTCGATTTTCTTCTTCTTAGCCTTGTGTGGGATGTTTAAATTGGGATTCTCGTTGAGGTGAGGGTTTCAATTTGGACGTCTCACATCAGATTAAGTATTAGAAAATCCGGGGACGTCACAGTAATCATGTCATATGCCCAGATTAGTATTAGGGTTTCTCATAGGTAGCCTATTAGGGTTTTCAAACAACATATAACATCAACCCTAACTATGATTACTTCGTACATTATTGGAACATATATTAACATTATTATCATCATAGTCATCTCCACATTGATTTCTGATCCATATCTCATGATCGATGAAAACTTAGGTAGTTGGTTGTTGAAAACCTGACACACATGGGATCATCGGCCGCTTAAGAATACCAACTGAACTGCTAAAAATAAGAGTACATGGTCGTCGAAAACTATGCTAACATGATGATCATCAATCATTGATGATCATGCACCCTCATGATTGCTAAGAAGGGTCACCTCGGCGACCATCCATGAGGGAAGGATCAGTGACTAAACACATTGGTGAGGATCATAAGTCATAGAGAGAAGCACCCAAGCTAAGTGACCAAAATAGCAAAAAGGTCAGTGATCAAAAAAACATTCTCATCAACCACTTGGGGTATCTTGGTGATCATTCCAACATGTACATACATAGGTGACTTCATGAAGAGAGAAAAAATTCTCATGAATACAAGATCCAAAGTTAAACATCACCATGAAACAAAAAGCATCATGGATAAACTCATGAAGATGATCATCATCAAAACCCTAATATTGATTATCACCATGATAGAGAATATGAAACTAATGTCTCCAACATCATGCATGTACCCTAAATCCTATATGCATGTAACCGAAACTTCCATCATCCAACAAGAAAACTAAAACATGATCATGGGAATTACAACCAACATTTCAAGGACTGCATGTAAGCACCAACTTCTCATCATCCATAAAACTCGAGAACAAGAATTATGACTTAGGAGAAAAAGCTAATCTATACAAGATTATTATAAAATCATAAAAAATAGAACAAGTTATTATCATCAAGCAACGTATAATCATGTTTTAGATACAAGATAAACTTTGCAAGTATAATTAAGGTGCAACAATAGTAGAGGAGAGAGTTATATAACCCGCATGATTATGGTGAAACAACTCTAAGAAAAAGATATCCAAAGAAGAGAGAGAACCTAGCTTTGATCATCTCCACGACCAAGCTAGTGACCACCTCAAAAGAGGAAAACCCTAGGTTAAAGGTCAAGAAAGAGAGATCCAAGACTCAAGGATGAAAAGAAAATAAGGAGAGACAGAGAGAAGAGTTCCTTCACTCAACTTCAACACTACCTTGAAAAACCAGATATTCGGTCTGAAAGAGAGGAGTTCATGTACCTCAACACAAGTAGCACCATGGAAGCTTCATGGTTTCTTCCAAGAGAAGAGAAAGAGGTAGGGTTTTATGATAAAATGAAATCAAGAGGGTAGATAACTTACCAGTGATCAAGGATCACCAAAGGGTCACCAAGGAAGTGTAGCTCCAACCCTAGATCACCTCATGCAAAGGGTTTCAGCCACCTTGCTCCAAGGATGAGCTCCTCTTCACTACCAAGCACACAAGGGCCAAATCTAAAGCAAGGATAGAGGAAGGAAGGGTGTAAAAGGATCATATGCATGTAAGGAGGGAAGTATATATACTCAAGGGTAGAGAGCATGTTCCTCCACGTACATGTGTGGATTGTTACTATATCAACTAGGGTTCTAACCTTGATGTATTCACAACTCTTATTATATTGAACATATCAAAGAACAAGTTTAATTTAAATCAAAATATGAATGAACCAATTAATGATGCAAAGTTTTAATTGTGCTCAGACGTGGTCGTAACAACTCTCCCCCCTCAAAAAGGTTTCATCCCCAAAACATAAATATGCAGGAAAATTATATTCAAGGTTTCTTTTAAGATTTTGAGATCTTATATATCACTTACTCTTGTACTTCTTTTTAAAAATTGACAATCAACACTCCATCCTTTATTTCTTTCTTAATCACAACAAATTTGAAACTAGGCCTCTCAATGATAAAAAAATAATTATCTATGTCGCAATCAATTACTAGGAAAGAAAAATATATCTCAACCATTTTCACTCATGTTGTACTCTTTTAAGGTGTTATCTTACTATTGGTAATTTGATTCCACTATCTCAATTCATACAGTTCAATATATACTTATTGTTCTGCTTCAACAGAAACATATATGACATGCTTAACGATTTTACTTATATTTTAGCACATAATTAAGTTATTATGTTAATCTGAGTGTATTTTGATATTTGGTGTTGATTATAGAACCTTATGCCACTTAATATGTTATATTTATTTTCAAGCCAAAACATGTTATGGTATAACATTGAGTTATTCTTGTTATATGCATTGATACTATATATTAAGGTATAGTTCTTTTCTTTTTTAGTCAAATCTAGAAAACTAGGCTTCCTAACCTTCTAATCATGGAATATGTAAGATTCTAGGTTTCGGTACGTGACAGTCATCCTCTTAGTGTTCAATATATGTTCCTTTATCTAGACTAGACAACTTTCAATATGTATGACCTCAACATAATATGTTGACTCATATGAGTATGGTTGTGCATTTTATAGTCACACTTATCCAGTGACTAGTATATCACTCAAAGAGGACGAACAAATTCAATCTACATCACTCAAAATGATCCACATGTGTCAAAATATGCCCATACACAACATGTATGAAAACACTTATTCCTATTCATGTTGAGTAGTGTTGAAGTACAAGTAACAACATGTGATCATTGTGTGACATCCAGCCCATGGACCACATTCATCACTATCACCTAGGTATATGACTCTGGCTACCTTTTTTTCTTTAATATGTCATACTCAAGTTGGGTTTGTTCAATATATGTGATCTATGAAGTAGATACATGTTTGTCTTTGTATCTAATATTTTTACTCAACCTCTCAACTTGGGTACTCAAGAAGGGAGTCAAAGCCCTCAGGCTTGTTTTGCACCAATGGGCCTACCAAAGATGTCCACTAATCTCTAGAACTCGTAACACATGTAACATCGACATCCCCGATTTTTGTTGCATACACCCATTTAAGGAGTCCACCCTCGCTGGCCTAGACCCCCATACCCCATTGGTGTGCTCTATCTTACCTCAATCTAGACAAATACCTCTAGCAGGGAAGCACATTTTCTCCCCACAACGCAAGATTTCTTTGAGGATTCTATAGTGTTCAGGACATCTAAAATGCTCAATTCACTCTTTTAATTTATAGATCAATCACCAAATCAACATTTTATACTTTAACCTTTTGAATAGTTCTTTTCAAAAATTATAAACAATCTATATAGTAAGTTGAGAAACTAATAAAAAAAAACTTATCATACAGAAACATTGAATTGAAAATGCTTGATTCATTGAATACCCTATCCTTAGGGTTTCATTTACCTCATTCACAAATCACATGACTTGCATAAGGATTTAATGCATCATAAACCTTCGTCGAATAATGACGGATTTCAACAGTTCACTTATAACCAAACATATATGAGCTCTGGTATGAACTAAACTAGGGTTTTCACGCCATTCAATAAAATATTATACATTTAGAATATCAATGAAATATATATATATATATGATGTCAAATAGATTCATTTCAGATGTATTTCATAATGTCTATTCACAAACTTCCAACTTTCCACTCATCTAGGGTTTTGTCCTCTTTATTGAGTTATCAAGCAAACACTGATAACTCATATCAATCCCTTAATAATACCCAAACATTCTTACTAAACATTCTGATAAATGAATCATTTATAAATAAGGAGATTCAAATAAGCAAATATCTTCATTCAATTATACATCAATTTCAGACATAACCAAAAACCCTATATTTCGATATACTCCTATAAGAAAATAATGTCGTCTTTTATCAAATAAGGAGATTTAAATAAGTGAATAAGGTCGTTTCAACACTTGATATGGGTATTTGGTAGCGTTGTCAGCCTGTTTGTTTCCTGAATCAAATGCCTAAACACTTTAGCACTTAATTCAACTGACATCAGAGATCTGAACTCCTCTTCTAGGTCAAAACCTATGTGTGTGACCCTATAGGTCCCATATTACATTGGCCGTGAATGTCCATAACAATTTATGACATCACAAGTAAAGAGTGGTGCCTAGTCACACATCATTTCTACTCAAGTAAATGGAAAAGTTGGGGAACAACTTCAACCTACAATCTGTGTATGGTGTTGTAGTGTTTGTATAGTTCCTTTGTCACTGATGTCCAGATTGAACTAGAGGCATGAAGCAGTCACCCTCGTTATTATTAAATCTTATTTATTGAACCAAGTGCATACTGTCTAAGATATATGTGAGATCAATATCACATATTGACCCACATGCGCATAGCTATGCTTTTCTTAGTCTCACTTATCAAGAGCCCTAGGGCATCACACTATAGTAGGAGGGACAAATCCCATGTTTATCACTCACAGTCAATTCCCATGTGTCAAAGGCACCCGAACATCACCGTTATAACAACCCATGTTTTAGGACTGCATTTGATGATGTCAAAGTGTACCCAACGACATGTGTTGAGTGTAGTTCTTTCAGGTCTAAGAACCACAACCACTGCCATCACTATGAGAGATGGCTATGACGTCCATGATGATGGCCTCCATGTTTCAGTCTCATGGGGGGTTTGTTCGATACATTGTTCTCTAACATGTATCTGTGTGCTTGGTTTGATATTTCCATATCATGACTAATGAGATCTAGTCATCAATCAACTCACACTTTAATCTTAAGTGTCATTGTTGTCTATCAACCTTCCACAATGACAACTGATCAGGGACATAATGAGAATATTTATATGTACTCTTAACATCCATATGATCTCATCCACAAGGCTAGTAACTTTATTACATACGTCATTGGGTAATATAATTCTGTAGACATTTATAATTTTATTTCACTATCTCATAACTAAGCAAACAAAATAAATTGGAAGCTTGCCCTTTATTACTAATCAAATCATTTTTATATTATATACCATTACAATCATCACATGATTGGATCTCTAGGCATACATAACCAATAGACTCCCACTTGAACTTAGAGACAATCACCCACAAATCTTATTCCAAGTGACCTTACATGTCCATCATGCTTCTTTTGTGAAAGTGCTTTCGTTAAGGGATCAATAATGTTACTTTCAGTTGGTACTTTGCAAATCTTTACGTCTCCACGTTGTATAATTTCTCGTATGAGATGATACTGCCTTTGTATATGCTTTGAGTTCTGATGTGATCTGGGCTCCTTAGCTTGTGCAATAGCTCCATTGTTGTCACAATATAGCTCGATTGCCTCACTGATGCTAGGAATGACCCCGAGTTCTGTGATGAACTTCTTGATCTATACAACCTCTATTGCTGCACTTGATGCATCCATATACTCTGCCTCTATTATAGAATCGACAACTATTTCTTGCTTGGAACTCTTCCAGCTCACAACTCCATTGTTGAGGCAAACCATAAATCCTGATTGTGATTTGTAATCATCTTGATCAGTCTGGCAGCTTGCATTGGTGTAAAATTTTACAACCAATTCTTCCACTCTATCATAGACCAAGAACTGATCCTTAGTCCTTCTCAACTACTTGAGGATGTTCTTCATGGCTATCTAGTAAGCATCACCTGGATCTGACTGATATCTGTTCGTCATGCTCAAGGCATATGAGACGATTGGATGGGTGCACAACATAACATACATGATTGATCCAATTGCTGAGGCATATGGAATCTCACTCATGTGTTCCCTTTCTTCACAAGAACTGGGGCATTGAGCTCTAGAGATGGGGACACCATGACACATTGGAAGGTTTCCTCTCTTTGAATTCTCCTTGCCGAACCACTTCAACACCTTGTCAATGTATGTGCTCCGACTTAGTCTGAGAAGTCTTCTGGATATACCTCTATAGATTTTTATCCCCACGATGTAGGATGCTTCTCCCAAGTCTTTTATAGAGAATGTATTTCCAAGCCATGCCTTTACCTTTTGTAAAGTAGGGATGTCATTCCCCATTAATAGTATGTCATCTACATATAATATGAGGAATGTCACTATGCTCCCACTAACCTTCTTGTACACACAAGGCTCATCTTCATTTTGATAAAAGCCAAACCCTTTTACTGTCTCATCAATATGAAGATTCCATCGCTGAGATGCTTGCTTCAATCCATAGATTGACCTTTGTAGCTTACATACGCTATTGGCAAACTTTGGATCTATAAATCCCTCAAGTTGTGTCATATACACATCCTCCACAAGATTCTCATTAAGGAATGCAATTTTAACTTCCATTTGATAAATCTCATAGTTATGATAAGCTATAATAGAAAACATGATCCTGATGGATTTAACCATGTCTACTGGAGAAAAGGTTTCATCATAGTCAACAACTTGAACTTGTCTGAAATCCTTTGCAACCAATCTACCCTTATAGGTTTGAACTTTTCCATCCATGTCAGTCTTCTTTTTGAAGACCCACTTACACCCTATGGGTTTTGCCCCTCATGTGGTTCCACCAAAGCCCATACTTTGTTGGTATACATGGATTCCATATCAGATCTCATGGCCTTAAGCCATTTCTCAGACTTTGGTCCCTCTATAGCATATTTATAGGTTATTGGCTAATCATCTATGAACAATTCACTGCCTTACAGAGTCACAAGATATCCAAATCTCTCAGGCTCAAGGAGTGTCCTATTAGATCTATGAGGTTCCTGTGTTACTTGAGGAATTTGAGATTCCACAACCCCTTGTGAATCTTTTGGTTCATCTAGTACATCTAATGGTTCAATGTTTTCTATTGGTCTCAAACCTCTTTGAGTTCTACTTGTCTCCCACTGATTCCTTTGGAAATGAATTCCTTTTCTAGGAATGCAATATCTCTAGCAACAAACACTTTGTTGTCAGATAGACTATACAAGTAGTATCGCACAATTTCCTTGGGATATCTAACAAAGTAACATTTTTCAGATCTAGGGCCAAGCTTTTCAGGAAACATTTTCTTGACATAAGCTTCACAACCCCAAATCCTCATAAAAGACATTTTGGGATGCTTCCCAGTCCATATCTTGTATGGTGTCTTTTAAAGCGACTTAAATGGTACTCGGTTTCGTGTAAACGTAGTGGTTTGTAGAGTATGTCCCCAGAAGGTTATCGGAAGATCGGCTAAACTCATCATTGATTGCACCATATCTAATAATGTGTGATTCCTTCTTTCTGATACACCATTATGCAGAGGTGTCCCAGGTGGAGTTGTATCCTTTTGGTATTAATGTTATATACACTTGTATTTAGTTCTAACAAGTAAAGACCATAAGACATAGGGGTACTGCCATAAAAGATCCCATCTTTTGAAATAGAACATCAACCACTTTTAATATGGAATTCAAATGCATCATTATCCAAACAAGATACAAATATGATGTTTCTATTTATAGCATGTACATAGTAGTAGTTCTTTAACTCTATTACAAGCCATGTGGGTAGAGATATACTATAGGTTCCAACTGCACTGACCACAACTATCGTGTCATTAACAACTCGCAGTTCCACCTCACCTTTCCCTAAAGGCCTAGTTCCCATCAGATCCTGCATATGAGAACATATATGAGATCCACATCCAGTATCTAATACCCCAGATGATGAAGTAGATAGATTTATGTAAATAACATGTATACCTGAAGTGGAGATCACTGTCTCCATCTTCTAATTCCTGAAAGCCTTCAAATACAAAGGATGAGTTCCTCTTGTACTTTTCTTTCTCCTTATCTTGAGTGCTAAAGAATTGGAGTTAGGCTTGACCATAGAACTATTCTCAGTCTTTCTATACTCCTTGGACTCAACCTCACTAATCACCATCATGGGCTTGTCCTTATTCACTTTTGCTTCAGTATGAATTAACATGGCAAGCAGTTCTGACATATGTCCAACCGAATTACTCACATGTTGGCATGCAATAAAACAATATATGATTCTAGCATAGTCTTTAGAATCATATCAGTAGCCAATTCTTGGCTCAAGGTAATTCCCAGCTCTTCAAAATAATACACATGTCCAATCATATTGTGCACAAGTTCTTCTACTGAGGTTCCCTCTGTCAGCTTTGACTCAAGTAGCACCTTTAAGATAGTGTTTCTTTCTTGCCTATCAAGACTGAGTGTTACCTTCCTAAGATGTGTAATCATATCAAGAACACTCATGTCCTCACATTGATCATGCAACTCATAGTTCATGCATCTTAGTATATGGTACTTTATCTCTAAGGCATCATTGGCATGCTTCTAGTAAGCATCCACTTATGCCCTAGGTGCATCAGGAGGAGGTACTTCAGGCACTGGTTTGTCAAGGACATAGGGCTTACACTCTTCATTGAGAACCCTTCTCACAGTCCAAAACTAGTTGTGGAAATTTCTCCCATCAAGTTTGTCCTTCTTCAAGACCAATTGCAAATTGGATTTGTTTGTCATTAATTCTATAAGAGAAAATTTGCATTTGTCAAAAACCATTTTTGATTTGATTTGTTTTGGAAAATTTGACGATATTAATTAGGCCTTTAATTATTATCACTCCCATATTTTATTCAAAATGATAGCCCTCAATATCAATTAGGAATATTGCAGCATACAATATTCTAGTGGGCCAAGATCCATATTTCATCAAGTCATGAGTCGACTTTTGCTGATCACCCACAACCTGACTATTTAGGTAGACCATCATGCCAATTGCATCATATGCAACTCTTGGATAGATGATATGTGCAACACTTTTCCAAGATCATCTGCATGCCTCTAGGCTTGGGCTCTCCAAGTCACCAGTTAAGCCTAACCCAATAGCCAATAGGATAGATATGCGCCATACTTTGTGCAAATATACATATCTAACATCACACTTCCACGAGATAGACGACACACCATACTTTATGCAAATATACGCTTAGTCGATCAAGTTTTTCATGTGTATTGCTAATGGAAAGCATCTAAGAGTTAATATTTTAGTTGACAGAGTTTGTATAAATACATATACTTTATCCAATCACCACATATTTAGTATGTATCATATACATGCTATATCCTATAACGAAAACATACAATAAATGAAAGCGATGGTTATGGCCAGTCCTAATGTAATCCCTTAGATTCACAAGGAATTATGGTCATCTAGGTCTACATCACAAGCAGAAACTTGTTGTTGATGAAGATCTGTGCTTTGCCAATCTGGTTCGATCGGTTTAATCCTTGAACCGATGGGTTCACCTCATGTCTAGTTGTCAGGTCGTCGCATCGGTCGCTTGGTCCTTCTATCCACCATCGGCTGGCTCCTCCAGTGGATTAGTTGGGTCCACTAGGCGATCTGTTCGTCTTATCAATCATGTCCTCCAAGGTCCTTCATCTTTGTTATAACAGGAAAGTAAACTATCCTACTTTTACATAATTACAGGGAAACCTCGAGTTACATTTGAGGGGATCGAGCATAGAAGATAATTAACTTTACATTAGAGAGATAAGATAGAGGATATGTAAGAAGACCGAGATAACCAGATAAACCACCCACTGGAAACCATGCATAGATAGGGGTTATTGGCCAAAGCCATTGATTGGCCTAAATCACGCCTCCTAAAATTGGAGGCGGATTTGAGGTAGTCGAGCTTTTACATTTATAAGCCTGAATCCTTCTAAGCCCCCGCAACTTTGTTTACGGGGTCGAAGTAGATATACGGGGTCGAACACAAGGACAAGGGGGTAGTGTTGAGAACCCAGAATCGACACGCTACACTCCGGCAGGTATAAAGAGATGATAAATTCCCCAGGAGGGAAACAGAAAGGTGTCACAAACAAAACAAGGAAACTATCTCCAAGTGGAGCTACTAGAAAGAATTAAGGTTTTAGTCATTTAGCAGTTTTTAGGGGTTTTCATGCAACAGAAACAGAAAGACAAGACTAGGCTCAGAGCAAGGTACGAAGGAATAGACTTCAGCAAAACAAGCGGCACCAGTAACACCCTGCACCCCTCCTCTCAGAGCGGGTACCTCTAACCAAGCCTCGGCACCCCTCTCGAGGTTGTTGGGCTCAAAGTTGGAGTGGAATGTTACTGAAACAACTCTGTTCCGGGCACTCTCGTACTCCAGAATCGGACCAAACACTAGAGCCACAACACAACTCTCGAAGTTGTTGTGACGGGAAAACACGATTCGGTAGCTAAGCGAAACGCGATCCAAACATGCAAGATAGAGTTCAGATATCAAACATAGCAGTCATCCAACATATTGCACCAAGCTTAGAGCAGCAAGTAATTAAGCATTTCCATTTCCATAAACAGTAAAGGTCTTAATTACAATGCATAACTAAAGAATTAAATAACAAAATTAAAGATATGTGTCGCCTTCTTGATGTAGAAGGACGACAGGCTACAGTAACCATCCCGCCCGATACCAGTCAGAGCCTAGCCCGATACAGCCGTGTCGGGCGACACACCCTCTCGGGCGGCGTGTTGTGACGACCGAATGTATCGCTCAAGGACCTGGCCGATATGCTCAAGTCGGACGGCACACCCTCTCGGGCAGCACGCATGACGGGCTAAGCGTATCGGGTTCGATATCATGTCGGGCATAGAGTGACGCGTCCTATGTCGGGTGTCTGTGTCGCGTGTCAGCGTCGGCCGATATCGGCCCGCAGTATCGCCCGGGACGATCCTAAGTGAACTATCCTTTCCCTCTCGGGCAAGGAGGGGATCACCTAGTGTCGCCCGACACGAGCACTGAGGCGCGATACACCTACTCTCGTAGTTTCCTCCGAAGATCACTCGACTGTCCGAAATCCGAACTGACCAAGCCGTCTTTTCGGCTCCCTGTAGCTTCTATTTATAGGCAGCTGGTTGGAGAAGTTGTGGTGCACAGGGCGCCACGTGTCCTTCTTATCGCCGCTCAGTTGGTGACAGTCGATATTGGTATCGCCCGACATGAGGGTGTCGGCTGTTGGTCACATGGTGAGCGGCGCCTGCCGGTGGGTGGTCCGTGTCGGACGACAAGCCTTGGCTGTCGGGCGAGCTTGGGCTCCATGTTGGGTAGAAGACGTGTCGCCCTCCAGTTTCTTCCTACGCAGCACCCTCTCGTCGTGCGTCAGAGTGCCGCGCATACCCTGTCGGGCAGTGGTCATATCTGGCGTCAGGAAGGCCGATGCAGTTTGGACTTGTTTGTGGGCCGGGACGGCCTTATTGGTGCTAAATTGGCCAAGATAGGAGGAAAACTCTGCAAAAGATGGAAATATTGGATTAAGAGCATTGCTTGGCCAATTATTCTGAAAATGCATATAAAAGAGAGGAAAATACCAGAAAAGGGAAGATTTGATAACAGAATAAAGGCCAAAAACATCACAAAATTTGGTGTTATCAACTCCTCCAAACTTAGCGTTTTGATTGTCCTCAATCAATATTCAAACTTTATTTAGCGATGCTTCTTCTTGCACGGCATAGTTCTCAGGGCAAGAGGTAAAACAAGTATCGTGATGCCTTTAGAGATAATGATGCCCCATTACAAACAAAAGACCTTGTGTTTCCTGCTTTATTGTTTAAGTAAGATTTCTTCTCTACAACTTCGACGAGACGTTGCTGTATGATTCCGAAGTTAGCTTACACACCAAACAGCTTTATTTTCGGGGCAGAATGTTGTGTATAGGGTAGGCTAAGGCTTTTTGGGTTTTCTCCTTGTTTCACATCAGTCCATCCAGGTAAGGGTCCGTTAACGAGCAAGTGGTCCCTGCAGTCCAAGCTAGTTGGCTTTAGAGCAGTGATTTCACATCCTACGTACCACTACCCCGGATCTACCATGCCTAAAGATGGGTACTTTTGGGAAAACAAGTGTATATATATATATATATATATATATATATATATATATATATATATATATATATATATATATCTTTTCTTGGGCACAACTCTCATGCTTTTATTCACACTCATAAGGTTTCTATCTCTTTTTGGGATTTTTGTCAGGTAGGGGGAAAACAAAAAGATTTTTGTTGTTTGGGCAGCTTTTTCCTCCTCCATACTTGTCTCTTAACTGTTTGTGAGATTATTTATTTTTGAAATTTTTGGCATGGAAAAGCATAATGTTCTATTTGTTTGGAGCAACATTATTAGAAAGATATGAAAAAACTTGCATCACATTAAGCATACAGAAAACAAACTTGGCAAGCAGTTGCATCAGGTTTTTACTAATATAGTGGCTTTGTACATATGTATAGGAACAAAATAAGCAAAAGTTTTCAAAAATTTTCAAAATTTTGGGTACAAAATTGTTGTATGAGAAAACATTTGTATATGTACACATGATATAGGAAAGAACAAAAGAATAAAGAATGTGAGTCAGATAAATTAGAGAATTTTCAAAAATTTTGTACCTCCCTCACTGGTACATGTTACCCCCCCAAACTTACTCCACACTTTGTCCCAGAGTTGTGAAGTAGATAAGGTAAGGTAATGTTAATCCAGTGAGGATTAGCCGATGAGCGCGCCTGTGTCAGAAAGAAGCTCCCACACATATTCTCCTATTTTGCTGTGATAATTGAGGTGATGGAGCTGGTCAGGCACTGCTTCATTTGCTATCCATTCCAGGACAAAGATGTCGCAGTCGTTAGATAGAGGGATCTGTTGTGGGCTGTGGTGGTAGAACTGAAGCTCATGCCATTTGCTTGCTTGCGTGTCCAGGAATGGTTGTATCATCTTTGTCACCCCGTCGTAGTATTTTCTAGTGAAGCGTTCGACGGATGACAATGGTTCCGATGTACACGACATTGGATGGTTCTTGTTGCTGTCCGAGTTGTTGTAAAAGATTCCTGCTCGTTGTCGAGTGTACACCGTCAGGAGCGTCCAATGGTTATAATGCAGAATTGGCAGAAAAATTTGGCTAGGGACCCCGCTTTCCAACTCTTCCAGAAAAAGCTTCTGTGCTCCTGTTTCATCGGCTAGGCACACATCGTTGAACAACATAGGATGGGCTATATATGCATGTTCAAACTTTGATTGTAATATTTGGACGCAAGCGGTTAATACAGATATCGTCAAACATCCTCCTTCTTTAACCACGTCCCTTAGATCATCAATTGGGACTACGACATCGTCTGCCTTGTAAATGACATCCCTCGGGGTAGCATCTGCTAACTTCAGAAGGATTACGTCTACCTACCCCTGTGTGAGTGTAGCGCACGAGAAGTAGTCGAAATTTTTTATCATCCCTTCTGTAGCTTTAGGCAAAGCAGTTTCTTCCATCCCGTACACTTTCCAGAGGGTCTGCAATTCCTTGCCTGCCCCGTAGGTGTCAGCTTCTACCTCCGCTTCTCTCTCAGAGGAGCTGCTGGACTGTGAAGGTTTATCGTCTTGGTCACTGTCCAGCAGCCTATCAGGACCCCTTCGTCTGGGAAATAGTGTCTGTCTTTGATCAGTAACATGGCATATATGCCCCTGCGGTGATAGAAATAAGTGCCCCTAAGGGCCCTCAAGTTGCCAAATGTTCTTAGCACCTCAATGGCACTTAAGACGACTAAGGCGCTGTTTCCGCTTCCCTCTTCAGCCTGGACGGATAAGTCTCGAATAGAATAGAAGTTCCAAACGCCGCCGTGGCATTTGGCTCTTTGCTTGATAACTCGTAGAAGACACAGCGGTAGACGCCTCAGGTCTTTGTCCTTCGGGCGGCTGAAAGCATTCCTAGAGTGTGGCACCTCGTTGTGGCTGCAGTTCAGCAGCCAGACTTCGTGGTTCCTTAGGTCTGCTATGCAGAGGAACCATATGTTGCGGTGCTTGTACGGTGCCAACACGAGGTTAGGGTTATGCTCGTCAATGTGCTACAGCATGTTGCCCACCGTAGAGGAGTCTTGTTCTCCCCACATCATCCTTCTTGCCAAGGTCAGGGTGGTGGCGTATATTTTCTTCCGACCTGTCCTGCTATCGATATTTTCTATTATAGCATTCTCGAGGATCCTAAATAGTCTTTTTCCGACGACGGCCGGCGAGCGGAACATGCTGCGGAGTGTTCCACGTCGTACGGAGAAGTATCCGTCGCTCCAGACGATGTCTTCTTCATCTGCCTATGATCTTAGGACCTTGTCTAGCAGTTTCTGGTCTCTAATCGACAGGTAGCCGATGGTCCTTCTGTCGAAGTCGGCCATCTCGAAGGAAGATATCTCTGATGGCTCACAGATCCTGTCCGCCATCGAGTGTCTTCCTCGGGGGAGGTGTCTTTCATTAGCTGCATACACGTCCCCCTTTTCTCCCTCTGATTCGTTAGAAGAGTCCGTCCCGATACTGATATCTCTATTATTGTCTTCAATATCATCCAGGGGGACTGATGGATTTTCTTCCTCGAGACCTAAGGAGCTCGCCTATCCTGTTGGAGCTCCGTCGGTCGACTTTGGCTGCGTCCCCTCCTCTGGCATTGAGGATCGCTTGCTGAAGGCGGAGGGTGATGCTGATGTCGAGGAAGGCGTTGACGAAGATGATGGAGAGCCACAGCTTGGGGGTGACGACGACCTTCTCGGCTTCCTTTAGCGCGGATGGTCGTCCCCCTTTTCTAGCCTCTCCTCGATCTTATCGAGTCGTTGGAGAACTTGTTGAAGTGTCGCATTCAGAGTCTCTAGCCCGCCGGGAAGACTGGCTAGAGTCAGCAGCTCTCGCTCTTGGCTATTCAGCCTGTTTTGGAAAGATGCAAACTTGCAAGTTAGGGAACAAAAGGTAGTTGAGTTGTTGTCTGTTACCTCCCGCAAGTGGTCGATCTCGTGACCTAGCATCTTCCCGAGCGACGGAGGGGTTCCTGTGGGTCTCCCTTCCGTCCACGTGACATCCTGCCCGCGTGATGGTCTACCAAACGAGGTAGAGTCTATCTCAATCGTTCGCGTGGCAGATGTCTCTGGGCGAGGTGTCGGCCCTCTCGCTGCCGCCTCCGCCTCGCCTTCATGTCCTGGTGAAGATGGTCGTGGTGTGGGTAGATGCTACTCCACCTCTACGTCCTCGACGATCCTTCCAGTAGCTCTGACGGGGGACACCGGTGGCGGTGCCGGTGTCAGCAGTGCCCCTTCGAGCTCCATTCCAAGGATCTCGGCGAACACCCCATTACTGGTGTCCGACTCAGGTGCTTCTTCTGCCTCTACAGGCCCTTCAGGGATGTCGGGGGCTGCGGCTGTCTCTTCCGCGGCAGTCCCCGTAGTTGATGTCTCGGTGATCTCAACGATCACCGGTTCTTTGTCAGCCACCACAGTTGTCGTCGTTGTGGTGGTGGCTGGTATGGTAGGAGTAACAATAGCTCTACTAGCAGCTGTCATCGGGAGCTCTGGGGTTGTCCTCTCCTGGACTCTTATGGTGGCGGCTTGGGCTTAGTTGGCCGCCACAGCTTCAATTTCTGCGGCGGTGAAGACCAGCTTGTCTACATCGTAGTTGGCGCAGCGAGGGAGCGGGAGGAGTATATTTGTTCTTGCAAACTTGTAGAAATAGCACCTCCCCTCCTTCCTTATGATGCTGGTCCTCATTAGGTATTTGGTGTCGATCAGCTCATCGCCTTGCGTCCTCGAAAGGCTGTGCGGCTCTTTCGGGTACCCGATCCCAGCCGCAATTAGGTTGACGATGCCACCCATACAGTATTCTTTGGTGGCATCTCTTATTGGGTGCAGCCTGTTCAGCAGGAACTGTCCGAGGTTTATTACTTTTCCCTCCATCATGTGCCACATGATGTGGAGTTCTTCTGTGTAAATATTGATGGACTCGTTCTTGCTGAACAACAGGCATGCCACCAACTTGTGTATGATTCTCTAGAAGCATGAATGTATTGCCGCCACCTTGATTCCTGACTTAAATGATGATTCACCGGTCAGCTATTTCCAGAGCTCCACGGGGTTGAACCCATCTCCTTCGGTGATCCTCTCACTGTTATTCATCAAAGCTTCCTCCTCCATACTGGAAGAGAAGATCTTATTCAGCAACTTCTCGGAGATGGCATGCTCCGAGTTGTACAGCCGGGCCTGGAGTCTATCTGCTCCGCCGAATTCTTCTCTTTCCGTAGCAGAATTCTTTACTCGATGAAGAGATGCCATGAACTCCCTCATCAGCCCGGTGTACGAGGAAGATCGGCTGAAGCAGATCTTTGTTAGCCCAGCCGCAGCAAGTACGCCCTTCAGCCTCTCTAAGATGCCCAGGTCAACGAAGGAGGCTCGGTGGCAGAACCTGCTCGGCCGGTAGACCTTGGCTGCTAACTCAGCGTAACGACGATCGTGCTCATCGTCCCTTGGCACGAACATCCCTGGCGTGTATTCCAGGGGTTCTGTCGCTGCTATCGGTGTCGGAGTCACCACTTCTCCAACCCTGGCCCTCTTTTCTACTGTTGATGTACTGGTTGCCCCTGGATTCGGCCGTTTTTGCCCAGTAGTTGGTGCTCCTGCTGCAGTCGCGGGGTAGATCCTTCTTCCTTGTGCGTCAATAGGGATAGCAGTTGAGTTGATGCAGGCCATCTCTGTAAATGAATAAATGAATTCTTTGATCAATTTAATGTGACGATGTTGTAAAGAAGTTAAACTGAAAGCGCGAGGATCCCACACCCCCGTATCGGGCGATACGAGGTTGTTCAGAGGTGAAGTCTTGTGCCCGGTAGGCGGTGTGGGTTAAGCTCATCACGTGATAAGACTAAGGCGACACGCGTCAGGCCTGTCAGGCGATACGGTGGCGATAAGATAAGATGCCCGATACAGCTATTCGAGACGAAAGCGGTGTGTCGCCCGACGATGCGACAGGAGAGGCGGGACAAAGATGAGCGACACTGATATCGCCCGAAATAATGTATCGGGCAGACGTGAAACAAAAGGGGTACGTTGCGCGATATACGTGACGGGCGATATAACGTTGCTCAACTCAGATCCCGCAAGACCGATAAGCTATTCGTTTAAAGGAAACTCATATCGGGCGATACGGACTGTCGGGCGATACCTTACTGTGTTCATACTATCGTGTGATACGAGAGCAGGGGAATCCTTGCACGTCACGGGAGCAACTCAGAAAGTTAACGCATGACACAGGTAGGTAGAACAGTAAGGCGGTAGCTCGGCAAGGTAAAGACTCGCCCCTATATAAAGCAAACTCAACCGGGGTAAAACCGGTAATTCTGGGCGTGCATCGGCTGGTAGGGTAATTCATTCCCGAGACAGGCAGTCCATCCATCGGCCTAAGGGTGATCAGTCCTTTGGCACGACGGTCACAGGTTCATGCCATCTAGGAGTGTCATACGTTATGGCCTTAGCGATGCCCGAAACACTCTTGCCCGATGTGGCGCATTTCTTGCCGGTAGGTAGCTGCCTGATACGACCTTCAGGGCAAAGACTAGAAACTTGAAAACAAATTGGGGTAACTAAAGCGGTTGATGAGTAAAACATCAGTGGCCCGAAACTAAGATCTCGGTCTCAGCTAGCATTACCCATCCGTTTAGAGATTGGTGGGGAAGTCCCAAATACCACGATAGAGCCTTATCTTCTAGAGAGAAGATGAAGCCCTTGCAGTAAATGACCTCCTGAGGGACACCTCGCATCTTGATAATATCACAGATATTCTTAAAGGCATCCAGGTGATGATAGGGATTGTCATGCTTGGAGATCCCTCTAAAACTCTTATTTTGAATCATGGAAATTACAGACGGCTTGAGCTCGAAGTTGGTGGCATTGAAACGTGGGATGATGACCGGGCACCGGGAATTGTTAGCCTTTGCGTAGGCTAACTCCCTTAGAGTCTTCTCCTCTTCTTCCGAGTCGTCACTGTCACTCCCTTCCTGGCGTCGTTCTTGGTTGTTGTTTCTCCTGTTCTGGCGGTGGCGACGTCTGTCACGATGATGGTCCTCCTCAGACTGATCCATTTCTGGATCTTCCAGTTGATCATTTCCGATGTATCTGTCGTTGCCCTAAGGAGGAGGCGAATCATGCCTATCCCTCCTCGGGTGTTCACCTTCAGACTGGAGCGGCTCAACGCGCGGAGGCATGACGGCTGGGGTAGGTGCTCAGACGAATGGAATGTCCCTTTCTTCTGAGGTACCTGAAATGTCACGAAAAACCAAGTTAGAAAATTGAATTATTACTTTAAGGCAAAGAATAACGATAACAAAATAAGAAAGGAAAAAGAGTGTTGTCAAACTTATTTCTAAGCTTGAGGCATAGGAGTGTAGTTAGTACATTCAGATTCGTCAACAGTGCCGTTTTGCCTTGTCCCCGGCAACGGCACCAAAAAGTTGACCGGCCTAAATCGCACGTCCTAAAATTGGAGGCGGATTTGAGGTAGTCGAGCTTTTACATTTATAAGCCTGAATCCTTCTAGGCCCCCGCAACTTTGTTTACGGGGTCGAAGTAGATATACGGGCTCGAACACAGGGACAAGGGGGTAGTGTTGAGAACCCAGAATCGACACGCTACACTCCGGTAGGTATAAAGAGATGATAAATTCCCCAGGAGGGAAACAGAAAGGTGTCACAAACAAAACAAGGAAACTATCTCCAAGTGGAGCTACTATAAAGAATTAAGGTTTTAGTCATTTAGCAGGTTTTAGGGGTTTTCATGCAACAGAAACAGAAAGACAAAACTAGGCTCAGAGCAAGGTACGAAGGAATAGACTTCAGCAAAACAAGCGGCACCAGTAACACCCTGCACCCTCCTCTCTGAGCGGGTACCTCTAACCAAGCCTCGGCACCCCTCTCGAGGTTGCTGGGCTCAAAGTTGGAGTGGAATGTTACTGAAACAACTCTGTTCCGGGCACTCTCGTACTCCAGAATCGGACCAAACACTAGAGCCACAACACAACTCTCGAAGTTGTTGTGACGGGAAAACACGATTCGGTAGCTAAGCGAAACGTGATCCAAATATGCAAGCTAGAGTTCAGATATCAAACATAGCAGTCATCCAACATATTACACCAAGCTTAGAGCAGCAAGTAATTAAGCATTTCTATTTCCATAAACAGTAAAGGTCTTAATTACAATGCATAAATAAAGAATTAAATAACAGAATTAAAGATATGTGTCGCCTTCTTGATGTAGAAGGACGACATGCTACAGTAACCATCCCGCCCGATACCGGTCAGAGCCTAGCCCGATATAGTCGTGTCGGGTGACACACCCTCTCGGGCGGCGCGTCGTGACGGCTGACTGTATCGCTCAAGGACCTGGCCGATATGCTCAAGTCAAACGGCACACCCTCTCGGGTGGCACGCATGACGGGCTAAGCGTATCGGGTTCGATATTGTGTCGGGCATAGAACGACGCGTCCTATGTCGGGCGTATGTGTTGTGTGTCAGCGTCGGCCGATATCGGCCCGCAGTATCACCTGGGATGGTCCTAATTGAACCATCCTTTCCCTCTCGGGTGAGGAGGGGCTCACCTAGTGTCGCCCGGCATGAGCACTGGGGCGCGGTACACCTTCTCTCGCAGTTTCCTCTGAAGATCACTCGACTGTCCGAAATCCGAACTGACCAAGCCGTCTTTTCGGCTCCCTGTAGCTGCTATTTATAGGCAGCTGCTTGGAGAAGTTGTGGTGCATAGGGCGCCACGTGTCCTTCTTATCGCCGCTCAGTTGGTGACGGTCGATATTGGTATCGCCCGACATGAGGGTGTCGGCTGTTGGTCACATGGTGAGCAGCGCCTGCCGGTGGGTGGTCCGTGTCGGATGACAAGCCTTGGCTGTCGGGCGAGCTTGGGCTCCCTGTCGGGTAGAAGACGTGTCGCCCGCCAGTTTCTTCCTGCGCAGCACCCTCTCGTCACGCGTCAGAGTGTCGCGCATACCCTGTCGGGTAGTGGTCATATCTGGCGTCAGGAAGGCCGATGCGGTTTGGACTTGTTTGTGGGCCGGGACAACCTTATTGGTGCTAAATGGGCCAAGATAGGAGGAAAACTCTGTAAAAGATGGAAATATTGGATTAAGAGCAGTGCTTGGCCAATTATTGCGAAAATGCATATAAAAGAGAGGAAAATAGCAGAAAAGGGTAGTTTTGATAACAGAATAAAGGCCAAAAACATCACAAAATTTGGTGTTATCAGCCATGCTATACACCCACCATCAAAACTATTTTAGGGTGACGTGTGTAAATTACATATATAACATATATATATATATTAGTTTGTGATTATCATGGTGTTAGATTTGACAAGATATTATTCACATCGCATGCAATAATAGAACGATAAAACCAAAATCCGATCATATCAATTATCATGTAATATAGTAAATTGACGTTTACTCTAACACTACTATAGGAAAATATGGTACAGAGTAGGCAGCTGAATTTTAAATTTTAAAACATATTTACCATAAACTATAATGCAAGAAGGATGGTTTATGGGATATACCTGGTCCTGGAGCAAGTCCAGTGACAATCCTCGTTGTTGTAGATGCACAACACTGAATCCAAGTTGTACTAGGACTCATCTGACTGTTGCACCTCCTGGTCTGGACCACAGACTGCAGCCACGAACGTCATCTTCTTCGGAAGCTCCTCTTGTCATGGACTGATGGTTGATGTTGTCCTCCAAGAAGAAAACAACAGCTTCTCACCTCTATGATAGTCTACAGGACCGCCTAGAACTCATGTCGTCCTTATGGACCAGATAGGAAGGAGTTGTCCCTCTTTGTCGGTGTACTAGTTACTGACTTGCTCTCCCACAATGGCAACTCTCAGTTGTTCTCTCCTGTGGCTATCCCTCCCTTGTCGAGTGGGATTTGTCTGGTATCTTGTGGTTACCACAACTAGAGAGGACAACAGTTGTTAGAGAAAATGATTCTTAGTTGTCTATGTTGTAGTTTTACTTTGGGAAGCCCCCAGTAACCCTCTATATATAGGAGGGGTTAGGGTCAGGATTCCCAGTCCCCACCAATGCGGGACTAAACTGCAGGAGTGTAAATGACCGATAGAACTCAAATTTTTGAAACAATTCTAGAAATTACACAACTTGTGATAGACGAAATAGCCGTTCGGCTAAGACAGACGGTCGTCTCACACGCAAGACTGTCATTTCATACTGCGAGACAACCACTTTACATTACGAGATGGCCATTTTGTAGTTTCCAATTTTTACACATTGATTTCCTTGTGCAACAAGTATTGCTCAAGAGAAACGGATTGGGAAACAACTAGAACCTTCCCCGACATAGATGGACCATCTTACCCATGCGAGACGATTGTCTCAGTTCACCCAGATAGTCGTCTGGTGACCTGAGTCAAACCCGTTTGGCTGGGTTGGTTTGCTCCATTGCCAATTTCAACTCATGACCAGTCCTGACACCCAGACGCCCGTCTCAACTCTTGAGATGATGATCGGCCCGAATCACGCATCCCAAAAGGGGAGGCGGACTCAGAAGGAATCAAACTTTTGAATTTATAACCCGAAACCTTCAAAGACCCCCTCAACTTTTATTACAGGGTCGAAGTAGATATACGGGGTCGAACACAGGGACGTGGTGACGTTTCAAATGCCAGAGATTTTGTTCTTAAGTCAGATAAGCCATGACGATAGTCGATAAAAGTAGGGAGTTAGAACTAGTCTAACAGGTTTTCACAAATTAAAACAAAACAAATAACTGAAAATAAAACAAAGTTTGTGAGATTCTACTAATCCGAGAGAAGGAGTTCCTGGCTTTGTAACCACAAGTTGGGCAGTCTATGCACTCATTCTTGGGAATAGACAACCCTCGAACACTTTAGCAAGAAATCTACATCTAAACCTAGTATGCACCATGGTATCTGTTCTTGTGGGGTCATCCCACTCGCTCTCGCGTAGCGTGACTAAAACTCATCAATGACATGAAACCTCTCTTGAGGATGACAAACCAATATCCTAAAATATCCTAGATAACCTCTCAGGTCTAGAATATTCTGGAATGCTAGGAACAGATGACCTTGGACCGTCCTCCTCTCAGATTCCAATCCAAACTATCATCTCTTGTCTATTTCTACAACAAATCTCTCAATGCAGGCAGAAATAGCAGCTCAAGCAAGAAAGAGATCAACCAAACTAGCGATCATAACCACGAAGAGAAGATAGAACAAAAAATGTACTAGATCTAGATTAAATCCACTGGCTTAATGTAAAAGTACATAAACTTGCCTAAAACGGGCTACATAGCCAAGAAGGAGCTCAACTAGCCATGGACAAGCATAGTTGGCACTGAACAAGGATGGAAGAACATCATTTGTACGGAAACTAAGGAGAACAATAGAAGAAAAGAGGAGAAGAAGAGAACCATGGAGGAGAGGTGGATCTCACTCCTTAGCCTCTGTATAGGCCAGATCTCACCTTTTGGGGCATCCTCCTTCGTCTTATGGACTCCTTCACCTCCTTTCTCTCTAGATCCACCCAGAAAAGTAGCTTGGCCAGTGGATGGAAGTGGAAAAATGGTGGAGGATGGAAGCATGCTGAAGAGATGGGTGTAGAATGAGCACTTCGGCCTTCTCAGACCTTCAAACTCTCCCACGGGGCTTTGGGAACCACACCAGGTCGGAACCAACTACTGGAACCTCCCAAAATGCGGAACCCCCCTCCAGGTCATGAGGGGTGTGTATTTGTAGGCGGGGCCATCGCAGTTCTGATCAAGGTCACGACCTTAAACACCATGGACGCGGTGGTAACCGCGGGTCGCGGTGGTGACCGCGGGTCGCGGTGGTGACCGCGGGTCGCGGTCCTCACTAGGTCACGGTTTGTGGTCAAGGTACCTTCCGCGGTCGCTGTGTAGGCCTTGGTCGTAGTCAACTCTAAAATCATGGTAGTGACTTGGATCGCAGTCAAGGTGGGTTCCTAGACCGCGGTCTATGTGGAGGCAAATACCGCAGTCGCGGTTGAGATCATGGTCATGGTTGAGATTGCGATCGCGATCGTGGAATATGTACCTCAACCGCGGTCATGATCGAGGAAGGTGTGGGTACCATGATCACGGTCGCGGTCAAGGAAGATGTAGATGTCGCGGTCGTGGTCCAGGAGGATGTGAGTCTAGCTGCTGCAAAAACGTGTGTTGGGGAGAAATCATGGAGAATAGATGTCTTTTCAGGTTCGGTGCTTGCAAGTCCCAAAATCGGCTAGTTGAGCAGCTTTATCTATGAAAAGATACAAATTACTAAAAGCTAAGAAACATGGGTTATTTTGGGCATATTAAGGCTATAGTGACACAAAACCATAGATAAATGCTTAGCATAGATACGTAAATTTGGGTGTTATCAACTACCCCATGCTTAAACCTTTGCTTGTCCTCAAGAAAGACTGTGCTCAAAGAACAAAAAGATAACATCCAAATTAAACTTGGCAACGAATGCTAAGGTTAAGAAAAATAGTTTAAAACATCAATTCTCCCGATCCATGTCATATCAGAACAAACCCCCACCAATCGAGCACAGTTCTATCAAATTAAGATCAAAGAGCAACCAGGAAAGATTAAGCCAGTCCACTATGACCTGTCGATACTCATGAGGGTTTGAATCATAATTATACAACATAAAATCATTGTCACATAAATGATAACGTGGGTGATGAGAAATGAGAAATCATCATGTATCCATATAAACCAAGCAGGGACAACGTGCCCCTCACTTATTCAGGTCCAAAGAAGCAAATCAAAAAGACTTTAATGACTTTTGAGGATCTCGATCTGTGTCAGGATGGTCCATGTAACGAGCAACAGTCCTTGCTGTCTGAGCCAGTTAGCCCAGAGCAGTGAGACAAACTCCTCGTACTGCACTCAAACCAACCCTGCTACTGGGATGATCTCATAGGTCTCCTAGGGGTTCCTAATGACTTTCTAATGAGCTTTTGGAGTGATACTACTAGGCATGACATACTCGCGTTCATGAGCATAGTCATACACCAACTGGGCACCATCCTCAACTCTCCTAGAAGAGAAAACATCACTCATTTATTCACACTCAGGCTTTTATTCTCTCCATTCTAATTTATAGGCTTGGGTGAGAACTTTTTTTTTGATGAATTTGGGATTTTGTGGGCGGCCAAGCCTCTTTTGCAAATTTTTTATTTTTCATCTTTTTGACTCAATATAAGGTGACAGGGCACATATTCAATCAAGGAAAATATTTCAACTTGACTATAGCTCAAAACTCATCATTATCCGCTTGACACCTATGTGGAAAGATAGTAATTATGATTCAAGGATCCTTAGAAAAAGGGCAAGATTGTGAAACCGTAGCTAGGAGTCTTTGATCGTGCTTTAGCTTCTTCCAACGGTCCCAAACCTTGGATTTGTCGTTCACAACATATATCAAGGGAATATAGTTTTAAGCTATGAAAAGTCACATAACCTTAGATTCATTACCAAACTTAAGGAAAGAGTCAAAGAGCAAGTCAAGTAAATGATCAAGCAGTTTAAGATGAAATCTTTTAGGAATAAAGATAAGCATTTAGCTATAAGATTTAAATTGCATAGCCTTAATTGCAAAGCTACAAATTACAAAATAAAGTCTAACTAAGCTAAATGCAATGGAAGGGAAGAATGCATGCAATAAAAGTGAAAAAGTGGAAAATAAAGGGGGATACACCCTGACTACCACCCCAAGCTTAAAATCCTTGCTCGTCCTTGAGAAATTCTTCTGGCTTCCGAGGTAGTAGAAAGTAGTTGCTTATTGGTAGTCGCTATTTAGATATTGGTCCATGTTTTCTAGACCACTTGGTGTGTTCTCAAAGTTCTGGTTCAGGTCTTGTTGAAACCGAACTGCCTAGTCGAAGCTTTGGGTCGGCTGATAGAAGGGTCGGGGGGGTTGTTGGAACGGTTGCTGATAAAATGGTTGAAGCTCTGGAGGAAAGACCATGTCAAACCTCTCTCTTAGGTAATGCATGTCTTGTTCCAACGTGTCGAACTGCCTTCTAGAATCAGCTCTGAAACCTGTCATGAACTCGTAAAAGTTCTCCTGATTATCATTTAGTGCGTATGGCTGTTGTGGAGGGTGTTGCGAATACTCTACAGTAGGTATCTCTACATAGGACCCTCCCTGATAAGGTATGTTGTGGAAGGTTGCCCCTATCTACTGTCTGCCCTCTTGGGCCTTTGGCACTGGTGGTGCAGAAGAAGAAGCTCCTACAGCTCCTCCTATATGACGAACGTTACCTTGGGAGTCCAAAAGAGAGACATCCATAAATGACGTTCGACATGCAAAATCTGCATTTGCCAACAATAACATTTTGTGTTTGTAGTGACCAAAAATGTAAAGATATCCAGTGTTGCATTGTCTGATCATTCCTATACAGATCAAATGGTCTAAGTCTAACCTTGACCACTCGGCAGTATCATGCATTAGTGCCAACTGTTCATCCCCAATTCCCAAATGGCGCGCCATAAAAGTTATAATTCCCGCCATTGGCATGAATTGGACATGTTTCTTGAAAGAGTTGTGAATGTGATGAATTATGAAGTTCCCCACATTCACTTTACTTCCTACCACTGCACACCGCAGAATGTAGAGGTCAATTGCACTGAGCGCCCCTTGACTGTCTTGTTTCTCCAAGACATAGTTTGTTAGTACCCGGTGTAGATAATGGATTGTCGGGTTGTGGATGTGCGAGGCCTTGGAGCTTTTTGTGGAGTACTTGTCTTCCCCCGTAACCATTTTCCCTACTTGTACAGCATTAAAGTCATGGTCTATTGTCTCCATCCGTCCCCTAGTCATTTCAGCACAGTCATCAGCAGACCTTGATAACCAACTGTTGAGTTTTTCTATTGTAACCTCACAGGGTTGGTTAAGGAGACGAAAACACAATACAGTGTACTGATGATCCTTGCATGGCTCTAGTGTGGCATAAAACTCACAAGTGAGTCTATGGTAAGCATTGCACTGTGCATATGCGAGCACATCAAGGCCGACAGCTGCAAGGTATCTGTTGACCTGCTCTTGGATCCTGAGTCTAAGTAGCGTTCCTGGATCGGTGTACCTCGGTCTCGTAAGTCTACGTTTGTCTCTAACAAGAGAATCAAAACTTAGCTTTTGTTTTATGCTCAGAAATAATGGAGAGGGGATTGGGCTTTGATTGACACCACTATGGGCTGCCTGGTGTCTGTTCCCCTAGAAAGAATCTCATGAGAAAGTTGACCGTCGTAAGAAAATTGAACATTCTTCTAACTGTCGACGATGGTCTCCTGCGGATGAAGCTCTATGTAGAACTGTCAGGCCGTCTTGATACCCAGTCGAAGTATGGAGTTCCGCGTCACGACAATCTGTCCATATCCTCTCACCTGATGCCTCTTGCACTAATTCTCCGATGTGGGTATCCATAGGTGTGCCAACAAGGCTGCGAAAGCCAGAGCCGAAATCTTACGACAGGAATCCTGATGTACAAAGCATAACTTAATCCTCATATAGTGGGTTCATAGTTCGGGAGACGTGTTGTGGGTAGGGGCTCCCATAATTTTATGGTGATGCGGAGCTCCCTTCCCCTTTCTTCCTGGTCATGGAATTTTTGAGCTTTTTGAAACCACTTTTCATGGCGTCCATGTTGCTGATTCTTTTAAAGTAGACTCGGTAACTTTTACTGTGGTGAAAGTTAATGAAGATTCTCGAAAACGCACCAAATCAGCTTGTGGTCTGGATCACGACCCAATTGAAGACCGTGATCACTGTATCTAAGACCGCGATCACTGTCAATGATCACGGTACCGCAACCTAGGTGTTTGTGATTAGGAAGACCACGACCACGATGTGTGCAGGGATATCGTGACCTTGACCTCCTTATCACCGTAACCACGGTTACGAAGGCGATCACGGTCTGAGGAACTGTGACCGTCACGATCTTTCTCGTCAAGGTGCTCTGATTGCTTAACCGCTTGTTACAGAGGGACCGTGGTCAGCACCTTTGAACCTGGCGCATCCTGGGGCATTCGACTGGCGAGCTGTAGGGCCACTGCCTAATGACCGCGGTCGTGATCTAGCTACAGTTGTAGCTGTCGGTGTCGACGTGCATGCTCCCTTCCTGTTGTCCTACAGTGGGAGCAAGGAGCTGGAGGAAAAACAGGAGAAAAGCAAAGCAGAGGAGGGAACTCGATGGTTTAGGCAAAAGGGTGGGGGGGCTCGACCGTGGAGGTATTTATAGATCAACTTCAGGCCCCGCTCTCACGTGAAATGCTTGAAGCTGCAGATAAAACCCCGAAAAAATCAGAAAAATAGAAGAAAGACTCAGTCAAAAGAGCAACAGTCTGTCAAAAAAGCAGAGACAACCCAACACGTTGGTCAGACCAAGCCGAAAAAGCTTGCCCAGGGATTGCGTAACCATGGTCGCGGTCTCACTCGTGCATGACCGCGTTCACAGTTCTTGGCCTTCAGACCACGGTCGCGGTTCTCACTCAATAAGTCATGGTCACGGTTCCTTCCATGAGACTGTGGTCACGGTCCTAGTTATACCACGCAGGAAGAAGGAATCTAAAGAGGTGAAAACACACAGTGAAAACCAAAGTGTCGCAAACAAGAAGGCATGATAGAGAAACGTACCAAAAGCAGTTGTTCGGGTGTGAAGATGTAGGTGAAAGGAAAAATTAGAAGAAAACTAGATGATACAAAATGAACAACATTGCTGGCGGTTAGGTAAAGATAGAAATCAAATTGGCTTTATTTGTATGTGAAAAGTAAAGAAAATATTTAAAGAAAAATTGTGTAGGAAATAGGGGGTGGCCGCACTACAATTCCTACACTAGGATCCCAAATCCTTAGTTTTTGGGTTCCACTTACCTGTACCTCGTTTCTCTAGCTCACCATGTAGCGGAGGAATATGTGGAGACGTGATTCCTTCTGAGTTTGGAAAAGAGGAATAAAACCCCATGACTTGGCAAAGTCATCTCTGTGATGTGAATTACTGGAACTACACTGGGATGAATTTTCTGGAAAACCATCTTTAAGATACCCTTCAAGATATGAATCTGAATGGGAAGGCCCTGGGATGACTATATAGGATAAGATGGAGGGGAGAGTTTGAAAGTTTTCTATAGAGCTCCTCACTTCTCTCTCCACCTCTGAACTTGAGGTTGGATGCTCATGTAAGTCTTCATGTACAGTCTGAGTCATCCAATCATTTTCTGAGCAAGAAGTATTCCCAGTTTTAATTGTAGTTCTACCACCCCAAGCTTGTCACACTCTATGGGGTCTGGGGTATCTTCTTGCTTAACAACCATGTTGCAGTGGATTGTCCATCCTGCTCCATCGATGTTCACCAAGCTTTTTAAGGGAATGGTAGTAAATGTCAGCTCCTGCAGCTCCAACTCGTCGTCATCAGTATATTCACTACTCCAAATTGATCAGTTGTCGTCATCATTGTCATCGAACAAATTGTTTCAAACCATGATTGGCGTACTGATCGATGCTAAGTGACAAGTCTCAATGTGAGGGCTATCGCTCTGGTCTGGATCAATTTCTGATTTAGGTTCTTCAAACTGATCCCCCTATTGTGAGGTTGTCTGACATTCCTGGTGAGGATAGGAGTCATCGTCGTCATCATCTAACCATTCATGCGTTCTACTAGTATCTTCCATAGGTTGATGAGCTGAATCATCTGGATAAAATGAAGAGTTCCCCCAGGTTCGCGGTTCTTCACAGAAAAATCCTGGTGAAACCAGTTGATGGTCTGAATAGGATGGTAGGACAAGCTCCACTTCAGGCCCAATGGAATGGTTTTGATGGCTATAATCTTCATGATCTTATGACATAATTTGTAACCGAATTGCAACCAAATCGATGAGCTCTTGGAGCCTCCTGCCTTGTTCAACATATTTATCATGAACCTGTTGTACTTGAGTAGCAATACTTTTGAGACCCATCAATTCTACCATACACATCTGATGGGAATCTACTGTATCAAACTAATGTTTCTGGATGAATCCTTGTTCAACAGTTTGAAGTATACTTCTACTGCGGTGCAATCTCTGTTGCTATTTGGAGTTGACGCTCCTACTTTTCTAACAGTTGCTAGAGCGGATCGACATTTTCATTGAGATGAGGAGCTAGGGAGGTGAGTGCGTTGACGCTTTCTCCAGCTAATTCCACTACTCAAATCAGGTCTCGATCCCATGATTGAACGGAAGTCGAGGGTTGACTGGCAGTCTATGTTGTTGGAATTTTAATATACGATGATGGTGGAGGTGAGTATAGCTCGACTAGCTATTGAGAACGACTTTCAATTATTTGCCAGTAGTCGGAACTGTGGAAAAATTCAAGAGGACATGTGGACAAGATGACTTTTCTTACTGAAGCAAGATCCATGGCTGAAAAGGTATAAGAAAAAGGAAAGCTATTTAGTATATATGGACAAGTATGTTTAAAACAAAAGAAAAACTATGCATATATATACAGGCTTAAAAGTGACAGAACAAAATCTTTTAGGCATATAAATGTGGAAAACCATCTCCCCGGCAACGGCGCCAAAAAGTTGATCGGCCCAAATCGCGCGTCCGAAAAGGGGAGGCAGACTCAGAAGGAATCAAACTTTTGAATTTATAACTCGAAACCTTCAAAGACCCCCACAAATTTTATTACGGGGTCAAAGTAGATATACGGGGTCAAACACAGGGACGTGGTGACATTTAAGACACCAGAGATTTCATTCTTAAGTCAGATAAGCCATGAAGATAGTCGATAAAAGTAGGGAGCTAGAACTAGTCTAGCAAGTTGTCACAAATTAAAACAAAAAAAATAAAGGAAAATAAAACAGAGTTCGTGAGATTCTACTAATCCGAGAGAAAGAGTTCCTGGCTATGTAACCACAAGTTGGGCAGTCTATGCACCCATTCTCGGGCATAGACAACCCTTGAACACCTCAGCAAGAAATCTACATCTAAACCTAGTACGCACTGTGGTATTTGTTCCTGTGGGGTCATCCCACTCGTTCTTGCGTAGCGTGACTAAAACCCATCAATGACATGAAACCTCTCTTGAGGATGACAAACCAGCATCGTAGAATATCCTAGATACTCGTAGCAGTGACATGAAACCTCTCTTGAGGATGACAAACCAGCATCTTGAGAAGAGGTGGCTCTCGCTCCTTATCCTCCGTATAGGATGGATCTTGTCTTTTGGGTCATCCTCCTTCATCTTCTGGACTCCTTGGCCTCCTTTCTCTCTAGATATGCCCAAACAACAACTTGGTCAGTGGATGGAAGTGAAAAAATGGTGGGGGGTGGAAGCACGCTGAAGAGACAGGCGTAGAACGAGCACTTCAGCTTTCTTGGACCTCCAAACTCTCCCACGGGGCTCTGGGAACCACACCAGGTCGGAACCAACTACTAGAACCTCCCAAAATGCAGAACCCCCCTCCAGGTCATGTGGGGTGTGTACTTGTAGGCGGGGCCATCGCAGTTCTGATCCAGGTCGCGGCCTTAAACACCACAGCCGCGGTGGTGACCACGGGTCGCGGTCCTCACTAGGTCGCGGTCCGTGGTCGAGGTACCTTCCACGGTCGCGGTCATCTCTAAAATCACGGTAGTGACTTGGATCGCGGTTGAGGTGGGTTCCTAGACCGCAGTCTTAGTGGAGGTGAATACTGTGGTCACGGTCGAGATCGCGGTCGTGGTCGAGATTGCAGTCGCAGTCCTGGAAGATTTACCTCAATCGCGGTCACGATCGAGGAAGGTGTGGGTATTTTGATCACAGTCGCGGTCGAGGAAGATGTAGATGACGCGGTCACGGTCCAGGAGGATGGGAGTCTAGCTGCTGCAAAAATCATGTGTTGGGGAGAAATCATGGAGAATAGATGTCTTTTCAGGTTCGGTACCTGCAAGTCCCAAAATCATCTTGTTGAGCAACTTTATATATGAAAAGATACAAATTACGAAAAGCTAAGAAACATGAGTTATTTTGGGCATATTAAGGCTATAGTGACAAACCCATAGTTAAATGCTAAGCATAGATACATAAATTTAGGTGTTATCAGACAATCATTTGGCTCTTCCAGACGGTCGTCCCATCACTTGAGATGAGCATTTGACAGTGTTGTCAGCCTATTTGTTGCCTGAATCAAATGCCTAAACACTTTAACACTTAATCCAACTATCATCGAGATCTGAACTCCTCTTCTAGGTCAAGACCTATGTGTGTGACCCTATAAGTCCCATATTATGTTGGCAATGAATGTCCATAACAATTTATGACCTCACAAGCAAAGAGTGGTGCCTAGTCGCACATTATTACTACCCAAGTAAATGAAAAAGTTGGTGAATAACTTCAACCCACAATCTATGTATGGTGTTATAGTGTATGTTGTCACTGATGTCTATATTGAACTAGAGGCATAGAGCAGTCACCCTCATTGTTATTCAATCTTGTTTCTTGAACCAAGAGTAGACTTTTTGAGATATATGTGAGCTCAATATCACATATTGAACCACACGTGCATGTTCATGCTTTTCTCAGTCACTTATCAAGAGGCCTAGGACATCACACTCTAGCAGGAGGGACAAATCCCATGTCTTAGTCAATCCTCATGTATCAAAGGCACCCAATCATCACCGTTATAACAACCCATGTTTCAAGATTGTGTTTGATGATGTCAAAGTGTACCCAACGACATGTGTTGAGTGCAATGATTTTAGGTCTATGAACCACAACCACCACCATCTCTGTGAGAGTTGACTATGGCTTCCATGATGATGACCTCCATGTGTCAGTCTCATGGTGGGTCTGTCTGATACACTATTCTATAACATGTATTTGTGTGCTTGGTTTGATATTGCCATATCATGACTAAGGCCATGGATACTTGGAAAGACACTAGAACTTCAACCTTTGCTTTTTCTTTTTCTCTATCTTAAAGTTTTATATACTTATCCCTAAGAACCCAAACAAACCATTTGCTCTCCATCACTTCCCTCCTCCTAAAAACCTCATTCTCCCTCTATGCTTCTGCAAAGTTCCTATCCAAGGACGAAGAAAGTGGGGATCTTATTGGGGAAAAAGCATCTAGGGTTGCAATTGACTTCCTTTTAGAGTTTAAAAAGCTTCCTTCTAGTGATCTTGACCTAAAAGAGTAAGAATCCCCTTCTTTCCTCTATTTATTTCTTTGTTATCATTCCTCCTACCTTTCTCCAGGTCGGAACCTTATTGTTCCATGGTAGAAATTGCTATGATCTAGTCATCAATCAACTCACACTCTTATCATATGTGTCATTGTTGTCTATCAACTTTCCACAATGACAATCGATCAGGGACATAATGATAATATGTATATGTACTCTTAACATCCATATGATCTCATCTACAAGGCTAGTAGCTTGATTACATACGTCATTGAGTAATATAATTCTCTAGACATTTATAATGTTATTTCATTATCTCATCATTGAGCAAATAGAATAAATTGGAAGCTTGCCCTTTATTAATAATCAAATTTATTTTTACATCCTAAGCCATTACATCATCATATGATTGACTCTCTGGGCATACATAACCAACACGGATGGCAACCATCGGAAGGACCACCATCAGTTTGTCAACTGATGGTACAACTGGATGAAAACTTAAAAGTGGCATAACTTACTCATTTTAGATCCGATTTGGTTCATACCTTTTGTGTTGGAATGATAATTAAATTTTCTTAAGTATGTATAATGGTTCTCCACATACATATATGGGTTGTTACTATATCAACTAGTGTTCAAACCTTGATGTATTCACAACTCTTATTTTATGTAATTTATCAAACCGTAAGTTTAAGTGAAATCAAAATATGAATCAACTAGTTAATGATGCAAATTTTAATATGATAAAATAAAGGTATTATTGATAACACCAGAATTATCTTAAATCCTCAAATTACTAGTAAAGCACACATGTTTTGTAAAAATATCTCTAACCATAATAGTTTGAGGCTAAAGCATGCTTAGATTTACCATTAGGTTTAAAACATCATAGATGAGCTACCATCATTAATTAGGTTTTAAGAAATGATCAATCTAATTAAGTATGTAATCAGCCAAGTAAATTCCAACTTAATAATTAATCTTATATGCGGTCATAACAATTCTTTTCCCCTCAAAAGGTTTTGTCCCCAAAACATAAATATGTAGGAAAATTATATTCATGGTTCTTTTTAAACTTCTTAGATCATATGTCTCACTTACTCTTTACTTCTTTTTTAAACTTATAATCAACATTGAATCCTTTATTTCCCTTTTAATCACAACAAATTTGAAACAAGGTCTCTCCATGACCCCAAAAGAATTCTTTATGTCCCAATCATTTACTAGGAAAGAGAAAGGTGTTACCTTACTATTGATAATCCGTCCACTATCTCAATTCATATAATTCAATCCATACTTATTGTTCTGCTTCAAAAGAAACATATTAGACATGCTTAATGAGTTAACTTATATGTTGTCTTATACTTAAGTTATTATTTTAATCTGTGTGTATTTTAATGTTTGGTGTTGATTATAGAACCTTATGCCACTTCATATGCTATATTTGCTTACAAGCCTAAACATGTTATGGTTTACCATTGAGTAATTTGTGTTATATCCACTGATAATGTACATTAAGGTATAACTTTATTCTTGTTTGGTCAAATCTAGGAAACTAAGCTTACTAACCTTCTAGTTAAGATTCTAGGTTTTGGTACATTACAATCATCTTCTTAATGTTCGGCATATGTTCCTTTATCTAGATTAGATTATTTATGATATGTATGACCTGAACATAACATGATGACTCATATGAGTATGGTCATGAATTTGTAGTCACACTTATCCAGTGACTGGGATATCACTCAAAAAGGACGGACAAATTCAATTTATATTTCTCAAAATGACCCACATGTGTCAAAATACGCCCAGACACAACATTGATGAAAATACTTATTCCAAATCATGTTGAGTAGTGCTAAAGTACAACCAACCACATGTGATCATTGTGTGACATCTAGTCTAAGGACCACATTCATCACTATGACATAGATATATGACTCTAACTGCCTTTTTTACTTCAATATGTCATATTCAAGTTGGGGTTGTTCAATATATTTGTTAATAACAAGCACATAAATGTTTGACTTTATATGTAATATCTTGAATGATGAAACATAGTCATCCATCAACACATATATCAGGCTTAATGCATTATTTATGTCCTAAATTCTACAATAGTAAATGTTTAGGAACCTAGATAAGAATGAATACTCTTAGCAGATACATAATTTCATGTTCAATTCATTGACCCAAATCACATGTCTTTTGAGTCATATATTGTTAGGACATTATTATATTTATTGATCATCTCTTATGAAGATAAACATAATAATTTAAACTGTCTTTATAAATAACTAAATCATTTACAAGTATTCCATTACAATCATATACTATCATTTACTATAACATTATAAAAGAACCTTACGATATCCGAAAAACCTTAAACATATGAGTTCACATTTTATTACAGATTATTTACTTAGTTCAACATTACTTTAACAAGAGTAAAATCTATTTAATTAATAATGTATTTATGCAGCACTTGGAAAAGCACTACCGTGTGTCTGCAGTGGACCGGCATGAGGAGTTACCCCGCTTTCCCAAACACCCATTGTGGACAATGGAATTTTTTTTTATTTACACTACATAACAATCAATGAAAGTAGTGATTTCCAGTTTTTTATCGCAGCAAATATCTCTATTGCATAATAGAGCGACCGTGAGAAGCGAGCTTCTATCACGTTTCCAACAATTAACAAAGGTAGTATATTTTTATTTTTTTACATGTGATTCTGGGTAGTTAGCAGACATAATGGAAGATAAAAGGTCGTCAAAGATATATGATATCCATACATGTATGGTCAATGGTGAACCCAAAAAATTAAGATGGATGAGGCCAATCAATAACTTACATAAAAATATTGATCATTTTTTAACAAAAAAATTGGTCACTTATAATGTCAATATCTGAAAAACAGGAAAGTAACACCACAAAAGAAAAAAATATTAAAAATTCAAAAAGTTTCACTAAACAACAAATTCACTAACACATCTACTCTTTCACCAATGAACTAAAGAGATACATGGTGAGGTTTCTTTGTTTGAAAACATTCTACAACTATTTTCTTATCAACATTTCTAAGAAAGGTTTCGTTCAATATACGCAACAAAATAGTCATTTAGCATCTCATCGCTCACTTTATAGTCCAAATGATGCTCAATTTATGATGTTCATTACTGAAATAAATATTGTATCTGGTAACAACATCCCCAGGTAGACTAAATGAAATCTTTTATGTTGTTTGTTTTGGACAAACTTATGAAAAAGACCAGAATTGCTAATCAACTCTTTAAAAGGAGTGCGACAAACATGGTAAAAATAATTGACAAGTTGACACCTCATTTATAAATATATTTCTTGCTAAATTTTAAGTGGTCTAATTTTTTCATTTTAATTATTTTTTTCTTTATTTCTTCATCAAAGATAGAAAATTGATGTGTTTGCTCAAGTCTAGCAACACCTAACAATAAGATTGTATTTTCTTCACTAAATCTTTCATTCTACTTATTTAGGAGCAAATCTATTGTTGTGATGAATATATCTAGAGGCCCAAAATATATACGTGTAATCATATATTATATAATTTCTGAAATTCTTCTGTTATTTATTATTAATGACTTAATGGCAGTAGCTAGAAATAATTTTTGTACTTAAAAGAGCTTTTTGTGACAATAAGTGAAGAAGAAGAAAAGAGTATTTCGGTAATCGGGTAATGCAATGAAAATAAATGAGTCAAATTGTTGTAATTACACATATCATTGGTTTTATTTGTAAGGTTACATATAGTCGAGTTTGAATATGTGTAAGATATTTTTGTAATAATTAAATATCAAAATTAGAAAGCAAATGTTCCATCTTTTCAATATTCAATTAAAGAAAAATTCATACTAGTTTACTTACATGATTTTATATAAATATATGTGAATTACTTTCATATCCTAGTTTGATTAAAAAATTTCGACTCTCTCTATTAGTTTTCATTTTCTATTATAAAATCAAATGGGAAACATGTTAGCATTTTTCTTTATCTGATTAAACTCTTTTCTCTCTCTCGTTGTATTAATTTTCCTAATAATTGAAACGGTTGTTTCTTTCATAAAACTTCTTTCTCCATTTAAAATAGACTCTTTTTTTGGTTGTGTTGTTTAGATATATATCACTTTAGAGCATTACCAAGGAAACGGCAAACTATTTGCAAATGCTCGCCTATATGTTTTAGTTAGTTCCAGTAAGAATCAAATTAACAGTTTTTTAAATATCTATTCAGGAAGATTGAGGAGACAAGAAGGATGATCTGGTAGGTTCACGTATCTATTAGAAAAAAACGGATCCATAAACAGATAACTAATAAATATATTGACAAAGTCACATTTGGATAAAAATGAAAAAAAACAAACTTTTATGATGTCCATATTACTGTTTAAACTTATGAAAGGAAATGCAACTTTACATTTTCTATCGCAATTAAAACTTTTACTTTTGGTGCGCATGGTGATTTAAAGTGCTGCCAAGAAATTCTCTTGTGTGTTAATATCGACCCTCTTGTAATATGTTTTTCTGGTCATTAATTTGTGTCTTATTCCACGTAATAATCACCCTCTTTGTAAACTATCTTTGGTATGCATACGTTCTGACGAGAATTTCTCCTATATATCCTCTATTTGTCAAGAATTTCATACTTGGTGTCATACATGAATTAAATTCCTACCATTCTTTCAAACAATGGACATCCCATACTCAATTAACGTATCGATGCTCATGTTATACATAATTTATAATTTATTTTTGTAAGGCTACACTCGTACGCTTATGTAATGAAAATTATATTTATAATAAGAAATAATATACACCCCACAGCCAAAAGTCTTCAAATGGTATTATTGCTCATTGTTCATTTCATATTCCATATGAACTTATTTATGAACAACTTTTTATATAATATGTGCACCCTGACAATTGCAAGATTGTAGGTATAAATTCAATAGCTCCCCGCCAGAATACATTGCATCGAATTGGAGTACATCTACAATGGGTTTTTTTGGCTCTTCCTCAAAGGTCTCTGCAAATACATCTTCCACCGCTCAATCTATCAATGTATGCCCGTACACCTTGTTGGATATCCCATACCTATTTGAAAGATTTTCTACTAATGCCTATATTTCAATTGATGGGCTAAAAGAAGTGTTCAAGAACCTCAGTATTCAGATGGCAAGTAGTGAGATAAAAAGAAGGCTGAGGGAAGCGGACTCAAACAATGATGGTTACATTAATCAACATGAGTTTCAAGGGCTGATGGTCAAGTACAAAAATGAAAATTATTAGTGAAAAGGAGATTCAAGATCTTATTTTGTGTTGAGTCAGACTCTGAAATGTGTTTATGTTTTTTAGCAACATGCCACCTAATATAGGATAGGTTGATCTTAACATTATGATGCAAATTAGCCGTCTATCATATAGTAGGTATTTGGACCACAACTTTATGATTCGTCGTCATTTTGTTGTCTTCTATTTTATTGCACCATGTGTGCTTTATTTGTACCAAAAATCCCATATTACATCTGATGTTTTATCTTTCTACATGATTTCATACAAGAATTTACCTTGTATGTTTAAAAAAAGTATATGATGTCTTGATCTAAAGGTGTGAATATTAGTGCGTGAACAATTATAATGAAAATCCATCAAGAGTTGTGCATTAGTTTGTTTTGTTTCACAATATTACAGCCTCATTTCAAGAATTTCAAAAACTTAAGGCTACTACTACTCAATCATACATAAAATGGTAAGTACCACCATCACATATGTGTATTACTCTAAAAGTAATGCTCAACAACCCTCCCATGCGGTCCTTCTTCCTCAACCAACCATTGCAACAATCCCAAAAATCATTCTATTGCCCATATGAGTGAGCATAGTGTGGCCTCATCTTACATTCATTCTAGTGTAACCGAACATATATATGGAGTCAATGCTACATTTCGTAGTGTTGCGGTTTCTTTATAACATTGCCTTATCTCAAAAGTTTATAACATTTTTGTTGTTTCTTAGCATTAGATTTGTTCTCAAATTTTTTTATATTTATCACATCATCATTTACGATAGACGCTTGCATAAATTTGTGTTAAGATAACGGTTAAGATCTAACTAATACATGACATTTTTTGTTCCAAGGATATAATGTAAATACAAATTCTGATTTCAAAAGCAATCACGTCTATTTGTGGTTGCGCACACCTCTCCTCTTCCACATGACACTAAATAATAAGCGTTATTTTAGTTCAATTTTATAATCACATTTATTATTTTCTAAACATATTTATCTACCAAACTTTTTTAAATGTCTAGCAATTATAAAAGGGGTGGTATGGAAGTTAACATTTTTTAGATGCAGTCTTAATGTCTTATTCCAGATTGTGTACTTTTTGTTAACTAATTCGGAATTTACTCATTCTTTTCTTTTTATGACACAAAAGTGTGTGAGTACAATCACAAATTCTCCATGATTTATGACATTTAGTCTTTTTGGTGTGGTTTTATATTTTGATGTAAAGTTAGCAAACATGTTTGTATGGTCATCAAAATTCAGCTATGAAAATTTGAATAGGCTTAAATGGAAACGAGTGTTTTATTTTGATTGTGTAAAGTACACATTCTCTTCTAAAAACTTGTGTGTATCATGGTCTGAGAATGAATTCTCTAGTGAACTAGTTGGTTGACTATTGCTATGCAAGGAACCCTCATTGTTTCTTACCTTAAGATAATTTGGCTTCTTCCATCACCACATCTTCATCTCCAACATGCTTCATTCATTGTTGCTTGTTTCTTTACCCACTTTTTCTTACAAACCTTTCGTCCAAAAATGGCATGTATAAGCAGGGTTGCAAACAATGCCAGTCTAGACTCACTACTCGTTGAGTGCATTTTTGAGAAGTTCTTATATTGTCGTAGTAGCACAATGGAAGAATCTATAACATCTTGATACAAAAATTTAAATCTACAATAGTTGATCTACAAATAGATGACATAGTTCATAGAAAACTTGTAAACATTACATCAGATTTATATTTTTGGAATTTCATGATATATTTATAAAAACAAATGAATATGAAAATTTCTACTTAAAACTTTTTTAATATATATTTCAATTAGCTTCTATTAAATAATTATGACTGGTCTTTTATTTTATCTGAGATAAGATGTGTGAGACACAATGAGGGTAGTAATCCAATGGTGGGTTGGTTTGGACTCACTTGTCTAGTAGGCAATCATGTTAAGATGGAAGCTAAGCTGAGTGTAATCCAATGGTAGATGAGGGGAGCATGGTTACTTTTGCAGTTGGAAATTTACTAGATAGACTACTAGACATGTCTTTCTCATGGATCTACATGTCATTGTTAGGGGTTATTAGGATGCAATCAGATATGAAAATTAATTTTCTAACCAATGATAGATCATTTCAAGATCTCCCCTTCTGGTGGGGGAGCATAAGCACCCCATATATTGCTATAATCAATTAAGTACAGAGCTAATGTAATTCCTCTCTTATCTTAAATATTAAATTCGTCATGAAAATGTGGCAGTGGACCGACATGTTACACATCTACCATCGATCCCAAGGTAGATTCCCTTTAATTATATTCTATGAAAAATAAAAAACTAACTAAAAAATCATAATGTATAAGTAAGACAGATAACATGGGGTTTTAAAATTAGCACACAATTTTTCACTTCTATAATTTGGCATTTATTTCTTTGCTTAATTAAATTAAATGACATGCAAGCCATTTATAAATAACTATTCAAAATCTATATTTCAAAATGAACAGTCAGTATTAAAAAAAATTGATGTCTATTTTATTGTAAAGTTTTTTTCTTGATAATTTTTTGTGACATTCTGACATAGGAGTGTTGAATGATATGAAAAGATTCAATACAAGTTTAGTAAGTACATATAATGATTTCATAAAAAATTCTATAATTATAGAAGAAGTGATAAGATTCGTGAATATGAACTAACATGCTATATATGAAAAAATATAAGAATTTTGAACGATTTGAACTTGCTATTACATTATAATTATTTAAATGTGACAAAAGTTGTATAGTGTGAGAGAAATGAAGGGAAACGTATGAGATGAGAATTAATTTTTACTGTTTTTTTAGAAAAATTGATACAGAGGGAAGGGAACATAAACGAATGAGTAGGAAGGATTATTATTTATTTTCTAACGTAACACAAGTAAAATAAGCAATCAGTGATGGAATATCCAAATGTAGATGGACAAGTTAATGGAAAATATGGAGGAAAGTATATTAGCAAAAGTTAGATATATAAGCAAAGATTTCAAACAAACATTTGGGGAAAAACATTAATCTTAAATCTATAAAAAAATTGGATAGGAATCTTGAAGACAACATCAATAAAAAATATTGAAGAAAACACAGATATTGTGCCAAAAAATTGTATTGTAATCTAGTAGTATAAATTAAAGTATATAGATAACAATCATACTCCCTTCTCCACCCCTCACTTCTCCTTTGATAATCACATGATCGACTTATGATATGCTTGTATTTGATAAAAAGTCAAATATAAATATATAATAAAATAACAAACTGATAATACATATTATTTATTAGTTTAGACATCAATCACTTTTTTTGCCAATTATGTATTATTTGCTTTAAGATGTTAAAATTACCCATTCCATTCTATATTCCATATTTTTTCATCACAACTTCAATGTTTTGGATCTTTGCTTTGATTATGAATGGTTAATTTATAATTTTGTTTCATATATGAGTTGTCATAGTTTCAATAAAAAATACAAAGGAAATGATAAAATACAATTTTGTTCATCTTATGATCTCATGCAACAGTTGTTGTTATTTTTATGTTTTATTAATCTAAGTGGTACATAATGGCAATGTAATTATTTACTCAAAATATAAGAATCACTATTTGTCATAATTATGTGGATAATTTTTTTTCTAATATGCAAATTCTTAGGGAGGTTTGCAAAAAATAACATAATATTCTTCCAAAAGTTATCCACGGTATCAAAGTATGCAATATTTTTCAAAAAATCTTGGGGGAGAGGGTTTCCCCTAGTCCTTAAACAAATCATCCATTGCTTCTAATTAATTATCTAAGCATTTCTACCTTAATAAGAAACAAGGACATCTATTGTCAAAATCTTAATAACAATCAATTCCACAACCCCTTTAGTACCCATCCAATATTTTTTTTTAAATGCTACCAATGGTTCATTGCAAATGGAGTTTCTAGAGAACAATTTCTTCTACAAAATTGTTAATAGGTATTGTTTTTCAAGAAATGAATTCCATGTGATTAGGTTAACGTAATTATGGATATATTATGTAGGAATCTTAACAAATTTACAAATTATACCTTTTATTGAACCCCAATTTTTATTCCAAAGAACATTATACCTCTTGTTAAACCTATTTTAGCCGTTATTTTCATATTAGTTATCAAATGAGTATATGTGACATGCTTTGTGAGTTTACTTATATGTTAGCACATACTTAAGATTTTATGTTAATCTGAGTGTATTTTGATATTTGGTGTTGATTATATAACCTTATGCCACTAATATGTTATATTTGTTTTCATGCCTTAACATGTTATGGTTTACCATTGAGTTATTCTGGTTATATAACAAATTCATTGAACGTAATTATGGATACATTATGTAGAACTCTTAACAAATTTGCAAATAATGCCTTTTATTAAACATCGGTTTTTATTCCAAAGCACATTATACCTCTTATTAAACCTATTCTAGCCATTATTTGCATATTAGTTGTCAAAAGAAATATATGTGACATGCTGAATGAGTTTACATATATGTTACCACATACTTAAGTTATTATGTTAATCTTAGTGTATTTGTATAGTTGGTGTTGATTATATAACTTTATGCCACGTAATATGTTATATTTGTTTTCAAGTCTTAACATGTTAAGGTTTACTATTGAGTTATTCTTGTTATATACATTGACAATATACATTAAGGTATCACTTTATTCTTGTTTGGTCAAATTTAGGAAACCCAAATTACTGACCTTCTAATCATGGAATAGGTAGGATTCTAGGTTTTGATATGTTAAAATTGTCCTCTTAATGTTTGATATATATTTCTTTATCTAGAGTAGGCCATTTTAGATATGTAGGACCTCAACATCACATGTTGACTCACATCAATATGATCGTCATTTCGTAGTCACACTTATCCAGTGACCGAGATATCACACAAAGCAGACAAATAAATTCAATCTACATCACTCAAAATGATCCAGATGTGTCAAAATGTGCCCATACACTACATGTATGGAAACACTTATTAGAATTCATGTTGAGTAGTGTTGAAGTACAACTAACAAAATGTGATCATTATGTGACATCCAGTCTAAGGACCACATTCATCACTATCAAATAGAGATATGACTCTGACTGCCTTTTTTTCTTCAATATGTCATACTCAAGTTGGGTTTGTTCATTATATTTGTTCATAACAAAAACCTACATGTTTGACTTTATATCTAATATCATGAGTAATGAGACGTCGTCATCCATAAACACATATATTAGTCTTAATGTATTATTTTTGTCCTAAACTCCACATTAGTATTCGACTAGGGACCTAGACAAGAATGAATACTCTTAGCACACATGATTTCATGTTCAATTCATCAACCCAACTCCAATGTCTTTGAGTCATATATTCTTAATTGGAATTGTCTTTATTAATTATTAAATAATTTACAAAGTATCCCATTACCAACATCATATGGCTGGCTCGCACATCATACTATCACTTTCGCACGTCATACTATCACTTACTATAGCATTGTAAAGAAACCTTACTATAGTATGATATCTAAAAGGCCTTAAAAATATGAGTTCAATTTTATTTTAGGTTATATTGTTAGTTCAACATGACTTTACCAAGAATAAAATCTAATTAATTAATAATCTATTTATGTAGCACTTGTGAAAGCACTATAGTGTGTCAAATAGTAGTGGAATAATACAAGAAAGAGTTACCCCACTATCTCAAACACCCATTGTGGGCGATGGAATTTTTTTCATTTTACCTTACAAAACAATCAATGAAAGCAATGATTTTTCGTTTCTTAATATCACAACAAATCTCTGTGTTGCATAATACATCAACCATGAGAAGTGAGTTTCTATCACGTTCTAAAATAGTTAACAAAGGTAGTTCATTTTTATTTTTAACATGTGATTCTGGGTAGTTAGAAACCATTATAGAAGAGAAGCAGTTGCCAAAGCCATTTCATATCCATGTATGGTTAATGGTTAATTCAAAACATTAAGGTGGATGAGGCCAACCAATAAATAATAAAAAATTATTAATCATTTTTGAATAAAAAAATTGGTCATTTATAATGTCAATATCTGACAAACAGAAGCAAAACCAAAAAAGTAGAAAATCATTGAAAATTCAAAATTTTTCATTAAATAATAAATTCACTAATCACATCTAGTCTTTCATCAGTGAACTAAAGAGAGACATGTTGAGGTTTCTTTTTTTGAAAATGTTCCATAACTATTTTTGTATCAATATTTCTAGACAAGTTTTATTCAATATATGCAACAAAATAGCCATTTACAAACTCATCACCCATTTTATAGTCTAAAACCTACTCAATTTATGATGTTCTTACTGAAAATAAATTTTATATCTAATAACAACATCACCAACGACTAAATGGAAATTTTTATGTTATTTGTTTTGGACAAACTTCTGAAAAAAAACTAAAACTTCTATTCTAAACTTTAAAAGGAGTGTGATGAACATGGTAAGGAAGTTAATTTTTTCATTATTTCTTCATCAGAGATGGAAAAGTCAATTGTTTGATCAAGACTAGAAACAATCAATAATAAGATTGTATTTTATTTACTAAATATTTCATTATACTTATTTAGGAGAAAATATATTATTGTGATGAATATATCAAGAGGCCCACAATACATACTTGTACTCATATATTATATCACTGCTCAAAATCTTCTATTGTTTATTATTAATGACTCAATGGTGGTAGCTAGAAATAAGTTATGTACTTAAAAGAACATTTTTCTGACAACGAGTGAAGAAGAATAAAAAGTGGACATTGTAATGAAATGAAATTGATGAGTCAAATTACAATAATAACATGTTTCATTGATTATATTAGTAAGGTTACATACAGTCAAGTTTGAATATGTGTAAGTCATTTTTGTAATAGTTCAATATCAAAATTAGAAGGCATACAGGTTCTTAAAGCATGTCGGGATCCAAGGTGAGCTCTGGCGATCTCACTAGCGATGTCATAGGCATCCCCCGTGCTGCCAGAGGAAGCGCTCAAAATAGCTCACAGGAATCATCCTCAGGACCTTCATATTCAAATGTTGATTCCTCTAGAGTAGTCTTCCACTCAACAGCCTCAAGCTTTTGGAGTAAACTCATTAAAAACTTGAAGATGATATTACGACGTTAGAGAAAGTTGAGATTGAGGTGAGGGATGACGCTCTAGTATATCCGCAAGAGGAATATGATCTAAATGCGATGAAGTGGAGCAACTATCTTGCAGGTTATGTCATTGGATTCACGATTCACCTTTTGACATTAAAAGGTTAGTTAACTTAGATCTGAAAGCTTAAAGGTTCTATTGAAGTCATGAGTCATGGGAAAGGATTCTTCCTAATCTATTTCTCAAACTGTGAACATCTTGAGACTTTTGACAAAGGTGGCCAATGGTTTGTGAGAGGGAATCCTTTGATTCCTCTGAAATGGAAACCTGGAGTTGTGTTGTCAATATTCAGGTTAGAAGACATTCTGGTGTGGATTAGAGTTCATGACCTTCCATTGGAGTTATGGGACTCTAAAATGTTTTCTAGGATTGGCTCCTTTCTGGGCATTTTGCTGAGGACAGATAGATTCACTTATGATTCTCGTAGATTGGAGTATGCTCAACTTCAAGTTCTTCTGCCTACCTCTTCACCCTTTCCTGAATCTATGGAGGTTGTGAGTAGCAGCGAAGCGAAACACACTATTTGTCTAGAGTATGAATGGAGTCTAAGTAGATGCCCAATCCGTAACTTGTTTGTTCATAGTGACTTCACAAATAAGGCGAAGGAAAAGATGGTCTGAATTCTGAAGAAACCTATTTCTGTTGATGTTGTGCTTACGCAGGAGAATTCAGTGAATGGTTCCATTGCTCTAACTTATGCATCTGAAGTGAATATACCTGAAGTTCTAATGATGGTGAATAGGGCTGAAGATGGTTTTGTTTCATTGGTTATGGAGACAGACAATACACTGAAAGCTACTGATGAAATGCCTGAGAGTACTGAAATAGAGGAAGAGGACTTCCAAGACTTGTTTGAATATTCTTCTCTGATTACAACTGAATCAACGCTAATTGGTGAAGGTGAAGTTGTCAACTTGGATACTCCTCCAAATTTTGTCGAGCATAAAAGTTCTAAACTAGTTTTTGAGGTTCCTAAAGGTAATAAGAAGAGGAAGCTGAGAGGAAAAGGGAAGAAAGGAAGCTCTGATAAAAATAGTACTGCTCTTTCTAATAAATTTGATAAATTAGCAGTCACTGATGATAGATCCCAAAACAGTGAAGTACTGGTTACACTCGGTTGCAATGATTGAGCATCATCTCAATATCATCTCCTGGAATGTTAGGGGCCTCAACATTAAAGCTCCTAAAGTCTAGGAGGAGGTTTTGAGGTTATGACCTCACATCATTGTTATGAATGAAACAAAAGTACGAGTTGGGAAGATTCATAAACTTCTGGGTAAATTCTTTGGTGGTTATAAATGGGTGTCTTCTTGGGAGAGTTATTGTTCTATGGGATACGTTATGTTCTATTAGTAGACTTTCAAAATTAGATCATCTTATTCATTCAAAAGTTGCTACAGATGACAAAAGTTTTCTTCTTACTGTAGGCTATGGGCATAATCCTGACCAAGGTACGGTTTCTTTGTGGAAGGACTTTGAAGAAATTCATAATAATGCATTTGAATCCTAGACTATATTCGGGTTTTTTAATATTGTGAGGAACTTTAACGAGAATATAGGAAGGGATCCACCTACTACGAAATCTATGGACGACTTTAAAGATTGTTACAACCTGTGGTCTGTTTGAACTTTCCCTGAATGGTCCCTTCTTTCTTGAGATAATCACCAGGGTGGTTCTAACTTTGCTTCCTCAAAAATCAATAAGATCCTCTATAATAACGAGTTTATGGACTTATTTTCTAAATTTCATGGAGTCCTAATTCTAATATCACAAGTGATCATAGAATCATGTCTCTTTCTATTGGTAAAAAAAGGAAAGTTTTGTCACCTTTTAGATTCGTCAATGTGTGGGCAGAGAGAAAAGATTTTCTAGATGTGGTTTCTATTTCTTGGAAGTCTGGCATCTTTGGTTACCCTATGTATGTTCTCTACTCCAAATTCAGAATTCTAAGAAAAGCTCTGCCTGAATGGAATAGGAACATTGTTGATAATATTATTAAAAAGGCCAATCTTCTTGATAAGAAATCTATTGACATGCAGATTCTCCTTGATAGAGACCTTACTAATGTGGAGTTGCATAATTGTGCTCTTGATAGTAGGAACATTTCTACATAAGCTCGTGTCATGGAGGAGTCCTTACTTAGGAAAAAGTCACGCATTCAGTGGTTTTGTGAGGCTGACTCAAACACTAGATTTTTCTATTCTACCATTAAGACTCGAAGACATAGAAATAATATCAAGGTCAAACAAATTGATGGAGTTCTGGTTAACAACCTTGTAGATATTAAAAGTCATGTCTATGATTTTTATAATGCTCTTTATAATAATAAAACTAGTATCTGTGTTGAAGCTATTTCAGATCTTTCGTTTCCTTCTATCACTGATGCTCAGAAAGTGTGGTTGGGAGATGTGTTAGCAAAGAGGAAGTTATATCTATCATTGCAGATTTGAATGTGGACAAGTGTCCTGGTCCAGATGGTATTAATACAAAATTCTTCAAGTCTAGTTGGCCTATAATCAACAATGATGTAGTAGCTTCTATTTTGGACTTCTTTACTTTGCAGAGGCTTTTCAAAGAAGCAAATCACACTTTTCTTACTCTTATTCCCAAGAACGATGATTTTCATCTGATTAGGAATTAGAGACCCATTGATTTGTGCAATGTGGTTTATAAAGTGATTTCTAAGGTTTTAACAAATAGGCTTTAGGATGTCCTACCATCTGTTATTAGCATCAATCAATATGCTTTTATGCAAGGTAGAAGCATCACAGATGCTATCCTTCTTTCAAACGAGCTTATTCATGATTTCAACAAGAAGAAAGGAAAAGAGAGAATGTGTGTGAAGGTTGATCTCATTAAAGTGTTTGATATAGTTTCTTGGGGATCTCTATATAAAATTTTGGACCTTATGAATTTTCCAAAAAAAAGTGAATTGTGTTGTTCAGAGAAATCTTTAACACATGTTCTTATGAGATTCTCTTCCATGGTGAACCTACTGCCCACTTCAAGCCAAAAAATGGTATTAGGCAGGGAGACCCTCTAGCTCCCTACTTGTTTACCATTGTTATGCAAACTTTCACTCAACTTATTAATAAGGAGGTCAGTTTGGGGAAAATTAAGCCGTTAAGGGTTATCAAGGATATGAATGTCTCTCACACAACATTTGTTGATGATCTTATGGTGTTTATGGAAGTTGATGTTGTAGGTGCTAATTCTCTTAGAAGGGTTGTTGGAAATCTTTCTAATCTTAACATTGATTACTAAAGTGTTAGGTATTCACTTTAAACAACATTTACAATCTTCACTCTGAAAGAACCAGTTCAAAACCTAAACCAATCAGCTTAGATGTGTGAACTAATCATCTTAGGTTGTGAGTTGGCTGTTTGGTTGATCAATTCGATTGGATAAAGGATTGATGTTGACGTCATGTTATGCATTAATCGGATTATAAAAGCCAATGTAATTGTGAATAGAAATCATAGTAAAATTCCCTATTCAAAGGTTGAACCCGATCATCTCATGTGTTAACCAACCGATTCATGGTTCCCATGTTCTAGAAAGTTCATGCAATTCCATCTCTTCAATTCTCAGATGGATTAGGGACTTTGATCCTGCCCTCATATAAATAGATGGGTATTGGGGGCCTCCCAGTCACAACAATAAGCTTTTATGATTGTCTTCTCTATTTGTGGTAACCAAGAGAACCCAAGCAAGTTCTACCCATCAAAAGGAGGAACAATAAGTGAGAGAAAATTGGGAGAGCAAGTCAATGCTAGAATGTTGACTAGAAGGGACGACTCCTTCTTATCCATTCCATGAGAACGATAGGAGTTTTGGTCATCCACATGAACTAATATAGAGTCTAGGAGGCTATGCCTTCCTCTATGAGAACGACGTCAACCTCCATCCATGGTGTCCGACTAGGAGAGCGACTTCAACAACCATCAAGGTGCAACCCAACAAAGTAGCATGCTACAACAAGCATTTTTGTTGAACTTGCTCCAGGACCAAATATATGTCTTGCAGCCCTCTTTTGCATCTCATACTTTTTGATGTGATCTATGGTATTAGGGGAATATGGGGAGCAAAAATATTGTTTTTTCTGCCATATTTCCCTATAGCGGTATCAGTGCTACGTCAATTTACTATATTCTGGTATTTAATTGATATGATCAAATTTTAGTTTTATCATTAATTTATTGCATATGATGTAAAATGATTAATGTGGATAACTAATTAAATACCACAAATGATCTCAATATATATATGGTATGATATATATGCAATACATGTTACCTTAAAATCATTTTGATGGTGATTAGTAGCATGGTTTTGGCCTATACCCTAGACCTTTTTTACTTGGTTGGATGGTTATTGTTCCTATTTATATCTCATCTTGCATACTAAACCTCTCTCTTCTTTTCCATATGTAAAAGTATTAAATGTTTCCTTCTTATGTTCCCCTCGAATGTAACTCGAGGTTTCACAACTACCATGTAATATTCAGATAGTATTAATTCTTGTTATGGCAAAGAAGGAGTTTTGCATCAGGCTAGCTGACCAGCTAATCAGGTGAAGTGACCAATTCAGGACACAAACCGATTAGCTAGAGGACCAAGGAGGGCAATGATAGGATGAATCAACCAATCAGCTGGTGGCCCAACCGACCGGCTGGAGGAGTCCAGACGTCACAAAGATCAGAGGTCAGATGATCGATTTGAGCAACCAACTAATCGACCAAGAGGCCAGCCTACCGGTTCAAGGGTTGAACTGCTTGTCCCAGACTAGTTCCTACAGAAGTCAGCATCCACAATAGGTTGCTACATATGATGTGGACCTTAGGTGGTAGTAATTCCTTATGGCTCCAAAGAATTATAATAGGATGACCATAACCATTGCTTGTGTTTATTATTGTATGGTTTGTGTGTTTATAGTATGTATATGATACATACTATAATATGTGATGATTGGATATGTATATGTAACATCCCAAAATTTTTAAAATTAGGGTTTTAGTAGAAATTTATTTTCCAAAAATTTATTTTTAAATCCAAGGCCTAGATGTAGTACATCCAAATAATGAACACATCATCTGAAATAAGATATAAGGATATAAAATAAATCTATTTGTTCTTTCCCTTATTTATACATAAATAAATTCAAATGTTTATAAGAAACAACTTCCACTTTTTCTGTCTCTTCCATAAATATGCAATCTTCACCTAATGGAGAAAACCCTAACTAATGTAAACAAATTTCGAGATTAGTTTAAATATAGACTTTTTCGTCATTAATTGAGTTGAAGACACATTACTTAATTTAAAGTATATTAATATGTACATTAAGGACATTCTTATTAATTAACTCTCAAAATTGGAAAGTAGTTAGTTAGGAATGTTTTAAGCACTAATACGCATTCATGGTTACAATTTGAGATAAAATTGACTTTGTTTAACCATTTAAATGATGTAGAAAAGTTTTTTATATAGTTTGACATTTATATTAATCAATTATTCAATGAACAATTTCAAGATAGATATAGTCTGGTATTTCACTCTGCCACACATGTTTTTACTTCTCTTTACTCCTCATAGCCGATCATACGGCAACCAAACACTCCCACTTCCCGTGGGTTCATCTGACGGCTTGGACCAAGTCTCCTTTTCCCGTCGGTGTCCTATCGAGACTCCAACAAAACATGCGTTCTCCCCTATATGTGATCTCCCTTTTAGTTAGACCATGCAATTAGAAAAACCTCCCTCTAGATTCTTCAAATCATCACAAATTCAAAGACCCCCCCTTTGATAGGGACTCAACATCTTTAAGCCTCTATCCAGCTCAAAGACCATGTTTTTAGCAAACACCAAACCCTTGATCAGCCCACACTTCTTTTGACCATCACTTATAAAACATGTTTCCATAACCTCCTCTAGTCGTGCCCCAAAGTTTTCCCAACACTGAAACCCCCTCTTTCACCCTAGACTTATCTTGGTCAACCCCTTGTCAACCTACAACTGGACATCGGTCTGGGAGCCTCCGTCGTGTGCAGGCACCTTTTAGTCATCATTTTCCCTCGTCGGACCTACATGAAGGTCATGCTAAAATCGATTTTACCCCAGACACAAGTAACCTCAAGTTCCAGTCCCCCCCTCGCTACGTTCTGAATTCAAAATCAAATTGGATATGTCTCTGCATCTCATCATTGATTTCCTCTTGTTTTGGCCTCAGGTTGTTCTACCATTTTAGACACTAATGTTCTCTATCTTGTCTTTTACTAGTTGTACCTCTCTTTGATGTTCATATCCTTTCTCTAATGGTGACATAGCATTACCGAATTTATGACCACAAAAAGAGTCGAGGCGAAGCTCACTAGAATTAGCCACGCTTGATGAACCTCTCTTCTCTACTAGTTTTCAATTATCAGGGACATGATCGAGTTTTGTGCAGAGGATCTCACATGTGTTTTGCCTCCTTGCGCGCTCTGTGCTGGGAAGGATGAATCGAAGGCTTGACATCCATGTTTTTCCAAATTTGTCGTCATGATTTTGATTGTTCAATCACACCCACATGGTCCTGAACATAATTTTCCTCCCTCTACCTTAACTCACATGGTCTGGGTAAGTCTAAGGCCATGTAGCCAGCTCCTATTGGGTCACCCATAGCTGAATTGGATTTACTGCCCACTTGGATTTTTACTGCTTTCTAATTGGTCGATTGCTCAGAAATTTATAATAAACCGAGGTTTTTCTAGAAAATTATGAAAAGATAGGCGTTGGAAAGGTTGTTTTGTGTAGAATCTAATTTCAATAGTTTCAAACCCTAAATCCATCTTCTTCTACCATGATTTCTTGAAAGACCCAAATTAATGTTTAGATTGTAATTAATATGGTAAATGATGGAAAGTATGTTAATTTTAGAATATTTAAGATTTCATCAGTATCAAGAGAATAAGTAGGAGTTTCTCTAAGATTAGGTAAGTGGATTCATGCACTTTGAGTAACCAGTATGGGTAAAGGGTTTTATATTCACTTATAATTATGAAATTCAATTACAATGATATCAAGTACATATTTTAATGAATACATGCAAGGAAATTGATTAAGAATCAGATTATGATTTTTCATTATGACTTTCTCATATATTTCTATCATCATAATATGCACATGCTTTCTAAGTTAAACTTAATGCTTTAAGTTATTATGCTCAAGATTTAATGTTCCAAGGTATTATACTCCAAGTTAATGTCAAGATAAAGATAGTTGAATTATGATTGTTCCTTCCAAGATTAAGAGGCATTTTTGGCATAAACTCTGTGTAAGCAATGAGCACTTGGGTCCATAAGTTCTGTGTGACCAATGAGCTCTTGGGAGCATAATATTTGTGTGAGCAAGATAAGGATGGATGACAACATATTCTGCCCAAGAAATAATGTCAATGACTACGATAATTAGAGATGAAGTTATATGACATGACAAGAATTCAATGTTACCATGTTTAAATTTAATGTTTTCTCAAAAGTATAGTTTATTTTTTGTTCTATAAAGTTTCTCAGTGCCAATTACTCTAACATTTTTTCCATTTTGCCTTGCATGGTTGGGGATGCAATGTCCATAAAAGATGGATTAAGGACCTTAGACAAGGAACATACAACTCACGGATAAATCTTGAATACAAACTTGGTGGGGTGCCAACTATAAAGGATATTAGTTTAGATTTACTTTCAAGTTATGAGATCCATATATTAGTTTAAAGTGTGTGTGTTATGTGAGGACTTGAGTATGAGAACTATTTATTTTCCTGTGATGGTTAAACAAACTCTATTTTTATATGACTAACATCATGTTTGTGAGACTCCCAATGAGATTTATGCTTCCTCTCAATTATATACATGTTTTAGAAAATTGGGACATTATAATATGGTATCAGAGCTAAAAATATAGGTGGCCCTCCATACTTTTCTCAGAATCTCATCTAATTTATGTCCTCTTTCACATATGGCACCTAAGAAGAAAGATGAGATGCCCATGGGTGGGGATGAAGATGATTCTGACAGCATAGGAGACCATTAGGTATCTCCACATAAGGAAACCCCTATGGTGCACTTTGACATCTTACTCAGGGCTCTTGCCACTGCCAAGGGAGAGGACCAGTTGGGCAATCCTAGGGTCAACCTTGAGCTCTCCCTAGTTGACTTCTTGAAGATCAAGATTGATTCTTTTGCTGAAGAGGAAGTGTTGGATGTGGTGGGAAAAGTTGAATGTTGGCTGAAGAACATGGAACATTGTTTCCATGACCTAGATTTCCTAACCCATCCATGGTTCATTTTGGGACTCACATTATCAAGGGTGCTTCTAGGACTTGGTAGGAGAACCTGCTAGGATCACATGAAGGTGATGCTCCTCCACTAACATGGGAGGAATTCACAAAAACCTTAAAAGACCATTACATATATGAGTTTATGGTTGAGAAGAAAGAAGATGAGTTCTGCAACCTTTGTCGGCGTGGTGATATGACAATCACATAGTACGCCGTGAAGTTTAGACTTTTTTATGAAAAACACAAGATGAAGAAGTTCATTAGGGGTCTTAAGGAGGACCTCAGATATGCTTTGTCTGGTCAAGGACACTATACCATGAAAAATACAAGATGCAGAAGTTCATTAGGGGTCTCAAGGAGGACCTCAAATATGCTCTGTCTGGTTAAGGACACTATACCCTACAAGGTTCCCTAGATGCTACACTAGAACTAGAAGACAACCTAGGAAAAATATGAAAGAAAACCAACCACTCCCACAACAACTCCAACAATCATAATGACAAGAAGTCAATAGTCATAGAAGAACCACACATCATAAAGCTTGCCCAACATGCAACAGGCCGCATGGTGGAGTATGCAGATTTGGATCATGAGTTCTCTACTTTTGTGGGGACCCAAATCATAAGAAGTCGGAATGCCCCAAGATTAAAGCAAGGAATGATGCAAAACAAAACTCTAACCCGAATCAAAGTGAAAAGAAACAAGTAAGAATCTTTGCAATTGTAGATGGTGAAGAAGAATGTGTGATCTAGTTTAACCTTAGTTTTGATATGATAGAAACACATGTTGAGTATTGCAAACTAGGAATAAGTAAAACCCCTAAGGTGGGTAGTATGTGGAAATTTGAGGACAAAATTTATTTAAGGTGGGTATAATTGTAAAATCCCAAAATCTAAAGTAAAATTAGGGTTTTGATAGAAGTTTTCTTTCCACAAATTAATTTTTAAATCCTAGGTCTGGATGTAGTACATCCAAATAATGAACACTTCATCTGAAATACAATATGAGGATGTAAAAATAAATATATTTGTTCTTTCCCTTCTTTATGCATAAATGAATTCATGTCAAGAACACTCATGTCCTCACATTGATCATGCAACTCATAGTTCATGCAGCTTAGCATAAGGTACTTTATCTCTAAGGCATCATTGGCATGCTTCCAGTAAGCATCCACTTGTGCCCTAGGTGCGTCAGGAGGAGGTACTTTAGGAACTGGTTTGTCAAGGACATAGAGCTTGCACTTTTCATTGAGAACCCTTCTCAAAGTCCAAAACCAGTGGTAGAAATTTCTCCCGTCAAGTTTGTCCTTCTTCAGGACCAATCACAAATCGGATTTGTTTGTCATTGATTCTACAAGAGAAAATTTTCATTTGTCAAAAACTATTTTTGATTTGATTTGTTTTGGAAAATTTGACGATATTAATTAGGCCTTTAATTATTATCACTCTCACTATTTTATTCGAATTGATAGCCCTTAATATCAATTAGGAATATTGCAGCGTGCAATATTCTAGTGGGCCAAGATCCATATTTCATCAAGTCATGAGTCAACTTTTGCCGATCACCCACAACCTGACTATTCAAGTAGGCCATCATGCTAATTGCATCATATACAACTCTTGGATAGATGATATGTGTAATCCTTTGCCATGATCATCTGCATGCCTCTGGGCTTGGGCTCTCCAAGTCACCAGTTAAGCCTAACCCGATAGCCAATATAGGCATGCACCATGCTTTGTGTAAATCTACATATCTACCATCACACTTCCACGAGATGGACGGCGCACCATGCTTTGTGAAAATCTACGCTCAGTCGATCAATCTTTTCATGTGTATTGCTAATGGAAAGGCATCTAAGACTTAACATTTTAGTTGAGGGAGTTTGTATAAATACATATACTTTATCCAATCACCACATATTTAGTATGTATCATATACAAGCTATATCCCATAATGAAAACATGCAATAAATGAAAGTGATGGTTATGTCCATTCCTAATGTAATCCCTTAGAGCCACAAGGAATTATGGTCATCTAGGTCTACATCACATGTAGAAACCTGTTGTTGATGAAGATATGTGCTTTGCCAATCTGGGTAGATCAGTTCAACCCATGAACCGATGGGCTCGCCTCATGTCTGGTTGTTAGGTTGTCTCACCGCTCACTTGGTCCTTCTGTACACTGTTGGCTAGCTCCTCCAGCGGATCAGTTGGGTCCACTAGGAGATTGGTCCGTCTTGTCCATCATGTCCTCCAAGGTCCCTCATCTTCATTATAATAGGAAAGTAAACTATCCTAATTTTACATAATTATAGGGAAACCTCGAGTTACATTCAAGGGGATTGAGGGTAGAAGAGAATTAACTTTACATTGGGAAGATAAGATAGAGGCTCTATAAGTAGACCGAAATAACCAGATAAACCACCCACATACTATTGGGTTTCAGGTGAGGGAGAAGGTAGTGGAAACAAAAAAAATTCTCTCACCACAAAACCATAACCACAGATCGCATCAGTGACTATGAAATAGGAAGGATGGTTTTGGCGAGGTGTACCTGGTCCTGAGGCTTGCTCAACGACAATACATCATAGATAGTGCGGTCTTCAACCACCTAGTCTTCGACGGTGTCTGTGCAGCTCTTGGTCCTGACCCAGACTGTGGTTAACCGTCGTCCTCCTGAGCAGAAGAAACCTCCCTCCTCTATAGATAGTCCACACAGACCAACAAAAACTCTAGTCATCTTATCCTACAAGATACTAGAAGGATTCGTCCCCTTCTATCAGCGTACTAGTCACCGACACACTCTCCCATAATCAGTTACTTTTTGCAGTTGTCTTTTCCTCGTTGTTCCTCTCTGGACTGGTAGAACATACTTGGGCTCTCTCGGTTACCACAACCAGAGAGGACAATAACTTTGCAGAGAAACTGATGTTCTGAGTTGTTCTATCTGAGAAGCCCCCATTACCCCTCTATATATAGAAGGGGTCAGGGTTAGGGTTCTCAGCCCCAGGCAATGCAGGATTAAAGTGGGAGAAGAAGGGTCCAGAATTTCTATGATCTTATTGCACTGCAGCAGCCTAACGGGTCATTTCACAAATGAACCGGTCGTTTCACAAATGAACCGGTCGGTTGGGAGGGTGAGCCGGTCGATTCACTTAGTGAGTCGGTCAGCTCGCGTCCCAGACTTGCCTCCAATTGACTTTGCTTATTCATTTCTAATTAATACTAAGATCAATTCTTGTCCCAATTGAATTGTACAAATGAAACGAAAACCTTTTTTCTCCCAAATCGGGACAATCCAACACTGCTCGTTTCAACACATGAACTGATTGGTTCACCATGGTGAACCGGTCATCTCACTGTCCATGAGTCGATCGGTTCATCTAGTAAATTGATCGATTGGTGGTCCAGATTGTGCATAACATAGTTAATGCAGTTCTCAATCAATCTGTCACTCAAATCAGTTAGTTCAACACTTGAAATTGATGATAATGAGTCAAGTCAATTGATTGAATGTTTGATTGAGTACCCAAATAGCTTTTAGTAATCAATCCAAACATCATTCATGGATAAACCCCTCTTCCAAGTAAATGCTTTGTGTGTGACCCTATAGGTCCCATTTCAAATTGGCAGTGAATGTCCATAACAGCTTATGACATCACAAGCAAAGAGTGGTGCCTAGTCGCACATTAGTGCTACCCAAGTGAAAAGGAAAGTTGGAGAACAACTTTCGATCCTACAGTCTGTGATTGGTGTTCCAGTGAATGTATAATTCCTTTATCTCTGATATCCTGAATGAATTCAAGGCATGGAGCTATCATCCTTTCAACGTTCATTCATGTTCCTTGATCCAAAGCAGACTGTCTGATATATGTGTTCCATAAATATCACATATTGACTCACACATGCATGTGCATACCTTTCTTAGTCTCGCTTATCAAGTGGCCATGGACATCATACTCCCTTAGGAGGGACAAATCCCATATCTATCACTCACACTCAAAACCCCATATGTCAAAGTCACCCAATCATCACCTTTATAACAATCCATATTTTAGGTTCGCGTTTGATGATGTCAAAGTATACCCAATGACATGTGATGAGTGTAGTGATTTCAGGTCTAAGAATCACAGTCACCACCATCACTGTGAGAGCTGACTATGACTACCATGTCATGGTTTCATGTGTCACTTTCACGGTGGGTCTGTCTGATACACTGCTCTCTAGCATGTTTCTATATGCTTGGTTTGATATCACATATCATGACTAATGAGACTATGTCATCAACCAACACACACTCTAGTATTGTTGTGTCATTGTTGTCTATCAACCTTCCACAGTGACATCTGACTAGGGATAAAACAAGAATGTACGAAACTCTTAGCATATGCATGATCTCATTCTTTAGGTCCTCAACCTGAAGACATATGTCATTGATTATTGTCATTCTCTAGACATTTATTCTATTCTATCATTATCTCATAACTGATTGAACCCGAAGAACTTAGAAGCTTGCCTTTGATATTTATCAAATCAATCTTAATGTATCCCAATGCAATCATCCTATAATTGGCTCTCAGGGCATACATACCAACACATACAACCATGCATAGATAGGAGTTATTGGCCATAACCATGCTACACATCCACCATCAAAACCATTTTAGGGTGACGTGTGTAAAATGCATATATATATATATATATATATATATATATATATATATATTAGTTTGTGATTATCGTGGTGTTTCGATTTGATAAGATATTATTCACATTGCATGTAATAATAGAATGATAAAATCAAAATTCGATCGTTTCGATTATCTCGTACTATAGAAAATTGGCATTGACTCTGATACTACTATAGGGAAATATGACACAGAGCAGGCCACGGACTTTAAAATTTTATTACCATATTCCCCATAAACTATAATGCAAGAAAGATGGTTTATGGGATATACCTAGTCCTAGAGCAAGTCCAGTGACAATCCTCATCGTTGTAGATGTGCAACTCTGAATTTTAGTAGTACTAGGACTTGTCTAACGGTTGCACCTCCTGGTCTACACCACAGAATGCAGCCACAAATGTCATCTTCTTTAGCAGCTCCTCTTGTCACAGACTGTTGGTTGATGTTGTCCTCCAAGCAGAAAATAACGACTTCCCACCTCAATGATAGTCTACCCAGACCGCCTAGAACTCTTGTCATCCTTCCAGACCAGACAGGAAGGATTTGTCCCTCTCTGTCAGTGTACTAGTCACTGACTTGCTCTCCCACAATGACAACTCTCAGTTGTTCTCTCCTGTGGTTGTCTATCCCTTGTCGGGTAGGACTTGTATGGGCTCTCATGGTTACCACAACCAGATAGAACAACCGTTGTCATAGGAACTGATTCTCAGTTGTCTGTGTTGTAGTTGTACTTTAGGAAGCCCCCAGTACCCCTCTATATATAGGAGGGGTTAGCGTCAGGGTTCCCAGTCCCCACCAATGCGGGACTAAAGTGCAAGAGTGGAAATGACCGAAAGAGCTCAAATTTGCAACAATTCCGAAAATTGTACAACCTATAACAGTCAAAACGATCGTTTGGCTAAGACAGACGGTCATCTCACACGTGAGACGGTCGTTTTGCACACAAGATGGTCATTTTGCACTGCGAGACGATTGTTTTACGCTGGGAGACGATCGATTTGCAGTTTCCAATTGTGTAGGAATTTGGCAAATCAATTCTCATCAATGTTAGACATTAATTTCCTTGTACAACAAGTATTGCTCAAGCAAAATGAATTGTAAAACAACTAGAACCTTCCCCAACCTAGATGGACCATCTTGCCCATGCGAGACGACTGTCTTGGTTCACCCAGACAGTCGTCTGGTGACCTGAGTCAATCCTGTTTGGTCGGGTCAGTATGCTCCATTGCAAATTTCAACTCACAACCAGGCCTGACACCCAGACGCCCGTCTTAACTCTTGAGATGGTCGTTTGGCACTTCCAGATGGTCGTCTCAACACTTGAGATGGGCATTGGGTAGTGTTGTCATCTTGTTTGTTTCTTGAATCAAATGCCTAAATACTTTAGCATTTAATTCAACTGTCATTCAAGATCTAAACTCCTCTTCAAGGTCAAGACCTATGTGTGTGACCCTATAAGTCTCATACTACGTTGGCAGTGAATGTTCATAACAATTTATGACATCACAAGCAAAGAATGGTGCCTAGTCATACATCATTACTAGCCAAGTAAATGGAAAAGTTGGGGAACAACTTCAACTTACAATCTATGTATGGTGTTGTAGTGTCTGTATAGTTCCTTTGTCACTGATGTCTAGATTGAACTAGAGGCATGGAGCAGTCACCCTCATTTTTATTCAATCATGTTTCTTGAACCAAGAGCATACTTTCTGATATATATGTGAGCTCAATATCACATATTGACCCACATGCACATTGCCTTTCTTTTCTCGGTTATACTTAATCAAGAGGCCTAGGACATCACACTCTAGTAGGAGGGACAAATCCCATGTCTATCACTCACAGTCAATCTTCATGTATCAAAGTCACCCAATCATCACCGTTATAATACTCATGTTTTAGGACTACATTTGATGATGTCAAAGTGTATCCAATGACATGTGTTGAGTGCAATGATTTTAGGTCTATGAACCACAACCCCCACCATCTCTGTGAGAGCTGATTATGACTTCCACGACGATGGCCTCCATGTGTAATTCTGTAACATACCGGATCTCGAACCCTACCCTAGAACTTGAACCTTTTGGACTTAGCCAAACAAACTTGAGGTTAGTATGACCCTAATAATCTAATGCATGAATAATGTAATCTAATATGTCACATAATTCATTTGGATGGTAATAAGAAGATAAAAGACTTAATTGGTAAAGTAATGTGACTAATGGGCCATTAATGGTCCATATGACATATCTCAAAAAAAGAAATCCCAAAAGTAAAATCTAAGTTTAATATTGTGTTCCTCGGGTCCCAATTGTCTTGGGAGTCAAGTTTCACATTATTCACTTAATAATAATTAATTTAATTCAATTTGGAAAGAAAAGATCAAAGTTTTCCACAAAATATCAAATTAAATAATAAATGACTACAAAAAAGGAAAATAATCTTGGACTCATAATCTACATAATAAATATAGCCTTTGGGTGAATTTTCATCCAAATTGGATAAAGTTTGCTTAAAAGGTAAAATCTGGAGAGAGAAAGTGTGTAGAACCTTCAAAACATTAAATAAATATACAAACAACTCCAAAATATAAAATTGATGGAAAATACGTATCCAATACATTAAATATGGCTTGTGAGTCAAGTTTCATCAAACTTGGATAATCCTAGGAGGAAAGAGAAAATGAGATTGGATTTATTTAACACATTAAAAGATCTCAAAAGGAAAATCTAATTACATAAATAAAATCTACATGCTTTAATTAGCCTCTATGAAAAATTTCATCCAAATTGGTGTTTGTTGGCACCCTCAAAAAAGGAGAGAGAAAATAGGAAATTAATTACATTCCTATTTTAATTAGATTTTGATTTGTATAAGGTTTCTATAATTTTCCTTATCATGTGACCTTACTATTTTGGATTTAATATCATCCGTTGGATTTTTGATCCAACGGCGCTCGAATCCTCTTCTTCCTTTCCTCCTTTCTATTCTCACACGCTACAGGTTTCTTGATTTCTTTTCCCCCAATCTTCATTTCCCCTCCGAATCTTCGACCGATTTCTTCTCCTTTGTTTTCCCAGAAAGATTCCGCACCTGTCAAGCCAGATATTTATAGGGTTTCGTCACCCATTGGGCCACAACCTCAACCGCCACTGCTTGTTCCCCTGTTTCCAGCATTGGGATGGTGTAGCCACCCCTATGGGTCATCAGACCGCCTAGTGAGAGGTCGTTGGCCTTCGTTGAGACCCCGACTTTGAATTACCACCTTTGGTTTGGCCTCTTTTGGTCTCGAGCACCTTTACCCTACTCTATTTTGCTAGATCAACTGCCTTGAGTTCGTCAGCGATGATCTCACCAAGGAGACTCATACCCACTCCTGAATGACATGTGATGCTTCTATCTCCTTCAATTGGACTTGAAGTCAAGCCTTGTATGTTTCCCTCTTTTCACCTTCTTTGTTGTGTTTCTACAATCCAAGATCGTTTATGGTATTTCAGTTCCAATGACTGTTGTTTTTCTATCCTTCAAACTCGTGAGGACCTAGTGTGTCTTTCTAGACTCTTGATATGCGGTCTTTCATTTTAATTCTCAATTTCTCTATTTTTTCTCTCCTACCAACCATGGCGGAGGGATCAGCTCTCACCCAGGGTTTCCCCTTGACTCTTTTCAGGGGTCTTTCTCTTTGGTATAACCTGTAGTAGGTGCAGGTGCTCTTTGCCTTGCGAGTTAGGTTCTGATATCGAGAATTGATTCCCATTTTTAAGCTTCAGAGCTGCTGCTCGAAGATGTTCCCCACAAATAAGATGGTTCCCTTACATTTTACTTTTTTGCCTTCCTCTTTTCTTCTTGTTTTCATTTTATCGCTGAAGGCAATTTTGGTAATTTCTTATGGCATTATTGTTTCTCAGTGCGTCTATGATGTGTTTGAATGGCTGTCGAGTTGGCCGACCCTGATTGGGCCAACTCAGACGCCCAGTCCACTCTCTCCCTCTCTTTTCCTCTCTCTCAAAGGTTTTGCCATGTGGAATTTTGTGATTTGTCGAATCTTACAAAATTCATAATAATTCACTCACTGATCAGAAAAATATGTAAAAATAGTCATTGGATTAAAAAAAAATAAGGCTTTCTAATGGTGTTGGTTTTGTCACCTGAATATGATGTTATAAAGAGGTGATTTTAATAAGTAATAACTTGTAAAATTCATAATTAAATATATATATATATGTCAGAAAATTATAATAAAATATGTTTTGGAGTCAGAAAAAGGTAGCCTAAAACATAGTGTGGTTTTGATAACCTAATTCACTAATAATAAAAGGGTGATTTTTAGGGTTTTGAATTATTAATGGAAACCTAACCCTAATTCCACATATATGCATCATAGGTTCTTTGGAGGCCTAGGCTTGGACCTAGTTGGACTTTGGATCGTTTGACTCTTAAGTTGAGGTATGTTTGCAAACCCATTTATTCTTTTGAGAAATTAGCCTATGTTTGTTCTTTCTCTTGGTCGTATGGACAATAACCTACACATATGTCTTTTCTTTTAGAAATATTGGTTCATTTGAACTACTTTGCTTTTTTATTGATCTTGTGATCATGGATATTCTCTTGGAATCTTATCTTGTGTTTATATTGTTTTACTGTTATGCTTATCTCACATGCATGCAGGATATTGATGATGATTGGGGGGTGTGTGCCCTACCTTCTTATGTGCCAGTATTGCACATTCTTTATGGTTTTGTTTTATGGAAAGTATCCCTTTTGTTATGATCTTTTCTCTTGATACCTGTTTGGGTGATACCTATCTCTTCTATGGGAAGCTTCTATATTTGTTGTCCTTTATTTCATAATATTGCTCAATGTTCCTATTTTGTATGCACATACCAGCTTTTGCTGATGTCTCCTATTGTTTCTCTTTTGCTGGGGTATGCTTCCAATTCTAGGTGGAGGACTTGGATGACAAGGCATGTTGACCTGGACTTAGCTTGCGATGTTGAAGCTTGGAGACAATCTTGAGGTGGTTTAGATTTCCTATACATCGATCCTTATGATGTAAGTTTGTAATCCTTGTTTTATAATTGAATATAGTCATGTTTTTATTCTGCTGCTATACTTTGGTCTTTTGTTACCATTATATAAAGATTTGAAAATTTTACACCCACTCTATCATACCTTCTGAGTGTGTTTGGACTGGAGGTTTTATTATTCAAATTTTTGGTAGAGAGGTGGTTTCACTTCTTTACACAGTATCACGGTGGGTCTGTCTAGTACACTATTCTCTAACATGTATTTGTGTGCTTGGTTTGATATTGCCATATCATGACTAATGAGATCTAATCATCAACCAACTCACACTCTAATCCTATGTGTCATTGTTGTCTATCAACCTTTCACAATGACAACCGATCAGGGACATAATGAGAATGTGTATATGTACTGTTAACATCTATATGATCTCACCCACAAGGTTAGTAGCTTGATTACATATGTCATTGAGTAATATAATTCTCTAGACATTTATAGTGTTATTTCATTATCTCATAACTGAGCAAACAGAATAAATTGGAAGCTTGCCTATATTAATAATCAAATCATTTTTACATCATATGCCATTACAATCATCATATGATTGGATCTCTGGGCATACATCACTAACACATATGGCAACCATCGGAAGGCCCACTATCGGTTTGTCAACTAATGGTAAAACTGCATGAAAACTTAAAAGTGGCATAACTTACTCATTTTAGATCCGATTTGGTTCATTCTTTTTTTGTTGGAATGATAATTAAATTTTCTTAAGTATGTATAATGGTTCTCCACATGCATATATGGATTGTTACTATATCAACTAGTGTTCAAACCTTGATGTATTCACAACTCTTATTTTATTTAACTTATCAAACCACAAGTTTAAGTGAAATTAAAATATGAATCAACTAGTTAATGATGCAGAGTTTTAATACGATAAAATAAAGGTATTATTGATAACACCAGAATTATCTTAAATCCTCAAATTACTAGTAAAGCATGTATGAGTTGTAAAAATATCTCAAACCATAATAGTTTGAGGCTAAAGTGTGCTTAGATTTATCATTAGGTTTAAAACATCATAAATGAGCTACCATCATTAATTAGGTTTTGAGAAATGATCAATTTAATTAAGTATGTAATCACCCAAGTAAATTCCAACTTACCAATTAATCTTATATGTGGTCATAATAATTCTTTTCCCCTCAAAAGGTTTTGTCCCCAAAACATATATATACAGGAAAATAATATTCATGGTTTCTTTTAAACTTTTGAGATCTTATATCTCACTTACTCTTGTACTTCTTTTTTAAAACTGACAATCAACATTGAATCCTTTATTTCTCTCTTAATCACAACAAATTTGAAACAATGCCTCTCCATGACACCAAAAGAATTCTCTATGTCACAATCAATTATTAGGAAAGAGAAAGATATTTCAACCATTTTTAATCATGTCATACTCTCTTAAGGTGTTACATTACTATTGGTAATCGAATTCCATTATCTCAATTCATACAGTTCAATCTATACTTATTGTTCTGCTTCAAAAGAAACATATGTCATATTCTTCACGAGTTCACTTATATGTTGGCTTATACTTAAGTTATTATTTTAATCTGAGTGTATTTTGGTGTTTGGTGTTGATTATAGAACCTTATGCCACTTCATATGTTACATTTTCTTACAAGCCTAAACATGTTATGCTTTACCATTGAGTAATTTGTGTTATATGCATTGATAATGTACATTAAGGTATAACTTTATTCTTGTTTGGTCAAATCTAGGAAACCAAGCTTACTAACCTTCTAGATAAGATTCTAGGTTTTGGTACATTACAATCATCTTGTTAATGTTCGGCATACGTTCCTTTATCTAGACTATACTATTTTTGATATGTATGACATGAACATAACATGCTGACTCATATGAGTATGGCCGTGAATTTGTAGTTACACTTATCCACTGACTGTGATATCACTCAAAGAGGACGGATGAATTCAATTTATATTACTCAAAATGATCCACATGTGTCAAAATACGCCCAGACACAACATTGATGAAAACACTTATTCCAATTCATGTTGAGTAGTGCCAAAGTACAACCAACCACATGTGATCATTGTGTGACATCCAGTCTAAGGACCACATTCATCACTATGACATAGATATTTGACTTTAACTGCCTTTTTTACTTCAATATATCATATTCAAGTTGGGATTGTTCAATATATTTGTTAATAACAAGCACATACATGTTTGACTTTATATATAATATATTGACTGATGAAACATAGTCATCCATCAACGCATATATCAGGCTTTATGCATTATTTATGTCCTAAATTCTACGATATTAAATGTTTAGGAACCTAGATAAGAATGAATACTCTTAGCAGACACATGATCTCATGTTCAATTCATTGACCCAAATCACATGTCTTTTGAGTCATATATTGTTAGGACATTATTATATTTATTGATCATCTCTTATGAAGATAAACATAATAATTTGAATTATCTTTATAAATAACTAAATCATTTACAAAGTATTCCATTACAATCATATATGAATGGCTCACACGTCATACTATTATTTACAATTAGCATTATAAAAGAACCTTACGATAGTATGATATCTGAAAAACCTTAAACATATGAGTTCACATTTTATTTTAGATTATTTACTTAGTTCAACATTACTTTAACAAGAGTAAAATCTATTTAATTAATAATCTATTTATGCAGCAATTGAAAAAGCACTACGGTGTGTCAAACAGCAGTGGACCGGCATGAGGAGTTACCCCGCTTTCCCAAACACCCATTGTGGACGATGGAATTTTTTTTGTTTACACTACATAACAATCAATGAAAGTAGTGATTTTCAGTTTTTTATCGCAGAAAATATCTCTATTGCATAATAGAGCGACCGTGAGAAGCGAGCTTCTATCACGTTTCCAACAATTAACAAAGGTAGTGCATTTTTTTTTTTTTGCATGTGATTCAGGGTAGTTAGAAGACATAATGGAAGATAAGGTCGTCAAAGATATATGATATCCATACATGTATGGTCAATGGTGAACCCAAAAAATTAAGATGGATGAGGCCAACCAATAACTAACATAAAAATATTGATCATTTTTTAACAAAAAATTTGGTCACTTAAAATGTCAATATCTGAAAAACAGGAAAGTAAAACCACAAAAGAAAAAAATATTAAAAATTCAAAAACTTTCACTAAACAACAAATTCACTATCCACATGTACTCTTTCACCAATGAACTAAAGAGATAGATGGTGAGGTTTCTTTGTTTGAAAACATTCTACAACTATTTTCTTATCAATATTTCTAGGAAAGGTTCCGTTCAATATACGCAACAAAATAGCCATTTAGCATCTCATCGCCTACTTTATAGTGATGCTCAATTTATGATGTTCATTACTGAAATAAATATTGTATCTGGTAACAACATCGCCAGTGTCTTGTAGACTAAATGAAATCTTTTATGTTGTTTGATTCGGACAAACTTCTGAAAAAAACCAGAATTGCTATTCAACTCTTCAAAAGGAGTGTGACAAACATGGTAAATATAATTGACAAGTTGACACCTCATTTATAAATATATTTCTTGCTCAATTTTAAGTGGTCTAATTTTTTCATTTTCATTTTTTTTCTTTATTTCTTCATCAAAGATAGAAAATTGATGTGTTTGATCAAGACTAGCAAAGCCTAACAATAAGATTGTATTTTCTTCACTAAATCTTTCATTCTACTTATTTAGGAGTGAATCTATTGTTGTGATGAATATATCAAGAGGCCCAAAATATATACGTGTAGCCATATACTATATCATTTCTGAAGTTCTTCTGTTGTTTATTATTAACGACTTAATGGCAACAGCTTGAAATTATTTTTGTACTTAAAAGAGCTTTTTGTGACAATAAGTGAAGAAGAAGAAAAGAGTATTTCGGTAATCGGGTAATGCAATGAAAATAAACGAGTCAAATTGCAATAATTACACATATTATTGGTTTTATTTGTAAGGTTACATATAGTCGAGTTTGAATATGTGTAAGACATTTTTGTAATAATTAAATATTAAAATTAGAAAGCATATGTTCCATCTTTTCAATATTTAATTAAAGTAAAATTCATACTAGTTTACTTACTTGATTTTATATAAATATATGTGAATTACTTTCCTATCCAAGTTTGATAAAAAAAATTCGACTCTCTCTGTTAGTTTTTTTTTTAATTATAAAATCAAATGGGAAACATGTTAGCATTTTTCTTTATCTGATTAAACTCTTTTCTCTCTCTCTCTCTCTCTGTGTTAGTTTTCCTAATAATTGAAACGGTTGTTTCTTTCATATAACTTCTTTCTCCGTTTAAAATTGACTCTTTTTTTGGTTGTGTTGTTTAGATATATATCACTTTAGAGTATTAACAAGGAAAAGGCAAACTATTTGCAAATGCTCGCCTACATGTCTCAGTTAGTTCCAGTAGGAATCAAATTAACAATTTTTTAAATATCTATTTAGGAAGATTGAGAAGACAAGAAGGATGATCCGGTTGGTTCAGGTATCTATTAGGAAAAAAATGGATCCATAGACGGCTAATTAATAAATTTATTGACAAAGTCACATTTGGATGAAAATGAAAAAAAAACAAATTTTTATGATGTCCATATTACTGTTTAAACTTATGAAAAGAAATGCAACTTTACATTTTCTATCGCAATTAAAACTTTTACTTTTGGTGCGCTTGGTGATTTAAAGTGCTGCCAAGAAATTCTCTTGTGTGTTAATATCGACCCTCTTGTAATATGTTTTTCTGGTGATTTATTTGTGTCTTATTCCACGTAATAATCACCCTCTTTGTAACCTATTTTTGGTATGCATACGTTTTTTAGACTTCTGACGAGAATTTCTCCTATATATCCTCTATCTGTCAAGAATTTCATACTTGGTGTCATACATGAATTAAATTCCTACCATTCTTTCAAACAATTGACATCCCATACTCAATTAATGTATCGATGCTCATGTTATACATAATTTATAATTTATTTTTGTAAAGCTACACTCGTACGTTTATGTAATGAAAATTGTATTTATAATAAGAAATAATATACAACCCACAGTCAAAAGACTTCAAATGGTATTATTGTTCATTGTTCATTTCATATTCCATGTGAACTTATTTATGAACAACTTTTTATATAATATGCACCCAAACAGTTGCAAGATTGTAGGTATAAATTCAATAGTTCCCCGCCAGAATACATTGCATCGAATTGGAGTACATCTACAATGGGTTTTTTTGGCTCTTCCTCAAAGGTCTCTGCAAATACATCTTCCACCGCTCAATCTATCAATGTATGCCCGTACACCTTGTTGGATATCCCAGACCTATTTGAAAAAATTTCTACTAATGCCTATATTTCAATTGATGGGCTAAAAGAAGTGTTCAAGCACCTCAATATTCAGATGGCAAGTAGTGAGATAAAAAGAAGGCTGAGGGAAAAGGACTCAAACAACGATGGTTACATTGATCAACATGAGTTTCAAGGGCTGATGGTCAAGTACAAAAATGAAAATTATTAGTGAGAAGGAGAATCAAGATCTTATTTTGTGTTGAGTCAGACTCTGAAATGTGTTTAAGTTTTCTAGCAACATGCAACCTAAAATAGTTTAGGTTGATTTTAACATTATGATGCAAATTAGCCGTCTATCATATAGTAGGTATTTGGACCACAACTTTATGATTCGTCATCATTTTGTTATCTTCTATTTTATTGCACCATGTGTGCTTTATTTGAACAAACAACCCCATATTACATCTGATGTTTTATCTTTCTACATGATTTCACAAAAGAATTTACCTTGTATGTTTAAAAAAAGTATATGATGTCTTGATCTAAAGGTGGGAATATTAGTGCGTGAACAATTATAATGAAAATCCACCCAGAGTTGTGCATTAGTTTGTTTTGTTCCACAATATTACAGCCTCATTTCAAGAGTTTTAAAGATTTAAGGCTACTACTACTCAATCATACAAAAAATTATAAGTACCACCATCTCATATGTGTATTACTCTAAAACTAATGCTCAACAACCCTTCCATGTGGTCCTTCTTTCTCAACCAACCATTGCAACAATCCCAAAAATCATTATATTGCCCATATGAGTGAGCATAGTGTGGCCTCATCTTACAATTCTCACGGATGTTCATTCTAGTGTCACCAAACATATATATTGAGTCAATGCTGCATTTCGTTGTGTCACGTTTCTTTATAACTTTGCCTTATCTCAAAAGTTTTTTAACATTTTTGTTGTTGCTTAATATTAGATTTGTTCTAAAAAAATTTATTTGTCACATCATCATTTACGATAGACGCTTTAATAAATTTTGTGTTAAGATAAAGGTTAAGCTCAAACTAATGCATGACATTTTGTTGTCCCAAGGATATAATGTTAATACAAATTCTGATTTCAAAAGCAATCACGTCTATTTGTGGTTGCGCACACCTCTCCTATTCCACATTACACTAAATAATAAGCGTTATTTTAGTTCAATTTTATAATCACATTTATTATTTTCTATACATATATTTATCTACCAAACTTTGTTAAATGTCTAACAATTATTAAAAGGGTGGTATGGAAGTTAACATTTTTTAGATGCAGACTTATTCCAGATTGGGTACTTTTTGTTAACTAATTCAGAATTTACTCATTCTTTTCTTTTTATGACACAAAAGTGTGTGAGTACAATCACAAATTCCACATGATTTATGCCATTTAGTCTTTTCAGTGCAGTTTTATATTTTGGTGTAAAGTTAGCAAACATGTTTGTATGTCATCAAAATTCAGTTGTGAAAATTTGAATAGGCTTAAATGGAAACAAGTCTTTTATTTTGATTGGTAAACTACATATTCTCTTCTAAAAACTCGTGTGTATCATGGTCTGAGAATGAATTCTCTAGTGAACTAGTTGGTTGATTGTTGCTATGCAAGCAACCCTCATTGTTTCTTACCTGAAGATAATTTGGCTTCTTCCATCACCACATCTACATCTCCAACATGCTTCATTCATTGCTCCTTGTTTCTTTACCCACTTTTTCTTACAAACCTTTCGTCCAAAATGGCATGTATAAGCATGGTTACTAATGTGTACGTGATAGTGTAATTAAACATCAATGGAAGCCTAGACTCACTACTCGTTGAGTGCATTTTTGAGAAGTTTTTGGATTGTCGTAGTAGCACAATGGAAGAATCTATAACATCTTGATAGAAATATTTAAATCAACAATGGTTGATCTAGAAATAGGTGACATAGTTCATAGAAAAATTGTAAAGATTACATAAGATTTATATTTTTGGAATTTCATGATATATATATAAAAACAAATGAATATGAAAATGTCTACTTAAAACTTTTCTCAATATAAATTTCAACTAGCTTCTATTAATCATTATTACTGGTCTTCTATTTCAGCTGAGATTAGATGTGTGGGATGCAATGAGGGTAGTAATCATGCTAGGTCCATGGTGGGCTGGTTTGGACTCACTTTTCTAGCAGGTATCCATGGTGAGATGGAAGCTAAGTTGAGTGTAATCTAATGGTAGATGAGGGGAACATGGTTAGTTTTGCAGTTGGAAATTTACTAGATAGACTACTAGACATGTCTTTCTCATGGATCTACATGTTATTGTTAGTGGTTATTAGGATGCAATCAGATATGAAAAGTACTTTTCTAACCAATGATATATCTTCACAAGATCTCTCCCTTCTGGTGGAGGAGCATAAGCACCCCATATATTGTTATAATCAATTAAGTATACAGCTAATGTAATTCCTCTCTTATCTTAAATATTAAATTCGTCATGAAAATGTGGCAGTGGACCAACCTGTTACACATCTACCATCCATCCCAAGCTAGATTCTCTTTAATTATATTCTATGCAAAATAAATAACTAACTAAAAAATCATAATGTATAAGTCAGATAGATAACATGGGGTTTTAAAATTAGCACACAATTTTTCACTTCTATAATTTGGAATTTATTTCTTTACTTATTTAAATTAAATGACATTCAAGCCATTTATAAATAACTATTCAAAATCTATATTTCAAATTGAATAATCAGTATTAAAAAAATTGTGTCTATTTTGTTGTAAAGTTTTTTTCGTGATAATTTTTTGTGACATTCTGGTGTAGGAGTGTTGAATGATATGAAAAGATTCAATACAAGTTTAGTAAGTGCATATAATGATTTCATACAAGATTCTACAATTGTAAAAGAAGTGATACGATTCATGAATATGGACTAACATGCTATATATGAAAAAATATAAGAATTTTGAACAATTTAAACTTGCTTTGATATTATAATTATTTAAATGTGACAAAGGTTGTATAGTATGAGAGAAATGAAGGGAAAGGTATGAGATGAGAATTATTTTTTACTATTTTTTTAAAAAAAATTGATAGAGAGGGAGGGGAACATAAACGAATGAGTAGGAAGGATTATTATTTATTTTATAACGTAGCACAAATAAAATAAGCAATTAGTGATGGAATATCTTAATGTAGATGGAAAAGTTGATGGTAAATATGGAAGAAAGCATAGTAGTAAAAGTTAGATATATAAGAAAATATTTTGAACAAACATTTGGGGGAAAACATTACTCTTAAATCTATAAAAAAAATGGATAGGAATCTTGAAGACAACATCAATAAAAAAATATTGAAGAAAACACATATATTGTGCCAAAAAATTGTGTTATAATGTAGTACGATAAATTAAAGTATATAGATAACAATCATACTCCCTTCTCCACCCCTCACTTCTCCTTTGATAATCACATGATAAACTTATTATATGTTTGTATTTGATAAAAATTCAATTATAAATATATAAGAAAATAACAAACTGATAATACACATTATTTATTAGTTTAGACATCAATCACTTTTTTTGCCAATTCTGCATTAATTGCTTTAAGATTGTTAAAATTACCCATTACATTCTATATTCCATATTTGTTCATCAAAATTTCAATATTTTGGATATTTTCTTTGATTATGAATGGTTAAATTATAGTTTATTTTCATATATGAGTTTCCATAGTTTCAATAACAAATACAAAGTAAATGATAAAATACAATTTTGTTCACCTTATGATCTCATACAACAATTGTTGTTATTTTTATATTTTATTAATCTAAGTGGTATATAATGGCAATGTCATTATTTACTAAAAATATTTGAATCACTATTTGTCATAATTATGTGGATTATTCTTTTCTAATCTGCAATATTATTGGGGGTTTGCAAAAAATAACATAGCATTCTTCCAAAAGTTAATCATGGTATCAAAGTATGCAATATTTTTCAAAAAATATTGGGGGAGAGGGTTTCCCCTAGTCCTTAAACAAATCGTCCATTGCTTCTAATGAATTATCTAAGCATTTCTATCTTTATAAGAAACAAGGCTATCTATTGTCAAAATATTAGTAAAAATCAATTCCACAACCCCTTTAGTACACATCCAATATTTTTGTTAAAATGCTACCAATGGTTCATTGCAAATGGAGTTTCTAGAGAACAATTTCTTCTACAACATTGTTAATAGGTATTTCTTTCAAGAAATGAATTCCATGTGATTAGCTTGACATAATTATGGATATATTATGTAGGAATCTTAACAAATTTACAAATTATAACTTTATCAAACACAAAATTTTATTCCAAATAACATTATACCTCTTATTAAACTAATTGTAGCCGTTATTTTTATATTAGTTATCAAATGAGTATATGTGACATGCTTAATGAGTTTACTTATATGTTAGCACATACTTAAGTTTTTATGTTAATTTGAGTGTATTTTGATATTTGGTGTTGATTATATAACCTTATGCCACTTAATATGTTATATTTGTATTCATGCCTTAACATGTTATGGTTTACCATTCTTGTTATATAACAAAAATATTGAAAGTAATTATGGATATATTATGTAGAACTCTTAACAAATTTACAAATAATACCTTTCATTAAACATCGGTTTTTATTCCATAGCACATTATACCTCTTATTAAACCTATTATAGCCATTATTTGCATATTAGTTATCAAAAGAAATATATGTGACATGTTGAATGATTTTACTTATATGTTAGCACATACTTAAGTTATTATGTTAATCTTAGTGTATTTTGATAGTTAGTGTTGATTATATAACCTTATGCCATGTAATATGTTATATTTTTTTTCAAGCCTTAACATGTTATGGTTTACTATTGAGTTATTCTTTTATTTGCATTGACAATATACCTTAAGGTATAACTTTATTCTTATTTGGTCAAATTTAGGAAACCCAAATTAGTGACCTTTTAATCAGGGAATAGGTAGGATTCTAGGTTTTGATACGTTAAAATCATCCTCTTAATGTTTAATATATATTTCTTTATCTAGAGTAGACCATTTTGGATATGTTGGACATCAACATCACATGCTGACTCACATCAATATGATCACGCATTTCGTTGTCACACTTATCCAGTGACTGGGATATCACACAAAGCGGACAAACAAATTCAATCTACATCACTCAAAATGATCTAGATGTGTCAAAATGTGCCCATACACTACATGTTGAAAACACTTATTAGAATTCATATTGAGTAGTGTCGAAGTAAAACTAACAAAATGTGATCATTGTGTGGCATCCAGTCTATGGACCACATTCATCACTATCAAATAAAGATATGACTCTGACTTCCTTTTTTGCTTCAATATGTGATACTCAAGTTGGGTTTGTTCATTATATTTGTTCATAACCAAAACCTACTTGTTTGACTTTATATCTAATATCATGAGTAATGAGACTTCGTCATCCATAAACACATATATTAGTCTTAATGTATTATTTTTGTCCTAAATTCCACATTAATATTTGACTAGGGACCTAGACAAGAATGAATACTCTTAGCAAACACATGATCTCATGTTCAATTCATCAACACAACTCACATGTCTTTGAGTCATATATTCTTGGGACATTATTAAATTTATTGATCATCTCATATGAAGTTAAGAATAATAATGGGAATTGTCTTTATTAATAATTGAATAATTTACAAAGTATCCCATTACCAGCATCATATGGCTGGCTCGCATGTCATACTATCATTTATAGCATTGTAAAGAAACACTACTATAGTTTGATATATGAAAGGCCTTTAAAATATGAGTTCAAAATTTATTTTAGGTTATATTATTAGTTCAACATGATTTTATCAAGAATAAAATCTAATTAATTAATAATCTATTTTTGTAGCACTTGCGAAAGCACAATAGTGTGTCAAATACAGTGAGATGACACGGGAAGGAGTTACCCCACTTTCTCAAACACTCATTGTGGGTGAAGGAATTTTTTTCATTTTACCCTACAAAATAATCAATGAAAGCAATGATTTTTAGTTTATTAATATCACAAAAAATCTCTATGTTGCATAATACATCAACCATGAGAAGTGAGTTTCTATAACATTCCCAAATAGTTAACAAAGGTAGTGCATTTTTATTTTTCACATGTGATTCTGGGTAGTTAGAAGCCATAGTGGAAGAGAAGCAGTTGTCAAAGAAATTTCATATCCATCTATGGTCAATGGTTAATTCAAAAAAATTAGGTAGATGAGGCCAACCAGCATATAATACAAAATTATTGATCATTTTTGAACAAAAAGAATTGGTCATTTATAATGTCAATATCTGACAAGAAGCAAAACTACAAAAGTAGAAAATCATTGAAAATTCAAAAAAAATCATTAAACAACAAATTCATTAATCACAACCACTCTTTCATCAATAAAATAAAGAGAGACATGGTGAGGTTTCTTTTTTTGAAAATGTTCCATAACTATTTCCGTATCAATATTTCTAGACAAGTTTTATTCAATATATGCAACAAAATAGTCATTTACAAACTCATTACCCTTGTATAGTCTAAAACCTGCTCAATTTATGATGTTCTTACTGAAAATAAATTTTATCTCTAATAACAACATCACCAACAACCGAGAGACTAATGGAAATTTTTATGTTGTTTGTTTTGGACCTACTTTTGAAAAAGACCAGAACTTCTATTCAACACTCTAAATGGAGTGTGATGAACATATTAAGGAAATTAATTTTTTTCATTATTTCTTCATCAGAGATGGAAAAGTCGAGTGTTTGATCAAGACTAGAAACACTTAATAATAAGATTGTATTTTCTTTACTAAATTTTTCATTATACTTATTTAGTATAAAATCTATTATTGTGATGAATATATCAAGAGGCCCACAATACATACTTGTACTCGTATATTATATCACTTCTCAAAATAGTCTATTATTTATTATTAAAGACTCAATGTTGGTAGATGGAAATAATTTATGTACTTAAAAGAGCATTTTTCTGACAATGAGTGAAGAAGAATAAAAAGTGGACATTATAATGAAATGAAATTAATGAGTCAAATTACAATAATAACATGTTTCATTGATTATATTTGTAAGGTTGCATATAGCCGAGTTTGAATATGTGCAAGTCATTTTTGTAATAATTCAATATCAAAATTAGAAGGCATACAGGTTCTTAAAGCATGTCGGGATCCAAGGTTAGCTCTGGCGATCTCACTGGCGATGTCGTAGGCGTCCCCCGTGCTGTCAGAGGAAGCGCTTAGAATAGCTCAGCGATGTCATCCTCGGGTCCTTCATCTTTGAATGTTGATTCCTCTGGAGTAGTCTTCCACTCAAAAGCCTCAAGCTTTTGGAGTAAACTCATTAAAAAACCAAAAAATGATATTACAACATTGGAGAAAGTTGAAATTGAGGTGAGGGATGACGCTCTAGTATATTTGCAAGAGGAAGTGGATCTGAATGTGAAGAAGTGGAGCAACTATCTTGTAGGTTATGTCATTGGATACACAGTTCACCTTTTGACATTACAAGGATATTTAACTTAGATCTAGAAGCTTAAAGGTTCAATTGAAGTCATGAGTCATGGGAAATGATTCTTCCTAATCTGTTTCTCAAACTGTGAAGATCTTGAGACTATTGATGAAGGTGGCAAATGGTTTGTGAGAGGGAATCCTTCGATTCCTCTAAAATGGAAACATGGAGTTGTGTTGTCGATATTCAGTCTAAAAGACATTCCGGTGTGGATTACAGTTCATGACGTTCTGTTGGAGTTACGGGACTCTAAAATGTTTTCTAGGATTGGATCCTTTCTGGGCATTCTGCTGATGAGAGATAGATTCACTTATGATTTTTGTAGATTGGAGTATGCTCTAATTCAATTTCTTCTTCCTGCCTCTTCACCCTTTCCTGAATCTATGGAGGTTGTGAGTAGCATCAAAGTGAAACACACTATTTATCTTGAGTATGAATGGAGTCTGAGTAGAAACCCAGTCTGTAATATGTTTGGTCATAATGATTGTACAAGTAAGGTGAAGGAAAATATGGTCTAAGTTCTGAAGAAACCTGTTTCTATTGATGTTATGCTTACACAGGAGAATTCGGTGAATAGTTCCATTGCTTTGACTTATGCATCTGAAGTGAATATGGCTAAAGTTCCAATGATGGTGAATAGGGCTGAAGATGGTACTATTCCATTGGTTATGGAGAGGGATAATACACTGAAGCTACTGATAAAATGCCTGAGAGTATTGAAATAGAGGAAGACGACTTCAAAGAGTCGTTTGAATATTCTTCTCTGGTTACAACTGAATTAACGCTAATTGGTGAAGGTGATGTTATCAACCTAGATACTCATCCAAATTTTATCGAGCATAATAGACTCCTCAACCTTTCTTAACTCACTTCACAACACCAAAAATAGTGATTCAGATCTAGTTTAGACATATCAATAAGGATCCTACCCCCTTAATATGACAACTTAGAGAAAATCTTCACAACAATCTAACATCATCGATCCAAAACTAGGTCTAGATGCTACCCATATATGTAATTGTTAATAGCAAGAAAACATCATAGAACAATAGAGGTATGAAAAAATATTTCTTGAACTCACATCATAAGGCCAATAGGAGAGATCTATATAGACAATATATCTGGTAAATGATCCATCAATAGATCCAATCATTAACAACATATTCGATTCAATTTCAGACATAAGCTCACATGTATTTGTGATAAAGAAATAACAGTAATGGATAATAGTTAACCTCAATAAATTGGATATATACTCATAACAGGACCAAGAAAGTACTTCTTATGTACACCCTATGAATCTCATATTTCAAAATGAGGCAATATACAAAGATAGGGAAATTTCACTTAAAAACAAACAAACATTGCTATTATCATTAACATTAAGCAGCCTAAGAATCTAAATTGCATTTATAACATGTGTACAAGCATAATACATGCTCTATATGACTTATATTATAAATTGAATGCATCATTTTCACAAAAAGATCCAACCAGGCTTGTAAGTATCCATAGTCTTTGTTTGGCTTCAATCAAACAACGTGACAAGAAAAGCTAAACTTCGATATGAATACAATCTACTGGCCAAGATATCCTACCAAATGGCACAATTTGTATGATTTCTTCCTTCAACTAGATATAGTGTAAAATGCCCCATGTATATACATACAAAATCTTATCCCTTTTTCCTGGTATCCCCTAGTTCCACTTAACTTTCAAATCACAAGAATACAATCTAGAAGGGCTTTAGAGCTGAAGATAATGGAGATAAACTTAAAGAGATATACTTGTTTAGATAGTCTGAGGGAGAGGACTGCAATCATGTACTATTTGATTGTTGGTTCACAAATCAGTTATGGAAGTATGCTATTTATTGGTATGGATGCAATCATATGCTATTTGATAGGAATGTGCTAGCTACGCCGGATTTTACATAACACCAAGTTCCAACTAAAGAATGGGGTCTTTTTTAAGAAGGAAAAGGTGGTCATAAATGTAGTTCATTGAGTATAACATCATCAATGTAGTCTAAACGGGGAGAGACCTTAGTATTCTTGAAACATGGAAATAGGTTGTGGAGGCTTTTCTTGTAACGTAATAAGAGATGCCAAATTGATCAGGTTTGGATGGTCAGATGAAGTAGTGCTTTGATCAGAGGACCTTCTCCACTGGGATAGAAGTTGTAGTAGAGGAGAAGTGATCAAATAATTAGGGATATCTCTAACAGTGTATCTCAACAGTAGCACGCCCTAACACTTTGCTCACACATTACCTTCCCTTGCACACAGTTGCCTCCAGCCGTATTTACAGTCACTACACAATTGCCACTGCCATATGTAAGTACATCGGGCTCCTCGTGGGTCTCTACAGAAGCGCTGCCAGTAGTGGCTCCCTCCACGCGCGCTCCTCTCCACTGTATCAATTTAGGGTGAAGATCATGAAAGCTATCCTATCTCTTGACTGCCTCTTGGATACCCACATGCCAGAGAGGAATTAGGGTAGAAGATAGCGGTTTCTGAATAAGAGTATGGGTTGGGAGCATGAACCGATAGTGGGAGAATTGGCTAACTATTCACAATTAGCTAGTGATCTACTTTTAATTTGGAAATTTCACATTGCCACTTATTAGATGTATAAATTTCTTTATTATTCAGACCTTTTAAGAAACTCTATAATAGGTGGTTTAGAGTCATTTTAATTAAAAATTCCTGTAAATTGGATAGATAGTGGCTTTTTTTATTAAAGACACTATAATAAATGCCACTAATGAAAATGTTTGCGATACTATACCTAAGCACTCTGTTCCTCTTATTTATGAATGCTACTAATACATTGTTTAGTCTAAATGCCTTAACCCTAAACTCATCATGGTCATGTAACTTATGTCATCCACTCTAATTCTTATCCATTGATATTCTGATGCTAGGTTTATCTTGAAGGAATACGATATCACAAGTATCCTGATCAACAACCATCTATCCTTGATAGTGGTCTTGCCCAACTATCAGCAGACCATACACAACATTATAGAATCACTCTTCTTTTCCCAAACAACACTTGGAGGATTAACATTAACTCTCTCTCTCTCTAATGGAGAGGAACACTATACAACACATCTAATAGATATATTTAACTCATATACTATTGGTATACTCTATATACTAGGATTCTTCACCTTGGTATCCACTACATGTGCTATAAAGAACTCATACCCTGGTCTCATCCACTTCCTCAACATCATAACTAGATAAGAACATATAGGAGGAATCCCCCTAACTCCTTAAAGGATCAAGTAGCATGCTCATTACAAAACATAAAAATCTTGGAACTATAGTCCATGGAAACCACACATCATATCAAGATATCTATCCCATGATTACATCGAATCCACATGTACCAAGTGACATGAGATCCACTTGAAGACTATGCCTCAAAAAGAAGGAACACAAAGGGAAAGATACTTGCCACATCACAATAACATTGTCCAGGGTTTACAAGAAAAAGGTAACCATTTCGATCTTTCCCATGAAGGTTACACTTTTTATGTGTCATCTATCCTTTTTTAGCTTGGGCTCCTTGACTTTTAGTATTGGAAATATTAAAATTATTACATCTCATTTCTCTTTCCTTGTTAACTAGTCATCATTCTTGTGTATGTCCTCTAGGGTTATCATGCTTTTCAACCCCTTATCATGAGGTAGATCGTCATATTTCACATTTTCTTCATTAAACACGGATCACATCCCTTAATTTCTCTCACATGTCATGCATATTTCATATAAACACTTTCTTACGCATAGAGGTTAGTCTATGATTAACTTAGTGCATCTTCTCATATTATACTTATCACAAGAAATCTCTCCATCTTATGTGAATTTCATGCCTTGAATCAATTTAGTAGTACAAATTTACCTATCTTTTACTTTATTATCTTCTTGAATTACAACTTCAAGAACTCCTCATTTGCTTATAGGTATTCAAATTCAAGTTTTGTAGTGTCATATATTTTTCTTATAGTGACCAATCATTCAAGTTTTGATAGTTCATGATGTAATTCTAATCTTATTTTGGATAAGATTGAGACATCTGCACCATGATTCCTTATTCATTATGCTCTTTTGATTGTTTCAAAATGACTACTTGATCAGAGTAATCAGAAACAAATAAATCTAAGAGTTCCATACTTACCTTTTCTTCAATACCTGAATACCTGACCAGAGCATCCAAGTACTAAGATTAGGTAGCATGCATCATGATTTCCTATCATGTTACTATCTTAGACATCATCTTAGTTTTATGTCCTAGTGTCCCTGTAGACTCAGCGAACCTTGAGCTCTGATACCAACTTGTGAGAACCCATTACACTAAACGAGATTACTAAAAATATAAAATGAGATTTATCATTAATTAGACACAAACTCAGAAAACATGGTAAATTAAAACCAATTTTAACATTTCCCAAGTGCTCAGAAACATTTACATAAGATCTCAACAACTTTCTTTATTTAATATAAGCCCAGAATTCCTTTTCAAATGCTCTATAGCTTCAGCTAAAATAAAAACTTTACAAAGGAACACCATCCACATATTCCACATATACAAGCATAAACATGCTGCCAAAACCTCAATTCGATTAAAACATTGTATGCAAACTTTCTCGCCCAGACTTGAGAGTACATGGATGACTCTAAGACATACTAGACAACTAAACTACCATCTCTAGGGTCCATTGCCTCAAATTCTCCTCACTTCCATGGTCTGCTGCCGTTGTTGCTGACCACCTAAGAAGATGTGGTGACCCACAAGGTGAGACCCAGTTCCAGTGAGAGATATAACTCTCTACATCAAATATTGATTTCCTTAGGTTAAGTAATTAAATGGTTTAAGCAAATCAATCCAATTGAATGGATAAGAATAACAACAGACATGATTATCAAAGTATATAAATGATTTGATAAAATATCATTATTATCCTGACTATCATCATATGCATTGCTAATTGTAAAAGCAATCTAGTAGCAAAAGTATCTCTAACATCATGAATATTCTTAGCAGCATAAGCATAGAAAACAATATTATCATGTCTATCAAGTTGAACATATCTACATCATAAATAGAACTAACATCAAAGCACAACCATCTGCATAAGCATGATTAACAGTTTAAGCATCTCTATTAGCATAAACACAACTAGAAATAAAATCATAGCTAACGACATATAATAACTAATGCATAATTATAACCATCAGTAGTGATATACCTATCAGCTTAAACATGGTGATCGAGTGTACTCATTTATAACATGAGCATATTCACAATACAAGCATATCTAATACCTTTTAATGCACTAAAACATCATCTCTATGTAAAGAGAACAAACAAGGGTTATCATCCAATGTGAAGCATTGTGTATAACCCTAAACAAATATGCTATATGGCCGAATTACATCTTTTACTAATTCCCTAAGGATTTGAGTCAAACCACCCAACTCCAACTGACCAATGTTGAGTTAAAATGAGTGTCATACAAGATCCAAGAAGAGTCGAAATCTAAGATATTCTATGCCCCTGGTCAGTACGGTTTTGCCACAACAACACATAAGGTCAAACTGCAAAACAATGACATATAGTCATGTAACTAGCCTGCCTTGGTACATGTCATGGTACTAGCAAACACCTCATGCATGGTTTTATAAAAAGGCATCCTACGGTTATACTATTTCCTATCACATATCACAATATCTGAGGCATGACCACAACCATCCTCCACAACCTATAATTATGGACACAAGAATGTATTCAAGTTGTGCCCCCATTTATTCAACAATATGTGCTCTGAGTTTTCCGTAAAAATTGTTCATTTCACCATCCAACAAGTTCTAATACTGGAATGGATCTATGGCATAGGACAACTTCATGATTAGGATTTCACTTGATTAGTTATGCCCATTATGTGAATTAAGGATGCATCAAACAAGTGGACATGCAAACCCTAATTTACTTCTAGCAAGAATATAAGTATGACAACATCAAAAAATATAAAATGTGTGATACATAATTTCTAATGTCAACATCACATGGCACTATTCACCTAGAAATCATGAGAATATACTTGTCATCACATCACCATCACATGGTACTATTCATTGCCTATCATGAGACTACACTTGTCACTACACTATCACATGATATAAAGTAAATATACACTTAATTTAGAATAGCATGACGCACAAAGTTGCAGTCAACATCATTATGCTATGTTCTATCACGGAGTATCAAATTGGTATAGCACATATGTATCAGTACATAATTAGATAAACACAATCAGTAAATAACTTTAAAAAAAACCCACTAGCTTGGTGAAATCAGTACATAAATAAACACAATCAGAATATTTTTCATGGCTTTTGGGGTGACTTGGTGAAATCAGTGCATGTTTTGGGCATCCAGTAGATGAATCCAAACCCCAGCAGCAGCCTAAACGTGCCCTGGCGCCGCCCAAGCATCCGCCCAGAGGCCTAGCTAGGTAGGGCACCTGGGCTTGGGACCCTAGGCGTGCCCTGGCACCTGCTTAGGCGCCGCCTGGGTGAGTTCCAGGTCGGCGGCGGCAGAGAAAAGCAAGGCAGAGGAGAAAAGGGGGTGAAGCTTTTGTGGGTTACCTTGCAGGAAGCTGGCGGAGGAGAAAAGTTGCTTCTACCGGCGGGGGCGGCGGTGACAAGGAGAGCACCGTAGCTGCTTCTACCGGCGGCGGCGAGGGCGTCGAGGAGACCAGCAACCGGCGGCGCAGCAACCGGCGGCGACGGCGACGACGGCGACGGCAGCGACGGCGACGGCGGCAAGCGACGTGCGACGGCGGGAGCAATCGGGGGAAATCGCCAGACCCTAGCGCACGGCAATGAAACAGAGACAATGGGGAAAAGTTCTGTTCGCGGGGCTATTAAGTTGACAATATGTGTTGGTTATTTAAAAAAACCGACAACTAAACCAACAGTGTCGGCTCTTTGACAAAAACCGACACCTATACTACATAATATTCGTCGGTTTATAAATAAAAGACAACCGACAACTATTCCTGTCTCGCGCATACCCTTTATTTGTCGGTTATTTATTAAAAAAACCGACGACATATGTCTAATTTTAAAGGTAATTTTTTCGCTGGAATTTTAGTTTTGGCGGTTGATTTTAAGTGTCGGTTGTTTATTAAATAACCGACACTTATTGAAAGTGGTACCCGTGTCTGGTCGACCTTCACATATTGGATGTCGGTTTATGTTAAAAACCGACATAGTAGGTTTTATGTGTCGGTTTTTGTATACAACCGACACCTTGAAAACCGACTTTATAAGCCATTTATGTAGTAGTACTAACAAGACAAGCAGAAAATTTCAAAAGCTTAGCCACACAACAGGAACCAAGTCATTTGCATGTCTGAAATATGATGTAAGATTAGTAATTTTTGTGATCCATATGGACAATTTGATGGCATCCTTTTATATAGTGTTTACAATAACCTTGTTTTTCTGATAAACATGGAGAAGGAAACATGTGGAGAAGTGGAACCCATAATGTATTTTGAGAGAACTCATCGAAATAAAGATGGGAGCATAGTTGATATTGAATCCACCAAAATTTTGGTACTACACATCCTATCATGTAGTATTACATTACATATACTAATTGGAAAACATAGAAGTATATCTTCGGTATGAAATTCATCCCCTATGATTTGTTGTATCTAGGAAAAAATTTCTGAGGTAGGAGAAGAGCTACAAAGAAAACAACCTGATGTTACATCAGATGAATTTTATAGGCATGTTATGGGAGAAGAGAGAACAGGATATGCTCGTGGTTATGGGCTTGGACCATCACCTTGTGATATTTGGGGTAAGAATCGTAAATCCTGAGAAGCTGAAGAAACACAAAGGAAGTATTTTAGGATAAGCATGTAGAGCAACAGTTGGAATTTGATGCAATACTTCAATAACAAAAGGATGCATTCAACCATAAGTTATAGGAGTTACTTTCCTTAACCAGAGCAGGGAACAATCAAGCACAACATGTTGGCAATGGCCAAGTATGAATACAATTTATACAAGATGTGTTATATCAATTATTTTCTGTGTTGACTTTTTTGGTCTTATGTCAAAAATAAAATAATTGTGCAGACAAACTTATCAAGGAAAACTCCACTCCATATAAGGCATTCATCATTTGTGAAGGGACAAGTATGTTTGTATTTGCGTAAATTGCATTTCATTTTATTTTTATATAAATTTGTTATGTAAATTGTAATTTCTTTCTAGGATGTGTATATGCTTAGTTTCACAGATCTAGATGCTAGAATTGCATTTTGTCAAGTTTCTGAGGTTGACCCCATGAAAAGTGTGGGAGGTGCAATATTATGCTCATAATTTTTTGGTGTCTTGATAGAGGTTTCATTGGTGGACAACAATCTTCTAGTGAGACCTTATTAGCAATATCAATCAATTGATGATGTTGTTGTCAACGTCATAGAATGTTCGAAACACATATATTGCCACGGTGAACATAAAGACTTCCTTACAGTTATACATAATTGAAACCAAAAGTAATATCTGAGGTCATTTCCATTTTCTACTGACATAAAAAAATTTATTCGTACATGATGATCCAAATAATGTTGTTTAATGTTCATTGTCAAAGACTACGTTGACAAATGATAATCCTTTTTTGTTTTTACCTGCATATAATTTTGTTATGGAGAATCCTAGTATTATGGATAATACATGAACTATGAATAGTTTATGGTTTTGAGCAGTGTTTGATAATCCATACGGGTATGCATCTAACATTTGTCTTTCTAGTGATTAAATTAATTTAGTATTTACTTGATTGTTATGGAATTCAATCAGTTGACAATAAACTCAATGTGTAAGACAATAAACTCAATGTGTAAGAGAAAAAATAGCTGTCTAGATATTATAGTGTTGTAGCCATGTTTGTCTTCGTCTATTTTCTTAGGATATACTTCTTCAAGTCTGAAATGATGATTCAACTATGAAATTGTATGGTGATGATTTTGGTTTTTTCTTGGCTTTTAGTTTGTGGGTTGAGGAGATAGGCTAGTTCTGTTCAGATTCACATTTCTGTGTAGATTTGTTGTTTCGTGGTTCGGGATTTGGATATGCTTTGGTTTTTGAAGTTTTATGAGTTAGTTTGGTGATGGATTTCTGCTCTGAATCTTGACCTTTGGCTTCACTTTATGTAATTTTATGGGTTTTCTGAACGGCCCAACTTTCTATCCTTTGGTCTTAGAGGATGAGCCCTACTAAATTCTTGTGATATGTTGGAGTATTTTCCTATTTACTGTGAGGAGTCTTATGATAATGGAAAAGAATTCTAGGATCATGTTTATGTATGTGCTTTATGTTTGAAGATGAAATTTAAGCTATTTTCCTGAAATGGATTCAGTTTGAATCCTGATTTTTGATGAGGCACTCTGATGTTTCTTTTGATAATATATGTTGTGGGTTCTGGAGATTGTGTCTCGCTGTTTATGTGCTTATGTTCTTTTCCTATTTATGTGATTATTGAGACAAAATCACAATCTATAGGTTATGGATATGTCTTTCTTTGTAGCTTCCTAAAAAATCTCATTTTTTTTAACTTTAGTTGTGTAAAACAAGCTCCACCGACTCTGATCAATTGCGGGAGAAGGAAGATGTAAGTAATGGTCTATGCTAAGTACTTTCAGCATTATGGGTCATTTAAAATGGTGCCTCCAAAATTGAAGGTATGAATCAAAAACACTATTTTGAAATGAAGATGTGTGTGGTGCACTACTTTTATCTTATAATTTGTGCTTTGGTTTATATGTTATCATGCAAGATTCCCAAAATGAAGCTACTCAATAGACTTTCTCTTTCACCATCTAGATGGATGGCAGTTGGCTGATATATTTCTTTGACTTGGAAATGACTACTTGTCTAAAAGGATGGGATGAGGAAAATACTACATTCTATTTAGATACTGACAATTTTTTTATGTTAACTAGGTATTTTGTTTATCCCATTCCATCTAAAAGGAAGGCTAAAGATCTATATGCTTCTTGATTAATGTATCACAATCTTTTTTCTTCTTCTTAAGGGTACTTGCATTGGACATCAATGAAACAAATGATTATGTTTTTCTCAAAATATCATAAGGAGAGTATATTTGATGTCTATGAACCATTTTTACAAAATTGCACCATAAATAGAACTTTTCTTTAAAACTCACATTTTTTATATTAAACTGTTAATCATATTTTTATATATTACATGTATCATATTGTGCTCCCAAGAATCCTGTATTACTCTCCTTTGTAAATTGTTGGTACCACCCCTTGAAGTTGAGTTGAATATTTTGGGTCTGCGATTTGTATCTTCCCTTCTCAGATCAAGTCCTCATTAGAATGGTATATAGTTATACTAACTAATCAAGTTTATATTTCTACATTCCACCCCATTAAAAAAAGTATTCAATTTTCTACCGGCCAACTCTTTCATGAATTCCTATTCAAGATGTTATTCCTACATGTGACCTAGGGACTCTAATGTTACTCAAGAAGAGGCCTCTTTGAATCATTTATCAAACTGACTATGCATCAACCTATTGGTTTATTATGTCTTGCATCTTTATTTCACTTCTATAGAATAGTAATCCTATTTTCTAATGTTTTCTTACATGTCAATGCAATTGTGAGAATTTGCAAGAAAAATGCTTATTTTTATGAGACAGAGGAATTGAGTAGTAAGCACATTTTATGTTGATGTTTTTGTTTAAATTTTTTGAATTATAACAAGTGGCTTGTCTAGGGGATGTTTACATTATGCATACTTAAGCTTAATCATCTCCACATACCCTATTTTAGAAAGAAGTTTACTGATTAAGAAACAAGGAAACATGCGTAATGCAAAGATAAATGTACAAGATAAAATAAATTACAATGATTCATTTACATTGCATAATAAATCTACAAAAACTTATGGATTGCATAATTGAACTAGAAATCAAATGATCATAGTGCACTGATATCATATATATTAATTAGACTTGATTGTGCTTTTTGTTGGTTGACTAGGTCATAAATGAATATGGTCAAGAAGAATCATGGCTAATGGAGAAAAAGAAACAATAGAGCAGTGTGGTGTTCATCTTTATTGAATTACCAACGTCTGTTGATAGTCCCTCGAATTTTTAATGGTGTTCATCTCTACAATAATATCTATACAATGACTGGAAGCTAACTATCAACACTCTAAGTAATTAGTCTTGAGAATGGACTTCTTTACTAATGAGTTGATGGTTCTTTCTCATTGAGAAATAGTTCTTCCCAAGTTTCTCCTCCATTTCTCTTCTATGTGAATGCCAGGAAGATCGATGAACTATGTAGGTACGACACTCTTTTAGGTGAGACTCTAACATGAACACCTCAGTCTAAGTGTTGAATTGCTTGGATGTTATCTACACCTTGATTTTTTTAGACTGTCTTTGATGCATTGAGGTGATGATGAGTAAATGAGATGCTCCTCTCAGTCATGTACCATTTTATGGAGCTTTTAACATTCTACACTAATGTGTCTGAAATTTGGATAATATATTTCCCCACTAAAATCACATTCTATAGATTGGGCCCTACTTATCTTGAACTTTATATGCTAAAAGTCAACCTCTGTCAATTATGGGGACTCGGGGAGCAACCACCTACAAAAGCACATTTTCCTCATTCCCGTGGAGCTCCAGGATCCTTTACCAATGCTTATGGAGCTTTGTCCTCTCCTCTGTTCTTCTACACCTACAAATAGCAATGTTACTAAAATTGCTATTATCTGGGTAGCAACAATCAAGGTGAAGCACATCATCAGCAATCTCTCATGCTTGGGTGAGTCTATCATTGTAGCTAGGCCTGTGTGCAACCCCTAGCTTTCTAGGTGTTGTTGTTTGAGGCTCAAGCAACTTGGAGACTATTGGCTATATAGTCAGTAGTTTACTGCTTATTTCACCATTTGTTGGGTGGGGGAGGGAAGCTAAATATTTTCTAATCATACTTTTCTTATTTCCCAACTGATTTAATTGGTTGAGTATCTTATTATTGATTAATCCAATAATTTGATTACTATCTTTTTATTCATAATTCATAGTCTCTTAATGAAGTTTACTATACAAATTTGTGTGCTTTGTTCCACCCACTCATATTATTTATAATATTTCTATGATTCCCTTGTGGAATGAGGTGTTCGATTGATATATCTTGTAGGTAGACCTCTTGGACTTTGCATGTCACTTCATTAACTCTGCTTTTTTCCTTATTCTGACCCTACATGGCTAGTTTATCTTCCAAGTGATTCCACTTAGCTTGTGGTGAAGGTCGAGGTCCTTGATCTACATATTATCTTCTATTATGCATTCATAAAGAACACTTTATTTGATTGTGCATGATTCTCTATTTGTTTTGTAGTGTACTGCCAACTTGGATTCTAATCAGAGTTTGCATCTTTTCAAATTTCATTCATTTGCTGTGAAACTGACTCTTTAGTTATTATTTTCCTAAATTTAATTTAGATGAGGGTTCTTCACAAAAATGTGTATGGAGTGGCTACAATTTTTGCATGTCATAAGTAGAGTGATACACCTATCTACGAAGAGTTCCTCGCCTACTCTAACAAAAAGCACTTTATAAAACCATATAGAGTTTGATGCACATGCTCTATCTTCCATGAGGTGAACCTTGCACAGTATCTTGCAGAATCCTTATACCATTCATTCTTTTTTACTTATACCATTTATGTACTACATTATTACAATACTCGAGCCTTTCCTACCAGTTGTGGTTTTGGAGTAGAGCTCCAGCTGAACTTGCTCTTTGCTAGAGTCAGTGGTTGAGTCCCTTTAGATTTTCCAGTTGTCAGGGATAGAATGTTCTTCATGAAGACATGTTCTATGGTTTTTGGAATACACCAGGATGGGGAGGGTTACCCACTGGTTTTTTAATGCTACCTCCATTTACATCTGGTAACGAAAGATGCAACCATCACTAGATCCCTTGTAGGGAGATGCATCCCTTCTCTCCTCTCTTGCTCTTTTCTCATTCATAAGATCTAAATCGATGGGCCTCAACCAATATGCATCTTATCCTACCCTCACATTGGTCGTGCAGAGTATAAAATTAGTCCTTGAATAAATCATGAAGAGAACTATTTATGGGGCAAATGTTTGTGTGCATCAATGCATATTACTCTAATTTCATGTCGCTGGTGGAAGTCTTGCAAACCTAGATGGTTAGATAAAGAATTTTAAATACCATGTTGAGATAGAAGAGGGTGACATAAGGGAGGGTGGAAGTTCATACATGACTGACTTAATAACTAATGTGCTATTAACCCAGATTTATATTATATGACAAAAATATAAAAAGATTGATAAAATAAAATACACTGTTTAGCAAGTTTCATTCATTTTTCATTGTTTGGTTTACTTAGTTCATACTTTATGATGGTACATTCAATACTCTTTAAGTCTTCACCCAATTATGAAAAGTATACCAGCCATGTAATACTTTCTTATAACTTCACCCAAGTCTTATAACATTGCAGGGCACTATGAACAACTGCATTCAATATATGAGTATTATTGCATTCAATATATGAGTATAATGCTATTGCATAAAGGTCAGTATAGGTATCTCAAGAGCATAACCTATCATATTAAACTAGATCCTATTCTTCCATGAACATTTTTCTTCACTTAAATCGATTTGTACCATTTTTTTAGCAAAACATGTCTATTTTGTGGATGGTTTGCAATGTTATCAATGTGGTTGCAACTATTTCATCAGCCAATGTTCCTCTTAACGTTTTTCAGGTTAGTGGTCACTTTTAGACCTTGATTCAAGTTTTGGTTGTAGGTATGTGAGTGATAAGGATTTAGGGGATGGTTGTAGAGTGTTAGAGATGGTATTGGCTCCAAGTATATTATAGGAACTGACTCCCTACCCGCCTTCTTGACCCAGGTGTATCAAATAACACACAATTTGTACAACTTGTTTGTCCTCCCTTGTTCTTATGTTGGAAAAGCCTAAGATGTTTACAACAGTAACTACAGATGTAGCTAGAGAGAGAGTTTCCTTATTTGATTATTAGTTTCCCATATAACTTTTATGCTATTTCAGTCACTACTATTGCACTTCCTATTGTTGCATGCCAATATTGAAGTCAACACACACAGACACACAAGAAGCCATAAGAATAGAGGGTATAAAGAGTGGACAGAAGCAGGAATGTCCAATCTCTAGTCAAGCTCCACCATCAATTTGTTGAGCTTCCTATTGTGGATCTTCACTCTTGTTGAAATGGTTTTGAACTTACTATAATATCCAGGTATGTGCTATATTCTCTAAGGATGCAATAATTAGTTAATGTTTTTAAAATATGAAATGAGTCCAAGTATGTGATCTTTTCTCTAAGGATGCTGACTAATTCATGAAATGACCAAGACAACGTGGCATCATGAAGTTAAAAATTAAAAAGGTCATCCATATGGTAAGATTCTACATCTGTAGATGCAAGAAAAGGGAATGAAATGCTTATTTGTCTGGTTGTTCAAGGTTTAGTTTTGTTTTTCTTGTACCCCCATTACTATTGGCTATGGATTCTTTAATTTTTGCTTTGAACTCTAGGTACTATCATGAAGGTATTAATTGGCTTTCTTTCTGAAGAAGATTCAAGCTTCATGGAATATTAAGTAACAAACTATATGTTCTTTGCTTGTGGTGAATTATGGTGTGCTTCCTCTCCATGGCATGTCACTATATGCCTCTGTGGGTTTTCTAGGTTATTCACAACATCTCCTAATAAGATGTCTGTGCAGACTAATTCTCAAATCTTTTATCCAACCTCGTGGAGCCACTTTGCAGTGCTTGCAAAACAACACAATAAAAGGGTATTCTTCTCAACTTTAGCTTGTAGTGTGTGGACATGGAAAGTCCATGGAGCAAATATATCAACCCATGTTGATTTGATTTCACATATCTTGACCTTTAGCTAATCATATTTCTTGGTTACATAAAGGTGAGAGTGTTGCTTGACAATACTTGAGAAAGCATCCTAATGGTCATCCTGCCTCCATTTGATGCTCAAGAGGTACCTTCACACGAACAATACCATATTGGATTTGCTATTCTCGTCAATATTATACTTCATACTTTGAAGGGGCTTCGTCAATGTTGACAAGTGTTTTTCATCATTTAAAGGAGCTCTGAAGTTGACATGAAGAAAAATAGATAGTCATATCAGGGAAGAGACAGATCCAATGATGTAGAAGTTATTTTACTGAATACAAAAATATTGTATGAAAGTATATCATTGGTGTTGTATTCAATATAAGGGGCAGGGTAAAATGTCCTCCCCATATAATTGTCATTTTATTATAAATAAAAAAATATTCATACCTTTGGAAAACTGAGTTCAGCTAAAATTGACATTTATTTAGAAGTCCTGATAATGAACTAAAAACTGAATTACTAAGGCCATGAAAATGTAGTAATACAGAACTAGTATGCCATTAGTGGCTTTTTTATATGCCATATTACACTCAATAAGAACAGTTTCATACAAAAACATAATACAAAATAGTGGCATTTGTATAAAAGCCAATTGATGGGTAGTGGCATTTTTATAAATGCCAAATGATGTTTTAGTGGCATTTATTGAAAGCCATTAAAGCCAAAAGTTTAGTGGCATTTACAACTTAGCCACTATCTTTCTAGTGTCATTGGTACTAGAGGAATTTTTTAAGTGTCAAAAAATACACTACACACGTTCAGTGGCATTTATTTTTTTAGTGGAATTTCTAAAATGCCACTAATGTGTATGTTTGATGTAGTGGTACTTTCTCATAAGTGTGACAAGCTTTGAATGATGGCATCCCAAAATATTTCAGAGATGGTCAGTAGCATGGTTAACATCTTTGCTAAATTTTAAGAATGTTGAAGCAACTATACTTATGTGTAACAAGTTTAATAAGAGTGAGTTAGGGGTTAACTATAGTATCCTCTCAGAGTTATGATACATCAACTAAGTGTGTTGTGTGAATCCTGGTAAGATGAAGACAATGTTGTTACCATACCACTAACAAGGTCAACCAGGAAGTTAAATTTGTTAACGCTTACATACAAGTGTATGATTCTACAACTGGGCAGATGTCCAAACCACCATTGATATGATTGAAGAATGTTCTAAGAACATTGCCTTATATTTCTTTACATACCCACCTGATTGATTGAGTTGTTAATTATAACAACCATTAAAGGAGCATAGAGATGAAACCTTGTAGAATTACACATGATAAGAGATGCATGATTTTCTATGTTTGGTAAGATCCATCAAGTATGGCCTCTAAGTGGTGTGTGGTACAACATATAGTATATTTCAGGATGATAGTTAGAGTCCTAAGTTGAAAGATACTACTAGACCTATAGAGGTGGTACAACAGTTCCTATGTTGAACTAAGGTGGCACGTGCAAGAGTTGAGGGAGATGAATATGACTTCTACAAGAATGATGTGACATCACCATGATACGAAGGTAACCATGTGGAAGATTGAGAATGAGGTTCACAATAAGTGTCCATCTTTGTTTACCTTGGATATCAGGGGTGAAATCATGTTAGGGGTTTATGGTTGAGAGACCCCTAACCTTGCTTAAAAGGTTAATCATGGTTAATCATCATAATTAAGATCTTAAAACATTAATTAAACATTTTAAGGTGTTTTGATATCTTATGAAAAGCTTAAGTTTCAAGTTGGGTACAATTTGAACATTGTTTGTGCAAGTTATGCAATTTTATGTATATTTTGGACTTTTCTACAATTTACCCATAGGGGAGGTTTTCTTTGCAATTTTTCACATTTATTATGTTCCTTAGTTGTTTTGTTATCATTTTATATTTTCTTGAGTCATGGGGTGCTCAATTGTACCTTGGTTTGATGGTGATTCCCTTCGGAGGTGAATTAGGGTTTACCCACCCCCCATGAATGAGCCACTTTCAAGGATAACAACCGATGTTTCTGCTGGTTTGGTCAACATAAGGTGGTCACCAATCGGTGTAACATCCTATGGTCATCCTTGAAGGGCCCTAGTTCTATGGCGTTTGCTGGTTTGGTTCACCTGAATTGATGGTTCACTTAAAAGGATGCTCAACTAATGGTTCAGCCACCTATTGACCTAGACATGAACAAACACTGGTCGCCACCCCTCAACAGCAGGTGGTGGACCTGGGATGTCATCAAAAGGTGGTCTAACAAACTACAACAAGAATTGGATTTTCTTCTTGCATGTCCATGGAAGCTTTAGGCCATGGACACATGGACAGTTTCTTAGACACCTCATGCTTCTTATCTTCCTTATCCTCAAGCTTTATATACCTATCATTAAGATCCCAAACAAAACTTTGTCTCTCTATCACTTCCCTCCTTCTTATATCTTCATATTTTCTCTATTTTCTAGTGGAGGAGCTGCCCAAGGTTGAAGAAGGTGACCGACCTTCTTGCTAGAGCAAGTAAAGCTAAGATCTACCCATTTCTAGGGTTTGTGAAGCTTTCTTTTGGTGTTCTTGACCAAAATAAGTAACCTTGTCCATTTTCTTTATCATTTTTCCTACTATTTTTCTTCCTCCTACCTTACTCCATGTCAGAACTCTGTCATTCCATGGCAAAAGTTGTTTTAGAGCTCAAGAACCTACCTTACTTGCTTCTTCTATCTGGGGTTTACTTCTTTTATGGAGAAAGGTGATACTTGGCCGAATTCAGAGCTTATCCTTGGATTTTATACCTTCTTGTTGAAGTTTTGTTACTGTTAGAAGTCTATTCTTCTCACTAGAGGCAAATTTCATAACCCTCTTCACTTTTATTGCTTACAACAAGTGTGATTACTCATGTTTTTTATCTACAACGAAGATCTATGCACATAAAAGCTATGCTTGCTTAGGGTTTTGATGTTTATGGTGTTTCTTGCTTAGTTTCCAGCTCTAGATGAACCTAGAACCAGGTGTATTTCCTTCCTAAGGTATAGGAAGTCTTAGATAAGGTTGGCATAGCAACCAATGGTGATAAGCACCTAACAACATATGGCTTATCCTTAGGGTTATGTTGTTTTCTACTTTACTCTTGAACCGATGGTCATATCTTAGTGACAACATATGGTGTCAACCAATGGTGACAGTCAATGGTGTCAAAAAATGGTCACATCTTAGGTCATCTATAATATCCTTTAGAAACTTATCAACCTATTATCTAATACCCTATAGATGGCATGAACCAATGGTGGTTTTAACCTAACATCCAATGGTAACAAAGGATGGTAGAACTGACCTTATCAACTGATGAGATAATGTACCACAACCGATGATGGATCAGTTTACCACAACCGATGGTGAATCTACATATCAAATGTTGCTTCATTTAAGCGCTAATGGTTTCTTGGTTCAATTGATTCAATTGTTAAACCTACACCCCATTTGATGATCTTGAATTATGAACTTGATCCAATGTTTGAGATTTGATGTTTCAACATCGAATGGTTGGAAATGAAGCCTATAGTATAAAATGTGAGTTCTAATAAAATGAATTTGATGACTTCCTGTAGGTGATCAACCTAGGAAGCTTGATTATTGACAATTGATGGCATGCTTTAAATATACAACCAATGATAGGTTTTATTCCTATAACCGATGGTACCTTTTATGTTATTAAATAATGGATGTCTAGGGTTATATGGTGACTCTTTCTAGATCACAACTAAATGACTTCTTAGGTGGTTTATTCAAGGTGTATACTTATGTAAACAACCATTGGCTTTATCTTCTCAACATTCAGTGGTTAGGAGTTGATGCCTCAATATTTCCATTGTCTTGGGTGAAGCCCATAGTGTAATGGCATGGATCTAATGATGAGAATTCGATGGTTCCATACCTTAAACTTGTAGTCTTACCTTTTCCCTCATAGTCATTTAATTGATAATCACCAAGATGAATTAATGTGTAACCTTAATGAATTATAGCTTGTTACACCTACTCCTAATGCAACCAAGTGATGGTGATTAATCATGAACAACCCTCTTGAATGATTAATAGAACTATGGAGTTCTCTCTTATTATTGAATTAACCCTAGTACAATATAATTTGATGGTATACCATGTGTTATGCATGGATCCATACCTGAGGAACGTATGGAATGTTATGGTGATGCTTCACCTTATGCATCCACGATCCAATAGAGATGCCATAAGTAGGGTTTGAGTATGAATGTTGATTGGTAACAATCAAAGTAACTTATGTTGTTGAATCTAACACTAATGTTAATTGATGATGGTAGTTAGTTATGTTATCCTTCCTTGATTGGTTAATATAACAATGGAATATCCTTCCTAATGATTGATTGCAATTCTAATGTATTAACCAGTGGTTATCATAGTTTTATGATTTATGCTTTCTTATGCTAAACTTGTATATTGTCAGTGTGATGATGGCCAATCATATAGCTTCCTTATATGTTGACATAATAAAGGAATGCTCTTAATGCTAAGATAACCCTACAATGTTGTCTTGTAAACATCTTTTATTTATTTAATGCAATATCATTTTGATCTTGTGCATCACATGTGTGGTGATGTTTGTTGAGCCTTGTTATAAGGTATAGAAGATAATGACAAACTTGCAGGGAATGATATGATGGTCTTAATGACCTTTGGCCATGGTTGAGCCTTGAATGAGGTTTAATCCTCATATGATGACAAGGGTTGATACCCTGTGATGTTGTGATAAGAATTTATATCCTATGATAGTTGCAATATTCACCACCCGTTGAGAATCATCTTCATCGCCATGCAAACATTGCTCCTAAATTGTGAAGGTTGCATTGGCATCATTGTTCGTGTTATCTGAAATTGTCATTGCAGTATTCTTGTCATCATCCTTCTTGTATTTGTCTCCAGACCATGTTTCTTTTTCCAAAACTCATAATATTTTTTAAAATAATTCATCTTGCCAAAATGGAAGCTTCCTCTACTCTACGACTTGGATCTACCACAATCCTTCTTACATTCCTGATTCTCATTGCGTCTCTAAGATCTATCATAGTCTCTCGCTCAATTAGTGTCCCTGCTCTCAATGATTTGCCCCTATAATTTGTTGTTTCCTGAGGCTCATCATTGAGTCTCTCCATTCAGTAGACTACTCTTTACATGATCAAGTGTTAACTTTCCTTCCTGTACAAAATTACTAATTGTCATAATGAGTGTCTCCCAACTATCATGTAATGATCCTAGAATAAATAGTCTCTGGAGTTCATCTTTAAGAACCATCTTCATAGACCCCAGTTAATTTACAAGGCTTTGGAATTAATTCATTTCCTCATCTATGTTTGTATCATCCTAGTATTTCAGGTTCATCAACTTCCCAATCAAGAAAGGTTTATTTGTGGCAGTTTTCCACTTGTATAATTTCTTGAGTTTTCCCAAAGATCCTTTACATTGGTCTCCTCTGAGACGTTATCGAACATGGAAATAGTGAGCCACTTTCACACTATTCTCGTAGTCTTCCTATTTAGTTTCTTTCAATCCACATAAAACATATTTCCTAGATTTTTGTCCCTCTATTGGATCACACAAATCCTAGTAATATAAAATATCCTCAATTTTGGGTTTCTAAATCTGCCAATTTGTACCCGTCAACTTAACCATCATTCCATCATCATCCATCCCCATTTGGATCTAGTTCTTTACAACCTCCGCTTTGATAGCACTTATAGGTTGTTGATGGGGAATATGTGCACGCATACTATTTAACCTTGATGCAACAAAAAATTATGTGGAAGTGTTACTGATGAGTGTGTAAATCCAATATAATGACCACAAGAAGATAGAAGAGGAAGAATAGATTTTGTATGGAAAACCCTCATGATGTGTGACAAAAAAATCCATGGCCAATAACGGGCAAGTCAACTATAAGAAGAAAATACACAATTTTCCTTCTCAGGTTTTGATCCCAAACTCGAGATAATACATGAAGAAGGAAATATTAGAAAATATCATTGTATGCACAGGGGTAGATGGCCTACAATCTACCACCCCGGAACTTCCCAAGAAGACACCCTTCCAAAAATGTACACGGGTAGATGGCCTAGATGTCTTGACAGCCCTACCCTACTTCCATTCTTCTTCCTTTTCTTTTCTCTCTTCTTCTCCCTTTGCTTTGTTCCCTATCTCCAAGGCACTGCTAATGTGGGTTTTACTGCACTAACAAATTCACCCAGGGCTAAAATCCCTAAGTTTTTACCAAAACCTCATGCAATAATAACACCTACAAGCGGATGGGTCTTATCGCAGTATAGTTAAGGATTGAATACCAAAGGACAACATTTTCAAGAATCTTGGTAGTCGGATCCAGTCCAAGTAAGAATAATATTTAGAAAAAGAGTTGATTTTGGTTTAGTTAAACTAATTGCAAGGAAAGTAAAAGAGCGGTATTAAAGATGGATCTAGATTAATGATGGAAATCACTGGGGTGGTATCGGGTTTCACCACCACTACACATGCAAACACATCCAAAACACATCTAGGCTAGAAACAACTATCCAAATGGAGCATTAAACCCCCCGTTAGGGCATCAGGTTCGTGTAAGCATCACCTATAGGCATCAGATATCTCGTCACCTACCAGATCACGTACTTACTACTCTAAAGATATCTTTCATAAGTTCTCATCAAGGCATCAACCATGTTAAATGATATTAATAAACCTAAGCATTAAATTTCTCGCAATGAAGGGTTATAATAGATCATGCAAGACAGGTTGTCAATCCACAAGTACACATCAAATGATTAACATGAGATGAAAAGTTATATACAAGCCATGGAATGTCTTAAGATGAATATGTAAGCATGGGCAGCGGGGCTAGTCCCCACACCCCAGCGAAAAGGACTACTTGCTCCTCATGAAAGAAACAAGAAAAATAAGAGAGGAAAGATTCCACCATGGTCATAGTGAAGAAGGTGGCTGGAGCGCGGTGGAGAAACGGTCTTCTACACGATGTTGGGGCAGGTCTGGAATGAGGAGGGAGCGAACACCAAGGAAGGCTAGGAAGATCTTATTTCTCCTTCTTCCTTCTCTTCTTGTGCACTTGCTTACAGGAGAAGAAGCAGTAGATGGCTGGCGGCAGAGTAGATCTATAGATCTGAATTCCAACCACTCTCGTGGATAGAAGATAGATCTGGATGGAGCGGAGATGGAGGAGAGGTAAGAACTTAACAGAGGTAGTTCTTGGCGGTAGAGATCGTTTTCCTAAGGGCTGGGCACAGAGCGGCAGCCTCCCGGCGTCGTGAAAGACATGCCTTGATCAGATAGGTGGGTGGCCTATTTATAGGTGCAGGCTATCGACTTAACTCCGTTGTCGAGGTACTAGTTGCGGTCGAGGTGCGGATTGTGGTTGAGTTGAACACTATCTTAGTCCTACAGTCGAGGTTGTATACCACTGTCGCGGTCCTTCTTTTCTTGGCCATGATCGCGGTGGTGTTCTGCAGTTGCACTGGTGTGCCGTGGTCGCGGTGTGGTACCAGTCATGGTCAAAGTCAGGTTGTGGAGGGGTAAGATCACGGTCGCGATCTAGCAACGATCGCGGTCGTGGTCCTCTTCAGGTCGTGATCTCCATGCAGGTCGAGGTGTAGGCGTCTTCTAGCACCGCGATTGCGATCGAGCAGGTGTGGACCTCGATCATGATGCACTTTAACTCATGGTCAATCGCGATCTTCTGTAGTCGTGATGTCTCCTCGGGATCGCGGTCACGGTCCTTCTTTGAGATCATGGTCCCGGTCGTCATGAATCAAACCCACGCCCGCGGGGGGCGCTATTGCTGAGGGTCGAATGGCCTACGTTGATGAATCCTATGACTGATGAGGATGCTTTCTGATGAAGGATCTGGCCATCAAAAAAGGGTACAAATTTTCAAAAGTTCCTTGGGTCCGCTAGTTAGTTAGCAAGACCACCGTCCCCTACACCTCCTAAACTGGCACACATAGAGCAATGTTCAATCCTACAATGGAGACAAATAGATTTGATCAAAACTCTAAATAATGATACGGAACTGAGGAAAGTTGTATATGAGCATATTCAAGGGGTGAAAATTAGCATTCGGTGCAAAAATGGGCTAAGATGAATATGCATTCATCAACTGCCTTTTTCTTCTTATTTTTCTTCCTTAGTGGTTGTTGTCTCTTCCCCCTTGGCTTAACATTTGCTCTACCTCACACAAAGGAAGCAGGCATATAGCCTCCGTCCCGACAGCAAACACCACTAGTGAGCCATAATGGGCTTGGCATTTGTGGGCTGGAAATATTGCATGCTCAACATTTGTCTTACATGAAGTAACAATATCTTAACAACATCTCCCCTTTTGAACCAGCAAGGGTGAAGACATACATGCTCAATTTCTCCAAGGATTCAGCGCTCTTCAACCTACATGAGTGTATTTCCCTCATCCAGATTTACATATGGATCCATTTGTATGCATGTGGTTGGATGTACTATAAGTCGAATGTTTCTGAGATTTATTATTGATCTTTGACAATGGTCATGGATTACTGACAGATGGTTGTATGATGTTTCAATAGAAATATCAACTCAAAATAAACACCAAAGGAATCATGAATACGTGACATGTTAGTCTTTTGTTAAATAATGGTTTGAAACCTAATGTGGTAATTGTGATACATCTGGAGTCTAGTTGGGGTGTAGGGAAGTGTACAGAGGTGTTTTGAACATAAGAAGGTGCATGGCCTCGTCTGATTTGTGAAATGAATTCGGATTTCACACATCACTTTTGTGTTATTTATTTATCAGGTTGTTTGGCTAGTGACATTAAGGATCATCTCGGACATTTGATAGTCTGTTAATATCAGTAGTCTCATGGCATGTTGGATTTATTGAACATCATGTATAAATATCAAGTTACATCCAACCATCTCTATGGATGTATCTCAGAGACTCAATAGGTTCTCAAAATTATTTTTTCGTCTCAATCTAACAATGGGATTGTTAGCATATTGTAATTCATATTTAGGTAACTAAGATCAAGTTCACAAGTGGATATGTTTCGATTCAAATATATGTGGTAAATTGATATGATTTGATATTATTCACATGTTGTGGAAATAGATCAATATGTTTGAATAAACTAAATATTAACATAAATAAACCTCAAATTTGGATTGACCAACAATAGAGTCTTAAAGTAAGCACAACTATCAAGATTAAATCATTGTCTGGTCTAGGCTCCAATAAACATGCTTAGACTACTCATTCCACATTTTAGCATGAGGTAAGAATAATTTTAGCATGAGGTGAATCTAGAGTATTATAGAAACAAGTTGAAAAGAGTGAAACATAGAAAAGTTGACAACATTATAAACAAGAGTATGAGACTCATATTATGTCTAATAAGAGGCTATATTGTGAGACAGAGAAAGAATAATGATGAAAGAAGTTTATGGTTAAGTGTTCCCCCACACGGGTACAAGGTCAAAGAGGTGTGGGGACCAGGGAAAGTTGTCTCTATCTCCTTTGAAACTACTTTTGTTTGAGGTATTCACCATTTCATCTTGGAGTGTGCAAGCCCATGCAAATGTCTCTAAATGGTACTTTAAATGAGCACAACCTCTTTTTTCCTATTATTTCACGAGCCTAATCCTATGGTGGTGGTACAGGTGAGTGATGAGCGATCACTCTAGTATTGTTCTCATGCTTGCTCACTCGATCCCTCACCTTCAACACTCTCACTCATCACACCCTAACTACATTGTTGCATTCTTCCAATCTTAGTTATAAGGCCACCCACGTAGTCAATGTTGGTTTCCTAAGATTTCCTTCCTCCTCGTCTTTCCTTAATATCTTTCTTTCTTCTGGTTTTGGGAGTATTGACTGCCACTATCTGCCACCACCATGGCTGAGAAGTAGTGCCACAACTATTTCCTTTCCCATCATTTTCCTCTTCTCCTTCAACCTCCTCTTCCTCGTCCTCATCTCTCTCACAACTTCCCCACCTTCTGCCTACCAGGCACACCCATGATTCCCACCCTTATCGAAAGCATTAACTAAATCCTTCTACCTCAAGAACAATCGGCGCCACCACACCTTCCCACCTCCCACCCTCTCCACGTCTGTCCACTACACAGATTCCTCAAACAAAATCTGCCTCAGTACCATATGGTACCCATCCTCCCCTCCCCACTATCCCTTCTACATCCTCTGGTATGGCACATGGAACAACACCCACAGATCTACTATATGCGACTTCCTCTTCTTCGTCTCCGACATAATTGTCCCTCCACCATCCTGAAAAACTACTAGAGGGGGGGGGTGAATATAGTTTTTGAGTTATTTTAACAATTTATTGAATTCAAACAACCAACCACAAAATATTGGATAAGGGGACAAGGATTTAGAGTGGTTCCAACTTTAGCAAATACTAAAGTTGTCAGTCCACTACCCGGTTACTTACCCAACTGGGATTTGGAAAGAATTTAATTTTATTACCTCGCAAGGACTTTACATAAAATTACAATTCTCTCCCTAAACCCTTCAAGCAGCCTTCACCTAGAAGTAATCGCCCAACCTTGAAGCAGCCTTCACCTAGAAGTAATTGTACCACCTTGAAGCATCCTTCCTCCTGAAGTAGCTTCCTGTTGCAATAGCCTTCTTGAAGTAGCTTCCCGTGCGATAGCCTTCTTGAAGTAGCTTGAAGTCCACCTTCTCCTCCGAGAAGAACCTTCTCCAATCAGCAGCCTCCAACCCTAGGAGTAGCAAGGAGAATACAAAGGATAAAAGGAACAAGAAGAAAAATAAAAATTACAACTTATCCTTTGAAGCACAAGGCTTGATTTGCCTATATCAAGCGTATCGATCTCCTAAACAATGAGTGTAGAAGTGTAAGTGATGTGGTAAGGAGATGCTAGCCTATAGGACACGAAATGGAAGCAATGAGAATGAATAGCAAATGTAGGAATTGCTCTATTGCTCAAAACAGTATTGCCAATATGTATTCAAGCTCAAGTATAGCACAAGTGTAGCTTAGATCCATTTTGGTGTCCTAAGGCATGTCCTATTTATAGGAATGGCCTATGGATGCTTAAGGACGTTCTAGACAACTTCTAGGGGCTTCTAAGTGCTTAACTAGCCGTTAGGTATAAGTTAGGTGCATTAGTAACGGCTAGTTACTTTATTCTGCAGTTGCTGTCAGAGACCATCTCGGTCGACAAATTGTCGACCGAGATACCTACTCGGTCGAAGTTTTGTCGACCGACAGGCTCTCTGGATCAACGTTCATTTGCAACTGCCAACTACCTTGTCAGCTATGTCTAACGGCTACTTTAGTCAATCTCGGTCGAGAAGTTTGTCGACCGAGAGTGTCTCGGTCGAGGAGTGTGGTCGACCGAGATTGACCCTGTTTCAATCTTTCAATTAAGGCACTGTGTGTGTGTATGAGTGTGCATTTGTGAACTTATTTGAAAGGGATGACCTATCTAAGTGTGGTGATTGGCTAGGGAAGATCTAACGCTTGATTTACATGAAATCTAAGTACTTGTACATTATATGTTTGTACAAGTTTACAATTGATTACATTTCATGACATTTACAATCATTCAAGCGTATGGATTCCCTAGAGCTTTGTCATCCACCTCATTCCTGCAACACTCAAGTAGCACGTTAGATCAACAAGAATGAAATGTTTGTCATCATCGAAACACAGGGATTTATCATAATGTCCCATTTATCCAACAATCTCCCCCTTTTTGAAGATGACAAACATTTCCTAAATATGAAATAAGGAAATATAAAGCATGTGAGTTTCATACCTGAAATTTACCTTTTGTAGCCATTCTTGTTTTTGCAAGTGAATGCTAGCCATCAAGATGAAACTCATTTATATTTTTTATTTTGTATTCTTTCTCCCCCTTTGTCATTTCAAAAAGATATCCTAGTTGAATATTTTATTTTTCTTCTCCCCCTTAATTTTATATTATGCTCCCCCTTAAATAGATATCCTATTAGGCACATGGATTTAATATCATTTTTGTCTAATTTATCCATAATTTGTTTCTCAATCATTTGCAAAAGATGTTAAGCCTTGAAATGATATGAAATTCCCTTTAAGCTTATGATGAATGTATATTGATTTCTCATCTATCAAGGGATGTTAAGCCCTAAATTAAATGAGAATCCTTTAATCTACAAGATATATCATTTTTATGAAATTTATAGATTTCTTCATAATCAAGAGTAAAAGTACTAAGGTTGTGACAATCTTCAAATGATGTTTACAATGGTTTTGTAAGCTTCTTAATCAATTAATCCAATTTGTTGTTATAAGCTCCCCCTTAATCTTATAATTAAAGCAAATTAAAGCTTTCTAATGTCACAAATGATTTTAAATTTTTTATTTTGACCTTTATTAAAAGTATACTAAGATTAAGTACAATAAAAAAATGATGTCCAAATAAGCATGGTGTCAAAGCTTATTTTAGGTCGCCCTGGACTACGACCATGGCGCCCCTTGGTCAATTTTAATTTTAACCAAGAGGCAAATTCTGCAGATATCCAAGATAAACATTCATATGTGAAGTATAATTTCTGCAGATAGCTATAAATATCAATTTGAAGCACATTAAGATATACCTATTATGAAGACTTAATATGAACATCATAGTGAAGTCTTTGACCTTGATTTTTCTAGAATGCATGTTTTACATTCATTGTAAATGATGTTTCATATGTTTTGCTATGGGTATAGAAATATCAAATCCCATTTCTTCTTATACCCTTATCATAAGATTCTTTTAGAAACATATATTTTGAAAGCAAGATTAATATCTTTAAATTCAAGATTTTTGCTTTTGATTTCTTAGAACAAACAAATAGATAAAAACATTAATATTTTGTTCTAAGAGGCACCGTTTGGCTTGTCATAGTAACATCATCATCACAAGTTGTGTCCACAATCATTATCTATTATGTCAAGATGCTTTTATGCTAATGACATTTGCAATTATCGGAATCACAATGATCATTCATGGTTTGTATATATGAATCAAAGCTTATTTTAAACCAATGAAACATAATGATAGAACAATTGAAGCATGAAATTTAACCCATGGTTTTTATGTAACTAGATCAAGGAATACTTAGAATGGACCTATATGATTCAAGTGAAGGAATGTTGCAAATATCAATGTGTGATTTGTCTTAAAGATTCATTCATAATTCCAATTAAATTTATAGCAGACTGAGCTAGTCGGTTTCCAAAAACTTATTCGGTCGAACTCTTCTCAACCGAAATATTTTCGGTCGAAGTATTTCTCGACCGGGAATGTTTCTGCAAATTTCATTCAGCAATTTGTATGTTTTATGTATAAGTTTTGTTATAAGTGTCAAATCCTATTTACTCTTGTTTTCAGATAATATACTTTAGAAGCATTTTTCCTTGAATCCTTACTTTTTATTTCTTAGAACAAATAAATGGATAAACATTAAAAAAATTTGTTCTAAAGAAACATAGTTATTGAAATATAATAATCATGATGCTATAGAGAGGTAGAAGCATATCCATAGTGCAATAATTTAAATTGCAACACATACATGATTCATGTATAGATATTCCAAGGATTACTTAGGAAAACCATGTAAATTATAATAAAAACAGTAATTTCCTTGGTTAAGCTAATCATGATTTTTCAGTTTTAAATCCAACCATTGAGAGTAAACCAAAATAGTCTCATATAAGTTTTCAATTTTAATACAAACTTTTATAACTGATCATGCCGAAGAAACTTTTCAAACAATGAATAAGGTTTGTTCAAGATTAGTCTTCTTTCAGCACTTTTGCAATATGTTTAAGGATTTTCTACTCATAATGTTATATACTGTAAACGATCAATATGTCTTGCTACAACAATTGTCTTCCAAGATTTTATTCTTGATTTGCATGTTAATTCAATCATCAATAACAATTTGATAGCAAACTAGGTTGATTGAAAAACAATTTCAGAAGATTTATGTCAGACTTGACAACAGAAGCCTGCTCGGTCGACCATTTCTCGACCGACAGGTCCCTCGGTCGATAGTGTCTCAACCGAGAAAGGTTCTGTGTTGTTTCAAACCTGTTTTCAAATATTGTTTATAATTAAAAGCAAAAGTATGAAAGTTAAAGCTTGATTTAGTTGAGATATTTAAATATCAAAGCAACATTTAGGTTAAATCTCAACTAATCATATACATTTTGTGAATCCAAACTAAACAAGTAGTTTAAGATGTATATTTGGAAATTTAATTTCTTGGATTAACTTGGTGTCCTATTATGTTAAGTTGAGATAGACATAGAGATATACAACTTAGAGTCTTTGGTCATATCTCAACTTAATTTTATCCATTTAGTTTGGGGGTTTTGGAACCCATACTAACTCAACATTTTTTTTCTTGTATGGGCATGAAAAAGAGTAATGTCCAAGACGTGAGCAATAATGGCAACATATAGAATCAACCTCAAGTCTTTTTCTATGGTTTTGTTCTAGGTTGTTCTTTGGTACAAATGTAGCTTGATGTGCTCGTGTCTTTCTCCAACTAGGTTGTTGATGAGATTTCCCTTTGGGCTTATAACCTAGTCCTCTTCTCCCAATTTGATGATAGGAATCATCCAATATTCTATCAAGGATTCCATTGTTGCTTAACCTACTAACTTCTTGTTGCAACTTAGCAATCTCATCCATTCTTTTCTTAATATCTAGTTTTGCTTGATCTAGATTAGATAATAAAGAATTCCTTTCTTTCACTATATTATCATAATCTAGATGTGTACACAAAACATGTTGTTTTTGAAGATCATTTAACTTTGCAAGTAATCCAACCTTTTCTTGATATAGAAGATCATAATTTGTTTCTAGAGTAAAAATCTTCACATCACTACTACTTAAAGATGATTTCAAAGTACGATTTTCAGAAACAATGCTATCTTTTTCAAAACCAAGATTATTCAATTTAGCATATAAATCTTCATTTTCGGATGTAAGAGCAAGAAGTCTAGCATTTAACTCATCGTTTGTTTTACTAGATTTCTTTAATTTCTTCTTGCACTCAATATACTTATTGTGTGTTTCTTCAAGACTAGAAATTAGTTCTTCTTTTGATAAATTAAGAAGGCTTACCTCTTCTTCTTCTTCTTCATTGGTTGTAGCAATGAGACAATTTTTGTGGACCTCTTTCTTCTTTTCTCTCCATGGACAACCGATTGTTGTATGGCTTGTTCCTAAACACCAATTGCAGCTTGTTGAAAGTTGGTCCAAGTTGCTCCTTTGCCTGCGGTTGTAGTCACCTCCACCCTTCATTCTTCAAGACCTGGTTAGGGTTCCTTGAAGCCTGCTCTGATACCAACTGAAAAACTACTAGAGGGGGGGTGAATAGAGTTTTTGAGTTATTTTAACAATTTATTGAATTCAAACAACCAACCACAAAATATTGGACAAGGGGACAAGGATTTAGAGTGGTTCCAACTTTAGCAAATACTAAAGTTGTCAGTCCACTACCCGGTTGCTTACTCAACCGGGATTTGGAAAGAATTTAATTTTATTACCTCGCAAGGACTTTACATAAAATTACAATTCTCTCCCTAAACCCTTCAAGCAACCTTCACCTAGAAGTAATCGCCCAACCTTGAAGCAGCCTTCACCTAGAAGTAATTGCACCACCTTGAAGCAGCCTTCCTCCTGAAGTAGCTTCCTGTTGCAATAGCCTTCTTGAAGTAGCTTTCCGTGCGATAGCCTTCTTGAAGTAGCTTGAAGTCCACCTTCTCCTCCGAGAAGAACCTTCTCCAATCAGCAGCCTCCAACCCTAGGAGTAGCAAGGAGAATACAAAGGATAAAAGGAACAAGAAGGAAAATAGAAATTACAACTTATCCTTTGAAGCACAAGGCTTGATTTGCCTATATCAAGCGTATCGATCTCCTAACCAATGAGTGTAGAAGTGTAAGTGTTGTGGTAAGGAGATGCTAGCCTATAGGACACGAAATGGAAGCAATGAGAATGAATAGCAAATGTAGGAATTGCTCTATTGCTCAAAACAATATTGCCAATATGTATTCAAGCTCAAGTATAGCACAAGTGTAGCTTAGATCCATTTTGGTGTCCTAAGGCATGTCATATTTATAGGAATGGCCTATGGATGCTTAAGGACGTTCTAGACAACTTCTAGGGGCTTCTAAGTGCTTAACTAGCCGTTAGGTATAAGTTAGGTGCATTAGTAACGGCTAGTTACTTTATTCTGTAGTTGCTGTCAGAGACCATCTCGGTCGACAAATTGTCGACCGAGATACCTACTCGGTTGAAGTTTTGTCGACCGAAAGGCTCTCTGGATCAACGTTCATTTGCAACTGCCAACTACCTTGTCAGCTGTGTCTAACGGCTACTTTAGTCAATCTCGGTCGAGAAGTTTGTCGACCGAGAGTGTCTCGGTCGAGGAGTGTGGTCGACCGAGATTGACCCTGTTTCAATCTTTCAATTAAGGCATTGTGTGTGTGTATGAGTGTGCATTTGTGAACTTATTTGAAAGGGATGACCTATCTAAGTGTGGTGATTGGCTAGGGAAGATCTAACATTTGATTTACATGAAATCTAAGTACTTGTACATTATATGTTTGTACAAGTTTACAATTGATTACATTTCATGACATTTACAATCATTCAAGTGTATGGATTCCCTAGAGCTTTGTCATCCACCTCATTCCTGCAACACTCAAGTAGCACGTTAGATCAACAAGAATGAAATGTTTGTCATCATCGAAACATAGGGATTTATCATAATGTCCAATTTATCCAACACATCCATCTTCCAATGGTGGTTGTCCACTGCCGCACTCTACACCGACCAGACCGGTGCCAACATAACCTGCCACATAATCATGGTTATCAAATCCATCTGGCTTTGCCAACTCATAAAGTTGGTGTCATCAAACTTTCAGGCATATCAGACAATCTTAAGACAGTAAAGATTTAGGCCAGTCGTGTTAATAATGACAAATATGATTTCTTTAAGACTAATGAATTTTAGAATGTCATTTCAAGCATTAACTGACAATTGAAATTTAATTTATAGATTTAAAGGACAAGTTTAGAATCATACAAGAAATAATAGAACAAACAGAACAAGAGAAACTAAAATTGAGTTGGAATATTCAAACCACATTGCTCTCTTGAAGTAATAAGATGTTAGTTAAAAAAATTAACGCTCTGCTATCCTCTGGATGCATGCTATTCTTCTAGTTGAACATGTCACAAAGTTGTAGCAGATAATCCTCTCTTTCACACAAAGATAAAGAACAACACCACCATCGGTGCGGCTCAGGGACTGTTAGTACCACCACCCAACAGATTGCATGGACAGAAAAAGGGACGAGAAGAAGAATTCCTATTCGGAAGAATAACTCCATGGTAGAAGTGAATGGTAACGCAATGTGGAAGGTGGCAGGGCAACAAAACAAGGACGGTAGACGATTGTCTTAGATATATGATATTTATGTTCTATCTAACTCTAAGCCAAGACCTTTATTATATCACTTCCACGCACAATCATATTCCTAATTTCACTCAATCACACAACCACTCTTGTACATATAAGATAAATACGAGAAATTTGCTTCCAATACGAAAGAAATATGATGAGTCCTTTTATAGTTCAAAAGTAATATGAGGATTTTTTTCTAATTCAGAAAATATTAATTACTTAATTAAGTGATTAAGTAATTATCATGTTGTGTAAAAAAGAAAAGGAATACAAAAGACAATTTCTCAATCCATTTCTTAAGTTTGCAAAAAAGATAAAAAATATATTTACATTTATAAATTAGTTGTACCTATATTGCGCTTAACCTAATAAAGCTAACAAGTACAGGTTTCATGTAAAAGGGTAAACCAAGAGCAGGAAGGGACTTATGTCGGACACAGAAAAGTCAAAGTATTTCGTATGAGATTGTGTGAACATCTCGTACCTAACTCTATACCCATTCTCAGGTTAATCCAATAATACGGCTAAGTCATGCGCCTAAAAGACCATGATGGTAAAAGTAAAATGACACATTATGGTAACCAAGATGGTTAAAAGTAAATAATGGAATCGGCTACTAGATAATGAAAAAGTGAAGTTGTATAATGACATCGTCGCAACGTGACGTACTAGGAGTCTAGGAATGGTAGCTACTACAATAAACGATGTCAAAGAAAATTTTGGACATACAACTATCCAAGTTTGTGGAAATTCATAAAAAATTGTCTAGAACCAAATTTTTCAATTTTTCCATATATCGTAAAATAATGTTATACAACTTCAAAACAGATTTTTTTCTAATAGTCATATTGTAAAATTTCATTATACTATTGCTTCAGGATAAATGCCGTTTTACATCCTAGAAACCCAAATAGTCTTAAGCTTCCATAGATTTCAAATCTAGAACAAATTAGAAAAGACGAAATCTTTACATGGTTTTTTCTCTCCCAAATCAACCCAAGTTGTTCACTAGTCGAGCCACACCTTTGTGAGCCCCAAGTGAAGGTCGTTAACCTCCAGACAGAAAAAATATACTCAATAATAACAATATAAACAAAAGAGTTTTTTTCCTAAACCCTTTGAGTTTTCCTGTAATTCAGATTGACCCTCAAAAATTGACTAATTGTAATAAACATCTCAGCTGTTAACTTCCATCGCAGCCATCCAAGCAGCTTTTGATTTAATTCTTTTGTTTTTCAATTTATTTTGCCTCCATCATGCACTTATTGAATCCCTCTCTTACATTTACATATTTCTTTAAGTTTCTAGTTTGCGTGTTTACAGTTAACAAATATCATCAACACTGTTATATGATTATTATGTTGTGAGGATCTAGTTTTATCTATGATGAACAATATTAAAGTAGAACAGGACCATAGCCGGACTGTTTAAATCGAGTGATGGCAAAGAAGACCAAGCCCAACTCGAAAGTTCCGGCTTGTTAAGGGCCTCTCTGAGTTTTGGGTCTGCTTAGTTTAATATAAATCGCTATGGATCAGGTCATGCCTATATAGGGTCGGTGGTGGTTATTGGTAGCTTATCTCGAGCAGGTTTACAAATTTGCTACACTTTTAATTATTATATTTTCTAACTCGTCACGAACTGGTTGTGTTGTTCGACCTTTTCCATAAAATCTGGTCGAACTAACTCAATTAATTAACATAGTAATTTTGAACCGCTTATGATAAGCACATGTAAGGGTGTGGGTATCGATGTATTAGATTGAAATAGACGTTCTGGTGTAGACCGCCAGACCATATCACACAAAATAAATTACATATTTATCAATTCTAGACTATGAGTGGGCATATATTGGTTCACACTGTAATACCGATCAATCATTCAGATTTAGGTGAGTAAATGTCGATCCGAATCAGTAAATGTAGTTCAACCCGATCCTGGATCTTTGGGCCAGTTCGGCAATCCGTAAATTTTGGAATTTCTATTTTCAGTCTGGATCAGTCCAGCACTAATCATACTATGGATCTGACTGATGCCTGTTTAATGTATAAAGAACTATATATTTGTAGTTACGTTGAACCAATAATACAAATCACTCAAAAAAAATACAATCACCAACATACGTTAATGCTACTTGATATTAACATTATATTAGTGTTAGCAGTAGTTAACACGGTCCAAGTATTTATATTACGTAAGTCGCAAAACTTATCAAAGCTAATTCCGGTTCGAACAGTCCATTCTGGATTTGATCCTACTTTGAGAAGATTCGAGCCTACTATGAAATGATTCCGTCTACAATCTGTCGTTTTTTTTACTAGTTCGATGTTAAATCCCGTATGGCTCTTTGGTCCGATCACCCCAACAAAGAGTTTGCTGCAAATAAATGACTCAATTTGTTCGGAAAAAATATAGGCAGAAATAGAAAGAAAGAAAAAAGTGACTTAATTTGATGGAAACCTAATTCTTAGTCGTGTTTCCCTCTCGGTTCGTTGTTGTTGAATAGAAACCACATTGGTTTATCAGATTCGTTGTGCGACATATACTAGTTTTGAACTTTTTATCCTCTAATTTAAATCATAATTATCTCTATAAATGTGTGAAAAAAAGTGGAAATTCAATATTTGGAGATTGTTGAAGCCATTTCTTGTTGTCAAATATTAGTACCAATATTTTCCAAACTTGTCTCTATGATAGGCTGCTTATATGATAAGTTCGGCCAGTTCGTCCTTCCCTTGCAAGGCAGTCTAACAATTCAATCACCACATACATCATATAGACATTGCACCTAATCTCATCTGAACCAAAAGTAGCACGCATACTTTGTTTCATTACAAGGAGGATATTGCATTTGATTCATGGCAAAGTTTCAACTTTCAAGTATGTCAATGCTTGTTCAGATCAAAATTCATATGTGTTTTGACAACTTTTAACCTTTGTCTCCCTATATGCATGGATGTGACTGAGGGCAACTTGAGATTGATATTATGGTTGAAGTTAGGTTTTGATTCCGTTGAATTGCATTTTATATAGCTTACCCCTTGATATTGTTGGGCCAGTGGCCCTTTTTCTAGCCCAAGTTGGGCGAAGCTCATTAGGGCATGTTGCAGCAGCAACAACAGGATATATATCCTTGTTGCCTTGCCGCAAGGCACTACTACATTTTTGGCCAATAACGTCGCTACCTGTAGGGTCAGTTTTTTCAAATAACTGACCTTATATGTCTATAAAAAATGCGGGCACCACTTAAGACCTCTTGGGTCACTTTTCTTAAAATAACCGACCTTGTAGTACAACTCTATAGGGTCAGTTTTCCAAATAACCGACCTTATATATCAATAAAAAATGTGGACACCACTTAAGACCACTTGGGTCGGTTTTCTTAAAATAACCAACCTTGTAGTGTATCTCTATAGGGTCGATTTTCATGACCTTATAGACAATGGGATTAGAAAGCCCAATTACAATTTCTCACGGCAAAAAATTTCTCGATTTTGTCTTCGCGCCTTGATCTATAAGGTCAGTTTTTCTAAATAACCGACCTTATATGTCTTCAAAAAATGCGGGCACCATTTAAGACATCTTGGGTCGGTTTTCTTTAAAAAACCGACTTTACATGACCTCAAAGAGTACTTTCTCGATCTATAGGGTCGGTTTTTTCCTTTTAACCGGCCCTAGAGGTCATCTCGGTAGATGAATTTCTCGATCGAGGTTACCTCAGTCGACGAAATTCTCGACCGAGTTTGAGTTTGGGTGCTTAGGGTTTTGGATCCAGATTTCGTGCATGTATAAGTACCTCTAGGGTCGGTTTTTTCCTTTTAACCGACCTTGTAAGTCCAATCGATTGACAAAATTGTCGACCGGATAGAATTTTGGATCCAATTTGCCTTCGCACATGTATAAGCACTAGGGTCGGTTTTTTCCTTTAACCGACCTTGTAGGTCCCTTGGTCAACAAAATTGTCGACCGAGTTGAATTTTGGATCCAGTTTACCTTCGTGCATGTATAAACACCTTTAGGATCAGTTTTTTCCTTTTAACCGACCCTAGAGGTCCCCTCGGTCGACAAATTGCTCGACTGAGGTTCCCTCAGTCAACGAAATTTTCAACTGAGTTTGAGTTTGGTATTTAGGGTTTTGGATCCAGCTTTCCTTCGTGCATGTATAAGTACCTCTAGGGTCATTTTTTTCCTTTTAACTGACCTTGTAGGTCCCTCGATCGACAAAATTGTTGACCGAGTTGAATTTTGGATCCAGTTTGCCTTCGCGCATGTATAAGCACCTCTAGGGTCGGTTTTTTTCTTTTAACCGTCCCTAGAGGTCCCCTCGGTCGATGAATTTCTCGACCAAGGTTCCCTCAATCGATGAAATTCTCGATCGAGTTTGAGTTTGGTGTTTAGGGTTTTGGATCCAAATTTCCTTCGTGCGTGTATAAGTACCTCTAGGGTCGGTTTTTTCCTTTTAACTGACCTTGTAGGTCCCTCGGTCGACAATTTGAATTTTAGATCCATTTTGCCTTCGCGCATGTATGAGCACCTCTAGGGTCGGTTTTTTCCTTTTAACCGGCCCTAGAGGTCCCCTCGGTCGACGAATATCTCGACCGAGGCTCCCTCAATCGACAAAATTCTCGACCGAGTAGGAGTTTGGGTGTTTTTAATTTACCCGACACAAGCACCGCTTATCTCTTGGGTCGTTTTTTTATTTTAAACGACCCTACAGGTCGGGCACAGGGGATATATTAGGTTCTTTCATTTTCACTACCGAGACCTACTATTTCACTCTCTCCCATGCCCCCAAAGCTCCACTGCCGCTGAGACCTTGTTGCTGCACTGTCGAGACGTCATTTTCGCACCGTCGAGACCTCGTTACCGCACCGCTGAGACCTCTTTGCCGCACCGCGACCTTGTTGCCGCACCGCACTGCACCGCATCGGGTCGTCGCCTCTTCCACGCTTCCACAAAGGTCGCCGCCTCTTCCACGCTTCCACAAAGGTCGCCGCCTCTTCCACAAAAGTCGCTGCCGCTTCCAAGTAAGACTTTTAAGTAAGAAACGACAGTTTATATAGGTCTATCTATGTCTGCCGTGGTACTGCCGCCATGACCAAGGTAGCATCTAGGTCCACTCTCGGTCGACAATTCTTTGACAGAGAGTCCACCTGCGTGCGGCGTCCAGTTCCACTCTCGGTCGACAATTCATCGACCGAGAGTGGGCCTAGACATCACGCGCAAGTGGACTCTCGGTCGACAAATTGTCGACCGAGAATGGACCTGCGTGCCTTTAACTGGATAGTTATATTATTTTTCTATTTCATATGATTGGTAACCCAACCAATAATAAAAGCATGTACTTTTTCATATGTAATCATTATATAAATTCTAGAAATTAATATGAGATTACTGATTAGATATGTGTACTCCCAGATTGACACTTTAGGGTTTATAGATGAGATCATCAATGCATGATGTTTAACTCCATATATAAATATGAAAATAATAAATTTATATATTAACTTAGAAACATGTTCAAAATTTACTCATTAGGAGTAAACTTTGGATAGTCCCTGGTTTGGGAGATTTTTTGGATATTTAATCTCACTTAGGATGTAAATGTATAATGTATGTTTAATTTTGAAGAAAAATTCAGTAGGATTTCCTCAATTGTTCTCTGGGTACATATGTGAGTGGTTATTTGCCATTTACATCGGTGTACTTGAAGAACTTTGGGAAAATACTGCTGAAATTTTCTTCGAAACTAAATATACATTATACAGTTACTAGTGAGATTAAATATTCAAAAATGGGATATGTGGTACACTTTAGTATAAAAGTAATTAACTTCCTATTAATAAAAACTTACAACTTATAGTATCAATTGAACGATAGTTGGTAAAATAGAAATTCTAAATAGAAATATCATGTTGAAGCATTGACTAAATTTATGCTTACTCCATAGCTAACAATTTTAGTTTGTGACCCCTTATTGTTTTACCCATTGGGTCAAGATAATAAAGAGCCATCAATTTTGGGACAATCACCACTAATTCCCAATGTCTAGCTTTGAGTAAGAATAAAACAAACATTAAAATAAATAATTTTATTCATTATTAAAATTATATGGAATAATAATACTTACTGGATGTTAAAAGGAATTAGGATAATTTCCTTCCCCTCACTAGAAAAATATTTGAATGCAGTAGAGAAGTACTCATTCACATCCTCAATATGTTTCTCCACTTTACTAGTGATTGAAGGAACTAAGAATCCAACATTCCTTATATCAAAGTTTGTGGTCTCGGTATATAAATGGCTGTAAAACATTTGTAATTATTTCCATATATAGAAATAAGCTAAAAATGTGTATTGGAATCTTCTATATTGATAGATCCTTACCTTATCCATACTTCTATTATCAAAGTATTCAGCCAATCATACCGGAACAACTCTATAATATCATCAAGAAAAATATAACCTGTCAAAGTCCCTCCCAGTTGCATCTTCTGTTAAATTGATCAACACTTGTAATCCAGAGCTTTGGTTGGCTAAGTATCGACACAAACATTTACATTTACTTCCCAACTCATCGAATGTGGATTCTGGAATAAAAGATGGCTTGGGCATAGGAGGACGACTAGTAGAATTTTTACTTTTTGGTTTGCAAACCTGTTAATTGAATTACATATATTACACGAGTTCATATATGCAGTCAAATATGAAAAATATGGTAGAAATAAGGTATACCTTGTCATTGATAACCAAGTTTCTAGGCCAACCCACCATAGCACCCTCATCTTCTTCAATTGTACTATATTCAGGATTAAGTATGGGTAGTGGCTTGTCCCCCATTCCGTCATACACAAGATGGATGGACACACGACAAATATCATCAGTAATTTGTTGGCAATGCAATGTACCACCAAGGTTGTATACCTTTCCCACTGCCACAACATTATATTCTGGAACCTCCACTATAAGTTTACAGTTCATACCAACCTAGAATTGAAATAATATAAGTTATATACAAAGCGGTAGAACATATACCTATTACAACTATATATATATATATCATATATATATCATACTAATAACACAACATATAGAATAAAAACTTACTGCAGATTGTTGTGGTGGGTTATTGGGAGTGCTCCCATGACCTTCTACAACTGGAGCATGGGCTTGTACCTCATCACTTGAGAGACGCACAGTATGAATAGGTTGGGAAGGTTGAGTAGGCTGAAATGAAGACATTATTTCTTTTACTTTTGGTGCTACTAATGTTTCAACCTCCTCTTGTGTAAGACCCCTGCACGACCACTTTTAGATTATGAAGGGCCAAAATAAGACTTGAATCCTATGCCAGCTCCTAATACCCTAACACGGCCGGGATGCTCCTTCGTACCAAGAGCAACTGATAGTTCATCCATGTGGCCAGTTGGGATGAACTTTCCTTCCTTCCTTTGCTTGTGGAGATCAATCTATTCATAGTTATTAAAAAATATAAATCACAATATCAATTAGATATAAATAAATCTAAGTTTGTGGGAGTTACTCTTTACTTAATTGGAATAAACCTACTATCTTTTGTGCCACCTCCTTAGTTGCAGGGTTGACAATTTCACCTGCTCGATTCTTTCTAGCATCAATCCACGTCAAGTGTCAGGGTGGACGCTCAACTTGAGTTGCACTAGACTCTTATCCAGAAGAGGATTGCTTCTCTTGTAGTTGGCGGCAAAAGGCATGACCACTGGGCCCCAAGCGATGGTCATGCACATTTTTGGCCCGTCTTTCCATTTGGGCCCAGTGAATATCCTGATCATTTAAAATATAACAATCATAACAGGCCACGTGCTATGTTGGATTCTTAATGTACCATAGGGATTCATTCCATCTGTATAGATTCCAAGTCTTAACTTTCTTGGTTCTTTACCAAATTGAGGGTATAATAAATCAATTTTCTTCTATTGTGGTGAATTAGATGTATGTCGTAGGATGCCATCATCATTGGCCTTTAACTCCCTATGCCAAGACAAATTTTGTGCATCTTCTGTACTAGAAAATAAGTGTTGAAATCGTGGTATTATTGGTAGATACCACATCACCTTGGCAGGAGAGCTATTTTTAGCCTTAGCTGAATTTGTGGTCTTATACCTTGACGCAGCACATTTTGGACAATTTATCAAATTACTGTAGTCCTTCTGAAATGACACACAATCATTTGGACATGTATGAATCTTCTTATACTCCATTCCCATTGGGCACATTATTTTCTTTGCTTGATATGTTGAAATTGGAAGCTCGTTGCCTTCAGGAAGAATTTCCTTTAACAAAGACAACAGTGAAGTGAAACTCTTATCGCTCCACTAGTTTTGAGCTTTAAGAGTATATAATCGCATCGCAACACCCAACCTCGTGAACTTAGTATAACCCTTATACAACAGTCTTTCAGCATCATGGATAATGTTTGCAAATAAAGAAGGTGGATCAATGACATTGTCCCGACAACTACGTAGCATCTCATCAACCATATCATCCTGAATCGGTTCATCATTGATATTATCATCATTATCTATATCTTCTATGCCACAACTATTAGTATCGACATTTTTTGATCCATAATTAAATTTTTCTCCATGCCAATACCATTCATTATAACCTTGTATGATCCCATTGCATATAACATGATTCTTATTTCCTCAACAGTATCAACTTTCAAATTGTTACCACAATTTCTACATGGATAATAGAACCTATATGTAGGTAGTTTCCTGTGTTCCTCAGCAAATCTGATAAATTCATCAAGGCCTTTGGCAAACTCTGGACTGCAACAGTTCTTGATAGACATCCAACTTCGATCCATTTTCTAGATCACATTAAAATTAATTATAAAACTAAGTATTTTAAGGGGTATAAAGGCTTTTCGTGAAGTTGGAGGACAATACCCACAAAATTAAAGACATTGACTTTGCAAAATGTCAAGATAGCTACTTTGACAACTGCTTAGTCTTATATATATTAATTGTGAACTCTTACAGTCTTATCTCAACTCCTGTTTATAGTAGTTTATTAACATTTAGTATAATTCATTATTTGTAGTATCCTATGCAAAATAATGAGTGGGATTGTGGCTACTATGTAATGAAATATATGCAAGCTATTGTGACATTCAGACTATAAGTCAGTTAATAAAGAATAACATCATAAATTTACAAGCGATTGTAGTCATTTTATAAAATATTAGCATGTGCATTTTCTGTTACAGATCTTTACAAATTAGCCTTACACACGTGAGGACTTAAATGAATTCCGAGAAGAGTGGTCAGATGCTTTTCTAAATGAAGTCAATATAGCATTGGATTAAATATGTTAACTCCATTTATGTATGTGGTTTTAGTACTCTTTCATATTTACTTTTGTATCTGACATTTAATATCATCTCAGACTTGCAATCTATCATTTTGTAAATTATGATGTGATTATGAATCATTTTTGTTATGAATGTGTGGTTTTGAATGGTGACGGTTGAGCATCAATGCTCCCCTATCCCATAATATATGAATATTCTTGTTCTTCTATTCTATTTCTGTTTCTACAAAAAATTTTAAAAAAATCGTAACTTCTAGCGTCGGTTTTTTTAAATAGCTGGCCCTAAAGATTGAATAACCACTTCAGTGTACACTCCTCAGTCGAGGAAATTGTCGACCGAAATCTAACTTCTAGCGATGGTTTTTTTAAATAACTGACCCTAGAGGTCCTCTATAAGTTCGGTTATTTATAAAAAAGCCGACCCTAAAGATTGAATAACCACTTCAGTGTACACACCTCGGTCGATAATTTTGTCAACCGAAATATTTTTAGTCGATAATTTTCTCGACCGAGAAGGTTTACAGGGTCAGCTTTTTTGGAATAACCGACCTTACAGGCTCTTCTTTCTCGCTTTAAATAGTCTCGGTCAAAATATTTTTCGACCGAGGCAGTTTACAGGGTCTTTTTTTTTGGAATAACCGGCCTTACATGCTCTTTTTTCTCGCTTGAAATAATCTCAGTCGAAATATTTCTTGACCGAGACAGTTTACAGGGTCGGTTTTTTTGGAATAACCGACCTTACAGGCTCTTCTTTTTCGCTTGGGTCATATTTTTTACAACCTCTTGCGTCGGTGTTTACTATGTAAGGTCGGTTTTCTTTGGTCAAAAAAACCGACACTATAGAGCAAATTCTGTAGCGACAGCCACTTAGGGGTCGGTTATAAAGTGACGCTACAGGCTTAAAAATATTGATGCTACAGACCATTCCTGTACTAGTGAGGGCATGAGACGTAGAAAGAAAAAGAAGTTGTTGATTTCTTTTGTGATTTGTTGTTGTTGAGTTCGTGAGATAAAAAGAAGAAAGGAAGAAAAGGAAGGAGGGCCGCGTACTGCTCTGATTTCTTCGGGTGTTCTCCACTATATTTGTATTCTGTTTTGGGTATTCTTTGCAAGGGATATTTTTCTATAAGGCTAATAGTGTAGTGTTGTACCATCTTCGATAAAATCTGTATCTCTTCCTTTTAATTTATATTCCTCAAGTTTTGAGTCTAAACTTGAGACGAACTTTGTAATCTGTTTTTTAGTAGATTTCTCCATCGGGCTTTGACCCAATGGTTTTTCTCTCACATGTTGTGGGGGTTTTCCATGTAAAATTGGTGCTCTTTTAGTTGCTTGTTTGCTATATTATTTTTGTGTGTGAGTCCATACGTGCATGTACTTCTACTATTATTATGAGTGTCGGATCACACATCTTGACCTATTAAAATATTTTAAGTGGTATCAGAGTGTGGGTTGGCTATGTGGACTAGATGGATAACATAAATAATATGGTGAAGTTGGTGGAATCAAACTAGTTGACATGGAAGATAAAGATGGAGGATCTTCTTTACTATAATGATCTTTATAAATCGATTCAGGGGGTGCGAGCAAGCCAGCAGACACAAAGTAAGAGAACTAGACAACGATGAACAGAAAATGTATGGGCCTCATCCGATGCTGGGTCTATGAGTTTGTTTCCATCACATCACCAACGAGATCATTATCCACTCTCTGTGGAAGAATCAAGAGTCATTGTACAAGAGAAAGACTGTAAGGAACAAAGCATTTCTTATTAAGAAGCTTGTCAACCTGAAGTTCAAGGAAGATTGCAACATATTAGTGCACCTAAATGACTTTAAGAGCATGGTGAATCAGTTAGCCACGATGGGTTTGTCACTTGATGATGGGTTGCATGCGCTTTTACTTCTTGGTTCTTTATCTGATAGTTGGGAGACCTTGGTGATTTTTGTTAGAAACTCTGCTCTAGATGGGATGCTGACATTGGATTTGGTGTTCAATAATCTATTGAATGAAGAGACGAGACGGCATAGCTCAGCAAATACATTTATTTCACATACTTTTGTTGCTAAGGACAGGGGGAGGAGTCAAAGTCATGGCTAGGGTGGTGATAGAGGAAAGTCAAAGCACAGGTCAAAGTCTAGAAGTAAGATAGTTTGTCATTAATGCAACAAGGCAGGTCATGGAAAGAAATTCTACAGGCTATGCAAAAAGGAAATTAAAGAAGGAAAGCAAAAAGTGACAGATGATGATAGAAACAGTGTTGGTATGTATGCCCTGAGAGCCAATCATATGATGATTGGATTGGCATACGTCATGATTGATTTGATAAGTATCAAGGGCAATCTTTTAATTTATTCTAGATCAATCGATTATGAGATAAATGGAGCAGAATGAATGTCTAAAAATGACAATACTCAATGACGTATGTCTTTGGGTTGAGGACCCGAACAATGAGATTATACGGATGTTAAGAGTATATACATTCTTGTTATGTCCCTAGTCAGATGTCATTGTGGAAGGTTTATAGACAACAATGACACATCAAGACTAGAGTGTGTGTTACTTGACGACATTGTCTCATTAGTCATGATATATGATATCAAACCAAGCACATAGATACATGTTAGAGAACTGTGTATCAAACAGACCCACTATGAGAGTGACACATGGAACCATGACATGGTAGTCAGAGTCATCTCTCATAGTGATGGTGGTGATTATGATTCTTAGACCTAAAATCACTGCACTCGTCGAATGTGATTGGGTACACTTTGACATCATCAAACGTAGTCCTAAAACATGGGTTGTAATAACGGTGATGATTGGGTGGCTTTGACACATGACTCAGACTGTGAGTGATAGATAAGGGATTTATCCCTCCTAAGGGAGTATGGTTTCTAGTCCACTTGATAAGGAAGACTGAGAAAGGCATGTGCATGCACATGTGAATCAATATATGATATTGATGTCACACATATCTCAGACAGTCTGCTCTAGTTCAAGAAACATGAATAAATGTTGAAAGGATGACAACTCCATGCCTAGAATTCATTCAGGATATCAGAGACAAATGAATTATACATTCACTGGAACATGAATCACAGACTTCAGGATTGAAAGTTGTTCTCCAACTTTCCTTTTCACTTGGGTAGCACCGATGTGCAACTAGGCACCACTCTTTGCTTGTGATGTCATAATCTAGTTATGGACATTCACTGCCAGCGTGAAATGGGACCTATAGGGCCACACACAAAGGATTAACTTGGAAGAGGAGTTTATCTATGAATGATGTTTGGATTGATTACTAAAGTGTTTAGGTACTCAATCAATAGACTTGACTCATAATCATCAAGTTCAAGTGTTGAACCAATTGATTTGAGTGTCAGATTGATTGAGAATCGAATTGACTATGTTTTGCATAATATGGACCACCAACCAACCGATTCACTGGGTGAACCAGTCGGCTCATGGCCAGTAAGTTGACCAGTTCAATCTGGTGAACTGATCGGTTCATGTGTCCAAACGAGCAGTGTTGGATTTTTTTTCAGATTGTGAGAAAAAGGTTTTTTGTTTCACTTATTTAATTTGATTGGAACAAGAATTAATATTTGTCTTAATTAGAAATGAATAAGGAAAGTCAATTGTGGGTAAGTCTGGGAAGTGAAACGACTGGTTCACTAAGTGAACCAACCGGTTCACGCTCCCAATCGACCGGTTTATAAGTGAACCGATCGGCTCACCTTGCCAAATGACCGTTTCAATTGTGAAACGACCGATTCGCCTACCGAAGTGCAAATTGTTCATGGAAATTTTGGACCCTTCTACTCCCGCACAAACTGAGAACCCTGACCCTGCCCTCTACTATAAGTAGAGGGATACAGGAGCTTCTCTAGAGACACAACTCAGAACATCAATTGCTCTGCAAAGTTGTTGTCCTCTCTGGTTGTGGTAACTGAAAGATCCCAAGCAAGTTCTACCTATCTAGGGAAGAACAACGAGGGAAAGACAATTGTAGAAAAAACAACTGATTCTGGGGGAGCGTGTTGGTGACTAGTACACCAACAGAAGGGACAAATCCGTCTAGTTTGTTCTTAAGGACGACTATAGTTCTCGGTAGTCTGTGTGGACTATCTATAGAGGTAGGAGACTTCTGCCGCTCAGGAGGATGACAGTCAACCGTAGTTTGGGTCAAGACCAGGAGCTGCACAGACGCTGTCGAAGATAGGTGGTTGAAGACTGCACTAGCTACGAGATATTTTCATTGAGCAAGCCTCAGGACCAGGTATATCTTGCTAAAACCATCCTTCCCATTACATAGATATTGATGTGATCTGTTGGTTATGGGTTTTATGGTTAATTAAATTTTTGTTTCCGCTTCCTACTCTGACCATGTAAATCCCAACAGTGTTATGAGAGCCATGTCAATATTCTATGTTTTAGGATAATCGATATGATCATATTTTAGTTTTATCGTCTTTTATTTATTGTATATGATGTGAATATTAAAATGACTTATGTGAATATCTGATTAATATCACATGATCCTAAACTAATATATACATATATGATATGGTATATATGCAATCGATACGCATCACCCTAAAATGATTTTGATGGTGCATGTGTAGCATGGTTATGGCCTATAAGCCCTATGTGCATGTGTGTGGTTGGTTATGGTTGTTTGCATCCGCCCTCTTCTTCTATTCTGAATGTAACTCAAGATAACTTGAGATTCTCTTCTACCTTTGTTCCCTTCGAATGTAACTCGAGGTTTTACAAAGATTATGTAAAAGTAGGACAGTTTTATTTCTTACTATGATGAAGAATGAAGATGAACACTTGATGGACCGAGATGACCGACTGAGGAGCAATTGGTGGCCTGATGAGGAGCCCGACGACCTGGCAAATCGACCGTATGGAGGAGCTAGACGATCGATTGGTGACAACCAACCAACTGACCAGGAGGCAAGATGATTAGTCATAGGATGAGTTTATCAACCCAGAACGGCCTTAGCACAGATCTTCATCAACAACAAGTTGCATGTGATGTAAACTTTAGATGAATGTAGTTTTTTGTGGCTCCAAGGAACTACAATAGGATGGTCATAATCATTGCTTTATCATTATTACATGTTTTCATTGTGGAATATATCATGTGTATGATACATACTATATATGTGGTGATTGGATACTTATATGCATATATAAGCATATTAAAACCCCTCAACAAAATATTAAGTTTAAGATGCCTTCCAAAAGCAGCACACATGAAAGGCCTGATCGACTAAGTGTGGGCAGGCCCTAGCATGGTGCACCATCTATCTCGTAGAAGTGTGATGGTGAATATGTGGGTCTGCCCTAGCAGGGTGCATATTCATTGTGTTGGCATTTGGGTCGGACTTAACAAGGTGACCTTGATTGGATCAAGCACCTTGAGGCATATAGATGAACATGGCAAGGAGTTGCACATGACATCTATCAAGAGTTGTATATGATGCAATTGGTAAATGTTTCCTACCTGAAAGATTCTAGTTGTGGGTGACAGCCCTAGCTGGTCCATAACTTAGAGGAAGTCAGGATCTTGCTCACTAGAAGGTTGTACACTGCAATCTTCCAAATTGATACATGAGGGTTATGTTGGTATGTATACCCATAGAGCAAGTCATATGATGATTATAATGGGATACTATGTAAATGATTTGAATAATAATAAAGGCCATTTCCGATCTATATGTTTAAACTATTTCTGAGATGATGGTGTAACATGATAGATGTCTAAAGAATGGTTTTTACTCAATGACGTATGCTTTTGGGTTCAAGACCTAAACGATGAGATCATACGGATGTTAAGAGTATACATTCTTGTTTAAGTCCCTAGTCAGTTGTTATTGTGGAAATAACCATAGACATCAATAACACTAAAGACTAGATTGTGTGTTGGTTGATGACAGAATCTCATTAGTCATGATATAGAGATATCAAACCAAGCAAATAGGTACTTGTTAGAGAACAAGGTATCGGACAGACCCACCGTGGGAGTGACACATGGAACCTTGACTTGGTAGTCACAGTCAGCTCTCACAGTGATGGTGGTGAGTGGGATTCTTAGACATGAAATCACTACACTCAACACATGTCGTTGGGCACACTTTGATAGCATCAAACGCAGTCCTAAAACATGGGTTGTTATAAAAGTGATTATTGGGTGGCTTTGATACATGGGGCTTTTGAGGGGTGAGTGATAGATATGGGATTTGTCCCTCCTGAGGGAGTTTGATATCCTTGGCCACTTGATGAGTAGGATTGAGAAAGGCATGTGCATGCACGTGTGAATCAATATATGATATGAATGTCACACACATCTCACCCAATCTACTCTGAGATCAAGGAAATGAATGAACGTTGATAGGATGAATGTTCCATGTCTCGAGTTCATTTAGGATATCAGTGACAAAGGAATTATACATTCACGGTAACACCATTCACGGATTGTAGGATTGAAAGTTGTTCTCCAACTTTGTATTTCACTTGGGTAGCACTGATGTGTGACTAGGCACCGCTCTTTGCTTGTGAAGTCATAAGTGTTATGGACTTTCACTGCCAACGTGAAATGGACCTGCAGGGTCACACACATAGGATTTAACCTGGAATAGGAGTTTGTCCACTAATGATGTTTAGATTGATTACTGAAGGAGTTTAGTAGTTCAATTAAACACTTAATCAATTGATAGCTCAATATCATAGTGTTCAAGGTGTTGGACCGATTGATTAGAGTACCGGATTGATTAGAACTTCAACTGACTGATTCTGCACAGTCTGCACTCCCAACTGATCGGCTCATGTGATGAACCGATCGGCTGAGCTTGGTGAACTGATTGGCTCATGTGATGAGTCGATCGGCTCATGACCAGGGTGAAATGACCGGTTCAAGTGTTGAACCGGTAGGCTCAACTGGTCCAACCGACCAAGTTGGGAAAGTGAGATTGGTGAGAAATTAATTTTCATTTCGCTTATCCAATTCGATTGGAACAAGGAAACAAAATAGGAATGTCAATTTGAGTTGAACCAGGATCACGAACCGATTGACTGGAGTGTCCAACCGATCGGCTCATGCATCCAAACGATCGGCTGGTGTGACCAACCAATCGGCTGGAGGGTCCAGACGATCGTTTTAGGGCTGAAACGATCAGTTCAGCTGTCGCAGTTTGTCCAATTTTGTGGAAATCTCGAACCAATCTACTCCTGCTTTAGTCTCACATTGCCCGGGATAGAGAACCCTGTCCCATAACCCTCCTATATATAGGGGTATTGGGGGCTTCTCAAAGTAAACCTCAGTGCAACTAGTTGCTCTGTAAAGTTGTCGTTCTCTCTGGTTTTGGTAACCGAGAGAGCCCGAGTAAGTGCTACCCGATAAGGGAGGCACAGCAAGGGAAAGACAACTGCTGAAAGCAACTGGTAGCAGGAGAGTGTCTCGGCGACTAGTACGCCGACAGGAGGGTGCGAATCCTTCCGATTCCTTGTGGGACAAGAAGATCGGAGTTCTAGGCAGTCCGTGTGGACGACTGTAGAGGCGGGAGACCTCTGTCGCTCGGAGGACAACTGTCAACCCTGACAGTCCCTGTGAGACCAGGAGTCTTCAATCCCGGTGTGACCAGGAGCTGCACAGACATTGTCCAAAACCGGAGGTGAAGACCACACAAGGCGCGAGGTTCTGTCGCCGAGCGAGCCTCGGGACAAAGTATGCATCCACAAACCTTATTTCCTATTATATAGACGTTGATGCGATTCCTACGGTTCTGGGTTTTGGGGAGAAAAAAAAATTTCCGCTGCCTCTCTGCCTCCCGTAAAACCCAATAGTGGTATCAGAGCCATGTCAACAGTTCTATATTTTAGAATTATCGATGTGATCGATTTTGGTTTGTCGCCTTTATTTATTGCATACGATGCGAATAAAATTGTCTTTATGCATGTCCAATCCACAAATCCCTAATATACATATATGATATGTAATTTTAATGCACTCGATACGCGTCACCCTTAAACAAGTTTTGTGGTGGATGTGTAGCATGGTTATGGCCTATAAACCCTATATCTGTGTGTGGTTGTATGTGGTTGCTTGCATCTCGGTCTGCACACCGATTCCCTTCTCCTATTCCTGATGTAACTCAAAATAATTCGAGAATTTTTTCCTACCTTTGCTCCCCCCAAATGTAACTCAGGGTTTCACAATTCAATTGTAAATAGGATAGATTTTATTTCTTGTTATGTCAAATAACAGCGGACGACCTGAGACGACCGGTTCGAGGAATGAGACGAGCGGGTGGCGACCAGAGGAGATGCACCACGACCGGTGAACCGATCGGCTGGAGGTGCCATTTGATCGGCTGGTGGCACCCGAACAACTAACTTGATGGCGAGCCGATCAGTCATGGAGATGAGCTAATCAAACCCAGAAAGGAAGACACAGATTTCAATCTTGTACAGGATGCATGTGATGTAGACCTAGATGACCGTGATTCCTCTTGGCTCGAGGAATCACAATAGGATGGCCATAATCATTGCTTTTATCGCTTTGCATGTTTTCTGTGGGATATAGCATGTATATGATATGTACTATATATTGTGGTGATTGGATATGTATATGTATATAAAAACCAAATCACTCATTAAATATTAAGTTTTAGATGCCTTCCACATGCAACACACGTGAAAAGTTTGATCGACCAAGTGTGGGCACGCCCTAGCGTGGTGCACCGTCTATCTCGTGGAAGCGTGAAGGATGAATGTGTGGGTCTTCCCTAGCAGGGTGCATATTCATCGTGTTGGCTTTGGGTCGAACTTAATAAGGTGACCTAGATAGGATCTAGCACCTTGAGGCATGGAGATCATCATTGTAAGGAGTTGCATATGACATCTTTCAAGAGTTGCATATGATGCAATTGGCAAGAGTTGCCTACCTAGGAGATCTGAGTTGTGGGTGACAGCCCTAGCTGGTCCATGGCTCAGAGGATTTTAGGATCTTGACCCACTATAAGATTGTACGCTGCAATCTTCCGAATTGATGGTGAGGGCCGTCAATTTGAGTCAAAATAGTGGGAACGGTAATTAATTAAAGGCCTAATTAGCTATCGTCAAATTTTATTCAAATCAAAAAGAGTTTTGACAAATGCAATTTTCTCTTGTAGAATGGCAAAGGAATCATCTTTTAAAATGGGAAAATGAATTGAAAATAAATTCCATGACTGGTTGAGGACTGTGAGAAGTGTTCTACACAATCCAAATATACCAGGAGCCTTAGAATCCACTCTATGTACGCTTAATGCATTGGTGAAGAAGAAATAAAGTTCATTGATAGAGATCAATGGAACGAAAGTTGAGGGAGAGAAGGGTTCTCTCGCCAAACCTATTTCTTCTACATGGAGAGGATGGAAGGAACGATGGAAGAAGAAGTCAGAGATAGATATCTCTACTTTTAGTGTATACGTAATAGAGATTAACTTTACTACTTCTTCATCATGGGTACTTGATACCGGATGCGGACTCACATTTGTTCAAATGTGAAGGATCTTAAGAGAAGTAGGCCCTTGGGGAAAGGCGAGGTTGAACTACGTGTTGCCAATGGGGCAAGGGTTGCCGCCAGTGCCGTAGGAACCTATGAGTTAACTCTACCAAGTGGGCTAATAATAGAGTTGAAGAACTTCTATTATGTACCTGCCATAAATAGGAATATCATTTCCGTCTCTTGTTTGGAGAAGGATGGATTTGAATTTCTTATTAAGAATGGAAAGTGTTCCATTTCTAAAGATGGGATCTTTTATGGCAGTGCCCCAATGTCTTATGGTCTATACTTGATAGATCTAGAGACAAGTGTATACAATGTAAACACCAAAAGGAAAAAACTCAATGACTCAAACAAAACATATCTTTGGCATTGTCGTCTAGGGCACATAAATGAGAAGCGCATTTCTAGACTCCATAAGGATGGTTATCTAGACTCTTTTGATTATGAATCAATAGAGACATGTGAATCTTGTTTGTTGGGCAAGATGACCAAGACTCCCTTTTCAGGTAAAGGTGAGAGAGCTAGTGATCTATTGGGACTCATACATACTGATGTATGTGGGCCTTTTAGAACTAATGCCAGAAATGGGTGTCAGTACTTCCTTACCTTCACTGATGATTTCAGTAGGTATGGCTATGTGTACCTGATGAAACATAAGTCAGAAACCCTTGAAAGGTTCAAGGATTTCATGAATGAAGTACAGAACCAACTTGGTAAAAGTATTAAGGCACTTCGATCCGATCGAGGTGGAGAATACTTAAGCCAAGAGTTTGAGGACCTTCTGCGAGCCCGTGGTATTGTATCACAATGGACTCTGCCTGGAACACCACAGCATAACGGTGTGTCTGAAAGAAGGAATCGCACATTGTTAGATATGGTGCGGTCAATGTTGAGTTTTTCTGATCTTCCAATTTCTTTCTGGGGCCATGCTCTTGAAACTGCCGCATTTACACTTAACCGTGTACCATCTAAATCGGTTCAAAAGACACCATATGAGATATGGTACGGGAAGCGTCCCGGTTTGTCTTTTCTGAAGATTTGGGGTTGTGAAGCTTACGTTAGGAAAATGTTTCCGGATAAGCTTGGACCCAAATCCGATAAATGTTATTTTGTTGGATACCCCAAGGAAACGAGGGGATATTATCTATACCACCCTACTGACAACAAAGTGTTTGTTTCCAGGACAGCTGTGTTCCTAGAGAAGAAATTTATTTCCAAAGGAAGCAGTGGGAGGAAAATAGAGCTTGAAGAGGTTCAAGCCCAACAAGAAAACATTGAACCAATAGATGTACGAGAGGAACATGGAGATTCACAAGGTGTTGTGGAATCTCAATCTCCTCAGGTAACACAAAGACCTCGTAGATCTAGTAGGACCCACCTTGAACCTGAGAGGTTTGGATACCTTAATGTAACTCAGGAAGGTGGTGAGTTGATCATAGATGATGATCCAACTACCTACACAGAGGCTATGGAGGGACCAGATTCTGAGAAATGTCTTGAAGCCATGAGATCTGAGATGGAATCCATATACTCCAACAAAGTATGGACTTTGGTGGAACCACCCGAAGGGGTAAAACCCATAGGGTATAAGTGGGTCTTTAAGAAGAAGACCGACATGGATGGCAATGTGCAGACTTATAAAGGAAGATTGGTTGCAAAGGTATTTCGACAAGTTCAAGGTGTTGACTATGACGAAACCTTTTCACCAGTTGCCATGATTAAGTCCATCAAGATCATGCTTGCTATTGCAGCTTATTATGACTATGAGATTTGGAAAATGGATGTTAAAATCGCATTCCTTAACGGGAATATAAATGAGGATGTGTACATGACATAGCCTGAAGGTTTTGTAGATCCAAAGAATGCCAATAAAGTCTGTCAGCTACAAAGGTCAATCTATGGATTGAAGCAAGCATCTCGGAGTTGGAATCTTCGATTTGATGAGGAAGTCAAAGTGTTTGGCTTTATTCAAAATGAAGATGAAACTTGTGTGTACAAGAAGGTTAGTGGGAGTTTGACCACATTCCTCATATTTTATGTGGATGACATACTCTTGATGGGGAATGATGTCTTAGCCTTAGAAAAGGTAAAGACTTGGCTTGGGAATACTTTCTCAATGAAGGACTTTGGAGAAGCATCCTACATTCTAGGAATTAAGATCTATAGAGATAGATCTAGAAGGCTTCTCAGACTAAGTCAGAGCATGTACATTAACAAAGTGCTGAAGCGGTTCAGCATGGAGAACTCAAAGAGAGGCAACATCCCCATGCTACATGGAGTCACCGTCTCTAGAGCTCAATGTCCCCAATCTTGTGAAGAGAGGGAGCGTATGAATGGGATCCCATATGCATCAGCCATCAGATCTATCATGTACGCTATGTTGTGCACACGCCCAGATGTCTTGTATGCTCTCAGCATGATGAGAAGGTACCAGTCAGATCCCGGGGATGCTCACTGGACAGTCGTAAAGAACATCCTCAAGTACTTACGAAGGACTAAGGATCAGTTTCTTGTTTACAGAGGTGAGGAAGAGCTGGTTGTTAAGGGTTACACCGATGCAAGCTTCCAAACCGATAAAAATGATTACAGATCGCAGTCAGGATTTGTGTTTGCCTTAATAATGGAGCTGTGAGCTGTAAGAGTTCCAAGCAAGAAACATTTGCCGATTCTACTACAGAGGCCGAGTATATTGCTACTTTGCATGCAGTAAAGGAGGTTGTGTGGATCAGGAAGTTCATCTCTGAACTTGGTGTAGTTCCCCATAGCTGTGATGCAATTGAGTTTTATTGTGACAATAATGGAGCTATTGCACAAGATAAGGAACCCAGATCACATCAGTGGTCCAAGCACATATTGCGGCGCTTCCATCTCATACGAGAGATCGTACAGCGAGGAGATGTGAAGATTTGCAAAGTACCAACTGAAGACAACATAGTTGATCCACTGACTAAGGCCCTTTCTCAGCAGAAGCATGATGGTCATGCTAGGTCACAAGGACAGAGGTTCCTAGGTGACTGGCTCTAAGTGCAAGTGGGAGTCTGTTGGTATGTATGCCCATAGAGCAAGTCAAATGATGATTGTAATGGGATACTGTGTAAATGATTTGAATAATAATAAAGGCCATTTTCGATCTATATGTTTAAACTATTTCTGAGATGATGGTGTAACATGATAGATGTCTAAAGAATGGTTTTTACTTAATGATGTATGCTTTTGGGTTCAGGACCTAAACGATGAGATCATACGGATGTTAAGAGTATACATTCTTGTTTAAGTCCCTAGTCGGTTGTTATTGTGGAAATAACCATAGACATCAATAACACTAAAGACTAGATTGTGTGTTGGTTGATGACATAATCTCATTAGTCATGATATAGAGATATCAAACAAAGCACATAAGTACTTGTTAGAGAACAAGGTACCGGACATACCCACCGTGAGAGTGACACATGGAACCTTGACTTGGTAGTCACAGTCAGCTCTCACAGTGATGGTGGTGAGTGTGATTCTTAGACCTGAAATCACTACACTCAAAACATGTCGTTGGGCACACTTTGACATCATCAAACGCAGTCCTGAAACATGGGTTGTTATAAAGGTGATGATTGGGTGGCTTTGACACATGGGGCTTTTTAGGGGTGAGTGATAGATATGGGATTTGTCCCTCCTGAGGGAGTTTGATATCCTTGGCCACTTGATGAGTAGGATTGAGAAAGGCATGCGCATGCACATGTGAATCAATATATGATATTGATGTCACACACATCTCACCCAGTCTGCTCTGAGATCAAGGAAATGAATGAACGTTGATAGGATGATTGTTCCATGCCTCGAGTTCATTCAGGATATCAGTGACAAAGGAATTATACATTCACTGTAACACCATTCACGGATTGTAGGATTGAAAGTTGTTCTCCAACTTTCTATTTCACTTGGGTAGCAATGATGTGTGACTAGGCACCGCTCTTTGCTTGTGAAGTCATAAGTGTTATGGACTTTCACTGCCAACGTGAAATGGACATGTAGGGTCACACACATAGGATTTAACCTGGAATAGGAGTTTGTCCACAAATGATGTTTAGATTGATTACTAAAGGATTTTAGTAGTTCAATTAAACACTTAATCAATTGATAGCTCAATATCATAGTGTTCAAGGTGTTGGACCGATTGATTAGAGTATCGGATTGATTAGAAGTGCAATTGACTGATTCTGCACAGTCTGCACTCCCAACCGATCGACTCATGTGATGAACCGATCGGCTGAGCTTGGTGAACCGATCGACTCATGTGATGAGTCGATCGGCTCATGACCAGGGTGAAATGACCGGTTCAAGTATTGAATCGATCGGCTCAACTGGTCCAACCGACCAAGTTGGGAAAGTGAGATTGGTGAGAAATTAATTTTCATTTCGCTTATCCAATTCGATTGGAACAAGGAAACAAAATAGGAATGTCAATTTGAGTTGAACTAGGATCACGAACCGATCGACTGGAGTGTCTAAATGATCGGCTCATGGATCCAAACGATCGGCTGGTGTGACCAACTGATCGGCTGGAGGGTCCATACGATCATTTCAGGGCTGAAACGATCGGTTCAGCTGTCGCAGTTTGTCCGATTTTGTGGAAATCTCAAATCCTTCTACTCCTGTTTTAGTCCCGCATTGTCTGGGATAGAGAACCCTATCCCATGACCCTCCTATATATATAGGGGTATTGGGGGCTTCTTAAAGTACAACTCAGTGCAACTAGTTGCTCTGTATAAGTTTTCGTTCTCTCTGGTTTTGGTAACCGAGAGAGCCCGAGCAAGTGCTACCCGATAAGGGAGGCACAGCAAGGGAAAGACAACTGCAGAAAGCAACTGGTAGCAGGAGAGTGTGTCGGAGACTAGTACGCCGATAGGAGGGTGCGACTCCTTACGATTCTTTATGGGACAAGGAGATCAAAGTTCCAGGCAGTCCGTGTGGATGACTACAGAGGCGGGAGACCTCTGTCGCTCGGAGGACAACTGTCAACCCTGAGAGTCCCGGTGAGACTAGGAGTCTTCAGTCCCGGTGTGACCAGGAGCTGCACAGACACCGTCCAAGATCAGAGGTGAAGACCGCGCAAGGCGCGAGGTTCTGTCGCCGAGCGAGCCTCGGGACAAGGTATGCATCCACAAACCTTATTTCCTATTATATAGACGTTGACGCGATTCCTGTTGTTCTGGGTTTTGGGGAGAAATTTTTTGTTTCCGCTTCCTCTCTGCCTCCCGTAAAACCCAACAGGTTATTAATTTGATCAAAATAATGGGATTAATAATTAATTAATTTTCAAATCAAATCAAATAAAAAGAGTTTTAGACTAAATTGTAAATTTCCTTTTTGTAGAATAAAGGGCTACCAATAATAATCATTTTTCGTTGTGATCGGTCCTTGACAAGGACAAGCTAAATAGGAACAACTTTCATGACTAGTTTAGGACGTTGAGAATTGTTCTCACTCAAGAGTGAAAGCTCTATGTCCTAGATAATCCAGAGCCAGAAGAACCCACTCCCACCGCACCAAAGACTGAAAGGGATGTTTACAAGAAGCATACTGAGGATGCCATTGATGTGAAATGTTTGATGTTGTGCTCAATGAACTATAAGTTTCAGAGACAAACATGGACTTCATTGAGATGGTTCAACATCTCAAGAACATGTATCAAGGCTGAGCATGATAAGAGAGATATGATGTCTCCAAGGCATTGTTCAAGTGTGTCATCACAAAAGGAGAACCAGTAGGCCGTCACACACTCAAGATGATTGGGTATGTGGAGAACCTAACTCGACTAGGATTCCCTCTGAGCTAAGAGTCAGCTACTTATGTGATACTGTAATTGTTGCCAGAATCCTACAGTTAGTTTGTGATGAACTACAACATGAACAACTTTGACGGTCCATTGACAGAGTTGTTGGGCATGTTGAGGACAGCAGAGGCACATATGAAGAAAGAAAAACCCAAATATGTGATGATGATCAGCAGAAAGAAGGGAAATTCTAAAGATAAGGGCAAGGGTAAAGCAAAGAAAGGTTCTAATGCTAGCCAGCAGTCCAAGTTATCTTCAACTCTCAATGCCAAGGGAGGGGTGAACAAGGGAGGCAAATGTCACCATTGTCATGAGTCAAGACATTGGAAGAGAAATTGTCCTCTCTACATAGATGAATTAAAGAAGAAGGAAGGAACAGAAGTCTCCACCTTAGGTATTATGAAATAAACTTTAAATGCTTCTTTATATTAGGAATATGATACCAAGATATAGATCTGACATATATGATGTACATGATCTTAAAAGAAGTGATGGCATTTATGAAAGGACCAAGAAGGAACACCCATCAACATTGGAGCAAGTGTTGCTGCCAAAGATAGTAGTACCTTTTAGTTTATTTCATCCCAAAGAGCATGTAATAGAGTTATGAACTGCTATTTCATTTTTCCAATAAATAGAGACATTTCATTTCTGCATCTTGTAATGACAAGGATGTCTATCAATAAAGTTCATGTTTCAATTTCAAAGATATGATCTTTATGGCAATGCCTTATTTATCTTGTGGTACTTGGTATGCATGAGATGAAAAGATAATACCTATGGGTTATTGATGACTCAAACAATTAATTAGCATTATCATCTAAACAAATGAATAAGAAATTCATCTCTAGGTTCCATGTGATGGATAAAGCTAGACTCTTTTGGTTAATGAACCATTAAGAGATATGAATGTCTTGTTTAGTAGGCATGATGACAAGTCAATCTTCACTAGATGTAGTGGGAGAATGACTATTCTATTAGGTATAATACATATTGATGTATATACATACCTATTGGAGCAAATGCCGATACTTTAGATATGGTATTTAATGAAAAACCAATATTAATATCTTGAAATGTTCAAGAATATCATAAATGAGGAACAAACTTGGTAAAAGTATTAATTCTTTGATATGATCAATGAATGACATACTTAAACAAAATGTTTGATGACCTTGTGAGTAACTATGATCATGTATCATAGAGAACTCATGATTAAGGCATAATGATGTCTAAATCAAAGAAGGAATCATACTCTAAATAATAAGAGCATGATCATCAAACAAATAACTAATCTTCTAGAATTCTTCTAAAGAACATGTTTTACACTAAATAAACATACAAAGGAGATTAAGAATCACAAGTGTTGTGGAATCTCAAATTCCTTATGTAACCAATACACCTCATATATATAATAGAAAACACCTTGAGCTTGATGAATATTAATATCCTACAAACTCAAAGGTGTTGAATTGGTCATATGATGATGAGCCAATAATCTATTTAAAAGATATTGAGGAACCAGATTTTGAGTTATGGCTTGAAGCCATTAGATCCAAAATGACTTTCATGTGAACCAAATAAGGTATGACCTTAACGATAGCACTTATAGGGATAACTCCTATAAGTGCAATTGGGTCTTAAGTGTTAAGACTAACATGGATGACATTTAAAGAAAGGATCATGCTTGCTATTGGAACTTGAAGACTATGAAATTTGGCATATGGATATTAAAATCGCATTCCTAGAAGGAATAACATGAGGTTGTGTACATGACACAACCTGAAAGTTTTTATAATTCTGTTAATGTAAACGTAGTCTATAAATTTTAATAGATTAATCAATACGGTTGATTAAATACAAGCACCTCAAAATTGGAGTCTTTACTTTGATTATATAGTCAAAAGGTTTGACTGATATATTGAAATAAAGAAGGGATATGTGATTACAAATATTTAGTGAGAGCCTATTCATATTCCACATGATGATGAGGAATGGGACGTTCTAAAATAAAACAAAACTGGTGTGGAAATACCTTCTTTAAAGGGAATAAAGAGAAATGTCCTATGTGATAGGAATAGAGATGTATAGAGATAGTTCTTGAAAGCCTCTTGACCTAATAAAGAGAGAGCATACATTGGAAGTTTGTACTGAAGGGTTCAGTATACAAAGATTCAGTGGGAGAAAACTTGTCCATGTTACATGGAGTTAGTCTCTCGATTGCCTAGTGTCCCAAATTCTTATGAAGAGTAGAAACACATAGATAGATGCCTTCTACATTTGCAATTGGATCTATCATGTATGTAATCATCCCATTATCTTGTATTTATCGGACATGTTAAGAAAATAAATATGCATTCATCATCTTGTATGTATTGGACATGACAATATGATATGCTCATCCAGTTATCTCGTGTGTAATGGACATTAGGAGTGGATGTATGTCTACTTCTAGTGAAAGTCACTGGAATACCATAAAGAACTTATTTAAGTACTTGTGAAGTATTAAAGGATTAGTTCTATGGTAATAAGAGGAAGAGTTGAGTGTAAATGAGTTACACTGATGCAAGCTTCTAAAATGACAGGAAATGATCGCAAAAGTGAATATAAGTTGTTAAATGGAAACGTTCCGAGTAAAATTAAAATCCATTTAATTCCAAAAGGAATGTCGAGTATCCTTGTGTTATGAACAACAGATGATACTATATAGATCTAGAAGTTCATATGGATGAACTTATAGATTTTCCAACCATAGATGACAAAGTAAAAATACTAAGTCAAACTATGGAGCTAATTGTTAGGAAAGGAATATCAGATAGCATATTACGGCAACTCCATGTCATACAAAATGTCGTACAGTGAGGAGATGTGAAATATGCATTATACAGACCAAAACAAAGTGTTGCTAACTCACTGGATTAGCACTAGCACAGTAGAAACATGTGGGACATGTTTAGAGATCACTGAGAATATGATTCAAAGGTGATTGGTTCTAAGTGTAGGTGGGAGTCTGTTGGTATGTATGCCCTGAGAGCCAATCATATGATGATTGGATTGGAATATGTCATGATTGATTTGATAAGTATCAAAGGCAATTTATTCTAGCTCAATTGATTATGAGATAAATGATGGAACAGAATGGATGTCTAAAGAATGACAATACTCAATGACGTATGTCTTTAGGTTGAGGTCTCGAACAGTGAGATTATATGGATGCTAAGAGTATGTACATTCTTGTTATGTCCCGAGTCAGTTGTCATTATGGAAGGTTGATAGACATCAATGACACATCAAGACTAGAGTGTGTGTTGTTTGATGATAGTGTCTCATTAGTCATGATATATGATATCAAACCAAGCACATAGATACATGTTAGAGAATAGTGTATCAGGCAGACCCACCATGAGAGTGACACATGGAACCATAACATGGTAGTCAGAGTCATCTCTCATAGTGATGGTGGTAATTATGATTCTTAGACCTGAAATCACTTCACTCGTTGAATGTGATTGGGTACACTTTGACGTCATCAAATGCAATCCTGAAACATGAGTTGTAATAACGGTGATGATTGGGTGGCTTTAACACAGAGTGTGAGTGATATTTATGGGATTTGTCCCTCCTAAGGGAGTATGATGTCCAGGCCACTTGATAAGAGAGACTGAGAAAGGCATGCACATGCACCTGTGAATAAATATATGATATTTATGCCACACATATCTCAGACAGTCTGCTCTAGTTCAAGAAACATAAATGGACATTGAAAGGATGACAACTCCATGCCTAGAGTTCAATCAGGATATCAGAGACTAAGGAATTATACATTCACTGGAACACCAATCACAGACTGTAAGATTGAAAGTTGTTCTCTAACTTTTCTTTTCACTTGGATAGCACTGATGTGCGACTAGGCACCACTCTTTGCTTGTGATGTCATAAGCTAGTTATGGGCATTCACTGCCAGCGTGAAATGGGACCTATAGGGTCACACACAAAGGATTAACTTGGAAAGGAATTTATCCATGAATGATGTTTGGATTGATTACTAAAGTGTTTAGGTACTCAATCAAACATTCAATCAATAGATTTGATTCAGAATTATCAAGTTCAAGTGTTGAACCAACTGATTTGAGTGTCAGATTGATTGAGAACCGAATTGACTGTGTTTTGCACAATCTGGACCACCAACCAACCGGTTCACTAGGTGAACCGATTGGCTCATGGATAGTGAGTCGACTGGTTCACTCTGGTGAATCGATGGTTCATGTGTCCAAACGAGCACAGTGTTGGATTTTTTTTATTTGTAAGAAAAAGGTTTTTTGTTTCACTTGTTCAATTCAATTGAGATAAGAATTAATATTTGTGTCAATTAGAAACGAATAAGGAAAGTCAATTGTGGGAAAGTCTGGGAAGTCAAACGACTGGTTCACTAAGTGAACCGACCGGTTCACACTCCCAACCGATCAATTCACAAGTGAACCGGATGGCTCACCTTGCCAAATGACTGTTTCAATTTTGAAATGACCAGTTAACATTCCGAAGTGTAAATTATTCATGGAAATTATAGACCCTTCTACTCCTACACAGACTGGGAACCTTGACCCTTCCCTCTACTATAAATAGAGGGGTACAGGGGGATTCTCTAGAGACACAACTCAGAACATCAGTTGCTCTGCAAAGTTGTTATCCTCTCTAGTTGTGGTAACTGAGAGAGCCCAAGCAAGTTCTACCAGTCTAGGGAGGAACAACGAGAGAAAGACAACTGTAGAAAAGCAATTGATTGTGGGATAGTGTGTTGGTGACTAGTACACCAACAGAAGGGGACAAATCCTTCTAGTCTATTCTTCAGGGTGACTAGAGTTCTCAGTAATCCATGTGGACTATCTATAGAGGCGGGAGACTTCTGCCGCTCAGGAGGATGACAGTCAACCGCAGTCCAGGTCAAGATCAGGAGCTGCACAGACACCGTCGAAGATAGGTGGTTGTAGACCACACTAGCTATGAGGTATTTTCACTGAGAAAGACTTGGGACCAGTATATCTCACTAAAACCATCCTTCCCATTACATAGATATTGATGCGATCGGTTGGTTATGGGTTTTATGGTCAATGAAAATTTTATTTATGCTGCCTACTCTGACCATGTAAAACCCAACAAATAGAGCCGCAGTCATCACTACTGCCAGAGAGGTACTCACATATGGAGTTGCCATGGTACATTGTCTACATATCTGTGACAGCATTGAGTGGGTGTTGGACATTGGTGCTTCTTACCACATCACTCCTCATACACACTTCTTTTGCTCGTACAAGTCTGGGAACTTTAGAATGAAAAAGATAGCTACTAAAAGCTATGCGAAGATTCATGGAATTGGTGATGTGCGCATTGAGACTGAGTTGGGTTATACCATCCTGTTGAAGAATGCTAGACATATTCCTAAAGTTGATTATAACATCATCTTTAGCTATGGGATCAACATTCAAGTATTTACATATTATTTTAGTGGCTTAAAAACTATTCTCACCAAGGAACAGTTGGTCATGTCTAGAGGCAAAGCTTTTTGTACTTTGTACAGGTTGAAGATAAAGGTTTGCACTGACAGTGTCAATGTTATGGGCAGCTCTAGTTCTCCAGATTTACAGACAAAGCGGCTTGGGCACATGAGTGATACAGGCTTACAGCTGCTTGCAAAGTAAGATTTGATCCCCTATGGTAAGAATGTGGTTCTTGATCCATGTATAAGTTGTTTGCTTTGGAAGCAAAAAAGAATCTAGTTCAGTGCTCAGTGTGAGAAGAAGTCTAATGCGTTAGACATGATTTATTCTGATGTTTGTGGTCTTGTGGAAGTTAACTCCTTAGGTGGAAGCAGATTCTTTGTTACCTTTATTGATGGCGCATCTAGGAAAGTGTGGGTCTAGTGTTTGTAGAGGAAAGTGTTGGGTTTTAGGGGAGGCAGAGAAGGCAGCGGAAACAAAAATTTTCTCTTCCCCAAACCCATGACAAGGAAACGCGTCAACGTCTATACAATAGGAAAGGGAAGGTTTTTGGAATAATACCTTGTCCCGAGGCTTGCTCGGCGATAATACCTCGCACCTTGCGTGGTCTTCACCTCCGGTCTTGGAAGGTGTCTGTGCAGCTCCTGGTCGCACCGGGACTGACGACTCCTGGTCTCAACGGGACTGTCGGGATTGACAGCAATCCTCCGAGCGGCAGAAATCTCCCGCCTCTGAAGTAGTCCACACAGACCACCTGGAACTCCAATTTCCTTGTCCAACAAGGAATTGGAAGGAGTCGCACCCTCCTGTTAGCGTACTAGTCGCCTACACACTCTCCAGCCACCAGATGCTTTCTACAGTTGTCTTTCCCTTGTTGTGCCTCCCTTATCGGGTAGCACTTGCTCGGGCTCTCTCGGTTACCAAAACCAGATAGAACGACAACTTTACAGAGCAACTGGTTGCACTGAGTTGTGTCCAGAGAAGCCCCCAATACCCCTATATATATAGGAGGGTCATGGGACAGGGTTCTCTATCCCGGGCAATGCGGGACTAAAGCAGGAGTAGAAGGGTTTGAGATTTTACACAAAAACAACCAACTGCATGACCTCAACCGATCGTTTCATTTCTGAAACGGTCGGTTGGGGACCTGAGCAGGTCGGTTGGCACCTCAACCGATCGGTTGGGGCACCTCAACCGGTCGATTCATTTCTGAACCGGTCGGTTCGCGGCCCTGAACAGTTCCTGATTGACTTTTCCTCTTTTGTTTCCAATTGGTACCAAATCTCAATCCTTGTTCCAATCAAATTGGGCAAGTGAAACAAAAACAAATTTCTCACCAATCTTACTTTCCCAACTTGCTCATTTGGACCAGTTGAGTCGACCGTTTCAACACTTGAACCGATCGTTTCACCCTGTCCATGAGCCGATCGACTCACCACCTGAGCCGATCGGTTCACCAAGCTCAACCGATCGGTTCATCACATGAGCCGATCGGTTGGGAGTGCAGATTGTGCAGAAACAGTCAATTGCAGTTCCAATTAATCTGATACTCTAATCAATCAATCCAACACCTTGAATACTATGATTTTGAGCTATCAATCAATTGAGTGTTTAATTGAACTACTAAACTCCTTTAGTAATCAATCTAAACATAGTTTGTGGACAAAACTCCTCTTCCAGGTTAAATCCTATGTGTGTGACCCTGTAGGTCCTTTTCACATTGGCAGTGAAAGTCCATAACACTTATGAATTCACAAGCAAAGAGTGGTGCCTAGTCACACATCAGTGCTACCCAAGTGAAATAGAAAGTTGGAGAACAACTTTCAATCCTACAATCCGTGAATGGTGTTACAGCGAATGTATAATTCTTTTGTCACTGATATCCCGAATGAACTCGAGGCATGGACCAGTCATCCTGTCAACGTTCATTCACTTTCTTGATCTCAGAGTAGATTGGAGGAGATATGTATGACATCAATATCACATACTAATTCACACATGTGTGCGCACGCCTATCTCAATCCTACTCGTCAAGTGGCCTTGGATATCAAACTCCCTCAGGAGGGAAAAATCCCATATCTATCACTCACCCCTCAAAAGCGCCATGTGTCAAAGCCACCCAATCATCACCTTTATAACAACCCATGTTTCAGGACTGCATTTGATGATGTCAAATTGTACCCAACGACATGTGTTGAGTGTAGTGATTTCAGGTCAAAGAATCACATTCACCACCATCACTGTGAGTATTGACTGTGACTACCATGTCATGGTTCCATGTGTCAAACTCATGGTGGGTCTGTCCGGTACACTTGTTCTCTAACAAGTACCTATGTGTTTGTTTTGATATCTCTATATCATGACTAATGAGATTCTGTCATCAACCAACACCACAATCTAGTATTGTGTGTCATTACTGTCTATCTACCTTCCACAATGACATCCGACTAGGGACATAACAAGAATGTACAGACTCTTAGCATCTGTATGATCTCATCGTTCAGGTCCTGAACCTGAAGGCATACGTCATTGAGTACTATCATTCTCTAGACATTCAATCTGTTCTATCACTATCTCATATGACTGAACCAGAAAGAATTGGAAGCTTGCCTTTGATGTTTATCAAATCAATCTCAATGTATCCCACCAATCATCCCATGATTGGCTCTCAGGGCATACATACCAACAGAAAGACTATGTGCATGATACTTTCAAGAAGTTCCATGCTATGGTTGAAAGAGAGATAGGTGAAAAGCTTAAGTGTCTTCGTTCTGACAGTGGAGGTGAGTATCCAAGGAGTTTAGGTCTTACTGTGAAGGATTTGGCATATGACATGAGAAGACTGTTCTCAGACCCCACAGCACAATAGTTTGGCTGAAAGAATGAACAGAATCATTATGGAGTCAGTTAGATGCATGATGAAGAATGCAAAACTAACTAGGGAGTTCTGGGTAGAGATTGTAAACATTGCTTGCTACTTAAATTAACAGTTCACCATCAGTTCCTTTGGATTTTTACACTCCAGTGAGTGTCTGGACTGGGAAGGAAGCTTCTTATTCTCACCTTAGAGTGTTTGGGTGCAAGTCATTTGCAAATGTTCTTAAGGAGCAGAGGCAGAAGCTTGATAACAAATTTGTTCCTTATATTTTTGTTGGCTATCGTGATGAGTAGTTTTCCTATAGGCTTTGGGACTTAGAAAAGAAGAAGATAATCAGATCCAATGGTGTGTTTTGTTTGAGGACCAGATGTAATCTGATATAGTGACGACTGAGCCTGAGTAGGTAAAAGATGATAATGTGATTGATATGTCAGTTCCCTCTCCAGTCCAGCAGAATGTTGATGCAGACCATGTTGAGGATGATGAGATCACACATGATGACATGGCAGAGGATGATCTTGGTATAGCATCCATGACGAGGAGGTTTGTGAGCAGGGTGAGCAACCTCAACCGGTAGATCCAATAGGTCCACAACTGATAAGGTCTACTAGAGAAAAAAGGGCATCTACTAAATATTCTGATTCAGGATGGTCATTGATAACTAGAGAGGGGAGCCAAAAAGTTATGAGGAAGCAAAGTCTCATCAAGAAAAAGATAAGTGGTTGCATGCAATGCAAGATGAGATGAACTCATTGAAGAAAAATGATACATATGAGTTATGCAAGCTACCTGAAGGCAGAAAAGCTTTAAAGAACAAGTGGGTCTTCAAGCTAAAGAAGTATGGGAGTGATAACACTGTGAGATACAAAGCTAGACTTGTGGTGAAAGGCTTTGGGAAAAAGTATGATGTTGACTTTGATGAGATATTCTCTCCAGTGGTGAAGATGACTTCCACTCGCATAGTTTTGGGCTTGGCAACTAGATTGGACCTTGATATTGAGCAGCTTGATGTGAAGACATCTTTCCTCCATGGTGAGATAAAGGAAGAGATTTATGTATAGCAACCTGAAGGATTTGCAATGAAAGGCAAAAAACACATGGTTTGAAAATTAAAAAAAAAGTCTTTATTGGCTGAAACAAGCACCAAGGTAGTGGTACAAAAAGTTTAATGCTTTCATGCTGAAGCAAGATTACCACAGGACAGAGGCAGATCACTGTATTTACTTCAGGAGATACTCAGGTGACAGTTTCATTATTCTCTTGCTTTACGTTGATGATATGTTGGTTGTTGGCAAAGATGCTCAGATGATGGCCAAGTTAAAGAAGGACTTATTTAGGTCTTTTGACTTAGAAGACTTGGGACCAGCCAGACAGATTTTTGGCATGGACATCATGTGTGATAGGAAAGAAAAAAAACTTTGGTTGTCACAACAAAAATATGCTGAACATGTACTTGACAGGTTCAATATGAAGGGGGGCAAAGCCAGTTGAGACTCCCTTAGCCAGTCACTTCAGACTGAGTAGAAAACCATGTCCTTCTACTGAGCAGAAAAAGCAAGAGATGTCTCACATACCCTACTCTTCTGTAGTAGAAAGTCTAATATATGCTACAGTGTGTACTAGGCTTGATATTGCACATGTCGCTGGTGTGACTAGTAGATTTTTATCTGACCCTAGTAAGGAGCATTGGAATGTTGTTAAATGGATACTTGGATATTTGAAAGGTACATCTAGTACTTATTTATGCTTTGGAGGGGCACCACCAGTTCTTACAGGTTTCATAGATGTAGATTTGGCAGGTGATCTTGATCACATGAAGTCTACCTCAGGTTTTCTATTCACTTTTGTAGGGGGAGCTAAATGTTGGTGGTGCATCAAGCCAGAGGTGTGCACACTAGACAATAAGGGGTGACTAGATGCACTCCATGGGACTCAAACACACGGATGGATCTTTCAAAATTTATATTAACCATAACATAGTCGATCACAATACCAAATAGGTCACCTGCTAGCACACGGGGTACTATTGTAGCATAGGTGAAGGGCAAGCGTAGGGGTCGATCTTCAGGGAGAAAAGGGAGCACTAGAGCTAGGTTAGTTTGGCTAGATTCCTACTGCGGAGACTAGGGTTAAGGGTTTAAAGGTGATTTGATTGTTAAATTAGGTGACAAAGAAAGCAATTAAAGGTGAGAATGAAATTTAAGTTAACCCTAGACTAGATTAAGACTAAGTATGCAAGAAAAAATTAAGCTAGGTATGAAAAGGTAATTTGTACTAAGGCAATAAAAAGAAAACCACAAGAGCGAGTAAAGAGCTAAACTAGAAAGAACAAGGAAAAAATAGGGCAAGAAGCTAACTAAGCAGGAAAAGAGCTAACTAAGCTAACACTAGCTAAGCAAGATGAAAACTAGGGTTTTAAAGCAATTAATGAAGGTGTGGGTTGTTTAGGGGATGCACTTATCACTTAAGTTGGGGTGACATAAGAACATTATGATTCCATTTAGATTATCCATACCAAACAACAGGTTAGAGTCTAATGAATTAGCCTAAGCTACTAACTAGCCATGGATGTGTTAGGTTGTGTATAGGGGAACTAGTCCCTAACACTCCCTACTACCCTTGTGAGGCTCAATTGGGTTAGGGATTAGGTTCAATTAAATTAGAGTCTAATCAAGTCTAGGTTTCTAGATTAGACATTCTTAGGGCAATTAGGGGCCGAGGGTAGTAACGGGGAGGTGAAATTAGGGTTTTGGGCCCCAATTCCCCCCACATTCTAGCCTTGAGAAGGCTCCATGCTAATTGTACTGTAGTCACTTAATCTAGCTACTTAGATCTCTCACCTAGGCTTAGGGAGATTGATTAGGATGTATGAAGATGGGAGGCAACCTAGGGATCTAAGAATTGGACCTAGGGGCAAATTCCAAAATTCACACATATAAGCAATTTCCCTAAATTCCTAAGTGATTTCACACACAAACCAACAAGCAATTCACGGAGAATAAGATGCAAATAGAACATAATCATTGCCAAACAAAATCATAATGCTTACATATCATTTTTTCCCAATATGGTATCAAAGTAACATAATTTCCCCCAAACAACCCACCAAAAGGGGCCTAGCTACTCATAGAAATGGAAAATATAAAAAGAAAGGAGAAAGAGGTAGAAGAATCCATGAAGCTCAGTGTAGATGAATAAATCCTCCTCTCCAGTTACTGCAAGACATCCTCCTCTCTCCTCTAAGGTATAAGGGTATGGAATGAAGGGGATTATGGGTAGGAACTAGGATAAACTAGTGTTTTGGTGGTGGAAATTGTGAAATGGAGTGGAATGGAGGTGGAAATGGAGTGGAATGGCTAAGGGGGAAAAATGGAGTGGTATGAATGAGCTAGGGGTGGCTAGAGGGTTTCTAACTTCGACCTACATCCGCCACCCTCTATATATATGTGTGGGGGAAGCAATAGGTCAAGTAGCGGCAAAGTGGGAATTGCAGTGGAAAACGTAGCTAGGTTTTGTGAGTAGTACGGCTGTGGTGGATCATCACAGCCGTGGTGGGTAGGGATGAGCATGATCGTAGTTGTTCGCCACGAGTAGTGTCAATTAAAATGTCAAAATCACAGGTTAATGGTCATTTTTGGATCACCACGGTCGTGGTGGGTAGGGGTGAGCACAGTCGTGGTTGTTCGTCACGGGTAGTGTTAATTGAAATGTCAAAATTACACGTTGATGGTCATTTTTGCACTGAGACTTGAACGGTCGTAGTGGGTAGTACGGTCGTGTTGGGTTCGGGTAGAATGGATGTGTTGGGTAGCACGGTCGTGGTGAGCAAGGTGATGGTGGCCGTGGTGCAGCGCCATGCCCGTTCTTCAGTTATGTAGCACGGTCGTGCTAGGTGGCACGGTCATAGTGGCTATTCCTTGCACGACCATTCTTTATTGCACGGCCATGGTGCTGTCTACTTCTGCACTTGGGCTTGATTTTTTGGATTTCCTTGGACATCTTTGATTCTATGGGTCTTTGGCCACTAGGGGTAGGTTGAGGGAGCATCGAACTTCACTTTGGGATTCTCCAAGGGTAGAGAATCCCTAGGATCACTCCTTCTCTATCTCTTCCATCAAATGTGGTCCAAATGTTTGAAAAACATGCAAATAATGTCCATAAGTGCATTTTACACAAATATGCATATTGAGGGAAATAACATGTAATCTAACAGGTATAGATGTGATTGAAATACAAAATGACACAAGATGAAGCCCTAAAATAGGACTGGATTAGTTGGCAATCTAAATTATAAAAGTGTGTTGTTTTGTCTACTACTGAGGCAAAATATATTACAGCTCATGAAGCAGGAAAAGAAATAGTTTGACTCAAACATTTTTTACAATAACTGGATTTGACACGTTAGGAGTATGTTATCTATTGTGACAATTAGAGTGGCATGGATGTGAGTAAGAATTCTTCTTTTCACTCCAGGACAAAGCATATTAATCTGAGATACCATTGGTTGTGTGAAGTTATTAGTGATGACCAATTGAAGCTGAAGAAGGCCAACAACAACGATAATATTTCTGACATGCTGACAAGGAGAGTTCCTACAAAGAAACTTACTACTTGTAAGGAACTTGTTGGGTTGAACTCCAACTGAGAAGTCATGAGGAAATTCTCTCCTTTGGGCTTGAGGGGGAGATTGTTGGGTCAGTGGCCCTTTTTCCAGCCCAAGTTGGGCAAAGCCCATTAGGGCATGTAGCAGCAACAACAACAGGATGCATATCCTTGTTGCCTTGCCGCAAGGGCATGAGCCGTAGAAAGAAAAAGAAGTCGCTGCCCTTCTTTTGTGATTTGTTGTTGTTGTGTTTATAAGACGGAAAGAAGAAAGGGCCAAGGAAGAAAGGAGGAAAAGGAAGGAGGGCCGCGTACCGCTCCGATTTCTTTGAGTGTTCCCAATATACTTGTATTCTGTTTCGGGTATTCTCTGTAGGGGGTGTTTTTCCAGAAGGCTAACGGTGTAGTGAAGTACCATCTTCGGTAAAATCTATATCTCTTCATTTTACTCTGTATTCCTCAAGTTTTGAGTCTAAACTTGAGACGAACTCTGTAATATGTTGATTAGTGGATTTCTCTGTTAGGCTTTGACCCTGTGATTTTTCACTCGTGCATAGTGGGGGCTTTCCATGTAAAATCGGCGTTCTTGTGGTTGTTTGTTTGTTACATTATTTTTACAAGCCTAGTCCATACCTGCGGGTGCTTCTGTTGTTATTGTGTGTGTCCGATACGCACACTTTGACCTACTAAAACCTTTCATATATTAATCCTCCTTGAACATAGGAAACATGCGCATCAACCATGCATGCAACTATTGGTTGAAATTTGTAGCATTTTAATGCAATTCACTGGCATGATAGAAGTTAATTGAATCAAAAAATCAATAGGGTCGAAGCACATTTTGGGTTTCAGATGGAATCGGTTTACTAGAGTTGTGATTTGGCAATAGTTTTAAGTATTTTGGGTTTGAATTGAAATTTCATAACGTTATGACTTATTTCGAGTTTGGAATGAGATTGATTTACCAAATTTAGATTTGCCAACATATTGATGTATATTGGGTTCAACATAAAATTTATTATACTGAACGTATTTCGGGTATGAAGTGAAAGCGGTCTATCGAAGTCAAAACATATCAACCTTCTGATTTATTTTGAAAACCAGACTGGACTTCACACCCACGCACGTCATCTATGGCGCTCTGTGTATTGGATTGTGGCTATGTTATTTAGGATCTTTCCCGAACACCGAATCTTAAGTTATAAACGGGAGATTTTAGATTAATTGAAATATTTGCATGAATATGTTATGTTATAGCATGACGTACATATGGATGGATGTACACAGTGACTCTTGCCAACTGAATGTAACTTGTAGTGTCTTTCTATTCAAGAGTCAAATAATCAAGGTTACATCCACAACTGATATATTGTTGATTCTTCCCGGAAGAGAAGACAAAGATATATGGTAATTGATCATATGCCTGCCCTAAATGTTGGTCTTGAGTTCTTCACCTTACCATGGCCAAGCATCTTCTTTGGAATTAGATGTAAAGTTGGAATTAAATGTAACACATGTTTATCACTACACCAAGTTTAGCTATGTATTTTACTATGTCAAACAACATATATATTGCATCTGCATGTGTTCTGTATGTATTACATAAAAATAAATAACGCATGCACAAAAGATCGAACATAAAACCTCTAAGATATGAGTGTAACTTTAAACCACTACATGAAGTTCATTTCTACAATGTATATGTACGCCGCTATGGTGCCACCCTCCAGCGAAAAATCCATTTATCTCAATGTAAAAAACGATTTCGCTGTAAAAATACTGTGTACCTAAAATAGGGATAGCGGGTCCACCTTGATCGGTTTGTCTTCTGATCAGGGGTACTTTTGTCCAAAAGTACAAAAGAATTCGATTCTGTGACTGAGCTATCAACTTGGCAATTAAATAAGGAAAATATCAGGGAAGCGGTCACACACGGAGCCATATTGCCACACTGTAGGCAACCCGAGAATACGGACAATTCCAGTCCAAGAAAATATTATGGTATATATTTGAATCCCCACTTTCGGGTATACACAGTCATCAAATGAAGATTGGCTCGAGATTTTCTAACGAGAACAAGACGGAAATGAATTTGTGGACGAGAAGACCGTCTTTGTATTCATATGATAATGGTGTATATTGGTAGGACAGCAGCAAGGGGTGCAACACGGCCGTATCTCGGTCTTTCCAAGTAGGGAAACGATAACAGGCGTGCAAGATATGAATACTGTGCTATGGTCTTGCCATTCATTATTAAAAAAAAAAAATGATTCATAGATCATAAACAGGGCTAAAATGGGACTTTGAAATGATGTATGTATTACTTTTTCTCTTGCATACATTATGTAAAAAAAAACCTTATTTTATATCTCTTTCTGTTTTGTATAGTAAACCTCTAATGTAAAACTGACTAAACAGTGACAGTCAAAAACTATGGAAGTGAATTATTCCTAGGTTCGGCTATCCTTTTGTTGACGATAGGTATTTTTGTCCAAATATGGTTTGGGACAGGAGAAGGAAAAAAAAGGCAGTAATTGGTCATGAATCTGATTCGGTGATTCCCCAGTCTGTCTCTTGTCTTGTTCAGTTACGCGTGCTGTGCCTGAGCTGTCAAGTTGGTAATTAAAATAAAGGGAAAAAATATCTGGAAGCAGCCCCCACACGGTGGGCACAACAATCCAAGCTGCCACCCCATGGTGTACTGAGCGCTTACTTCCAGAACATGGACATTCCAATCCAGGGAAGATATTATTATAGTATGCGATTCGAATTTGAATCCGACTGTCCTGTTTATACGCCAAGGCATCACCACTAAAGATTCCCAAATCAAAATGAGAGCAATATAAAGATAGGGCAAGTCTAGATCGTAGAGAAAAATTGAACAAATGAAAGAACTTCATAACGATGATCTATATATACGACATCTCACCTTTTTTTTTTCATGTTTACATATAATGGTGATATCAAAACAGACGTCACATATTGGATATTTATGTATGATGACAAGGGGTTTATCAGAGGGAGTTTATTTAGGAAGGCGAAGGCGACTGTAGCGGCAAGAACCACTGAGGAGGTGTGACAATCTTAACTGTGGAAACAGCAACATCATCAATATACCTAGCAGCAGTAAGTAGCAGATGTCCCCATATCCTTGAATGATCTGTCAACAACTTCGTGGTAAGTAGAGTAGCATGCAGCAGTAACACGGCAGCTAGAGTGGCGGAAACCCAGATCGCCGTACGTGTGCCGGCCAAATTGCGAGATGCAAGTTGTGCTAGCTTCTTTCTTCTTCCTCATCATCTCCTTCTTCCTTTCCTTGCTTTCCTCAGTGCAGTGCAGATCGTTCTTCAACCAAAGCAGAACAAGAACCTGGAATTCAATCGATGGCATTCGGTCCAGCACACGCCTTAAGCACAGGACTCCAAATCCACTGAACCAAGAACCTCCTCCCATTCCTCCCATTCAAATTAAACTTCCTCCCATCCCCATCCGTACTAACTTCCCCAGTATACCCACCACCACCCCCACTCCCATAAACACCCTCACACAGATCCGCAATCTCCGTCGGCGCCGTCGGATCCTCACCAGCATACCAAGCATTCACAAGCGGATTACTCGCCAACTCGGCCAACTCATGTCCGACAACACTCACCATCCCATCAACTCCAACATCACCATTGGGCGGCACCATAGCGTCCTGCTTACCACCCATATACCCCGGAACAGCAAACGGGTACGCACACGTCTCGGGACACTGCCTCCCGGAGTTGCCCACCCACGCATACGGCAGCGTGTGTCCGACTATCGATGGGAACGTGAAGTAGTGGAATCCGCACACGGCACGGCAGAAGTCTTGGACCGTGACGTCTTGGGATGTTAGGAGGAGGTACGCGCCGGATTTGTGGTCGACGGGGAGGAGACGGAGTCGGATTGCGTCGGATAGGACGTTCTGGACTGTGAGCCGGGTTAGGGAAGTGCCCTGGGAACGAGACGGGTCGAGGGTTGCTTCGGAGGCGACGGTGATTCTGCGAGTTATGTTTGCGCCGGTTTGGTCGGTGTAGAGTGCGGCGGTGGAGGACCACCATTGGGAGATGGAGGGTGGAGGGACGGTGGTGTCGGAGACGGAGAGGAGGAAGTCGCGGATTGTGGATTTGTGGGTTGTGTTCCACTGGCCGTACCAGAGGATATAGAGGGATAGTGGGGAGGAAAGGACAGGACCCATGTGGTATCTGAGCTTGATGAGGTCGGAAGAGCCCTCGTAACGGGCGGAGGTGGCGAGTGTGGATGGTGGTGGGAGCGTGTGGTGGCGCGGGTGGTTGTTGAGGTAGAAGGATCGGGTTACGCTTCCGGCGGGGCTGGGGATGACGGGCCGGGCAGTGTAGGCGGAAGCGGAGGAAACTGTGAGAGGGAAGAGGAGTTCGACGGAGAAGAAGAAGATTAAGAAGATGGGAAGGGTAACACTAATTGTTGTCGCACTACTACTTCTCGCCGTGAGAATGTGTGCTCCTGCTGCCATGGCTGTGGCAGACGCACTCCTCAGAACCAGAGCTAGAGAGGGAAGAGATATTAGGGAGAAGAGGATGAGGCAGGCAGGCCAAGTCTTAGGAAACCAACCTTGACTAGTCGTGTGGCCTTATAGCCGAGACTCAGAGAATGCACCAGGGTAGTAGTGTAGGGTGAGTGAGTGTCACCCGAGCCAGCAAGCGTGACAAGAGTGCTGGAGTGATCGCTCATCACTCACCTGTACCACCGCCACACACCAAAGCCAGGAGGAGGAGGACCATTTGGGAACGCAACACAAAAACAAAGAGGTCGTGCTCATGTAAAGTGCCATTTGGACCCATCTGCGTAGGGCTGCTCTTATTCCAAGGCCCAAATGGCGTCGATACCTCAAAACAAAAGCAGGTTTCACAAGAGCTGGAGACAGCTTGCTATCCCCCCGACCCCAACTCTGCATCCAGACCGTGTGGGCACACTTCTCCATACCTCTTCTTCTTTTTTCTTCCTCTAGTTTACTCATATTTTGACAATACTTCCCTCCCTCTTGAGTCATTTTCTCTTATAATTCTTTTTGGATTTTTTTTTCTACTCTTCATTTCTTCTCTACTCTCTAAGACTAGAGAATCACCTCAATCTGAAATTAGGGTGTGCCAATCTAATACATGTATTATAGCTCTACTGCAAGTGTGAGGACTCCTGGAGGAGAGACGCTATTTAAATAGACAGGGATGTTATTATTCAATTATTCAAATAGACAGAGATGTTCAAAATGGCATTTGCACAAGATCACTACAAGATGGTTGAAATTGAAGAGTGCAATTACAGTTTTATGTGATCGGAACATCCCTCTCAGGTTAAAAAGTAAGTTTTACATAACAGTTATACGACCAGCTATGCTCTATGGAAGTGTATGTTGGGCGGTGAAGAAACAAGGTCTCAACAAGATGAATGTGGCTGAAATGTGTAAGCTAAGATGGATGTGTGAGAAGACAAGAAAAAATCGCTTGAGAAATGACTATATCAGGAATAAAGTGGGGTGGCGAGCATTGAGGACAAGTTGTGTGAGGGTCGACTCATATGGTACGGACATGTGCAACGTAGACCGACAAATGTGCCTATACGAAGCAATGCTATTGAGTCAAGCACAATAAATAGAAAAAGAGGAAGACCTAATTAACATGGGATGAGCTTATAAAGAGATATTTTGAATCTCTACATCTCAACCAGAATATGGCCCATGATAGAGTTGAATGGAAACAAAAGATCCATCTAGCCGACCCCATAGTAGGCTTAGATGATGATGATGATGATGATGAGGTGATTAAATTAATAAAATACTTGGATGGAAAGAACATGATATTTATCTTCGTCATTTTGGTATCGATCTTTGCCTAATCCCAGAGTAGGACAAGAGGAAGATAATATCCAGACTTGGAGTTGAATGGATAATCCTAATGACGTACAATTTTTAGAAACATTACGATACTATAGTAAAGTTAACCTTATGTCTTTGATTATTATTAGAATGTGTGATAAAAAAAAGTGACATCATAAGAAGTGTCTGGATTGGGATATACATGCAAGTTTGATGCCTTAATGTTGATACCTTGAGTGCTATCATATTGTCGTTACCATTGGGATGATAACATGGCATGATGGTTAAAGTTTTTATATGTTGGTATATTGAGGTATTGATGGAGATGTAAAAATAAATAATATATTTAACTTCAGTTGTTCATGTACTCTCATTTTTCTAAGATATGGGTAGGTAGTTGATGAGGTATATGATAGGTTTCTTCAACCATTTTTTCGTATGATTAAATGGTCTAACTTAGTTTATGCCTCTTATATTGTTGTATCTTTACTTTTTTTTTAATCGACTTGTATTCTAATTTGATCAAGTTGATAAAGGGGTCCCATTTTGTATTCCTAGCATGGTTTCTGTTGGGATGGATCTATTGTGAAGTGACATGCATGTGTATAACATGTAAGTTTATGATGATTGTTTGTAGTTTGATTTTTATGTGTGTTGCCTCATTCAAAATATTATGACTCATTTTTTATGGTCTTTAGGATCAAATTGATTTATGTAAGGAATTGACATAATGGGAATATGGGATATGATCAGCAGGACAAGTCCTTACAATCTATCTTCAAAAATCCTACCTACTAACCTTATCACAAATTGGCTAGAAATCTCACTAATAAGGGAGTATCTTTGATGTGTGCTAGTGTTGGAATGCATGAAACATCATCAAAACAGCCTACCTTCATCCCAACTTTATCTCAACATTTTCTTTGGGAATAATTGTACAAGAACACAATATATGTGTACATGTACAAAGGGACCTTGCACAAATATATTGAAAAAATCTTCTAACTAATCCCCAGGTCCCAAAGCACACAAGTGGAGCACATCGTGTACATTTTTGAATTTCCTAGATTGGTTTAATCACAAACAAGACATGTTCAAACCCATCTTGAACCCTAATTTACTAACTTATCTCTATAATTACAAGCTCGTAGATCATTCAAAAAGGCTTTGACTCTAGAAGTTTGTATGCACTCCCTAACCTTTAAGAACCCCATTTCACCACTATCCCCTTCCATGCCCCCTAATGTTAGGGACTTGCACAACTCTGAGACAGTAAGTCGGCATCTAGGAGCCTCTCTTTTGTCTTCTCCAGAAGATGATCTGAAAAACTCTCAATATACTCTTGAAAGTCCAAGCAAATTCAACTTTGTCATAGTCCTTTAACAATTCCTCCTTTCTTCTTATTGGTTTCTTTGGTGGTGTGATGATAATACACAGTTGAGATTAATAATCACATTTTAAGCATCAGTTTCAATGATACACAATGTGTATAATAATGTTAGCCTCCATATAAACATTTTATTTCATTAATGACCGATATAAACATATTGTATCTTTGTTTCCACTATCGAGGTATGCAATACCACACTTTAACGAGTGTGTGTGTGAAGGTGCCTATCACCACCATTACATGAATGATCCCTTACTCAGATCTTGGCTCACATATTGAATTTAACCAATTTGGAATTTTAGAGTTGTATCTATTTTTTCCTCATAAACAAGTAATTTGTAATTTTTGAATGTGAAAATGGATACTATAAATATAGATCATTCAAAGGTGTGCTCATTTTAAACACGAGGTATAGTGGTGAGCTAAAATGGAAGTTGTGCGGTTGAAGATTTGACATGTAGATAATATACAAATGTAAGGGTGAAGGTACATGGCATGATGCAATATTAAATGGGGATTATTATGAGAATTATTTATCTTATAAATCAAATGTACTATTTTCACTATAGTCATATAGAGATTGTCTTACTTTTGGTCAAATGTGACTACTTGTGTTTTAGCCATTCGTTGCGTCACAGCCGCGTGTTCCTCCCCGCTTGCCCGGTGGTTTGAACCCCTCCTGAAGGACAGCTTCAGATCTGCTTTTTTTCCTACCCATGTAGGTCGTTGAGCCACCAGGTTTTCTGCTGCGCCGAGGCGTAGCCCGTATGTAACTGGTTCGTCCAGTTTTTTATTTGTGCCTACTGCCGCCTAGCTGAGGAACTAGGCGGTTGTGTTATGCATGTGCCTACGTGATCTTCTTTCTATCGGCAATTGGTGATCTGTCTGCCATGGCGTCTTCACATGAGGATCTCCATCGCCAGGTTACCACTGTTAAACTAGATGGGAGAAACTACCAGCACGGAGTTTGTTCTATGAAGATCTATGTTAAATCTCAAGGAAAACGGTCACATTTGACGTGTGATCCACCTCCTGTGCCTGCTGCCACTGCCGACTCCAAGGATATTAAAGCATATGATGACTGGGTTAAAGATGATTCTACTGTTATGACTTGGATTCTGAATAGTAGTGAGACAAAAATTAGTGTCACCTTATTATACCTGCAGACAGCCAAGCAGATGTGGGATCAGTTTGCTAGTACCTACTCACACAGCCAGAATCCGAAGATAGTTTTTGATATCAACAAGCAGCTCAATCTTCTGTACTTCTTGGGATGTGATCTTACTGACTACTTTTCTTCCTTTAAGGGACTTTGGGGGGAATTGGAGGCCTACCATCCCTTGTTTGCTGATTTGGCTACTATGCAACGTCAACGCCAGGAGTTGCAAGTAGTCTAGTTCTTGTGTGGCTTACCTGACTCATACGCTGGGGTTGTGGATCAGATTATGGCCAGTGATCCACTACCTACTCTACAAAGTGCTTTTCAACCTCTAAAACGCCTGCCTGCATCCTCATTTGAGACATCTACTGATACAGGTGATTCCACTGCACTTGGTGCTATGTCTGGTCGTGGTCGTGGATGCGGCCATTCTCATGACACTCGTCCTTCTCTTGGTGCTGGAAGGGGGAGGAGCTCTTCTGGTCGTGGAGCATCTTCTGGTTCTCCTGTTGCTGCACGTCCTCAGACTGGTCAACGGTTCTACAACTTCTGTGGTCGGTCTAATCATATTGAAGAAAAATGTTGGGAGAAATATGGAAAGCCTGCCTGGGCTAATGCAGCTTCTGAAACTCATACTACCACTTAGGTAGTGCCACAGTCTACTGCCACAGATGCATCCAGTTCTACTACTACCGACTTCATCCATGCTGAGGTGGAGCATCTACTGCTTGAGCGTACTGGGTCATCCTCTAGAGCTGCTTTTGGAACGCATGTTGCTACTTATTCTGGTTGTGATACTACCTTCTTTAGTGCACCCTCATCTAGTACTGGTAATACCAAATGGGTTATTGATTCAGGTGCTTCATCTCATATATCAGGGAATCGGGCTTTTATTAAAAGTTTATCTAGACCAATATCTCCTTCTTCTGTTATGCTTGTTGATGGCTCCAAGTCTCCTGTTTCTGGGATTGGAGACATTGTTTATGAGTTTCTATTAAAATCTGCCCTATATGTACCTCGTTCCGCTCAATTTATTATCTATTAGCAAAGTTATGCGTAGCCTGAACTGCAGTCTCACTTTTTTACCTGGTTCATGTGTTTTTCAGGACTTTCGCACAAGGATGAAGATTGGTGGGAGGCATGAAGGATCTGATGGATTATGTTATCTGGACTATCTGAAAAAGGTGGACAATGTGGCATTGTCTTCAGCTTTATCTTCATCTGTTTCGGCTTTACAGTGGCACTACAGACTTGGACACCCATCTTCTGAGATGCTCAGACATATAGTATCTGGTGTAAGGACACATTTGTTTCAGTGCAAGTCATGTCAGTTAGGAAAACAGACAAGAGCTTTTTATCCTAAACGATCTCATATTAGTTCCAAAAATATTTTTGATCTTGTTCATGTTGATATATGGGGTCCATGTCATGTTCTGAGTCTGTCTGGATACAAATACTTTATATTATTTATTGATGATTTCTCTTGTGCCATTTGGTTGTTTCTTATGAAAAGCCAATCTAAGGTGTTGTCCACAATTAAATTCTTTTTTGCTGAAATAAAAACACAATATTCTATGCCTGTTAAATTTTTTAGAACTGATAATGCATTGGAGTTTGTTCAAAATGATGTCGAATTGTTTTGTAAATCGGTTGGCACTATTCATCAGACGTCATGCGCATATACACCTCAGCAGAATGGAGTTGCGGAACGCAAAAATAGACACTTACTAGAGGTTGCTAGAACTATCATGCTGCATTCTAATGTGCCTCGCATATTCTGGCCTGAAGCCATTCTGACTACCTGCTTCTTAATAAATCGGATGCCTTCTTCTGTGATTGGCAATAAAATTTCTGTACAAGTTCTACAACCTGATGCACCATTATTTTTTGTACATTCACAAATATTTGGTTCTACCTGCTTTGTACGGTTACTAGCGCCAACCTATGATAAATTATCTCCAAGAGCTGCAAAATGCATTTTTTGGGGTATTATCGAATGCAGAAAGGGTATTTGTGTTATAACCCTACTACTAAAAAAATGGTTCACAAGCAGTGATGTTGTTTTTTTTTAGGATACCCCCTTTTACTCAACTAAAGGAGATAGTTTGAATTCAGATATTATTGCTCCTCCTCTGCCTATTACCAGTGACTGTGCTTCTGATAATTATAATACGAAAAATACTACTCCTCCACTTATTGTATATCAAAGCAGGAACAGGTCCCAACCTGGTAAAGAACCCCCCAATCAACACCAATCGTCTCCTCCAGAAGGTCCTGCAACACCTGAGGTAACTTTTGATTTACACATGCCCATTGCTCTTAGAAAGGGAACTCGTTCCTGTACTACTCATAATATTGCTAATCATGTCTCTACTACACACCTGAGTGTTAATGCAAGTAATTTTGTCACTGCCTTATCTACTATTGCTATTCCAAAGACTATACATGATGCCCTGCAAAGTACAACGTTGACTACTACCATGAAGGAGGAGATGAATGCTCTTGCTGATCGAGAAACTTGGGAGCTGGTGGTTCCACCTCCTGAGTGCAAACTTATTGGCTGTCGATGGGTATATGCTATAAAATATCAACCTGATGGTACATTAGAATGTCTGAAGGCACGCCTGGTGGCGAAAGGGTATACGCAGACTTATGGTATTGACTATTTTGAGACTTTTTCACCTGTTGACCGCCTTAATTCTGTCAGAGTTCTACTTTTTGTTGCTATTAATCTTGACTGGCCTCTTATACAACTAGATGTTAAAAATGCCTTCTTGTATGGTGATCTTCAAGAAGAGGTCTATATGGAGCTACCTCCTAGGATTGTTGCTCGGGGGGGTCACATAAAGTCTATAGGTTAAAGAAATCTATCTATGGACTCAAACAGAGTCCTCGAGCATGGTTTGACAAGCTGAGTAAAATTCTGACTATTTTTGGATTTCAGATATCACAGGTTGATCATTCAGTCTTTACAAAAAAGACCCCCTTTGGTACTGTGATTCTTATAGTATATGTTGTTGATATCATTCTGTCTGGCAGTGATTCTCTTGAAATTCAGGCTACTAAACTCACTTGTGTAAACATTTTGCTACTAAAGACCTGGGGAAACTACAATATTTTCTGGGCATTGAGGTATCTAGAACTTCTAATTCTATTATTTTATCTTAGGGGAAGTATGTACTTGATTTATTACAGGAAACTGGGATGCTTGGTGCATGGCCAGCTGATACTCCTCTGGATCCCAATGTTAATTGGGATGATGACTCTTCCCCTATATTTCCATATAACAAAAAATATAGGAGGTTGATTGGCAAGATGATCTATCTGACTGTGACTAGAGCTGATATATCTACTGATGTGGGTCTTCTTAGCAGGTACCTGGATAAGCCTAGATAGTGTCACTGGGATGCTCTATGTAATATTTTGAGATATCTAAAGAAGTCTCCTGGAAAAGGCCTCTATTATAGGAAAAATGGGCACTGTTCTCTGGAAGGCTATTCCGATTCTGATTATGTTGGGAGTAAGATAGACAGAAAATCTACTTCTGGCTACTGTACTTATGTTGGAGGTAACCTGGTCACATGGAGAAGTAAGAAACAAAATCTAGTTGCTAGATCCAGTGTTGAAGCTGAATATAGGACTATGGCCCACACTGCCAGTGAACTTCTATGGGTGCAATCTCTTCTGAAAGACTTAGGTGTTGAGTATTCTACTCCTATTCCTATGCACTGTCATAATAATGCAGCTATTTTCATTGCAAACAATCCTATATATCATGAGCGCACCAAGCATATTGAAGTCGACTGCCACTTCATCAAAGAGACTATTCTATCTGGCAAGATTGCACTCCTTTCGCCCGCTCTGAAGATCAGGTTGGTGACATATTTACCAAGCTACTGGCAAAGAAGCACTCCAGTTCTCTTGTGGACAAGTTGGGCATGATTGATATCTATGCTCCAACTTGAGGGGGAGTGTTCATATATGTCTTTATTTATATGTCTTTATTTAATGTTCTTTTATTTTAAATTTCTATATGGACCTCATTGTAATTGTACCACTTATATAAATTTTAGGGTACACACATTGTGTAACCCTACGTTCTCCAATTTCTCTGTTCTCATGATCAATAAATAATATAAAGACATATAAATAAAGTCATATATGAACAAGCATCTATTTCTCGTGTGTTGTCATTAAATTGCATAATCAGCTACAAGGGAAAGGACAACATGAACAAAGTGCTCCATAGGGGTGAGCACATTTTTCTTGTAACTGGTAAGTAAATTTTAATTCAGTTATGGTGAATTTTATTCAAACAATTTGGTTAATCTTGTCAATATACACTACTATAGGTTTGGCCAGTAACGTAGCTGCCCATAGCGTCATTTTTATTAGAATAACCGACCTAATAGACTATTGCATCGGTTTTATCATAAAAACCGACCTTAGAGGTTTCCCGCGGCAAAAATTTGCGTGATTTTGATTTCGCGCCTCGATCTATATGTCGGTTTTTCTAATTAACCGATGTTATAGGGTCCAAAAAAAATGTCCGCACCGCTTTGGAACTCTAGGGTCGGTTTTTATGGATAACTGACCTTATAGATACTGACCTCTAGGGTCGGTTTTTTCAAATACCCAACCGTATAGATTGTCTACGAAATTTCGGGCACCACTTAGTCTCTAGCGTTGGTTTTCTCAAATAACCGACCCTATAGACTGACTTGTAGCATCAGTTTTGTCAGTTAACCGACCCTAAAGGTCGGGCTGATATTAGACCAAAACGCGCGATAGACCCGACTTGTGTTTCAGTTCATTTTTCTCGAAAGCACAGCGCTAGAGACCCCACCCCTTCCTTCTCTGTCGTTGTGTCCAAGGAGCCCATTGTCGTGTCCTTCCGACGCCGCCGTCGTGTCCAACGAGCCGAGTCGTGTTGTGGCTACCGTGTCCAAGGAGTCGAGCCTTGTTGTGCCGCTGTCGAGCCGTACGTGTTGTGCTGCCGCCGCCAACTAAAGGTCGCAAGGTACATTTTATTTACCCGAAAATCAGTCGCAAGCTTCTGAAACCCTGCCCGCCGTCGAAGAGCCCTTCTCGGTTGGAAAGGAGAGGTGGGGAAGGTGGGGGCTGTGGTGGATGGGATGTTGTGGTCGGGGCTAGGTTCTGGCAGTGGGTGGTGATGGGTGTTGCGGTCGGGGCTGGGGTCGGCGGTGGGTAGCGATGGGTGCTGGTGGTAGTAGCACGAGCGTGCCATAACCACGACCATTTTTCTTCTTATTGTCATGTCGTGATTGAGGAGAGGTTCAAAGTGAATATATTTGTTAGGCAGCACGGCCGTGGTGGTTGTGGCTGAGTGAATATATTTATTAGGTAGCACGGCTGTGCTGGGTAGCACGGCCATGGTGGCTGAGTTGTTGAACTACATTTATTAAAATCTTCCTATTCCTCTAATATTGATATATATTGACCCTAATGCCTTACATTATAAGAGAATTGAATTATGCATTTGTGTTGTTGCAGGTGTTGTTGACTTGCATATATTTCTTCTTCAGCCTTCAAGTGAGGTATAATATTCTCACTCTCCCAATGTGCCATTAGACTTCATTTTGATTCAAATATTTAATACATACGGTAGCGCTTGGTAGACATTCCAGAAATATGAGGGTAGACATTGTGTAGTCTCAGATTGACACTTTTGGGTTTATATATGAGATCATCGATGCATGATGTTTAACTTAATATATAAATATGACAATAATACATTTATGCATGTATCAACTTAGAAACCCGTTCAAAATTTACTCATAGGAGTAAATTTTGGATAGTCCCCGGTTTGGGACTGTTTTTGGATATTTAATCTCACTTAGGATGTAACTGTATAATGTATGTTTAGTTTTGAAGAAAATTTTAGTAGTATTTCCTCATTTGTTCTCAGGGTACATATATGAGTGGTTATTTACCATTTACATCGGTGTACTTGGAGAACTTAGGGGAAATGCTGCTGAAATTTTCTTCAAAACTAAACATACATTATACAGTTACTAATGAGATTAAATATTCAAAAATGGGATAGGTGGTATGTTGGGTTTTAGGGGAGACAGAGAAGGCAGCGGAAATAAAAAAAAAATTCTCCCCAAACCCATACCGAGGAAACGCGTCAACGTCTATATAATAGGAAATGATGGTTTGCGGAATCATACCTTGTCCCGAGGCTTGCTCGGCGACAATACCTCGCCCAATGCGCGGTCTTCAACTCCGGACTTCGACGGTGTCTGTGCAGCTCCTGGTCACACCGGGACTGACAACTCCTACTCGAACCGGACTGTCGGATGACAGTTGTCCTCCTAAGCGGCAGTGTCCTCCCGCCTCTGTAGTAGTCTACATGGACCACCTGGAACTCCACTCTCCTTGTCCCACAAGGAAGTGGAAGGAGTCGCACCCTCCTGTTGACGTACTAGTCGCCAACACGCTCTCCTGCCTCCTGTTACAACTGCAGTTGTCCTTCCCTTGCTGCACCTCCCTTTTGCGGGAAGCACTTGCTCGGGCTCTCTCACGGTTACCAAAACCAGAGAGAACGACAACTTGCAGAGCAACTGGTTGCACTGAGCTGTACTTTGAGAAGCCCCCAATACCCCTATATATATAGGAGAGTCATGGGACAGGGTTCTCCATCCCGGGCAATGCGGGACTAAAGCAGGAGTAGAAGGGTTCGAGAATTTTCCACAAAAAGCAACCGGTTCGCAACTTGAAATGATCGGTTCACAACTGAACCGATCGGTTCGGCCATTGAGCCGATCGGTTGGACCTGAGCCGATCGTTTGGGGCACTCCAACCGATCGGTTGGTGCCCTGAACCGATCGGTTCATGGTCCTAATCCGGCTCAAAAAGACTTTCCTTGTTTCTTTCCCAATTGGTATCGAATACCAATGTTATTCCCAATCGAATTGGGCAATTTGAAACCAAAGGAAAATCCTTGCCGACATGACTTCCCCAACTGGTCGGTTGCACCAGTTGAGCCGATCGGTTCAACCCTTGAACCGGTCGTTTCAACCTGGGCATGAGCCGATCGGCCTGGACACTCGAGCCGACCGGTTCAGCAACCTCAGCCGACCGGTTCATCACATGAGCCGATCGGTTGGGAGCACAGGTTGGGCAAAATCAGTCAATTGCGATTTCAATCAATCCGATACTCCAATCAATGCATCCAACACCTTGAACCATACGATATTGAGCCATCGACTGATTGAGTGTTTAATTGAACTACTAAACTCCTTTAGTAATCAATCTAAACATTGCTTTGTGGACAAAACTCCTCTTCCAGGTTAAATCCTATGTGTGTGACCCTGCAGGTCCATTTCACGTTGGCAGTGAAAGTCCATAACACTTATGACTTCACAAGCAAAGAGCGGTGCCTAGTCACACATCAGTGCTACCCAAGTGAAAGTAGAAAGTTGGAGAACAACTTTCATCCTACAATCCGTGAATGGTGTTACAGCGAATGTATAATTCCTTTGTCACTGATATCCCGAATGAACTCGAGGCATGGAACAGTCATCCTGTCAACGTTCATTCACTTCCTTGATCTCAGAGTAGACTGGAAGAGATATGTATGACATCAGTATCATATACTGATTCACACATGCGTGCACGCCTTTCTCAATCCTACTCATCAAGTGGCCATGGATATAAAACTCCCTCAGGAGGGACAAATCCCATATCTATCACTCACCCCTCAAAAGCCCCATGTGTCAAAGCCACCCAATCATCACCTTTATAACAACCCATGTTTCAGGACTGCGTTTGATGATGTCAAAGTGTGCCCAACGACATGTGTTGAGTGTAGTGATTTCAGGTCTAAGAATCACACTCACCACCATTACTGTGAGTACTGACTGTGACTACCATCTCATGGTTCCATGTGTCAAACTCACGGTGGGTCTGTCTGGTACCTTGTTCTCTAACAAGTACCTATGTGTTTGGTTTGATATCTCTATATCATGACTAATGAGATTCTGTCATCAACCAACACCACAATCTAGTCTTGTGTGTCATTATTGTCTATCTACCTTCCACAATGACATCCGACTAGGGACATAACAAGAATGTACAAACTCTTAGCATCCGTATGATCTCATCGTTCAGGTCATGAACCTGAAGGCATACGTCATTGAGTACTGTCATTCTCTAGACATTCAATCTGTTCTATCACTATCTCATATGACTGAACCAGAGAGAATTGGAAGCTCGCCTTTGATGTTTATCAAATCAATCTCAATGTATCCCACCAATCATCCCATGATTGGCTCTCAGGGCATACATACCAACAGACTCCCACTTGCACTGCGAGCCAATCACCCATGAATCATATTCATAGTGATTTTCAAACATGTCCCACATGTTACTGTGTTGTAGTGCCAACATAGTGAGTAATGGCAACACCTTGCCAAAGTCTGTATAAATTGCATGTCTCTCATCTCTTCGCTGTACGTCACACGTATGAGATGGAGTTGCCGTAATATGCGATCTAGTATTCCATTTGCTAACCTTTAGCCACATTGCATGATCAAGGATTCCAGACTTGTCATCAATGAGTGGAATATAAGTTCATCTCATGAACTTTCAGATCCATATAGTATCTATTGCTGTTCACTAACACATAGATACTCGACATTTCCCTTTTAAATGGCTTTATTGGAACATTTCCAATTATCAACAAACTTTCACTTTTATACATCTTATGTATATATATTGCGATTAATTTTCTGTCCTTTCGGAAGTTCGCATCAATGTAACTCTTTACATCGAACTCTTCCTTATCTCCATAGAACTAGTACTTCACAAGCACTCATCAAGTTCTCATGGTATTCCAGCAACCCTTACTGGAAGCAGACAGACATCCACTCGTCATGTCCTACATGCGAGTTATCAGGATGAGCACATCATATTGCCATGTCCTACATACAAGATGATGAATGCATTTTATTCTTGCCAAAACATACATGAAAGATAATGGGATGATTACATACATGATAGATCCATATCTATTCTTAGTGTTCCCATTCTTCATAAGAATTGGACACTTGGCCTTGGGATACTAACTCCATGTAATATGGACAAGTTTTCTCCCACTGAATCTGTGCATACTTAATACTTCAGTACAGATTGCCAATGTATGCTCTCTCTTTCCAGGTCAAGAGATTTTCGAGAACTATCTCTATAGATCTCTATTCCTATCACATAGGAAACATCTCTATCTCCCTTAAAGATAATTTCCACATTCGGATTTCCAATCTAGAACATTTTCATTTCACATCAACATGTGGAATGTGAATACGCTCCCACTAAATCACAGATCCCTTCTTTATCTTTGACATATCAGTCAAACCCTTTGACTATATCATCAAAATAAAGATCCAATTTTGAGTTGCTTGTACTCAATCAATCACATTGATTAGTTCATTGTAACTTATAGACTTCATTTGCATTAGTGGATTCATAAACCTTATAGGATGTGTCACGTACACATCCTGGTTTTATTCCTCATAGGAATGCGGTTTTAGTGTCCATATGCCAAATGTCTTAGTCATTAAGTTGCAATCAACAAGCATCATCCTTTTCAAAATGTTATCCATGTGTCTTAACACTTAAGACTCATTTGCACTTATGGATATGATCCAATGAGTGCTACCATCAAGGTCATACCTTATGGTTCACATGGAAGTCATTTAGGATGTAATGGTTTCATAAACCATAACTCAAGATTCGTTTCCTCATATTTATCTTGATAGTTGACTCATCACATGACCAACTCATCACATAGATAATTGAGGTTTATCTATTAAAGATATAAGAACTCACAACCCTTGTGATTCTTAATTTCTTTTATTAGTGTGGGGTATTCTTTTATTAAGAAGAATTCAGTTATTTGATAATCATTCTCTAACTCCTTAGAGTATGATTCCTTCTTGATTCAGACATCACCATGCCTTAATCATGAGTTTACTATGATACACTATCATAATCACTCATAAGGATCTCAAACATTTGGTCCAAGTATTTCATTCATTGATCTCATCAAGAATTAATACTTTACCAAATTTGTACTTCATTTATGATAATCTTGAACACTTCAAGATATTCATATTGGTATTTCTCTAAACACCATTTGAAGTATTAGCATTTATTCCAATAGGTATGTAAATACATCACATGTATTATACCTAATAGGATAATCACTTTCCCACTACATTAGTGAAGATTGATTAATCATGTCCAAGATATTCATGTCTCTTACTAGTCCTATAACCAAAAGAGTCTAGATTTATCCATCACATGGGAACTAGAAATGAATTTCTCATGATTAATGCTAATTAAATTGTTTGAGTTATCTATAACTTTTAGGTATCGTCTTATCTTATGCATATCAAATATCACAAGATAAATAAGGCATTGCCACAAAGATCACATCTTTATAAATTGAAACATCTCTTTATTAATTGCCATCATTGTCATACAATATGCAAAATAAAGTGTTTCTATGTATTGGCAAGTATGAAATAGCAGTTCATAACTGTATTACATGCCTTATTGGCTGAAAATAAACTAAAGTATTCCTATCTATAAAGGCAACACTTGCCCCAAGTAAGAATGCTTTACACTTTCCATCTTGATATCATATATCTCAAAAAGTGTTACAAGTTTATTTACATGACACCTTCAAGTAGAGGCTTCAGTCGCCTCCTTCTTCTTTTGTTCTTCCAGGTAGAGAGGACAATTCCTTTTCCAATGTCCTGGCTTTTGACAATGGTGGCAATTTCCTTTCTTTGTCACGCCTCCCTTGGCCTTGAGAGCTGAAGATGGCTTGGACTCCTGGCTAGCTTCAGAACCTTTCTTAGCTTTGCCCTTGCCCTTACGCTTGGACTTGCCTTTCTTGCTCGTGATCACCATCACGGACTTAGGCTTGTCCTTCTTCATCTGTAACTCGGTTGTCCTCAACATGCCCAACAACTCTGACAGTGGCCTATCAAAGTTGTTCATGTTGTAGTTCATCACAAACTGACTGTAAGATTCTGGCAACGATTGCAGTATCACGTCAGTAGCCAACTCTTGGCTCAGTGGAAATCCCAGTCTCTGCAGGTTCTCCACATACCCAATCATCTTGAGTGTGTGAGGACCAACTGGATCTCCTTCTGTCATGACACACTTGAACAGCGCCCTAGAAACATTGTACCTCTCTTGCCGTGCCTGATCTTCATACATGTTCCTGAGATGCAGAATCATCTCTATGACACCCATGTTCTCATGTTGCCTCTGCAACTCATGGTTCATTAAACATAGCATCAAGCACTTTGCATCAATGGCATCATCAGAATGCTTCTTGTAAGCATCCCTTTATGTCCTTGGTGCATTAGGAGCGGGTTCCTCTGGAATTGGAGTATCCAGGACATAGAGCTTACGCTCTTGAGTGAGAACAATTCTCAATGTCCTATACCAGTCGTGGAATTTTGTCCCAATTAACTTGTCCTTGTCAAGGACCGATCGCAAAGAAAAGTTGTTGTTGTTTGTTGCCATTTGAACTACAAAAGGAAAATATGCAATTTTAGTCCAAAACTCAATTTTTGACTTATTTGATTGATTTGAAAATTTGACGATATAATTAGGCCTTTAATTAATTATCGCTCCCACTATTTTAATTCAAATTGATAGCCCTCACCATCAATTCAGAAGATTGCAGCGTACAATCTTCTAGTGGGCAAGATCCTGAAATCCTCTAAATCATGAGTCAGCTTTGGCTGATCGCCCACAACTTAGATCTCTCAGGTAGGCAACTCTTGCCAATTGCATCATATGCAACTCTTGTTGAATGAACATGGACAACATCTTGCCATGAACATTCCTTGCCTCTGGGCCTAGACGCTCTAAGAATCACCAGTTAAGTCTAACCCAAAAGCCGACACGGTAAACATGCACCCTGCTTTGGCAGAACCTACATGTCTACCCTTCACACTTCCACAAGATAGACGGCGCACCACGCTTTGGCGTAACCTACGCTTGGTCGATCAAGTTTGCCATGTGTGTCGCTAATGGAAGGCATATAAGACTTAATATTTTAATGAGGAATTTGGTTTTATATACATATACATATCCAATCACCACAATACATAGTACGTATCATATACATTCTATATCCCACAGAAAACATGCACAAACGATAAAAAGCGATGATTATGGCCATCCTAATGTGATTCCTCGAGCCAAGAGGAATCACGGTCATCTAGGTCTACATCACATGCAACCTGTACAAGATGAACAGTTGTGCCTTGCCATCTGAGTTGATCAACTCATCACATGAATGATCTGTACTCTCCAGCCGGTCGTCTAGGTGCCACCAGCCAATCGGTTGGCTCCTTCAACCGATCGGTTCGCCTGGTCGTTGTGCATCTCGTCATGTCCGCCACCCGCTCGTCTCGCTCCTCGAACCGGTCATCAACCGATCGGTTCACTCCTTGAACCGACCGTCTGGAAGTTCAACCGATCGGTTCACTCCTTGAACCGATCGTCTAAGCAGTCGTCTTGATGTCCGCCGGTCTTTGACATAACAGGAAAAATAAAATCTATCCTATTTATTACATTTCTTTAAAAAGGAGAAACCCCGAGTTACATTCGGGGGGAGCAAAGGTAGGAAAGAATCTCGAATTATTTCGAGTTACATCAGGAATAAAAGAGGGAAGATCGGTGCGCAGACCGAGATGCAAACAACCACAAACAACCACACACAGATAGGGGTTTATAGGCCATAATCACGCTACACACATCCACCACAAAACTCGTTTAAGGGCAATGCGTATCGAGTGCATTAATAATACATATCATATATGTAATTAGGGATTTGTGGATTTAAGATTGGACATGCATAAAGCCGATATTATTCGCATCGTATGCAATAAATAAAGGCGACAAACCAAAATCGATCATATCGATATTCCTAAAATATAGAGCAGTTGACGTGGCTCTGATACCACTGTTGGGTTTTAGGGGAGACAGAGAAGGCAGCGGAAACAAAAAAAAAATTCTCCCCAAACCCATACCGAGGAAACGCGTCAACGTCTATATAATAGGAAAGGATGGTTTGCGGAATAATACCTTGTTCCGAGGCTTGCTCGGCGACAATACCTCGCGTAATGCGCGGTCTTCAACTCCGGACTTCGACGGTGTCTGTGCAGCTCCTGGTCACACCGGGACTGACAACTCCTACTCGAACCGGACTGTCGGATGACAGTTGTCCTCCTAAGCGGCAGTGTCCTCCCGCCTCTGTAGTAGTCCACACGGACCACCTGGAACTCCACTCTCCTTGTCCCATAAGGAAGTGGAAGGAGTCGCACCCTCCTGTTGACGTACTAGTCGCCAACACGCTCTCCTGCCTCCTGTTACAACTACAGTTGTCCTTCCCTTGCTGCACCTCCCTTTTGCGGGAAGCACTTGCTCGGGCTCTCTCACGGTTACCAAAACCAGAGAGAACGACAACTTGCAGAGCAACTGGTTGCACTGAGTTGTACTTTGAGAAGCCCCCAATACCCCTATATATATAGGAGAGTCATGGGACAGGGTTCTCCATCCCGGGCAATGCGGGACTAAAGCAGGAGTAGAAGGGTTCGAGAATTTTCCACAAAAAGCAACCGGTTCGCAACTTGAAATGATCGGTTCACAACTGAACCGATCGGTTCGGCCATTGAGCCGATCAGTTGGACCTGAGCCGATCGTTTGGGGCACTCCAACCGATCGGTTGGTGCCCTGAACCGATCGGTTCATGGTCCTAATCCGGCTCAAAAAGACTTTCCTTGTTTCTTTCCCAATTGGTATCGAATACCAATGTTATTCCCAATCGAATTGGGCAATTTGAAACCAAAGGAAAATCCTTGCCGACATGACTTCCCCAACTGGTCGGTTGCACCAGTTGAGCCGATCGGTTCAACCCTTGAACCGGTCGTTTCAACCTGGGCATGAGCCGATCGGCCTGGACACTCCAGCCGACTGGTTTAGCAACCTCAGCCGACCGGTTCATCACATGAGCCGATCGGTTGGGAGCACAGGTTGGGCAAAATCAGTCAATTGCGATTTCAATCAATCCGATACTCCAATCAATGCGTCCAACACCTTGAACCATACGATATTGAGCCATCGACTGATTGAGTGTTTAATTGAACTACTAAACTCCTTTAGTAATCAATCTAAACATTGCTTTGTGGACAAAACTCCTCTTCCAGGTTAAATCCTATGCGTGTGACCCTGCAGGTCCATTTCACGTTGGCAGTGAAAGTCCATAACACTTATGACTTCACAAGCAAAGAGCGGTGCCTAGTCACACATCAGTGCTACCCAAGTGAAAGTAGAAAGTTGGAGAACAACTTTCATCCTACAATCCGTGAATGGTGTTACAGCGAATGTATAATTCCTTTGTCACTGATATCCCGAATGAACTCGAGGCATGGAACAGTCATCCTGTCAACGTTCATTCACTTCCTTGATCTCAGAGTAGACTGGAAGAGATATGTATGACATCAGTATCATATACTGATTCACACATGCGTGCACGCCTTTCTCAATCCTACTCATCAAGTGGCCATGGATATAAAACTCCCTCAGGAGGGACAAATCCCATATCTATCACTCACCCCTCAAAAGCCCCATGTGTCAAAGCCACCCAATCATCACCTTTATAACAACCCATGTTTCAGGACTGCGTTTGATGATGTCAAAGTGTGCCCAACGACATGTGTTGAGTGTAGTGATTTCAGGTCTAAGAATCACACTCACCACCATTACTGTGAGTACTGACTGTCACTACCATCTCATGGTTCCATGTGTCAAACTCACGGTGGGTCTGTCCGGTACCTTGTTCTCTAACAAGTACCTATGTGTTTGGTTTGATATCTCTATATCATGACTAATGAGATTCTGTCATCAACCAACACCAAAATCTAGTCTTGTGTGTCATTATTATCTATCTACCTTCCACAATGACATCCGACTAGGGACATAACAAGAATGTACAAACTCTTAGCATCTGTATGATCTCATCGTTCAGGTCATGAACCTGAAGGCATACGTCATTGAGTACTGTCATTCTCTAGACATTCAATCTGTTCTATCACTATCTCATATGACTGAACTAGAGAGAATTGGAAGCTCGCCTTTGATGTTTATCAAATCAATCTCAATGTATCCCACCAATCATCCCATGATTGGCTCTCAGGGCATACATACCAACAGACTCCCACTTGCACTGCGAGCCAATCACCCATGAATCATATTCATAGTGATTTTCAAACATGTCCCACATGTTACTGTGCTGTAGTGCCAACATAGTGAGTAATGGCAACACCTTGCCAAAGTATGTATAAATTGCATGTCTCTCATCTCTTCGCTGTACGTCACACGTATGAGATGGAGTTGCCGTAATATGCGATCTAGTATTCCATTTGCTAACCTTTAGCCACATTGCATGATCAAGGATTCCAGACTTGTCATCAATGAGTGGAATATAAGTTCATCTCATGAACTTTCAGATCCATATAGTATCTAATGTTGTTCACTAACACATAGATACTCGACATTTCCCTTTTAAATGGCTTTATTGGAACATTTCCAATTATCAACAAACTTTCACTTTTATACATCTTATGTATATATATTGCGATTAATTTTCTGTCCTTTCGGAAGTTCGCATCAATGTAACTCTTTACATCGAACTCTTCCTTATCTCCATAGAACTAGTACTTCACAAGCACTCATCAAGTTCTCATGGTATTCCAGCAACCCTTACTGGAAGCAGACAGACATCCACTCGTCATGTCCTACATGCGAGTTATCAGGATGAGCACATCATATTGCCATGTCCTACATACAAGATGATGAATGCATTTTATTCTTGCCAAAACATACATGCAAGATAATGGGATGATTACATACATGATAGATCCATATCTATTCTTAGTGTTCCCATTCTTCATAAGAATTGGACACTTGGCCTTGGGATACTAACTCCATGTAATATGGACAAGTTTTCTCCCACTGAATCTGTGCATACTGAATACTTCAGTACAGATTGCCAATGTATGCTCTCTCTTTCCAGGTCAAGAGATTTTCGAGAACTATCTCTATAGATCTCTATTCCTATCACATAGGAAACATCTCTATCTTCCTTAAAGATAATTTCCACATTCGGATTTCCAATCTAGAACATTTTCATTTCACATCAACATGTGGAATGTGAATACGCTCCCACTAAATCACAGATCCCTTCTTTATCTTTGACATATCAGTCAAACCCTTTGACTATATCATCAAAATAAAGATCCAATTTTGAGTTGCTTGTACTCAATCAATCACATTGATTAGTTCATTGTAACTTATAGACTTCATTTGCATTAGTGGATTCATAAACCTTATAGGATGTGTCACGTACACATCCTGGTTTTATTCCTCATAGGAATGCGGTTTTAGTGTCCATATGCCAAATGTCTTAGTCATTAAGTTGCAATCAACAAGCATCATCCTTTTCAAAATGTTATCCATGTGTCTTAACACTTAAGACTCATTTGCACTTATGGATATGATCCAATGAGTGCTACCATCAAGGTCATACCTTATGGTTCACATGGAAGTCATTTAGGATGTAATGGTTTCATAAACCATAACTCAAGATTCGTTTCCTCATATTTATCTTGATAGTTGACTCATCACATGACCAACTCATCACATAGATAATTGAGGTGTATCTGTTAAAGATATAACAACTCACAACCCTTGTGATTCTTAATTTCTTTTATTAGTGTGGGGTATTCTTTTATTAAGAAGAATTCAGTTATTTGATAATCATTCTCTAACTCCTTAGAGTATGATTCCTTCTTGATTCATACATCACCATGCCTTAATCATGAGTTTACTATGATACACTATCATAATCACTCATAAGGATCTCAAACATTTGATCCAAGTATTTCATTCATTGATCTCATCAAGAATTAATACTTTACCAAATTTGTACTTCATTTATGATAATCTTGAACACTTCAAGATATTCATATTGGTATTTCTCTAAACACCATTTGAAGTATTAGCATTTATTCCAATAGGTATGTAAATACATCACATGTATTATACCTAATAGGATAATCACTTTCCCACTACATTAGTGAAGATTGATTAATCATGTCCAAGATATTCATGTCTCTTACTGGTCCTATAACCAAAAGAGTCTAGATTTATCCATCACATGGGAACTAGAAATGAATTTCTCATGATTAATGATAATTAAATTGTTTGAGTTATCTATAACTTTTAGGTATTGTCTTATCTTATGCATATCAAATATCACAAGATAAATAAGGCATTGCCACAAAGATCACATCTTTATAAATTGAAACATCTCTTTATTAATTGCCATCATTGTCATACAATATGCAAAATAAAGTGTTTCTATGTATTGGCAAGTATGAAATAGCAGTTCATAACTGTATTACATGCCTTATTGGCTGAAAATAAACTAAAGTATTCCTATCTATAAAGGCAACACTTGCCCCAAGTAAGAATGCTTTACACTTTCCATCTTGATATCATATATCTCAAAAAGTGTTACAAGTTTATTTACATGACACCTTCAAGTAGAGGCTTCAGTCGCCTCCTTCTTCTTTTGTTCTTCCAGGTAGAGAGGACAATTCCTTTTCCAATGTCCTGGCTTTTGACAATGGTGGCAATTTCCTTTCTTTGTCACGCCTCCCTTGGCCTTGAGAGTTGAAGATGGCTTGGACTCCTGGATAGCTTCAGAACCTTTCTTAGCTTTGCCCTTGCCCTTGTGCTTGGACTTGCCTTTCTTGCTCGTGATCACCATCACGGACTTAGGCTTGTCCTTCTTCATCTGTAACTCGGCTGTCCTCAACATGCCCAACAACTCTGACAGTGGCCTATCAAAGTTGTTCATGTTGTAGTTCATCACAAACTGACTGTAAGATTCTGGCAACGATTGCAGTATCACGTCAGTAGCCAACTCTTGGCTCAGTGGAAATCCCAGTCTCTACAGGTTCTCCACATACCCAATCATCTTGAGTGTGTGAGGACCAACTGGATCTCCTTCTGTCATGACGCACTTGAACAGCGCCCTAGAAACATTGTACCTCTCTTGCCGTGCCTGATCTTCATACATGTTCCTGAGATGCAGAATCATCTCTATGACACCCATGTTCTCATGTTGCCTCTGCAACTCATGGTTCATTGAACATAGCATCAAGCACTTTGCATCAATGGCATCATCAGAATGCTTCTTGTAAGCATCCCTTTCTGTCCTTGGTGCATTAGGAGCGGGTTCCTCTGGAATTGGAGTATCCAGGACATAGAGCTTACGCTCTTGAGTGAGAACAATTCTCAATGTCCTATACCAGTCGTGGAAGTTTGTCCCATTTAACTTGTCCTTGTCAAGGACCGATCGCAAAGAAAAGTTGTTGTAGTTTGTTGCCATTTGAACTACAAAAGGAAAATATGCAATTTTAGTCCAAAACTCAATTTTTGACTTATTTGATTGATTTGAAAATTTGACGATATAATTAGGCCTTTAATTAATTATCGCTCCAACTATTTTACTTCAAATTGATAGCCCTCACCATCAATTCGGAAGATTGCAGCGTACAATCTTCTAGTGGGCAAGATCCTGAAATCCTCTAAATCATGAGTCAGCTTTGGCTGATCGCCCACAACTTAGATCTCTCAGGTAGGCAACTCTTGCCAATTGCATCATATGCAACTCTTGTTGAATGAACATGCAAAACACCTTGCCATGAACATTCCTTGCCTCTGGGCCTAGACGCTCTAAGAATCACCAGTTAATTCTAACCCAAAAGCCGACACGGTAAACATGCACCCTGCTTTGGCAGAACCTACATGTCTACCCTTCACACTTCCACAAGATAGACGGCACACCACGCTTTGGCGTAACCTACGCTTGGTCGATCAAGTTTGCCATGTGTATCGCTAATGGAAGGCATATAAGACTTAATATTTTAATGAGGGATTTGGTTTTATATACATATACATATCCAATCACCACAATACATAGTATGTATCATATACATTCTATATCCCACAGAAAACATGCACAAACGATAAAAAGCGATGATTATGGCCATCCTAATGTGATTCCTTGAGCCAAGAGGAATCACGGTCATCTAGGTCTACATCACATGCAACCTGTACAAGATGAACATATGTGCCTTGCCATCCGAGTTGATCAACTCATCACATGAATGATCTGTACTCTCCAGCCGGTCGTCTGGGTGCCACCAGTCTATCGGTTGGCTCCTTCAACCGATCGGTTCGCCTGGTCGTTGTGCATCTCGTCATGTCCGCCACCCGCTTGTCTCGCTCCTCGAACCGGTCATCAACCGATCGGTTCACTCCTTGAACCGACCGTCTGGAAGGTCAACCGATCGGTTCACTCCTTGAACCGATCGTCTAAGCAGTCGTCTTGATGTCCGCCGGTCTTTGACATAACAGGAAATAAAATCTATCCTATTTATTACATTGCTTTAAAAAGGAGAAACCCCGAGTTACATTCGGGGGGAGCAAAGGTAGGAAAGAATCTCGAATTATTTTGAGTTACATCAGGAATAAAAGAGGGAAGATCGGTGCGCAGACCGAGATGCAAACAACTACAAACAACCACACACAGATAGGGGTTTATAGGCCATAATCACGCTACACACATCCACCACAAAACTCGTTTAAGGGCGATGTGTATCGAGTGCATTAATAATACATATCATATATGTAATTAGGGATTTGTGGATTTAAGATTGGACATGCATAAAGCCGATATTATTCGCTTCGTATGCAATAAATAAAGGCGACAAACCAAAATCGATCATATCAAATTTCCTAAAATATAGAGCAGTTGACGTGGCTCTGATACCACTGTTGGATTTTAGGGGAGACAGAGAAGGCAGCGGAAAAAAAAAATTTCTCCCCAAACCCATACCGAGGAAACGCGTCAACGTCTATATAATAGGAAAGGATGGTTTGCGGAATCATACCTTGTCCCGAGGCTTGCTCGGCGACAATACCTCACGCAATGCGCGGTCTTCAACTCCGGACTTCGACGGTGTCTGTGCAGCTCCTGGTCACACTGGGACTGACAACTCCTACTCGAACCGGACTGTCGGATGACAGTTGTCCTCCTAAGCGGCAGTGTCCTCCCGCCTCTGTAGTAGTCCACACGGACCACCTAGAACTCCACTCTCCTTATCCCACAAGGAAGTGGAAGGAGTCGCACCCTCCTGTTGACGTACTAGTCGCCAACACGCTCTCCTACCTCCTGTTACAACTGCAGTTGTCCTTCCCTTGCTGCACCTCCCTTTTGCGGGAAGCACTTGCTCGGGCTCTCTCACGGTTACCAAAACCAGAGAGAACGACAACTTGCAGAGCAACTGGTTGCACTGAGCTGTACTTTGAGAAGCCCCCAATACCCCTATATATATAGGAGAGTCATGGGACAGGGTTCTCCATCCCGGGCAATGCGGGACTAAAGCAGGAGTAGAAGGGTTCGAGAATTTTCCACAAAAAGCAACCGGTTCGCAACTTGAAATGATCGGTTCACAACTGAACCGATCAGTTCGGCCATTGAGCCGATCGGTTGGACCTGAGCCGATCGTTTGGGGCACTGCCCTGAACCGATCGGTTCATGGTCCTAATCCGGCTCAAAAAGACTTTCCTTGTTTCTTTCCCAATTGGTATCGAATACCAATGTTATTCCCAATCGAATTGGGCAATTTGAAACCAAAGGAAAATCCTTGCCGACATGACTTCCCCAACTGGTCGGTTGCACCAGTTGAGCCAATCGGTTCAACCCTTGAACCGGTCATTTCAACCTGGGCATGAGCCGATCGGCCTGGACACTCCAGCCGACCGGTTTAGCAACCTCAGCCGACCGGTTCATCACATGAGCCGATCGGTTGGGAGCACAGGTTGGGCAAAATCAGTCAATTGCGATTTCAATCAATCTGATACTCCAATCAATGCGTCCAACACCTTGAACCATACGATATTGAGCCATCGACTGATTGAGTGTTTAATTAAACTACTAAACTCCTTTAGTAATCAATCTAAACATTGCTTTGTGGACAAAACTCCTCTTCCAGGTTAAATCCTATGTGTGTGACCCTGCAGGTCCATTTCACGTTGGCAGTGAAAGTCCATAACACTTATGACTTCACAAGCAAAGAGCGGTGCCTAGTCACACATCAGTGCTACCCAAGTGAAAGTAGAAAGTTGGAGAACAACTTTCATCCTACAATCCGTGAATTGTGTTACAGTGAATGTATAATTCCTTTGTCACTGATATCCCGAATGAACTCGAGGCATGGAACAGTCATCCTGTCAACGTTCATTCACTTCCTTGATCTCAGAGTAGACTGGAAGAGATATGTATGACATCAGTATCATATACTGATTCACACATGCGTGCACGCCTTTATCAATCCTACTCATCAAGTGGCCATGTTAATAAAACTCCCTCAGGAGGGACAAATCCCATATCTATCACTCACCCCTCAAAAGCCCCATGTGTCAAAGCCACCCAATCATCACCTTTATAACAACCCATGTTTCAGGACTGCGTTTGATGATGTCAAAGTGTGCCCAACGACATGTGTTGAGTGTAGTGATTTCAGGTCTAAGAATCACACTCACCACCATTACTGTGAGTACTGACTGTGACTACCATCTCATGGTTCCATGTGTCAAACTCACGGTGGGTCTGTCTGGTACCTTGTTCTCTAACAAGTACCTATGTGTTTGGTTTGATATCTCTATATCATGACTAATGAGATTCTGTCATCAACCAACACCACAATCTAGTCTTGTGTGTCATTATTGTCTATCTACCTTCCACAATGACATCCGACTAGGGACATAACAAGAATGTACAAACTCTTAGCATCCGTATGATCTCATCGTTCAGGTCATGAACCTGAAGGCATACGTCATTGAGTACTGTCATTCTCTAGACATTCAATCTGTTCTATCACTATCTCATATGACTGAACCAGAGAGAATTGGAAGCTCGCCTTTGATGTTTATCAAATCAATCTCAATGTATCCCACCAATCATCCCATGATTGGCTCTCTGGGCATACATACCAACATGGTACACTTTAGTATAAAAGTAATTAACTTCCTATCAATAAAAACTTACATCTTATAGTATCAATATTAAATGCTTAGTTTTATAATTAATTTTTAATGTGATATAGAAAATGGATCGAAGTTGCATGTGTATAAAGAACTGTTGTAGTCCAGAGTTTGCCAAAGGTCTTGATGAATTTATCAGATTTGATGAGGAACATAGGAAACTACCTACAGATAGGTTCTATTGTCCATGTAGAAATTGTGGTAACAATTTAAAAGTTGATATTGCTGAGGAAATTAAGGATCATGTCATATGCAATGGGATCATACAAGGTTATAATGAATGGTATTGGCATGGAGAGAAAAGTAATAATGGATCAGAAAATGTCGATACTAATAGTTGTGGCATAGAAGATATAGATAATGATAATAATTTCAATGATGAACCGATTCAGGATGACCCGATTCAGGATGATATGGTTGATGAGATGCTACGTAGTTGTCGGGACAATGTCATTGATCCACCTTTTTATTTGCAAACATTGTCCATGATGCTGAAAAACCTTTATATAAGGGTTGTACTAAGTTCACGAGGTTGAGTGTTGTGATGCGATTATATACTCTTAAAGCTCAAAACCGGTGGAGCGATAAGAGTTTCACTTCACTGTTGTCTTTGTTAAAGGAAATTCTTCCTGAAGGCAACGAGCTTCCAATTTCAACATATCAAGCAAAGAAAATAATGTGCCCAATGGGAATGGAGGCTAAGAAGATTCATGCATGTCCAAATGATTGTGTGTTGTTTCAGAAGGACTATAGTAAATTAATAAATTGTCCAAAATGTGGTGCGTCAAGGTATAAGACCACAAATTCAGCTAAGGCTAAAAATGGCTCTCCTGTCAAGGTGATGTGGTATCTACCAATAATACCACGATTTCAACGCTTATTTGCTAATACAGAAGATGTACAAAATTTGTCTTGGCATAGGGAGTTAAAGGCAAATGATGACGGTGTCCTACGACAGGCATCTGATTCACCACAATGGAAGAAAATTGATTTATTATACCCTCAATTTGGTAAAGAACCAAGAAACTTAAGACTTGAACTCTGTACAGATGGAATGAATCCCTATGGTACATTAAGCAGCCAACATAGCACGTGGTCTGTTATGATTGTTATATACAATCTTCCTCCTTGGTTGTGTATGAAAAATAAGTATGTCATGTTGTCAATATTGATATCATGGCCCAAGCAACCTGGAAATTATATTGATGTTTACATTCAACCTCTAATAGATGACCTAATGAAACTATGGGAATAAGGTATTATGACATATGATGCTTCACGTAAAGAGATCTTTAGTTTGCGTGCTATGTTGTTTTGCACGATTAATGACTTTCTAGCTTATGGAAATTTGTCTGGATATAGCATAAAAGGATACAAAGCATGTCCTGTTTGTGAGGAAAATACTAATTCAATCAGACTGAAACATGGTGGTAAAATCATATATCTTGGTCATCAGAGATTTATCCCACCAGTGCATCCTTATCAAAGGCAACGTAAAACCTTTAATGGGTCAACTGAGGAATGAAGTGCTCCTAAACCTATACCAGGAAATGTTGTATATGATAGGGTGAAACATATTGCTAATGAATTTGGAAAGAGTTCAAGTAGTCATACACTCGCATGTGACAAATCTCTATACAAGCAGAGGTCAATATTATGGGATCTTCTTTATTGGAGATCTTTGGCAATTAGACACTGCATTGACGTCATGCATGTTGAAAAAAATATTTGTGATAGCATCATTGGTACGCTATTGAACATACCAGGAAAGACTAAAGATGGCATCAAATCTAGACAAGATTTAGAATTAATGGGTATAAGAAAAGAATTATCAGTGGAGATCAGGGGTCGCCGCACATATTTACCACCAGCTTGTTACACTTTGTCAAAGAAGGAGAAAAAGACTTTCTGTGAGTGCTTGTATAATATTAAGGTTCCTCAAAGATACTCTTCTAATATTCGTAGATTGGTATCAATGAAGGATCTAAAGTTGATAGGTCTCAAATCTCACTATTGTCACACCTTAATGCAACAAATTTTACCTATGGCTATTCGATCTATATTGCCGAAGCATGTAAGGTTTGCAATCACAAGACTCTATTTCTTCTTCAATGAAATATGCAACAAAGTGATACATCCTGATACTCTCGATAAATTACAGAAAGATGTAATTGTTACCATGTGTCATCTTGAAATGTACTTTCCACCTTCATTTTTTGATATCATGGTTCATCTTGTAGTACATATTACAAGGGAGGTGAAGATGTTGGGTCCAATTTTCTTACACTGGATGTATCCATTTGAACGCTACATGAGTGTTTTTAAAGGTGATGTTTGGAATCGTTATCGTCCTGAAGGGAGTATTGTTGAGGGTTACGTGGCTAGGGAGGTGATGGACTTTTGCAATGATTTTTTGAATTACAATGAAACTTCTAGCGATCTAAAAAATTCCAATCACACTGAATCTTATTGTGGCAAAGGAACTCTGGGAGGACGAGTGAAAGGAATCAGTCGTGAGTTGTGGTAACAAGCGCATTTGTATATTTTACACAACATCGATGAAGTTAGTAGCTACATCACAGAACACAATGATCTTATCAAGAGAAATAATCCGCGATCCAGTTCAATGTGGCTTGCAAGAGAGCATAATCAAACATTTATTAGGTGGTTTGAAGAGAACGTATTTAATCAACTATCTAAATCACCGAATAATGTTGTTGAGAACAAAAAATGGCTCGCCTTTAAGACAAAAATGGATGTCATGTCATATGAAGGTTATGACATAAACGGATTTTCATACTACACAAAGCGTCAAGATGAAAGTAGTGTAGTTCAAAATAGTGGGGTCACTGTTCAAGCTTGTTCATTGTATTTTGCTAGTGCCAAAGATAAAAGACCACGCGAAGCTGAGATGTCATATTACGACGTCATTGAGGACATATGGGAATTGGACTATACAAATTTTAGAGTTCCTATCTTTAGGTGTAATTGGGTTGACAACAATAAAGGAGTTTTAGTGGATGAGTTGGGTTTCAAATTGGTGAATTTTGAAAAGATTGGTGAGAAAGATGAGCCATTCATCATGGCAGACCAAGCAAAACAAGTATTCTATATTGATGACCCGGAAAATAAAAATTGGTCTGTCGTTCTTCATGGAAAAAGACAGTTTACTGTAGATCCTATAAATTAAGAAGAATACTATGAAAAGTATGATGATTCCAGTCCATTCTCAGTTGGTTTTCCAAGTGTAAATGTTGAAGATAACACCGATGAATATTATAAACGTCAAGACCATGTTGAAGGAATTTTCCTTGACTAACAACTCAACCAATATTAGAGGCATGTATTCTTTGAATTATTTATTTTATTATCATTCAAGCAAGTAATCTTTTAAATATACATCATATATCATGTATACCTTATCACTTGTGCTTTTATTATCACTTTTTTTATCATGTATACTTGCAGATTCTAAAATGGCGAATGAAGATGAACATTCTAAGCATGAGCATGAGCACCATGAGGATGGTAGTGGTGATGCTAAGAAAATTAGAGGTCCCACACTGATATGTAGGCTGCAGGAGCTCAGGGCTAAAGGGGACAAATTGTCAGTCTTGTTTGTTATCACAGGAGCACCTGTTGGGGAACATGCTAGTACTTTCAAGCATTACGTAGGGGCGGAAAATTGACATGATGTTCCTAATGTCAAAAAAGACCTCATATGGAAAGATATATCTGTGAGTGGAAGTGATATTATTTTAATATGTTTTTTATCTATTGATTCTAATTTAGTTTGCTTGGAATTAATTCCTTTTCAAAACAACATTATTAATTGCTTCTTTTGTATGTATAGGGTGTTTTTCATCTAAATGAAAAAGATCACAAGAAAAGAGTGCTACAACGTTGTGGTGTACGATGGAGGGGCTTTAAGACATATCTCATAAGGAAATTTATAGATAATCCTAAACAAAAGAAGAAAGCAACAGATGTATATATTTTTATAGATCCTGAGGTGTGGGAAAGATTTGTTGCAGCTAGGAGATTGGAAGAGTTTCAGGTAATAAAGATTGTGATGTATTGTATGAATCTTTAATTTTATACAATTAAGGAGGTTAATCTTTTTATACATATTTGCCAAGTCTAAATTGCAATACCTCATTTTAAATGATCAGGCTATCCACCAGGCTCAAAAGGAAAGATAGGCCAAAAATGTACATGGCCATCGCTTGGGGCCCGGTGGTTATACCTTTCGCCGCCAACTACAAGAGAAGCAATCCTCTTCTGGAGAAGAATCTAGTAAAACTCAATCTGAGCATCCACCCCGACACTTGACATGGATTGATGTTAGAAAGAATCGAGCAGGTGAAATTGTCAACCCTGCAACTAAGAAGGTGGCACAAAAGATGGTAGGTTTATCTCAACTAAGTAAAGAGTAACTCCCACAAACTTAGATTTATTTATATCTAATTGATATTGTGATTTAATATTTTTATTAACTATGAATAGATTGATCTCCACGAGCAAAGGAAGGAAGGAAAGTTCATCCCAACTGGCCACATGGATGAACTATAAGTTGCTCTTGGTACGAAGGAGCATCCTGGACGTGTTAGGGGATTAGGAGCTGGCATAGGATTCAAGTCTTATTTTAGCCATTTGCAATCTAAAAGAGGTCGTGCAGGAGGTCTTACACAAGAGGAGGTTGAAGCATTAGTAGCGCAGAAAGTAAAAGAAATAATGTCTTCATTTCATCCTACTCAACCTTCTCAACCTATTCATATTGTGTGTGTCTCAAGTGATGAGGTACAAGCCCATGCTATAGTTGTAGAAGGTCATGGGAGCACTCCCAATGACCCACCACAACAATCTGTAGTAAGTTTTTGTTCTATATGTTGTGTTATTAGTATGATATATATATGATAATATATATATAGTTGTAACAGGTATCTATTCTACTGCTTCTTATATAACTTATATTATTTCAATCTAGGTTGGTATGAACTGTAAACTTGCAGTGGAGCTTCTAGAATATAATGTTGTGGCAGCGGGCAAGGTGTACAACCTTGGTGGTACATTGTATTGCCAACAAATTACTGATGACATTTGTCGTGTGTCCATCCATCTTGTGTATGACGGAATGGGGGACAAACCACTACCCATACCTAATCTTGAATATAGTACAGTTGAAGAAGAAGAGGGTGTTATGGTGGGTTGGCCTAGACACTTGGTTATCAATGACAAGGTATACTTGAATTCTACCATATTTTTCATATTTGACTGCATATATGAACTCGTGTAATAGAAGTATGTAATTTAATTAACATGTTTGTAAACCAAAAAGTAAAAATTCTACTAGTCGTCCTCCTATTCCCAAGCCATCTATTATTCCAGAATCCACATTCGATGAGTTGGGAAGTAAATGTAAATGGTTGTGTCGATACTTAGCCAACCAAAGCTCTGGACTACAAATGTTGATCAATTTAATAGAAGATGCAACTGGGAGGGACTTTGACAATTATATTTTTCTTGATGATATTATAGAGTTGTTCCGGTATGATTGGTTGAATACTTCGATATTAGAAGTATGGATAAGGTAAGGATCTATCAATATGGAAAATTCCAACACACATTTTCAGCTTATTTCTACATATGAAAATAATTACAAATGTTTAACAACCATTTATATACCGAGGCCACAAACTTTGATATAAAGAATGTTGGATTCTTAGTTCCTTCAGTCACTAGTCAGGTAGAGACACATATTGAGGAAGTGAGTGAGTACTTCTCTGATGCATTCAAATATTATGCTACTGTGGGAAAGGAAATTATCCTAATTCCTTTTAACGTCCAGTAAGTATTATTATTCAATATAATTTTAATAATGAACAAATGTATTTATTTTAATGTTTGTTTTATTCTTACTCAGATCTAGACATTGGGAATTAGTGGTGATTGTCCCAAAATTGATGACTCTTTATTATCTTAACCCAATGGGAAAAACAACAAGGGGTCACAAACTGAAATTGCCAGCTATGGCGTAAGCATAAATATAGTTAATGCTTCAACGTGATATTTCTGTTTAGAATTTCTATTTTACCAACAATCGTTTAATTGATAGGAGTATAAAAGCTTTTCGTGAAGGCGGAGGACAAATACCTACAAAATTAAAGACATTGATTTTTAAAAATGTCAAGGTAGCTACTTTGACAACTGCTTAGTCTTATATGTATTAATTTTCAACTCTTATATGTCAACTCTTATAGTATTCTATTTATATTAGTTTACTAACATTAAGTATAATTCGTTATTTGTAGTGTCCTATACAAAATAATGACTGGGGTTGTGGTTACTATGTAATGAAATATATGCAACCTATTGTCAAACAAGCATCAAATGACATTCAGACTATAGTTCAGGTAATAAAGAATAACATCATAAATTTACAAGTGAGTTGTAGTCATTTTATAAAATATTAGCATGTGCATTTTCTGTTATAGATCTTTACAACTCAGTCTTACACATGTGAAGACTTAAATGAATTCCGAGAAGAGTGGTCGGATGCTTTTCTAAATGAAGCCAATATAGCATTGGAATAAATATGGCAGTTACGTTCCATTTATGTATGTGGTTTCAGTACTCTTTCATATTTACTTTTGTATCTGACATTTAATATCATCTTAGACTTGCAATCTATCATTTTGTAAATTATGATGTGACTATGTGTACTCAACTCAATATATGAATCATTTTTGTTATGAATGTGTGGTTTGGAATGGTGACGGTTGAGCATCAATGCTCCCCTCTCCCATATCTTATTCTTGTTCTTCTGTTTTGTTCTGTTCAGTTTCTACAGAAATTTAAAAAAAAATTCGACCCTATAGCGTCGGTTTTCTTAAAAAACCGACCTCATAGGTGTCTTGGTTGTTCTGCGTAGAACGGTCGTGCTGTATAAAACGGCCGTGTTGGGATGAGGTAGAATTGTCGTGTCACGTAGAACGACCGTGTAGAGATATGGTAGAACGGTCGTGTCGTGCTAATATAGACCAACACGACCGTGCTAGGCAGCACGGTCGTTCTATTATATTCCAAGACTCTATTGAGTCAGTTTTTTAGAGTCGGTTATTTAGTAAAAAAATGTCCTTAGAAATAGTCTTTAGAGTAGGTTATTGATTAAAAAACCGACGTTATAGGGTTCAGGCACAGTTTCATTTCTCATTTGGGTTTAGTTTTTGAGAGTCTGTAGGGTCAATTTTTACTATACAAGGTCGGTTTTTTTGGTTAAAAAAACCGACCCTATAGAGCAATTTCTGTAGCGACGGCCACTTAGGCGTCGGCTGAAAAGTGACGCTATAGGCTTAAAAAATCGACGTTATAGACCATTTTTGTACTAGTGATAGTAAATTTATTTCAATAAATTTATTAAATGGTTAATGAGATTGTTTAAATATTTTTTGTTTATTAACCAAACTAATTTATTGGTTATAAATTTTGTTGTAATAACATTTTTCCTACACACATATACCTAAACATGTGTACTTCAATTTTGATAAACCTCTTCATTGAAATCTTAATGAACTTTATTGAAATTCTACCATTTTTGTATTCAAATGCAATATTATGTTGCCTTAGTTTATCAGTAATCTAATGAATATCTTCAAGCAATATCGATATACAAGTGTTATTTTGTTAACCCAGGTTTTATCAGTAATACAATGTTGTTAGTAGAGACAAGGGTTTTATTGAAGATCTGTCTATGAGTAGGGCAACCAAGGATGTCGACTTGATGCATCTACTCCCCCAATTGCATGATCCACAAAGAGAGCTTCTTTTATTACGTTCTTGTAAGGGTACTACCAAACTTATGTTTGGGTTAAGGACATGCCAGCCCGCATTCATGGATCAAGCTGCAACATGGTTTGACAAAGGGCTACGTAGGTCCATTGAGGATAATGTGATATGTGGAGGTCATTTTTTTGGAAATCTCTAGTGGCGGGTGGCATCCTTGTCCATTAGACTTGGTGGTTTGGGTTTGTATTTTACAATGGAAGCTTCTTCATATGCTTTTGTGGCCTCCAGAGCCCAAACTTGGGTGCTCCAAGATCATATTTTACGAGACCGTGAGATACACAGCATGGATTCTGATTTTAAGCATGCTTTAGATTGCCTACGTTGTCACAATTCCATCTATCAATATTACATGTTTTGCTAATAAGGACATCGTCCCCCTAAAGCCCAGAACGCTTTGGCGAGTTCCCTTTTCAGCAAAATTGTTAAGGACATGGAGATTGAATTTGACACGACTTTTAGACAAAAAGTAGTTTTCCAATGTTTATAAGTCGAGCATGCTCAAGATTTTCTTCTTACTATTCTCATTGATGGCCTTAGATTGTATATGTCACCAATAGAGTATCGTACTATTCTCAAATATCGTCTTATGATTCCTTTATCACCAATAGAGATGTTCTTTATGATGTACTTAGACATGCTGGAGTTGCCTCTAAGAAAGAAGTATCTGTGAATTTTTTGATAGATCCACAGGAACGGAGATCGACACTTAGATCTGAAACACGCATGTGTTGATTTAATTGGAGTTTCTCCATTAGTGGGCCTGAAAGGTGGTGATTTTACTGTGGGACTTGCTGCTCAGAAAGTTATTTTAGCTAAAGTGGTCAAGTATGAAAAAGCATGTATTGACAACCAGCATGTCTTTATCCCTTTCAGATTTGATACTTTCGGGTTCCTAGCACCTGAGGCGGTGGAATTTCTAATGATACGACTCCTAGGTCTATATCTGTGATTTTCCGGATGATTGGATTTGCTATCTAAAAGGGACTGGTGGTGCAACTTGTTGCCCGTCTCCCTTCTTCTTTGTAATAAATATTTCAGAATTTTGTACATGAAACGGATATAATAGTTACATATTTTGTTAACTAAATAGATTGATAGGAGTAACTATTAACCAATTATCAATAACAGAATTTACCGAACAAATAGAGGCACATTATGGGAGAGCCCGGTTGGTTTTTAAGTTATCGGTGAAAATGAAAAAAAATGGTTTGAGAAATTGAAAAAATGGCGGTGAAAATGAGTTGATAGCTCCATTTCTTGGGTAAACCACCACCCCGAACAATGTGTTGTTTCGGGGATTGAGTTCGGTGCCACCGTGTGAATCAATTTTGATGCAGTGTGTTTTTCTTTTCTCCGTGCTGTCTCACTTAGGACTAGATTTTGAAATAGCCCAACCATTCAAACTACACACCAACGATTAGAAGTGTCCTTTTTGAACCGGTTCACTGTAATTCTAATGTGCAACGCGTTTGGTGGAGGCATTCATACAAGGCGGAGGGCTAGGACTAGGAGACTGGCTTGTGGCTAAAGAACGATTCGGATTTGACCCAGCTTCCAGTGTGCTTATCAGACAAAGCCGACGCGAGGGAGACAGGCTGATAGTTAGACTGTCTCTGGCGTGTCCGATGCTCCCACCGAAGATCTTGACGCCAAGCAGCGACGAGTCCGGACGCATATGCCGCTGCCTGCCCATACTGCCATGGCAACGTGAAGAACCGAAGACCAGCGTTTAAGCAAGTGTGCGATCAGTTACCATCTCTACATATCTTCGTTTTCTCTTTCCCGGCGTTTCAAAAACCACGCCATTCCAGTTTGTCATGCATTCAACTTGGCAGTTTCGAAAGCTTCCATCATGAACCCCACACATCCTGAAGAGGGCAACATGGCAAGCTGGCACCCGCATCTCGAAATCATTCCGATGTCCAGAATCGAGGATGGCACGGGAGAATCATATTCAAAACCTGTCGAAAGCTAGCGATGCTCAGTCAGATCTATGTCGTTGTTTTCACCCCCATCGAGAATTTCTGCTCTGTTCTTTGCGTTCAGCAGTGCCAAACAATCAGTATTATTGAGCCGGCCGCCTAATGATCAACCGGCATCAGCTAAAGCAACCGACTTGCAGATCTTTTGACCTTCAAAGTGACAGCTCTACCAGTGGTAATAACGCGCTAGCTGCTTTCCTTGCTGCTGCTCGGTAGACAACACACTTGGGTGTTCGGACTAGCCATGTTCGTCTCTGCACTTTGTGTCAGTGTTTCAGATAATTAAAGCAGTTTTTTTATAAACTTTAGAATGGCGATTACTGCACCACGCGTTCAATCTTTTGGTTTTGTACGTGAACTGTGTCTCCTTATACAGTTTGGGATATAACTTTGGAATTGGTTATTAGGTTGGCCTCGGTTAGGTACTAGGAGTTTGTATATCAATTAAAAAAGTTCATTAAGGGGATTATTTTTTTTTGTAACCATATGCAACTCCTTGGGAGACCAAGACATACAAGGCCATCCAGGCAGAAAGGATTGTTCTTCATAGAAGGGGGCACTTCCTTAGCATAAACCCCTAGCATTAAAAAGAAAAGTTGAGGTTGTAATAGCAGCGGCCATCAGTGTTTATAAAAAGTGTTCCCCTATATAGTTTGTGATACAACTTAGGATTTGGTTATACGATTGAGGCTAGGTTAGGTACTAGTTTTCTTAGAACAGGAGTAGGTGTATGCGTATTAGTAAAAAAAAAAACTCACAGGGGAAACTGTTTGAAATTGTATGTGACTCCTTGGGAGACGAAGTCATTTAAGGGGTTATCTAGACAGAGAGGAATGTTCCTGATGGAAGAGGCACTCCTTTAGTACAAGCACCTAGCATACAAAAAAAAGACCAGACAATGTGAGGTTGTATTAGTATTTAGTAGTACTGAACAGTCCAAAGCTCGTCAGCCAAGGAGCTTCAATAGAACTGGCCGCGGGCACGTCAGGCTTGGCCGCTTGGGCTCGCTTGTGTGAGCTGCTGGCGTTTTTGGGCCGGGAGAGGCCTTGGACTAACCGTCTAATCAGGAAAATGTGATTGGCTGAACCTGATTGTGGAGAGACTAGCTGGTCATCGATAACCATATCATGGTATCATCAGCATCATCATCCAAGAGAGTGTTGTGCGCACTTTCTTGATCATTAGAGAAGACTGAGGTTGAGAAGATCAAAGAACCAAGTTGTATTTGTTGGCATGATCTCAGATTGCTTATTGCAGCTCAGCATAGTTAAGGTTGGTTTTGTGTTGCTGCTTAAGGAGCCATCTTGTTGGTTAACATCAAACAAGATTTAGGCCTTTGAAGCGTGTGCTTTATGACTTGGTTGCGTGAGACTATATTGTGGCCTCATGCTGGTCGCTTTTGTGTGGCAAGCCTTTTTCAGCTATAGGAATGATCATCTTTCCACACTCGAACGGTTAATTTTTGGATGTGGTTGGGTTGGCATCACGACCAAGTGGGGGTGTGGTTATTGTTTGGGTTTAGGTTTCGGTCTTTTTAGTATATCAAAACCAACAGATAGATTATTGCTCCTGTATCTGTGTATTGATTGCAGTTGATGAGAACGAGTCTCAAGCGTTGGGGCATGTCTGTCAGTCCGTGAGGATGGATGATAAGGATTAATGAAACAAAAGTTTATATCATTGTAAGAACTGTCAGTTTCTGTAGCCCTATGAAGCTAAGCTCCATCAATCATGATGCATTATTTTTTGGTCGGAAAAAAAAAGTCTTTGGATGCCAAGCTCTGTCAATTTCTGTAGCCCTACGAAGCTAAGCTCCATCAATCATGATGCATTATTAAAGGGACACTGAGTTTTGCATGTGTGTAGTTAGAGGGGTTAACGACATCCTAGGAAACATCATAAGGGTAGGCACCTCAAGAGGGGACAATTTTCTAGAAGACGTCATTGAAACGAAGGTCTACAGACCGGTGAGGTTGAATTTGTAGATTAGACTAATCGGTATCAAGTTAGTTTCAAAGAAAGGGTCCCATTTGAAGATAAATGCTTCTATTCAGCAAGTGTTGGTGTCCCTAGAAATAAGATCTACCGACCACATTCTTGACAAGGTCAGAGAAGGAGTCATAGGAAGTGAGGCCAGAGGATAAATTTGACCCTAACGACAATACCTGTGTTAGTCTGAAATGCAACCCAACAAGCAGGATCATTTATATGTATGTTAGTACCATCAGTGGAAGGTGATTTTGGAGGGACAACTATGTTTTCTAGAAATGATTTTGTGATCTATATCGTCGTATACTGTGCTTGGCTCAGCATCTGGAGTGGGGTTCATAATCCAATGAGGCCGTGAGAATAGTCCGGGTAGCTCTGAAAAAGTGAGATTGCTGAGTTCTAGAAAGGGACATTTTAACGTAGTTAGAGGGACATTTTATGCTGTCACTATATATAGGTAGACGTGATAAACGGGTGTGCAGGTTAGATTCAAGTTGGATTATCATGCGTGCAGATCTTACACGTGCGGATAAAAAAGGCCACTTTCAAAGGGATCGAACAAAACACAGTCAAGGTCGGCCTGATGGGTTCGGGATCAACTGGTGAGTGTCCATACAAGATATACTCAATAAGAGGTAATTGTACGTTGTTTCTTTTAATGTTAAAAAATGAACATAAAAATAGTTTACAGAAATTAGCCAACTACTATGACTTGTTTTCACGAGACATCAAAGTTTGATAGAAACCGTTTGTTGTGCTATGAAAAATGAAAGATCAAGGGGACAGATAAGGACTATAAGTAAAATATCACAAGATTTATCATTTAACATTAGACATTCCTAGTATTGCAAGTACTTGTGATTGTCAACTATATAAAACACAACAATAAAAATACGACATCGACAACTAAATGTGAAATATTTTGATAACTCATCTTAATAAGTATACTAAGTCACGTGGATGTCCGTTGATCACATGTAAAACCCATTAACTAAACACTTGGTCATGGTTAGTTTGGTGATTTTGAACTGACAGTAATTCTTATTACCCAAAGTTAACTTAATCGAGTCAACCTGTGGATGTCTTCAGATTGTAGCCCAATTTGATAAATCTGGTATATATTCTTTCTGGTTCGAGATAAGTGGCACTATTTCACATGACATTCTTATTTCCTAGTACATTGTTTTTTATTGACATGTATTATAAGAAAAATAAATTTTCATTATCCGATAGCCTTAGGGGTGAGCAAATAATGGTCCAGACCACAAAACCGGACCGGACTGCTCAATTCGGTCCGGTCCGTTTTGAGTTTGGTCCGGCCCGCGGTCCGAGAATTTTGATGAGTTCGGTCTTCGGTCCGGTCCGGTCCGCAGATTGACTTTTATACAAAATTTATGTATATTTGAAGGTGTATTCTATAATAACTACAAATAAAGTACATGTATAAGCACTACTACTTTAAATATTTGATACTAAAGTTATATAATTGTTAGAAGTGACTAAGATTATCAACTTTGTACAATTAAATAAGTTGCAAATCATGTAAAAAAGACTGATTACGGTCCAAACGGTCCGGTCCGGTCCAGTCCTAACACAAAACGGTCCGGTCTCGGTCCAATCCTACCTCGAAACGGTCCGGTCTGCGGTCCATGTATTTGTTGAAATCCGATCTGCAGTCCGGTCCGGTTCAGTCCGGTTTTGGACCGATGCTCAGCCCTAGATAGCCTAACTTATTATATACAGTTGCATATGGCCGAAAGTTTGAGGTGACCCGCCAATGGGTACAGTACGTTAAAATCATTTTACAAGGAATGTTTAGATTTAACTTTTCGTCCAGTAACTTATAGGTAGGTTGAAGGAGGAGAAATGAAGCGCCCATCCTCCAAACTGGATGATTGTGTTATTTCAGACCAGATTATATGGGGAGGGACTAACGACTTAATTAATAAGTGATCATAGTCGTTAAGATAAGCTAACTTATTTTTACCCCCTAAACAAATTCTAGTCCAGCCTGAATCGCCCTTCTGATGTCCTCTGCCAGAACCAAAGAACAGCACTATCACCCTGTCAGAGAGTAGCAAAACAGCTAAGATGGTTGACACTTGCATTGTAGCCTGCAACACGGTGGCATCCATGTGGTTTAGGAATTCTTCTTCAGAATACTTAAGTTAGCTAAATCACATCAAGAGTAACAAAGTATATAATTAGTTGTCATCACATCAGCAGTAATAATGTGCATGATACTGGTCAAATGTTGATGATACTGTTCACATGATTCATTCACAAGCTGAAAGCAATAGCTTATGTACAAATGCCATCACACCAAAGGGAACACAATGGCACGACAAGTTTACAATCATTGAAATATAATTTGTTAAAATGAAAATCAGAAAACCAACATACACCAAAATCGTTTGTCGGGGTTACTCAAACTCATGACCGTGGAATTCAAAATTCTGTCTCACTGATGTGTCGATCCCTCATTATTCCTCTGCAAAAGTTTCTTCCACCCTAAGAATGGAATAGTGACTGAATTCTATAGAGGACATATACAATTCCTGAACCCCCAAGCCCAGGAAAATAATAGTAGTAATGAATACTAAGAATGAAACCCAAAAGAACAAAAACAAGATGCCCCTCTACAACCAAAACCGACACAGTATGATGTGGCTTCAACCAGTACGTGCCAAGCAGCCTTTACACCAATCAGAATTCAAGGACTGTGTCCTGTGTTAGTGCTTGCAGATATGGGCAACCGTGGAAATTTAAGACTTTTCAGTAAAACCATATTAATATATGGTCTACCTTAGCTGAAGTTTACCTATACCAGTTTCAAGTTTCTCAACTCCAGTTTCCTTTTTGTGGCTAGCTGTCTGGTCAGTGATATTGAGCCAAGGATGTCGCAGACAATCTGCAGCACTTGGCCGCTTCTCTGGAGCAAAATCAAGAAGAGGGCAAAGAAATTCAGAAAATTGACGGGCATCAGATTCAGGGAACTTGTATTTTTCAGTCAAGATCCGCTCCAGTGGCCAGTACTTCAACCTACGGATTCTCTTCAGGTCACCATGCCGGTCAAAGTAGTCTTTTGACCGAGTACCCCCAATGGCTATCTGTTAATGAGTTTAAATAATCAACTTCATAATCATAGAACAATTTTACAACAACTCCAGATAAGAGCTAACCTTTTTAGGCATCTTCCCAAGGAGTTCCATCATAAGAGCCAAGTGATCCTGCAATTTCAAGTTTCAACACATTAAGTTGCTAGCTCGCAGTTAAATCTGAAAATCTAATGATAGACCAACAACTGTAAATTTATTAGTACGTTTAACATTCAATCATTTGTGTGAAAAATCTAGCCATGACATGGCAAGAAAGTCAATAAAGCATATGGAAATGACATGATAGAATTTGGATCAAACATCTGTTTACTTAAATAATCAAAAATAGGTTAGCATAACATTTTGCTTTTTCCATCTGGCCAGAGCATCTAGCCTTATCATATTGTCGTTGCTACCAATCTATGGTGCAAGAGCGCTAGTTTGAAGAGACGATTGCATGACAGGACGCGACTCTTCCATAGAAATTTTAAGACATACAACATCATGGACATAACAAGCATTCCATAAACCAATAGGATTGAGTTTGTCTTTTTAGTTGGAGCAGAACTTATATCAAACAAAAAACAAGGATTCCTGTAGACAAAAAAGAGACAACATTATGAACCCAAAAATGGTGAATACTCCATTTCTACTTAGCCCCGTAGAACAGTACAGGTACTGTGGCAAATGACACCTTTCATACTCAACAGCAAAGAGTAGGTGTACTCTATCTAGAAGTCAGGCAACTTAGAAAATACATGGTTACTTTCTTTAGAGAGATAAACACACTCCAGTAGCAAAGAATGTGCACATGAAGGAAAATTGCGAACAGCATTACCCTCTCACAAGCCCTACCATTCTCTCTTCCCAACAACTCGAGGCCCCAATAGAAACAAACAAACCACACAAACATTTCCTTACCTACCAGGACCACCCTGCTCTACTTACAAGGCTTCGCTACCAACCTAGTCCCCTCTCTACTAGTAACATGGTCCTTTTACCTTTGCCAATCCTACCACCTTCAGCACTCTGATATTGGTTTCTGGTACAAGAAATAGAAAGACCCGTTAAATTCCCATCAAAACAAGGTGCCATTACTAACATTGGTAAGAACATTTATAATCTCTTTCCTTCTTGTGAGCAGAAATCCCCAAGTTCCACAACACCCAGGCCACCCACTCCCATCTGTTGGACACAGCCATCGCCCCTGACAGTCCTCTATCTCCAACATTTCCTGAATACTGAAACCTTGACCAATATTTTATTACATTCTTCACCCATATCAACAAGCAATGACAAAGCTCAACTGCGATACTAGGCCCTGACTGTCAGCAGGACCATATTATCCACCAACACAATGAGAGGAGGGAGGTACCGACCTCTCTTTGGTGCCATATAGTCGCGCAGAGTATGTTCTTTTGCACAATCGTCCAAAAGCTGCTGCAATGTCACGCTTCAAAGAGGTGCCAGAGTTCTCCCCAGAGCCTCCTTTTCATTGTCTGAAGCAAGACGTGTCTAAGACCATGATCTTAAGCAAGAAGGGCGGGATCCTATCAAGCACACTCCAACACATAATAAAAACTACCATGATGACATCTTTCTACCTCTGAAATCAAATCAAGGTCATTACAAATCATTAAACTAGGCCAACATCCCATTGGTAGCAGCCCGAAGTGCTCCCAAGTCCTATCCCTACCCCTAGTGCACCACCTCAGTAAGAATGAATATGTGAAATCACCTGTTGGAATTGGTCATAAGATTTCTCCCATAGCCTCAATGCAAAGATCCCTCAAATCGACAAGTTGTTAAGATCTTTTTCGGTGATCCATCACCTGTACTTAAAGCCAACTAACACCTAATTCACTAGTAAGATTTTCCCCAATTTTACACGCACAAAAAGCTAGTATAAAAATACCAACTCTGGAAAACCTGTCCCCACATCCATGACAAAGGAAACAGTCCATATGAAAGATTAGGATTTAACCCCAACACCGAGCCCATAATCGGAGACCCTGTCAACAACTATATAAATGTGAAATATTATTTCTACTTAATGGGCTACCATCTGAGAACTTAGGGCTTCCACTCCACAAAAAGAAATACATTCCCAAGAGCAACAAATTGTGAGAATGATAAATTTTTACACATTTGTCAGTAAGTATAATTAAACAGTATATAGTTCTTCCAAATAGCGATTTGACAATTAAAATGGTGATTATATGAGTACTAAATGCAGAATCTTTGATTATAGTGAATAGTGTTTAGAAGTAGGCAGCCATTTAACTAAAGTTCAAGATTTTTTTTTTTTGAGCAACAACAGTGGGTGACCCTCCCCCCCTGCTGAGCCAATAACCACATTCTGGGATGTGTGGCAGGAAGGTAAACCAAGGATGTTCTCTAGGGTTCTAACCTAGGTTGTCGCTTCATGGAGGCCCTTCAGCTAAACCAACAGACCATCCTTGCCAGGTTGAAGTTGGATGAATTTATATCCATAGTAAGCAAACCTTGATGATTTTATATACATAGTAAGCAAAATCTGATAAACTCATCAAGGAGAGAACTTGGAACTTGAAGTCTGATGTTAACACTATGTGACATAACATGAGTTCCTGCATAACAAAAATTGCCAAAGAGGTTTTGGGGGAGTCTAAAGGTTGTGTGCCTCCACAAAAAGAGACTTGGTGATGGAATGATGAAGTACAGAAGGCTATTAAACTGAAAAGGGAGATCTAGAGGAGCTTGCCCAAATCTCGAGATGTTGCAACGTTCCAGAAATACAAGCAAACAAAGAAAGAAGCTAAAAAGGTTGTTCAGGAGGCAAGGTTTAGATACTTTGATGATATTTATAAGAAGTTGGAGATAAGAGAAGGGGGAAAGTGTATATATAAAATGGCTCGTATAGGAGAAAGAAAAGGAGGAGACTTTAGTCAAGTAAAGTGCATCAAGAATGAAGATGGTAGAGTGTTGAAGGACGATGATATCAAGAACCAATGGAGAAATTACTTCCATAAGTTTTTCAATGGATATACTCTAAATAATGTTAGAGACTCGTGTGACATGAATACAAGAGATATCATTTACACGAAAAATTTCACTATTTGAGGTCAAGAATGCTTTGAAAAATATGAAAATGAGAAAGGCATGCGGACCAGACTGTATTCCCATTGATGTATGGAAGAGTATGGGGGGTGAACGTGTTAATGTGGTTAACAAATTTCTTTAACAAGATCATGAAGACCAAGAAGATGTCAGATGAGTGGAGAAATAGTATTATAGTCCCCATCTACAAGAACAAAGGTGATGTTCAGAGCTGCACAGACTACAGAGGTATCAAGTTGATGAGTTACACAATGAAGCTTCGCGGGAGGATTATTGAACTAAGGCTAAGATCTATAACGCACATATCAAACAACCAATTTGGCTTCATGCCTGGAAGATCAACAACAACTGCTATTTTTCTGATAAGGAGGCTTATGGAGAAGTATAGAGAAAGCAAAAGAGATCTTCATATGATTTTTATTGATATGAAAAAGGCTTATGATCAAGTACTCATGGAAGTGTTGTGGGATGGATTTGAAGAAAAAGAGTGTGTCAATCCAATACATTGACTTGATTGAAGACATGTATGATAGCTCTACTGCAAGTGTGAAGACTCCTGGAGGAGAGACACCAACATTTCCTATCACAGTTGGGTACACCAAGGATCCACACTCAGCCCATATATGTTCGTTCTTGTTATGAATGAGTTGACAAAGAATGTTCGGGATGATATTCCTTGGTGCACATTATTTGTTGATGATATTTGTATTGATTGACGAAACTGAAGATGGATTGAATGATAAAGTTGAACTTTGGAGAAAGACATTGGAATTGAATGGATTGATGATTAGTAAGAGAAAAACTGAGTATATGCATTGCAATTTCAGTCAATCTCGCAGTGTGAATGGTGGAGCCAAGTTGGACAGAGTAGATATACCAAAATGTGATAAATTCCATTACTTAGGTTCTTTATTCAAATAGATGGGGATGTCCAAAATGACGTTTGTCACAGTATCACTGCAAGATGGTTGAAATGGAGGAATGCAACTGGAGTATTATGTGATCGGAAGATCCCTCTCATATTAAAAAAACAAGTTTTATAGAACAACTATACGGACAACCATGCTCTATGGGAGTGTGATGTAGGATGTATTAGGCTTTATTCTATTTGTTTTTGCGTTATTTTTATATTTAGGGACCAAAGTGCAAATTATCTAGTTAATGTACTTAGTCGTAAATGTTTTATGCTTTTCTTTATTTTAGGTTTTATTTAATTCCAATTTTTTTAAATAAGATTTTAATTTCATCTGTCAAGTCATGTAGTGTTATAAAAGCCAGCCTTGGGGCCTTTGTCCAAGCAGTTGAATTTGAATTGAATTTTGAGAATTGTCGTTTATCTTCCTCGTTCTTCTTCTAGAAGATGTGTTCCACATCAGAGTGAATGTTGAGCGGTGAAGAAACAAGGTCTCTACAAGATGAACATGGCTGAAATGTGTATGCTGAGATGGATGTGTGGGAAGACGAGAAAAGATCACTTGAGAAATGACTATATCAAAAATAAAGTGGGGTAGCAAGTATTGAGGACAAGTTGCGCGAGGGCCGACTCAGATGGCATGGATGTGCAACGCAGACCGATTAATGTGCCTACACGAAGCAATGCTATTGAGTCAAGCACAATTAATCCAAGAAGAGGAAGGTCTAAATTAACATGCGAAGAACTTATAAAGAGATTTTGAATCTTTACATCTCGACCAGAATATGACCCATTATAAGAGTTGAATGGAAAAGAAGGGTCCATGTAGCCGACCCCAACATAGTGGGACTGAGGCTTAGATGATGATGATGATGAGTAAGCAAACCTTGAGAAGATATCATTAGATTCACCTTACAATAAAATTAATGCTATTCAAATTATCTACACATGCCGCAAACATTTCTTCCAAGAAAATGATTGCAGGTCAATGTTGGTACTTGATACTTGTTGAAACCAAAACTAGCTACAAAAGTGTGACAAATATCAAAGACACTTATTTCCATGTACCTCATGATTCCATCAAAATCCTGAGAAGAACTTCAAGAATTACACCCTCACCTATCTGGAAAATTGAGTTCTGTTGACTCTAAAAGTTGAGATCACAAGTGAATTAAACTAACCAAGCCCCCTACCCCTCCCCCTAAATAACCATGCTTATATCCAAAGCTTAATTACACCTTCTAGAACCTTAAGGTTCAGACCAACAAAGGTAATATCTTGTATATGAGCCACTATATATGGATGTGCCTTCTTGGTACAGTTCGTATCCCTGAAACCACATCTTGAACAACTCCATTAATTTAATCAAAAGTTAAAAAAATTAGAAAGATTCATCTAAGTGTAAACAGACCCATAGCACAAAGTATATGAGGTACCTTCTATCAACAAATTCTCAGACTACTCCATTCCATATCTCTTCTTCAGACCATGAAAATAAAATAAAAACTCCTAGTGGCATACAGGTGAAATATGGCTCCATTATATCAATTCTTCATTTACAAAACTCAAGCTACTCTAATAAATATTCAATAAACATTATTAACTGAGAGAATTAACTTTACTTTCAGCTAATAGATAGTGAATCTAACTATGTTTACTAGTTACATATACAAATGCAAATTCTTTTTCCGAAACAGATTAATAACAATTTCTCCCATCAATTCCTACTCAATGCCCATTACATAATAATAATTAATAGACTCATTTAAATGTGCAGAGAATACCACACAAAGAAAGGTACTTTTATATGTAAGACAGTTGAAAGCAAACACGTTATTAACAGATATAGTCCTCGTTGTATGCTCTAGGCCAAGACTATTCACTTTCTTCCCCAAAAGCCTCTCGTGGCAGGGCACGGTGAAGATTTCAATCACAAGCAAGTAGGCAGCATTGCATCAGCAGCAAGATAGACGAACACAGCAAAACAAAGAAACAACCACAGTTGGTACACAGCTCAAATAAAGAGATCTAGGAATTCTTGTCCCTTGAAAAAGAGTTGTGTTTACAGAATCAAAAAAGAAGGCTTAATAGGGGTTGCAATTAGCTTTTTTGCGAAGAGAGAAAGCTACAGACACATGCCAGGCCACTATGCTCTCAGAGTCAGAGAGCCCAGGAGACCATCAGGTTGAAGACACAAGGAGAGGGGAGGGTAATAATGCCAGCTCAGTGGAGGAACGGAAAGGGGAGAACCTGAGACCATAGTCATATTAATGAGTTTTCTCTAGAAAGGACCTCCAATACTTTGGTTCTGGTTGTATAGGCAATCAATTATTACTTGTTATTTTCCTCCTTCATATTCAAGTTATTCATGAAAAAATGATCTATATATCAACTTTTTGTAAGATAAAACTAAATTTTAGAGAAAAAAACTCTCCTTGGACCTTACTGTTGGGCAATACATGGCATCCACAGAAGGAAATACATATTTTTGGAGGACAAAACAAACTACTGTGTAAATCTATAATTCAACTAACTCACGTGTGGTATTCAGAAATGTTGACTTTTGAGTAAGATGACACTATTAATCACGACATCACACTACCCGAAAGCTGCATCACATTGTTTTTTGTAACTTTTTAAAGTGTAATTTATGGTAATTTGGAAATTCCACAGTGAAGTTTTCGAACATTTAAGAAACAGGTATCTTATAGTAATAGGAGTTTCTGTTTATTCTAGTATATGGAACCTTTTGGGCCAATAATAATTTTAAATTATTCTAACAGATTCCCCATTTGAAATTACAGGCATCAAAATTTTCAAGGAACCAGGTCGCCCCATTTTTTCACCTGGTTACATAGTGGAATGTGGCACTTATCCATTTACATTCTTCACATGCCTGCCTTTTGTTTTTACAACTCTACCTCTATGTGGGAGGAAGTGCAGAAAAAAGCGTTTAACTTCAAAAAGTCTGCACAAGATATATACTACACAAATGCAATCAGAATAATAACATAAGAAAAACTTAATCCATTGGTTCATAAACAGTTAATCACAAGCTATCAACTCTAGTTAAGTGAGCACAAGTGGTTTTTAGACAAGAGGAGCTAATAAGAGATTCAGGGAAGAGGTGGAAAAAATTACATTTGGGGAGCTAATAGAATGGGATTTGACCTCCTTACAACCCATAAGGGCTTGTCTGGTTCAGTGGACAGGATTTATATAGGATGCAATAAAGGATTGGTTGGTATGGGATGCACGAAGTATTGGTTTTTCGTATTCCATCTCACGTTTGGAAGCAACACGGAAAAGGATTCTAGAACTAGCGGAAAGCAGAACCACCAGATTCAGAACGGTTGGAGCACAAGGAGAAATATTAAGCACGCGTAAGATTCGTGGAGGCTGGGCAGTTTTATGTGGTAGCAGGAATAAAGAGGATGGTTGTTTCTTGTAGTTTGAGAAGGAAATTGGAGGGATCTAATTAAGCAAGACGGTAATGGAGGGGACAAGCAGGTTGAGACCAGGCACGAATTGCAAAGTTAGAAACAGCAAGGTCAAAGGGAAGTGCGACCTGTAGCAATGGTAGCAGAAAGATGGAGCAAGGTGCAACCTGCACAGGTGGAGGCGAGAAGGTGAAGGCTCGCTACAACAGTGCTAAGGTTGAGGGGTATGGCAGGCCACAAGGGTGGAAGCGAAAAGGTGAAGGAGGAAGGGTACAGCACGTAGAAGGTTGTAAGGATGAAGGTGAAAGCTCCGGAAACAACAGTATGAAGATTGAAGGCTACCGCAGGCCAAAGTCGACCTGTTGCTATCGGGTGACGGAGTCGGAGGAGTGTCACCGGGAGTCGCATTATCGGCACTCTCGGTCTATAACTCCGTAGTACCAGAGGTTGTGTGCGGGTTTGAGGAGTCCCAAGGGGTTGGGATTCTGCTGCCGCGTGTATGCCATCCCAAATTACATTTAGAGCAAACAAACGTAGGTTGGGAGTTTTCAACCGAATTTCAATCCAGTCCGGCTCAGACTATCGTGTACTAAACGTGTCGTAAGAGTAGGGATGAGCATTGGGCTAGGTTATACCGGGCTTGGTAGATCCATTTCCAAGCTCATATCGTTAAATGGATTGTGGGTCAGGTCTAGGCCGGGATAATGTTTGAAAACCGCAGCACATACCCGATCCATGTAATAGACCTAGGTTTCAGGTCAGCCAAGATAACATACTAAAATGAAGATATTTTCATATATATATATATATATATATATATATATATATATATATCTCGATACATATTTACCAATAAAACTTAGGAAGTGTGTACCCACCATTACCTATATGTACCAGTCATAAAAGCAGTACACTTACAACTAGTTAACTAAAACTAACCATATTAATGAAAATGATATTGTATAGATTAGACACATTTTAAAAATCGCAATCATATCCCTTTTGTATATGAGATATAACTAATCTCTAAAATTCAGAACTTCTCATTGATTAGAAAAAGCACATTTTATTTCAATGAAGGTCCATAAATGACCGATCGAGATGATTTTTGAAGCACATCTAACGTAAGTAGTATACATCCCATCTATAAGGTTAGATTGTGTTATAGATTATTAAAAAGTAAAAACACTTAAATATAAAATGTGTACACATTACTTAAATTAACTTTTGTATGTTATTCATCTAGCCTTATTCATATGACTGACACAGACCAAACATATTTAAGATACTACATAATTTGAAAAGTTTTTACTCAGACATATCTTACTAAAGATATATATTATATATAAACATGTGGACTTATTTATACATGTATATGTAATGAATCTAGGTATGTGGATTTACCTCGGCTTAACCCGGCCCATATAAAATTCTAGGTTAAAAAATTCGGCCCGTCCCACCCATGTAAGAATATGGACGGGGTCAAGGTCTAGTTATGCTGATCAAGAAATGGTTTAGATCAGACCGACACAGTCCGATGTTCATCCCTAATCATCATCGTCATCTTTGTCTCAAAGCCAACCATGGTCGATTTTTTACAAGGATCCTTCTTTTTGTTCTGTTATTTTTGGCTACGAGATTCATAACGATGATGGCGGTGGTGTGTTTTCTGCTCCATTTGTGACTAGTTGTCTCAAGGATCTTCTAATTAACAAACCCTCACCTTCGTGGTCTTATAGTTGTATATGTTACAGTATGGACTAGCCTCGTTCGACTAAACTTACAAGAGTTCTGTTCTATGTGCATGTGCCATCCATCAGATGCTCTAAGCAAAAAAATCCTTACATAAATGTGACTACAAACAATCACTAGCCTAAAGTATACTGAGCAAAGTCTAGTCCATGAGACATCAACCTGTAATGAAACTCAACAAACCATCTTAGATCCAGCTTTTCAGTTAAGACAAGAATATCAATTTAAGAAAGTAGTTTAGGTGTTACATCACCTCAATGGATTGTTTCACTGGAAGTAAAATTGGCTGTAGTTTAACTAGCTTTGCTCGGACCAATTATAATATTTTTTTCTTACAAAGATTGGAAAAACAATAGCCCATCCTAGACCAACGTTCTAAAAAGTGGTATGCGTTATGCGTGCGGAGAGGTCACCTTGTAGAGCATACGCGGTATACAGGAGTATATGCGGAAGTATATGCGGTTTTGGATTTTTTTAATAATTTAATTATTATTTGTAAATGAAATCACACAATTGCATATTTATTTTGTACAATTACATATTTGGACCCTAAAATTTGAGATAGAATAAATACAAAGTTTAAATTAAAAGTGAAGTATTGTTTAGAATGCATTCTAGAGTTATTTAAGCATAAACTTAAATGAAGCATGAACGAAATGGTTTAACACATGTACATAACAATGAAGACTAACCAAATCATACAAAAAAAATGCCTAGATGTCCTAAAGGTCCAAAACAACAAACATGAAATGAGCATGCAACTCATGTACAAAACATCAACAAAATACATTAAGAGAATGTTATTAATAAAATTATGATCTACTTTGGTCTGAGATAACAAATGTCTATCTAAAAAGCGTTGACTAATCGGCCTCATAAGCGGGTAGGTATATGCGGCTCGTGCGGCCTTTTTTTGAAACACTACCTAGACAGTGAACCACAATAGCAAAATACTATGCAAGCTCTCTAAATAAGAATATCGGGCATGGTTGCACTCCAAGAATTGCAAGGCTGTTGGTTATCAGTAGCATGCTTTTCAAGACGGCAACGCACCAAGGCTCCCATCTGAAGAACACTACACACCCGGGCGCTTATGTACTTTTGTTTTTTTTATTTACAATTATATATAAAACCATAAATATAACATCATATAATATGGTTATATCTTATTCGGGTCGTTGAGATTCCTGAAAATAATAGTTAAGGGGGATCTAGTCTATGCTATATTTCCTATTATATTGCTATGAAACCCTTACGAGGATAATATAATCATAATCATGAAAGTAAAAACAAGCCAGCAGACATGGAACATCCCAAAAATGGACATAAAGGATAGGCCCTATTGCAGAGCATCAAGTCGAACAAAAAAATTTGATTCTATGGGAACAGATTGAGACTAGTGATGGCAATTGGGCGGGTATGAACAACCCATACCCATACCCAACATACCCATTTAAATTTTGAGCCAACCCGTACCCGCCCCGTTTGAAGAAATTATTTAATAGTATATACCCATACCCACCCCATTGGGTCATGGGGAACTATTTTGACCAATTGCATAAATTAGACACTCGGTTCAAGTGATTTCCCAAACACATAAAAATTGTAAAAAGACCCACATGTATTATATGTTTTCAGACAAATCTGCAGCAACACCGTACAAAAATAATACTTGCAAATAACCCAGTGAATCGTGAATACATCTATCACTGTACTCAATATGTACGTACTTTTTTAACATTCATCAGGATAACCGTTACGAACTAAAGTATGATTATAAAAAAAATGCTGCAAACGTGTACATTTTTCCAGATTGACGTTAAAATGAGTTGACTATACAAGAACATCGTCCACTTTTCCAGTTTACCCAAGGTATGCGAGTGAGGAATTTTAGCAAATAGGTGTCATTCATATAAACCACGAAATGGGAAGTTTTTGGAGAATGGAATCCTTACACAGCACATTCATCCATTACATCGAACATCTAATATGCATTTCATGGTGCACGGACGAATGCATTTCTCAATCAACTAAAATAAGGGGAGGAATGGAAGAAAAAGTGAGATAAAATGTGATTCCGCTCTTCTTGTCCAGGTCCTTCTGCCTTCATTTCGTCTCCAGCACGTCCTCTGGTCTCGAGAAGTCCCACCTCTATCAAAAGCATCGCACCTTCTGGACTTGCTTCTATGGTAGGACTTAAACAGGTCGAGTCTTTGCAGCGCACGAGAGGAAGACGACAGAGGAGTCGACGTGGTTTTCTACTGTTGCTGGTCACCGCTGGGATTCGGAAGATGCAAGACACCAAGAGGAGGGATCCATGGAAGGGAGGACTGATTTTGGTCGGAAACCTAGACTGTCGTCCTCTCCGGCAAAGGGACCGGATGCTTTGGCCACGAAACTTCTAGAACCATTGTCGGCGCCCTGCTTTGTGAGTCATGACGACTGAAATCATCGCCACGAATCTGGAACTCTCGGGGCCGTCGTCGATTATGGCTGCATACGTGGATGTCGCATCTGTTCCTTGAGCCTCTGGGATGGTAGGGACGGCATCAGGTAGAGGAGGTGCAGCTGGAGTTGTCGGACACAGGATCTGGAGGTCATCGGCACAGGCACTAGCGGTGACCTGGGAATGGAGATGGTCAAACAACGTCGGGCTCCTACAGTGAGATCGAGGAGAACGACGATTGATTCGCCAGAAAAGATCCAGAAGTGAAAAGAGGGGGCAAGGCGTGGGTATTAGTGGGTCTTAGTGGGTCCCCATTAAGAAAATGGGTACAACTTCCTGTTCCCATTAAGACCCATTAATTAATTTAAACCCATCTTACCCCATTATTATTGGGTCAAAATATGTTGGGTCTCTGTGGGTATGGGTCTTATGGGGATTTTTGCCATCCGTAATTGAGACCCAGAATAGGCCTGTGGACCAACAAAAAGAACCCTGGGCATAATAAAAACTGCTCAAATCTGACTTTTGGCACCAATTTTTTTGGAAAAATACACTGGGAAGTTAAAACTGAATATCTCCAAACCGAATGTGTGTGAACTTGTTTCATATATTATATGTATCATATTTTGAGATAATCAGGTTCAACACTTAACCGATCTTGAGTACTCCTAGACGTAGAATGTCAAGGCATACGTCAAGTTAGATCCCCTACGGTTTCTGGGTGTGCCTCGACAAGCATGTTCACAAGATGCAATAAATATCAAACAGTGGGAAACATCTACAGCCTAGGCCAGGTAGCGTGGGTTGCACATAATCCATTAGTTGGATTTAGATATCTGGGATTATTACAACAATAAGTACTTTGCTTATAATAGCCAAGTAGAGTATGCCATTTGGTAAGGTCTTCAGAGCTATGTAGAGTAACAAATTGAGTTCTTTCCTCAAGGAAAGCTTTTTTGTTGAGAAGTATTCATACATAAGAAGCTTCAGGCTCAAGTATGGTTATCTTTTTTAGTTCCAACTTCCCCAGTGTCGTCCATTCTACCCCTACTCCAAGAAGGAGGCATATGGACAAGGCAATGTATTAAGATAGCTGATCATTCCCCTCCGCCAAGGTCAAAACCACTTGTTTTCTTCCACGCTTGTTAGTACTAGGTGTCTGCTTGTTGCCTAAGCTAGGCATTAACCCCTTCAAGTGCGAAAGAGTGAGGTTTCCCTGTTGAGCCCCAACTCCCATCATTGTCCGCAAAAGATCTCCCAACCTGCTAGATCGCGAAAATGAAGTTAAGGAGCAGCTTGACATTGATCACACAACAATGAGCCTCAAAGTCTGCTTTAGAGTGCCTTTTTCCCAACAACCTTGGCACCACCATGAATATGACATTCTTTAACTTGGTGCTTGTGTACACAACACACAACCATCTATACGGGCCATTGCCCTCTATTCGCCTTAAACACCAAACCCCGTGCATTGCTCTATCATTTGTGCTTGCACAAACCCTTGATTGATGCATACAAGCCAAATCCAGTACAAAAATCAAAATTTTAATTGCCGAGATTGCATCTTATCGTGATCCTCCTAATGCTGGTAAAAAAGTAGATTAAGAACCCAAACATATCTCATTCTATGAGATTCTTGTTTGCATGGATTTCTGAAGCATGCATTTCCTCACACTGCCACTCCAAGTATAAGTGGACTCAATGTTTTAAAAAGCGTGAAGCGGGAGGCGTGCGGACGGGACCTTGTAGCCGATTAAGCGGCAGGCGGGCGATTAAGCGGGCGATTTTTGAAAAAGCGGATGCTTAAAATCTTATATATTTATATACAAAATTACATGTATGTGTATATAAAAAATATATTTATAAGAAAATCAGTAATACTAACCAGTAGTATCAATTAGTAATGCACGAAATCTGCAAGAAAATCAGTAAAATCAGTAAAACCATTAGAAGTATAATAGAGTAATACGATATTCACTTGGATATATTACAGCAGTACCCTATTATATACAGATTACATACAAAGTTTGCATTCTAAAGTAGGACTAGGTATATCATAGAACATTTAATGTATACAAGCTTCATATATTATACTCAATACTACTTGGATTATATATTTAATTAACATTACATGCTTACAGCAGAATTTTTTTCAAAAAGCGGAAAAAAGCGGGCAAAAAAGCGGGAAAAAAGCGGGTGAAGCGGGAAAAAAGCGGGTGCTTTTCTTCAAACCGAGTAAGCGGGCGCTTAAGGGCAAAATTAAGCGGATGGGGGTCTTGGCCGATTAAGCGGCCGCCTGGGCCGTTTTTTAATACACTGAGTGGACTTATTCTCCATTCATTCTGCTCCAAATTAAGCACACATAAGATTAGAGATTTTTTAATGTAATCATCAATGCTATATGATGTTTAGGGTAATTAATATGAAACACGGAAGAAAATATAGTTCAAAAGAAAGAAGGGCTTAAAAATTGACTTGAACAGACTTAGATGTTCAAGAATGTGTTCACCATGAATACCTCATCACTTGCCTGAGAGACCAACTACCCAATTTCGTGCAACCACTCACTCAATCACAAATTCATTTCAGAGAAGTTTGGGCATGATTGTTGTCCATGCTTCGGTTTGAGAGTGGGCCCTGAGAAACTTACCTAGGTAACATTTATCATCGACTAAGAAGTTAGATAGCATTTTTCATAGAGATTAGATTTTGGTCAACATTTTACTTTCATGGTCCTAAATACATAGAATATCATTTATTTGCATAAACATTAAGAAACAATTGTAATAGTCTTTTACCTTCAAAAACAATTGAATTAGTTTTTTTTTCACAAAGATTAGATAGACCTGAAATAATATAACTTTACTAGATGTAATTGGTAAATAGCCCACTAACCATTTAGTTGGCATTAGGCTTGTACTAATAGAGCAAATATAATAAACTTGACCAAAGTAGGCTGACCCCTTATTTACCATGAAGACTGATGTAATTGAAGATTATACCTGCTGTACATACTGAAATTGCTAAAGTTGCATTAATGAAATGACACTAATCATGTTTACCAGAAAAGGAAAAAACAAATGACACCAACCATTATCTATACTACAAAACAAACATCTAAATAAGACTAGTTACCTCATCTTCACTATAACCCTGACCACTCTTTGGAGTAAATAGCATGTCACCAGTGGCAAGTTCAAAAGCAATGCAAGCAAAGGACCACATATCCACGGAGAATGAATAGCCTGAACCAAGAATAACTTCTGGACACCTATACTGTCTGGTTTGTATTTCCTCACTGAATGGTTTATCAGCCCAACATGCATTCCCAAAATCTACAATTTTGCACCTTAAATCGATTCCGTCTAAGCTCTTTACTGGTTCTAAAGCTCCGCCCATCGATTCTCTCCTCCTGGCTATTTTTGCAACAGCCTTTCTAGCTCTTCGCTTCAGTTTCTTCTCGATGCTGCTCGCAATTCCACCATTTAGTGTTCCTTCGGGTCTCTCAAGGATAGGAGTGATGCCAGAGCGTACAGGATCTTTGCCAGGATCAATTGTGGAGATCAGTAGCACATTTTCGGGTTTCAGATCTGTGTGTAGGATGCCAAGTTCCCTATGCAAGTAATCAAGACCTAACAAAATTGACTTAGAGATCTCTCTAACTCTCTCAAATCCGATTCCTTTGTAATGGTTATAGCGAATAAGGCGCAGTAAGCTATCACCAAGAAAATCCATGACCAAGCATACGTGCTGCCCATTAGGACCAACATGCTTAAAACTGTCGATTAATCTCACAATGCACTTAGAATTTGAAGGATCTCCTTCAGCTATAGCAGAGAGAACATTAGCCTCATGGACAGCAGCTTCAGCAAACTCAGTTGCACTTTTCTGTATCTTCAGGGCAACATATCTCTGAAATGGTAGCATAATTTAAACATAAGGGACAAAAGAAGCTTAGGAGGAATGTATCATAATAAAGCATATGTATATGCTAGAGAACAGCCAGATACATTCAACAAAAATAAACTGTAGCATTCCGTGAAAACAAGCTTTCAGAAGAGAAAAAAATTGGCGTGAAAGTAAGAATCCGGCCTAAAGAAAAGTTGTGATGCAACCTTAATAACACATAGTCAGATTTCAAATGTTACACGTATGTGATATACAGCAGATTTCAAATGTTACACGTATGTGATATACAACATTACAACAATAGATCCAAAATCAGATCTATTTATAAGATTTAAGTGACTAAAACAATCAATTAGGAGCAGGTAGAAGAATCTGTAATGCATTAATATCAGAATCTCTACAGAAGAGACTTTCCGGAACAGAGAGTTTTATCAATCTATAAACTGGAACGGCAAATTAGCTTCATCATTCTACAAAAAACATCAACTGCTCATATAGTCTATATATAGGTAAGGCATTCAAGATAGACCCAGATTAAAACAATCTTATAAAACAAGAGCTTCAAGTTTCTATATAGATCTGATGTCTTTAACAGGCCAGAACAGCCAGGATGAAAGAAAAGGCTGCCTTCACCCATTCCTATCTATCCAAAACAAGCAAATGAGCCATCAAGCTCGCCTTTATTGGTCTTCCAGTTATATTACTGCAATAATTTGATCAATCTGATCAGTGGCAAACATCTGGATTGAGCAAAACACCTAAATCGCAATCGCCGATTGAAACCAAGATGAGACGATGATTACTTTGTCTTGGGTGTCGTAGGCGAGCCACACGGTGGAGAAGTGACCCCAACCCAGCTTCCTCTGGGCGATGTACCTTCCACCGGCGAACTGATCTCCTACCCGAACCGCGTGATACCCTCCTTTCCTGTACGCGTCGACTCCCTCGTCTTCCTCCTCGCTGCCGGACGACGATGAGCACGACATATCTTCTCACCTTTCACCTCTGCGTCTCCCTTCTGCTTCGACCGATTGGAAGATCTTGCTGGCGCGATCGCTATAGGGGGAGATGTCGGTCCACCACCAACTGCGAGGAATAAAGAGATTGAAAGGCGAGCTTTTGCTTTCTTTTTTCCTTCGCACTTTTCCCGTTCTCGGACGGCTCTCCACCTCTGTACCGAATGGCCGGTGAAATGTTCGTTTATGGTAGGAAAATGATTCCTTTCTCTCAAACCCTTAACCTTTCCGTATTTAGACGCATGAATAAATTCATTGATGGTGTGATGTTCTTTTCTTTTATAGAATTGTGGTCCAACAGTTGGGTAGAGAGACCAATTGGTGCCACTTCCAAATAGGCCTAAGGGCTAGTTTGGTTGGACCGAAAACCAACTCATGCTGCTGCAACTGCACATATTTTTCAATTACATTCGTTTGGTACTGTGTTGTTCCAGTTTCTGGTGCGAAAACAAACCACACCATGAGTTTCTTTTCTATTGAAAACTGGGAAAACCAACCGCAGAGAAAATCAGCGCGGTTTGATTTCCAGTTCCTCCGGCACTGCGACAATGCTTGATAGCTCCACCCATCACGCCCCTGATCCCAGATTTTGTATTATTAATTGTCACCGTAAATGCTTCATGTCAACCAGAATATAGCAATCGCGCCCAACCAAACAGATACACACCAAATCAGTTGGTATCAGTTACTTAAAACCAAACGGATGTTGTTGCGTTCGAACTCATTGTCTTCCATTTCCTGTGTTGCAATTCTTATTGTTGGTTGGTTTTACATACAATCAAACGTGCCCTAAGCCACGTATATAGTGTTATACTAGTGAACGCACACATGCACATGCACGTGACATATAAAAGTTATTGGAATTATAATAGAAAAATATCATAATGTTAATATTGTTAAATAAGAAAAATTAAACTATTGCTTTCATAAATAATAAAAATGCATATTTATTTTGTAACTGAAAGTTCATTATGTGACAAAATTCTACAGGTGATGTGACGCGTCTGTTTTTCCATCCAAAATTAAAGTTTAATGAGCTCATCCTCATACGAACAATCAAAGAGAGGTGGACACCAGATTGGAGAAGAAAATATGAGTTTAATTATTTAATAAGAAATAAGAAATAAATAAATAATAAATATTATAGTACAATATCTCACTTATTATCAATGCATGTGATCACTTTTTGGTGATTTAATCATAAAGATTTTATAATTTGATTTCGAACCTTTCACATATGAAAAAATGATTAGTGTAAATATTTAGACAATTTAATAATATAACCGTATATGTAGTCAAAATACTTATAGCTCTAGTGATTATTTTGGCAAAATGTTGTGTTTCAACTGTAATTATTGATAATTTTATATTTGTTGTCACACAAAGCTTTGGAATGACTTTTGCTGTAAGTATATACAAATAACAATCATAAAAAGATTGTATCGTAAAACACAACTGGGAATATAAATTATATGGAAAACAAAAGTATCAATTCAGATTTTAAGATAGATACAAAACAAAATAAAAAAGTAATGGTGTGTTCGATGTCAAATAAAAGACTCATACATTCTTGCTTAATATCTAAGGGAACGACATCTAAGATTTTAGCCATTTGCTTCATTGTTGTTGGCGTCCTTTGTGATTCTTGAAAAAATGGTTGAGCATCTTGTACTTTAATATGAAAAAGTAATTGATTCTATTTTTCCTTTGATAATATGGTATCCACTATATCTTCACCATTTTCCTATATTATTAGACCAATTTAATATTAATACATATGTAAAGTTCATCAATATTATATGTATATGTATAAAAATATGGAGTACCTATGAGTGGATATTGCTTAGCTCTACAGCGGTATAACCAAGGAGATGATGTGCAGCTGTGTCAAATAATGTTAATTTAATAGAATCAAAAGCGTCCATGACTTCAACTTTTATAATGTACCTATAATCAACAAAACAAAATATTAATTTACAAGCTAATTATAATATATAGATGTATTACATGATAAAAGAAGATAAATTGCCTGAGTACACTATCTTTTGCTCCACATTTGGGGCAGACCTTGCCTTGACCATTTTCATCATATACTTTCTTGCTACACCTCACACATGCATTGTACCAAAGGGTTCGGTCACGGTAAATATGTACAACTACAGCCTTAATTTCATAAATGTGATCCTAAAAATATTCAACATGTTATTTTCATTTTATATACATTTAAGTATGTGTATAAGTTACAAACATTGAGGTATCTTACTTTGCGTAGTGCCCCACTCTGTAGGGATTCATGCAAGATGGAAAGATTGATCCTTATTGCCTCTATATTCTCTTTTTGTACGGATACATTCACAAGTGATGAAGAACCAACACCACTTTCAGACAACTTATTGAATTTATAGAATTCAATTTAGAAAGAAATATATATGAACTACTGTTTGAATGTGTAATATGAAAACGATTACCTTGACTTCATTTCATCAACTCGTGGCAATGGGGGGTTAAAGAGAAGTCTTGTTGTGTAAGTACTTGACATGTATAAACCTATAATTATTATTAAATTAATATAAAATAAGTCTCACAAATAGAATTAAATTTATTGATTGTGTCTTACCTTGGAAGCATCGAACTTGCAATCCAGTAATAACAACTATACTTCTCATTTCATATTGTGCTTTCAAGTTGTCATGTGACATCACAACTATTTCACCCCACAATGAGCACCTAGACATAGTGTGCCTAAATACCATAAATATACATATAAGTGTTAGTAAATGAATACTTTGTTTTAGTGATTGAGTAATTTAAATAATTTGTATCTATTACATTTCATTTTGTAATATGATGTCACACTTGGCAACCTATTCACCAAATGTCTTCGTAATGCTTTGAATATCATCAACATTGATAATCAAGACATTAATTAATGTAGGGCAGGACATGTAAGCTATGTGAGATATTGCTTCAATGACTTGATCTCGCCTTGTCAACTATGTTCTGATAGGCATCTCAACTAATTTATGAAGGTAACAAATTTGTGATTTCAAGGCATTAATTCATGTCTAAAGTCTCTATGAACATGTGTATACACATTATGCTTCTATTCCATGTTCTTCTTAGCATGTGTAGTCTAGGTCAACTTAGGTTCATTAGATTAGGCCAATTTATTCAAATGCTAATGCCATGGTTCTAATCCATTCTATCTTCATCTAAAATCTCTATGAACATGTGTATTTAGATTATGCTTCTATTCCATGTTCTTCTTAGCATTTATATAGACACAGGGCAGCCTTAGGGTCACTATTGGTCTGTAAATGATTTGGCCTTTACGATCCTTTGAATTATACATTACCCTTTAAGGGTTTAATGTTTACTTGGTCACCAATCTTATTGCAGGTACATGTCCCTTCATGTAGGGCAGCACATGTATGTTATGTGAGATCTGGCTTTAATGACTTGATATCGGATTATGAAATGTGTTCTGATTGGCATATCATATCAATGCATTTATAAAGGTAACAAACTTGGTGATTTCAAGGCATTAATAAAAATTTAGATGACCGCATTCTAATATAGATAAGTAGTATATGCATCTGATTAGTGTGGACTCCCTATTGTTACAGGTCCTTGAATATATGACGCATATGTTATGTTTCTGTTTTACTGAGGTATATATGGTGTATTTACTTTTTAAGGTTTTAATTTTTACTTGGTTACTAATTGCATTAGTTATCTATGGTACTTATTGCATTTGTTAACTATGGCCTATATGTTGTTGCAGGTAGAGGTCCCGTCATGCAAAGAACTTAGTTGTTTCTTCATAGGTCCAATCTACTAAATGCAAGAATGGTCAACTCTCCAATTTTTTTTAAAAAGATAAGTCCTATTTCAACCAACTCGTCTGAATAATTTGGTTCATTGGTATTTTGAGTTTGCCATATCATTTCAATTTAAAAAAGGATTGAATGAGTAAGGGAGTGTCTTTTTTACCTATTTGTGTCTAGATTATTAGATCTAAATGTGTTCTTATACCAGTTGCTTGAATGAGGTCTAGTCAATTTTTATGAATATTCTAAATATTAGGCCCTTGAATGTGTAGCTCACGCGTTCTATTTCTGTTTGACTGAGATATACTTTGTGTATATTTGTTTCTATTTGAAGAAAGACAAGTCCTATTTCAACCATCTCATCTGGCAAATTTGATTCATTAGTATTTTGAATTTGTTATATAATCTACTACTTATTTGATATGTTGTTTCTGATTAGCCACAAATGAGTTTAGTTGATTTATTTTAACTGGTTGGGGAACTTGCTCTTTTTATATCTGTGTCTATGTTTCTGTTTGACTGAGAATTAATTGTATCTTATCATATTATACAACTTATTTGTATTTACATGTGAATATAAAGTGGTTAAGAATTTAGAAGTTGGAAGTCAATATGAATTTGCACATAAAGATAAGTATAGATTCAACTAAATCTTTGCCAAAATTATATATCTTCTTATCTAGATAATTTGCTTGCTTTGAGTTTGTTATATGGACTTATGAAATTTGGTGTTCAAACCTAATTATTAAAGTGTATTAAAAAATTTAATGCATGATTGACCTGTTATAATTGTTGCTAAATAAAGTCTCAATGATGATTAGACTCTAGTACTTAGGTGACTGCATACTTTGAATACTCATGTCAGATTTAAACATGTGACAGTGAACACTTTGAAGATAAAAAATATTTTGTTTCAAAAGGTCTAAAAATATGTACCGTGTATTCCCCAATTTAGTTGAATTATATTATACTTTCTTGCAACATGTTGATTAGGTTTTACTGCTTAACAAATAGGGATACTAAATGCATGTTACGCATATTAAAATAATACCAACTAAGCATGATAAATCTATTTTCTTATGTTCTACGATTAAAATATGTCATACAACTTATAACACTGTTAGATAATTGTATTTGAAGTACATAATATTTGTGTATATACTGAAACTCACCCTTAATTTTTTTCTTAAGTACTGGTACAAAAATAATAACATATAGCTTGTGCAAGAAAATTTTATCTGATATTTTGTATATGCATAAAACATTTTGTTATGATTACATTTCTTACTTGAATGTGTTTTCCTCTAGTAGGAGGCTCCTGTATAGCAGCAACAACAAGATAATTAAGAAAATAGCATCCAACAAGAAGTGGAAGTATGATGTTCTGGTTTGTATGATCTGAAGTGGTGCTGCTTGTGTCTATTTAGGATCCTGCGTGAGGGTTGAGGAGGTGAGAACACTGCTAGATAATCGTATTTGAAGTACATAATATTTGTGTATATACTGAAACTCACCCTTAATTTTTTTCTTAGAAAAACATGCTTTCCAGATTCAAGTAGTGACTATGAAGGTAGGGAGTTGTTGTCTCTGTTGTTTAGGGCATGAGTACTGAGGAGGTGAGAACACTAATATATAATGGTACTCGATGCAGATAATGTGTTAGTATAAAATCTCACCTCTGTTTTTGCTTAGAAGAATGTTGGTACTCAATGTCATTTGGTAGAAATATATATATATATATATATATATATATATTAATATGAAATCTCACCCTGAGGAATTCTCTTCTATGAAGAGGAATATTGGATTGCAGTAACAACGATGGGAGTCTGAAATTGCTTCTTATTATGGTTTTGGTGGCAGTGCTGCTGGCAGGATACTGTATGAAGTCACTGTGAGTCTTGACAGCAACGCAATACGGACTGGCGGCTCTGTTGATCATGAGGTCATAGGAGGCGAGAAAAATATAACCGGTGCATAGAATATCTTTAGGTTGACTAAATATCTCACCTACTTGTGTTTTTTTCTAACAACATTCAGAAAAAGCTTGAGGAACCTTCAAAGCTTGAGCGATAACAAAAGGTTGGTGTTGGGTTTTGCTCTTCATATTGGTGTTGGGTTGGAGTTGGAAGTGGTGGACGGCATTGGAGTTTAAGACGTGGACGTCGTGATAGACGTGGTTGTTGTAACAAATTCAGTTTTGTATCTTTATCTATAGAGTGTAGGGATGATTCTGTTGTAACTAAATGTTGAGATAATTCTGTACGTGGCTAAAATTTATTTTATATTTAAATTATCCAACATGGTGTGGGAGGTTGAGCAAAGACCACAACTTTTAGATTTGTTGCTTCTTTTAATAACTGAACACGAGCGGAAATATTATTTGATCAAGCAAATATGTGTGGGCCAATTTGCGTTGTACATAATAAGAGACAAACCGGGAAAAATAGCAATTCAAATTTTAGATTTAAAATTTGGATGGTGAGAAACTGAGAAAAAACGTGAGAGAAGAGGGGAAGAAGGAGATTCCAGCATTTTCAAAATGCCGCAGTGTGAGAAGAGGGGAAGAAGAAGAATTCAAATTAAATCCTTTTTTTTAAAAGTAAAAAAGCCTAAAAAAAACGTGAGAGCAGATTGAGTGAAGGAGAGTGCAATGTTTTGACACGTTGGAAAAATGGTGATGTGTGATTGGTCACGATGAGTTTGGGTGGCTGTATTTGAACTATTTGGAGAACTCACTCTTTTTATAATAGTATAGATTATGACTCAACGTGCAGCCATCCCAAGCTAGTGGAAGCTTAGCAAGGCTATAAAAAAGCAACCCATAATGTTCACCTTCTACTCATGTAGTTGGTCTTTTTTTTGCTATGTAGATAGGATGTCTTATGAGGGGAACACCTCTCTCTTTGTAGGGTAATGGAGTGACATCTTTGTGCTGTACATATGAGTATGAGTTGGATAGAATGTGGACATGATCTATGGGATATGATATGTTATATGATTCCATTTGTGTTCTATTTTTTGTCTGCTATGGGAGAGCAAGATGAATATAATTGAATCTTGGCTTAATCAATAAGAAAATCCTCTATGACATTACATGTAAAGCTTGAAGCTTGATTGAGAATTTATCGATCTCCAAAGGTCGATTACCAAAACAGAGAATTTCTCGAGAAGACATCAATCAATTCACAAGGTCAATTAAAGAATCAAGTTCACAATGCTCAACAAATGCCTATCGAGCTACTCCATTACAAAAATCGAACTCCATGTTGATTCATCAGTTGTAGAAACCGTTGACCTTCCAGATCGATAGGGTCAACCCAGCCCGATGCAAAGCAATGTTCAACAAGCTATCGAGCAGATGCTCCCCAAAGCTAATTATTGATCTCCAAGGTTGATTGAACTCAATTGGTCATAAGCTTGGTCGAGTGAAAGACATTGAACTCAGTTAGATAGAACTATGATCGATCGAAGACTCATCAAGTCACTACATTAAGCCATCTTATCAACCTTAGAGATCAATTTCTTAAGAACACACCTGCTATCGAGCAAGTTCCAGCACTCGAGCACCAAGCAATTGACTTCAGGTCAATACAAAAGTCATCCAACAAAGCACGTTGACGGTCATAGATCGATTACTCGGAGCCAAAAGGTCGATGACATGTGGACCAATCACTATTCAACATGGAGTCAGTCAACACCAATAACTAGGACCCCAAGGCATCCATCAAAGGGCATCTTGTCTTCTATGAACAAGCTAAATTGTTGTTGCAGAACATAGAACAAGGTCAAGCCAATCGACAAAGCTAGTTCTATCGACCTAGCATGAGTGATCAACCTCTGACCTTGTCATCAGCCATCTCTTCCATTAAGATATATTGATCTCCCTTGATTGACGTCCACCAGTGTGAAGTGTAGACGGTCAACCTCTCGAAGGTCAATTCATATACCTACTGACCTCCCAAGGGTGATCGACCTCTAAAGCCATATCTAGTTTGAAAGGTAGGTAGATCGACCTAAGAATTTGATATACTTGTGTATCAACTTCTCTCCCTTTTTCATTATTGTTGAGATAATGACTTGTTTGAGGTGTAACTTATTTGTTTCATGAGTGGCTAAACTCATTAAATTGGGTTGGGAGTATCCATCAGGCCTTTCCAACCATGTAATCTTTCCATCAACTTTTTAATACATATATTATTGTAGTTTTATTTCTATACTCGTATTTTAGTGTACCGCTTGTTTGATTAGCTACCTTCATGTGATGACTGATTTGAATGAAATTGAGAGAAATAATTCAGTAAGATCCAGTGTATGGATTAGTAATGAGACATGAGAGTGAGGAGTTACTGTAGCAAAATTCATACATTTACCATTGATCTATTGAATATCATCTCAAAAGAGGTATCTTTAGATATAAATCTACCCCAATCTTGAGAGAGGAAGGTGTTATATCTTTTATAACTGCTTGCAAAATATGTCGAGAATAAATATAAATTAGAAGAGAATGTTTTGCATGGTTGAGGTTGTTCTGATCGGTAAAACCCACTCCAAGTTTCCCTTTTATCATATATACAACAGATCATCCTTTTGTTTACTCTTTCATAACTTAGATTTATTGTTTTGAGTAGTTAATTTGTTCCTTAACTAGAACATCAATTTTGACACCTTTCAATTCAACTAAACTAAGTCAAGATATTTTGTTTTTTTTTTGTTCTCCTTATCCCTGTGTTCGACCCTGTATTACTGCAATAGAGTCTGTATTTAGTTGTGGATGTCTCTTGAAGTCAGGTATAAATTTAAAGTCTGATATCTTTGGTTAGGAAATTGTGTTTAAACTTTTTAACCCATGTTAAGGGCGAACAACTTTTGGCATCATTGTCAAAAATAAGGGAACAATAAACCACTAAGGAACTAAGATCCTATCAACATTAGTCAATGCCTTAAGTTTAGTCGCAAACTTAACTGCATATTTATTTCCTACTTATAAGAAATTTCACTATAAAGAAATTAATAACAACACGTATACTCGTCCATCTTGCAAACTTAAACCACACTATTATTTAAGGAATTGAGATTTAGTCTTATCCACAACAGAAATCATGATTCCTCTAAGAAGACCATAAAACAAACATGAAAAGGCCATTCATGATGAGAATATAAATGGGATAGGAGAGGAGGACAATGTTGATAATGAACATCAGAATGAATGAAACCCCCCTTTGGTTCCCAATGAAGGACCGTCCCTCCATCACTGGCCACAACATGAATCCTGAAACCCTGTTATTATACCTCAGTTCAATGTTGCAAATTTTGAATTGAAACCAACATTCTTAAATGTTATTCAACAACAAATGTTTGGGGGAAATTCACTTGAATAAAATCCCTATCATCATCTTGATGCGTTAAGAACATTTTGTGATACCTTTGAAACAAACAAGGTCTCTTAGGAAATTATCTATTACAAGGCTATTTTATTCTCCCTAATAGACAAGGCCCTTGCATGGTTCCTAGCTTTGGAGCATGAGGGGTGAATGGATGGGATCCCTTAGCACGCGATTTTATCAACAAGTTTTTGAAGTTGAGAAAACCATCCATTGCAGAAATAAGATCACTAGTTTAAGACAAAAATCTCATGAAATTTGCAAGAAGCTTGGGAACATTATCAAGAGAATCAAAGGGTCTGTCTGCATCACAATTTTGAGGATAGCTACCTAGTAACCACCTTTTATAATGCCCTCACTACACACAAGAGAATGTCCCTTCACATTGTTGTAAGTAGCTATTTCATGGGGAACAATGCAAAATGCTCCAAGGAAATCATAAATAACATGGAAGACTTGCAACATATGTTGACTATCATAGGGGGTCCATTGGAAGTGTCTTCTCTATAATGCAACCTTTAAAAAGAAGATATTTGACATTGTGAATGCCAAACTTGATAAGATGGCTAATGATTTACACATCTAAAAGAGATCAATGTCATGATAAGGAACCACACTAAAAATGTAATGTGTAGAGTCACATGTGGAGAAAGTGGGCACGATGTTGATAATTGCATTTATACTCACGAAGTAGAAGATTTTCAAGGTGGATCCACATAAAATGTCTCATATGCAAACTTTAGAATGCTAAACCATCAGGGTTTCTTATATGGTAACACATATGCAATCAAACATTCTCACCAACTCCATCAAACACCCCACAACACAAGGAGGGGTCAAGGTGTAGGAAGAGGAAATCCACCTAGTTTTCAACAATAGAAACCAAAATCAACAAGGCAACTTCAGTGGGCCACCAGAGGAAGCCTATTCCAACAACAAAAAAATCCAATTAATCAGCTGGGTAATCTGACTAAATGCCTCAGTCAATGCATCTTGAACAATAACAACCTCATGACCAATATGCAAACTCAAATTGGGACCATTAAAACCCAAATTAGCAATTTGCAGACACAACATAATGATTGACCAGTACTTGGCTTCCATATATGCCTCTATGGAAAACCCAACTGGTAGGATCCCCTTGTGCACGGAGCAGAATCCAAGGAATCATGAGACAACAAAGGTAGTAACCTTAAGATTGGGACCACCTTAAGACTAGCTCATCCTTCACCAACCCATCTTTGAATGATGAAGACGATGAATCTGAAGCCACAAATAGAGAAAAATCCAAGACAAGAAAGACTATACAAGGATCTAAGAAGAAGGAGCCTCCAAGAGACTCTAGCGAGCATCAAGCAGAGACATCTTTCCCTTACAGATTCATCAAGGCTCAACTTGAAAGAATATATATCAAATCATCAAGGCTCAACTTGAAAGAATATATATCAAATCCTTGATACCATTAAAAAGATACATTTAGACATCCCTCTTCTTGAAGCTTTACACAAAATGCCAACTCATGCCAAATTTGTAAGGATCTCATTACTAAAAAGCAGAAGCAAGGTGAAACGGAACAGTTTGCTTGGGTAGAATGGACACAACATTTTTCCAAGACAAAATGCCAACCAAGCAATAAGACCTTTATGGCTTCACTATCCCTTTTCAATTAGGTGATATGACTAAAGGAAAGGCCTAGTTGACTGGAGCAAGCATCAACCTTATGTCACATTTCTTGGCAAGCATGTTGGGATTAACATACATAGTCCCCTCTTATATGATAATACAATTTGTAGATAATTCTTTCACCAAACGAATCATGTGGTTGAGGATTTTCTAATAAGAATTGGAAACTTCTTCATCCCTTGTGATATAGTCATTATTGATGTTCTCAAAGATCTAGTGTGTCCTATGATCTCCCAAAGAACTTTTCTCTCAACTGCTTGAGCCTTGATGGATGTTGTTGATGTATTGTTCATCATCATAGTAGTAAACGAGCAAATAGAGTTCAAAATCATTGATCATATGATGGTACCATTTCCTAAGGAAACAAGTTTCTTAGCAGATTGTTGTGGTCAGCTATGTGCACAAATATAAGAACACAACATGGTTATAGGCTTGTTGATGAGATCCCTCACAAATCCCAATTTTGGAATATCATACCCAAAAGTAGAAGAAATCATGGCTTACCTAGAAACGGTTGAGGAATAAGATATTCAAAGACATGAAAAAATTGATATCTCCAAATACATATCTTTGCAAAAAGAGCCAAAAGATGTCCCTACTCATATACCCACCCCAAAATTGAAACCCCTCCCAAAAGGGTTAAAATACGAGTTCTTGTATGGTGAGAAGCAATACCCAGTCATTATCTATTCCAATCTCCACTAGATAAACAATAACAACTCCTTAGAGAGCTTTGGTTATGACTTAAGGCTCTTGATTATTGTATAGATGGCATAAAGGCACTTAGCCCTTCTATTTGTATGCATCGTATCAATTTGGAAGACAAGCCAAACCACGAGTCTAAGGTAAGAGATAATCAAATGATAAAATGCAACAAGTTGTGGTCAAGGAAGTGCTCAAGCTCTATAATGTTGATATCACTTATGCAATAAGAGACAACAATTGGGTAAGTTCGATTCATGATTTACCAAAAAAAAGGAGGCATCATAGTCGTCAAGGGGGTGACGGCCAAGACTTAGCCACCATGTACTGTTATTGGGTGGCATATGTGCATGGGTTGTAGGATAATGAATGTTGTCACTACAAAGGATCATTTTCATCTTCCCTTTAGTGATCAAGTCCTCAAATGCTTGGCCCATCACTCCTATTTTTTCTCGTTAGACTATTATTCTGGTTTCTACTAGGTTCCTGTACATCTAGATGACCAAGATAAAACCCCATTCACATGTCTCTATGCTACTTATGCTTTTTTAGAGTATACCATTCATGCTCTTTAATGCCCCAACCACCTTTCAACAATGTATGTCTTCAATCTTCTCTGACTTCATTGAAGAAATTATGGAAGTTTTCATGGATGTCTTCTTCGTAAAAGGCTCCTCCTTCAATGATTGTTTGCACAACCTATCTCAGGTTTTACAAAGATGTGAAGAAAAACAATTGGTTCCAAACTGGGAGAAGTGTCATTTCATGGTGCATGAAGGCATCGTCTTGGGCACAAGATATCTGAAGCAAGTATAGAGGTTGATCAAAGTAAATTTTGAGGCAATTTCCAAATTGCCATTGCTCCACTATTTCTTCTATTTGAAGTTTTCTAGGCCATCTTGGTTAGTATTGAAGATTTATTAAGGTTTTCTAGATTTTCTAAACCTCTATCCAGGCTATCATTCAAGGATACTCATTTTGTATTTGATGAGGAATGCATAAAAGTGTTCACCACCTTAAAAAGTGCCCTCACTTCCGCACTTGTTATGCAAGCTCCTGATTGAGACCTCCCATTCGAGCTCATGTGTGATGCTAGAGACTTTGCCATGGGCATTGTCCTAAGACAAAGGAAAGATAAAAAGCTCATGGCATTTTCCTAAGACAAAGGAAAGATCAACATCATGTCTTATGCAAGTAAAACTCTTTATGAAGCACAAGTCAATTGCATTACCATTGAAAAGGAAATGTTTGCCATCATCTATGCCTTTAATAAACTCAGACTTTCTTTTTTAGGAGGAAAAGTCATCGTGTAGATTGATCATGATGCAATCAAATATCTAATGCAAAAGAAGGAAACCAAAACATGCCTCCTACGATCGACACTTCTACTGTAGGAATTTGATCATGAGATAATTGATAAAAAAGGGACAACAAATGTTGTTGCAGATCACCTCTCATAGATTCATGCCGAGGAAGATAGTTCCCTTCCAATCAATGAATTCTTACCAAGATGAGTTCCTTATATACATTCAGACCTTGAAAACGGCCACACCTTGGTACCTGTATCTTTGCAATTACTTAGCATGCCAACAACTACCACTCAATATAACTTATAATCAGAAGAAGAAATTTTTCACTAATTAAAAAAACTACCATTAGGATGACCTGCTCCTTCTTAGGAGATGTGTCAACAACATTTATAGACTATGTATTCTTGAGGACAAAACTCATGCCATTATTGAGAAATGTCATTCTTCTCCCCATGCCAGACACCTGGGGCCTGAGAAGAATGCCATGAAAATTCTCCAATATGGATTCTATTGGCTCTTTATTTTTAAGGACTCACGAGCCTATGCTACAAAATGTGATGTGTGTCACCGAACAAGGAACATTGGTAAGTGCAACAAAATGCCCCCTGCTGATTGGATAGAGGTTACGACCTTACGGTAACCCCCAATTAAGGGAGACCGAGAAGTATAAGCCACACCCATAATTTCCGGATCAAAGGTTCGACACTTAACCAAGAATAATTATTAAATTTTAACAGACTAAACTGAAAAGCTGTAAGAAAATAAACTTTCGCATACCTTTTTGAAAACTTGAATCTCTAAACTTCTATCCACTTATGGATTCTACTCTAACTAATCCTCCTTGTATTTTACTTCATGTATTTCACAATATGACTATTTACTGTTTGTCCTTTTGGCTTGTACCTAAAATGCCGACAAACAAAATGTCAGTCAGCTGAAGCTGGTATGTGGGGGAAACAATAATCATGTAAATATGTTAACAATGTAATCATTCAATTAATCATTTAACCACCAAGATTACATTTTAGATATAACTCTGTGATCCAAGAGTACCCTATCCTCTGTGTTGTCCCTATTAAACCCCTCATGATCCACCTATCAAGTGAACCAGTTTCTAGGGTTGAGTCACATGGAACTACTCATAGGTAGACCACTCCTTAACTCAGGATATGCTAAAGAGTCTCATGGCACTACACGTAGGTAGCCCAGTTTCTAACTCACGGTAACCTAGACCTTGCTCTAGGATTACCCCTTTTTTTATACTTTTCAAAGCAACAGAGGTGGACCCGGATCTAGCCAGTTACATATGCACATTTATAGTGATAATCATAGTCACTTTATAGTTGCATGAAATAAATAAACATCCAACAGTTATTTTCAAGCAACCGATAAAACTTCGGGAATCGCCATGAAACTAGAGCGATTATTCATAAGCGTAACCACATACCTGATTTGATGATTTCACAAGAATTAAGCAATTCCAACCAAGAAAGCAATCCAAGCAAGAAATTCAACAATCACATAATTCCTGAAAAGAATATGTATTCTATTTATTACACACTTTATCAAGAATCTACTTTATCGACTTGGATTCACTTTCTAGGGTTTCTAATCCGAATTAAGGTTTCATTAATATTCATTAGGGTTTCTTAGATCAATTTCTCAAATTTTATCCCTTTTAGGTTAACAAACCCTAAAATACTATTTTCTACTCATATAAACCCTAATTGTTCAAACTAATCTATTTTAATAGCCTTTTATACCCAAATTGACTTAGGATCATCATATCTCTATTTATTCATGGATTTGAACAATGAAAACAATTAAAAGACATATTCACCTAAATTAGGGTTTTCAAGCTCATTAATGCATATTCATGCACGAAACCCTAAATTAAGCCAATTATATAAAAAGATCATCTTTTTAGATCCTATTTTCACTTTTATTAACAAAAGGTTAATATTGGCTTGAATTATCCAAAGAACATCATCAGATCCATCTATCATCAAATCTAAGGGTTTTTCATTAATTAAATAATTAAAGATGATAACTTTATGTACTTTTCAAATTTCAAGCATATTTATGCACATAATCTCTAAATTAAACTAATTTACATGCAAATTTCATCCTTTTCGATCTTAATGTACCTTTTTACAATTAACAGGTTAATATCAACTCTAACCATCAATTAAACCTTACTAATCACATTAATCATATCCAAATAGGGTTTCTTAATCATTATTACACTAAAGTTAACAACTTCCATTATTTATCGAATTTCAATTAGAATTAGGCTTCAAATATATTTTTATTGCATTCCTCTCATTTTTCTGAGTAAATTTCATGTATAAACTTTTGTCATCTGAGTTACTATTAAAGAGTTATGATTTTCGCAATAAATACCTTTTTAGACCAACCGGAAGTTGCCACGTCGCTCATTTTCCATGCAATGTGCTAGCTTTGAGAATATGACGAATTGACTCTTATACCCCCGGGCCATGGATTTCTGCTCCATGCTCAGGAGGGGTATTCTCCTCCAAACGACCCACAAGTCGTCTTCTTCCCTGCGACGACGCATCCAGCCGCCCTAGACGCAAGTTGCGGGGCTTCTTCTCCCTCATCTGGACCCCGACAACCACCAATATAGGTTCCTCCCGGTCCATCGGCCTCCATCGCACCTTCAAGGCCTTCAAGCCGCATCCGAGGTGGCAGGGTTGGGAGTGGGTCAGACCTGCAAGTCTGCCGCCCCATGCAGCTGCGCTGCTGCTACCACGCCTAGCCAAGGTGAGGGGATGCTCACCCAAGCTCTTCAGGAAGTCGTGGAATCGACAGGCCTTCCTCGCAGACTCTCCCCAGCCCTCCATTTGTTCCATGGTTGTTTTACCTTCACGTTTAGGGTTTTGGACGAAAAAGGAAGAAGGAGGAGAGGGAAGGGTTCAGGGGATCATCTTGGATTTGACTCTGGGCTCTACCCCTTTATATATGAGTGGGAAACGAAGTCCCAAAGTGTGCATCCATGAGGACTCAAGTCCTTCCCCAAAAGGAAACTTAATTTCCTTAGATAAAAACAATATTCTCTCTCTTCATCATCTTCTTGATATTCCTTTTCCTATAAATTCTAGGATTTTGAAAATCCTTTTTATTAGTCTCTCTTATGCTTGACTTTTACTCCATAAGCACGAAATTATAGTTTCCTTTAGTAGAAAATATCACCCTTTTAATAATACCATGAAATTCATTCATTAAACATCACATTATCCTCTTATTTGACTTTATTGGTATTTTCTCTTTCCTCTTCTTCATTGGGACTCCTTGGATCCCAAGGCACTCTATTATTTCGAAATCCTTTTATTGGATACTCATTATCTTTCTAGATGCATCTAAATTCATTATTATCTTGTTTTATTCTTATTAAAATATCTTTTTTTTTGAAGATTTCTCTTTATTTCTCTTTTATTTTCCTCATTGGTATTCCTTTTATCATTAAGAATCCTTGGGATACGAAATTCCACTAAGGATAACTTAATTATACCTATTTTCACTTGTTTTCCACATTTTACCATTGTTTTCAATTTCTTTCTTAATAAAGAAATACTTAATTGATCTTTTCTTTTCTTATTGCTTTCTTTTTGCAACTTTGAACTCCTTGGAACCCAAGGAACCCATGTGGCACGAAATCCACTTTTGGATTAAGTTCTTTTACCTTCTAGAGTTTTCCACACCTTTCTTTTCTCAAAAACTCAATTATTCATTTACTAATTGAATTTTCTTATTATTTGGGCCCAATAGCCAATAAAGCTCACAAAAAAACATCAAGGCTATTGTAAATGAAATCCACATATTCAAACAAATTATATCATTATTTGTTCAAATATCTTTAATATGAACCCAAAATCAGGGTTGTAACAATAGAAGTGGTGATATTTGACATTTGGGGAATAGATTTCACGGGACCCTTCACTTCTTCATTCAGAAATTAATATATCTTAGTAGTTGTTGATTACATATCAAAATGGGTTGAACATTTGGCTTCAACCGCTTGTGATTCAAAAATTGTCATGCACCTTTTCACCAAATTCATTTTTCTGAGATTCAAAGTCTTAAGTTTGTGATTAGTGATGGAGGCTCCCACTTCACTGAAAAACAACTTGAAGCTCTTCATAAAAGATATGGGGTAAGGCACAAGATCTCCACTCCCTACCATCCTCAAATAGTTGTCCAAGTTGAAGTTTCTAATCATCAAATCAAATGAATCCTTAGAAAGACAATTGTAAAATCCATAAAAGATTGGTCCTCCAAGCTAGACGATGCTCTTTGGGCATTATCAAATCACTTATAAAACCCTAATTAATACTACATCATATCAGATGATATATGGCAAATCTTGCCACCTCCCTTTAGAATTAGAACACAAATCTTAGTGGGATATTAAAAACGAAACCAAATCTATCCAAGGATAAGAGACTCCTTCAACTATAGGAATTAGAAGAAATTTGTTTGCATGCTTATGAGAACACCACAATCTACAAAGAAAGAACTAAAACTTGGCACGATTCTCACATTCGGTGCAAGGACATATCTGAAGGGGGAAAAGTGCTACTATTCAATTCTATTATTTGCTTTTCTCAAGAAAATTTTGGTCAAGGTCAGGACCATTTAAATTCATCACAATATATCCCTCTAGAACGATCGATATCCATACACTAGTACAGATAACACCTTTAGTGTCAGTTAAGTAAGATTTTTGACATTAGTTTCTAAGCGACACCCAAGTGGGTGACACTAAAAGTAGACTCCTTTAGCTTCGGTTACATAACCGACGACAAAAAGTCGTTCCCGATTACAATTTAACCCAAAAGCACCAACAATCAAACCATAGGCGTCGGTTAATAGAAAACAACCGACACGATTAATCATTCGTTGTCGGTTTTTGGTGATTAACCGACGCTGATGTTTTTTTTTTCTTATCAATTCTAGGCCTGTTGTCTGACTGGTCAGTAGGATGCAGAACCTGCAGTTCAGTTCTGAACTGCAGATTTACAACATCCCTTTGATTTCAGCCAACAACAGGCCACAAACCTGCAAATATTGACAAGATACAAATTATATATTTTATATGGTTCATGTGATTCACACATATATGTATAATAAGCACATTTAATTTTCAAATATGATTCATCACACACATGCATGTAGAAACCTATAGTTCCATTTCATTCCTCCATTCATATTCACACACATTTAGCAACCACATGCAGTTTGATCCATTCATTTTTCTTTTGACATTTACATGCATAGAAACATTTCATTCATTCCATCTTCACAAACACATGTATATAGATAAGACAATTCAAAAAAAAATTCATTCAGACATCGTCTTTCAAAGTTGAACATGTTATCAAAATACTAATTATGACAACAAAGTTTAGAAAATAACATGACACAGTAGCTAATTAAACAAGGGGGGCATGATGTACCCCTAATTAAACATGTGCATATACGGGAAAGTAAATTTGTTGCTAGCTTGGACCTACTTTGTTGATGTTGCTATGTCGCGAGCTCGTCGTTGTTAGACAAATTTGAACTGATGGTGATAGGGAAATGGATGGTACCAACAGTAGGAATAGAACGGAAATCGGGTGTGCTCTCCTCATCGAATGAGTCCAAATATGTGCTATCCCCTGTCGAGTACTCAAATCAGACCAGATGATCGGGCGTCTCCTTGTTGATGTTGGTTATCCAAACCTTGATGGTATTATGACCAACTGGTCAAAGAAAAAGCTTGTCACTATGGCCCAATAGCATCTTCCCAACCCAGTGGCACCAACTGGATGTGGATACAAGATTTCCATCAACATCATACTTAACATCAATCACATATGTTGAAGTTTCAAAATTTAGGGTCACTTCACCAGTCGTATAGCTTCTTCCATTTAGATAATGCCAATGTTTAGGTATAGTGAGTTGTGCTAATGAATAATCATCTAGAATTATGTCCAACTGCTCATCAATAGGGAATAATAACATTGGGGTAGAGGCCCAAGCCATTATGCCTACAACAATGTAAAATGTTGAGAAAAAGTAATATAAATGTAAGTACTAACAACACACAACAACATGGGTTATTTCATATTCATGAAGGAGAAATAATTGACGACGACGACGATGATGATGATGATGATGATGTGATTATGAGGTTGAGGATGATGAGGGATGATAATGAGGATGAGGATGATGATTGATGATGAGGATCATCATCATCCTCAACATCATGGCCATCATCATTATCGTTGTCGTCATCATCATCAACGATGATGATTATGACGATGATGATGAGGATGATGACGATAATGATAATGATGATGATGATGATGATGATGATGATGATGATGATGATGATGATGATGATGATGATGATGATGATGATGATGATGATGATGATGATGATGATGAAGATGATGATGAGGATCATGATCATTGTCATCATCATCGTCATCATCATTATCATCGTCATCCCCATCATCATTTGTCATTATCATCATCGTCATCATCATCCTCATCATCATCATCCCACATCATCATCATCACATGATGATGATGATGATGATGATGATGAGGATGAAGATGATAATGATGTGATGATGATGACGATGATCATCATCATCATCGTCATCGTCGTCGTCATCATCATCATCCTCAACATCATTGCCATCATTATCATCGTCGTCGTCATTATCATCGTTATCATGATGATGATGTGGGATGATGACGATGAGGATGATGATGACAATGATGATGATGATGACGAAAATAATGAGGATGACAACAATAGTGATGATGATGATGATGATGATGATCGTTATCCTCATCATCATCGTCATCATCATCTTTATCATCATCATCATTATCATCGTCATCTTCATCATCATTGTCATTATCATCATCCTCATCATCATCATCACATGATGATGATGATGATGATGATGACGATGATGAGGATGATGATGATAATGACGATGATGATGATGACAATGATGATCATCATCATCGTCGTCATCGTCATCATCATCATCATCCTCAACATCATCGTCATCATTATCATCGTCGTTATCATCATCATCATCATCATCATCATCATCATCATCATCATCATCATCATCATCATCATCATCATCATCATCATGGGATGATGACGATGAGGATGATGACGACGATGATGATGAGGATGATGAAGATAGTGATGATGATGACGATGATCGTGATCCTCATCATCATTTTCGTTGTCGTCATCATCATCATCATCATCATCATTGTCGTCGTCATCGTCATCCCCATCATCATTGTCATTATCATCATCGTCATTATCATCATCATCATCACCATCCTCATCATCATCCCACATCATCATGATCACATGATGAGGATGATGATGTGATGATGATGATCGTCGTCATCATCATCATCATCATTCTCAACATCATCGTCATCATCATCATCATCATCATCATCATCATCATGGGATGATGACGATGAGGATGATGATGACAATGATGATGATGACGACGATGATGAGGATGATGACGATAATGATAATGATGATGATGATGATTATGATGACGATGATCGTGATCCTCATCATCATCATCATTATCATCGCCATCCCCATCGTCATTTTCATTATCATCATCCTCATCATCATCATCCCACATCATCATCATCACATCATGATGATGGTGATGACGATGATGATGAGGATGATGATGATAATGATGTGATGATGACGATGATCATCATCATCATCATCGTCATCATCATCATCATCCTCAACATCATCGTCATCATCAATCATCATCATCACCATCATCATCATTATCATGATGCTGATGTGGGATGATGACGATGAGGATGATGATGGTGATGATTGACAATGACGATGATGATGAGGATGATGATGATCATCATCATCATCATCATCACCATCATCATCATCATCATCATCATCAACAACAACATCATCGTGATCATCGTTGTTGTCATCATCATCATCATCATCCATAATCCCACATCATCATCACACGATGATGATGATGATGACAAGGATGATGATGATGAGGATGATGATAATAATGATGATCATCCCCATCATCATCATCATCATCATCATCATCATCATCATCATCATCATCATCATCATCATCATCATCATCATCATCATCATCATCATCATCATCATCATCATCATCATCATCATCATCATCATCATCATCATCATCATCATCATCATCATCATCATCATCATCATCATCATCATCATCATCATCATCATCATCATCATCATCATCATCATCATCATCATCATCATCATCATCATCATCATCATCATCATCATCATCAACATCAACATCAACATCAACATCAACATCATCATCATCATCATCATCATCATTATCATCCTAATTATTCATCATCCTAATCAATTAGTTCAATTGATTCTTCCAATTTGTGTTTATTCGTTCATTATTAAACCCTAATTCAATATTAATCAACTACACAATGGTGGCATTATTAACCCTAAGTTCTAATCCTGTACTGATTAAACCACCACACTGGTCGAAGTGCAGGCTGTGGTGGTGGCGCCCGGAGGTGGAGGAGGTCGGTCGGGTTGGAGGTGAAGGTTGTCGGTGATGGAGGTGCAGGCGATGGCCAGTGGTGGTGAGTGGAGCAGATGAAGGCTGCTAGAAGAAGGCTCCTCGCTCCGCCTGGAGTAGGTGCTGGCGGCGACGGGAGTAGGTAGTGGCGATTGGTGACTGGGTACAGCAGCAACAACAACAACTTCGAACAGCAGCATCAGCTCCGGTGTCAGCAGCTTCAAGCTTGTCGAGGCGGCACACGGAGGCGGCGAGAAGATTCAAGCTCATCGTGGCCGTGCACGGAGGCGGTGAGCAGAGAAGGGAGGTGGCAGAAAAATCACCAGACCTAGCTATGGGGGGAGAAGATCGGGAACTAAACTGTGAAGGGGAAGAGTCTGGAAGTTAACTATCGGCGTCAGTTATTCCTCCCAAATCGACGATAAATAAGGCAATAAATGTTTGCCTCAAGAAGTGTATTTAGTCATCCGTTCTTTAGTCAAAACCGACGACATATGACGGGACAAAAAGTTTTGCGGGGCTTGGCGCGGAACATGTGTCATTGGATTTTACACAACCAACGCTGAATTTAAAATTTTTCGAGCCAAATTTTTTTTGCTGAAAATTGTATTTTGCGGGTGATTTTGGACATTGATTTGGCTTATTAACAATGGATGTTAAAGTAAAGTGATACCCGTGTCTTTTGTAAATCAATCGGTGTTCATATATACGTATCAGTTGAGTTTATATGCTGACGTCGTAGATTATGGGCGTCAGTTTTTTGCAACAACCGACGACATAAAATGTGACGTTATACGTCATTTCTGTACTAGTGATACTATAAAATCTGGTACTATTTCATCAATGGACATCATTTGAAGAACTACTACGAAGTTGAGTCGCTCAACAAAAATGTTCATACGGACCTCTCCAAGCCACCTCCTACGGGAGAAAGCAAGCTTTGATTATCAAGCTACCAAAATCTCAATAGGCGCTCATTGAGAGGCAACCCAAGCTTTATTTTTGCACTATCTTTATTTTGCTTTTATTTTTTATATAAACTTTGATATACTGAGCTCGATCAACCTAACAATCAACCTCCACAATAGATTTATCAACCTCCAATATGTCTTTTATTTTTCAAATGATGACTGACTGATAGTTCTCTCCCAGATCCTATCAACCTAAACTATGACTGGTCTATCAGGTCACCCATGGACCTTTCAAGCGTTGTTGGTGTTTTGGCTATTGGTCGTCTTTTCTCGACCACTGCCTATTGACTTATACTATCAACCACTATCCATCAATGGACTCTAATTGACCCGAGGGGCCAATAGAACATGTGCTCCCCATGCCGCCTCTTCATCATAGTCACATCCTTCCACTTGCTCACTTCTAGTGCGGAGTGTTATAAGTTTTTACCTCAAGTTATTGACATGTCAGCTTTCTAAAGCAGCTACTAACCTCATCATTGAGCAGCTACAACTTTCAAATCACCTCTCATCAACTCTATCTTTCAAAGGTACCACAATTATGTATTGACCTCTATCTTGACACATCCTATTGATCTTCACTGAGTGGACTACTGACTTCTTCCTTTGAACTAGATCCACTATCAGATTTGTTTTCACAACTTGATACCTTTTTCTTTCTATCAATTGGTATGTACCGATCTACAAGGTTGATACCCCTTCATTGACTGGTTGCTCGACATCTATCTTATCAACCTTGCCATGGCTACAAGTTTATAGGATACTCCATATTTTAACATGTAGCCTAAACTCTTAGTTTGACCTTTTTCAGTATTCACTATGGCTTGTCTCAAGGAAGTCCTGAGTGGTGTTGCAGCAGATGCCCCTATTGCTGCCGAGAATGCTCAAGGAGCAATCAACACTCAAGCCACGACCAATCCGTAAGGCACAAAGAGAGCTCATCCCGACTCTACTATTGTTGCCTTCAACAAAAATGTACGAATAGTGGATATAGCAGTCGAAGCAGCACGAGCAACGTGACAAGAAGATAAACAATTGCAATAAGTGATTCTCGACCTCCACGATCAAAAGCACTAGGATGCCTACAATGTTGTGACTAGAAAATCTTTCAAAGCCACTTGCTTTGGAAGTAAGACAACCCTACGTCTACTCGAAATTGTGAAAAGAGAATGTGATCAATTGGTTAGTTCTTATTGGCTCACATCTGCTTGGTGACTCCACTATCTTATGTTGAGCTGACCAAGGAATGCATGTCTTCCATAAAGGAACTTCCCATCAAATTGTCTGATAGATCTACTTGCGGGGGACGTGGTCAAATACAAGAGTATCTTTTCGACAAAGAGGAAGCCCTTTTTGAAAGGAAACTCAACAATATTTTGTGTGGATCCGCCAAAGAAGTAGAATTAGAAAGTTCTAGGCAATTATACAAGAAAGATTTGGAGTTCACAGCCAACACCATATGGGTGAAGCTCACAGAGAAACCAAAATATAAATCCATTGCTATCAAAACCACCCATGTCTGCTCAATATTATGGTAAATCATTCAAAAAATCATTGCTAACATCCTCTTCATGAAGTCTGAAACTGGGAGCATCTACCATGAATAACTTCATATTTTGTCCCACATCATGGAGGGAACTCATGTACTTAGAAGTAGTCTAGTCAGGGACTCATCTTCATGCAATTCATTGTTCATATTTTTCAACATTTCACATATTTTGAAGTTTAGGTACTCTGACCTTGTCCCGTGTTGGTTTGATTCATATCAGGTGGTCTCCCTTATATTATGTCCCATTCTATAGGTCCTTATTCGTAAAGAAATTGATGCCTATGTTGTTCCTAATCCATATCTCATCAACCATATCAAATAGACACAAGCAAGCATGCTAACCCACTAACTATGTTTAGCAAATCAACCAACTCAAGTTTACCATATATGGTGCTAGACTAGCTAGGGTTTTATGGTCAAAACTTATAATATGTCATCAAAACATACTTAACCCTTATAAAAACAAACTTTAGCCACCATCCATCAAACTCACATCATCATTACCAATGTCAACATCAACATAGATGTCCTCCTCCTCATCGTCAGCATCCTCATCCTCATCGTAACTTAGTTCATCTAGGATACTTACTAGCCTAACCTTTACCATGTCTCTACAAAACTCTAGATACTACAACTATCATCTATACTCTCTCATCTAGACTTGGTGTCAAATCTCTTTCTCTTGTGTTACATGGACATTCATGACCTTTCTACATGTGGTATCATTTTCATATGTGATATACTAATACCTGAAATAGGTTTTCTCCAACATTTCAATAGGCGATGGAAACCACCATAATCCATTCGAATAAAACCAAAACCAAAATTAGTTACCACACTAATTAGGTAGTCTAGTACCATGAAACCTAAAGAACTAGCAAAAACATGGTGCACACTTGTGTAAGTATTGTAAGCACATGTCACAAAAATATGTATATGGTTTTAATAAGATATTCCTTTTCTCAACTAATAAATGTACAACCCATACTTTAGGATAGAATGGAGAGAAAACAAAGGTTCTAAGGATTACACAAGTCTACACCTAGTTCTATAACATCTAGGTTCTAACCTAGAGGCTGAATCAACTTAGACCACAAGGGACAGCTCATTATGATTCTAGGATTGAGATGTAAGGTTGAGTTTATTTGTGTTTCATGTGAGAAGTGTTTCGTGTGGTTATTTTTCATGCTCTGATACCATATGTCATCAAACTATTTATTACTCAAATCCAACCTCCAAATGACTAGGAAGTCTATGGCAGAAGGATTAGAGTGTCTACCTCTATCATGGTAATATCAGAGAATGAATATAGATGCATGGAATCTTAGCATTCATGATGAAATAAAAAAAATGGAATCACCAACATTATCTCAAATATAAATAAGTATTATAAAGCAAAATCGTTTACTCTAGACACCCATTTCGAGAGTGCAATTCAATTGCACAAAGGATTGATGCTGACATCAAGTTGAGTACTAATTGGAATTGAATTGCTGACGTATGTGTTGAAATGGAAGGTGTAAAATGACCATTTCGGCATGCACATGGTGTGAAACTTCCATAATTGTTGTGAAAATTCAAGATCTTCTAGTCCTTTCCACTCCCTCTTTAGTCCCACATTGGCCGGGGACTAGGAACCCTGACCCAAACCCCTCATATATATAGAGGGGTACTGGGGTCGTGATCAATAGATTATTGTATGGGTGGCCTACCACCCTTATTTGTATAGAATTTGGCCACCCTCACATCCTTAAAACTTACACTGACACTAAGGGTGATCATTTAATCGACACTAAGTATATAGTTAATACTAATACTTTAGACAGTCATAGTGGCAAGTTTTATTACAAGTTCATGAGAACCAACTATCTGATCCCTCTTCCAAAGTTTAGTGACTATGACGCAGAGAAGTTACTCTATATAGAAGCATAATTTCATCAATTTCTTGCTCAAAGACAAGGGCATGCACCATCATCCAACCACTCTGTCCATGTGTCCACCTTTAGGAATCACCTTGTGCCTATTATACCCCACAAGTCACTCCATGTTATATTAGAGGACTGTGAAGGAAGTATGCACAATAATTTTGAGGATCCTGTTTTCCCAACTCCTTCACCACCATAACAACCTTCTCTTCTACAATTAACTATTCCTCCACAACCCAGATTAAAACCCTCCCGATGAGTGCGGTTGAGAAAGGGAAGGCGACGGAGGGGGCAACGCAGGGGGCGACGGCGGCGTCTGACCCTCCCGATCTAGGCCGCGATAGACCGCAGTCGAAGTTGACTGGTGCTCAGGGAGTGATCTTAGTTTCTAAGGAATCGTTGGACTGGTCAGGGCTGTTCAAGAAAAGCAATGCAGGTGGTCCAGTTAATCTCAGCAAGACAGAGTTCCAGATGGTTGACGGCAAGCTTCTCTATCCTAAGTTGATTGCGGAACGAAACCTAGATCGGTGGAGCAGGACAGCTGCCGGATACGTCGTGGGCCTCAAACCACATTGGCCAGCTTTGGTTCGTCACCTTGCTCAAGTCTGGAGAGTCAAAGGTTCTATAGAAATCAGATCCCGCGGTAGGGGTTTCTTCATCGTCATGTTTTCCAATGACGAGGACCTAATTACAGCAGTGGATGGAGGACCCTGGTTTGTTGCAGGTAAACCACTCATTATCAAACGTTGGGAAAGGGGTGAGCCTCTGGAGAAGATTAAACTCTCTGAAATCCCTATCTGGTTAAAGATACACAATCTCCCTCTTGAGTTGTGGGATGTGGAGATGTTCAATCACATAGGTTCTGTCCTGGGTCGTCCTCTAAGGCCAGACAAATGGACCTCAGAATTCCGCAGGCTTGAATATGCAAGAATCCAGGTCATGGTCCCAGCTGATTTTTCCTTTCCAAAGGATCTTCAAATCATGAGTGATGATGGGCAAGTTGATGTTATTGAGTTCGAATATGAATGGCAGCATGCGAAGTGTTTGACATGCGGTCTCTTTGGACATGAACCTGCTCTATGTGAAGAACCCAGGAAGTTCGAAGGCAGAGGACCAAAGAAAAGAATGATGAAGAATTGGGTTCCTAAATCTGCTACGCTTGCTGAGGAAAATGAAGGAGAGGTGTTTAGTGATGCTGTTGAAGAGGTTTCTGATCTTGATCCACCCTTAAATTCTCAAATGGACCTAAATAGGACCACGGCTTCTAATGAGATCATCACTTTCCCTGTTGTGGAGGATGTAGTCACTCCTGCTATGTCTCCGGAACAAGGCTGGGAAATATATAAAAAGAATTCTAAGTCTGTTCCTAAAGGTGTTCCTAAAAACACTTCTCGCTCCTTACCTGATTCCTTAAACAAGTTCTCCCCCCTATCAAATTTTAGTGGAGTGTATGATTCTCAAGATAATGCTAATGCTGATGCGCCTGTAGGTGAGGTGTCCCAGACCGTTTCCCTTCTTCCTAATGGTTGATTCTTTATTTGTGCTATCTTGGAATGTGAGGGGAGCAGCAAATAAAGTTCCTCACATTCAGAGTGAGATGATTAAGAATAAAGCTAGTGTTTATATTATTCTGGAATCCAGGTTACAAGGTAGAGATATTCCTAGTTTTGTTGATAGTATTTGGCCGAGAGCTTCCTTCTTGGATAATTCCAGCTGTTACTCTTATACGTGAATTCTCGTCATTTGGGTTGGCAGCGACATTGATGTTAAGATGTCCTTCTGTAATGAACAAGTTATTCATTGTGTTGTTATCAAAGGCTTGGCAAGCTTTCAGCTGTCTGCTATCTATGGAGCTAACCGTGATGATGACAGAAGCACTCTTTGGGATTCCTTATCTTCCATCAGAGCTTTAAATCCTGCGTTGTGGTGTGTCATGGGCGACTTCAATGCGGTTAGACAGTTGAGAGAGAAGCTGGGCAAAACAACCCCCTTCTAATAGAAGTATGCTTGACTTCAATAACTCTATTGCCACTACAGAGCTTCTGGAGTTGGAAAGTAAAGGGGTGTTCTTCACTTGGGACGGTCACAGTAAGAATGGAAAGAGCACTTTTTCTAGGATTGATAGGATCTTCACGAATATGAGCTTCCTCTCTAAATTTCCTCATTGTTGGGGGGAGGTTATTCCAGCTGTGGTTAGTGATCACAAGATGTTGATGCTTAGATTGTTTTCTGGGAAAAGAGGTGCTGCTCCCTTTCGTTTTATTAATTCTTGGGTTAAACAGGAGTCTTACAAGAACACTATTTCTCAAGATTGGCGCGATTCCAAACCTTCTGGCTCTCCCATGTATCAGTTGTACCAAAAGCTTCACTCTGTGACTTCTGCCTTGCGAAAATGGAATAGAGAAGTTGTGGGGAATTTCTGTTCTAAAGCTAGAGAGCTTGAGGCTATGCTGCTGGCCTATCAGAAAGAGGTGGATGATGATCCCTTAAATGAGAATAAGCAAATCCAGTTATCCTTGCTCCGAGAAAGCACTGCTAAAGCGCTTAATGATGAGGAATGTTTTCTTAAACAGAAGAGTCGTGTACAGTGGCTGAAGCTGGGGGATAGGAATACTGCTTTTTTCTATGCTTCTTTGAAAACTAGGAGAATTAGAAACAATATTCATGTTTTGGAGGATGACCAAGGTGTTTTGGTGTATGATATAGATACTATCAGCGAGAACATCAGGAATTTTTATGTCAATCTATTTAATAACTCTCCTTGTGATTATGTTCTCTGGAAAGAAGAATGGTCCCTTCCTAAAATCACTAAAGCTCAGTTTGACAATTTAAGAAGGGTCGTTTCGAGGAAAGAAGTGGAGGATGTCTTTATGAGCATGAAAGATGACAAAGCTCCTGGTCAGGATGGTTTCAACTCCCTTTTCTATAAGTCTGTGTGGGATATTGTTGGAGAGGATGTTATTTCAGCCATACTGAGCTTCTTTAGTGCTGGTAGATTATTAAAGGAATGTAATAGTACTCTGATCACTCTCATTCCTAAGATTTCTAGTGCTATTTGTCTAAAAGATTTTAGACCCATCTCTTTATGCAACACCATCTATAAAGTTATCATGAAGATCTTAGCCAATAGATTGAAGACTGTTCTTCATGATCTCATTGACCTTAATCAAATGGCCTTTATCCAAGGTAGGAATATCGGTGATGCTATTTTGCTTGCAAATGAGGTTCTTAGCACTTTCACTGGTTCTCAGAAGAATATGTGTGTGAAAGTGGATTTGGCGAAAGCCTATGACTCTGTAAGAAGAGACTATATCCTTTTTCTTTTATCCAAGATGGGGTTTCCTATGTGTTGGTTGAACTGGATCCAAGAATCGTTTAATACGGCTTCCTTTAGAGTTCTTCTTAATGGGTCGCCCTCGGACATGTTTCTGGCTTCAAATGGAGTTAGACAAGGGGACCCTCTCTCCCCTTATTTGTTTGTTATTGCCATGCAGGGTCTTACATCGATGATAAATGTTGAAGGTAAGGCTGGGAATTTGTCCCCTATTAAAGCTGGTGATGCTAGTATTTCGCATATCATCTTTGCGGACGATCTCCTGTTGTTTTCTAAAGCTGATGAGAAGGATGCTCACTGCTGGAAAGATATTCTTGGTTTCTTCTGTTCAGCCTCAGGTTTAAGTCTTAATAATGATAAGAGCCATCTATTTTTGAGTAGGAGAGCTGATGGGGGCAATATTTCTAATATCTTGAATATTCCCAGTTTGGACCTCCCTGTGAGGTATCTTGGTATTCCTCTCTTCACTGGGAGACTGTCCAAAAAGATGTGTAGCCCGATCATTGATAAATTTAGCTCTAAACTTGATTCTTGGAAAGGGAATTTACTATCTCAGGGTGGGAGATTAGAGCTGATTGTTTCAACCTTATCGACTTATAACATTTTTGGGACTTCCGCTTTTCCCTTGCCTAAATCTGTTATTAAGAAGCTGGAGAAGATGATGCGAGACTTTCTTTGGAAAGATTCTGAAGAGAAGAAGCATTTACATACCGTGTCTTGGAAGCTTATTTGTAGACCTAAAACGGAGGGAGGTCTTGGTATTAGACGGATTGATGATTGGGTTCAAGCTGGTTTGCTTAAAAATTTATGGTGCCTTGCTGCTGAAAAAGAATCTCTATGGGTTAGATGGTTACATGGCAGATATATTAAATATGAATCTGTTTGGGCTGTTAAAGCCAGAGCCAATTCTTCTTGGCTGTGGAGAAGATTGCTTGAACAAAGGAACACTCTCTTAGGAGAAATTGATATGTGTTTGGGAAATGGCAGGAAGTTTCTTTTTTGGAGAGATCCGTGGATCTCGGGGGGAAGGAAATTGATTGATATACTTGATTCTAATTTGATCTTTAGGATGGGAAAAGGCCTCAATTGCAAAGCTGAGGTTTGTATTACAAATGGAAATTGGACGTTGCCTTGCTTTAGGGGAGTACACAAACTTCAAGAGCTGTTAAGTACTCAAAGGCCGCCTTCTTGTATGGATGATTGTATCCGGTTCCATGGTGGTAAGGATTTAAATCTGAAATTCTGCTGGGATATTGTGAGAAAGAAGGGCTGTAAAGTCAATTGGGGAGTTTGGATTTGGTCTGATATTCCCAGGAAATGGTCCTTTCTGCTTTGGAAATGCTTTTTGGGCAGAGTTACTACTTGTGAATTTCTGAAGAAGATCGGTTGGCAGCTGGCTTCTAGATGCCCTATGTGTGAGAATGAGGAGGAGGACTCCCACCATCTGTTCTTCTCTTGCCCCTTTGCCTCTTCAATTTGGAAGTTTTGGAAATCGAACCAAAATAGCAGCGCTGTACCCTGCTGTTTTGATGACCTTCTTATTCTGAGGAAAGGGGAAAAAAATTCTGCATGCTTCGTCATCTTCCTTCTTTGGCAAGAAAGAAATAGAAGAACCTTCAAAGGTTACTGCAGAAGTTTGGAAGTTTTTTGGGACTTCTTCGTGAAGGATCTGCCTTTACTTTGTACATAGTTTTCTTTCTTGTTCTTTTGTACAGCTTCTTTTTTTTTGAGATTATACTCTGTAATCTCTGAACTTGCTTCATAGTAATGGAAAGGCACGACACCCTTAGTTCACAAAAAAAAAACTATTCCTCCACCAATGGATGTAGATGATGAGGAACCTATGAGCAAGCTTCCAGGCCAACCACAAGATCCACATCTCTAGCCACATCATGTGTAACAGTCCACCCTCCTCCTTCCTCACCTCAACTAATTAATGAAACTCATGCAATGCCAACCATTCCACCCCACAGAGAAGAACAACATCAAGCGGGCCCTTCACACGCACCCACCACCTCACATGCAACACCATCTTTGTCACCATACTCCTATAATATTGATCACCCCACCACCCTTAGTGTAATGTTTCATCATGCATTCAATCACCTACGAGAGGTGAATACCAAAAACATTGATGGAATTGAAAACCTTGACACAGATGTTTGTGGATTGTGTTGCAAGTCATCAAGTCCCCAATGACATACATTAGCTCTGCCAGATTCCACAATAAGCATCAACTCTATAGAGGAAATTCGATGCATTAGCTTCTCTTTCTCAACAAATGGCAGGCATGCTCGCCTTGCAATGAGAGATGCATAACTCATGGATGTCTAGAGAGGAGGACATGCAACAAAAAGACTATATAGGCATGAAGGCACTTCTGAATCTCCCTCTTCATCAAGAGACTCTCACATCTCTAGAACATCAAGCAACATACTACAACATTAACACTCTTTTGCTATAGTTTCTAAGGACTCTCTAATTTCCTATATCTAAGACCATCTCCATTAACAACAAAGACACTTGTCACTCTAATGGGACTGCTTAACCCAAGATAACAGACCATCTGCCATGAGTTGTTCTACTACATGTCCCTCCAATGAATATAAACATAGGGGTTTGTTGTTCTCTTAAACCTCTACATGTCATTTCGTCAGAAGAATTTTTTTCTTATTCATCAAAAAATATCCCCACTCCTAACTTTTACAATGATGACATTTAGATTTCTTAGATTACTACTGATGAAGATTTCCTATAGAGATCCAATTATTGATTGTACATTAACTCTTGCTTGGAGATATCCCTATTTAGTTGTTATGTAGTCAAACCATTCATACTGGAGAGGTCATCCCCTTAGGCCTCAACAAATAAAATATAGCACTTCAATCAGATGCTTATAGTCTTGTTGATGATGTTCAAGCCTCTTATGATGAAGATAATGGGGACCTATCAGTAGTTCTGTCAAATTTTGTTCTACACCCTCCAAATCCAATCTTTCCAGAACTACCATTGCCCCTTCTTCCTTAGCTCCCCTATAAAATGCAATACATGGACATGGATTATCTTCATGGAATACAAGTCAGATATACTTCTTCTTACATGATATCATGGACAATAAGCTCAATGGAAGGGATGCAATTTGTAATAATGGGGCACAATATCTTGCCAGTCATGAATTTTTCAACATATTTAAAAGCATGGTCTGAATAAACAAGTGTATGCTCATGGTTTTGGCATCCACTATTCTTGAAGACGTGATGCCCAACGACAAAGAATGGCCCTTCTATAATGCCACATCATCTCTTGTTGATTTCCTATTTAAGAACAGATTGAATGCATTGGCTATCAAACCCCTTATCACTAAGATCAATGAGCAAAAAACTCGGGTTATTTTTCTACCATTTCACTTCAAAGGCTTTTGTCTCCTTTGCATATTGAATTTGATAAGAAGACACATCATATTATTAAATAGGTGTTGTGTAGATATGCAAAATGCAAACATGCAATTTCATGATCCAGAGGCAACCAACATTACACACATTCCTATTCACCTACAATGCATTATCTGTAGCTACAACTAATATTGGCCAAATTGGAGCAACTACATTATAGAGTCCTTGATACATCAAAAAATCTAAAAGGGTGATAGTGCATTCATAGTCCTCTGAGAAATGGAATCCCTGAATCATGGAAATTTTTGTAGCCAATCTTAATCCCCACAGTTTTCAGCACTGTAAGGACAATATGAAATGGAGGTGATCCACGGTCAATACTTCTTCCAGGATCCCAAGCGACCTGAAAATCTATGGGATCTCTATCCACTTATTCATATTCCTACGAAAAGGAGCCTTTTTGGCTAGTTCTTCAAAAGGAACAAAAATAAGATTACACTTAGGCCTTGGCTTAACCTCTTCCATCACAACCACTAAGTACCACTTCAGATTCTACCAGTGCTCGTGAGGCTATAAAAATATTTGATATATAAGAAGAGCCTAACCTTTTTCCAGTACATGCACAGCTGGTGCATTTTTCCTTTAGGGTCGCATACTAACCAATTGAGTTTTATTATATGCATCCCTAAAGGCTTTAGACACAACAGTGGGTCTTCCAACTTTATAAATCCCTAAGAGGCTTCTCACATACACTAACATACTATACCCACAAGCACACAAGGTCGTGTTATAATATAGGAGGGTGGCAAGTTAGGGGTCAAATCCAAGAGAGAAAGGGGGCACTAGAGCTAGGATAGTTTTGGCTAGATTCCTATTACAGAGTCTAGGGCTTAAAATTTTATGGTTGATTTTGTTGATTACATTATGGGTTGAGCAAACAAGCAATTAATGTAATACAAGAAAGATCAAAACCTAATCTAACCCTAGACAGTTAATTCTAATGAAGAAGAAAAGATGAGCTAAGCAATGAAAGGCAACAAGCTACACTACGACAAGCAAGAATATATCTACACTACACTAAGCTAGCAAACTAGGCAAAAGAGAAATTGGAGACCTAAACTAGCAAGAGAAAAATAAGAACAAGGCAATGAAGTAACTAAGCAAGTAAAGAGCTAATTAAGATAACACTAGCTAGGCAAGAAGGTAATTAGGGTTTTAAAGAAATAAAGGGAAATGTAGTCTATTTGGGGAATGCACTTACCAATTAATTTGGGAGTGATAACATGTAATCATTATTCTTTCATTTAAATTACCAAACCAAACAACAAGCTAGAGGTTAATGAATTGTCCTAAACTACTAACTAACCATGGATAAGATAGGGTGTGTATAGAGGAAATAGTTCCTAACACCTGCTACTTACCCTTATGAGGATCAATTGAGTTAGGGGTTAGGTGTAATTCAATTAGGGTCTAGTCAAGTATAGGCTTCTAGGATATGAATTCTTAGGGTAATTAGGGGCTGAGGGTAGTAATATAAGGTGGAAGTGAGGTTTTAGACCTCACATCACCCACATTCTAGCCTTGAGAAGGCTCCAAACTAATTGCACTAAATGATCCTATACTAGTACTTAGATATCTCATGTAAGTGTAGAAGAATTTATTAAGATGTAGGAAGGTGAATAGATATCTAGATATACATTAATTGCATTTAGGAACAATTCACAAAAAGAACCACATATAAGCAATTTTCCTAGTATCCTAGGTGATTTCAAACACAAACCACAAATAAATTCATGAGGAATGATATAGAAATAGAACATCATTATTAGGAAACGAAATCATAGTGTTTACATATCATTTTCCCCAGCATGGTATCAAAGTAACATTTTGAGCCTCAAAAGCCCACCTAAGGGGCCTCACTACTCATAGAACAAGAAAATACAAGAAGAAAGGAATAAGAATGAGTAAAGGAGTGGAAAGCCATGATGAGATGGGTGAAGACTCCTCCTTCTCCACCTCCTAGCAGTATCAACTCGAATTCCTTTCTCCAAGGTAGGTGAATGGCATGGGTGTATGTGGAAAGTGGCCAAAACACTAGAAAACTGGGGGTTTTGTGGTGGAAATGGTGAAATAGAGGTGGAATGGAGTGGAAATGGGTGGAGGACAAAACGGGGAGGCTAGAGTGGGTGTAGAGTAGCTAGCCTCCACACTAGAGCTATCGCCAAAGTATATTTAGGTGGTGAGGAACCACTAGGTTAAGTGGGGGAAGAATAGGAAATGCAGTGCAAAAATACTGCTAGGGTTGTAAGTAGCACGACCATGCTGGACAACACAGTCATGGTGGGAAGCATGACCATGGTGGGTAGGGATGAGCACAATTGTTGTGGAGTGGAATGGGTGAGGTGGAATTGGTGAAAGGCTACAAGCGAATATGGGGGAAATGGATGGATGGTGGCACACCCATGATGGTCACCACGGTCATGATGGGTCATGGGTAACATGACCATGGGTGATCACCATGGCTGTTATGGCTCTAGGGTTGGCTGCCCATTCTCAATGCCATGCCCATTCTTCTATGCTTGGCACACTGCCATGCTACATTGCACAGCCGTGCTGGGTCATGTCAACATGGCTGTTCTATGCTGCATGACCATGTTGTTGACTTCAGTTCTTCAAGGTTTGAATTTGTGACTATGGCTTGGTTCGGCATGGACATTCTATGCTACCACGACTGTGTTGGTCTATGTATCAACACCTGGGTCTTGTACTCGATTCATCCTTGGACTTATTTGATCCATTTGAGTTTTGACCATTAGGGGTAGGTTGAGGGAGCATCAAACTTCACTTTGGGCCTCTATAAGGGGAGAGAAACTATAGGATCATTTTTTATCTCTCTCTTCCATCCAAACATGGTTCAAACACCTGAAAAACATGCAAAAACATGTCCATAAGTGCATTTTACACAAATCTGCATATTGAGGGAAATATCATGCAATCTAACATATGTGATTGAAGTGCAAAAAGACACAAGATGGGACCCTAAAATTGGGATGCATCACCACCTTAAACTTAAAAGTGCTCCAACTCAATCTCTCTACAATTTTTCCACAATAAAAAAATGACAAATGCAATGCAAAGATGAATATTGACTAAATGGGCTTAATGATGACTAGATACATGCATTCCACCTATATCCTCTCCACTTTCACAAACCAATCATGAAAAGAGCATTGAGCATACAAACTTCAAATATAGGGCATAGAACACACAACTTGTCCATATGGCTTTCATGTAGCTTTGGGTAGACCGTTTCATGATGGCATTAATCAAAGATGACTAGGAGTGTTGTTTCACTTTCATGCATTCAATCTTATGCTTCAAACCACACCAAGTGACCCATGTGGCTATGGAAAAAAGATGAAGTGAGCTAGGCTTGATGTTTCCTAGCTCAATGGGTATGAAAATATAAGAAGTGATTGCGGTAAGAGATTTGAGTGCTATTACATAGAGCACTCATCTTTTCTTTATTTAAATGTTATTATATAGGATAATATTTTATTTTCTTTTTGCTTTTTGCTTTTTGTTTTCTTTTCTTTTGCCCTTGGTGTAGGTAGGGCATATGGTGGTGAGTGTGAATATATATATGGTCACCCCAAACTTTTGGAGGTGGCTAAGGCTGAATATGTGCACTTTGGCATCCTTTCATGAGGCAGAGGGGTAATAAGATGATGATAGAAAAGTCAATTCAAAAAGGGGTCACTAGCATGGTTCTCAACATAAAATCTCTCACATGAAAGTTATTTCAACACTTCATCAAATAATGAAACACCACATGAGTGAACAACATGAGATTCATACTTCTATCATGTGATTCCATTGGCCCTAAGTGTTCATAGCTTGCTCAAATCACAATTCATCCAAAACATTCACAAACATAAGAGAGGGGATGCACATGCAAAAAGTCAAGCATTGATACCATTTAACAATAAACCATGACAATTCACTTGCATTTGTCAAAGGTCATCACTTTCAATTCATAAGGTAGAGATTGGGTCAAAACATGCTTTTTGGACAAAACATTCTAAATTTGGGGAAAATGGGTCAAAATGGTGCCAAATTGCCTTCAATCACATCTAAGCCTTCATTATGGAAAAAAGCAAGAAATAAGAAAATCCTAGCTATAAACATGCAAAAATTACAAAAATCTATATGTTATGCAATGCATGGCAAAAGAGCAAAATTTTTGAAAATTACACAAAAATTGCAAGAAAGTAACTACATAACATGAAAGTGTGTAAAGAAAGTATGCAAAGTAGGTAAAATCTAATATATATAGAAGGATAAACAAAACAAAAGTAAATGGTAGGATAAAATGCAAAAAGAGTAAAGTGAGGGCATACAACCCTACCACCCAAACTTTCGAATCATGCTATCCTCAACATGACACTAAAGTCCAGGAATGATAGGGGAGATGCTAACAGTTCCTGTGGTGGCTCTGGTGGTGCTCCTCTTTGTGGCAGAGGATATTGGTAGTAACTACCCCAATAGTCTGCCCATAGAGGTAGGTAGGTAGGCATATATCCTGGTAACCTGACAGTGCACCCCACCAATCTCCCCCCCATTGGGGGTTCCTCTGAACCTGGGCATGCTGAAAGCAATACAAATGGTTGATATAATGGTGGATCTATTGATAATCCAACCATAGTGCATTTTTGTATAATGGAAACCTTCATGTACCCTCAAGATGATGTCCTAGGTCCTCTGAATGCACTCTAGTTGTGCATGTATAGTAGACAAATCATATGTGTTCACTGTGAGCTGTTGTGGCTTCGTCACCTTTGCCTCTCATCTCCTCACCCTATGGGTCTCTCTCACCTCCATTGTTCTCCTCTACTCAGCAGCTGCCTGTAACTCTCCTAGTCCCTCAGACAATATCTCTCTGGCTACTGGAACATATCTTGGGGATGCTCCTGTTCCCATCTCCTCGTTATATCTAAGAACTATGGAGTCAGGCCATACTCACCTAGGAGAGGTGCACTATGGTATGGTGGCTCCGCTGAGACCCATGCATATGGGGGGTTGACCTGATATATGATTTTCTGATCAAAAACTAAAATCATCAAAGAGCAGACAAGATATTGTAGGTCTACCAACTTTTTGTTGGGTTTGAGGTGAGGGAGAAGGTAGCAGAAACACAAATTTTCTCTCACCGCAAAACCATAACCATAGATCGCATCAATGACTATGAAATAGGAAGGATGATTTTAGCGAGATATACCTGGTCCTGAGGCTTGCTCAGTGATAATACCTCACAGCTAGTGTTGTCTTCTACCACCTAGTCTTCGACGACATCTATGCAGCTCCTGGTCCTGTCCCAGATTACGGTTGACAGTCGTCCTCCTGAGCGGCAGAAACCTCCCAACTTTATAGATAGTCCACACGGACCATTGGGAACTCTAGTCATCCTTTCCTATAGGACACTAGAAGGAGTAGTCCCCTTCTATCGATGTACTAGTCATCGACACACTCTCCCACAACCAGTTGATGTCCTGCAGTTGTCTTTCCATCACTGTGCCTCCCTAGTCGGGTAGCACTTGCTTGGGCTCTCTCGATTACCACAACCAGAGAGGACAACAACTTTGCAGAGAAACTAATGTTCTGAGTTGTACTATCTGAGAAACCCCCAATACCCCTCTATATATAGGAGGGGTCAGGGTTCTCAGCCCTGGGCAATGCGGGACTAAAATGGGAGTAGAAGGGTCTGAAATTTCCATGAATTGATTGCACTGTGGCAGCCGAACCGGTCATTTTACAAACGAACCAGTTGGTTGGGAGTATGAGCCGGTTGGTTCACTTAGTGAACCAATCACTTCGATTCCCAGACTTGCCTTCAACTAACTTTACTTGTTCATTTCTAATTATTACTCAGATCAATTCTTGTCCCAATCAAATTGTACAAGTGAAACGAAAAACTTTTCTCACAAACCGGGACAACCCAACCTTGCTCGTTTGGTCCAGTTGAACCGACAGTGAACCGATCGTCTCACTAACCATGAGCCGATCGGTTCACCCAGTGAACCAGTCGGTTGGTGGTCCAGATTGTACTGAACACAGTCAATGCAGTTATCAATCAATCTGACACTCAAATCAGTTAGTTCAACAGTTAAACTTGATGATTCTGAGTCAAGTTAATTGATTGAATGTTTGATTGAGTATCTAAACACCTTTAGTAATCAATCCAAACATCATTCATGGATAAACTCCGCTTCTAGGTTAATTCTTTGTGTGTGACCCTATAGGTCCCATTTCACATTGGCAGTGAATGTCCATAACAACTTATGACATCACAAGCAAAGAGCGATGCCTAGTCGCACATCAGTGCTACCCAAGTAAAAAGGAAAGTTGGAGAACAACTTTCAATCCTACAGTCTATGATTGGTGTTCCAGTGAATGTATAATTCCTTTGTCTCTGATATCCTAAATGAACTCAAGGCATCGAGCTGTCATCCTTTCAACGTTCATTCATGTTCCTTGATCCAAAGTAGATTGTCTGAGATATGTGTGCCATCAATATCACATATTGACTCACATGTGCATGCACATGCCCTTCTCAGCTTTTCTTATCAAGTGGCCATGGACATCATACTCCCTTAGGAGGGATAAATCCCATATCTATCACTCACAGTCAAAACCCCATGTGCTAAAGTCACCCAATCATCACCTTTATAACAATCCATATTTTAGGACCGTGTTTAAGTGTACCCAACGACATGTGATGAGTGCAGTGATTTCAGGTCTAAGAATCACAATCACCACCATCATTGTGAGAGCTGACTGTGACTACCATGTCACGGTTCCATGTGTCACTCTCACGGTGGGTCTGTCCAATACGTTGTTCTCTAACATGTATCTATGTGCTTGGTTTGACACCACATATCATGACTAATGAGACTCTATCATCAACCAACACACACTCTAGTCTTATCGTGTCATTGTTGTCTATCAACCTTCCACAATGACATCCGACTAGGGACAAAACAAGAATGTACAAACTCTTAACATCCATATGATCTCACTCTTCAGGTCCTCAACCTGAAGACATACGTCATTGAGTACTGTCATTCTCTAGACATTCATTCTATTCTATCATTATCTCATAATTGATTGAACCAAAATAAATTGGAAGGTTGCCTTTTGATATTTATTAAATCAATCTTAATGTATCCCAATCCAATCATCATATTATTGGCTCTCAGGGCATACATACCAATAGACTCCCACTTGCACTGCAAGCCAATCACCTTTGAATCATATTCTTAGTGATCTCCAAACATGTCCCACATGTTTCTGCTGTGCCAGTGCTAACGCAGTGAGTTAGCAACACTTTGCTTTAGTAGGTATATTGCATGTTTCACATCTCTTCATTGTTCGATATATCATATGAGATGGAGTTGGCATAATATGTGATCTGATATTCCTTGCCTAACACTTAGCTCCATTGTTTGACTCAGTATTACTACTTGTCATCAATGGTTGGAATATCTATAAATCCATCTCTATGAACTTCTAGATCCATATAGTATCCTCTGTTGTTCAGAACACAAGGATACTCGACATTCCCTTTTAGAATTAAACAACTTTTAAATCAGAACATTTCTATTTATCAACTCATATTCACTTTTATATTTTATATTTTGCAATCAATTTCTATCATTTTAAAAGCTTGCATCAGTGTAACTCTTTACAAACCAACTCTTCCTTATATTACCATAGAACTAGTACTTCATAAGTACCAAACAAGTTTTTCATGGTATTCCAGTGACTCTCACTGGAAGTAGACAGACATCCACTCATCACACGAGTTAACAGGATGAGCATATCATATTGTCATGTCCAATACATACAAGATGATAAATGCATATTTTCTTATCATGTCTAATACATACAAGATAATGGGATGATTACTTACATGATAGATCCATATCTATCTATGTGTTCCTATTCTTTGTAAGAATTTGGGACACTTGGCATCTGAGATACTAACTCCATGTAACATGGACAAGTTTTCTGTAACACCCCTGACCTGGGTTATGAGTTAACCCTAGATGTTTTGCCTAAATATGTAATTAAATCCTTGTGATTAACTTTGGGCATGTAATTAAGTTTCTCAGAAACATATATTTCAGCTTTTGCTCCTTTTTATATAAAGTTGTAGCATTGTTTTGTAATACAGGGACCTATGTGCAAATTACCCAGTTAGAAGGGTTAACTTGAAAATTGCACATGTTGAGATGTTCCTATGATGTTGAGACATAATGAGAATGATGATGATGAAGTTTGAGGGATTTCCCAAGCTTGGGCACCAAGGTGCAGCTGTGGAAGCAATCCCTGTGCTTGAAAACCCTAAATTGGAGTAAAGTGCAATTTACCCAATTTGAGGGGTGCAACTTGTAAAATACATCATCTAAAGTATTTATTAAGACTATTGTCATCATTTAGAAGAAATGATGAAGAGGTCACCTTAATTGAATAATCATAGTATGAAAAACACCTTTGTGATTGAATAATCAAGGTGTATGTACAATAGCCTTTTATGTGTATGCTTAAGTTATAGGTTGATCTTCTTTGCCCTCATTTCTTGACCTTAGAAGAAGGTTTGTCCTTAGAATTAATATGAAGGGACGAGCATAGAAGGATGGAGGGACTTAGTTGAAAATATGGAGAACTTATGAGCTTATGTTGAAAATCTCACCCAAGTATATATGCTCTCCACTTCACTTAGCAAGGAAACCCTCCCTTCATTCCTTTCACTGTTCTATTCACCCAAACCGACTAAAGAGAAGCTGTGGAGCTCAGGAGGATGACCAAGGAGGGCAAGGTAGGTTTGAATCCTCCCTTTTGTTAAGTTCATGGTTAGAACTCGGATTCAAGGTCAAATTGATGGCTAGCTCACATAGCTCTACCTTTCTAGCCATCTCTTCTCGACTTTCCCTGGAGGTTTCACCTTGGCCGACCTGTGGAAGCTCGAGGATGCCATTAAAAGCTTGGAGCTCAAGGAGCAAGCTTTAGGCGGGTTTTATAACTCTAAACCCATGCTTTGTTATATACATCTTGTTTATGCTTTTAGATGATAGTTCTTCTTCTTCTCTACCTTCCTTTGCTACTTTGCAAGCAAATCCGTGAGAAATCCTTGCTGATCTTGAGCTAGGAGATGAAGACGTTATTTCCAAAGTTAATCCACTACTTTTCACTTTACCAAACGGTCTCCACCAAGTGCTCACACGGTTTGCAAAACCGTTTGGTGAGCAAACGGTCTCAAGACCGTGTAAGGGCAAACGGTCTTCAAGACCGTTTATCCGCGTTGACTGAGCGTGGACCGTATAAGAAATCTGTTCATAATTATGTAGGCTAATCACCCACAAAATTTTAGAGGTTAATTCCAAAGGAATCGAGAGATATAGCCTTTTTAAATCAACAAATCAATTGAATTTAGTTCTGAATTGCAATCTGTTGAAAACGCCCCTTTTTGGGAAAACGGTCTCAAGACCGTGTAAGAACGTTGACCAAGCATTGACCGTATGAGATTACTGTTCAAAATAATGTTGATTAACAACTCACCAAATTTGATGGACTAACTCCAAACGAGCTAAGAGTTGAAGGATGATTACTAGGGTAAACCCTAATTGAAATCAGTACTGAAATCTCAATGAATAACTTAGCGTTTTTGGGTTGATTGACCCAAACGGTCTCAAGACCGTTTGGGGATCAACCAAACGGTCTCAAGACTGTGTGGGGAATCACCCAAGACCGTGTGGAGGTCTGGGGTCAAGTATAGTTGACCAATTGAAAGTACAAAGATACCAAATTACATTGCAATTAAGTATTGATATGATAATCAACTTAATAGATCCAACCTTGAAGAATTTACACTAGAATACAAAAGTTGGATGGGAAAACGGTCTCAAGACCGTTTCAAACTCATCCAAACGGTCTCAAGAACGTGTGGTGACAACTCAAGACCGTTTGGAGGTCTAGGGTTAAGGTAATTTGATCAATTGAGGGCCCAATTGTAATGGGTTATTGAATTAATCAAAAATACTGAATTGAGACTCAATCAAGGTTCAACCCCTATCAAATCACATTAGATTTTGATGAAATCTTGGTCAAACGGTCTCAAGACCATGTGGAGTTCATCCACACGATCTCAAGACCGTTTGGGCCAAGTTTGGGCCCAATTGGAGCTCAATTGAAGGGTTCAACCTTGTGTTGATTCACATTGTTGAGTATTGATGGTTGAACGTTGATGGACCTTAATTGAACCAACTTCAACCCTAATTGGATAGAAATTGAGGGTCAATTGAGTGACCAATTGGTTAAGCATAACCCTAATTAACTCAATCTATAAGTGGTTACCATGGCTTTGACCATTTGGAGGCTTCAACATTGATAATCATAAACGATTGAAATCATTGAACCATGTTGGAGGTCCAAACGGTTTGAGACCAAGTGGACCAAACGGTCTCAAGACCGTTTGAGACATCACGGTCTCAAGACCGTTTGAGGTCACACAGTCTCAAGACCGTGTGAGGCCACACGGTCTCAAGACCGTGTGAGGCCAAACGGTCTCAAGACCGTTTGGACTCAAACGATCTCAAGATCGAGAGACACCAAACGGTCTCAAACCGTGTAAGCCCTCTCGGTCTTGAAGTCAAACTTGTTAAACGGTCTACACCCTTACACGGTTTAGGCAAACAATCTTGAAGGTCACACGGTCTTGGAGTCAACCCTACCAAACGGTCAATTCATCCAAACGGTCTCAAACCGTTTGGAGGTTGAAGGTTGAAATCGTTTGAGGTTTTCAAAGGTTGATTTCACTTAATCAATTGAAGGTGTAAATGGTTCAATGATGCTCTAATCTAAACCCTAATGATAACCTAGGATATTAAGGGACTAAGTGACTAATGAATTAACCCATGATGGTGATCAATGGGGTGAATTACCAAAATACCCTTGAGGGGTTCAATTGAGTAAAACCTTGTCCAAATCAAACCCTAAACACATGATAGTGATGTTTTGGCTTATGATAGCCCATGAGGACTTAACCCAACCTGATCTAGAGTGGTGCTATCACCATATATTAGTATGAGGAGAGAGAAAGTACCTTAAGAGAGAGAAAGTACTCTTTTAGGGTGGAAACTCAAGTAAAGAACCTTTAATACACATGAATGTGCATGATTAGGGTATGATCCACCTATGTGAGATAATGGAAATCCTAATTATGATATATGATGAATCTTAAGCTAATCTGAGAGCATCAATGATGATGTTCCTTATACATAATGATGTTATGAGTTCAATTCACCATGTGATGTGAATAGTAAACCCTAATTCAAAGGTGATGACATGTTATATGAGTATTAAACTCTATTGATAAGAATCAAAGAACTTAGCTCTTATGACAAGAGTGGAAAGTATAATCATTGTTTTGAATTACCTTTATTAGTTGAATTAACCATGCAGGTTCTGATATGAAGGTGATCATATCCAGGTATGGATGATGATACTATATTCATTGAAAGCATGTTGTTAGCTTTATGAATAGTAAAATATCTTGATGTCTTGTCAGTGGCATCCTATGATTTAATGGGCTGTGAGAGCCATGAATACCATCAAGGTCATGCTTTAGAGATGACTTGTGATGAGTATACTGAGAAATGATGATTGATGTGAGTTAGGTTTGTTACATTTAGTATTCTACTTTCATACCTGTTGTGCTACTATTATTGTTTGAAGAACAATGTATGATGTTAAAAGAATACTGAATGTACCTAACTAATCAAGTGTAATGTAGAAGCCCTGATCATAGATCCATCATTGTCAGAGATCAAATGATGGTGAAATAGGTTTTCCCAAGGGAACTCCTGGATCACATACTGTTGATTATGTGGGGTATATGGATGTGTAGAACCTTACATCCTAGTGTAGGAATTTGATGTAGATGTATAATCCGTCAATCCTTCACTACAAAACTCATACCGTATCAGTGGATGGTAAATATGAAACCTCCTAATGACGAGGAAAACATAGATATCCGTATCAGTGAAGATAAACACGAAATCTCCTGATGACGAAGGGAGTACAGAACGCCACTGTAACTCTAAAATAGCGAAGGACCAGATTACCCTGGTGAGCTATAATAGTAGAGACCCAAGACGTCCTACAAGTGATCCTCTTACTGACTGAGGAAGGTGAAGGTCATGAGAATCCGACTCTTTCGATGACCTAGTATGATACTAAGGCACTTAACAGTGATTGGTTGGGGTATGAGTGGTAAACCTCATCTCCACAGGACATAATAATAAAAATGTTTGGAAAACATAATCTACAGTGTAGTATACCTATTAAAGGTAACTATGAGCTAATTGATTGATGTTACACTGAATAGTGCATATGTTCTCTATGCTTGATAAATGTTGAGCTCTTGTATACAACTGTATCTACTATTGAATACTTTGTAAGCTTTTACTGCTTAAGTTATTCCTTGACGTTATTATAAAGCTTCTGGCGGAGAGTTATAACTCTCGCTGGGACAATTATGTACAATTGTCTCACCCCGTAGACTTCAACTTTTTAGGTGGACGTCGAGGACGGAGGAACAGGTCTACAGGTGACCAGTCCCAGCAACAGCAGTACCAGGAGCAGCAGTAAATCTCAGGTGGAGATTTAGCCTGCCATGTGGTGTAGTTAGAGTCAGTCCTATGTGTCCTCTGTACTCTCAGGTCTTGGAGTCTTTTATTATGAGTTCTTGAGATTTTGTATCTTGATGTATATAATTACTCAAGAAGTAATTATCATGAGATGTAAACAGTTTATCTCTTGTTATGAAAGAAGCTTTTAAGGATTCAAGCTCTTGTCTCGAAAAGTTTTAATTTCCCGTGATTTTTGTCTTCCGCTGTTTATCGAATCACTTCCGCTAAGTTTAAATCGTGATTATATCACCGTTTGGAGATCAGATCCCACATTTTCTCCCACTGAATCTGTGCATACTAAACCCTTCAGTACAGATTGACAATGTATGCTCTCTCTTTACCAGGTCAAGAGGTTTTTGAGAACTATCTCTATAGATCTCTATTCCTATCACATAGGACATTTCTCTGTCTTCCCTTAAAGAAGTTATTTCCACACTAGTTTCCATTTTAGAACATTTCATTCCTCATCATCATGTGGAATATGAATATGCTCCCATTAAATCTTTGTAATCACGGATCCCTTCTTTATTTTGATATATCAGTCAAACCTTTTGACTATATAATCAAAGTAAAGACTTCCAGTTCTGAGTTGCTTGTATTTAATCAATCATATTGATTAATCCCTTGTAACTTATAGACTGCATTTGCATTATTGGATTCATAAAACCCTAGCAGGTTGTGTCACATACACATCCTTATCTTATTCCTACCAGGAATGCGGTTTTAATATCCATATGCCAAATCTCATAGTCATTAAGTTTCAACATCAAGCATGATTGTTTCTCTAAATGTCATCCATGTCAGTCTTAACTCTTAAGACCCAATTGCACTTATGGGTTTTATCCCAATGAGTGCTACCACTAAGGTCATACCTTATAGTTCACATGGAAGTCATTTTGGATCTTATGGCCTCAAGCCATGACTCAAAATCTGGTCCTTCAACTTCATCTATATTATTGGCTCAACACATGACCAATTCATCACCTAGATATATGAGGTGTATTTGTTACGTAAGGAACTTGAGAACCCACGACAGTTGTGATTCTTAATCTCCTTTATTTAGTGTAAAGCATGTTCTTTATAAGAATTCTAGAAGGTTAGTTATTTGATGATCATGCTCTAACTCTTTAGAGTATGATTCCTTCTTTGATTTAGACATCACTACGCCTTAATCATGAGTTCTATATGATATAATATCATAATTACTCACAAGGTCCTCAAACATTTGGTTTAACTATCCCATTCATTGATCTCATCAAGGAACTAATACTTTTACCAAGTTTGTACTTCATTTATGATATTCTTGAACACTTCAAGATATTCATATTGGTATTTTACTAAACATCATCTGAAGCATTAACATTTATTCCAATAGGCATGTATATACATCAATATGTATTATACCTCATAGAATAGTCATTCTCCCACCACATCTAGTGAAGATTGACTTGTCATCATGCCCAAGACATTCATATCTCTTAATGGTTCACAACCAAAAGAGTCTGGCCTATTCATCAACATGGAAGCTAGAAATGAATTTCTCATGATAATTCTAATTAATTTTTTGAGTCATCAATAAATTTTAGGTATCATTTTATCTTATGCATACCAAGTACCACAAGATAAATAGGGCATTGCCACAAAAGATCATATCTTTAAATTGAAACATCAACTTTATTGATATACACCCTTGTCATTACAAGATGCAGAAATAAAGTGTTTCTATTTATTGGCAAAATGAAATAGCAGTCCATAACTCTATTACATGCCCTTTGGGCTGAAATAAACTGAAAAGTACTCCTATCTATGACAGAAACACTTGCTCCAATGATGAGTGCTCCTTCTTGATCCTTTCATAAAGTCCATCACTTCTTTTCAGATCATGCATATCATATATGTCAGATCCATATCTTGGTATCATATACCTCAGATAAAGAAGTGTTTCAAGTTTATTTCAAGATACCTGAGGTGGAGATTTCCATCCCCTCATTCTTCTTCTTTTGTTCATCCAGATAGAGAGGGCAATTTCTCCTCCAATGTCATGGCTCATGACAATGGTGACATTTGCCTCCCTTGTTCACCCTCCTTTGTCCTTGAGAGCAGAAGATGACTTGGGTTGCTGGCTAGCATCATAACCCTTCTTTGCTTTGCCCTTGCCCTTGACTTTAGACTTACCCTTCTTTCTGCTGATCAACATCATAGATTTGGGTTTGTCTTTCTTCATCTGTGCCTCGATTGTCCTTAACATGCCCAACAACTCTGTCAGTGGCCTGTCAAAGTTGTTCATGTTGTAGTTCATCATGAATTGACTGTAGGATTCTGGCAACGATTGTAGTATCACATCAGTAGCCAACTCTTGGCTTAGAGGGAATCCCAGTCTTTTCAGGTTCTCTACATACACAATCATCTTGAGTGTGTGAGGACCAACTAGATCTCCTTCTGTCATGACACACTTGAATAGTGCCCTGGAGACCTCATATCTCTCTTGTCGTGCTTGGTCTTGATATATGTTCTTGAGATGTTGAACCATCTCAATGATGTCCATGTTCTCATGTTGTCTCTACAACTCATAGTTCATTGAGCACAACATTAAACACTTCACATCAATGGCATCTTCATTATGCTTCTTGTAAGCATCCCTTTCTGCCTTTGGTGCGGTGGAAGTGGGTTCCTCTGGCACTGGTGTATCTAGAACATCGAGCTTTCACTCTTGAGTGAGAACAATTCTCAACGTCCTAAACCAGTCATGGAAATTAATCCCATTCAACTTGTCCTTCTCAAGGACTGATCGCAACAAAAAGTGATTACTGTTGACATTCATTTTCTACAAAAAGGAAATTTGCAATTTTAGTCCAAAACTTTTTTTGACTTAATTTGATTGATTTGAAAAATTTGACGATATAATTAGGCCTTTAATTAATTATCGCTCCCACTATTTTGTTCAAATTGATATTCCTCACCATCAATTTGGAAGATTGTAGCGTACAACCTTCTAGTGAGCCAAGATCCAAAACAATTGAATTATTACCTGGCCAACGCCATCGTCCATAATCAATTATTAAGGTAGGTAACACTTACCAATTGCATCATATGCAACTCTTGGTTAGATGACATGTGCAACTCTTTTCCATGAGCATCTCCATGCCTCTATGTGCTTAATCCCCTTAAGATCACTTAGTAAAGCCCCACCCAAAAGCCAACATGATAGAAGTGCACCCCGCTTGGCGGGCCCACACAACTACCATCACACTTCCACGAGATAGACAACGCACCACCCTTGGGATGCCTATGCTTGTCGATCAAGCTTTTCATGTGTTCCACTTATGGAAAGCATCTAAGACTTAATATTATATTGAGGGGTTTCAATATGCTTATATATGCATATATGTATCCAATCACCACATATATAGTATGTATCATATACATGCTATATCCCACAATGAAAACATGCAATAAAAATAAAACAATGATTATGGCCATCCTATTGTAATTCCTCGATCCACAAGGAATTACAATCATATAGGTCTACATCACATGCAACCTGTTGTTGATGAAGATCCTATACTTAGGTCGTTCTGGGTTTGATCAGCTCATCACACAACTGATCGTCTTGCCTCTTGGCCGGTCGGTTGGTTGTCTCCAACCGATCATCTGGCTCCTCAAGACGGTCAGTTCGTCAGGTCGTCTGCTCCTCTTTAGGCTTCTAGCTACACCATCAGCCGGTCGTCTTGGTCCACCAGCCGATCGACACCTCTAGCCAATCATCTCGCACCTCCAGCCGCTCGTCTTAGCACCCGCTAGTCTTCGACATAGATATTTAAACCAATCCTTTAAATATTTTTATCGTATGCAATAAATATAAGACGAAAAAACCAAAAATGATGATATCGATTAATCCTAAAACATAGTACATTGACGTGGCTCTGCTACCACTGTTGGGTTTTAGGTGAGGGAGAAGGCAGCAGAAACAAAAATTTTCTCTCACCACAAAACCATAACCACAGATCACATCAATGACTATAAAATAGGAAGGATGGTTTTAGTGAGATATACCTGGTCTTGAGGCTTGCTCAGTAATAACATCTCACAACTAGTGCGGTCTTCAACCACCTAGTCTTTGATGGCATCTGTGCAGCTCTTGGTCCTGACCCAGACTACAGTTGACAATCATCCTCCTGAGTGACAGAAACCTCCCGCCTTAATAGATAATCCACACAAACCACCGGGAACTCTATTCATTATGTCCAACAAGACACTACAAGGAGTCGTCCCCTTATGTTGGCATACTAGTCACCAACACACTCTCCCACAACCAGTTGCTGTCCTGCAATTGTCTTTCCCTCATTGTGCCTCTCTAGTCGGGTAACACTTGCTTGCTCTCTCGATTACCACAACTAGAGAGGACAACAACTTTGCAGAGCAACTTATGTTCTGAGTTGTGCTATCTGAGAAGCCCCCAGTACTCCTCTATATATAGGAGGGGTCAAGGTCAAGGTTCTCAGCCCCGGGCAATGCGTGACTAAAGTGGGAGTAGAAGGGTCTGGAATTTCCATGAACTGATTTCATTGCGGCAGCCAAACCGGTCGGTTGGGAGTGTGAGCTGGTCGATTCACTTAGTGAACCGGTTGGTTCACTTCCCAAACTTGCCTTCAATTGACTTTCCTTGTTCATTTTTAATTAATATTAAGATCAATTCTTGTCCCAATCTAATTGTACAAGTGAAACGAAAAACTTTTCTCACAAATCGGGACAACCCAACCTTGCTCGTTTGGTCCAATCAAACTGATTGATTCACCAAGTGAACCAGCCATCTCATTGACCATGAGCTGATCGGTTCACCCAGTGAATCGATCGGTTGGTGGTCCAGATTGTGCAGAATACAATCAATGCAGTTCTCAATCAATCCGACACTCAAATCAGTTAGTTCAACACTTGAACTTGATGATTCTGAGTCAAGTCAATTGATTGAATGTTTGATTGAGTACCTAAACACCTTTAGTAATCAATCCAAACACCATTCATGGATAAACTCCTCTTCCAGGTTAATCCTTCGTGTGTGACCATATAGGTCCCATTTCATGTTGGCAGTGAATGTCCATAACAGCTTATGACATCACAAGCAAAGAGTGGTGCCTAGTCACACATCAATGCTACCCAAGTAAAAAGGAAAGTTGGAGAACAACTTTCAATTCTACAGTTTGTGATTGGTGTTCCAGTGAATGTATAATTCCTTTGTCTCTGATATCCTGAATGAACTCAAGGCATGGAGCTGCAATCCTTTCAACGTTCATTCATGTTCCTTGATCCAAAGCATATTGTCTGAGATATGTGTGCCATCAATATCACATATTGACTCACACGTGCAAGCACATGCCTTTATCAACCTCGCTTATCAAGTGTCCATGGACATCATACTCCCTCAGGAGGGACAAATCACATATCTATCACTAGCAGTCAAAACCCCATGTGTTAAAGTCACCCAATCATCACCTTTATAACAATCCATTTTTTAGGACCACATTTGATGATGTCAAGTATACCCAACGACATATGATGAGTGCAGTGATTTCAGGTATAAGAATCACAATCACCACCATCACTGTGAGAGCTGACTGTGACTACCATGTCATGGTTCCATGTGTCACTCTCATGGCGGGTCTATCCAATACATTGTTCTCTAACATGTATCTATGTGCTTGGTTTGACACCACATATCATGACTAATGAGACTCTGTCATCAACCAACACACACTCTAGTCTTATCGTGTCATTGTTGTCTATCAACCTTCCACAATGACATCTGACTAGGGACAAAACAAGAATGTACAAACTCTTAACATCCGTATGATCTCACTCTTCAGGTCCTCAACCTGAAGACATACGTCATTGAGTACTGTCATTTTCTAGATATTCATTCTATTCTATCATTATCTCATAACTGATTGAACCAGAATGAATTGGAAGCTTGCCTTTGATATTTATTAAATCAATCTTAATGTATCCCAATCCATTTATCCTATGATTGGCTCTCAGGGCATACATACCAACAATTTCCCCCCTCTACCTTTGTGTATCTAGAATCATCATGACTGAGGGAAATGGCAATGGATGTCAAAATCCCCCCATAATGAGCAGATTCTTACTCTTGGAGGGGACAATACTCAAGTAATCAATCAATAGGACACCTAAATTCATATGCCTGCCCTTTTTCATCCAAACCAAGAGAAAAAGATCTTTCTTTACACATCTACCCTAATTTTCATATCTTCTAAAAATGGTATTTCCTAGCCTTTTCTGAACATAGCAGAGGAAGGGATCATGAATCAAGCTTGTCTTCGATTTCTTCACTACAAAGTTGGTGTGGCCGGTGAACTTCTTCCACATGACAATGTAACTAGCATTCGAGTCTTTGTCTCCCTCCCTTGATCTAGGAGGGCTGCCATTTCATCATTTGGAGAAAAAACATTGTTCAACATGGATGAGGTGAGGGTCCAAAGTCTATCTCCAATCACTACTCGAATAGTGTCTTTGCCATCATCAGAGACCTTCTCTAAGGTGGTGAAAAACTGATGTGTCAATTCAACATAAGTCTCCTATACTGTTGTTAATACATCAAACAAGCCCATTGCTTCCATCACATCCTAGTAATACTCAAAGAAACCTAGAGCTTCCATTGTCTCCTAACACGCGTAGTGGGTGGATCACCCTATGCATGAAGCACTCCAGGTGCTTTGGTTTCTTTGCCTTATCACTCCTCGCCTCGGGTGTTTTCTCATGCTTCTCATCCTACATAAACTCATACTCATGTGGCACATCTTTCATCTCCTCATCCTCACCATATGAAAGTATCTGTCATCGTGCTTGTGGATGCAGATGTGGTTGCAATGTGGAGGAAGTCAAGGATCAGGCTGATGTCAAAGGTCAGGCTAAGGAGACAGATGGATGAGCTGATGAATTCAGTGCTGGTGTTGCCCTTGAAGATGATGGTGTTGCACATCACAGATGAATAGATGCTTCCTCTACAATCGGTTTGATCAATACGTCCATTTTAATTGCTGACAAACAAGGTGTTACACCAGAGTAGGAGGAGGACGATGGAGCGAGAGATGCTGCTTGGTCTAAAGAAGATCTGTTCTTCAGGAGATGGCAATAGGATATGACCTCCTTGGTCTTTGAAATCATTTTCACTAGTACATATACTGCCTTTAACGTAAGTTAAAATGGACAATTTATGTCAGTTTTCAAGTGACACCCAAGTGGGAGACACTAAAGGTAGAGGCATATGACGTCAGTTCCAAAACTGACTGTGAGAATCTGTTACACTAAATGAGATTACTCAAAACATAAAACAAAATCAATCACTAACTAATGACATACCCAAAAATATGGGTAGATTAAAACTGATTTCAACATCAACACCCACTCAAAAGCATTTGCATAAGAGCCCAACATCTTTCTTGTATCCATACTATGCCAAGAATTTGATACAAATTAGTCTATCACCTTAGCCACAACATATATACATAGGAGAATAATATTCGTATATGCCACACAAACAAGCATTAACATGCTAACAAAATTTTGATTCGTTTGAAACACTATATACAAACTTTTCTAGCCCAGACCTGAGAGTACATGGATGACTCTAGGACACACTAGATATCTAATCAACTTTCTAAAAGATTCATTCCTATAGCTCCTCTTTTCTGCCACTTGTTTGTTATTGTCACTTCAGATTACCTAAAAAGACCACAAGGGTGAGACCCATGTCCCAGTAAGAGATATAACCTCCAACAATGCTTATTGATTACAACATTTTAAATAGTAGATAACTGAGCAATTGGAGTATTTAATAATCAATTTAACAGATTGAATAGTTTAAGTATGCTAAACAAATTAAGCAAATAATCTTAGCAACAAGTATGATCATAAATGTATATATAGATAAGAAATAAATCCATTTCTATGAATAGATATCAACTCAAATATCACAAATTTCATCTAATAACAATCATTATCATTAATCTGACTATCATCTAATTCCTTGATAACATCACAAGCAATCTAGTAGCATAAGCATCCCCTCCCTCATGAATATGTCTAGTAACATAACATGGCTATCAATATTGGCATCTCAAATAAAGGGAACATATCTATATCATAAGTAGAACTAACATCACAGCACAATTAACTGCATAGGCATGATTAGAAGTTTAAGCATATATAATTGCATAGGCATGGCTAGGAATATTAAACATAGCTAGCAACATCATCTTAACCATCAGTGTCAGTATATTTGACAACATAAGCATGTTTACAACATGAGCATAACTACAACATAAGCATATCTATTTTCTCTTATTGTACTAAACATGATCTCCATGAAAAGAAAGCAAACAAGGGTTATCATCCAATATGAAGCGTTGTGTATAACCCTAAAAAGATATGCTACACAACTATCTTACATCTTTTATTATGCCCTGGGGAATTTGAATCGTACCATCCAAAGTCCAACCGACCCCTATGAAGGGCTATTTGGTTCCATACAAGATCTAGGAGTGCTGGTATCCTAAGATCTCTTCCCCTAGGTCAGTACAAGTAAAAGGTAGTGACATATAGTCAAACTGCAAAACAAAGACATATAGTCTTGTAACTAGCCCACCTTGGTATAGGTCATGGCGCTAGCATCCAGGGCATTCAAAACCCTCTAATCTGAGGATAGTGACATATCCAAGTCTGCCTTTAGGACAAGGTATGGTCACTATGAGTTCACGGTTATGTCGTTTGGACTAACCAATGCACTAGCTGCATTTATGGAACTCATGAATAGAGTTTTTCAACCTTTCCTTGATCAGTATGTTGTCGTCTTCATAGATGACATTCTGATCTATAGTAAGGATGCTCAGCAGCATGAGCAACATCTTCACCAAGCTTTGACCTTGCTAAGAGAACACAAGCTGTATGCTAAGTTTAGCAAGTGTGAGTTCTGGCTGCCGGAGGTATCTTTTCTTGGACATGTGATATCTGCCTCGGGAATTCGTGTTGACCCTACAAAGGTAGAATCTGTTCTATAGTGGGAACAACCGAAGACACCGACGGAGTTCGAAGTTTCTTAGGGTTAGCTGGCTATTATCGAAGGTTCATTAAGAACTTTAGTTCTATAGCCTTACCTTTGACCAAGTTGACCCGGAAAGATGTTCCTTTTTCTTGGAGTGATAAGTGTCAACAGTCTTTCCAGTTGTTGAAGGAGAGGTTGACAAGTGCACCTGTGCTTGTACTACCTGAACAAGGAAAAGGATATGTAGTTTTCTGTGATGCTTCCAAGAATGGACTTGGATGTGTGTTGATGCAGGATAAACAAGTGATTTCTTTTGCTTCTCGACAGCTTAAGAAACACGAGAAAAATTATCCGACACACGATCTGGAATTAGCTGCTGTGGTTCATGCCTTGAAGATCTGGAGGCATTATCTCTACGGAGAAACATTCCAGATTTTCACAGACCACAAGAACCTTAAGTATATCTTCTCTCAGTACGAGCTTAACATGAGGCAACGTCATTGGATGGAGTTAATCAAGGACTACGACTGTACGATTGATTACCATCCAGGCAAGGCCAATGTTGTTGTAGATGCCTTGAGTAGGAAATCAGCAACATCAACCATGGATAGGGCACAACTAAACTCTTTAGTGTGCTCTAAGAGAGATATGTTTATCTCTTTAAGGCAAAACAATGTACAGTTGAAGGTGTCATTGTTAGCCGGGTTGCTAGCTGAGATGCATATTAAACCTACCCTAAGAGGGAAGATTAAGGAAGCACAGCTAGATGATGCTGCAGTTCAGCATATTAGATCTGAGTATGGAAATGAGAAGCGAGATGGTTTCCATGACTCAGATGACCAAGTAGCCTGTTATAATGGAAGGATGATAGTGCCGGATGTGGATAACTTGAGGAAGTTAGTCCTGGAAGAAGCTCATTCTTCGATGTATGCTATGCATCCAGGGAGCACCAAGATGTATCGTAATTTAAAGGAACTGTATTGGTGGCCTGGAATGAAGAAGGATGTTGCAGAATTTGTTCTGAGGTGTCCTGTGTGTCAGCAAGTTAAAGCTGAACACCAGAAACCTGCAGGAACAATGCAACCTTTACCCATACCACAGTGGAAGTGGGACCATGTGACCATGGACTTTGTTATTGGCCTACCCAGGACAAGCAAAGGACATGATTCCATTTGGGTAGTTGTTGATAGGTTGACAAAGACAGCGCACTTCTTACCTATCAAAACAACATATTCTGCTGAAAGGTTATCGGAATTATATGTTCAAGAAATAGTGCGGTTGCGCGGAGTTCCTATCACAATAGTTTCTGACAGAGGTCCTCAGTTTACAAGTCATTTTTGGGAACAGTTACACAGAGCCTTAGGCACCAAGCTAAGGTTTAGTACGGCCTTTCATCCGCAGACTGATGGACAGTCGGAAAGAACTATACAAACCTTAGAAGACCTGTTGAGAGCATGTGTTCTCCAGTTTACCGGGAGTTGGGATCTACACCTAAGCTTGATAGAGTTTTCTTATAACAATAGCCATCAACATAGTATTGATATGGCACCTTATGAAGCCTTGTATGGTAGAAGATGTAGATCGCCTTTGTGCTGGTATGAGACTGGTGAGCGTCAGTTGTTAGGTCCTGATCTTGTGCAGCAGACCACAAAAAAGATTAAAGTAATACAACAAAAGATTAAGACTACATAGGATAGGCAGAAATCTTATGCTGACAAGCGTCGTAGACCCTTAGAGTTCCAGGTTGGAGATAGAGTATATCTCAAAGTCTCGCCTTGGAAAGGGGTCCTTCGTTTTGGAAGGAAAGGGAAGTTAGCTCCTAGATATATGGGGCCTTATACAATCATTGAACGAATTGGAAAGGTAGCATATAGACTAGAGCTGCCACCAGAGTTACAGAGGTTACAACCTGTGTTTCACATTTCTATGCTGAAGAAATGTCACCCAGACACCGAGTCAGTTCTACAACCTATGGAGGTAGAATTGAATGATGATATATCCTATGAGGAGGCACCAATGTCAATCCTTGATAATAGAATTAAAAGGTTAAAGAAGAAAGATATAAGTCTTGTGAAAGTCCTCTGGAACCACCGCGGTGTTGAAGAAGCCACTTGGGAATTAGAGGATGAGATGAAAAGGAAGTATCCTGCCCTTTTCTCTTAGTATGTTTTATCGATTTCGGGGACGAAATCCTTGTAAGGGGTGGATAAATTGTAACACCCCTGACCTGGGTTATGAGTTAACCCTAGGTGTTTTGCCTAAATATGTAATTAAATCCTTGTGATTAACTTTGGGCATGTAATTAAGTTTCTCAGAAACATATATTTCAGCTTTTGCTCCTTTTTATATAAAGTTGTAGCATTGTTTTGTAATACAGGGACCTATGTGCAAATTACCCAGTTAGAAGGGTTAACTTGCAAATTGTACATGTTGAGATGTTCCTCTGATGTTGAGACATCATGAGAATGATGATGATGAAGTTTGAGGTATTTCCCAAGCTTGGGCACCAAGGTGCAGCTGTGGAAGCAATCCCTGTGCTTGAAAACCCTAAATTGGAGTAAAGTGCAATTTACCCAATTTGAGGGGTGCAACTTGTAAAATACATCATCTAAAGTATTTATTAAGACTCTTGTCATCATTTAGAAGAAATGATGAAGAGGTCACCTTAATTGAATAATCATAGTATGAAAAACACCTTTGTGATTGAATAATCAAGGTGTATGTACAATAGCCTTTTATGTGTATGCTTAAGTTATAAGTTGATCTTCTTTGCCCTCATTTCTTGACCTTAGAAGAAGGTTTGTCCTTAGAATTAATATGAAGGGACGAGCATAGAAGAATGTAGGGACTTAGTTGAAAATATGGAGAACTTATGAGCTTATGTTGAAAATCTCACCCAAGTATATATGCTCTCCACTTCACTTAGCAAGGAAACCCTCCCTTCGTTCCTTTCACTGTTCTATTCACCCAAACCAACTAAAGAGAAGCTGTGGAGATCAGGAGGACGACCAAGGAGGTCAAGGTAGGTTTGAATCCTCCCTTTTGCTTAAGTTCATGGTTAGAACTCGGATTCAAGGTCAAATTGATGGCTAGCTCACATAGCTCTACCTTTCTAGCCATCTCTTCTCGACTTTCCCTGGAGGTTTCACCTTGGCCGACCTGTGGAAGCTCGAGGACGCCATTAAAAGCTCGAGCTCGAAAGCTTGGAGCTCAAGGAGCAAGCTTTAGGCGGGTTTTATAACTCTAAACCCATGCTTTGTTATATACATCTTATTTATGCTTTTAGATGATAGTTCTTCTTCTTCTCTACCTTCCTTTGCTACTTTGCAAGCAAATCCGTGAGAAATCCTTGCTGATCTTGAGCTAGGAGATGAAGACGTTATTTACAAAGTTAATCCACTACTTTTCACTTTACCAAACGGTCTCCACCAAGTGCTCACACGGTTTGCAAAACCGTTTGGTGAGCAAACGGTCTCAAGACCGTGTAAGGGCAAACGGTCTTCAAGACCGTTTAGCCGCGTTTACCGAGCGTGGACCGTATAAGAAATCTGTTCATAATTATGTAGGCTAATCACCCACAAAATTTGAGAGGTTAATTCCAAAGGAATCGAGAGATATAGCCTTTTTAAATCAACAAATCAATTGAATTTAGTTCTGAATTGCAATCTGTTGAAAACGCCCCTTTTTGGGCAAACGGTCTCAAGACCGTGTAAGAACGTTGACCAAGCATTGACCGTATAAGATTACTGTTAAAAATAATTTTGATTAACAACTCACCAAATTTTATGGAATAATTCCAAACGAGCTAAGAGTTGAAGGATGATTACTAGGGTAAACCCTAATTGAAATCAGTACTGAAATCTCAATGAATAACTTAGCGTTTTTGGGTTGATTGACCCAAACGGTCTCAAGACCGTTTGGGGATCAACCAAACGGTCTCAAGACCGTGTGGGGAATCACCCAAGACCGTGTGGAGGTCTGGGGTCAAGTATAGTTGACCAATTGAAAGTACAAAGATACCAAATTACATTGCAATTAAGTATTGATATGATAATCAACTTAATAGATCCAACCTTGAAGAATTTACACTAGAATACAAAATTTGGATGGGAAAACGGTCTCAAGACCATTTGAAACTCATCCAAACGGTCTCAAGACCGTGTGGTGACAACTCAAGACCGTTTGGAGGTCTAGGGTTAAGGTAATTTGATCAATTGAGGGCCCAATTGTAATGGGTTATTGAATTAATCAAAAATACTGAATTGAGACTCAATCAAGGTTCAACCCCTATCAAATCACATTAGATTTTGATGAAATCTTGGTAAAACGGTCTCAAGACCGTGTGGAGTTCATCCACACGATCTCGAGACCGTTTGGGCCAAGTTTGGGCCCAATTGGAGCTCAATTGAAGGGTTCAACCTTGTGTTGATTCACATTGTTGAGTATTGATGGTTGAACGTTGATGGACCTTAATTGAACCAACTTCAACCCTAATTGGATAGCAATTGAGGGTCAATTGAGTGACCAATTGGTTAAGCATAAACCTAATTAACTCAATCTATAAGTGGTTACCATGGCTTTGACCATTTGGAGGCTTCAACATTGATAATCATAAACGATTGAAATCATCGAACCATGTTGGAGGTCCAAACGGTTTGAGACCAAGTGGACCAAACGGTCTCAAGACCGTTTGAGGTCACACAGTCTCAAGACCGTGTGAGGCCACACAGTCTCAAGACCGTGTGAGGCCACACGGTCTCAAGACCGTGTGAGGCCAAACGGTCTCAAGACCGTTTGGACTCAAACGATCTCAAGATCGAACGGTCTCAAACCGTGTAAGCCCTCTCGGTCTTGAAGTCAAACTTGTTAAACGGTCTACACCCTCACACGGTTTAGGAAAACGATCTTGAAGGTCACACGGTCTTGGAGTCAACCCTACCAAACGGTCAATTCATCCAAACGGTCTCAAACCGTTTGGAGGTTGAAGGTTGAAACCGTTTGAGGTTTTCAAAGGTTGATTTCACTTAATCAATTGAAGGTGTAAATGGTTCAATGATGCTCTAATCTAAACCCTAATGATAACCTAGGATATTAAGGGACTAAGTGACTAATGAATTAACCCATGATGGTGATCAATGGGGTGAATTACCAAAATACCCTTGAGGGGTTCAATTGAGTAAAACCTTGTCCAAATCAAACCCTAAACACATGATAGTGATGTTTTGGCTTATGATAGCCCATGAGGACTTAAGCCAACCTGATCTAGAGTGGTGTTATCACCATATATTAGTATGAGGAGAGAGAAAGTACCTTAAGAGAGAGAAAGTACCCTTTTAGGGTGGAAACTCAAGTAAAGAACCTTTAATACACATGAATGTGCATGATTAGGGTATGATCCACCTATGTGAGATCATGGAAATCCTAATTATGATATATGATGAATCTTAAGCTAATCTGAGAGCATCAATGATGATGTTCCTTATACATAATGATGTTATGAGTTCAATTCACCATGTGATGTGAATAGTAAACCCTAATTCAAAGGTGATGACATGTTATATGAGTATTAAACTCTATTGATAAGAATCAAAGAACTTAGCTCTTATGACAAGAGTGGAAAGTATAATCATTGTTTTGAATTACCTTTATTAGTTGAATTAACCATGCAGGTTCTGATATGAAGGTGATCATATACAGGTATGGATGATGATACTATATTCATTGAAAGCATGTTGTTAGCTTTATGAATAGTAAAATATCTTGATGTCTTGTCAGTGGCATCCTATGATTTAATGGGCTGTGAGAGCCATGAATACCATCAAGGTCATGCTTTAGAGATGACTTGTGATGAGTATACTGAGAAATGATGATTGATGTGAGTTAGGTTTGTTACATTTAGTATTCTACTTTCATAGCTATTGTGCTACTGTTATTGTTTGAAGAACAATGTATGATGTTAAAAGAATACTGAATGTACCTAACTAATCAAGTGTAATGTAGAAGCCCTGATCATAGATCCATCATTTTCAGAGATCAAATGATGGTGAAACAGGTTTTCCCAAGGGAACTCCTGGATCACATACTGTTGAGTATGTGGGGTATATGGATGTGTAGAACCTTACATCCTAGTGTAGGAATTTGATGTAGATGTATAATCCGTCAATCCTTCACTACAAAACTCATACCGTATCAGTGGATGGTAAATATGAAACCTCCTGATGACGAGGAAAACATAGATATCCATATCAGTGAAGATAAACACGAAATCTCCTGATGACGAAGGGAGTACAGAACGCCACTGTAACTCTAAAATAGCGAAGGACCAGATTACCCTGGTGAGCTATAATAGTAGAGACCCAAGATGTCCTACAAGTGATCCTCTTACTGACTGAGGAAGGTGAAGGTCATGAGAATCCGGCTCTTTCAATGACCTAGTATGATACTAAGGCACTTAACAGTGATTGGTTGGGGTATGAGTGGTAAACCTCATCTCCACAGGGCATAATAATAAAAATGTTTGAAAAACATAATCTACAGTGTAGTATACCTATTAAAGGTAACTATGAGCTAATTGATTGATGTTACACTGAATAGTGCATATGTTCTCTATGCTTGATAAATGTTGAGCTCTTGTATACAACTGTATCTGCTATTGAATACTTTGTAAGCTTTTACTGCTTAAGTTATTCCTTGACGTTATTATAAAGCTTCTGGCGGAGAGTTATAACTCTCGCTGGGACAATTATGTACAATTGTCTCACCCCGTAGACTTCAACTTTTTAGGTGGACGTCGAGGACGGAGGAACAGGTCTACAGGTGACCAGTCCCAGCAACAGCAGTACCAGGAGCAGCAGTAAATCTCAGGTGGAGATTTAGCCTGCCATGTGGTGTAGTTAGAGTCAGTCCTATGTGTCCTCTGTACTCTCAGGTCTTGGAGTCTTTTATTATGAGTTCTTGAGATTTTGTATCTTGATGTATATAATTACTCAAGAAGTAATTATCATGAGATGTAAACAGTTTATCTCTTGTTATGAAAGAAGCTTTTAAGGATTCAAGCTCTTGTCTCGAAAAGTTTTAATTTCCCGTGATTTTTGTCTTCCGCTGTTTATCGAATCACTTCTGCTAAGTTTAAATCGTGATTATATCACCGTTTGGAGATCAGATCCCACATTTTCTCCCACTGAATCTGTGCATACTAAACCCTTCAGTACAGATTGACAATGTATGCTCTCTCTTTACCAGGTCAAGAGGTTTTTGAGAACTATCTCTATAGATCTCTATTCCTATCACATAGGACATTTCTCTGTCTTCCCTTAAAGAAGTTATTTCCACACTAGTTTCCATTTTAGAACATTTCATTCCTCATCATCATGTGGAATATGAATATGCTCCCATTAAATCTTTGTAATCACGGATCCCTTCTTTATTTTGATATATCAGTCAAACCTTTTGACTATATAATCAAAGTAAAGACTTCCAGTTCTGAGTTGCTTGTATTTAATCAATCATATTGATTAATCCCTTGTAACTTATAGACTGCATTTGCATTATTGGATTCATAAAACCCTAGCAGGTTGTGTCACATACACATCCTTATCTTATTCCTACCAGGAATGCAGTTTTAATATCCATATGCCAAATCTCATAGTCATTAAGTTTCAACATCAAGCATGATTGTTTCTCTAAATGTCATCCATGTCAGTCTTAACTCTTAAGACCCAATTGCACTTATGGGTTTTATCCCAATGAGTGCTACCACTAAGGTCATACCTTATAGTTCACATGGAAGTCATTTTGGATCTTATGGCCTCAAGCCATGACTCAAAATCTGGTCCTTCAACTTCATCTATATTATTGGCTCAACACATGACCAATTCATCACCTAGATATATGAGGTGTATTTGTTACGTAAGGAACTTGAGAACCCACGACAGTTGTGATTCTTAATCTCCTTTATTTAGTGTAAAGCATGTTCTTTATAAGAATTCTAGAAGGTTAGTTATTTGATGATCATGCTCTAACTCTTTAGAGTATGATTCCTTCTTTGATTTAGACATCACTACGCCTTAATCATGAGTTCTATATGATATAATATCATAATTACTCACAAGGTCCTCAAACATTTGGTTTAACTATCCCATTCATTGATCTCATCAAGGAACTAATACTTTTACCAAGTTTGTACTTCATTTATGATATTCTTGAACACTTCAAGATATTCATATTGGTATTTTACTAAACATCATCTGAAGCATTAACATTTATTCCAATAGGCATGTATATACATAAATATGTATTATACCTCATAGAATAGTCATTCTCCCACCACATCTAGTGAAGATTGACTTGTCATCATGCCCAAGACATTCATATCTCTTAATGGTTCACAACCAAAAGAGTCTGGCCTATTCATCAACATGGAAGCTAGAAATGAATTTCTCATGATAATTCTAATTAATTTTTTGAGTCATCAATAAATTTTAGGTATCATTTTATCTTATGCATACCAAGTACCACAAGATAAATAGGGCATTGCCACAAAAGATCATATCTTTAAATTGAAACATCAACTTTATTGATATACACCCTTGTCATTACAAGATGCAGAAATAAAGTGTTTCTATTTATTGGCAAAATGAAATAGCAGTCCATAACTCTATTACATGCCCTTTGGGCTGAAATAAACTGAAAAGTACTCCTATCTATGACAGAAACACTTGCTCCAATGATGAGTGCTCCTTCTTGATCCTTTCATAAAGTCCATCACTTCTTTTCAGATCATGCATATCATATATGTCAGATCCATATCTTGGTATCATATACCTCAGATAAAGAAGTGTTTCAAGTTTATTTCAAGATACCTGAGGTGGAGATTTCCATCCCCTCATTCTTCTTCTTTTGTTCATCCAGATAGAGAGGGCAATTTCTCCTCCAATGTCATGGCTCATGACAATGGTGACATTTGCCTCCCTTGTTCACCCTCCTTTGTCCTTGAGAGCAGAAGATGACTTGGGTTGCTAGCTAGCATCATAACCCTTCTTTGCTTTGCCCTTGCCCTTGACTTTAGACTTACCCTTCTTTCTGCTGATCAACATCATAGATTTGGGTTTGTCTTTCTTCATCTGTGCCTCAATTGTCCTTAACATGCCCAACAACTCTGTCAGTGGCCTGTCAAAGTTGTTCATGTTGTAGTTCATCATGAATTGACTGTAGGATTCTGGCAACGATTGTAGTATCACATCAGTAGCCAACTCTTGGCTTAGAGGGAATCCCGGTCTTTTCAGGTTCTCTACATACACAATCATCTTGAGTGTGTGAGGACCAACTAGATCTCCTTCTGTCATGACACACTTGAATAGTGCCCTGGAGACCTCATATCTCTCTTGTCGTGCTTGGTCTTGATATATGTTCTTGAGATGTTGAACCATCTCAATGATGTCCATGTTCTCATGTTGTCTCTACAACTCATAGTTCATTGAGCACAACATTAAACACTTCACATCAATGGCATCTTCATTATGCTTCTTGTAAGCATCCCTTTCTGCCTTTGGTGCGGTGGAAGTGGGTTCCTCTGGCACTGGTGTATCTAGAACATCGAGCTTTCACTCTTGAGTGAGAACAATTCTCAACGTCCTAAACCAGTCATGGAAATTAATCCCATTCAACTTGTCCTTCTCAAGGACTGATCGCAACAAAAAGTGATTACTGTTGACATTCATTTATCTACAAAAAGGAAATTTGCAATTTTAGTCCAAAACTTTTTTTGACTTAATTTGATTGATTTGAAAAATTTGACGATATAATTAGGCCTTTAATTAATTATCGCTCCCACTATTTTGTTCAAATTGATATTCCTCACCATCAATTTGGAAGATTGTAGCGTACAACCTTCTAGTGAGCCAAGATCCAAAACAATTGAATTATTACCTGGCCAACGCCATCGTCCATAATCAATTATTAAGGTAGGTAACACTTACCAATTGCATCATATGCAACTCTTGGTTAGATGACATGTGCAACTCTTTTCCATGAGCATCTCCATGCCTCTATGTGCTTAATCCCCTTAAGATCACTTAGTAAAAAGCCCCACCCAAAAGCCAACATGATAGAAGTGCACCCCGCTTGGCGGGCCCACACAACTACCATCACACTTCCACGAGATAGACAACGCACCACCCTTGGGATGCCTATGCTTGTCGATCAAGCTTTTCATGTGTTCCACTTATGGAAAGCATCTAAGACTTAATATTATATTGAGGGGTTTCAATATGCTTATATATGCATATATGTATCCAATCACCACATATATAGTATGTATCATATACATGCTATATCCCACAATGAAAACATGCAATAAAAATAAAACAATGATTATGGCCATCCTATTGTAATTCCTCGAGCCACAAGGAATTACAATCATATAGGTCTACATCACATGCAACCTGTTGTTGATGAAGATCCTATACTTAGGTCGTTCTGGGTTTGATCAGCTCATCACACAACTGATCGTCTTGCCTCTTGGCCGGTCGGTTGGTTGTCTCCAACCGATCATCTGGCTCCTCAAGACGGTCAGTTCGTCAGGTCGTCTGCTCCTCTTTAGGCTTCTAGCTACACCATCAGCCGGTCGTCTTGGTCCACCAGCCGATCGACACCTCTAGCCAATCGTCTCGCACCTCCAGCCGCTCGTCTTAGCACCCGCTAGTCTTCGACATAGATATTTAAACCAATCCTTTAAATATTTTTATCGTATGCAATAAATATAAGACGAAAAAACCAAAAATGATGATATCGATTAATCCTAAAACATAGTACATTGACGTGGCTCTGCTACCACTGTTGGGTTTTAGGTGAGGGAGAAGGCAGCAGAAACAAAAATTTTCTCTCACCACAAAACCATAACCACAGATCACATCAATGACTATAAAATAGGAAGGATGGTTTTAGTGAGATATACCTGGTCTTGAGGCTTGCTCAGTAATAACATCTCACAACTAGTGCGGTCTTCAACCACCTAGTCTTTGATGGCATCTGTGCAGCTCTTGGTCCTGACCCAGACTACAGTTGACAATCATCCTCCTGAGTGACAGAAACCTCCCGCCTTAATAGATAATCCACACAAACCACCGGGAACTATATTCATTATGTCCAACAAGACTCTACAAGGAGTCGTCCCCTTATGTTGGCATACTAGTCACCAACACACTCTTCCACAACCAGTTGCTGTCCTGCAATTGTCTTTCCCTCATTGTGCCTCTCTAGTCGGGTAACACTTGCTTGCTCTCTCGATTACCACAACTAGAGAGGACAACAACTTTGCAGAGCAACTTATGTTCTGAGTTGTGCTATCTGAGAAGCCCCCAGTACTCCTCTATATATAGGAGGGGTCAAGGTCAAGGTTCTCAGCCCCGGGCAATGCGTGACTAAAGTGGGAGTAGAAGGGTATGGAATTTCCATGAACTGATTTCATTGCGGCAGCCAAACCGGTCGGTTGGGAGTGTGAGCTGGTCGATTCACTTAGTGAACCGGTTGGTTCACTTCCCAAACTTGCCTTCAATTGACTTTCCTTGTTCATTTTTAATTAATATTAAGATCAATTCTTGTCCCAATCTAATTGTACAAGTGAAACGAAAAACTTTTCTCACAAATCGGGACAACCCAACCTTGCTCGTTTGGTCCAATCAAACTGATTGATTCACCAAGTGAACCAGCCATCTCATTGACCATGAGCTGATCGGTTCACCCAGTGAATCGATCGGTTGGTGGTCCAGATTGTGCAGAATACAGTCAATGCAGTTCTCAATCAATCCGACACTCAAATCAGTTAGTTCAACACTTGAACTTGATGATTCTGAGTCAAGTCAATTGATTGAATGTTTGATTGAGTACCTAAACACCTTTAGTAATCAATCCAAACACCATTCATGGATAAACTCCTCTTCCAGGTTAATCCTTCGTGTGTGACCATATAGGTCCCATTTCATGTTGGCAGTGAATGTCCATAACAGCTTATGACATCACAAGCAAAGAGTGGTGCCTAGTCACACATCAATGCTACCCAAGTAAAAAGGAAAGTTGGAGAACAACTTTCAATTCTACAGTCTGTGATTGGTGTTCCAGTGAATGTATAATTCCTTTGTCTCTGATATCCTGAATGAACTCAAGGCATGGAGCTGCAATCCTTTCAACGTTCATTCATGTTCCTTGATCCAAAGCATATTGTCTGAGATATGTGTGCCATCAATATCACATATTGACTCACACGTGCAAGCACATGCCTTTATCAACCTCGCTTATCAAGTGGCCATGGACATCATACTCCCTCAGGAGGGACAAATCACATATCTATCACTAGCAGTCAAAACCCCATGTGTTAAAGTCACCCAATCATCACCTTTATAACAATCCATTTTTTAGGACCACATTTGATGATGTCAAGTATACCCAACGACATATGATGAGTGCAGTGATTTCAGGTATAAGAATCACAATCACCACCATCACTGTGAGAGCTGACTATGACTACCATGTCATGGTTCCATGTGTCACTCTCATGGCGGGTCTATCCAATACATTGTTCTCTAACATGTATCTATGTGCTTGGTTTGACACCACATATCATGACTAATGAGACTCTGTCATCAACCAACACACACTCTACTCTTATCGTGTCATTGTTGTCTATCAACCTTCCACAATGAAATCTGACTAGGGACAAAACAAGAATGTACAAACTCTTAACATCCGTATGATCTCACTCTTCAGGTCCTCAACCTGAAGACATACGTCATTGAGTACTGTCATTTTCTAGATATTCATTCTATTCTATCATTATCTCATAACTGATTGAACCAGAATGAATTGGAAGCTTGCCTTTGATATTTATTAAATCAATCTTAATGTATCCCAATCCATTTATCCTATGATTGGCTCTCAGGGCATACATACCAACAATTTCCCCCCTCTACCTTTGTGTATCTAGAATCATCATGACTGAGGGAAATGGCAATGGATGTCAAAATCCCCCCATAATGAGCAGATTCTTACTCTTGGAGGGGACAATACTCAAGTAATCAATCAATAGGACACCTAAATTCATATGCCTGCCCTTTTTCATCCAAACCAAGAGAAAAAGATCTTTCTTTGCGCATCTACCCTAATTTTCATATCTTCTAAAAATGGTATTTCCTAGCCTTTTCTGAACATAGCAGAGGAAGGGATCATGAATCAAGCTTGTCTTCGATTTCTTCACTACAAAGTTGGTGTGGCCGGTGAACTTCTTCCACATGACAATGTAACTAGCATTCGAGTCTTTGTCTCCCTCCCTTGATCTAGGAGGGCTGCCATTTCATCATTTGGAGAAAAAACATTGTTCAACATGGATGAGGTGAGGGTCCAAAGTCTATCTCCAATCACTACTCGAATAGTGTCTTTGCCATCATCAGAGACCTTCTCTAAGGTGGTGAAAAACTGATGTGTCAATTCAACATAAGTCTCCTATACTGTTGTTAATACATCAAACAAGCCCATTGCTTCCATCACATCCTAGTAATACTCAAAGAAACCTAGAGCTTCCATTGTCTCCTAACACGCGTAGTGGGTGGATCACCCTATGTATGAAGCACTCCAGGTGCTTTGGTTTCTTTGCCTTATCACTCCTCGCCTCGGGTGTTTTCTCATGCTTCTCATCCTACATAAACTCATACTCATGTGGCACATCTTTCATCTCCTCATCCTCACCATATGAAAGTATCTGTCATCGTGCTTGTGGATGCAGATGTGGTTGCAATGTGGAGGAAGTCAAGGATCAGGCTGATGTCAAAGGTCAGGCTAAGGAGACAGATGGATGAGCTGATGAATTCAGTGCTGGTGTTGCCCTTGAAGATGATGGTGTTGCACATCACAGATGAATAGATGCTTCCTCTACAATCGGTTTGATCAATACGTCCATTTTAATTGCTGACAAATGAGGTGTTACACCAGAGTAGGAGGAGGACGATGGAGCGAGAGATGCTGCTTGGTCTAAACAAGATATGTTCTTCAGGAGATGGCAATAGGATATGACCTCCTTGGTCTTTGAAATCATTTTCACTAGTACATATACTGCCTTTAACGTAAGTTAAAATGGACAATTTATGTCAGTTTTCAAGTGACACCCAAGTGGGAGACACTAAAGGTAGAGGCATATGACGTCAGTTCCAAAACTGACTGTGAGAATCTGTTACACTAAATGAGATTACTCAAAACATAAAACAAAATCAATCACTAACTAATGACATACCCAAAAATATGGGTAGATTAAAACTGATTTCAACATCAACACCCACTCAAAAGCATTTGCATAAGAGCCCAACATCTTTCTTGTATCCATACTATGCCAAGAATTTGATACAAATTAGTCTATCACCTTAGCCACAACATATATACATAGGAGAATAATATTCGTATATGCCACACAAACAAGCATTAACATGCTAACAAAATTTTGATTCGTTTGAAACACTATATACAAACTTTTCTAGCCCAGACCTGAGAGTACATGGATGACTCTAGGACACACTAGATATCTAATCAACTTTCTCAAAGATTCATTCCTATAGCTCCTCTTTTCTGCCACTTGTTTGTTTTTGTCACTTCAGATTACCTAAAAAGACCACAAGGGTGAGACCCATGTCCCAGTAAGAGATATAACCTCCAACAATGCTTATTGATTACAACATTTTAAATAGTAGATAACTGAGCAATTGGAGTATTTAATAATCAATTTAACAGATTGAATAGTTTAAGTATGCTAAACAAATTAAGCAAATAATCTTAGCAACAAGTATGATCATAAATGTATATATAGATAAGAAATAAATCCATTTCTATGAATAGATATCAACTCAAATATCACAAATTTCATCTAATAACAATCATTATCATTAATCTGACTATCATCTAATTCCTTGATAACATCACAAGCAATCTAGTAGCATAAGCATCCCCTCCCTCATGAATATGTCTAGTAACATAACATGGCTATCAATATTGGCATCTCAAATAAAGGGAACATATCTATATCATAAGTAGAACTAACATCACAACACAATTAACTGCATAGGCATGATTAGAAGTTTAAGCATATATAATTGCATAGGCATGGCTAGGAATATTAAACATAGCTAGCAACATCATCTTAACCATCAGTGTCAGTATATTTGACAACATAAGCATGTTTACAACATGAGCATAACTACAACATAAGAATATCTATTTTCTCTTATTGTACTAAACATGATCTCCATGAAAAGAAAGCAAACAAGGGTTATCATCCAATATGAAGCATTGTGTATAACCCTAAAAAGATATGCTACACAACTATCTTACATCTTTTATTATGCCCTGGGGAATTTGAATCGTACCATCCAAAGTCCAACCGACCCCTATGAAGGGCTATTTGGTTCCATACAAGATCTAGGAGTGCTGGTATCCTAAGATCTCTTCCCCTAGGTCAGTACAAGTAAAAGGTAGTGACATATAGTCAAACTGCAAAACAAAGACATATAGTCTTGTAACTAGCCCACCTTGGTATAGGTCATGGCGCTAGCATCCAGGGCATTCAAAACCCTCTAATCTGAGGTACAACCACAGTTGTTCTCATTCACATCAAATGTCTTAGGCATGACCATAGCCATCCTCCATAACCTGCATTGTGGATGACAAGGATATATCCTCAACTTGCCACCCCCACATACTTAACAATATGTGCTCTGAGTTTCCCTTAGGAATACTCGTTTCACCATCCAGCAAGTTCTGACACTGAAGATGGCTCTACGGCACATGGCACTACATGATTAGAGTTGCACTTGATTAGTTATGCCAATTGGGTGAATTAAGGTTGCATCAAACAAGTGGACATATAAACACTAATTCAATTCTAGCAAGCATATAAATATCACAACTTCAAAAGATATAAACTGTGTGAAACACAATTTCTCATCTTATCATCACATGATACTATTCACTTGCCATTCATGAGACTACACTAGTCATCATACTATCACAAGATATAAATCCTTTTCACAATATCACAGGGTATCAACCCTTATCAACACAAGAGGATTACACCTCATTCAAGGCTCAACCATGCCCAAAGGTCATTAAGACCATCATACTATTCCCTGCAAAGATCATCATTATCTTTGCATGCCTTATAACAAGGCTTAATAACACCACATACATAAAATACACCGAATCAACACAATATTACATTAATGAGCTAGGAGATATTCATAAACAATCATAGTAGGGTTATACTAACATTAAGAACATTCCTTTATTACATTAATATGCAAGGAATCTAGATATGATTAACCCTCATCAATAATGCACATGTTTAGCATAAGAAAGTATCAACCATGTGGCTATGTTAACCACCAATTAACACATTAAGGTTATGATCATATTAAGGAGGTTATTTCACCATCATGCCATCATATAAGAAGGTTGAAAATGAATACTCATCTTTATCTATTTGCATTAGAGTTAGGTTCAATAAGATAAATTATATTAATGTTACTAATAAACACTCATACCAAACCCTAACTCATGGTATCCCCATTGGATCATGGATGCATAAGGGGAAGCATCACCATCACATTCCATACTATTATCAAGTACGAACCCACACATAAATCAAGGAGTAACCATCAGGTTATAGCATACTAGTGTTTTCATCAACAATAAGAGAGCACTCCATGATTGTATTAATCATTCAAGGGCTATTCATACCCACTTACCATCATTTAGTTATATTAAAGCTAGGTATAACAAGCTATACCTCATTAGGGTTACCCATTAATTCATGATGGTGATTATAAATCATAATCATATGAGGGTAAGGGTAAGACTACAAGTTTAAGGCATTGAACCGTCAAATTCTCATCATTAGGATCATAACATTACACTATAGGCTTCACCCAAAACATTGGGAATATTGAGGCATCAACTTATAACCATTAAATGTTGAAAAGGTAAAGCCATTGATCGTTTACATAAGTAAACATCTTGAACAAATCACCTATGAAGTCATTGAGTTGTGCTCTATAAATAGTCCCCATCTAACCCTAGACATCCCTTGATTAACAACATAAAAAGTTCCATTTAGAGTAGGGTAAAACCCACAAGTGATTGTTTATTTGAAACAAGCCGTCAGTAAATGAGCTTCTTAAGTTGATTTCATAAAGGAAACCATTTAAATAACTTTATTAGGACCAACATATTACATTTAGGAATCATTTCAATTTATTGGATGAAGAAATGTTAGATCTTAACCATTAGGTCAAGTTCATATATTAAAACCATCAATTGGAGTATAGGTCCGACCATTTCATGAAATGACCCAAGAAACCATTGGCTTAAGGCTTAATTGATGCTACATATACATGCTTAACTCACCATAGGTTGTGGAGACCTGATCCACCATCACTAGTGACCGTTAAGTCACCATAGGTTGTTATATCAGCACTATATTTATTAATCACCATTGAATTGTCACCATTGATTGATAGCATCATTAGGGTACTTAGTTGTTGATCATTAAGCTTATAATTAGGCCAAAACATGACCTAAGGGGTGAACGTCAGTTGACACCCTTTTTCACCACCATAAATTGTCATGAAGACAACACCATAGGGTTGTTTCAATGCTACCATCATCAGGTCATGGGTTTATAGAAGAAATCAGCTTAAAACCCTAAAATTTGACCATTGATTGATAGGTGCTTAGTACCATAGGTTGTCAAACCAACCTGATCCAAATCATATTATACATTAGGAATAACATACACATGATCAAAGGTTCTTATAGAACTGAAATCATAATAGGGAACATTATAAAAATCAAAATCCAAGTCAAGCATAGCTTTTTAGTGCATGGATCATCATTTAAAAGAAAGAACATGAGCTAGCAAGCTTATGGTAAGCAATAAATGTGGAGCAAGTTATAAAACTTGCCTCTAATTAGAAGATAAAATACCAAACATAAGAAAACACGAGCAGGTAGGGTAGAAAATCCAAGCATAAGCTGTGAACTCGTCCATGTAGCACCTTTCTTCATCAAATGAGCAAACCCTAAGCATAAGGAGCAAGAAAGGTAGGGTTTTAGAGCTTTAGAGAAATTTCTACCATGGAACAGCAAGGTTTTGACCTAGAGAAAGGTAGGAGTAAGGATAAAAAAGAAAAAAAATGGAGGAAATAAGGGGGTTCTTACTCTTTTAGGCCAAGATCACTAGAAGGAAGCTTTTAAACCCTAAAAGGAAGTCAATTGCAACCCTAGATTCTTTTTCCAAGAAGATCCCCTCTTTATTCTTCCTTGGATAGGAAATTTGCATCGAAACAGAGGGAGAACGAGGTTTATATAAGGAGGGAGGTGGTGGAGAGCAAATGGCTCGTTTGGGTGCTTAGGGATCAGTATATGAAACTTTAAGATAAAGAAAAAGAAAAAGTTGAATTTTTAGTATCTTTCCAAATGTCCATGGCCTTAAGCTATTAAGAATATACAAGCACACATACAAGAATCTCCCCCACTTTCCATAGGGACATTCTTATCCCTTGTTTCTTGAATTTCCAAGAAAAACAAATAAATCATTAGTTGATAGCTCCTAAAGGTAGCTCATCCATAAAGGGGTAAACCCTAAAATACCCTTGGAGAAAACACCTTCAAGCCAAGGTTTAAATAGGATCCCCATGGCTAAACAAGCTCAATAATGATGAGATAATATACAAGGAACATAATGCAATTTATGAATTGCAAATAAAACCTCTCAATTAGGTAAATTGCAGAAAAGTTCAAAATGTGCATAAAATTGCATAACTTTCTCAAACAGTGTCCAAATTTGAAACTTAAGCTTGTATTATAATTTCAAAGCATATCACAAGGTTAGATTAGGGTTATGAGAATTCTATTATGATAATTAAGGTTTTTCAACACTTTAAGCAAGGTTAGGGGTCTCACAACCATAAACCCCTAACGGGGATTTCGCCCCCGAAATCCAAGGTACACATAGATGGACACTTCTCATGCACATCATCCTCAAATTTACACATGGTTACTTCCAAATTTGGTAATGTCACATCGCTCTTATAGAGGTCATGTTCTTCTCTTTCAATTCATACATATCTTATCTTGGGTCAGCACAAAACCCCCCACATAAGAAGACATTTGCAAATATGGAGCATAGAAAGTTGTTGTGCCACCTATACAAATCTAATAGTAACTTTCAACTTTAAATTCTTGCTATCATCCTAAAATTATATCTATTGTATCAAAACATTACTCAAAATTCATACTCACTGGCTCTTATCAAACATAGAATATTATGTATCTCTTATCATATGTAACTTTACAAGGTTAAATCTCTATGACCTTTAATGGTTGTTGTAATTAACAACTCAATCAACCACATAGGAATCCCCTAATTTTGAAGAACTATGAGGAATATGTTTTTAGAGGATTATCCAATCATCTCAATGGTTGAAGAAGCATACACTTGTATGCAATCGTTAACAAATATAACTTCTTGATTGACCTTGTTAGGGGTGGAGCAACAACATTGTCTTCATCTTATCAGGATTCACACAACATACTTAACAGAGGTATCATAACTCCAAGAGGATACTCTAGTCAACCCCCAACTCACTCTTTCTAGAATTGTCACACATAAGTACAATTGCTTCAACATTCTTAAGTTTAGCAAAGATGTTAACCATGTTAATGGCCATCTCTGAAATATGTTGAGATGTCATCATTCAAAGCTTGCTACAACTTGTAAGACATGACCTGAACACTCTGTTCCTCCTATTCATAAATTCTATTGGTACATTGGTTATTCTATAGGACATAACCCTAAACTCATCACAGCCATGTAACTTATGTCATACACTCTAACTCTTATGCATTAATATTTGATCATAGGTTTATCTTAAAGGAACACAGTAGCACATGTCTACTGATCAACAAACCATCTATCTTTGATAGTGGTCTTGTCCAACTATCATTGAACCATGCACAACATTATATAATCACTTTTGTTTTTCCTTCCAAACACCATTTATAGGGTCATCATCAACTCTCTTTCTCTCTCCAAGGGAGATGAATACTTGGAATGTTCATTTAATAAACATCTCCAACCTTCACATACTTCCCATACTGTTGATACATCTTGGATACTAGGATTCATTACCTTTGTATCCACCTCATGTGCTATAAGGAAATCACATCCTTATCTCATCTACTCTTACCAACATAACAAATTTTAAGACATATAAGATGATTCTTCCTAATTATTGGAAGGCTTAAAAGCAAACTCATCACAAACTTTATGATCTTGGAACCATCTTCCAAGCAACCTTATGCTATAACAAGTTCTCCACCCTCATGTTTACAACCAATCCACACATACAAAGTGGCAATGATCCACTTGAAAGTTGTGCCCTAGAAAGGAAAGACGCAAAGGGAAACAAACTTCCCACATCATAGTAGTATTGTTCAAGGATCACTAGCAAAAAGGTAACCAATTCTATTTTCATTATGCAAGTTACAACTTATTATGTATCATTTTACCTTTTTCATTTCAGGTTCCTTGCCATTAGCATAGAAATCATCATGATTAACATATCTCATTACTCCTTCCTTGATGACTATTTATCACATTTGGGTATGTTCTCTTATTTTATTATGTTTTTCAACCACTTATCAACAGGTAAATCATCATATTCCACATTTTCTTCATTAAACATGGATCATCTGCCTTAATTTCTTTCAACCTCCATGCTTATTTTACATTAACACTTTATTACATACATAGTTGGTCTGAGATTAACTCAGGTTCCACCTTATTCCTTTGTCATTGTTCCCATTCATCTTCTCATTTTATACTTATCATAGGAATTCTCTCCATCTTATGTGAGTTTCATACCTTGAATCACTTTATAAGAACATACTTATCGATCTTTTACTTTATTATCTTCTTGAGTTTCATCTTCAAGAACTCCTCTTTTGCTTATTTGTATTCGGATTTAGATTTCATGGTGTTATATCTTTCTCTTAATAATGATGTAATCCTCATCTTCTCTTGAGGTAATATTAAGTTATCTACACCATGATTTCTGCTTTATTATGCTTTTCAAATCATTTCAAAATGACTACTTGATCAAAGTAATAAAAAAATAACAATCTAAAAGTTCCATACTTACTATTTCTTCAATAATTGAATACATGGACAGGGCACCCAAGTATTGAGATTAGGCAGTATGCACCATATTGTTATGTCATATTCCTAATTTTGACATCATCATAGTCCTAAGTCCTAGTGTTCATGCAGACTCAGTGAACCTAAAGCTCTGATACCAACTTGTGAGAACCCATTACACTAAATGAGATTACTCAAAACCTAAAACACAATCAATCACTAATTAATCACATACCCAAAAAATGGGTAAATTAAAACTAGTTTCAACATCAACACCCACTAAAAAACATTTGCATAAGAGCCCAACATCTTTCTTGTATCCATACTATGCCAAGAATTTGATACAAATTGGTCTATCACCTTAGCCACAACATATATACACAGGAGAATAATATTTGTATATGTCACACAAACAAGCATTAACATGCCAACAAAATTTCGATTCGTTTGAAACACCATATACAAACTTTTCCAGTTCAGACCTAAGAGTACATGGATGACTCTAGGACACACTAGACATCTAATCAACTTTCTCAAAGATTCATTACTATAGCTCCTCTTTGCTGCCACAGGTTTGTTTCAATCACTTCAGATTACCTAACAAGATGTGGTGAACCACAAGGGTGATACACATGTCCCAGCAAGAGATATAACCTCCAACAACGCTGATTGATTACAACATTTTAAATAGTAGATAACTGAGAAGTTGGAGTATTTAATAATCAATTTAACAGATTGAATAGTTTAAGTATGCTAAATAGATTAAGCAAATAATCTTAGTAACAAGTATGATCATCAATGCATATATAGATAACAAATAAATCCATTTCTCTGGATAGATATCCACTCAAATATCATCAAATTGCATCTAATAAGAATCATTGTCATTAATCTGACTATCATCATATTCCTTGGTAACAACACAAGAAATCAAGTAGCATAAGCATCCCTGACATCATGAATATGTCTAGTAACATAATATGGCTATCAATATTGGCATCTCAAATAAAGGGAACATATCTATATAATAAGTAGAACTAACATCATAGCACAATTAACTGCATATGCATGATTAGTAGTTTAAGCATCTATAATTACATAGGCATGGCTAGCAATATTAAACATAGCTAGCATCATCTTAACCATCAATGTCAGTATATTTGAAAACATAAGCATGTTTACAACATGAGCATAACTACAACATAAGCATATCTATTTTCTCTTATTGTACTAAACAAGATCTCAATGAAAAGAAAGCAAACAAGGGTTATCATCCAATATGAAGTGTTGTGTATATCCCTAAATAGATATGCTACACGATTGTCTTACATCTTTTATTATGCCCTGGGGAATTTGAAAAGTACCATCCAAAGTCCAATCGACCCCTGCGAAGGGCTATTCGGTTCTGTACAAGATCTAGGAGTGCTGATATCCTAAGATATTTTCCCATCGGTCAGTACGAGTAAAAGGCATTGACATATAGTCAAACTGCAAAGCAACGACATATAGTCCTATAACTAGCCCACCTTGGTATAGGTCAAGGCGCTAGCATCCAGGGTATTCAAAACCCTCTAATCCGAGGTACAACCAAAGTTGTCCTCATTCACATTAAATGTATGAGGCATGACCATATAGTCATCCTTCATAACCTGCATTGTGGATGACAAGGATACATCATCAACTTGCCACCCCCACATACTAAAAAATTTGCACTCTAAGTTTCCCTTAGGAATACTCATTTTACCATCCAACAAGTTCTGACATTGAAGATGGCTCTACGACACATGGAACTACATGATTAGAGTTGCACTTGATTAGTTATGACAATTGGGTGAATTAAGGCTGCATCAAACAAGTGGACATACAAACCCTAATTCACTTCTTGTAAACATATAAATATCACAACTTCAAAAGATATAAAACATGTGAGACATAATTTCTCATCTTATCATCACATGGTACTATTTACTTGCCATTCATGAGACTACACTAGTCATCATACTATCACAAGATATAAATCCTTTTCACAATATCACATAGTATCAACCCTTATCAACACAAGAGGATTGCACCTCATTCAGGGCTCAACCATGCCCAAAGGTCATTAAGACCATCATCCTATTCCCTGCAAGATCATCATTATCTTTGCATGCCTTATAACTAGGCTCAACAACATCACTTACATAAAATACATAAGATCAACACAATATTGCATTAATGAGCTAGGAGATATTCATAAACAATCATAGCAGGTTTATACTAGCATTAAGAACATTCCTTTGTTACATTAACATGTAAGGAATCTAGATATGATTAACCCTCACCATATTCATAATGCACATGTTTAGCATAAGAAAGTATCAACCACATGGCAATGTTAACCACCAGTTAACACATTAAGGTTATGATCATATTAAGGAGGTTATTTCACCATCATGACATCATATAAGAATGTTAAACATGAATACTCATCTTTATCTATTTGCATTAGAGTTAGGTTTAACAAGATAAATTATATTAATTTTACTAATCAACACTCATACCCAAACCCTAACTCATGGTATCCCCATTGGATCATTGATGCATAAGGGGAAGCATCACCATCACATTCGATACTATCATTGTAAAGAAGTGAAACCACCTCTCTACTAAAACTTTGAACAATAGAACCTCCATTTCAAACACACTTCAAAGGTATACTTGGAGTGAGTGTAAAATATTCAAATATTTATTAACAGTATACAAACCAAAGTATAACAACTGAATAAAAACATGATTTTATTCAATTTATAAAACAAGGGAACATCTTAAACTCACATCATAAGGATACAAGTAGAGGAAATCTAAACCACCACAATGTTGTCTCCAAGCTTTAACTTCACAATCTAAGTCCAGGTCAACATGCCTTGTCATCCAAGTCCTCCACCTAGGGTTGGAAGCATACCCCAACAAGAAGAGAAAAAAAGGAAACATCAGCAAAGGCTGGTATGTGCATACTAAATAGGAACATTGAGCAATATATAAGGAATAAGGGACATCAAAATAAAAGGCTTCCCATGCAAGAGATAAGGACTACCCCAAAAGAGGGCATAAAAGATAAGAAACACCACCATCATAAAAGAAGATACTTGCCATAATAAAAACAATAAAGTAGTTCTACATAAGCACATATCATGATTTGGGCACATAACCCACCAAGATTTTTGGGCACATAACCCTTCATCAATTTGGACACATAACCCATCATAAACATCATCAACCTACATGCATGTGAGATAAGCATAGCCCTAGAACAATATAAACATAATTGGCAGCCAACCCTCATAAAGTTGAAACATGATAGAGATAGGAATATTGCCTATCTCCCATATATATATAAAAACATGGGCCAAGAATCACACATCTTGCCCTGGGTATGAGGTTAATTTCCATCCCAAAAGAGCAAGAAATATTACACCTGCTCGACTGGAAATAACACCTCTACCATAAACAAAACCAATGCAATTACACTACTCTAGTACTACTGAATCACATAGCATGTTTAATGTAGAGGCAAGTAGAAAAGTGTAGTCAGAATTATACAATGTTTCCATCACATAATGGACAACACAAACATATAAACATCCACTTCAAAGTGGGAATATGATAATACAAGAGACCAACATGCAATAAGGCACAATATAAGACATCAAGAAAATATCCAAGTCCATAACAAGCAAGATAGTTCACACGAACCATGATATCAAAAGAATAGACATATGTGTAGGCCAAAGTCAAAAGAATGATAAGATAGGTGAATTGCTCAACATAGAGGAATAGGGGATACAACATACCTCAACTTCAGAGTTCATAGTCCAAAGTCACTTATAGGTCCAAGCCTAGGCTTCCAACGAACCTATGATGCATATATGTGGAATCAAGGTTAGGTTTCCATTAATTATTCAAAACCCTAAAAATTGCATTTTTATAATTGGTTAATTAGGTTATCAAAACCTTGCCATATTTTAGGTTACATTTTTCTAAATTCAAAACGTATTTATTATATTTTTATGACTTATAAACATTTAGATATGAATTATAAACGTTATTATCTTATTTAATTAGATCCATTAAAATTACCTCTTTAAGAAATGAGATTCATGTGAAAAAACCAATATCATTAGAAATCTTGCATTTTTATGAATCCAATGAATATTTATTTTTAATTTTTGGCCCAACAGATAATTAGTTATGTAATTTAGAAATCTGACCAATCACATAATTAGATTATGCTACATAGGTGAGAAAATCCACGAAAAGCAAGTCGGGCCCGCATGACTTGGCCCAATGAACGCTGGACAAGTCAGCGGGTCGATGGCTCAATTGACTCACCCCAAAGCAAAGGAAAAGAAGGAAAAAAAGACCAAAATGCCCCTGTGGTGGAAAATAAAGCAAGAAGTCAGAGCCAGGGCAATTTGGTAAAACTCTTGATGTCTGTCTTCTCCCTTTCACCAGCCGATCGCATGAAACACAGAGCTTCAGGAGCTCGCCCAACGACGACTCAAATAAACAAGTCAACTTCGGTACCAAAAGCCAAGACAACCATCACATTCCCTATTAGTCGACGATCATAGGGCACCCAGACTCGGGTCCGGAGGTGCCCTAGGGCGGGATCTCGCTCCACCGCCAAAACAGACCAGAAGTAGAAAGCGGAAAACCAACACAAGGCCCACACGATGGCCTTAAAGACCCCAGCCTACTTCGGTAAAGTGGAACGAAACTGAAGGCACCAACATTTTGAAGAACCATAGTCTGATGTACAAACATTGCCCGAGAACAAGCAAGCATGGAAGAAAGAGGGATTTTGGCATACCACATGTTGAAGCCAAATCTAGAGTCCAAAAAGCTTCACGAGATCGAACTAAACCGATCCAAGCCCTATCTAGAATTTCCGATGGCCTGAGGCGTCAGACACCACCTGATTTCCTTGCGGCATTGTGGTACAAGTTGGGGGAACATACTTAGGGACAAACGACGCCAAAAAAAGTGATCAAATAGTTCGTGGAACTCCAACAGAGGTCAGGGAACTAATTCCCAGTAGTCTGTTTGCCTGCAGTGGCAAGGAGAAGAGAAGAAGAGGGGAACATGGGAGGAAACACAACACCAAGTAGTTATTTACAATATGGGAATCATGGGGTATAAATACCATATCAATGGGGATCAACCAGTGTGGGAAAGTAGAGGGAAGGTGTAGGGAAAGGAATCAGAGAAGGAAACGGAGAGAGGAGGGAGAAATTGGGGACATAGAGAGAGCAGCACCTGGTGCGAGAAAAGGAAAGGGAGACAGGAAGCGGAAGGTAGGAGAAAGACCAGATATCATTGGATCTAGATCTAAAGGTTCACAAAGAACACACAAATAGAAAGAGTGTGACATCAATTATATCAAAAATCATATTCGAATCAGAATAGAATAAAGTGAGATTAAATTAACTATGTCCTTTCGTTTCCAAACAAATTGGGGTCCAAACATTATCCAATTAATATGAAATTTGATATAGAGGACAATTAAGGCATGTAGATTTTGATTATGCAATTAGATTTCCCTTTTGAAAACTTTTAATGTGTTAATTAAATCAAATCTCATTTTCTCTTTCCTCATGCATTAATGACTTAAAGATTATCCAAATTTTATGAAAATTGACCCACAAGTCATATTTAATGTGTTAAATACAATTTTGCTATCAATTTCACATGTTGAAGTTTTTTGTACAATTATTTACTATTTTGATGGTTCTACACACTTTCTCTTTCATGAAATCAACTTTTAAGCAAACTTTCTCCAAATTGGATGAAAATTCACCCAAAGGCTATATTTATTATATAGATTATGAATCCAATATTATTTTCCTCTTTTGGATCCATTTATTATTTTATTTGGTATTTTAGAGAAAACTAAGATCTTTTCTTTCCTAAATGAATTAAATTAATTATTATTATGTGAATAATGTGAAAATTGACTCCCAAGGCAATTGGGACCCAAGGCACACGATTTTAAACTTAGTTTTTACTTTTGGGACTTCTTTTTATGAGATATGTCATATGGCCCATTAGTTCATTCAATATCCAATTAAGTTCTTTAATTTCTTATTATCATCCAAATGAGGCATATGTGATTATTAAGCACAAATTATCATGTATTCCCTTATATATTTGCGGTGACACATTTTATGTTCCATTATTGGCATAGGTCTAAAACCTTAACCTTATTTGTCTAAACCCAAAAAGATCAAACTTCTAGCGTAGGGTTCAAGATCTAGTATGTTACAACACTCCACCCCTTAAAAGGATTTCATCTTCGAAATCTATTGATCCAAACATCAACAACTAATCATTCTCCACTTATTAAAAGGTTTAACCTAACAAGTCAAACTAATCATCACCAAGGTATTAAGGCTACCCACATATAAGTTAGTTGTGAAAGTTTTTAGATATTTATGTTTCTCATGTATCCAACTATGAGTCACCATCTAGGGTTGAGTTTTAGGTCCTTGTGCCTCTAACCCATCAACCCTACACGAACAACCAAAAGTCATAGGGTAGGTCAACTACTCCTTTATATCCATCCTAGTCACAAAAACTAGGGTTAGATTCTAATCAACTGATTCTAAGGTCTCTCATTACATTGACTTAGTTCAACAAATCAGAGAATTTTTTTGTGCATATAGTAGTATAATGAAAATAATTTTTGTTGACGAAATTTCTTGCAATGTAAAATCAACATGCATGCTAAAAATCAATACGAGAACCATGTCACCATATTTCCATTAGAATACTTCCTCATAACCTAATCTCAGCCTCAAACCAAACCTTATTGCATAAGAAGATCATCATTGATCAAAACTAGGGTGAACATCTCACCTAGAGGCAAATATCTAAGTCAAGGGTTTAAATAGACAGACAAAATTAAAATAGTCAGATTCCGACTACCATGGGCTCTGATACCATGTTGTAAGGAAGTGAACCACCTCTCTACAAAAAATTTGAATAATAGAACCTCCATTACAAATACACTTCAAAGGTATACTTGGAGTGGGTGTAAAATTTTCAAATCTTAATTAATAGTATACAAAATTAACCAAAGTATAGTAGTGAAATAAAAACATGACTATATTCAATTTATAAAGCAAGGGAACATCTTAAACTTGCATCATAAGGATCCAAGTAGAGGAAATCTAAACCACCTCCATGTTGTCTCCAAGCTTTAACTTCACAATGTAAGTCTAGGTCAACATGCCTTGTCATCCAAGTCCTCCACCTAGGGTTGGAAGCATACCCTAACAAGAAGAGAAAAGAAAAGGAAACATCAACAAAGGCTGGTATGCAAATACTAAACAAGAACATTGAGCAGTATATATGGAATAAGGGACATCAAAATAAAAGGCTTTCTGTGCAAGAGATAAGGACTAGCCCAAAAGAGGGCATAAAAGATAAGAAACACCACCATCATAAAAGAAGATACTTGCCATAATCAAAACAATAAAGTAGTGCCACATAAGCACATATCATGATTTGGGCACATAACCCACCAAGATTTTTGGGCACATAACCCTTCATCAATTTGGGCACATAGCCCATCATAAACATCATCAACCTGCATACATGTGAGATAAGCATAGCCCTAGAATAATATAAACACAACTGACAGCCAACCCTCATAAAGTTGAAACCTGATAGAGAAAGGAATACTGCTAATCTCCCAAATATATATATAAACATGGGCCAAGAATCACATATCTTGCCCTGGGTATGAGGTTCCATTCCATCCCAAAAGAGTAGGAAATATCACATCTGCTTGGTAGGAAATAACACCTCTTCCATAAACAAAACCAATGCAATTACACTACTCTAGTGCTACTAAATCACATATCATGTTTAATGTAGAGGCAAGTAGAAAAGTATAGTCAGAATTATACAGTGTTGCCATCACATAATGGAAAACACAACCATATAAACATCCACTTCAAAGTGGGCATATGATAATATAAGAGACCATCATGCACTAAGGCACAAGATAAGACATCAAGAAAATATCCAAGTCCATAACAAGCAAGATAGTTCACACGAACCATGATATCAAAAGAATAGACATATGTGTAGGTCAAAGTCAAAAGAATGATAAGATAGGTGAATTGCTCAACATAGAGGAATATGGGATACATCATACCTCAACTTCAGAGTTCATAGTCCACAGTCACTTCTAGGTCCAAGCCTAGGCTTCCAAAGAACCTATGATGCATATATGTGGAATTAGGGTTAGGTTTCCATTAATTATTCAAAACCCTAAAAATTGTCTTTTTATAATTGGTGAATTTGGTTATCAAAACCACGCCATACTTTAGGTTACATGTTTCTGAGTTCAAAACATATTTTATTATATTTTTATGACTTATAAACATTTATATATGAATTATAAAAGTTATTATCTTATTTAATTAGATCCATTAAAATTACCTCTTTAAGAAATGAGATTCAGGCAAAAAAACCAATACCATTAGAAATCTTGCATTTTTCTGAATCCAACGAATATTTATTTGTAATTTTTGGCCCAACAAATAATTAGTTAAGTAATTTAGAAATCCAACCAATCAGATAATTAGATTATGCCACATAGGCTAGAAAATCCATGAAAAGCAAGCCGAGCCCGCATAACTTGGCCCAATGAATGCTGGCCAAATCAACGGGTCGATGGCTTGGTTGAATCGCCCCAAAGCAAAGGAAAAGAAAGCAAAAAGACCAAAAATGCCCATGTGGTGGAAAATAAAGCAAGAAGTCAGAGCCAGGGCAATTTGGTAAAATGCTCGATGTCCGTCTTCTCCCTTATGCCAGCCAATTGCACGAAACACAGAGCTTCAGGAGCTCACCCAATGATGACTCAAACCAACAAGTCAACTTCGGTACCAAAATCCAAGACAACCATCACCTTCCCTATCAGTCGACGATCACATGGCACCCAGACTCGGGTCCGGAGGTGCCCTAGGGTGGGAGCTCACTCCACCGCCAAAATAGAGCAGAACAAGAAAGAAAAAAACCAACACAAGGCCCACACGATGGCCACAAAGACCCCATCCTACTTCGGTAAAGTGGAACAAAACTGAAGTCACCAACATTTTGAAGAACCATAGTCTGATGTACAAACATTGCCCGAGAACAAGCAAGCATGGAAGAAAGAGGGCTTTTGGCATACCACATGTTGAAGCCCAATCTAGAGTCCAGAAAGCTTCACGAGATCGAACTAAACTGATCCAAGACCTCTCCAGAATTCACGATGGCCTGAGGTGCCGGTCACCACCTAATTTCCTTGAGGCAAGGCGGTGTGAGTTGGGGGAACATACTTGGGGACAAATGATGCCAAACAAAAGTGATCAAACAGTTCATAGAACTCTAGCGGAGGTCAGGGAATTAATTCCTAGCAGTCCGTTTGCTTGTGGTGGCAAGGAGAAGAGAAGAAGAGGGGAACAAGGGAGGAAATAGAGCACCAAGTAGCGATCTATAGTTTGGGAATCGTGGGGAATAAATACCCTATCAATGGGGATCAATCGATGCATGAAAGTAGAGTGAAGGATTAGGGAAAGGAATCGGAGAACGAGACAGAAAGAGGAGGGAGAAATTGGGTACGAAGAGAGAGCAACACCTGGTATGAGAAAAGGAAAGGGAGACAGGAAGCGAAAGGTAGGAGAAAGACCAGAATTCCTTGGATCTAGATCCAACGGTTCACAAAGAATGCGCAAACAGAAAGAGTGTGACATCAATTATATCAAAAATCATATTCAAATCAGAATAGAATAAAGTGAGATTAAACTAACTATGTCCTTTCTTTTCTAAACAAATTGGGGGTCCAAACATTATCCAATTAATAAGAAATTTGATATAGAGGCCAATTAAGTCATGTAGATTTCGATTCTGCAATTATATTTGCCTTTTGGAAAATTTTAATGTGTTAAATCAATCAAATCTCATTTTCTCTTTCCTCATGCATTAATGACTTAAAGATTATTCAAATTTTATGAAACTTGACCCACAAGTCATATTTAATGTGTTGGATACGAATTTACCATCAATTTCACATGTTGGAGTTTTTGTACAATTATTTACTATTTTGAAGGTTCTACACACTTTCTCTCTCCTGAAATCACCTTTTAAGCAACTTTCTTCAAATTGGATAAAAATTCAACCAAAGACTATAGTTATTATGTAGATTATGAATCCAATATTAATTTTCTCTTTTGGAGACATTTATTATTTTATTTGGTATTTCAGGGAAAACTAAGATCTTTTCTTTCCTAAATGAATTAAATAATTATTATTTTGTGAATAATGTGAAACTTGACTCCCAAGGCACATGATTTTAAACTTAGTTTTTACTTTTGGGACTTCTTTTATGAGATATGTCATATGGCCCATTAGTTCATTATTTATCCAATTAAGTTCTTTAATTTCTTATTATCATCCAAATGAGTCATATGTGATTATTAAGAACAAATTATTATGTATTCCTTTATATACTTGAGGTGACAAATTTTATGTTCCATTATTGGCAGAGGTCTAAAACCTTAACCTTGTTTGGCTAAACCCAAAAAGATCAAACTTCTAGGGTAGGGTTCAAGATCTAGTATGTTACAACACTCCACCCCTTAAAAGTATTTCGTCATCGAAATCTATTGATCCAAACATCAACAACTAATCATTCTCCACTGCTTAAAAGGTTTAATCTAACAAGTCAAACTAATCATCATCAAGGTATTAAGGCTACCCACATATAAGTTAGTTGTGAAAGTTTTTTGAGATTTATGTTTCTCATGTATCTAACTATGAGTCACCATCTAGGATTGAGTTTTAGGTCCTTGTGCCTCTAACCTATAAACCCTACATGAACAACTAAAAGTCATAGGGTAGGTCAACTACTCCTTTATATCCATCCTAGTCACAAAAACTAGGGTTAGATTCTAATCAACTGATTGTAGGGTCTCTCATCACATTGACTTAGTTCAACAAATAGAGAATTTTTTTATACATATAGTAGTATAATGAAAATAATTTTTGTTGATGAAATACCTTGTGATGTAAAATCAACATGCACGCTAAAAATCAATATGAGAAACATGTCACAATATTTCCATATGAATACTTCCTCATAACCTAATCTCAGCCTCAAACCAAACCTTATTACATAAGAAGATCATCATTGATCAAAACTAGGGTGAACATCTCACCTATAGGCAACTATCTAAGTCAAGGGTTTAACTAGGGAGAAAAAATTAAAATATGTCAGATTTCGACGACCATGGGCTCTATTACCATGTTGTAAAGAAGAGAAACCACCTCTCTACTAAAAATTTGAACAATAGAACCTCCATTCCAAACACACTTCAAAGGTATACTTGGAGTGGGTGTAAAATTTTCAAATATTTATTAATGGTATACAAAACAACCAAAGTATAGCAGCAGAATAAAAACATGACTATATTCAATTTATAAAAAAAGGGAACATCTTAAACTTACATCATAAAGATCGAAGTAGAGGAAATCTAAACAAACTCAATGTTGTCTCCAAGCTTTAACTTCACAATCAAAGTCCAAGTCAACATGCCTTGTCATCCAAGTCTTCCACCTAGGGTTGGAAGCATACCCCGACAAGAAGAGAAGAAAAAAGGAAACATTAGGAAAGGCTGGTATGTTCATACTAAACAGGAACATTGAGAAATATATAACGAATAAGGGACATCAAAATAAAAGGCTTCCCGTGTAAGATATAAGGAATACCCCAAAAGAGGGCATAAAAGATAAGAAACACCACCATCATAAAATAAGATACTTGGCATAATCAAAACAATAAAGTAGTTCCATATAAGCACATATCATCATTTGGGCACATAACCCACCAAGATTTTTGGGCACATAACCCTTCATAAATTTGGGCACATAACCCATCATAAACATCATCAACCTGCATGCATGTGAGATAAGAATATCCCTAAAATAATATAAACACAATTGGCGACCAACCCTCATAAAGTTGAAACCTGATAGAGAAAGAAATACTGCCAATCTCCCAAATATGTATAAAAACATGTGCGAAGAATCAAACATCTTGCCCTGGGTATGAGGTTCCATTCCATCCCAAAAGAGTAGGAAATATCACATCTGATCGGTAGGAAATAACACCTCTTCCATAAGCAAAACCAATGCAATTACACTACTCTAGTTCTACTGAATCACATAGCATGTTTAATGTAGAGGCAAGTAGAAAAGTATAATTAGAATTATACAATGTTGCCATCACATAATGGACAACACAAATATATAAACATCCACTTCAAAGTGGGCATATGCAATATAAGAGACCAAAATTCATTAAGGCACAATACAATACATCAAGAAAATATCAAAGTCCATAACAAGCAAGATAGTTCACACGAACCATGATATCAAAAGAATAGACATATGTGTAGGACAAAGTCAAAAGAATGATAAGATAGGTGAATTTCTCAATGTAGAGGAACATGGGATACAACATACCTCAACTTCAGAGTTCATAGTCCAAAGTCACTTCTAGGTCCAAGCCTAGGCTTCCAAAGAACCTATGATGCATATATGTGGAATTAGGGTTAGGTTTCCATTAATTATTCAATGGGACTTCTTTTTATGAGATATGTCATATGACCCAATAGTTCATTATTTATCTAATTAAGTTCATTAATTTCTTATTATCATCCAAATGAGTCATATGTGATTATTAAGCACAAATTATTATGTATTCCCTTATATATTTGAGGTTACACATTTTATATTCCATTATTGGCATAGGTCTAAAACCTTAACCTTGTTTGGATAAACCCAAAAATATCAAACTTTTAGGGTAGGGTTCAAGATTAGTACGTTACAACACTCCACCCCTTAAAAGGATTTCATCTTCAAAATCTTTTGATCCAAACATCAACAACTAATCATACTCCACCACTTAAAAGGTTTAACCTAACAAGTCAAACTAATCATCATCAAGGTACTAAGGCTACCCACATATAAGTTAGTTGTGAAAGTTTTTAGAGATTTATGTTTCTCATGTATCCAACTATGAGTCACCATCTAGGGTTGAGTTTTAGGTCCTTGTGCCTCTAACCTATCAACCCTACATGAACAACCAAAAGTCATAAGGTAGGTCAACTACTCCTTTATATCCATCCTATTCATAAAAACTAGGGTTAGATTCTAATCAACTGATTCTAGGGTCTCTCATCACATTGACTTAGTTTGACAAATCATAGATTTTTTTTGTACATATAGTAGTATAATGAAAATAATTTTTGTTGATGAAATACCTTGCAATGTAAAATCAACATGCGCGCTAAAAATCAATACGAGAACTAAGTCACAATATTTCCAAATGAATACTTCCTCATAACCTAATCTCAGCCTCAAACCAAACCTTATTGCATAAGAAGATCATCCTTGATCAAAACTAGGGTGAATATCTCACCTAGAGGCAACTATCTAAGTCAAGGGTTTAACTAGGGAGAAAAAATTGAAATAGTCAGATTCCGACTACCATGGGCTCTAATACCATGTTGTAAAGAAGTGAAACCACATCTCTACTAAAAATTTGAATAATAGAAACTCCATTCCAAACACACTTCAAAGGTATACTTGGAGTGGGTGTAAAATTTTCAAATGTTTATGAATGGTATACAAAACAACCAAAGTATATCAGCGGAATAAAAACATGACTATATTCAATTTATAAAACAAGGGAACATCTTAAACTTACATCATAAGGATCCAAGTAGAGGAAATTTAAACCACCTAAATGTTGTCTCTAAGCTTTAACTTCACAATCTAAGTCCAGGTCAACATGCCTTGTCATCCAAGTCCTCCACCTAGGGTTGGAAGCATACCCCATCAAGAAGAGAAAAAAAGGAAACATCAACAAAGGCTGGTATGTGCATACTAAATAGGAACATTGAGAAATATATAAGGAATAAGGGACATAAAAATAAAAGGCTTCCCCTGTAAGAGATAAGGACTACCCCAAAAGAGGGCATAAAAGATAAGAAACACCACCATCATAAAAGAAGATACTTGCCATAATCAAAACAATAAAGTAGTGCCACATAAGCACATAACATGATGTGGGCACATAACCCACCAAGATTTTTGGGCACATAACCCTTCATCAACTTGGGAACATAACCCATCATAAACATCATCAACCTGCATGCATGTGAGATAAGCATAGCCCTAAAACAATATAAACACAATTGGCGGACAACCCTCATAAAGCTAAAACCTGATAGAGAAAGGAATATTGCCAATCTCCCAAATATATATAAAAACATGGGCCAAGAATCACACATCTTGCCATGGGTATGAGGTTTCTTTCCATCCCAAAAGAGTAGAAAATATCACACCTACTCGATAGGAAATAACACCTCTGCCATAAACAAAACTAATGCAATTACACTACTCTAGTGCTACTGAATCACATAGCATGTTTAATGTAGAGGCAAGTAGAAAAATATAGTCAAAATTATACAATGTTTCCATCACATAATGGACAACAAAAACATATAAACATCCAATTCAAAGTGGGCATATGACAATATAAGAGACCAACACGCACTAAGGCACAAGATAAGTCATCAAGAAAATATCCAAGTCCATAACAAGCAAGATAGTTCACACATACGATGATATCAAAAGAATAGACATATGTGTAGGCCAAAGTCAAAAGAATGATAAGATAGGTGAATTGCTCAACATAGAGGAATATGGGATACAACATACCTCAACTTCAGAGTTCATAGTCCAATGTCACTTCTAGGTCCAAGCCTAGGCTTCCAAAGAACCTATGATTCATATATGTGGAATTAGGGTTAGGTTTCCATTAATTATTCAAAACCCTAAAAATTGCCTTTTTATAATTGGTGAATTAGGTTTTCTAAACCACACCATATTTTAGGTTACATTTTTCTAAGTTCAAAACATATTTTATTATATTTTAATGACTTATAAACATTTTTTGGTCGGTATGAATTATAAACATTTAGATATGAATTATAAAAGTTATTATCTTATTTAACTAGATCCATTAAAATTACCTATTTAAGAAATGAGATTATGGTGACCAAAACCAATATCATTAGAAATCTTGCATTTTTCTCAATCCAATGAATATTTATTTATAATTTTTGGCCCATTAGATAATTAGTTATGTAATTTAGAAATCCGACCAATCAGATAATTAGATTATGCCACATAGGTGAGAAAATCCATGAAAAGCAAGTCGGGCCCGCATGACTTAGCCCAATGAACACTGGCCAAGTCAGCAGGTCGATAGCTCGACTGACTTGCCCCAAAGCAAAGGAAAAGATGAAAAGACCAAAATGCCCATGTGGTGGAAAATAAAGTAAGAAGTCAGATCCAGGGCAATTTGGTTAAACACTTGGTGTCTGTCTTCTCCCTTCTGCCAGCCGATCGCACGAAACACAGATCTTCAAGAGCTCACCCAACAATGAATCAAACCAACAAGTCAACTTCGGTACCAAAAGCCAAGACAACATTCACCTTCCCTATCACTCGACGATCACAGGGCACCCAGACTCGGGTCCAGAGGTGCCCTAGGGTGGGTGCTCGCTCCACTGCCAAAACTGACCAGAAGGAGAAAGCAGAAAACCAACACAATGCCCACACGATGGCCACAAAGACCCCAACCTACTTCGGTAAAGTGAAATGAAACTGAAGGCACCAACATTTTGAAGAACCATAGTCTGATGTACAGACATTTCCCGAGAACAAGAAATCATGGAAGAAAGAGGGCTTTTGGAATACCACATGTTGAAGTCAAATCTAGAGTCCAGAAAGATTCACAAGATCGAACTAAACTGATCCAAACCCTATCCTAGATTTGTGATGGCCTGAGGCACTGGCCACCACCTGATTTCCTTGCGGCAAGGTGGTGCGAGTTGGGGGAACATACTCGGGGACAAATGATGCCAAACAAAAGTGATCAAACAGTTCATGGAACTCCAACGGAGGTCTGGGAACTAATTCCCAATAGTCCATTTTCCTGTGGTGGCAAGGAGAAGAGAAGAAGAGGGGAACAAGGGAGGAAACAGAGCACCAAACAACGATCTACAGTTTGTTAATCATGGGGTATAAATACCCTATCAATGGGGATCAGCCAGTGTAGGAAAGTAGAGGGAAGGAGTAGGGAAAGGAATCAGAGAAGGAAACAGAGAGAGGAGGGAGAAATTGGGGACAGAGAGAGAGCAACACTTGGCGTAAGAAAAGGAAAGGGAGACAAGAAGCGGATGGTAGGAGAAAGATTAGAAATTGTTGGATCTAGATCCAACGGTTTGTAAAGAATGTGCAAACAGAAAGAGTGTGACATCAATTATATCAAAAATCATATTTGAATCATAATAGAATAAAGTGAGATTAAATTAACTATGTTCTTTCTTTTCCAAATAAATTGGGGGTCCAAACATTATCCAATTAATATGAAATTTGATATAGAGGCCAATTATGGCTTGTAGATTTTGATTATGCAATTAGATTGGTCTTTTGGGAACTTTTAATGTGTTATGTAAATAAAATCTCATTTTCTCTTTCCTCATGCATTAATGACTTAAAGATTATCCAAATTTCATGAAACTTGACCCACAAGTCATATTTAATGTGTTGGATACGAATTTGCCATCAATTTTACATGTTGGTGTTATTTGTACAATTATTTACTATTTTGAAGGTTCTACACACTTTCTCTCTCTTGAAATCACCTTTTAAGCAATTTTCTCCAAATTGGATGAAAATTCACCCAAAGGCTATATGTAGATTACGAATCCAATATTATTGTCCTCTTTTTGAGCCATTTATTATTTTATTTGGTATTTTAGGGAAAACTAAGATCTTTTCTTTCCTAAATGAATTAAATTAATTATTATTATGTGAATAATGTAAAACTTGACTCGCAAGGCAATTGGGACTCAAGGCACACAATTTTAATCTTAGTTTTTACTTTTGGGACTTCTTTTTATGAGATATGTCATATGGACCATTAGTGGCCCATTAGTTCATTATTTATCCAATTAAGTTCGTTAATTTCTTATCATCATCCAAATGAGTCATATGTGATTATTAAGCACAAATTATTATGTATTCCCTTATATATATGAGGTGACACATTTTATGTTCCCTTATTGGCATAGGTCTAAAACCTTAACCTTGTTTGGTTAAACCCAAAAAGATCAAACTTCTAGGGTAGGGTTCAAGATCTAGTATGTTACAATTATCAAGTATGAACCCACACATAAATCAAGGTGTAACCATCAGGTTATAGCATACTAGGGTTTCAACAACAATAAGAGAGCACTCCATGATTATTTTAATCATTCAAGGAGCTAGGTATAACAAGCTATACCTCATTAGGGTTACCCATTAATTCATTATGGTGATTATAAATCATAATCATATGGGGGTAATGGTAAGACTACAAGTTTAAGGCATTGAACCATCAAATTCTCATCAATTAGAATCATAACATTAAACTATAGGCTTCACCCAAAATAATGGGAATACTGAGGCATCAAATTCTTACCATTAAATGTTGAAAAGGTAAAGCCATTGGTCATTTACATAATTAAACGTCTTGAACAAACCACCTATGAAGTCATTGAGTTGTGCTTTATAAAGAGTCACCATCTAACCCTAGACATCCCTTGATTAACAACATAAAAAGTTCCATTTAGAGTAGGGTAAAACCCATAAGTGATTGTTTATTTAAAACAAGCTGTCAGTAAATGAGTTTCTTAAGTTGATCTCATAAAGGAAACCATTTAAATCACTTTATTAGGACCAAAATATTACATTTAGGAATCATTTCAATTTATTGGATGAAAAAATGTTAGACTTAACCATTAGTTCAAGTTTATATATTAAAACCATCAATTGGAGTACCGGTCTGACCATTTCATCAAATGACCCAAGAAACCATTGGTTTAAGGATTAATTGATGTGACATCTACATTATTAACTCACCATAGGTTGTGGAGACCTGATCCACCATCACTAGTGACCATTAAGTCACCATTGGTTGTTAGATAAACACTATATTTATTAATCACCATCGAATATCAAGCTAATGCCACCATTGATTGATAACATCATTAGGGTACTTAGTTGTTGATCATTAAGCTTATAATTAGGCCAAAACATGACCTAAGGGGTGAAAGTCAGTTGACACCCCTGGTCACCACCATCAGTTGTCATGAAGACAACACCACAAGGTTGTTGCAATGGTATCATCATCAGGTCATGGGTTTATAGAAGAAATCAGCTTAAAACCCTAAAATTTGACCATTGAAAGATAGGTGCTTAGTACCATAGGTTGTCAAAACAAACTGATCCAAGTCATATTATACCTTAGGAATAATGTACACATGATCATAGGTTCATATAGAACTGAAATCAGAATAGGGAACATTATAAAAATCAAAATCCAACTCAAGCATAGCTTTTTACTGCATGGATCATCAATTAAAAGTAAGAACATGAGCTAGCAAGCTTATGGTAAGCAATAAACGTGGAGAAAGTTATAAAACTTGCCTTTAGTTAGAAGAAAAACTCCCAAACATAAGAAAACACGAGTAGGTAGGGTAGAAAATCCAAGCATAAGCTGTGAACTCGTCCATCTAGAACCTTTCTTCATCAAATGAGCAAACCCTAAGCATAAGGAGCAAGAAAGGTAGGATTTTAGAGTTTTAGAGCAATTTCTACCATGGAACAGAAAGGTTCCAACATCTAGAAAGGTAGGACGAAGGATAACAAAGATATAAATGGAGGAAAGAAGGGAATTCTTACTCTTTTAGGTCAAGATCACTAGAAGGAAGCTTTTTTAAACCCTAAAAGGAAGCAAATTGCAAGCCTAGATTCTTTTTCCAAGAAGATCCCCTCTTTCTTATTCCTTGGATAGGAATTTTTTTTTTGAAGGTGTCGTGCCTGACTTTATTATGGTGGCCAATCGGCCCTAGCAAAGTTCAAGTACAAACTGGGAAACGAAGAAACTAAATCAACAGACGCGACTAAACCACGACGGGTATCATTAGCAATAGCATTAGCTAAACATTACTACTACGACTCCTAAAAGATAAAGAGAAAGAGTTTAGGCTGCCTATAAGCCGCCTAATGTCCTCCAAGATGCCTCCCAAATAATCTTTCCTCATGCCATCTTTGTGGTAGGCAAAGGCCACCACCTGCGAGTCTGTCTCAGCCTCCACGTCGTGCCATGCATGCTTCTTCAGCCATAGGCAGGCTTCACGTAAGCTTAACGCCTCCTCTATGTCTGCATCTTTCCATCCGCGCCAACGTTTGCTTCCAATACCCAGTATGTTGCCGCTGCTGTCCCTGAGCACCCAACCTGCCGCCGTAGTGCCGTCCTCACCTACCGATGCATCGACGTTCAACTTTGTTTTGCCTATCGCTGGAGCTAGCCATTTTCCCTGCTGGGCTGGAGCTGCGTGCCGTGCGCATTGGCTGCTGGGTGCCGTGTTCATGTTGCTGTATTCACGTAATAGCGCCAACAGTCCGATACGTATAGCTGCACCATTCTGGTTTTGTTTCTTGTAGACGCGTGCGTTCCCCAAGGTCCATGCTGCCCAAGCTGTGGCGATCAACTCCTCTCTTTTGCTCTTGTCCTCTGTGCTCATGATGGTGGTAATGGCCTCCATGACCGTGAGGTCTTTTACCCTGTCCACAGTGTCCCTTGTGGATGACGGCTCTTGTTCCCAAAGCTCGACTACGCTTGGGCATCTGAAAAGCATATGTGAGATTGACTCCCTTTCCGAATAGCACAACAGACACATGCCATCTGTATTGCAGTGTCTGTCATATAGTCTGCCCATAGTAGCCAATCCTCCCGTTGCTGCACGCCACATAAAGTGTGCCGCCTTTGGAGCCAACCCGCTCCTCCATATCAATCTCCACGTGCAATCCCCCGGCTCGTAAATGTGTGCTACTGTACTCTGTCTCCCCATAGCTCCAAGCCAGTAGGCCGATCTGACCGAAAACTCGCCGTTCTTTGATGGCCACCAGTATCTGACATCGGAAACTTGCTCCATCCTGAGAGGTATAGCCATAATATCCCTTGCTATGCTGTCCGGAAAGATGGTGTGGATTATGTCACTGTTCCACTCCATCCTCTCGTCCTGAATGAGCTCTCTCACGTAGACGGGCTGCTCCCCCACCGTTGGTCTAAAGGCTCCCAACGTATCTCCCCTCCTTGGCACCCACCTGTCCTCCCAGATATGTATATTTGCACCACTCCCTATCCTCCATTCCACCCCTTCCATCGCCAACGCCTTCGCCGCCCATATGCTTCGCCAAGTGTAGCTCGGGTTGTGACCTCTCCTCGCTTCCCAAATATCAGTAGAAGGAAAGTATCTTGCTTTAAGAACTTTGGACATCAACGTGTTGGGCATAGAGTGTACTCTCCATACTTGCTTGGCTAACAACGCTTGGTTGAAGACATGCAAGTCCCTAAACCCCATCTCGCCTTGCTTCTTTGGTTTGCACATCCTGTCCCAACTCATCCAGGCAATCTTCCTCTCATTCCCCTTTGCCCCCCACCACCATCTTGCCACCATACTATGCATTTCATCCACCATCCCGACCGGTAACTGGAAAATACTCATGACATACATCGGAATAGCTTGTGCCACCGCCTTTATAAGAACTTCTTTGCCCGGTTTGGACAACAGCTTCTCCGCCCATCCTTGTAACTTCCACCACACCCTCTCTTTTATATAGCTGAAAATCTGTTTTTTGGACCTCCCTATAGCCGTGGGCAAGCCCAGATATCGGGCGTGCCTGTCCACCTCTTTGACCCGCAGCAACTCTTTGATCTCATCTCGCTTGGCTAGACATGTTCTTTTGCTGAAAACAACCTCCGTCTTTGAATAATTAAGTTTTTGCCCGGATGCCTGTTCATACTGGCTGATAATTTCAGCTACTTTCAAGCATTCCGTGGTGGTTGCCCTTGCAAAAAGAATACTGTCATCTGCGAAAAAAAGATGTGAGATACTCGGTGCAGATCTACTAACTTTAATCCCATGAATGAGATTATTGTTAGCAGCTCTGTGAAGAAGGGTGGAAAAAGCATCCGCACATAGAATAAAAAGGTAGGGTGAGAGGGGGTCTCCCTGTCTGAGGCCTCGGGTTGGCTTGATCTGTCCCGTCCGGTTCCCATTAATCGCGAAAGCATGGTTTACCGTTGATATGCAATCATATATCCTGTCCCTCAACTTGTCACCAAATCCCAAACATCCCATGACGTGCATTAAGAAATCCCATTCAACTCTATCATAAGCTTTGGACATGTCCAGCTTAAGCACAATGTTACCCCTTCCAGTCTTTCTTTTCTTCTTCATGGAGTGAAAAATTTCATAAGCAATGAGAGCATTATCTGTAATCAATCTCCCCGGGATAAAGGCACTTTGATTTTCTGAAATGATGCTGTCCATATGCGGCTTCATACGATTTGTGATCACTTTAGAGGAAATCTTATAGACGACATTACACAGACTAATAGGTCTGAATTCACCCATTTCCTTCGGCTTTTCCACCTTTGGAATAAGGACTACTAGAGTATTATTTATCTCCCCCATGCTCCTTTGTCCACGCCACCACCCCTTTATGTAATTAGCCACGTCCTTTCCAATAATATGCCAGTATTTTTGAAAGAAGAGGGCTTTCATACCATCCGGTCCCGGAGCCTTATTTGGATGCATTTGCTTGAGGGCGTGCAAGATTTTCTCATCAGTGATATCTTCCTCCATCTTTCTAGCGAGCTCGCTATCCACCTTTCTATCCATACCCATGGTTGCTGCCTCAAAGTCCGTGGGATTCGACGTATGGAACAGCTCTTCAAAGAAATCGGTGATCACCTTCTGCATCTCCTCCTCCTCCGTCCTCCATATTCCCATATTGTCTTTCAGCCCCTCTATAGCATTTCTCCTTCTTCTATTGGACGCCTTATTGTGAAAATATGCGGTGTTTCTGTCGCCTTCCCACATCTCATTGGCCCTTGCTCTAGCATTCCAGTACGCCTCCTCGTGTCTCAACCAGTATTGGAGCTCTCCCGATAAATCCTTTGCTCTTTGCAGCATCCTAGCATCCGGCGGTTGATTTTGCACTTCCAGAAGTTCATTTTCAATCTCCCTTATTTTTTTCTTCCTGAACTTGAATTTCTTTTCAGCCCACTCCTTCAAGTTTGCCCCGCATCTGTGAATTTTTCCCACCAAACCTTCCATCCTGCTGTGTGTCCATGAGTTAGCAATATTCTCGTGACATTCCTCCTCCGCTGTCCATGCCGGTTCAAAAGCAAAGAACTCCTGTTTCCTCTTCTTCCGGTCGACCTCTCTTCTATCTGCCGTGATGATGATCGGTGCATGGTCCGATTCATGTATAGGAAGGTGGATCACTTTGCAGTAGGTGTATTTTCCCCTCCACTCAAGATTCGCCAAAGCTCTATCTAGTCTTTCTTGAACCAACGTCTCCACGGTCAGCCCCCTCCTCCATGTATATATACTGCCATTGTAGCCCAGATCAACAAGAGCACAGTCGTCAATAGCCTCCCTGAATCCCTGCATGACTCTTTCCTCCTTTGGTGGTCCTCCCAATTTTTCTGTATTGGATACTATTTCTTTGAAGTCGCCGAAGAAGATAACTGGAAAATCTGACTCCCTTTTAATTTTGCGCATCAACTCCCAAGTCTTGAATTTGTTAGGCTGATCCGCCCACCTGTAGATGCCGATAGCCTTCCATTTTCCGTGCCTGCCTTCGTCCACCAAACATTCCACATGTCTTTGTGAGTAACCTTTTATTTCCACCATGGCATCCTTCCACCAACAGCCCAAGCCTCCCGATCTTCCCCTACTGGAAATACATATGCCGTCACTGAAACCGTAAGATCTCTTCACCTCTTCTAATTTTGTATCTGCTACCATAGTTTCCATGATGAAAACTATGTTTGGGCTCTCTCTCCAGCACCATGCTCGCAGTGCCGTCGCCTTGTCGGGGTCGCCCATCCCCCGACAATTCCAGCTGATGATTTTCATTGTCCTTCGCGGTGTTGGTCAACACCAAACACCGCTACTTGGGTTTCTGCGACCTTGTCATCAACTAGACCCCTTTCCACCTACTGTCTTGCTCTTTTCCCCGTGTCAATTTGCTTTACTTGTTCATCTAGCTCCATATCAACACTGTCATTGTCCCTTGCTCTCTTTCCCACCATTGAATCCCATTCGACCTCGCTGTCTGGAATGCCCAGTCGAGCACCTTTGCTCATTTTATACACCCATGGAGTGTGTTTCTTTTTACCTCTGACTTCCTTCTTGCCACGTTGTCCTCTATCCCTCCTTACTTCATTGATTCTGCCCTATGCTCTCATGATAACTGGCTCCTCCCTGCCTGGACCCTGTGTTTGTTTGTCATCCTTCCCGCCCTTGCCCTTCAAAGCTTGACGGTCATCACCCAGCTGTGTCGTCACTATCCCTTCTTCCTCCGGTATAGGTGCTTCCTCCGGTATAGTAGCCTTCTCCCGAAGAACAAACATCTCCTCTAAGGAGAATCGAATCCTCCCTTCTGACCCTCGCTGCCCTACATGCAGAAGCTCGTCCATCTTTCTCACGCTATTCCCACCCATGCCGCTGACATGCACCGACGACCCCCCGTTGCTTCCCGATGACGCGTTGTCATCTTCATCTCCACCACCACCTCTCCCCCCGCCACCCTTTCTTCTTCTCTCCCTCTGCGACGTTCTACCTCCCGTTCATCCCGCCCCTTCTCCATCCCGTCCCCTTCCCTCCTTTTGCCCCCCTACCCCCGCCTGCCCCTCGTCAACCCTCGGACCTTTCTCCACCGTCGACGTTTGCGCAGCAGGTCGTCGGTTGAAAGTGAAGGACTTCCTCGCCGCTCCCAACCCATACACCTCCTCATACGCGCTCTGTCGAGGTTTTCTTGGGGACGCCTTCAGCCAAGGCCCCCACTGCCCTCCCTCCTTCTCCTCTTCCCCTACCTCCCCGCAGTCCTTTTCTCCATGCCCTAGTCTCCCGCAGACATAGCAGACCAAAGATAGCCGTTCGTACTTCACTGCAATTGATGATACGCCGCCTCCCTTAGTTCGTAAGCGTAGCGTTCGCACGAGTGGCCTAGTTACATTGAGCAGCACTCGCATCTGGGACGACGTCTCCCATCCGAGCTCGTCTCAGTCCACCGCGAGAACCTCGCCGATCCTCCCTGCGACTTCCTTGATCGCCTTCTCGCTTCTGTAGCCAAGCGGGAGGCCATACAGTCTTACCCAAAATGGGCTCATCTTCAAGTTAACCCTAGCCGGCTGTTCCTCCGGTGCAATCTCCTTGAGTAGCAGGAGTCTATCATCGAAATTCCACGGAGATCCATCCACAACCTTCCTCTTGTCCCTCCAGTCAAAGAATTGGATCACGAATATATCGACCTCGATCTTCTTGAACAGAACCCTCTCCTTCAGCCCCCATGAGTTTGTGAGAGTTCGCTGCATTGCTCCGAAATTGTAGTTTCTCTCCGTGAGCAATCGTGTGACCAACGCCAATTCTGTATGCTCAGCTCCTTCTTCCTCGTCATCTTCTTGGACTTCGATCGGAGTTTCTTCTTCCTCGGTTAGTGTCAGCTTTGCATATCGTTCCTCTAGATCCATGCCTTCTAACGGGAATCAGACCAGATGACCAGCTTCCCCTTGAACCTGCAAGAGAGAGATACCCCGGTGGGTAGACGGGACCCCTGACGGGTAGAGATGGTCGTCCACGGCCGTCAAACCCTAATCGCCAGAGACGATGGGTTCGCACGGGGGACGGGTCTGTACCAACTAAAGATGCTTCATCCTTGGATAGGAAATTAATAGAAGCACAGAGGGAGAATAAGGTTTGTAGGAGGGAAGTGGTGGAGAGTAAATGGCTCGTTTGGGTGCTTAGGGATAAGTATATGAAACTTTAAGATAAAGAAAAAGAAAAAGTTGAAGTTCTAGTATCTTTCCAAGTGTTAGTGGCCTCAAGCTATTAAGAATATACAATAACACAAACAAGAATCTCCCCCACCATTCATAGAGACATTATTATCCCTCGTTTCTTGAATTTCCAAGCAAAACAAGTATGATACCTCCTAAAGGTAGCTCATCGATAAAGGGGTAAACCCTAATATACCCTTGGAGAAAACACCTTCAAACCAAGGTTTAAATCGGCTCCCCATGGATAAAAAAGCTCAAGAATGATGAGAGAATATACAAGGAACATAATGCAAGTGATAAATTGCAAAGAAAACCTCTCAACTGGATAAATTGTAGAAAAGTGTAAAATGTGCATAAAATTGCATAACTTGCTCAAACTTTGTCCAAATTGGACCTAATTTGAAATTTAAGCTTGTATTATGATTTCAAAGCATATAATAAGGTTAGATTAGTGTTACGAGAATTCAATTAGGGTTATGATAATTAATCTTGTTCAACACTTTAAGTAAGGTTAGGGGTCTTTCACCGACGACACAGAGCCAACCCCGATTGTAATAAAAAAGGACCGACATTGGTAGGAGCCATGTTCGTTGATTATTTATACAAAACTAATGACTATATTCATACCCAAATAAAAAATTGACCCACGTTACGACCATAGTATCAGTTATTTCAGTAAAAACTGAGAACTAACTCTATTTCCAAATAAAAAAGCAATCTTATGTTTGGTCTATAGTCATCAGTTCAAATTAAAACTGATAATAAAGAGATACATAGTCATTGTTTATGTTTTCAAATACCGATGCCTATCACCATACTCGAACAAAAAAAATTGGCCCAGGTTAGGGACATAATCATCATTTTTTACAAATAACCTACGAAAGAGACCTACAATGACGGATGTTTTGAATAACTAACGACGATGTGTCTTTTTTTTTTTAAATCAGGTTGCAGATCTGTTGTCTGTCAGGTAAGCAAGATGCAGAACCTATAGTTTAGTTTTGAATTGCACACAACATCCTATGATTTTAGCCTAACAATAGGCCACAAACCTACAATAACAAGATGACCAGGACTATCTATATATCAATAATATATATACATCCTATGATTTTAGATGAGTATAGTATGTACAGACCTACAATACCATTCATACATGTGTATTCATAAGTATATAAATCACATGATGTACAAACCTATAGTTCCATTCATTCATCCATTTTCACATTTACACTCATGTAGAAACACAATTCATTCATTCATCTTCACATTCACACACATGCATATAGATCAACTTTCAATAAGACAATTCAAAAAAAGTCATTCACACATGTATATATAAGTGCCACATATATACAAAAATAATGACATCAAAGTTTAGAAATGTCATTCTTTAATCATCACCCCAATCATAATAAAAAAATTGCCTCCTTTTCAAAGGGTTTTGCCCATTGTTCTCTTATATCATCTAATTGTTCTATCATATAGGGCATATGTACATCTAATAGATTTTCCCCCATATTAAAGTCATTAGTTTTAAAAACTTGAAAAAGAATGATGTATATATATAATTAATAAGTTTGATATTTTCATATTATCTAATGAGACTAAATATATACTTATGATGACCAAGACTATATATTACCTGTTGTATGTTTTCAATGCCGTGTGCAACATATCTGACAACTTTATCCATATATTGCATCACATAGTATCCACATGCCCATTCATTGTCTTGTACAACTCACTATAAATTTCAACATACAAAATGTCGATAAATAAAGATAAGCACAATTCACATAAATAAAATATGCATTGGAGAGGAAACTACATCCACATTCTTCCAAACTATCAATTTCTTTTTCTTGTCCTTATTTCCTCCAGTTTTTTTAAAATCTTTTAAAGCCTTATAATTTAATATAACACATTGAATTGCATTAGTAAATAGTCATGTAATAATAGATGTTAATGAATATAAATACAAAAAACTTCTCACATGAATAATGGGCTTTTCAAATCGTGTCCTGAATGATCTAATTTATTCCCCTTAGGATCTAGATAATAAACAATCCTCATCTCAGGGACAACAACTAGTAACTCCGATGCTTACCTCTAGTGATAAGAAAGTAAAAAAATTTATAACTCAAAATCTACAATGAAATGTAATTTTCTTAAGTCAAAATTATAAGCAAAGTAAACTTACCCAAAATTATATGGAGCTATTATCACGCTCTTGTTCACTTCACCAAAATATTTAAAAGCGATAGAGAAGTATAAGGTAACTGATGTAAGGTCTTCATTTACAAGATTGATCAAGGATGGAACTAGAAATCCCACATGAGTTATTGAAAAATCTGTACAAACCCTTTGTTAGTGGCTGCAAAACATTTATTATGTATACATTAATATATAAGAAAACAAATTTCCATATATAAAACAAGGTATATAGATATATAAAAAGATCTCACCATATCTATAGTTCTAACATAGATGAATTCATCCAAGCATAACAAAATAACTCTGAAATATCTTGTAGAAATATATTATTATCGTATGATTGGCCTATAGCATCCTCCACCATAGAAATAATAATAAGTGAATTTTGTAGATGTTCACCTATCCATATTGCCATACCCCTTCATTGAGGACCTATCAAGTCTAATAGGTCCTTTGAAAGCCAACTAGGTACTTCAGGAAGAGGTGGAGGTGGAGGAGGACGAGCTGTAGCAGGTTTCTTCCCTTTGTCTTGCATATATATTTTCATATCAATTGTCAAGTATATATATGTACAAATTAACGTAATGTAAATTTACCATACATGATCAATATAGATGACTCCCACTTCACAAGACCACTCCGCCTTCTACTTCACCAATCGTGTCAGCATCTGGGTGGGCATATGGCAATGGATGCTGCCTCCAAGCAGGGAAGACAAGCCTCAGGCTCACACAAACCACACCATCAGGTACTAGAGTGGTATGAATTATGTGCCCAGGGAAGGCGTGGGTAAGCCTCACCCTCTGCAACTACGTATTCTTATAATTTTAGATGACATGGCCTCAACCCCTACAAACTTACGTAGAGTATGTTATGTATATACCTAAACATATCATCTTGAAAAGACTAGATATTATGTCATACAAATACTTACATTGGACGTGCTATGGGTGGGTCTACATCATTACTCCCAACCACCTATGTCATAGGGGAAGAGTGGCACAACATAGGTACTGTCTGAGTGGCATCCCGAGACACCTGCCACTTGCTCATTGCTTCATGGACTGTCTTATCAATAAACTCATCTACCTATACATGACCAAAAGAAATACTCTTTTATTATTGAATTACCTTTGCAATAACATTATAAAAAAAAGAATAGGTTATCTCATATTTTGAAAATCCCTCTTTTTGGACATGTTTGTGCTGTGATGGCTCAAAGAATGCTCTTAGACCTACACCAGTTCCTACAACCCTAACACATCCAGGATGCTCTGGGTTACCGATAGCAACTGCCAATTCATCCCTTGTGCCCTAAGGGATGAACGAGCCTTGCTTCATATGCTTGTAAAGATCCCACTAATCATCATTGATAGAAATTGGTAAGTAAACATAAAATTCATGAATACTAATTGCTTTTAGAGTTGAATTTTATCATTTTTATAGCCTCCTTAGTAGTTGCGGGGTCAGTTATATCTCCTTTTTTGTTTTGCCTCTCAGCTATCCACACATCATGGCGATGCAGAGGTGCATGAGTAGTAGAAGACTCAATTGTCTCAATAGTAGGAGCAGTAGGCTGCTAAATGACAGATGCCTGTAGTTTTTGGCGAAGGGTTGTGTAGCCACCTGGACCCATCATGTGGTCATGCACATTCAGTGCACGCCTTGCTCTTTGAGCATTGCTGATAGCCTTGTTAGCAAGCACATTGTATTGGTTAGTAACAATCAAGGTCAATCGTAAAACAATGAATTCATAAAAATGTATAATAAATTGGGAGTGACACTTAATACCTTGATTTCATTAGTTTTTCTCTTGGCAACAAACACCTCCTACTGAGTCAGGTCTAGGCAGTTCTATTGCTCAGTGACTAACTTCTTCCTCTTATCAGCCTCTCGTATATATAGTCGGTTGAGATTTATCCTATAGTTCCTTAGGACCCTCCCACAATGTTGCATCATCTTTTTATGATGTAGGCATTCATCCAGTTCAAATATACTATGCAGAATTTAATATATTTAATAAAGTATTCTAAAAAGTAGAATTCTATATATCTTTAAAAGCATAATTGCAAATGATAATATCTCACACATAGTTCTTTCCATACAAAGTCTTTCTTGCTTTTATCAACTTTAGTCAAGATTTTGCATTTACACTACAATGGCCACAAGTAAGAATTCCAAGATAGGAAACAAACGAGCTACGATTCTTTCCAGTTGGGTTTCATGGATGATCAAAATTCACAACCAATTTTGACCCATTGCCCCTTTGTTGTAGTAACTTGTTCATCATAGCGATGACCCTGATTCTTTCAATTTTTTTATGTTGTTGATCAAGTGGCACATGTCTTCAGCGGGTACATACTCAACCTAAAAATAAAAAAAAAAACACATATAGGATATAACTTATAAATGGACATATAGATAGCTATATTGTAAAACTTACATCGTGATGTGGTTCCCCACCCTCATGGTGACCATCATCACAATCATCATACTCATGGTCAGCCATCTGAAAAAGTGTCATATAGAAAATACTCAAACATTTAACAATGAAATTAATATACGATTGTAAAGTTCACATCGATCTAACATTAAAAAAAATCAAACATTAAAAAAAATTAAAATCATGCCTCTAATATTGAGATATTTTATCAATTAACATTCCTTCAGTGTGATCTCCATGCATATATAAGTCATTGTTAGCTTCAATATTTAGTGTTGGCAAGCCAACTGAGAATGGACATGAGTCATCATAGTGCTCTTCTTCATCTATAGGATCTTCACTGAACTACCTTTTACCATGAAGAACAACTGACCAATTTTCATTTGCAGGATCATCGATATAAAATACTTGCTTCGCCTGTGATGCCAATATGAATGGTTCACCCTTATCGCCAATCTTTTCAAAATTCACTAATGTGAAACTCAATTCATCCAGTATAACTCCTTTGGTGTTATCAACCTAATTACATTTAAAGAGCGGAATTTTGAAATCTACATAGTCAAACTCCCATATGTCTTCAATGACATTGTAATATGACATTTTATCTTCACGTGGACTCTTATCCTTCGTACTAGAAAAAAACAATGAAGACGCTTGAAGGGTGACCCCAATGTTTTAGACAAAGCTCTTATCATCTTGACGCTTTGTGTAATATGAGAACCCATTTATGTCAAACCCTTCATAAGACATAAAATTCATTTTTGGTTTAAAACGAGGCATTTGATATTTTCAGAAACATTATTTGGTGTTTGACATAGTTGATGTAAGACTTTATCTTCAAACCACTTAAATGTCTTGTTATGCTCTCTAGCAAGCCACATTGAATTGGCTCAAGGATATTGTTTCTTGATGAAATTAGTATGTTTGGTGATATAAACACTCACTTCATCGATGTTGTATAAAATATACAAGTGAGCTTGTTCCCACAACTCACAACCGATTACTTTCATTCGTGCTCCTAAAGTCCCTTTGCCAGAATAGTCCTCAATATTCTTGTCATTTTATGAACCTTCATTACTGTAACGACAATCGCTAAACCGATAGACAAATCGTTACTAATTAAGCGGAATTTAAAACACTACCAGCGGATTCACAAAAATCACTAAAAATTAAAACCATTTTGTAAAGAGATCCATTTCTAGGAAAACTCTTTAAGGCAGAACCAAAACTTTATATACATCATTGTTCACATTGTACATACACTTTACCATCTCTTCTCGAGGATAACATATAATAGTTGCTTCATCAAAACATATAATGAAGCAACATAAAACCTTGAGGCTTACAAGACAAAACCTCAGATCCTTCATGAAACCATAACGAACCAACTCCAAGGACCTGAGAGTACAGAAACGACACATAGGACTTCTATCTACAAGACATGACAGACAGTACACTCAACCTGAGCTGTCACTGCTGTCCCTGCTGCTGTTGTTCTTTTTTTGTAGAAAGGTCTCCACCTCCTCGTGCACGTCCACCTAAAAATGTTGGATCCCACGGGGGTGAGACAATTGAAAATTGCCCCAACGAGAGATATAACTCTCCGCCAACAATGTTATTATCACAGTTAAATAGTATTAAACTGAGCAGAGGATAAGCAGTTTAGAACATTCTCATCTTTTAAAGCATTGCCACTATCTATGATAGAGCAGTAAATCATCTATTCACTTTATAAGGAATATGGAGAACACGTATATCATTTACCCATCATACTATCTCAAGCTTATCCTGTGATGCTCATTGTCATGGTATGTTATCCATGAATCATTCTCATTTCTATCTGTTGGCCTCATCCAATCTGCTAATCAGATATTGAATTGTACCAGTCATGTGAGTATACATCATCATATCCTATCCAAGCATTGGACTACGCCAATCATACGCAACCATTCCAGGCATTGGACTATGCCAATCCTGTGACATTATTCTAGGCATTGGATTATTACCAATCATGTGCAATTATTCCAGGTATTGGGTTATTACCAATCCTATGCAATTATTCCAGGTATTGGGTTATTACCAATCCTGTGCAATTATTCCAAGTATTGGGTTATGACCAATCCTGTGACATTATTCCAGGCATTGGGTTATGACCAATCCTGTGCATTCTAGGTATTGATCTATGTCAATCCTGTGATATTATTCCATGTATTGGGTTATTACCAATCCTGTGCATTCCAGGTATTGATATATGTCAATCCTGTGATATTATTCTAGGTATTGGGTTATTACCAATCCTGTGCATTCCAAGTATTGATCTTTGTCAATCATGTGATATTATTACAGGTATTGGGTTATTACCAATCCTGTGCATTCTAGGTATTGATCTTTGTCAATCCTGTGATATTATTCCAGGTATTGGGTTATTACCAATCCTGTGCATTCCAGGTATTGATCTTTGTCAATCCTGTGATGTTATTCCAGGTATTGGGTTATTACCAATCCTGTGCATTCCAGGTATTGATCTTTGTCAATCCTGTGATATTATTCTAGGTATTGGGTTATTACCAATCCTGTGCATTCTAGGTATTGATCTTTGTCAATCCTGTGATATTATTCCAAGTACTGGGTTATTACCAATCCTATGATTATAGGCTTCATGCCTCTGTCAGGTATTGGTCCGTAACCAAACCTAATTACACTGCCAGGTAGTGGACTCTAACCACTCCTGATTACAGGCTTCACACCTCTTCCAGGTATTGGTCCGTAACCAAACCTGATTACACTGCCAGACAGTGGACTCTAACCACTCCTGATTACACATTCGTTATGGGATATCAATCCCTTAAATTTATCATTGGTTATCACATCCTTTTACTAGGCAATATACCCTAGGGCAAGCCATCATATCAATTCACATTCTTTAAGTACTACAAGTGTTCCTCTTATCTCCTTTAAGTTTACTCAAAACACTATAACCCTTATTTGGCTATAAGCATAAAGCATGTATAATCAAGATTTCATTATTATTATAACCATTTATTATTGTTATGAAGTTATTGGTTTCCATTTCTCTTAGTTTATTTTGCACATTACCATTCCTTACATATTGTCACCTTTCACTAGGCAACAACTATTCACATGTCTCACAAGGCCCATTAAACATCTTGTCACCTCTCACTAGGCAACAACTATCCACATGTCTCACAAGGCCATTAAACATCCTATCACCTCTCACTAGGAAACAACTATTAGGGTTAGGGTTTCCCTTTATAACCGAATAGGGTTTCAAGTTCATATTATGAATCAAAACCCTAATTCATTGCTCCACACATCTAGGAGCATACATTAATATCATAAGTATTCAATCATACTTATTTATTCTCATCATTTATCATTAAATGAATCATCAACACAAGGTATGCGTTCCTCTCTCATCCTTATCAGGGTATGATTACATCATACTTTATTAACTTGGCTTAACCCTTTCTCAAGGTATGATAGCCTACACTTATCAAAGTACATTCCATCTCAATGTAACAATTGACATGACACACATCATGTGTTACTCATCCAAGTATATTGTATTTAAGGTGCATCAATGTGTAACAACCTTAAAGTGTTGGATGTGATATTTACCATGCCTTGGTGTATCACTTCCCTCATCACTTTTAACTTACTTAAGTTCATCAACTTATCTTGTATTAGGGTATTTCCCATCCTAATACTTTATGCACTAGCCCATCACATTTATTCTGTAGTGTATTGATCATGAGTCATATATTTGAATTGTCCAACCATCATCAATTGATATGGACTCATCTCAGATTGAGACATTGTTGATATAGGATTAACCATTGTCAACCACTTTAGGTGTTTCACCTATCAAGGTATCAGTCATACCATTACTTGGTGTTACACTCATTACTCCTAAGAGTGTCTTACTCTCACCTTTACAAGGTGTCTTGGGTTGGAGGTGTATGAACACTCACCATATCGGGTTAGGATTTGTACTTGTCTGCATATTGGGCATGATGTATCTTCTTGACCTCATATCGGGCACAAGGTGTATGTATGTGTCACCCATGATACTTATGAGGTATCAAACCATCACCATGTCGGGCTAGAAGTACATTCAATCACCCTATCGGGCTAGTCACCATCTAGGGTTAGCCATGACGGGTTAGGGTTACCATATCATCTAGGGTTGTGTATCGTGCAACCCTATCGTGCAACCATGTCATGCAACCATGTCGTGAAACTATGTCATGAAACCATGTCATGTAACCATGTTGTGCAACCATGTCGTGCAACCATGTCGTGCAACAACACTTGTTATACTTCACTTATATCGGGTTACCCAAATTAGGGTTTCACGTCAACTTTTAAGTATTCATTCAACCTTGTATCGTGTATGGCATCTATACTTGACTCCCTATCGTGCTATAGGTGTATACTACACCCCCATATCGTGCAACAATGTATTCATTCATATCCATATCGTTCAAGTGAAGTAGGTGCATCATCATATCGTGTTAAAGGTGCTTTCTTGTGTGCTTGCACCCGATATCACTTTTATAAGGTGATATCATCATGTTCAAGCTCTAGAACTTCATTCTAACTATTGTAGCTCATATCAAAAGGTCTAATAAACTACTAGAACTCATAATTTCATCAACTATTTCAGGAAATTTCAGAATTAAAAGTATATCATTAAATACAACAATTTAGGTGATGAATAATAACATGGTTGAGTTCAAGTTATATAACCTGCCTTAAGAACGACTTCAAAGCTCCAAGCTCCAAAGATCCACGTTCTTAAGGTTGAATATGGACTTCAAAACTCCTCTATATGCAAAGAATCACCATGGATAAGCAATTGGTAAAGAAGAAAAGAAAGGAAGATCAAAACCCTAAATTCATGCTTCAATCCAAGGTTGAAGACGATCTTATCCTCACCTTAGGGTTAAGTATGAGATCCTTCTTGCTCCTTAAAACCTTTTCACGATACACTAGTGTCCTCGCATGATATGCCACCCCTCGTGCATGATATGGCACTCACTTGCACGATATAACACTCACTTGGAGTCAAAACTTCACTCTATGGCCGATATCACCCTATATGGCCAATATCACCTACTTGGGCGATATGCTCTTGCCATGGGCGATATCCCAAGGCCCATGAACGATACCACATCATCCCGTCACGATATGGGAGCTCTATGCACGATAACTTAGGGTAGGAGGGTGGTAAGGGTCGAAAAATTGCACCAAGGGGTGAAACTAGGGGTATATATACTTGCTGTTCATGAAGGAAGGCAAAAATGAGGTGTCAACATTTTGAGCTAGTAGGTGCCACGTTTCATGCATGGGTGACACGTGTCCATGCATGCATCAACATTTATCTTGACATGAAAAAAGGTTGAGGATCATATAAAGATACAAATTCTTCCATTACTTATCCATTTTGATAAGTTATCTAGGTTTAATCACTATTTTATGTCAAGCCGATATACTTTTTCTAAGGAAACTTGTTGGCCGTCACACTTCACCTCCTTGAGGTGCTTTGCACGATATGAATTTTTCCAAGAGTTCACAAAACGATATGGGACACCTCCTTGGCTCCATGGCCGATAGGCACTCATATATAAGCTTTTCAACTTGATACAACTCAAGTTAAGCTTTCAAATTCAACCCTTTTTCTTGGTCATTTATTCACCAAGATTACCATCACTCATAAGTGATTCAAACATGGTATCTCATTCATTATCTATCCTCTAAATGATACTAGGATGGGGTAGGGTCACTCTAGAGGTGGTAATTTTCATAACAACCCCGCATTTTTGGTAAATTACAATTTGTACCAAAATTGGTGCACAAGGTAACGACATCGTTCAAACAAGTTCAAACTTGGAATTTAGGCTTTCCACAATCCACCACCTTGAATAATTCTCTCAATAATGATGCTAAAACACATGAGACATGTTCAACATGTGACATTTTGCATTATAGCCCCTCAATTTGGGTAAATTGCACTTTGGTCCAAAACAAAGGAAAATTGCTCAAACAACATTCAATCGGGACCAAACTTGAAACATAAGTGTGTCACATGATATCAAAACACATTAGAGGATTATATTAAAGTTCTAAGCAACTTTATTAGCCAAAACAAATAGGGTTAACTCATAACCCAAGTAAGGGTCATTACAAGTTATAAACCCCTAACAAGGATTTCGTCCCCAAAATCTCAGATAAAAGAAGATAGATATTATTCATTCGTTATATCATCAAGTCTCCACATAAAATCTCATTGTTATGGAGAAACCATAGAACTTTGATAAATACAAAATTCTTTTACACAAAAATCCCATGGAATCAAACACATAGGATACATGCTTCACTATCTTTTCATTATCGACTGTGTAGTTAATTCTGGGTCAGGTAACACTTTTCTCACTCAGATAGAGGTTGTTTGTTAATCTCAATTGACAAACTTTTATTGTAATATTTTCTAATTATTCCTTCAAGTAAATCATTCTCATCAATGTTATGTTTATGCAAAGCATAAACCCCTTACATATGATGTACATACTACATTAGGTAACTGGACTAATTTTACAGTTAACCATTCCATGTAACTATCGTAAGATAGTCTGATGTTTCTCAGATACCAGAATTCCTTACCTTGGTATCTAACACATGTGTTAATAACACATCACATCCTCATTTTTGTTTATAAGTTGATTTATGAGTAAATCAAATTCCTTCATATATCGATTAGAATGTGGTAGAAATATCCATGCCACATCTCCTTCTTCTTTAAACTCTTGAGATTGTTTCAAAATGACTACTTGATCAGAGTAATAAAAAAGATAACAATCTAAATATGTCATACATACCTTGCCTTCAATAAATGAATACCTGGCTAGGGTATTCAAGAACTGAAATTAGGTAGTATGTATTTGTTTTATATTATGTTTCATACTTTTAACATCTCTTTAAATTTTACTACTTAGTATCTCATATTTTCTCTGGGTATTTCTTTTACATCTTTTCCCTATCTGTATGTAAGGAGAAATTTTCAAACATATAAGAGAATATTAATCTGAATATAGGTTCTCATCCTTCTTATCTCTTCCTCATGTCCTCATATGACTAATTAAAGGAATCTCAACATCAAATACCTTCTTATAATTATCAGATAAAATCAAGAGAAGACATATCAGATGTCACCCCTCACAATCATTCACCACTTCAGGTTGAATCAAACATAGAGTCTAGATGTTTCATGTTGTTTCTTTTGCCTTTACTTAATGACTACTGCCCTGGTGCACTAGGCATTTATTGCACTGATAGCACCAAAAACTTTGGCTTTTTAGAACAATTAGGCAAATGTCTCTAAAATTTTAGAGACCTTACCTTAATTCTCAGCTTATTGCCTCTTCTTGGGCATTACCATCACAGATGTACTATCTGTCTAAACTTATGGCAGAGTCTACTTTCTTGCCATATGCTAATCCTTCCCACATTTTCCACTGTTCCAACATGACTATGTCGTTCAGAAACCCTTTCAAAGCCCAAAGTTTCTGCATCAAGGACTGGTAACCTAGGTTGTAATGCTATTATCCAGTCTACTATATGCATCACTGTTGTCCTAACCTTCCCAACAAGAGCATAAACATAGGATTCTCTATCCTGATCGGGTCATGATGGGAATTCTCAGGCATTCATTCTTCTCTTGCCTGATTCCTTACACCCTTTCCTCGTGCAACAACATTGCCCTCAACAATGTATTCCTCGTGTTCCCCAGTCATTTATAAACTTCACCCTTTCTTCTGCACAAGCAGAAGTCACTATAGGGTATACTGGAGGACACTAACACAGACTCAACACCTTAGTCCTATGTCTCTGTAGACTCAGCGAACCTTAAGCTCTGATACCAAACTTGTAACAACAGTCGCCAAACCGATAGACAAATAGTTACTAATTAAGAGGAATTTAAAACATTACCAGCGGATTAACAAAAATCACTAAAAATTAAAACCATTTTGTAAAGAGATCCATTTCTAGGAAAACTCTTTAAGGCAGAACCAAAACTTTATATACATCATTGTTCACATTGTACATACACTTTACCATCTCTTCTCGAGGATAACATATAACAGTTGCTTTGTCAAAACATATAATGAAGCAACATAAAACCTTGAGGCTTACAAGCCAAAACCTCAGATCGTTCATGAAACCATAACGAACCAACTCCAAGGACCTGAGAGTATAGAGACGACACATATGACTTCTATCTACAAGACATGACAGACAGTACACTCAACCTGAGCTGTCACTGCTGTCCCTGCTGCTATTGTTCTTTTTCTGCAGAAAGGTCTCCACCTCCTCGTGCACGTCCACCTAAAAATGTTGGATCCCACGGGGGTGAGACAATTGAAAATTGCCCCAGCGAGAGATATAACTCTCTGCCAACAATGTTATTATCACAGTTAAATAGTATTAAACTGAGCAGAGGATAAGCAATTTAGAACATTCTCATCTTTTAAAGCATTGCCACTATCTATGATAGAGCAGTAAATCATCTATTCACTTTATAAGGAATATGGAGAACACGTAGATCATTTACCCATCATACTATCTCAAGCTTATCCTGTGATGCTCATTGTCATGGTATGTTATCCATGAATCATTCTCATTTCTATCTATTGGCCTCAACCAATCTGCTAATAAGATAATGAATTGTACCAGTCATGTGAGTATACATCATCATATCCTATCCAAGCATTGGACTACGCTAATCATACACAACCATTCCAGGCATCGGACTATGCCAATCCTGTGACATTATTCCAGGCATTGGATTATTACCAATCCTGTGCAATTATTCCAGGTATTGGGTTATTACCAATCCTATGCAATTATTCCAGGTATTGGGTTATTACCAATCCTGTGCAATTATTCCAGGTATTGGATTATGACCAATCCTATGACATTATTCCAGGCATTAGGTTATGACCAATCCTGTGCATTCCAGGTATTGATCTATGTCAATCCTGTGATATTATTCCAGGTATTGGGTTATTACCAATCCTGTGCATTCCAGGTATTGATCTATGTCAATCATGTGATATTATTCCAGGTATTGGGTTATTACCAATCATGTGCATTCCAAGTATTGATCTTTGTCAATCCTGTGATATTATTTCAGGTATTGGGTTATTACCAATCCTGTGCATTCTAGGTATTGATCTTTGTCAATCCTGTGATATTATTCTAGGTATTGGGTTATTACCAATCCTGTGCATTCCAGGTATTGACCTTTGTCAATCCTGTGATATTATTCCAGGTATTGGGTTATTACCAATCCTGTGCATTCCAGGTATTGATCTTTGTCAATCCTGTGATATTATTCCAGGTATTGGGTTATTACCAATCCTGTGCATTCCAGGTATTGATCTTTATCAATCCTGTGATATTATTCCAGGTATTGGGTTATTACCAATCCTGTGATTATAGGCTTCATGCCTCTGCCAGGTATTGGTCCGTAACCAAACCTGATTACACCGCCAGGCAGTGGACTCTAACCACTCCTAATTACAGGCTTCACGCCTCTTCCAGGTATTGGTCCGTAACCAAACCTGATTACATCACCAGACAGTGGACTCTAACCACTCCTGATTACACATTCATTATGGGATATCAATCCCTTAAATTTATCATTGGTTATCACATCCTTTTACTAGGCATTATACCCTAGGGTAAGCCATCATATCAATTCACATTCTTTAAGTACTACAAGTGTTCCTCTTATCTCCTTTAAGCATACTCAAAACACTATAGCCCTTATTTGGCTATAAGCATAAAGCATGTATAATCAAGATTTCATTATTATTATAACCATTTATTATTGTTATGAAGTTATTGGTTTCCATTTCTCTTAGTTTATTTTGCACATTACCATTCCTTACATGAGACTTTTATAAATATCTTGTTACCTCTCATCAGGCAACAATTATGCACATAGCTCACCAGGCCCATTAATCATCTTGTCACCTTTCACTAGGCAACAACTATTCACATGTCTTACAAGGCTCATTAAACATCTTGTCACCTCTCACTAGGCAACAACTATCCACATGGCTCACAAGGCCATTAAACATCCTGTCACCTCTCACTAGGCAACAACTATTAAGGTTAGGGTTTCCCTTTATAACCGAATAGGGTTTCAAGTTCATATTATGAATCCAAACCCTAATTCATTGCTCCACACATCTAGGAGCATACATTAATATCCTAAGTATTCAATCATACTTATTTATTCTCATCATTTATCATTAAATGAATCATCAACACAAGGTATGAGTTCCTCTCTCATCCTTATCAGGGTATGATTACATCATACTTTATTAACTTGGCTTAACCCTTTCTCAAGGTATGATAGCCTACACTTATCAAAGTACATTCCATTTCAATGTAACAATTGACATGACACACATCATGTGTTACTCATCCAAGTATATTGGATTTAAGGTGCATGAAGGTGTAACAACCTTAAAGTGTTGGATGTGATATTTACCATGCCTTGGTGTATCACTTCCCTCATCACTTTTAACTTACTTAAGTTCATCAACTTATCTTGTATTAGGGTATTTCCCATCCTAATACTTTATGCACTACCCCATCACATTTATTCTATAGTGTATTGATCATGAGTCATATATTTGAATTGTCCAACCATCATCAATTGATATGGACTCATCTCAGATTGAGACATTGTTGATATAGGATTAACCATTGTCAACCACTTTAGGTGTTTCACCTATCAAGGTATCAATCATTCCATTACTTGGTGTTACACTCATTACTCCTAAGAGTGTCTTACTCTCACCTTTACAAGGTGTCTTGGGTTGGAGGTGTATGAACACTCACCATATCGGGTTAGGATTTGTACTTGTCTCCATATCGGGCATGAGGTATCTTCTTGACCTCATATCGGGCACAAGGTGTATGTATGTGTCACCCATGATACTTATGAGGTATCAAACCATCACCATGTCGGGCTAGAAGTACATTCAATCACCCTATCAGGGTAGTCACCATCTAGGGTTAGCCATGACGGGTTAGGGTTACCATATCATCTAGGGTTGTGTATCGTGCAACCCTATCGTGCAACCATGTCATGCAACCACGTCGTGCAACTATGTCATGCAACCATGTCATGCAACCATGTTGTGCAACCATGTCGTGCAACCATGTCATGCAATAGCACTTGTTATACTTCACTTATATCGGGTTACCCAAATTAGGGTTTCATGTCAACTTTTAAGTATTCATTCAACCTTGTATCGTGTATGGAGTCTATACTTGACTCCCTATCATGCAAGAGGTGTATACTACACCCCCATATCATGCAACAATGTATTCATTCATATCCATATCATTCAAGTGAAGTAGATGCATCATCATATCGGGTTAAAGGTGCTTTCTTGTGTGCTTACACTCGATATCACTTTTATAAGGTGATATCATCATCTTCAAGCTCTAGAACTTTGTTCTAACTATTGTAGCTCATGTCAACATGTCAAGGGTCTAAGATTTGTCACTTTGTGTGGGAATGGTACATTGTGATCTCTTACCAAATTCATTGACAAAGTGTTTTACTCTTTCATAAAAAACCTCCCCTGGTATAGGTTTAGGGGAATTCTGTTCCTCATTCGATCCATTGAAATCTTTGTACAACCTTCGATAAGGATGGAATTTTAGAAGAAACCTCTGATAACCAAGATATACAGTCTTGCTGCCATGTTTTAGTTATATTGAATCAGTGTCTCTTCACATATAGGGCATGCTTTGGATCCTTTTACACTGTATCCAGACAAATTCCCATATGCTGGAAAGTCATTAATAGTGCAAAACAACATAGCATACAAACAAATGTTTCTCTATGTGAAGCATCATAAGTCATCATGACTTCACCCCAGAGTTTCTATAAGTCATCCATCAGAGGTTCAAGATAAATGTCAATATCATTTCCAGGTTGTTTAGGACCCGATATCAACAATGAAAACATAATGTACTTATTTTTCATACACAACTAGGGAGGAAGATTGTATATAACAAGCATAACAAGCCAAGTGCTATGTTGGCTGCTCAATGTGTCGTATGGATTCATTCCATTGGTACAAAGACCAAGTCTTAGATTCCTAACTTCTTCACCAAATTGAGGGTACAATAAATCAATCTTCTTCCACACTGGGGAATCAAACACATGTCATAGGATCCCATCATTATTTTGCTTAACTTCTGCAAGCCATCTTAAATTCTTCACATCTATTAGATTGGCAAACAAGCATTGAAATCATAGTATTATAGGTAGATACAACATCATCTTAGTAGGAAAGCCAGTTTTGGACTTCTCCGAAGTCATCATTTTATACCATGACACCCTACATTTTAGACTATCTTCAAATTGACATAGTCCTTTTGAAATAATACATAATCATTCAGACATGCATCTATCTTCTTAGCCTTAATTACCATTAGGCATAATATTTTGTTTAACTCATATGTTGAGATAGGAAGCTCGTTTCCTTCAGGAATAATTTCTTTCAACAAAGACAAAAATGACATGAAGCTTTTGTCACTCCATCTATTGTTAGCCTCCAGATTATACAATCTCAACACAACCGCTCAACTTCATAAACTTAGTACAACCTGTGTATAATGTGGTCTCTCAGGTTCATGCACAATTTTCCTAATCAAGGAAGGTGGATTGGTGTGCTCTACCCCAAAACTATCCAAGATGTCTACCGAAATCGGTTCGTTCACATCTACGTCATCAGTGACAATTTCTACTTCAACACAAATACTGTTGTCGACATCTAATGATCTCAGTTTTTGAAATCTCTCCATGCCAGTACCATTCTTTATAGCCCTGTACAATCCCATTGCATAAGACATGAATTTTGATTTCATCACCAATGTTGACTTTCAAGTTGTTACCATAATGCCTACATGGACAATAGAACCTATATCCAGGTTGTTTCCTATGTTCCTCCGCAAATGTTATAAATTGATCAAGATCAGCAATAAACTTTGGGGTGTAGCAATTTGGAATGGACATCCATGATCTATCCAGTATATGATCAAAGAAAAAAATAAGTATTAGGGTTTAGGGTTTACAGATTAAGTTAAGGATTTACATACATATTAGGGTTTGTTGTTTTAGATTTAGGGATAAGGGTTTAAAGATTAGGGTTTAGGGTTAAAAGATTAGGGTTTAGGGTTAAAAGATTAGGGTTTAGGGTTCAATAATGAATGTGTGTACCACCTATCCCATTCTTGAACACCTAATCTCACTAGTAAGTGCATAATGTATGTATTCAGATTTCAAGAAAATTTGAAAAGCATTTCCCCACACTTCTCCAAGTACAAACATATGTACTTAGAGAACAAACAGGGAAGTGCTAACAATTGAAAACCGAATACACATTATACAATTACATCCTAAGTGAGATTAAGTGTTCAAGAACAGTCCCAAACCGGGGACTATCCAAGATTTACTCCTAATGAGTAAATCCTAAACGAGTTTCTAGGCCAATGTCAGAAATTTATATATGTTGTCATTCCTATACCTATGATCATAGTTTTATCATTCATATCCTAGGTTTTATGGAACATCATTTAATTCAACTCATTCTTGATTATGATCCCAAATACAAGTACAATTTAGATGAACTATAATATGGTATTTTATCAATTATTTTACCCCATTGTTTATAATATAAATTTGTGTTAATAAAACTCATCCATGTGTATATTTATAAGAACAAACTTCTTATATATAACTTTTCTTTCCCTCATATATTAGTTTTCTTATGATTATTCCAGATCCATATTGAATTCTGAAGACATGTATATCTATACCTATGCATCTAGGTTTGTGGTTAATGTGGATAATACAAATTTCTTTAAGAAGAAAAATAAAGAAGTGGATGTAATATTAAGAAGAAAAGATAGAAAAATATAGAAACTTTTGTCATTTTTCAATCCAAAACAAGTCATATTTATACATTTTGATGTCATATAAATCAAAGAAGTGAAATGGATGCAATATTAAAACTTTTTGGGTAAGGGTTGAGATTTGTGGCATGAAGTGGCATAAATCTACATGGTTTAGAGATTAGGTTGAGGGTTTATGTCAAGTGGATGCAAGATTAAGACTTCGATAGATATTATGCATTAAGATGTGTGTCCAAAACATACACAACTCAAGAATGTAGGGTACATACCTTCTTAGACGACACCAAAGAGGCGACAATGACCAAATAGGAGATGATGGTGATGGCGATAATGGTGGCTAGCTCCAGTAGTGGTGGTGGCAAGCTCTAGCAGTGGAAAATTCCAAGAGCTCTAACAGTGGTGGTGGTGGTGAGTGAACAGTGGCATAACAATGATGAAAACTAGAATTGCCAGAGCTAGATAGGGAAAAGTATGAAATAGAGAGTACGGGAAGGGGAAGAAATTTTGCAGGTCTTAAGTGGGACATAGTCGTTGGTTATACCAAAACATGATAACTAAGGATTTAGTCATCAGTAGCTAAAGAAAAATCCACGACTAACTCCTAAACCAAAAAAATAGACACTGGCCAAGGGCAATAGTCTTTGGTTACATATGTAAAAACTAGTGACTAAGTACAAATCTAAACAAAAAAAATTTCCCTCATGTTAGGGTTATAGTCATCGGTTAGTTGTGAAGAACCGATGACAAACTCCTAAACCAACAAAAAATAGACCCTGATTTAGGGCCATAGTTGTCAGTTTAAAACAAAACTGACGATACAATTCTGAAATAGTCGTCAATTACGACTGGCATAACCGACGTCTATATACATATCCAAATAATTTCTTTTTGATCTAGTGTTAGGACCATAATCGTCGGTTATATAAAAAAATTGATGATGAAGGAGAAAATTGGAGGGAAAATATTTTCACAGGGACAAGGTGCATAAACACCTAGTCTTTGGTTTCATCTACAAAAAGGACGCTATAGACCCATCCTCCCCAAAAAAAATTGTCTCGCCAAGGGGGATAAGTCATAAGTTAATTGTCAGAGCTTGCAACTAATGAGGGGATAATTTTTTTAGAGGGAAATGGCGCGAAGCAACATGAAAAACCAAAGTCAGGCTGAAAATTTTGGAGGCAGTTTTTCTCTAAAAAATTGTATTTCACGGGTAATTTATACGTCAGTTTCTATGAAAAGAAACTGACATTAAAATAAAAGCCATACCCATGTCTTTTCTAAATCGATAGTACTTCATGTATGGTGATAGTTGGATTAATTAACTGGTGTTGTTGTGATTTGGCGTTGGTTTTTTGGGTAACCGATGCCACCAAAAGTGATGTTATAAGTTATTTTTGTACTAGTGTTTCTTGGTGATTTTCTTTATTGTGGATGGATTTGTGTGGAAGATTGGGAAAAAATAGGTTTTCTGGAGTTCTGCATATGTGGGGCGAAATGGAGAGAACGAAGACGATTTGATGGAGGAAATGGGTGGAAATGGTAGGTTAGGGTAGGGAAAATGGTAGGAAAATGATTTGGGATGGAGTGAGGGTGATCTGGTGGAGCATTAAAGGTTGGAGAAGGGATGGAAGTCGCTGTACACCCACCTAGACGTGGGCACGGTCGTGCTGTTTGTGGAGGTGAAATAAAATGCCTTTGAAAAGAGACTAGAATCAGGGGTTAAAGTGGCTGGGGTCGGGACGCATCATGGCTACGTTGCATGGCACAGTTGTGTTGGGTCCCTGGAGGCACAACCGTTGGGATCCACATGACCGTGGTGGCTGGTGTTCCACAAAGCCATGCTGAGGAGCATGAATGTTCTGGGTCTATTCCTTACTTCTTTGATTTTCTTTGATTTCCATGTTGATATGATTAAAACACCACGACCGTTCCGTGGCACCACAGTCGTGGTGAGTACCATAGCAAGTCATTTAATCTTGAACTTCATCAAAACATCAAATCTTTGATCCAAAGAAATTTTTTATGAATTCTTTGTCAAAATTTCATCTAATTGTTGTCATTTCACCTACACATATTAAAACTAAACAAAAAAAGTGTTTGTGTGTGTGTTTTTCTCAAAAAAGTGTAAAATAACAAAAAGTATCAAAAATAAAAGGTTGGGTGAAAAATCCCCAAACCTAGGTGGGTTGGCTTCCTCAAGTGCTAAGTTTCATGCCTTCAACTAGGCTTCTTGAAGATTCTTCAACTGCTCAACCATTTGGCATCATTATGTGTCCACTCTTACAATAATTACATCTCTCATTTGCATTCAAAATGACTTTTGTGCCTCATTGACCACCAATGCTATTATCAACTCTTCCATCCAAATATCCTTATTTCAAATGATCAGTCAGACTTTTCATGTGACCATGTCCAATATCCTCATCTTGGGCTCACTGGGTTGGGGTCTTGTACATGTTGATCTTTATCTTCATGTCCATGAAAGAGACTATCATTGTGCTACTGCACACATTTATCTTAACATCGAGTGTAGATAAGAATGGCCTCCCCAAGATAATGGGAATCTTCCTATCCTTCAGTTCCATGTCAAGAACAATGAAGTATGTCAGGAACACTGATCCCTTTTCTTTGTATATCATTACCAAAACATCATCCACTCTTCCTCTAGGCACTTTGATGGAGAAATCTGCCAATTGGAGAGTGCAATGAACATGTTTCAACTTTCCTAACCCCAGATCAATATAGACACTATATGGCATGAGATTCACACTAGATCCCAAACCAAGTAGGGATTAGGCTATGTGATGTCCCTCTATGTAGATAGGTATGAGAGAGGCTCCTAGGTTTTTCCTCTTCACAGAAAGTGAATGTTGGATGATAGAGATACTTTTTTAGTCAACTTGACTCTCTTTGGTATTCTCCATGTTGACCTTCTCTTCACAATATACATGTTCTTGAGAAACTTGACATAAGATGGAATTTGCTTGATAGCATCCAACAATGGAATCTTCAGCTTCACTTGACGAAACACCTCTAGAATGTCAACATTTGCTTCTGCCTCCTTTTCACTTATGGGGGCTCATGTAATGCTTTAGGCAATGGTGTCTCACTTACTTTTGCAACACTTGAATCAACATGAAATCCTTGTGGCATCACATGAGGTGGATTTCTAGGGATGTTAGAATCTACATAAGGAGTGTGAGGTGAAGTAAACAATATCACAAAATCAACATGAGGCATCACGAGATCATCTTTAGCAATCTCAATCATAGTATCACCACTTGGCCACCTTTGCTTTGCCTTGTCAACATTTTATTTGACTTGCAGTCTACTCAAGAGATTTTCCACTCCTTAGAACTATCATAGCATTACCTTTCTATGGTGGGGGGGAGGCATGTTTTGGATGTAGAGGAGGTTGAGGTGGAACTTGGTACTGAAATTGAGGTGGAGGGGAGAATTGGGGTTGGAAGGTGAATTGGTGGGAAAGTTGTGGGGATGGAGGGGGAGGAGGTGTATAAGTCTTGTGATGGCCTTGGAAGTGGTATATGGGTTGCACTTGCATGGGGGGTGGACTATAGAGAACTTGAGAGGAATGCATAGGTCTACTTTCTTCATTTGAAACTCATTATGGAATTTGAAGATAATTTTTCCTTTTAGAGAGCATGTATGGAAGATAATACTCTGTCCTTTCGTCAAGCAATGTAACATTCTTTTGCACATCATCAAATCTTTTCAATCTAGATAGAACCTCCTCCTCAAACTATATCTTGGACTTTGTTGTTCTAGATAGCTATAGGAGTAAGGCACCCTCACTTTGTTATCTAAGGAACCAACATAATTCACAGAATGGCATGAAACATTTCTCACCTGGTTATTCATCAAACTCACCATTTCTCCAGGAATCATCATCACTTGTGGGATTGAATCACTATAAGTTGGAGATGTCACACCAAAGGTGCTCACCATCATTCATAATGCTAGAAGCTCAAATCCTTGAACTTTTCACCAACTGCTAAAAAAAGGGCCATGTCTCTTTAGGTGGCTTAGCCATAAAAGCTCCTCTACAAGAAGAGTTCAATGTAGCTTGACCCATGGGAGATAAACCAGAGTAAAAGGACTAAACTAGCTACCACAAAGGAATCTCACAGTGTGCACTCTCTCAACATCTTCTAAAATCTTTCCCAAGCATCATGGAACCACTCATTGCCCATTTGATTGATTTTTACTATGGAACTCCACATGTGTTCAACCTTACAATGGAGTAAGTTTTTTTATAAGAAGACATTCTTCATCTGTTACCAACTCATGATGTCCCTTCTCAAATCATACCAATCTTTGGCTTTGTCTTTGAGGGAGAATGAGAACAAGATCAACTGACGACATCACCACTAGATGTCAGTATCCTGAAGGTGGAGCATACTTTAAGAAAGGAGTTCAAGTGCTTGTAGGGGTTCTCACTTTCTAAGCCGTACAATGTGGATGGGAGGGATGGAGAATTTCTCCCTTAGCATTTAATCAACTCTACTAGCAATCAACAATATTTATTTGCTAGGCATGAAGTACTGTTGAAGTGGATTGTGAGGTGAATTATGTCCATCCATCTTGTCTTCCTCGAGTGGCTTGTCACATACACAAGGCACAACCAAACAAAAGAGGACAAGTTAGCAAACCAATATGCATAAATAATACAAAGAATAAAGAATAACAATGATGAGGGCAGTAGGAAAAGATCAAGCTGAAACTAACTAGCTAGACTGAGCACCTTTCTCCCTAGCAATGATGCCAAAAAGGTTGGTGTGTTTCTCAAACACATACAAGTAAATTGGAAAAAGATGGTGCCAAAGGGAAGAGTCACAACTACTATGTAGCTATGGAACTTTCTATCCCTAACAATGATGCCAGAAAGCTTGGTGCATTTTTAATTTAGGGCCATACACTAACCAATTAAGTTTAATTAGATGCAGTCCTAAAGGCTTTCAAAGTTTTTTAGGGACCTAAACTAACACACCTACTTATACTAACACACTATACCCACGGGGTTGTGTTATATCATAAGAGGGAGGCAAGTTAGGGGTGGAACCCAAGAGATAAAGGGGGCACTAGAGCTAGGTTAGTTTTGAGCTAGGTTCCTACTATGGAGTCTAGGGTTTAAGGGTTGATGGTTGATTTTGTTGATAACACAATAGTTTGAACAAACAAGCAATTAAAGGAAGACAATCAAGATCAAGGCCTAAGCTAACCCTAGACATTTAATTCTAATGAACAAGAAAATATGAGCTAAGCAATGAAAGGCAACAAGCTACACTAAGGCAAGAAAGAAGAGATCTACACTACAAAAAGCTAGAAAACTAGGCAAAAGAGCAGTTGGAGACCTGAATTACCAAGAGCAAAGCAAGAAAAAGGCAACAAACTAACTAAGCAAGTAAAGATCTAATTAAGATAACACTAGCTAAGCAAGAAGATAATTAGGGTTTTAAAGAAATAAAGGGAAACATGGGCTTTTTGGGGCAAGTAAGTTGGGGTGATAACATGTAAACATTATTCATTCATTTAGATTACCAAACAAAACAACAACTTAGAGGATAATGAATTGTCCTAAACTACTAACTGGCCATGGATAAGGTAGGGTGTGTATAGGGGAACTAGTCCCTAACACCTCCTACCTACTGTTATGAGGCTCAATTGGGTTTGGGTTTAGGTGGAATTCAATTAGGGTCTAGTCAAGTCTATGTTTCTAGGATTGGAATTCGTATGGTAACTATAGGTCGAGGGTAGTAATGTAAGGTGGAAGTGAGGTTTTAGACCTCACATCCCCACATTCTAGCCTTGAGAAGGCTCCAAGCTAATTACACTAAATGCTCTTATTCTAGATACTTGTATCTCTCATATAGGTGTAGGAGAATTGGTTAATATGTAGGAAGGTCAATAGATAACTAGAGATCAATTAATTGGACTTATGAGCAAGTCACAAAAAGAGCCACATATAATTTTTTTTCTAGAATCCTAGGTGATTTCAAGCACAAACCACAACGAAATTCATAAGGAATATGATAGAAATAGAACATCAAAATTATCAAACGAAATTATAGTGTTTACATATCATTCCCCCCAAAATGGTATCAAAGTAATATTTTGAGCCCCAAACAACCCACCTAAGGGTCATAGCTACTCATAGAATAAGAAAATACAAGAACAAAGGAAGAAGAATGAGTAGAGGAGTGGAAAGACATGATGAGTTGGGTGAAGAATCCTCCTTATCCACCTCCTAGAAGAATCAACTCTAGCTCCTTCCTCCAAGGTAGGTGAATGGCATGGGTGTATGGTGGAAAGTGACCAAAACACTAGAAAACTAGGATTTTATGGCGGAAATGATGAAATGGAGGTGGAATGGAGTGGGAATGGATGGAGGATGAAATAGGGAGGCTAGAGTGGGTGTAGAGTAGCTAATCTTAATGTTAGAGCCACCACCCAAGTATATGTGTGTGGTGAGAAAGCACTAGGTTAAGTGGGGGAAGAATAGGAAATATAGTGCAAAACTACTACTAGGGTTGTAAGTAGAACGACCATGTTGGGAAACACAGTCATGGTGGGCAACACAACCAAGGTGGGTAGGGATGAGCATGATTGTGGTGGAGTGGAACATGCAAGGTGGAATTGGTGAAAGTTTACAAGAGAATATGGGGGGAATGGTTGGCTGGTGGCACGACCGTGGTGGTCACCACAGTCGTGGTGGGTCATGGGTAGAACGACCATTGTGATCGCCACATCCGTTTTGGCTCTGGTGTTGGTTGCCTATTTTTAGTGCCATGACCATTCTGCTCTGCTTGACACACAACCGTGCTGCACTGAATGGCCATGTTGGGTCATGTTAGCACTGTTGTTTTATGTTGCACGACCATGCTACTGACTTTGGTTCTTCAAGCTTTGAATATGTGACTGTGGCTTAGACCAACATAGGTATTCTATGCTACCATGGTTGTGATGGTCTCTATATCAACACTTGTCTCTTGTACTTGGTTCATACTTGGACTTATTTGCTCCATTTGAGTTTTTTCCATTAGGGGTAGGTTGATGGAGCATTGAACTAAGGTTTGGGCCTCTCTAAGGGTAGAGAAACCCTAAGATCATTCTTTCTCTCTCTCTTTCATCCAAGCATGGTCCAAATACCTGAAAACATGCAAATAAAGTCCATAAGTGCATTTTACAATAAAACACATATTGATGCAAATAACATGTAATCTAACATGTATAGATGTGAGTGAAGTACAAAAATCCACAAGATGGGGCCCTAAAAAAGGGCTGCATCACCAGATATAGTTATCGAGCCCAGTTTTACAAACTTCAACAGAAGCGTTTGTCTTCAACTGATCTGAACATTCTCAAAGAACAACTCAGACATGGCGATGCCAATTTTGTTATATTTTACCACAATGACTTGATAGTCATGAAAGACAATCTTAAAGACATCTTAAAACCAGGGGCTATCTATAGCACAACCTTATGGGTGGTTATCAATTTCTTCTAGGTCGCAAGATTGATGTTGTGTATATGGCCATGCCAGATTTGAAAAATAATCTTTGTGAAGAAACAAATTCTAGAGAAAAAGAACTGCTTATTCAATGCGTACATGCATCTATCCCAAAATACATTTTTGTTCCATTACTACATGATAATCATCTGACATTGTTGGTCATTTTCACAAGAGACCACCATGTCATCTTCTATAATAGCTCTGATGTCTTATTTTCTTGGGTGGGGCTCTAGTTTTACGCTCTCATCGAAAGCAAAGCAGAACATGTCGCTAATAGTTGTTCTAGAAAAATCATTCTTCTTTTCCGTCAATATAGAAATGGCTACATTTCCTGAGACATGCAAAAATGAATTCTGCCTTGATTTTGTCACCATAGCTTGCAACAGAAGTGCATTTCTAATGATTGTGTCTTCTACATTCTTCATTGGTTGTACTCCATCTCTATCCTACATGTAGTATAAGAAGAATACCATGGCGACAACTATCTTCTTAAGAGGGAACTATGCCATGATCCTTCTCAAGTCAAAATGGGATACTATAGAATTTGTTCATTTAGATTAAGCAACAATCTCACCGATTTCATTTTCTTTCTTACTTTTTCACTCTGAGGACATAGTGTGTAATAAGTTTTATTTTTTTTGGGGGGGTGGGTGATTTGGTGATATAGGTATCAACAATATCAAAAAAAAATTCCTTTTCTTTTATTTCCTTAGTTTCTTTTGTTTCTTTCACAATTGTTCAACTTTATCTTGCAATTTTCATGTACATAACAAAGATGGCCAACTTGTTCCTAAAAACACAATACTTGTTTTATACAACTACTTTAGTACAAATCAAGTGTGGAGAAACAACAAGCAAGGACCATTTCTCAAACTCTCTCCAAAATGATGATGATGTTGCTTTTATATCTTTCTCCAGCAAAATATAACTTGGTTCAAAACTATGAAACATCATTGAAAGATACTTGCTTAAATCAAACACTTAAAGAAAGACAAGACTTAGAATCATCAAAGAAAAACTCTCACAAGAAAAGCAAGAGGAACTTCATTTTCCATTTCATATCATCAACATAATAAAATCCCAAAAAGAGTGAAGAATAAAAGTAGAGAGTGAATAAAATAAATAGAGTTGTGACCTTTTTTTTGTCCAAGAAGATTACCTAGACGGTTCATGTTTGTTCTCATGAACACATATATGTGGGTTTTGGAAATTTTTAAAGACTGAAAAAATATACACATCCCATTTCTAACAGTCTTCATTAAACACATAGTAATCTAGGGATGTGATACTTAGGATGTAAATCACTGATCTAAACCAACTAGTTTGGAGTGCAAAGACCACTTGCCCACTCAGCCTATAGTTGAGTGACCTAAAGGAAGGAAGGGATATCCACAAGACTTTCAACCTACTCAATTATCTACCATTTCCTCAAACAAAAAGAATGAGAGTGAAAACTACTTTTAAAAGAGAAAGTACACCAGAGATAGTGCATGGGAAATAATATTAAACAAAACACAAAGATAAAGTATCTTTTGACAAATGATGTTTCAAGAAACAAGACCAACTTAAGTATATGGTAAAGGTTTTGATAAGAGGTTGACATAAATTTTTATCGTAATCAAATTAGTAGAATTCCTTCTTGATCATTCTTATGTTATGATTCTATCTTCCTGAGGACAAGCTAATTGCTAAGTTTGGGGGAGTTTATAACATCAGTTTCTATAAACATTTTATGCCAATTTTATCTTTTAAATTTATCATAATATGAAAAGTAACGATCGAAGTACCTTCATTTGTGCACTCAGTGATAAAAATTGTCTTTTGATCAAGTTGTCTTCAAAATTATAGGAAATCACATGTAAATGTTGAAACTTGATAGAGAAATGATTGACCTCCAAAGGTCTATCATTACCAATAAAGGATTTGTCAACTAGCCCTTAGTCAATCCCCAAGGTCGATTAAGGAATCATATTCCCAACACTTAATCATGCCTATTGAGCTATTGTGTTACTACAATTGACCTTTAGGTCAATTCATTAGATACAAAACTATCAACCTCCTAGATTGATAGGGTCAACTCCAGTATGACACAGAGAAATTATTCAACAAAGCGATGAGTGGATGCTCCTCAAAGCTAGCTATAAATCTCTAATGTTGATTGAACTCGATCGGTTGCAAGCTCAATCAAGTGAAAGCCATCAAACATAGTTTGATATAAGTACACTTGATTAAAGACTCATCAAGTCACTACATTCAACCACCTTATTGACCTTAGAGATTGATCGTATAAGAACACACATACTATGGAGTGAGCGTCAGCACTCGCACACCAAGAAATCGACCTCGGGTCAATACGAAAGTGATCCAACAAAGTAGATTAATAATAATAGCTTGATTACAGGGAGCCAAAGGGTCGATGGCAGATGGACCAATCAATGTTCAACACAGAACCAATCAATACATATAAATAAGACCCAATGCATCCATACAAGGGCATCTTGTCTTCTACAGACAAGTCAAACAGTTGTTTCATAACACAAACCAAGGTCATGTCAATTGACTTTGCTAGTTATATTAACCTAGCGTGAGCAATCGACCTTTGACCTTGTCATCATCCATATCTTCCATAAAGATCTATCGATCTCCCTTGATTCAAGTCAAATAGTGACAAGTGGAGATGATCGACCTCTCTAAGGTTGACTAAGATACCTATCAACCTCCCAAGGGTGATTGACCTATGAAGCTACTTCCGGCTGAATAGTGGGTAAACTGACCTCAAAATTCAAGCTACCCATGTACCAACTCCTCTCCCTTTTTCATTATTGTTGAGACTATGACTTGTTTGAGGTGTAAATCATTTATTCCTCACACCATGAGTGGATAAAATCATTAAATTGGGTTGTAATAATCCATCATGCCTTTCCAACCATGTAATCTTTCCATATTATATTTAATACACATATTCTCATAGTTTTGTTGCTATACTTCTATTTTAATGTGTTGCTTTTTTGATTAGCTACCTTCTTGTGACATATGATCTGAATGAATTTGATAAAACTAGTTCAGTAAGATCTAGAGTAAGGATTAGTAACAAGATGTGGGAGTGAGGAGTTACTATAACAAAAGTCATATGTTTATCATCAATCTATTGAATATCATATTGAGAGAGAGGTATCTTTAGATACAAATCTACCCGGATCTCGAGGGAGGAAGGTGTGGATACCTTTTATGACTGCTTGCAAAATATGTCGAGAATATATAGAAATTAGAAGAGAAGATTTTTTCAAGGTTGAGTTTGTTTTGATCGATAAAACCCAATCAACATTTCCCTTTTATCATATTTACAACCCATCATCCTCTCATTTACTCTTTCATAACTTAGATTTACTATTTTGAGTAGTTAATTAGTTCCTTAACTGGAACATAAATTTTAACACCTTTCCATTTGACTAAACTGAGCCAAGATCTTTTGTTCTTTTCTTGTTGTTTTCCTTATCCCTATGTTCGACCCCACATTACTCTAATAGATTCCATATTGATTTATGTATGGACGTCTCTTGAAGTTGAGTATAAATTTGAAGTTTGATAATTTTTATTGGAAAATTGAGTTTGCAGTTTTTAACCCATGTTTAAGAGAGTCAGTAAGTATTAGAAATAAAGTACGTTATCAAGAAACACATAAACATTACACAAAATACATTATGTCAAATAAAATAAAATAAAACACTTCTCTTCACACACAAATTTAATAAGAATATCATTTGTTTTGTGTGTGTTCATGTTTTCTTTCACTCTAACATAGTATACCCAATGGACATGAAATTTTGATTAATTTAGTTTCAATCAACACATACAGTCTAGATCACTATAGCATAAATGAACAGATTCTCCTTGATATTAAACATCTTCAAGTGGCTTATGATGTGCCTAACATAATATTACATGAACCTAGAATTTACCAACCTCAAAAAGAAATATGTCTTAAACTTTTAAATATGAAAGAAAAATATGTGAGCATTGTAATGACACATTATTAGATATTTATATGGTGCATGAATGCAAATACGAATTTGGAAATAAATTTGTCATTTTATTTTTTAGTTTAAAAGTTCACAAAATACTTCATTAGTTATAACTCATGACATTCATGTTTTAACTCATGACATTCATATAACCTAAATGATGGAAGATTACCATGTACTAAGAGACAAAATTGGTGGATTGAAAATATATTGATACATCTATTGTAGAGTTCTTCGGAGATTATGTGCAACTTGTTGAGTTTTTTATATTTCTTAGCAAGCAGTGAAGCTTATTACACATATAAAAACTATGACCATTAGTCAATGCATATGTTCCATATTCTTTGAGGTGCTTAACTTAATTGCTTATGTTTAATAATTAATTAATAAATGATATATACTACAAAATAAGGAAAGCTAATGGTTTATCCATTAAAACCTAATCATGACTTATTAATTAACTTTTAATTAAATTATTCGTTAAAATAGTTGGGTTTGATGGCCTCCTTCCTCCCGACTGGTTTGTTCATAGACCCTTTAAGATGTTATTGCAATCTCCTAGCCTTTTAATTGCTAGTGTGTCTAGATCTTTTCATATCTAAGTAGTATGGCCATCCCCATGATCTACTAGGCCCAAGTCGAATAGGATTGGTCTCACCCTAGGAATGAAAGAAATAGTGTACCTATTGGCTCATTTAGAATGGTGAGTGACACTTTCGTGATGGCCTGACATCTTCCTCCAACTTTTGTCAATTTCTCCATTTCCTATTGGTCCTACTTTTTGGGGTGTAGGTTCATGTGTTGATGCCTCACAATCCTACTCAGATGGCATTGAGGATGCATCTCCTTAGAGAGACCTTGCGTTACCCTTACCATGTTTGTAGGTAATTCATTGTGGATTTCTCACACCTAAGTTGGTCTACTTCATGGTGGTGGGGCTACCCACTACTCTCATGTGCTCATAGGAACTTCAAGCACTACCTCAAAACTGACCATACTCAGAAATTCATATGAGCAGATCAAGTCTTGCTCTCACCATGTTTCTGACTCCTTATCCCCTCGATTACCCCCTTGAGAAGGACATGCTCACTGGAACTATCATGTCACAATGCTTTCAAATTTTTTTTGTTGTAATGTGCAAGTTGACTCGTCCCTCCTATCTCTAGTGTGTTGGATTCTTCCCCCTGATGATAGTGGTGTTGGGTGCTCATCCCTGCTTCTTATCTCCCAATGATTTGGTACTACCCCGAAAACATCTAGGGTTCCAACCCTATCCTACTCCATGGTGGGGCTCTTCAACCAGAGCACTAATTATCCCTAGTCATTTTATTAGTGGATGGGGTTGAGTTGGTCTACTCTTGGGTTTGAACCCCTTCTAGTCTTTGTGGGTTGTGCTTTAGGCCTTGGTGTTCAGTCTTCTTTGGATAGGATCTTCCCTTCTAGAGTGGTTACCCATGAGTGGTCCTCTCTCTCTCCCCCCTCCCTATGTGGGTCCTCAGGCCATGGACTTGTACTCATCTCCCTTACCAAACCTTCCTTGATAGATGTTTTGTGAGTTTATGGTTTCTTTGGGGTGTTGGTTGTGGCATGATGTGTCGTTTTCCACCATTGCATTGGAGTTGTAGGGTGTTGGATCATCTTGGGAAGATGATGATGATGTGGAGTCTACCTATGATGAGGAAGATGTTAAGGAGGTTGGGGTTAATGGCTATAATGGAAATGTAGATCTAAGGATTGGGACACGAGAGGGCATCCACTCCTTACATAATTAAGGAATATATCCACAGAATCCAAACACACTAACAAGTATGATGGAATTAGATGTATTTTTCATTTCTCAAAAGAATGACACACAAGAAACATGAACGTATATCATCAAAAAACTTGAACTACATACATTATTACAAAAAAATCATTTACATTGTTCCTCACCATTGATGCACATGATTTTTCTACCAAATTTGGGGCTGAGGCATGAATTTAGAATGATTTCTATCATTTTTATATGTTTTATGTATATTTTTCTTAAATTGCTTGAAATAACCATTGTGCATTTCACCTTTTACATGCATTTAGGCCGAATTGTTGTATTTTATGGATTGGATAATATTTTGCTACTTCAATTGCACTTGACCAAATGAATAAGTAGAGTGTCGATTTCACCAATTAGTGTCGATGGCACCAACATAAGAAATAAGTGAACTGACAATAATGGATGAAGAATCAAGCAGAAAGGAGGGGAAGTGTCAAATAATATGTCGGTACCATGACCCAAGTCAGTGGCACCGTGACTTGAAACCCTAAAACACAATAAAGAAGAGAAGTCAGTGACATCGACTTCAACTAGTGGAATCGACATTTCTCTAATGGACAAGATCAAGACAAAGCACATGCAACGATCCATGACCAAGTGATGCCCTAATTCTCCCTATATAAACCCAAGGGGGAAGCCACCTAGAGGTGTCACATTGGGAGGCAAGGCATCTCATCCAGTTTCATTCCATATCCAATTATAGAGAAGAGACATACCATATGGAGGCCATTCCATTTGGCCATCCTAGGAGGAATTGAAGCCTCAAGAAGGAAGAGACAAAGAGATCCGAGCAACATTTTAGGAGTTTTCTATGGATTTCTTCTCATTTGAACCTTCTTCTGATTCTTTGTTGAGCATGAGGGGATAATCCCCCATTATTCAAGATCCAGGAATAGCTCAGTGTTAACTCTATACATGTTCATATATTGATTCAATACATATAATCTTTTACTTTATTTTTTTTATTGAAAAGCTTAACTATCTTATTTATGTCTGATCGCCATAAGTTTGTATTCGATTGTTAACATTGTGAAAGAATGGTTAGAAATTATAAAAAAAGTTTCTTATTTATGATTGATCGTGTTATTTTTGTCATTGATTGTTAACACAAAAGAGGGTTTATTGATTAGGAAAATCATTACCATCACAATAACTATGTGAGGAATGGGACTCCAGAGGGGATCCACTTCTCCCTAAAGTCTGAGGAACAAACCATCTAATCCAAACACACAATTTTGTTTAATTCCTGATTTCATTCATTTTGATTTTCTTTCCCTCTCTCATGTTTTCTCTCTCTCAAAATGAATGGTATTCAAGAGTAGTAATGGAAATAATTGAAATCATGACTATATTCAATTTACAAGGTTACACAAATCTCCCAGATGGGGCTTACACGAATGAGACAACTTGTTATTAGGCAAAGGGATGTCCAACTATCTCAAATATATCTCTCAAGAGTCATCTCCACTAAGCAAGGTCCACGTCTGCATGTTATGTATTCCATGTTGTTTCACCTAAGGGGTTGGAAGCATACCCCAAAGAGAAGACATGTGGAAATTATCAATATAAAGCTAGTATGAGCATATTTGTAGGGATTAAGAGTTATTAGTAAAAAGGACCGCATATATATTAAGCCTTCCCATTCAAGAGAAAGTACCATCTAAGTGGATATCAACAGAACATGATTTCAATAAGATGATAATCAACATTTACAATTTCCATTAATAAAAATAAGATGTGCCACAAAGCACACATAAAGCATTTAGGGAACATAACCCATAAAAAATAATACTCAACATGCATGCACGTGAGATAAAGATAGCACTAGTGAAATATAAATAAATAATGATGATTAGGGAATATAACCCATTACCTGATAGAGAGTGACGTACTACCAAACTCCCAAAAATATAGTGCCTCGTCAAAAGACACACATTGGGACGAAAGGAACGACCAAATATAATATGAGTGCAAAAGTGCACTTGAAAGTGTAATAAAACCCCATGGGAATAGAACTTAAAAATAAAAGTATTATATAACTCTAGTGCTACTGAATCAGAAAGCATGCATACATGTGGAGACAAGTGAAAGTATACTCACACCAAATAAGGGATGAAAACATCCAATTACATCAGGTGGGTCAGAGGACCCATAACCAATATCCAACAATATCCACAATTAAATAGCATCATAAGACTAGAAGAGGAAATAACTTGGAAAATAATGGTTCCTCATGGTATAGTATTGACAAGATACAATTAGGATTCAACAAGATTTTTCAACATAATGATAAGATCGGAATATCAACATCATGATATAATCATTCATATGAGTCAACATCTCACTGGAGAGAGAGAGAGAAGTGTAAAGGGTAATATCTCCAAAGGGCCAAGAGAGAGATAACCATGGGTAATTGCTCAATATAGAAGTATGGGGATACAACATACATTAAGAGAGAGTGATAAATTGGATTATATGTTTAATATACATTTGAGAGAATGCACCATACATCTAGAGAGAGAAAGAAATTGTATTATTTACTCAATACAGATTTGAGAGAATGAAACATACCTCAAAACATGTCTGGATATGTATAGGGTCAACCCTAGTTCCACATCAAGGTCACAAGTCACCTATTAAAAGCATATATGAAACTAGGGTTAACTTCAGATTAATTACGTAAACCCTTAGAGTCACCTTTTTATTATTATCGAATCACGTTATCAAAACTTTACCATCTTGTACATTATATTTTTTTGAGTTCATCTCATATTTTACTTTTTTTGACATATTAATTATTAGTTAGGAATTTTAGAAATATAAAAATTAGGAAAATTCTTAATTTGTTATATAAAAAGTGATAAAAATCATGCCATTAGATAGATAATAAAACATTAATTCCAAAATATATTTTCTTTGAGTACAAACATTTAGTAAAGAAATTTATAAAATAACCATTTTTACTAAAATTAAACCAGAAAATGAAAGCCAAAGGCCAATTTGCCCATGTATCAAACTTTATTATATATCTATGTGAGGGGGTAAAAGATCACCAAATCAGTATCCCCACAGTAGATAACAAGGAAATAAAGCGTGGCAATGCAAAATTGTAAACTTTATGAAAACTCATGCAATGATTAGAATAATTATCAAATGAGTCCTTTTACTATATAAATATCTTTCCAATTTTGTTTTAGGGATCATACAAAGTCTAACTAGCATCAAATTTACACCTAGGCCAATTAAGGCATGAAAAAAACAAATTTTGATTAATTTCCACATGTAGAAATGTTTAATAGGTATTTTCTTCATTGGGTTCCTCTTAGCATTATCTTATTGGTAAGTTATCTAGGCACCTAGCATCATCCAATTAAAGAAAAATTGGCCCCTAAGCCGACTATGACATGAAGAATCTGAATATTAGGTTTTTATTCTTTTGGGAATGTTTATTAGGTTATATAATGGATTGCGGTTAAAGGGGCTATTTCCATTCTATTAATTTTGTTGTGTGGATAATGTTTTAATATCAAATTAATTTTAGGATTATCTCATTTTGATTACTTTTCCTTAACTCCTACAAGTAACTATACCAATTATTTAATTCTAAATTACTATTGAAAAATACTTAGTAGTATTTTCTTTCTAGTTATGACTAACCCACTCTTCATTATTTCTTATGTCCTATTAGGATGTTTTCCATCATTATTAAGACATTACAAATAAATCATTAAATTCATAATATGTCCAAGTCAGGGTGTATTATATACCTTGTTCGGGATCAACCTATGAAATATACTTGTTGGTGCTTAAATTGGAGGACTCATGATTTCATAAATTAGAGAGCCATGTTTCGATATGTTACACAATGACACATTGTGCAAGCGGGCTAATCATTGTGAAGTAACAATCAAGAGAAAGGTCTTATCAGCTATGTATTTTATGTTGATTCTGTGAAAGCAGATTAATGAGAAGGCTAAACATTTTTTACGATGTGAAAGTAGGTAGCATAAGTGTAATGACTTATGTCCAACTTAGCCATTTAATTAGAGTTTACTTGGATGATTACATGCTTTACTTGATTGATCCTAGTTTTATCTTGATTAATAATTATAGCTTGTTATGGTGTTTATGAATTAATCACACATTTTAAAACATGCTTTGATTTGAATAGTTAGGGTTCAAAAATGAAAATCCTAATCATTTCAAATTTAGGATTTTGAAAATACATGAATACACAATTGGATGAATATAATGACGTAGTAAATTATTTTTAGTATTTTATAGGAAACTTCGATATATTTGAAATTTGGATACAATATGTATACGTAAAATATACATATAATTGAAAATTTTCAAAATTTTTAGATGTTATTTTAATCTGTTGGTTGGAGGAATTGTAATTCAATTGACCATGTTGTAGGTTGTAGTATTGCAGTACATTTGTTTCATTTTAAGTTATTTACTAAAAACTCTAAATGAGATGATTTTTTTTTGTGGAGCTCTAAAACTTCATTTCAGACAACATTCTAATTTTCATAATTTTAAAGAAGGTTTGGTTGAAGACATATATTTTTATCAACTTATTTTTTATGACAAATTGTTTTGCTGAAATAAAAGAAAAGTAAATGTGGGGCTCATTTGAAATTTTACAAAGCACCTTAATTACTCAATATGAGTAACCTAAAACCCTAGTAGATCTTATATTTCATGATTCATTACATAGAAATGAGATCCTAGTGAGAGATGGATAATTATGGTTTAAGTGATTCTAGGGTTTTATCTTCCAAGGGGTGGTGAAAGCAAGTAAGTTTACTTTCTTTGAATATGCTTTTATGGTTAATATTCTCTTTCATGTGTAAATTCACCCCCCCTCTTGTTTAAATAAAAAGGATGTCAAATCACCATCTTTTTTCTTTCTTTATCCCCAATCTCCATTTCTAGGGTTCTTAAGTCACTAGGAGGAAGAAAAAGATTAGTTGCTCAAATTTTGATATGGATTATAGAAAATCAGTTCTTGGGCCACGTTTTTGATATGATTTTCACCTTATGTGAGTGTATGTGTCCCTCTTTATCTCTTAAAGCATGTAAAAGGCTCAATTCTAATTGAACAAAAATCTATGAAACCTATGTTTGTATCATATGCAGATAAGTAATCAAATGGGAGATTTTGGGGAACCTGAATGCTATTGATTTAAATATATTCTCATTGATTTGTATTTGTGTAGTTATTGATCTATTGATTTAAGTTGCTTAAAAAATCTTACATATAGAGAACTAAGTTGTTTGATACTAATTTTGCATAAGAATCGATCTAATGGCTGATATGCCTTGAAATTGAGATGACATGTATGGAATCATATTTAAACTTGATGAGCATGAGTTGTTCAACTGAAATTTCAAATCCTTAATTGAATTACATATGTCATGCACATTAGGTTCGGAATTAGGGTTTGAAATGGAGTGAATCCCTATTTAGGGTTTATATTGTGGCATTGACTCAAATAGCAAATGAATTGTTGCATGCTTGTAAATGATGGATGGATGGATTGTGTGGAAATGTAATCCGATGTTTCCATGTGTCATAAATAACCTTAATGAACCTCTATAAAACCTCATTAGATTATTGAACAATAGGATTCTTATGATGTGTTAAACTAATATGACTTCTTAAAATCCTATAAATTCAGTATCAGACGAGTACGAGAGATAAAACCAAACTTGTATATGAACTTGTAAATGTAAGGAAGTACTCAAATTTAGGTGTTATTACTTAAATTGAAGGTGATAAGGATTATTAAGATGATCTAATCCTAATGCATGTATTCCAGTATAGTATATGTATTAATGAGGAAAACCCTACATGAATGCAAGTATTTTATACAAATCACATACTAACGATCTGTGAAGATGACTAGAGATTAAGGAGTAAGATAAAGCAACCCTAATCTATTGAATTTACTCAAGTGGGTAGTCTTGTGAGAAATTAAAGAATTGTTTTTAATTACTAAATCACCATTGGAAGTCAAATGACATGGTATGCTCATCTAAATGCAAGAAAGGAAATGGAAAAGGGCAAACTGAATTGTGATGATAAGCTATGGACGAAGTTAATGAAACAAATATGATGAATTCTATAATGGATTGGGGGTTGATCCAAATGGAAATAGATATGCCAAAATTGTATTTTAATGGATGTTAAAGAGAGAGAAGCATTATGAAATAAATGAATTAAAAATGATCAAACCCTTTTGATATAGTGAGTATGAGATGAAAGAACTTTAGAGTAACAAACTTAAAATAAAATAAAATTATAGTAGTTAACTTGATGGATATAAGAACTTAATTCTAACCCTAATATTATGAGCTATGTGATAATAAAAAGTCATTATATATATACATACATATACATATACATATATATATATATATATATATATATATATATATATATATCAATTCCATTAAAAAATGAAGTTCCTGGATAAAAATTGATTCATATGAATGCATTCTTGTATTGTAGTTGTCTTCTGGAATACTTGTATTCTAAGACTGATCTATTCATATGAATTTCAAATGATATAAGACAAGTGTTGAACAACCACCCTAACCGAAGAATGGTTGATAGTAAAAGAGAACCAATGACCATGCTATGCACATTTATGCATTGCAATTTATTCATATGTATTGATACCAGATGGAATAAGTATATGATTGTATAATAACCTATTTATAGTATGATTTGTGAAGTCCGACCATAGTAGCCCATATGGTAAGAGCTCGGTAAGTCCCAATGAAGGACTCGGGTTTGAACCTCACCGAAGGCACTTTACGAACGGTAATTCACGTTGGCATGGGAGGGGGGTGTACGGACCACACCCTCTCATGCCTCAAGAGTTTACCATATTAGACTCGTCCGGGATGGGTTTTCTCAGTCACAAAAAAAGTATGATTCATGATAAAATACTTTTATAAGTTGATATTGTTGTGAGTTTTGATGTCTTTGTGAATATTTGATGATGAATGTGACATGACTGAACTGATAAGAAATGTGTTGAGATTGAATTGGCATGCACTTCTAATAATTGATAAAACCCTAATTAGGGTAAATGTTAAGAATGAGATTGTTGTTTCAGTTTGATAACCTACTACTAATGACTTACATGAATTTATGTGAGAATGTGAAAAACATGTATTTTGCAAACTATAGATTCTTGTGCTTCTTTTTGTGGACACAATCTTTCTTAAAACCCTAATCTTCTTTAAGTCATTCTAGTTTCACATGAATCTACACACATGATAAAATGATGATTTGAATTCTCTAAAAGATGAATAAGTAATAAGTGAAATGATGCCTACATCTAATCAGATGCCCAGAACATCATGAGTTTTCTAGGAGTGTCATAATGGAGGAAATGAAATGGATCTCCTTGTATTAAATAAAGTATCATGAGAAGGAGTTCTGGAGTGTGGATCTAGACCTTGAAAGCTACATCACAAGGATTTAGGAGTGAGTCACACAAAGTGAGTTTAACCCTAAATCCTCTACCATGAAAGTCTATGTCCATGAGGAATAGAATCTAATGAAATGAAACTGATGAAACGTGAGAAATACAATGATATGTGATATTATATGTTGTTTAGTCCTATCTCATGTATCTGAGATGAGGACCTATTGGTAGGAGGTTGAATGACCTACCTTATCCTCTTTTGGTGACCCTATATTGGACCATGGTGTTGTTGTTTCTATCTTGGGTTGCTAACTGAACCCTGAGATAATGATATTCAGTCATTAGTACAATAAACATGAATGGAAACTTTTGCATTGTGATGCACGATCCAAGTAGTTTCAAGGAAAATGAATAAACGATGACAAGTTGTGTTGAATATGAGATGAATGTTTGTTATATTCCTTTTATGGTTAATTTATAGATTTGTTGTACTTGAATATGCTTCTTATTAATAGAAGTGATTTATTCTTATGTTAAATATGATCAATTGTCTCATTCCTATTTAGCTAGTATGGGATCTGATTTCAATCTTGTCTTCTAGTTTTTTTATGAATTTATATTTACTCTTGATATGATTTTGGTTTTTTTTAATATATTCCTTATTAGTGGATTTTCTCTTGTGAACTCTAGCTTTAGGATTGTAGGATACATTCCTAATTCATCTTGTGGAGTGTTACAATCATAGAGTTGTTATTGTTGCTAGATTATAATTATTTAGATCTTGACTTGCTACTCCTACCATAATATTATCACTCTGAAGTAATTAGCATATGTACACCTATATATCTATCTATCTATCTATCTATCTATCTATCTATCTATCTATCTTAAAGATGTATATAAGTTATGATTTCACTAAATGAATACCTTATTGATTGATTAAATACTGTCATAAACTGAATGTGCTAAATGCTACAATTATCGATTAGACTTAGTGATATTTTCAAGTTATTTTTTGTTCAATATACTTAATTTGATGTTGATGCATGTCACTTAGACTGAGTGGGATCCACTCACTATGACTCTTAACGAGTCTCGTGAGGTTGTTACAATTTTTTTGGGTATAATGCTATCTAATATAGAGGTTGTGCCATGTAATCTATAAATAGAATTATGTATATTAGAATGCCCTTAGACTCTATCTATCCTAGGATGGTTGGTTTACTGAGTTGGTTCTTTCATGCTCATGTAACTGATGCAAAAATGAATTGCATATGAGAAATAATATTTTATTATGGTTTTAATGGTTGTATAAGATCCTTGATAATGTGACATTGGTTTACGATGTTAAATGAGAAAAGAAAAGGAAAAAATTCTATTTGTTTTTCATATATATTGTTAGTCATGTTTGTAGAGAATCAAATATGATTGGGGTTTCTCTCTAATTATTGGCATTTATGCTGATTATAAGAGAGGTTACCAGAACAAGCTACATATGTTAGTCTAAGAAAGCATAAATAAGTTTTGTTGATATGATCGAATGCATGTGTAGGTTGATATCATGGTGGAACTGGTATCCCAAAGAAATACATCCATTTGATCTACTTTTCATATTATATTCCACATTTTCTAATGCTTGATTTAGTAATATATATTATTCAATCAACTTCTTTGATATATTTGGTTGATTTTAGTAGTCTTTAGTAGTCACAATCACCTAAGTTTGACAACTCAGACCTCTTTGTTTTGTTATTACATGCCATGCACACTTGCATTTCACACATATGTTTTAAGCATGTCAAGTTGTTGGCATCATTATCGGAAATTAACTATTAGGTAACACTATATGTGTTGAAACTGGACACACTAGGCCATTTTTTATTATTCTTTTCTTTTAAGTTTAAAAATTTATTTCAAAACCCTTTATTTTCTTTTGGTAAGTTTTTTGTGATTCTCAAAATCCATTTTACTTTTCATGAACTTGTTCATGGTCCATAAATGGGCTATAAACTACGACGAGTCTTCAACACCACCACCACTTGAAGGCAATTTAGAGGTCGAGCAAGAGCAGGATATTCTAGAAGAACATGTGGTACCCGTTCTAGTTGATGACATGTCAAACTGCAAGGATGATAACAACAATGGTGTTAAACTCTCAGATGATAAGAAAACAATATGAGAGAATATCAAATCCCCGTCTGTCACAACACAACTAGGTCTCATTAGAAGGCAAGCGATCAATATGGGGGAGTTAAATGATAGATGTTGGACTTGTCGATCTCATAGTATCAAGCCTTTCACTGCCACAATAATGAGGCAACCATGCAACACAATAACAGTTTTGTTGAAAGTTGTGACATTATTAAATTAGATCACATCCTTGCCATAGTTATCTAATTAAAACTATTTCTTTATTCTCTAAGAGACAAGGCTAAAACATGGCCTTTAACTCTACCCTTTGAATCAATAGGATATTGGGAGGAGATAATCGATGTTTCCTTTGGAAAATATTTTCACCTCAAATGACTAATAATTTGGTTGGTAAAATTTATGCGTTTAAGCAGTATGTTGTTGAAAACTATTCATAGGTATAGGAAAAATTTCAAAATATGTTGAGGAAAGTAACACACAACATAATTCACCTTTATGGGCAGGTCGTAACCTTTTATTAAAAATTGCACTCGGGATAAATAATGACACTGGACAACACAAGTGCAAGATTCTTTCTTCACAATAAAGCTTCCAAGTGCCATGAGATCCTCAAGAATGTGGCCAAACCACTCTTAGGTCAAAGAGAGAGAATGTTCTACCTCTACCAAAAGTGCCAAGGAAACTCATGAAGTTATGGAGTTTAAGTTGCAGGTGGCCATGTTGTAGAGAAGATAGAGAAGAAGAATGATCTCTCAGAGGAAGAAAATTGCATATATATGTAACATCCCAACAAGAGGAAAGAATATTCCTGGAGGAGTAACCTAAATTTTTGTGAAAGGATCCCAACATCTTCCTACATGATTCATCAAAGCTGTAACAACATCACCAATACCATGGGCCTTAATAATTTCAATAGGAGCAAGGACCAAAGCAAGATGATGACTTGTGAGATATCCTTGGGAAGTTTATTAATAAGACCAATGCAATTTTCAAGAATTTAGATAGAGAAACAAAATATAGAAGCCTAACTAAGAAGCTTGGAGACACATTTATCCCAAATAGTGTCATATGTGGCATAATTGAAGAAACCTTCTCAACAAGGTTTTCTGGGAAATACTGAAACAACACGCCATGACAAGAAAATCTCTACCCATGGAAAGTGTGACTGTGCCATGAATATCAAGAAATTAAAATACACTCCTGACACAAACTTCCAACCGCATATGTAGATCTATGAGCCACAACCTTTAGATTTAGATTCCAGCATGATTGGACTACAAATACACACACACACATAGAGAGAGACATGTTCATACAAAGGATCTCCAAATATTGAGAAACCATGAAATATAATAAAGAAGTGCCAAGTGATCTTCATGTTCAAGAAAGGATGTTTCCATTTAGAACAAGTGAAGGTTTTACTACATAGTCGAGCGATCATAATTGATAAAAAGGAATCCATGGTCGATAAAGCAAGATCAGTTCCTATTGAAATAATGGATGATGCAGTTCAAGCTTAGGGGAATAAAGAAACAAAGAACCATACATTCCTCCTCATAAAAGAATCCATCTCACCACCTCCTATCACCATTCCAGTCGTGGAATCTATGGACATCCTAAAGGTAAAAGATGAACAATTCAAGGATTTCTTGAATATTTTATGTAAATTCCAAATCAATGTCCCTTTAGTGTAAGTTCTTGATTAAGTCCCATATTATTGAAAAATCTTGGAGTAGATAAACAAAAGAGGCACATCAAAGATCCAAACCATTTTATTATTGATGAGTTTGTCAACAGATTAATTCAAAGGTGACTCCTCGCAAAGAAGAAGGACCCAAGATGTTTCAACATCCCTTGTTCTATTGGTAGCATAAAACTTGTATAAGCACTATGCAATTCTTGGGCAAGTATAAATTTAATGCCTCTTGCCACATTTGGAAAGCTCATATTGAGGAAACTTAGGAAGACCAACATGACATTACAATAGGAAAATGACTCCATAGTGAGACCTATTGGGATATGTGAGGATGTGGTGGCCAGGATAGATAAATTCATATATCACATTGGTAATGGACCTACTAGAGAAAAATGAATCTAAGTTAGTCTAGGATAACCATTTCAAGCTATTACAGACATAATCATTACAATGGGACAATGATACTTGATCCTAGAAACAAAAAAGGATAAGGCATTATCCTGACTGCCAAATCATGCTTCACCACCCACACATGACAACCCAAGATAGAGGTAAAATTATGTCGAGCCAATGACATAAAACAAGGGAACTCTGTGGGAGGCAACCCACACTTTTTTTATTTTGTTTTAGTAGAATTAGCCTTCTATTTTTTATATTGATGCAACATGATTTTATATGATGATTGTATTTAGTGTGCAGAAATAGGGAGAAATTTGGTACAACCAACTCATGTCATTGGCACCGACTCAACAGTAATTGGGTAATTACAAGTTGATAGTAAAATGTTGGCACCACCGACTCAAGTTAGATGATGAACAACAACTCTTCTAATAGGAGCAAGTCATAGCCACCGACCCCAATTGGTACCACCGAGATGAAGGAAGAGCATGATATGTGGACCCAAATTGACATCCACTGTACAAGAATCCAACAATGACTAAGAAACTTAGTTGCAAATTCCTGAGAGTTGGCACCATCAACTCAAGTCCGTATTCCCAACTTGATGAATCCGTGTGTCAGTTCCTCCACATATCACAACCGTCTCTATTAATGACACTGATACTAAGAGCACATAGATAGAAGTTGTCGATACCATCAAATCATGTCAGTGGAAATGGATTTCTATTGATGGATGCCTCTCCTTTTGATATGTGGGGGAGGATTCATTTGCTTCCTCATAACTAAGGCGTCCATTCCTTGAACATTTCTCTGCAAGCTTCTTGAGCATGACTACACAGAGTAAATGCCTCACCGAGCTCTCATTCTCTATCTCTTGTTCTTTCATGATGGCAAGCAAGTGGCCCTGACAAGAAGTGTCTTCCTTAGTAGAAAGTTCCTTCCAAACTTATTCCCACACTACGAATGGTACTAGAGACCAATGAACAAAAGAAGAGAAATGTCAAGCTTGAGAAACATGACTTTGAGGCCACCTGCTATGGTGATGTGGCCTTCATTGAGAAACTCGACTCAACTAACAACCTCTTATCTTCATTGACAACTTGTAGAAGGTCTGTGCAAGGCAAGATATGATGCCCATTAACCCCTTTCTAGTGGGTATGGCCAATGTATAAAGAGATTTTCATAGAATTCTAGCATCCTTGGAGGTGTGCTTTTTGACATGGCACATCCTATACAATGAGTCGTATGAAGTATGGGTCAATTTCAGGCACTATGATGCCACCCATCACCTTACCTTGTAGGTGCTCAATGCCATATTTAGGTGGAAACATCACATGACAAGTGAGTGCCCTGAGGATTTTTAGTCACTCCATGGCCTGGAGTAAGCTCACTATAGAATAAGCTTGTGATAAGGTCAAGTGCTATCACTCTAGTGTCACTAACACCTAGCACCCATTTTCCTACCTTATTCACTAACTATTGACAAACACCCGGTTCGTCGATCTACTCAAGGGCAAGGAAAGGTCCAATCCACTGACATGTTCACCTTGTGGATTTCTTTCACTATGAAAAGAGAAGGTCAAGTTGGGCGCATTGTTCATTGAACATGCACATTTCATGGTCAAAAGCAAAAAGAGGAAGTTCTCCATCTACTTTGGCAATCTTATCACAAGATCGAACATCCAGTACAATCTTGATCTCCCTAGTCTTCAGCCAATGGAATCAAAGGGGGTCTATATTTCAAGAATTTTTGTAATACCAAACTATTCGACTAAATTGGAGGTCGCATCCATATAATATTTAAAATGGGCATGAGAGAGCTCCCAGACCCCACTTCGACATCACTGATACTGATAATCTTTGATGGCTAGATGATGATGTGATAGAGACAGACCAGGAGGAGGACACAAGCAATGAAGTTTGTGAGGATGAAGACAATGAGCTTGAGGAGGTGGGGCACTATCACCATGATATCATAAAGGTCATACCATAGAATGCATGCCTATGGCACCTCATCTTCTACCCTGACCCCATTGCATGTTGACACATTCATTTGAAGGCATGTATACAATAGCGTGTCTTAAAAGACAGATTGGGGGGGGGAATTACCTCTACTTCGTTAAATCCACTACCGTAATTAAGCATACATATTATCTATTTTCTCTCTCAACTCTGATATATATAAGAAAAGAAAAACTCCACACATTAAAATTGTAACAAAACTAAATTTTTTAAACCAGCATACCATGTTTTAAAACTAGCATATATTTTTATATTTCCAAAATATGGCATATTATTCTTTAGATTTCTAAAGTAACCAGTAATCAAGACATTTTAAATGCTGGACCAATACGTCTTTCAACACAAATAATCATATTAACAACCATAAACCTTTTGACTATTTTTTATCATAAAATTTTGCACATAGGAGTAATGACAAATTCAAAAGAGTGAAAATGAGATGGATATGTCTGAATTGTAAATACATACACAGTTTGTTTTTAAAAGGAAGAAAAATGATGACATACATGAAGATTAACTAACATACTTTCTCCTAAAATTACAACTCTTAAACTCATAAGACAAATATGTGCTATGAGATGATTGTACAACTATTTTATCAGTAGTTTATAGGAGCATTTTAGAGAAAAGAATTGAAAAAAGTTAAATATCAAACTGTTGTTATTGGGAGAACCAAACAAATTAATACAACTAACACATATACTTCCTTCATTTTTAATAAGGCTGGGATAGTATGAACGAAACAATAGGTATGGAGGAGGATAGAAGAAGTTTTTTTGGTTTGGATAGACAAGGTGAAACTAAAAATAGGGGAATAGAAGGGAATTATTAGAAAAGGTTTTTGCTTACTTTCTACACATTTTCCACACCAAATTTGAGTCAAGAAAAGTAATGTGACGGAAAACATGGAGAAAAAACCAATAGGAAAATAGACATACAAACAAAGATTACAGATGAAGTTTTGAAAATAAAGCTAATGTATACTTAAATCAACACTAGCAACTAAAAAACTGCAAGACAAATTTGACTAGAAATTTGGAGAAAAACACATAAAATTTTGAAAATAAGTAGGCAATATGGACATAAAAATTGAATTGGTAAGTGAACATAAAATATTGAGATAGATATGTTGAGAGAAATATATTGAAATATAAAGAAAAATAGTTATGGATCCCACAATATATATTAAAAAGTAGAATAATATTCTTATTTTAACAAATTATCTAGAATATGGTAGGAAATGTATGAAAAATACTTTATGATTATCTATGTAATGGTTATATATATATAGATCTTTACATAGAGGAAGAAATAAAGCATAACATGTTAGTTAACAATATATATTATGATAGCATCAAACATGTATGTATCACATATAGCTTGTTTTTATAAATAAAATTATGTATATTGTGCTATCTAGTTTCGATGTATTAAAAAAATCAGAAGTGTCGACAACAAATTGAGCAACATATCCTTTTTGGATGTCCATCATTTCTTGTATATGTATTGTTATTTTGCTAATGATTTTGGTTTTTATTTCTATTGGCAGGTGTAATGCACTATAAGAGGATGTAAAGACATATATAGTGACAAATTGTTAATATTACATGGTGTCACAATATATTTGTTAATGTAACTAGCATACCATGTATTATTTATAATATCACTTTATATTTTCAAACAAAGAAAAATCACGTATAAATATAAAACTTATCCTAAAAGTATTTATAGTCTACCTTTAGGTCATACTTTTTAAATATATCATTCTATTTAAATATTTTACAAATTAAACACAATTATATTACTATATATTCCCACCCTCCCATTTCATATTTATTCAACAAAGACCAAAGTTTACATATATGTAAATGACAAGGTAGTAAAATGGGAAGACAATCTATAATAATATTTTGACTAAGATTATAATCAATAAAATGGAATTTATTATTTAAATACACATTATGACTTTTCAAATTTAGATATTTGTTCTTTTCACCAACTGACACTAATTTCCTTATTAATTTTAGATTTCATGATACATTTTATATTATTTAAGTGTATTACCTATTATCTATTTGAATATTAATATTAAATGATATATTAATTAAATTAAAAAAAAGAAAATTCTATTGAAATAAAATTTAATAAAAATGGTAGCTGACCGCTTCCTCCAACCATATTTTTTCCAATATTTATTGTTGTTTTTACATTTTAATATATTTGAGATATATTTTAATGCATTGTGTTATCGTAATATTTTTTGAATAACTATTTATAGTATTCATCATGTTTGGGGGATCCAAAAATAGAATCTAACTTAATATTTTTCAAAAATCCCGACATGGTATCTTAGTAATAAGCATTTTTCCAAAAAACTTGGGGGGAGGGCTCCCCCAGCCCCTGAGGAGATCCGTCACTGTATGTATAAAATGATGAATAGTATTAAGTCAGGTTAGTAGGAACAAGAGGAGGTGATGACTTAACTTATCTCCCAACAAGAGAGGATCTTCATCAACCAAAAGTAGATCTTCATGCAACAATATATAATGTTGACGAATGAGTGTCTTGTCATGAGTAATTAGGAGAATTTCCACAAACTCCTATAACGTGTGGAGTACACTCAACAACCTCTATGCAAGAACTATTAAAGTCAGGGTCGATTCCTCGATTTCCCACAATCACCACCTATGACATCCAAATCACCCCAGTTTACAGGAACATTCTACACGTGAGATCCAAACATGCCATCAGGAACATTCTATCCACTTGTAGCCTGAACATATGGTACACATGTTTCATCTTTGAGTTGGTTTCCAATAATGAAGGCATTATCAAATTCAATCTCAGGGAGGTATGGAACAAGATTTATCTTGCATTCATCATATATTGCATATATCTATCCATCTATCTATCTATCTATTTGTCTGTCTGTCTGTCTGTCTGTCAATCAGTCAGTCAGTCTATCTACCTATCTGTATGTCTGTTTGTCTGTCTGTCTGTCTGTATGTATGTCTATTTGTCTATCTGTCTGTTTGTCTATCTACTTATATTACTTTTCTATTTTAGTTTATTTAGACTACATTTTCATTATTTTTGAATCTGAGCAACTTTCGTTCCTTTTGCCATTTTAATGTTGCATGTATCCACATCTATCTAGTATAATAAGTAGATTTTCAAAAAATTCTCACATGAATCAACTGAAGTATTAATATTTGTGTAATTTTATATTTTTATTTCGAATATGCTTGTTTAAGAGTAATCTACATGCAAAATTTAATGAATTAGTCAACTTAGAGACATAGGTGGTGAACTTAACTTCTAACTCTACCCCTTGACTCTTTCATTACAGATGATGTTTGAGTCAGATCTAACCAAGCATTAGCATGGAATTTTTTGTTAATTCAAAAATAAGATTTTAGATCACCCTGACATATTAAGTTAATAGAAGAGAAATGTATTATGGTTAGAAGAGTGTGTATCTATTATTCAGTTTATTTCATCCACCCTCATATCACTTCATTTCATCACCGCCATAGTCTTGATACATGGTTCATGACATTTTTCTTCTTGTTTTCATCTCATCATTGTAGGTAGCATATAATTTAGCATCATGGTTGAAAACAAAAATAACTATAGGTTAGTTTTCATAATAACTTCCATGTAATTGCATTCTTCATTTCATCATTCATTCATTTGGGTATAACATATGTCTTCCACATCTTTTTTTGAATAAAGAGAGCATATATATATATCCTCACTCCTTCTCCAAGTAGTGAAAGCCTTATCTTACACATCAATTTTGTACATCTAAATAAGGGAAATGAGAAAAATGTAAAGAAAATGAAAGGAAATAGTATAAGAAAAAGGATAATTAAGGAAAAAGGATGTCAAAAGAAAATCAAAGTCACATCTCTCTTGTATAAGAAATAAATTTGTAGAATTCTATGTTTAAACACCTTCCTCCTTCACTCATTATTAGAATGAGACATCCACATTATTCTTCATTCCACCAAGTATAGTAGTAATAGTACACATTCAACTCCCCTTCCATCCTTGATATAGCTAGATCATTTTTGTTCTCTCGAATAAATGACTTGGGTTGTGTACGATTTGTATTTCTCAAGCCACCCATTTCCTCCACCCACTACTCTATATGGTAGGCCACAAAAATATGTAATCCCTTCTTTCAACTAGATTTAAGGAACTACATTCACGGTAGAAATATTGAATGAAGTAGTGTAGTTAGTGATATATTGTGACACACTCAGTACAACATGGACTTCCCATGATATCTCTCTATTTTAGATTACTTTGGTGTTAAGCGATTTGCTCTTGACATTTTGTTTTTTGTAATTGGTTGCTCAAATAACATTTTCTTGTTGTATGGTTGAAAAGCTCAAATTGGGATCGTTGAATCAAGGATGATTAGAATGATTTTTTCACATATGTGTGTCTCTATTAAAATTTTTAACCAAATTCAAAGTAATGTTGTTTGAGGGCAAGAAACATTCAAACTTAGGGAATTTTTATGAACATGATTTATTTGCCAATTGGGGTTTATTTAGGCATGAATTTAGAATTATTTCTCTCATTTTTATGTTTTATGAACATTTTTCCTTTATTTCCTAAAATAACCCTTGTGCACCAACATTTCACAAATTTCTTGTATTTATGATGAATTTTTTGTATTTTAGTTATTGCCTAATATATTGATGCTCTAATTGAGTAGTTCGTACCACTGACTTGTGTCAGTGTCAGTGACAGAAGAAGGATGTGAACCGACAACAAGGTAGGAATAATCAAGAATGAAAGGAGGGGAACCGTCAACAAGAATCTCGATATCTGTGATAACATGGACTTTTCTCTCTCATCATATAGTGATATCTACTTTGTCATTTCACTATTTTCTTACTCTTGCCATTGATTTCATGATTTGAGTTGTTTTGATGCCTTTTGAGTTTATTCCATGTTCCCATGATAAGTAATGCCATCCAATATGATATCAAACCAATGTATCACCCAAATTACACACCAAATTCTCTTATTGACTTTTCATAATAGCTATTGGTCTTTTATTAACCTCAACTTAAATGTGTAGAGGACATTCTCATGTTTCCAAATCAACAAAATTTCACTTAATTCTAAGCTATAACAAAAGAGATATGCCATTTTGAATTTGCCTTGTATTGACTCAAAATTTAACTCTTTCTGAATCATTTTTAGCCCATTCAGGCCCAATCTATCACATCCCCTTTACTCCTCTACCTTTCCTTTAGTCATCCATACCCCCTTGTTTGGACGAATCACAAGTCTCTGTTTATTGGACCACAAATCTTGGCCCTCAGATCCAACAACCTCGGATCACACCCCTGATCCAACGACCATGGTACCTTCTTCTATCTCTGTACCATGGTCGACGGCCATGGTACTTCCCTCTGCCTACTCCTTTTTTACCTCCACATTGACACCAATTTAACCTCCTTTTCACCAATAAAACTCCCCCTTCCCTTTCTTCTCTTTTCCTCTCATTTCCTTGCTTCTCATGAACCCTAGCACCTTCTTCTACCTTCATCCATCAATGGTAGATACCATTCTACCCAATTTGGATGTTTCCTTCCAGTTTCCCCTTGGTGCTTGTGAACACTAGCTCGAGCCCCATGGAGACTTGACTGAGCTAGGTGACATGTTCCCGCAACACTGAGGGCCTTGGAGGCCCACTCCTGCACCTTCAGTGAGCATGCAATGGAGCCACACAACTCGATTTGAAGGCTAGGGATGATGATGGAGGGTGGGCACGAGTCACCAGCTGCTGGTGATGATCATTCGTGTCAGGGACCGTAGGTGGGAGGGAACCAATGACCATTGGTCCAGATTGCACGGGCCACTGGGCTAATTTCAACAGGATACTAGCCGTGGCCCTAGGCCAGAAGGCGCGCATCAAGGAGGATTCATGGACCCTTATTGGACATTGGATCAGGATATAACGATCCAAAATCACTATCTTCAAGGTAAACTAGCAAAAATCATAGTAAAAAATCCTTGGGACAATTTAGACATGCTATATATGATTTTGACCTGAAGAATGTGATCTATCCAATAAAAATAGTCCCAAGATCTAGTTTCACTTGTAGCCCTACTTTGCCCCTAAATTTCTTACTTGAGTTCTTTTAAGTATGATTAATGCTACTAAGTGCTCAACCTTGATCTCTTTTGTTCCAAAATGTAATATTATCTCTAAAAAAATAAATTTAGTTCACTTTGGACTTGAAACATGCCTTGAATCATCTTGATGTACTTCTAATGAACTCTTTTATGTACATGCTTTATGTAACTTATTCAAGATGGGATTTTTGTCCCTTTTTACAACATATAACATCTATCTTTTAAATCATTAATGTGTATGTTGTTGTGTAATACGATTTACTAATACCTTATGCCTCTTGCCATGATGTAAGCCATATGACATAAAAAACTTACCTTGTATACTATTATTCCCTAATATGTGATGTTTAGTACTTATATGATTGGATCTTTAATCCTTATGTAAAAGTGATCCTAAATGTACAAATCTATATTATGACCTTAAATCAGTCCTTAAGATGACACGTGACATGAAATTCCATGTAACACACTTATGTACTCCTTTTGACTACATTTGACATATATGTGACACCTAATGTGATGTAAATGCATAAGTATTATGCTATAGTGTTACATGTGTCATTTTAAGACTTAAAATCAGTATACTTGTCATACTTTTAGCACTAAATACCAACTTCATAGATCCTATGCTCTTTAATTATCTTATACCCAACAATGCAACAATATTGTATGAAATTGATTTAATTTGATAGTTATGATCTTGCATGATTAAAACTTAATGATAATTTAAATCTCATGATCTTTCTATTTTAGAACTAAAGCTTATATTTATCTAGTATCACTTGTAATATGGATGTCCACCTCGACCTAGGGCTTAATGTTGATACTTGGATTTTGTTGAGTAATTCCATGCATGTTTGGAACCTTGGGTTTAAGAAAGAAGTAAATGAAACCTAGGTCTAGGGAAGACATCCACATGAGACATATGATGTTTATCTAGTCAAAATCCTAGTAATCGTATATTGGTGATTATATCTTTTGTCATCTTAGGTCCACTTTGGCTTTGGCCTTCTTCAGGAATGTCACTCAAGAAATATAACTTGCTCAGTACTCACAATGTACACTTAAACTATTGGCCCTACTATGAAATTGTCTTGTTTGCATGTATGATCTTATGGATGTTTGGCTACTTAGTTACTTGTTTGAGCCATTGTACCTATGATTATTACATTCGTGTTTGATTTGACTATGTTGACAAACCTTGAGCATAATCTAGAAATCCATTATATAACTCTTGTGTACCTGCTTGAATCTTAGGGTAAGGGCACAAGGCATGTTGAAACATGATTAGCTTATTGACTTTGGTCTTGAGGTCCCTCACATAGAAATAGGGTGGTATTTAGGCTTGAGCATCATATTCTCCTCATGGACCCTTCCTTTTGAAGTTGGTCAAAGGCCTGATGTTGATTTGATAGAAAATGCAACCTAAAATATGCTTTGTATAAAAGAATGTCATTTAAAGTTTTCTCACCTTGGTCATGATTATTGTCATGTTATAGCCAAGAAACTTCTATTATACTCTTAAGTTGTGCTTACATATCTTTTCATAGCATACTTAATGCTTTAGCATTAATATATTTCATTTATCAAATTTTCATACGTCAAATGAAGAGACGCCTCACCTAAAACAACTAATCTTCAAAATGAGACACAATGGAACATCCTTGAAATATAAATGGGTATATGTCTCTATCTCCATAATGTATCTGGTGATCTCTTGTTATTCTTTCTTTTACATATATATTGTCATTATGAAATATTTGTGCCATTCTAGGACGGATGTCCATGTTCACTTCCCTTTGGTTGTATATCCATTAGGAGTGTGGATTTCAGGTAATATACAATCCATGAAAAATGATATTAGAGTTGTTGGTAGCCCTAGACCATGCATCCAAAATGGAGGTGAATCTATAGTAATCATACTTCATATTTATAACTTGATAGTTAGATGCCCACAACAATGGTGTGGGTCCTTGTATAGTAAGTGGGATCAAACACAGGTACAAGGGGTGGTGAGTTCTTATGATTTGAAGTCTTGGCTCACTTATGCAAAACTAAAAGGTGGACTAAGTGTTCCTTACATAACTAAAGTAACCAAACAAATAATAAGGGAACAAAAGTAAATTAAATCTATATTAAAAAGACAAGAATATAACATGGATCTTTTGGATGTATTTTTAATATATGGATAAAACTTGGATTGGGTTTCACCATGTAAGATCTCTCACCAACATGAAACACTCACACCCATTGTATACCCTTTGAGTAGTTTTAGGAATCATCATTAATGTTTATTTCCTCCACTTTCAAAATTGGAACAAATCCATATAATATTCATGTCACTCTCTTGAGATGGAAAACTTACAATTAGACATACAACCATATGATCAATTACATTCGTAATCCAACATTATCATGCATTTATACTACTCCATCACTCTAAATGTAGACTAATAGTACTCTTTTGAGGGATTAATAATCAAACAACATAATATGGTAGCTAATCATGTAAGTGAAGCATTAAAGAGCAAGGATATGGAGATAAGCATTGCTAAGAGTATATACGTCAATGGATATAAATAGTTACATGTTGGGAGAGCCTTAGTGGATACTCCTAGACCAAGAAAATGGTATGAAAACTCATGGTGATGAGAGACAGTATGGATTTACAAATGAATGAATCCATATAAGAAGATGGATGGAGGGGGATGAAAAATGAGGAAGAAGGAAGGAGATACAACAAATAGTAACCACAAGGATACTGATGGATACCTCCTTCATTGTAGTGGTGATGGCGGCAAAGGTGGTGGTGACCAAAAATTCTTCTACTCTAGAAGATGGTACTCTAGGCATTGGGGAGAAAAGGCGATCAATGGAAGCCTTTGGCTCTCGTCCTTAGCCTCGATGATTGATGGTGACTATAAAAATGGTAGCACTTTGTGGCCAAAAATGAATATTCCTTTCATGGAGGTTGTGTACCTCTATTTATAGAAAATCTAAGTATAGACAAGGAACCTAAGTTTTTTCAAAGAACTATACTTGTGCCTCAAAACATGTGGCTTGATGCACAAGCTTAATTAACAATAGCGGTGAACATTTATTGTAGGTACTTCATCGGCCTATTGAGTAGCTTGTTTCTTTATATGTTGATGGCTTTCTATCCAATCATCAGGCTCTGCTGGTCTACTATTGATTTTGAGTGTAGGATCTATGTGGCATTCGATCAGGCTCTGATGGGCTACTAATTCTCATCGTCGGGGCAACAATGATCTTCCCGGGAATTAGACTATGATCCTATGGTCATTGGTGTTGGGATCTAGTTCATGGTCAAATCCCTAATAGTGAGTAATTGATACGAGTGATAGGAATCATCTCTCTAATGAGGTTGAGTAGTTGAGTGAGCACCATTGGTAAGTGTCCAACAACTCTCCTGCACAAACCCATCAGTGCTACCTTATGTTATCCTAGAGGTCATCAGGCCACAGTCTATGGTAATGTAGGGTTTAATCCTTTTACCTACATAAGATAGAAGTATAAGTAAGGAGGGAAGTTTTCTAAAGTGATAGTGAAATTTATTCTTTTGGATAAGTTAACTCTAGTCTCAAAAAGGAAGTATAGGGCACATCAACCCATATGCTACACAACAAAGGTCTCAAGACCCCACATTTCTAGGATGTGTGGTTCGAGCCCTCTAAAAGCTCTAGGTTTTGCTTTGACAACCCAATCTATCCTATTTATAATGAGATTAAAAGAAAGAAGGGGCCAATCTCCCCTTTACCATGTAGTCTAGTGTTCCTCTCACCTAAAAAATGGAAGATGATAGTAGCAAGACAAGCCCAAAAAAATTGAAAATCACATAAAACTTTGTCTTCTCGAGTATCCAAGGTACCACATCATTCATGACACATAGAGGTGAACCCCCAAGCAATATTTCAAGAACACCATCTTCCAAAAATATTTGGAAAAAACATAGTAAAAAAGGAGGTGTTGATGGTTCTCAACAACAAATCCACAAATCAAGCAAACATGATTTGTACTCAACCCCCACTTCAACAACCTATCACTAGTAGGGAGATTGTTCACAATGGCCGAAAAAGCACATAAGCTCCACTTTACTTGGTGAACATTACTCCAGATGATGGTGTTCCAGGGGCACATGTGGAAGGTAGAAACCCTTAACCCAAGGGAGAGTATTCGGATTCACCAACTTCCATTGATACCTTATGCGAATATAATCTTGTTTCATCAAAGTCTAGACATGAATTATATCTCTCATGCATCAGGATAGATTAGTACATTCAGGATCCCAGTCCAATAGATTATACCCATATGTAGCCATCAACCATATGCACCGTAGTGAAAGAGGCATGCAAAGAAACCTATCCACCCTTATGTCTGTGGCTAAGGGAATAATATCATCAGGATTTTTTATACCCAAACCCACACATAGTAAGGTTTTTCAAGAGTATCCTAAGCAATGGCGTGCCCTTTACTTCCCCATAAGAAACTAAATATAAAAAATTTACATTAGGTAGAGAGTTCAACTTGATGACGCCAAAAATAGAGTTTAGCCACAAGAACCGATCTGATCAAGACCGCTCTACCTACCATCAAGATGGACATGCTAGCCCACTTATCAACAGAAGTTCGGAGGCCATCCCCAAACTTATTATAATTGGCTCCTTTAACTTTGCCTCAAGAGATGGGAGTACCAAAATATTTCATAGGAAACACCCCCTGCTACATCCCCAAGGTTTCTTTGAGTCTCCCTCTTCTAGAATCACGTGAATATGGAGAAGAATGTCTTGGATTTTAGATCACTAATGAAAAACCCAATTAACTCTCAAAAGTTTTTGAGAACCCTCCTAATGCCCCTCACGTGTTTCACATGATCAATGACGAAGAAGAGGATGCCATTGGAAAAAATCATATGTGACTGCACCTTCAGTCCATGAACCTTGAAGGGTTTAATGGTTTCCTGTGACTCTACCAAATGAGCAAGTTGAGTAAGGCCTTCCATGGCAATCACAAAGATAAGGGGTGACAAGGGATCACCATGTCTTAGCCCATTGCTAGATCTAAATAGGAACTAGTATCCACACACTCCTACATAATGGAGATCCATCTCTTAGAGAAACTTAGGGCTCCCATAATCTCCCACAAATATGACCAACGGATATGGTCGTACATGATACATGCCTTCCTAGCTGCCTTCTTGACCTTGAAGTCAACGAGAAACTCAACAACAAGGAGAGTTTTGTCTAAGATCAATCTACCAATCACAAAATATCCATGATCTTCTAAGATGATTGTGGGTAGCAATGACTTTAATCTACATGCAAATAGCTTTGAGATGATCTTGTAGAAAATCAAATAACAAGCGATCGATCTAAATCAACCATGAATGAGGCCAAGTTATTCTTTGTATGAGTCAGATGACCACTAAGTTAGCTTGCACATAATGTGCCCACCCACCAAGAACCAGATGATAACACAACATATGTCCTCCCTAAGAATATCCTAACAGACATGGAATAACTTTCTTTCCGTTGAATCTATTCAGTCTTGAGAGTTCAAAAGTGCTAATGAAAAACACAACAAGACAATTTTCCTCCTTGGTAGCTACCTTCAGTAAGTTTTTGTTCATGTCATTAGTGACTATACTCTCCAGAAGGGAGGGAGGGACCATGCCAGGAAGTGGTGATTGGTTATAGAGGTCAGTAAAGAAACTAACAACACTCTTAGCCACTTTGCTTAGTTCATTGGCAAGAGCTCCACTAGAACTAATGAGAGAATTAATATGATCTCTCATATGATTTTATTTGATAGGCATATGGTGGATTTTAGAATTACAATCACCATATCTAACCCATTTGATATTGCTTCTTTTCCATATATACATTTCTTTAGATTTCTCCAACTACAACAACAAATTAGTAGCACCACTCTCAATAGACATGAGGTTGGGGAAATCTAATTTCAGCCTAAGATCTCCAACAACTCTTCCAAAGATACCCTTGGCCTCCATGATAAGGTTTAGTAGGCCAATCAGACCCCTAGACCACGTCTTTAGTTGGGACATAGTCCTTTTCAATTTCTCCACCACTTTGAAAATAGGTTTCCCTTCCACCCTTTCATTCCAAGCGGTGTTGACCACTCCAATGAAGATTGGCCACTTGATCCAATGATTAAGGAAGCAGAAAGGTCCAACTGGTTGCTTCAACAACTAGAGATCTAAAAGCATCCAACCATGATCACTATTGGAGTGAGCCCCCAGTTGGATGGTAGAAGTCAGGAACACCTCTAGGTAGGTGACATTTGCAATCCCTCTATCAGAGTTACTAAAGATGCGCTTGGAAGGGATCCTTTTATTGGACCAAGTAATATTGCTTCCTCTCATATTGACCTCTACCAAGTTAGCCACATCACTGGACTCATTTAATCTTCAAAGAACAGATTCACGCACCATTAATCTACCAAACTTTTCTTTCTCATGTTTGATGTGGTTGAAATCCCCAGTAAGTTGGGCAAGATCCTGTTGAGTAGTGTTTCTGAGGATGATCTTGTTGGCTTGCTTGTTGTAACCCCAGTCAGAGTTGCCTAAATTTTTATCTACTAGTAACTTCTTCTAATGAGGGGTTTCTCCTTCGTGAATTTTACTCACAACCTCAATTCCTAACCTTGTGTATTAATCTTGTTGAATTTAGATTTCACTCCCAACTTTTTTTGGATAGTCAAGAGAGTGTGTAGGAGTGGGCTGAGGCTGATGTGTAGCATGTCCTTCTTAGGTTCACTTAATCATGAGTACTATCATAATAACAATTTCACTCAATCATTGGTCTTGTTGTAATGTCAATTGGTTTATGCAATTTCCTTTGAAAGACAGGGTAATCTTTTTGGCTCACATGTTCTACTACCAAGCATGACAAATCATTGTACTTAGGTGAAACTATATACCGATTGAGAAAAACCCTTCAGCTCTTATCAGAGACAACTATCATGTTTTTATTCTCTCTTAGGATGGCTTAGGGTTGATAGGATTTCTAGGATAGTAGGCCACCAAGCCTCTTTTATCCCTTGTAAAATTTCGATCACTAGAAGGGGTAGCTTTTTCTTTTTTGTAATACTTATGCACTTTCCAACCTATACTAGTGATCAATCAAGAGCATAACAAACTAATTCCTACTTATTACTAAGAATTTCTCCCTGGATAGTAAGCAATCACTGGTGGTCTGAAATTTATTTAAATAAAGATGATGTAAAAACATGATCACTCAACATGTTATTTGGTAAATTTATTCTCCAAATTTTCCATTTGGTACTATTATTATGATAAGATGTAGCTCAGAGACAAATAGAAAATTTGGGAGTGAGAACAACATCTAGGAAATTTGGATTCAGAAATTGCCTAAAACAAAAATTTATCCTTCTTTTGGATTTTTTTTCTAATAATGAGAAAGCACTAACTTAACAAGTACAAGTAAAATTTTCAAATTTTCAAAATTGATAGAAAAATGTATATACACAGTGGTAAAGAAGTTGTGCAATTGTAAAGTAATAGAATCAAATTTAGGGTACAGGGAAGAATATAGTAACTCACTTGTCTATTTACACCCTTTCCAACTTATCCTACACTCTCTCGGAGAGTGTAAAAGAATGAGGTTGAATGTAAATGGGCAAGGTTTACTCATTGTCTTCAAGTCCCTTCTTTGATCAGTGAGAGGCACAATAGTTGAGAAACATACATCCCATGAAGAGTGTTATAGCATTCTTGTTGTAGACTTTTAACCCAAATGCCCCTCAAGGCCAAGTCTTGCTTCCTACTAAGGTAGTGGAAACCATAATCATTTTATTAATGTAGATGTTGCAGGATACTATGACAAAATTATGTAGTCTTGAAATCTTTTCTATAAATCTAATATGTCCATGTATCTAGATAAGATTGATGATCTCCTACACATAAGATTATGCTTTTTCTTTAGAGAGGCTCTACTACTTTTTCCTATTTGGGTACTTTGTTTGGTCCGTATGCAACATCAAAATTATTATATAAGACCAAAATTTTTATGTTGACATTGATTTCCAAGAGTGTCCATTGATTGTCATGCATAAGGGGAAGGAAGGTGAAGGTTGGGAGAGATCTTTCATGCATTCTATTCATCTTTCTTTCTCCTCGATCTCTTGTTCTGAAAGATGTCCTCTTGTAGAAGGTAATACACCATGTGCACAGTTCATAGTCCATCCCCTAGAAGAGATTGGTAAGCCGACATCACGCTCGCGGACATATGCCCATTAACCTTTAGTGTATTACATTGGTCGTCCTTTGAAACACATCTTTTCCCTTTATAAGATGATTTCTCCAAAACTACTATCTACTTTAATCTTATCCATGAGTCATCTTGTTATAGAATCTCACATGACCACCTACCAAAGTTAGGGAAGGTAGCTTAGACAGTCCCAACTAACCCTTCATGCACTAATTCTTGAATATTTGGGAACTCAATGTCTTTTGGTTGAGTTGAGAGAACTTCATCTCTTAGCTCCCTCTCCTTTGGTTGGCCGTTTTTTGTAGGATTTTCTCCCTCTATATCATGAAGACCAATTTCTTAGTATGTTTATAGTCACTGGAAGGGATGTTTCTCTATGTTACTCAGTCTGCTACTAATTTTGTTGGTGTGTTGGTTGGTCTACTATTTCTTGTCTCTTTTGCCAGATCTTGTGCTGCATCTGGTGCTATGTGGCATTCCATCCTTTCTACCACTCCAGGGCCCTCTCTTTTAGTAGGGTCTAGCCATAATTCCTTCAACACCTCTCACCATGGCTGCTTCTTTGGAAGAGCCAAACCTATATAGAGTCTATGTGGCACAACATCAGGAGACATCATTGGATCATGGAAGAAGCATATGTAATAGACGACCTCTATCGTGTATAGACCACCTTGTATGTATAAGTGCCTGTGGAACAGGTCCTCAAAAGGGATCCCTCTATTAACAACCTCCATCATCCACAATGCAACAAAGTGTAATCACCTGACCTAGGTTCTTCTTAAATAACTTTGGTATTTATCACAAAATTTTCCAATTATTTTATGCCATTTTCCAACCCCTTGACGAAAATTTCCAGTCGTATTATGATTTTTGAAAATTCATGTGCCTCCACATGATAGAATACCATCATGTAACATTTAAGTTCTTGGGCACAATAATTATAGATGACCAGATGCCTTTATAAAGGCCATTCACTATCAAAAGCCAATGGTCCCCGATCTTGAATGGTAGTTTGATAAACTTGTTCTATGGTCTGTTAACTACATCTTGTAGCTCAACCATAGGCTTTGATTTCTCCTTTTATGGAAAAGACGGCTGATGACAGTTAATGTCCCGTTAAACATTGGTTTCACCTTCTTTGAATATAGTAAGTCCTCAAGTATCGTTGCACAAAAGACCTTAAAAAGTCATGCATTAACCCACACCTTCTTCCTGAAGATCCCTCTAAAGTGCTCTCTTGTCAAGGAGCACCCCTCATTGGTGCATGGAATGTCCACTTTGAACAGTTTGTCATCCATATATCTGTGAGGACGTGAACATCTCTATAGGAAATCGTTGATAGTGCTATCATGTCCATTCCCTCCATTTTGTAAGGAAGGGGTGATGGAATGGGGCCTATATAGACTTCTTGAGATTATGGTGCTTGAGAAAAGGGTGTAGAGCCTTTTGGAGGTAGATCATTAAAGATAGAGTTCATCCCTTCTTCTTCATCAAAAAGCTCTCCAACTATGGAGACCCTCTTTTTCTTTGACTTCTTATGCTAGGGATACTCTTGATCTGAACTCATTTGGTGGGGTCCCATTAGATGATACATTATTTATTGGGGCTAGATCATCGGTTTCAGTAAATTGTAGGTACATGTCATATATGTTTGATGTGAAGACATCCATATCCATGAATTCACCATTGTGGCAAGCATCTTTTTTGTAGTCAATGGATTTCATCTTATTATACCTTGTATATGTCATCTTCTGCATGTGTTAACACATCCTCATTATCTACCATAGATTATGGTGCAGGAGTATGCTTACTTTGGTTTTCATTATAGATTTACTTCCATCATTTTATGGGTGCGAAATCTTCCAGTTGTTCCAAATCTACAAGTTCTCTATTGTCAAGTGAGTGATTCAGATCTATTATGATGTCTGGACTGATTTACTTGTTCGATGGTTAGAGTTTTCTTTCTACTTTTTTAGATGATCTTGGCTACTTGTTCTATCTATTAAATGGTCACTTTAATGGTTCAAATCTATTATGATGACTAAATTGATTTTCTTGTTCAAGTCTTGGAGTTTTCTTTGTACTTTTTTCAGATGATGTTGGCTACTTGTTCTCTCTATTAATTGGTCACTTCAAAAGATTGTCATCCTTTGTAGGTTCTAAGTACAGAGGGTTCAATTATGCAGATGACTGGAATGGGCATTCCCCACATATCAATCTTTTTCTCACTCACCTTCTTCATGATGTTGTTGCTCTTTATCCCATACCTCTCTTATTTTGTCTCTTTCTAACCTCATCTCATCACACTCTCTCTACATCTCCACTAGTTGTGACACCATGATGACAATACTCGTTATAATCTGGCATTGACAATTCAACAATTTCTTTCATGAACTTGCATGAGAGGTGTAGTCTATGTGCCCATCCATTCTACCTACATCGTTAGTGCTTGCATGCTATAAGATAAAAATGAAAAATTGAAAGAATATTTTGATATTTGATCAAGCATGACATCAAATTTATGTCTAAGTGCTTCTTTCAAATTGGGAAGATGTCTTTCGATTGATTATGGTGGTTTTTTCACAGCCATTTCATCTGCATGATGGCTGATTTCAGGTTCATCTCGGGGCAGTGACACTGATGCTTCTTATGTATCTTACACCACTTGGGGTGATTATGGTGTAGCATCCTTCCATTGTTACGAATGACTTTGTGTTAAGGTTTGTCGTTCCTCGATCACCTAGAATCCCTCTTGATCTTCTTGTTCTTTTTCGTCTTCTACAAATTTTTATTTGCTTGTCCCAAGGTCTTGTTTGATGTCATGCATGATGAAATATGCATGTCCTTTGTCAGATGCCTCTATATCCTTCTAGACCACATTTGACTGCTACTGAATTCTCTATCCATGTCATATGCAAAGACCCACACTCATTTCTGAACTAGCACCCTTTTCAACCTTTAGCCACTTGGCAAAAACTTTGTAGATTTTGAGTATTAACTTTTTCTTTGTTGTGGGTTCTATAGTTTTTTTTTTGCTTAAGTCCCTTTTTGTCACAGGGATGTCCTACTTGTCTCAACTGCCTATTTCGTCACACTAGATATCATCTTCAGTATATCACCAATGGAGAAAGTAAGTTTTTCATACTCATAGTTTCTTATTTTGGATAGAGGTAGTAGTTCATTATTCTTTGTGAACCTGCAATATTATTTTTTTACTCTTTTTTTCCAGTTACATATGTAGAGAGCAGTTATTTCATATCAACAAAAATATGTCCCTTTCTCTCAATGGAGTTCTTCAGAAATAGAGGGTATTTAAGGTGGAAGGCTATCACTATTATCTGCCCCCATGCATAACTCCTTTGAGCCATTAGGGACACTTGCAACGGCTAACTTCTTGATTAATAATTACCCTATGTTCACTAGACTTTTCTCCATTATGCTCTATATTATAAACATGTCTTCCTTTGGCATATTTCCTGTGCTAGATCATGAAAAAGTTTCACATGTGACTATCTTATGGACCAATTTAAGGATCCCAGAGTATATATGAGAATCTTTTGACTTCCCAAGGTTATGGTTGGGTTCTTTGGTCAGCTTCTCTCAGACCTTGTCAATGTTAAACTTCCTCACCTCTTTGTCATATTTGTCTACATTAGAAGTGATAGTTTGTTCATCTATCTCATAGAATATTTTTTCAACGTACAATCTATTAAGATATTTTCCTTGTTGAACATGCAAATAGAGAGTTTGAAAGCCCCCCTGCCCATCTTTCTTGTCTTCCTCTGTTGGGAGTTTCTTTAAAGAAGTCATGAACTCCATGGTAAGGTCGGTATAAGACCATTGGTGATAAGTGCAAGCAAAGTACAAGTTTACTTGTCTTAGCATTTCTCCACCCTTTTCTTAATCCCCAACTTTATTAGGGTTTTGTACATGAGAATCTTGTTGTCCTGCAAGTCATGCTTGGTATACATTTCTTATGTTTGGTCTCTAGGATCAAATTAGTTCTCCAACTGCCAAGTTGATGTTGTTGTTGAAGGTTGTTCATTTATTGTCACAACATCTAGAGATTCTTACACAGTCTCAGGAGGGACTTGTGGTTTACAAAAGCATCTAGAATTGACTTTAGCTATTCAACTATTTTAAATTTTCCCTCAACCTATGCTCTTCTTCCTTGCCTTTGTCTTCTTTTTAGTTAGTCTTCTATAGGGTGCTTCAACTCCTTTTCTCTTCTTCTTCTTCCCTTCATCCTATGATAATACATATTTAGATGAGATAGGGTTTTCCTCTCTCTCATCTATGATTCATGTTGTACTAGGTCCAATAAGATTAACAGATGATCCATTTCCAACTACATTTGCAAGTATTTTCTGGATGGGATGCCCTTATTCTCGTCCATGTAGTTGTTGATGTCTTGGGGTTAACTTCTCCATATCCTCCTTGGATGCATGTTTCAACTCCTAGAAGTTTTAGGTAGACATACTACTTTCTAATTTCCAATTAACAACCAGATTAGTAGTAAAGTCAGTTGAGAGTCCACCAATGAAGATGGTATATGTCGTCGGGGTAGGACAATGTCTTGAGATTGACGTGCTTCAAAATTTTCATCAGTCTATGCTCAATAGGTTCAAAGAGAAGGGGTCGATGAAGCTCTCACTGGTGGAAGGTCGATGGAAGCTAGAAAGATAGTCAGCAAGATCGACTCCTACAAAGAACTAACTGTGCAATGGAAAACAATTGTCCATGGATTCTCAAAATATTTCCAAAACATGGAAGAAAGTTTCAGTAGAAGGGTAGACAAAGTTGTCACTGGTCCACTAAAGCTAGAGTCAACCTACAAAGAGTTTCGTTAGGTCAATAAAATATATACTAAGAATTAGATTTGTGAAGAAGAATTTTCACTACGTTAGTATCATCAGATGGAGGGTTGACAAAAAATATACCTCCAACGAAAAATGTCATTGAGGGTGATCGATGGTGCCGAAACCAAACCGTCAAAAAGGGAGACCAAATGATCATTGACAAGAATCATGGCTTGAGCCTAAAGGGTGGATGTGACATGAGGCAAAGGGGATTCAAGGTGGTGTGATTAAAAGGTTAAGGACTTACTCTCATTGTCTTAGACTGGAGAGTAGGTTTCATCAGTCTCCATCTTCAGATCACCTACACTTTTCTTCATTTCATTGTGCTTAGCCATTATGGCTTCATTACTTTGAAACCAATAAGGAATATGATGATAGAGCTTGAATTTGGCCTTTATTGCTTCCTCCTCTTGATCTGATCAAGGTCGGATGTTGGTGGGTGATGACACAAACTCCTATTACATTGTCAGGATTGTAGTGGTAGTCGATGATGGTGATGGTTAGCAACAACATAGGTTCGATGATGATCTTCTGAGACAGTCTTGATCTCGTTGTTGGTAGGGGAAGTTACAATGGTTTGCATGAAAACTTAATCACATGGGAAATTTGGGTTTATGCTCCTCTCTGGAAATAGGAATTAGGTAATTTAGAAGGGGTTGTATGTGTGCTTTTATACCCTTACTAATAAATGTACTTGAGTCAATATCTTCTACATCTTGCGAGTCTATGCGGTTTAAGGTGTTGAACCCCCTAATGAAAGTCTACAACTTCATTGATAAATGGTGTGGTTAAGTATTTAGACTTCAATGACTGGTTAGTCCTTCATCGAGCAACAAAGGCTCTAAATTTTTGCTCCAACAGAATGTTGGATCTAGGCTCTGGAGGAGGGGGTGAATAGACAAAATTCTCACAAGAATAGTTAGACCTTCAAATTTTATCAATTGAAACCAAATGCTAAAACTAAATTTGAAGCCCTATCTAAACAAGCATATCGAGGATGAGAGAGATTGAAACAAACACTTGGACAAGGTGTTTAGAGTGGTTCCAATCTCCAAACTAGGAGACCGTCAACACAATACCTTGAGAGGCCAACCTCTAGGACTTTTCAACCCATGTATACTTATATTCCATTATAAGAGATACAAGAGGACCACCTTACATCCAAGGGCTTACCTATTCAAAACAAGAGTCTTCCACCTACACAAGGACTTACCCACTTGATCAAGATGTCTTTAGTGTTTACCAAGGACTTACCCATACTTGCATCAAGTCTTTGGCCTCATAGGGATTAGCTACTCTTCTTGAATCTTCCGCCTTGTCCTTATACTTCACTTAGAGAAGATCTTCACACCTTCTTCAACCTTGAATAACAACAAAAACACATCCTTCACTCGAAGAATATCACTTTAGCCTTTTCTATTTGAGAAAGGGGATTGGGAAGTGGGGATATGGAGAGCTTTACAAGGTAACAATGAGTTAGATCGCTTACAACATGCCCAACTCATGAAGAGAGAGAGAGAGAAAGGGGTTCAAAGGGTTGTAGCACACTCAACTATAGCAAGGACTAAGGATACCATGAATGAGCAACCTTGGAATGAACTCCATAAGATCCTATTTATAACTGGGGGTGTTCCTTTGAGTGTGGAATCACTTAAGAATGAAAAATAGCCATTTTACAACTTGAAACAAATCGATTTTCATTTCTAATAACTCTCCAAAGGTTAGAATCATTTTTTTGACATTTTCCATACAATACATTTGGTCGAGTTTCAATAAAAGTAACTCGACCGATCCACTAACCGACAAAGCCAATTTTCAAACTATCAGTCGAGTTTGTCCTAGGGTAACTCGACCGATGAGCTAAAATCAACTTTGGTCAGCAAGTCGGTCGGTCTATTTCTTTGAGTGTGTAACTTGATTGATGCAATCATTTCAGAAAATCCATCATGGATTGGTCGGGGTTCAAACTCAACTGACATAGATACTGTGACAAATTTTCCAAAATGATTTTTAAGTGATCAAACAATAGAATTAAGTGTCCTTGATTTTTTCTCATCTTAGTTACAAGTCATAGCATCAATTCAAATGATTACAAAATATTCTAAGGTGATTTGGAGTGATTTCCCGAATCGCACATTTGCATTTCTTTTGACTTGAACTTGGACAAGCTAGGGCTTGTGTAATTTGATCCTTTTCATGTACCTAATACCTGAAATCAATCTCAAACAAAAATATTAGATACATATGAATGTAATGGTTAATTAATTATCAAAATATGGACAATGCATAACTCTCAAGTCAACATTCTCCCCCTTTTGATAATGACAAACCATTCCTCAACATATTGAAAAGGATATGTAAAGTTATACCTTAGACTTGTGGATTGCAAGGGGATTCATAACTTGAACAATGTGATTTTCTCTCCCTCAATCTATACTTACTCTTTACCTGCATAGTTAGTCTTTCTACACAAATCTATATAACACATATACTACATGGTCCTTTAGCAAGTCACATGATAAAACATACATTAGAAAAGAAAAGGATCACATAGGAAGTAAAATCAATATGGTTGATCTTCAAAAAATCAAACTTCTCTCCCCCTTTTGCTATTATCAAAAAGTAAGGGGGGTAGAAGAGCATAAAAAATAGGTCTTCTCCAAGCACAACCAAAAAACATCCAACCACAAGATAAAACACGCAACCACATAACACACATAACGAGGGAGAAACAAGAAACCTATTTTAGAATCAAAATATGGAAAGAATACCAATAAGTCATATGATAGAACAAACATAGAGTTATGATAAAGAAGATTAAGATCACAACACATAAGCATGTTCTAAAGGCAACTACAAGCCAAAATGATAAAAACAACATGATGATATAAATAGTACATCTCAGATAATGTGCCAAGATGTTTAAGTATAAAATAGCCTAGAAAGATATATATGATCAACATCTAAGACTAATAACAAAAACATCTAAATGTCTATGGCATTGATGTCCACAACAACATCATTAGAAGCTTCATGCTCATAGTCATCATCATTTTAATGTGCAACAGAGGTAGTAGCTTCACATTCGTCACCATAGGCACCAACAAAGCCATCATCAGAACCATCTGAACCATCCTCGCCATCATCATCAAATGCCTACTCATCATCATCAACAACTTCCTCATCAACCTGGTCAGGAATATCCTCATCGGAAGAAGGATCGAAACCACGACCGGGCCACATGGCATTCTTCTCATCCCAAGTCATGCCAAGATCACAAAGCTCCTTGTTCTGAGGGAATGTGGGAGCCAAAGTGTCGAGGCTTGCAAGAAAGGTAGCTATGGGAAAGTAGGGAGAGGTAGCACACCAGGGGTAGATCCGCCAACAACATAGGGTGTAGCAGCAGAAGAAGCAGATGGAGGGGTTGGGTAGAATTGATTATAGGCATAAGAAGCATAGTCACCACTTGGGTAGGGCTGGTAGGTAGGATAAGGATGGCCACAAGATAGGTTCATAGAAGACATGATAGAATAGAGATCCTGATGTACATGCTCCTAAACCTGTAGGTTGTACACCTACTGATGTACCATGTAACCCATGATGGCTTCATTTGATACATGAAAAGATGTGCATGCATGCCGAGATGGAGGTGGAGGTGGACGTGCCTGGGTGGAGGTAGAGGCTCCAGGTGTGGTGGAAGAAGATGTAGGAAAAAAACTTTTCTTAATTTTGGTCTCACTGATACAAACTCCTTTTCTAGAGGGTTTGTAATTAAGATCATGAAAGAGAGACTTCTCAATCACAAAGGTGAGGAACCTATTAGGGTTGGGTAGGGTGGATGGGTACCTTGGGTGTTCTTCTTAGAGTCGAAGAAGGTTATATGGTGAAGAATGTATCTAGACCACTTGACTCTGATGTTTTTCAATAGGCAAAACATAATCACTACAATATTCTCTGCAATTTCAGTTTGATTCATTTTGGGATGAATATTGCAGTTGACTACTAAAGAGAGAATGCAGTTTTAAGGTCCAAAGCAGATGAAGGTAGGGTGGATTTATTCCTATAGGGAAAGTGAGGATTCTTCAAGAACTTATGTATGTCAAGGAGAGTGATATCGTATTTCTTGTAGAAAGCCTCAGGGTCAAGGAGGTCAAAATACTCAGGATAGTCTTTCCTCCATGTGTCGGTTACCTCAGTACCATTAAAAAACATATTAAAGGCATCTTCTGCGATTGTGAACTTCTTACCAAAAATCATGGAAGTGATAATCACTTGGGTATTAGGAGGGGGTATAAGAGTGTCATAATTACACAACAAATTAGCATAGAATTCATGAACTGCCTCAGTGCTTATCATGGAATTGTGGAAACACTGACATTCGACACTTAGGGCAGCTAGGTGATGATCATAAAGCAACTCGACACCTCCTCTATGACTTTTTTCTTAGCAGTTCTAGGTTCAAACAAAGCACAAAATGGAATGGGGTTCCTAGGAAGGAGCTCCTTGTACCGATTGAGGGCTTTGGTTGAGACAAAGAAGGTATTTTCATATGAAATGAGGTGAGAGTTGGATGAGGATGAAGGAACTCCAGTAGGGGCGACTCTCTTTATTCTATTGGAATCCATGGAGGTAAAATGGAGAAGAATGGGAGTCGAAACTAGAGAAAATCACCACCTAAGGTCGTCTAACCACCTTGGGTTGATTGGCAAAGGAGATAGGAAAGTCAAACAAGGGATGTCTAGGGCTAGGAAAGGGAAGGTCGGGGCTAGGGTTGAGAGCTTGAGAGAGCTGGAGGAGGAATTAGTTGATTTTTCTCTAGTTGAGAGGGAGAAAAATCAGCCGAACCCTACTTAAGATTTTCTCCATCCTGACCATCAGTCGAGTTCTGTGAGATGGAAACTCGACCGAATGGCTTTTTACAAAATCCATCGGCCACCAATCGGTCGAGTTGGAAACTCGACCAACAGAAGTTCTATCCTAACTTTAGAAATTTTAGTTTCTAGCCATTTGAGTACTAATTCATTTTTTTTGTAGTCCATTTTGCATTTTAAACATACAAAGACACATATCACTCATCATTGGGTACTATTTAATGATAAAACCATTGTTTGCAAAAGATATAAAAAACAAGCGAATAACAAGGCATAAGAACATGAAATTATTTTTAGCACCTTAGCAAACAAGGGTGATCAAGACATGAGAAAAGAATACAAAATAGATAGCAACAAACTAGAAGGCATATTAGATTCATCCAAAGTAGTTATGAGTAGTTTAGATATAATAAAATTACATTTCTCTCTAGCTAGAGATTTAGTAAAAATGTCTGCCAATTGATTTTTTTATGTCCACACACGTGATATAAATTTCCTTTTTGGCAATGTGATCACAAAGAAAATGATGACGAACCTCTATATGCTTAGCTCTACTATGAAATATAGGATTGTAAGATAAATTGATTGCACTAGTATTGTAACAAAAGATAGGAGAAGCATCAAAATAAATGTTAAAGTCTTGGAGCATTTTCTTCATCCATAGACACTAGGCACAACAACTCCCGACTGCAATCTATTCAGTCTCGGTAGTTAATAGAGCCATTGTGCTCTATTTCTTAGAAAACCAAGACACCAAGCAAGGTCCTGGTCTAGGGAGGAAGCAAGTGCCACTTGTGTACTTTCTATAAATTAAACATCCTACGTAATCAACATCAGATAAGCACTAAGAGTGAAGTCCCTTGACTTAGGATACCATATTCTAAAATTTTGAGTTTTAGCTAAGTATCTTAAAATCCTCTTAACAGATATAAGATGTGATTTCTTAGGATTTGATTTAAAGTGAGTACACAAGAAAACACTAAACATAATATTAGGTCTAGAGGCAGTTAAATAAAGTAAACTTCCAATCATACCTCTATCGAGATTCTCATCCACTTTCTCACCTTCTTCATCTGTATCAAGTTTGGCAGTGTTTGACATAGGGGTGTCCATTGGCTTGGTGTTCTCCATCCCAAAGTGCTTGAGTAGCTCAATTATGTACTTGCCTTGGTTGATGAAGTTCCTATCTTTAGTTTGCTTGATTTGAAATCCAAGGAAGAAAGTAAGCTCACCCATCATGCTCATCTCGAACTCACTCTATATAAGATCACTAAACTCCTTGCAAAGATCAAGATTAGTTCTACCAAAAATGATATCATCTACAAATATTTGAATGATAAGAAAATTGTTAGAAGTGTGTTTGAGAAACAAGGTAGAATCTACTTTGCCCATGATATAACCATGATCTAACAAAAAATTGTTGAAATTTCTCATACCAAGTTCTAGGTGCTTGTTTGAGACCATAGAGAGCTGTTTGCAATAGATAAACATAGTTAGGCAAGCTATCATGTTCAAATCCTGGAGGTTGTGCAACATTACTTCCTCCTCAATTGTACCATTCAAAAATGCACTTTTAACATCTATTTTATATCGAAGGAAATTCTTGTAACTAGAAAAAGCAAGCAACATACTATTTGACTCAAGTATAGCTACATGTGCATATGTTGCATCAAAATCTATACCTTCTTGATGATTGTAGCCTTGAGCCACTAACCTTGCTTTTTTTCTTACCACCTTGCCTCTTTCATCTAACTTGTTGCGGTAGACCCATTTGGTGCCAATGATCTTTCTCTCACATGATCTTGGCACAAGTATCCACACTTTGTTCTTCTCAAATTGCTCTAGTTCTTCCTGCATGGCTAGGATCCATTCATCATCCCCATGAGCTTCTTTGACATTATTTGGCTCGAGTTGTGAGATAAAGATGTTGTTTTCTTGTTCTTTGTTGTAGGCATCCCGCGTCTTCACTCTTTCAAAGGGATAACCTATGATTAGATCTTTAGGATGGATCTTTACAAAGCGGGAAGTTGGATCCTTCTTTTCTCCATCTATCTCTTCTTCTTGAGTGTCCACCTCTTTTCCCTTTTGGGTGATGTTGAGTTCTTTTAGGATAGGAATAACTTCTTCTGCAACATCATCATTAGCAATATGTTTTGTAAACGAGGGGTTTGTCTCAATAAATTTGACATTAATAAATTCTTTTACTTTAGATAGATCAACATTATACACTCTATAAACCTTGCTAGTAGTGCTATAGCCAAGAAAGAAAGTCTTGTATGATTTTGGATCAAACTTGCTAAGAGAATCTTTTGTGTTTAAGACAAAACAAGGACACACAAAAATGTGAAAATACTTGATAGAAGGCTTCCTTCCACGCCATAGCTCATAGGGTGTTTTCTTCAAAGAAGGATGTGTGAAAGCCCAGTTTTGCACAAAATGAGGTACTAATGGCTTTGGCCCAAAACTTCCTTGGAGTGTCATACTCTAAAAGCATGGTCCTAACCATTTCCTGTAGTGGCCTATTCTTCCTCTCTACAACCCCATTTTGTTGAGGAGTTTGAGGTGAAGAGAAGTTATGTGCATATCCTAATTCTTCACAAAAGTGTTCAAAAAGATCATTTTCAAATTATCCCCCATAATCACTATGGATGGAAATAATCTGATAAGAGCTTCATTTTCAACTCATTTGCAAATATTAGAGAAAGCATCATGCATATCACTCTCAGAAATGAGAAAGCATGTCCAAGTATATTGAGAAAAATCATTAGTAATAACAAGACAATACTTGAAACCACGAAGCGATTGAGTTCTCATAGGTCCAAATAGATCAATATGGAGAAGTTCAAGATCTCTCTTGTTACTAAGGACTCCTTTGGATTTGAAGGAGGAATTGGTTTGATTTCCTTGGGTACAAGGTTGGCATTCCTCATTCTTTTCAAAATCCAATTTGGGAAGTCCCTTGACCAAGTCCTTTTTGCTCAACTTCTTCAATTAATGCATATTTACATGACATAGCTAACAATACCAAAGAGAAATATCATTCAAATTGACTACAAGACATATAACAACAATAGGCTTAATAGAGTCAAGTAGAATTACATAAAGATTACCGTTACTAGTTCCCTTATATATGACATGGTAAGTGAGGGAATGTAGGAGCAAGCATTCAAAATAAGTAAATAGTACAAGGTAACCATTATCACATAATTGACTAACACTTATTAAATTGTGATGTAGGCCATACACAAAGAGAACATTCTTGATACACTAGGATTCACTTACATCACCCTCACCTTTTACTTTACTATTCTTATTGTCCCTAAAAGTGACCAAACCTCCTTTATTCTTTGTGAAATTGTTGAAATAACTTATATCACCTGTCATGTTCTTTAAGCAACCACTATTAACAATCCATTTTCCTTTTTCCTACAAGAAAAGATAATGTCAGTTCCCAACTCAAACTTTAAAATCCAGAGTTAACTTGGGGACCCATTTCATCTTTGGGTTGGTCTCCTTATGCGTTTAAGGACAACAACTAGAATAATTATCATCACTCTTGCAATGAGAACAAATCATATGTCTCTTTGAGCTAGAAGATTCTCCATGGAAGAAAGGAGGTTCCTTACTCTTTTTATTACCTTTGGCCTTACTCTTGCCCTTAGGCTATCCCCCTACAAATCCCAAACTACGAGTACCACTTTGTTTGGTATAATGGTCAAGGATTTCATTGAGGGAGTTCTTTCCAATGAGAAATTTCTACAGAGAGGCTCTATGTCTATGATTGTCATCAATAAGAGAAATAACAGTAGAAGAAAAACTATCAAGATGATCTCTAGCATGAACAAGGTCGGTGTTACAACCCCAATTTTTGGGTTCATTTGGTGAGAAATGTAATTTCTCATATTAAAGATATTTGAACAAATAATGATATAATTTGGTTCGAATAAATGGATTTCGTTTAGAATAGCCTTGAAGGTTGTGTTGTGGGATTTATTGGCTATTGGGCCCAAACAACAAGAAAATTCAATTAGTGAATGAATAATTCAATATTTGAGAAAGGAAAAAAATGGAAACCTCTAGAAGGCAAATCCAAAGAGGGATTTCGTGCCTCTTGGGTTCCTTGGGTTCAAAGGAGTCCAAAGTTGCAAAGATAAAACAATAAGAAAAGAAAAGATCAATTAAATATTTCTTTATTAAGAAAGAAATCGAAAGCAATGATAAAATAAGTGGAAAAGTTATAATTGGGTTATCCTTGGTGGAATTTCGTATCCCAAGGATTCCTAATGATAAAAGGAATACCAATAAGGAAGATAAAAGAGAAATAAAGAGAAATCCTCAAAAAGAAATATTTTAATAAACATGATAATGAGAAATAATGCATTTAGATGCATCTAGAAGGATAATAAGTATCCTTATGAAGGAATTTCAAAATCATAAGAGTTTCTTGGGATCCAAGGAGTCCCAATGAAGAAAGAGGAAAGAGAAAATACCAAAATTGTAAAATAAGAAGATAATATGATATATTATTAATGGTTTTTGTAGCTTTGTTAAAGAAGAGGTATTTTCTACTCAAGGAAAACATATATTTGTGATTAATGGATTAAAAAGCAAGTCAAAAGAGAATAAGGGAGAATATTTTCGTATTCCTAGAAATCCTATGAATATGTGGTTTTAAGAAGAGGATTAAGAGAGAGAGAGAATCTAGCTTTTTAATGTAGGAATAAGATTCCTCATAGGAAAGAACGTTATTCCTTCATGAGCAAGCATTGTAGGGCGTTCTACCCACATCTATAAAAGGAGAAAGAGCCCTGGGCCGAGTCCAAGAGAGAGATCCCACATACTCTCCTTCCTTCTTGTTCTTCTTCTTCTTGTTTTCGTCAAAACCCTAACCAAGAAAACATAGGGATGTTTTGGGGGCACTTGGCGGCTATGGTGGATCGTGATGAAGGCACGATGCAACTCCAAAGGTTTCGGGTAGCCAGCTATCTTCCCCTTACTTCCATCTCCATTCAAGATGGCCAATGGGCCTGCAGATGTTGCTGCAGTGGGCGCTGCTGCCAAGCCGACTCCGGCCACCTCGGCCATAGCTGGAGACCGCCGTGGGCAGGGCGAACGGTGGCAGAGGTATTGGAGTGGGCACCAGTGCTCTAGGGACCAAGAGGCAGAGGAGGAAGCTTCCCCCAAATTGCAGCTGGCGGCAGTGCTAGGTCGTCGCAAGGAGGAAGAAGCACAAGAGGTGCGTTGGAAAAGAATAACCCTCCGGGTATTACTAACAAGCGACTTACACGGGGCTAAAATAGTCAATTGGTTATGTTCCCCAAACCAGCAAGCATTGCATGTATTGCGTGGCGTGGCGCAATCCGATTGGCCAAGTAAGTAAATCCTTGCAAATTTCATAACTAAAGATTGGTAGCTCGGATTAGAATGCATAAAATATGAAAATTGATCAGGAGAATGAGAGGAATCCATTAAAAATGATATTAAGTATTGATTTCGTTCCTATTTACAAAAGTACATTAAGTTGATTATAAAGTGCATGAAACTTAGGTAAAAACCCTAATTGTGATTAAAGATCGGTTCTATGATGCCTACTAGTTAAATCAAGTACTATTAACCTGTTAGATGATAAAATAAGAATCAAATATGTTTTAGGTGAGAAGTTGCTTGTTTTAGGGTTTTAATCTATGTATCCATGATAAAGCATTTAGAAACCCTAATTTAGAGTAAAAGAGGATACGATCATATTTAATTTGAAAAATGTAAGAATATGTTGTTATATGATGGTTCTAATCTATTTCGAGCATTAAAATCTTAATTATGGAAAATCGAGTTCATATGAGATTAAACGACAATGAACTTTGAAATTGATGATAGATACGCATAATGATCTTGTCATGGATTAAAAGGAGAAAAATAGTAGCTTTAATGAAAAAGAAGCTTAATGAAATTAATTGAAGATTAATGTGTTTGTAATATGAAAATAGGGTTATATGTTGTTAAGATAACCTTAATATTGAAGAATAGATGAGATAATAAGGGTTTATGAGTAATGATATAAAATTTGGGTTTGAAATAGTAAAAGATGAAGGGAAACCCTAATTGCTATGGAAACCCTAAAAGTGAATTAGAAACCCTAGGAAACGAGCTAGGCTTAATAGATCTTGATGACATGAATAATAAAAAGGGAATTACATGATTATTTGAGGATCTTGTTGAAAATGCTTGCTTGCTTGGATTCTTATTTGCATGGATATTTCTGTTCAAATCATTAGATCAGGTATGTGGTTACGCTTATGATTATCCCAACTAGTTTTACGGGGATTTTATCGACGTTTTCTTCATGGCTTGAAATAACTATTGGATGCTTTTATTTCATGCAACTATAGAGTGACTATGACTATCACTATGAATATACATGTATAACTGGCTAGATCTGGGACCACCCCTGTGGCTATGCAAAGGCTAAAAAGGATAACCTAGAGCAAGGTGTAGGCTATCACGAGTTAGAAACTGGGTTGCACATGTGTAGTGCCATGAGACTCATAACATGCCACGAGTTAAGGAGTGGGCTACCTACAGGTAGTGCCATGTGACTCATCCCTAGAAATTGATTCACCTATTAGGTGAAGTCATGAGGGGCATAATGGGAATCTCCCATAAGGGAGGTAGTATCCAGGTCCACTGCAAGGACAACGCAGGGGATAGGGTACACATGGATCATGTAGTTATACTGAAAACGTAAAATCGTTTGTTAAATGATAATTGAATGATTACATTGTTAGGAATAATTGCATGATTATTGTTTCCCCCACATACCAGTTTCGGCTGACCGACATTTTGTTTGTCAGCATTTTAGGTACAAGCCAAAAGAACATACAGTAAATCATCATATTGGGAAATACATGAAGTAAAATACAAGGAGTATTAGTTAGAGTAGAATCCTTAAGTGGATAGAAGTTTAGAGATCCAAGTTTAAAAAAAAAAGGTATGCAAAAGTTTATTTTCTTACAACTTTTTAGTTTAGTCTGTTAAAATTTAATAATTGTTCTTGGTTAATTGCCGAACCTTTGATCCGAAAATTATGGGTGCGGCTTCAACCTCTTGGTCTCCCTTAATTGGGGGTTACCGGAAGGTGGGTTCGTAACATTTGGTATCAGAGCGTAGGTTCCTCACTTAACCATTAATAATTATAAAATTTTACAAACTCCATAGAACCTAAGGGAGTTATTGGAGGATTATCCGAAAGACGGAGGTGTCTAGAAAAGGATCACGACTGGGGGCTGGCAATATTTTCCTTTGCACCACAAGTCGGAATACGAGGACTCCCAGTTCCGTGTGACTGCCTGGCCAAAGTCTTAGGGTATGAATCGAATTAAGATACCTTTAGGACTTTCTCAACTTATTCATCCCTTCTCATCACAAATTCTGTTAAGGACCTTAAGGATTAGTGTTTTCTCTCTTCTCCTCACCCTCTTGAGGTATGGGTAAGGTTAATAGGGTCTAAGGAATCCTCCACCAAATTAATGAAAAATATGTAAATAAGATGTCATGGATATAAGCTTAATATATTAAGCATAAAGGAATAGATACATTCTTAGGTCGTATGACATACGTTGTCATGCCCTTAGGAGAGATCTGAGGCTAGACCTCCTTGTCAGGAGGATAAGGAAAGAGAGTTAGTCTTGGAGATAGAGATCTCCATTACAAGTAGAGACCTGACACATCCTTTGAGGATGATTTTAACCCTAACCCTAATTGAAGGTTAACGAGAGAGAGAGAGATGACACGAAGAGTTACATGTCTTGATGGACCGGGTGTGTGGATATGCCTATGGATGCCATATGAGTCATGAGAGGTTGGATAACCTAGTACCTTGGATGACCTAATCCTGGAAAGGGTCGTACATGTTAGAGTGAAGGATCGCTCCTTCGATGAGGAGGTTGGTGAAGAACCCATGGAAGCCCCATGAGCTGATATGAGCATGTCATAGTAGACACCCATAGTGCGTCAGTAGTACGAGAAGGAAGATGAAACCCTGTCCAGGGGAATGTGAGGAAATAGCTTATGAGATAAGCATAAAGGGCTATGGATAACCTTGAGCAAACATAAGATGAACATAGGCTTCATCTAGGTAGGGGCATGCTTTTGAGGTTGATCCTTCATGAAGAGAGGACCTCTAATGGTGAGGTTGGTTGTAGGGTTAGAGAGAGAGCATGACCCACGCAAGAAGGTTGGAATCCTAGACTCCGAGATATGAGGAAAAGTAGGGAGTTGAGGATAATGCGACCTAAGTGGATGATAGTGGTTGCCACATGCTTGATCCCTAGAGGTTGATGATGTCTTGGTTGCCATGAGAGGAACCAAACCCTAGAGAGAGGATGATGCTTCTGGTACCTATGTTCCTGTAGTATAGGTGCTTACCTTCTGAGATAGGAAGAAGAGTTCCCTATACCTTGAAGAGGTTTAGTAACAGGTTGTGAGACCTTGTACCTAGTTGGTTGTCCTTAGGGAAGGACTCAACTCTGAGGTATTACTCAAATAAGAGGATCATGGTAATTCATGGCATATCTTGGACATGTTTGATTCGTGGTTAAGAGGTTGAGCATGCAGTTGGACACCCAAAAGTAAACCTAGGGTTCCTAGGTATAAGAGGGGAAGTGGTATACCTAATGCTCATGATAAAAGTGAGTTTCTAAAGACTTGAGCGTGGTACTCCTCATGTTTAGAGGAAAGGGGAAACCTCTTAAGATTAAAGGTATGTTTGATGAACCCCTCATATCTAAGTTGATAACAAGGAAAGGTATGATCTTGATCCAATGCTGAGGAAAGAGGACAAGTATGACCTAGCATGGTTTAGTAGGTTGTCTACTTGTGCCTTAGTAGCTGTTGGGTTAAGCATGCTCATATGGATGTAAACCCTAAGGATGTTTGTGACCTTGTTGACAAGAGTCGTAGTTTCCTCCCATCCTGGGAGAGGTACCCTTTGGTAGGATGTATACCAGTTTTGTGGGTTTTGAGGAAACCTAAAGAGGACTCATAGGATCTTGAGAAGCTAAGTGAAAGGTACATGGTATGAGAATGAACCTGTAGACGCATAGATATCCATCTCTAAGTGCATGAGGATGTGTTACCATGGAGGTAACCGGTATGGGGCCTGACCTAGGAAGGAAGGTCACCATGACCCTTATGAGAGGATGAAAGACAACCCTCAAATATAGAAAGAGATGATGAAGGCTTGGGTAAGGTTCTAAGTTGAACATGTACTATAAGAGAATCCTAAGTCTATCCTAGGGTCAGGTAGGGATAAGACCAATGGAAGTAGGAGTTACCTAATTCCCTAGTTGTACATGACCATAGGGTCGGGAGGTAACAACTATCATTGTCTGAGGGCCATGGGTTAGGAGATTGATCACCTTCATGAACTCATGGGACCCAAAGGGCAGATGAGTAGGGCACTCTCTGGATGCATGAGGGAAGAGGGATGACCCCAAAAGTGCTGGAACCCTATAGACCTAGAGGAGATGACCAAGGATTGTGTGTAAACCCAAGTAGGTTCGAGACTAGTTTTCCATGGAAGTAACCTTGATATCGAGATGATTGTAATATAGAGGCATAAATGGCACATTTCAACTTAGATTTAAAGGTGTACTGGAAAGGTGGGATGTATCATCTCTACTCTTGGAATAGGAAGAAATCTGTATTTGGACTGCAGCCAAATGCTTATTTCCTCTTGTTATGGGAGTGAGAGATAGGACAGTACGCATGCCATACACCAAGGATAAAACATGATGTGGTTTGGAACATTGCCACGAGATATGGGCATAGAGAAGATAACATACCCTGGTAAAGTGAATGATACTTGGATGGTTTGCAAACACTAAGAGGAATGAGGTAGTCACCTTATGAGAATGTTTTTATCAAGAGATATGAGTCATACCAGGTTGAGTTTGATCACCATGATGATGAAATTAGAGAGTGTTCTTGATGACTATAGACTTAGAGTTTGAGACAAGATGATAAGTGGAATACATGGAAGTGTATGTTTTCAATGTTACCTAATACATAGGAAGGTGAAGTAGTAACGGATGCCCTGGTTGAGATATATCTACCTAGTTTGGCTAGAAGAGGTTGTTAGACTAACCCTAAGTTTGGAAAAGAAGATATGTTTGGCTATCACTCAGATGTAACAAGATCTGTTGAACAAGTTAGTGGTTGTTTGGTTAGCCAGCCTAGTCCTTAATGCAATGAAAGGATAGGTGTAAAACCATGGATACACCCCTTTGGATAGGAAGGTAATAAAACCCTGATGAGAGTGGCTTAGGGTTTATGAGGAATTGATCTTGAAGAATAATGACATAAAGGAGATCATGATTTTAAGATTATCATACACCGTACCACCAAGATAATAAGTGACAGTAGGACTTTGGTTGCCTAAGATGAAGTTGCTGGTGGCATGAGGCCATGCAAGCCAGGAGGTAAAGGACGAACCCCAGTAACCCAGTGTATCGATATAGAGGATAAAAGAGTCCCTGAGAGGGAATGGGAGTTCAACACTATGGATGTTGTGATAAGTCTTCCCTAGACCAAGGAAGGTCAAGATACAATATGGGTTATGGTGGATCGCCTTACCTAGATGACATGAGAAAGAAAGAGTACTGTGAAGGGATAGATCGGGTTGAACTACATATGAGAGAGATGGTTCAACTACACCATGAGGTGAGTACAAAAGGTTCTTGAGTTTAACCTAAAGGTTCCCTTCCAAAAGGTGGAACTAGGTACATGAAGGACTCAATGGTTAGTATAATCCAGACTAAAGGGTCTGATGAGAGCACATGTGCTTGTTCAGGGGGATATCTAGAGACAGTTCTTGTCATACGAAAGATGTGATGATAACCACCATAGCCAGTATCGAGATTTAAAGAAGCTATGTAAGAGAGGTTGTGTCGGTCACCACTTCAGTAAGGTGATGTTGGTGAAAGGATCATGTGATGGTTAGAAAAGGACCATCGTGTGTGTAGATGAAGTTGCTTTGATCGTGCAATGGCTGAAAGGAGCCTAGAGACGACAAGAGTCGTGAGCAGATGCAAAGTAGACTGATATGCAGTTCACTGTGGGAGACTATGTGACATGAAAATCTGACCTCTCTGAGCTATAGCTAAGAAAGATGAGTCCCTGATACATGGGTCCATTGATATGGATTGGTGGAGAAGGTTAACTCTACCCCTCAAAGTGATGTGTGATGAGTACCATGTGTCCAATTTAGAGCACTATGTGAGGTACCCCGACCATGTGTTGAGCAATGAACCCAGTGAGCCCCAAGGGAGGCTGAAATGGCCTGAGTCACCTATGCAGTTTATAGACGACAGAATGAAAGAACTCAGAGAAAATAATATGTGATGATAAAGGTTCTTTGGAAGCGCCATGAGTACGGTAAAGCCACATAGGGGCCAATGCTGGACATGGAAAAGTCTTATCCTAAATTGTTTGTTTGCTTGATAGAATTTTGAGGACAAAATTCCTATAAGAGGGGAAGGATGTTACAACCCCAATTTTTGGGTTCATTTGGTGAGAAATGTAATTTCTCATATTAAAGATATTTGAACAAATAATGATATAATTTGGTTCGAATAAATGGATTTCGTTTACAATAGCCTTGATGGTTGTGTTGTGGGCTTTATTGGCTGTTGGGCCCAAATAACAAGAAAATTCAATTACAGAATGAATAATTGAATATTTGAGAAAAGAAAAAGTTGGAAACCTCTAGAAGGAAAATCCAAAGAGGGATTTCGTGCCTCTTGGGTTCCTTGGGTTCCAAGGAGTCCAAAGTTGCAAAGATAAAGCAATAAGAAAAGAAAAGATCAATTAAATATTTCTTTATTAAGAAAGAAATTGAAAGCAATGATAAAATAAGTGGAAAAAGGTATAATTGCATTATCCTTGGTGGAATTTCGTATCCCAAGGATTCCTAATGATAAAAGGAATACCAATAAGGAAGATAAAAGAGAAATAAAGAGAAATCCTCAAAAAGAAATATTTTAATAAACATGATAATGAGAAATAATGCATTTAGATGCATCTAGAAGGATAATAAGTATCCTTATGAAGGAATTTCAAAATCATAAGAGTTTCTTGGGATCCAAGGAGTCCCAATGAAGAAATAGGAAAGAGAAAATACCAAAATTGCAAAATAAGAAAATAATATGATATATTATTAATGGTTTTTGTAGCTTTGTTAAAGAAGAGGTATTTTTTACTCAAGGAAAACATAATTTCGTGATTAATGGATTAAAAAGCAAGTCAAAAGAGAATAAGGGAGAATATTTTCGTATTCCTAGAAATCCTATGAATATGTGGTTTTAAGAAGAGGATTAAGAGAGAGAGAAGCTAGCTTTTTAATGAAGGAATCATATTCCTAGTAGGAAAGAACATTATTCCTTCATGAGCAAGCATCGTAGGGCGTTGTACCCACATCTATAAAAGGGGAAAGAGCCCTGGGCCGAGTCCAAGAGAGAGATCCCACGTACTCTCCTTCCTTCTTGTTCTTCTTCTTTTTGTTTTCATCAAAACCCTAACCAAGAAAACATAGGGTTGTTTTGGGGGCACTTGGTGGCTATGGTGGATCGTGATGAAGGCATGATGCAACTCCAAAGGTTTCGGGTAGCCGACTATCTTCCCCTTACTTCCATCTCCGTTCAAGATGGCCATCGAGCCCGCAGGTGTTGCTGCAGTGGGTGCTGCTGCCAGGCCGACTCCGGCCACCTCGGCTGTAGCTGGAGACCACCGCGGGTAGGGCGGACGGTGACAGAGGTATTGGAGTGGGCACCAGTGCTCTAGGGACCAAGAGGGAGAGGAGGAAGCTTCCCCCGAACTACAGCTGGCGGCAGTGCTAGGTCGTCGCAAGGAGGAAGAAGCATAGGAGGTGCATTGGACAAGAATACCCCTCCGGGTATTACTGAACAAGCGACTTACATGGGGCTAAAATAGTCAATTGGTTATGTTTCCCAAACCAGCAAGCATTGCATGTATTGCGTGACGTGGCGCAATCCGATTGGCCAAGTAAGTAAATCCTTGCGAATTTCATAACTAAAGATTGGTAGCTCGGATTAGAATTCATAAAATATGAAAATTGATCAGGAGAATGAGAGGAATCCTATAAAAATGATATTAAGTATTGATTTAGTTCCTATTTGCAAAAGTACATTAAGTTGATTATAAAGTGCATGAAACTTAGGTTAAAACCCTAATTGTGATTAAAGATCAGTTCTATGATGCCTAACTAGTTAAATCGAGCACTATTAACCTGTTAAATGATAAAATAAGAATCAAATTTGTTTTAGGTGAGAAGTTGCTTGTTTTAGGGTTTTAATCTATGTATCCATGATAAAGCATTTAAAAACCCTAATTTAGGGTAAAAGAGGATAAGATCATATTTAATTTGAAAAATGTAAGAATATGTTGTTATATGATGGTTCTAATCTATTTCGAGCATTAAAATTCTTAATTATGGCAAATCGAGTTCATATGAGATTAAACCATAATGAACTTTGAAATTGATGATAGATACACATAATGATCTTGTCATGGATTAAAAGGATAAAAATAGTAGCTTTAATGAAAAAGAAGTTTAATGAAATTAATTGAAGATTAATGTGCCTGTAATATGAAAATAGGGTTATATGTTGTTAAGATAAACTTAATATTGAAGAATAGATGACATAATAAGGGTTTATGAGTAATGATATAAAATTTGGGTTTGAAATAGTAAAAGATGAAGGGAAACCCTAATTGCTATGGAAACCCTAAAAGTGAATTAGAAACCCTAGGAAACGAGATAGGTTTAATAGATCTTGATGACATGAATAATAAAAATGGAATTACATGATTATTTCAGGATCTTGTTGAAAATGCTTGCTTGCTTGGATTCTTATTTGCATGGATATTTCTGTTCAAATCATCAGATCAGGTATGTGGTTACGCTTATGATTATCCCGACTAGTTTTTCGGGGATTTTATTGATGTTTTCTTCATGGCTTGAAATAATTGTTGGATGCTTTTATTTCATGCAACTATAGAGTGACTATGACTATCACTATGAATATACATGTATAACTGGCTAGATCCGGGACCACCCCTGTGGCTATGCAAAGGCTAAAAAGGATAACCTAGAGCAAGGTGTAGGCTATCACGAGTTAGAAACTGGGCTGCACATGTGTAGTGCCATGAGACTCATAACATGCCACGAGTTAAGGAGTGGGCTACCTACGGCTAGTGCCATGTGACTCAGCCCTAGAAATTGATTCACCTATTAGGTGAAGTCATGAGGGGTATAATGGGAATCTACCATAAGGGAGGTAGTATCCAAGTCCACTGTAGGGACAACGTAGGGGATAGGGTACACATGGATCGCGTAGTTATACTTAAAACGTAAAATCGTTTGTTAAATGATAATTGAATGATTACATTATTAAGAATAATTGCATGATTATTGTTTCCCCCACATACCAGCTTCGGCTGACTAACGTTTTGTTTGTCGGCGTTCGGCGTTTTAGGTACAAGCCAAAAGAACAAACAGTAAATCATCATATTGGGAAATACATGAAGTAAAATACAAGGAGGATTAGTTAGAGTATAATCCTTAAGTGGATAGAAGTTTAGAGATCCAAGTTTAAAAAAAAAGGTATGAAAAAGTTTATTTTCTTACAACTTTTCAGTTTAGTCTATTAAAATTTAATAATTGTTCTTGGTTAATTGTCGAACCTTTGATCCGAAAATTATGGGTGCGGCTTCAACCTCTCAGTCTCCCTTAATTGGGGGTTACCAGAAGGTGGGGTCATAACAGTCAGCCTCTTAATAGAGGATCATCTCTAGCATGAACAAGGTCGGCCTCTAAATAGAGGGCTTTAGTTAAATAAGAATCATTTTCAAGAGAGATAGAAGCAACATCATTACTAGGCAAAATAGTTCTAGAGAAGCATTTTTAGATTTAAATAATTGAATTTCTTTGAGATAAACATCCCTCTCATATCTATGAGCATCACTAATAAGCTTAAGTTCAACACTTTCAATTTTAAGTAATTCAAGCTCATTTAGGCACTTTTGGTTGTCTTCCTTAACAGATGCAATATTCTTAAGATAGACACCATTCTCTACTTCAACTCCATTGTATTGGAGCTCAAGATCAAGAAATTGACATTGTAAGGAATCAATGATCTCAAGTTGAATTTTCTCATTTTGATCAAGAATATCAAGTTTAGCATACAAGTCATTAATGATTTTACCCAACCTCTTTTTTTTGTATTTACATTCAGAATAAGAAGAACGAGTAGTAACAAGCATGTCAATAAGAGTTTCTTTGGATAACTCATGCAAAATTACCTCACTTACCACACCAATATCTTCACTTGTAGAGGCCATGAGTGCAAAGTGGCACTCTCCATCTTCATCGGAGCTTGAGCCACTAGAGGATGGTCCTTCCCAAGATAAATGAGCTGCATCTTTTTTCCTCCTCTCCTTCTTGTCCTTCCTCTTATATTTTCTATCTTTCTTGTACTCTTCCTCCTTCTTGGAGCTGCTCTTGTGGTGTGACTTTCTAGCCTTAGGACATTCACTCTTGTAGTGTCCTTTTTTACCACACTTGTAGGACCTTGGAGTTGAAGAAGATTGCTTCCCTTGGATAAGTTGGCTTCATATTCACTAGGGCCATCATCTTCACTAGAGGAGGAGGGAGAGGTCTGATAAGCAAGTTGTTGTTGAAGTATGAGAGCCTTAACTTGAGATTTGAAGGCACTATCTTTGATCTTCCTTGATTCCTTTTCTTCTTGCTTTGCTTCTTATTCTTCTTGCTTGTCATGTCTTGGTTCATGAGCTAGTAAATTGCCAATAAGGTCCTCAGTTGGAAGATCACAAGACTTCTTAATTCTTTAATGGAGGCCACCTTTGACTCCCATCTCTTTGGAAGAGACCTCAACATCTTTGAGTTGATTGCTCCTATATCCAAAGTATGTCCCAAAGTAGCTAGGTCATTGATGATGATGTTGAGCCTTGAGTACATCTCGAAAAATCCTTCTTTCTTCCCCATCTTGAAGTTTTCAAGGAGGCTGTTCGACATGTAGAACTTTGTCTCCTTCACTTGATTTGTGCCTTCATAAGTGATGCACAACTTGTCCTATATCTCATAGCTTGTATCCCATGAGAAGATGCAATTGAACTCAGATGGAGTTAGGGTTGCATAAAGGATGATAATTGCTTTGGCATTGATATGTTCATTCTTTAGGGTTGCTTTATCCCAAGCTGATACAACTCCAATTGTCTCCTTGTAGGGTGTAATCATCAATTTTGACATATCAAATTTCATTCCTTGAATGTATAAGTGCATCCACTGCTTCCAATAGAGGAAGTTGGTGTCGTCAAAGACCTAGGGTGCATGAAGAAGCCTCCCTCTTGGTGGAGGGAACCAAGTAGGTTATCACCCATCTTCTCATCTTGTAGGAGATTTGTTGGAGAAGATTCTTGCTATGTTACCACTTGTTGGATCTAGGGCTCTAGGGGGGTGAATAGAGCTTCAAAATTTTCAAAAGAATAGTTAGACCTTCAAATTATATCAATTGAAACCAAATGCTAAAATGCTAAAAATGAATTTGAAGTCCTATATAAACAAGAATAGCCAGGAGGAGAGAGATTGAAACAAACACTTGGATAAGGTGTTTAGAGTGGTTCCAATCTCCAAACCAGGAGACCGTCAATCCACTACCTAGATAGGTCAACCTCTAGGACTTTGCAGCCCATGTATGCTTATATTCCATTATAAGAGATACAAGAGGACCACATTACATACAAGGACTTACCTATTCAAGACAAGAGTCTTCCACCAACACAAGGACTTACCCACTTGATCAAGATGTCTTCAGCCTTCACCAAGAACTTACCCACACTTACATCAAGTCTTTGGCCTCATAGGGATTACCTACTCTTCTTGAATCTTTCGCCTTATCCTTCTCCATAACTTGGAGAAGATCTTCACACCTTATTCATCCTTGAAGAAGAAGAAGAACAACTCCTTCACTCAAAGAAGATCACTTCAACCTTTTCTCTTTGAGAAAGGGGATTGGGAAGTGGAGATATGGAGAGCTTTACAAGGTAACAATGAGGTAGCTCTCTTACAACATGCCTAACTCACTCATAATCACAAAATATTTGGTAAATGAGAGAGAGGAAGGGGATCGAAGGGTTATATCACACTCAACTATAGCAAGGACCAAGGGCACCATGAATGAGAAACCTTAGAATGAACTCTAAGAGGTCCTATTTATAGCTGGGGGTGTTACTTTGAGTGTGGGATCACTTAAGAACAAAAAATTTTCAATTTACAACTTGCAACAAATCTATTTTCATTTCTAACAACTCTCCAATGGTTAGAATCACTCTTCCTCCATTTTTTTGTATAATACATTTGATTGAGTTTCAATAAAGGTAACTCGACCGATCCACTAATCGACAAAGCCAATTTTCAAACTATTGGTCGTGTTTGTCCTAGGGTAACTCAACCGATCAACTAAAATCAACTTTGGTTAGCAAGTCGGCCAGTCGAGTTCTGTGAATGTGCAACTCCACTGATGCAATCATTTCAAAAAATCCATCATGGATCGACCGAGATTCAAAATCGACCAACAAGGCTGTTTTGACAAAATTTCCAAAATGATTTTTAAGTGATCAAACAATGGATTTAAGTGTCCTTGATTTTTTCTCATCTTAGTTACAAGTGATATCATCAATATAAATGATTAGAAAAATATTCTAAGGTGATTTGGAGTGATTTTCCAAACTGCACATTTGCATTTCTTTTGACTTGAACTTGGACAAGCTAGGGCTTGTGTATGTTGATCCTTTTCATGTACCTAATACCTAAAATCTATATCAAACAAACATAGTAGATACATATGAATGGAATGGTTAAGTCAATATCAAAATATTAACAATCTATAACTTTCAAGTCAACACAGAAGTCTTGTGACTATTTAGGACCTTCGATTGCTTCTCTATGCATCCTATGATGGTAGGTCAACAAGTGTTTTCCAATGGTCAGTTTTCCTAGGACTTTAATGATGTTTATGAGTCTACTATCCTAATGATGCATCTGACCAACCTCTAATGTTAAGTCAGTGATGAATACCCCACCACCAACAATAGGTCATAGAAGACCAGTCTCTTATGGAGTGTCAAGGTGAGTCCTCCAATGACATCTCTTTATAGAATTATGATGGTAAATTTGACTACCCTCCTAGTTTCATTGGCTAACCCTGCCATCATCACATGAGAACAGAGTTAACAATAAAGAAAATCTAAAACATATTAACATTGAAAACATGCTAAAGAGCAAATTATGAAAACTAAGAATCAAAATTACTGAAGGGTTCAGAAATCCTTGGGCTACCTCCCAAGAAGTGTTAATCTATAGTCTTTAGCTTGATTGACTCTATGATCTCTAAGATTGAGATGGTGGTGATTCCTCAAGCTCAGTATAACTCTTTAGGTGAACACCTTGTCTTCATAGTATCTTTTCACACTATGGCCATTGACTGGAAAGGGTCCAAAATTTTCATAGAATGATTCCTTCATTCCTGATGGATATATATTAGTGATTATAAATGGGCCTGACCATCTTGATATCAGATTTCTAGGGAACAATCTAATGGTAGAATTGAATAGGAGAACTTTTTGTCTTCTTCTTTGACATCCTTTATCTTCAGATGTGCATCATGTCACACGTTGGTGCTTTTCTTGTAGATGCAAGCATTTTCATAGGCATGTAGTCTGAACTCTTCAAGTTCCTGAAGATATAAGAATCTCTTCTACCATGTTTGGGTCCATGTTATGAAACTTGATTCCCTAAAACTCTTTGTGTTATATCTCAATGGGAAGGTGACATGCCTTTCCATAAATCAACCTATAAGGATTAGTCCTTATAGTGTCTTATATGTGGTTTGGTATGTCCACAAAGCATCATCCAGTTTACTCGACCAGTCCTTCCTAGTTATGGTGACCATTTTCTCTAAAATCCTATTAATTTTCCTATAAGATACCTCAAATTGTCCAGACATCTAAGGCTGGTCTGGGGTGGTGACATTATGTTTCACTCTATACTTTCAGGAGTGCTTGAAATTGTCTTTCTACAAAGTGAGATCCACCATCACTAATGACAGTCCTAGGGACCCCATATCTTGGATAGATGATCTTTTCAAAGAGCCTCATTGCTACATTTGAATCACAAGTAGGGGCTACTACTACTTCCACCCACTTGGACACATAATCAAATGCAACCAATATGTACTGGTTTCTGCATGATGAGGTAAAGGGTCCCATGTAACCAATCCCTATATATCAATGATTTCTACCTCTATCCAATAAGACATAGAAATTTCATTCTTGCTTGATGATTCCCATACATTGGTATCCATTACAAGACTTCACATATGCATGGACATCCTTAAATGAGGTTTTCTATTAAAACCCTGAGAGAAGTATCTTTGCAGTAGTCTTGCCACCACCCAAATGCCCACCATACCTCTTCCTCAAGTATACACCACACATAAAGTTTGTCCGAATTTTTCCTAAACAACAAGGGGTCATCTGAGTAGTAACTCTTAAGACTAGAGAAGAGTTTTTTTATAGGTAACATGTGTAGGAAATTGTTAATAGGATACATAATTACATATGTCAATATACCATGCCACAACAGGCTCTACAACTTTGGCTATCGTAAGAGCTTCATCCAGGTAGTTGTCATTTATAGGAGGGAGTTATCCTCCCCATATTTATCCTTGATATGTGATCAACCACCACATTCTTCAGCCCCTTATCATGGACAATTTAATGATCAAACTCCTATATAAGGAGGCTCCATATTAACAATGTCCTTTTCCCCCATCAAGTACTTAATTGCTCTTTGGTGTGTGTACGTAACTACCTTAGAACTTGTCAGATATGACTGAAATTTTTCAAAAGTGTACACTATAGCCAACATCTCCTTTTTGATGGTTATGTAGTTAACTTGGACCTCATCCAATGTATTTATTGCATAATATATGACATAATGTTTCTTGTCTTTGTTTTTCCCTAAGAAAATAATGACAATATAATCACTTACATCAAACATCAACTCAAACGGGAGATTGCAATCTGATTTTTGTATAATCAACACATTAGTAAGAGAACTCTTTAACATGTTGAAGGTTTTTAGACAATTCTTGTTAAAATAACAAAAGACATATTTCACAAGAAGGTTCAATAAAGTTTCAAGATCTTAGAATAGTTTTTGATAAAACGTGTATAGTAGCCAACATGTCCCAAAAAGCTTCTCACTCTCATGACAAACTTGGGAGGTGACAACTTTTATACCCCCGACCTTGCCAAAGTTGAACCCAATTCATTTCTCCAATACTTTGTCCTAGAGCTATTCCTTCTTGCACCATAAAATAACACTTCTCCCAATTAAGGATAAGATGTTTCATTTCACAACATTTCAGAATAAGGGATAGATTCTTCAAACCTTTCTCAAATGATGTGCTTGTGCCATAAATAGAAAAGTCATCCATAAAAACTTTCGTTATATTCTCTAGGAAGTTGAAGAAGATTAATATCATGCACCTTTGAAAATCCATATGTGTGTTGCATAGGGTGAAAGGCATACACCTGCAGGTGTATGTACCATAAAAATATGTGAATGTGGTTTTCTCCTCATCATCATGATGTATGGGGACTTGATAAAATCAAGAGTAACCCTTCAAATTATAAAAATACAAGTGATGGGATAGACACCCCAAAACTTGGTCATTTAAAGGAAGGGAGAATTGATCTTTCTTTATTGATGAGTTTAGCTTCTTATAATTGATACACATCCTCCATCATGTAACTATTATGATGGCTAATTTGTCTCAATTTTCTCCCTTCACTAGTGTAATGCCTCCCTTTTTTGGCACCACATGTACCAGGATGACCCATTTGATGTCAGTGATCTGGTATGCAATACATGCATCACAAAGCCTGATCACTTACCTTCTTGACCATTTCCCTCAATTTTTTATTAAACCTTCTTTTACCTAATGCGATGGGTTTTCCATCTGGATCAAGGTGGAAGCAATGCATAGAATCAATTGGATTACACCCTTCAGTGTCATCGACTGAATATCCTATAGCCTTTATTAGCAGGTCCAACTTAGCTAAGAGTTTTTCTTGTTGCTCCTCAGATAGAGAAAAACTTGTAATAAAAGGGTAAAATTCTTTGGTATCTAAGAGTTTGTATTTAGGCGCTTCTCATTACTGCTTCAGTTCTGGCTTGGGTCATGGGACTTCCTTGTCATTTGGTGTTCTCACAAGGGAGGAATATTTCACCATCTTGACATCATATTCTTATTCAACTTCACTCTCTCTTTCTTCAATGTCTATGTAGTCAGGATCCCTAAAACCTATAGATCTTTAATATTAAGACTTTGATCAGCCAGATCTTGCATTATTAGATCAACTATAGTGTTTTTCTCTTAGATAGCATAGTTGGTTGTAGTTGTCCTTGAAGTATACTGACTCAAAAAGAGATGAACCCCTTCATGGAATCCTGAACCTTGAAGTCAATATGATCATTTATGACTCTAATAGTGATGATACCAACCTAAAGATTTACTAAGGATCTTCCCACATACAAGAAGCACCTTCCAAAGATGATGGGTCAAGCTGAGTCTTCCACAATATCAATCACTAGATATCAAAGGGATAAAAATCTTCCAAATTAAATAGGCACATCCTCCACAACACTAACAAGTTTAGTGAATGTGTGATAACTGACTTGAATCCTCATCCTCATCTTCACGATGTCAGTAAGACCTAGCCTTTGAGCCAAGATGAGTGACATCAAGCTAATGCTACCCCCAAGACAACTAGTCCTTTCCTCTCTTCATCGTCTCTCACATTGAATGGGATTGTAAAGGCTTATGGATCCTTTTTTTTAGATATCAATTTACTACTGAAAAAGGTATGTAGTTACACCTATGACCACCCAAATTAACCAACTTTAGTGGTTTTCTCAACACTTTTCTGAATGGATTGCAAAAATAACTGCTTGCATGTTTATTTACTTCCTACAATCTATAAAGCCCAAATGTGCATCACAATATATAGAAATAACTTTCTCAAGCCCATCACTAGTATAGAAATGACATATAATGTCGCATCTTATGTCATCGGTTAATACAAAAAACCAACGCTTATGGTCTACAACATCAACGTATAATCTCAACTGACACCTATATGTGAACACTAGCTGATTTACAAAAGACACTGGTATCACTTTTCTTTAACGTCCATTATTAACAAACCAAACTGACGTCCAAAATCACTTGTGAAATAAAAATTTTCAGCGAAAAATTTGGTTAGAAAAATTCTAAATTCAGCGTAGGTTGTGGGAAATCTGACGACACATGTTCCGCGCCAAGTCCCGTAAAACGTTTCGTCCCCCCATATGTCGTCGGTTTTTAATAAAGAACGGACGACTAAATACACTTTGCGAGAAAAAATCATTTCCTTATTTATCGTCAGTTTTGGAGGAGTAACTGATGCTGATAGTTAACTTATAAACACTGAGCGAGCCAGACTCTTCCCCTTCGCCGTCTAGTTCCCGATCTTCTCCCCCCATAACTAGGTCTGGCAATTTTTCTGCCACCTCCCTTCTCTGCTCATCGCCTCCGCGTGTGACCACAACGAGCTTGAGGCTACTTGCCACCTCTGCACGCCGCCCCGACGAGCGTGACACTTCTCATGCCGGAGCTGCTGCTGCTGTACCCAGTCGCCTGCCGCCACTACCTACTACCGTTGCCACCACCACCAGCTACAGGCCGACCGCCACTACCTACTTCATATACTCCGCTCACCGCCACTGGCCACCGCCTGCACCTCCAACGCCGGCCACCTCGCCTCCAGCCCGGCCGGCCTCCTCCGCCTTCCGGGCACCGCCACCACAACCTGCAGTTCCACCAGTGCGGTGAGTGGTTTAATCAGTACAAGATTTGCACTTAGGGTTAATAATGCCTCCATTGTGTAGTTGATTAATATTGAATTCGGGTTTAGTAAAGAATGAATAAACACAAAATGGAATAATGAATTGAATTAATTGATTAGGACGATGAATGATTAGGATGAAGATGATGACGACGATGATGATAATGAAGACGATGATGTTGAGGATGGTGATGATGATGATGATGATGATGATGATGATGGTGACGGTGATGATGATGATCAATCATTATCATCATCATCATCATCATTATCATCATCATCCCTCATCATCATCATCATCATCAATCATCATCATCATGTGATGATGATGGTGTGGGATGATGATGATGAGGATGCGGATGATGATGATGATAATGACAATGATGATGGGAATGACGATGATAATGATGATGATGATGATGATGACAATGATGATGAGGATCAACATCATTGTTGTCATCATCATCAACATAACTATCGTCATCATCCTCAACATCATCGTCATCCTCATCATTGTCATCATCATCATCATCATCATCATCATCGTCATCATCCCACATCATCATGATGACGACGATCGATGATGTTGAGGACGGTGATGATGAAGATGATGATGGTGATGGTGATGATGATGATCAATCATCATCATCATCATCATCATCATCATCATCATCATCATCATCATCATCATCATCATCATCATCATCATCATCATCATCATCATCATCATCATCATCATCATCATCATCATCATCATCATCATCATCATCATCATCATCATCATCATCATCATCATCATCATCATCATCATCATCATCATCATCATCATCATCATCATCATCATCATCATCATCATCATCATCATCATCATCATCATCATCATCATCATCATCATCATCATCATCATCATCATCATCATCATCATCATCATCATCATCATCATCATCATCATCATCATCATCATCATCATCATCATCATCATCATCATCATCATCATCATCATGTGATGATGATGGTGTGGGATGATGAAGATGAGGATGAGGATGAAGATGATGATAATGACAATGATGATGGGAATGATAATGATGATGATGATGATGACGATGATGATGATGAGGATCAACATCATCGTCGTAATCATTATCAACATCACTATCATCATCATCCTTAGAATCATCGTCATCCTCATTATTTTCGTCATCATCCTCATCATCATCATCTCACATCATCATGATGATGACGATCGATGATGTTAATGAAGGTGATAATGACGATGATCTTGAGGATGGTGATGATGACGACGATGATGGTGACGATGATGACGATCAATCATTATCATCATCATCATCATCATCATCATCATCATCATCATCATCATCATTATCATCATCATCCATCATCATCATCATCATCATCATCAATCATCATCATCATCAAATTATTTCTCCGTCATGAATATGAAATATAACCCATGTTGTTGTGTGTTGTTAGTACTTACATTTATATTACTTTTTCTCAACATTTTACATTGTTGTAGGTATATAATGGCTTGGGCCTCTACCCTAATGTTACTATTCCCTGCTAAAGAACAGTTGGACATCATTCTAGATGACCATTCATTAGCACAACTCACTATACCGAAACATTGGCATTATCTAAATGGAAGACGCTACACGGCTAGTGAAGTGACCCTAAATTTTGGAACTTCAACATCTATTATCAAGGTTAAGTATGATGTTGACGGAAATCTTGTATCCACACTGGGTTGGTGTGAGTGGGTTGGGAAGATACTATTGGGCCGTAGTGACAAGCTTTTTCTTTGACCAATTGGCCATAATACCATCAAGGTTTGAATAACCAACATCAACAATGAGACACCCAATCATCTGGTCCGATTTGAGTACTCGACAGTGGATAGCACATATTTGGACTCATTCGACGAGGAGAGCACAACCGATTTCCCTTCTATTCATACTGTTGGTATCGTCCATTTCCCTATCACCATCAGTTCAGATTCATCTAACAACGACAAGCTCTGCGACATAGCAACATCAACAAAGTAGGTCCAAGCTAGCAAGAAATTTACTTTCCCATACATGTACATGTTTAGGGGTACAACAAGTCCGCCCCCTTTGTTTAATTAGCTACTGTGTCATGTTATTTTCTAAACTTTGTTGTTATATAATTAGTATTTCGATAACATGTTCAACTTTGAAAGACGATGTGTGAATGAATTTTTTTGAATTGTCTTATCTATATACATGTGTTTGTGAAGATGGAATGAACGAATTATGTTTCTGTGTGTGTATGTGTGAATGTCAAAAGAAAAATGAATGGATCGAACTACATATATGGTTTCTAAATGTGTGTGAATATGAAATGGAGGAATGAAATGGAACTACATGCATGTGTGTGAATCATATTTGAAAATATTTGCAGGTTAATTTGTGGCCTGTTATTGGCTGAAATCAAAGGGTGTTGTAAACCTGCAGTTCAGATATAAACTGCAGGTTCTACATCCTGCGGACCAGCTGGACAGCAGCCCTGGAACTGATAAGGAAAAAAACAAAACATCGGCGTCAGTTAAATACCAATAATCAACAACGATTAATTTATTGTGTCGGTTGTTAGCTAAAAACCGACGCCTATGGTCCTACTGCTGGGTGATATTGTAATCAGGAATGACTTTGTGTCGTCGGTTATGTAACCAACACTTAAGGAGTATACTTTTAGTGTCACACACTGGGGTGTCACTTTATAACTGACGATAAAATGCTTACTTAAATGACACTAAAGGTGTTATCTTTACTAGTGCATAATAATATATCTCTGATTTAAATGCATGCATGATAATTATGGAAAACACCCCAGTGAATGGGTTGGATAATAAATTATCCCAGAGAATGAGCTTGAGATCATGGATACCCCCAATGAGTGGGTATAGATGGAAATCACCCCCATTGAGTGGGTAGATCAAAGTAATACTCCCAGAGAGTGAGTATGATGAAATTAGGTGCCCCACTGAGTGGGTATGCATAGAGATTAAGGGTTGAGAAGTTAAGAAAAAAATGTGTTCAGATTATTGATAATTGCAAATATGGATGATTCTGTTGTTACGGAGGCATGTGCATATTGTGTTTCCTCCACATACCAGTATACAAATATATTGACCGTGTTTTGTTTCATGACATTTTAGTTTAAACTGATGTTAACTCAAAATTTAGACTTGCAACAATATGGCTCCAATAAGAAAAGAAACATAAATTCATAAATGGAGGATTATAGTTATTTAGAATTTCTTTTAGTTGCAAACTTTAGATTTGCATTCCATGTAACTCCCTTGAGGAAAGGTTATCTTTGTATCAAACTCTTTTCCATATAATGAAATTTATTGATTATTATTGGTTACTTGCTAATCCTGATCCCATAATTATGATTATGGCCCTTTTACCCTTGATCCTCCTTTTTAGGGGATAATAGGGGGAGGGGTCATAATGTTTGGTATTAGAGCCCATGTTTACCATTTAACCTTTAATAGTTAACTAATTTCATAAACTCCATACAACCCAAGGGAATTATTAAGAGTACTTTCTAAAAACGATGGTGTCTAGAAGGGACTATGATTTTAGGGTTGGCAAAATTTTCCTCTGCACCACTAGTTGGCTTATGAGGTTTCTCAGACCCGTGCATCCTTCCTGGATAAAATTAGAGGTTTTTTTTTTGAAATAAAATACCTCTAGGATTTCTTCTCATCTAATTTCATCCCTTCTCTACCTCCTTACTTCACTCACAAAAACCGAGGGACCTGAAGGTTGTTTCCTCTACCCCCTTATGAAAAATTAGGGTTATCGTTATTAGGGTTAAGGCATCCTCCACCAAATGATGTGTAAATAATAATATACCTGTAATGAGGAAATGATAAGGAACATGAAGTGTGAATGTGATGACCCTAATTTTAGGAGTTTGATATTGGATATAGTATTTGAAGGAGTACCTTGAGTAATATGAATCATTGTTGGACCTTGAGGTATCATGTGGTCAACTAATGAACTCTAAGGTGTTTTAGGATCACATGAGTATTCATGGACTTGTTTAACTAAGACTCAATGATTAATAGAATTTGATTTAAGGTTCCTACACCTATTCCTATGGTTATTTGAAGATTCCTTTACATGATCACATAATAGAGTTTTAGTCTCAAGTTTTTAGGGATGAGAAAACACACAATGTAAGGGTGATGCGCCAAATTCTAGGATGATCGGTGGTTCCCATAAAGAGATGTACTTATATGAAATTGAATACACTCGATGATATATATGTATATATATTTTCAGACTTTGTTCTTTAATAATTAAGTACCTAAGTTGTGATAAATTTGGTATCATGCCAGCTTATTATCCTTTTCTTGAGTGCGACCCAACGCTTGGAAATGTAGCCCTATAGTAACTGTGCACTATACAAACCCGAGAATGAAGACTTCGTCTCCTCCCATTACCTATTTCTGCGGAGGAGGCAGCCTCAACTTAGCTCAACGATGCTCACGTAGAAATCGGATCAAGGAGTGAATCAGTTTTTTCGTTCTCTCTGTTACTTAGAGACGACCACAGAGACCCCTAGACAAAACCTTCTCCTGCCCCATAGTGAGAGAACCCAATCTTTTCCCCTTTTCATCCCCATCAGTGCCTGTAGTGATCGGGAAAGTGGAAGGCAAGTAGGCGCCTCAACTATGACAGGCATGGGATTAGGAAGCTTCCCTAAACCCAGAGTGACTATTCTGAAACCTGTGATGCTTGAAGAACGACCAGGTGTAGTTGGGCGATCTCCATCATGGTGACAGGGACTGAAAGAAGAAACCAAAGACACCCCACCATGAAAAAATGCCTCCCACGAGCTGTTGTGATGCCGTAGCTGGTTGTGCATCATCGAGTAGAGAAAGGAACATCTCTAGTGCCGATGCCCCTTTCCTGTTGCTATGCTCTGCCGCTACCCCCAAATCACCTTTGGCGCTGAGGTCGGGGCCAATGGAGGAGTCAAGCTGTTAGAACTTCGTGGTGGGTCTCAGAGAAGGCCAAGGCTTTCATCACTAACGCCTCTGGCCCAAGACTCCTCCTTTCCTCATTAGATCTCCCCACCTGGCTCCTTGCTGCAAACCCGCTCATAGCTCATGGCCGTGGTGGCCACTGCCAGGGATTCGAGGTGCTTCTGGCTTGAGGGAAGCCACTGTGAACTCTAAGACCCCATCCCCATATGCGAGGGACCCCCAACCCCCTCACGTTCTGGAAGGTCCAGGTGTGGCGGAGATCAGTGTGGAGTCTCGAGTTGTGGATGGCTCAAGACAATCGACAATCAATCCCTCTCTGGGATCCACTTTTGCGGGTGGCGGTCACGCAGTAGAGGAGTGTGGACTCCAGATCACGTGCAAGAGTGGGAGGCAGAGTCCCCTAGTCAGTACCAATCCAGTTTATCAAATAAACTGGTCGATCTGACCATAAACTGAACCAGCTAGGAGTCCAAAATCAGGAACTTAGTCAGCCTACAACAGCCAATCAACGGCCGCCACCTCAGCGATAGAAGGTAAAACATTTTTGATATCCAGAAAACAACTTGTTCTTAGAAAATGTCTAGTAAATATCTCCCATGGCCAATAAATATGCATAAAATACCGACGGACTCAAAAAAACATTACCTTTATTGCTAAATCATTAGATTAGGCTTTTAAAGCACAACTAATGATGAAATTTACTGTGGATGATAATGCTTCTTTTTGATATCATATTATTGGTATAATTAGCATATCATGGAAATTAAATATGATAAAAATATTATTCAACCCTAGTATAATGTGGAAACCAAATATGAACTCATAGCTGACTATTATGTCAAAATAATAGGCCATTTCTCATTAAAAACCAATTCTATGTTTGTAACCTCATTTTAATTCTAGAAAATAGACCAGTTACAAAAAAATATAAAAATCGTACCAGACCTTTTTAATGACATATAGATTAGAATAAAATACTAGACACCATCCTAACATCACATTGACCTAGGTTTGACCAAAACCCTATTTTGGACCTAAAATATCAAGAATGTATGAATCATGTGTTAATGATGAATAATTGTTATTAATCAGGTCATGGGCAAAGTTGTAGATGATCATGGATGTATAAGGAATATCTGAACTCAGGTACATGGGTTTTATTAAGTATAAGACTAGTTTTAATGAATGCATAATGATATGATGTACTTTGGATGCTTGTGTTTGCATATAAATTTTGGATGTGTATTAGTAGTATATGCTTCGCAAAACATTAAAGAACATAAAAAAGAATATAGATGGTTTGTATCTACTGAGTGGATATATTCTCTCTCTCCCTCCCTCAATCCTCTCTCTCTTCCTCTAAATATAAGGTCGACACTCGGTCCCCATAGCCCAAGGGGTGGGGAAAAATGAAGTGCAACATCTCTCTCTCCCCCCTCTAAATATAAGGTCGTCACCCGGTCCCCATTGCCCAAGGGGCAGGAAAAAATGAAGTGCGACACCACTTAGTATTACAAACGCATCAAAAGACATCTAGAAATATGTGTTTACCTGATTATCACTTTAAACAATGTTTTCTTTTACTCTTTCTTTCTCAAGTTATTTCAATTATGCAAACATATTAGTATATATCTTTCTACCCACGTACACAACACCTTGTGTGTTGATTCATTGTTTCATGTATGTTTTAGGTTCAAAGATAGAATGGGAGGAAAAGATGGGAGTGAGTAGTTTTCCAGGTTGTACCGATTGTGTAGATCCTAGTTACTGAAACAATTAGCTAACATTTTCGGATTTTCCCTCTCGGGCCTTCTAAGTCTCGAGACAACAGAATTCGAGGACGTTATAGTGAAACTAATGATAAAAAATATTTTATGGGTTATAAAGGTAAATCCTAGATGGATCTGGGCTTGGTTAGGAAACCCTAGTGGGTCAAGGAACATAGAAACCCTAAGATGTAGGGGGTAAACGAACCTTAAACCCTAATCTTGGGAAATCGGATTGGTTTGGGTGATAGAGTAACCCTAACCATATGATCCCAAATTAGGTAATAGTAAAGGGAAATAAGAAAAATATAAATGAGTTTAGGTGACCTAGTCATGCATGAATATGGAGAAATTCATGCATGAACATGTAAATGATTTTGAATATACATGAGGAACATAAGTAACCAATGGTTGTACATGAAAAAGAAAATGTGAAAATAACTTGCATATTACCCTACCATATCTCTGGAGGAGTAAATGAATAAAAAATATCCCTAGTGAGTGGGTATGTTATTAAAATTACCTCTAGAGAATAAGTATGCTACAACGAGTGAGTGGGTATGCTATTGAAATACTCCAAGTGAGTGTTGACATTATGGATACCCCCAATGAGTGGGTATACCACAAAGAATGGGAAAAATAGGTTGAGAAATTATAAAAAAAGAGAGAGAAATAGTTTATGGTTACATATGAAAACCCAACCTCTAGAGTTGGTGTTGATGAATGCATATTCATCTCTTATTTTTGCTTCATTTAGAATAATTAATTAGGACTTTTTTGTTAATTTTAGCTAATTAAAAAAAAATAGCACTTTCATCTTTTTTTTTGAGGTTAAACAGCCCTGCTTACTATTACTCCGAGCCCAAAGAAGGCTCAATCCAGTTCTTTACAAACATAGGAAAAGAAGACGAAAAAAAGGAAAGGATTAGTTCTACCGGAGGCCTCACGAGCTAGCTTGTGTGCTAGACCGTTCGCCTGCCTGTTACAGGAAATGAAAAGTAACTTTTGAAAGCCTGACTTCAGGTTGTGAATGTCTACTAGAATGGTCCCCAATAGATCCGGCCGCCTCGTATCAATGTTGATGTCGTGTATAACAAGTTCCGAGTCCAACTCCACCACCAGTCTTATCATCTGCATATCCTTGGATTTCCAGATACCCTCTCTGATTGCCCATGCTTCGGCTGTGTATCCTTCTCCAGCTTCTCTGATCTTTGCTTTTATAGGTTCCGGACTGTCCTTCCAAAGCTCCCAAGCCTGTGGGCATCTGAATAGCATGTGTCTTATGACTTGTTTCCCATTTATACAGATGTTGCAAATTCCATCTGGGTGGTAGTGACGGTCGAACAGCCGACCCAACGTGGCCAGTGCACCCGTCATGCACCTCCAGAGGAAATGTGCAGCCTTCGGTATGAGACCCTTCCTCCATACTGCTCGCCATCTTCTTGCTTCCCCGTTCCTCCCTCTCAGCTGGACTTTGTGTTGCTATCCAATATGCCGACTTCACAGTGAATACCCCACGTTTGTCCGGTTTCCAAAAAAGGCCATCCTCCTACTTTGTGATACCCAGCGGCGTCACCATGATCTTGTGTGCTATCTCCTAGGTGAACATGCTGGTAATAATCTCTTCATTCCATTCATTTGTACCCTCTTGAATAAGCTGACTCACCCACCAAAAATTGGTACTAGAGAAACTGAAAACATTTTCTATGCTTCCTTCTAGTAGCGGGATCCAAGGGTCCGACCAGATATTGATATTAGCCCCATCCCCTACTCTCCACTACATCCCTTCAAGAATTATAGATTTTGCATTCGAAATGCTTCTCCAAGTAAAGCTCGGGTCATATTCCCTTCTGGCACTAAGAACCGATCCCCTTGGAAAATATCTTTCTTTGAGTACCCGGTAAACCAGTGTGTCCCGTCTATGGAAGAGCCGCCATATTTGCTTTGCCAATACTGCTTGGTTGAAGATATGTATGTTTCTGAACCCCATTCCTCCTTGGTTTTTTTGGCTTGCACATGTTGTCCCAGCTCACCCATGCTATCTTTCTCTCTACGCCCTTTGCTCCCCACCAAAACCATGAAATAGTGATGTTAATCGAGTCAAGAAGATATCCAGGAAACTGGAAGATACTCATAATGTATGATGGGATAGCTTGCGCTACAACTTTAATGAGGACTTCTTTGCCTGCCTTTAACAATAGTTTCTCTTTCCAGCCCTGTAGCTTTTTCCATATACGCTCTTGAATGTAGGCGAAAGCTTGTTTCTTAGATCTCCCCACGACCGTAGGTAACCCAAGATACTTGCCATGCCTGTCCACTTCTCTAACTTGTAACAACTGTGTTAACTCCCTTTTCTTTTCCCGATCCACGCCTTTGCTAAAAGCCACCTCGGTTTTAGATAAGTTAATCTTCTGACTGGATGCCCGCTCGTATTGGCTGATAATTTCAGCTATCTTCAGGAATTCTTCCTTGGTTGCTCTTGTGAAGAGGATGAAATCATCTGCAAAGAAAATATGAGAAACTCGGGGGCCTAAGCGGCTTGTTCAGATTCCGTGTAAAGTCTTTTGCTGTTTTGCCAAGGTTAGAGAGGTAGAAAAAGCTTCAGCACATAAAATAAAAATGTAAGGTGAGAGAGGGTCACCCTGGCGAAGTCCTCGGGATGGTTGAGTCTTCCTGGTCTACTCTCCATTGATGGAGAAGGAATGGGTTACAGTTGACATACAATCAAAGACCTTGCTCCTCCATTTCACACCAAATCCCATCTTTTCCTGTACGAAATCCACAAATTTCCATTCCACTCTGTCATAGGCCTTGGACATATCCAGCTTGAGAGCTATGTGCCCCTTCTTGGACTTCTGCCCCCTCTTCATGGTATGGAACAACTCGTATGCAATGAGTGCATTGTCAGTAATGAGTCTACCCGGGATGAAGGCACTTTGGTTTTCTGTTATGATTCTATCCATGAGGGGACGCATTCTATTCGCAATGACTTTGGATGCTATTTTGTAGATGACATTGCATAAGTTGATGGGCCTAAAATCGCCAATCTCCACTGGGTGCTGGGTTTTGGGTATCATTACCACTAACATTGCATTGAGATCAACTATTCTTCTTTCTGATTTCCACCATCCTTTGATATAGTTTGAGACGCCTTCCCCTACAATGTGCCAGTAGTTCTGAAAAAATAAAACTTTCAATCCGTCTGGGCCTGGAGCCTTGTTTGGATGCATACTTTTGAGAGCTGAGAGGATTTCTTCGGATGTAAAATCTTTCTCTAGATCAGTCCTCTCACTACTGCTCACATTGGAGGTGATCTCGCGAGTTGCCTCCTCCCAGCCACTGGGGTTGGACGTCTGAAAGAGGGATTGAAAAAAATGCAGCACAATCTTTTCTATTTCCTCCTCTTCCGTTTTCCACTATCCATCTGCATTCTTTAAGCCTTCAATTCTGTTCCTGTTCCTTCTTTGAGACGCCTTGTGGTGGAATTATGCTGTATTCCTATCCCCGGATCTCATCTCATTCATTCTCGCTCTAGCATGCCAGTACGCCACGTCCCTCCTGTGCCATTCTTGTAGCTCCTTAGTGATGCGAGTGCATCTCTCAAGGTTTAGGCTGTCTGGTGGTAGCTTTTGAAGTTCTCCCAATGCTTCCTCCAATTCTTTTATTTTTTTTCTTCTTTCCCCAAACTTTCTAGTGGCCCATTCCTTCAGTTTGCTGCCGCAGAATTCCATTTTACCTGGCAAGTCTGTCAATTGTCTCTCATCCCATACTGACTTTACAATATGTCACAAGCCTCATCCTCTATCCACATGGGTTCAAAAAAGAAGTGTTGTTGTCTTTTAGATTTCTTCCTCTTTTTGTGTTCAATATTGATGATGATTGGTACATGATCAAACTCATACTTAGCGAGATGAACTACTCTTGCCTGTGGAAATTTGGCCATCCAAGCTGCACTTCCTAACGCCCTGTCTAGCCTTTCCCGTACTAAAGTCTCCAGGGTAAGGCCTCTCTGCCAAGTAAATATGCTGCCGCTGTATCCCAGATCCGTAAGATCACAATCATCAACGACACACATGAAGTCCTGGATAAATCTTAGTGGTTTGGGTGGCCCCCCGTCCTTCTCGGCGTTGGAAAGTATTTCATTGAAATCGTCGAAGAAAAGAGTAGGAATGTTCGTGTCCCCTTTCAGCTCTCTCATGAGGTCCCAAGTTTTGAATTTGTGCTGCTTTGCTGCCCATCCATAGATGCCAATAGCTCTCCAGGATACTCCATTGCCTTCCGAGATGTCACAACTGTAGTGGTGCTGTGAATATGAAGTGATGCTGAGGTCTACATCCTTCCACCATAAGCCAATCCCTCCTGCTCTACCTACGCTGGATAAACAGACTCCTTGAGTATAGCCACACTTCCTCATGACCACTTCCAGATCAGTACTATTAATCATAGTTTCCATAACGAAAACTATGCTCGGACCCTCCCTCCGGCACCATGACTTGAGGGCATTTATCGTGTCAGGGTGGGCCAGTCCCTGACAATTCCAGCTTAGAATTTTCATTGGTCTTCGCGGGGCTGGTTCTCTCTAGCCTCCGCTACTTGGGATGTGCACTCCCCTATTCGCTGACCTTCGTGATCCATATTCCTTGCTTTCTTGCCTACCTCTGTCATTGGCTCAGTCTCATTGAGTTCCATGTCACATAATTCGGAGTGTCTGCCCCTTTTCCCCGTAATAGTATTCCATTCGACTTCGTGTTCTGGTATCCCCAGTCGTTGGCTCCTATTCATTTTATAAACCCATGGTGGATCTCTCTTCTTGTATTGTTCTGCCTTTGTCTTCCTTGCTGATTTCCTGTTACTCTCCTTCTCTTTTTGTTCCCTTGTTATGACTGTAGATGATTCATGTGAGTGATTCAGTCGCTTCCCAATGTCTTCATTCTCGGATTGCTGCACCTCTGGTTTTGATCCTTCTCTTCTTCCCACTGTGTCCGTCGCCGATGTAAGGGCTGCTTCATTCCTATGGATGGCTTCCTTCCGCATCTCGATCATCTCTTTTCTATTGTATTGAGCCTTTGTTCTTATCGCACTGGATTCCCTTCCTTCCCTGACCCTGTCTGCCGCCGTCTTGCCGCTTTCCTCTGGCCTTTCTCCTCACGTGTGTTCCCAGACATTCCCTGTGCTTGTGGGTATTGCCGAGAACAGGTCGGCAATGTTATATTCAGTCTCCCCGCTGCCCTCCTCTTCATTCTGTGCTTGGGTTTGTGACTATGGCTTCCCCTTAGTCTGTATTACGGAGATCCTGTGCAACTTGTCTTGCCATTGGCCGGCCTCCCCACTCGATTTGTACGCGCTGCTCGACGCCGCCGCTGATGTCAGTTTATGTTTGAACTGGATTTTCCTTTGTGCTCTGGTGTTGCCGAAGATCTCCTCCTGGAGTGATTGCCTTGGCTTCCTTGGGGACGCCTTGAGCCACGCTCCCCATTGCAGATCTCGATCGTCTTCCTCTTCAGTTTCGTTGCAGTCCCTGACCACGTGCCCCAGCCGGCCGCAGCCATGGCAGAAGGTAGAAAGGCGCTAATATTTTATCTCTATCTCTACCAACTTATTCTGCTTCCCTCAGATCCGCAGAGCTCTTTTCAGTGGTTTTGAGACATCTAGATTAATTCTGACTCTCACCGACGAGTCTCATCCCAGCTCGTCCAGGTCCGTTGTGATCACGGTGCCTACCCTGGATGCAATCTCCTCGACGGCTTGTTTATTCTGGTACCCTAGGGGAATATCATAGAATCTAACCCAGAACATGTTGTGATCTATAATAATGTCCCCCGGCTGCTCCTCTGACTCTATGTCTTTGAACAGGAGAAGTTTGCATCAAAGTTCCACGGAGCCCCTTCTTCAACCTTTTGCTTGTCGCGCCAATCAAAAAACTATATAATGAAGTGGTATCCTTCGATTTGTTTGAAAATGACCTTGCCGTAAAGCCCCCATGCCTGGGTCAAGGTACGTTTCATCGCCCAGAAGTTTGTCGATCTGTCCTCTAGGATCCGCGCTACCAGTGCGAGTTTCAGATGGCCTTGATCCTCAGCCTCCGCTACCCGTGTTACTTCTATCGGTGTTTCCTCCTCTGGTGTCAACTGTAACCGTGCACACTGTTCCGCCAGGTCATCCTCCATCGCTGGAGTAGGACTTGGGAGATCGCCCAAGCCTTGAACATGCAAGAGAAAACCACGAGTGGAGGAAGGTATCCCACACTGCAAACCCTAATCGCCAGAGCGATGGGGTTACCGCGAGGATAGTTTTCCTTTACTTGATGATGTCCTTAACTTAGTCTTTTTCATATTCTTGATATACTTTTCCTGAATTCTTATAATATTTTTCTTAATTTTCAGGAATTATCTAAGTAATTAAATCGAGAAAATAAAAGATGAAGATATGAGGATTTTCAAATATTCCCGCAGTGCCTGAGATACTCATCACCAAAATAGCCATATCTTTTGCGTTTAAAGGAGGAATTTCAAGATAAAGTATGGAATGAAAAGAAAATTTTATTGGCTACAAAAAAAATATATTTTGCGGCAATTTTGGTGTTCATTTGGCTGCGCAATTAACCAGTAAAAGTAGCCTTACGTTTTCCCACAGAGTCTGATTTCAGTATATATCTTTCACCAAAATTGGTATAACTCTCACATCCTAAAGCGGAATTTATTTTACAAGTATGCGTTGGAAAGAAAATTCAATTATCTACAGGAAAAATATATTTTTTGGCCGCTTACGAATGTTTGACTAGCCTAAAAATACGCTCGAAATTGCTGTTGTGGGAAATTAATGCAAAAGGAATGCAAAGCAATCAATTGTTTCCTCTATTGATTAGATCTAGAAAGTTAGCAGCCGTCAGTGGCCATTTCTTTTGCCCTAAACCTAATGTATACCCCCTCCTTCTCCTATAAAAAGAGGGACACTTCCTCCTATTTGGGCATCTTGGATTTCTCTTTGTATGGGATTCTGAAACATTTATTCTTGTAATCATCTTCTTATTCTGCAATAAAGTAGATTTTATTTCAAGCATTGTTCTTTCATACTTGGTTCTTGTCTCTTCATTCCGCTTTAGTCTTAATCTTATTTTCTCCGTTCTTAATTCTGGAGCAAGGAACTAAGAACGAAGCCATTTTATTGTCTCTAGCATAAGGATTAACCTCCTGATTTTGGGCTAGACTATGGCTTCAGTACTTTCTTCCTCCGTCTCCCCCTTCTCCATGAGTGAGTAGTTTTCTATCGAGGCAAGGGGAATAACCCCTTAGCCATGGCTTTATCGAATTTTCCTAAAAAACGATTCTAGATGGCTTTTGGGTTTGAAAACTAATTGATCTATCAAAGTAATTAATTAATTTGATCAAAAGTTAATCCGGATGTATATGACCGTGGAAGTTCAGATTTAGAACAACAAACCCAATCGCATAGGAGTTTTGAAACGACCATGGATCTTCTTCTTTTAGGATGATGAACTAAGAAGCATGAGCACCAGGATCAATGGGCTCATATGGAGTCTATCTTTAGTAGATTTTTATTAATTCACTTGCCTTCATCGAATCCGTCATTTTTAAGGATTAGTTTATTTTTCCTTGACTAAGGTGGTGAAAACCCCTAACGCCTCGATCTCCATCTCTTGATTTAATCACTACATACTTTGGCTTTCTTTAATTTCTAGTATTTTAATTCATATATTTTTTCTTGTGCTAACAATAATCTTAAAATTTCCTTGTACATTTTTATTCTTGTAAGTGCATTCTCATTCTTGCATTTCATTCCTTAGTGTTAATCACCCACCCCAAAACTCGACTTTTACTTTCCGTTCTAAATCTGAAAAAAAAAATAGTTCTTTAAAATAATTGGGATAAAAGAAACAATCTTAAAAAGTTATCCTGTGGGATCGACCCTTTCTATACTAGCCTTAATCGGAAAATTGAAAAATGATTAAACTCTAGGATAATTATCTTAGTGATTGTAAGTGCTAAGCGACACATTAACAATTTGGCGCCGTTGCCGGGGACAACAGATTGTTTTTTCGAACCCCCAAAAATTTTTGAATTTTTTTTTCCTTTTTTATGCCTTCCGAGTAACATTCCGGAAGTGCTACTCCTCCTTCTACCGAGTTTCCATTCCGGAAGTCCATTTTTTCTGCAAATACGCTAGTTTGTAAAAAATTGTAATTTTAGTCAGTTTTGTAAATTTTAACCTTGAGTCATAATCCCTTAGCTTTTTTTTTGTAATTTACAGTCTTGTAAAAAAATTTTAGCTCTTTTTTGAATTGTAAAAAAAAAAACTTTCAAATGGAGTGGGCATTGCAATATCCCCTACAATGTTATTATTGTGGTCATTGCCACCACACATCTCTTGCCTGTCCAACTTTATCCCATAGCACCCCTCTTTATGAGCCCTTTCATCCTGGTGGGTACAATGTAAATCCTTATTTTTCTGAGTACCATTACGGGGAACCTTGCTATTGATATTCTGAGAGAGGGTATGACCAACAAAACTTGGGGGGAAATAGACCTATTTATGATACCCAATATAATCTTCAACAAGAAGAGAAACTTAGGTCCCTAGAGAAGATGGCAGCAAAACTCATAACTAGCCAAACCTTGCTGGCCACCTTGCTGAAAGCCCAATTCCAAAACCCAGATGTTCCAAATATGTTCCCCCATGACTCGGTGACACCTTGTAATATTGTATCTTCCCACCATGATGAGAGCAATGGAAATAATAATCCACCATCTTCTGAAGATTATTATGAGGAGCAACACCACAACCAACATACTGGGTACCACGACTAAGATCCTTATGGGGGGAATGGTGAGGATGGTAATTTTTTTGGGATGTATGAATCTAATAATGAAAATCAACTAAAAGAGAGACTTGGGGCTTTAGAAATAATGGTAGTAGAAGGATAGAAAAAACTAGAAACCAGCCAAGCCCTTTTAGCAACCTTACTGGAGGCCCAAGTATAAAAATATGTGGAGGACTTAGAGCAACCTAAGATGGTTCTTCCCAAAGATGATGATGATGATCTAATTTTTATGTCATATACGCCGGATTCTAAAGAAACAATACATACCATTGGGTCGTATTTCTTGTGCGATGAGGACGTTGACATTCCTACCCTTCCCTTGGAGACTTTATTACTCGAGTATGAAAAGTCAATCTCAGAGCGTCGTCCTAAAGACCCAACCACTCCCTCCACCACTTACAACAATCCAATTGACATCAAAGACCAATACCCTTATTTTGAGTCTATTTTGGATAATAAGCACCCAACCCCATTTGACAACATGATTCCACACATTTTGTCGCAACCAATTCCCATTCCATGCACAACTGATTTAGAAGAAGAGACACAACCCTTAGGAGAAGTCTACATACCCCCTTCCACTGACTACAAGGAATGTGTCCCCATTTTTATCCCTCATGAACCCTTGGGAACTCCTTGCATAGAGGAACTAGAGTTACATGCTATATCAACCATGAATCCCATCTATTCTAAGGTTGATTGGATGAATTTTGAGCAGAGTAAAAATACTTATCATGCTGATTTAAATTTAGTTGTCCCTTTCATATCACCACCAATTCTCCTATATGCAGGTCAATATGATCGAGGGAAACTAGAGCCAGATCCTTCGCCTAACTTTACACATCTGGCACTGCATGTGTTACCAGTCGGGTACCCACCAACCTCCCCCAATCCACATCCATCTTCAACACTTCCTTCGCTATTGATGGAAGATCTGTGGATCCTATTGGAGGGAATGCGAGGTGAAAGCAAATATGAGCACCCCACTGAGCTTCTACAATTACCCTATAATAGGGTACACTATGAAGCTCCTTAGATAACGGTCCCAGCCCTCATACACATCCCCTTCAGCTGGACGATTTTTGAGCTACCAGGGCCACCTGGAAATCCTTGCTCTTCTCTTCCCTCCATCTCGGGTTTTGATTTTGCTCGAGACCAGCAAAAATATGAGTCCGGGGTGGAGGTGGGTGGTATGTTTATATTCCACCCCCTTATCTTTTTATTCTTGCATTATTTCTACCTTTTTTTGGTTTTGCATATAGTTGCTTTGTTCATGACCATTATCTAGTCGACCATATTTTTATTTCTTTTGTTGCAAATTGACCCATATCTAGTCGGCCTTGATATGATCATTTGTCAAAATACTCCCCTTAATGATGTAACTGCCTTGCAACTAAAATTTTGAAACTTTCATGACTAAAAATCCTCCTGCCACTTAGGACCTCAAATAATAATCACTCGTTGGAAAAGATGGCAAGCCATAGAGGACTGATATGATTCAAGAGTGATGCTTTCTTATCATGTACAACTTGTATAAATTTTCTTGATTTTTCGCATGATTCGGTAATAGTTGAACCAATGCATGGTACTCTAAAAAAAAGATGAAAAAAAGTTGCACAAGAACAACCTCTTCTACTCTTCTTCTACCACTTCCAAATCTTTCCATTCGTCAAAAAGAAAAAAAGCCAATAATGCCCAAAAGGCTAAGTTTGGGGTGGCACCCCTTCCCCCTCTTCCACTTCTTCCATACCCACACAATTGGGTGTATCACCAAAAATCAAAGAAAAAAATGCGGTCAATGTAACTGCATGTCCACTAAATAAAAAGGTCTCGAGTCGAATAGAGGAGAGACTGTCCTTCTTCCATACCTCCTTCACTCTAATTTTCGACCCAGGGGAAAACTACAAAAACCCCAACCATCCAAATCAGCCATGTTCTTGTGTAAAACTTTTAAAAAAAATTGGAGTACCAAATGCAAAGGTGAAATGAAAATCTGTTTTATTGCAGGTCTTGAATAAATACAAGTTTGTGAAGTAGGAAATATAAAAGTCACTTTTTGTGAATTCAGGAAGTCAGGGTCGCTTGGCCATATTTTGGTGGAAGGAATCAAGTGATTGTTAGGAGAGTGATGATGATAGGTTGAGAGTATGTCTTGAAAGTATTTCTTGATTTTAATATTGCTCAGGATGAGCAAAGTTTAAGTTTGGGGTATTTTGATGAATGCATATTGATCTCTTATTTTGGCTTCATTTAGAATAATTAATTAGGACTTTTTTGTTAATTTTAGATAATTCAAAAATAAATAGTATTTTCATCCTCTTGATATACTTTTCCTGAATTCTTATGATATTTTTCTTAATTTTCAGGAATTATCTAAGTAATTAAATCGAGAAAATAAAAAATGAAGATATGAGGCTTTTCAAATATTCCCGCAGTGCCTGAGATACTCATCACCAAAATAGCTATATCTTTTGCGTTTAAAGGTGGAATTTTAAGATAAAGTATGGAATGAAAAGAGAATTTTATTGGCTACAAAAAAGATATATTTTTTGGTAATTTTGGTGTTCATTTGGCTGTACAATTAACTAGTGAAAGTAGCTTTATGTTTTCCCGCAGAGTCTGATTTCAGTATATACCTTTCACAAAAATTGGTATAACTCTCACATCCCAAGGCGGAATTTATTGTATAAGTATGCATTGGAAAGATAATTCAATTATCTACAGGAAAAATATATTTTCGAGCCGCTTCCGAATTTTTGACTAGCCTAAAAATACGCTCGAAATTTCTATTTCGGGAAATTAATGCAAAAGGAATGCAAAACAATCAATTGTTTCCTCTATTGATTAGATCTAGAAAGTTAACAGCCGCCGGCGGCCATTTCTTTTGCCCTAAACCTAATGTATACCCCCTCCTTCTCCTATAAAAGGAGGGGCACTTCCTCCTCTTTGGGCATCTTAGATTTCTCTTTGTATGGGATTCTAAAACATTTATTCTTGTAATCATCTTCTTATTCTGCAATAAAGTAGATTTTATTTGAAGCATTGTTCTTTCATACTTGGTTCTTGTCTCTTCATTCCGCTTTCGTCTTAATCTTATTTTCTCCGTTCTTAATTCTGGAGCAAGGAACTAAGAACTAAGCCATTTTATTGTCTCTAGGATAAGGATTAACCTCCTAATTTTGTGCTAGACTATGGCTTCAGTACTTTCTTCCTCCGTCTCCCCCTTCTCCATGAGTGAGTAGTTTTCTATCAAGGCAAGGGGAATAACCCCTTAGCCATGACTTTATCAACTTTTCCTAAAAAATATTCTAGATGGCTTTTGGGTTTGATAACTAATTGATCTATCAAAGTAATTAATTGATATGATCAAAAGTTAATCCGAATGGATATAACCGTGGAAGTTTGGATTTAGAACAACAAACCCAATCACATAGGAGTTTTGAAACGACCGTGGATCTTCTTCTTTTAGGATGATGAACTAAGAAGCATGAGCACCAGGATCAATGGGCTCATGTGGAGTCTATCTTTAGTGGATTTTTATTAATTCACTTGCCTTCATCGAATCCGTCGCTTTTAAGGATTAGTTTATTTTGCCTTGACTAAGGTGGTGAAAACCCCTAACGCCTCGATCTCCATCTCTTGATTTAATCACCGCATACTTTAGGTTTCTTTAATTCCTAGTCTTTTCATTCATATAGTTTTTCTTGTGCTAACAATAATCTTAAAATTTCCATGTGTATTTTTATTCTTGTAAGTGTATTCTCATTCTTGCATTTCATTCTGTAGTGTTAATCACCAACCCCAAAACTCGACTTTTACTTTCTGTTCCAAATTTAAAAATACAAACAAAAATAATAAAATAGTTCTTCAAAATAATTGGGATAAAAGAAACAATCTTAAAAAGTTGTCCTGTGGGATCGACCCTTTCTATATTAGCCTTAATCATAAAGTTTTTTTTGGATAAGGTAAAATATTACTAAATCAAAACCAAGTAAAGGGGACACAACAAAATCCCAAATACTATACAGACTTTACAAGAGACCCCACATTCTAAGAGCCATGGTATCCAACCCAACCATGCTCTTCGGGTTAGCTTTGAAGAACCCCAACATGCTGTTACTAATTACATCAAAGATGGTAGTATTATCTCTAGGTCTCTTACCATGAAGTCTACTATTATGTTCTCTCCATATATGGAAAAAGAGAGACGTTACAAAAATCCCTCCCAGAAATCTATCTTTAGACTTGGACTTTGTTATATCCATCATCCACTGTAAAGCATCATCCATTCCCAGCGGGGCGAGCCCACCCCCTTAATCGGAAAGTTGAAAAAGGATTAAACTCTAGGATAATTATCTTAGTGATTGTAAGTGCTAAGCGACGCATTAACAATGTCAATATGGGAGAGGTTAAAGAAAAGACCTAAGAGGAAGAATGAATGATAAATCACAAGATCAACATCTGACTAGAAGGCCTAACCTTCTTCTGCTATGAACCCTAACATAAAACATGTCTCCACACATGTACACGTATAAGGTAGTCAAACGCCTAAATGAAAGTGGGTGACATCATGATCGAAGAGAAATGTTATTTGGAATGTGATCCTAAAGTCTTAATAGAGTATGTGTATAAGTTTAGATGACATGATCTAAGTTTTACACAGTGAGATATATGGATTATAAGCATCAATTGGATTTGACTTGAGTTTTGAGGTTTTGACACAAGATTTGATGATACAAGTATGTGTATGCTTCCCCAAGATAAGACAAGTTAAGTGAAGATAACATGTGCATCTACAAGAGACTCAATCTCCTCTACAAAGGGGGACTACTAGTTTTGGGCCCATATATAGGGTTAACTCCAAAAGGAGTGGGACATCAAGGATAAGGTCAGAAACTAGACTCCAAGATATGTGGAATTATGAGAAATATTCAATGTGCCAGATTATGTGAATGGTACCTATCCCACGTTGTAAAGACCGCAAAGTACTGATGTTCTCTTAGAAATATAGGTTCTTGGATAGGTTTGAGGGAAACACATGTCAGGTTATGTAAGTGGTACCTATCCCACATTACTGATCTCAAGCTGGATCTAATTTTTGGAAATGATTTTGTTTATGTTCTTCCATGATTCTACTCCATTGAGTTGGAGACTCATGTTCCAGGTCATATCCCTATGATCAAATCTTTTAAGTTTTGTTGTGAATATTTTACATTCTAGTTTCCTTCCTTTATTTCTGTATCCTAGATGTCTATCATGGATATAGTGTCTAGTTCACTAAAAACTTGAAGAGGAATGTGCATTGCGATGAGCCTGGAAACTGATTTACAAGATGCATAGGCATCAAAAGTCCCCTCTCTATATTAAGTTTGTGTACTCTAGTCAAGTTCATGCATCCTTTTTGTATAACAAGATCATCTCTCTCTCTTTTTCTTTGTCTTGAGTCCATATAATAGGTTTCTCAAAATATCTCAGAAGTAACACATTGGTGATGCATGGTATTCAGTTGGTCAGCATGCTTGTTCCCAATTCTGGACTCATTCTTGTTTTCATGTCTTTTTCCATTGTCTGTTGGTCGACTTGGAAATATAGGTATTTGTCTAGGTTTGAGGGAAACACATGCTTAATTTCAAAAGCAATGCGAGATGATGTTATTTTGGAGCCTCATTTGAAACATAGACCGGTCATGTTATATGAGTGGTACCCATCCCACATTGTTAATCTCAATCTGAGTCTAACAGTTGAACATGACTTCCCGGATTCTGCTCCATTGAGTTGGAGACTCATGTACCAGGTCATATCCCTATGCTCAACTCTTCTAAATTCTATTATGGGTATTCTATATTCTAATTTTCTTCCTCTATTTGTGTATCCTAGATGTCTATCATGGATATAGTGTCTAGTTCACTAAGAACTTAGACTTGTCAGGTTATGTAGGTGGTACCTATCCCACATTGCTAGTTTCAAGCTGAATTTAATAGTTGAAAAAGATTTTCTTTATCTTCTTCTAGGATTCTGCTCCATTGAGTTGGAGACTCATGTTCCTAGTTATATCCCTAAGCTTGACTTTTCTAAATTTTGTTATGAATATTTTACATTCTAATTTCCTTCCTCGATATGTCTATCCTAGATGTCTATTATGGATATAGTGTCTAGATCACCACAAACTTGAAGAGGAACGTGCATTGAGCTGATGTCAAAAAACTAATGTTACAAGAGGTATAAGCATCAAAAGTCCCATTTCTATAGTAAGCTTGTGTTCTCTGTCATGTTTGTGCATCCTTTTTCGTATAATAAGATCATCTTTTTTTTTCTTTGTCATGATTCCATATAATAGGTTTCCTAGAATATCTAGAATTAACTCATTGGTGATGCATGGTTTTCAGTTGATGAGCATGCTTGTTCCCAGATCTAACCTCATTCTTGTTTACATGCCTATTTCCCTTGTCTGTTGGTCAACTTGGAAATATAGGTATTTGGAAAGGTTTCAGGGAAACACATGCTTAATTTAAGAAGCAATGGGAGATGATGTTATCTAAAATAGAAGAATATATCATTGTGAAATATATTAAGACTAACCTTTCTTTGTCCAAGAATGTTATTTATGTTCATGTTCTAGGTAAGTTGATTCCTATATTAACAAAAATACATCAACATCAAAGGAAAATAGGTGGATGAAGTTGAATGTTGAAAAGAAGATGAAAAGAAGGATCCCACTCCTCACTTTGTAAAAGATCATCCAAAATTTCTCATCATAGGTAACCCCTTTGAAAGAGTGAAAACGCTGGTTTTCAACAAAGAACAAGCCAACAATGCCTTCATCTCACAACTTGAGCCAAAGAATGTCAAAGAAGCTCTCGTGGAAGATGAGTAGATCCTAGACATGCAAGAAGAGCTCAAGAAATTTGAAAAGAAAAAGGTACATACTATAGTTCTAGGACCAAATGATAGGAAGATCTGATGTACATATTTTATATAAACTTTTTACCCACTTTTGCACACACTTTCAATCCATTTTGCACCTCATTTTACCTTTTATCGTACTTGATTATCCAACATTTTAGTAATTTTACTGATCTTATTCTTGTGATCATGGGTACATGAATTTGATGAGAGAATGGGGCCAATCCAATCAAAATCTGACCTTAGTTGGATCCCCATGGAGATTGCATGTGTCATGGAGAACTTCTTGAAGATTTTAAAGTATATACGACATGTGATATTTAACACACAACATGTAAATTTATAAAAGATTTCCACCCCATTAAAGAGTTGTGACAAACCATGTTCTAAGATACAAACATTGTGTCTCCTACAGCCTAATCTTTCCAAAAATTAATCAACTCCCAGATACACTGTGTGTTCAGCATTGTGCATGCCATTTCCAACTCGATCGGACCCAACTCAAGACTTCTTCAGATCTTAGCTAAATAGTGTGTCTCTCAGATACCACAACACTTCACCCTTTAGAAAATTAATATGCTCGTTAGTTACACATGGAAACATGCCATGTTGTATCCAAACACGGTGTGTTCCAGTCTAATTTTGCAATTTTAAAAAATAATCAACCTTTATTTTACACATGAAAACACTCATATGGAGAAGTTATCTCTCATCATTTTGAACGTCCATAGAACAGACCAGAGCAAGGAGGAAGAAATTTTAGGGAGAAAGAGGTGGTTTCTTGGGAGAGAACCTCCATTCTTCTTCAATTTTCTTTAAGGAGTGTAGTCGGAGTTTTTCTACTTCTCCAAATCCTTTGTGGAGAGAAGTTTTTATGATTTGAGGATCCTACAGGCATGTAATTCTATCCTCAAGTCAGACTTCAACCTTGCACTTCTTCATTCCTTGTGTTTTCCTTATTCTTTGCTTCTCTAATCATGTCAAACTCTAATATTTGTAGCTTATTCCTATGTTTCTTCATTTGGATGAGTAATTTCCCTTTTTCTTGGACATGGGAGAGTATCTCCCTTGCCATTACTCATGCAAACTCATATTCTTAACTTATGTTAGTGAATTTTCTTATCAAAGAGTTTTGATGGTGTTAGTTGGTTGTATGCTTGATTATCCATCTTGCCTACATGTTTTATGCTTCGTTATATGGTCTAGGAAGACTTGTAGAGAAGTAGGGACTAGTTCATTTGGCAATAAACCCTTGACCACGAGAGTGGATTGGATATGTTGTGGATCTAAGGTTGCATTTTGAATCCTAATATGAGTAAAAGAGAGTTATGTAGATATAAGAACCATCTCTTATCATGACCATCTCATATCACTGTCATTTATATCATTAATCATATCTCCCATTATTTGATATATGTTGTCACTACTTGTGAATTTGTAGGACTGCATGCGGCATTCAAAACACGATCTTCAACCATCTTTGTTTTTAGACCCAGAGATCGAACATAATCTTAGAAGTCATAGATGAGTAAGGACGAGTGAAGACTCATGAAGTTTGGGTGCCTCATAATTTAACATCCCAAAAATTTAATTTTATTCCATAATTTGATACATGTATATTAAGATAATAACCTATACAGAATACATGGTTAAAAGTTAATCAAAACCTATATTTAGTTTGATAGGTAAATTCTAAACTCCTAAATCCATGTATGGTTCAAATTCGAAGCCATTTGAATTTTGTTTGACCCCTCTAATGAATTTATGAAGTTTCTATATAGTTGAAACCTAAGTAATGGATAATGTGATTCATGCATCACTATATCCCTAAGTTTTGCAATTTTCCCAATGTCGCACAATGTATATACAAGACACATTCATTTTTACTTGATGACACGCATAAGTCTTCATTATCACGCTCCATAGAACCCATATTTTTCTTGGGCTGTTGGATGCGAATCCAACATTAGGACGATCATCTCCCACCTTCACTCTTGTATCGCCGAGACTCTACAATCAGCGTTATCTTCCCAATTTCTCATGTACTCTCAGGTTTCCTTACCTTATCATGATATTTTTTCTCCTCTAGATCTGAAATAGAATCCCAAATCTATTGAGCATCGTCCCACCTCTCCACTTGGTCTATGTGTGAAATGCCCAATAGGGCTGGGACTCCTCTCGCCACCCGCTAGTTGCAGACGCCATATCTGAGGCGCACACCCCTACTTATATGTCCAGAAACAACCTACAACCCACTGTGATCTCCTCTCCTCCTTCAATTTCACCGATGGTAGCCCGAGGCTCTCCAACCTACTTAACCTATGTTCCCTAGCAATGATAGGAGGTCCATCACTCCTCACCTTGTCTTACCTACAACTGGCGGCTTGGTAAGCATCTAGAACCCCTACCTTTGCTTTCTCTATCACTTGTTTACCATGCGGTTGCCCTAGATGATGTACCCTATTACTGGGATGTTGGTGCTCACCGACATTGAATGATAGGCCACTGCAGTGGCACTTTGGCTAAGGAAATCATAGAACTACCTTCGCCCTTTCTCAATGAGGTTTTCCCAAAGATTTTAGTGAGTTGATCGATTGTTTTATGGTATGGTTTTGGATTCCATTTTTTCTTGGCTAGACAGTAATGGCGGAAATGGTTTCTCAGGCCTTAAGCCACCCTAAGTGCCCTTCTAGAGCTCTTTGTGACTAGGACAACACCAGGAACTCAATTCCAAGAAAGTTTGCCCGAATCTGATTCTAGGAAGCAAGACCCAAATCTAGTTCTAAATGTTTTGCACTCTATGTTGAACTGATGTTGTTGAAGAAGATGAATTGGAATTTCATTCCTCTTATCTGCCCCTAAGGGATCATATAATGTGTCACGATTGCCGTTGTTTTACTTAGTTCTTGGAATCATATTTGTATGATATGCAATGTACTCAGGTTTATGATTTCACCCCTGTGACGCCTATGGTTCAGGACTATAATCGAAGGGCTCTCTCATCTTTTGATTTTTGTTTATCTGATCTAGGAAAATAATAATAAGGAGTTTATCTAGATTCTTATTGGCCAATACTAGATTTTCATATCTTTATATTGATATGTTCGATGGGGTCAAGTAATATATGATTTTTTCTCTATTTTTTGAGATCAAGATGATGGACTACTTATCCAAGAATGATTCCAATCCCAATCTCCCTTTGTTAGACAAAGACCATGAAACCCAAGAAATCAAGTAATGGATTATTCATTAATGGATGATTATTGAATTAATAGGGCAATTAGGGTACAACCAACCCATAAATGTGAGTAGGGTTTCATCAACCCAAAGAAAATATCTAAGACCTCCCCTATGAGAGAGGTAAGCGAGTTCATGCACTTTCAATATTTAATATAAGTTTTCAATCGCCTTATGTTTATTGAACCATGGTGATCAAGTTAAACTATATGCATAGCTATGTACTTCAATTGGAATATTTTTTTTTCTAAAATGTTATTATGTGATTCTTATGCCTCCAAGTTCTATCTTCAAGAATTCATCTAATGATTATGGAAAATCCATGTAAAGTTATTATGTCAAGTTAATCATGAATCATGTAATGGTGGTATTAATTTGTTCTCATCATGTTAATGTTGAGCCTACAGGCCTTATGAGCACCATTGGTGCATAAGTATCATTGATACTTTAAACAACCACCAAGATAAAATTATGGAAATCTAAATTTGTTGTTCAGTTAGCTTCATGAATTTTCCTTATTGCCGAGTTATTATGTTAGTATAACAACACTCAATGCCACTTACTCTAACGTAGTTTTTATTACATGCATGGCTGGGGGGGGCACGATGCCCACATGTACAGAACAACTCCAAGGATAAATCATATGAAGATCAAATCAAGGAATAGATCCATGTTGCCAAAAGACCCACATAGTGGGGTGCCATCTACAATAGAAGATTCTAATGAGTATAGCTAATTTCATGTACGTCTTCAATAATGTCTAATCATGTATTTCTTAGTTAGTTTTAGTTTAAGAACTCAACTATGAATAATGTATAAATCAACTTTAATAGCTATGCATGGTTATTATTTACTTTATTTGCAATGATTATTATGATTGTGACATCCCTTTGTGCTAAAGTACCCCATGTTATGGAAAACATTGTAGTTGCTTCTGTTTTCATATGTATTCTTAAAGGGGGTGTTACAAGAATGGTATCAGAGAAAATAAGTAGATGGCCACCATGAAAAAAAAATCACATGATCTATCCGTAGGTATAGATAAGTAAGGTAAAATATTAGGGTTATGTGGTATTGATAAATAACTACAAAGATATTTAAAATTCAAAGTAGAGGTCTAGTCAAGAGATATAAGTTTAAATAAGGATTAGGATTATGTGCCTAGATGGTTTGGATTTTTATGTTAACTCTAAAATTGTATGTAGCATTCTCTCCCTTTTTCCCATGTGTTTGTGGTATGGGACATAGGCTTGTGGGATTCGTAGAGAGAATGTTATGTACAAAAATCATGGTTTTCTTGTCCTTTCAAGTGCATCTGGTATGGGACATGAGAATGAGAGAGGTGCTAAGATAAGTATGATAAGATATGTAACCTATGAATATAGGAACGACCGTCATGTATTGAAAAGGGACATAGAAAATAAGAGTTGACATTAAGTTTTGAGAAACAAAGTCACCTAAACCCAATTGAATATATAATTAGTCCAAGCATGCATACACAGGGTAAATAATTTAACAAAGAAAAAGAAAATCATTTACGTGTTAATAAATAATGTTCTCCACTATTTTATTATTATGTGTTCAAGTTGGAAATGATGTAATATTGCTATGCTTATGAATTATGAAAATCATGTTTAAGTAAAAGAAATCATGTTATGTTGATATGGTCCTCTTTACCATGTTATGTGAGCCTTAACCGGCCTTATGTGAGCCTTAATTGGTCTTATGAGCACTGTGGGAGCATTATGTGAGCCTTCAATGACCTTATGTGAGCCTTAATTGGCCTTATAAGCTTTGTGGGAGCATTATGTGAGCCTTCACCGACCTTATGTGAGCCTGAATTGGCCTTATGAGCTCTGTGGGAGCATTATGTGAGCCTTAATTTGCCTTATGAGCTATGTGGGAGCATTATGTGAGCCTTCACTGGCCTTATGTGAGCCTTAATTGGCCTTATGAGCACTGTGGGTGCAATCAGGAGAGTGACTAAATCAACTCAAGAAACAAAATCTTCTTATTATGAAATCATGTCAAGTTAATAAGGTTCCCATGATATTATGTTAACTATAAGTAAGTCATGTCCTATGTATGACAACGAGACTCGAAGATAATAATTAGAGAATTAGCATACATAGAGTATGTAAAATCCTAAGGTGGGTAGTATGTGGAAATTTCAGGGACAAAATCTTCTTAAGATGGGTAGAATTGTGACATTCAAAAAATTTAACTTTATTTCATAATTTGATACATGTATATTAAGATAATGACCTATACAAAATTCATGGTTAAAAGTTAATCAAAACATATATTAAGTTTGATAGGTAAATTATAGACTCCTAAATCCACCTATGGTTCAAATTTGGAGCCATTTAAATTTTGTTTGACCCCTTTAATGAATTTATGAAGTTTCTATATAGTTGAAACCCTAAGTAATGGATAATGTGATCATGCGTCACTATATCCCTAAGTTTTGTGATTTCCCGCTATCACGCAATGTATATACAAGCCACATTCATTTTTACTTGATGACATGCATAAGTCTTCACTGTCACGCTCCTTAGTACCTGACTTTCTCTTGGGTTGTTTGATGCAAATCCAACGGTAGGACGATCGTCTCCCACCTTCAATCCTATATCGTTGGGACTCTACAATCAATGTTATCTTCCCAATTTACTCTTGATCACGTGCTCTGAAGTTTCCCTACATTATCATGATATTTTTGCTCCTCTAGATCCTAAATAGAATCTTGAATCTATTGAGCCTCGTCTCACCTCTCCTCTCGATCTATGCGTGAAACGTCCAATAGGGATGGGACTCCTCTCACCACATGATAGTTGCTAATGCCATATCTAAGGCACACACCCCTACTTATATGTTCAGAAACAACCTACGACCCACTGCAATCTCCTCTCCTCCTTCAATTTCAGTGATGGTATCCTGAGGCTCTCCAACCTACTCGACCTATATTTCCTAGTGATGATAAGAGGTCCACCACTCCTCACCTCGTCTTGCCTACAATTGGCAGAATGGTAAGCATCTTGAACCCCTACCTTTGCTTTCTCGATCGCCTACTTACCATGAAGACACCCTACATGATGTACCCTATTACTGGGTTCCTGGTTCTCTCTAGTGTTGAATGGCAGGCCACTATAGTGGCACTTTGACTAAGGAAATCATAGAACTATCTTTGCCTTCCTCAATGAGGTCTCCCCGAAGATTTTAGTGAGTTGATCAATTATTTTATGGTCTGGTTTTGGATTCCATTTTTTCTTGGCTATCCAGTAATGGCGGAAATGGTTTCTCGGGCCTTAAGATACCCCACTTTCCCTTCTAGGGATCTTTGTGACCGATACAACATCAACATTTCAATTGCAAGAAAGTTTGCCCGAGTCTCATTCTAGGAAGCAAGACTCAAATTTAGTTCTCAGTGTTTTGTACTCTGTGTTGAACTGATGTTGTTGAAGATGATGAATTAGACTTTAGTTCATCAACCCCTTAGGGATCATATAATGTGTCACAATTGGCATTGTTTTACTTAGTTCTTGGAATCATATTTGTGTGACATGCAATATACTCAAGTTTATGTTTTCTCCCCTATCACACTGATGGTTCAAGACTATAATCGAGGGTCTATCTCATCTTTTGATTTTTGTTTATCTGATCTAGGAAAATAATAAAAAGGAGTTTATCTAAATTCTCATTGGCGAATTCTAGATTTTCATATCTTTTTATTGATATGTCCGATAGGGTTGAGTAATATATTAATTTTGCTCATTTTTTCAAGATCTAGATGATGGGCTACTTGTCCAAGCATGATTCCAATCCTAGTTTCCCTTTGTTATCCAAATACCATGAAACCCAAGAAATCAAGTTATGGAATATTCATTAATGGATGATTATTGAATTTATAGGGTAATTAGGGTACAACCAACCCATGAATGCAGGTAGGGTTTCATCAACCCAAAGAAAATAGCTAAGATCTCCCCTATGAGAGAGGTAAGTGGGTTCATTCACTTTGCATATTTAATATAAGTTTTCATTCGCCTTATGTTTATTGAAACATGATGATCAAGTTATACTATATGCATAGCTATGTACTTCAATTGGAATATTTCTTTCTAAAATGTTATTATATGATGCTTATGCTTCAAAGTTCTATCTTCAAGAATTCATGTCATGAATATGGATAATCCAAGTAAAGTTATTATGTCAAATTAATGATGAATCATGTAATGGTGGTATTGATTTGTTCTCATCATGTTAATATTGAGCCTGCATGCCTTATGAGCACCATTGGTGCATAAGTATCAAGGATACTTTAAATAACCACCATGATTAAATTATGGAAATCTAAATTTTTTGTTTAGTTAGCTTCATAAATTTTCCTTATTGATAAGTTCTAACAATATATCGTGCGATCCAAAGTCATTGTATATACATACCATGTTGCAATTAAATATCTCATGAGAAAGAAGGATGACACACCCTGTCCTATCTGTTGTATATTTCTATTACATGACTTTTATTTAGAATTCAAGGACAAGGAGACAAAAAACAATGTATCTGACCATCTTTCACGCCTCTCCACTAATGTCAAACACAAGATCCCTATTAATGACAATATACCCATTGAGAAGTTATATGTAGTGAATTTACTCATGACACCATGGTTTGTCGATTTTGCAAATTATCTAGCCACCAGGTGTCTTTCTCCTGATGTCACTTTTTAGTAGAAAAAGAAGTTTCTTCATGATGTCAAATTTTACTATTGGGATGATCCCCTATTGTTCAAGAAATGTGTAGATGGGCTTCTTAGGAGATGCATTTCCAATGAGGAGATTTTGAGTTTGACTTCAGAATTTCGGGCACAGACTATATGGGCCTGTTTCCTTCCTCACAAAAGCAGGTAGAGACAATTCCCACAAAAGATCCAGATGCAAAATCATTGATGAAATTGTTCCAAAAGATCATTTTCCCAAGATTTGGTGTTCTAAGAGCAGTTGTACCAGATGGAGCAAATCATTTCAATTAGATAAACTTCATCAAACTTCTACACAAATATGGTGTTCAACATAAGATTTGTACACCATACCATCCACAAACTTTAGGGCAAGTTGAGATTTTAAGCAGACAATTGAAAGAAATATTAGAAAAGACAATCTCTAACTTAAGAAAATTGGGCATTGAAATTAGATGATGCATTATGGGCTTATAGGACAACTTGCAAAACACATATCAGTATGACTCCATTCAAGCTGGTCTATGGAAACTTCAGTCATCTATCTATAGAACTTGATCATAGAGCATTACGAGCAATCACATTTCTTAACTATGATCTAAAGAAAATAGGAGAAAGAAGGTTGCTACAACTCCAAGAACTGGAAGAGCTGAGATTAGATGCATATAAAAATGTCAAGATGTATAAGGAGAAAATAAAATGATGACATGATAAGAGGTTCCGTACCAAATATTTCAAAAATGGAGATCTAGTGTTGTCGTTCAACTCCAAGCTCAAATTCTTTCATTGAAAGCTATGTGAAAAAATGGTCTAGCCCCTTCCTAGTATTGAAGGTATACCCCTATGGAAATGTGGAGCTACAAGGAAAAGAAGCCTCATTCAAAGTTAACGACCAATTGCAAACTATACACTAATGGAGAGACGATAGACCAGGGAGCATCCTGCTCCCTCTCATATAATTGATGTTGTTGTCTCAAGTCTTACTCTAGACTCTAAATGGAGGACCTTGTGGGAGTTGGCCCCACTTTAATATATATTTCTTTACTTGCACATTGTCCAAAAACTTTTCTTTTTAAGAAATAAAATTTCCATGGATGAATGTAATAATCTAGACCCTCATGAAGTTTATATCACTGTCATTGCAGGTGCCAAAAACATGACAAAACAAAAAAAAATTAGGTGTATAAACTCAACCAAACATGACATGTTTAGCACCCGTACAATTGTGGGGTAGTGCTTGAGTTACAAAATTTAAGACTTACGCACATAGCTAACAAGATCATTGGCACAAAGTGGGCCTACAGGAACATGCTCGATGAAAATGGCAAGGTGGTATGAAACAAGATAGTTTAGTAGCTCAAGGTTCCAACCAACATGAAGGTATTATTTTTTATGAAACTTATGATCCTGTTTCTATACTTGAATCAATTAGAATGATAATTTCCTTTTATAGTCATAAAAGTTCCTTTCTTTATCAAATGGATGTTAAAAGTGCATTTTTGAATGGAGATCTAGAGGAGAAATTATAGATGGCTTAACTCAAATTTTAAAATGAAAAGCATGCTAATCATGTTTATCTATTACAAAGTCCTCTTTATGGACTCAAACAAGCCCCTAGAGCTTGGAATGAGAAATTAAGTAACTTTTTAATTTATATTGCCTATGTTATGGAAAAATTTGACTCTAATATCTTTATTAAACACACCTCTAAAAATTTTCTAATCATTCTATTTATGTTGCCGACATCATCTTTGGTGATACTAATCTTTACCTTTGCAAGGAGTTTAGTTCTTTCATACAAAGTGAACTTGAAATGAGGATAATGGGGGAGCTTACATTTTCCTTGGCTTCCAAATCAAGAAAAAAATGGGAAATTTATCAACCAAAGTAAGTACACAAGTGATATCTTGAAGTGCTTTGGGATGGAAAACACAAAGCTAATGGATACTCCCATGTCTGACACCGCCAAACTTGACAAAGATGAACAAGGTAAAAAAAAGAAGCTCTGTAGACGTATGACTGGTACCTTACTATATGTAACTACATGTAGACTAGATATCATGTTTAGTGTTTCCATGTGTCCTAGATTTCAATTAATTTATATAAAATCCCATCTTGTAGCTATTTAAAGGATATTGAAGTACCTAACAAAACCCCAAAAGTTTTCTCTATGGTATCCTAAGTCAAGGGACTTTAGTCTTACAATTTATTGTGATGCGAATTATGTCAGGTGCTTAGTTGATAGAAAATGAACAAGTGGCACTTGATTTCTCCTAGGACCATGCTTAGTTTCTTAGTTATCTAAGAAGCAAAATACTGTGGCTCTATCAACTATTGTGGCTGAATACAATGCATATGGTAGTTTTTGTTCCCAAGTCCTTTGTATGAAGAAAATGATGCAAAACATTAATGTGTTTCGTTATGCATCTCCTATATCATGTGATAATACTAATGAAATTAATATATTTTACAATCATATTTTTCATAGTATAGAAAAACACATATAGGCCTGCCATTATTTCCTTCACAACCACATTGCTAAGAAAGACATATATATCACTCATGTGGACAATAGAAAATCAACTTATAGATATTTTCACTAAACCCCTAGCTAGAGAGAAATTTTCTTATCACAAGCATTGATGTTCCTTCTATGTCTCCTATATAGATGATTTTTAGACCAAGGTTCATGAAATTATTGGGCTAAGTGCTTGATCTTTTGATGTGGCACACTGCCTTTTCTTTATGGATCAGCTGTGTGGATGAACCTTGAACATGGATCTGTAATCTAGTGTATATCACCTTTCAATAGTTGAATCACAGATCTGGTTGTGTGCAGACTTCATCCTAGCAGCAGATGAAATCTGACGACCACTATAGATTCTTCTACCCTACAATTAGAAGGTGGTCATGGGCGACTGGGTTTGATCACCAGTTTTGTGGTTGTGATCATGGCTTGGATTAGAAAGCCAACCAGGCATTTAGCCTCGACATCACATTATGGTTTTTTAAACCCTAGAGTTCATATGTTCATTGGAGAGATAAGGGAGATGGAAGGCCCACTTCTCCGTCCATACTTCATCCCCATATTTTCTACCTTCCTATGCACACACATGGGATAGAATGATAGGAAGGAACAAGGAGAAGTGGAAGGGACGAGGGAATAGTAATTTTCCCTTGGATGATCAAGATCTATAGTTCTGGCACCAATCAAGGTATGAGGCATGTCAAAGCTTGACTGCACGATGGCGTCAGGAAGGAGGAGTCAAGGTGGATCAAACCTCCACATTTTTCTAGTTGTCGTTCTCCCTTATGGAGATAAGTGTAGAAGAGCTCTGTTGAGTCTAGATCTGGCTGACAACCACTGCTTCTCGTCGAGGAGCCATGTTAGTGCTTGAGAACATGTGGTGGAGCATAGGGCAGCCAGTCCTCGTTGGAACTAGGCCAGGCGGTAGTGCACTCAGGTGTCGAGAGGAGAACCAAGCCCCACTAGATGCAAACACAAATGTGACGAGAAGAAAGGCGAATAGCCGCAGAGGTCAGTGTAGTATGGCCGAAGACACTGGTGGATAAAGAAGCTTGAAAGGAGGTTCGATCCAGTCATGGATTGCTCACCGGAGGAGGGTGCCTTAGTGGTGGCCATTTTCCAAGAGGCCACACACATGAGTTGTGGGCATCGTGCATCTGATCATGAGAAGGAAGAGGAGACTGTTTCAAAGGCTAAGAACTAGCTCAATGTGAGGCTAGGAGGGGAGAACCGCTCCCACTAGGTGGTGACGTGGTGACTGTTGTTTGGTCCGCAAAGGAAATTACCTTTAAAATTACTTCGATCTTTAATAAATCATAGAAATTAGCTAAATGAAAAAAAATGAACAAACTACTAAAATTCTCAAAAAACTAGTAGAACAACATGGAAGCATTATATCAGTCATTTGATGCTTAAATCTTAATGATATTATGTGATATGGTTTATTCTTATTTAATGAATAACAAATATCAAACAACAACCTTAAACTATGGAAATACATCAAATGATCTAAAATATGATATATAATCCAAATGATGTCAGATATGATGATATTTGAACATTAAACTAAGTATAGTGTGTAATGAAATGATAAGACGACTCTCACTCTGGTGACAGAGAAGGGGAACACTCAGGTGATCGGGGAGAAGACTACATTGACTTCTCTGACGACCGTGGTTCCAAGGCCGATGGATAGAGAAGGGAATTGTAGAGGCACATCGGGGATAGATCAGTCTTCTGAGATCTAGACAAAGAAGAATGCCCCCATAGTCACAAAGTTCCAAGTTGCATCGGCGTCCAAATCCTGGGTAGATCTTCTCTCCTCTAAGAAGCTGAATAATGTGGGCAAGCTATCGAAACTGAATGTTAATCTAGTTGACGACAAGCTCATCTACCCCAAGCACATTTTTGAATGAAATCTCAAGAAATGGAACCTGGCGGCGACTGGGTATGTTGTTGACCTCAACCCAAACTGGACCGTGCTAGAGTGACACTTCATACAAATATGGGATGTCAAGGGCTCGATAGAGGTTAAGTCAAGAGGCAAGGGGGTTTTCATTGTCTTGTTCTCGAATGAGGAGGATTTAAACACATCAGTAGAAGGTGGTCCTTGGTTCATGGCTGGCAAGCCATTGGTCATCAAGAAGTGGGAGAGAGGCAATCCACTGGAGAAGCTTAAGCTGACAAAAATCCCTATATGGCTGAAGATCCATGATCTGCCATTAGAATTGTGGGATGAAGAGATGTTTAACTACATCGACTATGTTCTTGGAAAACCACTGAGAGTCGATAAGCTCACTGCGGATTTTGTGAAGTTGGAGTACGCAAGGATGCAAGTGCTTATATTAGTAGACTTCAGTTTCCCGAAAACTTTGGAGATCCAGTGCGAAGATGGCCACTTAGATAGCATCTCTTTCGAGTATGAATGGAAACCAGAGAAGTGTGAAGCCTATGGGAATTTTGGACATGACCCTATTCCATGTGATGTGTACTTATCCCACAAGAATGCGAAATAAGTCAGGCCTAGAAAAAAATCTGTTTGGGTGCCTATACAGGTCACTGATAAGACTGTCAAGGAGTCAGAGGTCTTCTACAATGCAAGCAAAGATGTATCAGCAATAGAGAAGCCATTTGTAAAAATTCCTGACCTAATCTCTAATGAATCTGCAGTAGTAAGCAATGTATTTCCAATTGAGTTGAATCCTATGCAAGTAAGGCCGACTTCCAAATCTCTTTCTCCATTATTACTCTAGTGCAGTCATCGGAATGGGAGCAATAGAGACGCAAGTCAAAATCTCCACCCAGAGTCATAGATAAACCGGTATCCATAGTGAAGAACATTCAGCTCACCCCAAACATGTTCTCCTTATTAGCAAACATGGTTGAGAACTCAGGTGTTGTAGCACAAAAAGAACCTGTTTCCAATGGATATCCCATTCTCGATTGTTGCTTGGAATGTAAGAGGTAGTCATAATAAAGCCTCTTGCATTCAGAAGGAGATTAGAAGCATGAAGGTGGAGATCTTTATCATTCTGGAGTCTAGAATCACCAAAGATGATGTTAGCTCTTCTGTTGAATACATTAGGCCTGGTGCAAGCCATATTTCCAACTCTAACTTCTACTCTTATACAAGGATTATCATCCTATGGAAAAATGAGGCTATGAGCATAAGGAAGCTTTTTGACAGTGAACAAATTATTCACTGTGAAGTTATAGTTGGTAACCTTCATTTCCTCCTCTCTATAGTTTATGGGTCAAATGATGATGCTGAAAGAACTCTCTTATGGAATTCCTTAAATGATATTGATAATTCTTCCTTTCCTTGGTGTACACTTGGAGATTTCAACGCAGTTCATTTTAACCATGAAAAGATGGGCATACACCCTCCTTCTAAGAAGAATATGTCTGACTTCAACTCCTCCCTTGTGATTACTGGTCTTATGGAGGTTGTTCTTAAGGGGAACTTCTTTACCTAGGACAGAAAAAGCAAAAGAGGTGTGAGTACCCTCTCAAAAATCGATAGATGCATGTGTAACGTTTCTTTTATGTCAATGTTTCCATCTCTATGGGGAGAGATTATTCCCATTTTCATTAGTGATCACTGTATGCAGGTCATCCACCTTAATCAGGCTAAGAGAAGGAAAACCCCATTTAGGTTCATCAATGCCTAGGCTAGTCACCTTGATTTCAAAGAAGTTGTGAAAAGGGTTTGGGTGAATTTTCACCCTGAAGGTGCCTCGATGCTTAAATTGTATAGGAACCTTAATCATTTAACGTACCACCTCCTTAATTGGAATAATAATGTTGTGGGTTATCTCTCTGATGTTTCTAGATATTTGGAGGCTAGAGCTATTGATGCTCTGAAATGTGTAGACGCCGACCCTAGTAATCAAGCATTGCACTTGGAGCTTGCTGATATTAGAAGAAAAGCCACGAAGGCTGTTACTGATGAAGAAAGTTTTTTGAGGCAGAAATTGAGAGTCCTCTGGTTGAAGAAAGGTAATAGGAACACTGCATTCTTCTATGCTTCTCTCAAATCTAGGTGGATTCATAACAACATTCATATTTTGTATGACAATGATAGAGCTATCAATGAGACGAAAGAGATATCTAATCATATCACTGATTACTACTCAGGGATTTTTAATTCTACTCCTTGTGGGACTATTTTCTGGAATGACTCTTGGTCTCTACCTTTCATTTCAAAGGATCATTATGATTTGCTTTGCAAGAATGTCACCAGAGAAGAAGTGGATGAAGTGGTTAAGAAGTTTAATGGGGATAAAGCTCCCATGCCTGATGGGTACAACATGTTCTTTTTCCAAACTTGTTGGGACATTCTTGCTGATGATGTAGTGGATGCTATCCTTAACTTTTTTAAATATGGCAAGATGCTTAGTGAATGCAATAAATAGTTCATCACTCTCATTCCTAAAGTTACTGGAGCTAATTGTCTTAAAGATTTTTGACCTACTTCAAAATCGTTACCAAAGTTATGGCGACCAGATTGAGCTGTGTTCTCCCGGAGATCATTGACAAGAATCAGATGGCCTTCATCAAAGGCAGATCTATAGGAGATGCGATCTTGCTAGCCAATGATATGCTGAGTTCTTTTTCTTCTACTGGCTCAAATAAATTCTGTGTTAAAGTAGATCTCTCGAAAGCTTATGACACTGTCCGTAGGGACTAGATCATCTTCATCATGAAGAAAATGGGCTTTCCTCTTTGTTGGTTGAAATGGATCGATGTTTGCTTTTAAACTGCATCCTTCCAAGTTCTTATTAATGGCAGCCCTTCTTCATCCTTTACAACTAGGAATGGGGTCAGACAAGGAGACCCCCTAGCTCCCTACCTGTTTGTTATCGCAATGCAAGGGATGTCTGCGATGTTTAATAATGCTGTGAAAAATAAGAATATGTCTGATATCAAGGCATGTACCAATCTTGGTGTATCCCATATCATCTTTGCTGATGATTTATTGATCTTTTCTAAAGCTTCTGAAGACAATGCTTTTGCTATTCTGGAGATTCTAAAGGATTTTGAGTATGTCTCTAGTTTGAAACTAAAAAATATAAAAAGTCAACTTTTTTCCAGTAAAGGAGCGGAGAAGAGTGAAGCTATTAACAAGATCTTAAATATTGATACTGTGTCTCTGCCAGTTCGATACCTCGGGCTTCCTCTTTTCACTAGTAGGCTTACAAGGGAGATGTGTGCCCCTATTTTGGACAAGATGAAGAAGAGGCTGGATCAATGGAAAAGTAAACTTTTGTCTCTTGCTGGAAGAACTAAACTCATCATCTCAACCCTATCTTCATATCATATGTTTTAGAGTGCTGCCTTCCCTCTACCCGAAGGGGTTTTCCAAGACATAGAGAAAACTATGCGGGACTTTATTTGGAATGATGTGGATGAACATAGGAATATCCACACTATCTCCTAGGATTCCATTTGTAAACCTAAGAAGGAGGGGGGCTTGGGGATCTGGTCTATTGAAGATTGGTCCAAGGTAGGTATGTTGAAAAATATTTGGGATGTGACTAGTAAAAAGGATTCCTTATGGGTGAAATGGGTCCATGAAAGGTACATTCATTCTGATTCCATTTGGGCTGCGAGTAGTAAACCTAGTTCTTCATGGTTATGGAGGAGGCTGCTTAAATTCAGAAATCTTTTGAAGATACATGTCGACTTTCAGGTTGGTCGAGGTGACTCTTTTCTCTTGTGGAGAGATCCTTGGCTCACCTCGAAGAAAGCTCTATGTGAAGTGTGTGATAACCAACTGATTCTAAGACTCGGTCATGGACAATTTTGCAAAGTTGGTGTTTGCCTGTTGGATGGGAAATGGAATGTGCCCAAGATTAGAGGGTGCTCGGTTCTAGAAGACAAGACCTCTGATGTTAAAATTCATCCCAATGTCAATGACTACATCTCCTATAGAGGTAATACCACCTTTTGTTTGAGAGATGGTGGGAATGTGGTTAGGAAATCTAACCCTCGAGTTGGTTGGGCAGGTTGGGTCTGGGGGAAAGACATTCCCAAAAACAGGTCAACTTTCTTATGGAAGTGTTTCCTTGATAGACTTCCCATGACTCTACTCATGAAGAAGTCTAGATTTTTCTTGGCATCAAGATGTTGTTTCTTCTTTTCTATGGAGGAGGAATCCCACCATCTGTTGTTTAACTACAATTTTGCTAAAGAGGTTTGGTCCCTTTTTCTTGCTCATTATGATTGTTGTCCTTCCAATTTAGAAGACGCCCTTGATCTTTGACAACTATAGCAGACCTGTGGAGAATATTTGGTCCTCTTGTTTGAGGGAGGCCCAGAGTCTTATATAGTATCTTTACTTTCCTTTTTTGTATAGCTTGTTACAATTTTTTCTTTCCTTTGGATTGTCACCCTGGCAATCCTCTTTTCTTCACTTGTATATACCTTAGTAATGAGAAGAGAAACAAGATGTTACCATCAATTTTTTTTCTTAGTATGGCTAACTAGGGCTAATAACCCTAAATAAAATATAGAAAATACATATGTGCTCAATAAATGTTATAATTTTCAGAATACATTTATATCAGTATATGGAGCCTCATCTTTTATTTTAAGATCACAATTATGAATATAAATCATGTTACATGGTAATGACATTAAAATGATGAGAAAACCCTAACATGATTAATGCACATAACCTAAGGTTACTATGTTCACATAATAATGTGAAACACAATTATCAGTTAATGAACCATAATATGAAATATGAAATCAGTAAGATAATTCCAAGATAAGAAGATAAAAAATGATGGGAATATCCTAATGAGTAAAGCAAACCCTAAGATAACTAAGGTTAATAGGATGAGAAACTAATGGTGATATGTGACCTTGTCTTAATCAGGGGTTTGATTTATATGTAGTTGACATGGGAATATATCTGATATCAGGAATATGTGATTATATTTGTCTTTCTTGATCAAGGTACGCCCTTACCTCTTACTTGGCTTACTACTTAGTATGGTTGTATTACGTGTGTACATAAACTTGGCATATGGTATTGTATGAAATGATTGTTTTTTTATGATATCTTGCTTGATTTTCCATACTTGTGGCTACAGACACACAAAACATAATATATTTGTTCCATTATATCTAAGCACTTCAACTCTTTGGTAGTCAACTACTAGAAAATAAAGTACTTCAACTCTTTGGTTGTCAATTACTTGAAAGTGATCCAACTCTTTGGGAGTTTGGTCACATTTTGAAATGATCCAACTCTTTGGTAGTCGACCATATGACCTTTAGTGCATTCAGGTCAATACATGTATTATATAATGGAAAGTGTGCCTAAAATATGTATTTTGTTTTGTTAATAAATATCCTTGTTCAAGTATGCTTTTGTTATATTTCTTTTATTACTTCCAAGTATTAGTTTTGTCTTATTGCCAAGTCTTAGTAATGAGAGGTACAAAAACAGATGCGTAGGCATACTTAGTACAATATTCTTGAATATTGTGTTGACATGTACCACTTGTAATCTTTTGTTTAGGTTGTGGATATATGATCTTGAAGAACCAAGATAGTTGAGAGTTGTATGGTGAGCTTATGTACATGTGGACTTGTTGTTGTAAGATCCTATTATTTAGTAGTAGTACATGTACATCTAAAAGTTTGTTGTTCAATGTGTAATATAAAATGTTGAAACAATTTGTGTTGTAATTATATGTATAATAGTGGACATGTGTTGTATGACTTGTTTATTATTCATGTGCATATGCTACTGTTGTTTCCTTCTGACTTCCTCTAATTTTCTTCTTCTTAGCCTAGTGTGTGGTGTTTGAATTGGGATTCTCATTGAGGTGAGGGTTTAAGTTCGGACGCTACACATTACATTAAGTTTTAGAAAATTTGGGGACGTTACAGGTGGTATTAGAGCATGAACAATAGCAAAGACTGACATTTGTTCATTATGCAACTCAAACTAAAGAAAACCTTGAACTTGAACATCCTTAGTCTTAGACTACTTGTCTTTTAGAGACTAGATCTAACCTAGCCTCTAGGTTAGCACCTATATTTCTGAGAACTAGGTCTAGACTAGTGCTTGTTGTATAGCAAGTCCTAAGATGTCGTTATTTCCTTATAATGTGGTGGTATGGGGCGTTGCATTATGAAAGGGAATCCTAGACATATAGCGCTCATTGTCTAGGATCTCTATTCCATTATACACATTGTTCTCACCCTTTTAACTAGGTGACATGACACTAGACTCTCTACTATGTGTGGGACAGTCATGTTATGGATTTGGTTTTGATTCTAATCAGATTGAGACTCGATAGTTTTCTCTGACCCCTGTTTTATCAGAGAAAAACTATATAATTTTTATTATATATGTAAGTATTACAAAAATGTGTTCCCATATATGTACGAGTAGGAGGTGGTCATGCAACCTACGTGAAAGTGAATGACATCAATCTAGAAGAGAGAATAGTTCTAGAGTAGATGTCTAGAGCCTTGTTGTAATATGTGATATATGGAATGAATAAAATATGTTTAGATGATAAGATCTAAGCCTTATATAGATGATATAAGATGAATTGTGATGATACATGTTTGTGTTTGAGGACCTAAGCTCATTTTTGAGGATTTGATATAAGCTTAATGATGCAAGTACATAGACTTTTTTGAGATAAGATAACATAAGTTAAGATAAGCTATGTAAGACAAGGTTGTGAATTAGCATGAGCCTCAAGCTCTTTTACAAAGAAGGAACTCTAGTGTTAGGACCAGTTTTAGGGTCAACTCTAGAGAGATTGAGACCCATCGGGAGAAGGTCACAAAACCTAAACTCCAAGATATGAGAATTATGAGAAATGTGTGTTATAATATGTCCTAAACTAGACTACTCCTGAGTGAATGAGTTGAGTTGCTTTATGCTTGATACCTATAGTTTTGTTGAATCCTAGATGTCCTTTTAGAATACTAAACCCTAGAGAGAGGCTAATTATATATGTGCATGTGAATATGAATGTGAGAACCTACCATGTGGGTGACGGAGAGAGAGCCCAAAACCGTAGAGTAGGTAACTATGTTAGTTTTTGCAAAGCCTTAGCTCAGGTTGGTGGTTCCTCGTAGGAATCTAGTGGTTGCATATATAAGAGAGTTTTGGGTAAGTATGTCTCATGGGTAGAAAACCAATGAAGAGAATGTCATACCATGTTTTGGTTTGTTCTTACGTGGCTAGAGCTTGTGAAGTTGAACACTAGTTCCAATGAGGTGACTTGACAAACCTAGATGGAGAGGATTGTTAAAATTTTGTGCATATGATATACTCATAGGGTTGAGTGGGCTCAGAGAGACAGAGCATGACACCACCCTCATGTTATGGGTTAGAAGAACCTCAGTTGGACTACATAAAGTTTTGATATATGTTTGATGAGCCACTTGTATAAGTTTCTTTAGAACAGCCATGAGGTAATATATGTAAGAGTGTGATCGAATCTTAAGATTTGACATATGGATATGACATGATGGAAAACCTAATGATGGTTTAGTCGATCTCTTAATATAGATGGTTAACCATATATATGAATAATGATGACATTATGGTTGATGAATATAGTGATATTTTCACTAATAAATTTTGTAACCAAATATGAAAGTGATGTGAATCATGTTAATGACATATGTCATACAAGGTGTTAATATTAGTGCATAGTGAATATGTTGAATATTTTGTAACAAATAACATAATCACACCTTGTTATAATCTATATGATAAATGCATTGATGGAATTCTTAATGCTTGAATATGACAATGTAAATCCTAAGGTATGAAACATGGTGTGACACAACTTTGGCTTCTAAACCTATGATTCAATCTTGTATGGAGTGATGGTGCACCCAAGATGCTTGAAAACCTTATAGGAATGGTTGGATAATTTCTAAACCTCTTGGTTTGGGGGATGCTACAACTAAAGTGGTTCCCCACATGATAATGAAGATGTTTTGATTTTTCTTAAGAGGACGACTTAATTTTGAGGACAACATAATTTTGAGGAAAAAAATTCTTTTAAGATGTATATGATGTGATGGACTGGATCTTGGTTTAATTTTGAGGATGAAATTTCTATAAGGTGTGTAGGATGTGATAGACTGAACTTTTGAGATCCTAAATGTTAAGAGTTGCAAGTGTTTTGATACCATATAGACGTTAATTGGTGTCGATATCATGATTATGATCCCTAAATTCATGCGTTTTTGGAGTATTCAATTGACAAGTCAAATAGTTGAGTTTTGTCACCAAATTTGAGGAGAATGTAGCTTGAGTTGTATTAAAACTATGGTTAATTTTCATGATGTTTAGATTCTCCTAGAAGGAGATATTTAAGGTTGAGTATGTCATAATTTGATGATTTTTGGACTAAGGTTCCTTATATTTTTGGGCTAAGTCCTTTATCTTTTGATGCGACACACTGCCTTTACTTTATGGATGGGTTGTGTGGCTGAACCTTGACCATGGATCTGTAATCTAGTGGATGTAACATTTCAAGAGTTGATGCACAAATCTAGTTGTGTGCAGACTTCATCCCAATAGCAAATGAGATCTGAAAGTCACTATAGATTCTTCTACCCTATTGTTAGAAGGTGGTTGCGGGCAACTGGGTTTGATTACCAATTATGTGGTTATGATTGTGGCTTGGACTAGAAAGCCAAACAAGCATTTAGCCTTGGCATCACAAGATGGTTTTGTAAACCCTAGAGTTCATCATTCTTCAGAGAGACAAGGGAGATGGAAGACCCACCTCTCTATCCAAAATGCATCCCCACATTTTCTACCTTCTTACCCACACACGTAGGAGAGAATGAGAGAAAGGAGAAAGGAGAAGTGGAAGGGATGAGGGACTAGTCATTTTCCCTTGGATGATCGAGATCTATAGTTCTGGCACCAATCAAGGTATGAGGCATGCCAGAGTTTGATTGCACGATGGTATCAGGAAGGAGGAGTTGAGGTGGATCGATCCTCCACATTTTTCTAGCCGTAGTTCTCCCTTATAGTGACATGCACAGAGGAGGTCTTCCAAGTCTAGATCCAGTTGACGACCACTGCTGCTCTTCATGGAGACATGACAACACTTAAAAACACGAGTTGGAGCATAGGGTGGCCATTCCTTGCTGGAACTAGGCCATGCAGCAGTGCACTCAGGTGTCGAGAGGAAAACCAAGCCCCTCTGGACGCAAATGCATATCTGATGAGAAGAAAGGCGGATAGCCACTGAGGTCAGTCTAGGATGGCCGAATACACTAGTGGCCAAAGAAGCTTGAAAGGAGGCCAGATCCAGCCATGGATCGCTCACCAGAGGAGGGCGCCTCGACAGTGGTCGTTTTCCAGGAGGCCACACACACGAGCTGTAGGTGTCATGTAGCTGATGTCAAGAAGGAAGTGGAGACCAATTCAGAGGCTAAGAATCAGCTCAACATGAGGCTAGGAGGGGAGAATTGTGCCCACTGGGTGGTGACGAGGCGACTGTTGTTTGGTCTGAAAAGGTTACCTTTAAAATTGCATACATCTTTAATAAATCATAGAAATTAGATGATGATTAGAAAAATATGAACAAACTACCAAAATTCTCAGAAAAATGAGTAGAACAACATGGAAGCATTATACCAGTCTATTGATGCTTAAATCTTGATGATATTATGTAAGATGATTTATGCTTATTTTATGAATAATAAATATCAAACAACGACCTTAAACTTTGGAAATACATCAATTGATCTAAATATGATATATAATCTAAATGATTTTAGATATGATGATATTTGAACATGAAACTATGTAATTTTCTAAGTATGGCTATCTAGGGATAATAACCCTAAATAAAATATAGAAAATACATATGTGCTCAATAAATTTTGGAATTTCTAGAATACATTTATATCAGTATATGGAGCTTCATCTTTTATCTTAAGATCACAATTATGCATATATCATGTTACATGGTAAAGACCTTAAAATGATGAGAAAACCCTAACATGATGAATATGTTCACATAATAATGTGAAACACAATTATCAGTTAATGAACCATAATATGAAGTATGGAATCAGTAAGATAATTCCAAGATAATAAGACAAGAAATGATATGAATATCCTAATGAGTAAATAAAATACTAAGATAAGTCATAACTAGGGTTAAGAGGATGATAACCTAATGGTGATATGTGATCTTGTCTTAACCAGGGGTTTGACAAAGATATAGTTGACACAAGGATATATCTGATATCAGGAATATGTGATTAGATGTGTCTTTCTTGATCAAGGTATGCCCTTACCTCTTACTTGGCCTACTACTTAGCATGGTTGTATTATGTGTGTACAAATACTTGACATATGGTATTGGATGAAATGATTGTTCTTTTATGATATCTTTCTTGATTTTCCATGCTTATATCTATGAACACATGAAACATAATATATATGTTCCATTATATCAAGCACATCAACTCTTTGGTAGTCAAGTGCTGGAAAATAAAGTACTTCAACTCTTTGGTAGTCAAGTACTTGAAAGTGATCCAACTCTTTGACAGTTTGATCACATTATGAAATGATTCAACTATTTGGTAGTCAATCATAAGGCCTTTAATTTATTCAACCATTGGTGGTCAATGTATGTATGATATAATGGAAAATGTGCATGTAATATGTGTTCTCTTTTGTTAATAAATATCCTTGTTCAAGTATGATTTTATTGTATTTCTTTTGTTACTGCTAAGTATTAGTTTATTCTTATTGCCAAGTCTGAGTAATGAGAACTATATAAAGAGACAAGTAGGCATACTCAGTACAATATTCTTGAATATTATGTGGACATGTACCACATGTAATCTTTTGTTTAGGTTGTGGATATATGATCTTGAAGAACCAAGATAGTTGAGAGTTGTATGATGAGCTCATGTATAGGTGGACCTATTGTCTTAAGATTCTATTGTTTAGTGGTAGTACATGTACATGTACATGTAAAAGTCTATTATTCAATGTGTAATATAAATGTTGTAACAATTCATGTTGTAATTATATGTTGAATAGTGGACATGCGTTTCATGGCTTGTTTATTATTTATTTGCATGTGCTAGTATTGTATCCTTCTGACTTCCTCTAGATTTCTTCTTCTTAGCCTAATGTGTGGTGTTTGAATTGGGATTCTCACTGAGGTGAGGGTTTCAATTTGGATGTCAAATATTATATTAAGTTTTAGAAAATTCAGGGACATCAAAATCCTTGTCCACAACATCTTGGAAGACCACCTATCCTAATCAACTAGACCTAGTCGACCTAGAGGAATTCCATAAGATCTATTTATAAATCCCTAACCTTGCAGGTGAACTAAATGCCATGGCTTGTATATGATGTGGTGATGATGGTATGATATAGAGTGGGGATTATGAACATTGTTGAGGCATAATCATTTAGGTTTCATGACCACCTCCTACTCATACATGTGTGGGGACACATTTTTGTAATACTTTTACATATAGTAAAATATTATATAGTTTTTCTCTGATAAATCAAACATCGTAGAAAAATATCAAGGTTCGATCTGATTGGAATCAAAAACCAAATCCACAAAATGAGTGTCCCACACATAGTACAGAGTCTAGTGTCATGCCACCTAATGAAAAGGGTGAGAACAAGGTATAGGCTTGAGTAGCTACCCAAAATATAGATCCATCAGATGTCAAGGGTTTCTCTTCCCTTGATGTCGATCATCTCCAAATAATGTAAAATCCCATACCGCCACATTATAAAGAAAGAATGGCATCTTAGGACTTGCTATTCAACAAGCACTAGACTAGACCTAGTTCTTAGACATCTAGGTTCTAATCTAGAGTCTAGGTCATATCTAGTCTATAAAAGATGACTAATCTAACCCTAACAATTTTTAAGTTCAAGGTTTGATTTAATTTGAGTTGTAGAATGAGCAAATGCCAGGATTTGCTATTGTTTATGCTTGATACCACTTGTGACATCCCCAAATTTTCTAAAACTTAATCTAATGTATGACACCCAAATTGAAACCCACACCTCAGAGAAAATCCCAATTCAAACTCACACACTACACGAAGAGAAGGAAATCATAGGAAGTTAGAAGGAAACAACAGTAGCACATGTGCATGAACAAGAACAAAACCATACAAAACATGTTCACCATTCAACATATAATTACAACATGAATTGTTACAACATTTGATATTACACTTTGAATAATAAAATTTTACACATGCATGTACTACATCTACGACATGATCTTTAGACAATATGCCCACCTGTACATTAGCTCACCACACAACTCTCAACTATCTTGGTTCTTCAAGATCATATGTCCACAACCTAAAACAAAGATTACATGTGGTACACGTCACCCAATATTCTAAAATATTACACTGAGTATGCCTACACGTCTTTTTATATACCTCTCATTATTGTGACTTGGCAACAAGATAAAACTAGTACTTGGTAGTAACAAAAGAAATATACAAAAGCATACTTGAACAAAGATATGTTTATTAACAAAAGAGAAGACATATTTTAGGCACATTTACCATTGTATCATCCATGCATTGACCGCCAAAGGTTGAATGCATTGAAGGCCTTATGATCAACTACCAAAGAGTTGGATCATTTCATTATATGATCAGACTACCAAAGAGTTAGATCACTTTCAAGTACTTGACTACCAAAGAGTTGAAGTAATTTGTTTTCCAACACTTGACTACCAAAGAGTTGAAGTGGTTAAATATAATGGAACAAATATATTATTTTTCATGTGTTCAGAGACATATATATGGAAAATCAAGAAAGATATCATACACTAGCAATCATTTCATCCAATAACATATGCCAAGTATTTTACTACACATATAATAGAAGCATAATGTCTAACATATACCACATCCATGATTCTGCTCTAACCTTGGCCAAACCCTGATAAAGGCAAGTCCACATGTACCATGATCAGATTCTCATAATCATAACCCTAATTATAATATGTTTTAGGGTTTTTCTTATATAATTAGGATATTTCCATCATTATGTGTCTTGTCATCTTGCTGTATGGGTTTGATTTTCTTGATGTTGTATTCTAGATCAAAATCAATTGTATGACCATTAGTTTCCATATCATTGTGTGCATGTATTTACCCTAGATCATATTCATGATGTATGTTAGGGTTTGTATTACATTAAGAGCATTCAAAGTTGTATAACATGAATTATGTGAATCATTGTGATCTAAAAATTTAATATGAGCGTGCATATACTGATATCATCTTACAATGAATATTCCAACATTTATTGACCATATATGTATTTTCTACATTTTATTTAGGGTTATTAGCCCTAGATAGACATTCTAAGCAATTTACATGATTACATGTCATAATATGATCATATTTAACGTTGTATGAATTATATATCATATTTAGGATTTTCTAGCACATCTTCCTAATTGTAGGCCATTGCTTGATATTTATTATTTATGAAGTAATCTAGTATATGTTACATTATCTCAATGTAATTTAAGAATAAAAAGAATGATTTTATGTTTCCATGTTGTTCTCACTACTACATAAATGGCTTATAAAGTCAGTTTTCAAGGTGTCGGTTGTATACAAAAACCGACACATAAACCCTACTGTGTCGGTTTTTAACATAAACCGACATCCAATATGTGAAGGTCGACCAGACACGGGTACCGCTTTCAATAATTGTCGGTTCTTTAATAAACAACCAACACTTCAAATCAACCGCCAAAACCAAAATTCCAGCAAAAAAATTACCTTCAAAATTGGACATATGTTGTCAGTTTTTTAATAAATAACCGACAACTAAAGGGTATGCGCGAGACAGGAATAGTTGTCGGTTGTCTTTTATTTATTAACCGACGATATTAAGTAGTATAGTTGTCAGTTTTTGTCAAAGAGCTGACACTGTTGGTTTAGTTGTCGGTTTTGTTAAATAACCGACACATATGGTCAACTTAATAGCCCCGCGAACAGAACTTTTCCCCATTGTCTCTGTTTCATTGCCGTGCGCTAGGGTCTGGCGATTTCCCCCGCCGTCGTTGCCGGTTGCCTCCCCACGCCGCCATTCGTCTGTCGTACGCCGCTCGCCGCCGTCACTGTCGTCGCCGTCGCCGCCGGTTGCTGCGCCGCCGGTTGCTTTTCTCGTCGACGCCCTCGCCGCCGCTCCACCGAGCCGTCGCCGGTTGCTGCGCCACCGGTTGCTGGTCTCCTCGACGCCCTCACCGCCGCTTCGCCGAGCCGTCGCCGGTTGCTGGTCCTCCTCTTCTCGCCGTCGTCACCTCCAGCTGCTCTCCTCTGCTCCGGCGCTGTCAGTTTCACCTTGTTGCCCTCAAGGTACACCAGCTTCTTCCTTCTTCCTCATCCCCTAGCTTAATACTGCCTGTCTAATAGACTCAACTCAAGTTTTTCTATCTTTACATTTGCATTATTCATTGCCATTGTTCTTTAAAATGTCAATGAAACTATAATGGTTATCCAATGTTAAAGTTGAATACCTTGTTGTAGGCTACACAACAGATGAAACTATAGTAGTGTTTTCATGTATATGTGTTTGATATTCTTATATCACTAGAAAGAAAGACAGCCATTTTCATTACTAGTAGATGAATAAATACATTAAATACAAATCAATTGGTAAACTAATATAAATCAGTAGATGATTACATAATTCCTAAATCGGCACATAAATAAATACAAACAGTAGATGAATAAAATACAATAAATACAGTAATAGAGTTAAATCCGTAGATGATTAAATGATATCAAAATTATTACATAAATAAACACAAATCAATAGATAACTAAATAAAAACAATAATAAATAAAACAAATAAGTAGATGAATAAATACATAAGTGGAAAAGTAAATATGAATCAGTTGATAAATAAAGTTACATCAGTAGATTCTTACATAATTTTAGAAGCAGTATAAATAAATTCAAATGAGTAAATAGCTAAATAAAAAATAGTACATGAATAAATACAAATAAGTAGATGAATAAATACAAATCAGTTGATTAACTAATATAAAATTATAAATTAGTGATGATTAATCAATTCTCAAATCAGTACATAAATGAATACAAATAGTAGATGAATAAATATAATATAATCAAATCAGTTGATAATTAAAGTTAAACAGTTGATAACTAAAGTTAAATCAGTAGATGATTAAATAGTATCAAAATCAATACATAAATAAACACAAATCAGTTGATAACTAAATTTAAACAGTTGATAATTAACTAAAGTTAAATCAGTAGATGATTAAATAATATCAAAATCAATACATAAATAAACACATGTGACATGCTTGGAATGTAAATGATGAACTTTTCCCTAAATTGCCAATCATGCTTTTAAAGACATCAATAATCACCCTAACTTGAAGAACTAGGATTTTAGGTATAAGAATGACAACACATTATTTGTTGGCCTAAAAACCCATCCAAATGCTGCCGAAATTTTCTTAATTTATAATGTGAGCTTAATTTATAATGTGAATTACTTTACAATGTGAATGTGAACTTTACAATGTGAGCTTTAGAATTTGAATTACTTTACAATGTGAGCTTTACACTTTGAATTACTACTTTACAATGTGAACTTTACAATTTGAATGTGAATTTGTAGATGGCTGACCATTCTCCTGATGACCGTCTTGATGACTACCGTGAGGGTGAGGACATCAATGCACCGCCTCACAATGTAAGTTTTAAAAATATATCATATATTTATATCTATATGTCCATTTATAGTTATATCTTGTAAATGTGAATTATTTTGTCAAATTTTAGGTTGATGATGCACAGGTACCATGTGCAGCACTTGAGTCACTTGATCAACAACACCAAAAAGTTGACAAGAGAAGGGGCATCACTATGATGAAGAAGTTAATTGCACAAAAGGGCAATGGACCCAAACTTGTTGTGGATTTCGATAATGCAGGAAATGTATGTGGTGTGAATCACAATTCATTTATTTCATATCTTGGATATGTTACTCGTAGCCATTGCGGTTGTCGCTTAGATTCTTGGCATAACATTTCTAAGGAGAAGAAAGATTTAATATGGAGGGATTTATGTGTGAGTTATTATTAATTTGCAATTCTATTTTGTAGATGACTAAATTTTTGGATACTAGTTAATAGCAATTATATTTTGCAGAGTATATTTGAATTGGATGAAAAGCTGCATCGTAAATGCGTGATGCAACGCTGTGGGAGAGTCCTAAGGAACTATAGGACAAATCTCACCAGAGAATATATAAAAGAAGCCGACAAGAGGAAGAAGACAGCCACTGAACAATGGAACTTCCTGGACAAAGAAGAATGGGACGCGTTTGTCGCTTCAAGACAAACTGATGAATTCAAGGTATTAGGCGTCAGTCTCAATCTCATTAATTAATATATGTTGTATTCACTTATTCAAGATTAACATTTAGTGTTACTAACCAAATCATTAATGTGCATACTAACTAGGCCCTCAGTGATGCACAAAGATCAAGGCGTGCGATGAATGTGCACGACCACACAATGGGTCCAAGAGGATATGCAGACATTCGCCAAAGACTACAGGCTGATGATGCACATGTACCATATCAATAGTTATTATTACATAATTGAACATGCATTTTCTGCTATAACATCTATAACCCTCAAATGCTGTCAAAATTTGATTTTCTTATGCCTTCAAGAACATGTTAACTTTTTTCGCATCTTGATAGATCGTTTGACATGATCAATCATTTTAACCATTCACAAGATCACTTAAGATGGTCATATTTTATGATCTTGTCTCTTACTCTTCCTTTTCACTATTAAAGTTGTATCAAGGTAGTTCCACTCTTATTTCTTTTAGTACTTCTTTAAAACCACGTTTCATCATACCATGCATTATGTGACTCTCAATTCCATCACTTATATATGATTATCATACCATGCATTATGTTTCATCATACATATATTATATATTAATAAACACATTGATTAGGTATACAACATTATATATAATATATAATATATAATATATAATATATAATATATAATATATAATATATAATATATAATATAGATGTATGTATATATTTATACATGTGTTATATTAACACATACATATAGATGTATCACAATGCTAATCCTTCATTTAGCGATAAAATACAACATAAGAAATACAGAAGAAGTGCATATAATGGGGAAAAACATGAATAACATGGAAATAAACAATATTATTTGAGAATTGGCCATGATTTCATTGTCTCATATGACTACAAAAGAAAAAACTATTTTAAAATGACACTTATTTAAAACTTCCTAGACCAGTTCTACATGTGCTTCTTATTTGTCTTTTCCTACAAGATTGTTTAGTTAATCACTATATATACTAATTTTTTATGAGAAAATTTCCCTATTTAGAATAGCAGTGCTCCCAGTACCTTAAAAATGTTAATGGTAGGGTGAGCTCGTGAAACCCTTTTTTGGTAACTTGAGTAATATTTGTAATTCATATTTGGTGAGATCTCACTCATACCACTTCACCATGATGTTTATTCTAAAAAATACCCAAAATATATGAGCATGACATTTAGGTGATGTGGAAACATAGCATATTGACAACTTTAAAATTATATTCATATTGTGTAAAGTGAATACTTCGAGTTACATTTAAGGGGATCATAGGGAGTTAAGTAGTAATTGCATTTGGAGAAAAAAGACCAAAGATCGGTATGCAAACTGAATTTTAAAAGATTGAAAATAAACCATCTAACTACACAAGCATCCAAGATGTATTTCTCATAACCACACATGCATGCTTCAACAACACGTCTACGTATTTTACAAGGAGTTTAATGTTTCATGTATGGCTTGTTTTCTTATTTGTTTTAGAGAAGATGTAGTTTTAGTAATCATACACCTCAACTGGCATTAATCGAGTTTTTTATATAGAGCGGAAGTAATTTTGATCATTTTTTTCTTTTTTTTTGTATCTGGTGTGTGTTTGTATTTTTTTATAGCAGCCAAAAATGTCCAGAAAGTAAAGACCGAATTAGTTTTATTTGCACACTATGTCCGATTTCGCTAGTTCCATTTAAAATGATAAGTTATCATACTAAAGCTTCGTTTCAACTTTCTATTTAAGGATTTTGTTCTCATGGCATGGTTACTAGATACTAGGATGCCCATGTGCACTAATCTTGAGGTTGTATTTCTACATAACAGTATAAGAAATTCCAAATAGTTGCATGAGAAATGGATACAATCCATATTTCACAAGTCCAAAAACTTATTCAAGACTAAATTTGACCCTAATTGGAACCTAGTTGGTATTCAACTAATGTTAAATAAAATCAACCCACCCCATAGCTTAAGAAAATGCCTTATAACATCCTTTAAAAGGTCTCCATTAATGTATCCACCAGGTAAATAGACAAGTACCATGCCCCTATGGGCATAGAGACCATGACACTAGGCTAGATGTTGGACCTGAGTAAGAACACCTTAGTACGGTTGGGATACGTGTGGTGGTGTATGGATATGTTTTTATTTCTCAAGAAGTGTACAATGGAGAAAATGTTAAAGTCCCCGGTAGTGTGATACTACGACGTGGTATTTTGAATGCACTAACAAACTCACTCGGGGTTGAAATCCCCGAGCTTTTACCAAAACCAAAGTACAATAATACCACCCGCAAGAGGATGAGTCTTATCGCAGTATAGTTAAGGATCGAACCCAAAGGACAACGTTTTTAAGAATCCTTGCCAGTCTAATCCAATTTGAGTTAAGACTAATATTTAAAATGATTGGTTGGTTTGTGGTTAATTAAACTAAATGCAGGAAAGTAAAAGCTGAATTAAAGTTGGATTTAGATCGATGATATGGAATCGCCGGGATGGTATTGGGTTTCACCACCGCTACACACGCAAACACATTCAATCGCAAAAAATCCAGGCAAGATAAAACAAGCCAAAAAGAGCTGTTGCAGAACCCCCATATGGGCGTTAGGTTCGCGTAAGTATCACCTTAGGCATAAGATGTCTCGTCGCCATCCAGATCACTTACTGACGGATCTCAAGATACATAAATCCAATGAAGGTTGTTGGCCCCCTATACAGGCGTTAGGCACACAAAAGCATCACCGAAGGCTAGATGGCTCATCCCCTCGCAAATCATACACTTATGACCTCGAAGAAATCCCATTCTATTTCTAGTTTGGGAGTCAACCGCATTAATTGATAAGAAAGCAGGTGATAGATCTACAAACTAACATCGATGATAAACAAGACGATACAAAATCCAACTAAGGCTGTGGTCCTCCCTGAGGGATGTTTAGACCATAGAAGTGTCACCGTAGGCTAGATATCTCGTCCCCTCACCGATCATACACTTACGACCTCAAGGAATCCTATCAGAAGTTCTCGTCAAGGAGTCAAACTTATAAACTGCCATTCCATCCCATATATAAAAGATTTCGCAATAAATGACAGAACAAGATGAAAGCAAGTAGATAATCAACTACAAACTTATCAACTAACAACAAAATGGAAAGTTATATACATTGCCATGGAGAGTTTAACAAAAGAACATGATTTGTATGGGCAGCAGGGCTAATCCCCGCACCCCAGTGAAAATGTACTACTCGCTCATGATGCAAGAAACAAGAAGAGTAAGAAAGAGAGAGAAATCCGCCATGAACTCGGTGCAGAAGGTAGTCGCAGCTCGGTGAAGAAGATACGACCTTCTACGTCGTGTCGGAGCAGATCTGGACGTGAACGGGAGATGCCAAGATAGTTCAGACAGTCTCCCTCGCCCCGTCTTCTTTCTCTCCTCAGCCTCCTTGGTTGCAACGCGGGCAGTAGGTGAAATAAAACTAGAGTGGACATCACTGGATATGGATCAGACCTGTGTACAGGTAGCCTGTCGGCGTCCCGGAACTGATCCCCCAAATGAGGACCCTTGGGGTCCTATTTATAGGCACTGGACTGGCCCTCACGTTTTTGGTGTGTTTTCAGTCCAAACGATTTGGGAGATATTGTTTTGCTCAAATGGTTTTGCTCTCTCGGTTTGGTGTCCAATCGTTTTGCATGCAATTGGCTTAAACGGTTTTGATAGCATCAACTTCAAACTGTCTTGCGTAATGCTCCATTCAGTTTGCATGCATGAGCATTTCACGTGAACTTCTCAAATGTTTTGGAAGGGAGTCTTGGTTTGCACAAACGACCTTCACATTTCAGCAAGTGGTCATTCGATTTCATGCAAGTTTTCCAGCAAACGGTCTGCTATCTCGGTTTGTGAGATACCTCCATTCGGTTTTGTCTTTACACGGGATATGCTCAGCCATGATTCCAATCGACCACTGTAAACCGATTGCTGCTCACGGTCATTGCATGCGTGCGGGTCTCACTCCATTCGGTTTGCATGTACTAGCAATGATCATTTGGTTTGCTGCTGCATGTCTTCACGTGGATAGCAATCGTAATCAGTCTTGGTAGTGTATTCAATCTTCATGCAGCAGCCAATCCCAAACGGTCTTCACGTATTCAAAATGCTGCTCATTCGGTCTTCGTTTAAGATGAAGCAAGCGATCTTGAAGTCCTTCATTCGGTTTTCTCGCAGCTGGTAAATGTTCTGCAGTTGGCCTTTCGATCTTGAGACCGTTTCGACTCAAATGGTCTTGAGACCGAATGGGCTCAAACGGTCTTAAGACCGAATGGGTTCAAACGGTCTAGAGACCGAATGGGCTCAAACGGTCTTGAGACCGAATGGGCTCAAACGGTCTTTCTTGGTTAGATCGATTGGTCAGAACTAAGGATGAATGAAGCTGTGTCCCGACTGACTGTTCAACCTTATCAAGACCTGTATTAAATCAACAATATTCAGTTAAAACCTTGATAATCAATTCAATTAAGTAATTTTGCACATTATGATTGTGACAGAGTGAGTTTTTACATATATTATTTAGTTCCTCTCTCTTACAATTTTAATTGTTCCAATTATGCCCTCAATCATCTCTCTCACTAATTTGATTAAATGGATTATCATTTTCACTTAAGATCATTCATAATGGTACACAAAGTGAATAATACAAGTATTATGACATTTAGTCAATTGACATAGTCAATAATCAAATTTTGACTCCAATATTGCACCATAGCTACATCATAGCATTATAAAACCATGCCTAAAATCTCATTATAATCAGAATTACCAAATCAGAGTTTTTCACATTTGAATATTTGGTGTATTATGTCACCTAATCTAGTTTAGGACCTAGGTTTTTGATTTATTTGGTCGATTTCTGTCACGCGGCCCATATTTCCTGTTATGGCACGATCCCCTTTGTTGGGATATAAATCCCAGCCACCCGATTGGATGCGCGCTGATCCACTCCGGATCTAAGGGTGAGGACCTCGTCTTCCACCTCCGAAAGAATCGGTCCCCGCCAGTAGCTGAACCTGCGACTCCTCCAACGGCCCTCGCGCCCGAACCCCACCTCCTCCTCACAAGATCTTTGGAGGACTAACTCCTTTCCTCAAACCGAACTCAACAATCCTCACCACATCACCCATCTCCCTCGGATCAGGGAGAACAACCCCCCCGAGCTCTCGCGCCTCTCACTGGCGGTGACGCATGGTTTAGGACTTAGCCCTCTACTCCACCCCAGGTCTATAAAAGACCCCCAAAAGCTTCCCTGACCTCCCTTTTATCTTTCCGCACCATCAAATCCACCGGGACTTGCCCCCTTTTCCCTGACCTCAAGCACCTCCAACTCACCTGACTTCGACCTCGCCCTCCCTCCAGTGGTCCTCTCCGCTCAATTGAATGCAACCACACCATCTAAGGATCTCGGGGAGACGACCGACACCTTCGGTTGGAGCCGCGAAGGTCCAGGAGCTTGGGTCGACTAGCCGCCGTAGCTGAGCTTCAAAGCTCCACCGCCGGCGAGGTTGGGACCATCTTGGAGCCACGGGAAGATCGCAACAGTATCAGTAGACTGCCGCGAACTTGTTGACTCCCTCAATCCAACCCGAGGGCAGTAACTCTCAACTTCCCTCTCCAACCTGTGTTAGCCTGTTTTAAACGAAATACGATGCCCATACCATCTTTTCCGACGAGCCCGACCTCCCCACAACCGTCGTGAGTCTGCGAACCCAACCTAATGGTCAGCGTAGCCCAGCTCATCCTAGGAATCACCTCCGATCGATCCAGCTCTCCCCCGATCCCTCGCTGCAGCCATGGCGCGAGCAGGGACATTCAGATGAGTGTTATCCCATTCTCACCTTCACACAGACACGAGCTCAACATGAGAGAGTCAGGGGTATTCCTGACATTCACAGTGAGCCTGACCCCCCTTTTGGACGAGCGCTTGCTCGCAGGTCAGTGAGAGGGTCTGGTTGGTCGGATCCCTCGCATGATCCGCGAGCCAGAGCTCGTAAACCTTTTTTTTTATTATTTTGTTTAATTTCTTTAAAATTCCTGATTGCTTAGAACTTAGGAAAACCTTAGAAAATGGTAGGATTATCAGAAAATATCGAATAAATATACCATTTTCATCAGAAAAATCTAATCTATTTAAATAAATTGATTCCAGACCCTAGATCCGATCTACATACCTAATGACCCCTTTATATTTACATATTATGTAATAATGGTCATTACTGATTTCCAATCTACTTGATAACAGTTTAAACCCTAATTATGATCTTGGTCATCATGTTACTCGAAAACCCATCTAGGGAAGATAGTTGATTCAATAATTGAAAAGAACCCTAATTTCTAGTTTTTCTCACTCTATTATGAATACTATGTATGAATTATGAAAAACCCTAATAACTAAAATGTCCTTGAATAACCAGACGACCCTAACGCAGACCCCAACTCTAGATCCTATGTGTCCTGAAGTGATATCCCAAATGACCCAGATACTAATAAGAAACCCTAGGGTGGAATAATGAGAATCCATGGTAACTTAGGGTTTTGTTTATATTTCAGGGTAATCTACTATCTGTCTCATAATCTAAGACTTGTGGAATCTAGATATGAGAACTAAAGGTACGTGGATATAATTATATGACTAGTTTTTGCTGGATGTTAAGTATATGTAATTGTTTGCATGAAATTGCTATACATTGATGGATGTGGATATATGATTATTTGATGATTTACCGCCTTGAACATAAAAGAACATAATTGAATATAAGTGAAATCTAGTTACTAGTGGTGCGCATTAAACTCCCTATTAGAGAGGGAAAGCTTTAATGTTGACTAGCACCTCCCTAGAGTACATGGTATACGGGGAGATCCCTAGAGTACAAGGTACACGGGGAAGGGCCCACTATTTATGTGATTATGTGCTAAGTCCACCATAGTAATGCATGTTCACTGTAAATGAGGCTAATAACTTGGGATTACCTAATTTTCTTCCTTTAAATAACATTTTCTTTCTCTTTCTCCAATTTGAGTATTTTATATACCAACATAGTATAGCTTTTAAATTCCACATACCAACTTTGTTGATGTTTTTGTTTCTCGTATTTTCTAGGTACAAGGAACATTTGACAATATATGAAGCACGTCAAAGTACCAGAGGGCACTAAATAATGATCATGGAGGATGATATTAGATAGATTTCCACTTCTCATCATATTCATTTTCAGTTAGATAGTTTTCATTCTTCCAGATCATGTAATAGGATACTATAGATCCTATGTCATAATCACATTTCCTTTTCATAGACTTATTCTTCTCCTTTCTCAAGTATTAATATGTATGACTTTATCTTTCATTATTGAATGAAGTGTTGTGTGGCTATTTACTATGATGTGAACATGATCTTGGCTTATCTCTGATTTTAGTTGGCTATCTTGATTTCTATTATTTTCCCTTTTGACATTTATAGATATGAGTGCACGCATATCTGTATATGTCACTAAGGAAAGTATGTAGAAATTGGGGTCGTCACAGTTGGTATCAGAGCCATTGTTCATACATCATGGTCACATGACTTTCATTCACCCTATTATGAGTCTAGGGTAGTCCTCGAGTTAGGGATGTGAAGGGTTGAGGTGACTAGGATGGCATCTGCCTAAGGTCTGGATAAAGTCTCTGAGCCACTTTGCTTGGCAATCACGATGCTACCTATAAGGCAGTGTGAGTCTACCTGGCCGATATCCTAAATGTCCCTTACTTCTTGGGCATACCTTAAATTAGGATCCTTCTCATCTATAGAAATTCCCTCTCATCTTTTCTATAGGAATATTTTCCCTCTTATCTCAAATTTTTGAAAATTGTTCTTCCCTTCATCTTTATGATATAAGATTAGGAAAGAGTCTCTCTATTTAGAAAGTCTTAAGGACCGACCAATAAGAACTTTTAAGGTATCCTCCATAAATTGTAACATCAAGAACATTAATAAATGATATAAGAGAATAATGAAATGACATAATGATAATGACAAATATAATTGTTGAGTAATAAATCTAATATATCCTAATTAATTTCAGAATGCCTCCTAAGACTCACAGCTCAGGGGAATCATCCTCTAAGAAAAGAAAAGAGCCTGAAACCTCTGAAGTACCTGATCCTGATGCTGCGGCCAAGGAAAGGTGGGAGGAACAGAAGAAAATCCTTCTAGATTTTTTGGAAACCCTCGCCACAAAAGGGACCCCTGAACCTAGCTCATCTAGGAAGAAAGAAGTGACAGTTATAGATTTTATTAAACTAAGCCTTGATTCCTTTGGGGGGGGAAGATCAGCCTGAGGTCATGGACAAGGCTGAGGCCTGGATTTTATCCATATAAATGGTTTTCATACCCTAGAAGTACCCAATGAGAAGAAGGTCAAGTTTGCCACCCATATGCTTAAGGGAGGGGCAAAAATCTGGTGGGAGAACTATGGCAGGAATAGGGGTGAGGAAATAGACAACCTGGAGTGGAAAGCCTTCAAAAACCTCTTCACGGATCATTTTATGCCCATAGCCGAGAGGAAGAGGAAGGAGAAGATGTACATGGAGTTAAGGCAGGGTAGTCTTTCAGTAGCTGATTACACCCAGAAGTTTAGGCTTCTAGAGCATTATGCACCCATCAAGACAGAAGACCGTCTTACTGAGCACTATGTTGACTGCCTTTCCGCCCACCTAAAAACCCTAGTCATAGCCTCTCGTCCCAAAAGCATAGATGAAGCCCTAGATATGGCCCTCAAGCAGGAGAGAGCAGGGCACGCAAAAACCTTCTAGCATGGGATACTTAGGGTTAACCACAACTGAAGAGGATAAGTTTAAGAAGTTCAACCCAGGCCATAACAACAAGGGATCAGGGAAAGGAGGAAGTTCAAGAAAAGGAGGACAGAAGCACAATCGAAATCAACAGAAGATTGTCCACCCGAAGTGCAAGACTTGCGGACGACACCATGGTGGAGTATGCCGCCACACCAAGCGAGTCTGCTATAACTGCAAAAAGGAGGGTCATTTCGTCGCCAAGTGCCCCACTCCCTCCATCTTTGGAAATCCTGCGGGTGGTGCTCCTCAGTCTCAGGGACACCGCAATGGCAGGGTATTTGCAGTAAATGCAGAAGAGGTCAAGGCAAACCCAAACTAGCTCTGTGAAGGTAACCTAATTTCTTTATAATTCAATATCTTATTCAAGCCTGTTATTATTCATAAATTGATTACCTTATGTAGGCACTGTATTATTAAATGGTCATACAGTTAAGGCTTTATTTGACTCTGGATCTACAAATACATTTATTTCTCGAACTCTGGCATCCATATTAAATCTTCACATAAGGGATTTGGGATATATTCTGGATGTGTCTACTCCAAGTGGAAAAATACTCACAACTCTACAGAAAACCAATGAACTCTCTCTTAAATATGAAAATCATGATATGCCCTTTGAATTCATTCTCTTAACTATGGAAGATTTTGATGTCATACTTGGTATGGACTGGCTATACACATACCATGCTCACATTGATTGTAGAAACAAGATGGTGGTCCTCTCTCAACCTCATTCTTATCCTGTGAAAATCCCTAGGGGAAGCAGATTCTGTAATAATATTATAATCTCCTCTCTTAAAGCTAAAAAGCTCATCTTTAAAGGATGTAAAGTCTTCCTCACATTAGTCTTAGAGACCAGTCCTGGTAACGAGCCTGTAGAAAGTATGGAGGTGGTACGTGACTTCCCTGATGTTTTTCCGGAGGAGCTTCCTGGGCTGCCTCCAAATAGAGACATTGAGTTCTCCGTAGATCTTCTTCCTGGAACCACTCCGATTTCTAGGGCACCGTATAGGATGGCTCCTGTTGAGCTTATGGAGTTGAAGAAATAGTTGCAAGAACTTCTCGACAAAGGTTTCATTCATCCTAGTGTTTCCCCTTGGGGAGCTCCTGTTCTCTTTGTTAAAAAGAAAGATGGTTCTATGCGTATGTGTATTGACTACCGCATGTTGAACCAACCCACTATTAAAAACAAGTATCCTCTCCCTCATATTGATGACCTCTTTGATCAGCTTCGTACTGCTAAAGTTTTCTCAAAGATTGATCTCCGTTCTAGATACCATCAACTTAAAATCAAGGATTCTGATATTTCTAAAACTGCTTTTCGAACTCATTATGGGCATTACGAATTTCTAGTGATGCCATTCGGGTTGACCAACGCACCAGGTGTATTTATGAATCTGATGAACAAAGTCTTCCAACCTTACCTTGATGAGTTCATGGTCGTCTTCATTGATGATATCTTGATCTATTCCGATTCTATGGAAAAACACCGTGAACACTTGCGAGCAGTTCTTGACATTCTTCGAACCCAGAAGTTTTATGGCAAACTTTCAAAATGTGAATTATGGATTGAGAAGGTCATGTTTCTTGGACATGGTAGTATATCTATTGATCCCGCCAAAGTCTCAGCTGTGCTTGATTGGCAACCTCCTCGTAATCCTTCTGAAATACGGAGTTTCTTGGGTTTAGCCGGATATTATCGTCGCTTTATCCCAAATTTCTCCAAAGTTGCACTTCCTTTGACTAAGCTTACTCGGAAGGATGAGAACTTCACCTGGTCAGCCACTTGTGAGTCCAGTTTCCAGCAGTTAAAGCAGAAGTTGACGTCCGCTCCTGTTCTCGTTCTACCCTCTGGCAATGAAGGGTTTGTCATATTCACTGATGCTTCGAGGAATGGTTTAGGGTGTGTCCTGCAACAGAATGGTCAGGTGGTGGCCTTTGCGTCTAGACAGCTAAAACCCAATGAACTTAAGTTTTTCTATCTTTACATTTGCATTATTCATTGTTGCCCTCAAGGTACACTGTCAGCTTCACCTTGTTGCCCTCAAGGTACACCGACTTCTTCCTTCTTCCTCATCGCCTAGCTTAATACTGCCTGTCTAATAGACTCAAATCAAGTTTTTCTATCTTTACATTTACATTATTCATTGCCATTGTTCTTTAAAATGTGAATGAAACTATAATGGTTATCGAATGTTAAAGTTGAATACCTTGTTGTAGGCTACACAACAGATGAAACTATAGTAGCGTTTTTGTGTATATGTGTTTGATATTCTTATATCACTAGAAAGAAAGACAGCCATTTTCATTACTAGTAGATGAATAAATACATTAAATACAAATCAATTGGTAAACTAATATAAATCAGTAGATGATTACATAATTCCTAAATCAGCACATAAATAAATACAAATAGTAGATGAATAAAATACAATAAATACAGTAATAGAGTTAAATTAGTAGATGATTAAATCATATCAAAATTATTACATAAATAAACACAAATCAATAGATAACTAAATAAAAACAGTAATAAATAAAAACAAATAAGTAGATGAATAAATACATAAGTGGAAAAGTAAATATGAATCAGTTGATAAATAAAGTTACATCAGTAGATTCTTACATAATTTCAGAAGTAGTATAAATAAATTCAAATGAGTAAATAGCTAAATAAAAAACAGTACATGAATAAATACATATAAGTAGATGAATAAATACAAATCAGTTGATTAGATAATATAAAATTATAAATCAGTGATGATTAATCAATTCTCAAATCAGTACATAAATGAATACAAATAGTAGATGAATAAATATAATATAATCAAATCAGTTGATAATTAAAGTTAAACAGTTGATAAATAAAGTTAAATCAGTAGATGATTAAATAGTATCAAAATCAATACATAAGTAAACACAAATCAGTTGATAACTAAAGTTAAACAGTTGATAATTAACTAAAGTTAAATCAGTAGATGATTAAATAATATCAAAATCAATACATAAATAAACACATGTGAAATGCTTGGAATGTAAATGATGAACTTTTCCTTAAATTGCCAATCATGCTTTTAAAGACATCAATAATCACCCTAACTTGAAGAACTAGGATTTTAGGTATAAGAATGACAACACATTATTTGTTGGCCTAAAAACCCGTCCAAATGCTGCCGAAATTTTCTTAATTTATAATGTGAGCTTAATTTATAATGTGAATTACTTTACAATGTGAATGTGAACTTTACAATGTGAGTTTTAGAATTTGAATTACTTTACAATGTGAGCTTTACACTTTGAATTACTACTTTACAATGTGAACTTTACAATTTGAATGTGAATTTGCAGATGGCTGACCATTCTCCTGATGACCGTCTTGATGACTACTGTGAGGGTGAGGACATCAATGCGCCGCCTCACAATGTAAGTTTTAAAAATATATCATATATTTATATCTATATGTCCATTTATAGTTATATCTTGTAAATGTGAATTATTTTGTCAAATTTTAGGTTGATGATGCACAGGTACCATGTGCAGCACTTGAGGCATTTGATTAACAACACCAAAAAGTTGACAAGAGAAGGGGCATCACTATGATGAAGAAGTTAATTGCGCAAAAGGGCAATGGACCCAAACTTGTTGTGGATTTCGATAATGCAGAAAATGCATGTGGTGTGAATCGCAATTCATTTATTTCATATCTTGGATATGTTACTCGTAGCCATTGCGGTTTTCGCTTAGATTCTTGGCATAACATTTCTAAGGAGAAGAAAGATTTAATATGGAGGGATTTATGCGTGAGTTATTATTAATTTGCAATTCTATTTTGTAGATGACTAAATTTTTGGATACTAGTTAATAGCAATTATATTTTGCAGAGTATATTTGAATTGGATGAAAAACTGCATCGTGAATGCGTGATGCAACGCTGTGGGAGAGTCCTAAGGAACTATAGGACAAATCTCACTAGAGAATACATAAAAGAAGCCGACAAGAGGAAGAAGACAACCACTGAACAGTGGAACTTCCTGGACAAAGAAGAATGGGACGCGTTTGTCGCTTCAAGACAAATTGATGAATTCAAGGTATTAGGCGTCAGTCTCAATTTCATTAATTAATATATGTTGTATTCACTTATTCAAGATTAACATTTAGTGTTACTAACCAAATCATTATTGTGCATACTAACTAGGCCCTCAGTGATGCACAAAGATCAAGGCGTGCGATGAATGTGCATGACCACACAATGGGTCCATGAGGATATGCTTGCGTTCGCCAAAGACTACAGGCTGAGGCTGCTGCTGCTCAGTCTGCTGCTACTTAGGAGTCCTCTACCATAGGTAGCACACCTCTGCCTCGCCATGATGTCTGGATAGCTGGGAGGCAAAATAAGAAGGAAGAATTAACTAAGGCCGCAACTGCTGAGGCGGCTGCAAAAATGGTAAAATACAACTCTTACAACAATCATTCGAATATTGATTATTTGTGTTGTTTACTTAAGTACAAAATTTTGTTTTGGCGATTAGCGGGAGCTGCACGAGCTGAGGAAACAAGGAAAGTTCATCCCTGAGGGCACAAGGGATGAATTGACAGTTGCTCTGGGTAACCCAGAGCATCCTGGACGTGTTAGGGCTGCAGGCGCTGGTGTGGGCATCAATGCTTTTTTTGGGCCATCCCAGCGCAAACATGTCCCAAAAGCGGGACTTTCACAAGAAGAGGTAACATATTTTTTCCTTGTAGATGTTACTGTAAAAGAGAATTCAAAAATTAGAATTTGACGTTTCTTTTATCCATGTATAGGTGGTAAGATATTTGACAGGAAACTCGAAGAAGCAATGCAAAAGTGGCAGGCATCTCAGACTGCCACTTACCAGACAATACCTACTGCAACCTCTACTCCTACTCCTACTGCAGAGGTTGGGAGTAATCCTATAGACCCACCACCTAGCACATCCACTGTAAGTATTTTTATGACATAGTAACTAGTTTTTAAATTCAAGATGATACATATATATGACAATGTAGTCGTTTCAAAAAAGATGATATGTATATATGTATATAACATTCTTTACACAAAAATTTGTAGGGGTTGAAGCCATGCCGTCTAAAAAGTAAAGAATATGTCATGGCTGAGGCGTCGGCTTACCCATCCGTACCAGGGGAAACGTGTCACGGGTCTCCAATACCAGCTGGTTGGATTCGGGTGAGCCCGATACATATATTCCCCCAGTGGATGGATCTTCCACTACCATATGCCCACCCAGATTGTGAAACGCTTGGTGAGGCAGTAGGCGGTGTGATATTGTGGGAAAAAGCATATGTCTTCTTTACTGAAAAGGTGTGGAAATTTACATTACGTTCAATTGTTAGTGTGTGTATATGCTGACAGTTGATCTGAAATTATTATATATATATATACAGGTTAAAAAGAAGACACCCACAGCATCTAGGCCTCCACTTCCACCTCCTGCATTACCTAGTTGGGTTCCACATGACCTACCTGTCCCGTTAGGTCCTAACTGTAGGGGTATGGCAGTATGGTTAGGGGAACATGATATAAACTCCCCTATAACTGTTTCTTCTGATTCAGATTCTACAGGTTAGTCATACGAAACAAAAATATTTATACAAGATATTTTGGAGATGTTTCGAAATGATTGGCTAAATACATCTGTGATAGAGCTATGGATAAGGTGAGATATTTTTTATACATCCATATACCTTGTGTATGATCTGGTGATCTGGTTTCTTATTTATTAATGCATGCGTAATTAATACATATTTTGCAGCTACTTAGACAACATATGTGCAGATTTTGGATTCGAACATGTAGGGTTTTTGATTCCATCCTTGATTAGTCTAGTAGCTAAAGACCCTACATCAGTTCAACAATACTGCTGTGAGGCTTTTTCAATTTTTGCTGTAAATAAGAAGACGATGATAATGGCTCCATTCAATGTAGAGTAAGTTTACTTTGCTTATTATAATTTGGACTTAAGAAAATTACATTTTATTGTGGATTTTGAGTTATTAATTTTTAACCTTTTTTCCTCTAGTGGTAAGCATTGGGAGTTATTGGTTATTTCCCCCGAGACGTTCACTGTGTATTATCTAGATCCTAAGGGGTGTAAATTGAATACAAGATTTGGACACAAAATGAAAATGGCAATATTTCGGTGAAAAATATTTCATTTTTCGTATCCGTTAACATATGTTATTACATTACTATTTAATTGCAATGTTATGTGTTACATTAACATGTAGGGGTCTTGAGGAGTACAAAAAGGCTGTAGGTAAGGTCCCCACGAAAAAGAACCAGCAAATAATTTGGAAGAACGTGAAAGTAAGTTCCCTACTGCAATATATGTATATATTATTTATGTGAACAATGCTTAATTAGTTGTATTTTTAATATTTTATATGTTTAAATTTATAGTGTGCTACACAAGACAACGGATGGGCATGTGGATACTATGTCATGCGATATATGCACATACTTGTCAAAAATTCCGCAATGGACATCGATTGTATTGCTGAGGTATTATATAGCCGACAAGAGATAATATGAAATATATCAATCTTATTTATAGCTCATTAATTATATATATACATCATTCTCTTTACAGGTGTTTAAAATGGACCCCAATACAGGAAAGGACTTACCAGATGTACATGAGCCCTATACGATGGGATAATTAAATGAAGTAGTAGAAGAATGGGAAACAACCATACAATTAGTGGGGGTTTTAAAATATATTTGGGATCCTGATAGCGATTAATAACTAAACAATGATACCTTGTAAATGAATTTCTGAATTATAATATATGTGTGAATGTTTCTACATGTGTTTGAATGAAAATGAATGAAAGTGTTGGTTTCTATATGAAGTCTACATGTGTGAATGTGAATCAATGGAACTACAGATTGCTAGCATGTGTGAATGTTTATAAATGTGTGAAAATAAAATAGAACTGCAGGTTGCATTGCTATATGCATGTGCTACTTTTTTATTGTTAATTTTGCAGGTTTGCGGCCTGTTGTCGGCTGATATCAATGGATGTCATAAAACCTGCAGTTCATAACTGAACTGAACAGGTTTCTCATCCTGCGACCAGCCACAGTAGGTCTGCAGACTGACAGCAAAAAAAAAACAATAGTCGTCGGTTATTTGTAAATAACCGACACATAATGTTATAGTGTCATTTTTTTACAAATAACCGACATCTATTTCGTGTGGCGCGAAGGGCTTGGTTGTCGGTTATTTGTAGATAACCGACACGGATGGTGCCCAACATGGCGCTCTTTCTGTGGCACGAAGGGTTTGGTTGCCGGGTTCTTACCTAATAACCGACACCTATAGTCCCATGATGGCGCGTTTTCGGTGGCGCGCGAAGAGTTTGGGTGTCGGTTATGGAACCGACGACCAATGGTTGGACTTTTAGTGTTGCCCACATAGGTGTCGCTTATAAACCGATACTAAAGGCTTTAAATAACCGACACTAAAGGTAGGTTCTGTAGTAGTGTCTACTCACTTTTCTAAGAATTTTGGTATATTATTTGTAATTTTTAGATAATCAGGTTAATTAATATGAATTATAGAAGATCTATACATTTCTAGGAATTTACCTTTTTTTGGCCAATCATCACTCACCACGTCACCCATAAAGGGTGCGACTCCTTTCTGATTGGGAAGGGGACTTGCCCTAGCTTGAGTTGTCTGGTTCAGGGTTGTCTGGTCAGTTGGTGTTGGACCAGATGGCTCCTGGCCTGACCCAGTCCACTCCCTCTCTCCTCATAATCTTCCCTCATGTTGGGGCTTTGATCTATAGGGTGCCCCTGTAAGCTTCATATTTGGCAAGCTAGCAATAGACTCACAATTCTCCTCCTCATCTACTAAGGACACAATTAGATTGTTCATAAATATCTAGACCTCCATGGCTACTCGCCCCCTAGGGTTCGGCTCTATAGTTCATTCTCCACAAGATCATCATCGCCTAGTTTGGCTGTAGTGGAGCAAAGAGGGAAACATACCTCTTCTCATTATTGCATTGGTCTGAATCTTCAGAAGGATGCGAGGGACCTCTATCCACTTTTTGAGACCCTCCAATTAATCTGGATAGGTCTATCAATCCACTCCCCTACTCGTCCTTCATCTCTAGGAAATTGGAGGTCGCCTCCCATGAAAAGACCACAAAGTTCACTATAAACGCCTGCAACATTTTCCTGTATCCTTCTCCTTGCTTCTCCTCTATTTAGATCCTTTTTTTGGGCTTTCTTTACCCCTAGTATTCACCTTCTTTTGTTTAGTGTGCCGCAATGGAGAAGGGAGAGGAACTAGAAGTTTTTTCTCTCTCATCACTCACTCACTCACTCACTCACTCACTCACTCACTAACCATACATTTGGGATTTTGGTATTCATCTAGATGAGCCGAGATCACCTCTTTATCCATACTCAACTCACTCTGACATTCTCAAAGACACTACATTGTGGAAGGTCAACCATGGCCAAGATGCCACTGTCACAAGAAGACAACTTATGAACCATTCGATCGAGTAGATCCAACAGCCAAAAATGACCCACACAGTAAATATGTGGCTCACTCAACTCACGAGCTGTGTGATAGCTTCATATCATAACTTAGCTAGGTACATGTAACTTGGTTAATTATACTCTATAATACACATGATTTCATGATATTAAAACCTAAATAACTTCATCTAGGAACATTCAAACTTTATGAAATTTGAATCATATATTTATCATCATCATATATAATTCAATTTTGTTGCCAAGTTACCACTACTTGACCACTCAACCTCTTAATCCAAAATGTCACATAGGTAGGGTCAATAATCATAATATTAACATCAAATGACTCTCAACTTTTGTCAAACTAACTAGTGTACCTTCATTTGATTAAGGCTCTATTCAGGGACTAATATTACATGAATATAGTACACAAAAATAAGTAAGATGACAGCATCACCACATATACATCATCATCATTTTCACCACATATCATATAAAAAAATTGATTATTCTGATCTCCAACCCAAGATTCAATTTTTGAATTTAGTCATCAAGAACATCCAAAGTTCACTTTATCAAAGAAGCCAGTGTGGGAGATAAACCTGTTTCCATAGGATCATCCCAGATCCAACCAAAATGAAATGAACCATATGATCAAATAAAAAAGGAAAATGTCCCATGACAAAGAGATAATTATGAGAAAACTTATTTAAATTGGATTTGGAATAAAGTGATGTTATAATCAAATTGGAGGAGAAATTAATGCCCAATCAGGAAGAAATTTGACAAGTAAATAAGTAAGACATGTACATTCTAATTTTGACATCCATTTTCTCATAAATTATTTTACTAAATATTTTAGAGTATACCTTATAATATCTTTACTCAATAAAAAATATTACATCTAGGATAAATCATTAAATGTGAAACTTGATACCTTAACTAATTGGGAACCAATATATCCAATTTTTAGATTATATTTTACTTTTAAAATTACCTTTTATGAGTTATAATACAATTAGGGTTGAAGATTATTATCCTTATATTTATTATAGTATTACATCATGATCGTAAACATTTATTATCTAGAGTCTTACTAACTTCACATGAGTATCAATAGGATTATCTTATAACATTATGCACAAATTAGGTTATTTTGCTCAACTACCCATCAAGATCATTACTGACAATATCAACTTATTTAATATCACTTATTCTAATTCTTTTTTATTAAATTCCCAATTATCATTCCACTTCATATACTATGCATGATATACCTCTATTTAGCCAATACGTGTACTTTACGTCCATTAAGGTACAAACTAGTGCATTAAGATTTATGTGTACCTTTTTTGGCTAAAACTAGGTGTTTAAGCATAACTATCATATGATCTAAGGGATTTGGGTTTCTAGACTCAAGATGATAGGTTTTAGTATGTTATAAAAGCATACATAATGACTAACATATGACTAGTGAGAGGTATCATATGCTTGAACATATGAAATGGAATAATAATTGGATATCTCATGTGAATGAATAGGATAAATGTGTCATTATATAAGTTAATTTTGGTATTGATGTACTAAATTAGTAAATGAGTAAAATAACCTTATTTGTACACAATATTATAAGATAACTATTGGTGGAAATGCAAAGTTAATATGACTCTACAAGAGTGAGTAAGATTAGTTTATCTAAGATATAGTTGTACTAACTATGCAATGTTAGGGTTTGGAGGTGGTTGTGTAGGATGAATTTGAGGAGCCATGGTGGAAGGGGCCAAGGGCACCTAGATCACCCCCAGAAGAACACACTGAAGGCCTGAACAAAGAGATCAACAACAATGATGTTGACTGGACTATGAGAAATTATAAAACTCAAAACAAAAATGGAAAAAACCAACAAGGCATGGTGGGAGAGGACGTTGACATGGGAAACAATGTTGATTCTATGGAGATGACCAAGAAATCATAAAATAAGTTTTGTTGGGAGAGACGTAGGGTTGCCAACTAGACCTCCTAAAGGACGCTAATATCCAAGTCGACTTGAGTGGGAGTTATACGCATGTTCTTCCTCAAGCACAAAACCTCAAACATCTCCTCAAGCGTTGGTATCATGAAGTGGTGGTCAAGGCCATCAGAATCACCATCAAATTCTAGGACATCGTTAATAATATCAATATCCTATGATAGCCTACATAATAGTTCCACATCATTGATTTATAAGAAATTTACTACATTATAAAATTGAGTAATAAATCATATTTCAAAAAGGCCATGATAGGTGGACCTTGAACTATCTTCAGGAACTAATTGTTCATCAGTCATGGCCCCCTCCTTTAGGCCCTCTAATCCTATTCTGATAAAGCTCATAGTCTAGGTTAGCGTTGCCAATCATCTAGTGTTTTTGTACCAGAATTGTCTTCTCATCCAAATTGGTAGTTTCATTGAAAAAATTACCAAAGTGGACTCCAAAACCTTACAACACAATATGGGGGATTTGCTCCCATATCAATAGAATTCAAAACCTCTAGATTGCTTCCACTAGCAACATTCATCAATGGGTAATATTTTTGGCCAGAAAATGAGAATTGCCACAAGTTTGTATGAATTGTGATCAACTAGGGCATGTGGATACAAACTACAAGAAAACAACAACACCATCAAGTTTTATTCAATATCAATTCTGATCCCAATACCAGGTATAATTTACATGATGGAAATTCATGAAAAAAAGACAGAGGTTGTCACATGTGAGAAAAGCCAAAAAGTAGAAAAAGTATAATTTAAAGAGAAGACAAAAACAAAGATAAAACCATCATGATCTCTGATGATGATGCCATGGGGGGGAGGAAGATGATTGAAATATTGTCGTGAGCAAGAAAACCAAACTTCATCTATAAAAGAAACATGGCCATAGGAAACCCTACTGACCCGAGAAAGAAACACATAAAGAAACATTGTGAAGACACAATTGTCAATCTCTCTAAGAATGAGATTACCAAAGGGAAATAGGAATAATTATTGGACACATCTTTCTAGTTTCATACAAGTAGTTCTACAGGCCCACTAGACCCCCCATGCAGTTCAGTTGCCAAGGTAAGGGAGCGAATGTCTATATTATGCTATGGAATTAGAAAATAGTCTACCAATCCATCCAAAGCCCTGACAGAGTTGGGAAAAAGGGATGAACAACTAACAAGGCTGGGAAGGATGAAGATCCACCTATCCTAAATGAGTTGCCAAACAAATCCTTGACTTGTAGCAAGATCTAGGTGGTGAGAATCAATAAGTTTTTATTCCTATGATCATTGAAGGAGAGGATGCAAACAAATTCATTGGTATATGCATTGGTTTACAATAGGTACCACCTATCCATCTTATACTATTAATATTTAATGTTGGAACATCCATGATGCCTTCCTTGACTGGAAAATTTTCCTTGTAAAAGAGATCAAATTCATTCAAAGAATCACAATTTTTGCTATAGTTGAGCCTCATCGCATCAACACTACATCTATAACTCACATTAAGAAATTTGATTTTAGTACTTCACACAAAGTGGAAACCATCATCTTCTCTGGTGTCATATGGCTCATGTAGAATTAACATCAATTTTCAGTTGATATTCTCCTCCACCATAGGTAACTAACTCATTGAAGAGTTAACAAATCCTGATACATCACTACAGTTTAGACTACTCCAAACCCCACAAAAGGAACTTTCTCTGAGAACGCCTTGAAGAGATATCTCACCGCACTCAAGGCACAAGGATTGTAATGGAAGACTTTAACACCATGCTCCACATCAATGAAAAGAAGGAAAGCAATTATTTTGAGAAAGCTACCTCTACCAAATTCCACAACATGTTGATGAACACATGGCTTGCTGATTTTAAAAAATAGGTCATTTATTTAGTTTCAAAAGAAATGGTATATTAGAGAAGCTTGATAGAGTAGTTGCAAATGATCAATGGCTCAATAGATTTGACAATGCATCTGTCACTATGTTTTTGAGAATGATATATGATCATAATCATTTCCTACTTTCTTTTGGTAGAACTGCAACCCAACAATTGAACTTTAGAACTAAATCTAGTTGGAAATTAGTTCTTGAGTTTTGCATAGAGCTACTTAGACAATGGCATGTACATGAAAGCTTCCAAGATACCCTCAAATTCTTCTCTCAATTTGAAATCAGTGAGACTCCAAAGACTCGGAAAACAACGCAAAGAAAAATATCAGATCATAAATCATATCACAGAACAGTAGGTAAACACTCAGTTTCTAAACCCATCACCTCATATAGACTGCTCCATCATTCTCTAGGAAAAAAACATCAAATAATGTTCATGGAATAAGCTGATTGACAACAACATGCTCATATGTACTGTAATTTGGTGATGGTAATACAAAACAATACCAGTCTTATGTGAAAATAAGAAGACATTACAATAAGATCACATGAATGAAAGACAAAGTAGGAAATTGAATAACAAACACCACATACATCAGGTGTTGTTCATGAATTTCTTTGAACATCTCATATCCAAGCAACAATCCACAAACCTATCTTTAATGAGAAACTATGATGGCACCTTTAGTAGCCCCATTCCTACTGCTTGTACAACTATGGTCGACATTCTTGAAGAAGAGGAGATCAAATAAGTGTCCTTTAAAATGGCCACACTCAAGGCCCTAGGGCCCAACAATATTTACACTAAATTTATCCAAACACACAAGAATCATGTGGGAAAATTTATCATCCACACTGTCACTGATGCATTCAAAATAGATACCATCGATCCATTGATTTTTGATTTGTATATAAATGTTTCTTCCTCTTAACAACCCCCACATTAAAGTTTTCATAGTGAGTATCAAGTTGGGATTCAGTTGGACGTATGATCTTGGCATATATTTGGTAGTACGAATACTACACCACCGTATCAACAAGGCCACCCATGGAAACATCATCTCCTCCATACATAGCAAGCTGAATAGCTAGACAATGTGACGCATCTCATTAGCAGGACGACTAACCTTGGAGAAATTGACCTTGCAAGATATCCCTATCTACATGACACAATCAACTCAACTCTCTCCCACATTGTGTCATGACTTCAATAGAGATATTTGAAGATTCATTTGGTCTGGAAACTAGGAGGAATAGATACTCTTTCCCATCTCTTGGAAGAAGATATCTTCCAAAAAAGATATTGGAGGCTCAACATAAAAGATGCTCATGATCAAAATAGAGTTTTGATGATGATTAATGTATGGACATTTCTAAACAACCCATATAATTTTTGGGTACAAATCATGCAAGAGAAGTATATTAGTGGAAATATATTTTCTACCAAACCTTGCTCATCGACATGGAGCTTTATCAAGAACAATGTTGTCTCCATCAAGCCAATCTGTGACAAAATCATCAACAATGGTTTGGCCACAAATGCTTGAAATCACAAATTGATTTCTATTGCTCCATTGTAGACTACAACCATGACTTCAAGATCCTGAATGACTTGAACTCTCTCATTGTTTGCTCCATGGATCTAGACACTGGAAGCTAGGATTGGGGGTTCATATATCACCATAACCCAGATAGAACATGGAAGGTATGCTCTATAACCCTGCACTAGACCTTATGATAGGGGAGGATAGTTGGCCGTGTCCTTTTGAAACTAGTGGTAACCTATCCTATCGATCATTCCATAAATGGTTACTCTCAAACCAAGAAATTACCATGCTAGGGAACTAGAAAAACATATCGGAATCAAGATTATAAAAAAGAATCAAAGTGTTTTTGTTGTTATTGAAACATAATGCCCGACTAAAACACATAGTAAAAAGGGGGTGACATATCGTTGTTCCTTAATAATGCCCAATATTCCATGCATGTCATAATACACTCACTCATGCTATCATGGATTTCCTAAGTAGCTGATCTATTAGGACATTATTGAATGTGAAAGAGGACTAGATGTCTCTATCTAATACTGACTGGACCACCAAATGCACATAAGATCATAATTGAAACATCGAACGACATGTCCTATGGGAAATCACATGTTGGCATCTTTGGGACTACCATACAACACAACTTCACCAAATGTCTTCAAAGACACCCTAAATAGGGTGAATTTATCTAAGAATGTGCTCAAACCGTCTTGGGTATGCCTACTCAACCTACCTCTTCTTTTAAGGCTCACAAGAGTTCTTCTTTCCAGAATCAGATTTTCAATGATAACATTCTTCTATCCAGTAATGTTTCCTACATGTCTAACATTCATAAAGTGGATATTGGAGTTCATGCAGTCACTATAATGCGGTCCTTTGTCCTTAGTGAAGGCCAACCCACCATTACAACTACCACCATCAAAGTATAGATAAAGTCCATCATCTGAGCCTTGGAGAAATGCATTGAGATGATTTAACAAAGTTTCTATATTCTATCTAACTCTCTTAAGGTTGTCACACTCATAAGGAAGTCAGACTTAGCTCAACCCAAATACAAACCCTTTGCCCGAAAACAAGGAAGCAAGCCATAGGAGAAACAAACCCGAATGTATGCCACATTCCATGAGAGCTCAATGAAGTAGCTGATACAAAATCTAAAAGATCACTTAGTAAAGATATAACAAGTTTCTTTTCTGTTCCAAGCCCTAGTCTAAACTCTATTGTAAGCCTAAGTCCTTCTAGCTCTAGCCACAATTTTAATTTTGTTCTAAGACCTAGTTGGGTTACATGTAGTCTAAACATCCAGATTGAACTGGTTTTATCCACACTAGAGAGTGGAGTGAATAACAATTTGTCTCTAGTTTTTCACCAAAAAAAACAAGACTTTAACTATAGAATTCTGATGATAATGATGTAATATAATAATAATTTGAAGATAATTACCCAAAACCCTAGTTGTATTAGAACTCAAAAAAGGAAGTTTCAAAAGTGAAATATGAGTCCCAAATTTGGTTCCTTGAGTACTAAATAGACCGGTTAGCTATTTTTATATTAATTGTAAACCCATAAATATTCTAATTAATAAAAAGAAAGTAAAGTGTAATAATTGTATCACCATTGCATTAGACTCTATTTTAATTGGCATATTTATTGGTTTTTCCTAAGTTGGATTATGGGAAATGTTTTAATCGCCAGTGTTCATTTTTCTAATCTGACTCCTTATTAGACATGGACCTGCGAGCAAAATCATGCTTCCTCATTCTACCTCCTCACCTGTTCCTTGTTTGCCTAGAATCTAAAGTCCTAAATTTTTTTTCTTCCTCCAATATCTCCTATCTGTCCTAAAAAATATATCATGGTTTTCCCTTCACCTTCCTCACAAGATTGTAGAGATATTGATCCCCAATTTGATTGGTATTTATTTCCTCAATATATCAGTTGACAATATACCTATTGTTTCCTGTTCCCTAATATTGCTGGGATTTCTAGCCACCTCAGGAATTTGCAACTATAACATCCATAGACCCCCTAGAAAATGACTCCCAGTCTCTACTAATAGGATCTTTCCATGACCATTGTTTCCATCTCTAGTCATGGTTTTGAGTTACTTTGGGCCTGCTGGCACACCTTTGACCTTCGGGGGTTTCGGTAATTCTTCAGAACATCTATACTGGACATTATAATTCTTTTGGCACCAAATTTTGTTTGAAGAGGTGCATAATTAGTTTTCCCTATCTCCACTTTTGTCCATTATAGATATGCAATTGAGTTGGTTTCTTGTGTTTTTTATTTCCACACTATCTGTTAAGCCTTCGATGATATTCATTGTTGGTGATTTAGTTCCGTCTTAGTTTTCTCATGTCTTACTACCCTCTATGGACTTTTAGTTCTTCACACTTTTTTGGTTGTGGTAGGAGGTTCTCTAGGTACTCCAAGTCGCCACCCTGGACTTGGCATAGGTTTAAAAAGAAGAAAAGGAGACATGAGCAGCTCCATTGTCATCATCTCATTATTTTTCACAAGTTTGGAACATGGCCTTGAGCTACTGAAGCTATGTAATTTTTGTGGATTCTCTGTCAAAGAGAAGACAATGATCGTTAAGAGTTTATATGTTTACCTTGTTAGAATATAGTTTTTATAATGTTTTTTTGGTGACCGAGAGAACCCACCCCGGGCGAGCCAGACATGGTAAACTCTTGAGGCATGAGAGGGTGTGGTCCGGTCACCCCCTCCCGCGCCTAATCAGCATGGATTGCCATTCACAAAGTTCCTTCAGTGAGGTTCGAACCTGGGTCCTTCATTGGGACTTACCGAGATCTTACCACCCGGGTTACTATGGCTGGACTAGTTTTTATAATGTTTCTCATGGGCATAACCATATTTTCACTTTTTGTTTTATTTTTTGGTCAAAGGAGATTAGGAGTCACATGTTTACTATTTACCATGTCACAATTATAATCCATAACCATGATTCAGGAGCATTACTATATTTTGTCAATCTTTTTGGTAAATAAAACAATAATCTCTTTATCTTATAAATTCGTAATGAATTTTATAGTTATGAGAAAATAAAATAAGACATGTTTAGGAATTAGGAAAATAATATGTATCATTTTGTATATTTTTGTCACTTAATTTGAATACACTATATATGTGATTTTTCAAGGATTTTCCTAATTGGTTAGAAATTTGAAAATTCATTTATACTAGTATACAAGCTAGAAATATAAAACAAAATATGATCTGGAATCAGAAAAATATATGTACGTGCTGATATAGTTTTAAAAACCTACTTCAATAATAATAAAACACATTTGGAGTAAATATAATTGAAGATATATTAACTCTAATTTCTCAAAAATATCTAATGAAGATATAGCATTGACCTTGGATGTATCTAAACTTGATTAGAGGTATGTCGCACACCCCCTATTTGTTATATTGAGAAAACACATACTTAACCGCTTGGCTCAGTAGTAAAGCTTGCTACTCATCATAGAGTAGGTCGGGGGTTCGAAACCCACAGGTACACCTGAATAGAGAGGCAACAACAATGGTATAGCCTTGTATTACAGTGTGACGGGGAGCCTCTAGTAAAATAAAATGGAAAAGTTATAAAAAATAGAGCAAAAACCTATATTTTCTCTATCTTGGTTTTTTGAGACATACTATGATATACATCTTCTCTCTCTTTAGAGATTTTGACTCAAAAATGATGACTTGATCATCCATTTTTCATGTTGTAACCCTAAATTGTGGAAATTAATTACTTTCCCACTTTTGTGGTGGATGTATTATATGTTCCATTTTTGTGATATAAATTTGATTTAAACAATATTATGACTTAACTTTCATTTGACTATACACTATTACATACATGTTGATTTAGTATCCCTAGAGTTATATAATTGCTTTAATTTTTGTCTTATGTGCCCATGTTATGCTATAGTATGGAGGTTATGTTCCCCAAACTAGGGTTATGTCTCACCATTATATATTTTGGAGTTAGTTCATTTTCCATTCTCTAACAAGTTTTGGATTATGTATCTTAACCACCATTATTTATTTATATGTCACTAGTGCTGTGTCATCTCACCTGCATGTAGATTGATTATTGTTGATGATGGGTTGTGTGCAATAATTGTTTCGATTGTGCTTATGAACCACATGTTGATATGTTTACGTCACAAGCTCCTTTTTAATACAAAGAAAACCTTAAAAGAAGGATATCATATATTGGAGATTACTCCAAATTGTGTAATGATATCACTAACCAAGAAAAATCCACAAAAAAAACCCAAAGGTACTTTGTTACATGCCATAGACAAGGGACTCCAAGACCAACATAAAACATTTCAACAATGAAACTCCAATAACATAACTAAAAGGAAAACATAACTGTCTAGAATGACAGCCACCAAGTAAGATCTAGTAACTGTCTTAGAGCCTATGTTTATGACCTTACTTCTTATCTTTCTCCTCACCTACGTACATCTCATCTCTAGCCATGTGAAAGAATGTAAAACTTGGGAGTGGCACCACATAGTTCTAAAATGGAAATATTAAAATTGAAATGACATTGAATAACTTAGAAAGTAAATTATGTAACATGATTCACACAATTACTTGAGAACTTTATTAACTTGACACAATTTCATATTAGACTCAAATTTTACTTGGTTGATATAGTAACTCTCCTAAATGCACCCACAATGCTCAGAAGACTGATAAAGTCCCAAATAAGGCCAGTGAAAGCTCACATAAGGTTGTTTAATGCTCACATAACATGATTGAGAGGACTACATTAGCATAGCATGATTTCTTATCATTAAATGTGGTTATTAGGATAAATTAGTTAATTAGCATGGAAGTGATCCATAGTGTTTTGATTGAAAGCATAATAGTCAAGTCAGTATAAACATAAATTTATAGAATGTGCATGGTTTTCACTAGGATTAAATTCATAATAAAATCATGTCACTTTAATTGAGTAATCAGGAATACAAAAACGAAAAAATGTAATCATCAACCCAAAAACTATACTTAGTGTGTGTGATCCACTCGCCTAATCTAGAGGAGTGAGGCTTATTAGTTGACTGAGTCCTGATCAATCCTAAAGTCTTGTATGTAACATAATCATATATTAATTACACTTGATCATCATCAATTTAGGTTTTTTTTGTATAAATAAAGGTAAGTAGGTTGGGATATATGGTCTAATTATTAGTAAATGAGATTCCTTGTCTCAACACCTTTCTAACGAGTATTAACACACAATATTCTTGGCATTAGGAGATTAGTTATGGGTTTTCAAATTTATGAACAATTCATGAATAGAAATAAGATTAAAATCATATTATAGGAACTTAGAAATCTAGAAAAAATGCAGCACTGATGGTGGATGAGTGAATGACATCCGTCTAGAAGAGAGAGTAGTTCTAGATTAGATTTCTAAAGCCTTGTTAGAATATGCTTTGATGATAAGATATAAGACTTATATAGATGATATAGAGTTCTGATGATATATTTTCATCTTTGAATACCTAAGTTTAGATTTGAGGAATTGAGATAAGTTTTGATGATGCAAGTATGTGTGCTTTTCTAAGTCAAGATAAGCTAACATAAGATGTGAGTAAGCAAGAGTCTCAAGATCTTTTATGAAGGAGGACCTCTAGTGTTACGACTAGTTATAAGGTTAAATCCAGAGAGAGTGAGACCCATAGAGAGAAGATTAGAGAAGCTATACTCCAAGATATGAGAATTATGAGAAATTTGTGTTATGATATGTACTAAACTAGACTACTCATAAGTGATTGAGTTGAGTCACTTTATGTATAATTCCTATAATATTTTTGAACCCTAGATGCCCTTGAAAGGACCAAAAGCTAGAGTGAGAGAGAGAGAGGCTTTTTTCACATGTAAATATGAATATGATAACCTACCATCTAGGAGAGGGAGAGAGTCCCAAGACCCTAGAGGAGGTAAATGTGTTGGTTTTGTAAAGACTCAAGAACGGGTTGGTGGTTCCTTAAAGGAATCTAGTGGTTGCATATATCATAGAGAGAGTTGGGAAATAGTATTTCATGGGTAGAGATTTATGAATAGAATGCCATATCATGTTCTACAGAAGGAGCAGGGCGTGCAATGAAAGGAGCATACTGGTGTATTGGGTAGAACTAATCATATTCATATGTAGCATAGTCAATGGCAGAATAGGATGGCTAGTATTATGGATAAGCTGAAGGGTTGAACAATTTCTATTAGACATTATATGAACTAGGTCTTGATGGAGATAGTCTTGAACCTACATATGAAAGGAATTATGATGCATCATATACCCCATGAGAGATTATCTAGATATAGAGAAAGGATACCTCTTAAGTCTAGGTGGTGCAGGAGCCGGATGGGAGGAGGAGGCACTAAGGGTGGTGGAGCTAGAGGAGTGGGATGACTTATTAAATATAGTTTCACTGATTGAGATACCTTTCCTAATGGTATTCTATTTCAAATCCTTGAATAGGGATTTCTCAGTAAGAAAATGAGGTTAGGGTATGGAGAATGGGAGTCCCTATTATTCTTCTCAGAGTCATAACATGTCATGTGATGAAGGATATAATGGTCCCATTCTACTCAAATTCCCTTAAGAAAATAGTATATTGTCACTGCAGAGTCTTTTGTAATATCCATTTGGTTTTTTTGGATGGACTTTTCAATTGATAATGAGGGCAATGATACATGTCTTTATATCAAGGGCAGATGAGGGAAGGATGACCTTATTCCTATATGATACAATAGGCTTCTTCATGGCTATTTTAATATGTGATTGAGCCGCTCTCAGGCTACCTCTTCTAGAAGAAGGAAAGAAACATGTTCAAGAACTATGTTAGCAATCTCTATAATAGCAGATTAAAGGCTAAGGAGGAAGGTAATAATTCCCTTGCCTATTTGTATAAGTTTATATTCGCTGTATGAAAGGTTTGGAATTCACCCTAAAAGCATGAGAACCTTGATCTGTGATGACACTCTATAAGATCTTCTAGTAGTGCAATAACCATGAAAGAAATCCATATAAGATTTTGGATCAAACTTGGTGAGAGAATATTTGGTGTTCAAAACAAAGCAAGGATAGAAAAAAACTGAAAGAAGTTGATAGAAGGATTTCTACCACACAACATTTCATGGGGGGGTACTTAAGCAAAGGATGTGTTAAAACCTAGTTATGTACAAAAGAAGTGATGGTGACAGCTTTGGCCCAAAACTTACTGGGAGTTCCATACTGCAAGATCATTGTCCTAGCCATGTCTTGCAAGTATCAAGTATTTCTCTCTACAAACCCCTTTTTTTAAGTGTATGAGGGGGGGAGTTGTGCATGTAATCAAATTCTCCATGAAATATCTCAAACAAATCATTTTCAAATTCTTCCCTAGTGGTCACTACGGATGGAGCCTATATGAAAAGATGCTTCGTTTTCAATCCATTTGCAAAATGTCAAGAAAGCATCAAACATGTCACTTTTTGCAACCAAAAAGAAAGTCCCAGTAAAGCAAGAGAAACCATCAACAATTACTAGGCAATACTTGCTACCATGAAGTGGTTGAGTTGTCATATGTCTATATATATCAACATGAATAAGCTCAAGATCTCTCTTTGTTATAAGGACTCCTTTGAATTTGAAGGAGTATTTGGTTTGCTTGTCGTGTGTGCCAGGTTGGCATTCCTCATCCTTCTCAAAATCCAATTTAGGAAGCACTTTGATCAATTCCTTTTTGCTCAACTTCTTCAAATGATGCATATTTATATGATCAATCCTATGATGCCACAAAGATATATCATTCATATCAATAACTATGAATTTACTAAGAACATGCTTAGAGAGCTAAGAACAATGGAACAAAAATATCAAATTCTAATTCCCTTATGTATGACATTTTTAGTGAGGGAATCTAGAAGCAAACATTCTAGAGAAGTAAAAAGAACAAGATATCCATTATCAAAAAGTTAACTAACACTAATTAAATTATGATGTAGTCCACCCACAAGAAGAAAATTGTTCATGCACGGTGAGTCACCTGCATCACCCTCACTGATCACTTTACCTTGCTTTCTGCCCCTAAAAGTTACCGTGCGTTGACGTGGTCCTTGTAATGGTCATCTATTTAGAGCACCCACTATCAACAACCCAATTTTCTTTTTCCTACAAGGAAACGAAAGGATTGTTCCCAATTCAAACTGTAGGATGAGGGGTATCTTAGGGACCCATTTCATGTAAAGGTTGGTTCCATTCTTCTTGTAAGGACAAAAAGTAAAATAGTGATCATCACATTTATAATGAGCACAAACCATATGTTCCTTATAACCAAAAGACTCTCCATGATATATTGAAGGTCCCTTACCCCTTTTTCTCACCCTTTCTCTTTTCATAACCTTTTTGTCCTTCCTCATATCCCAAACCACTACTTCACACTTGTCAAGTACAGTGTTCTAGGACTTCATTTAGGTATTATTTCCATTTGAGGAATCTTTGTAAGCAAGCTCTAACCATGCAGTTATCGTCACTAAGATTAATAATGGTAGAAGAAAGACTAATAAGATCATCTTGGGCGTGTAATAGTTTGGCCTCAATATTGAGGGATTCAGTTAAATAAGAATCATTTTCAAGAGTTAAGATAACTACTTTGTTACTATGAAAAGTAGGCTTAGATTCTAAATCATTAACTGTAGCAGAAGTCTTGCATTTTTAGTTCTAAGCATAACAAGTTCATCAAGACACATTTGGTTTTCATGTTTACAATCATACATTTTCTTAAGATAAAATTTTCAATTTAATCACCATTACATTGAAGATCATTATCAATGAATTTCTCTTGCATGGATTCTATGATATCATAATAAGTTTTCTCATTTTGTTCACGAACTTCTATTTTATCATATAAGTCTCAATAATTTTTTCTGATATTTCTTGTTAGACTTGCATTTAAAATAAGAAGAATGGGAATTAATCAATTGAAGCATATTTTGAAACTTCTTTTAGACTTACCTCACTTACCTCAACAACTTCCTCACTTGTTCTTGCCATAAGAGCGATGTGTCACTCACCTTCGTTTGAGCTTGAGTCACTTGAATGAACTTTTCCCGAGTGACATGGGTAATTTCTTTCCCCTTATTTCCTTCTTGTCTTTCTTATTATTTCTCTACTCCTTATGATAGTCCTCCTTCTTCCTCTGGATGCTCTTGTGATGACGCATCTTGGATTTTGGGCATTCATTTTTTAGTTCCCCTTTTGGCCACACTCATAGCACCTAGGAGTAGTGAGCTTCAATATCACTTGAGGAACCATCTCCATTTAAGGAAAGAGTAGATTGGCTAAAAACTTGTTGTTGCACATGACCTTCAACTTGAGTTTTGAATGCAACCTACTTCTTTCTCTTAGCATGTTTTTCTTCATCTACTTCTTCTAGGTCTTTCTTATCAAGTCTCACTTCATAGGTATAGAGATCTCCCATGAGCTCTTCAATGGGGAATTTGGAGAGAATCTTTGTTTCTTCAATGGTAGCCACATTTGTTTGCCATTGCCAAGGAAGAGATATAAGGATCTTTGAGTTGATTTTTCCTTGCTCCATAGGATGTCCTAAAATAATAAGACCATCAGAATAGTGTTGAGCCTTGAGTACATTTTAGTTACACTTTCCTTCTTTGCCATCATAAGGTTCTCAAGAAGTCTATTGAGCATGTATACTGTAATGACCTTACTTTTCAGTGTATCCCAATTAAGAAAGGACCTTGAAGTTGAGAGCCATAACCTAAATTCCCAAGATTCAAATTTAAAAAATAACAAATAATCACAAATAATTTACTTTATTTCACAAATATTGTTTACAATATGTATAATGATGCTCCCCTAAGGATCTATATAAACTTCCAATATGGTGACTATCACATGAGAGAAGAAAAATCTAACAAATTCTCCTTTACTTTGGTTTAATGTCTTGGATTGATTTCATCTGATTAACCATGTATTGATATCTTTATATATTGTATTTACCCAAAATTATCAACAATAAAAATTATGTCAATATATCTCTATACTGTGTATGTGGTTGAAGCAAAATATGTGCATGTAGGAGTAACAACAAAAACAACCATATCAATAGTTATTATTACATAATTGAACATGCATTTTCTGCTATAACATCTATAACCCTCAAATGCTGTCAAAAATTTGATTTTCTTGTGCCTTCAAGAACATGTTAACTTTTTCCACATCTTGATAGATCGTTTGACATGATCAATCATTTTAACCATTCACAAGATCACATAAGATGGTCATATTTTATGATCTTGTCTCTTACTCTTCCTTTTCACTATTAAAGTTGTATCAAGGTAGTTCCACTCTTATTTCTTTTAGTACTTCTTTAAAACCATGTTTCATCATACCATGCATTATGTGACTCTCAATTCCATCACTTATATATGATTATCATACCATGCATTATGTTTCATCATACATATATTATATATTAATAAACACATTGATTAGGTATACAACATAATATATAATATATAATATATAATATATAATACATAATATAGATGTATGTATATATATACATGTGTTATATTAACACATACATATAGATGTATCACAATGCTAATCCTTCATTTAGCGATAAAATACAACATAAGAAATACAGAAGAAGTGCATATAATGGGGAAAAACATGAATAACATGGAAATAAACAATATTATTTGAGAATTGGCCATGATTTCATTGTCTCATATGACTACAAAAGAAAAATCTATTTTAAAATGACACTTATTTAAAACTTCCTAGACCAGTTCTACATGTGCTTCTTATTTGTCTTTTCCTACAAGATTGTTTAGTTAATCACTATATATACCAATTTTTCATGAGAAAATTTCCCTATTTAGAATAGCAGTGCTCCCAGTACCTTAAAAATGTTAATGGTAGGGTGAGCTCGTGAAACCCTTTTTTTGGTAACTTGAGTAATATTTGTAATTCATATTTGGTGAGATATCACTCATACCACTTCACCATGATGTTTATTCTAAAAAATACCCAAAATATATGAGCATGACATTTAGGTGATGTGGAAACATAGCATATTGACAACTTTAAAATTATATTCATATTGTGTAAAGTGAATACTTCGAGTTACATTTAAGGGGATCATAGGGAGTTAAGTAGTAATTGCATTTGGAGAAAAAAGACCAAAGATCGGTATGCAAACTGAATTTTAAAAGATTGAAAATAAACCATCTAACTACACAAGCATCCAAGATGTATTTCTCATAACCACACATGCATGCTTCAACAACACGTCTACGTATTTTACAAGGAGTTTAATGTTTCATGTATGGCTTGTTTTCTTATTTGTTTTAGAGAAGATGTAGTTTTAGTAATCATACACCTCAACTGGCATTAATCGAGTTTTTTTATATAGAGCAGAAGTAATTTTGATCATTTTGTTCTTTTTTTTGTATCTGGTGTGTGTTTGTATTTTTTTATTGCAGCCAAAAATGTCCAGAAAGTAAAGACCGAATTAGTTTTATTTACACACTATGTCCGATTTCGCTAGTTCCATTTAAAATGATAAGTTATCATACTAAAGCTTCGTTTCAACTTTCTATTTAAGGATTTTGTTCTCATGGCATGGTTACTAGATACTAGGATGCCCATGTGCACTAATCTTGAGGTTGTATTTCTACATAACAGTATAAGAAATTCCAAATAGTTGCATGAGAAATGGATACAATCCATATTTCACAAGTCCAAAAACTTATTCAAGACTAAATTTGACCCTAATTGGAACCTAGTTGGTATTCAACTAATGTTAAATAAAATCAACCCACCCCATAGCTTAAGAAAATGCCTTATAACATCCTTTAAAAGGTCTCCATTAATGTATCCACCAGATAAATAGACAAGTACCATGCCCCTATGGGCATAGAGACCATGACACTAGGCTAGATGTTGGACCTGAGTAAGAACACCTTAGTACGGTTGGGATACGTGTGGTGGTGTATGGATATGTTTTTATTTCTCAAGAAGTGTACAATGGAGAAAATGTTAAAGTCCCCGGTAGTGTGATACTACGACGTGGTATTTTGAATGCACTAACAAACTCACTCGGGGTTGAAATCCCCGAGCTTTTACCAAAACCAAAGTACAATAATACCACCTGTAAGAGGATGAGTCTTATCGCAGTATAGTTAAGGATCGAACCCAAAGGACAACGTTTTTAAGAATCCTTGCCAGTCTAATCCAATTTGAGTTAAGACTAATATTTAAAACGATTGGTTGGTTTGTGGTTAATTAAACTAAATGCAGGAAAGTAAAAGCTGAATTAAAGTTGGATTTAGATCGATGATATGGAATCGCCGGGATGGTATCGGGTTTCACCACCGCTACACACGCAAACACATTCAATCGCAAAAAATCCACGCAAGATAAAACAAGCCAAAAAGAGCTGTTGCAGAACCCCCCATATGGGCGTTAGGTTCGCGTATGTATCACCTTAGACATAAGATGTCTCGTCGCCATCCAGATCACTTACTTACGGATCTAAAGATACATAAATCCAATGAAGGTTGTGGGCCCCCTATACAGGCGTTAGGCACACAGAAGCATCACCGAAGGCTAGATGGCTCTTCCCCTCGCAGATCATACACTTATGACCTCGAAGAAATCCCATTCTATTTCTAGTTTGGGAGTCAACCACATTAATTGATAAGCAAACAGGTGATAGATCTACAAACTAACATCGATGATAAACAAGACGATACAAAATCCAACTAAGGCTGTGGTCCTCCCTGAGGGATGTTTAGACCATAGAAGTGTCACCGTAGGCTAGATATCTCGTCCCCTCACCGATCATACACTTACGACCTCAAGGAATCCTATCAGAAGTTCTCGTCAAGGAGTCAAACTTGTAAACTGCCATTCCATCCCATATATAAAAGATTTCGCAATAAATGACACAACAAGATGAAAGTAAGTAGATAATCAACTACAAACTTATCAACTAACAACAAAATGGAAAGTTATATACATTGCCATGGAGAGTTTAACAAAAGAACATGATTTGTATGGGCAGCAGGGCTAATCCCCGCACCCCAGTGAAAATGTACTACTCGCTCATGATGCAAGAAACAAGAAGAGTAAGAAAGAGAGAGAAATCCGCCATGAACTTGGTGCAGAAGGTAGTCGCAGCTCGGTGAAGAAGATACAGCCTTCTACGTCGTGTCAGAGCAGATCTGGACGTGAACGAGAGATGCCAAGATAGTTCAGACAATCTCCCTCGCCCCATCTTCTTTCTCTCCTCAGCCTCCTTGGTTGCAACGCGGGCAGTAGGTGAAATAAAACTAGAGTGGACATCAGTGGATATGGATCAGACCTGTGTACAGGTAGCCTGTCGGCGTCCCGGAACTGATCCCCCAAATGAGGACCCTTGGGGTCCTATTTATAGGCACTGGACTGGCCCTCACGTTTTTGGTGTGTTTTCAGTCCAAACGATTTGGGAGATATTGTTTTGCTCAAATGGTTTTGCTCTCTCGGTTTGGTGTCCAATCGTTTTGCATGCAATTGGCTTAAACGGTTTTGATAGCATCAACTTCAAACTGTCTTGCGTAATGCTCCATTCAGTTTGCATGCATGAGCATTTCACGTGAACTTCTCAAATGTTTTGGAAGGGAGTCTTGGTTTGCACAAACGACCTTCACATTTCACTGTCATTCGATTTCATGCAAGTTTTCCAGCAAACGGTCTGCTATCTCGGTTTGTGAGATACCTCCATTCGGTTTTGTCTTTACACGGGATATGCTCAGCCATGATTCGAATCGACCACTGTAAACCGATTGCTGCTCACGGTCATTGCATGCGTGCGGGTCTCACTCCATTCGGTTTGCATATACTAGCAATGATCATTTGGTTTGCTGCTGCATGTCTTCACGTGGATAGCAATAGTAATCAGTCTTGGTAGTGTATTCAATCTTCATGCAGCAGCCAATCCCAAACGGTCTTCACGTATTCAAAATGCTGCTCATTCGGTCTTCGTTTAAGATGAAGCAAGCGATCTTGAAGTCCTTCATTCGGTTTTCTCGCAGCTGGTAAATGTTCTGCAGTTGGCCTTTCGATCTTGAGACCGTTTCGACTCAAATGGTCTTGAGACCGAATGGGTTCAAACGGTCTAGAGACCGAATGGGCTCAAACGGTCTTGAGACCGAATGGGCTCAAACGGTCTTTCTTGGTTAGATCGATTGGTCAGAACTAAGGATGAATGAAGTTGTGTCCCGGCTGACTGTTCAACCTTATCAAGACCTGTATTAAATCAACAATATTCAGTTAAAACCTTGATAATCGATTCAATTAAGTAATTTTGCACATTATGATTGTGACAGAGTGAGTTTTTACATATATTATTTAGTTCCTCTCTCTTACAATTTTAATTGTTCCAATTATGCCCTCAATCATCTCTCTCACTAATTTGATTAAATGGATTATCATTTTCACTTAAGATCATTCATAATGGTACACAAAGTGAATAATACAAGTATTATGACCTTTAGTCAATTGACATAGTCAATAATCAAATTTTGACTCCAATATTGCACCATAGCTACATCATAGCATTATAAAACCATGCCTAAAATCTCATTATAATCAGAATTACCAAATTAGAGTTTTTCACATTTGAATATTTGGTGTATTATGTCACCTAATCTAGTTTAGGACCTAGGTTTTTGATTTATTTGGTCGATTTCTGTCACGCGGCCCATATTTCCTGTTATGGCACGATCCCCTTTGTTGGGATATAAATCCCAGCCACCCGATTGGATGCGCGCTGATCCACTCTGGATCTAAGGGTGAGGACCTCGTCTTCCTCCTCTGAAAGAATCAGTCCCCGCCAGTAGCTGAACCTGCGACTCCTCCAACGGCCCTCGCGCCCGAACCCCACCTCCTCTTCACGAGATCTTTGGAGGACTAACTCCTCTCCTCAAACCGAACTCAACAATCCTCACCACATCACCCATCTCCCTCGGATCAGGGAGAACAACCCCCCCGAGCTCTCGCGCCTCTCACTGGCGGTGACACATGGTTTAGGGCTTAGCCCTCTACTCCACCCCAGGTCTATAAAAGACCCCCAAAAGCTTCCCTGACCTCCCTTTTATCTTTCCGCACCATCAATTCCACCGGGACTTGCCCCCTTTTCCCTGACCTCAAGCACCTCCAACTCACCTGACTTCGACCTCGCCCTCCCTCCAGTGGTCCTCTCCGCTCAATTGAATGCAACCACACCATCTAAGGATCTCGGGGAGACGACCGACACCTTCGGTTGGAGCCGCGAAGGTCCAGGAGCTTGGGTCGACTAGACGTCGTAGCTGAGCTTCAAAGCTCCACCGCCAGCGAGGTTGGAACCATCTTGGAGCCACGGGAAGATCGCAACAGTATCAATAGACTGCCGTGAACCTGTTGACTCCCTCAATCCAACCCGAGGGCAGGTAACTCTCAACTTCCCTCTCCGACCTGTGTTAGCCTGTTTTGAACGAAATACGATGTCCATACCATCTTTTCTGACGAGCCCGACCTCCCCACAAATGTCGTGAGTCTGCGAACCCAACCTAATTGTCAGCGTAGCCCAGCTCATCCTAGGAATCACATCCGATCGATCCAGCTCTCCCCCGATCCCTCGCTGCAGCCATGGCGCGAGCAGGGACATTCGGATGAGTGTTATCCCATTCTCACCTTCACACAGACACGAGCTCAACATGAGAGAGTCAAGGGTATTCCTGACATTCACAGTGAGCCTGACCCCCCTTTTGGACGAGCGCTTGCTCGCGGGTCAGTGAGAGGGTCCGGTTGGTCGGATCCCTCGCATGATCCGCGAGCCAGAGCTCGTAAACCTTTTTTTTATTTTGTTTAATTTCTTTAAAATTCCTGATTGCTTAGATCTTAGGAAAACCCTAGAAAATGGTAGGATTATCAGAAAATATCGAATAAATATACCATTTTCATCAGACAAATCTAATCTATTTAAATAAATTGATTCCAGACCCTAGATCCGATCTATATACCTAATGACCCCTTTATATTTACATATTATGTAATAATGGTCATTACTGATTTCCAATCTACTTGATAACAGTTTAAACCCTAATTATGATCTTGGTCATCATGTTACTCGAAAACCCATCTAGGGAAGATAGTTGATTCAATAATTGAAAAGAACCCTAATTTCTAGTTTTTCTCACTCTATTATGAATACTATGTATGAATTATGAAAAACCCTAATAACTAAAATGTCCTTGAATAACCGGACGACCCTAACTCAGACCCCAACTCTAGATCCTATGTGTCCTGAAGTGATATCCCAAATGACCCAGATACTAATAAGAAACCCTAGGGTGGAATAATGAGAATCCATGGTAACTTAGGGTTTTGTTTATATTTCAGGGTAATCTACTATCTGTCTCATAATCTAAGACTTGTGGAATCTAGATATGAGAACTAAAGGTACGTGGATATAATTATATGACTAGTTTTTGCTGGATGTTAAGTATATGTAATTGTTTGCATGAAATTGCTATACATTGATGGATGTGGATATATGATTAATTGATGATTTACCGCCTTGAACATAAAAGAACATAATTGAATATAAGTGAAATCTAGTTACTAGTGGTGCTCATTAAACTCCCTATTAGAGAGGGAAAGCTTTAATGTTGACTAGCACCTCCCTAGAGTACATGGTATACGGGGAGATCCCTAGAGTACAAGGTACACGGGGAAGGGCCCACTATTTATGTGATTATGTGCTAAGTCCACCATAGTAATGCATGTTCATTGTAAATGAGGCTAATAACTTGGGATTACCTAATTTTCTGCCTTTAAATAACGTTTTTTTTTCTCTTTCTCCAATTTGAGTATTTTATATACCAGCATAGTATAGCTTTTAAATTCCACATACCAACTTTGTTGATGTTTTTGTTTCTCATATTTTCTAGGTACAAGGAACATTTGACAATATATGAAGCACGTCAAAGTACCAGAAGCCACTAAATAATGATCATGGAGGATGATATTAGATAGATTTCCACTTCTCATCATATTCATTTTTAGTTAGATAGTTTTCATTCTTCTAGATCATGTAATAGGATACTATAGATCCTATGTCATAATCACATTTCCTTTTCATAGACTTATTCTTCTCCTTTCTCAAGTATTAATATGTATGACTTTATCTTTCATTATTGAATGAAGTGTTGTGTGGCTATTTACTAAGATGTGAACATGATCTTGGCTTATCTCTGATTTTAGTTGGCTATCTTGATTTCTATTATTTTCCCTTTTGACATTTATAGATATGAGTGCACGCATATCTGTATATGTCACTAAGGAAAGTATGTAGAAATTGGGGTCGTCACAGTTGGTATCAGAGCCATTGTTCATACATCATGGTCACATGACTTTCATTCACCCTATTATGAGTCTAGGGTAGTCCTCGAGTTAGGGATGTGAAGGGTTGAGATGACTAGGATAACATCTGCCTAAGGTCTGGCTAAAGTCTCCGAGCCACTTTGCTTGGCAATCCCGAGGCTACCTATAAGGCAGTGTGAGTCTACCTGGCCGATATCCTAAATGTCCCTTACTTCTTGGGCATACCTTAAATTAGGATCCTTCTCATCTATAGAAATTCCCTCTCATCTTTTCTATAGGAATATTTTCCCTCTTATCTCAAATTTTTGAAAATTGTTCTTCCCTTCATCTTTATGATATAAGATTAGGAAAGAGTCTCTCTATTTAGAAAGTCTTAAGGACCGACCAATAAGAACTTTTAAGGTATCCTCCATAAATTGTAACATCAAGAACATTAATAAATGATATAAGAGAATAATGAAATGACATAATGATAATGACAAATATAATTGTTGAGTAATAAATCTAATATATCCCAATTAATTTCAGGATGCCTCCTAAGACTCACAGTTCAGGGGAATCGTCCTCTAAGAAAAGAAAAGAGCCTGAAACCTCTGAAGTACCTGATCCTGATGCTGCGGCCAAGGAAAGGTGGGAGGAACAGAAGAAAATCCTTCTAGATTTTATGGAAACCCTCGCCACAAAAGGGACCCCTGAACCTAGCTCATCTAGGAAGAAAGAAGTGACAGTTATAGATTTTATTAAACTAAGCCTTGATTCCTTTTGGGGGGGAAGATCAGCCTGAGGTCATGGACAAGGCTGAGGCCTAGATTTTATCCATAGAAAATGGTTTTCATACCCTAGAAGTACCCAATGAGAAGAAGGTCAAGTTCGCCACCCATATGCTTAAGGGAGGGGCAAAAATCTGGTGGGAGAACTATGGCGGGAATAGGGGTGAGGAAATAGACAACCTGGAGTGGGAAGCCTTCAAAAACCTCTTCACGGATCGTTTTATGCCCATAGCCGAGAGGAAGAGGAAGGAGAAGATGTACATGGAGTTAAGGAAGGGTAGTCTTTCAGTAGCTGATTACACCCAGAAGTTTAGGCTTCTGGAGCATTATGCACCCATCAAGACTGAAGACCGTCTTACTGAGCACTATGTTGACTGCCTTTCTGCCCACCTAAAAACCCTAGTCATAGCCTCTCGTCCCAGAAGCATAGATGAAGCCCTAGATATGGCCCTCAAGCAGGAGAGAGCAGGGCACACAAAAACCTTCTAGCATGGGATACTTAGGGTTAACCACAACTGAAGAGGATAAGTTTAAGAAGTTCAACCCAGGCCATAACAACAAGGGATCAGGGAAAGGAGGAGGTTCAAGAAAAGGAGGAAAGAAGCACAATCGAAATCAACAGAAGATTGTCCACCCGAAGTGCAAGACTTGCAGACGACACCATGGTGGAGTATGCCGCCACACCAAGCGAGTCTGCTATAACTGCAAAAAGGAGGGTCATTTCGTCGCCAAGTGCCCCACTCCCTCCATCTTTGGCAATCCTGCGGGTGGTGCTCCTCAGTCTCAGGGACCCCGCAATGGCAGGGTATTTGCAGAAAATGCAGAAGAGGTCAAGGCAAACCCAAACTAGCTCTGTGAAGGAAACCTAATTTCTTTATAATTCAATATCTTATTCAAGCCTATTATTATTCATAAATTGATTACCTTATGTAGGCACTGTATTATTAAATGGTCATCCAGTTAAGGCTTTATTTGACTCTGGATCTACAAATACATTTATTTCTCGAACTCTGGCATCCATATTAAATCTTCACATAAGGGATTTGGGATATATTCTGGACGTGTCTACTCCAAGTGGCAAAATACTCACAACTCTACAGAAAACCAATGAACTCTCTCTTAAATATGAAAATCATGATATGCCCTTTGAATTCATTCTCTTAACTATGGAAGATTTTGATGTCATACTTGGTATGGACTGGCTATACACATACCATGCTCACATTGATTGTAGAAACAAGATGGTGGTCCTCTCTCAACCTCATTCTTATCCTGTGAAAATCCCTAGGGGAAGCAGATTCTGTAATAATATTATAATCTCCTCTCTTAAAGCTAAAAATCTCATCTTTAAAGGATGTAAAGTCTTCCTCACATTAGTCTTAGAGACCAGTCATGGTAACGAGCCTGTAGAAAGTCTGGAGGTGGTACGTGACTTCCCTGATGTTTTTCCAGAGGAGCTTCCTGGGCTGCCTCCAAATAGAGACATTGAGTTCTCCATAGATATTCTTCCTGGAACCACTCCGATTTCTAGGGCACCGTATAGGATGGCTCCTGTTGAGCTTGTGGAGTTGAAGAAACAGTTGCAAGAACTTATCGACAAAGGTTTCATTCGTCCTAGTGTTTCCCCTTGGGGAGCTCCTGTTCTCTTTGTTAAAAAGAAAGATGGTTCTATGCATATGTGTATTGACTACCGCATGTTGAACCAAGCCACTATTAAAAACAAGTATCCTCTCCCTCATATTGATGACCTCTTTGATCAGTTTCATACTGCTAAAGTTTTCTCAAAGATTGATCTCTGTTCTAGATACCATCAACTTAAAATCAAGGATTCTGATATTTCTAAAACTGCTTTTTGAAATCGTTATGGGCATTACGAATTTCTAGTGATGCCATTCGGGTTGACCAACGCACCAGGTGTATTTATGAATCTGATGAACAAAGTCTTCCAACCTTACCTTGATGAGTTCGTGGTCGTCTTCATTGATGATATCTTGATCTATTCTGATTCTATGGAAAAACACCATGAACACTTGCGAGCAGTTCTTGACATTCTTCGAACCCAGAAGTTTTATGGAAAACTTTCAAAATGTGAATTATGGATTGATAAGGTCATGTTTCTTGGACATGGTAGTATATCTATTGATCCCGCCAAAGTCTCAACTGTGCTTGATTGGCAACCTCCTCGTAATCCTTCTGAAATACGGAGTTTCTTGGGTTTAGCCGGATATTATCGTCGCTTTATCCCAAATTTCTCCAAAGTTGCACTTCCTTTGACTAAGCTTACTCGGAAGGATGAGCACTTCACCTGGTCAGCCACTTGTGAGTCCAGTTTCCAGCAGTTAAAGTAGAAGTTGACGTCTTCTCCTGTTCTCGTTCTACCCTCTGGCAATGAAGGGTTTGTCATATTCACTGATGCTTCGAGGAATGGTTTAGGGTGTGTCCTGCAACAAAATGGTTAGGTGGTGGCCTTTGCGTCTAGACAGCTAAAACCCAATGAACTTAATTATCCCACTCACAATTTGGAATTAGCCACAATCATTCATGCCCTCAAAATCTGGAGGCACTACCTGTACGGGGCAACATTTGACATCTTCACCGATCACAAGAGCCTAAAGTACATCCTGACTCAGAAGGACTTGAATCTGCGTCAACGCCGATGGATTGAATACCTAAAGGACTACAATTTCACTATTGCCTATCATCCGGGTAAGACAAATGTAGTCGATGATGCCCTTAGCAGGAAAAGGGCAGTGTGTGCATCCCTTTCTGTCCCTGAATGGAGAAACATGGATGATCTAGTGGGCTGGAAACCGCAGTTTTTGTCTGATCGTGTGCATGTTAACAATATTTCCATTATGTCCAACTTGCATCTCGAACTTCTTGAGGCACAAAAGGCTACTCCCGGTCTTGCAGAGCTCTCTTCTTTTCTGTCAAAGCCGCAAACACATCTGTCCGTGGGTCTTGATGGAGGTCTCCGTTATAAGAATCATATATGGGTTCCTGAGCAGTCAGCTGTAAAGACAATAATTCTAAATGAAGCACATGTGTCCAAGTACACAGTTCATCTAAGTATGACGAAGATGTACAAGGACCTACAACGCCAATTTTGGTGGAGGGGCATGAAGCATGATATTGCTGATTTCGTGTCCAGGTGTGTGACGTGTCAAAAGATTAAGGCCGAACATCAGAGACCATGCGGTCTACTACAACCCCTTGAGATTCCGGAATGGAAATGGGAACACATCACCATGGATTTCGTGGTGGGATTACCCAAGACAAGGAAGGGATATGACACTGTATGGGTCATAGTGGATCGTCTCACCAAATCCGCTCATTTCCTTCCTGTGAAGACTACTGCAAAGGTTTCTGAGATGGATGACCTCTACATACGGGAGATAGTACGTCTGCATGGAGTTCCAACATCTATTGTCTCAGACAGGGACCCAAAGTTCACATCAAAGTTGTGGAAGCAGGTTCAAGAGGATTTGGGAACCTAGTTGAACTTTGATACAGCCTACCATCCGTAAACAGACGGGCAGTCAGAGCATACAATACAGATTCTAGAGGATCTTTTGTGAGCTTGTGTTCTCGATTGGGAAGGCTCGTGGGACTATTACTTGCCTTTAGCTGAGTTTGCCTATAATAATAGCTATCAGGAAAGCATTAGGATGCCTCCCTATGAAACTCTTTATGGCTGACCATGCAGATCACCTTTACACTGGGACGATGTCAGAGAGCGTACCCTGATGAAATCTGAGGAGATGCAGTTGTATTCTGATAAGGTTGCACTGATTAGGTAGAGAATAAAGCGAGAACAGGATAGACAGAAGTCTTATGCAGATGCTCACCGTCAAGAATGTCAGTTCAAGGAAGGTGACCATGTATTCCTGAAAATCTGACCTATTCGAGCTTTGGCCAAGAACAAAGGAAAGCTCAGTCCTCGTTATGTTGGACCCTTCGAGATTCTAGAAAGGGTTGGTGAATGTGCCTATCGTCTTGCTTTTCCTCCTCAGTATAGTGCCATGCATAATGTGTTCCATGTATCTAATCTAAAGCCCTATGTCAAGGATTCCAGTCATATCTTGAATCATGAGCCTCTCGAATTGAAGGATGATCTGTCATATGTTGAGTCCCCAGTTAGAATTCTCGACTTCAAGTCAAAGGAGCTTCGCAGTAATTGTCATATTGAAATGGTGAAAGTTCTCTGGAGCCACCATGATGAAACGGATGCCACCTGGGAGCTAAAGACCGAGGTCGAGAAGAAGTATCCATATCTTTTTCAGGCTGCTTGAATTTTGGGGACAAAATTCTTAAAAAGGAGGGGAGAATGTGACAGAGTGTGTTTTTACATATATTATTTAGTTCCTCTCTCTTAAAATTTTAATTGTTCCAATTATGCCCTCAATCATCTCTCTCACTAATTTGATTAAATGGATTATCATTTTCACTTAAGATCATTCATAATGGTACACAAAGTCAATAATACAAGTATTATGACATTTAGTCAATTGACATAGTCAATAATCAAATTTTGACTCCAATATTGCACCATAGCTACATCATAGCATTATAAAACCATGCCTAAAATGTCATTACAATCGGAATTACCAAATTAGAGGTTTTCACATTTGAATATTTGGTGTATTATGTCACCTAATCTAGTTTAGGACCTAGGTTTTTGATTTATTTGGTCTATTTCTATCACGCGACCCATATTTCCTGTTATGGCACGATCCCCTTTGCTGGGATTTAAATCCCAGCCGCCCGATTGGATGCGCGCTGATCCACTCTGGATCCAAGGGTGAGGTCCTCGTCTTCCACCTCCGAAAGAATCGGTCCCCGCCAGTAGCTGAACCTGTGACTCCTCCAACGGCCCTCACACCCGAACCCCACCTCCTCCTCGTGAGATCTTTGGAGGACTAACTCCTCTCCTCAAACCGAACTCAACAATCCTCACCACATCACCCATCTCCCTCAGATCAGGGAGAACAACCCCCCCCCCCCCCCCCCGAGCTCTCACGCCTCTCACTGACGGCGACACATGGTTTAGGGCTTAGCCCTCTACTCCACCCCAGGTCTATAAAAGACCCCCAAAAGCTTCCCTAACCTCCCTTTTATCTTTCCGCACCATCAATTCCACCGGGACTTTCCCCCATTTCCCTGACCTCAAGCACCTCCAACTCACCTGACTTCGACCTCGCCCTCCCTCCAGTGGTCCTCTCCGCTCAATTGAACGCAACCACACCATCTAAGGATCTCGGCGAGACGACCGACACCTTCGGTTGGAGCCGTGAAGGTCTAGGAGCCTGGGTTGACTAGCCGCCACAGCTGAGCTTCAAAGCTCCACCGCCGATGAGGTTGGGACCATCTCAGAGCCACGGGAAGATCGCAACAACATCAGTAGACTGCCGCGAACCTGTTGACTCCCTCAATCCAACCCGAGGGCAGGTAACTCTCAACTTCCCTCTCCGACCTGTGTTATCCTGTTTTGAATGAAATACGATGCCCAAACCATCTTTTCCGACGAGCCCGACCTCCCCACAACCGTCATGATTCTGCAAACCCAACCTAATGGTCAGCGTAGCCCAGCTCATCCTAGGAATCACCTCTGATCGATCCAGCTCTCCCCCGATCCCTCACTGCAGCCATGGCGCGAGCAGGGACATTCAGATGAGTGTTATCCCATTCTCACCCTCACCCAGACACGAGCTCAACACGAGAGAGTCAGGGGTATTCCTGACATTCGCAGTGAGCCTGACCCCCCTTTTGGATGAGCGCTTGCTCGCGGGTTAGTGAGAGGGTCCGGTTGGTCGGATCCCTCGCATGATCCGCGAGCCAGAGCTCTTAAACCTTTTTTTTATTATTTTGTTTAATTTCTTTAAAATTCTTCATTGGTCAAATCTTAGGAAAACCCTCGAAAATGGAAGGATTATCAGAAAATATCGAATGAATATATACCATTTTCATCAGAAAAATCTAATCTATTTAAATAAAATGATTCTAGACCCTAGATCCGATCTACATACCTAATGACCCCTTTATATTTACATATTTTGTAATAATGGTCATTACTGATTTCCAATCTACTTGAGAACAATTTAAGCCCTAATTATGATCTTGGTCATCATGTTACTCGAAAACCCATCTAGGGAAGATAGTTGATTCAATAATTGAAAAGAACCCTAATTTCTAGTTTTTCTCACTCTATTATGAATACTATGTACGAATTATGAAAAACCCTAATAACTAAAATGTCCTTGAATAGCCGGACGACCCTAATCTCAGACCCCAACTCTAGATTCTATGTCTCCTGAAGTGATATCCCTAATGACCTAGATACTAATAAGAAACCGTAGGGTGGAATAATGAGAATCCATGGCAACTTAGGGTTTTGTTTATATTTCAGGGTAATCTACTATCTGTCTCATAATCTAAGACTTTTGGAATCCAGATCTGAGAACTAAAGGTACGTGGATATAATTATATGACTAGTTTTTGCTGGATGTTAAGTATATGTAATTGTTTGCATGAAATTGATATACATTGATGGATGTGGATATGTGATTAATTGATGATTTACCGCCTTGAACATAAAAGAACATAATTGAATATAAGTGAAATCTAGTTACTAGTGGTGCTCATTAAACTCCCTATTAGAGAGGGAAAGCTTTAATGTTGACTAGCACCTCCCTAGAGTACATGGTATACAGGGAGATCCCTAGAGTACAAGGTACACGGGGAAGGGCCCACTATTTATGTGATTATGTGCTAAGTCCACCATAGTAATGCATGTTCACTGTAAATGAGGCTAATAACTTGGGATTACCTAATTTTCTACCTTTAAATAACATTTTCTTTCTCTTTCTCCAATTTGAGTATTTTATATACCGGCATAGTATAGCTTTTAAATTCCACGTACCAACTTTGTTGATGTTTTTGTTTCTCGTATTTTCTAGGTACAAGGAACATTTGACAATATAAGAAGCATGTCAAAGTACCAGAAGCCACTAAATAATGATCATGGAGGATGATATTAGATAGATTTCCACTTCTCATCATATTCATTTTCAGTTAGATAGTTTTCATTCTTCTAGATCATGTAATAGGATACTATAGATCCTATGTAATAATTGCATTTCCTTTTCATAGACTTATTCTTCTCCTTTCTCAAGTATTAATATGTATGACTTTATCTTTCATTATTGAATGAAGTGTTGTGTGGCTATTTACTATGATGTGAACATGATCTTGGCTTATCTCTGATTTTAGTTGGCTATCTTGATTTCTATTATTTTCCCTTGACATTTATAGATATGAGTGCACACATATCTGTATATGTCGCTAAGGAAAGTATGTAGAAATTGGGGTCGTCACAATGATTCATTTTGATATTTAATGAGTGAAATAATATATATAGAGTTGAATTTGTCCCAAAGTGATAATTGAATTCCATGATGAATATGCATTTATCAAAATACCCCGAACTTAAATGCTGCTCGTCCTCGAGTAACACAAAATCTGAAACGGTCGCCAAATGAATACTTTCGAATCGTGTGATTGCTTCATCTTCACATCACGAATATTTTCTTCTGCTCAATATAACTCGGTATCTCAACCTCCTGAGACCACTAAACACATCTTACCATATCTTCGTTCCTGAGTTCCTTTTCCAAAATCACTTCCTCCTCACTTTTTCCAACAACAAGCATGTCAAAGAGTTTTGTAAGAGTCTAGAGATACCCACAGAACAACAAGTGTGCATCTGATCTGACACTGGTGTTTTTCAAGATAGTGGGAGCATGCATTGTGCCATTAGGTAGCAAATGGAGTGAATGGTGGTATGGAAGGAAGAAGTAAATCTCTCCTCTATTCGACTCAAGATTCTCTTTTTATTTGCTTTGCAATTTCATTTATTGCATTTTTTGTGAATCTCTCCTCTATTCGAATCGAGATTGCATTTCTTTTTGTCTGTGCTTTGGCATCTTTTTGTTTGCAAATATCTCCTCTATTAGACTCGAGATTGCATTTTTGGTGGTACGCCCCTATTTATTTGTTAGGGGTAAGGAAGAAGCGGATATAGAGGGAAGTGGTGTGCCACCCTGAACTTAGGGTTTGGCTCAATTTTAGCTATTTATGTTTCTTTTTGATGGATGGAGAGGTACGAAGATGATAGAAGAAGTGTAGAAGAGAGTTCAGATCAGGATGCAACTTGATTTACAATTCAGTGCACCGGGTTGTTCTCTTTATCGTACTCTGATCAAATAATGACTTGATGAGGATCCAGTGGGGATTCCATGTTATTGTTTCACTAGTCAGTTAGGAAGCATTATGTGTTTGATCCCTATTAGTTTGACAGATGCTTGTCATTTTTGTAGAAGTATCATGATGTTAGGAATCAAAAGCTTCCCAAGATGATTTCAATCAAAAGGCTTGTTTCAAAAAGTGGTCCTTTTCAGGATTTACTAGAATAAGGAGGATATAATGATTCAAAATGCATAGCAGTTTAGTTAGTGATTTTTAATGAAACAGGAAGTGTCAAAAATTCATCAAGTATATGTTCAATTTCTTTGAAAAACTTTACAAATTTTGAAAATTTTGAACATTTTTGTCAAGAATGTGACAGAGAAAACTTAAGTATGAAAAGGATGGGTGTAGGTGGAAAGTGAGTTACATACCACCCACCCTCCACCCCGAACTTAGAGATTTGCTTGTCCCAAGAAAACCCTAAATCCAAGATGGAGGGGAAAATTCATGCCAGAATGACCACCAGATGTGGTTGCGTTCCAATCAACGCACATCCTCTTATATGAAAATCTCAAAGGTAAAGATCAATTAGATCTTAAAATAGCATATTGCGAAGTGAATTTTATTTAATGAGAAATTAACCAGAAGGTAAAAACAAAATTGAAGAAACATTCTAAGTTGCAAAGAAAAGTAAAAAAAATTTATTGATTGAGTTGCCTCCCGACAAGCACCTTTGTTTTATATCGATGGCTCGACTGAATCCTTCAGCTTTACGGTGGGTCCTTTGGATTGGTGAGTTAAAGCGTTGCTTCAGTGCCTATGTCATTTGAGGTGAAATACCTCTTTAAGAAGTGGCCATTTGTAACAAATTCACCTAACTTTTCACTCCATAATGAGAAGGCCTATGTGGGGAGATGCTTTTGACGATGTATGGTCCAGACCAGTGTGAGCGGAGATTTCCTGGGAATAACTTCAACCTTGAGTTGAATAGCAGAACTTGGTCTCCCACTTGTATGCCTTTTCTTTTCTGATGTCCATCGTGCCAAAGTTTTGTGCGTTCTTTGTAGATTCGTGCATTTTCATAAGCTGCCATCCTGAGTTCATCCAGCTCTTGGAGTTACAGAATCCTGGCTTGGCCTGCTTCTTTCATATCAAAGTTTAGTTGTTTAATTGCCCACCATGCCTTGTGTTCCAATTCGACTGACAGGTGGCAAGCCTTTCCATATATTAATCGAAAAGGTGTAGTCCGGAGGGGAGTTTTATAAGCGGTTCGATAGGCCCATAATGCGTCAGTGATTTTCACCGACCAATCTTTCCGATTGTGGCCTACTGTCTTTTCTAAGATACTCTTGAGTTGACGATTAGAAACCTCCACCTATCCACTTGTCTATGGATGGTAAGGTGAGGCTACCTTGTGAGTAATACCATACTTTTTTAGCAATGCTTCAAAGCTTCTTTCAAGAAAATGGGAGCCTCCGTCGGATATCACCGCGTGTGGGACACCAAAACGGGGAAAAATAATATCCTTGAATAATTTGATGACTAGTTTGGAATCACTAGTGACAGTTGGTATGGCTTCAACCCATTTTGAGACATAGTACACCGCCACTAGGATGTATGAAAATCCATGAGAAGATGGGAATGGACCCATGTAGTCCACCCCCCAAACATCAAATATCTCTACTTCTTGCCATAGATTCATCGACATCTCATCCTCTTTGTTATATTGCCTGATCTTTGACATTTGTAGCATGATAGGACAAAGTCGTAGGAATCTTTGGATATGGTTGGCTAGAAGAATCAACATTACAAAACCTTCAAGGCAGTCTTTTTAGAGCTCATATGTCCTCCCACTGGTCCTGAGTGACATTGTTCTAAAATAAGTTGAGGTTCTTCTTCGGCGATACATCGTCTATACAGACCATCAACACATAGTAGTACTGTTTCACATCATGCATAAATTTCTTCAGTGTATTTCTGGTGCATTGAGGATGAATAATCCCAGCGGTGAGGTAGTTCACAAAATCTGAGTACCACAGTATAACTTCTGAGACCTTCATTAGTTGATCATTCAGAAGGGAATCATTGATCAGAATCTTCTCAGTATCCAGAGTGTGGATGCGACTGAGGTGATCTGCTACCACATTTTTTGTACCCTTTTTATCTCTTATCTCTAAATCAAATTCTTGCAATAGAAGAAACCATCTAATTAACCTGGGTTTTGCATCTTTCTTTTCCAGAAGGTAACGAATGGCATCGTGGTCTGTGTAGACAATGACCTTCGAACCGATTAGGTAGGATCTGAACTTGTCAAAGGCATACTCGACTGCTAGAAGTTCTTTCTCGGTAGTTGCATAATTCCTCTGGGCTTCATCGAGAGTTTTTGATGCATAATATATCACATAATGTTTCTTCTCTATACATTGCCCTAAAACAGCACCCACAACATAGTCACTGGCATCACACATAATTTCAAAAGGGTGGTCCCAGTTGGAAGTTCTAATGATGGGGGTGGTTGTAAGGGCTTGCTTCAGAGCGTTGAAGCTTTTGACAAATTCTTCGTTGAAATTGAAATTATCATCTTTTAGTAACAAATTTGTTATTGGCTTGGTTATCTTTGAAAAGTCCTTTATGAATCTTCTGTAAAATCCTGCATGACCTAGGAAAGCACAAACTTCTTTTGCATTTGTTGGGATATCTAGTTTAGAAATCACATCAATCTTGGCTTTATCTACTTCAATTCCTCTATTGCTGACCCTATGGCCGAGGACAATGCCTTCCTTTACCATAAAATGGCACTTTTCCCAATTCAGCACAAGACATGCTTCTTCACAACGTTTAAGGACTAGGGAGAGGTGCTTTAGACATGAATCGAATGAATCTTCGTATATGGAAAAATCATCCATGAAAACCTCCATAATTGTTTCATTAAGACCAGTGAATTTGGCAGCCATGCAACGTTGAAAAATTGCGGGTGCATTACAGAGACCAAAATCCGTATGTTCCGAATGGGCAGGTAAAAGTTGTTTTCTCTTGGTCATCTGGATGTATGGGTATTTGATAGAATCTAGAGTAACCATCAAGATAACATAAATATTCTTGGTGAGCCAACCTTTCTAGGACTTGATCAAGGAAAGGCATTGGAAAATGATCTTTTTGAGTTGCCTTGTTTAATTTTCTATAATCTATGCACATCCTCCACCCTGTGACTGTTCGAGTGGGGATGATTTCATTATTTTCATTCCATATAACAGTTGTTCCACCTTTCTTCGGGACTACATGCACTGGGATCACCCATGGAAAATCTGATATCAGATAGATTATTCTAGCTGTGAGCAGTTTAATGACCTCACAACAGACTACTTCCTTCATATTTGGATTCAATTTCCGTTGATGCTCAATAGTAGACTTGTGATCTTCCATCATAGGGATCTTGTGCGTACACAACGCTTTACTGACCCCAGTGAGGTCACTCATTTTATAACCGATGGCTTTCTTCCTTTCCCTTAATTCCTTTAGGAGTTTATCTTCTTGTTCAGCTGTTAGATCAGAATTTATAATAACTGGGAAAACTTTGAGATCGTCTAAAAACACGTACTTCAGTCCTTCAGGCAGGGGCTTCATTTCGAGAGCCTCTGGTTTTTTGCATGTTTCTTCTGTTGTTTCCATAGCTTTGAGTTCTTCACTAGTGGCTTCAACATCTTCTTTAGCAGAGTCCAGGGATTCGATGCAATCCTTTACTTGTTCGTCAATTGGTTCATCAACTGATGGGTTCGTTAGAGAAACTTCTAAAGGATCGTCTGATTCATGATGTTCTTGAGTCAGAAGTGACATTTGCTCAATGCAGTCAATCAGATAGACTTCTTCTTGCATACTTGGTCTTCTCATACTTTCAAAAACTTTAAATTCGAGAGTTTCTTTGCCTAATCTGAGCAGTAAGGTACCAACTTCAAAATCAATTAGGGCTCTTGCAGTGGCGAGGAACGGGTGACCAAAGATGAGAGGATATCTGGCATCTTCTTTAATGTCCATGATGACAAAATCACACGGGACATAAGTGTCCTTGCCCACTTTGACAGGGACATCTTCGATGATTCCCATGGGAAGAGTTACCGAATTATCTGCAAGTTGTATGGTCATGACCGTTGGAAGCAATTCTGTAAAACCTAGTCTTTTGCACAGGATAAGTGGCATAATAGAAATGATAGCGCCGAGATCTGCCAATCCTTTCTTGAATGATGAGTCGCCAATGTGACATGAAATTCCAAAGGATCCCGGGTCTTTTTGTTTCTTGGGCATCTTGTTCAAAATGATATCAGATGTAGTTGTTGCCAGTTTTACTGTCTCATACTCTTCAGTTATATACTTCCTTGTGAGAAGTGACTTTATGTACTTAGTCCAGGCTGGTATCTCAGCTAGAGCATCGAGAAAAGGGATATCAACATGAAGCTTCTTCATACCTTCTTTGAACTTATTGAAGCGAGTATCCAGCTTGGTTTGCCTTAGACGAGCTGGGAAAGGTATACGGGGCTTATATACAGGAATATCAGGTTCAATTTCTTCAGCAGTGGGTTTCTCAGGACTTCCCTTATATGTCTTATCATCTTTTGATTGAGACTCTGGTGTTGTTGAGTCTTGGACAATCACATGTTCATCTTCATCTGTAATAACCACATGCATCTTTACAAGTGGATCGGAATAGTCTTTTCCTGACCTGGTGGTGACCGCTTTTAGTTGTTTTGGATGCTTTGGATTATTCTCGGGTTGGCCAACTAAAACCCCAGCTGGTGGCTTAATGCTAGCTGCAAGTTGAGCTAGTTGAGATTCAATAGCCTTCTGCTGAGCTTGTTGGTTAGCTATCATAGTTTGCTGAGTTTGCAACATCTTTTCAATGGCTGATAGCTTGTCATCAGGTGAAGCTAAACCTGCTTATTGTCCTTGTTGTTGATAAGGAACTTGGTTTAGACTCTGGCACTGGGAGTTATTTTCATAATTATTGTAGTTCCTATTCTGAAAGTTCCCCTTGAAATTTCCTTGATTCCCAAAATTCTGTTGTTGATTATACTGGAATCCTGGTCGGCCTCTTAATTGATTGTTTGAACCAAATTGATGCGAGTTTACTACTCCAAAGGGGTTTCCATATTAAAAATTAGGATGATTCCTATTCTAATTCAGATTGTAATAACTTTGACCAGGAATGGTGTTTATAGCATTAAGATTTTCAATCTGAACATTATCTCCTTGGCCACATACATTACTCAGAACAACATCATAGAGAACATTGCATGATAAAGTGGAATGATCGGTGCTCTTACATGCTTCACAGAACATGGAAGCAGACTTGACCTGTTCCGGTTGTCGAGTGGGTGAACGTCCTCTTCCAATAGCAGCAAGAGATGATTCAATATGATCTTTTTTGGCAACTAAGAGTTTTAAGGTTTCAGCGATAGACTTGTACTCGAGAGTAGCTTCGGCCATAGCTACTTTCAAAACTCCTTTACCTACAGATCTACCCCAATTGGTTTGATTTTCCGCTCCCAAGGTGACGACTCTCCATGCACTATCATAACTTTGATGCATGAAGTTTCCTCCAGACGAGGAATCGAGGAATCTCTTAATATCATCATCCACACCCCTATAGAAAATCTCAATGAGTTGGTTCTTGGTAATTATGTGGTGTGGACACTTGCGTAGAAGCTCTTTGTATATATCCCAAGCTTCAGCAAGAGTTTCTCCAGGGACTTGAGTGAAATTTGTTATTCACCCTCTAATTTCATAGGTGAGAGATGGGGGGTAGAAGAGTTGTTCCCAGGTGGTGAAGGGTATTTCACTTTGTAGTGAATTGTACCAACTTATAGCTCTATCAGCAAGGGAATACTTGAAGAGACAAAGTCAAATGGCATCATATGTGACTCCATTTTGTTTCTTCATGGCACATAGATCAATAAATCTCAGAAGATGTTCTTGGCTATCTTCTCCTTGCTTGACATAGAAAGGGTTATTCAAAAGCAGGGTGATCCAATGCGCTCTTATATCGAAATTAGGTGCATTGATGGGAGGAGGTTGCACTGGATGATGAACATTTGTAGCCTTCAGGATTGAGAACTCTCTAAGATCTTTTTGTTGTTCAGCTGCTTGCACTGCTACATGCGCTGCTAGGATTTCTTGTTGAACCGCAGCCCTGGCTTCTTGCATGAGCCTCTCTCTCTGTGCATTGATGGCTTGAGCCACTCTTCGGGCTACTTCCTTTTCCTGAGCCATCCTTTCTTGATTTTCTATGATCTGACGATGAAAAGTTCTATCTATCTCAGGATCAAATCTCGTTGTTAGTTCGGGGCTGTCCGAACGGCGCATGCACTATGCCTTGGGTTGTACCTGAATTAGAAATATTTTGAAAGTGAGGACCACAAAGTAGAGTCAAATTTCAAGTAGACGATCGATTGTGTCAAAGGGAAATTAAAATCCTAGATTAGCCTCAAACGAACTAGATTTGACTAACTGATTCCGTTGTCCCTGGCAACGGTGCCAGAATTTGACGTGGTATTTTGAATGGACTAACAAACTCACTCGGGGTTTAAATCCCCGAGCTTTTACCAAAACCAAAGTGCAATAATACCACCCGCAAGCGGATGGGTCTTATTGCAGTATAGTTAAGGATCAAACCCAAAGGACAATGTTTTTAAGAATCCTTGTCAGTCTAATCCAGTTCAAGTTAAGACTAATATTTAAAATGATTGGTTGGTTTGTGGTTAATTAAACTAAATGTAAGAAAGTAAAATCTGAATTAAAGTTGGATTTAGATTGATGATATGGAATCGCTGGGATCGTATTGGGTTTCACCACCGCTACACATGCAAACACATTCAATCGCAAACAATCCAGGCAAGATAAAACAATCCAAATAGAGCTACTGCGAAACCCCCCATATGGACATTAGGTTCGCGTAAGCATCACCTTAGGCATCAAATGTCTCGTCGCCATCCGGATCACTTACTTACAGCTCTGAAGATACAGAAATCCAACGAAGGTTGTGGGCCCGGTATACAGGCGTTAGGCACACAGAAGCGTCACCGAAGGCTAGATGGCTCGTCCCCTCGCGAATCATACGCTTACGACCTCGAAGAAATCCCATTCTAATTCTAGTTTGAGAGTCAACCGCATTAATTGATAAGCAAGCAGGTGATAGATCTACAAACTAACATCAATGATAAACAAGACGATACAAAATCCTACTAAGTCTGTGGTCCTCCCTGAGAGATGTTTACACCACAGAAGCGTCACCGTAGGCTAGATGTCTCGTCCCCTCATAGATCATACACTTACGACCTCAAGGAATCCTATCAGACATTCTCGTCAAGGAGTCGAACTTGTAAACCGCCATTCCATCCCATATATATAAGATTTCGCAATAAAGGACAGAACAAGATGAAAACAAGTAGATAATCAACTACAAACGTACCAACTAACAATGAAATGGAAAGTTATATACATTTCCATTGAGAGTTTAACAAAAAAACATGATTTGCATGGGCAGCGGGGCTAATCCCCACACCCCAGCAAAAAGGTACTACTCGCTCATGATGCGAGAAATAAGAAGAGTGAGAAAGAGAGAGAAATCCACCTTGAACTCGGTGCAGAAGGTAGTCGCAGCTCGGTGAAGAAGATACGGCCTTCTATGTCATGTCAGAGCAGATCTGGACACAAACGGGAGATGCCAAGACAGTCCGGACATTCTCCCTCACCTCGTCTTCTTTCTCTCCTCAGCCTCCTTGGTTGCAACACGGGTAGTAGGTGGAATGAAACTGACGTGGACAACACTGGATATGGATCGGACCTGTGTACATGCATCCTATCGACGTCCCGGAACTGATCCCCCAAATGAGGACCCTTGGGGTCCTATTTATAGGCACTGGACTGACCCCACGTTTTTGGTGTGTTTTCAGTCCAAACGGTTTGGGAGATATTTTTTTTCTCAAATGGTTTTGCTCTCTCGATTTGGTGTCCAATCATTTTGCATGCAATTGGCTTATACAGTTTTGATTGCAGCAGCTTCAAATGGTCTTGCGTAATGCTCCATTCAGTTTGCATGCATGAGCATTTCATGTGAACTTCTCAAATGGTTTGGAAGGGAGTCTCGGTTTACGCAAACAACCTTCACATTTCAACAAGTGGCCATTCGGTTTCATGCAAGTATTCCAGCAAACGGTCTGCTCTCTCGGTTTGCGAGAGACCTCCATTCGGTTTTGTCTTTACACGGGATATGCTCAGCCATGATTCCAATCGATCGCTGTAAATCAATTGCTGCTCACGGTCATTGCATGCGTGCGGGTCTCACTCCATTCAGTTTGCATATACTAGCAATGATCATTTGGTTTGCTGTTGCATGTCTTTATGTCGATAGCAACAATAATCAGTCTTGGGAGTGTATTCGGTCTTCATGCAACAACTAATCCCAAATGGTCTTCACGTATTCAAAACGCTGCTCATTCGGTCTTCGTTTAAGATGAAGCAAGCGATCTTGAAGTCCTTCATTCGGTTTTCTCACAGTCGGTAAATGTTCTGCACTTGGCCTTTCGATCTTGAGACCGTTTAGACTCAAACGGTCTTGAGACTGAATGGGCTCAAACGGTCTTGAGACCGAATGGGCTCAAACGGTCTTGAGACCGAATGGGCTCAAACGGTCTTGAGACCGAATGGGTTCAAACGGTCTTGAGACTGAATGAGTTCAAATGGTCTTGAGACCGAATGAGTTCAAACGGTCTTGAGACCGAATGGGCTCAAACGGTTTTGAGATTGAATGGGCTCAAATGGTCTTGAGACCAAATTCGCTCAAACGGTTTTGAGACCAAATGGGCTCAAACGGTCTTGCTTGGTTAGATCGTTTGGTCAGAACCAAGGATGAATGAAGGTGGGTCCCGGCTGACTGTTCAACCTTATCAAGACCTGCATTAAATCAACAATATTCAGTTAAAACCTTGATAATCGAATCAATTAAGTAATTTTGCACATTATGATTCATTTTGATATTTAGTGAGTGAAATAGTATATATAGAGTTGAATTTGTCCCAAAGTGATAATTGAATTCCATGATGAATATGCATTTATCATACTACATGATCCCCTCCATGGAATCACTTTTGTCACGGGACACTCTACAAATGAAACTTTTAGAGAGTCGGGAATGGAGGCAGGTTGTGGAGTTACATCGCATGTAGGTTGAGGTGAAATGGAGTGTTACATCTACGAGGAGGATGGTGCATGTGGTTGATTAGATGATAAAGAGATAACAATAGGTACTAGTTAGGGTGAGTGGTTGTGAGGGGAAATCTTGGAAATAATAGTACCTGACATGCTAACAGAGACATCATTAAATAGACATATGCCCACAACACTAAAAAGGGAGAATAGTGTGTATATGGTTGATAGGTGTGCCATGAGTAAATGTGATCCATAAGGATTCTCAACTTGCCAAAATGTACTTACCCCTCCACATGATCCCAGGATTTGTAGTCATTGAGGTACAATGGCGTTGTAGTTGTTATGATCATGCCAAACATAATAGGCACATAGACAAGTTCTGAAAGAAATTAAATCAGAGGGAGTTCTTTTGTAGGTAGAAATAAAAGCATAGGGACATGATGGGAAGCATGCCCAGGAGTAATAGAATTATGAATTGTACCCGCCTATGTGTGGCACAACAAGGAACAAGGATCAGCCACCCACCAAATACTACAAGCATCTTTTATCTCTCACACTTTAGGTCTGGGATTTTTAGTATAACTATTTGGATACCATGTGTAAAATATGGAGTTAATTGAATCATCTATTAGGAAAAAATTGACTCCTATATATAGGAATAGGGGTACTTATAACATGGGTCTCGAACCCTAGTGGGTGAAACATACCTAGTCTCATACACATTATAAATTAAATAAGTATAGCCCTAACACATAAAATATCTACTTACATATGGATTCATGTGAGAACCCCATTCTTATGTCCTAGATTGTTTTGGAATCCCCCTCTCATATATATGTCAATGACCAACTGACAAGGGTAACACAAAGGAAAAAATCCATTGATTAGTTGTGCCAATTTTTTTAGTAATTTTAATCATGAATAAGGCTTGTAAAATTCTTTAAAACAAAGTTGATATCGATAAATTAAGTAATGTGCATCAATAGTGGAACAATAATGTCATTGATTTTACTCTACCATAATGATACAGACTCCATATAAAATTCATGTCAACTTATGCCATGAAGGAACAATGTGAGTATCCCCTAACTTGTTTTCTTGTTGCATCTAACTTTCAAAGAAAATGTATTTATGAATTTGTGATGGTCAATATATAGAAAGAGGCATAGGTTTTACCTCATAAAGATCATATGAAATGATTCCAATAACATGAGAAAAAGAAATTGTATTTTTATCTAAGCAATAAGTCAATTACAACATTTCCAACCAAGTACCATTATCCCAATTGAATTACAAACATTTAGAAATTATCTAAAATGCTACCTATAAAAAGAATTAGGAAACAATTTCCTCCTTTTAGTATATGTTTTAATTTAAAATATGGTTAAATTTATCTTGTAAAACAAATAATGAAAGTTGTATTATTTATGAGTTTTAGAACATTTGGGACAAAATGCACGAATTTATGACCATAATGAAAGTTACTATATTTTGATTCCTTTGTAAATAAAATTTATTGCTAAAGATATAACCAAAATTTGAACACCATATTATAATATGTGGATTTGATACTATTATTTTAAATTAATAAAAGGTTAATTTTATAGTCAAGAAAAAGATAGAAAATAAGTTTATTTTGTTCTCAACTTTTTAATAAGAGAGTGAAAGAAAGGGTAACCCAAACGTTTAGAGAAAATTAGCCTTTCTAGTGGTCAAGAGGATATTTTGAATATTTTATTTTAATTGAAACCATATATTTCTAAGTATTAAAAGCATTTGATCACATGTAACATCAAGAAAAAACTTGGGGGAGACTAAAAAACCCCCTTGAGGTATCAAATGGCCCACCATTAGATCAAGAATCAATGATCCCGAGATTGTCCACGACCTCATATTAAGAATGGAAAGAACCAACCAAAACTCTTCCCCGTGTCTCCATCTCTCTCTCTTTTTGTTTTATGAAACCACATTAAACTTCTTGGTACAAGTTAGGGTGATTAATATTTTTATATTGAAAGCTATTTAGGGCATTGTCATGTAGGGGACATAAAATGCCTAAATACCCTTCTTTACTCTAAAAATCATATATACTAAAAAATCTAAAAACCTGCCTCCACTTTTTATAGAACCCCACCCCAACTTTAAAATATCACCCCAATCCCAGTCGAGCACCTATTGAGATATCTCACACCCTCATACAAAGCCCATTGGTAGAGGTGATCTCTTCACTATATCTACAACTACTCAAGAAAACAAGAGGGAAAAGTAGGAAATGTCCCCAACCCTTGGTTCCTTGTCCAAGTCTAACCAGAGATCGATCTGATGGCCATGATTGTGGTTATTATATGATAGTATATTATCAAATATTCATTTTTTTTACTATCATATACATTGTTACCAGCATATGCTCACTTTTAGTTGCATACACATATAGTATTAAAAATATAACTTTCTAATTCAACAACTTAAGACCAACTAATATTATGAGAAAGGCAAGGCATTATTCTAGGAAAGAATTAAATATAATCCTCCTACATTTCATTATATAAAATCTCTTATTTTTTATCATATAAACCCTAATGTTAAGATAAGTAACCTCCACTTTCTCATTAAAAATTAGATATGGTTAAATTTATGTAAAAGGCAAAACAATGAATATCTTTCCAACTTATATTTACTCATTGGAATTTATTGGAATATTTCTCATAATGAAACTTGCCTCATAAGGATTTCTTTAATTTAATTAACCACATCATATGGAAAGTTAATTTTATATCAAATTCTAAAATCATCTTAGTTTTCTTATCATCTGCTAGTATTCCAAAAGTCGAACTGTGAAATCCTTATTTAATGCCTCAGAAAGCATATTGTGAAGTTGTAGTTATATAATTACATTATTAATAATATAAATTACAAATTATCTTTGAATATTTTGTAAACTTTCTCATTATTCCATATAATTATGTAACAACTCAAAAAGCCAATACTATTTATTTATGCACAAAATCTCTTATTTCTTAAACTTTTTCCACAAGCACCTAGTTGCAATGAAAATATTCCCATGGGCCTTTCTTGGGCCATGGGTTGAACCCATGCCTCAAAGTGGATTTAAGATAACATTTATTCAATAAATTATGAAATTAGACAATGTAGTTATTAAATCAAATATTATAGAATTTGAATTTACTAAATTTGAGGTTTTTACATTCACCCCTCCGTAAAAGGAATATTGTCCCCAAAATTCAAATCACATTAGGTTAAGGTGGATGATAACCTTTATTCAATTTAATCTTAGGGTTAGAAACCCCTTCTTGAATATCTTTATCTAGATCATCTTAAACAACTTTTATTTATATGTCAAATTCCTCACATTCTAAGATTGGCACCCAAATTCAATTACAAGGTATATCCACAACCTTATTCATCACATGATATTATTACTTGATGATTACATTGTCATTAGTGATTTCAATTTTACTTGGTAATTATGTTTTAATTTGTGATTTCAATTTCACATGGTAACTACCTTATCCACCTATGTTTCAAATCTGTTATTCATTATTTTCACATAAGGGTGAGGTAACACATCAAACCCTATATTATGTCATTAGTTTCCACTCAGGTATTCAATCTCATATGCCGAATGTTTCATACAATGTGTGTATTGAATCTCTCACATGAATTATAGGGTGAAATAAGCATTTGTATGTAGTTCAAACACAAACTTCATCCCATTCCAAGAGTAGAGATTGTGTATTCACACATTATCTTCTAATATAATTTTTTTTTAGTCACTCTCAACAATGACTCCTTACTATGGACATATTTTATTTCCACCCTTCTTTTCATGAAATCACATGTAAAGTGATTTTATCATCATTCTTTAGTTTATGCACAACTCTCTTTAAGATTCTATTCAAAAATCATTTCATGACGTCTTGTATTCTTCACATTTTCATCTAATGTATCAATATGGAGTGATCTCCTCTTGACCCCCAATGGTCTTGTGCATTTATTGAGTGCCTCTCACATTTTCCCCTTGGGCCTCATCAACTCATGAAGGTGGCTAATCTCATGACTCTATGGGACTTGGGTACATATGGATAGCTATCTCTTGATCATACAGTCTTATGCACTCTAAGCATGAACGTCTCCTAACCTCATATGTCCTATGTACCTTGAATCATCTCTACTTGACCTAAGGGTTGCCTTAGGGATTTACCCTTCCCAAGGGTTTTATTGTGGTGTCATAACTTTGTTTCATTACACATTTTTTGAGGATTCTCTAATAATAGTTTGAGAAAATTACATCATGTATAATTCTTAAACCTAGATTTCCTCCATATCTTATATTTCACATTGTTCACATTACAACGATACATTGGGCTCATGGCGATCTTCCATTACAAGCTTGGTCCCATTCTATCAACCACTTCTATTATGAATTTTCCTCATGTCCCTCAGAGATGGCATACTTGGGTCCAAAGGATCATACTCAATATATGTGCTTTCATGTTTCATGTACTTAACCATTTAAACTTTTGGTGGCATTGAAGGTTACATCGATTTAGGAACTCACCCCTCTAGGGAAGATCCTAACTTAAGTTAATACAAAACTAATACTTGGCGGTAACAAAAGATAATAAGAGCATACTTGAACAAGTTATTTGTTAACAAAAGAGAACCTTTCTTTTAGGCATATTTTCCATTACATCATCCTTGTATTTACTACTAGAGAGTTGAATGCATTAAGGCCCAATGATATATCTATAAAGAGTTCTACCATTAGACAATATTATCTACCACCAAAGAACCGGATCACTATCAAGTAAATTACTACTAAAGAGTTGATGTACTTTACTTCCCAACACTTTACTACATAAGAGTTTAGGTAGTTAGATATAATGGAATAAATATATTATGCTTCATGTGTTCAAGATGATATATATATAGAATCAAGAAGGACAACATACAAGAATAATTATTTCTTTGAATACAATATTCACTATACACATAATACAATCATATTATATAATAGGCCAAGTAATAGGTAAGGCATACCTTTAGAAAGACAAATCTAATTGCCACATATTCCTCATGTCAACTACAACCACATTAAATGTTGATCATGAATATTATCTCATTTCACTTTATCATATTAGGTTGTGCACTTTACCAAAGGTTCATCCTGAGACTAGCCATCTATATCACATTATCATTATTGATACATACATCTGTCTAATTATAGATATATAACTATTAAATCATTTCTAAGTCTTCCATCATGACATATCCATATATCCCATGTCAAGGTTAGATCATTTTTATACATATATTATTTTATGGTTGTGCTAAACAAACTTATATGACTGGCTTGTCAAACATATATAGAAAAGCCCAATTGAGATTCCCTTAACCCATTACCTGAGGGTGGTTCCATGCTCAATATTTATGAGCTCACTCATCTCTATGAGTATTATATGCACTAGCTTTATCTTCCCTCTTTGGTCCAGGGTTCTCAAGTTTACCTCATTAGCATCAATCATCAACTTCACAAGATCAAGCCACTAAAACACAAGCAAAATGTGAAACATGAAATGGAATTATTTTCATAGATCTCTACTTAGGTAACATTCCTATGTGACTCTCTCTTTCTCATAAATAACCACTAGTCTTAGGCAGGGAACCAAAAACCCTAGCATGAGGCTTCACAACAGGGTATTACGAATCTCTCTCTCTCCCTCACCTATATGGTAGGTACTCATATCGTATTCATATATATGTAAGAAGCCTCTTTCTATGCATTAGGGTTTGGTCCTCCCACATAGGTTTTTTTCCAATTCTTGGGTTTACCCAACCCAAGCCGCACCACCAAGCTTAAAAGTTGAATTAAGGGTTTCATATTTTCATTTTTGTTTAACCGTTGAATTCCTATGTGTCACGCGCACACACACACACACACCCCCCCACACACACACAGATATATATATATATATATATATATATATATATATATATATATATATATATATATATATATATATATATATATTCAAAACTCTTCACATGAATCATGCATGCTTTAGTGCATGCATGAGTATCTAACTTATTTGTATTTCCTCTTTCATCTTACCAGACTAGGGTTCATTTGGTTACTGTTACCATTTATGCACACATTCCTTTTACCCAGGATTAGGGTTAGGGGTAGGGACTACACCCTACATATTATGGTTCCTATCCATTGACCCACTTATAGTTCTTCCTAAACCAACCCTAGCTTCATCTAGGCTTTACCCTATCAAGGAAAAACCCATTAAACACTATTTATGTCATTTCATCATTTTAAAATTTTATGCACATTCCTTGGTGGAGGATGCCTTAATCCTTCTTCTTCTCAAAACCCTAACATGAGATGTGGAGGGAATTTCTTTTTAGGGTATATCAAGCAAGAAGATGAGAAGTGGATGAAATTAGAGATGAGACATTTAGGGGAAATATTACTTTAAGAAAACCTTAGGTTATGGTCAAGCAGGCATCACCTTGTCTAAGGGACTCCTTACATACCAACTTAATGGTGAGGAGGAAAAGAATCCCATCCCTCAAATCCGTGATCCTTTCTATACATGGTTACCCTTAGGTTACGACCTAATAATTCTCCTTATATTTTTATAGATGATTTGAAATTACCAACAGTAAATATTATATGAGAAATTAGGGTTACTAATACCAAATGTAACGACCTCACTTTTTAGTGTTCCCCAATTAAGAATAAACCTTAAATTCAAGGGTCATTACCTAAATTTCTAAGATCCATATTTCAGTAATAACAGACAATGGGAAATAGTTTCCATTAATTCACAAATATTGTTTCCAAGATATATAATGATGCTCCTATAAGGAGTTATATAAACTTTCAACATGAGGACTATTACATATGAGAATAAACATCTAACTAATCATCCTTTCGTTTTCTTTAATGTCTTCAATTTTTTTCATTTGATTCACTATGTCTTGATATCTTCATATATTGTATTTACCTAAAATGCTGACAATCAAAAAGCAGTCATTATATCTCTATAACATGTATGTGGTGCAAGAAAACTATGTGCATGTAGGTGTAACAACATAACAACCAAATCAACAATTATTATTACATAATTGAACATGCATTTTCTGTTGTAACTTCTTAACCCATATTTACTCAATATCTGTGGCATCCCCACTCATGATGTTTTGTCCCTCTAATGGACTAAGACAACCTTCCCTTCCGAGCTTGGTATTCTTTTGGTCCTCAACATCTGAGCTTGGCCTATTGGTGACCTTCTCTTTTGGGCTTGGCATTCTATTGGACCTCCCATCTGGGTTTGACCTATTAGAGACCTTCCCTTCTGAGCTTGGCCATTAGTGATTTCCATAATGATTTTAGTTTCAATCCTCTAGAGATAGAACTATGGGTTCAAGTAAGTTACGATAACATAGGGCCTTATAGTTTGCAGGATGTAAATAAACAACAAAAGCAATTTAATGGTAATGCATTCATGAAACTTTAGAAAACATCAAGTTTCTATAAGAGAGGTATCCATAATTAACCACGTACCTCCTTCATGAATATCTCATGCAATATGTGCTTCAATCATATATTCATACATCCAAGCATTCAACATTATCAACCAGAAATACATGCATGTATGTATACTCTAAAGTGTCATGATCATATTCAAATCATTCTAATCTAACATATGTCCTAGACTAGGCTTTACGATTATCTCAGTTTTGGATAAGGAATTCCTTCAGGCCTTGATTCTTTAGAGTTATAAATCCTATCTAGATATTAGGTGAAACCCTAATTTTCAAGTTAAGCATTTTATGTCATTTAGAGAAACTATGTTAGGTTATGCAACTCAAGTCTATAATGACCAAAGAAGATTAGTTTCTAAACCCAAATTATGATATTTATGACTTAGAACCTTTAATCATGATCATTATCATCCAAAATGTATCATGGTCTTAGATTCTCATCAGATTGAACAAATTAGGTTATTATGAACATTTAGATCTGTTCATTGTGCATTAAGTTCATAACAACATTTACATTGGTTTTATAACTTGAATTACACATTTTGATGATTATTCACTTTAGAAACTCTAATTATTCATCATTATTGTCGTCATCATCTTGAATTCTCATTAGTTGAGAAATATCAGATTATATCTCAAAGTAAATGTTTTTCAATATATTCGACCTCTTACTTATTTGATCTATGGTTTTACACATGAATCATCCTCATTACATCTATTTGCATTACTTTTGGAAGTAGGATCAGATCTAGGTCAAGATACTAATTTATTTGGATTGTACTCGTTCTTGTGATCAATTTGATATATAGTTTTCTATATTTGGGTAATCCTTGAAATTTCTATTAATTAAATAAAATAAGAGTTTATACCTTAAACATAGGCCACATAATGACTTGTCATTGGTCAACGCGTAAAGAACCCAACATCATGCTTGAAATTCAGGTGCGGTTCAAGGTTTAGTTATTGTCTAGGATGGCCATTTGTTGGTGAATCACTATAGGTTGCTGGACCGGTCCAACCTTTCCCTCCCACGCATCGCTCGTGATTGTAGGAAGTCGTACACACACTTTCATATTAGAAAAAAAAGGTGCCATCTATAGCTCCTACTCCAGCAAAGCACCGATAAGACTCCATGTGCCCTTCTGGCCTCCTCGACTCCTTCTACCAATGCCACCACCCTACCCTACTAGTATCTACAACTGATCGCCCACTCACATTATACATCCCCATGAGGGTTCAGTTCTACGTTAGGGTGCCACTGTGAATCATTTCATCAATGATCAACTTCATCCTCTAAGAGTCCCTCATCAATGTATATGTCCCAGGGTTAGGCTCCCAAGCTTCAGGTCTAGTTGTGTGACCAGATTCTTGACGAGCAAGACTTGCTTCACTTGGTGTTGTAAGTCCTACAACTAGGTCCCATAGGAGGTCCACCTTCTCATCAAAGACTCGTTCATTCTCATACCAACATTCTTAAGGAGTCCTTGATGCCCTCCATAACCATACTCATACGGTGTAGTTGTAGGAACAAAAATCCACTAGGTTTCATCTATAATAACATATCGATGTGTAAAGTAAGGTGAGGGGGAAGAAGGTGATCCACATAGGGGGTTTTTTGGGAGAAGGGAGAAGGGTTGGCCGGATGTGTATGAATAATATGCATTGTGACTCATATATATCGATACCCTGTCACCTCTTTGTTTGTAATTTCCCTTCTAACTTTTTCCTAGGCGTTCATGGAAGATCCAGAAGTGGCAAGGCATGATTTTTATAGCTAGACATTTTGAAAAGTAAGCTCACTATTACCTCCTTTCCAATAAGTATTAAAAAGATAACTTTCTTATTCAACAACTTAACACCAATTGATATTAAGATAAAGGAAACACATGATATAACAACTCTCAACTTCTATTTTATAAAACCCAATGTTATGAGAAGGAAACCTGCAATTTCTTAAAAACTTGGATTTGCCAAATTTTCATGTAAAAAGGAAATTGTACAATACCTTCCCCAACTTATATTTAGTCTTTGGGATTTATTTGGATAACTCACATAGATGAAACTTAACCTTTAAGAATTTATTTAATTAATTACCCACATCATATGGAAAGTCCTTTTTATATCTCAAATTCTAAAATAATCTTAGTTTTCTTATCATCTTCGAGTATTCCAAAAGTCAAATCACGATATCTTTATTTGATGCCTCGAGGAGCATGTTACAAACCAAGGTTAGATAGTTACTCCACTAATTATCTAAATTACAAATTATCTTACAATCTCTTGGAAACTTTCTCATTATTCCATATTTCAATTATCCAACAACTCAAAAACCTAGTACCATTTATTTATGCACAAAATATCTTATTTGTTAAACTTGTGCCACAAACACCTATTTGCAAACAAATAGTCCCATGGGCCTTGCTTGGGCCATGGGTTGAACCCATGACTCACATTAGATTTAAGGTAACATTTATTCTATCAATTATGAAGTAAAAAATTTACTTATCAAATCAAGTCTAATGGAATTCAAATTTACTAAATTTTAGGGTCTTACATATACATTGTTTTCTCTATCTTTCTTGGTGCCTTCATAGGTGATGCAAAGCTTGTTCAAAATCTCATAATTTGTATCCCAAGAGAAGATTCGATTGAATTTAGTTGGAACATGGTGGAGTATATGTTGCTTATGGATTTGGGATTTAGTTGTTCGTTCTTCAAGCTTTCTTCATCCCAAGTAGTCACTAATCCTTATGGAATAATGTAGGGAAAGAAAACCACCTTCCACATATCATAGCATTTGTCGTGGATGTAGAATTACATCCTCCTTCACCAATAAAAGTAGTTTGTGCCATCGAAGTTAAGTGGATGCATGGTGAAGCCACCCTCTATGTTGATCGATCTAAGTATATTCTCGCCCATTTTCTCTATCATTAAAGTACTTAGTTGGAGAAGACCAAGCTCTAATACCAATTTTTGGATCAAAGGGCTCTAGAGGTGGGGGTGGACAGACCAAAAACCACTTAAACATAACAAATTAGACCTTCAAGATATTTTTAAAAGATATTTTGATATTGAAAAGTAAGGGAAGGTGAGATTGAATAAATAACAAAGAAGGCTAAGATGTATAGTGGTTCCAACCTGCAAACTAGGATATGTACATCAACTACCTAAAGGGGATGTCAGTCTCTAGGATTGTAATCTTTTGGTGCTCTACATATTCCACTATATGACCTACATAAATATGACCACCCTTTTCAAGAGAAAGGGCTAAACTAGCATTCCATTTTGGATCAAGTAGCCGATAACCATTAAAAAGGTCTTACCTATCTACCTACCAAGAATCTTCTGTCTTTGTGATGGATTTATCCATTCTTTTAGAATATCTTCGGCCTTTGAAGAACCATTTCCTGCTTGAAGGAAGTCACCTTAAAATTGCCAAGTTTAGAGAGAGATTAAGAAGAAGAGTGAGAGCTTCACAAGTTTACAATGGAGCAACACTCTAAAAAAGATCCTAGCTCACTCAGATTGGATATAGAGTAGTTAACAAGCTTGAGGGATATTAGGGGCTCTTGGAGGCTAAACTACTTAACAATAGAAAGGGAACATAGAAATCAAAATTTAAATTAGGTCCAATGACCCCTTGTAGGAGTTGAGGTTGCCTTCTAGCCAATAGAGACACTTGGATTAAATTTTAGCTATTTTCTAAGAGTTTCACTTGATCTGTTTTTGAAGTTTGAAACACTCGAGATGGCTAGAAACACTTTTTTTACTTTGTCAAAATAAGAACAATGTATTATTGTTATGCCAACAATAACGACATATTAATCAAGGAACAAATAAAAATGATTCTTTGCATGTTGACATGGATTGTGTGATCATTGATATATTTCTTGGTTTTATGTGTGTTAGAGATGTTAGTGCTATGTCACTTAAAGATTCTATAGATGACATTTTTAGCAGAGTTGGATTGAATATCAATAATTTGAGAGGGAAGGCTATTATGTTTCTAGCAATATGAAATGAATACTTAACAGGTAGAAAGATCATATTCTAAGAGAAATTGTAGAAAGGAGATTCCGTTGTGTTTAGCATATGTTGATTGGGAGTTTATCTCTCTTACTGTTCTTTAATGGAAATTTTCATGGTACATGTTTAGAATTTTGGTGACCACCTTAGTATGGAATTTATCCACCTTGAAGGTGATAAATTTTCCTTAATGATAACATTCTATTTTGATATCTACACTTAATTTTTATGTGCTAGATGAAATTATCATAATCTAGGGTTTAAGACTTCGAAGTTTTCTCATGAATATTACTCTCTTTCTTAAACCCCAAGTTTCTTGTAATGATTGGTTATGTGTAGGTTAAGATGATTTTGATACATGCAACATGATTCTTGGTTCTATCACCATACAAGTTTTCATCCATCATGTTTTGCTTGAAGTTTTGTGTAGTTTTTATATGTGAAGCGGTTTGGTTTTCTCCCTCCTATGTGGTTTTACTTGTTGATATCCATGACAATCATTTTTAGGCTTTGTTTTCCCTATATCCATGAATTTTGACCTGGTGACTCTTGGTCTTCTTGAGGAATATTTCCTATTTTGAACTTGGTTTGGGAAAATGGTGATGGTCAAGACATATGTGTGGGATGATGCTTCGGTCGAGACATGTGTTGTTGTTGGTCGTAACATGTTTTGATGTCTTGGTTGTCACCTTGAGCTTGTCTTGGTCGAAACCCAAACTCTAATGGTTTGAGGGTCGATTCATATGTGTTAGTTGTTGTGTTCTGGACGCAATGCTTTGATGTGATGGATGGGTGCAATGCCATGTCTTGGTTATAACATTGTGTTGCTTGTTTCGTCACAACACTTGTTGGTGATGTCTTGGTTAAGATGCTTGCCTTGTTTGTTTTGGACTGACCATTCACATTGTTTTGGTTGTGGCCATGTTCTTTGTTGTGGTCGTGACACTTGACCATGACTTGGTTGATAGTTGGTCGGGACACATGCATGTGCATGTTCACAACACTTGCTTTGGTGGTAGTTGAGACACATATTTTTTCACGATCATGATGCTAGTTTTATTCTTGGTCGAGACACATGGTTGTCTTGTAGTTGAGATGCTTGTTTAAGCATATGGTCAAACACCTATGAGGTCAATACTTTTGTCTTGTTTGTTGACGTGTTTCGGTCGAGACCCTTACTTCTTGGTTGGTCAAGACATGTGGGAGTCATGGTCGTGACACCATGTCTTGGTAACGGTCGACACCCATACATAGTATATTGTCACTACCTATGTATGACATGATGGGATGGTTACACATGTATATAAGAATTATGTGTTACTCGGGCTATTGATATGATAGTTAATCATGATTAAGTAATGATGGTCACATTCATTAATGATCAACCCTAATCAATTTCAATAAAGTGGGAGATGACATAACTTGGGTTGATGATTGAATCATGTTATAAAAACACCAATTGTATATGTGCTTGAAAACCCTAACCCTAATCTTGGGGTGTGTTATTCTTGTTGAGATCATATGAATGAATGGTATGTGATTATATTTCCTCTCTCCTACTTGTGTAATTCTAACCTTACAGGTTGAATGAATATCATAGCTTGTGTATGCTATGGTGGTGATCATATGATATAGGATGATGGATATGAGCCTTGATTAGATGATGAGATCATATTGATGTGATGGGTCCTATGACCCGGTGAAGGCTTAATGCCTATTGTGAGATGATATCCTCTACTGATATGATTGAGGATTGATAACCCACAGTGATGTGACATTAGTGATAGCCTTGTATGGCTGTGTGGCTTTGGTGATAGTCTTCTGAATGGCAGTGTTACAAGTATCTTGTGGTTATGATGTGACAAGTTCACACCTTATATATTTTATATCTTCTAGATTTGTACTATTTCCATATCCTTGTAAAGTTTGTTTTGCATTGTACGTTGTAACTTGATTGATGCTAAAAGTACCCAATTAGCTTAATTAATCAAGGGAAACTCTAATCATCTAGGTTCCCTATGAAATAGATCCATTCCAGTGTCAGTCTTAGTGCTGGATGGTGAAATCAGTTATTCCTATGGGAAACTTAGAGTGCACATTTTTTAATATGCGGGGTTGCAAATCGAGTATCTCCTAGCGTCTATAATTATAGGGTGATTTTGTGAGACGGCTATGCGTGAGATGTTCGCCCTGTGATATGTGATAGGCAACATTGTAACTGCATGTGAAGCCTCTTTTTAAGAATGATATGCATGAGTCAATTCTTCTAGCATGGTGACCTGTACCAAGGCAGGCTAGATGTTTTATTTGGATGGCCATGCATGAGCCAATCATTCCATTTGACTATATGTCACTATTTCTCTTGTGATAACAAGAGGTGTTGGAGAGTTCGTGGATTCTGACTCTTCCATTGACCTTATATGGCACCAATTTTGACTTTGCAGTAATTGGTTGGATTTGAATGATACAACTGAAATCCTTGGGGCATAATAAAATATGTAATCTAGTAATGTAGTGATTTTTCTTAGGGTCAAATATGAATAAAATTGGATGTCCCTTTTGCCTTATCGTTATACTAATTTCTTGATTTATGATATGGTAAGAGAAATTAACTATTATACATGTTCTTCATTACCTTCTTAAAGTGTTATTTGTTCTTCTTTTCAGTGATGATTGCCTAGTTTGTTAATCTGATCAACCTGGTAAGTTTTTGTCTACCTACCTAGTTATCCATGCTTAATCAATGCTGGTGAGAGTTATATATTTTGTTGGGATGTTTGGTCTCACCCTGTGGGTTTCCGCATCTTTTAGGTGGACAAGAATGTTGGATAGAGATCTTGCTATTGAATATGAAAATGAGAGGAGTTGTAGTTGTTGGATCATGGATATGAATCTAGTGTCTAGTAATAGAGTAATATGTGTCGTCCCTATACAGTTAGGTCCTTGGGGGTGTTTTGTAGATGTTGTACATTGGACGAGCTTTTGGCACTATGTCATAGTGGTGCAAGCATGATTTGTATGTGTGAACATGTTTCTATGTGTATAAGGTTGTGGCAAGTGGGCCAGTAAACAATGATACATAACATCCTTTGACATGAATGAAACATAAGTGACATAAGTTCAATGACATTAAATATGATGCATTCAACTTGAGGTGCCTTCATGTGATTGGTTTTAATTTACCCTATTTTATGGTAATGTGGTTATTAGTGATAGTTTCATGTTTGTTTTGAGTAGCCTCTCTTTGTGTGGCAATGGGTGGCATAGATCCAATGAAGTAGTTATTGTAAGGCCCCTAAACGTGCTGAATAAGTTTAATAAGCTTAATTATCATATTTGAATTCTTAAAACTCTAATATAACCTTTTCATATGCTTTTAAATCATAATACAAGCTTAAGTTTCAAATTTGGTCCAAGTTGGACACTATTTGAGCAAGTTATGCAATTTTATGTACATTTTGGACTTTTTTGCAATTTATCCAATGGAGAGGTTTTCTTTGCAATTTATCACTTGCATTATGTTCCTTGGATATTATCTCATCATTCTTGAGCTTGTTGAGATATGGGGTGCCCATTTAATCCTTGGTTTGAAGGTGTTTTCTCCAAGGGTATTTTAGGGTTTACCCCTTCATGGATGAGCTACCTTTAGTAGCTATCAACTAATGAGATTTTTGTTTTGCTTGGAAATTCAATAAATGAGGGATAATCATGTCTCTATGGATTGTGGGGGAGCTTATTGTGTGTTTGCTTGTATATTCTTAATGGTTTAAGGTCATGGACACTTGGAAAGATACTAGAACTTCAACTTTTTCTTTTTCTTTATATTAAAGTTTCATATACTTATCCCCAAGCACCAAAACGAGGAATTTTCTCTCCACCACTTCCCTCCTTCTCCCAAACTCGTTCTCCCTCTATGTTACTATGAATTTTCCTGTCCAAGGAAGAAGAAAGTGGGGACCTTCTTGGGAAAAGAATCTAGGGTTGCAATTGACTTCCTTTTAGGGTTTAAAAAGCTTCCTTCTAGTGATCTTGACCTAAAAGAGTAAGAATCCCCTTATTTACTCCGTTTATTTCTTTTTTATCCTTCCTCCTACCTTTCTCCAGGTCAAAACCTCACTGTTCTATGGTAGAAATTGCTCTAAAGCTCTAAAACACTACCTTTCTTGCTCCTTATGCTTAGGGTTTGCTCATTTGATGAAGAAAGGTGCTAGATGGACGAGTTCACAACTTATGATTGGATTTTCTACCCTACCTGCTCATTTTTTCTTATGTTTGGGAGTTTATCTTCTCATTAGAGGCAAGTTTTATAACTTGCTCCACATTTATTGCTTACCGTAAGCTTGCTAGCTCATATTCTTACTTGAAAATGATGATTCATGCACTAAAAAGCTATGCTTGACTTGGATTTCGATTTTTATAACGTTCCCTGTTCTGATTTCGGTTATAGATGAACCTATGATCATTTGTATGTTATTCCTAAGGTATAATTTGACTTGGATCAGGTTGTTTTGACAATCTATGGTGCTAAGAACCTATCAACCAATGGTCAATTTTAGGGTTTTAAGCTGATTTCTTCTATAAACCCATGACCTGATGATGGTACCATTGCAACAACCCTATAGTGTTGTCTTTATGACAACTGATGGTCGGGATGAAAGGTGTCAGATGATGGTGAGAACCTATGGTCACCCCCTTAGGTCAGGTTTTGTATCAATTAGAAGTTTAATGATCAACCATTAAGTACCCTACTGATGTTATCTATGAATGATGGAACAAATGGAGGGTTACCCTTAATAAGGTAGTCTTACCTATTCATGGATATGAATAGAACGGATGATATTCATATTGTGTTGATATGTAACCCTAATGAGGTATATCTTGTTATACCTAGATTTAATATAACTAAATGATGGTAATTGGGTATGAATAGTCCTTGAATGACTAATACAATCATGGAATACTTTGTTACTATTGTTGAAACCCTAGTATGCTATAACGATGGTTACACCTTGATTTATTTGTGGGTTCATACTTGAGATTAGTATTGAATGTGATGGTGATGCTTCACCTTATGCGTCCATGATCCAATGGGGATGTCGTGAGTTAGGGTTTGGGTATAAGTGCTAATTAGTAACATTGATATAATTTATCATGTTGAACCTAACTCTAATGCAAATAGATAAAGATGAGTATTCATGTTTAACTTTCTTATATGATGGAATGATGGCGGAATAACCTCCTTAATATGATCATAACCTTAATGTGTTAATTGGTGGTCATTATAGCCACATGGTTGATACTTTCTTATGCTAAACATGTGCATTATGAATATGATGAGTGTTAATCATATCTAGATTCCTTGGATGTTGATGTAATAAAGTAATCTTCTTAATGTTAATATAACCCTGCTATGATTGTTTATGAATATCTCCTATCTCATTAATGCCATATTGTGTTGATCTGGTGTATTATATGTAAGTGATGTTGTTGATCCTTGTTATAAGGCATGGAAAAATAATGATGATCTTGCTAGGAATAGTACGATGGTCTTAATGACCTTTGGGCATGGTTGAGCCCTGAATGAGGTGTAATCTTCTTGTGTTGATAATGGTTGATACCCTGTGATATGTGAAACAGATTTATATCATGTGATAGTATGATGGTCTTAATGACCTTTGTGAATGGTTGAGCCCAGGATGAGGTGTAATCCTCTTATGTTGATAAGGGTTGATACCCTACGATATTGTGAAAAGGATTTATATCTTGTGATAGTATGATGACGAGTGTGGTCTCATTAATGGAAAGTGAATAGTACCATGTGATGATGAGATGAGAAATTATGTTTCACATGTTTTATATCTTTTAAAAGTTGTGATATTTATATGCTTGCTGGAAGTTAATTAGGGTTTGTATGTCCACTTGTTTGATGTAGCCTTAAATCACCCAATTGGCATAACTAATCAAGTGCAACTCTAATCATATAGTGCTCTGTGCTGTAGAGCCATTTTTAGTGTCAGAACTTGCTGGATGGTGAAATGAATATTCCTAAGGGAAACTCGGAGCGCATACTGTTGAGTATGTGGGGGTGGCACATTGAGGATATATCCTTGTCATCCACAATGTAGATTTTGGAGGTTGGCTATGATCATGCCTCATACATTAGATGTGATTGAGAATGGTTGTGGTCATGTCTCGGTGATTATAACATGATGTGATTAGACGACAACTGTGACTGTATCTCAGTGGTTGGGTTTGAATACCCTAGATGCTAGTGGCATGCCCTGTACTAAGGTGGGCTAGTTACATGACTATATGTCACTATGGTGGCAGCTTTGACTGATATGCCACTGCCTTTTTACTCGTACTAAACAAGGGAAGAGATCTTAGGATATTGGCACTCCTAGATCTTGTACGGAACTGAATAGCCCTTCACAGGGGTCGGTTGCACTTTGAATGGTACGATTCAAATTTATCCAGGTCATAATAAAAGATGTAATATAGTCGTGTAGCATATTTGTTTAGGGTTATACACGATGTTTCACATTGGATGATAACCCTTGTTTGTTATCTTTACATAAAGATGATGCTTAGTGCAAGTAAGAGGTGGTAGATATACTTATGTTGTGGATATGCTTAAGATTATAGATGCATACATACAATAGCTATGCTTGTGTTGATAACTATACTACTATTGCTGATTATAATCATGATGCTAGCTATCTCATGTTGTTAGTTATGTTTAGCATGCTAGACATGCCTTTGTAACTAGAGATGCATATATTGCTAATCATGCTTATCCATATAGTTGTTCTTATGTTGATAGCTGTTCTTATGATGTTGATATGTTCAACCAATTAGACATGCTAATGTTGTTAGCTATGCTACGTTACTAGACTTGCTCATGATGCTAGATATGCATATGCTACTGAATTGCTTATATTGTCAACAAGATAAAGGAAGATAGTGTGTTTAATGATGATAGTTATTATCTTCTCCTTTATGTATTTTGTTAATCATCAGTATTGCTGATCTTATTTGTTATATCTGATTAAACTACTTAATTGTTTAATTACTTAAAAATGTTGTAATCAATAAACGTTGTTGGAGGTTATATCTCTTACTGGGACATGGGTCTCACCCTTATGGTTGGCCACATTTTTTTAGGTAATCGGAAGTGAAGAAAATAAACATGTGGCAGCAAAGAGGAGTTATAGTAACGAATCTTTGAGTAAGTTGATTAGATGTCTAGTGTGTTTGAGAGTCGTCCTTGTACTCTCAGGCCCGAGCAGAAAACGTTTGTATATGGTGTTTCAAACAAATTGAACTTTTGTTAGTATGTTAATGCCTGTTTGTGTGGCATATATGAATATTGTTCTCTTGTGTATATATGTTGTGGCTAAGGAGATAGAACAATTTTTATCAAATTCTTGACGTAGTATGGATACAAGAAATATGTTGGGATCTTATTCAAACATTTCTGAGCGGGTGTTGATGTTGAAATGAGTTTTAATTTACCCATTTTTTTGGGTATGTGATTAATTAGTATTGATTGTGTTTTATGTTTTGAGTAATTTTGTTTAGTGTAACTAGTTCTCACAGTTATTAAGTTAATCCTCATTGATTATGATCCATGTCCCAATGATCATGGAAATGAGAATCATCTTGGTATTAGGTTGTGTCACTAGGTAATGTAGTTCCATGTAAGATTGGCATAGAACTCATGAACATATCTTTTTCAAGAGAAAAAGTTGGAAAAGCAAAGTCATTAAACACAAAGTGCACCAAGGCATTTGTGACAGTGAGTTTTTACATTTTTTCCTCTCTTAAAATTTTGTTATTTCCAATAATAACCTCAAATATCTCCCTCTATTGTTATGATCTTTTGGATACACAAAATCATGAATAAAGCAAACCTTATGTGAGTATTAGTGTAATTTAGTAGTATTGATATACTTAGTCATTATCCATGATCAACCTTTGAATTTCAATCTCAAATTTATATCATGGTTACATCATGACATCATGAAGCTACACCTAAAATTTTGTTATAATTAAATAAAGCAATTAAGCATTATGAGCAATTGAAATTAATGTACATAATTTCTTTTATTTGAGCCAATGACCTATGTTTTTGGTTTTTTTTATCAAATAGGTGACATTTCATGTCACACTGGCCTCAACTGTCCTAGGGCAAAGGTCACTTGATGCACGCATGCATTCTACCTGCTCGATCCCTTTGATCATGGATCAGGAGGCATCCAATGCTCCGGAGGTCATCCCCAACCTTCAACTTATCTCAGCGCCGGTGCCAAACAACCCAACTACCTAACCTTGACCCTTTCCACCTTATCTCGCCTCTATATTGCAAATCACATGGGATATTCTTCCTCCCCACATCAAAATAAACCCAACAACCCTTGCCACATGCCCCCCTAACCCTTAGATCAGGAAGAACCGCCTACCATTTCTCCGCGGCTCTCACCTAGAGGCGGTGCCCATTTTAGGGCTTACCCCTCTATGCCTCTGCATACCTATATAAGAATCCCACAAGCTCTGTCAAATATCCTTTCATCACCCACACCATCAATTGTAGGGAAAAGAACCACTACCATCCCTAACCCGAGCGCCTACACCTTTGCCTAACCCAGAGCTCCACCTAACCCAGGAGATAGCATCACCCATAATCCTCCTCCCCATCACCTTCGTGGGATTCCCATGAGGCTCTATAGAACCACAATCTCCTAGCAACCCCCTTCTTCCTCGTGAAACTCCTACTTCCGGGGACCCTCTTCAACCTCCTCGGTGGTGCTCCAAGACAGAGGTGCCATGATGCTAGGAAGTTCCGAATCGACTCGGAGAATCACCACGAAGGTGATAACGTTCCTCGTTGACCCTAAAGAGAATCACATGCATGCCTAGACCTGGTCGGAGTTGTTCCAGGTTTCTCCAACCCACAAGTGCATAAGAGTAGTAGGAGCAGAATTGGTGCTAGGTTGGACTTAGGATTCCCAATCACTGATCTCCATGCCAGCAAGGAAAGTCACGGGTCAACGATCAAGCCTCCTTAGCTCGCAAAGACCTGATCAATTTGAGAAATCGATCCACTCAGATCTGACCGCTGATGAAGGTCATATCTTTTTCTTTTAAAGTTATTAGAAAATAAAATTTTATCTATATTAGAAAAATCCAAATAAATGTTAGGAGTATAAAAATAACAATATTATATATCAAAATTATAATAAAAATATGAGGAATCGAATGGAATCTTTTGTATATCCTGATTCATCACTCTATTTGAATAATATTAGCCTAGATCCTAATGAACATACTTAGGTAAATTAATCATATAATAATGGTTATTATTTGATGTAATCTGATCTTTTGTGAATCCTAAACCCTAATAGAATCCTTAATTCTTGCAGGGCTCAAAACCCTGATCAAGTAGATACAGTTCACTATAGACTTATAGAAAACCCTACATTCTAGTTTCTCTCTCTACACATGTAACTTCATGTAGTTATATGTCAAACCCTAACTATTTAATGACCGCTTTTGATCATGACCGATCCTAAAATCTAGATCTAACTCCGATATCTTTGGATCATGTGAATCCTATAAAGGAAACCATTAAATGAGCTAACCCATAATAGAAACCCTAACAATAGATGCTTCCTTTTTAAATAAAAATATGTAAAATTAAATAGATGAAACCTTAATATGAAGATTTGATCTTGCGACTACAAAACTAGATAAAAGTAATGGATAACCCCTGATATAATCATAGGAAGACAAAAAAATCCTAATTAAAGAACAAACCCTAGCCTTGGGTCATATGGACTCATAGTGACCTACACCAGCTATTTCTTTTCAGGGGGTTCATTCCACTGTTCGTCTAGAATCTTGGATTTTAGATCTAATAACAATAGGTATATGATTTTTATGAAGTATAAGACTAGTTTTCCATGGTTTCATTATAATATAGTGTGCCCTGGATGAATCTAATTGTTTATAAGTCATTGGATGCTTACTAGTATTGTATGCTTTACTAAAATTTAGAGGAATGTAAAGAAACCTATGATGAGTTGTAGCTACTAAAATAAGCACAAATTAATAAATGGCCCAGGTGGATGTATGAAAAATTTCCCACTAAGGATGTATGATAAATTTCCCATGCTGGATGTATAATAAAGTAAATTGCCCATGCTGGACGTATGATAAAATGCTGATAAAAATAGTAGTACAACTACATCTAAAGATAATAAAGTGCTGATAAAAATAGTAGTACAACTACATCTAAAGATATACTTAAAAGATGTGTTAACCTGATTTTCCACCTTAACTAATGGTTTTCTTTTCCTTCTTTCTTAAAATATTTTGAAATATGCAATCATAGTACTGTACTCTTAACCACGTACCAACCTTGTGTTGATGATTTTTATTTCTCATACTTTCTAGGTACATGGAACAAATAATGCATCCCAAAGTATTAGAAGCTATTATATTCAAAACCATGCATCACCAACGTGTTACTACTGAGATTTTTTGGGAACCTGTCATATGAACTAAGGATAGAGAAAGAGAGAGATGATCTTCCTATATAAAAAAGGATGCATAAACATGACTAGAGAATACAAGCTTACTATAGAGATGGGACCTTTGTCACCTATGCCTCTTGTAACATAAATTTATTGGCTCAGTCAATGCACGTGCCTCTTTATTAGTGAACTAGATACTATATCCATGATAGACATCTAGGATACACAAATAAAGGAAGAAAATTAGAATACAAAGTTTTCATAACAAAATTCAGAAGAGTTGATTTTAGAGATATGACCTGGAACATGAATATTACACCCTTTATTACAATGAATCTCCAACTCAATGGAGTAGAATCCTTGAAGAACATAAAGAAAATATGTCCAACTATTAGATTCAGCTTGAGATTAGCAATGTGGGATGGGTAACACTTACATAACCTGAACTGTCTAAGTCTCAAATGAGGATCCACAATAACATCATCTCTTGTTGCGTCTGAATAGAGCATGTGTTTCCCTCAAACCTAGCCAAGCACATACATTTCCAAGAGAACATATGCACTTGGAGCTTCAACCCAAGAGAAATGGAAGAGAGTAGGTAGATATGTTTGTATGTGACAATCTTTGCATTGTCCGACATCCCTCAGGTTTTTATGGTGAAATATGTTTTCCAAAAATGCACTTTATTTTCAGAAAAGTTCAAAAGTCAGTAAGTGTCGAAAAATACATATACCTAAAGACAAAACATAAGATCGCAACACCAAAATCACTAAACAAATCAATGTATTTGTATCCACGTACATAGTGATACAAAGAATAAGAGAGAGATGATATTTATACAAAAAAAGCATGCATGAACATGACTAGAGAAACCAACTGTTAGATTCAGCTTGAGATTAGCAATGTGGGAGGAACACTCATGTTAGTTGTCCAGTCTTCCCTGTCTGCCAACCTAACATGGATTATCAAGTATCTAAGAAACCATGAGAAAGTCCAAGAAAAACTAAAAATATGTAATTCGTGTTTTGCGCATGTACATATGAGTAGTTATTTAAAATATTCTACAGTCTGATTAATGTTTATATATCTATTGGCTAGACAGAGACACTTGAATTAACCAAGAAACATTCTGAAGGTGAACCAATTACCATGAACAATTTGAACACAATACCCTTTGCTAACAATTTAATATTCGTAACGGTTTAAATTTTTTTTGAGAACACTCTATACTCAATTTTTCTTAATGTATATGTAGGAAGAACTACCGGTTGGTTCATATTGAGTGTTTGATTGCAGGTGGTAAAGGAAACATTAAGACTAGCCAGTGTTGTAGAGTTCTTTCCTGGTACTGCTAAGGAAGATTGTGTGATCGATGGTATTTACCGACCACATTTGATTCTTGATCCTTGAATGAGCAAAAGGTTCCATGACATTTACATTTACATTTACATTTACATATATGGCTTGTTGTTTTTCCTTGCGAACATGTAGGCTACAATATAAAGAAAGGTTGGCGAGTTAATGTGGATGCAACCTATATCCATCATGATCCAACGTCGTCATATCTCAATCCCACAACATATTTCGGAGGAGGTGAAACCATTTTCACATGCACCCCAAGAACCGATGTTGGAGATGAACCCTTCAAATGAGTTGTTGGATACAAAACCTCCATCGAAACCCCAGGAGTAGCAGTAGCCTCTAGAGATAAAGCTCACACGTCAGATGTTGGAGATTTCAAGTTCTTCAGGTGATGCCCCTGATGTAGTCATAATAAAGGGAACAACATTCATTGGGATGGGATGCTAATATGTAGTAAAAAAAAAGCGTGATATCAAATTGGATGGGATGCTAATATTATATTGTTTTCTCCTAACATTGCAGAAGGCAAGTGAGAATAATGGTCAGGCCCTTATGAATGTGGTCGGGATTCTAGACTCTGGTGTGCTAGGGGCTTTGTATTTCACAGAAAGATAAAGAAGCAATAGAATCCACTACATACTAAATATGTATGTAAATCTTAATAAAGAGAACACATTTGAACTGCTTGATTTGTTTTCCTTTGTGAGTTTATCATAGGTATTGTATCAAGTTACTTTTTGAAATCTAAAACTCAATTGTCAACCTGTAGATGTTATCCCTTCTAGACAAAATGGATGTCGCAAGGCTCCCGCTGGACCAATACTTCGAGCTAACCATGCTCTAGGAGAAAGAATAGCACAACAAGGTGCTTGCCAAGCTCAAGGAAGACCAAGTTGGTCTGACAAAATAGCTGTCTCTGGTGAATTCCATGATTGTCACCTTGGACACGGAGCTCCAGGCAGAAAAGAGTCAAGGACCTCAATGCACAGCTGGAGAAGACCCATACCTGCCTTGCTCAAACTGAGAGATACAAGAAGCATGTGGACGGTGAGGTATGGGGAAAGGTCGCGGAGGTGGTGGCACTGGAGGAAAAAGTGGGACTGTTGATCTTTGATATTAGGGAGAAGGGGAGGTGCTAAATGTGGCAGTGGCCAAGAAGGATGCAGAGTGATGTAGGATGAATTCTAGCATTGAGAAAATTAAAAGTGATTATAAAACTACATGCTCAGTGTTGGAGCAGTTGAAGTCAAAGTTGGTGGAAACAAGAGAGGTGGAAGTTGTATCCTGAGCATTTAGATGAACTAGCTCTGGTGAAGGAGGAACTAATGTCTGTAATCATTTTTTCAATTCAACTGATATTTGTCTTGATATTGTGTCACTGCATATTTGGTGTCCCTGGTACTATTTTTCATTTTTCATACGCATGTACAATTCTGGCATCTGTGACATGCGGAGTTTGGTAATATTGGCCAGCAACTCTGGGCTCACACACGACATGGTTTTGTGCCATGCTGGCATCTTAAAAAAATCCTACAAAAGTTTTGAACGACACGTTTTAAAAATGTCTTGAAAATCTTTAAACAACATGTCTTAAAACAACTATGACATAGTTTTGATATTTTAGCGGCATATTTCTATGCCTGGAAAATCAGTATTTGTTATAGTGAAATGACCGCCATGCAAGGAGGCAACACGATGGAGGTGTTGGAGACAACAAAGCATTCAATCTCGGCTGACCACTAATGATGTTGCGGACCTGCAAGTTAGAAAATTTGTGCCCGACCAAAGGAGGTGGCGGGCCAAGGCTACTGGTCGCCAATCTGTGGATGTGGTTGACAGAATGTGTGGATGTTAGGAGGACTATAAGATCACGATGTCAACTCGGTAACCAATTAACAAGCATCAACCTTACATGACAACACATTGAAATTAGGTTAACAAATGTAAGGAAGAAGATGAGGGTCGTTTGTGTGGAAAGTAAGTGGCGATTGTGTGAGATTTTCACTTTTCAGAGGGCGGAGAGTGCATTGCATTTAGTGCATGCCATGTGTATAGGATGTTTGGGCCTCGATGATGCCCCGATTGTGGACGTCCATTTGATTGGTTTTTTTTATCAACCATGGTTGAAAATATGTGTACGTGGGTGCACCGTGGGCGGTGAATTGAGGCATTAAAATTGCCCCATTGCCATCCCTAGATCAAGTAATAATGAAGTTGATGTGAAGTTGCAAACGACGAGTATGTGAGGGTTTCAGAAGCCGTGGTGATGTATGCCAACCATGTAGGGAGGACATCCTAGATCGGAAGTAGTTGGTGCATTAGATGGAACTTCTAATGAAGTTGGTGAGGATGAAAGAAAAGATTGAGGGCTCTGTACCAACATTAAAGGACCGAAGGTCAAGGGATGAAATGGGTTTCCCAAAGAAGAAGAACTAACTAGAGGAGGTAAGTCTAAAGAAGAATAAATTGGTTGATTTAATGAAGATCGGTAATGAAAGGGAAGAAGGCGTTGGTTCTGGCATGTGGAAGTTTTGTGGGGGCCAGGGCTGACGTAAAGGAGTTGGAAGTCGCCATTCGCTTGATATATCTTTCGGCTTTACCTTTTCTCAATTCCCTCTTTTCTTCTCCAAGAGGCAGAGCCCTTGCCCGCTGGCTCCTGATTTGTGGTAGCTGGTTCATCTGTTTACTCACCCTTTTTCCCGATTTATCTCTCATGGTGGTCCTCCCTCCTTTTATCCATTCTGATCATGATGGTGAAGAAGTCGCTATCCTCAAGGGTTCTCGAGGGTGCCAAAGGCACCACCTTTCTCACCTAGAGAGGTATAGGGACAAAAGCCACACAATTTTAACTCAAGGGCTTGCTCGAGTTATTGTATCTTGTTTCATTAGTAGAAAGTTATTGCGGTCAGATCGATATTCCTTTTTTTTCTGGTCTAGGATGATGGTGACTGGAACCATGCAAACCTCTCAGGATTGAAGACAGTTTCGTTCTCAGGTACACCATGAACGGGTGCATGTCCACAAGTTGCTAGCTCGGTTTTCCTTATGTGCTCTCTGTTGACAATTTTGAACCAGTATTCAAAGCATGTTGCCAACTATGGAAATTTTATTCTAGACAAGCCTAACAAACAACCATGCTTCAAAACATAGCAGACATGTTGTAGTCCATTAACTCAGTCTGAAGTTCTGAAATAAATTTAAACCCAAATGAATCAAATTAAAGATACAAATAATCTCCAAGACAAGCCATCCAAGTAAAAAAGAACCTAAGGCAGGCTCACACCAACTTTGAAAACATACATTTGCTTCAAATCAAGCAAGTGCATGTTGCTTCAATCCAGAATGGATGAAGGTCATCCATCAAGAAACAACTAGGTAAAAAGTAAAGTGGTGACGCAAAAAGAGGCGTCAAATTGCCAAAACAAGGGCATGACTTAAGGTCATTATTCCAATGTTTCGACAAAGAAGGTCGGTGGAGTTATATCAGATGTATAGCACTTCTGGCATTGTCCTTCATTCTTTGTATGCGCCTTCATTTATATACTCATATACATACTCGGCGGTCCAAGGCCGAAACATGGAGCATACCATTCCGTGTATCCCCCCAGAGAGGCTCAGTTGCTTCTTCTCCCTCATCGGTAACATTTGATCGGATGGGTAAGCATTACAATGGACGATTTTCCTACAGTTTTCTGGCATTCGCTCGTTCATGCTTCTCACCGATCGAATAGGAAACGTACGTCGGTGTATTCCCGACAAGCCTTTCTAGCTTCTTGCATTATCATGGAATAGATGCTTCAAGTGAGTCGTCTGGTGGCTCATGTCTCCGTCGTAAATTTCTCTTTCGCCGCATTCGTTGCTTCATGCTCTGATTTTCTCGATTCCCCTCTCACTGTTAAAGATACTCCTACTTGATTATCATAACTTTGTGTCATTCTAAAAATGTCGCGCGTGTCGCAGGTAAGACAGGAGTCAACACATAGTGTTGCTTTCCAGTGGGACGGAAGTGGGGAGGCCACTTACAAGGTACAAACTGATTACACGCGAATTGATGAATCAGGCCAAATGTAGGCTCACTGGTTTCTCAACTCAATGTTGGTTCCGTTTTCAATCTCGATTATCTCTCACTAAAAATTGTAGGATGCTTCTTGCATTATCATGGCATAGACGCTTCAAGTGAGTCGTATGGCGGCTCATGCCTCCGACGCATATTTCTCTTTCACCGCATTCATTGCTTCATGCTCCGATTTTATCGAGTCCCCTCTCACTGTTCAAGCTAATACTATTTGATTATCATCACTTTGTTTCATTCTAAAAATGTCACGCATGTCGCAGGTAAGCAAGGAGTCAACACATAGTACTGCTTTCCAGTGGGACGAAAGTGGGGAGGCCACTATAGATATGCGTCGCTTAACACACCAATCACTAAGATTGTTAATCTTAGATTTTAAACCTTTTAACTTTCCGGTTAAGGTTAGTATAGAAAGGGTCGAATCCCAAAGGACAACTTTTTAAGATTGTTTCTTCTTAAGACAATTGTTTGAAAACTAATTTATTTGTTTTTGGTATTTTCAGATTTTGAATAAGAATGTAAAAGTCAGTTTGGGTGATGATTGATTATACTAAGAAAGAAAATTATAGAAATTAAAGAAGAACTAAACAAGAATTTTATTTGCCCTACAAAAAGGTAAACAAAGATTGTTGTTAGCACGACAAACTATTGTGAATTGAAAAGACTAAAAACTAAGTTAAACGAGATAGTCGGTGATTGAAATCAAAGGAAGAGAATCGAGGCTTTATGGGTTTTCACCACCTTATCCATGATAAGAACGTGAATTAATTATTAATCGACAATAGACGATGGCCTCTGAATCACAAAAGAAACACAAAAGATGAACTCCACATGATCCCATTGGTCTTGTGCTCATGTTTCCTGGTTCTTCATCCAAAAAGAGATAAATCTACGGTCACATCAAAATCTCTATGTGAATTGGTTTAATCATTCTAAACCCAGATTTCCATGGTCATTTCCATCCGGGTTAACATATGAATCTAAGTGAGTAATTACTTTGCTTTAATAGGAGAAGGAGGGGGGGGTATATATTAGGCTTAGTGCAAAAGAAATGTCCGGCGGTGGCTTCTAACTTTCTGGATCTAGTCTAAAGGAAACAATTGATTGCTTTGCATTCCTTTTGCAGTAATTTTCCGCAACAGTGATTTCGAGCGTATTTTTGGGCCAGTCAAAAATTCGGAATTGGTCCAAAAATATGTTTTTCCTGTATATAATTGAATTCCCTTTCCAACACGTACTTGCACATTAACTTCCACCTTGGGATGTGGGAGTTATACCAATTTTGGTAAAAGGTATATATCGAAGTCAGACACTGTGGAAATTTGTGCAAAAATATCTTCTAGGGGAATTTACTCATGAGCTATTTTCCTACAAAAAAAGAAAATATATTTAAAACTCTAGATAAATATAAAATTCCAATCTAATGCAATTAATAACAAAATGAAGAAGATAAATAACAAAAAAATCCTAGAAAGATATCTCAAAGATGAAAATAAAGGGATAAGTATACATTTATCAAAATACCCCGAACTTGAATCTTTGATTGTCCTTAAGCAAATAAAATCACAAATAAAGTCTAATTTATACTCCCAATATGACATCCTCAACTAAATAACATCACTATAGTCCTCACCTCCAAATTTTGGCCAAGTGACCCAATCTCCTAGAACCACATAGCATAAAATTCTATATTCCCTATCAAAACAATTGTCAAATATAACTTCTAAAATAATAATTTGTAGAAAAATAGGCATCGTCTTACTTTCGCTTTGACACTCTCAATTCTTAACACTCTTTTTTTTAGTTATTGCACAAGAATATGACAAATTTGGGGGTGTGAAAACAAGAAAGAAGTGATGAAAATATATTGAAACCTCCTCTATTTGACTCGAGATATGAATTTATGGAGTTGTGGCTACATTGGTCACAATTGTTTTCATGTGCACTTTTGGCATCTTTTGCTGATACTTCCCTTTGTGGGGTATGGAGTTTTCATTTTGGGAAGCATGCCACCCCAGACTTGATTTTTGTCTGGTGGTGATTCTTTGCTTCTCTTTTTTAGAAAAAAAAATAGAGGGAAGGAAGAGATGTTCTTGTGCTTATAACTTCCATTTGTTTCATATATTTTTGTCAGAGAGTGTCATTGCTCTAGTTAGAGTATTCTTATAGATCACATCATACAAATTTTATAACAAGATAATCTGTTGCTTAAATATAGGGAAAATTATGCTTGGTTCTGATCGATTCCTTTGACTTACCAACTATTCTGAGGAGTGATGTTATTAGGGGTCTTAGGTGACATGGTGGCTTCAGACATGGCAATTTGTAATAGTCTTTGCAAAAAGTTCATTAAATTCAAAGGGGTACCATGATAACCATCTATTCATATTGGCCGACTAGATAAAGGCCATTTTGCAACAAAAGAAATAAAAATATGGCCGACTAGATAATGGTCATGAACAAAGAAACTATATGCAAAACAAAAAAAAGGTAAAAATAATGCAAGAATAAAAAGATAAGGGGATGGAATAGAAACATACCACCCACCTCCACCCCAGACTCAGATTTTTGCTCGTCCCGAGCAAAATTGAAATCCGAGATGGAGGGAAGAGAAGAGCAAGGATTTCTAGGTGGCCCTGGTAGCTCAAAAAACGTCTAGCTGAAGGGGATGTTTATGAGGGCTGGGACCTTTATCTGAGGAGCTTCATAGTGTACCCTATGACAGGGTAATTGTAGAATCTCAATGGGGTGCTCATATTTGCTTTCACCTCACATTCCCTCCAATAGGATCCACAGATCTTCCATTTAGGAGAAGGAAGTGTTGAAGATGGATGTGGATTGGGGGAGGTTGGTGGGTACCCGACTGGTAACACATGCAGTGCCAGATGTCCAAAGTTAGGTAGAGGATCTGGCTCTGGTTTCCCTCGGTCATATTGACCTACATATAGGAGAATTGGTGCTGATATGAAAGGGACAACTAAATTTAAATCAACATGATAAGTATTTTTGCTCTGCTCAAAATTCATGCAATCAACCTTGGGATAGATGGGATTCATGGTTGATATAGCATGTAACTCTAGTTCCTCTATGCAAGGAGTTCCCAAGGGTTTGTGAGGGATAAAAATGGGGACATATTCCTTGTAGTCAGTGGAAGGGGGTATGTAGACTTCTCCTAAGGGTTGTGTCTCTTCTTCTAAATCATTTGTGCATGGAATGGGAATTGGTTGCGACAGAACGTGTGGAATCATTTTATCAAAGGGGGGTTGGATGCTTATTATCCAAAATAGACTCAAAATAAGGGTATTGGTCTTTGATGTCAATTGGATTGTTATAAGTGGTGGAGGGAGTAGTTGGATTTTTAGATTGACTCTCCTGCTTTGACTTTTCATATTCAAGTAGTAAAGTCTGTAAAGGAAAGAAAGGGATACCCACGTCCTCACCGCATGCAAAATATGGCTCCATTTTTTGAGCTATTTCTTTAGGATCCGACATATATGACACAAAAATAGGATCATCATCGTCATCATCGCTAGGAAGAACCATCTTGGGTTGCTCAATATCTATAGGGGGAGTTTGTGATTGATCCTCTAGCAAGGTAGCTAACATGGCTTGACTGGATTCAAGTTTTTCTTGTGCTTCTGCTGCCATCTTTTCTAGGGCCCGCCTTAAGTCTCTCTTTCAGTTCAAGATTAAATTGCGTTTCACCATAGGATTTATACACCCCAAAATTTTGGCCATCCTCGCCACACTCCGCATAGTTTCCTTGGCCATAGTACCCCTCATATTGTTTTGGGTGGCATTGCTCCTCATAATAATCTCCAGAAGATGGTGGATTTTAACTTCCATTGCATCCATCTTGGTAGGAAGATTCAATATTATAAGGTGTCACCAATTTATGAGTAAACATATTTGAACAATCTATATTTTGGGTTTGGGCTTCTAGCAAGGCGGTTAAGAAGGTTTGGCTGGTTTTTAGTTTTGTTTCTCCTTCTACTTATATCTTCTCTAGGGCCATCAGTCTCTCTTCTTGTTGAGGTTTATATTGGGTTTCATAAACATGTTCATAACCCCCAAGGTTTTATTGGTTACACCCCACAAAATTTTGTTGATCATATCCCTCATTAGAATATGGATAGCAAGATTCCCCATAATGGGTCTCAGAAAAATGTGGATTCACACTGTACCCACCAGGATGAAATGGCTCACAATTAAAAGGGGTGCTATCATAAGCATGGGGTAGAGTCGGGCATGCAAGAGATGCATGGTTGTAAAGACCACAATAATAACATTGTGGGGGATATTGGGATGCCCACTCCATTTGAAAAGGTTTTTTTTACAATTCAAAAAATAATTAAAGATTTGTACAAGACCATAAATTAAAAGGAAAATCTAAGGGATTATGACACAAGGTTAAAAATTACAAAACTAACATTTTTTTACAAACTAGCGTATTTGCAGAAAAAAATAGACCGCTAGAATGGAAACTCGGTAGAAGGAGAAGTAGCACTTTCGGAATGTTACTCGGAAGGCATAAAAAAATAAAAAAAAGTTTTTCAAAAGATTTTTGGGGGTTCGAGAAAACAATATGTTGTCCCCGGCAACGACGCCAAATTGATATGTGTCACTTAAAACACCAATCACTAAGATTGTTAATCTTAGAGTTTAAACCTTTTAACTTTCCGGTTAAGGTTAGTATAGAAAGGGTCGAATCCCAAAGGACAACTTTTTAAGATTGTTTCTTCTTAAGCCAATTATTTGAAAAACTAATTTATTTGTTTTTGGTATTTTTAGATTTTGAATGAGAATGTAAAAGTCGGTTTGGGTGATGATTGATTACACTAAGAAAGAAAATTATAGAAATTAAACAAGCACTAAACAAGAATTTTATTTGCCCTGCAAAAAGGTAAACAAAGATTGTTGTTAGCACGAGAAACTATTGTGAATTGAAAAGACTAAAAACTAAGATAAACGAGATAGTCGGTGATTGAAATTAAAGGAAGAGAATCGGGGCTTTAGGGTTTTTCACCACCTTAGCCATGATAAGAATGAGAATTAATTATTAATCGACAATAGGCGACGGCCTGTGAATCACAAAAGAAACATAAAAGATGAACTCCACATGATCCCATTGGTCCTGGTGCTCATGTTTCCTGGTTCATCATCCAAAAAGAGATAAATCTGTGGTCACATTAAAATCTCTATGCAAATTGGTTTAATCATTCTAAACCCGAATTTCCATGGTCATTTCCATCCGGGTTAACATATGAATCTAAGTGAGTAATTACTTTGCTAGATTATCGATTTAATAAACCAATCGCCATCTAAGGGAATCAATTAAAACTAATTCGATCAAACCTTGTCTAAGGGGCTATTCCCCTTTCCTCGATATAGAACTACTCGCTCATAGTTGAGGAGAAGGGGGAGACGGAGGAAGAAAGTACCTTGGCCATAGTCTAGCCCAAAATAGGAAATTAATCCTTATGCTAGAGACAATGGAATGGCCAAGTTCTTAATTCCTTTCTCCAGAACTAAAGGAAGGGGAAAAGGATTTCTAGATCTAAAGAGTTGAGGAACAATCTAAGAATGATCAATGAACAATGCTTCAAGAAATAAAATTGCTTTATTGCTGAACTACGAGAATACAAGAATAAGATGCTCCGAGAATGCTAGTACAAAAGTGAAAAACCAAGATGCCCAAGGAGGAGGAAGTGCCCCTCCTTTTATAGGAGGAGGGGGTATACATTAGGTTTAGGGTAAAAGAAATGGCCGGCGGTGGCTGCTAAGTTTCTGGATCTAGTCTAGAAGAAACAATTGATTTCTTTGCATTCCTTTTGCAGTAATTTTCCGCAACAGTGATTTTGAACGTATTTTTAGGCCAGTCAAAAATTCGAAAGCGGTCCAAAAATATGTTTTTCCTTTAGATAATTGAATTCTCTTTCCAACGCATACTTGCACATTAAATTCTACCTTGGGATGTGGGAGTTATATTAATTTTGGTGAATGTTATATACTAAAGTCAGACACTGCGGGAATTTGTGCAAAAATATCTTCTAGGAGAATTTACTCATGATCTATTTTCCTACAAAAAAAATGAGAAAATATATTTAAAACTCTAAATAAATATAAAATTCCAAACTAATGCAATTAATAACAAAATGAAGAAGATAAATAACAAAACAATCCTAGAAACATATCTAAAAGATGAAAATAAAGGGATAAGTATACATTTATCAGCTTCCAAGGTACAAATTGATTACACGCGGCTGGATGAAACAGGCCAAACGTAAGCGCACTGGTTTCTCGATTCAGAGTTGTTTCTGTTTTCAATCTCGATTATCTCTCACTGAAAATCGTCGGATGCTTCTTGCATTATCATGGCGTAGATGTTTCAAGTGAGTCGTCTGGCGGCTCTTGTCTCCGCCACGGATTTTTCTTTCACCGCTTTCATTGCTTCATTCTCTGATTTTTACTATTCCCCTCACACTGTTAAATCTACTTCTGCTTGATTATCATTACTTTGCGTCATTCCAAAAATGCCGCACGTCGCAGGTTAGCCAGGAGTCAACACATAGTGCTACTTTCCAGTGGGACGGAAGCGGGGAGGCCACTTCCAAGGTACAAACTAATTCCACGTGGCTGGATGAATCAGGCCAAACGTAGGCTCACTGGTTTCTCGATTCAGAGTTGTTTCTGTTTCCAATCTCGATTATCTCTCACTGAAAATCGTTGGATGCTTCTTGCATTATCATGGCGTAGATGCTTCAAGTGAGTCGTCTCGCAGCTCATGTCTCTGCCATGGATTTCTCTTTCACTGCATTCCTTGCTTCATGCTCCGATTTTCTCGATTTCCCTCTCATTGTTAAATCTACTCTTGCTTGATTTTCATCACTTTGCATCATTCTAAAAATTTCGCGCATGTCGCAGGTCAGCCAGGAGTCAATACATAGTGTTGCTTTCTAGGGGACGGAAGCGGGGAGGCCACTTCCAAGGTACAAACTAATTACATGTGGCTGGATGAATCAGGCCAAACGTAGCCTCACTGGTTTCTCAATTCAGAGTTGTTTCCATTTTCAATCTCGATTATCTCTCACTGAAAATCGTCAGATGCTTCTTGCATTATCATGGCGTAGATGCTTCAAGTGAGTCGTCTGGCGGCTCATGTCTCCTCCGCGGATTTCTCTTTTGCTGCATTCGTTGCTGCATGCTCCGATTTTCCCGATTCCCCTCTCACTGTTAAAGCTAATATTATTTGATTATCATTACTTTGCGTCATTCTAAAAATGTCGCGCGTGTCACAGGTCAGCCAGGAGTCAACACATAATGTTGCTTTCTAGTAGGACAGAAGCGGGGAGGCCACTTTCAAGGTACAAACTGATTACATGCGACTGGATGAATAAGGCCAAATGTTGGCTCACTGGTTTCTCGATTCAGAGTTGGTTCTATTTTCAATCTCGATTATCTCTCACTAAAAATCGTTGGATGCTTCTTGCATTATCATTGCATAGATGCTTCAAGTGAGTCGTCTGGAGGCTCATGTCTCCGCCGCAGATTTCTCTTTTGCCGCATTCATTGCTTCATGCTCCGATTTTCCTGATTCCCCTCTCACTGTTAAAGCTAATACTATTTGATTATCATCACTTTGCATCATTCTAAAAATGTCGTGTGTGTCGTAGGTAAGTCAGGAGTCAACACATAGTGCTGCTTTCCAGTGGGACGGAAGCGGGGAGGCCACTTCCAAGGTACAAATTGATTACACGCGGCTGGATGAATCAGGCCAAACGTAGCTAGGCTCACTAGTTTCCGATTCAGAGTTGGTTTCATTTTCAATCTCGATTATCTCTCACTGAAAATTGTTAGATGCTTCTTGCATTATCATGGCATAGATGCTTGAAGTGAGTCGTCTGGCGACTCATGTCTCTGCCGTGGATTTCTCTTTCGCCGCATTCGTTGCTTCATGCTCTGATTTTCCCGATTCCCCTCTCACTGTTAAAGCTAATACTGTTTGATTATCATCACTTTGCGTCATTCTAAAAATGCCGCGTGTGTCGCAGGTAAGCCATGCGTCAACACATAGTGCTGCTTTCTAGTGGGAGGGAAGCGGGGAGGCCACTTCCAAGGTACAAATGGATTACACACGGCTGGATGAATCAGGCCAAATGTAGGCTCACTGGTTTCTCGATTCAGAGTTGTTTCCATTTTCAATCTCGATTATCTCTCTCTGAAAATCGTCGGATGCTTCTTGCATTATCATGGCGTAGATGCTTCAAGTGAGTCGTTTGGTGGCTCATGTCTCTGTCGTGGATTTCTCTTTCACCGCATTCGTTGCTTCATGCATCGATTTTTCTGATTCCCCTGCCACTGTTAAAGCTAATATTGTTTGATTATCATCACTTTGCGTCATTATAAAAATGTCGCGCGTGTCGCAGGTAAGCTAGGAGTCAACACATAGTGTTGTTTTCCAGTGGGACAGAAGCGGGGAGGCCACTTCCAAGGTACACACTGATTACACGCGGCTGGATGAATCATGCTAAACATAGGCTCACTGGTTTCTCAATTTAGAATTGGTTCCGTTTTTAATCTCGATTATCTCTCACTGAAAATCGTCGGATGCTTTTAAATGTTCATAACCAAAACTATATTCGCTGCTGCACTAATACAAATTATACAGATTATCGTCGGTTGCTTTTAAATGTTCATACTAGCATTTGAACAAGGTGCCAAATGTGTGAACAGTAAGACAACATGAACAAGTAATTTCACATGACTTCTATTATATAAATGTCAATTCACTATTTAGCATGTTATATTATTTGCATTTAGATAATCAACATCTCTATAGACATGCATGTCGTCAGTTGCTATTTTGCATGTCAGATATCTGTCATTTACATAAGATCCCCATTAACATGTATTGCTAATACTACTCGAACTACAGTTAGCCACTTGGACATAATATAGATACATCGTGTTGGGATTAGGAATATAATCCAGCCCATGTCTTAGTGGGATTTAGACTTGGGAGGGTTGGTTTGTGCTACCAATCCTAATAGGAGTCAAATCTTGAATAGTAGGAATATGACTTCCTATGTGCAACATACAGTTGGACTAGGATTCGAACTAGAACTAGAATTCCTGGTTGCAATCACATGCATGGAGGCCTATAAATAGAGGCCCCTGGGGAGGCCTTTGGATTATCCACCGGTTGAGGTGTGAGTTCTCCAGTTGCTTGTTGGTGCCTTTTGTGGTAGAGGGTGCCAGAGAACAAGAACAACTGGTAGAGAAGCTCTCTTGGTTTATAAGAGAGGGCCAGCGACTTTGCCTTGAAGCAAAGTAGCGGTTGGCGGTTGCTACCCGGATTTAGGGGTAATTAAATCTGGGAGGTGTGAGTTGTAATTTTATTACATAGTGCTTATTAGCGGGATTGCCCCGTGGTTTTTCTCTCCTTATTGAGGGGAGAGTTTTCCACGTTAAATCTAGTGTTTTTCTTCTTTGGGTTTTATACGCTTGTTGGTAGCGCTTCCGTGACAACTTTTCGTCACATCCGAGACTGTATCGGTACAACATCCCCAACAAGTGGTATCAGAGCGAGGTTGCAGATACAAGTCCAGATGGGGAAAGATGAAGATGCGTCGATGATAAAGTTGACAAGCACAAATTGGAAGATTTGGAAACCCAAGATGGAGGATATTCTCTATTGCAAAGATCTATACGATCCGATGGAGGGACAAAAGTCAGAGACTACATCTGATGCAGATTGGAAGAAGCTAAACAGGAAAACCGTCGGAACAGTGCGGAAGTGGCTCAGAAGAGACCAATGCCAAAGATCTGTGGGAAAAGCTCAAGAAGTTATATGAGCGGAAGACTGCCACAAATAAAGCTTTCTTGATCCGAAAGTTGGTGAACCTCAAGTACCGGGATGGTACAAACATCGCCGAGCATATGAATGAATTCCAAAGCCTTGTAAATCAGTTGGGGTCCATGAAGATGGTTCTTGATGATGAACTTCAGGCTCTACTTCTTCTAGGATCACTACCGGACAGTTGGGAGACACTTGTAGTGACAGTCAGCAATTCTGCACAGGAGGACAAGTTGACACTTGACCAGGTGAAGAGCAGTGTACTGAATGAAGAGACTCGACGACGAGCCTCAGGCGACAGTGGATCAGAGGTGCACTTCACAGATGGTAGAGGCGTTGATAGAGCGAGAGACCGTGGTAGATCTAAGAGCCGTGGTGAATCCCAAGACCGCGAGAAGTCTCGTGGTAGATCCAAGTCAAAGAATGGTAGAGGGTGCTTCCATTGCGGCAAGCCAAGTCACTTCAAAAGAGATTGCAAGATTTGGAAAAAGAAACATGGGTCTGAAGCCAAAGACAAGAAAGATGACGACAAGAATACTACAACGACGATCTCAGATGATAGGTGCGATGATGACGATGTGGTCTTAACAGTCCAAGAACAATGTTTGCATGCTAATGAGGATGATTCTGAGTGGGTGGTGGATATTGCAGCTTCTTATCATGCTTCACCAAGTAAGGAGTTCTTCACTTCATACAGGAGGGGAGACTTTGGGAGGGTGAACATGGGAAATTCCTGCTTCTCTAGAATTGTCGGGATTTGTGACATTTGTGTTCAGACAAGTGTTGGTTGCACGCTCACGCTGAAGGATGTTCGTCACGTTCCAGATTTGTGGCTGAGTTTGATCTCTGGTTCTTTCTTTGATAGAGAAGGTTGTCATCTTGATTTTGGTGGCGGCAAATGCAAGATCACCAAGGGGGCTTTGGTTATTGTACGTGGCAAACTGTCTCGCACATTATACAAGACCAAGCTCAAAGTACTTAGAGACGGCAGTATACATGCAGTTGAGGATAACCAGATAGATCTATGGCACAAACGGTTAGGACACATGAGTGAGAAGGGCTTGAATCTTCTATCCAAGAAGAGGTTGATTCCTTGTGGCAAGGATAGTGGTCTCAGTTCATGTGATGCATGTCAGACAGGAAAGAAACGACGAGTTTCTTTCAAGACAAGGTCTGCGGTGAAGTCAAAGCTTCTATAGTTGGTTCATTCGGATGTCTGCGGTCCGTTTGAGATGGCTTCACTGGGAGGCAATAAGTATTTTGTCACATTCATTGATGATGCATCTAGGAAGGTGTGGGTCTACTTGCTGAAGACCAAGGATCAGGTTTTTCAATGTTTCTAAAAGTTCCATGCCATGGTAGAGCGGGAGACCGGTGAAAAATTAAAGTGTCTCCGAACGGACAATGGAGGAGAGTACACCTCTAGGGAGTTCCAGGCGTACTGCACGCAGCATGGCCTACGGCATGAGAGGACAGAGCCCGGCACACCACAACACAATGGTACAGCTGAAAGGATGAACCGTACTATTGTCGAGAAAGTCAGATGCATGTTGAAGACTGCAAAGTTGCCAAAGACATTTTGGGGTGAGGCAGTGAGAACTTCCTTCTATCTGATAAATCGATCTCCATCAGTTCCTTTGGGGTTTGATATACCTGAGCATGTATGGACAGGTAAGGATGCATCCTACTCACATCTCCGAGTATTTGGATGCAAGGCATATGCTCATGTTCCCAAGGAAAAGAGGCAAAAGCTGGATGATAAAGCGGTGCCATGTATCTTTCTTGGCTATGGAGATCAACATTTTGGGTATAGGTTATGGGATCCAGTGAAAAAGACCATGACCAGACACAGAGATGTGACTTTCTATGAGAGTCAGACAGTGACAGAGCCTGAGGTTAATGATGCAGAGGCTGCGAGATCAGGTGACAGTTCTTCAGACGATGAGTATGAGGATGATTCAGCTTCTTCACAGGTGCAGTCTTCTGATGATGAAGAAGAGCAACATAATCACCATGAGCAGTAGAGTGATAGCACATCAAGTGGTCCAGTTCTAGACGCACAGACGAGTGATTCAACTTCACAGGAAGAGACTTCTGGGCAGGGGGAGCAGGATCAGGACCAGGCAGAGTCCTCAGAGCAGTAGCTGAGGAGGTCTGACAGAGTACGTCATCCTTCATCCAGATATCTGGCATCTCAGTATATCTTGCTTACTGATCAGGGGGAGCCAGAAACTTTTCAGGAGGCACAAACTCATAGAGACAGAGTACAGTGGCATCAGGCGATGCATGAGGAGATGAATTCTTTGCAGAATAATGACACCTATGAGATTGTGGCACTTCCCAAGGGTCGGAGAGCACTAAAGAACAAGTGGGTCTATAGGATGAAGAATGACGGCACTGGTAGTGATATTAGATACAAAGCCAGACTTGTTGTCAAGGGCTTTGGTCAAAGACCAGGAGTGGATTTTGATGAGATATTTTCTCCGGTTGTAAAGATGAGTTCTATCAGATTGGTTCTAGGCTTGGTTGCTAGTCTAGATCTGGAGCTTGAGCAGATGGATGTGAAGACAGCTTTCCTTCACGGTGACCTTATAGAGGAGATCTACATGGAGCAGCCAGAAGGTTTTAAAGTCAAGGGAAAGACCACTTAGTCTGCAAATTAAAGAAGAGTTTGTACGGGTTGAAACAGGCTCCTAGACAGTGGTACAAGAAGTTTGATTCTTTCATGCAGAGTCACGAGTACCAGAAGACAAGTGCAGATCCATGTGTCTACATCAGGAGGTTTCCCAATGACAGGTTCATTATTCTACTACTCTATGTGGATGACATGTTGATAGTGGGTCAGGATCTCAGTTTGATCAGAAAATTAAAGACAGAGCTTTCCAAAGCCTTTGAGATGAAGGATTTGGGACCATCATGACAGATTTTGGGGATGCAGATCACACGTGACAGGACACAGCGCAAGTTGTGGTTGTCACAACAGAGTTATGTTGAACGGGTACTTGAGCGGTTTAACATGGGCAAAGCCAAAGTCGTGGGGACTCCACTTTCAGGTCACTTCAAGCTGAGTAAGAAGTCATGCCCATCTACTGATGAGGAAAAGGAGGAGATGGCAAGGATTCCCTATTCTTCTGCTGTAGGGAGTTTGATGTACACAATGGTGTGTACCCATCCTGATATTGCTCATGCAGTTGGCGTTGTGAGCAGGTTTCTCTCAAATCCTGGAAAAGATCACTGGGAGGCGGTCAAGTGGATCTTCAGATACTTACGAGGCACGAGCAACACGTGTTTGATGTTTGGTGGTTCGGAACCAGTTCTAAAGGGCTTCGTTGATGCTGACATGGCAGGTGATATAGATCACAGGAAATCTACTTCTGGGTATATCTTCACTTTTGCAGGGGGAGCCATATCTTGGCAGTCCAGGTTGCAGAAGTGTGTTGTACTTTCAACTACAGAGGCAGAATACATTGCAGCAGCGGAAGCAGGAAAAGAAATTCTCTGGGTGGTGAGATTTCTAAGGGAGCTGGGGATGATTAAGATTGACCAGACTATTTTCTGTGATAGTCAGAGTGCCATTGACTTGAGCAAGAGCACAATGCATCATGCACGGACAAAGCACATTGATGTGAGATATCACTGGCTTCGTGATGTTATAGAGAAGAAGTTGTTGACTCTGAAAAAGATCCATACTGAGAAGAATGCTTCTGATATGATGACCAAGGTGGTGACACGAGACAAGTTAGAGCTTTGTAAGAAGCTCTGCGGTGTACATTCCCAATGATGATCGTTGAAGACCACATCTCCCTCATGGGCTGGAGGGGGAGATTGTTGGGATTAGGAATATAATCCAGCCCATGTCTTAGTGGGATTTAGACTTGGGAGGGTTGGTTTGTGCTACCAATCCTAATAGGAGTCAAATCTTGAATAGTAGGAATATGACTTCCTATGTGCAACATGCAATTGGACTAGGATTCGAACTAGAACTACAATTCCTGGTTGCAATCACATGCATGGAGGCCTATAAATAGAGGCCCCTGGGGAGGCCTTTGGATTATCCACCGGTTGAGGTGTGAGTTCTCCAGTTGCTTGTTGGTGCCTTCTGTGGTAGAGGGTGCCAGAGAACAAGAACAACTGATAGAGAAGCTCTCTTGGTTTATAAGAGAGGGCCAGCGACTTTGCCTTGAAGCAAAGTAGCGGTTGGCGGTTGCTACCCGGATTTAGGGGTAATTAAATCTGGGAGGTGTGAGTTGTAATTTTATTACATAGTGCTTATTAGCGGGATTGCCCCGTGGTTTTTCTCTCCTTATTGAGGGGAGAGTTTTCCACGTTAAATCTGGTGTTTTTCTTCTTTGGGTTTTATACGCTTGTTGGTAGCGCTTCCGTGACAACTTTTCGTCACATCCGGGACTGTATCGGTACAACATCCCCAACACATCGAATATGAGTATAGTCCCCAATATCTAATAGTTGTTAATCGCTACCGCTTCAAAATTGTGGGTAGGGATTTCTGAAATATTTGGAACATAGTAGCAAGGCGTGCCAATTAATTAGTTGATTCTCAAAATATAAGCCCAAATCTACCGGGCACACATTGCAAGAACCTAGGCTTTGCTCACAAACATGCTATCTGTACGGCCCTTGAAATACAACAATTTGATTTAGTAAACACCCGCGGTTAAACATAGGAAACCATTCTGCTATTGTATGCTCAGCATTCAAATATTTATATATTTATAACAATAAAGACTGTTGGAATACACAACACTGGAGCATATAAGTGTATAAATAATGGCTGCCATCTACACAGCTGTTTATGAAAGTATGCCAGGCATCCTACTCAAATCACGTTCACAAATGCTCCATTCGTGTAACAAGAAACTTGAGTACAATGTGCATGAATAAATACACCCCATTGTCCTGCCAACATGCCATATCTTGGGGTGAAAACAGTCTTCCAACTTCTACGTCAGGTCGTCCTCAACTATAAAACAGAAAGATAGAATCAGCAAAATATCTAATCGAAACAGGCTCTAGTACAAGTAGATAGGGAGGGACATCTTAGAATTTTATAATGTACCTTCCAGACATCAATCTCAAAGCAATGCCACCTACCAAAATAAGTGGAAAATGGAACACTCTGGCATCAGTTTCCCATTAAAAAAAGACAACTAAGGACAACCAAAACGTTGGGAAATGACAAACAAAATTGACACAGTTATAACATTTTCCGGGACTTACTACAAATATGCACAGTAATGTACCAAGGACACTTACAAACAACGAATTAGAGGTTGAATAACTGGATATATATAATAATATGATATACAGGAAACAAAATCCCACTACGTTTTCCCGACTTGTAGAGAACCACACAGCCTTCATTCCTACCCAATTTGAAGACGGGCTAAAGGATGTGGTTCGCTGTCTTTTTTTTTTTTTATTAGGCCCAGGGAGATTCTATTCATCCTGCCCCAAGGCTGCAGGCAAAGCATCACCGTTTCTACAAGTCGTCTGGATCAGGCCGATCTCATTGTTTAGAGTATTCACGATGTGATCAGGGCATTGATTCCAGATCATAGCATCTAAGCTCTGATTGTTAAACCACTTAGCAAGAGCATCAGCCGTTCTGTTAGCTTCTCTCTTCTGGAACATCACCTCTATGTTCGGTTTGAGCTCCCTAAAGTGGCTGATCTTCCTGCAAACAGGTCGAAATCTAGCGGGGGGGGGGGACCCGCAGGCACTCCAGTCAGTATCCAAGTCATTTTACAGTCACTTTCAATCGTGACCCTTGTCCTATAAGCCAGCACGACCTGGAAGCCTTTGAGTATCGCAGCAGTCTCAATCTCCAGAATATTATCTTTATAGCACCTCTGAGCGCCGCCCTCCAGCCAGTTACCTCCATGATCCCTGACCACGTAGCTGATAGCTCCCCTTCCTTTCCTTTTGGTGAAAGCACCATCGACACTAATCTTGATCTCTCCTTCAGCGGGGGGCGACCATGTCATTCTCTGGTGAGCTTTAGTAGCTTTCGTGCAGGTCTTTATAGCATAGAGGTTGAGTTGGACGTTGTTAGCAATCTTCCGAGCAATAGAATTTGCAGAAGAGGTCCTGTCATTGAAGACAATATCATTCCTAGCCTTCCAAAGCTGGTCGACCGCTACTGCAAACCAGATCTGATGATTCTATGTCTTCCACTTCAGGTTTCTCGCAAACCATTCCCCGATCATTCCGCCCTCGATATGGTTCAAATTGTAATGTTCGTGAAGCACCTTCCACACCTGCTTGCTAACCCTGCATTTTTGAAGAAGATGGATCGTAGATTCACTAGCTCCATTGCAGATCGGACAACTGTCCGTGTTCGTGAGACCCCCTATCTTCCTATTTTTGTTAGTCATCAGACTCTCATGATAGGCTCTCTAGAGGGTACTCTTAATTCTTTGAGCCACCAGGATCTTCCACAGTCGCTCCCAACAGCCAGGCGATTTGATACTATACCTTTTTAGAAGTGATTTGTAGATAAACGGGGTACTGAACTGACCATCCTTACTCCCAATAAATTTCCAACCATCTTCCCCGGCTTGCTCAGAAGGCGACACCATTCCCAGAATTTTGTTGAAGGTTTCCTCATTGAACCAGGCTTTTATGAACTCTGCATCCCAATCTCCCTCCAGATTTGTCATGGACGCCACCTTTAGATCAAGCAGACTGCTCGGAATACTGGCACCCTCTTTTAATCAGGGTCTGGCTTTATGATTAACCCAAGGGTCCTTCCAAACCGAAGTATTTTCTCCATTCATGATCACTCTCCCTGCGAGGTCATCCAACGTAGACATATTCCTCTTGATGTACTTCCAGAGTCTAGATCCCGTGCCCTCTCCTTCATCTTTCAAGTGAGAGTACTTCACAGCCATGGCCTTCCTCCACAACATGTTCCCTTCAGTCTTGAATCTCCAGACAACCTTTAAAAAAAACGCTTCATTTTGAATTCTAGCAGGCTTTATGTTCAGGCCCCCGTCCTTCATATCCGCGACCACCTTCCGTCATGCCACCCCACTCATCTTTCTCCTCTCCTTGTTACCCCCCCCAAACGAAATTTCTAATGATTCGATCCATCCGATCACAGACTTCAACATGGAGGTGAACCGTTTGCATCAGATAAGAAGGAGAGGCATTGAGCACCGATCTAGCAAGGGTGACTCTGCCCGCAAAAGAAAGGAACCTTCTGGTCCAAGCTTCCATCTTCAACTCCAGCGAGTTAAGGGCATCCAGGTACACCGCCTTTTTGGCTCTCGAGTGAAGGATGGGAACACCCAGGTGCTTCCCAAGATTCTCAGTTGTCACAATCCCCATCTTTCTGCTAATCCTTCTCTGAAGAAGGTCGTTGGTGTTCTTGGAGAAGAAAACTGTGGATTTCTCCTTGGCAAGGACCTGGCCTGAGGCATCACCAAACTTCTTAATACAGTCCATCACCCCTCTGGCCTGTTTGATGGAGGCCTCACAGAAAAGCACAATATCATCAGCAAAGCAAATGTGTGAAATCGTTGGACCTCTCCTGGTAAACTTCAGAGGTATCCATCTTCCCTCGCTTTCTTCCTTAGCAATCGCCTGACTAAATCTATCAAGACACAAGACGAACAAGTAAGGGGACAGCGGATCACCTTGTCGGACCCCTCTGCTGGCTTTGGACGGAGGCAGCAACTCGCCATTCCAGCTAATGGAGATCTCCCCCGCCGTGATGATGTTCATAATCACTTTGATCAGACTTCCAGGGATGTCAGTTAACTGGAGAGTCTCAAGCAGGAATTCCCAATTCATTATGTCATACGCCTTTGATAAATCAAGCTTTATAGCCATAGCTTTTTGCCCAGAAACTCTAGTTCTCAGAGAATGAATCGCTTCTTGGACCATGATGCTATTATCAGAAATGCTCCTTCCAGGAACGAAACTGCTTTGGAGGGGTGAAATCCAATACGGAAGGTATGGTTTGATCCTCTCGACGATGATCTTGGACAACAACTTAATACTCACATTGTTGAGAGCGATCGGCCTCAGCTGGTTGCACGAATCCGGAGTGTTGGTTTTAGGGATTAGGACTAGGGTAGAATTTGCCATCTTTCCAGGAATCGCATCACTTGCAAAGCAACTAAAGATGGTTCTACATAACGCTTTCCCCATCCTTCTCCAGTTAGCCTGGATGAAGCCACCATCCACTTCGTCTGGCCCTGGTGCCTTCATCGGTTTCATCTTCATCAGCGTTTCACGAATCTCGTCCTCCGAAGGCATAGCAGCACAGAGATCACGCTGCGCCTTCTGCAGCTTGGGAAAGCAACCTGGATAAGGCCGTCTTCTTTGGCCACCAAGCTCAGTGGAGAATTGTCTCTTGAAATGAAAAAGCACCAGATTCTGGACCGTATCAGGGTCCTCCTCCCAAACACCTTCGTCATTCTTCAGCTTAGTGATTTTCAATCTCTGCCTCTTGGACTGGACCACAGCCTGGAAGTATTTAGTATTGAGGTCTCCCAGCTTAATCTAGTCACATCTGGAGTTCTGCTGCCATTCTGCCTCTTCAGTGTGTAGGATGTCCATCAGCTCATGTTTCAGATTCTGAATCTTCTCATCCAGCTTCGCATCATACTTCTCATTCAGGATGCCTTGAAGTCTACAGATCGATTTAGTAATGGCATCCTTCCTTTCCCTTCCTTTCTTCCTCTCTGTACTATCCCACTTCTCCGCTTTCATCATAAAGCTCTCCACCGTAGTCGTGAAATCACTCTCTTCATTCCAGGCCTCCGAGAAGAAGCTGTTAAAGGAGATTCTGTCCTTCTAGGATGTACTGGTCTTGGTAATGTACTTTCCCCGCATCGGTTGCCTATCAGTTTGAACCAGGATCGGAGAGTGATCAGAGTTTATGCGAGCAAGGACCTCCACTCTGGTATCAGGGAAAGTTTGGACCCAATCCACATTCGCCACAGCTCGATCCAGTCTCTCTTGAAGAGTACCCCATTTGAAAGTCATCCGGGGACCCGAGGCTCCCAGATCCATCAGACCGCTGATCGTCAGAGCACTAGAGAAATCCCTACAACTACTCACACTGATACAGTTGCTGCCAACCTTCTCCGAGGCATCCAGAACAGTGTTAAAGTCCCCTAGCACCATCCAGGGAAGATTAGTAGATTCAACGATGTTCTTAAGGTGGTTCCACAACAGTCTTCTCTTGCCATGATTAGTGCTGGCATACACGAACATCACCAGACATTTATTGTTAATCAAGCAAAGGATGAGATGTTTATGTAAAAGGATCACATCCACAGCCCCAATATTCTGCCTCCACATCACCCAAATACCCCCAGAAAACCCCTCAGCCTCCACTCTATGAGAGGTGTCGTAGCCCAACCTCCTCACAATGCGGTCGGCATTATCTCCACTCGTACGCGGCTCCAACACAGCAAAAACATCGATCTTGTGCTTCCTACTCAGCTCTCTCACCTCCTTTTGGACATCCGTCGAGCAGATGCCTTGTACATTCCAAGCAGCAAAGATCATTTAAACCACTGTAGGGTTGACATGTGATCTTATCTCGCTCAGCCTATCCTGGCCCGGAGGGTCCCCTATCTCTCCTGGAATCGTCTTCCTACCCCGCTTCCTCGAGCTGCAATCAAAACTTCCGCCGCTTTGGATACCTTCCTATTCCTGAGGTGTATCCCTACAGAGCTGCCGTGAGTCATGTGACTCCTACTGTTGTCCTTCCCATTAGGTAAGGATGAGCCAAAACAGAAAGTGGTACTCTCCACCGCAGGCATGACCACTGTGTTGTCATCTGTGATCACCACAGCGGCATGTGAGTTTTCTTTCCCCTTCTGGTTCACGTTGTCCTTCTTAGCTGACATCTCATTCTGGATATTCCTCAGTGGCCTTCGTTCTTGCCTGGTAACCGTCCCTTCCTTCTCAGCTCTTGTCACCTTTCCTTGCCTCGTGTTCTCTTTCCTTTGCCTCCAATCAATGCCCACCACTCTCTCTGCGACAGCCTCCGGGTTTTCTGGGGTAAGAACAGCTTCCTCCTCCATATCAAGGTTTTGGAACGTGTTACTGGTTTCCATAGTTTCGCTCGTCCCTCCCTACACAGGCCTTCTTTGCTTCCTCTGAAAAGGTTTTGCGTGAATTGCCTCCGAGAACTCCCCCAGTGGCGTCACAACGTCAACTAGCTCATCCTGTCCCGCCTGCTCAGCCGCTTTGCACACATCTTGTCTAATATGGCAGCCATCTATAGTGTGCCCTATACGCCCACAGTGCAGACAAATGGCAGGTAGGTTTTCATACTCCAGGACGTATCTCTCCCCTTGAACATAGATCGCCAGCGTCAGAGGTCTTCTTGTGTCAAGCTTGACTGCTATTCTAGCAAATTTCCCCCTCCTCTTCAGTTCTGTGTTGGTGTCAACCTTCATTGTCTCGCCAATACGATCTCCCACCTCCTCTAGGAACTGCCGTTGGTACAGGAATATTGGTAACCTTGGGATGCGGACCCATGCTACGATAAACTTTGGGTTTCCGTTAGCAGGTATGAAGCTCGGGTCCCATGGCTGGACGCTTAGATAAGAACCCATCATCGGCCACGGCCCCCCCGTCAGGGCCTTCAGATAATCATCTTGTCTCAGCAGTTGGACAAGGTAGTACTCATTCTCCAGATCTATCAGTCTGAAGTTCCCGATCGGGTTCCACATAGATTTGATCCTCTTTTGCAGAGTCATGAATCCCACATCCCTCGATAGAACTTTGACGATCACCGAATAACACCAAGGCTTCATCTGATCATCGTACTTCTGGTCCGCGATCTTAAAGTATGGGGTGCCTTCGATCTCATCTATCTTGATATCCTCCTTTGACAGCTGCACGTTCATGTCCTCGAAGCCAAAAATGGATGGGATACCGTTGCTGCCTTCTGCACTCGCAATATCCTTGTAGGAAACATGCTTCCGAGGCTCCATCGGAACGCTCTGGGTAGATTGGATCAGCGCCGGGAAGGAATCTGCCCCCCCCGTCAACCTCCATAGTTGCTGCGGCAGACAGATCTGTCGCCATTTCCGCTACACCCCGACTGGCATATTGCAGGTTCAGCCCTATACTCCGAAGAAGAACCTCCGTCCCCCCGCTACCGGGCGGAGACTCATCCCCAACGCCAGTAACAGGCGGTCTCGCCCCCTGCTGGCGCTAAACACCCCTCCCCCGCGACTACCGCCGCCGCCTCCACGCCCTCCGGAACCTACCATCGCTTACCTCCACTTCTTTGTATTTGTGGTTCGCTGTCTTTGATTGGTCTTATAATTTGACTTTTAAGAGCTTTTACGGGATTTGAATATTGTGGGTAGTGGCTTAGGAGGTTGTGCATCCTAATGTTTTGGCCTGTACATTGTGCCTACGACACCCAGATGTGCCTATGGGTCAATGTGTGAGGGACTATATGATTCCATTGCCCTCATGTGCAATTGATAGAGCTCTTGTTCTCATCTAGTCGTACAACATAATATTTAAGGTAAAAGTGGGTGACGTAGTGGGTTTAGATGCACTTCCATAGAAGTTGTGATTGCATGCGAAAAAACCATCTGAAGCCGATCCAGTTGAACATAATATCTAGATGGGTTTAGATGTATCTCAATACCCAGTATTTTTTTATGATTACACGATAATAATATGTTTCGCGTAAGTCAGAGAGATGTATAGAAGGCATTTATCAAGGGACGTGGGGTGAACAGATAACTCAAAATTACCTGAAAAAATCAATCTTCCAGTTGTATCAAGCCATTGTTGATATTGCTGACAGATACCGCCCAACAATGTTGCCATACCAATTGCATCATCATGTGTCGTCATCTGTAAAGACTTTACGTGTCTTCATATGTTCTGCAATATAAACAAACAAATCAAGTGTTAAATGCTCGTTTGTTCATTGATACCACCTTATCCTTTATTCAGGTGTAACTGCTAGGATCATTCTTCTGAAATGGACCAACATGCGTAAGCAAAAGCATATATATCTTACTAGTTAAAGGCAATCATTCCATAACTATTATTATCCAAACAGTCTCTTGCATCAGCCTACTATACTAGTGGAAGATCAACTATTTTGTTCTTGCATTTGAGTGTCAGAAGAGAAGCCAACACGCAAGTCTTCAGAAACCATGTGTCACCTTGTACTTAATACTAAGGTTAGCTGGTAAACATTTGATGCTAAGTCTTATAAAGAAGAGTGTACGAGGGAAATATTTAGAAGGATGACGGTCTTTCTTACTGGTATCGTATTAAGAACCATGGTCAAGAGATTTGGAACAATGATAAATGAAGTGTATGAGGGAAAGCTTGGAACAATGACAAAAAAAAGTGTATGAGGAGAAGCTTTAGAACAATGACAGAAAGGAAATTGGATGCTAGAAGGCAATTCAGAGCAATGTTCATCAAAATAATGGACCTCGTGTCCTTGGAGACGAATTTTATACTACTTTATATGATACTAAAGAGTTGCAGCAAAGACGTTCGATCAGGCAGCTGATGAGTTCCAACAAATTATGGAAGAAGCTGAGATTGAGGACTTAGTTCAATAGGACCAAGGATGAACAAGGCATCATGCAAGCAAGGCTAGACAGAGAGGTGGCAAATAACAGGTGGTTGGATACTTTCCGTTAGTGGAGGTGTTACCCCGTATTGCATCTGATAATGTGTCCTAAGAAAGGGAAGAAGAAGGCACTATAAGGGACTATGAGATTACCAAAGTATTGAAGGGTGTGGTGAACCCACAGCTTAACATCAACTTCGATGAAAGTGACAAACTTCAGATCGTGGATTTGGTATGCTATGGAATGCAAAAAATGACTAAGGGTGGCTGCCTAAGTTTGGCCGATCTAGCAAGCAAATTTGGAAGGCAAGAAATAACTCCATCTTTCAAGGGAAACACCAATCAGCAATGCATTCAGTAATGAATGCTATGAAAAAAGAAATAACAGAATGGGGAACTGGGATCAACCATAGTATGGCTAGATATAAGGCTATCACCTAGGCGGCAAGCCACCGCACAGGGGTGCGCTTTGCCTGGTTTGTCGCATTATGTTATTTTGTGCACGTTTTGCATATTAATGATTTTTAATAGTTTATTTCTCAGTCCTAGTGTCCAAACCATACATTTTTGTGATTGTTATGTGCCAACCATCATCTTTATTACAATCAAAGTTATCAGAACAAATCGGCCGGTTGAACCGGTTTGAAAAGGGAACCGGTAACTCTAACAGTCTGGTCTCCTCACAAAGCCAGAAATGAAGTCTGACCGGCATCAAACCGGTGAACCGGCGAATCGGTCCAATTTTGACTCAACCGGACAGAACTCTAACTTAGCAAATAAATGTATTGTTGCTACTATTTTTCATTAATTAATTTTGAACACTATATAAATGTTGGTATATGTATGTCCATGAAAAGAACACTATTTTTTGTTTGGTCTATTTATCAAGCTATTGCTAGTAGTTGTGCTAAAATTCATGTTTTATAACTTTTGTAGGATATTTTCCACGAGTCTCAAAGACATTTATATGTTTTTAAACTATTAGTGTTGTAATGTTGACGTCACCCGTTGAATCGGTCAGACCATTGGTTGAACCAGTGAATCTAGAACCAGAGGCCTCATCGGTTTACTGACTGGTTCGGTTCTGACAACCTTGATTATAATCATATATGTTAATAAATATTTTATAGAAATTCATATTTTGCCTAGTTGCCTTAAATTCAGTTTCTGTTTAGTAGCTATATTATTAAAGATATCCAATCCTTAGCAATAGATTAATCTTTATTTATGTAAAAAATCTGAATCGCTTAATTATTTGGAAGTGTCTTCTTCTTCTGACAATGCTAAGTAACATTTTTAGAAAAATGTAAATCTTCATCTTTCTTACCAATATACATATGTAGGTCAATGGGTTAAGCATAAGTTTATGTATCAATATACATATTGTGAAATACGTGTATATGAAGGGAAAAAAGTTTCCTAAAATCATTATATACATGTATACATAGATGTTAATTGTTAAATGAATTAATATTTTTACCTTCTTAAATCCGTCTACGTGATGCCTAGTCTCTCCTCTTAAACGCCATATCGCCCGCTTAGCCGCCTTGACAAGTATGATCACAGTTAATGTATACACAACAAAAGAAAACAAGATAGATACTTCAGTCGAATGTGTTTGCCATTCTAGAAGGGACAGAATAATTTGGCTTAAGGGCTCATACAACAAAACAAGGGGCAATGATATCACGGGAGTGGAGCTGCTTGTTGTTAGTAAAAACCACAGAAAGACAAAACATTGAGATCCAACCTTATTCAAAGTGTGATATCAAAGGGAAAGACAGGAGGACAAACTACATAGTTCAGTTTGGGAGGGTGGAATATCCTTGTTGATAGTCTGGCCAAAAGATAGCAATGATTTATTTGGAGCAAGATAGCAATGATGTTTGTGTGTATATTCCACACATTAAGCTCGATTGTTAAATTATTCTATGTTTTTACTTTCCTGGTCAAACAAAAAATTTCATCTGCCATTATTTTCTATAAATTTTGTTAGGTTGACAATTTTCACATACCGACAAAAAAAGTTATACATGAATATATGTAAAGCAAACATCAATTGAAAAAATACAAACAAGGATAGAGTTATTATAATAACAATGGGACCACAAACTACCTACTAGACAGATAAAATAATTTAGATATATGACAAAATAACAAAAGTAAAATGAAGAGTATACATGTAGTCACTAACTTCTTTCCCACCCATCAGTTGAATCCAGAACCTTGCAAGGTTGTTGATTTCTGTTCCCAAAGTTGTCCTAAGTTCGTGTGATATTTTCTCATGTATCACTAAAATACAAACATGGATAGAGTTAGTAGATCATCAATGAGTACTGCTCCTACTGGACAAACAAAAAATATTATATATGACAAAAGAACCAAAGTAAAACAAGGAGTATACTTGTACTCACTAACTTGTAAAGAATGCAGCATGCATCTATTCCTTTGGTTGTTGGTTTCATCCCAAGAGTTGTCCCCAATCCTTAAGATTTTATTCTGAAATATTACTAAAATACTGACATGGATAGAGTAATGGACATTAATGGGGAAACACACTACCTACAGGACAACCAAAATAAAATTTATACATGACAAAAGAACCAAAGTAATGAGAGCACAATGGGGGCACACACTACCCATTGGACAATCAAAATAAAGTCTCATAATTTTTTATAAGTAAATTTGTAGTAGCAAGTGCATGATGTTTGCAGTCAGTTCTATTGTATATTGGGGAAGGAAAACAGACTTATTCAAAATAGAAGTAGCATTTATTTATAAATTAATTCTGTGAAAGAGTTTGGGTCAAAGTGATACCCAATTAGAGCGGGTTCTCCTTTATTTTATAGAGTAAGAACATTTACATACTAGACCCAACAAGAAATAGAGATAGTAAAGAGATACAAAAATAAAGAAACTATTTTCTAACACTCCCCCTCAAGCTAGGGTGCACACATCATGCATGCCCAACTTAGAATTCATATATTTGAAAGTTGAAGATGGAAGTGGCTTGGTGAAGATAACATCCACTTGTTGTCCAGTCCTGGCATGAGGAGTTTGAATCTTCTTGGAGAACACTAAATCACGAACGAAGTGGCAATCCACTTCAACATGCTCTGCCTCGTTATCACACATGAAAGAAATTGGTGTCTCATCAGACACCCAAATCCATCAAAACAGACATAACCCGTTACAGCTCACAACAAGAAAGTGCCATAGCTCGATATTCAGTCTATGTGCTGGACAACGCTACATTTTGCTTCTTTCTCCACATCACCAAATGTGACCCAAGAAAGACACAATAGCCAGAAGTAGAATGTGTCTCTTTAACATCACATGCCCAATCAGCATCAGTGAATCCAGTGAGCTTCAAGGATGTATGTGCGGGATTCTACCCTATAAAGTAAGGCCCTTCCTTGGCGATCCTTTGACATAACGAAGAATTTTGATGACAGCCAACCAGCATGACATCTTGGGCATACTTAAGAATTGGCTAACAACTCCAATAGCATAAGAAATACCATGACGAGCAATTGTCAAGTAAATCAATTTTCCTACAATCCTTCTATATTTTGATGGAATAGAAAAATCATTGTCATCAGAACTAGACGTCTTAGTATTGATAATCCATAGGCATGGATACAGGTTTGCATTGTGCCATGCCTGTCTCTGCAAGATGGTCAAGGACATGTTTCCGCTGAGAGAGGTTTGTACCCTTCTTAGAACGTAGAACTTCTATTCTAAGGAAATAGTAGAGATTAGCCAGATCTTTTTTCTAAAAGTATGTTTGCAGTCACTCCTTGAGCTGTAGAATTCCAGGAGACTCGTCATTTGTGATGACAGTATCATCTACATAAACATCCAGAATAAGAGTTCCACTTGAAGACTTATACACAAATAATGAATGATCAGTAGAAGGCCTGGTGAACACAAACTGTATAAGTACAACACTGAATTTATCAAACCATGTCAGTGGTGACTTCTTTTGACATGCCCCATAAACAACATACCCAAGAGGTTACTTCATTTATACCTCCTCAAGTATATCACCATGAAAAAAGCATTCTTGACGGCCAGTTGATGAAGAGGCTAGTCAAAATGAGTAGCAACAAAAATAAAATTCACAGAATTGAGTTGAGCAATTGGAGAAAAGTCTAAAAGAAGTTGACGCCATGTGTATGAGTGTACCCCTTTGCCACCAAACAAACCTACAAGCAATCAATAACCCCAACTAGTTTCTATTTCACAATAAAAACCCAACGGCGGCCGAGAACAGAGTTGCCAGGAGGAAGATCCACCAAGTCGAAGGTAAAGTTCACATGAAGAGCTGCCATCTCACTGCTCATAACTCAGATCCAACCATCATGTTAGGCTGCTTCTGTATAATAATGAGGAACAACCATAGAATCAAGCTGAAGAGCAAACACACAGGATGTTGGTGACAGATGAGGCAAGCAACAAACATTCGCCAATGGATGGCGTATTGTGAAAGATTGGACACCTTTAAGAGCTGCAACTAAAAGGTGTAAGTCTGAAACAGATGCATCAGGAGAACTCTTAGTAGAACCAGATACCATAGGAGTGTCGGACGATGAGGAGGCATGTTGCTAGACTCATGAAGCTACATCCTTGTGGGGATGCCCTGCTTGCCTAGAGTAAACTAGTGGAAAAGGTTGAATTGGTCGAGGTCTGGGTAGTGGTGGTAAAGTGGGGTTGGTATCTTAGTCACTCTCTTCACACGACATAGGGAGTGGTGGCTCTCTCTCACACTCAAAGGTCTAGTCACTCTCAGGATGGTGCTCTCTCTTACTCTGAATAGAGTTACTAAAGAATGGGGTAGACTTATGAAAAGTCCAGTCTGCCTACAGGAAAAGATGACAAAGACGAAGACAATAACACATTTGTCCCTTCTGCACGGAGGAGTATCCCAAAATGATGGTGTGAACTACGCTAGGAGACAACTTTTCAGTGTGTGGATCAAACACATGAACAAACATAGTGCAACCAAACACACAAAGAGGAATAGGAAAAGGTTGTTCATCAAGTCGTAAAATAGAGAAAGGGCTAGCCCCTTACAAGGCATAAGACTGTTGATAGTTCATTAAAAAACATGCAGTGAGAATAGCACTAGACTAATATTTCTTGGGCACAGACATTTGAAACATTAGCGTACGTGCTACATCAAGTAAATGGGTTATGAATTTTTTTCATTCAACAACCCCATTTTGTTGGGGTGTATGAGGACAAATTCTCTCCTGAATCATGCCAATAGAATTGCAAAATGTAGAAACAACCTTTTGACATATTCTAGAGCATTGTCAGTACGAAGAATTTTTATATGAGCATCAAATTGAATTTTGATTAACTGATGAAAAGTTTGAATAAAAGACAATACTTCATCTCAAGACTTAAGTATACCCAAGTCATGATGGAAAATTATCCATCTCTTTCTGTGTAGGATTTCGAGGGAAAAATTCATGTTAGGGGTTTATGGTTGTAAGACCCCTGACCTAGATTTTGGGCTAACCTTGTTTTCCTTATTTGATTAGATGCTTAGAACCTTAATCTGATCCTTTGAGATGATTTTGTACCATGCGACAATCTTATGGTTTTAGTTTGGTCCTGTTTGAATGATGTTTGAGCTTTATATGCATGTTTTGTACCAAGTTAAAATTTACCCATGTTGAGGGTTTATCTTGCAATTTATCATGTGTTGAGTGTTCCCTTATTTATTTAGCATCATGAGATAGAGAGTGATTATATGAGGCTCCTTTCTAGGATGTTCTTAGTGCTCAACTAGGTGTTAGGTGTCCACTAATTACATTACAGCGGCAAGTTGTTTACTGCTAAAAAGTGTAGTCCAGAACTTTTCTCGGTCGAGAAGTTTGTTGACCGAGTGTCACTCGGTCGAGAATTTCTTCAACTGAGGGAAGGTCTGAAGTGAGTGTATTGTAACGTTCATTTCCAACTACCAACTACTTCTCAAATCAGTCTAACATCTATGGAATTTGCTGGAAGCCTATTCTCGGTCGAGGATTTTATCGACCGAGGATGTCTCGGTCGAGGACTTTGTTGACCGAGAAAATCCTTGTTGTAATGTGTTGAATCATCTACTAAGTGTGTGTATCAGTGGGTAATTGTGCTTATATCTTAGGGAAGGATCTATCTAAGTGTTGTGAGTGGATAGGAAGATCTAATGCTTGATTTACATGATATCTAAGTACTTGTATATTATAGAGTTGTACAAGCTTTTACTTTGAGTACAATCATGAAAATAAAAGCAATCTAAGCATGTTGATCTTCCAAATTGTGTAGATTTTTAGCTATCCACTTCCTTATTTGTTTTTCCCTGAAACACTCAAATAACAAGTTAGATCCACAAGAATGAAATGTTTGTCATCATCAAAACAAAGGGTATAATAATTTCCAATTTAGCCAACAATATCCCCCTTTTTGAAGATGACAAACATTCCTAAAATATAAATCAAGGAAATTTAAAAAGTAAGAGTTTCATACCTGAGATTTACCTTTTATACATATTCTTTTTTTATTCAAGGAGTGTGTGCTAGTTATTCCCATAATTATCCAACTCTTAGGGAATATAGCAACAATTAATGTAAAGCCAAGAGATTATGAAACTCAGTTATTCTTATTTGATATATTGATTTATATTACTTCTTCCCCTTTGTCATTTCAAAATGATGACCATATAACCAATTTGCTCCCCATGAATGGGATACTCCCCCTTAATTGTATACTATAACAAGAATGTCAAATTTAGCCACAATTCTAAAATCATAATTTATTTCTCAATCATTTGCAAGGGATGTTAAGCCCTAAAATGACATGAGAATCCTTTAGTCTCATGAATATATTTAATAATTTCTCAATCATTTACAAGGGAAGTTAAGCCTTGAAATGACATGAGATTCCTTTAGTCTCATACTATCATCAATGAATATATTTCTCAACCATTTACAAGGGATGTTAAGCCCTGAAATGATATGAGGTTCTTTTAAGCTCACAGTAGAATCAATGAATGTATCTCTAATCAAATACACGGGATGTTAAGCCCTAATTTGTATAGAGAATTCAATTAAGAGAAAGATATACATCATATTCATGAATGTTGTAGGCTCATTTGTTTTCATAACCAAGATTACTTTAAGGATACTAAGATCATAACCAACTTTGGCGTTCAATTTAATAAGCAATGAATCAATTTGTTTTTAACATGATGAACAAATATACAAAGGTTAAGTGTAAGTGATTGATTTACAAATAAGCATTTTGTCAAGCTTATTTTCAGTCGACCTTAACTTCGACCTAGGCGGCCCTCGGTCGAACTCTTTTTCGACTGAGAGGCAGTTCTGCAGATATCCATTATATGCATTTTCATGAGTTATCTAATGAACTACTTTTAGAATATTGACTTGATCTTGTGATCATTATTAGTTCTTTATTTTTCTCGTATAGAAACTTATGAGTGTTGTATAATTTTAAAACCTTAAGATCAACTTTGCCTTTTAGAACATAATTTATGTGAGAAAAATTATCTTGTCATAATTCCTTAGAATTCTCAAACAAAATGGTGATGATTATATTTTAACCAAGTTTCTTGTATGACTTATTCTTTACTTTTCACTTTTGATGATGTCAATGTTGAGCAAATTCTCTTATGCCAATGGATTTTCCATTAATCTTTTCTAGAGTAAAACCAATATTTTCCTCTTGTATGCTTGATGGATACAATTTAATAATGAAAAGTATAAAATTTTGATTCCCATATATTCTTCCTATTGATTAGGGTCATTAAAACCAATATTTTCCCCTTGTATGCTTGATGGATACAATTTAATGATGCAAACTATAAAGTTTTCCCTACATCCATGAATTTTGACCTTGTGACTCTTGGTCTTCTTGAGGAATATTTCCTATTTTGACCTTGGTTTGGGAAAATGGTGATGGTCAAGACATATGTGTGGGATGATGCTTTGATCAAGACATGTGTTGTTGTTGGTCGTAACATGTTTTGATGTCTTGGTTGTCACCTTGAGCTTGTCTAGGTTGAAACCCAAACTCTAATGGTTTGAGGGTCGAATCATATGTGTTAGTTGTTGTGTTCTGGCCAAAAAGCTTTGCTGTGATGGATGGATGTAATGCCATGTTTTGGTTGTAACATTGTGTTGCTTGTTTCATCACAACACTTGTTGGTGATGGCTTGGTTACGACGCTTGCCTTGTTTGTTTCGGTCCTAACCATGCACATTGTTTTGGTTGTGACCATGTTCTTTGTTGTGGTCGTGACACTTGACCATGCCTTGGTTGATAGTTGGTTGGGACACATGCATGTGCATGTGCATGTTCACAACACTTGCTTTGGTGGTAGTTGAGACACATGTTTTTTCATGATCGTGATGCTAGTTTTATTCTTGGTCGAGACACATGGTTGGCTTGTGGTTGAAATGCTTATTTAAGCATATGGTTAAACACCTATGAGGTCAATACTTTTGTCTTGTTTGTTGACGTGTTTCGGTCGAGACCCTTACTTCTTGGTTGGTCAAGACATGTGGGAGTCATGGTCGTGACACCATGTCTTGGTAACGGTCGACCTCCATACATAGTATATTGTCGCTACCTATGTATGAGATGATCGAATGGTTACACATGTATATAAGAATTATGTGTTACTCGGGCTATTTATATGATAGTTAATCATGATTAAGTGATGATGGTCACATTCATTAATGATTAACCCTAATCGATTTCAATAAAGTGGGAGATGACATGACTAGGGTTGATGATTGAATCATGCTATAAAAAAACCAATCGTCTATGTGTTTGAAAACCCTAACCCTAATCTTGGGGTGTGTTATTCTTGTTGAGATAATATGAATGAACGATATGTGATTATATTTCCTCTCTCCTACTTGTGTAATTCTAACCTTGTAGGTTGAATGAATATCATAGCTTGTGTATGCTATGGTGGTGATCATATGATATAGGATGATGACTATGAGCCTTGACGAGATCATATTTATGTGATGTGTCCTATGACCCGATGAAGGCTTAATGCCTATTGTGAGGTGATATCCTCTACTGATATGATTGAGGATTGATATCCCACAGTGATGTGACATTAGTGATAGCCTTGTATGGCTGTGTGGCTTTGGTGATAGTCTTCTGAATGGCAGTGTTATAAGTATCTTGTGGTTATGATGTGCCAAGTTCACACCTTATACATTTTATATCTTCTAGATTTGTACTATTTCCATATCCTTGTAAAGTTTGTTTTGCATTATACGTTGTAACTTGATTGATGCTAAAAGTACCCAATTAGCTTAATTAATCAAGTGAAACTCTAATCATCTAGGTTCCCTTTGAGATAGATCCATTCTAGTGTCAGTCTTAGTGGTGGATGGTGAAAGGAGTTATTCCTATGGGAAACTCAGAGTGCACATTTTTTAATATGCAGGGGTGCAAATCGAGTACCTCCTAGCATCCATAATTACAAGGTGATTTTTGAGACGACTATGTGTGAGCTGTGTTGACTCAAGGTCAATTAGGTCAATGTTGACTCGTGTCTAAATTGACTAAACCCGTGTTTTGATGATGACTAACCATTCCACATATTGGTGTCTAATGTATCTACCTGAGTGATTTCAGATTAGGTATAGACACACTCCATGTAACATCCCTGACCTGGGTTATGTTTTAACCCTAGGTGTTTTGCTTAATAAAGTTGATTAGATTCTTGCTCTTATCTTTTGAAAACTAATTAAGGCTCTTGAGGAACTTATATTTCTATTTTAGTCCTTTTTGAATAATGTTGAAACGTTGTTTTGTTAATATTGGACTAAAGTGCAAATTACCCAAGTTGAGGGGTTAACTTGCAAATTGCACATGATAAGATGTTCCTCTGATGTTGAGACATCATAAGAATGAATATTATGTAGTGGTATGGTTTCCACAAGCTTGGGCATCAAGGTAAAGCTTGTAGAGCAATCCTTGTGCATTAAAACCTAGTTTTGGTGTAATGTGCAAATTACCCAAAACCTAGGGTTCAATATGCAAAATACCACCTCTAGTGGGTCTCTCATGTTTCTTGGCATCAATTAGAGAAAATAAAATGAAAGGGGAGCCTCATTTGAATTATCATGGAGGAGAGAGAATCTTGACATTAAAATAATCAAGATTTAAGCATAAATGGAGCTTTAATTTAATTTAATGCAAAAAGAAATAATTAATTGAGGAGCCATTCAACCAAAAGTTGAAGGATGTGTTTGCAATTTTGTTGGACGAGCTTGTTCCATGCTTGGGCACAAAAAGATCTTGGTTGAGTGGAAGCCACTCACATTAATATAATAAAAAGTATTATCCACTAAAGGTTGGGTATTAATATAAAACTCCTTAAGGTGCTTAATTCCTTTTCCATTAATCTTTGGATAATGGAAAGGTTTTGCAAGATAAATAAGATGGATTCATGGACAAGAAATGGAGGGGGTTTTGGTGGAAATTATTTTGTAATTAAAGAAAACAAATCTTTTTCCTCTTTCCTTGAAAACCCATATACATATCCTTTATACTCTTCTTTTTCCAATAACACCCAAGGCTCGTTTCCTTAGTTTTTCTCTTATCACTTTGTTTTGGCCGACCAAGGAAGAGCTCAGGAGCAGGGGAAGGACGAACACAACCTGTTGGTAAGGTTTTTATCATCTTATACCTCGGATTCATGGTGGAAACCCTAAAGCAGTGCTTGATTAATGGTTTTCTTCACCTGATTTCCAATTCTAGCCAACTTGCACATCCAAAGGCTCAAGGACAGACCTTGGATAGTTGCTGGAACTCCATCCACCATTAAAGCCATGGATCTTGGAGCTTGGGATCAGTTCTATAGGTGGGTTTTATAACTCAAGCCGTTAAGCATTAGTGTTGCACTTCTTTCTTTAATAATCGTTGGTTACTTTTCTTCTTTTGATACTCTTTTGAGTTCTTGCTTAAACTCCCATGAAGAACAGCAAAAGTTCTTGGTTGAATGAAGGAGGACGATGATGACATCATCCTAGATGATTATCCAAAGAACTACTTTACCAAACGATTTCCTTTTTGTCGCTCAAATGGTTTCCCAAACCATTTGGGAGCAAACGGTTTCAAACCGTTTGGAATGAAACAGTTTCATCAAACCCCATGGAGGGAAATGGTTTCAAACCGTTTGATGGCGTTGACCAAGCATTGACCATTTGGAGATCTTTTGAAAAATAATGTAGGTTAATGACCCATCGATTATTATTGATTTACTCCAATTGGTTCACTAGTTGAAGATCAATCAATCACCTAAACCCTAATTGGGTTAAGTGCGGATTTCATAAGTGGTTAAGTTTGAAACTTGGGTTGATTGACCCAAACGGTTTCCAAACCGTTTGGGGATCACCCAAATGGTCTCAAGACCATTTGGTGATCCACCCAAGACCGTTTGGAGGTCTACGGTTAGGTATGGTTGAGCAATTGAAGGTCCAAAGATATTAAGTTGAAGTATAATTAATTGATGATTTGGTGACCAATCCTAGGATCCAAACCTTAATTGAATGACATGGTTAATGATGATGTGATGCGAAAACGGTCTCAAGACCATTTGGAGGTCATCCAAATGATCCCAAGACCGTTTGGGGGTCACCCAAGACCGTTTGGAGGTCTATGGTTGACTATGGTTAGGTGTTTGAAGATCTAAAGGTACTAAGTTGAAGTGCAATCAAATGCTGATTTGGTGATCAATCCAATGAACCAAACCCTAATTGGTTGACTTGGATTTTGATGTTGACATGGTAAAACGGTCTCAAGACCATTTTGAGGTCATCCAAACGACCTCAAGACCGTTTGGGGTCAGGTCATGTCCAATTTGGATGATGGTTCAATGGTTTCAAAGTAACTAATCTCACATTGATTAATGTTGAAGGATCAACGTTTCCAAACCCTAATCCAATTGATTCAAACTCTAATTGATGACCAATTGAGGGTCAATTGTGGGTCAAATCAGTTGAATGTTGACCTAATTAACTCAATTGAAGCATGGTGATAGGTCCACTTGATGAGTGATAACATGATCACAATCAACGAAGGAATCGATCTTGGAAACCCTAGTTCAATCTGACTTGTTGAGACCATACTTGGTCCATGCAGTTTTGAGGAGGTTTGGACCAAACGGTCTCAAGACCGTTTGAGTCCAAATGGTCTTAAGACCGTTTGGGACCAAACGATCCCAAACCATTTGAGTTCATGCATTTTCAAATGTTACTTTAGCAAACGGTCTCAAAAGTCAACTTTGGGCAAACGGTCTTCACCACCTACTTTACTAAATGGTTTCAACCCCAGCTTTAGCAAACGGTCCCAGTGGTTTATGCAAGACCGTTTGGAGGTCTAAACGGTCTTAGACCGTTTGGAGGCTTTTTGTGCAAGACCGTTTGGGGTCTATATGGCCAAGACCGTTTGGTGGATAATCAACCAAAACTGCATGAGTACTTAAAGTGGTTAAAGGACAAAGTGATTAGTTGATTAATACATGATGTAATCAAAGATGATTATATTAATTACATCTTGATGAGATAGGGTTATTAGTACCCTTTGAATATTTAAGCTTTAATCATCATGGTGATAATGACATAAACCATTATGTCAATCCTTTTTCAAGATTGAGTTGACTTAGCCTTATCATGGCTGAAGTAAATATCAACCTATAGAGGATGAGAGAGGGAAAAGACTTCTTACATGAATGATAATCAAGTAGTGGACTTCCAATATATATGAATGTCTAATTAGGGTATGATCCTTTATAGTGAGATCATGAAACCCTAATTATGAAAGTTAATGAATCATAACCCTAATTGAGGGCATTGATAGGAAAAATCATAATACATGATGATGGTATGATCTTAATTTATAATGATGACATGAGAAACCTTAATTCAAGGTACTTTGATGCTCACTCCTACTTGGGGTGAATAGTAAACCCTAATCTAGGGAGATATGATGTGAATAGCAAACCCTAATCAAGGGTGATGTGATGTTAATAGTAAACCCTAATCTAGGGTGATGTGATATGAATAGTAAACCCTAATCTAAGGAGATATGATGTGAATAGTAAACCCTAATCTAGGGTGATGTGATGTGAATAGTAAACCCTAATGTAGGGTGATGTGATGTGAATAGTAAACCCTAATTCTGGGCTATACCTTATAGCATGAAGCTCTAAGGTTGGATAATGAAATGATGAGTCATTAATCCTAATTGAGCTAAGGGGATGATTAACCCTAATTGAATTGAAAAGAGAAACCCTAACCCTAATAAGGGCATAGTGGTGTAAACCTTGAATAGTGATGTTATAATTGTTTTGCATTATGCTAGTATGAAATTGATGTATCTGCTATCATCTGTACTAATCATGTAGGTTTTATGAGATATTGAACATAGCCAGGTATGAGCTATGATGTTGTGTTTATTGAAAGTACTTTATTGGCTTTGTAAGCAATGACATGCTATGTTGCCTAGTGAAAGGTAACAAAAGAGATTGATAGGCCGTAAGATCCATGTGAAATACCTGCATTGCAATTATCATGTTTACACTGTTACATGACTTGATGGCATTATGTTACCTGTCAAAGTGGTAACAAGTATTTTGATGATCTAAGGGTTTGAACACCCATATTCTTGAATCATGATGATGAGATGATAAGGGATTGAGTTCCCAATGTTAATAAAGCTGTGAAATGAACTTGATAAAATAGTACTCTTTCATTACAACAAATGTTATAATGTCTTATGTGTGTAAACATGCCTGATGTTAAAAGAATGTTGTAATGTACTTAAATAATCAAGTGAAATGATATCACATAGAGGCCTGACCATAGATCCATCATCGTCAGTAGTTAGGTGATGGTGAAATAGGTTTTCCTAAGGGAACTCCTAGAGAGCATACTTTTGAGTATGTGGGAGCTATGGACGTGAATATCCTTACGTCCTAATCGAGGAATTGATGTGAGATAAACATTAAATCTCTCAATCCTTCATTATATGTATATGCCGAGATGATGTATCACTAGTCTCCTGATGACGATGTTAATGCCGAATCGATGTGAGATAAAGAAGAAATCTCTCGAGTGCGAAGAGAGTACAACATGCCACTGTAACTCTAATAGCGAAGTTGCCAGAATACCCTGGAAAGCTATTTTGGTAGAGGCACGAGATGTCCTGCATGTTGTTCCTCACACTGACTAAGGAAGATGAGGTCATAGAAATGCGGCTCTTCTATTGACCTATGTATGGTACCAATTTTGATTCTACAATGATTGGTTGGAGTATGAGCGGTATACCTCATCTCCTCAGGGCATATGTATGATTGTAAAACGTAATCAGCCGTGTAGCATATTTGCTTAGGGTTGAATTACGAGAAACAATGGTTGATGATACATGGTCTATTATATCCTAGTTGGATAAATGATATACATGTTCTTCATATTCCTTATTGAATAAATGACTTGCTGCTTTATCAAGTTATAACTGGAATGAACTGTATAGAGAATACTGCTCTACTTAGCTTAATCAGTGATTTACCTGCTGTTGAATATTTATAATTCTACTGCCCAGTGTTATTCTATTATCTACAATAACAATGCTTCTGGCGGAGTGTAATATCTCTCGCTGGGACAATTTTCAATTGTCTCACCCCCATGGGATTCAACTTTTTAGGTAGACGTCGAGGAAGAAGAAACCCTTCAGTGACTGAGCAGCAACAACAGCCACAGCAGCAACAACAACAACAACAGGGACAGCAGTGATCTTTAGGTGGAGAAACTGTCTGTTAGGTCTTATATAGAGAGAGTCCTATGTGTCGTCTATGTACTCTCAAGTCCTAGGAGTAAGTAGATGGTTTGATATAGATCTGAGAATTTTTGGCTTGATGCCTCGAGATTTTTGTTCCATGCTTATGTACAGTTTAACAGGGCAGTCAATGTTATGACTCTCGAGATGAGATAATACAGAGATGTACAGATGTACTAGAATGTAAATAACTTTCTTTAGTTCTTTATGAAAGAGTTTTACAGTTTGTGGATCTCTTTACAAAAAGTTTTAATTTTTAGTGATTTTTAGTAATTCCGCTGCTAATATTTTTCTCCTGCTTTGGTTAATCTCATTTTATAAGTTGAATGCCACAATTTAAGTGGTATCAGAGCTCTAGGTTTGCTGAGTCTACAGAGACATAGGACTAGGGTTGTTGAGTCTGTTCTAGTGTCTTCCAGTCTATCTGATAGTGTCTTCTGCTCTTATAGGAGGAGAAGAAGAAACTAAAGATGTCTGGATCACATGATGAACATGTCGCAGAAAGTAGTGTCACTACACCCGGAGGAGGTGCAAGAGACCAAGGAAGGGAGGAACCTATGCCTGAACTACCCCAGTTCAATCCAACTGACATGGGGAATCCAGCCTTCCAAGCCATGTTTGGGCAGTTCATGACAAACATGACACATATGACTGATAGGATACCAATACCTGCACCTAGGGCGCCTACCCATGATGAAAGACCAGGAGCCGACAAGACGTTTGAATGACTACACCAGGTGGGAGCCACGGAATATGCGGGGACAGCTGACCCGGCAGATGCTGACATGTGGTTAACTGAGTTAGAAAAGGCCTTTAGAATCCTGAACATCCCATAAGCTGAGAAGGTTAGACATGTTGTATACCTTCTTAAGGGGAGTGCTGGTCACTGGTGGACCATAGAGGAGGGGAAAAGTCCAGGTGTGGAGATCGAATGAAAAGTTTTTCGTCGAGAATTTGTCAACAAATACTTTCGTAAGACGTTCTTGGATGAGAAAATCTCTCAGTTTGAGAGATTAAGGCAAGGACCAATGAACATTAGAGAGTATGAGGCTAAGTTCATGGAGCTTCTGCAGTTCTATCCGCATATGGCAACCATTGATGAAGAGCGGATTCGGCATTTTGAGAAGGGGTTAAACGCTGAATTGACCACCCCTGTGTCTGCTCTGGAGAATAGGGAAAGATTTGCTACTTTTGTGGAGTCTGTCAGAAGGATAGAGAGGTCTGTGATGGATAATTGATAGACCAAGAACAAGAAGGTGTACCCCCAGTTCCAAGGATCCTCATCCAAAGGTTTCAAGAAACTAAGGTTTTCCATGCCTATAACACCTAGATTCAGTACCCAGACGTAATGGACGTCAAATAGGGGTAGAGGATGAAGTTTACCACCAGAAGGAGCTCACAGCTCAACATCTATGTCAGTTACAGCACCATCCAGACCACAACAAGGGGTCAGAAGTTGTTTCATATTTGGAAAGATGGGGCATCTGATGAAGGATTGTAGAGCCAGAGAGGCAAGTGTGACTCAACCTCAAAGGCAAAGTAAGCAAGGTTCTCAAAGAAGACAGTTTCCAGGTGGCGCTAGAGGACGTAGACAAGAGTCCCAAGCTAGATCATCGGCACCCAGTCATCAAGCATCGAATCAGCCACAGGCAACAGCGAGATTCTATGCGATGAATCCACCTGATGCAGTGATTAACCCTCAGGTTGTGACAGGTCAGATGAAATTGTTTTATTCTGATATGTCTACATCCTTCATCGTATCTATTTTAATTGATCTGGGTGCTACACATTCCTTTATCACTCGAATAGTGATTCTTGACTGAAACATGACTACCAGTCATAGAGCAGATAGTCTGTTGTTAGAAACTCCTTTGATGGGATCTGCTGTGTTGCGGGAAGTGTGTTCTCCCTGCATTCTTTTCTTTTCTGAACATCGCATTCAAGTGGATCTTATACCACTTGAGATGCATGGGTTCAATATAATCCTTGGGATGGATACCTTAGAAAGGTATAAGGTTGTCTTGCATTGTGAGTCCAACTAAGTTGTGTTCACTGATGAAAGTGACACATGGATCTTTCAAGGAGATACAAAGATTCTTCCAACCTATCTTGTGTTAGCTATGGTAGCTGAGAAACTGATGAGGCAAGGATGTTATGCATTCTTGGCCCATGTGGTAGATACCACTATGGAGAGTTCTAATCCTGTTGAAGTTCCTGTAGTCTGGGAATTTGAAGATGTATTTCCTGAAGAACTTCTAGGTGTACCTCCGCCCCGAGAGATTGATTTTGAGATTAATCTAATTCTAGGCATGCAGCCAATAACACAAACACTGTATAGGATGGCGCCTGCTGAGATGGCAGAACTCAAGAAATAATTGCAAGAGTTTCTTGAGAAGGGTTTCATCCAACTGAGCACTTCACCTTGGGTGCTCCGGTCCTCTTTGTTAATAAAAATGATGGGTCTATGCGATTATGCATTGACTATAGACAGTTAAATAAAGTAACAATAAAGAATAAGTGCCCTTTGCTGAGGATTGATGATCTCTTTGACCAGTTGTGTGATGCAATTGTGTTCTCAAAGATAGATTTGAGGTCGGGATATCATCAGCTGTGTATTAAGGAGGGTGACATACCTAAGTCTGCCTTTAGGAAAAGGTATGGTCACTATGAGTTCACAGTTATGTCGTTTGGACTAACTAATGCACCAACTGCATTTATGAACTATATGCTAAGTTTAGTAAGTGTGAGTTCTGGTTACCAGAAGTTTCTTTTCTTGGACACGTAATATCTACTTCAGGTATACGTGTTGACCCTAAAAAGGTAGAATTTGTCTTGCTATGGGAGCAACCGAAGACACCGATGAAGATTTGTAGTTTCTTAGGGTTAGTAGGCTACTATAGGAGGTTCATTAAGAACTTCAGTTCTATAGCCTTACCCTTGACTAAGTTGACCAGGAAGGATGTTTCTTTTTCCTGGAATGACAAGTGTCAACAATCATTCCAGTTGTTGAAGGAGAGGTTGACAAGTGCACCAGTACTTGTGCTACCTGAACAAGGGAAAGGGTATATAGTTTTCTGTGATGCTTCTAAGAATGGACTAGGATGTGTGTTAATGCAGGATAAACAAGTGATTTCTTTTGCTTCCCGACAACTTAAGAAACACGAGGAGAATTATCTGACACATGATCTAGAACTAGCTGCTGTAGTCCATGCCTTGAAGATCTGGAGACATTATCTCTATGGAGAGACATTCCAGATTTTCACATACCACAAAAACTTAAAGTATATCTTCTCTCGGCATGAGCTTAACATGAGGCAATGCTGCTGGATGGAGTTAATCAAGGACTACGATTGTATGATTGATTATCATCCAGGGAAGGCCAATGTGGTTGTTGATGCTTTAAGTAGGAAATCAACAACACCAACCCTAGATAAAGCACAGCTGAATTCTTTGGTGTGCACTAGGAGGGATATGCTTATCTCCTTAAGGCGAGACAATGTACAGTTAAAAGTATCATTGTTATCTGGGTTGTTAGCTGAGATGCATATAAAACCTACTCTGAGACAGCAGATTAAGGAGGCACAGCAAGCGGATGTTTTAGTTAAATAGATTAGATCAGAGTATGGTAGTGAGAAATGAGAAGGTTTCTATGATTCAGATGATCAGGTAGCATGTTATCATGGTAGAATGATAGTGCCTGATGTGGATAACTTAAGGAAGTTAGTCCTGGAAGAAGCTCATTCTTCAATGTATGCTATGCATCCAGGAAGCACCAAGATGTATAATAACTTGAAAGATATGTATTGGTGGCCTAGTATGAAGAAGGATGTTGCTGAGTTCGTTATGCGGTGTCTAGTGTGTCAGCAAGTTAAAGCTGAACACCAGATGCCCGTAGGAACAATGCAGCCTTTGCCTATACCGCAGTGGAAATGGGATCATGTAACCATGGATTTTGTGGTTGGTTTACCCAGAACATCCAAAGGTCATGATTCCATTTGGGTAATAGTTGATAGGTTGACAAAAATAGCACATTTCTTACCTGTCAAAACAACCTACTCCACTGAAAAGTTGGCACGGTTATATATAGATGAGATAGTGCGGCTACATGGGGTCCCAGCTACCATCGTTTCTGATAGAGGTCCCCAGTTTATGAGTCGTTTTTGGGAGCGACTTCATAAAGCTTTAGGCACACAATTAAGGTTTAGTACAACCTTTCATCCTCAAACAGATGGACAATCAGAAAGGACTATACAGACCTTGGAGGACTTGCTTAGGGCATGTGTCCTCTAGTTTACATGAAATTGGGATCTACATCTAAGTTTGATATAGTTTGTCTACAACAACAGCTATCAACACAGCATTGGCATGGCACCTTATGAAGCTTTGTATGGTAGACGTTGTAGATCTCCCCTATGTTGGTATGAAACTGGTGAGTATCAACTTTTGGGTCCTGATCTTGTGCAGCAGACCACCGAGAAGATTAAAGTAATACAACAACAGTTGAAGACTGCATAGGATAGGCAGAAATCTTACGCTGATAAGCATCGTAGACCTTTAGAATTCCAGGTTGGAAACAGAGTGTACCTCAAGGTCTCGCCCTGGAAAGGGGTTCTTAGATTTGGAAGGAAAGGAAAGTTAGCTCCTAGATTAATGGGCCTTATCCAATCATTGAACGGATTGGAAAGGTAGCTTATAAGCTGGAGTTACCACCTGAGCTGTAAAAGTTACACCCACTGTTCCACATTTCCATGCTAAGGAAATGTCACCCTGATACAGAATCAGTTCTACAGCCTATGGAAGTAGAATTGAACGAAGATATATCTTATGTTGAAGGACCTATGTTGATTCTCGATAGAAGAATCAAGAAGCTGAAGAAGAAAGACATTAGTCTTGTAAAAGTCCTCTGTAATCATCGTGGCATTGAAGAATATACATGGGAACTAGAGGAAGAAATGAGGAGGAAATACCCTACTCTTTTCTCTTAATGTTTTTGTTGATTTTGGGAATGAAATCCTTGTAAGGGGTGGATAATTTGTAACATCCCTGACCTGGGTTATGTTTTAACCCTAGGTGTTTTGCTTAATAAAGTTGATTAGATGCTTTCTCTTATCTTTTTGAAAAGTAATTAAGGCTCTTGAGGAACTTATATTTCTATTTCAGTCCTTTTTTAATAATATTGAAACATTGTTTTGTTAATATTTGACTAAAGTGCAAATTACCCAAGTTGAGGGGTTAACTTGTAAATTGCACATGATAAGATGTTCCTCTAATGTTGATACATCACAAGAATGAATATGATGTAGTGGTATGGTTTCCACAAGCTTGGGCATCAATATAAAGCTTGTAGAGCAATCCTTGTGCATTAAAACCTAGTTTTGGTGTAATGTGCAAATTACCCAAAACCTAGGGTTCAATATGCAAAATACCACCTATAGTGGATCTCTCATGTTTCTTGGCATCAAGTAGAGCAAATAAAATGAGAGGGGTGCCTCATTTGAATTATCATGGAGGAAAGAGAATCTTGACATTAAAATAATCAAGATTTAAGCATAAATGGAGCTTTAATTTAATTTAATGCAAAAAGAAATAATTAATTGAGGAGCCCTTCAACCAAAAGTTGAAGTATGTGTTTGAAATTGTGTTGCACGAGCTTGTTCCATGCTTGGGCACAAAAATATCTTGGTTGAGTGGAAGCCACTCACATTAATATAATAAAAAGTATTATCCACTAAAGGTTGGGTATTAATATAAAACTCCTTATGGTGCTTAATTCCTTTTCCATTAATCTTTGGATAATGGAAAGGTTTTGCAAGATAAATAATATGTCTTCGTGGATAAGAAATGGAGGGGGTTTTGGTGGAAATTATTTTGGAATTAAAGAAAGCAAATCTTTTTCCTCTTTCCTTGAAAACCCATATACATATCCTTTATACTCATCTTTTTCCAATAACACCCAAGGCTCGTTTCCTTAGTTTTTCTCTTATCACTTTGCTTTGGCCGACCAAGGAAGAGATTAGGAGCAGGGGAAGGATGAACACAACCTGTTGTTAAGGTTTTGATCATCTACTACCACGGATTCATGGTGGAAACTCTAAAGCAATGCTTGATTAATGGTTTTCTTCACCCGATTTCCAATTCTAGCCAACTTGCACATCCAAAGGCTCAAGGACGGACCTTGGACAGTTGCTGGAACTCCATCCACAATTAAAGCCATGGATCTTGGAGCTTGGGATCAGTTCTAGAGGTGGGTTTTATAACATAAGCCCTTAAACATTAGTGTTGCACTTCTTTCTTTAATAATCGTTGGTCACTTTTCTTCTTTTGATATACTTTTGAGTTCTTGCTTAAACTCCCATGAAGAACAACAACAATTCTTGGTTGAACGAAGTAGGACGATGATGACATCATCCCAGATGATTATCCAAAGAACTACTTTACCAAACGGTTTCCTTTTTGTTGCTCAAACGGTTTCCCAAACCGTTTGGGAGCAAACGGTTTCCAACCGTTTAGAATGAAACGATTTCATCAAACCACATGGAGGGAAATGGTTTCAAACCATTTGGTGGCGTTGACCAAGCGTTGACCATTCGTAGATCTTTGAAAATAATGTAGGTTACTGACCCATCAATTATTATTGATTAACTCCAATTGGTTCACTAGTTGAAGATCAATCAATCACTTAAACCCTAATCGAGTTAAGTGTTGATTTCATAAGTGGTTAAGTTTGAAACTTGGGTTGATTGACCCAAACGGTTTCAAAACCATTTGGGGATCACCCAAACGGTCTCAATACCATTTGGTGATCACCCAAGACTATTTGGAGGTCTAGGGTTATGTATGGTTGAGCAATTGAAGGTCCAAAGATATTAAGTTGAAGTATAATTAATTGCTGATTTGGGGACCAATCCTAGGATCCAAACCTTAATTGAATGACATGGTTAATGATGATGTGATGAGAAAATGGTCTCAAGACCATTTGGAGGTCATCCAAATGATTCCAAGACCGTTTGGCGGTCACCCAAGACCGTTTAGAGGTCTAGGGTTGACTATGGTTAGGTGTTTGAAGATCTAAAGGTACTAAGTTGAAGTGCAATCAAATGCTGATTTGGTGATCAATCCAACGAACCAAACCCTAATTGGTTGACTTGGATTTTGATGTTGACCTGGGCAAACGGTCTCAAGACCATTTGGAGGTCATCTAAATGACCTCAAGACCGTTTGGGGTCAGGTCATGTCCAATTTGGATGATGGTTCAATGGTTTCAAAGTAACTAATCTCACATTGATTAATGTTGAAGGATCAACATTTCCAAACCCTAATCCAATTGATTCAAACTCTAATTGATGACCAATTGAGGGTCAATTGTGGGTCAAATCAGTTTAATGTTGACCTAATTAACTCAATTGAAGCATGGTGATAGGTCCGCTTGATGAGTGATAACATGATCACAATCCATGAAGGAATCGATCTTGGAAACCCTAGTTCAATCTGACTTGTTGAGACCATACTTGGTCCATGCGGTTTTGATGAGGTTTGGACCAAACGGTCTCAAGACTATTTGAGTCCAAATGGTCTCAAGACCGTTTGGGACCAAACGATCCCAAACCGTTTGAGTTCATGCATTTTCAAATGTTACTTTAGCAAACGGTCTCAAAAGTCAACTTTAGGCAAACGGTCTTCACCACCTACTTTACTATACAGTTTCAACCCCAGCTTTAGCAAATGGTCTTAGTGGTTTGTGCAAGACCGTTTGGAGGTCTAAACGGTCTTAGACCGTTTGGAGGCTTTTTGTGTAAGACCATTTGGGGTCTATATGGCCAAGACCGTTTGGTGGATAATCAACCAAAACCGCATGAGTACTTAAAGTGGTTAAAGGACAAAGTGATTAGTTGAGTAATACATGATGTAATCAAAGATGATTATAGTAATTACATCTTAATGAGATAGGGTGATTAGTACCCTTTGAATAGTTAATCTTTAATAATCATGGTGATAATGACATAAACCATGATGTCAATCCTTCTTCAAGATTGAGTTGACTTAGCCTTATCAAGGCTGAAGTAAATATCAACCTATAGAGGATGAGAGAGAGAAAAGACTTCTTACATGAATGATAATCAAGTAGTGGACTTCCAATAGGAATGAATGTCTAATTAGGGTATGATCCTTTATAGTGAGATCATGAAACCCTAATTATGAAGGTTAATGAATCATAACCCTAATTCAGGGCATTGATAGGTAAAATCATAATACATGATGATGGTATGATATTAATTTATAATGATGACATGAGAAACCTTAATTCAAGGTACTTTAATGCTCACTCCTACTTGGGGTGAATAGTAAACCCTAATCTAGGGAGATGTGATGTGAATAGTAAACCCTAATCTAGGGTGATGTGATGTGAGTAGTAAACCCTAATGTAGGGTGATGTGATTTGAATAGTAAACCCTAATCTAGGGAGATATGATGTGAATAGTAAACCCTAATCTAGGGTGATGTGATGTGAATAGTAAACCCCAATCTAGGGTGATGTGATGTGAATAGTAAACCCTAATTTTAGGCTATACCTTATAGCATGAAGCTCTAAGGTTGGATAATGAAATGATGAGTCATTAATCCTAATTGAGCTAAGGGGATGATTAACCCTAATTGAATTGAAAAGGGAAACCCTAACACTAACAAGGGCATAGTGGTGTAAACCTTGAATAGTGATATTATAATTGTTTTGCATTATGTTGGTATGAAATTGATGTATATGTTATCATTTGTACTAATCATGCAAGTTTTATGAGATATTGAGCATAGCCAGGTATGAGCTATGATGCTTTGTTTATTGAAAGTACTTTATGAGCTTTGTAAGCAATGACATGCTATGTTGCCTAGTGAAAGGTAACAAAAGAGATTGATAGGTTGTAAGAGCCATGTGAAATACCTGCATTGCAATTGTCATGTTTACACTGTTACATGACTTGATGGCATTATGTTACCTGTCAAAGTGGTAACAAGTATTTTGATGATCTAAGGGTTTGAACACCCATATTCATGAATCATGATGATGATATGATAAGGGATTGAGTTCCCAAAATTAATAAAGCTGTGAAATGAACTTGATAAAATAGTACTCTTTCCTTACAACAAATTTTATAATGGCTTATGTATGTAAACATGCCTGATGTTAAAAGAATGTTGTAATGTACTTAAATAATCAAGTGAAATGATATCATGTAGAGCCCTGACCATAGATCCATCATCGTCAGCAGTTAGGTGATGGAGAAACAAGTTTTCCTAAGGGAACTCCTGGAGAGCATACTTTTGAGTATGTGGGGGTTATGGACACAAATATCCTTACGTCCTAATGGAGGAATTGATGTGAGATAAACATTAAATCTCTCAATCCTTCATTATATGTATATGCCGGGATGACGTATCACTAATATCCTGATGATGATGTTAATGCCAAATCGATGTGAGATAAACAAGAAATCTCTCGATTGTGAAGAGACTACAACATGCCACTATAACTCTAGTAGCGAAGTTGCCAGAATACCCTGGAAAGCTATTTTGGCAGAGACACGAGATGTCCTGCATGTTGTTCCTCACACTGACTGAGGAAGATGAGGTCATAGAAATTCGGCTCTTCTGATGACCTATGTATGGTACCAATTTTGATTTCGCAATGGTCAGCTGGAGTATGAGCGGTATACCTCATCTCCTCAGGGCATAAGTATGATTGTAAAATGTAATCCGCCGTGTAGCATATTTGCTTAGGGTTGAATTACGAGAAACAATGGTTGATGATACATGGTCTATTATATCCTAGTTGGATAAATGATATACATGTTCTTCATATTCCTTATTGAATAAATGACTTGCTTCAATATCAGGTTATAACTGGAATGAACTGTATAGAGAATACTGCTCTACTTAGCCTAATCAATGATTTACCTGCTGTTGAATATTTATAATTCTACTGCCCAATGTTATTCTATTATCTGCAATAACAATGCTTCTGGTGGAGAGTTATATCTCTCGCTGGGACAATTTTCAATTGTCTCACCCCCGTGGGATTCAACTTTTTAGGTAGACGCCGAGGAAGAAGAAACCCTTCAGTGAGTGAGCAGTAACAGCAGCCACAGCAGTAGAAACAACAACATGGATAGCAGTGATCTTCAGGTGGAGACACTGTCTGTTAGGTCTTGTATATAGAGATTCCTATGTGTCGTCTCTGTACTCTCAGGTCCTAGGAGTAAGTAGATGGTTTGATATAGATCTTAGAATTTTTGGCTTGATGCCTCGAGATTTTTGTACCCTGCTTATGTACAGTTTAACAGGGCAGTCAATGTTATGACTCTCGAGATGAGATGATACACAGTTGTACTGATGTACCAGAATGTAAATAACTTAGTTTAGTTCTTTATGAAAGAGTTTTACAGTTTGTGGATCTCTTTGAAAAAAGTTTTAATTTTTAGTGATTTTCAATAATTCCGCTGCTAATATTTCACTTCCGCTTTGGTTAATCTCATTTTATAAGTTGAATGCCACACTCCAAATGCCCTAACTTGCGCATATCAAATTGGAGAAAAGACAAGTCAAAGTCAATACAAGTGCACATTTTTGTAATATGATGTAAATCTATTAGAATCATGTTGTAAATCACTTGTAATGATTGTATGACATGTAATTAAGCTTAGAAAAAATCAAGATTACTTAGATCGAATGTTTAAGCACTCAAAATCCATTTTCCAAAATTCACATTAGGCTGGTCATCAATCGAGTTTTGTGAGTGGCAAACTCGACCGATCCTGATTGGATCTTGAAAATGACTTTTGATCGTTCAAGTTTACAATATACAGAACTCGACCGATGGAGTAACTGACCAATTCGATTTTCATTGGTCGGTCGAGTTTCCCCAGGAAAAACTCGACCGATGGTTTAAATAGCAGCTTTGTCTTTTACTCTATCGGTCGAGTTACCTTTATAGAAACTCAACTGATTGCACTGTACGGAAAAGTGCAGAAAAGTGCTTCTAGCCATTGTGGAGTTGCAACAAGTAAAAATATATCTCTTGCAAGCCACAAAACGGCTAGTTTTCATTCTTAAGTGTTCCCAAAGGCTAAGAGGCATCCCCATCTATAAATAGGACCCCTTGGGCTTCATTCCAAGGTTGAGCATTCATTGCAAAACTCTATGTGAGGTTCCTATTCTATAGTTGAGTGCTTCCTATAGCCTCCTCTCTCTCTCTCTAAGGTTAATCACTTGCTACGGCCATTAGAGTGAGTAGGAAATCTATAAGAGAGCTAGTCCTACATGTATATCTTGTGAGGCTCTCACTTCCACCACCTCCCTATATCTCATTTCAATCATGAAGATGAAGGTTCTCTCTTATCCAAGAGAGGTGAAGAAGAACAAGGGAAGGGATCCCTTGGTGAAGATTAAGATTGAAGACTTGGAGCAAGAGTGGGTAAGCCCTTGGTGAAGGTAGAAGACTCCTTGCTCAAGTGGGTAAGTCCTTGGTGGAAGCTTCTCCGAGTGAATGTGAAGTCAAAGGCAGAAGATCCAAGAAGAGTGGGTAATTCCTTGAAGGCTGAAGACTTGTGCACGAGTAGGTAAGTCCTTGGAAGAAGGCGGAAGACTCTTGCAAAGTGGGTAAGTCCTTGGTAAGGTTGAAGACTCTTTGTATTGGATATAGGGAAGTCCTTTTGTTGGTCATGTATTGTAAGTCTTATGAATGAATATAAGAATGCAATGGTTAGGAAATCCTAGAGACTGACCTCTCTAGGTAAGTGGACTGACTCACTTCTAGTTTGAAGTGAGGAACCACTCTAAATAGCTTGTCCTCTTGTGTTTGTTCAATCTCTCTCATCCTTTCTATGCATGTTTTAGTTGCACACAAAATTCCTATTTAGCAACCTTATCTTGTGATATATCTTGAAGGTCTAATGAATTTTGTTTAAGTGCATTCAGCTCTAATCACCCCCCTCTAGAGCATCTAATCACCCATCTAGGATCCAACAATTGATATCATAGTGGGCTTCTCCAAGCATACTTCAACAAGTAGGAGAATATTGGTGACTACCAAGGAGGGAGATACTTGATCAGCCGACCAATCTTTGATGGGAGCAATTTCCTCTATTGGAAAAGAAGGCTTCAATTCTACATCCAAGGATCAAGTCTTGAGATGTGGCAAATGGTGAACAGCCCATACAAGCTACCAAAGACAAAGATTGAAGAATGGGATGAAGCTACTTTGAAGAAAGCAACCTTGAATGCTAGAGACATGCACATCCTCTATGCCTCCATGACCCCCACTGAGTTCAACTGGATTTCTTCATGTAAAAAAACCTATGAGGTATGGTGAAAGCTATGCATCACTTATGCGGGGACATATCAAGTGAAGGAAAGCAAAGTCTACATGCTCAAAGGGCTGCTTGAGAACTTCAAGATGGGAAAGGAGGAGAGGATAGCCAACATGTACTCAAGGCTCAACACCATTGTGAATGGTCTTGCTGTTCTAGGACATTCTATGTCTAGTGGAGAGATCAACTCAAAGATCCTTAGAACTCTACCCAAGAGGTGGGAACCCAAGGTGACTTCCATTGAAGAAGCAAGGTCTCTTAAGGATGTTCCTATTGAAGAGCTCATTCGAAATCTACAAGCACATGAAGCCACACTTGACAAGAGGGAGGAAATAGAAAGACAAGAAGAGAAATAACTCAAGAGAATGAAGAAGGTTGAAATCAAAGCTCAAATCAAGGCTATTGTTGGTCAAGCTTCTCCATCCTCTTAAGTTGAAGAAGATGCCATGTACTCCAAGGGTAGATTATACAAAGGCAAGCCCTCCTCCATCTGGTGCTTCACATGTGGAAAGAAGGGTCACTACAAGGAAGATTCCCCACAAGGCAAAAAGACCCATCTTCACAAGAAGAAGGAGAAATGGCACTCAAGCTCAAGTGGCTCCTCAGACTCAAGATCAAGTGAAGATTCAAGTGAAGGATCAATCTCAAGCTCTAGTGATGAAGGAGAATTCCATTTTGCTCTTATAGCATCAACAAGTAAGGACTCAAGTGAGGTAAATCTAAACTCTTTAGATAAAGAATATTTGATTTCTATTATTCATGATACTTGTGCCTCTCTTAAGTCTTCTAAAAGGAAAAGAAAAAAGCTTGCTAGAATTGTTGATAATTTCCATGTAGAATTAAATTATCTTGAACATGCTAATTCTTACTTGCTTGATGATAAAAATGCTTATCTTATCCAAGTAGACTCTCTTAAACTTGAAAATGCTAGTTTGCTTGATAAGATTTGATTTCTAGAAGCTCAACCTCTCATGCCTAGTTCTAATGAAGAGCATACTTTAATTTTTTATTCTCTCATGCATGATATTGATGTTCTTAAATATGAAAACAAGGACAATGATTTTGTTTTGCAAGAATTACAAACAGAATATTCCTCCTTGCTTGCTAAAATAAATGTGCATGAATCTTGTTCTAGTTCTACTCGTAGAGAGAATGATGTTATTGCTCTTCATATTGATAGAGATTCTTATTTAAGTAAATCTCTTTGCTTAGAAACTTATCTTATACATGCTAGAGATAACATCAATCAATTGTCTTCTACTGTTACCTCTCTTATGCATGATAATGATGGTTTGAGATATTCTTTGCAAAAAAATTTAGTTGGTAAAAAGAATCTTAATGACATCCTACGCCATACTACTAAAAAAATTTGTAGACATGGTTTAGGGTATGATAGTAGTCAAGGGAACGACAAAGATAAATTACCTCCAATATTCCATGGAGAATCCTCTAGTTCCAAGACTATGGGCACATGCAACTACTGCAATGAAATTGGTCATTATTCTACTTGTTGTCCTTTTAGGAAAGCACCCAAGAGAAATAGTACTTGGGTTGCTAAACTAACCCCTCCGGACCCAAAAATATGATTGGGGACCATTTCATCTTTCTACTTATAGGTACTTGCAAATGGATTGACTTGAGCTATTAAATTGCAAATTGACTCCTCAATCCACATGAAAGAAGAAAGGTGAGATGTGTAGAGGGTGACAACTAGTGGAAAAAGGAATGGTAAGAACAAAGGTAATATTTTCTTGCTTATAACCATTTCTAACTTGTTTTTGTCAACTTAGTGTGCACTATGCATGTGGTTTTTGAGTCAAAAGTGGTATTTTGTGTTTCTCTTCACACTCTTGCTCAAAAACTGTTTCTCGTGCTTCTATAGTGCATTACTAAATTTCTTAGACATGTTTGGATATGGTTTGTATTTTTAGCTTGCCTTTAAGTATGTTTTTATGAAATATATGTACCTTTTGATAGCAGCTCTGTAGGTCGAGTTTGTCCTGATAGAAACTCGACCGATAGGCACCAATGGGTGTTGCCAGTAGCTGTCATCGGTCGAGTTGTCAATGCACAGAACTTGACCGATAACACTGTGCACAAAATATACAGTTGGCTTATTGGATGAGAATTTTCCTCTCAACTATATTTTCTTAACCAAATAGCCTTATTCTTTGGCACTCTTTTGGTACCTTTATATATGCATATTGCCTTATTCTAAATTGCCTATCTTGCTTACAACTCTATCTCTTTAATAGCTCTAAATTGGTATATCTATATCTTGCAATTACTTGCTTCGAGTTGTTTTGCAGGTTTTGATGAGGATCTCTTAGTTGTGTCTAAAATTGCTTCCATTGTACTCTAACTTGCTACATCTATCTAGGTGTATATCTTGTTTTGATACAACCTTGAGGTTCTTAGGGGTAATCATCTTATGATAAGGATGCATATCTAGTGAGTTATATCCTTTCATGCTTCTAAAATTGCTTATCTCTTTGTTTGGATATATCTCTACATCTACTCATAGCTTGCTTTATCTTGTATATCTTTTGGTATCTCTTGCTATGATCTAGATCCTACTAGTAGTCCTAACTTGTGATATCATCTACTAGTAGATCACATACATGTAGTTTTAACCTTATTTATAATTGGCATCTTTGATCATCTAGTGGTATTCTACTATATGCTATGATTGTATCTTGTCTCATACATGCTCAAGCTTGTTCCTTGAATTGCATATCTACTATCTTGAGTTTCTTGCATAACTTTGTGATGCAGGATACATAGATCTACATTGTATGTAGAAATTTGAGTATTTTTGGTTTTCATGCAACTTTTAATCCAGTTTCAGTTTTTGGTGCAAGACTAATGTTTTTTATGCAGAAACGACCTTCTAAGCAAGACTCATCGCTTTTCCATGAGCCCTGATACTTTTTGGGCAAATTATGTCATCTTGAGGGTCAAAATTTCATTTTATTGTTTTTCTGCAGCACTTTATCTTGCATTTTGGGTTGTTCAAGTGCATGCTTTAACTTGCTTTTCTTTCTATGCTTGGACAAGCCCCTAGCTGTGCTCTTCTACTCTCCTTTTATAACTTTTTGTTATCTCCTCTCCTTTAACAAGTGGTGTTTCTTTTTTCTTCATACCCCACTTTTCGAAATGACAAAGGGGGAGAAAGGTATGTCTTCTTTTAAAAGAGGAAGAAGGCATGTCTTACATGAAGAGGAGAAGTATGTCCATGTAAAGGGGAGAAGGTAAATGGGAGAAGACATATATGTGTAGAACATATATAAGTAGAAGACATAGTATTCTATAAATGTTATGAAAGCTAACCATGCAAGAGAAATAACATCAATTGAGGGGGAGTATGAGAACTCCATGCACATCAAGTGAGGGGGAGCATATGAGCTCAATCCTATTGAAACCCCTAGGTTTCTCTGAAGGTGTGATTTTACTTAAAAGCTTTCAATACATTTATGGAATGGTTTGTCATCTTCAAAAAGGGGGAGAATGTTGACTCAAGGTCAATTAGGTCAATGTTGACTCGTGTCTAAATTTACTAAACCCATGTTTTGATGATGACTAACCATTCCACATATTGGTGTCTAATGTCTCTACTTGAGTGATTTCAGATTAGGTATAGACACACTCCAAATGCCCTAACTTGCACATATCAAATTGGAGAAAAGACAAGTCAAAGTCAATACAAGTGCATGTTTTTGTAATATGATGTAAATCCATTAGAATCATGTTGTAAATCATTTGTAATGATTGTATGACTTGTAATTAAGCTTCGAAAAAATCAGGAGCGCTTAGATCAAATGTTTAAGCAATCAAAAGCCATTTTCCAAAATTCACATCAGGCTATTCATCGGTCGAGTTCTGTGAGTTGCAAACTCGACCGATCCTGATTGGATCTTGAAAATGACTTTTGATCAGTCGAGTTTATACTACGCAGAACTCGACCGATGGAGTAACTGACCAATTTGATTTTCATTGGTCGGTCGAGTTTCCCCAGGACAAATTCGAATGATGGTCTGAATATCAGCTTTGTCTTTTACTCTATCGGTCGAGTTACCTTTATAGAAACTCGACCGATTGCATGTACGGAAAAGTGCAGAAAAGTGCTTCTAGCCATTGTGGAGTTGCAACAAGTGAAAATATATCTGTTGCAAGCCACAAAATGGCTAGTTTTCATTCTCAAGTGTTCCCAAAGGCTAAGAGGCATCCCCAGCTATAAATAGGGCCCCTTGGGCTTCATTCCAAGGTTGAGCATTCATTGCAAAACTTTATGTGAGGTTCTTATTCTATAGTTGAGTGCTTCCTACAGCCTCCTCTCTCTCTCTAAGATTAATCACTTGCTACATCTATTAGAGAAAGTAGGAAATCTATAAGAGAGCTAGTCCTACATGTTTATATTGTGAGGCTCTCACTTCCACCACCTCCCTATCTCTCATTTCAATCATGAAGATGAAGGTTCTCTCTCTTGTCCAAGAGAGGTGAAGAAGAACAAGGGAATGTGTCCCTTGGTGAAGATTAAGGATGAAGACTTGGAGGAAGAGTGGGTATGCCCTTGGTGAAGGCAGAAGAATCCTTTCTCAAGTGGGTAAGTCCTTGGTGGAAGCTTCTCTGAGTGAAGGTGAAGTCAAAGGCAGAAGATTCAAGAAGAGTGGGTAATTCTTTGAAGGCTGAAGACTTGTGTAAGAGTAGGTAAGTCCTTGGAAGAAGGCAGAAGACTCTTGCAAAGTGGGTAAGTCCTTGGTAAGGTTGAAGACTCTTTGTATTGGATAGGCAAGACCTTTGGTTGGTCATGTATTGTAAGTCTTATGAATGAATATAAGTGTGGCATCCAACTTACAAAATACAAGTTTAACTAAGTGGAAGTGAATCATTTGCAGTGGATTACTGAAAATCACTAAAAATTAAAACTTTTTGCAAAGAGATCTAATCATAGGAAATCTTATACAACTAGAACCATAGTATAACATTTACATCATGTTTCCAAGTACATGTTTTTCACTATCTCTTCTCGAGAATTACAACATCAGCTGTCCTATGACATTGTATACAGACAACATAAAACCTCGAGGCATCAAGCCAAAAATATCAGAACGATTCATTAAAACACTAACTATAAACTCCGAGGACCTGAGAGTACAGAGACGACACATAGGACTACTATCTATATTACTTAGACAGGCAGTATCTCCACCTGAGATATTACTGTTGTCCCTGTTTCTATTCTTGTTCTTTCCCTGCTAAAGGTTTCCTGCCTCTTTGTCCGCGTCCACCTAAAAACATTGGATCCCACGGGGGTGAGACAATTGTAAATTGTCCCAGTGGGAGATATAACTCTCTGCCAAAACATTGTTATAGCAATTTATTATAATTAAAACTGAACAGGAGTTCTTATATATTAACAGAAATATTAAATATCGATTGAACAAAGTAATATAATATCCTTTCTTAAGGAGAACATTGCATATACTCATGGTAGATTCATAATTCATCTATCTAATTGCAATGAATGTAAGAGATAAAAATAACATTTATCAACTAGAGATGCATAAAAGAAGTATAACATCAGCCAATGAATTTCCGTATTCAATCCTTAAGAAAACATGCTAAACGACTGATTACATTTTACAATCACACTTATACCCTGAGGAGATGAGGTATACCACTCATGCTCCAAACGACCACTGCGAAGTCGAAATCGGTACCATACATAGGTCAATAGAAGAGCCGGATTTCTATGACCTCATCCACCTCAGTCAGCGTGAGGACCAACTGTAGGACATCTTGTGTCTCTGCTATATATATCTTTCCAAGGTATACTGGCAGCTTTGCTATCAGAGTTACAGTGGTGTGCTGCACTCTCTTCACAATCGTGAGATTTCATGTTTATCTCCATCGATCTGACATTAACATTATTGGGAGATGTGTACTGCATCTGTCCCAATCATCGGGAGATTCGTGATACATCCATCCTGGTACAAGTAATGAAGGATTGAGAGATTTAATGTTTATCTCATATCAATTCCTCCATAACCCCCACATACTCAAAAGTATGCCCTCTGGGTTTTTGCCACAGAGCAACCCGTTTCACCATCACCAATTTGCTGACGATGATGGATCTATGGTCAGGGCTCTACATGATATGATTTCACTTGATTAATTAAGTACATTAGCATATTCTTTTAGCATCAGTCAAGTTCTCAAACATAACGTATTCAGACAAGTTCTATAAAGAAATATGTACTATTTTCATCAATCACTTTTCAATCTTTATAAGACATTGGGATCTCAGTTCCTCATTTCATTTCTTTGAAAGTTCACATCTCTCATTAGCATCATTATCATACTTATCAAGTCTGGGTAATCATACCCTCAATTCATCACTATCACTGTTACCACTTATCAGGTAATTATTACCTCCAGGTTCTCAGACCGAGGTATACATAATACTTGTTATACAAGTATCTCACATGGCTCATAAGGCCTATTAAGTGTTTTGTCACCTTTCACTAGACAACAACTTATTCATGGAACTCATAAGGTCCATACACATTTTGTTACTTTTACTAAGTAACAACAACATTAGGCACGTCAGGCCATTCAACATGTTTATTATATGAAAGTCATAGCTCAGATCTGGCTATGTTCATCATCTCATGATGTCTACATGATTAATAGAAATGATAGCAGTCATGTAAGTCATTTGTCACATCATATGAAACATTAGTAACACCACCATCCTTTGTCAGGATTGGGGTTATCTATCAAATAGGGATTTTCATTCCCTTTTCCCAAAATTAGGGTTAGTGTTTCTCATCTTACATTAATTAGGGTTTCATGCTCACATTATTAGTTCAACCCTAATATATTGCTCCACACCTCTAGGAGTATTTAAAGATATCATAAGTATTTGCTTCTGATCACTATTCTCATCATATATCATTAATTATCATCAATTCAAGGTATGAGTTCATTTCTCATCCTTGTCATGGTATGATTACATCATACTCATTGATTTGGCTTAGTCCCATTCTCAAGGTTTATTAAGCAACATTTATCAAGGCACATTGAGTTTATTACATCTTTATTGTAACAATTACATATCACAGACTCTATGTGTTTCTTATCCAAGAATATTGGTTTAGAGGTTCATCAAGGAATGTCTACCCTAGAATGTTGAATGTGTTATCTATCATGTCATGATGTATCACTTTCTTCTCATTTACATCTTACCTTAATAAATCAACTAACATTGTATTAAGGTATTTCCCTCTTAATACTTTATTCTCTAACTTGTCACTTTCTTCATATGGTGTATATTTTACACATTGGAATTTTGTAACTATCTTTAATGATATGGACTTATCCAATGGTTAGGCATTGTTGATATAGAATAAATCATTATCAACCACTTTAAGTATTTCAACCCATAGGATGTTATTCACTCCATTATATAATATTGCATACATATCTCCTAAGAGTTTCATACCGTCATCATTGTAAGATGTATAGGGTTGTTACACATACATGAAATTAGATATATAATGATCTAGGCATCATCTTGTCCTTTAGACCCTTATTCATTAGGGTATTATCATTATCATTCATATAGTTAATCAACTTTACCCTTCATGGTTATAACATCCTCATCTTACTTAATTGTAATAACTACATCCTACTTTAGTGTATTGGCCATTATACCATGAATATGGTTGCACATATCATTATATGGCATCATCCTGGATTTGAAGTCTCACTTCACATCATTCTTCAGGGTTTCCATAATATTACTCTTAATTAGAATTTCACATAACATTACCCTAGATTAAGGTTTCTCATAACATTAATCTTAATTAAGGATTCTCATAACATTACCCTCAATTATGATTTATCATGGATTCACCCTCAATTAGGGTTTCACATGAAATCACCCTCAATTAGGGTTTATATGGATTCACCCTCAATTAGGGTTTATATTCAATAACCCACGATTAGGGTTTACTATTCACATCACTTCACCCTAGATTAGGGTTTATCATTAAAATACCCTGAATTAGGGTTTTCCATATCATTTCCCTAAATTAGAATCATACTATTATCATGGATTAGGATTGCACCTATCATTGCCCTCAATTAGGGTTAGGTTTCATTAGCCTTCATAATTAGGGTTTCATGATCTCACCATAAATGATCATACCCTAATTAGACATTCATCCATAATAAAAGTGTTAAAACTTGACCATTCATGGTTATCATTCATGTAGGAAGTCTTCTCTCTCATCTTCTATATGATGATGTTTACTTCAACCTTGATTAGGCTAAGTCAACTCACTTGAAAGAAGAATTGACACCATGAGTTATGTCATTACCACCATGATCATTAAAGCTTTATTATTCAAAGGGTACTAATCACCCTATCTCATTAAGAGTACCATTATTAATAATCACCCTTGGTTTACATCATGTAATTGTTCACTTAAACAATTAACTTTTATCCACTTTGAGTGTTCATACAATTTGGTTGATTACCTCTCAAATGATCTTGGTCTCTTAGACCTCAAACGGTCTTGACCAATCAGACATCAAATGGTCTTGACCAAACCATTGAAACTGTTTGGTAAAGGTGAACCCTTGAGACTATTTGCTAAAGGTGACCCTTGAAACCGTTTGCTAAAGGTGCACACTTGAAACCATTTGCTAAAGTGAATACTTGAGATCGTTTGCTAAAGTACAATTTTGAAACCGCATGAGACTCAATCGGTTTGGGATCGTTTGGTCCCAAATGGTCTTGACACCGTTTGGACTCAAACGGTCTTGAGACCGTTTGGTCCAAACCTCCTCAAAACCGCATGGACCAAAAATGGCCTCAACCACTCAAATCGATTTAGGGTTCTCAATGTTGATTCCTTCAACCATTGAATTCATATAATCATTCATCAATTGGGCCTATCAAGATACTTCAATTTAGCTCAATAGATCATCCTTCAATTGATTTATCCCTCAATTGATCATCAATTAGGGTTTTGAATCAATTGGATTAGGGATTGAAACCATTGAACCTTCAAAGTTAGTCAATGTGTTATCAATTACTTTGAAACTATTGGACCATCATTCAAATTGGACATGACCTGACCTAAAACGGTTTTGAGGTCGTTTGGATGACCTCCAAATGTTCTTGAGACCGTTTTCCCATCATATCATCAAAATCCATGACAACCAATTTGGGTTTGAGTCATTGGATTGATCATCAAATCAGCATTTGATTGAAAATCAACTTGATATCTTTAGATTTTCAAACACATAACCATACTCAACCCTATACCTCCAAATGGTCTTGGGTGACCCCCAAATGGTATTGACCATTTGGGTGATCCCCAAATGATTTTTAAACCGTTTGGGTCAATCAACCCAAGTTTCCAACTTAATCAAATTAGGAATCAGCACTTAACCCGATTAGGGTTTGGTGATTGATTGATCTTCAACTCATGAACCAATTGAAACTAATAAATTATAATTAGTGGGTCATTAACCATCAACATAATCAACAAATCTCCAAATGGTAAACCATGGTCAACACCTCCAAATGGTTTGAAATCGTTTGCGTTCATGTGGTTTGATGAAACTGTTTCCTTTCAAACGGTTTGTAAAACCGATTGAGCACTGGAGTTGAAACTGTTTGGTCTTGATATTTGGAGAGGTGTGTGATTATGATGATGATGTCATCATCAAGCTATAAACTCATGAAACCTTCTGTGGTTTCCATGGTAATTGAATCAATCAACCAAATCAAATTCTGGAAATGTAAAAAGGATCATCAAGTGATAAAGAATTGATTGAAATAACAATATTAAGGGTTTAAGTTATAAAACCCGCCTCCAATTGAGCTCCAAAGCTCCAAGATCACGCCAAAAATGGTGGATGAAGCTTTTGCAACTCCCCTTAGGCTCTTCCTCAAGCTTTTGGTTGAAAAGATTGGCTAGGGTTGAAGAGGAGATCGAATTAAGAAGAAATCCATGATTTATTTTCGATTTCTACCATTGAATCAAGGTGAAAAGGGCCAAGAACCTTACCAACAGGTTGGGGGTCATCTTCCAGGTCCTCTCTAGCTCCCTTGGTCGGTTTCCAAGCAAGGAGAAGAAGTGGAAACGGAAAAGCCTTTCATTTGGCTTGGAAAATGTCTTTTTATAAGAAATTCGATGAGAGAGAAAATGTTTTATAAAAATCTTTTAATTCCAAAATTGTTGCCACCTTATCCCCCTTGGTTTATTGTATACAAAGGAATCTCTATCCCCACAGACATCCCTTCCATTATCCAAGAATAAAGGCAAAAGAAATTAAGCACCTTACCCTTTATAATATTAATATCCATTTTTGAGTGGAATTTCTTTTTCTTATAATAATGGTGAGTGGAATTTCACCTCCTTATGATATGCTCGAGCCTTTGCAAGGCTTAATCTCGTCCAATCACATATGAATCCAACCATATTAATTTTTGTTGAAGGTCCTTCAAATTATTTTATTTATTTTTGCATTAAATTGAATTAGGGTTTCAATTAGGCTTAAATCTTGATTATTTTAATATCAAGTTTATCTCTCCTCCAACTCAATTCAAATGAGGCGCCCCTCTCATTTTATTTGCTATACATGGTACCAAGAAATATTAGGGACCTTCTAGAGGTGGTATTTTGCATATTGAACCCTAGGTTTTGGGTAAATTGTACTTTACACCAAAATTGGGTTTTAATGCACAAACATTGTCCAACAAGCTCTATCTTGATGCCCAAGCTTGTCAAAACCATACCACTACATCATATTCATTCTAATGATGTCTCAACATCAGAGGAACATATTATCATGTAATATTTGCAAGTTAACCCTTCAACATGGGTAATTTGCACATTAGTCCAAAATAAGCAAACATTGCTTCAACATTATTCAAACAGGACCAAAATTGAAACATAAACTCCTCTTGAGCCTTAATTACTTTTCACCAAATAAGATTAAGCATGTAACCATATTTCTTAATCAAAACACCTAGGGTTAAGGCATAACCTAGGTCAGGGATGTTACAATAAGAATGCAATGGTTAGGAAATCCTAGAGGCTGACCTCTCTAGGTAAGTGGACTGACTCACTTCTAGTTTGAAGTAAGGAACCACTCTAAATAGCTTATCCTATTGTGTTTGTTCAATCTCTCTCATCCTTGCTATGCATGTTTTAGTTGCACACAAATTTCCTATTTAGCAACCTTATCTTGTGATATATCTTAAAGGTCTAATGAATTTTGTTTAAGTGCATTCAACTCTATTCACCCCCCCACTAGAGCATTTAATCACCCATCTAGGATCCAACAAGCTCTTCTCCCTGTGATATGTGATAGACAGCACTGTAACCGCATGTGAAGCCTCTTTTTAAGAACGATCTGCATGAGTCAATTCTTCTAGCACTGTGACATGTACCAAGGCGGGCTAGGTGTTTTATTTGGATGGCCATGCGTGAGCCAATCCTTCTGTTTGACTATATGTCATTATTTCTCTTGTGCTAACAAGAGGTGCTGGAGAGTTCGTGGATTCTGACTCTTCCATTGACCTTATATGGCACCAATTTTGACTTTGCAGCAATTGGTTGGATTTGAATGGTACAACTGAAATCCTTAGGGTATAATAAAATATGTAATATAGTTGTGTAGTGATTTTTCTTAGGGTCAAATATGGATAAAATTGGATGACCCTTTTGCCTTATCGTTATACTAATTTCTTGATTTATGATATGGTAAGAGAAATTAACTATTATACATGTTCATCATTACCTTCTTAAAGTGTTATTTGTTTTTCTGTTCAGTGAAAACTGCCTAGTTTGTTAATCTGCTCAACCTGGTAAGTATTTTATCTACCTACCTAGTTATTTTTGCCTTAATCAATTGTGGTGAGAGTTATATATTTTGCTGGGATGTTTGGTCTCACCCTGTGGGTTTCCACATCTTTTAGGTACACAAGAATGTTGGATAGAGATTGTGCTATTGAAGCTGACAATGAGAGGAGTTGTAGTTGTTGGATCATGGATATGCATTTAGTGTCTAGTAATGGAGTCTTATGTGTCATCCATGTACACTTAGGTCCTTGGGGGTGTTTTGTAGATGTTGTACATCAGACTGATCTTTTGGCACTATGTCATAGTGGTGCATACATGATTTGTATGTGTGAACATGTTTCTATGTGTAAAAGGTTGTGGCAAGTGGGCCAGTGAACAATGATACATAACATCCTTTGACATGAATGAAACATAAGTGACATAAGTTCAATGACATTAAATATGATGCATTCAACTTGATGTACCTTCATGTGATTGGTTTTAATTTACCCTATTTTGTGGTAATTTGGTTATTAGTGATAGTTTCGTGTTTGTTTTGGGTAGTCTCTCTTTGTGTGGCAATGGGTGGCATAGATCCAATGAAGTAGTTATTGTAAGGCCCCTAAACTTGTTGAATGAGTTGAATAAGCTTAATTATCATAATTGAATTCTTAAAACTCTAATATAACCTTTTATATGCTTTTAAATCATAATACAAGCTTAAGTTTCAAATTTGGTCCAAGTTGGACACTATTTGAGCAAGTTATGCAATTTTATGTACATTTTGGACTTTTGTGCAATATATCCAATGGAGAGGTTTTCTTTGCAATTTATCACTTGCATTATGTTCCTTGGATATTCTCTCATTATTCTTGAGATTTTTGAGACATGGGGCGCCCATTTAATCCTTGGTTTGAAGGTGTTTTCTCTAAGGGTATTTTAGGGTTTACCCCTTCATGGATGAGGTACCTTTAGTAGCTATCAACTAATGAGTTATTTGTTTTGCTTGGAAATTCAATAAATGAGGGATAATCATGTCTCTATGGATGGTGGGGGAGCCTGTTGTGTGTGTGTTTGTATATTCTTAATGGTTTAAGGTCATGGACACTTGGAAAGATACTAGAACTTCAACTTTTTCTTTTTCTTTATCATAAAGTTTCATATACTTATCCCCAAGCACCAAAACGATCCATTTTCTGTCCACCACTTCCCTCCTTCTCCCAACCTCGTTCTCCCTCTGTGTTTCTGTGAATTTTCCTGTCCAAGGAAGAAGAAAGTGGGGACCTTCTTGGAAAAAGAATCTAGGGTTGCAATTGACTTCCTTTTAGGGCTTAAAAAGTATCCTTCTAGTGATCTTGACCTAAAAGAGTAAGAATCCCCTTCTTTACTCCGTTTATTTCTTTTTTATCCTTCCTTCTACCTTTCTCCAGGTCATAACCTCAATGTTCCATGGTAGAAATTGCTCTAAAGCTCTAAAACCCTACCTTTCTTGCTCCTTATGCTTAGGGTTTGCTCAATTGATGGAGAAAGGTGCTAGATGGACGAGTTCACAGCTTATGATTGGATTTTCTACCCTACCTACTCATTTTTTGTTATGAGTGGGAGTTTATCTTCTCATTAGAGGCAAGTTTTATAACTTGCTCCACGTTTATTGCTTACCGTAAGCTTGCTAGCTCATGTTCTTGCTTGCTAGTCCATAATCCTCCTCCCCATCACATTCGTGGGATTTCCGTGAGGCTCTATAGAACCACAATCTCCTCTCAACCACCTTCTTCCTCTCAAAAATCCTGCTTCCAGTGACCCTCTTCAACCTCCTCAGTGGTGCTCCAAGACAGAGGTGCCATGATGCTAGGAAGTAACGAACCGACTCGGAGCATCACCACGAAGGTGATAGCGTTCCTCCTTGACCCTAAAGAGAATCACCTACATGCCTAGACCTCATCGGAGTTGCTCCAGGCTTCTCCAACCCACATGTGCATAAGAGGAGTAGGAGCAGAATTGGTGTCAGGTAGGACCTAGGATTCCCAATCACCGATCTCCATGCCAGCAAGGAAAGTCACGGGTCAACGATCAAGCCTCCTTAGCTTGCAAATACCTAACTAATTTGAGCCATCGATCCAGTCGGATCCAACCGCTAATGGAGGTAATATCTTTTTCTTTTTATTTTATTAGAAATTAAAATTTTATCTATCTTAGAAAAATCCAAATAAATGCTAGGAGTATAAAAATAACAATATTATACATCAAAATTATAATTAAAATATGAGGAATCGAATGGAATCATTTGTATATCCTGATTCACCACTCTATTCGAATAATATTAGCCTAGAGCCTAATGAACATACTTAGGTAAATTAATCATATAATAATGGTTATTATTTGATGTAATCTGATCTTTTGTGAAGCCTAAACCCTAATAGAATCCTTAATCCTCGCATGGCTCAAAACCCTGATCAAGTAGAGATAGTTCACTCTAGACTTATAGAAAACCCTACATTCTAGTTTCTCTCTCTACATATGTAACTTCATGTAGTTATATGTCAAACCCTAACTATTTAATGACCCCTTTTGATCATGACCGATCCTGAAATCCTAGATCTAACTCTAATATCTTTGGATCATGTGAATCCTATAAGGGAAACCATTAAATGAGCTAACCCATAATAGAAACCCTAACAATAGATGCTTCCTTTTTAAATAAAAATATGTATCATTAAATAGATGAAACCTTAATATGAAGATTTGATCTTGCGACTACAAAACTAGATAAAAGTAAAGGATAACCCCTGATATAATCATAGGAAGACAAAAAAATCCTAATTAAAGAACAAACCCTAGCCTTGGGTCATATGGACTCATAGTGACCTACACCCGCTATTTCTTTTTAGGGGGGTCATTCTACTGTTCCTCTAGAATCTTGGATTTCAGATCTGATCAAAATAGGTACGCAATTTTTATGAAGTATAAGACTAGTTTCCATGGTTTCATTATAATATAATGTACCCTAGATGAATCTAATTGTTTATAAGTTATTGGATGCTTACTAGTATTGTATGCTTTTCCAAAATTTAAAGGAATGTAAAGAAACCTATGATGCGGTGTAGCTACTAAAATAAGCACAAATTAATAAATGGGCCAGGTAGATGTATGAAAAATTTCCCAGTAAGGATGTATGATAAATTTCCCCTGCTAGATGTATAATAAAGTAAGTTGCCCATGCTGGATGTATGATAAAGTGTTGATAAAAATAGTAGTACAACTACATCTAAAGATATACTTAAAAGATGTGTTTACCTGATTTTCCACCTTAACTAATGGTTTTCGTTTCCTTCTTTCTTAAAATATTTTGAAATATGGAATCATAGTATTGTACTCTTAACCACGTACCAACCTTGTGTTGATGATTTTTATTTCTCATATTTTCTAGGTACATGGAACAAATAATGCATCCCAAAGTACTAGAAGCTATTTTATTCAAAACCATGCATCACCAATGTGTTACTACTGAGATTTTTTGGGAACCTGTCATATGGACTAAGGACAGAGAAAGAGAGAGATGATCTTACTATACAAAAAAGGATGCATAAACATGACTAGAGAATACAAGATAACTATAGAGATGGGACCTTTGTCGCCTATGCCTCTTGTAACATCAATTTATTGGCTAAGTCAATGCACATGCCTCTTCATTAGTGAACTGGACACTATATCCGTGATAGACGTCTAGGATACACAAATAAAGGAAGGAAATTAGAATGTAAAGTTTTCATAACAAAATTTAGAAGAGTTGAGTGTAGGGATATGACTTGGAACATGAATGTTACACTCTTTATTACAATGAATCTCCAACTCAATGGAGTAGAATCCTTGAAGAACATAAAGAAAATCTATCCAACTATTAGATTCAACTTGAGATTAGCAATGTGGGATGGGTAACACTTACATAACCTAAACTGTCTAAGTCTCAAATGAGGATCCACAATAACATCATCTCCCGTTGCGTCTGAATAGAGCATGTATTTCCCTCAAACCTAGCCAAGCACCTACATTTCCAAGAGAACATTTGTACTTAGAACTTCAACCCAAGAGAATTGGAAGAGAGTAGGTAGATATGTTTGTATATTACAATCTTTTCATTGTCCGACATCCCACAAATTTTTATGGTGAAATATGTTTTCCAAAAATGCACTTTATTTTCTAAAAAGTTTAAAAGTCAGTAAGTGTCGAAAAACACATATACCTAAAGACAACACATAAGAACACAACACCAAAATCACTAAACAAATCAATGTCTTTGTATCCACATACATAGTGATACAAAGAATAAGAGAGAGATGATATTTATACAAAAAAAGCATGCATGAACATGACTAGATAAACCAATTGTTAGATTCAGCTTGAGATTAGCATTGTGGGATGAACACTCATGTTAGTTGTCCAGTCATCCCTGTCTTCCAACCTAATGTGGATTATCAAGTATCTGAGCGACCATGAGAAAGTCCAAGAAAAACAAAGAATATGTAATTTGTGTTTTGTTCATGTACATATGAGTAGTTATTTAAAATATTCTACAGTCTGATTAACATTTATATATCTATTGGCTAGGCAGAGACACTAAAATTAGGAAAATTCTTAACAGCACATCTCCTCCACCAATATCGGCACCCCAACATCAGGAATACGCAAAACAACCACTATTTGCATCTTTTAGCACTGTGCGACACGTTCTTTTAGGCCGAAAATCTGTTAGTGCTATGCACTACTTGCATGCATGCATGTTGCTGTAATAAAGCAATGCATGCTGCTGTAATAAATCAATGCATGTTGCTGCTGCAATTAAGCAAACCACCGCCCATCTACCCACTTACTTGCACTTATACTCGTTTTACAACAAGACAATCATTTTGAAATTCGATTTTTTTTTTGGACTCCCTCCTTTTTTTAGTTGGTCATAATATCTAACTCGACCACACTTTTGTATGTATACAATGACTATGTCCAAAATCAATAGTTAATTATATTCAATGTAGTACCAAAAGTCATTAGTAAATATACTAGATATATTCTAATACAGTGCGTACAGTCAGATGTTAATTTGATTTGTGAGCTGAAATGCAAATTTGATTACTAATTATATTATATAACGTTTTCAATAATAAATATGTAAAAATGAATATTTTGTTGATGTATGAATAAACTAAAATCACATATATATATTTTTTTTCTAAAAATTCACAAATCAGTACTTAAATGTATCAACGACAGTGCTCATTACATAAACACATTACACACAAAAAAATATAGCACAATGCGACACAGACTTCAAGGTGATAAATATGCTACAACGGCTGCATGGTTGCATGCATGCAGCTGCTGCAATAATGCAATACATGATGCTGTAATAAATCAATGCATGTTGCTACTACAATTAAGCAACCTGCTGCCCAACTACCCACTTACTTGCACTTATACTCATTTTACAACAAGACAATGATTTTGAAATTTGGATTTTTTTTTGGACTCCCTCATTTTTTCAGTTGGTCATAATATCTGACTCGACCACACTTTTGTGTGTAATCTTTCTTTTCTCCATTTTCTTATTTACTCATTTATTAATGGAGTTTCCTTTGTCTTTTCCTTGTTATTGGGCCCAATAGCCAATAAAGCCCACAAAACAACCAACAAGGCTATTGTAGACGAAATCCATTTATTCAAAACAAATTATATCATTATTTGTTTGAATATCTTTAATATGAGAAATTACATTTCTCACCACAAGAACCCAAAAACTGGAGTTGTAACATCTTGTATTTTTAGCATGCCTTTAAATATGTTTTTATGAAATATATGTGCTTTTTTACAACAACTTTATCGGTCGAGTTTGTCCTATTTGAAACTTGGCCGATAAGAACCAATGGGTGTTGCCAGTAGTTGTCATCAGTCGAGTTGTCAATATACAGAACTCAACCGATAACACAATGCACATAATATACATTTGGCTAATTGAATGAGAATTTCCCTCTCAACTAGATTTTATCAACCAATAGCCTTATTCTTTGGCACTCTCTTTTGGTACCTTATATATGCATATTGCCATGTTCTAAATTACCCATCTTGCTTACAACTCTATCTTTCAAATTGCTCTAAATTGGTATATCTATATCTTGAAATTACTTGCTTTGAGTTGTTTTTGTAGGTTTTGATGATGATCTCTTTGGATCTTTTGGTTGTGTCTTAAATTTCTTTCGTTGTGCTCTAACTTGCTACATATATCTAGTTGTATATCTTGTTTGGATACAACCTTGAGGTTTCTTAGTGGTAATCATCCTTTAGTAATGATGTATATTTGTATGTGAGTTATATCCTTTCGTGCTTCTAAAATTGCATATCTCTTTGTTTGGATATATCTCTACATTTACTCATATCTTGCTTTATCTTGTGTATCTTTTGGTATCTCTTTCTATGATCTAGATCCTACTAGTAGTCCTAACTTGTGATAAGATCTACTAGTAGTTCATATACATGTAGTTCTAACCTTGTTTATAATTGGTATCTTTGCTCATCTTGTGGTATTCTACTATATGCTATGCTTGTATTGTTGGTATGTATGCCCTGAGAGCCAATCATGGGATGATTGGTGGGATACAATAAGATTGATTTGATAAACATCAAAGGCAAGCTTCCAATTCTTTCTGGTTCAGTCATATAAGATAATGATAGAACAAGTTCAATGTCTCGAGAATGATAGTACTCAATGATGTATGCTTTCAGGTTGAGGACCTGAACGATGAGATCATACGGATGTTAAGAGTTTGTACATTCTTATTATGTCCCTAGTCAGATGTCATTGTGGAAGGTAGATAGACAACAATGACACACAAGACTAGATTGTGGTGTTGGTGGATGACATAATCTCATTAGTCATGATATGGAGATATCAAACCAAAGACATAGGTACTTGTTAGAGAACAAGTTTACCGGACAGACCCACCGTGAGTTTGACACATGGAACCATGACATGGTAGTCACAGCCAGTTCTCATAGTGATGGTGTTGAGTGTGATTCTTTGACCTAAAATCACTACACTCAACACGTGATTGGGCACACTTTGACATCATCAAATGCAGTCCTGAAACATGGGTTGTTATAAAGGTGATGATTGGGTGGCTTTGACACATGGGGCTTTTGAGGGGTGAGTGATAGATATGGGACTTGTCCCTCCTGAGGGAGTTTAATATCCATGGCCACTTGATGAGTAGGATTGAGATAGGCGTGCGCATGCATGTGTGAATAAGTATGTGATATTGATGTCATACATATCTCCTCCAATATATTCTAAGATCAAGAAAGTGAATGAACGTTGACAGGATGACTGTTCCATGCCTTGAGTTCATTCGGGATATCAGTGACAAAGGAATTATACATTCATTGTAACACCATTCACAGATTGTAGGATTGAAAGTTGTTCTACAACTTTCTATTTCACTTGGGTAGCACAGATGTGCAACCAGGCACCGCTCTTTGCTTGTGAAGTCATAAGTGTTATGGACTTTCATTGCCAACGTGAAATGGACTTGCAGGGTCACACACATAGGATTTAACCTGGAAGAGGAGTTTATCCACAAATGATGTTTAGATTGATTACTAAAGGAGTTTAGTAGTTCAATTAAACACTCAATCAATTGGTAGCTCAATATCATAGTGTTCAAGGTGTTGGACTGATTGATTGGAGTATCAGATTGATTGAAACTACAATTGACTGATTTTGCACAATCTGCACTTCCAACCGATCGGCTCATGTGATGAACCGATCAGCTCAGGTTGGTGAACCGATCATCTTATGTGATGAACCAATCGGCTCAAGACAGGCTGAGACGACCGGTTCAAGGGTTGAACAGATCGGCTCAACTGGTCTAACTGAGATTGTTTGGAAAGTGAGAAGACTATTTTGCAAATACAATTTGTTTCACTTGTACAAATTCGATTTGGACAAGGATTAATATTTGATTAATCAGAAACAAATATGAAAGTCAATTTGAGTTGGACCAGGACCATGAACCGATCAGTTGGGAAGTGAACCGATCTGATCAGGTGCTCCAACCGATTGTTTCAGGTGTGAAACGATCGGCTCAGGTCCCCAACCGACCGTTTCATGCTTGAAACGATCGGTTCAGGTGGCGTAGTTGGTTGCTTTGTGGAAAATCTCAAACCCTTCTACTCCTGCTTTAATCCCGCATTGCCTGGGGTAGAGAACCATATACCATAACCCTCCTATATATAGGGGTAGTGGGGGCTTCTCAGGACAACAACTCAGTGCACCAGTTGCTCTGTAAAGTTGTCGTTCTCTGTAGTTTTGGTAACAAAGAGAGCCCGAGTAAGTGCTACCCAATAAGGGAGGCACAGCAAGGGAAAGACAACTGTAGAAAAGCAACTGGTGGCAGGAGAGTGTGTCGGTGATTAATACGCCGACAGGAGGGCGCCACTCCTTCCAATTCCTTGTAGGATAAGGAGATCGGAGTTCCAGGTGGTCCGTGTGGACTACTTCAGAGGCGGGAGACTTCTCTCTCAGAGGACAGTTGTCAATCCTAACAATCTCGATGAGACCAGGAGTTGCACAGACACCGTCCAAGACCGGAGGTGAAGACCACGCAAGCCGCGAGGTAACGTCGCCGAGCAAGCCTCGGGACAAGGTACACCTCCACAAGTTTGAAATCAATACTTAATTATATTCAATGTAGTACCAAAAGTCATTAGCAAATATACTAGATATATTCTAATACAGTGCGTACAGTCAGATGTTAATTTGATTTGTGAGATGAAATGCAAATTTCATTACTGATTATGTTATATAACTTTTTATTATACGTGATAAGTGATCATATTTGGTTAAAATTTGTGTTCCACATCTTTTGATATGTTGATGGTAATTTTATGCACAATACTAATTAATATTCATGGTATAACCAAAAATTGTCAAGAACTGTATTTATTATAAACCAAAATAGTGTGTACAATCAGGAAAATTCCATGATTAGATAAACATCACACAAGTCATAATGAATATTCATAATTTTCGATAACATTTACAATGACCCATATAGGCTTGCATTCTTTAGCAAAAAATGAAAACAAAATGCATACAACCTCACATTCTAGAATTTGGTATACACAAGACTGATTTTTGTACATCACTGTGAGAAAATATATGTATTAGGGCACTTGCAGGGAGATCCGACCGACGATTGCTTTCCATGGCATGGGTGCGACGACAGATGAGTCATCGACGTGGCAGAGGACACGACGCTTGATGATGGTCTGGAGAGGGAGCGGTATAGGTATGGGCGGAGGGCTAGAGGTGATCTTTTCTTGATCACAATGGTGGGTTGGGCACGGTGGTGGGGCTAGACGAACTGGTTCTGGGGGGATGACGGTCAGCGAGATGACGGGTGGCACGACGACGTGCAAGACGACGACGTTGTCTGGACGGGACGGCGGCGGGCTGCACATGATGTGGAGAAGAGGAGGCAGCCAACGGAGCGCGGCGACGTGCAAGACGATGATGTCATCTGGAGAGGATGGGGCGAGGCTGGACGCAACACGACGGAGAGGAAGCAGCCAACGAGCAGCGTTTGGTCGGGCAGGAGCGAGATGGAGTCAAGAGGAAGAGAGATGGGGGTATGGGGGATTTTATAGCCTCAACCTCAACTTGCCCGTTCAACTTCTGGTATGGTTCAATTGCGAAATTGGCACAGTGCAGATAAAGCATCAGGAACACGCAAAAAGCAAAAACTGCATGCGTGTATGATGCTTGTTGAGGAGTCCTGAGGTTGGGGTGCAGATGGTGGTGTAAGTAGTGTGCTCTATATTAGTACTCTTGAATTAACCAAGAAACAATCTGAAGGTGAACCACTTACCATGAACGATTTGAATGCAATGCCCTTTGCTAACAATTTAATATCTGTAATGGTTTAAGAATTTTTTGAGAACACTCTATACTAAATTTTTCTTAATGTATATGTAGGAAGAACTACGAGTTTGTTCATATTGAGTGTTTGATTGCAGGTGGTAAAGGAAACATTAAGATTAGCCAGTGTTGTATAGTTCTTTCCTGGTACTGCTAAGGAAGATTGTGTGGTCGATGGTATTTATCGACCACATTTGATTCTTGAACCTTGAATGAGCAAAAGGCTTCATGACATTTACATTTACATTTACATATATGGCTTGTTGTTTTTCCTTGCGAACATGCAGGCTACAATATAAAGAAAGGTTGGCGATTTAATGTGGATGCAACCTATATCCATCATGATCCAACGTCGTCATATCTCAATCCCACAACATATTTCAGAGGAGGTGAAACCATTTTCACCCGCACCCCAAGAATCGGTGTTGGAGATGAACCCTTGGAATGAGTTGTTGGAGACGAAACCTCCACTGAAACCCTAGGAGTCGCAGCAGCCTCTAGAGATAAAGCTCATAGGTCAGATGTTGGAGACTTCAAGTTCTTCAGGTCATTGTCACATAATTCGTCGAATTTTTCAATAATTCGTGTATAGTTCGCAATTTTTTCACTGGACAAATATGCTACAGCCGAATTACGCAGGATTCCCGAATAGTTACCGAATAATATGAATTATTCGTGAATAATTCGTCGTACGTGAATAAAACACAAATCTTTTGTCAAAAGCCGAATAATTGGCACTAGTTTGGGAAAAATTCGTGCCTAAGCAATTACATGCGGCCCACTTACGACCTTCCCTTTCATGCCCAACCCTCTCTCCCAACCCCGACCCTAATTACACCTGGCCGCCTTCTGTTCCCGATACCTCGGCGATGCCAACTACAGCACGAGCGACATCGTCGATTCGTGCCTAAGCAATTACATGCGGCCCACTTACGACCTTCCCTTTCATGCCCAACCGTCTCTCCCAACCCCGACCCTAATTACACCTGGCCGCCTTCTGTTCCCGATACCTCGGCGATGCCAACTACAGCACGAGCGACATCGTCGACCACTGCAAAAGGTTACAGATCACCACTCAGTGGCTACCTCTCTGCAAGCGGCGCCCACCAATCAGCAACATGCACTCCCGTACTAGGAGTGGTGGCCACCCCTCTACGTAGCGAGATATTGTACTCTCTTCTCTCTTCTTTTCTCATTTATTTAATGGTGCCTTTCTGCACCCCCTAATGGTACAAATGACTAGAATAGTGACTTTGTACTTTAAATATGTTAATGACGTCTAGTCCCTCTATTATCTTGTGGCTAGTCCTTTATTATCTTATGGGTTCATATTTTCGTTATGCATTCATCTACTATTTTTTGTTCCTTTTTGAGAAACATGGTATTTGAGACATTTCCGCATTGCTATTAAATCAATATGTATATCAAGTATTTTATGATATACATATTATATATCTTCTCTGATATTTTTCCGACTTTTTTCCGAATTGTTGACCGTACTTTTACCGAATTTTTGCCTATTTTTAACCGAATTTTCCACATAATTCCCGAATACTGAATTTTTCAGCATTGCCGAATGATTGCCGAATATCGAATTTGTGACTATGCTTCAGGTGATGCCCCTAATGTCGTCATAATAAAGGTAACAACATTCATTGGGATGGGATTCTAATATATAGTGAAACAAAAGCTTGATATTAAATTGGATGGGATGCTAATATTATAGTGTTTTCTCCTAACATTGTTGGGAGCAAGTGAGAATAATGGTCAGGCCCTTATGAATGTGGTTGGGATTCTAGACTCTGGCGTGCTAGGCGCTTTGTATTTCACAGAAAGATAAAGAAGCAGTAGAATCCACTACATACTAAATATGTACGTAAACCTTAATAAAGAGAACACATTTGAACTGCATGATTTGTGTTCCTTTGTGAGTTTATCATAGGTATTGTATCAAGTTACTTTTTGAAATCTAAAACTCAATTGTCAACCTGCAGATGCTATCCCTTCTAGACAAAAAGGATGTCACAAGGCTCCCGCTGGACCAATACTTCGAGCTGACCATGCTCCAGGAGAAAGAATAGCACAACAAGGTGCTTGCCAACTAGCTCAGTTGGTCAAGTCTATTGCTTGTAAAGCGCATGTTGCAGGTTCAAATCTCAACAAACTTGTTGGGGCACTATATAAGGGATTATAACCCTCGACGTAGCTGATGGTATTCTCTCTCTCCTGCTACCTTGAACAGGGGTGAAATTTCCCACTTCAAAAAAAAAGGTGCTTGCCAAGCTCAAGGAAGACCAAGTTGGTATGACAAAACAACTGTCTCGTCGCCTTGGAAAGGGAGCTCGAGGCAGAAAAGAGTCAAGGACCTCAATGCACAGCTCGAGCAGACCCATATCTGCCTTGCGCAAACTGAGAGATACAAGAAGCATGTGGACGGTGAGGTATGGGGCAAGGTCGCGGAGGTGGTGGCACTGGAGGAAAAAGTAGGACTGTTGAGCTTTGATATTAGGGAAAAGGGGAGGTGCTAAATGTGGCAGTGGCCAAGAAGGATGTAGAGTGACGTATGATGAATTCTAGCATTGAGAAAATGAAAAGTGATTATGAAAATGCATGCTCAGCGTTGGAGCAGTTGAAGTCAAATTTGGTGGAAACAAGAGAGGTGGAAGTTGTATCCCAAGCATTGCTTGTAGATGAACTAGTTCTGGTGAAGGAGGAACTAATGTCTGTAATCATTTTTTTAATTCAACTGATATTTGTTTTGATATTGTGTCACCGCATATTTGGTGTCCCTGGTACTATTTTTCATTTGGCCAAAAAACCTAAATAATACGTTTGAATATTTTAATTACCAAAATGGCACGATTCCGAACTTAATTCCCAAAATGGCACATTTCTGAGGCAATATGTCCCCTCGGGAGACGCATTGCTACTTTAAAAAGCAATACGTCCCCAATGGGGACGCATTGCCTCCAGCAAAGCAATGTGTCCCCAGAGAGGACGTATTGCTTTTTTTTATTTTTTTTATTTTACTTTTTTTAATTATGATACCATGTACATTAAATAAATACATATATATGTTAAATTTCTAAATAAACATAATCTACATTAACTTATATACAATTAACCATATATTTTAAATAATAAATGAACATAATAAAATAGTAATAGAATATTATATTTCATTAATACATAATATTTATAAATGTAGATAGAAGTATTTAAAACTAATAGATACAATACTAAAATTATATAGTAACGTTTAAAACTATAGAAATGAAAAAATATATACATATATACGTATACATGTATATATTTATTTGTAAACTTAGAAAAAAGAAAAAGAAAACTAATATAGAAACATATAGCACACGTTGATATGCACTATATATATAAATATATATAATATGTATAAATATTAATTTTAGTATTGTATCCATTAATTTTAAATACTTCTATCTATTTATAATTTTAGTATTATATCCATATATATAATATGTATACGTATATATGTATAAATATATAATTTTAGTATTGTATCCATTAATTTTAAATACGTTACTATATATTAAAATTATTGGATACAATACTCAAATTATATATATTTAAAATTATATATTTTAAATACTTCTATCTACATTTTAGTATTGTATCCATTAATTTTAAATACTTTTATATTTAAAATATGTTACTAGAAGTATTTAAAATTATATATTTTAAATGTAACGTATTTAAAATTATATATAACACAATTAATGTAGATAATTTTAAATTATATATTTTAAATGTAACGTATTTAAAATTATATATTTTAAAATTAATGTAGATAATTTTAGTATTGTATCTATTAATTTAAAATTAATGGATACAATACTAAATATATATAATTTTAGTATTGTATCCAATAATTTTAATATATAGTAATGTATAATAATATAAAATTTTAAATATGTTACTATATAATTTTAAATACTTCTAGTAAAGTATATATAATTTTAAATACATCTATATAATTTTAAATACGTTACTAGAAGTATTTAAAATTATATATTTTAAATGTGACATATTTAAAATTATATATAATTTTAGTATTGCATCCATTAGTTTTAAATACTTCTATCTACATTTATAAATATTATGTATTAATGAAATATAATATTCTGTTATTATTTTATTATGTTCATTTATTATTTAAAATATTTGGTTAATTGTATATAAGTTAATGTAGATTATGTTCATTTAGCAATTTAACATATATATGTATTTATGTAACGTACATGGTATCATAATTAAAAAAAGTAAAAAAAAATAAAAAAAGCAATACGTCCTCTTTGGAGACGCATTGCTTTGCTGGAGGCAATGCGTCCCCATTGGGGACGTATTGATTGTTAAAGTAGCAATGTGTCTCCTGAGGGGACGCATTGGTCCCACCAGGAGCAATGTGTCCTCTTTGGAGACGTATTGCCTCAGAAATGTGCCATTTTGGGAATTAAGTTCTGAATCGTTCCATTTTGGTAATTAAAATGTCCAAACGTGCTATTTAGGTTTTTTGGCTTTTTCATTTTCGATACGCATGTATAATTCTAGCGTTTGTGACATGTTGTGGTAATATTGGCCAACAGATCTGACATGCGGTGTTTGGTAATATTGGCCAGCAACTCTGGGCTCACACACGACACGGTTTGGTGCCATGCTGGCATCTTAAAAAAATCCTACAAAAGTTTTGAACGACACGTTTTAAAAATGTCTTGAAAATTTTTAAACGTCATGTCTTAAAAGTAGCTCTAAAACAACTACGACATGGTTTTGATATTTTAGCGGCATATTTCTATGCCTGGAAAATCTATATTTGTTATAGTGAAATGACCGCCATGCAAGGAGGAAACACGATGGAGGTGTTGGAGACAACAAAGGATTCAATCTCGACTGACCACTAATGATGTTGCGGACCTGCAAGTTAGCAAATTTGTGCCTGGTCAAAGGAGGCGGCGGGCCAAGGCTACTGGTCGCCAATCTGTGGATGTGGTTGACAGAATGTGTGGTGGTCATGAAAATATGTGTACGTGTGGGTGCAGCGTGGGAGGTGAATGGAGGCATTAAAACCGCACCATCCCTAGATCAAGTAATAATAAAACATCACCAATTAACAGGCATCAACCTTACATGACAGCGCACCGAAATTAGGTTCACAGATTTAAGGAAGAAGACGAGGGTCGTTTGTGTGGAAAGTAAGTGGAGACTGCGTGCGATTTTCACTTTTCAGAGGGCGGAGATTGCATTACATTTAGTGCATGCCATGTGTACAGGATGTTTGGGCTTCGATGATGCCCCGACTGTGGATGTCCATTTGATTGGGTTTTTTATCAACCATGGTTGAAAATATGTGTACGTGGGTGCAGCGTGTGCGGTGAATGGAGGCATTAAAACTGCCACATTGCCATCCCTAGATCAAGTTATAATGAAGTATGTGAAGTTGAAAAAGACGAGTATGTGAGGGTTTCAGAAGCCGTGGTGATGCATGCCAACCATGTAGGGAGGACATCCTAGATCTGAAGAAGTTGGTGCAGTAGGTGGAACATCTAATGAAGTTGGTCAGGATGAAAGAAAAGATTGAGCGCTCTGTACCAACATTAAAGGACCGAAGGTCAGGGGATGAAATGGGTTTCCCAAAGAAGAAGAACTAACTAGAGGAGGTAAGTCTAAAGAAGAATAAATTGGTTGATTTAAGGAAGATCGGTAATGAAAGGGAAGAAGGCGTTGGTTCTGGCATGTGGAAGTTTTGTGGGGGCCAAGGCTAACACAAAGGAGTTGGAAGTTACCATTCGCTTCGACTTTACCTTTTCTTGATTCCCTCTCTTTTTCTCCGAGAGGCAGAGCCCTTGCCCGCCGGCTCCTGACTTGTGGTAGCAGGTTCATCTGTTTACTCACCCTTTTTCCCAATTTATCTCTCCTCCCTCCTTTTATCCATTCCGATCACGATGGTGGTTTTCCTTATGTGCTCTCTGTTGACGATTTTGAACCAGTATTCAAAGCATGTTGCCAACTATGGAAATTTTATTCTAGACAAGCCTGACAAACAACCATGCTTCAAAACATAGCAGACATGTTGTAGTTCATTAACTCAGTCTGAAGTTCTGAAATAAATTTAAACCCAAATGAATCAAATTAAAGATACAAATAATCTCCAAGACAAGTCATCCAAGTAAAAAAGAACCTAAGGCAGGCTCACACCAACTTTGAAAACATACATTTGCTTCAAATAAAGCAAGTGCATATTGCTTCAATCCAGAATGGATGAAGGTCATCCATCAATGAAACGACTAGGTAAAAAGTAAAGTGGTGACGCAAAAAGAGGTGTTAAATTGCCAAAACAAGGGCATGACTTAAGGTCATTATACACTGATTAGTCACAGCGGCGGCGGCGGAGGGGGGGGGGGAGATGGGGCACGTGCCCCCCTCCAATTTTGAATTTTTTTAACATATATACATATTATGTGTATTTACATGGTATCAAAGTTAATATTTATTTTTATGTGTTATCTCCTTCACACACTAATTAACCAAATTTCGAAATATATAAACTTTCTTCCATAAATAATGTCATTAATAATATTATTTTAGTAAAGAATCATAAATAAAAATACATCAAAATTGGATAATTTCATAAAAATCAGTGATATTTCTTTACTTTACAAATATATCTCGATGTTCCATACTAAACAAATTGTTCTTTATTAAATATATTACCAAATGTATCAAAAATGCATACATAAATGTCAACTTATTAACTATTATTTTACATTTATTTGTATAATGATAATATAAAAAATAAATACCTATAATTAATAATATACTTTATTAAATGTCAAATATTTTTATATCATATATAAATATTTAAATAAATAACAAACATAGCAGGTATGTAGTTGTATGGATAATGATGAAACAAAAATAGATATTTGTTATCAATTATATACTTTATAAAATATCAAATAATTTAAATAATATATAAACAATTAAGTATGTAACAGATACAGAAAGTACATAGGTAATGAGGTGAAAGAAAATTGATATCTATGTGCATAGGTAATAGGGAGAAAGAAAATCGATATTCATAATTAATGGTATAATCCATGAGATATCAAATATTATTATAATTAAATGTATAACAAATGTAGCAAGTATATTAGTTCTATGTGTGTATCTTTTACTTGTGCAAATGGTGTACGCTGGTTATTTTCTATTATATGTGTAATTCATGCTAGTAAAGATAAAGTCAAATAAAATATGATAATTTCTAAGTAGTACATGGTGTCACGGTAAATTTGTTAATAATTTTTAGCAAAATAAGTGTATTGTTTTGGATTTCTATACATCAATAATTCTTTGTTAAAACAATATAATATCATGTGTCATTATGAAAGAACCCTTAAAATTATACTTCTATTCACAAGTTATACAAATATTATTTCTCTAAATTAGAAATATGATTTCATCTTAATATCAAGGATAATGAATTTTGATATTTTCTTAGTTTCCAATGCAACATAAAAATAATTGTCTTTAGAACTTAGTGAACAATAAATTATCATAAGTTTTATTACTTTATTAGGTAAAAATTATGAATAAGTTTAACACCATCATAAGTATCTTTATTTAACTTTAAACTACTAGAGTATTGGATTTCTTGATTTATATATAATAATAGTAATTGCCACATGGTACTACTTATATATTCATTTCTTAACTTTATGTTACTTTCTAGTTACTTGTTTGTCAAACTCATCATGTAGGAAATTATTTGCGTGATCTTAAAAACAAAATAATAATCCACACAATCAAAATTGAACATTAAATTTATGTGGTTTTTCCAATATGAAGAATTAATATAAAGGAATAGTTGGTCTTATTCAAAGAAATTAAATCTTTTCAATGTCAATGTCGTCATTTCAAACTCTTCTTACATATAAAAATATCCTAAACGTATGTAGAATGTTATAATATACATAATACTATACAATATCGCATATACACAGACGGTTATTTTGATCGGATCTATATTAAATACTGCACAAAGTGATGAGCTACATCTCCAACCTAATTTTTTATTTATGTAAGACACATCAATTTTTCTCACTAGATCCAAGTAAATAGGTCCATATCATGTCTTTGAGACATGTTCACACTCTATTTGTCTCATGGTGATTATTTAAATTCTATTTACATCTGATTTAAAACAAAAATAATATCAATCTCATATAAATACATAACGTTGTTTTTACAAATGCCCCCCTTCATCAGGGGGCTGGCTCCGCCACTGTCTAGTCGGGCAACATAGTATTTAAGGTAAAAGTGGGTGACGTAGTGAGTTTAGATGCACTTCCATAGAAGTTGTGATTGCATACGAAAAAACCGTCTGCAGCCGATCCAGATGAACATAATATCTAGATGGGTTTAGATGTACCTCAATACCCAGTATTTTTTTATGATTACACGATAATAATATGTTTCGCGTAAGTCAGATAACTCAAAATTACCTGAAAAAATCAATCTTCCAGTTGTAGCAAGCCATTGTTGATATTGCTGACAGATACCGCCCAACATTGTTGCTATACCAATTGCATCATCATGTGTCGTCATCCGTAAAGACTTTACGTTTCTTCATATGTTCTGCAATATAAACAAACAAATCAAGTGTTCAATGCTCGTTTGTTCATTGATATCACCTTGTCCTTTATTCAGGTGTAATTGCTAGGATCATTCTTCTGAAATGGACCAACATGCGTAAGCAAAAGCATATATATCTTAATAGTTAAAGGCAATCATTCCATAACTATTATTATCCAAACAATCTCTTGCATCAGCCTACTATACTAATGGAAGATCAACTATTTTGTTCCTGCATTTGAGTGTCAGAAGAGAAGCCAACACGCAAGTCTTCAGAAACCATGTGTCACCTTGTACTTAATACTAAGGTTAGTTGGTAAACATTTGATGCTAAGTCTTATAAATAAGAGTGTACGAGGGAAATATTTAGAAGGATGACGGTCTTTCTTACTGGTATCGTATTAAGAACCATGGTCAACAGATTTGGAACAATGATAAATGAAGTGTATGAGGGAAAGCTTGGAACAATGACAAAAAAAAGTGTATGAGGAGAAGCTTTAGAACAATGACAGAAAGGACGATGACAATCCTTGGATGCTAGCAGGCAATTCAGAGCAATGTTCATCAAAATAATGGACCTCGTGTCCTTGCAGACGAATTTAATACTACTTTATATGATACTAAAGAGTTGCAGCAAAGACGTTCAATCAGGCAGCTGATGAGTTCCAACCAATTATGGAAGAAGCTGAGATTGAGGACTTAGTTCAATAGGACCAAGGATGAACAAGGCATCATGCAAGCGAGGCTAGACAGAGAGGTGGCAAATAATAGGTGGTTGGATATTTTCCGTTAGTGGAGGTGTTACCCCGTATTGCATCTGATAATGTGTCCTAATAAAGGGAAGAAGAAGGCACTATAAGGCACTATAAGAACCCACAGCTTAACATCAACTTCGATAAAAGTGACAAACTTCAGATCGTGGATTCGGTATGCTATGGAATGCAAAAAGAATTACTAAGGGTGGCTGCCTAAGTTTGGCCGATCTAGCAAGCAAATTTGGAAGGCAAGAAATAACTTCATTTTTCAAGGGAAACACCAATCAGCAATGCATTCAGTAATGAATGCTATGAAAAAACATGAACAAGGGGAGTTGGCTTTCCAAGGGACAACCCAGAGACAAGCACAACCCGAAAAAAGAAATAACAGAATGGGGAACTGGGATCAACCATGGTATGACTAGATATAAGGCTATCACCTAGGAGGCAAGCCACAGCGCAGGGGTGCGCTTTGCCTGGTTTGTCGCATTATGTTATTTTGCACACATTTTGCATATTAATGATTTTTAATAGTTTATTTCTCTGTCCTAGTGTCCAAACCAAACATTTTTGTGATTGTTATGTGTCAACCATCATCTTTATTACAATCAAAGTTATCAGAACAATTCGGTCGGTTGAACCGGTTTAAACAGGGAACCAGTAACTCTAACAGTTCGGTCCCCTCCCAAAGCCAGAAATGAAGTCTGACCGGCATCAAACCGGTGAACCGGCGAATCCGTCCGGTTTTGGCTCAACCGGCCAGAACTCTAACTTAGCAAATAAATGTATTGTTGCTACTATTTTTCATTAATTAATTTTGAATACTATATAAATGTTGGTATATGTATGTCCATGAAAAGAACAATATTTTTTGTTTGGTCTATTTATCAAGCTATTGCGAGCAGTTGTGCTAAAATTCATGTTTTATGACTTTTGTAGGATATTTTCCACGAGTATCAAAGACATTTATATGTTTTTAAACTATTAGTGATGTAATGTTGACGTCACCCGTTGAATCGGTCAGACCATTGGTTGAACCAATGAATCGAGAACCGGAGGCCTCACCGGTTTACGGACCGGTTCGGTTTTGACAACCTTAATTATAATCATATATGTTAATAAATATTTTATAGAAATTCATATTTTTCCTAGTTGCCTTAAATTCAGTTTTTGTTTAGTAGCTATATTATTAAAGATAGCCAATCCTTAACAACAGATTAATCTTTATTTATGTACAAAATCTGAATCGCTTAACTATTTGGAAGTGTCTTCTTCTTCTGACAATGCTAACATTTTTAGAAAAATGTAAATCTTCATCTCTCTTACCAATATACATATGTAGGTCAATGTGTTAAGCATAAGTTTATGTATCAATATACATATTGTGAAATACGTGTATATGAAGGGAAAAAAGTTTCCAAAAATCATTATATACATGTATACGTAGATGTTAATTGTTAAATGAACAATATTTTTAACTTCTTAAATCCATCTACGTGATGCCTAGTCTCTCCTCCGTCATATCGCCCGCCTAGACGCCTTGACAAGTATGATCACAGTTAATGTATACACAACAAAAGAAAACAAGATAGATACTTCAGTCGAATGTGTTTGCCATTCTAGAAGGGACAGAATAATTTGGCTTAAGGGCTCATACAACAAAACAAGGGGCAATGATATCACGAGAGTGGAGCTGCTTGTTGTTATTAAATACCACAGAAAGACAAAACATTGAGATCCAACCTTATTCAAAGTGTGATATCAAAGGGAAAGACAGGATGACAAACTACATAGTTCAGTATGGGAGGGTGGAATATTCTTGTTGATAGTCTGGCCAAAAGATAGCAATGATTTATTTGGAGCAAGATAGCAATGATGTTTGTGTGTATATTCCACACATTAAGCTCGATTGTTACATTATTCTATGTTTTTACTTTCCTGGTCAAACAAAAAATTTCATCTGCCATTATTTTCTACAAATTCATTGTTAGGCTGACAATTTTTACATACCGACAAAAAAAGTTATACATGAATATATGTAAAGCAAACATCAATTGAAAAAATACAAATAAGGATAGAGTTATTATAATAACAATGGGACCACAAACTACCTACTAGAGAGATAAAATAATTTAGACATATGACAAAATAACAAAAGTAAAATGAAGAGTATACATGTAGTCACTAACTTCTTTCCCACCCATCAGTTGAATCTAGAACCTTGCAAGGTTGTTGATTTCTATTCCCAAAGTTGTCCAAAGTTCTTGTGATATTTTCTCAAGTATCACTAAAATACAAACATGGATAGAGTTGGTAGAGCATCAATGAGTATTGCTCCTACTCGACAAATAAAAAATATTATATATGACAAAGGAACCAAAGTAAAACAAGGAGTATACTTGTACTCACTAACTTGTAAAGAATGCAGCCTGCATCTATTCCTTTGGTTGTTGGTTTCATCCCAAGAGTTGTCCCCAATCCTTAAGATTTTATTCTGAAATATTACTAAAATACTGACATGGATACAGTAATGGACATTAATGGGGAAACACACTACCTATAAGACAACCAAAATAAAATTTATACATGACAAAAGAACCAAAGTAATGAGAACACAATGGGGGCACACACTACCCATTGGACAATCAAAATAAAGTCTCATAATTTTTTATAAGTAAATTTGTAGTAGCAAGTGCATGATGTTTGCAGTCAGTTATATTGTATATTAGGGAAGGAAAGCAGACTTATTCAAAATAGAAGTAGCATTTATTTGTAAATTAATTATGTGAAAGAGTTTGGGTCAAAGTGATACCCAACTAGAGCGGGTTCTCCTTTATTTTATAGAGTAAGAACATTTACATACTAGACCCAAAAAGAAATAGAGATAGTAAAGAGATACAAAAATAAAGAAACTATTTTCTAACACTCCCCCTCAAGTTGGAGCGCACACATCATGCATGCCCAACTTAGAATTCAAATATTAGAAAGTTGAAGATGGAAGTGGCTTGGTGAAGATAACGGCCACTTGTTGTCTAGTCCTAGCATGAGGAGTTTGAATCTTCTTGGAGAACACTAAATCACGAACGAAGTGGCAGTCCACTTCAACATGCTCTGCCTCGTTATCACACATGAAAGAAATTGGTGTCTCATTAGACACCCATTTCCATCAAAACAGACATAACCCATTGTAGCTCACAACAAGAAAGTACCATAGCTCGATATTCATTTTATGTGTTGGACGACGCTACATTTTTCTTCTTGCTCCACATCACCAAATGTGACCCAAGAAACACACAATAGCCATAAGTAGAACGTGTCTCTTTAACATCACCTGCCCAATCAACATTAGTGAATCCAGTGAGCTTCAAGGATGTATGTACGGGATTCTACCCTATAAAGTAAGGCCCTTCCCTGGCGATCCTTTGACATAACGAAGAATTTCGGTGACAACCATCCAACATGACATCTTGGGCATACTAATGAATTGGCTAACAACTCCAATAGCATAAGAAATACCATGATGAGCAATTGTCAAGTAAATCAATTTTCCTACAATCCTTCTATATTTTGATGGATTAGAAAAATCATCGTCATCAGAAATAGACGTCTTGGTATTGATAATCCGTAGGCATGGAGACAGGTTTGCATTGTGCCATGCCTGTCTCTACAAGATGGTCAAGGACATGTTTCTGCTGAGAGAGGTTTGTACCCTTCATAGAATGTAGAACTTCTATTCCAAGGAAATCGAAGAGATTAGCCAGATCGTTTTTCTGAAAGTGTGTTTGCAGTCATTCCTTGAGCTAGAATTCCAGGAGACTCGTCAATTTTGATTACAATATCATCTACATAAACATCCAGAATAAGAGTGCCACTTGAAGACTTATACACAAATAATGAATGATCAGTAGAAGACCTGGTGAACACAAACTGTATAAGTACAACACTGAATTTATCAAACCATGCCAGTGGTGACTGCTTTTGACACGCCCCATAAACAACATACCCAAGAGGTTGCTCCATGTATACCTCCTCAAGTAGATCACCATGAAAAAAGCATTCTTGACGGCCAGTTGAAGAAGAGGCTAGTCAAAATGAGTAGCAACAAAAATAAAATTCGCACAAAATTGAGCTGAGAAATTGGAGAAAAGTCTAAAAGAAGTCGACGCCATGTGTATGAGTGTACCCCTTTGCCACCAAACAAGCCTTCAAGCAATCAATAAGCCCAAACAATTTCTATTTCACAATATAAACCCAACGGCGGCCGACAACAGAGTTTCCAGGAGACAGATCCACCAAGTCGAAGGTAAAGTTCACATGAAGAGCTTCCATCTCACTGTTCATAGCTCAGATCCAACCATCATGTCAGGCTGCTTCTGTATAATAATGAGGAACAACCATAGAATCAAGCTGAAGAGCAAACGCATGGGTTGTTGGTGATAGATGAGAAAAGCAACAAACATTCACCAATGGATGGTGAATTGTGCAAGATCGGACACCTTTAAGAGCTGCAACTAAAATGTGTAAGTCTGATACTGATGCATCAGGAGAACTCTTAGTAGAACCAGATACCATAGGAGTGTCGAATGATTAGGAGGCATGTTGATGGACTCATGAAGCTACATCCTCGTGGGGATGACCTGCTTGCCTAGAGTAAACTGGTGGAAAAGGTTGAATTGGTGGAGGTCTGGACAGTAGTGGTAAAGTGGGGTTGGTATCTTAGTCACTCTCTTCACACTGCATAGGGAGTGGTGGCTCTCTCTCACACTCAAAGGTATAGTCACTCTCAGGATGGTGCTCTCTCTCACTCTGAATAGAGTCACTAAAGAATGGGGTAGACTTATGAAAAGTCCAGTCTACCGACACGAAAAGATGACAAAGACGAAGACAATAACACATTTGTCTCTTCTGCATGGAGGAGTATCCCAAAAAGATGGTGTGAACTGTGCTAGGAGACAACTTGTCAGTGTGTGGATCAAACACATGAACAAACATAGTGCAACCAAACACACGAAGAGGAATAGGAAAAGGTTGTTCATCAAGTCTTAAAATAGAGAAAGGGGTATCCCCTTACAAGGTAGAAGAGTGTTGATAGTTCAATAAAAAACATGCAGTGAGAATAGCACTAGACTAATATTTCTTAGGCATGGACATTTGAAACATTAGTGTACGTGCTACATCAAGTAAATGGGTTGTGAATTTTTTTCGTTCAACAATCCCATTTTGTTGGGGTGTATGAGGACAACTTGTCTCTTGAATCATGCCAATAGAATTGCAAAATGTAGAAACAACCTTTTGACATATTCTAGAAAATTGTCAGTACAAAAAAAATTATATGAGCATCAAATTGAATTTTGATTAACTGATGAAAAGTTTGAATAAAATACAAGACTTCATCTCAAGACTTAAGTATACCCAAGTCATGCTGGAAAAGTATCCATCTCTTTTTGTGTAGGATTTTGAGGGAAAAATTCATGTTAGGGGTTTATGGTTGTAAGACCCCTGACCTAGATTTTGGGCTAACCTTGTTTTCCTTTTTTGATTAGATGCTTAGAACCTTAATCCAATCCTTTGAGATGATTTTGCATCATGTGACAATCTTATGGTTTCAGTTTGGTCCTATTTGAATGATGTTTGAGCTTTATATGCATGTTTTCTACCAAGTTAAAATTTACCCATGTTGAGGGTTTATCTTGCAATTTATCATGTGTTGAGTGTTCCCTTATTTCTTTAGCATCATGAGATAGAGAGTGATTATATGAGGCTCCTTTCTAGGGTGTTCTTTGTGCTCAAATAGTCGTTACGTGTCCACTAATCTCATTGCAACAGCTAGTTGTTTATTGCTGAAAAGTGTAGTCCAGAACTTTTCTTGGTCGAGAAGTTTGTTGACCAAGTGTCACTCGGTCGAGAATTTCTTCGTCCGAGGGAAGGTCTGAAGTGAGTGTATTGAAACGTTCATTTCCAACTACCAACTACTTCTCAACTCAATCTAACGTCTACGGAATTTGCTAGAAGGCTATTCTCGGTCGAGGATTTTGTCGACCGAGGATGTCTCGGTCGAGGACTTTGTCGACTGAGAAAATCCCTATTGTAATTTGTTTTATCATCTACTAAGTGTATGTATCAATGGGTAATTGTGCTTATATCTCAGGGGAGGATCTATCTAAGTGTTGTGAGTGGATAGGGAAGATCTAACACTTGATTTACATGATGTCTAAGTACTTGTATATTATAGACTTGTACAAGTTTTTACTTTGAGTACAATCATGAAAATAAAAGCAATCTAAGCATGTTGATCTTCCAATTTGTGTAGATTTTCAGCTACCACTTAATTATTTGTTTTTCCCTGAAACACTCAAATAACAAGTTAGATCCACAAGAATGAAATGTTTGTCATCATCAAAACAAAGGGTATAATAATGTCCAATTTAGCCAACACTCTCCCCCTTTTTGGAGATGACAAACATTCCTAAAATATAAAAATCAAGGAAATTTAAAAAGCATGAGTTTCATACCTGAGATTTACCTTTTGTAGATATTCTCTTGTTTATTCAAGGAGTGTGTGATAGTTATTCCCATAATTATCCAACTCTTAGGGAATATAGCAACAATTTATGTAAAGCCAAGAGATTATGAAACTCAGTTATTCTTATTTGATGTATTGATTTATATTACTTCTCCCCCTTTGTCATTTCAAAAATATAACCATATAACCAATTTGCTCCCCCTGAATGGGATACTCCCTCTTAATTGTATACTATAACAAGAATGTCAAATTTAGCCACCATTCTGAAATCATGATTTATTTCTCAATCATTTGCAAGGGATGTTAAGCCCTAAAATGACATGAGAATCCTTTAGGCTCATGAATATATTTAACAGTTTCTCAATCATTTACAATATATGTTAAGCCTTGAAATGACATGAGATTCCTTTAGGCTCATAGTAACAACAATGAATATATTTCTCAACCATTTACAAGGGATGTTAAGCCCTAAAATGGTATGAGGTTCTTTTACGCTCACAGTAGAATCAATGAATGTATCTCTAATCAAATACACAGGATGTTAATCCCTGATTTGTATAGGCAATTCAATTAAGAGAAAGATATACATCATATTCATGAATGTTGTAGGCTCCTTTATTTTCATAACCAAGATTTTAAGGATACTAAGATCATAACTAGCTTTGACGTTCAATTTAATAAGTAATGAATCAATTTTTTTTAACATGATGAACAAATATACAAAGGTTAAGTGTAAGTGAATGATTTACAAATAAGCATTTTGTCAAGCTTATTTTAGGTCGACCTTAACTTCGACCAAGGCGCCCCTCAGTCAAACTCTTTTTCGACCGAGAGGTAGTTCTGCAGATATCCAATATATGCATTTTCATGAGTTATCTAATGAACTACTTTTAGAATATTGACTTGATCTTGTGATCATTATTAGTTCTTTATTTTTCTCATATAGAAATGTAAGAGTGTTGGATAATTTTAAAACCTTAAGATCAACTTTGCCATTTAGAACTTAATTTTTGTGAGCAAAATTATCTTGTCATAATTCCTTAGAATGCTCAAACAAAATAATGATGATTATATTTTAACCAAGTTTCTTGTATGACTTATTCTTTACTTTTCCCTTTTGATGATGTCAATGTTGAGCAAATTCTCTTATGCCAATGGATTTTCCATTAATATTTTCTAGAGTAAAACCAATCTTTTCCTCTTGTATGGTTGATGGATACAATTTAATGATGCAAAGGATAATGTTTTTATGCCCATATATTCTTCCTTTTGATTAGGGTCATTAAAGAAGAATAATATGTAAAGTTCATTACATACTTTTAGTTAATTGTAATTGAAGTATCTTGTTTTTATTGAACAATTTTGTCAGAGTTTCCCTCGGTCGATGAATTTCTCGACCGAGTGAGGTTCGGTCAAAGTATTTGTCAGCCGGACGTTTATCAGGTTCTTGCAGGCTTAAGATAGTAACCCTCTCGGTCGAATATTTTCTCGACTGAAATGTTATCGGTCGACAATTTTCTCAACCAATAAAGTTATTGTTTCTCTAGAAAAATGCAGGTTCGAGACAGAAACATCTTCGGTCGACTATTTTCTCGACCAAAGAGTATCTTGGTCAAAGTTATTGTCGATCGAGAATGTTTTTGTTTTGTTTTCAGTAATCATTTGCAAGTAAAACATAAGGCACTTTCAATACGACTTTACAAGAATATGCAAATTATAGCTCAATTTTGTTGAGATAAGACATTTTGAATATCGAAGTAACGTTTTAGGTCGAATCTCAACTAATCATGTTCAAATCTCTAAGTTTTCGGAACCCAGACTAGATCAGCATCTTTTTTCTTGTATGGACAAGAAAACAAATAATGTCCAAGACGTAAATAGTAATGACAACATATAGAATCAATCTCATTTCTCTTCTTGGATAGATTGTCTTTAGGCACATAGATAACTTTATTCTTGGGCACTTATGTCCTTCTCACTCTAGGTTTTTGATAGGATTTACCTTTGGGCTTATAACCTAGTCCTCTTCTTCCAATCTGACCAGAAGAATCTTTTTAGGATCTTATCAAGAATACCATTATTTTTAAAGCTACTAATTTCCTTTTGCAATTTAGTAATTTCATCCATTCTCCTTTTAACATCTAACTTTTCTTGCTCTAGATTAGATAACAAACTATCTCTTTCTTTGATAACAACATCATAATCTAAATGAGTATACAAGATAGGTTGACTTTGAAGATCATTCAATTTTGCAAGTAGTTCAACCTTTTGTTGCGAAAGAAAATCATAGTTCGTTTCTAGAGTAAGCAACTTCATATTGCAGTCATAAAGAGATGATTTCAAGGTAGAATTTTCGGAAATAATACTTTCTTTTTCAGAAGAAAGATCATTTAATTGAGCATACAACTCCACATTGGTTTTAGTAACTCTTTTTAGTTTCTATTTACAATCAATATATTTATCCTGCAATTCATCAATGCTAGCAACTAACTCTTCTTTAGATAAATCAAAAAGACTTACCTCATCTTCTTCCTCATTTGTTGTAGCAATAAGGCACTCCACTTCTTCTTCTCCATCTTCACTACCATCACTTGAATCATCCCATGTAGCTTTGTAGGCTTTTTCCTTCTTCTTGTGAGATGATTTCTTTCCCTTCTTCAGTTTGGGACAATCACCTTTTAAGTGTCCCTTTTTGCCACATTCAAAGCACCTGGAGGAAGAAACACTAGAAGTTTTGTTAGGTTTGAATCTTCTATACTGCTTACCATTTACAATGAGAGTTTCTTCTTCACTGTCTTCTTCACTTGTGTCATGACTGATTTTGGTTCATGCTTTGAATTCAATGTCCTTTCTTTTCTCCTTTTTGTGTTCAGCCTCCAAACTTTCTTCTTCTTCAAGTGTGACTTCATGATTCTCCAAGTTTCCAATGAATTGTTCCATCCTCAATCTTGTGAGATCATTGGCTTCTTCAATGGCCGTCACCTTTGGTTTGTACTTTGGAGGAAAACACCTAAGAATATTGGATACTTGATCTTCTTCACTTATGAATTTTCCTAATGCACTCAAACCATTAATGATAGTAGAAAATCTTGCATACATTTCACTAATGGACTCATTTGATTCCATACAAAATTGTTCAAACTTTTGTTTAAGCATACTAATCTTAGAATATTTAACGTGTACGGTTCCCTCATGTGTAATAGAAAGTCTATGCCATATATCATATGCAGTTTCACATGAGGAAATTCTATTAAATTCACTTACCGAAATAGAACAATATAAAATACTTACAGCATTGGCATTAAGTTGAGCTTGTTGTACCGTATTCGCATCTCATGTCACATACTCGGTTTTTGGAAGCATGTATGGAATAGACACCATTCTCCAAAGCTCCCACCTTATGCCTGGAAAATGAAATTGCATCCTTCTCTTCCAATAGTTGTAGTTGCTTCCATCGAACGGTGGTGGACGAGCTACATAGGTTCCTTCCGAGTTTAAGTTGTTGAGCACACCATCCCCCATCCTTCAAGACCTATTAGGGATCCTTGAAAACCTGCTTTGATACCAATTGAAAGATCTAGAGGGGGTGAATAGAGCTTTTTGGAGTTTTTAAAGTTGATTAAAAACAATTAAACACTTGGACAAGAAGTAGGAGGAAAAAAGGAAGACACAAGGATGTAGATTGGTTCCTACCTTAGAAATCTAAGGTAGTTAGTCCACTACCCGATTGTTTCCAACCGAGATTTTGAAAGTGATCAATTTTATTACCTTGCAAGGATGTTACATAAAATACAATCACCTTTCTTACACCCTTGAAGTAACTTTCACCTGAAGTAGCCTCAATCACCCTAAAAGCAACCTTCTGAAGTAACTCCAAGCTCACCCTTGAAGTATCCTTCACCTGAAGTAGCTTCAATCCTTGAGGTATCCTTCTGAAGTAACTCCAAGTCACTGGGATCAGCTTTTACCATCTAAAGTAGCTCCACGAACCTCCTTTTAACAACCTCCAACCTAGGAGTAGTCAAGGAGAACAATATACAATAAAAGGAACAAGAATGGAAGAAAGAAACAATGTTACCAATTGAGTACAACACTTTGATCCTATATCCAGCATATTGATCTCCTATCCACTATGGATAAATGTGGTAGTGTGGTGGCTAGAAGATACTAAGCTATAGGGCACTAATGTAGAACAGATTGCAAGTGTATCTCAACTTGTTGCTCACTAAGAATGAATCTCAAGTGTAATTCTATGCACAAGTGATGCTTTGAGTGTCTTAAGGCATGTCCTATTTATGGGAATGGCCTACAAGTGCTTAGGGACGTTCTAGACACTTTCTAGGGTGTTCTTAGTGCCCAACTAGTCATTAGGTGTCCACTAATTACATTGCAACGACTAGTTGTTTATTGCTGAAAAGTGCAGTCCAAACCTTTTCTCAGTCGAGAAGTTTGTCGACCGAGTGTCACTCGGTTGAGAATTTCTTCCCTGAGGGAAGGTCAGAAGTGAGTGTATTGCAACATTCATTTCCAACTACCAACTATTTCTCAACTCAGTCTAACGTCTATGGAATTTGCTGGAAGGCTATTCTCAATCGAGGATTTTGTCGACTAAGGATGTCTCGGTCGAGGACTTTGTCGATCGAGAAAATCTCATTTGTAATGTGTTGAATCATCTACTAAGTGTGTGTATCAATGTGTAATTGTGCTTATATATTAGGGGAGGATATATCTAAGTGTTGTGAGTGGATAGGGAAGATCTAACGCTTGATTTACACGATGTCTAAGTACTTGTATATTATAGACTTGTACAAGTTTGTACATTGAGTATAATTATGAAAATAAAAGCAATCTAAGCATGTTGATCTTCCCATTTGTGTAGATTTTCAGCTATCCACTTCCGTATTAGTTTTTCCATGAAACACTCAAATAACAAGTTAGATCCACAAGAATGAAATGTTTGCCATCATCAAAACAAAGGGTATAATAATGTCCAATTTATCCAACAGGTAGATCCCATGAAGATCTTCTCCTTACAAAGGGGTCATGGACTATGTTTTGACATGGTGATACTCAAGTGAGAAAGATTTGTCTTCTTCCTTCTTTATTCTTGGTTCGACCTAGAGTTTTTCACCCTCTTTATTGAGCATCTTTTTTACCACGGTATTCTTCTCTTTTGAGGTAATCCTGTGGCCTAAGTGTTGACCTTGGTTGGAGCTTCATATTCTTCTTTGTATCCTTTGATCTTGGAGCTTGGATCTCTCGTTATGGCGGGTTATATAACTCTCTACTCTCTTCTATTATAGATCTTATAATCTTTCTTGCATGTTGTTGTTTCTATCTCTAAAACATGATTTTAATACATTATATGATGTTTCAATAACCTAGGGTTTGAACCTCGATAAAAATCCTATGTGTTTTGCTTCTTTTCTAAAACTCTAATATTGATACTCAATTTTTGAGAAAGTTATGAGATAGATGTGTTTCTCTTATTTTTGGATCAAGGTTTTTATCAATATGCTCATGGTTCAAGTACCTTGATGTAGAATGGAGATTATGTTGTGTTTAGCATATGTTGATTGGGAGTTTATCTCTCTTAATGTTCTTTCATGGCAATTTTCATGGTACATGTTTAGAATTTTTGTGACCACCTTAGTATGGAATTTATCCACCTTAATGGTGATAAGTTTTCCTTAATGATAACATTCTGTTTTGATATCTACACTTAATTTTTATGTGTTAGATGAAATTATCATGATCTAGGGTTTAAGACTTTGAAGTTTTCTCATGAAGATTACTCTATTTCTTAAACCCCAAGTTTCTAGTATTGATTTGTTATGTGTAGGTTAAGATGATTTTGATACATGCAACATGATTCTTGGTTCTATCACCATACAAGTTTTCAGCCATCATGTTTTGCTTGAAGTTTTGTGTAGTTTTCATATGTGAAGTGGTTTGGTTTTCTCCCTCCTATGTGGTTTTACTGGTTGATATCCATGGCAATCATTTTTAGGCTTTGTTTTCTCTACATCCATGAATTTTGACCTGGTGACTCTTGGTCTTCTTGAGGAATATTTCCTATTTTGACCTTGGTTTGGGCAAATGGTAATGGTCAAGACATATGTGTGGGATGATGCTTCGATAGAGACATGTGTTGTTGTTGGTCGTAACATGTTTTGATGTCTTAGTCGTCACCTTGAGCTTTTCTAGGTCAAAACCCAAACTCTAATGGTTTGAGGGTCAAATCATATGTGTTAGTTGTTGTGTTCTGGCCACAAAGCTTTGTTGTGATGGATGGGTGCAATGCCATGTTTTGGTTGTAACATTGTGTTGCTTATTTCATCACAACACTTGTTGGTGATGGCTTGGTTACGACGCTTGCCTTGTTTGTTTCGGTCCTAACCATGCACATTGTTTTGGTCGTGACCATGTTCTTTGTTGTGGTCGTGACACTTGAACATGCCTTGGTTGATAGTTGGTCGGGACACATGCATGTGCATGTTCACAACGCTTGCTTTGGTGGTAGTTGAGACACATGTTTTTTCATGGTCGTGATGCTAGTTTTATTCTTAGTTGAGACACATGATTGGCTTGTGGTTGATATGCTTGTTTAAGCATATGCTTAAACACCTATGAGGTCAATACTTTTGTCTTGTTTGTTGACATGTTTCGATCGAGACCCTTACTTCTTGGTTGGTCAAGACATGTGGGAGTCATGGTTGTGACACCATGTCTTGGTAACGGTCAACACCCATACATAGTATATTGTCGCTACTTGTGTATGACATGATGGAATGGTTACACATGTATATAAGAATTATGTGTTACTCAGGCTATTAATATGATAGTTAAGCATGATTAAGTGATGATGGTCACATTCATTAATGATTAACCCTAATCAATTTCAATAAAGTGGGAGATGACATAACTAGGGTTGATGATTGAATCATGTTATAAAAACACCAATTGTCTATGTGTTTGAAAACCCTAACCCTAATCTTGGGGTGTGTTATTCTTTTTGAGATCATATGAATGAGCGGTATGTGATTATATTTCCTATCTCCTACTTGTGTAATTCTAACCTTGCAGGTTGAATGAATATCATAGATTGTGTATGCTATGGTGGTGATCATATGATACAGGATGATGACTATGAGCCTTGATGAGATGATAAGATCATATTGATGTGATGTGTCCTATGACCCGGTGAAGGCTTAATGTGTAAAATCCCGTGAATGGTTTATGCTTTAACCCTAGATGTTTTTATTAATAAAGTTAATTATATGCTTGCTCTTATCTCTTGAAAAGTAATTAAGGCTCAAGAGAAACTTATGTTTCAATTTTAGTCCTTTTTGAATAATGTTGAAACAATGTTTTGCTTGTTTTGGACTAAAGTGCAAATTACCTAAGTTGAGGGGTTAACTTGCAAATGTTACATGATAATATATTCCTCAAAGTTTTTAAGCATCATAAGAATGAAAATTATGCAGAGTTATGGCTTGTGGTAGCCTGAACACCAAGAAAGAGCTTGTTAAGCAATGTTTGTGCATAAAAACCTAGTTTTGGTGTAATGTATAATTTACCCAAAACCTAGGGTTCAATATGCAAAATACCACCTCTAGAGATTCACTAATGCTTCTTGGCATCATGTTGAGAAAAGAGAATCAGAGGGGCGTCATATTTGAATCTCTTTGGAGGAGAGAGAATCTTGATATTAAAATAATCAAGATTTAAGCATAATTGAAACCCTAATTCAATTTAATGCAAAAATAAATATATTAATTGAATTGCCCTTCAACCAAAAATGAGATGGTTGAATTTGTATAAGTATGGACGTCCTTGTGCCTTACAAAGGCAACGAAATATCTAAAGTGAGTGGAGAGCCCACTCACATTAGTTAAAGAAAAAGTAATATCCACTCAATTTTGGATATTATTATTATAATGGTTAAGGTGCTTAATTTGCTTTCTTTTAATTCATGGATAATGAAGATGAATTACAAGGTGGGGTAGATGGCTTCATTTTCAAGGGATGGAGGGGAGTATGTGGCACCCATTTTGGGAGTTGAAGGAATTATTTATCCCTTTCTCTCTCATTGAAATTCCCTTATAAACATCTCATTTCCAACTCAAATGAAAGGCTTTTTCTAACCTTCTTTCTTTCCTTGCTTTGGCCATGCACAAAGGAGATTAGGAGAAATAGGAGGATGTTCCCCAACCTGTAGGTAAGCTCCATAGTCATCTTCAACCTTGATTTCATGGTGGAAATCGAATTTCAATGCTTAATTTCTTCTTTTCTTCATTCAATCTTCAACCTTAGCCATTCATTTCACTCAAAGACTTGAGGACGAGCCTTGGAAGGTTGAGAAAGATACATTCACCATTGAGAACGTGAATATTGAAGCTTGGATTCAACTTTGAAGGCAGGTTATATAACTTGAACCATTAAACGTCATTATTGCTTGCAATTTATTCATCATGTGTTGAACCTTTCTTCTTCCACGATTTCCTTTTTATTAGTTGTTGAAATCACCATAAGAATCACAATTGATTTCGAAGGTTTGAAGCTTAAATATGATGATGTCATCTTAAGCACACACCTCAACAAAGGAATGGGCATACGGTTTTCAAAACCGATTGAGCTTATTCGGTTTCAAAACCGATTGAGTTGATTCGGTTTCAAGACCGAATGGGTAGTTGAACCCAAGACCGAATAGGTAAATTATTTCAAGCCCGAATGGGTAGTTGAACCCAAGACTGAATGGGTAATGTATTTCAAGACTGAATGGGTAGTTGAACCCAAGACTGAATGGGTAATTTACTTCAAAACTGAATGGGTGATTGAACCCAAGACCGAATGGATGATTGACTTCAAGATCGAATGGATAATTGAGTTCAAAACCGAATGGGTAATGGATCTCAAGATCGAATGGGTAAATTGAACTTTAAAACTGTTTGGGGTTAATTGTTGATGTGAATTATGGAGATCTAATGACTCAAATTGATTTAAATTTAATGGATTCAAGGATGGGTGATCCATTGATTACTAACCCTAATTGGATTGAATGGTCGAAACCCTAAATTGATTGAGTCAATTTCTAAGTTGAATGGCTCAAACGGTCTCAAGACCATTTGAGACCAAACAGTCTCAAGACCGTTTGAGGTCAAATGACCTCAAGACCGTTTGAGATCAGGTAATGTCATAAGTTGGATGATGATCCAATGGTCTCAATTTGATCTAATTCCAATGGTTTCAATGATGGAGGGTCCATTGATTGCAAACCTTAGACCCAATAGATAGATTCAGTTTTAAATTGATGGTTGATGATTCGGTTTCAAGACCGAATGGATAGATTCAGTTTCAAGACCGAATGAGTTGATTTAGTTTCAAGGCCGAATGGGTTGATTCGGTTTCAAGAACGAATGGGTTGATTCGGTTTCAAGACCGAATGGATGGATTCAGTTTCAAGACCGAATAGGTTGATTCAGTTTCAAGACCGAATGGGTTGATTTGGTTTCAAGACCGAATGGGTTGATTCAATTTACAAATCTTCAAAACTGTTTGAGGGTCTAATACCCCCAAGACCATTTGAAGGTCTAATTGATTCAAACCATGTAAGTGCAATCAACCCCATGATTGTTGATGATATTTATCAAAGGTAACTACAATGGTTGTACCTTCAATCTACTTAAGTGATTAGTACCTTTTGAGTGGTTAACCTTTGATGCTTATGGAAGTAATGCCTCAATACACAATGCTAACCCTAAATGTATACACTTGAATGAAGATTTAACATAATCTAATCAAGTTTGAAGTAATTAATATCCTAGAGAGGATGAGAGAGAGAGAGAGGAATCCATACATGTATGATAATCATGTAGTGGTTAAACCTCAACACTGTCAACATGAATAAAATATGTAATTAGGGTATGATCCTTGATAAAGAGATCAGGAAACCCTAATTGAGAAGGTTGATGAGATCTAACCCTAAATTAAGGTAAAGCTAGGTGTAACCCTAATTTAGGGTAATGATATGAGAAACTCTAATTCAGGGTATTTTAATGAAAAACCCTAATTTAAGGGAATGCTTCATGAAAACCCTAATTTTGGGTAAAGCTATATGAAACCCTAATTTTAGGGGAAATGCTATAAGAAACCATAATTAAAGGTAAGGATGTAATGTGAAACCCTGATACAGGGTAATGTGATATGAAACCCTAATTAGGATGATGTTATGCATTATGAAACCCTAATTTGAAAACCTAGCCCTAATTTGTGTAAGGGGATGAGTAACCCTGATTGATATGAATTGGGAAACCCTAACCCTAATGAGAGATTAGTGGTGTTACCCTTGTATAGCATGATGCTGATATGTAATTGGTATAACTGTTATCATGTGTACTAACCATGCAGGTATCATGAGATGATGAGCATAGCCAGGTATGAGCTATGATGCTTCATGTATTGTTAATGGGTCTTGTGAGCCATAGCATGTTTGTTGCCTAGTGAGGGGTAACAAGAGATTAAATGGGCCTTGTGAGCCATGTGAGATGCTTGTGTAGCAAGTATCATGTTTACTTTGGTCAGATGACCTGAAGGTGTTTTAGTTACATGATAAGTGGTAACAAGTGTTCTATGATGAACTGAGGGTTTGAATACCCATTTTCTATAATCATGATGATGAGTTTGTGAAAGGATGAGAATGCTCCTGATGAGATGAGGGATTGAGATCCCAATGTTTTATTAAAGATTTCAACAGTACTTGATGAAAGTATTACACATTCTTTGTAGCAATTGTTAAAATAATTAATGTTTGGAAACTTGTTTTATGCTAAAAGAATATGGTAATACACTTAATTAATCAAGTGATATTATATAACATAGTTGCCCTAACCACAGATCCATCATTGTCAGAATTTGTTGAATGGTGAAATGAGTTTAACTCGGACCGCATATTTTTGAATATGTGGGGGTAATTGGGCAATTATATCCTCATGCCCCATAGGAATGGCTGCGGGCTATATCCTATGTACGGGATTGGTTATGGACCATAACCCAGTTTGAGTTTGGCTACGGGCCAGGACTCCATGATATGATACCAGGCATTGGCTACGGGCCAAAACCCTTAAGAGAGTATATGTTGTGGGCTATAACTCTATAGCAAAGATGCCACTATACCCAGGCAAGCTAATTGCAGTTTGACACGTGATGTCTCTACCATATAATCTTGTACTGACCGAGAAGGTTGAGGTCTTGGAGTCCGGCTCTTTCATTGACCTTGTGTGGTACCGATGCTTTACGTAATCGTGGTCAGTTGGAGCATGAACGGTATACTTCATCTCTTCATGGCATTAAGTATGATTGTAAAATATAATCAACCGTGTAGCATATTTTATTAAGGTTGAAATATGAGAATCACTGGTTGATGTTATCTTGCTTAGTATATCGGATAAATTTTATACATGTTCTTCATATTCCTTAATGGATAAGTGATATGCTGCTTTATCAAGTTAACAACTCAAATGCTTTGAATAAGAATATTGTTCTTATATGTTTAGACATTGAATTACCTGTTGTTAAATATATATATGATTCCTCTGCTCAGATTTATTCTATTAAACTACAATAATAATGTTTTTGGTGGAGAGTTATATCTCTCGCTGGGACTGGGTCTCACTCCGTTGGTCACCAACACTTTTTAGGTAGATGCGGAGGAAGAGGTAGAAACCCTATAGTAGGAGAAAAGTAGCAGCAGTAGGGACACTCAGGTGGAGGCACTGGCTGACATATCTTGTATATAGAGTCTTATGTGTCGTCTCTATACTCTCAGGTCTTCAGAGTCAGTAGCTAGTTTAATGAATTGATCTGAGATTTTGGCTTGATGCCTCAATGTTTTTATGCTGCCTGTGTATAGTTTTAAACAAGGCAGTTGATGCTTGTAATCCTTGAGAAGGAATGGTACAAAAAATTTACTTGTGAACCAGAATGTAATTGAATTACTTTGGTTCTTTTTGAAAGAGTTTTCCAGTGTATGGATCTCTTTGTAAATGGTTTCAATTTTTAGTGATTTTTAGTAATCCGCTGCTTATGATCGCTTCCGCTTAGTTAATGATGTTTTGTACGATTGGTGCGACACAGTTTAGTTGGTATCAGAGCTCTAGGTTCGCTGAGTCTACAAAGACATAGGATTAAGGTTGTTGAGTCTGTTCTAGTGTCTTCCAGTTTATTTGATAGTGACTTCTGCTCATATAGGAGGAGAAGAAGAACTTGAAGATGTCTGGATCACACAAAAAACAAGCTGCTGAGAGCAGCATTGCTACACCAGGAGGAGGTGCAAGGGACCAGGCTAGGGAGGAACTGGCATCGGAATATCCCCAGTTTGACCCAACCATGATAGAGAATCTAGCTTTCCATGCTCTATTTGGGCAGCTTATGGCAACCATGATGCATATGGCAGACAGGATGCCACCACCTGCACCTAGGGCACCAGCCCATAATGAGGGATAGGGAGATGGAAAGACTTTTAAGAGGCTTCACGGGGTAGGAGCCATAGAGTATGCTGGTACAGCTGGCCCAACATATGCTAACTTATGGTTGACTAAGTTGGAGAAGGCTTTCAAAATCCTCAATATTCCAAAAGCTGGAAAGGTAAGACATGCAGTGTACCTTTTGAAAGGGAGTGTTGGCCACTGGTGGACAATAGAAAAGGGCAAAAGGCTAGGTGTTGAGGTCGGATGGGAAGAATTCCGACGAGAATTTGTCACTAGATACTTCCCTAAGACTTACCTAGATGAAAAGATATTGAGAAGATAAGACAAGGACCGATGAACATTAGCGAGTACGAGGCTAAGTTCATGGAGCTTTTGCGGTTCTGTCCGCATATGGCAGCTACTGATGAGGAAAGAATTCAGCATTTTGAGAAGGGGTTGAATGCTGAATTGACCACTCCTGTATCTTCTTTGGATAACAGGGAGACGTTTTCCACATTTTTGGAGTCCGTCAAATAGATAGAGAGGTATGTGATCGAGAAGTGACTGACCAGTGGTAAGAAGGTGTACACACAGTTTCAAGGACAAAGGTTTGAGGGCTTTAAGAAGCCAATGTTTTCTGCACCGGCAACACCATCAAGATTCAATACCCAGACGCAATGGACGTCAAGTAGGGGTAGGGGTCGTAGTTTTGTTCCAAATAGATCCCCCAGCACAACATCAACATCGGTGACTGGACCTCATAGACCCTATTCTGGGACCAGGATCTGTCATCAGTGCAGACAAGTCGGACATCTGGCAAAGGATTGTCCAGTCGGGAACACAATGGTGACTCAACCCCAGAGGCAGAATCAGCAAGGCTCTCAGAGGAGGTAGTTTTCGAGTGCTACTCGAGGACGTGGGCAAGCATCCCAAGTTGGTTCGCCGACACCCAACAACCGAGCACCGGGTCAAGAGTAAGCAACAATTAGATTCTATTTGTTGAATCAACCTGAAGAAGTAGTTAACCCACGGGTTGTGACATGTCAGATGGAACTACTTCATTCTGATATGTCTTCATCCTGCTTCATATCTATTTTAATTGATTCGGGTGCTACGCATTCGTTTATCACTAGAGAAGTGATTCTTGACTGCAATATGACTGTCAGTCATAGAGCAGATAGTCTGTTATTAGAAACCCCTTTGTTGGGATCTGCAGTGCTACAGGAGGTGTGTTCTCCCTGCACTCTTTCCTTTTCTGAGCATCGCATTCAAGTGAATCTTATACCACTTGAGATGCACAGGTTCGATATAATTCTGGGAATGGACACCCTAGAAAAGTATAAGGTTGTCTTGTATTGAGATTCCAAGCAGGTTGTGTTCACAGATGATGGTGACACATAGATCTTTCAGGGAGATAGAAAGATTCTTCCAACCTGTCTTGTGTCATCTATGGTAGCAGAGAAGCTGATGAGACAAGGATGCTTTGCATTCTTGGCGCATGTGGTAGACACCACAACGGAGAGCTCTAATCTTTCTGAAGTTCCGATAGTTAGGGAGTTTGAAGATGTGTTTCCTGAGGAACTTCTAGGTGTTCCTCCACCCCAAGAGATTGATTTTGAGATTAATCTCTTCTCGGGCATACAACCAATAGCACAAACACCATATAGAATGGCACATGATGAGATGGCAGAGATCAAGAAGTAGCTACAGGAGTTGCTTGAGAAAGGTTTTATTCGACTGAGTACTTCACCATGGAGTGCTCCAATTCTCTTTGTTAAGAAGAAGGATGGGTCTATGCGATTATGCATCGATTATAGGTAGTTAAAGACGGTAACTATAAAGAACAAGTATCCTATACCGAGGATCGATGACCTGTTTGATCAATTGTGTGGTGCAACTATCTTTTCTAAGATAGATCTGAGGTCAGGATACTATCAATTGCGTATCAAGGAAAGTGACATACCTAAGTCTGCCTTTAGGACAAGGTATGGTCACTATGAGTTCATAGTTATGTCGTTTGGACTAACTAATGCACCAACTGTATTCATATAACTCATTAATAGAATCTTTTGACCTTTTCTTGACCAGTTCATAGTAGTCTTCATAGATGACATCTTGGTATATAGTAGAGATGCTCAACAGCATGAGCAGCACCTCTGTCAGGCTTTAACTTTGCTAAGAGAGCATAAGTTGTATGCTAAGTTTAGCAAATGTGAGTTCTGGTTACCAAAAGTTTCTTTTCTAGGACATGTAATATCTGCCTCAGGTATCCTTGTTGATCCTAAGAAGGTGGAATCTGTTCTGCAGTGGGAATAGCCAAAGACACTGATGGAGATATGCAGTTTCTTAGGACTGGCAGGATATTACATGAGGTTCATTAAGAACTTCAATTCTATAGCTTTACCCCTAACCAAGTTGACCAGGAAGGAGGTTCCGTTTGTCTAGAATGATAAGTGTCAACATTCTTTCCAAGTGTTGAAGGAAAGGTTAACAAGTGCACCTGTGCCGGTGTTACCTGAGCAAGGGAAGGGATACATAGTTTTTTGTAATGCATATAAGAATGGTCTAGGATGTGTGTTGATGCAAGATAATCAAGTCATTTCTTTCACCTCTCGACAACTTAAGAAACACGAGGAGAATTATCTGACACATGATCTAGAACTAGCTGTTGTGGTCCATGCCTTGAAGATCTGGAGGCATTATCTTTATGGAGAAACATTCCAGATTTTCACAGACCATAAGAATCTAAAATATATCTTTTCACAACATGAGTTGAACATGAGGCAACACCGTTGGATGGAGTTAATCAAGGACTACGATTGTACAATTGATTATCATCCGGGGAAGGCTAATGTAGTGGCTGATGCACTAAGCAGGAAATCATCATCATCAGCCTTAGATAAAGCATAGTTGAACTCCTTAGTGTGCTTTAAAAGAGATATTCTTATCTCTATGAGGCAAAATAATATACAGCTTAAGGTATCTTTGTTATCCAGGCTGTTAGCTGAGATGCAAGTCAAACCTACTCTGAGACAGTAGATTCAAGAAGCACAGCAAGTTGATGTTGTGGTTCAACAAATCAGGTCAAAGTATGGTAGTGAGAAATGGGATGGCTTTCATGATTCAAAGGATCAGGTAGTCTGTTACCATGGTAGGATGGTGGTACCTGATGCCAATGACTTAAGGAAGTTAGTCTTGGAAGAAGCTCATTCTTCGATGTATGCAATGCATCCAAGGAGCACCAAAATGTATCATAACTTGAAAGATATGTATTGGTGGCCAGGATCGAAGAAAGATGTTGCTGAGTTTGTCATGCGGTGTACAGTGTGTTAGCAGGTTAAAGCTGAACATCAAAAGCCCACACATCAAAAGCCCGCAGGAATAATGCAACCTTTGCCTATACCGCAGTGGAAATGGGATCATGTGACTTTGGACTTTGTGGTTTGTTTGCCTAGAACAACCAAAGGTCATGATTCCATATGGGTAATAGTTGATAGATTGACGAAGACCCCACATTTCCTTCCTGTCAAAACAACCTACACTCCTGAGAAGCTGGCACAAATATATATAGATGAGATAGTGCAGTTGCACGGGGTCCCAGCTACTATTGTTTCTGATAGAGGTCCCCAGTTCACGAGTCATTTTTGGGAGCGACTACATAAAGCTTTGGGTACACAATTAAAGTTTAGTAATGCCTTTCACCCACAGATAGATGGACAATCTGAGAGGACCATACAAACTTTGGAGGATTTTCTTAGGGAATGTGTCCTTCAGTTTGTACAAAGTTGGGATCTACACCTTGATGCGTCTCCGCTAGTGGTGCTTTTACACCCCACGAGGTTGGAGCGCACGGGATATGGGATTGTGCTTTCAAAATTTATATGGTCCCACACTAACTACCTACGTCTACTAAGACACTACGCCCGCAAGTGCCCGGGGTCATGTCGTAATATAGGTGAGGCAGCAAGTACGGGGTCGATGCACGAGGATAAAGGGGGCGCTAGAGTTAGACGGTGTGAGCTACGTTCCTAGTGCAGAGAGTAGGGTTTTTAGGGTTTTAAGGTTGATTGTTGGTTGGTTACACTAATGTGCAAGAAAGAGATTGCGAAAAGGAAACTAAATTATGAAAGAGCAAGCAAATTAGTGAACTAAGTTATCAAGCTAACTAAGCAGGAGCAAGAAGGGCTACACTACTCTAGCAAGGTGAGGAGCAAATAAGAACTAAACTAACTACTAGCAAGAGCAAGAACCTAAATTAACACTGAATGATAGAACTAAGCAATTGACTAAGTTAAACTAAAGCAATTGAACTAAGCTAGCATTTAACAAGCAGACTAAGCGATTAGGGTTTTAAGCAAGGTGATTAAGGTGGGTGGGCCGTTTGGGGAATGTCACTTTGATTTTAGTTGGGGGAGTTCATTAAATATACATGGTGCTCAAATCATATCTAGATTACCAAACCAAACAACAAGGGCAATGCCATTAGAACATACCCTATACTACTAGTAGAAGACTAGGGTTAGGTGTAGTTCTAGTGAGATTGGCCAAATCTAGGTTTCTAGGGTAAGTGATAGTGGACAATTGAGGGTTGAGGGTAGAAATGGGAGTGGAGATGAAGGGGTTAATCCTCATGCCACTAGCCACTCTAGCCTTTAGAAGGCCCTAGGCAATTGCATCACTCTCACTTACACTAGCCACTTAAATCTCACACTCATTTGTAAGAGGAGGGGTGTGTATGTAGGAACAAAGGGGGCTAGCTAGGGATCCACTAATTGGACTTAGGAGCCATTCCTAAGATTGCCACATACACCCGAATTCCTCCTAGAGATGAAGTGTCATCAAAAACCTCAAAAGCAGCATTTTATACAAGAAGCACAAACCACATGCAATAAGATAGGAAAAGAGATGGAAGCAAGAAGTAATCATCATAAATATGAATTGAGTTCATTACAAGAATTTATCCCCCAACATGGTATCAAAGTAACATTTTAATCCCAAACATCCCACCACAAGGGGGCTTACCTATACATGATCATGAAAATAGGAAAAGAAAGGGGTAGAAGAGGAAGAAACTCCATGAAGCTTGATGAAGTGGCCTTCTTCTTCACCTCCAAGCAGCTGCAGACGTCCTCCCTCCTCCAATGGTGCAGGGGTGCATGAAAATGGTGGAATGGATCGATAGAAACCTAGAGAAACTAGGTTTCTATGGTGGAAATGAGTGGAAAGTGAGTGGAAATGGGGTTGAATGCAAGGAGATGGGTGGATGGGAGCAATAGATGCAAGGGAGCAACTAGGTGACGCCTAGGGAGTGCTCTCTCTCGAGCCCTAGAAGCAACTAGTGCTTATATAGGAGCTAGGGCTAAGTGGGGGAAAAATAGGAAAAACAGTGGAACGTTGTATAGGGTAGGTGAGCACCACGGTCGTGGTGGGTGTACCACGGCCGTGGTGATGGTAGTGGGGGACGATCGTGGGGTGGTGAACACAGTCGTGGGGTGAAGGAAGTGGTGAGATGGTGGTGGCCACGGCCGTGGCGGGGTGCCACGGTCGTGGTGGGTAGTATGCACCACGGCCGTGTTGGGTAACACGACCGTTTTGGAGGGGTTGGAGCTGACCGTGGGGAGGAGCCACGGGCGTCTTGATCAGCATCGGCCAAGGTCGTGGCGACTTGGCCACGGTCGTGGTCAGTGAGGCTGATTCCCTGTTGCAACCTGACTTCTTATAAATTAATTCCCACGACCGTGGCAGGGTGCCACAGATGTGTTGTCTTCAGTGGCCACGGTCGTGGCCGGGAGGCCACGGTCGTGGGCGATCTGTGGATTTCCCTGTTGCAACCTGTTGGATTTTGGCCAAAAAAGCCATGACCGTGGCATCGGGGCCACGGCCGTGGTGGGGCTTGACTTCTTGATTTCTCTTCTTACTTTGTCAATTTCGGATGTCTTTGCTCGGGGACGAGTCTTGGCCACTTGAGGTAGGTTGAGGGAGACTTTGGGGCCTTCTTTGGGTCCCTCTCTCTCCCTAATCCATCTAAGCATGGTCCAAGTACCTGAAAAACAGTGCAAAGAACATCCATAAGCGTATTTGCAATGATAATCATATTGGGGAGAATAACATGTAATTCTAATGCATTTGAATGTGATAAAAGTACAAAATGACACAAGATACATCCCTAGAATAGGGTTGGATCACCACCCCAAACTTGAAACATACTTGTCCTCAAGTATGCTCCAACTCAATCTCTTTTCCATTTTCCACAATCAAAAGATATGACAAATACAATATGATGGGCGACAAATGCTAAATGGGATCAAAGGTGACTAGGTACATGCAACTCACTTCCCTCCTCTTCTGCTTTCACAAACCAACCATGAAGAGAGCACGGAGCACATGAACTTCGCATATAATGCATGGATTGCACAAGTCGTCAATATCTCATTCATAAAGTTCCGGGTAGACGGTTTCATGATGATGTTAATCGTCGATGACTAGGAGTGTTGTTTCACTTTCATGCGTTCAACCTTATGCTTCAAGTTATGCCAAATGACTCACATGGCTACGGAAAAGGGATAAAGTGAGCTAGGTTTGAAGTTTCCTAGCTCAATGGGTATAAAAGTGGAAGAAAGGGTTGCGGTAAGATTTTTGGAGTGTTTTTACACACTCATCTTTTCTTTATTTGAATGCTCTTAAACAGGAGCATCCTTTTATTTTGTTTGTGCTTTTCTTTTTTTTTCTTTTTTTTTCTTTTCTTTCTTGCCCTTGGTGTAGATAGGGCAAAAGGTGGATAGAGTGAAGCGGGGAGATGAAGATATGGCCACCCCAAACTTTTGGAGGTGGCCAAGGCTGATTATGTGCACTAGGGCATCTTCTTATGAGGCGGAGGGGTATGAAGATGATGGAAGAAGAATCATGTTAAAAAGGGGTCACTTGGCATACTCTTCCACATAAGGTCTCCTGCATGAAAACTAGTCCAACACTTCACCATAGATATCACATCACATGAATGAACCAAATGAAATCCATATATCAAACCAGTAACTCCACAAACACTAAACGTTCTATGCTTGCTCGGATCATAATTCAATCAAACCAACACATTCCCAAGGGAGGTGATGAGCATGTAAGGAGTCACTCGTTGATACCACATAGTACATCATCACAGCATATCATCTTGTATTTGTCAAAGATAAGCAATTTCATTCAATATGGTAAAGATTGAGTCAAAACACACTTTTTGGACAAGAAACATCAAATCTAGGAAAAATTGGTCAAAAAGGTGCCACATTGCACTAAATTACATTCAATCACAACTTTAGGTAAAAAGCAAGTAAATCCTAGCTAAAACATGCAGAAATTAGCAAAAACTACATGATATGCAATGCATGGCTGAAAAAGCAAAAATTTTGAAAAATTACTCAAAAATGCAGAAATCAACTACATGTTATGCAAAGATGCAATGAAAAGAGCAAAAACAGTAAAACTAAACTAGATGGCAGGGTGATATCAAAATGACCAAAACTAGAGAGAGAAAGGATGATGTGTACCGCCCTACCCACCCCCAAACTTTAGAATCATGTTGTCCTCAGCATGAAACTATAGCTTAGGGGAGATAGGGGAAGTATCATGGCTGCGGTGGCTGGTCCCGCATGCTCGGAGGATATGGAGGAGGAGCCGAGTCTAGAGCTGAGCTTGATGGAGGATGCTGGTAATAGTGACCCCAGTAGTCATCCTAGGGTGGAGGATACGCCTGTGGATGTCCAGCTATACCACCCCAAAAGTCTGCACCCCATTCGGGGTTTCGTGCTGCCTGGGCATGTTGGTATTGGTATAAGTAGTTGATCTGGTAGTGCATATGTTGTTGATCTTGCCACATGTACTGCTGGACAAGCTGCATGTCGCCTTGAGTCTTCTGAATACTCTCAAGGTGCGCCTGGATGGTAGCCATGTCATAAGCGTTCCCTGAGGGCGGCTGCAGCTGGGATGTACCCTCATCCCTCCTTCTAATTCTTCGGGGCTGTCGTTCTTCTTTTGCTTCATGCTCCTGCCCTTGTACATTAGATTCAGCAATTTCTTCATGTACGACAGTGGCTCCCCTTGTATACGTCTCTCATGGGTGTTCTTTCTGCCATTTGAAAAGTTTTTCTTTCAGATTGAAATTAATTCCCAATGCGGAAAGAAGAGGTACCGCGTGGTATGGTAGTTCGAGCTCGAAGTCCGGCATACTAGTAGTAAGGTAGATCATCTTCTTGTCCTTTATCTTTATAGTGTGTGAGCGCACAAAGTAGTTGAGGTCCACAAACTCTGCCTCAAGTGCGTCCTGTAACCCCGAGAGATCGTACCCCAGCGCTAGTGCAATCGAAGTCACAAACCCACCCATGACAAAGGGTTTTGTGCTCTTGTAGGGTATGGACTTCATATGATCAATCAATAGAACACCAAGGTCGAGGTGATTCTTGAGGTACATTGATATCACGACAAACATATCTTTTTGTGAGATGGATCCTTGATTATCATACCTCCCTACAATTGTGTTTTCCATGACCTTTTGCACATAGCGCATCATTGGATTGCTTATGGAGGCTGTCTTTGATCTTCCTGCATCGTACACGCCGCTGCCTGTGATTTTCTCCCAGAAATAGGCATAATCCAATTCTTTCACCTTCTCTAGCAAGCTGTCATCCATCTTGACGGCCTCTTCAGGACTTGCAGCAAATATCCCATTCAGCTCAGTGGAAGTGAGGGTGTGTACATTGCCCATTATGGCAAATTTGATTGCGTCACAGCCCCTCACTTTAGTCCTTTCGAGAGTAGAGAAGAATTCTTCGGTCAAGGCGACGTAGGTTGGCTGCGGTGTGAAAAGGACATCCCACAATCCTATTCTCTTTAAGTTCCTTTCCACTGCCTCCTTGATCCCTAGATCCTCGATCACTTTCTGCGACCCATACTTGGTGGCGACGACTCGCCTCATCATGCACTCGGCGTAGGTAAGATCAACCTTCTTTTTCCTGTGTCCTCTACCATAGGACACCCCCGCCGGTGCTTTGCCTAGGGTCTTTTCTCTGTCTGCCTCCAGAAATGTCATAACATCTTCTCCTTCGGGCTCCAACTCCACCTCTTCCTCCTCACTATATTTCTCTTCCTCCATCACATAAGATTGCGACCCCGAACTGGTATCAAAATTGTACCAGTGGGCCGACTGCTCCTCGTCGTGCTGCAATTGCCGCGAGTGTTGTGACTGCACCTCATGTCTCACCGCCGCGGTGGATGTCGAGTGGCGGGGTGGTGCGGACTTTGGAGGCAGCCTGGATGAGGACGGCGCCGCTTTGGATCGCTGGTTTCTTTTTGCGGTCGCCAGCTCAATCTCATCAATGAGGTTGTCCATGTCGACCCCCATGGACTCCTCCTCTTCTTCGTCTTCTCCCTCGTAGGTAGCGTCCGTGATGCGGTGGCTATCGGATGAGCGGGAGTGTGATCCGCTCACCGATTGCGACCGGCGGAGAGAATGGTGGGCAGAAGTGGTGGGTGATGGGGTGTGAGATGGAATGGACATGTCGGAGAAGGCATTTTTAGAATGCCATTTCCCTCCGGTGAGGATGTCCGTCCCCTTTATGATAGCCTTCCCAATCTTCTTCATTGCGGAAATGGAGGTGGAAGTGGTGTAGGAGGGGAATTTTTGGATTTGGTGTAGGAGGTGGTGTGGGTGTGGTTTTATGAGTGGAATGGAAAGATGGTGATGTACGGATGATGGTTATATGATTAGTGGTGGATTTGGGCGAGAATGGAGGGGTTTTTGTGGAGGTTTTGTGTGGGGGAGTTGCTGGGTGGAATGGAGATGGAAATGGAGATGGAGATGCGGTTGGGGGAGATTGGACGATGGGAATGGGAGAGGGAAGGTTGGGGATCGATTTGGGATGGATTGAGGATCAAAAGGGGGTGGATTGTGGTGGATTTGGTGGTGAAAGGGGGAGCACGGGGACGTCTTTCACCACCACGGTCGTTTTCCAGAGGTGGATGATGAAGGAATGAGGGGGAGGGTCGTTTTTGGACACTTAAAAGTATTTTTTTTTTCCTGAACCGGGTTCGGCCACGGTCGTGGCCAGGGTTGGGTAGCACGGCCGTGGCGGGTGCCACGGTCGTGTTGTCGATGAAGTGAACCCTGGTTCGACCTCACCACGGTCGTGGCAGTGGGCCACGGTCGTGGCCTTGTCCTCATGCCACGGTCGTGGTCTATTCACCACAGTCGTGGCCAATCTTCATAACAACCTGTAACTTTGGCCAATTTGTAGCAATAATTCCCACAGTCGTGGCGAAGAGCCAGGGCCGTGTTTGGCCAAGAGCACCACGACTGTGGTCGACGCGTCACAGTCGTGGCCGATCTTCATGACAACCTGTAACTTTGGCCAATTTGTAGCAATAATTCCCACGGTCGTGGCGAAGGGCCACGGCCGTGTTTGGCTAAGAGAACCACGGTCGTGGTTGATACGCCACGACCGTGTTGGGGTTGTCTCTTCAGTTTTCAAACTTTAAAACTTGAGCTTTAGATTTTATTTGTTCTTTTTGCCACAACCATGACTGAATGACCATGATTAACTTCTAGATCCTCTCTCTCTAATGTCTATCACCTGCCATCATCAAAACTCAAAAAAAAACTATGAAGTACAAGTGTGCATTTGTGTATTTGTGTAAAACAAAATCAAAGTATCAAAAGAATGGTTCGAGAATCTCAAACCACGTGGGTTGCCTCCCACTAGCGCTAAATTTAACGCCTTCAGCTAGGCATATTGATTGTTGGACTTTTTTTTCACTTTTTGGGAATCTTCAAAAGATCCTTGTAGTAAATCCCTTTCTCGTCCTCGTCCAAGCATTCTTCTTCCTCAGATTCTTCTTCTATAAGCATGAAAATATCGAAATCTTGGTTGGCCTTGTCCGGGCCGACCTCAACAACAGATTTTAGCCTTTGCCCATTAACAACGAATTCCTTAGCTCCTTCTTTTGCATAAATGATCACTGCCCCGGATGGGTACACCTTCTTGACAAGGTAAGGACCTTCCCATCTAGAACGAAGCTTTTCGGGGAAGAACTTCATCCTTGAATTGTACATCCATACCCATTTGCCAGGCTCAAACTCTTTCTTCTTTATGATCTTATCATGTAGAAACTTGGTTCTTTCCTTGTAGTTCTTTGACATTTCATATGCTTCATGCCGCATTTCTTCTAGCTCATGCAATTGAAACTTTCTTTTCATTCCGTCTTTCTCTTCATCGAAGTCCATCGTCTTCAAGGCCCACAATGCCTTCTGTTGCATCTCAACCGGCAAATGGCAACTCTTACCATAAACAAGCTTGAACGGTGTAGTGCCAATCAGGGCTTTATATGCAGTTCTATATGCCCATAAAGCTTCATTGAGTCGAAGTGACCAATCCTTACGGTCCGGTCACACTGTCTTCTCCAAAATGAGCTCTATCTCCCGATTTTCCAACTCAACCTGACCACTCGTTTGAGGGTAATAAGGAGTAGCTACACGATGGTTAACTCCATGTCTCTTTAGCAGCCCTTCGAAGGTGTGATGAATGAAATGACTCCCGCCATCACTAATCATAGCCCTTGGAACACCAAAACGGCTAAATATGTTGGATTTCACGAAATCACACACCACCTTATGATCATTTGTTCTTGTTGCCACAACCTCAATCCATTTTGATACATAGTCTACGGCGACCAAGATGTAGACATACCCGAAAGAGGGAGGGAAAGGACCCATAAAGTCAATCCCCCAAACATCAAACACTTATACCACCAGGATAGGTGACAAAGGCATCATGTCCCTCTTTGAGATAGTGCCTACTTTTTGGCACTTGATGCAACTCTTGCAAAAGTCATGAGCGTCTTTAAACAATGTCGGCCAGTAGAATCCACATTGAAGAACTTTGGCGGCCATGCGTTTCCCTCCAAAATGGCCTCCACACGCTCCAGAATGACACATAGATAAGACTTCTTGCTGCTCCATCTCCGGAATGCACCTCCTAATGAGTTGGTCCGGGCAATACTTCAATAGGTGAGGGTCATCCCAAATGTAGTTCTTTACCATAGCAAATAATCTCTTGCTTTCCTCTCTTGTCCACATGCTCGATATCCTCCCACTAGCTAGGAAATTCGCTATGTGCTTGTACCATGGCTTTTGGACAGATGAGACTAAGAGGAGTTGTTCATCTAGCATTGTCTCTTTGATTGGACTTGTCACATCAAAAGGTCCCTCAAGGCAGGAGAGATGATCTGCAGCACCATTTTCTATTCCTTTCTTATCCACAATTTCTATGTCAAATTCTTGGAGCAACAAAATCCATCGGATCAACCTTGGCTTTGAGTCTTTCTTGGACATGAGATACTTCAACGCAGAATGGTCCGTGTAGATTGTCACTTTGTTTTGCAAGAGATACGGCTGGAACTTGTTAAGAGCGAAGATCACCGCAAGCAACACCTTCTCGGTAGTCGTATAGTTTCTTTGAGAATCATCTAATGTTTTGCTTGCATAATAGATAGCATGAGGAATTCAGCCAATGCGTTGACCCAACACAGCCCCCACCGCCATATCGGATGCATCCGTCATGATCTCAAACGGCAAAGAGAAATCTGGGGGCTGCATGATAGGAGCAGAAATAAGCCTCTCTTTTAGATGATTGAAGGCTTCAACACATTTGTCATCAAACTGAAATTCCACATCTTTCTCAAGTAATCGATAGAGTGGTCTTGAGATTTTGCTAAAGTCCTTGATAAAGTGACGGTAGAAACCTGCATGTCCCAAGAAAGATCGAACATGTCTTACGGTGGAAGGAAGGTCGAGTGTAGAAATAAGGCCCACCTTGGCCTTGTCAACTTCAATCCCATCTTTCGAAACTCGGTGTCCCAGAACTATACCCTCAGGTACCATGAAATGACTTTTTTCCCAAGATAGAACTAAGCGAACTTTCACACATCTTTCCAGAACCGCAGCTAGATGTAGCAAGCACTCATCAAAGGTCTTCCTGAAAACTGAAAAATGATCCATGAAGACCTCAAGTGACGAATCAAGCATGTCAGCAAAGATTGAGGTTACACATCTCTGGAAAGTGGAAGGGGCATTGCACAATCCAAATGGCATTCTTCGGTAGGCATAAGTACCACTTGGACAAGTGAATTTCGTCTTTTCCTGATCTACCGGATGCACATCAATCTGGAAATATCCTGAGTATCCGTCAAGAAAACAGTAGAAGCTCTGCCCAACCAATCTCTCTAAGATCTGATCAAGAAACGGAAGTGGGTAGTGGTCCTTCTTTGTCTTTTCATTGAGCTTCCGGTAATCCACGCACATTCTCCACTTTGATTGCTCTCTCACCGACATAATCTCACCATCGGCATTCTCTGCCACCGTAATCCCGCCCTTCTTGGGCACAACTTGGATGGGACTCACCCATGTACTGTCAGAAATGGGATAGATGATCCCTGCATCGAGCAACTTTACAACCTCTTGAGTTACAACGTCCTTCAACTTTGGATTTAGCCTTCTTTACATTTGACGGGTTGGTCTCGCATCTTCTTCTAAGTATATCTGATGCACACAAATGGAGGGGTCAATCCCCCTCAAGTCAACAATAGACCATCCAATGGCTTGGATGTTCTTCCTCAAGACTTCCATCAAGGCATCTTCCTGCTCAAGAGAGAGAATAGAGGAAATGATCACCGGGAGGGTGTCATTTGAGCCAAGGAAAGTGTACTTCAATCCTTCAGGAAGTTTCTTCAACTCAAGAACTGGGGGTGCTTCAAGGGAGTTTTTCAAAGGTGCATAAATAGAAGGGAGGTCCTGGCTTGTAGCCACTAAGGCTAGCTTGCACTCTTCATCATCCTCATCATCGTCGTCAGGGAACTCAACAATTGGTTCAAGACCTCTACCTTGAGTAGCAGTCTCAATCTACGCAGGTAGGAACTCTTCAACAATCTCATCTAGGCATTCCACCAAATAACAATCTTCTTCGGTGGCCCCTATCACTTTAGCTGTAGTAGAAGACTTGAAAATGTTCAACCGGATCTTCATGTGCATGAAGGTAACATACATGGTTCCAGTCCTCACATGGATCACGGCATCAGCTGTGGCTAATAAAGGTCTCCCCAAGATGATTGGCACCTTTCTAGCTTCCTTTTCCATATCAAGAATGATAAAGTCGGATGGGAAGAAGGCAGAAGTATCCTCATCAAGACAGACCAACACATCATCCACACGCCCTCTAGGCGTCTTCACAGATCGGTCAGCCAACTGTAAAGTGCAATGGGCCGGCCTCAACTCCCCCATTTGGAGCTCAGCAAACAGATCATACGGCATCAAGTTTACGCTAGACCCTAAGTCAAGAAGAGTCTGGTCTATGCAATGTTCCCCGATGTAGCATGAGATGATGGGAGCACCGGGGTCTTTTCTTTTCCGGGGGATGGTGTGTTGGAGAATGGAGCTCACTTTCTCGGTGAGCTTGATCTTCTTAGGCGTTCTCTCTGTTGTCTTTCTTTTGAAGGTGCACAATTCTTTAAGAAACTTTGCATAGGTCGGAATTTGCTTGACTGCGTCTATAAGAGGTACATTGATTTTCACTTGCTTGAAGATCTCCAAAATATCATCTGCATGCTTCTTCTTTTTCTTTGCAGCAGAAGGCTCCTCGAGTGCATCAGGATATGGAGGGGGTTGGGACCCCAATCGGTCCAAATCAACACAGCCTCTTATCACAGTATCATCAATCTGCATCTCAGTATCAACCTGTTCTGCCCAGTGTCATCTCTGCCAACAGCTGCACCTTGGGGCCTCTCCAAAGTCCTACCACTCCTCAAAGTAGTCACAGCCTTCACATGCTCATGAGTGGTAGAAGGGGGATCTTGTGGAGGTGGTTGTGGCTGTTGGGGTGGTGGAGGCCTTTGGTGAGGGGAATTGGGATTTTGAAGGATGAATTGGGGTTGCGGTTGTTGTTGTGGTGGGGGGTGATATTGTGGAGGTGGTTGTTGGTAAGTGTGTGGTGGAGGTGGAGCATATTGATTATTGAGTGGCGCTTGAGGAGGTGGAGGAGCATAGGAGTTTGGTGGGGTTTGGTAAGATGATGGAACATAAGCATTCGAAGTGTTCCCTAGAAAAACCCCATCATTGTTCGGATTTGGTAGAGGTTGCGACGGAAGTCTACCTTCTTCCCTTCTAGCCAGAGAGAGAGAGAAATTTGGTCCAACCTCTGCTCAAGATTGTTTATAGACTGCCCATGTGCATTGACATCCTTTTTTACTTCATCTAGGCTCCTTAGCCTTCCTAGAACCTCATCCTCAAACTTGGAGCTGTATCGTGGCTTCTGCTGCCCCTGTCCTTGCCCATCCTCATTCTGTTGTTTCCAAGAGAAGTTTGGGTGGTTCCTCCACTCGGGGGTGTAGGATTGGGACATTGGGCCCTGGTTGTTGTGGCCACCAAATGATTATAAAGTGTTAACTTCCTCATCTACCGTGTCCACAGCCATTATAGGTTGGCTAGAAGAGCCACCCACTTGATTCTTCATCATCTGCATCATATATGCCATCATTTTCATCATGTCGGGGTCGGTGGCATTGCATGCGGGAGCTACAGAAGAAGGGGGAGGGATGTAGTTCCTGCCGCAATGTCCCCCTTTAGTGGAAGCTCGGTGGCGTGAATTCTCGGCGAGATGCTCAAACAGTGGCCATGATTCCTCGAGTGGCTTTGCCATGAACGTGCCCCCGCAAGAAGAATCGACATTGTTTTGGCTTTGCTCCTCAAGCCCGGTGTAGAAGGCCTGAACTAGCTGCCAAAGCAGAACCTCATGATGAGGGCAGTCACGAAGCCACTTCTGGAACCTCTCCCACGCCTCGTGGAAGGGTTCGTTCTCTTTTTGGGCGAAGGACGTGATGCACCTTCTCATGTAGGATAACTTGGCTATTGGAAAGAACTTCTTCAGAAACTCATTCTTTACTTCATTCCATGTGACGAGCTCTGGCCTCGAAACATACCACTCCTTGGCCTTCTCTTTGAGAGAGAAGGGAAAGAGCGTCCTCCTGATCGAGTCGTCTATGGCGTCCGGCGTGCGGAAGGTAGAGCACGTTTCAAGGAACGTGTCTATGTGGTGGTAGGGGTTCTCGTTCTCCATACCGAAGTATGTAGGGAGAAGCCCCAAGAGTGCCGGCGGGATGGAGAACTGTTGACCTGGCATCTGGTCAACTAGAGTGGCGATGGGGGAGTTGTAGTTCCCCGACGTGAAGTACTCGTGAAGCGGCCGATGTGCCGGTGGAGGTGGAACATCCGGTGGTGGGTTGTTCTCAGCCATCTCGGCCTCTCGGTGTAGGTTGCGGCGAGCTTGACGTCTTCTTCTCCCAATCTCGGGGTCGTAAACCACCAAGTCGGTGCAAGTCGAACGCGTGCTACGCATGCACAGCTGTCACCTGCGCAAGTCACAAACAAACAACAAGGAGCCAAGTTAGCAAACCAATATGCAAGAGTAGCACAAAGAATAAATAATAGCAATGGTGAGGGCAACAGGAAAGGCTAAGCTACACTATCTAACTAGGTCGAGCGCCTCTATCCCCAGCAACAGCACCAGAAAGCTTGATGTGTCTCTGCTAGTGGTGCTTTTACACCCCACGAGGTCGGAGTGCACGGGATATGGGATTGTGCTTTCAAATTTTATATGGTCCCACACTAACTACCTACATCTACTAAGACACTACGCCCACAAGCGCACGGGGTCGTGTCGTAGTATAGGTGAGGCGGCAAGTATGGGGTCGATCCACGAGGATAAAGGGGGCACTAGAGTTAGACGGCGTGAGCTACGTTCCTAGTGCAGAGAGTAGGGTTTTTAGGGTTATAAGGTTGATTGTTGGTTGGTTACATTAATGTGCAAGAAAGAGATTGCGAAAAGGAAACTAAATTATGAAAGAGCAAGCAAATTAGTGAATTAAGTTATCAAGCTAACTAAGCAGGAGCAAGAAGGGATACACTACTCTAGCAAGGTGAGGAGCAAATAAGAACTAAACTAACTACTAGAAAGAGCAAGAACCTAAATTAACACTGAATGATAGAACTAAGCAATTGACTAAGTTAAACTAAAGCAATTGAACTAAGCTAGCATTTCACAAGCAGACTAAGTGATTAGAGTTTTAAGCAAGGTGATTAAGGTGGGTGGGCCATTTGGGGAATGTCACTTTGATTTTAGTTGGGGGAGTTCATTAAATATGCATGGTGCTCAAATCATATCTAGATTACCAAACCAAACAATAAGGGCAATGCCATTAGAACATACCCTATACTACTAGTAGAAGACTAGGGTTAGGTGTAGTTCTAGTTAGATTGGCCAAATCTAGGTTTCTAGGGTAAGTGATAGTGGACAATTGAGGGTTGAGGGTAGAAATGCGAGTGGAGATGAAGGGGTTAATCCTCATGCCACTAGCCACTCTAGCCTTTAGAAGGCCCTAGGCAATTGCATCACTCTCACTTACACTAGCCACTTAAATCTCACACTCATTTGTAAGAGGAGGGGTGTGTATGTAGGAACAAAGGGGGCTAGCTAGGGATCCACTAATTGGACCTAGGAGCCATTCCTAAGATTGCCACATACACCCCAATTCCTCCTAGAGATGAAGTGTCATCAAAAACCTCAAAACAAGCAATTTATACAAGAAGCACAAACCACATGCAATAAGATAGGAAAAGAGATGGAAGCAAGAAGTAATCATAATAAATATGAATTGAGTTCATTACAAGAATTTATCCCCCAACATGGTATCAAAGTAACATTTTAATCCCAAACAGCCCACCACAAGGGGTCTTAGCTATACATGATCATGAAAATAGGAAAAGAAAGGGGTAGAAGAGGAAGAAACTCCATGAAGCTTGATGAAATGGCCTTCGTCTTCACCTCCAAGCAGCTGCAGACGTCCTCCCTCCTCCAATGGTGCAGGGGTGCATGAAAATGGTGGAATGGATGGATAGAAACCTAGAGAAACTAGGTTTCTATGGTGTAAATGAGTGAAAAGTGAGTGGAAATGGGGTTGAATGCAAGGAGATGGGTGGATGGGAGCAATAGATGCAAGGGAGCAGCTAGGTGACGGCTAGGGAGTGCTCTCTCTCGAGCCCTAGAAGCAACTAGTGCTTATATAGGAGCTAGGGCTAAGTGGGGGCAAAATAGGAAAAATAGTGGAAAGTTGTATAGGGTAGGTGAGCACCACGGTCGTGGTGGGTGTACCACGGCCGTGGTGATGGTAGTGTGGGACGACCGGGGGGTGGTGAACATGGTTGTGGGGTGAAGGAAGTGGTGAGATGGTGGTGGCCACGGCCGTGGCGGGGTGCCACGGTCGTGGTGGGTAGTATGCACCACGGCCGTGTTGGGTAACACGACCGTTTTGGAGGAGTTGGATCTGACTGTGGGGAGGAGCCACGGGCGTCTTGATTAGCATCGGCCACGGTCGTGGTGACTTGGCCACGGTCATGGCGACTTGGCCACGGTCGTGGTCAGTGAGGCCGATTCCCTGTTGCAACCTGACTTCTTATAAATTAATTCCCACGACCGTGGCAGGGTGCCACGACCATGTTGTCTTCAGTGGCCACGGTCGTGGCCGGGAGGCCACGGTCGTGGGTGATCTGTGGATTTCCCTGTTGCAACCTGTTGGATTTTGGCAAAAAAGCCACGACCGTGGCATTGGGGCCACGGCCGTGGTGGGGCTTGACTTCTTGATTTCTCTTCTTACATTGTCAATTTCGGATGTCTTTGCTCGGGGACGAGTCTTGGCCACTTGAGGTAGGTTGAGGGAGACTTTGGGGCCTTCTTTGGGTCCCTCTCATTCCCTAATCCATCTAAGCATGGTCCAAGTACCTGAAAAACAGTGCAAAGAACATCCATAAGCGTATTTTCAATGATAATTATATTGGGGAGAATAACATGTAATTCTAATGCATTTGAATGTGATAAAGGTACAAAATGACACAAGATGCAGCCCTAGAATAGTGTTGGATCACACCTGAGCTTGATAGAGTTTTCTTACAATAATAGCTATCAGCACAGTATTGATATGGCACTATATGAAGCACTATATGGTAGACATTGTAGATCTCCTTTATGTTGGTATGAAATAGGAGAATATCAACTTTTGGGACATGAGCTTGTGTAGAAGACAACTGAGAAGATTAAAGTAATACAACAACAATTAAAAACTGCTCAGAATAGACAGAAGTCGTACGCTGACAAATGACGAAGACCTTTACAATTCCAAGTTGGATACATGGTATACCTCAAGGTCTCACCTTGAAAAGGTGTCCTTAGATTTGGAAGGAAGGGAAAGTTAGCTCCTAGATTTATGGGGCCTTATCCAATCATTGAACAGATTGGAAAGGTAGCCTATAAGCAAGAATTGCCACCTGAGCTTCATAAGTTGCATCCAGTCTTCCATATCTCCATGCTGAGAAAGTGTCATCCTAACACAGAGTTAGTCTTGCAATCTGTGGAGGTAGAATTAAATGATGATATATGATATGTTAAAGGACCTGTGATGATCCTTGATAAAAGAATTAAAAAGCTGAAAAAGAAAGACATATGTCTTGTGAAAGTTCTCTGGCATCACTGCGGAATTGAAGAAGCTACATGGGAGCTAGAGGAAGGGATGAGGAGGAAGTACCCTTCTCTTTTCTCTTGATGATTTCGGGGACAAAATCCCTATTAGGGGTGGATAATTTGTAACATCCCTGACCTGGGTTATGATTTAACCCTAGATGTTTTGCTTACTAAAGTTAATTATATGCTTGCTCTTATCTCTTGAAAAGTAATTAAGGCTCAAGAGGAACTTATGTTTCAATTTAGTCCTTTTTGAATAATGTTGAAACAATGTTTTGCTTGTTTTGGACCAAAGTGCAAATTACCTAAGTTGAGGGGTTAACTTGTAAATGTTACATGATAAAATGTTCCTCAAAGTGTTGAAGCATCATAAGAATGAAAATGATGTAGAGTTACGGCTTGTGGTAGCCTGAACACCAAGAAAGAGCTTGTTAAGCAATGTTTGTGCATAAAAACCTAGTTTTGGTGTAATGTACAATTTACCCAAAACCTAGGGTTCAATATTCAAAATACCACCTCTAGAGAGTCCCTAATATTTCTTGGCATCATGTAGAGAAAATAAAATCAGAGTGGCATCTCATTTGAATCTCTTTGGAGGAGAGAGAATCTTGATATTAAAATAATCAAGATTTAAGCATAATTGAAACCCTAATTCAATTTAATGCAAAAATAAATATATTAATTGAATTTCCCTTCAACCAAAAATGAGATGGTTGAATTTGTATAAGTATGGACGTCCTTGTGCCTTGCAAAGGAGACGAAATATCTAAAGTAAGTGGAGAGCCCACTCACATTAGTTAAAGAAAACGTAATATCCACTCGATTTTGGATATTATTATTATAATGGTTAAGGTGCTTAATTTGATTTCTTTTAATTCATGGATAATGAAGAGGAATTAAAAGGTGGGGGATATGGCTTCGTATGCAAGGGATGGAGGGGAGTATGTGGCACCCATTTTGGGAGTTGAAGGAATTATTTATCACTTTCTCTCTCATTGAAATTCCCTTATAAACATCTCATTTCCAACTCAAATGAAAGGCTTTTTCGACCCTTCTTTCTTTCCTTGCTTTGTGCGTGCACAAAGGAGCTTAGGAGAAACAGGATGATGTTCCCCAACCTGTAGGTAAGCTCCATAGTCATCTTCAACCTTGATTTCATGGTGGAAATCGAATTTCAATGCTAAATTTCTTCTTTTCATCATTCAATCTTCAACCTTAGCCATTCATTTCACTCAAAGACTTGTGGACGAGCCTTAGAAGGTTGAGAAAGCTTCATTCACCATTGAGAACGTGAAGCTTGAAGCTTGGTTTCAACTTTGAAGGCGGGTTATATAACTTGAACCCTTAAACGTCATTATTGCTTGCAATTTATTCATCATGTGTTAAACCTTTCTTCTTCCTTGATTTCCTTTTTATTAGTTGTTGAAATCACCATAAGAATCACAATTGATTTTGAAGGTTTGAAGCTTAAAGATGATGATGTCATCTTAAGCACACACCGCAACAAAGGAATGGGCAAACAGTTTTCAAAACCGATTGAGCTTATTCGGTTTCAAAACCGATTGAGTTCATTTGGTTTCAAGACTGAATGGGTAGTTGAACCCAAGTTTGAATGGGTAAATGATTTCAAGACCGAATGGGTAGATGAACCCAAGACTGAATGGGTAATTACTTCAAGACCAAATGGGTAGTTGAACCCAAGACTAAATGGGTTATTTACTTCAAAACCAAATGCGTGATTGAACCCAAGACCGAATGGGTGATTGACTTCAAGATTGAATGGGTAATTAAGTTCAAAACTGAATGGGTAATGGATCTCAAGATCGAATGGGTAAATTGAACTTCAAAACCGTTTGGGGTTAATTGTTGATGTGAATGATGGAGATCCAATGGCTCAAATTGATTGAAATTTAATGGATTCAAGGATGGGTGATCCATTGATTACTAACCCTAATTGGATTGAATGATTGAAACCCTAAATGAATTGGTTCAATTTCTAAGTTGAATGGCTCAAACGGTCTCAAGACCGTTTGAGGTCAAACGACCTCAAGACCATTTGAGATTAGGTGATGTCATAAGTTGGATGATGATACAATGGTCTCAATTTGATATAATTCCAATGGTTTCAATGATGGAGGGTCCATTGATTGCAAACCCTAGACCCAATAGATCGATTTGGTTTTAAATTGATGGTTGATGATTCAGTTTCAAGACTGAATGGATGGATTCGGTTTCAAGACCGAATGAGTTGATTCAGTGTCAAGACCGAATGAGTTGATTCGGTTTCAAGACCGAATGGGTTGATTCGGTTTCAAGACCGAATGGATGGATTCAGTTTCAAGACCGAATGGGTTGATTCGGTTTCAAAACCGAATGGGTTGATTGGATTTACAATTCTTCAAGACCGTTTGAGGGTTTAATACCCCAAGACCGTTTGAAGGTCTAATTGATTCAAACCATGTAAGTACAATCAACCCCATGATTGTTGATGATATTTATTAAAGGTAAATATAATGGTTGTACCTTCAAGGTACTTAAGCTATTAATACCTTTTGAGTGGTTAACATTTGATGCTTATGGAAGCAATGCCTCAATACACTATGCTAACCCTAAATGTATACACTTGAATGAAGAGTTAACATAATCTAATCAAGTTTGAAGTAATTAATATCCTAGAGAGGATGAGAGAGAGAGGAATCCATACATGTATGATTATCATGTAGTGATTAAACCTCAACACTCTCAACATGAATAAAATATGTAATTAGGGTATGATCCTTGATAAAGAGATCATGAAACCCTAATTGAGAAGGTTGATGAGCTCTAACCCTAAATTAAGGTAAAGCTAGGTGTAACCCTGATTTAGGGTAATGATATGAGAAACCCTAATTCAGGGTATTTTAATGAAAAACCCTAATTTAAGGGAATGCTTCATGAAAACCCTAATTTTGGGTAAAGCTATATGAAACCCTAATTTTAGGGGAAATTCTATAAGAAACCTTAATTCAAGGTAAGGATGTAATGTGAAACCCCAATACATGGTAATGTGATATGAAACCCTAATCAGGATGATGATATGTATTATGAAACTCTAATTTGAAAATCTAGCCCTAATTTGTGTAAGGGGATAAGTAACCCTGATTGATATGAATTGGGAAACCCTAACCCTAATGAGGGATTAGTGGTGTTACCCTTGTATAGCATGATGCTGATATGTAATTGGTATAACTGTTATCATGTGTACTAACCATGCAGGTATCATGAGATGATGAGCATAGCCAGGTATGTGCTATGATGCTTCATTTATTGTTAATGGGCCTTGTGAGCAATAGCATGTTTGTTGCCAAGTGAGGGGTAACAAGAGATGAAATGGGCCTTGTGATCCATGCGAGATGCTTGTATGGCAAGTATCATGTTTACTTTGGTCAGATGACCTGAAGGTGTTTTAGTTACCTGATAAGTGGTAACAAGTGTTCAATGATGATCTGAGGGTTTGAATACCCATTTTCTATAATCATGATGATGAGTTTGTGAAAGGATGAGAATGCTCCTGATGAGATGAGGATTTGAGATCCCAATGTTTTATTAAAGATTTGAATAGTATTTGATGAAAGTATTACACATTCTTTGTAGCAATTGTTAAAATAATTAATGTTTGGAAACTTGTTTGATGCTAAAAGAATATGGTAATACACTTAATTAATCAAGTAATATCATATAATGTAGTTGCCCTGACCACATATCCATTAGCGCCAGAATTTACTGAATGGTGAAATGAGTTTAACTCAGAGCGCATATTTTTGAATATGTGGGGGTAATTGGGCAATTATATCCTCATGTCCCATAGGAATGGCTGCGGGCTATATCCTGTGTACGGAATTGGTTATGAACCATACTCCAGTTGGAGTATGGCTATGGGACATAACTCCATGATATGATACCAAGCATGTGCTACGGGCCATAACCCTGAAGAGAGTATATGTTACGGGCTATAACTCTATAGCGAAGATGCCACTATACCCTAGCAAGAAAATTGTAGTTTGACACGTGATTTCTCTGCCATATAATCTCGTACTGACCGAGAAGGTTGAGCTCTTGGAGTCCGGCTCTTCCATTGACCTTGTGTGGTACTGATGCTTTACATAATCATGGTCGGTTGGAGCATGAACGGTATACTTCATCTCTTCAGGGCATTAAGTATGATTGTAAAATATAATTAGCTGTGTAGTATATTTGCTTAAGGTTTAAATACGAGAATCATTGGTAGATGTTTTCTTGCTTAGTATATCAGATAAATGTTATACATGTTCTTCATATTCCTTAATGGATAATTGATATGTTGCTTTATCAAGTTAACAGTTGAAATGCTTTGAATAAGAATATTGTTCTTATTTGTTTAGACATTGAATTACCTACTGTTAAATATATATATGATTCCTCTGCTGAGTTTTATTCTATTAAACTGCAATAATAATGTTTTTGGCAGAGTGTTATATCTCTCGTTGGGATTGGGTCTCACTCCGTTGGTCACAAACACTTTTTATGTAGACGCAGAGGAAGAGGCAGAAACCCTACAGTAGGGGAAGAGCAGTAGCAGCAGCAGGGATAGTAGTGACACTCAGATGGAGGCACTGGCTGACATATCTTGTATATATAGTCCTATGTGTTGTCTCTGTACTCTCAGGTCCTCGGAGTCGGTAGTTAGTTTAATGAATCGATCTGAGATTTTGGCTTGATGCCTCAATGTTTTTATGTTGCCTGTGTATAGTTTTAAATAGAGCAGTTGATGCTTGTAATACTCGAGAAGGAATGGTACAATATATGTACTTGTGAACCAAAATGTAATTGAATTACTTTGGTTCTTTTTGAAAGAGTTTTCCAATGTATGGATCTCTTTGTAAATGGTTTTTATTTTTAGTGATTTTTAGTAATCTGATGCTTATGATCGCTTCCGCTTAGTTAATGATGTTTTGTACAATCGGTGGGCCACAGTTTAGTTGGTATCAGAGCTCTAGGTTCACTGAGTCTACAGATACATAGGATTAAGGTTGTTGAGTCTTTTCTAGTGTCTTCCAATTTATCTGATAGTGACTTCTGCTCATATCGAAGGAGAAGAAGAACTTGAAGATGCCTGGATCACACGAAGAACATGTTGTTGAGAGCAGCATTGCTGCACTAGGAGGAGGTGCAAGGGACCAGGCTAGGGAGGAACTGGCACTTGAATATCCCCAGTTTGACCCAGCCATGATAGAGAACCCAGCTTTCCATGCTCTATTTGGGAAGTTTATGGCAACCATGACGCATATGGCAGACAGGATGCCACCACCTGCACCTAGGGCACCAGCCCATAATGAGGGATAGGGAGCTGGCAAGACTTTTGAGAGGCTTTGCGGGGTAGGAGCCATAGAATATGCTGGTACAAATAACCCAACAGATGCTGACTTATGGTTGACTGAGCTGGAGAAGGCTTTCAGAATCCTCAATATTCCGGAAGCTGAAAAGGTAAGAAATGCAGTGTACCTTTTGAAAGGGATTGCAGGCCACTGGTGGGCAATAGAAGAGGGCAAAAGGCCAGGTGTTGAGGTCGGATGGGAAGAATTGCGACGAGAATTTGTCACTAGATACTTCCCTAAGACTTACCTAGATGAAAAGATATCTCAGTTTGAGAAGATAAGACAAGGACTGATGAACATTAGCGAGTATGAGGCTAAGTTCATGGAGCTTTTGCGGTTCTGTCCGCATATGGCAACTACTGATGAGGAAAGAATTTGGCATTTTGAGAAGGGGTTGAACACTAAATTGACCACTCCTGTGTCTACTTTGGAGAATAGGGAGAGGTTTGCCACGTTTGTGGAGTCCATCAGACAGATAGAGAGGTCTGTGATCGAGAAGTGACAGACCAGTGGTAAGAAGGTGTACACACAGTTTCAAGGACAAAGGTCTGAGGGCTTTAAGAAGCCAAGGTTTTCTGCACCTGCAGCACCATCAAGATTCAATACCCAGATGCAATGGACGTCAAGTAGGGGTAGGGGCCATAGTTTTGTTCCAAATAGATCCCCTAGCACAACATCAACATCAATGACTGGACCTCATAGACCCTATCGTGAGACCAGGATCTGTCATCAGTGCAGACAAGTGGGACATTCGACAAAGGATTGTCCAGTAGGGAACACAATGGTGACTCAACCCCGGAGGCAGAATGAACAAGGCTCTCATATGATGCAGTTTTCGAGTGCTACTCTAGGACGTGGGCAAGCGTCCCAAGCTGGTTCGTCAAAACCCAACAATTGAGCACCGGGTCAACAACAAGAAACAACTAGATTCTATGTGATGAATCAACCTGAAGTAGTAGTTAACCCACGGATTGTGATAGGTCAGATGGAACTGTTTTATTCTGATATGTCTTCATTCTTCTTCGTATATGTTTTAATTGATTCGGGTGTTGTACATTCCTTTATCACTAGAGAAATGATTCTTGACTAAAATATGACTATCAGTCATAGACCAGATAGTCTGTTATTAGAAACCCCTTTGTTGGGATATGTAGTGCTGCAGGAGGTGTGTTCTCCCTACACTCTTTCCTTTTCTGAATATTGCATTAAAGTGAATCTTATACCACTTGAGATGCACGGGTTCAATATAATTCTTGGGGTGGACACCCTAGAAAAGTATAAGGTTGTCTTGGATCATGATTCCAAGCAGGTTGTGTTCACAGATGATGGTGACACATGGATCTTTCAGGGAGATAGAAAGATTCTTCCAACCTTTCTTGTGTCAGTTATGGTAGCAGAGAAGCTGATGAGACAAGGAGTTTATCTTCTTTCAAACAATAAAGCCATGTGCAAAAATCTTTCTAATTATCTTCTTTACCCATTAATAAGCCTTCACATGGCTTTATTGTTTATTACATGAGTGATTTCTAAAAGAAAAGATAAGATAAGAGGATCTAGCTATAGCAACCTAGCCATCCTTCTTGATAAGCTAACTATCAACTGCAGAGGAACCTTTTTTCAAGCCCTTCCTTCACCTTGCTCAGCACCAACACCTGGGTGGTTGGGAAGACACCCAACAAGAGGAAAAAAAACAAAGGAAGTATGTGTTACAAGAATATTCTAACAATGGCAATGAAAGTTGTAATAAGTAAGTTAGGCTAGATATTTTGGTTTAAAGAGAGACATCCAAGAGTATGAGGCTTTTTATAATGAAACTTGCCAATAACATCATAAATAAAGGTTTTACATGTAAATTAATATGTCTACCTAACTAAGTAGGGTTGAGGCACCCACCGGACCTCTAACCTTAGGTGAGGGAAGAATAAGACATTTCCAGTCACCTATAATTTTTTATTGGGGAGAATTATAAACATTCCACTAGGGCAATTATTTACATGCCCTCTATGGGTGGTTGTACATAAGTACCACTACTTAAACATTAAATAGATCATTTAATTACATGCTAACAAAAGAGTTATGGCAAGGTTAAGCAAAATAATATGTAACATGGCAGTGGGGTATGAATACCCAATCAAGATAATACTACATCTACTTTTGAGGCAATAAGCAAATTAGGTTCCAGGGTTCAAGGATTTAGATCAAGTTAAACCTCATAATAAAGTATGGGTAATGGATTAATGTTTTCCCAACTGAAAGGTAGATGCAAAAACAAAACACATACCTTAGCCTCAGGTGTTCTATAATTTCTCTTTTCAACCCTTCACACGAATTATGAACCCACTTTCCCTAATACATCATTAGATTTATAAATTAGAATTACATGCATTCATTTAAAAGATTGAAAACCCTAATTCACTAACTTTTTGCGCAAACCATCGATTTAGACTCCATAAACCTCATCACCATCTTAGTTAGGATTTCCTGATCAAAATAACATATAATATTGTATGTTTTGAAAACATGGACTTTTAGGGTTTATTTTAGTGATTTTAGGTTCATTAAATCATTCTAAAATTATGTTTTCGCAAACATCAAAATCAAAACTCAAAGTTATTTTTATTGACTAGGTCTCGTCTTCCTGATTTCAAAACACTATCTACTTTTAATTTTTGACAACATAATTAATTTATAGAAAATATTTTGTCTCGACCAATAGCAGTCTGCCACGTAGGCAACCGCACTCAAGGACGAGTGGTCCGAAGCGCTTGGGAGCGGTGACCCGCGCCTTGTGGACGCCCACAGCCGGTCGTGCGGCTGGGCCAAAGCAGGGAAAAAGGCAGGATTGCCCCGAGCGAAGAAAAGAAAAGAAAAGGACAGGCAGGGGCAAAATGGTAAAACGAAGGGAAGCTTCTTCTTCCCTTGCCCGATCTCCACGAGTAGCGAGCAGCTTGCTCGGCCCAATTTGGGCAAAATCGTGATACATGACCAAATCGCGCGTTCAAGTATTCGAATGAAAGAGGACGAAGAACCGAAGCTATTGGTACCTTTTAATTGATCGGAGACGAAGCAACCGGGGCAGGAGAGGCGCCGCAAGCCAGGCGTCGTCAGCGGCTAGTTGGTGGTCAGTTCGTCCACGAAACGTCAAATTGGGGGCATGAGCAGGTTGGTAAGGTGATGGCGGTCATTGGGGTTGCAATATATATAGGCGAAGTACTCTAGGTTAGGGTTTAGGTAGGAGCAAAGAGAGGAGATCGGCGGCCATCTTAGGCATTTCTCGAAAATGCGTCTAATCCCAAACTTTTTGAGATAATCCTGAGCGGAATCGCGCAAGGAGACCAACAAAGCAAATTTGAGCAAAATCCATCGATTAAAACTCGAGTTAATTCGATTTGAAAAAAAATTGAGAAAACCAGCCTGTTGCCTTTTACGATTTGAGGAGGAAGACGACGGTGAGTCGTCGGATCAATGGACCCGGGTCCACGATGGACTCTGGGCCGTCCGATCGCACGGATGAAACAAGGAATAGTTGCAAAAATAAAATTCGACTAAAATTCAAATAAATTCTTAAATGTTTTTCTCTCTCTTCTTTTGGAGGCTCAAACGTTGTCCAAAAATCACCAAATTTTATATCCTGACTTATTTTGACACGTAGAATCCAAATATGGAGTTAGTTTTATCTTTTGAGAAAGTTTGATAGGTGATTTAATTAATATATCATTTTCTCTTTCCTCCTCCAAAAGAGTGATAACATTATCTAAAATTAGTGTAACTTCACCCATAAGTCTCCCTAAGAGATTGGAACACGATTTTGCAATTATCTTTACAAGTTGAGTTTATTAAAATAATAGTATATTCTACACACTTTCTCTCTCTCCTATATTACTCATTATTCACACATTATCCAAATTAGTTGCAAATTTGCACAAAGGCTTATTTTTATGTTTAGAATACGAATTTGGAGTTATTTTCCTTATTTGAGAACATTAAGTATTTTTTTTTGGGTAAGTCAGGAGATTATCTTATTCATCCCGCTCTCCTCGTGCAGGGAAAATCAAATTATTACACAGGATACCTACTGGAAAAGAAAACTTGGTAGGACTCCTACCATTACATAGAAGATAGGGAAGAGGGTGACCCACCGGGTCGAGAGGAGGATCGATATACATACGATCATCCTGGTAGTTTTTGAAGTGGTGTTTGGCTAGACCATCCACCACATAAAGATTATTTCTACTAACATTCTTGAGCACGACATCCTCCATGCCAGCCATAAACTTCTGCGCTCGCGCTACCCAATGTTTAATAGCAGGAGCATCATCTTCATGGTTCCGCAAGGCTTTTACAGCCATAACACTATCTGTAGCAAAGGTGATACGGCTGTAAGCATTAACGCTACTGGCATTAGTCGCGAGCTCAATAGCTCGGACTTCAGCTTCAAGGACAGAGTTCACCGTGATCTTTCTAGCACACCCACCGATCCAGTGACCATTCAGGTCATACACCACAACAGCTATAGCTGCTAAGTTTCCATGAACCGAAGCATCAGTCATCCATGTAACTTTACCCTCTTCATGAACAGCCTGGGCACTGTCTTGGGTCGTATTCTCCTGATGAAGCCGGGATTGAGTATCCCAGGCCTGTGAAGTTGCATGCTGAAGGCCTGCAATCTGGATAACTTGACAGCTGACTTGAGTGCTAATATTGTCAAACACCTGCTCATTTCTTGCCTTCCATATCACCCAGCAAGTCGTGGAAAACTTGATTTGCGTCATAGTGTCTTCCTTCAACATCCGTGAAAGCCAATTCTTGAAAGCCTCCCCATTGCTGCTTAGAAGTTGTTACTGAATACCACTCCGAGACCAAATCTCCATAGAACGAGGGCAATCACGTAGCGCATGGAGGGTGGTTTCATCTCCATTGTGACATCTAGGGCAGGTCAAAGAATCGGAAAAGGTATGCTGTTTCCTGCGCACGTTTGTCATAATAGCCTCATGCGCAGAAAGCCATAAAAACATATGTATCTTAGATGGGGCAACAATGGTCTAGAGCTTGCTCCACACCCCATCCGATGGTACAATATCATCTGAATGTAAGACATCATAGGTTGTGCTTGTTGAATATTTGCCTGAAGTATCATGTTTCCAGATCCAAAGATCAATACCATTGTTCCGGTGAGGGGCAGGTAGAGCAGTGATCTTCTCCACACACTGTGGAGGGAGGTAAATCTTCAAGAAATCTGTATCCCAAGCATTCTCAAAATTGACCATGCTAGCTACCTTCATATCATTGATCTCTTCCGTTATAGGTTCATGACAATATCAGCTAGCTTCCCCTGATGAGGTACCCAGTGGTCGTGCCACACAGAAGTATTCTGACCATCTCCAATAGCTTTGGAGCTATTAGCAAAAATGAAATCTTTCCCTTCATAGAGAGCCTTCCAGAAAGGTGTAGCTCGACAACCCTTCTGGTTGTTTTAGTTGTTATACTTGTTCAGCAGGCCTTCCTTCCAAAGCATATCTTTCTCGTTCATCAAATGCCAGGTATTTTTCCATAAAAGAGCTTTGTTCCAATCCGACATACTTTTGATACCCAGACCTCCTTCCTCCATGCTCTTGGTGACTATCTTCCAAGAAACGAGCGAAGTTGGCCTCTCTTTCCGTCCACCTCCCCAAATGAACTGCCGTAAATTCTTGTCCAGCTTTTGACAGGTAGAAATCGGTAGTCTAGCAATTTGCGTAGCATAGGTCAGAATAGTAGTAAGCACAGATTTAGCTAAACAAATTCTCCCTGCAAGGGACAGGGTCTTAGCTGCCCAACCATTAACCTTCGAAGTGATGTTATCAGTAAGATAGGCATATGTTCTCTTATCAACCTTCTTATGAAGGAGAGGGACCCCAAGATATTTCCCCAGGTCTTCCGTCTCTGCAATGCCACTGGTAGAACAAATCTGAGATCTCAACAATCTGTTAACAGACTTGGAGAAGAAGATTTTCGACTTGTCAACAGAGATTTTTTGACCTGATGCCAACTCAAAGGTTCTAAAGATATTGTTGATAACAACAATTTGCTCTACGGAAGCCTGGGAAAAAAGGACAATATCGTCTGCAAAGACCACGTGGGAAAACGCAGGCCCTTGTTGGGACATCTTCACTGGTTTCCCGCGTTTATCATTCACAGAGTTGTTAATAAGCTGTGTGAGCCTTTCCATACATAGCACAAACATATATGGTGAAAGGGGGTCTCCTTGACGGAGGCCCCTGGTAGCTTTGAAAGAAGGAAGGGAGGCTCCATTCAAGATAATACTTGTCTGACCAGCTTGTAAGGAGTTCATAACATATTGGTGAATATTTCGGGGCCACTGTAAGTGTTCCAGAGTATTGTCGATGAACGCCCAAGATAGCCTGTCATAGGCTTTCGAGAGATCAATCTTGATTGCCATATACGGCGCACTGGACTTCCTTCTCATGTTATGGATAATCTCTTGAACCACAATGATGTTATCAGTAATGCTCCTCCCCGGGACAAAGCTCGTCTGGACCTTTGAGACCCAAGCAGGTATGTGCTGTTTGACGCGTTCTACAACAACTTTAGAGGCAAGCTTCATAATGGTGTTATTGAGAGAAATGGGTCGCAATTGAGAACAATTCATAGGATTTTTATTCTTTGGTATCAACACAATGCACGAGCTGGCAATAGAATCATCAATCGGGTTTCCATTCAGCATGCTTCGTATCGTTCTGATCACAGAAGGCCGGATCACTTTCCACTGTTTTTTGAAGAAAAGATAATCAGTTCTGTCTGGTCCCACCGCTTTATAAGGATCGACGTTTTTAATCATCTTCCATAGCTCATGCTCCGTAGGCGTTGCAGCCAGTCTTCTGTATTGGATGTGGTCAAGCTTGTTGAAATCAGCAGGCAGACGATTCATATCGTTCACAGATGTGGTGATGGAGGAAACAAACAAGTCCTTGAAGTACTGCTGGACTAACTGGTTCAGGTCGGGGGCATTATCGATCCAAACACCCTCCTCATTTTGTAGTTTAGAGATACGATTCATACGCCGCCTGTTGTTCACAAAGGCGTGATAGTATTTGCTATTATTATCTCCGTATTTGAGCTAGTTGATGTGGCTGTGTTGTTTCCAAGCTTCCTCTTCCTCCAGCATGATCTTTTCGAGCTCCATTTCAAGCCCAACACACTGCCGATCTGCTTCTATACTGTATGCAGTCTCTACCTTTTTCTGTGCAGCAGAAATTTTATTGATGAGCTCATGTTTCTTCTTTTGTTGTTTTCTGGTGAAACCTTTGTCCCAGTTGATGATCCGGTTCTTCACCTCCTCCAAAGCAGATTGGAAATGTCTGCTTGGGTCCCAAGAATCCCGCATTAAATGGATGAACTCCGGTTGGTCTTTCCAGGAAGCTTTCGCTTTGAACCGAGGCTTGCCTACAAAAGTAATTCTCCGAAGAATGGCAATGGGGTTATGATTCGACCCAATACGAGGAAGGTTCTCACAGCTGTAGTTCGGGAAGTCTTGAATCTAGGATGCATTAGCGATGGCCCTGTCAAGGTGTTCATGGAGGACCCCCTTCTTATAGGTGAATCTGTGCCTGGTACTCCCTATGTCAGTGAGACAAGCCTGGGTGAGCGAGTTATTAAAGTTCGCTGCCTCACGCAGATTAAAACAATTGCTTCCAATCTTCTCGTTAGGACTTAACATACATTTGAAATCGCCCAAGGTGATCCAAGGTTTATCAATAGTAGTACTGAGTTGGAGGAGATGATCCTACAGGACCGGGCGGTGTGTGGGGGACGGAGACGCATAGATAAAGGTAGTATAGTAGCTGTTGTTGACAATGTAGTGAATGAAGTATCTGTTACTCTGGATGATACTGATCTCACACTCCTGTTCATTCCATAAGACCCATATCCCGCCAGAAAAACCGGTTGCTTCAACTCTATGCGAGCTTGAGAAACCAATCTCCCTTATAGCTCGATCAGCATGTGCACCTGAGATCCGCGGCTCGAATATGGCTACGATCTTAACAGCAAATTTCTTAATATTGTTTTTAAGGGACTGTCGGGCTAGCTTCTTACCGGCACCCCTGATATTCCAAGCTATTGTATTAAGCATAAACAACATATGTGTATAGTTATTGGTTAGCACCTATTGGTGCCCCTTCTTTCTCCTCACCTCCTCTCTTTGTTCCACCTCGGGTATTATAGACATGCCTCCTGGTTGGGCTGCTTGATTGAGAAGTATCTCCCTTCTCCTTTGCTTTCCTTCCTGCCATCACGGATTTTTTACTAGATTCTATGCTAGCATTAGTCGAATTCTCTTTAGTCCCTGTCGAAATGCTGGCCTCTGTAGAGGTGGTCTTTACAGTAGCCTCCGGTTCACCTGCAGGTCTCCCCATAATGACCTCATCCCCTTCCGGTACAACAACAGTATGCCTTGGTTTTTCACTAGTAGCCGCTGTAGCCTACGCCTCCTTGTCCTTTGATGTTTTTGGGTTTTCAACTGATGTTTCTTCTGTGCTCTTCGAGGATACATCCATATCTTTGTTTCTTCTTTGCTTCTTGTGCCATATCTTTGGACTGTTCGATTGAGGTTGGTGTTCTTCAGTTTCCATATGTTCCTCATCACCAGGGGTTGTTTCTTCCTCCTCTTCGCCATCTAACACCTGATACTTGTTGCTATTCTCCTTCCCTTGAGGTTTGTCCTTCCGATTTGTATCCTTTTCTTTCTTCCTTGGAGGTCTTCTAGCTATAATCTTCTTCCCATAGTACACCTTCCACTTGTCTTCCTCATCAACCCATCGCACCCCAGCCTCGTCCTCCACAGGCTTTGGATCGGCTGTTGTCGGTGCTTCAGAAGGACCCTTACAATGTTGTGCTTCGTGGCCCAGTCTCCCACAAAGTGTATAGAAGACCGGTAGGGATTCATACTCCAGTTTATACTCTCTTCCGTTGATCAATATCGCCGAATGTATAGGGCGGCTAGTATCCAGTTCAAGAGCCAGTCTAGCGAACCTGCTTCTCGTACGATTGATAGAATGATCATCGACCCTGATCAGCCGCCCTGCTGCTTCCCCAATTTTGTTGAAGATCTCCATGTTGTAATAGTGGATTGGCAGGCCTATAACTCGAACCCAAGTTACAATATGGTCTGGGATGCCTTTAGAAGGTTCAAAATAGCCATCCCAGGGCCATACCATCAGACATCTGCCAAACAGAGACCACGGGCCGCCAGTGAGCACGTTCGCATGGTCGTTCTTATTGAAAAACTTGGCCACAAAGTATTGATCAGTGAGTTTAAAAAGTTCGAATCTCCCCGTCGGCCTCCACAAAAGCTTTAGTCTTTCGTGCATGGTGAGAAACCCTACCGACCTGTCTAAGAGCTTGACGATAACAGAATATTTGAACGGCTTGCTTAGGATCTCCTCCGCCTCTGGAGCCACGTATATTTCCGAGTAGCCATGGATGTTGATCAGTTCTATATCGTCAGGGTTTACAGCCTCCTCCGGTTCATCATCAATAAAGACGGGATTTGTTGCTGCCCCATTGCCGCCTCCTGTGCAAGCCTGCTTATAGTTTAGGGTCTTCGGTGGAGATAGCGCCTCTGATGGAGTAGGAGTTACGAAGATTTCTTCAGGTACGTCTGTCTCCATACCAGTGGGTTCAGCCGCTGGCCTTGCTTCTGTGGTATTACTAGAAGTCGCCCCTCTCGTGTTTCTATACGTGATATGGATGCCTGTTTCCTGAACCAGTCTCTGCGTCCCAATCAATTTCCGATTCGGACTCTTCCTTCCATCTTTTCCTCCTCCTGATGATCTGCCGTCATCTTTTAGGGTTTCGCCCCCATCGCCTGCGCCACCTTTCTCCAGAGCTCCAGCGACCCCCGTCATCCCCCGCTTTGTTTTCTTGTATTTTGATCAGAACATTAAGTATTTTATTTCTCTTTATTGGCATATTTCCTATATTATTTTGATAATGTTATTAATATTTATATTTAGGTTCCATTTTAAATGATACTTGGCCCTTAAATTACTTTTTGCTCAAGGAAACGAATTTAAGTGTCAAATTATCCTGATGGTTTCAAATTATAATATTTGGTGCAAAAATCTTTCTAATTATCTTCTTTACCCATTAATTCTCATATTACCTTTAATTATTACATTTATCTTCTCTTTTATATAAAATTCAGATTATCCCTTATTTCTCTTATTCTAGGAAATGCTAGAAAGTTCTAGGACGAAATATTTTATTCTTTTTATTCCTTGGTGTACAATTTGCACTTTAGGCCCATTATCTAAAGTCTAACTAAGGTATTTGTGCATACAACCCTATATTAAGAATATATGGGAAACATTTATCCAATAACCATCATAAATCCACCAATTCAAATCCAAGGACATATGGAATGAAAAGAAGGACAAAACTTATAGAAAAGAGTACAAAGAGGTACATCGGGGATTTCAGTATGTTTCAACACTCCACCCCTTAAAAAGGATTTCGTCCCCGAAATCTCATACAAAGAAGGAACGGTGAGTACGTAACATCTCGTCTCTCAACTCCCAAGTGGTTTCTTCTAAACCATGGTATCTCCACAAAACCTTCACTAACTCTATCTCCTTACTTTTCAGCTACTTTACTCGGGAGTCAAGGATCTTCACAGGTAGTTATTCATAAGTTAGATTCTCATTAATCTCCATAGGTTCAAAGGTGAGTACATGCGACGGATCCTTAATGTACTTCCTCAACACAGAAACATGGAACACATTGTGGATCTTATCATAGGCAGGAGGCAAAGCTAAATGATATGTACAATCCCCTACTTTATCTAAGATCTCAAATGGTCCAACATAGCAAGGACTCAACTTGCCTTTTACTTTAGATCTTGCAATAGAACGTATATGCTTGATCTTTAGAAAAGCATAGTCTCCCACTAAGAAGCTTACATCAGACCTCTTTTTATCAGCATACATCTTCTGTCTGTCTTGAGCAACTTTCATCCATTTCTTTATCAATTGTGCCTTCTCAATCATCATCTGCATGTCATCAGTCTTTACTAGGGAACGTTCACCAACATCATCCCAGTGCAAAGGTGAACGACAAGGTCTACCATAGAGAGCTTCAAAAGGTGGCATACCAATACTAGCTTGGTAGCTATTGTTGTAAGCGAACTCTGCTAATGGTAGATACCGATCCCGGGCACCACCCCAATCCATCACACAAGCACGTAGCAAGTCCTCCAGAATCTGAACTGTTCTCTCAGACTGACCGTCGGTTTGCGGGTGGTAAGCAGTACTGAAACGCAGATCAGTACCCATCTCTTCCTGAATATGACACCATAAGCGAGAAGTGAATTTTGGGTCTCGATTAGAAACTATCACAGCAGGGACACCATGCAGACAAACTATCCACTCCACATACAACTGAGCCATCTCAGCAACTTTATATGTGGTTTTGAAAGGAAAGAAATGAGCAGATTTTGTAAGCCGATCAATCACCACCCAAACAGCATCATAACCTTTCTTGGACTTAGGGAAATCGGTAACAAAGTCCATTGTGATCTTCTCCCACTTCCATTCTGAAATCTCAAGAGGATGAAGAAGACCACCGGGTCGTTGATGTTCAATCTTGACTTGCTGACATGTAAAGCACTTTGCTACGAATAGAGCTATATCATTCTTCATGTTCTTCCACCAGAAGCTTCGCTGTAAGTCCTTGTACATCTTGGTTGTTCCAGGGTGAATAGTGTACTTGGACCCATCAGCTTCTTCCAGAACCTTCTGTCTCAGATCACCAGCATTGGGAATCCACAACCTTTGTCTGAAGCAGACAGCACCATCCACTCTGATAGAGAAGTCAGATTGCGGTTTCTCAGATAAAGCTTTCAACTCTTCAAGCTCGGAACTCCCCAACTGTGCAGTCATGACTTCTAAGATCCAGGTTGGTGTAACGGTCAAACTGGCCATATGAACACACAACTTATCTTCATCCATGAAATCGTCAGGCTGAGGTCTCCAACCGGTCACATGTTCAAGGTTTTCCCACACGGAACATCTCAGAGCAGCACAAACAGCATCCTTCTTGCGACTTAAAGCATCAGCTACGACATTTGCTTTACCAGGATGATAGGTGATGGTGAAGTTGTAATCCTTAAGATATTCCATCCACCTACACTGTCGCAAGTTCAGATCCTTCCGAGTCAGCAGATATCTCAGACTCTTGTGATCAGAAAAGACTTCAAACTTTTCACCATAGAGGTAGTGTCGCCAGATCTTCAAAGCATGAACTATGGCAGCAAGCTCCAAATCATGCGTAGGCCAATTATCTTCATTAGGTTTCAACTGTCGAGAAGCATAGGTGATCACCTTTCCGTCTTGCATCAAAACACACCCTAAGCCTTGTCGGGATGCGTCGGTGTAGATGACATAGGGTATGCCCTCAACAGGCAAAGCAAGCACGGGAGCAGAAGTCAGACTCCTCTTTAACTTATGAAACCGGTCCTCACATTCAGGGGTCCATGAGAACTTGACCTCCTTCCGAGTCAGCTTGGTCAAAGGTAAGGCCAACTCAGAGAACCCTTTGATAAACTTCCGATAGTAACCAGCTAGACCAAGGAAACTACGGATTTCAGACGAGTTTTTCGGAGCATTCCACTTTGTCACAGCTTCTACCTTCGCAGGATCAACAGCTATATGGCCGGTAGAAATCACATGACCAAGAAACATAACTTCCTTTATCCAGAACTCACATTTTGAGAATTTTGCATACAATTGATTTTCTCGCAATGTGCTGAGTACAATCCGCAGGTGCTCGCGATGTTGTTCCAATGTCTCAGAATAAACCAAAACGTCATCAATAAACACCACTACAAACTTGTCGAAGTATGGGCGGAATACTCGGTTCATCAGGTCCATGAACGCAGTAGGGGCATTTGTCAAACCGAAAGGAATGACGATAAATTCATAATGCCCATAACGGGTTCTGAACGCTGTCTTCGGGACATCATCATCCTTTACATGCATCTGGTAGTAACCACTTCGCAGATCCAGTTTGGAGAACACGGTGGCTGACTTCAGCTGATCGAATAGGTCGTCGATGCGCGGCAACGGATAACGATTCTTCACTGTCACCTGGTTGAGCATGCGGTAGTCAATACACATCCGCAAAGAGCCATCCTTCTTCTTCACGAACAAGACAGGGGCTCCCCAAGGGGAAAAACTAGGGCGAATGAAGCCCATGTTGAGAATATCTTCAAGTTGCTTCTTCAACTCTGCCAGCTCGGCAGGGGCCAAGCGGTAGGGTGGCTTCGATATCGATGAAGTTCCAGGTATGAGCTCGATGGAGAATTCCACCTCGCGAGTTGGTGGCAACCCGGGTAACTCCTCAGGAAAGACATCTGGGAAGTCCTTCACCACATCAACATGTTCTAGAGCAGGATGTGTGGCATCGAGAACTATGGAGGCTAGAAAGGCTCTACATCCTTGCGAGACGAGTTTTTCAGCTTTGATGGCAGAGATGACGAACTGTCACTCTCCTCGCTTCTTGCCCTTGACACACACTTTTCCTTCATCAGGATGAAACAGACTAACCTTGGATTCCTCACAGTACAAAACTACTTTATACTTCTTTAACCAATCCATACCCAGGATGATGTCAAAGACGGTCATATCAAGCAAGACAAGAACTGTGGGAAACATTATTCCAGATATACAGAGGTTCAAGGTAGGAGTTTGGAGGTACGAGGAGCAGATTTTACCACTAGGGGTTTTTACATCTAACACATGATCCATAAACTCATTTTCTATATCAAGCATAGAGGCAAACTGACTAGATATGAAGGTATTGGAGGAACCAGAATCAAACAGGGCTTTTAAAGGATGCATAAAAAGGTGCAGTGTACCTTCAATCACTTCATTGCCTTCACCCTCTTCTTCAGCATTGAGAGCAAACACTCTCCCATTCCGCCTCTCAGCTGGCGGACGCCTCGGGTTCTGGTTGTTGTTGTTATTGTTGTTGTTGTTCCGCGGCGGCGGGTTCTGTCTCGGCTGTTGCGGCTGCGGGGCATTATTCTGCCCTTGCTGGAAACGGGGGCAGTTGGGTCGGATATGCCCAACCTGGACGCACTCATGGCAGGTTGGTGGAGGACAGTTGCCATTACGAGCAGGTGCATTGTTGGCGGGGCATCTACCAGGAGGATGGTAGCGATTGCATCTGTTGCAACAATCACGTCCACGGTTCTCATGCTGGTTCGGATTCTTCCTTTTGTTGTTGTAGTCATTGGAAGCTTGAAACCCCGGATAAGACTCAATTGCGAGAGCCTTGTCCACCATTTGTTGAAACGTGAGTGGCAGTTGTGGAACGAGGCTTCGACCAACATGATAGTTCAGGCCCTCCAAGAACAAGGCCACTCTTCTGTTAGCTCCAAGGTCGGTGGCGTAACGCTCTAACAGCAGAAATTTCTGAACGTAGTCGGCCACGCTCATGCTTCCTTGCTTGAGACTGTAAAACTCAGCCTCCTTCTTCCTCAGGAAAGCAGGGCAGATGTACTTCTCTCTGAACAACTTCAGGAACTGGGTCCACTCCATGGAAGAGGTGTCCCGAGTGCGGGCAACACCGTTCCACCAAACGCGCGCCGGTCCACCCAGCACGTACGTCGCGAACTGAACCTTCTGGTGAGGAGGGCATGCCATACCCTCGAAGGTCCGATCCAGGGCCAACACCCAGTCGTCGGCTTTGTCCACCATGTTAGGCTCACTCTCACCCTTGAAGTAGGGTGGCTTCATCTTGATGAAATCGGTGAGGGTGAACTCCCTTGGCTTGGTAGCAACAACAACAATGGTGTTGAGTTGTCCCATCATGGTGGAGGACAGCAACTGTCGCAACATCGCCAGTTCTTGCTCAGGTGTGAAGGCAGGAACACCAGAAGCTGGTTGGTTGACCGCAGGAGTCGCAGGAGTGTCGGGGTTGTCAGTGGTCGACTCCTGGTTTGTGTTGTCAAACAAGTCACCTCTCCTGAAATTAGGGTTAACATATTATATTCTCAGGAGTAAAGAATCATAGATGAGAGGGAATAGAAATAGAGATGAGAAAAAGGATAACTAGAATGCTATTGCCTAAAAGCATACTATTTCGGGCAATTCGTATCGGCGCAGGCCAGGCCGGATCATATGGGTACGGGAGTCCTCGTATACCAAGCTAGTGGTGCGGAGGAAAATCTTGCCAGCCCCCGATACCCTGATCCTTTCTAGACACCCTTGCCTCAACTGCATGCCCTAATAGTCGCCTAAAGGCTCTGATACCATGCTGTAAAGAGGCGAGATCACCTCTTTACTAAAATTTAAAGGAAATACAAACATCCACAATTTTAACAAAATTTAGAGACTTTGAGGATGATTGCATAATATTCCAAGTAAATAAGCATGATTCCAGATACATAATAAAATGTCAATAGTAGCGGAAAGAAAGAAATGATAAGCCTTCACATGGCTTTATTGTTTATTACATGAGTGATTTCTAAAGGAAAAGATAAGATAAGAGGATCTAGCTATAGCAACCTAGCCATCCTTCTTGACAAGCTAACTATCAACTGCAGAGGAACCTTTCTTCAAGCCCTTCCTTCACCTTGCTCAGCACCAACACCTGGGTGGTTGGGAAGACACCCAGCAAGAGGAAAAAAACAAAGGAAGTATGTGTTACAAGAATATTCTAACAATGGAAATGAAAGTTGTAATAAGTAAGTTAGGCTAGATATTTTGGTTTAAAGAGAGACATCAAAGAGTATGAGGCTTTTTATAATGAAACTTGCCAATAACATCATAAATAAAGGTTTTGCATGTAAATTAATATGTATACCTAACTAAGTAGGGTTGAGGCACCTACCGGACCTCTAAACTTAGGTGAGGGAAGAATAAGACATTTCCAGTCACCTATAATTTTTTATTGGGGAGAATTATAAACATTCCCCTAGGGCGATTATTTACATGCCCTCTATGGGTTGTTGTACATAAGTACCACTACTTAAACATTAAATAGATCATTTAATTACATGCTAACAAAAGAGTTATGGCAAGGTTAAGCAAAAGAATATGTAACATGGCAGTGGGGTATGAATACCCAATCAAGATAATACTACATCTACTTTTGAGGCAATAAGAAAATTAGGTTTTAGGGTTCAAGGATTTAGATCAAGTTAAACCTCATAAGAAAGTATGGGTAATGGATTAATGTTTTCCCAACTTAAAGGTAGATGCACAAACAAAACACATACCTTAGCCTCAGGTGTTCTATAATTTCTCTTTTCAACCCTTCACACAAATTATGAACCCACTTTCCCTAATACATCATTAGATTTGTAAATTAGAATTACATGCATTCATTTAAAAGATTGAAAACCCTAATTCACTAACTTTTTGCGTAAACCATCGATTTAGACTCCATAAACCTCATCACCATCTTAGTTAGGATTTTCTGATCAAAATAACATATAATATTGTATGTTTTGAAAACATGGACTTTTAGGGTTTATTTTAGTGATTTTAGGTTCATTAAATCATTCTAAAATTACGTTTTTGCAAACATCAAAATCAAAACTCAAAGTTATTTTTATTGACTAGGTCTCGTCTTCCTGATTTCAAAACACTATCTACTTTTAATTTTTGACAACAGAATTGATTTATAGAAAATATTTTGTCTCGACCAATAGCAGTCTGCCACGTAGGCAACCGCACTCAAGGACGAGCGGTCGGAAGCGCTTGGGAGCGGCGACCTGTGCCTTGTGGACGACCGCAGCCGGTCGTGCGGCTGGGCCAAAGCAGGGAAAAAGGCAGGATTTCCCCAAGCGAAGAAAAGAAAAGAAAAGGACAGGCAGGGGCAAAACGGTAAAACGAAGGGAAACGTCTTCTTCCCTTGCCCGATCTCCACGAGCAGCGAGCAGCTTGCTCGGCCCAATTTGGGCAAAATCATGATACCCGACCAAATCGTGCGTTCAAGTATTCGAATGAAAGAGGAAGAAGAACCGAAGCTATTGGTACCTTTTAATTGATCGGAGATGAAGCATTCGGGACAGGAGAGGCGCCGCAAGCCAGGCGTCGTCAGCGGCTAGTTGGTGGTTAGTTCATCCACGAAACGTCAAATTGGGGGCACGAGCAGGCTGGTAAGGTGATGGCGGTCATTGGGGTTGCAATATATATAGGTGAAGTACTCTAGGTTAGGGTTTAGGTAGGAGCAAAGAGAGGAGATCGGTGGCCAGCTTAGGTGTTTCTCGAAAATGCGTCTCATCCCAAACTTTTTGGGATAATCCTGAGCGGAATCGCGCAAGGAGACCAACAAAGCAAATTTGAGCAAAATCCATCGATTAAAGCTCGAGTTAATTCGATTTGAAAAAATTTGAGAAAACTAGCTTGTTGCCTTTTACGATTTGAGGAGGAAGACGATGGTGAGTCATCGGATCAATGGACCCGGGTCCACGATGGACTCTGAGCCGTCCAATCGCACGGATGAAACAAGGAATAGTTGCAAAAATAAAATTCGACTAAAATTCAAATAAATTCTTAAATGTTTTTCTCTCTCTTCTTTTGGAGGCTCAAAACGTTGTCCAAAAATCACCAAATTTTATATCCTGACTTATTTTGACGTGTAGAATCCAAATATGGAGTTAGTTTTGCCTTTTGAGAAAGTTTGATAGGTGATTTAATTAATATATCATTTTCTCTTTCCTCCTCTAAAAGAGGTGATAGCATTATCTAAAATTAGTGTAACTTCACCCATAAGTCTCCCTAAGAGATTGGAACACGATTTTGCAGTTATCTTTACAAGTTGAGTTTATTAAAATAATAGTATATTCTACACACTTTCTCTCTCTCCTATATTACTCATTATTCACACATTATCCAAATTAGTTGCAAATTTGCACAAAGGCTTATTTTTATGTTTAGAATACGAATTTTGAGTTATTTTCTTGATTTTAGAACATTAAGTATTTTATTTCTCTTTATTGGCATATTTCCTATATTCTTTTGATAATGTTATTAATATTTATATTTAGGTTCCATTTTAAATGATACTTGGCCCTTAAGTTACTTTTTGCTCAAGGAAACGAATTTAAGTGTCAAATTATCCTGATGGTTTCAAATTATAATATTTGGTGCAAAAATCTTTCTAATTATCTTCTTTACCCATTAATTCTCATATTACCTTTAATTATTACATTTATCTTCTCTCTTATATAAAATTCAGATTATCCCTTATTTCTCTTATTCTAGGAAATGCTAGAAAGTTCTAGGACGAAATATTTTATTCTTTTTATTGCTTGGTGTACAATTTGCACTTTAGGCCCATTATCTAAAGTCTAACTGAGGTATTTGTGCATACAACCCTATATTAAGAATATATGGGAAATATTTATCCAATAACCATCATAAATCCACCAATTCAAATCCAAGGACATATGGAATGAAAAGAAGGACAAAACTTATAGAAAAGAGTACAAAGAGGTACATCGGGGATTTCAGTATGTTACAATAGTAGAGATGCTCAACAGCATGAGAAGCACCTCCGTCAGGCTTTAACTTTGTTAAGAGAACATAAGATGTATGCTAAGTTTAGCAAATGTGAGTTTTGGTTACCATAAGCTTCTTTTCTAGGACATGTAATATTTGCCTCTAGTATCCGTGTTGATCCTAAGAAGGTGGAATCGGTTCTATAGTGGGAACAACCAAAGACACCGACGGAGATACGCAGTTTCTTAGGACTGGCAGGATATTACAGGAGGTTCATTAAGAACTTCAGTTCTATAGCTTTACCCCTAACCAAGTTGACCAGGAAGGAGGTTCCATTTGTCTGGAATGACAAGTGTCAACATTCTTTCCAGCTGTTGAAGGAAAGGTTAACAAGTGCACCTGTACCGGTGTTACCTAAGTAAGGGAAGGGGTACATAGTTTTCTGTGATGCATCTAAGAATGGTCTAGGATGTGTGTTGATGCAGGATAATCAAGTGATTTATTTTGCCTCTCGACATCTTAAGAAACACGAGTAGAATTATCCGACACATGATCTAGAACTAGCTATTGTGGTCCATGCCTTGAAGATCTGGAGGCATTATCTTTATGGAGAAACATTCCAAATTTTCACAGACCATAAGAATATAAAATATATCTTTTCACAACATGAGTTGAACATGAGGCAATGCCGCTGGATGGAGTTAATCAAGGACTACGATTTTACAATTGATTATCATCCAAGGAAGACTAATGTAGTGGTTGATGCACTAAGCAGGAAATCATCATCATCAGCCTTAGATAAAGCACAATTGAACTCCTTAGTGTGATTTAAAAGAGATGTTCTTATCTCTATGATGAAAACAATATACATCTTAAGGTATCTTTATTAGTCGTGTTGTTAGTTGAGATGCAAGTGAAACCTACTCTGAGACAACATATTAAAGAAGCACAGCAAGTTGATGTTGTGGTTCAACAAATCAGGTCAGAGTGTGGTAGTGAGAAATGGTATGGCTTTCATGAGTCAGAGGATCAGGTAGTCTGTTACCATGGTAGGATGACGGTACCTGATGCCAATGACTTAAGGAAGTTAGTCTTGGAGGAAGCTCATTCTTTGATGTATGCAATGCATCTAGGGAGTACCAAAATGTATCATAACTTGAAAGATATGTATTGGTGGCCAGGATTGAAGAAAGATGTTGCTGAGTTTGTTATGCAGTGTCTGGTGTGTCAGCATGTTAAAGTTGAACATCAAAAGACCGTAGGAACAATGCAACCTTTTCCTATACCATAGTGGAAATGGGATCATGTGACCATGGACTTTGTGGTTGGTTTTCCTAGAACAACCAAAGTTCATGATTCCATATAGGTAATAGTTGATAGGTTGACTAAGAAAGCACATTTCCTTCCTGTCAAAACAACCTACACTACTGAGAAGCTGGCACAGATATATATAGATGAGATAGTGCAGTTGCACGGGGTCCCAACTACTATTGTTTCTGATAGAGGTCCCCAGTTCACGAGTTGTTTTTGGGAGTGAATACATAAATCTTTGGGTACGCAATTAAGGTTTAGTATTGCCTTTCACCCATAAACAGATGGACAATCTGAGAGGACCATACAAACTTTGGAGGATTTGCTTAGGGAATGTGTCCTTCAGTTTGTAGGAAGTTGGGATCTACACCTGAGCTTGATAGAATTTGCTTACAATAATAGCTATCAGCACAATATTGATATGGCACCATATGAAGCACTATATGGTAGATGTTGTAGATCTCCTTTATGTTGGTATGAAATAGGAGAATATCAACTTTTGGGTCCTGAGCTTGTGAAACAGACAACTAAGAAGATTAAAGTAATACAATAATAATTAAAAACTGCTTAGAATAGACAGAAGTCATACGCTGACAAACGATGAAGACCTTTAGAATTCCAAGTTGGAGACAGAGTATACCTCAAGGTCTCACCTTGGAAAGGTGTCCTTAAATTTGGAAGGAAGGGAATGTTAGCTCCTAGATTTATGGGGCCTTATCCAATCATTGAACAGATTGGAAAGGTAACCTATAAGCTAGAATTGCCACTTGAGCTGCATAAGTTGCATCTAGTGTTCCATATCTCCATGCTGAGAAAGTGTCATCGTAACACAGAGTTAGTCTTGCAACCTGTGGAAGTAGAATTAAATGATGATATATCATATGTTGAAGGACCTGTGATGATCCTTGATAAAAGAATTAAAAAGCTGAAAAAGAAAGACATATGTCTTGTGAAAGTTCTATGGCATCACCGTGGCATTGAAGAAGCTACATGGGAGCTAGAGGAAGAGATGAGGAGGAAGTACCCTTATCTTTTCTCTTGATGATTTTGGGGACGAAATCCCTGTTAGGGGTGGATAATTTGTAACATCCCATACATGGGTTATGCTTTAACCCTAGATGTTTTTCTTAATAAAGTTAATTATATGCTTTCTCTTATCTCTTGAAAATTAATTAAGGCTCAAGAGGAACTTATGTTTCAATTTTAGTCCTTTTTGAATAATGTTGAAACAATGTTTTGCTTGTTTTGGACTAAAGTGCAAATTACCTAAGTTGAGGGGTTAACTTGCAAATGTTACATGATAAAATGATCCTCAAAGTGTTGAAGCATCATAAGAATGAAAATGATGCATATTTATTTCTTGTGGTAGCCTGAACACCAAGAAAGAGCTTGTTAAGCAATGTTTGTGCATAAAAACCTAGTTTTGGTGTAATGTACAATTTACCCAAAACCTAGGGTTCAATATGCAAAATACCACCTCTAGAGAGTCCATAATGTTTCTTGGCATCATGTAGAGAAAATAAAATCAGATGGGCATCTCATTTGAATCTCTTTGGAGGAGAGAGAATCTTGATATTAAAATAAATAACATTTAAGCATAATTGAAACCCTAATTCAATTTAATGCAAAAATAAATATATTAATTGAATTGCCCTTCAACCAAAACTGAGATGGGTGAATTTTTATAATTTTGGACGTACTTTTTCCTTGCAAAGGTAACGAAATATCTAAAGTGAGTGGAGAGCCCACTCACATTAGTTAAAGAAAAAGTAATATCCACTCAATTTTGGATATTATTATTATAATGGTTAAGGTGCTTAATTTGCTTTCTTTTAATTCATGGATAATGAAGAGCAATTACAAGGTGGGGGATATGGATTCTTATGCAAGGAATGGAGGGGAGTATGTGGCACCCATTTTGGGAGTTGAAGGAATTATTTATCACTTTCTCTCTCATTGAAATTCCCTTATAAACATCTCATTTCCAACTCAAATGAAAGACTTTTTTGACCCTACTTTCTTTCCTTGCTTTGGCTGTGCACAAAGGAGCTTAGGAGCAACAGGAGGATGTTCCCCAACCAGTAGGTAAGATCCATAGTCATCTTCAACCTTGATTTCATGGTGGAAATCAAATTTCAATGCTTAGTTTCTTCTTTTCTTCATTCAATCTTCAACCTTAGCCATTCATTTCACTCAAAGACTTCAGGATGAGCCTTGGAAGGTTGAGAAAGCTTCATTCACCATTGAGAACGTGAATCTTGAAGCTTGGATTCAACTTTGAAGGCAGGTTATATAACTTGAACCCTTAAACATCATTATTGCTTGCAATTTATTCATCATGTGTTGAACCTTTCTTCTTCCTCGATTTCCTTTTTATTAGTTGTTGAAATCACCATAAGAATCACAATTGATTTTGAAGGTTTGAAGCTTAAAGATTATGATGTCATCTTAAGCACACATCTCAACAAAGGAATGGGCAAACGGTTTTTAAAACCGATTGCGCTTATTCGGTTTCAAAACCGATTGAGTTGATTCGGTTTCAAGACCGAATGGGTAGTTGAACCCAAGACCGAATGGGTAACTTATTTCAAGACCGAATGGGTAGTTGAACCTAAGACCGAATGGGTAATTTATTTCAAGACGGAATGGGTAGTTGAACCCAAGACCGGATGGGTAATTTACATCAAAACCGAATGGGTGATTGAACCCAAGACCGCATGGGTGATTGACTTCAAGATCGAATGGGTAATTGAGTTCAAAACTGAATGGGTAATGGATCTCAAGATTGGATGGGTAAATTGAACTTCAAAACCGTTTGGGGTTAATTGTTGATGTGAATGATGGAGATCCAATGGCTCAAATTGATTTAAATTTAATGGATTCAAGGATGGGTGATCCATTGATTACTAACCCTAATTGGATTGAATGGTTGAAACCCTAAATCGATTGAGTCAATTTCTAAGTTGAATGGCTCAAACGGATCTCAAGACCGTTTGAGGTCAAATAACCTCAAGACCGTTTGAGATCAGGTGATGTCATAAGTTGGATGATGATCCAATGGTCTCAATCTGATCTAATTCCGATGGTTTCAATGATGGAGGGTCCATTGATTGCAAACCCTAGACCCAATAGATCTATTCAATTTTAAATCGATGGTTGATGATTCAGTTCCAAGATCGAATGGATGGATCTGGTTTCAAGACCGAATGGATGGATTCGGTTTTAAGACCAAGTGAGTTGATTCAATTTCAAGATCGAATGAGTTGATTCGGTTTCAAGACCGAATGGGTTGATTCGGTTTCAAGACCGAATGGATGGATTCGGTTTCAAGACTGAATGAGTTGATTCGGTTTCAAGACTGAATGGGTTGATTCAGTTTCAAGACCGAATGGGTTGATTCGGTTTCAAAACCAAATGGTTGATTCGATTTACAATTCTTCAAGACTGTTTGAGGGCCTAATACCCCAAGACCGGTGAAGGTCTAATTGATTAAAACCATGTAAGTACAATCAACCCCATGTTTGTTGATGATATTTATCAAAGGTAACTACAATGGTTGTACCTTCATGGTACTTCAGTGATTAGTACCTTTTGAGTGGTTAACCTTTGATGCTTATGGAAGCAATGCCTCAATACATTATGCTAACCCTAAATGTATATACTTGAATGAAGAGTTAACATAATCTAATCAAGTTTGAAGTAATTAATATCCTAGAGAGGATGAGAGAGAGAGGAATCCATACATGTATGATAATCATGTAGTGGTTAAACCTCAACACTCTCAACATGAATAAAATATGTAATTAGGGTATGATCCTTGATAAAGAGATCATGAAACCCTAATTGAGAAGGTTGATTAGCTCTAACCCTAAATTAAGGTAAAGCTAGGTGTAACCCTAATTTAGGGTAATGATATGAGAAACCCTAGTTTAGGGTATTTTAATGAAAAACCTTAATTTTAGAGAATGCTTCATGAAAACCCTAATTTTGGGTAAAGCTATATGAAACCCTAATTTTAGGGGAAACGTTATCAGAAACATTAATTCAAGGTAAGGATGTAATGTGAAACCCCTGATACAGGATAATGTGATATGAAACACTAATCAAGATGATGCTATGTATTATGAAACCCTAATTTGAAAACCTAGCCCTAATTTGTGTAAGGGGATGAGTTACCCTGATTGATATGAATTGGGAAACCCTAAACCTAATGAGTGATTAGTGGTGTTACCCTTGTATAGAATGATGCTGATATGTAATTGGTATAACTGTTATCATGTGTACCAACCATGCAGGTATCATGAGATGATGAGCATAGCCAGGTATGAGCTATGATGCTTCATTTATTGTTAATGGGCCTTGTGAGCCATAGCATGTTTGTTGCCTAGTGAGGGGTAACAAGAGATGAAATGGGCCTTATGAGCCATGTGAGATGCTTGTGTAGCAAATATCATGTTTACTTTGGTCAGATGACCTGAAGGTATTTTAGTTACCTGATAAGTGGTAACAAGTGTTCTATGATGAACTGAGGGTTTGAATACCCATTTTCTATAATCATGATGATGAGTTTGTGAAAGGATGAGAATGCTCTTGATGAGATGAGGAATTTAGATCCCAATGTTATATTAAATATTTGAACAGTACTTGATGAAAGTATTACATATTCTTTGTAGCAATTGTTAAAATAATTAATGTTTGGAAACTTGTTTGATGGTAAAAGAATATGGTAATACACTTAATTAATCAAGTGATATCATATAATGTAGTTGCTCTGACCACAGATCCATCAATGTCAGAATTTACTGAATGGTGAAATGAGTTTAACTCGGAGCGCATATTTTTGAATATGTGGGGGTAATTGGGCAATTATATCCTCATGTCCCATAGGAATGGCTGCAGGCTATATCCTATGTATGGGATTGGTTACAGACCATACCCCAATTTGAGTATAGCTACGGGCCATGACTCCATGATATGATACGAGGCATTGGCTACAGGCCATAACCCTGAAGAGAGTATATGATGCGGGCTATAACTCTATAGAGAAGATGCCAATATACCCTGGCAAGCTAATTGCAGTTTGACACGTGATGTATCTTCCATATAATCTCATACTGACTAAGAAGTTTGAGGTCTTGGAGTCTGTCTCTTCCATTGACCTTGTGTGGTATCGATGTTTTACGTAATCATGGTCGGTTGGAGCATGAACGGTATACTTCATCTCTTCAGGGCATTAAGTATGATTGTTAAATATAATCAGTCATGTAGTGTATTTGCTTAAGGTTGAAATACGAGAATCACTGGTTGATGTTATCTTGCTTAGTATATCAGATAAATTTTATACCTGTTCTTCATATTCCTTAATGGATAAGTGATATGCTGCTTTATCAAGTTAACAGATGAAATGCTTTGAATAAGAATATTGTTCTTATCTATTTAGACATTGAATAACCTGATGTTAAATATATATATGAATCCTCTGCTCAGTTTTATTCTATTAAAATGCAATAATAATGTTTTTGGCAGAGAGTTATATCTCTCGCTGGGACTGGGTCTCACTTCGTTGGTCACCAACACTTTTTAGGTAGACGCAGAGGAAGAGGCAGAAACCCTACAGTAGGGGAAGAGCAGCAGCAGCAGCAGGGACAGCAGTGACACTCAGGTGGAGGCAGTGGATGACATATCTTGTATATAGAGTCCTATGTGTCATCTCTGTACTGTCAGGTCCTCGGAATCAGTAGTTAGTTTAATGAATCGATCTGAAATTTTGGCTTGATGCCTCAATGTTTTTATGTTGCCTGTGTATAGTTTTAAACAGGGCAGTTGATGCTTGTAATCCTCGAGAAGGAATGGTACAAGATATGTACTTGTGAACCAAAATGTAATTGAATTACTTTGGTACTTTTTGAAAGAGTTTTCCAGTGTATGGATCTCTTTGTAAATGGTTTTAATTTTTAGTGATTTTTAGTAATCCGCTGCTTATGATCGCTTCTGCTTAGTTAATGATGTTTTGTATGATCGGTGCACCACATAATGCCTATTGTGAGGTGATATCCTCTACTGATATGATTGAGGATTGATATCCCACAGTGATGTGACATTAGTGATAGCCTTGTATGGCTGTGTGGCTTTGGTGATAGTCTTCTGAATGGCAAAGTTACAAGTATCTTGTGGTTATGATGTGCCAAGTTCACACCTTATACATTTTATATCTTCTAGATTTATACTATTTCCATATTCTTGTAAAGTTTGTTTTGCATTATACATTGTAACTTGATTGATACTAAAAGTACCCAATTAGGTGCAAATCGAGTATCTCCTAGCGTCCATAATTACAGGGTGATTTTGTGAGACGTCTATGCGTGAGTTGTTCTCCCTATAATATGTGATAGGCATCACTGTAACCGCATGTGAAGCCTCTTTCTAAGAACGATCTGCATGAGTCAATTCTTCTAGCACAGTGACCTATACCAAGGCGGGCTAGGTGTTTTATTTGGATGGCCATGCGTGAGCCAATCCTTTTGTTTGACTATATGTCACTATTTATCTTGTGCTAACAAGAGGTGTTGGAGAGTTTGTGGATTCTAACTCTCCCATTGACCTTATATGGCACCAATTTTGACTTTGCAGTAATTGGTTGGATTTGAATGGTACAACTGAAATTCTTAGGGTATAATAAAATATGTAATATAGTTGTGTAGTGATTTTTCTTAGGGTCAAATATGCATAAAATTGGATGACCCTTTTGCCTTATTTTTTTTCTTTTGAAGTCTTTTTTTAAAGTCATTTAAAAAAAAAAGACTTCAAAAAAAAATAAGGCAAAAGGGTCATCCAATTTTAAAAATCACTACACAACTATATTACATACTTTATTATAATTTCTTGATTTATGATATGGTAAGAGAAATTAACTATTATACATGTTCTTCATTACCTTCTTAAAGTGTTATTTGTTCTTCTGTTCAGTGATAGCTTCCTAGTTTGTTAATCTGTACAACCTGGTAAGTATTTTATCTACCTACCTAGTTATCTGTGACTTAATCAACGTCGGTGAGTGTTATATATTTTGTTGGGAAGTTTGGTCTCACCCTGTGGGTTTCCACATCTTTTAGGTGGACAAGAACGTTGGATATAGATCGTGCTATTGAAGCTGACAATGAGAGGAGTTGTAGTTGTTGGATCATGGATATGCATCTAGAGTCTAGTAATAGAGTCCTATGTGTCGTCCATGTACACTTAGGTCCTTGGGGGTGTTTTGTAGATGTTGTACATCGGACTGAGCTTTTGGCACTATGTCATAGTGGTGTATACATGATTTTTATGTGTGAACATGTTTCTATGTGTAAAAGTTTGTGGCAAGTGGGCCAGTGAACAATGATACATAACATCCTTTGACATGAATGAAACATAAGTCACATAAGTTCAATGACATTAAATATGATGCATTCAACTTGAGGTTCCTTCATGTGATTGGTTTTAACTTAACCTATTTTGTGGTAATGTGGTTATTAGTGATAATTTTGTGTTTGTTTTGAGTAGTCTCTCTTTGTGTGGCAATGGGTGCATTAGATCTAATGAAGTAGTTATTGTAAGGCCCCTAAACTTGCTGAATGAGTTAAATAAGCTTAATTATCATACTTGAATTCTTAAAACTCTAATATAACCTTTTATATGCTTTTAAATCATAATACAAGCTTAAGTTTTAAATTTGGTCCAAGTTGGACACTATTTGAGCAAGTTATGCAATTTTATGTACATTTTGGACTTTTTTGCAATTTATCGAATGGAGAGGTTTTCTTTGCAATTTATCACTTGCATTATGTCCATTGTATATTCTCTCATCATTCTTGAGCTCTTTGAGACATGGGGTTCCCATTTAATCCTTGGTTTGAAGGTGTTTTCTCCAAGGGTATTTTAGGGTTTACCCCTTCATGGATGAGCTACCTTTAGTAGCTATCAACTAATGAGTTATTTGTTTTGCTTGGAAATTCAATACATGAGGGATAATCATGCCTCTATGGATGGTTTGGGAGCTTCTTGTGTGTGTGTTTGTATATTCTTAATGTTTTAAGGTCATGGACACTTGGAAAGATACTAGAACTTCAACTTTTTCTTTTTCTTTATCATAAAGTTTCATATACTTTTCCCAAGCACCAAAACGAGCCATTTTCTCTCCACCACTTCCCTCCTTCTCCCAACCTCGTTCTCCCTTTGTGTTGATGTGCATTTTCCTATCCAAGGAAGAAGAAAGTGGGGACCTTCTTGGGAAAAAATCTAGGGTTGCAATTGACTTCCTTTTAGGGTTTAAAAAGTTTCCTTCTAGTGATCTTGACCTAAAAGAGTAAGAATCCCCTTCTTTACTCCGTTTATTTCTTTTTTATCCTTCCTCCTACCTTTCTCCAGGTCAGAACCTCACTGTTCTATGGTATAAATTTCTCTAACGCTCGAAAACCCTACCTTTCTTGCTCCTTATGCTTAGGGTTTGCTCATTTGATGAAGAAAGGTGCTAGATGGACGAGTTCACAGCTCATGATTGGATTTTCTACCCTACCTACTCATTTTTTGTTATGTGTGGGAGTTTATCTTCTCATTAGATGCAAGTTTTATAACTTTCTCCACGTTTATTTCTTACCGTAAGCTTGCTAGCTCATGTTCTTGCTTGAAAATGATTATTCATGCACTAAAAAGCTATGCTTGACTTAGATTTCGATTTTTATAATGTTCCCTATTCTGATTTCAGTTCTAGATGAACCTATGATCATTTTTATGTTATTCCTAAGGTATAATATGACTTGGATCAGGTTGGTTTGACAACCTATGGTACTAAGCACCTATCAACCAATGGTCAATTTTAGGGTTTTATGTTGATTTCTTCTATAAACCCATGACCCGATAATGGTACCATTGTAACAACCCTATGGTGTTGTCTTCATGAAAACTGATGGTCGGGATCAAAGGTTTTAGATGATTGTGAAAACCTATGGTCTTCTCATTAGGTCAGGTTTTGGATCAATTATAAGTTTAATGATCAACCATTAAGTACCCTACTGATGTTATCTATGAATGATGGAACAAATGGAGGGTTACCCCTAATAAGGTAGTCTTACCTATTCATGGATATGAATAGAACGGATGATATTCATATTGTTTTGATATGTAACCCTAATGAGTTATAGCTTGTTATACCTAGCTTTAATAAAACTAAAAGATGGTAATTGGGTATGAATAGTCCTTGAATGACTAATACAATCATGGAATACTTTGTTACTATTGTTGAAACCCCAGTATTCTATAACCTGATGGTTACACCTTGATTTATGTGTGGGCTCATACTTGAGAATAGTATGGAATGTGATGGTGATGCTTCACCTTATGCGTCCATGATCCAATGAGGATATCGTGAGTTAGGGTTTGGGTATAAGTGTTGATTGGTAACATTGATATAATTTATCATGTTGAACCTAACTCTAATGCAAATACATAAAGATGAGTATTCATGTTTAACATTCGTATATGATTGAATGATGGTGGAATAACCTCCTTAATATGATCATAACCTTAATGTGTTAATTGGTGGTCATCATAGCCACATGGTTGATACTTTCTTATGCTAAACATGTGCATTATGAATATGATGAGTGTTAATCATATCTAGATTCCTTGCATGTTGATGTAATAAAGGAATGTTCTTAATGTTAATATAACCCTGCTATGATTGTTTATGAATATCTCCTAGCCCATTAATGCTATATTGTGTTGATCTGGTGTATTATATGTAAGTGATGTTGTTGAGCCTTGTTATAAGGCATGGAAAACTAATGATGATCTTGGAAGGAATGGTATGATGATCTTAATGACCTTTGGGCATGGTTGAGCCCTGAATGAGGTGTAATCATCTTATGTTGATAAGGGTTGATACCATGTGATATTGTGAAAAGGATTTATATCTTGTGATAGTATGATGGTCTTAATGACCTTTGGGCATGTTTGAGCCCTAGATGAGGTGTAATCCTCTTATGTTGATAAGGGTTGATACCCTATGATATTGTGAAAAGGATTTCTATCTTGTGATAGTATGATGACTAGTGTGGTCTCATGAATGGCAAGTGAATGTACCATGTGATGATGAGATGAGAAATTATGTTTCACATGTTTTATATCTTTTAAATGTTGTGATATTTATATGCTTGCTAGAAGTGAATTAGGGTTTGTATGTCCACTTGTTTGATGCAGCCTTAATTCACCAATAGGCATAACTAATCAAGTGCAACTCTAATCATGTAGTGCCTTGTTCTGTAGAGCCATTTTCAATGTTAGAACTTGCTGGATGGTGAAATGAGTATTCCTAAGGGAAACTCAGAGCGCATACTGTTGAGTATGTGGTGATTGTATCTCAGTGATTGGGTTTGAATACCCTAGATCTAGTGTCGTGACATGTACCAATGTGGGCTAGTTACAGGACTATATGTCATTGTGGTGGCAGCTTTGACTGATATGTCACTGCCTTTTTACTCGTATTGACCAAGGGAAGAGATCTTAGGATACCGACACTCCTAGATCTTATACATAACTGAATAGCCCTTCACAGGGGTTGGTTGGACTTTGAATGGTACGATTCAAATTCCCCAGGGTGAAATAAAAGAAGTAATACAGTCGTGTAGCATATTTGTTTAGGGTTATACATGACGTTTCACATTGGATGATAACCCTTTTTTGTTATCTTTACATAAAGATGATGCTCAGCGCAATTAAGAGATGGTAGATATACTTATGTTGTGGATATGCTTAAAATTATAGATGTGTACATACAGTAGATATGCTTGTGTTGATAACTATATTACTACTGCTGATTATAATCATGATGCTAGTTATTTTATGGTGTTAGTTATGTTTAGCATGCTAGCCATGCCTTTGTAACTACAGATGCATATATTGTTAATCATGCTTATCCAAATAATTGTGCTTATGTTGTTAGCTCTTTGTATGATATTGATATGTTCAACCAATTAGACATGCTCATGTTGTTAGCTATGCTATGTTACTAGACTTGCTCATGATGCTAGATATGCATATGCTACGGAATTGCTTATATTGTCAATAAGATAAAGGATGATAGTGTGGCTAATGATGATAGTTATTATCTGCTCCTTTATGTATTTTGTTAATCATCAATACTGTTGATCTTATTTGTTATATCTGATTAAATTGCTTAACTATTTAATTACTTAAAAATATTGTAATCAATAAACATTGTTGGATGTTATATCTCTTGCTGGGACATGGGTCTCACCCTTGTGGTTCGCCACATTTTTTTAGGTAATCAGAAGTGAAGAAAATAAACATGTGGCAGCAAAGAGGAGCTATAGTAATGAATATTTGAGTAAGTTGATTAGATGTCTAGTGTGTCTCAGAGTCATCCTTGTACTCTCAGTTCCGGGCAGAAAAAGTTTGTATATGGTGTTTCAAACAAATTGAACTTTTGTTAGTATGTTAATGCTTGTTTGTGTGGCATATATGAATATTTCTCTCTTGTGTATATATGTTGTGGCTAAGTTGATAGAACAATTTGTATCAAATTCTTGGTATAGTATGGATACAAGAAAGATGTTGGGATCTTATTCAAACATTTTTGAGCGTGTGTTGATGTTGAAATCGGTTTTAATTTACCCATTTTTTGGGTATGTGATTAATTAGTTATTGATTGTGTTTTATGTTTTGAGTAATTTTGTTTAGTGTAACTGGGTCTCACAATTATTAAGTTAATCCTCATTGATTATGATCCATGTCCCAACGATCATGGAAATGAGGATCATCTTGGTATTAGGTGGTGTCACTAGGTATTGTAGTTCCATGTAAGATTTACATAGAACTCATGAACATCTCTTTTTCTAGAGAAAAAGTTGGAAAATCAAAGTCATTAAACACAAAGTGCACCGAGGCATTTGTGATAGTGAGTTTTTACATTATTTCCTCTCTCTTAAAATTTCATTATTTCCAATAATAACCTCAAATATCTCCCTCTATTGTTATGATATTTTGGATACACAAAATCGTGAATAAAGCAAACCTTAAGTGAGTATTAGTGTAATTTAGCAGTATTGATATACTTAGTCATTATCCATGATCAACCTTTGAATTTCAATCTCAAATTTATATCATGGTTACATCATGACATCATGAAGCTACACCTAAAATTTTGATATAATTGAATAAAGCAATTAAGCATTATGGGTAATTGAAATTAATGTACATAATTTCTTTTATTTGAGCCAATGGCCTAAGTTTTTGGGTTTTTTTTATCAAATAGGTGACATTTCATGTCACACCGGCCTCATCTGACCTAGGGCACAGGTCACTTGATGCACACATGTATTCTGGCTGCTCGATCCCTTTGATCATGGATCAGGGGGCATCCAACGCTTCAGAGATCATCCCCAACCTTCATCTTATCTCAGCGCCGACCCCAAACCACCCAACTACCTGACCTTGACCCTTTCCACATTATCTCGCCTCTATCTTGCAAATTGCATGGGATATTCTTCCTCCCGACATCATAAGAAACCCAACAACCCTTGTTGCATGCCCCCTAACCCTTAGATCAGGAAGAACCGCCTACCATTTCTCTGCGGCTCTCACCTGGAGGCGGTGCCCATTTTAGGGCTTACCCCTCTATGCCTCTGCATACCTATATAAGCATCCCACAAGCTCTTTCAAATATCCTTTGATCACCCCACACCATCAATTGTAGGTTAAAGCACCACTACCATCCCTAACCTGAGCTCCTACACCTCCGCCTGACCCGGAGCTCCACCTGCCCCAGGAGCTAGCATCACCCATAATCCTCCTCCCCATAGCATTCATGGGATTCCCGTGAGGATCTATAGAACCCCAATCTCCTCGCAACCCCCTTCTTCCTCTCAAAACTCCTGCTTCTAGTGACCCTCTTCAACCTCCTCGGTGGTGCTCCAAGGCAGAGGTGCCATGACGCTAGGAAGTGTCGAACCGACTTGGAGCATCACCATGAAGGTGATAGCATTCCTCCTTGACCCTGCAGAGAATCACCTTCATGCCTAGACCTCACCGGAGTTGCTCCAGGCTTCTCCAACCCGCAAGTGCATAAGAGGAGGAGGAGCAGAATTGATGCCAGGTAGGACCTAGGATTCCCAATCACCGATCTCTATGCCAGCAAGGAAAGTCACGGGTCAACGATCAAGCCTCCTTAGCTCGCAAAGACCTAATCAATCTGAGCCATCGATCCAGTCAGATCCGACCGTTGATGAAGGTAATATCTTTTTCTTTTTATTTTATTAGAAAATAAAAATTCATCTATCTAAGAAAAATCCTAATAAATGCTAGGAGTATAAAAATAACAATATTATATATCAAAATTATCATTAAAATATGAGGAATCGAATGGAATCATTTGTATATCCTAATTCACCACTCTATTCAAATAATATCAGCCTAGAGCCTAATGAACATACTTAGGTAAATTAATCATATAATAATGGTTATTATTTTATGTAATCTGATCTTTTGTGAAGCCTAAACCCTAATAGAATCCTTAATCCTTACATGGCTCAAAACCCTGATCAAGTAGAGACAGTTCACTCTAGACTTACAGAAAACCCTACATTCTAGTTTCTCACTCTACATATGTAACTTCATGTAGTTATATGTCAAACCCTAACTATTTAATGACCCCTTTTGATCATGATCGATCTTGAAATCCTAGATATAACTCCGATATCTTTGGATCATGTGAATCCTCTAAGGGAAACCATTAAATGAGCTAACCCATAATAGAAACCCAGCCTAACAATATATGCTTCCTTTTTAAATAAAAATATGTATCATTAAATAGATGAAACCTTAATATGAAGATTTGATCTTGCGACTCCAAAACAAGATAAAATTAATGGATAACCCATAATATAATCATAGGAAGACAAAAAAAATCCTAATTAAAAAACAAACCCTAGCCTTGGGTCATATGGACTCATAGTGACCTACACCCGCTATTTCTTTTCAGGGGGTTCATTCTATTGTTCCTCTAGAATCTTAGATTTCAGATTTGATAACAATAGGTACGTGGTTTTTATGAAGTATAAGACTAGTTTTCCATGGTTTCATTATAATATATGAATCTAATTTTTTATAAGTTATTGGATGCTTACTACTATTGCATGCTTTGCCAAAATTTAAAGGAATGTAAAGAAACCTATGATGAGTTGTAGCTACTAAAATAAGCACAAATTAATAAATGGCCCAGGTGGATGTATGATAGATTGCCCAATAAGGATGTATGATAAATTTCCCATGTTGGATGTATAATAAAGTAAATTGCCCATTCTGGATGTATGATAAGGTGCTGATAAAAATAGTAGTACAACTGCATCTAAAGATATACTTAAATGATGTGTTTACCTAATTTTTCACCTTAACTAATGGTTTTCTTTTCCTTCTTTCTTAAAATATTTTGAAATCTGCAATCATAGTAGTGTACTCTTAACCACATACCAACCTTGTGTTGATGATTTTTATTTCTCATATTTTCTAGGTACATGGAACAAATAATGCATCCCAAAGTACTAGAAGCTATTATATTCAAAACCATGCATCACCAACGTGTTGTTGCTGAGATTTTTTGGGAACCTATCATATGGACTAAGGATAGAGAAAGAGAGAGATGATCTTATTGTACAAAAAAGGATGCATAAACATGACTAGAGAATACAAGCTTACTATAGAGATGGGACCTTTGTCACCTATGCCTCTTGTAACATCAATTTATTTGCTCAGACAATGCACATGCCTCTTCATTAGTGAACTGGACACTATATCCATGATAGACGTCTAGGATACACAAATAAAGGAAGGAAATTAGAATGTAAAGTTTTCATAACAAAATTTAGAAGAGTCAAGTGTAGGGATATGACCTGGAACATGAATGTTACACCCTTTATTACAATGAATCTCCAACTCAATGGAGTAGAATCCTTAAAGAACATAAAGAAAATCTATCCAAATTTTAGATTCAACTTGAGATTAGCAATGTGGGATGGGTAACACTTACATAACCTGAATTGTCTAAGTCTCAAATGAGGATCCACAATAACATCATCTCCCGTTGCGTCTGAATAGAGCATGTGTTTCCCTCAAACCTAGCCAAGAACCTACATTTCCAAGAGAACATCTGCACTTGGAACTTCAACCCAAGGGAAATGGAAGAGAGTAGGTAGATATGTATGTATGTGAAAATCTTTGCATTTTCTGACATTCCTCAGTTTTGGATGGTGAAATATGTTTTCCAAAAATGCACTTTATTTTCAGAAAAGTTGAAAAGTCAGTAAGTGGCAAAAAGCAAATATTCCTAAAGACAACACATAAGAACACAACACCAAAATCACTAAACAAATCAATGTCTTTGTATCCACATACATAGTGATACAAAGAATAATAGAGAGATGATCTTTATACAAAAAAGCATGCATGAACATGACTAGAGAAACCAAGTGTTAGATTCAGCTCGAGATTAGCAATGTGGGATGAACACTCATGTTAGTTGTCCATTCTTCCCTATCTGCCAACCTAATGTGGATTATCAAGTATCTGAGCGACCATGAGAAAGTCCAAGAAAAACTAAAAATATGTAATTCGTGTTTCGCGCATGTACATATGAGTACTTATTTAAAATATTGTACAGTCTGATTAACATTTATATATCTATTGGCTAGGCAGAGACACTTGAATTAACCAAGAAACAGTCTGAAGGTGAACCACTTACCATGAACGATTTGAACACAATGCCCTTTGCTAACAATTTAATATCCGTAACGGTTTAAGAATTTCTTGAGAACACTCTATACTCAATTTTTCTTAATGTATATGTAGGAAGAACTACCAGTTAGTTCATATTGAGTGTTTGATTGCAGGTGGTAAAGGAAACATTAACACTAGCCAGTGTTGTAGAGTTCTTTCTTGGTACTGTTAAGGAAGATTGTGTGATCGATGGTATTTATCGACCACATTTGATTCTTGATCCTTGAATGAGCAAAAGGTTCCATGACATTTACATTTACATTTACATTTACATATATGGCTTGTTGTTTTTCCTTGCGAACATGCAGGCTACAATATAAAGAAAGGTTGGCGAGTTAATGTGGATGCAACCTATATCCATCATGATCCAACATCATCATATCTCAATCCCACAACATATTTCAGAGGAGGTGAAACCATTTTCACCTGCACCCCAAGAACCGGTGTTGGAGATGAACCCTTCGAATGAGTTGTTGGAGACAAAACCTCCACCGAAACCCCAGGAGTAGCAGCAGCCTCTAGAGATAAAGCTCATAGGTCAGATGTTGGAGACTTCAAGTTCTTCAGGTGATGTCCCTTATGTCGTCATAATAAAGGTAACAACATTCATTGGGATGGGATGCTAATATATAGTGAAACAAAAGCTTGATATCAAATTGGATGGGATGCTAATATTATAGTGTTTTCTCCTAACATTGCAGGGAGCAAGTGAGAATAATGGTCAGGCCCTTATGAATGTGGTCGGGATTCTAGACTCTAGCATGCTAGGCACTTTGTATTTCACAGAAAGATAAAGAAGCAGTAGAATCCACTACATATTAAATATGTATGTAAATCTTAATAAAGAGAACACATTTGAACTGCATGATTTGTTTTCCTTTGTGAGTTTATCATAGGTATTGTATCAAGTTAATTTTTGAAATCTAAAACTCAATTGTCAACCTGCAGATGCTATCCCTTCTAGACAAAAAGGATGTCACAAGGCTCCCGCTGGACCAATACTTCGAGCTGACCATGCTCCAGGAGAAAGAATAGCACAACAAGGTGCTTGCCAAGCTCAAGGAAGACCAAGTTGGTCTGACAAAACAGTTGTCTCTGGCGAATTCCACGATCGTCACCTTGGACAGGGAGCTCTAGGCAAAAAAGAGTCAAGGACCTCAACGCACAGTTGGAGCAGACCCATACTTGCCTTGCGTAAACTGAGAGATACAAGAAGCATGTGGATAGTGAGGTATGGGGCAAGGTCGCGGAGGTGGTGGCACTGGAGGAAAAAGCGGCATTGTTGAGCTTCGATATTAGGGAGAAGGGGAGGCGCTAAATGTGGCAGTGGCCAAGAAGGAAGCAGAGTGACGTAGGATGAATTCTAGCATTGAGAAAATGAAAAGTGATTATGAAATTGCATGCTCAGTGTTGGAGCAGTTGAAGTCGAAGTTGGTGGAAATAAGAGAGGTGGAAGTTGTATCCCAAGCATTGTAGATGAACTAGCTCTAGTGAAGGAGGAACTAATGTATGTAATCATTTTTATAATTCAATTGATATTTGTTTAGATATTGTGTCACCTCATATTTGGAGTCCCTCATACTATTTTTCATTTTTTGTACGCATGGCTAATTCCGGCATCTGTGACATGTCGTGTTTGGTAATATTGTCCAGCAACTCTGACATGCCGTGTTTGGTAATATTGGCCAGCAACTCTGGGCTCACACATGGCACGGTTTGGTGCCGTGTTGGCATCTTAAAAAAAGCCTACAAAAGTTTTGAACGACACGTTTTAAAAATGTCTTGAAAATCTTTAAACGGCATGTCTTAAAAGTAGCTCTCAAACAACTACGACATAGTTTTGATATTTTGGCGGCATATTTCTATGCCTGGAAAATTGATATTTGTTATAGTCAAATGACGCCATGAAAGGAGGCAGCACGATGGAGGTGTTGGAGACAGAAAAGGATTCAATCTCGGCTGACTACTAATGATGTTGCGGACCTGCAAGTTAGCAAATTTGTGCCCGGCCAAAGGAGGTGGCGGGCGGTCAGGAGGACTATAAGATCATAGCATCAACTCAGTAACCAATTAACAGGCATCAACCTTACATGACAGCGCACCGAAATTAGGTTCACAGATTTAAGGAAGAAGACGAGGGTCGTTTGTGTGGAAAGTAAGTGGAGACTGCGTGCGATTTTCACTTTTCAGAGGGCGGAGATTGCATTACATTTAGTGCATGCCATGTGTACAGGATGTTTGGGCTTCGATGATGCCCCGACTGTGGATGTCCATTTGATTGGGTTTTTTATCAACCATGGTTGAAAATATGTGTACGTGGGTGCAGCGTGTGCGGTGAATGGAGGCATTAAAACTGCCACATTGCCATCCCTAGATCAAGTTATAATGAAGTATGTGAAGTTGCAAAAGACGAGTATGTGAGGGTTTCAGAAGCCGTGTTGATGCATGCCAACCATGTAGGGAGGACATCCTAGATCGGAAGAAGTTGGTGCATTAGGTGGAACATCTAATGAAGTTGGTGAGGATGAAAGAAAAGATTGAGGGCTCTGTACAAACATTAAAGGACCGAAGGTCAGGGGATGAAATGGGTTCCCCAAAGAAGAAGAACTAACTAGAGGAGGTAAGTCTAAAGAAGAATAAATTGGTTGATTTTATGAAGATCGGTAATGAAAGGGAAGAAGGTGTAGGTTTTGGCAAGTGGAAGTTTTGTGGGGGCCAGGGATGATGCAAAGGAGTTGGAAATCGCCATTCTCTCGATATATCTTTCGGCTTTACCTTTTCTTGATTCCATCTCTTCTTCTCCGAGAGGTAGAGCCCTTGCCCGTCGTTTCCCAATTTGTGGTAGCAGGTTCATCTCTTTACTCACCCTTTTTCCTGATTCATCTCTCATGGTGGTCCTCCCTCCTTTTATCCATTCTGATCACGATTGTGAAGAAGTCGTTGTCCTCAAGGGTTCCCGAGTGCGCCAGCGGCACCGCCTTTCTCACCCAGAGAGGGAAAGGGACAAAAGCCACAAACTTTGAACTCAAGGGCTTGCTTGAGTTATTATATCTTATTTAGTTAGTAGAAATTTATTGCGGTCAGATCAATATTCCTTTTTGTTCTGGTCTAGGACGATGGTGACTGGAACCATGCAAACCTCTCAGGATTGAAGACAACTTCGTTCTCGGGTACACCATGAATGGGTGCATGTCCACAAGTTGCTAGCTCAGTTTTCCTTATGTGCTCTCTGTTGACGATTTTGAATCAGTATTCAAAGCATGTTGCCAACTATGGAAATTTTATTCTAGACAAGCCTAACAAACAACCATGCTTCAAAACATAGCAGACATGTTGCAGTCCATTAATTCAGTCTGAAGTTCTAAAATAAATTTAAACCCAAATGTATCAAATTAAAGATACAAATAATCTCCAAGACAAGCCATCCAAGTAAAAAAGAACCTAAGGCAGGCTCACACCAACTTTGAAAACATACATTTGCTTCAAATCAAGCAAGTGCATGTTGCTTCAATCCAGAATGGATGAAGGTCATCCATTAATGAAATGACTAGGTAAAAAGAAAAAGTGGTGATGCAAAAAGAGGCATCAAACTGCCAAAACAAGGGCATGACTTAAGGTCATTATTCCAATGTTTTGACAAAGAAAGTTGGTGGAGTTATATCAGATGTATAACACTTCTGGCATTGTCCTTCATTTTTTGTATGCGCTTTCATTTATATACTCATTTACATACCCGAAGGTCCAAGGTCGAAACAGGGAGCATAACATTCCGTGTATCCCCCTAGAGAGGCTCATTTGCTTCTTCACCCTCATTGGCAACATCTGATCAGGTGGGTAAGCATTGCAATGGACGATTTTCCTACAATTTTCTGGCATTCGCTCATTCATGTTTCTCACCAATCGAATAGCAAACTTACGTCGGTGTATTCCTGACGAGCCTTTCTAGCCTCTTGCATTATCATGGAATACATGCTTCAAGTGAGTCATCTGGCGGCTCATGTCTCTGCCGTGAATTTCTCTTTTGCCGCATTCTTTGCTTCATGCTCTGATTTTCCCGATTCCCCTCTCACTGTTAAAGCTACTCCTACTTGATTATCATCACTTTGTGTGATTCTAAAAATGTCACGCATGTCGCAGGTAAGCCAGGAGTCAACACATAGTGCTGCTTTCCAGTGAGACGGAAGTGGGAAGGTCACTTCCAAGATACAAACTGAATACACGCGGATGGATGAATCAGGCCAAACGTAGGCTCACTGGTTTCTCGATTCAAAGTTGATTTCATTTTCAATCTCGATTATCTCTCACTGAAAATCATCAGATGCTTCTTGCATTATCATGGCGTAGACACTTCAAGTGAGTCGTCTGGCGGCTCATGTCTCTGCCGCGGATTTCTCTTTCGCCGCATTCATTGCTTCATGCTCCGATTTTATCGATTCCCCTCTCACTGTTAAAGCTAATATTGTTTGATTATCATCACTTTGCGTCATTCTAAAAATGTCGCGTGTATAGCAGGTAAGCCAGGAGTCAACACATAGTGTTGCTTTCCAGTGGGACGGAAGCGGGGAGGCCACTTCTAAGGTACAAACTGATTATACGCGACTAGATAAATCAGGACAAACGTAGGCTCACTGGTTTCTCGATTCAGAGTTGTTTCTGTTTTCAATCTCGATTATCTCTCACTGAAAATCATCAGATGCTTCTTGCATTATCATGGCATTGATGTTTCAAGTGAGTCGCCTGGCAGCTCTTGTCTCCACCGCGGATTTCTCTTTTGCCGCATTCGTTGCTTCATGCTCTGATTTTCCCATTCCCCTCTCACTGTTAAAGCTACTCCTGCTTGATTATCATTACTTTGCATCATTCTAAACTTGTCGTGCATGTCGCAGGTAAGCCAGGAGTCAACACATAGTGCTGCTTTCCAGTGGAACGGAAGCGGGGAGGCCATTTCCAAGGTACAAACTAATTACATGTGACTGGATGAATCAGGCCAAATGTAGGCTCACTAGTTTGGCGATTCAGAGTTGTTTCTGTTTTCAATCTCGATTATCTCTCACTGAAAATCATTGGATGCTTCATGCATTATCATGGCATAGATGCTTCAAGTGAGTCGTCTGGCAGCTCATGTCTCCGCCATAGATTTCTCTTTCACCGCATTTGTTGCTTCATGCTCTGATTTTTCCGATTCTTCTCTCATTGTTAAAGCTACTCCTGGTTGATTTGCATCACTTTACGTCATTCTAAAAATGATGTGCATGTCGCAGGTCATCCAGGAGTCAACACATAGTGCTGCTTTCCAGTAGGACAGAGGCAGGGAGGCAACTTCCAAAGTACAAACTGAATACACGTGACTGGATGAATCAGGCCAAATGTAGTCTCACTGGTTTCTCGATTCAGAGTTGTTTCCGTTTTCAATCTCGATTATCTCTCACTGAAAATCGTCAGATGCTTCTTGCATTATCATGGTGTAGATGCTTCTAGTGAGTCGTCTGGCGGATCATGTCTCCTCCGCGGATTTCTCTTTCGCCGCATTTGTTGCTTCATTCTCCAATTTTACCGATTCCCCTCTCACTCTTAAAGCTAATATTGTTTGATTATCATTACTTTGCGTCATTCTAAAAATATCACGTGTGTCACAGGTCAGCCAGGAGTCAACACACAGCGCTACTTTCCAGTGGGTCGGAAGCGGTGAGGCCACTTCCAAGGTACAAACTGATTACACACGGCTGGATGAATCAGGGCAAACATAGGCTCACTGGTTTCTCGATTCAGAGTTGGTTCCGTTTTCAATCTCGATTATCTCTCACTGAAAATCTTCAGATGCTTCTTGCATTATCACATAGATGCTTCAAGTGAGTCATTTGGCCGCTCATGCCTCCGACGCGGATTTCTCTTTCGCCACATTTGTTGCTTTATGCTCCGATTTTCCCGATTCCCCTCTCACTCTTAGCGCTAATAATGTTTGATTATCATCACTTTACGTCATTCTAAAAATGCTGCGCGTGTTGTAGGTAAGCTAAGAGTCAACACATAGTGTTGCTTTCCAGTGGGACGGAAGTGGGGAGGCCACTTCCAAGGTACAAACTGATTACACGCGGCTGGATGAATCAGGCCAAACGTAGCTAGGCTCACTGGTTTCCGATTTAGAGTTGGTTCCGTTTTCAATCTGGATTATCTCTCACTGAAAATCATCAGATGCTTCTTGCATTATCGTGGCGTAGATGCTTCAAGTGAGTCGTATGCCGGCTTATGTCTCCATCGCGGATTTCTCTTTCCCCGCATTCGTTGCTTCATGCTCCGATTTTCCCAATTCTCCTCTCACTGTTAAAGCTAATACTGTTTGATTATCATCACTTTGCGTCATTCTAAAAATGTCGTGTGTGTCGCAGGTAAGCCAGGAGTCAACACATAGTGCTTCTTTCTAGTGGGACGAAAGCGGGGAGGCCACTTCCTAGGTACAAACTGATTATACACGGTTGGATCAATCAGGCCAAATGTAGGCTCACTGGTTTCTCAATTTAGAGTTGTTTCTGTTTTCAATCTCGATTATCTCTCACTGAAAATCGTCAGATGCTTCTAGCATTATCATGGCGTAGATGCTTTAAGTGAGTCGTCTGGCGGCTCATGTCTCCACCGCGGATTTCACTTTCGACGCATTTGTTGCTTCATGCACCGATTTTCCCGATTCCCCTGTCCCTGTTAAAGCTAATATTGTATGATTATCATCACTTTGCGTCATTCTAAAAATGTTGCGTGTGTCGCAGGTAAGCCAGGAGTCAACACATAGTGCCGCTTTCCAGTAGGACGGAAGCAGAGAGACCACTTCCAAGGTACACAATGATTACATGCGGCTGGATGAATTACGCCAAACATAGGCTCACTGGTTTCTCGATTCAGAGTTGGTTCCGTTTTTAATCTCTATTATCTCTCACTGAAAATCATCGGATGCTTTTAAATGTTCATAACCAAAACTATAATCGCAGCTGCACTTATACAGATTATCGTCGGTTGCTTTTAAATGTTCATACTAGCATTTGAACAAGGCGCCAAATGTGTGAACTATAAGACAACAAGTAATTTCGCATGTTATATTATTTGCATTTAGATAATCAACATCTCTGCAGACATGCACGTCGTCAGTTGCTGTTTTTCATGTCAGATATCTATCATTTACATAAGATCCCCATTAACACATATTCCTAATACTACTCGAACTGCAGTTAGCCACTTGGACATAATACAGATACATCGAATATGAATATAGTCCCCAATATCCAATAGTTGTTAATCGATACCGCTTCAAAATTGTGGGTAGGGATTTCTGAAATATTTGGAACACAGTAGCAAGGCGTGCCAATTTAGTTGATTCTCAAAATATATGCCCAAATCTACCGGGCACACATTGCAAGTACCAAGGCTTTGCTCACAAAGGTAGACCGAGAAACTATGCTAACATTGTCCCAACATGCTATATGTACCGCTCTTGAAATACAGCAATTTGATTTAGTAAACACCCGCGGTTAAACATAGGAAACCATTCTGCTTTTGTATGCTCAGAATTCAAATATTTATATATTTATAACAATAAAGACTGTTGGAATACACAACACTGGAGCATATAAGCGTATAAATAATGGTTGCCATCTACACAGCTGTTTATGAAAGTATGCCAGGCATCCTACTCAAATCACGTTCACATATGCTTCATTCGTGTAACAAGAAACTTAAGTACAATGTGCATGAATAAATACACCCCCATTGTCCTGCCAACATGCCATATCTTGTGGTGAAAACTGTCTTCCGACTTCTACGTAAGGTCGTCCTCAACTACAAAACAGAAAGATGGAATCAGCAAAATATCTAATCAAAACAGGCTCTAGTACAAGTAGATAGGGAGGGACATCTTCGAATTTTAAAATGTACCTTCCAGACATCAATCTTGAAGCAATGTCACCTACCAAAATAAGTGGAAAGTGGAACACTCTGGCATCAGTTTCCCATTAAAAAAAGAAAACTAAGGACAGCCAAAATGTTGGGAAATGACAAACAAAATTGACACAGTTATAACATTTTCCGGGACTTACTATAAATATGCACAGTAATGTACCAAGGACACTTACAAACAACGAATTAGAGGTTGAATAACTGGATATATATAATAATATGATATACAGGAAACAAAATCCCACTACGTTTTCCCGACTTGTAGAGAACCACACAGCCTTCATTCCTACCCAATTTCAAGACGGGCTAAAGGATGTGGTTCGCTGTCTTTGATTGGTCTTATAATTTGACTTTTAAGAGCTTTTACGGGATTTGAATATTGTGGGTAGTGGCTTAGGAGGTTGTGTATCCTAATGTTTTGACCTGTACATTGTGCCTACGACACCCAGATGTGCCTATGGGTCAATGTGTGAGGGACTATAAGATTCCATTGCCCTCATGGTGCAATTGATAGAGCTCTTGTTCTCATCTAGTCATACAACATAGTATTTAAGGTAAAAGTGGGTGACGTAGTGGGTTTAGATGCACTTCCATAGAAGTTGTGATTGCATGCGAAAAAACCATCTGAAGCCGATCCAGATGAACATAATATCTAGATGGGTTTAGATGTACCTCAATACCCAGTATTTTTTTATGATTACACGATAATAATATGTTTCGTAAGTCAGAGAGATGTATAGAAGGCATTTATCAAGGGACGTGGGGTGAACAGATAACTCAAAATTACCTGAAAAAATCAATCTTCCAGTTGTAAAGACTTTACGCTTCTTCATATGTTCTGTAATATAAACAAACAAATCAAGTGTTCAATGCTCGTTTGTTCATTGATACCACCTTGTCCTTTATTCAGGTGTAATTGCTAGGATCATTCTTCTGAAATGGACCAACATGCTTAAGCAAAAGCATATATATCTTACTAGTTAAAGGCAATCATTCCATAACTATTATTATCCAAAGAGTCTCTTGCATCAGCCTACTATACTAGTGGAAGATCAACTATTTTGTTCTTGCATTTGAGTGTCAGAAGAGAAGCCAACACGCAAGTCTTCAGAAACCATGTGTCACCTTGTACTTAATACTAAGCTGGTAAACATTTGATGCTAAGTCTTATAAAGAAGAGTGTACGAGGGAAATATTTAAAAGGATGACGGTCTTTCTTACTGGTATCGTATTAAGAACCATGGTCAAGAGATTTGGAACAATGATAAATGTGTTAGAGTATTCAATTGAAAATACACAAAGATTGAGCAACAGCCTCCTCGACTCATGTATTGCATGTATGGATTGCCTTTACTTTCTTGTAAATGACAACATGTCATAATTCTTCCACTGCCCTATGCATTTGTATGACCTATAAATACCCTCTACTAAGACAATGTAAGCAGGCAGCCAATGGCTCCATTTTGTATCCCATTCCTAAATTTAAGATGGTATCAGAGCCTCATAAGTCTTAACCGACATCTTCTTCCTCCATGCCCGCCTTCTATTTCGCCCGCTATCCTTCCCTGTTCCTTACACACTATGTGTACACCCTAGCCGCAGTCAAGTTTCTAACATGGTATCTAACCCCTCCTGCAAAGTAAGAAGCGGAGGAGGCAGAGCATCACCCGCCAGTCTTGATCCCTCTTCTTCTCCTTCCCTTTTCCAAAAACAAAATCTTTTCCTTTGTCCTCAATTAAGAAATCAATTAGATCCACCTGATGGTGCCGTTGCAGCCTCCTACTGTGCCTCCTCCAGTTATGGAGCCTGGTCGTCGTCATACTCCCCTTCGTCTTGCCCCCACCATCCTCAGCAACAGTACCAGCAACACCATCACACTGCCACCACCACCACCAACACTGCAACAATACTAGCCTCAGCCAGCGTTCCGCGTTCCCGACCCGCGTCATTCTCGTCACGAGCGGCGTTCCCTCATCCGCATCTGCCCCATCCGTGAGGTTCTCGCTGGACGCAAGCTCCATCTCACTGCACAACCGCCTCCATCATGAACCTCCTCGTCTCTCTACAACCACCACGGATCTACACATAACCTGCCAGTAATGAGATGGGAACGCGACTTTGCACCAGTCGTGATCATAGATCAGCAACACCTGCAACAGATCCTTCATCGAGCAAAAGACCACAAGAACCCGACTTGGAACTGCTTTTATCTCACCCCGCCATCATCCTCACCGCAACCCCGGCCTCCGCGGTCGACGCCCCGGCTCTGGCCCTGTCCTGCCCCGACAACAACCACAGCCGCTGCAACTGCCTGTTTCCCTCCGTTCCCCTGACACCACTTCTCTCAGATCTAAGTTCTCTGCCGTGAACACCGCCACATGAAACCTTGATCGCCGTCGTCACTTTGTATGGCCGCAGCTGTCAAATCTTCTATCTCTTTCATCTCGACAACCTGCAAATCCATGCCACCTGCAATTTCATTCTCCAAGATCTTTTCTCCCATTTGACCTTACGGTCCTCCTCAACCCTCCTACAATCTGCACAAGACCAGAAAGTAACCTTCTAAAGACACCAATATATGTGTCAACCTCAGTAAATTTTTCCTCCCTCAAACCCCTCCCTCCAACAAATGACTCCTACAAAATAACATTCTCCAAACACCAATATGTGTGTCAACCTCAAACATGGTATAAAACCATACCGATCAGTCAAAGATATGTCCTTCTTTCTCTCTTATAACCTTCCAGAGATCTACAAAAATATCCTTCCTCATCCTAACCTCCTCTTGATGCATCCTACACAAGCATCCACTTCCCTCTTTCTCTCTACCCGGAAGATAAGTAATCCTCCCCAAGAATCCACCATCCTCAACACAACCAACAAATGCTTCGAGTTCAGAAAGGAAATTTGTAAATGCAACTTTTGAGCAAATCTACAACCTCCAATGAAGAAATACAAAGAAGATCCACATGGGACAACAAGAGCCTGGTTTAAAGACTCTACAGTCAGTGCGCCTGATGCAATGGACAATTTGCTCCAAGGCACTTCACAAAACTTCCTCCCGGCGTTCTCTTCTCAAGTTGGGCCTTCGATTCTCTTCGGCACAACTTGCGGGGGGCTGTTAGAGTATTCAATTGAAAATACAAAAGGATTGAGCAACAACCTCCTCGACTCCTGTATTGCATGTATGGATTGCCTTTACTTTCTTGTAAATGACAACATGTCATAATTCTCCCATTGCCCTATGCATTTGTATGTCCTATAAATACCCTCTACTAAGACAATGTAAGCAGGAAGCCAATGGCTCCATTTTGTATCCCATTCCTAAATTTAAGAAAATGAAGTGTATGTGGGAAAGCATGCATGGAACAATGACAAAAAAAAGTGTATGAGGAGAAGCTTTAGAACAATGACAGAAAGGACGATGACAATCCTTGGATGCTAGCAGGCAATTCAGAGCAATGTTCATCAAAATAATGAACCTCGTGTCCTTGCTGACGAATTTAATACTACTTTATATGATACTAAAGAGTTGCAGCAAAGACGTTCAATCAGGCAGCTGATGAATTCCAACAAATTATGGAAGAAGCTGAGATTGAGGACTTAGTTCAATAGGACCAAGGATGAACAAGGCATCATGCAAGCAAGGCTAGACAGAGAGGTGGCAAATAACAGGTGGTTGGATACTTTCCGTTAGTGGAGGTGTTACCCCGTATTGCATCTGATAATATGTGTCCTAAGAAACGGAAGAAGAAGGCACTATAAGGGACTATGAGATTACCAAAGTATTGAGGGGTGTCGTGAACCCACAGCTTAACATCAACTTCGATAAAAGTGACAAACTTCAGATCGTGGATTCGGTATGTTATGGAATGCAAAAAGAATGACTAAGGGTGGCTGCCTAAGTTTGGCCGATCTAGCAAGCAAATTTGGAAGGCAAGAAATAACTTCATCTTTCAAGAGAAACACCAATCAGCAATGCATTCAGTAATGAATGCTATGAAAAAACATGAACTAGGGGAGTTGGCTTTCCAAGGGACAACCCAGAGAGAAGCACAACCCGAAAAAAGAAATAACAGAATGGGGAACTGGGATCAACCAGGCAGCAAGCCACCGCGCAGGGGTGTGCTTTGCCTGGTTTGTCGCATTATGTTATTTTGTGCACGTTTTGCATATTAATGATTTTTAATAGTTTATTTATCTGTCCTAGTGTCCTAACCATACATTTTTGTGATTGTTATGTGCTGATCATCATCTTTATTACAATCATAGTTATCAGAACAAATCGGCCGGTTGAACCGGTTTGAACAGGGAACCGGTGACTCTAACAGTTCGGTCCCCTCCCAAAGCCAGAAATGAAGTCTGCCCGGCATCAAACCGGTGAATCGGTCCGGTTTTGGCTCAACCGGACAAAACTCTAACTTAGCAAATAAATGTATTGTTGCTACTATTTTTCATTAATTAATTTTAAACACTATATAAATGTTGGTATATGTATGTCCATGAAAAGAACAATATTTTTTGTTTGGTCCATTTATCAAGCTATTGCGAGCAATTGTGCTAAAATTCATGTTTTATAACTTGTGTAGGATATTTTCCACGAGTATCAAAGACATTTATATATTTTTAAACTATTAGTGATGTAATGTTGACGTCAATCGTTGAACCGGTCAGACCATTGGTTGAACCAGTGAATCGAGAACCAAAGGCCTCACCGGTTTACTGACCGGTTTGGTCCTAACAACCTTGATTATAATCATATATGTTAATAAATAATTTATAGAAATTTGTATTTTGCCTAGTTGCCTTAAATTCGGTTTCTGTTTAGTAGCTACATTATTAAAGATAGCCAATCCCTAGCAATAGATTAATCTTTATTTTTGTACAAAATATGAATCGCTTAATTATTTGGAAGTGTCTTCTTCTTCTGACAATGCTAAGTAACATTTTTAGGAAAATGTAAATCTTCATCTCTCTTACCAATATACATATATAGGTCATTGGGTTAAGCATAAGTTTATGTATCAATATACATATTGTGAAATATGTGTATATGAAGGGAAAAAAGTTTCTGAAAATCATTATATACATGTATACGTAGATGTTAAACTAGGAAGCACGGACACTTCCTGGAGGCTTCCGTGTCCGTGTCTAACACGTGTCCAACATGGACACACCTTGGACACGCCTGGACACGTGGCAGACACTCCTTCGACGTGTCCACTTTGAATTTTTTTTAATTACAGTGTTGGACACATCTTGGACACTTTGTGGACACATCCAAGACATGCCAACATAACCCACTTAGGCCTAAGACCACGATTGTTTCGCTTAACAAGGTGCTGCATTGAATTTCAATCTATTAAAAACTTAGTAACCTGCGTTTTGGTTGCGCAACAATGGCTCGGAAGCTAATTCTGGATGGAACCCACATCCTTAATTTACAGCATTAACTAAAGTTGGTTGATATACGGATATTGCTAATCCCAACATGCCAATTGTTTGTCTGATGAATAATTAACATGTGTTGCTGTCACTTTTGTGTTTTTCTCTTACCTTTCCCTAAAAGAGGTTGACCATAATATAATTTTCTACCTTCTACCAACAACTAGCACTTCTTACTCCTTGTCCTAATCCTATAGTATTACAAAAAAAATAAAAATAAACAACAGATAGGAAATTGTTCTCTTTCCCTAATTATTTCTCATCCAATGACATCCAACCATATTTTCCTTTCCCTTCCTATCCTTTGAACTAAACACGCCTAAGTGTATGAAAAAACCCTCAAGCATTCTCCAAATTCCATTTTCTATCCTCCACTACTCCTTGCCCTACTAATATCAGATGGTTAAGCTTTCGCTGCTACAGGTAAGTTGTCCACACCATTCTTTAGCAACTATAGAAACCATCATCAGCAGTATAATCTCCACCAAAAGTAGCAGTAGTTTGTTCTCCCTGTGCCTATTCTTTTTCTTGCTTCTCTACATCTCAGTCTCCCCTCCTCTTCTCTTACCCCTTCGTCTTAAGTAGCTCTCCAATGTATTGCCCTTCCTTTTCTTCCCCCTCAACCCCCATGACACCTTCCTTTTCCATCTCCCCTCCACCACCAGCAACAACATATCTATTCACCATTTTAATTCCATATATTCTAATTGCAACAATTTAATAATCAAGCATATTAATACATGTTGTGATTTAATCTATATTATGACTTGTGGATATGATCTTATATGCTAACTGCTTGTTGGATTTCATGGTGATTAACTCCATGGATAATCTATTTAGATCATTTGGTGTATGTATACATACATCACATTATATGTCATGATGTGTGATATATATGTATATTCATTTATATATTTGCCGTGTCCAGTGTCGTGTCCGTGTCCTATATTTTTAGAAATCGACGTGTCCTATGTCTGTGTCTGTGTCTATATCTGTGTCGGTTTCTGTGTCATTGCTTCCTAGATGTTAAATGAACTAATATTTTTAACTTCTTAAATCCGTCTACGTGATTCCTAGTCTCTCCTCCTAAACGTCATATCGCCCGCCTAGCCGCCATGACAAGTATGATCACAGTTAATGTATATACAAGAAAAGAAAATAAGATAGATACTTCATTCGAATGTGTTTGCCATTCTAGAAGGGACAGAACAATTTGGCTTAAGGGCTCATACAACAAAACAAGGGGCAATGATATCACGGGAGTGGAGCTGCTTGTTGTTAGTAAAAACCACAGAAAGACAAAACATTGAGATCCAACCTTATTCAAAGTGTGATATCAAAGGGAAAGACAGGATGACAAACTACATAGTTCAGTTTGGGAGGGTGGAATATCCTTGTTGATAGTCTAGCCAAAAGATAGCATTGATTTATTTGGAGCAAGATAGCAATGATATTTGTGTGTATATTCCACACATTAAGCTCAATTGTTACATTATTCTATGTTTTTACTTTCCTGGTCAAACAAAAAATTTCATCTGCCATTATTTTCTGTAAATTCATTGTTAGGTTGACAATTTTCACTTACCGACAAAAAAAGTTATACATGAATATATGTAAAGCAAACATCAATTGAAAAAATACAAATAAGGATAGAGTTATTATAATAATAATGGGACCACAAACTACCTACTAGACAGATAAAATAATTTATACATATGACAAAATAACAAAAGTAAAATGAAGAGTATACATGTAGTCACTAACTTCTTTCCCACCCATCAGTTGAATCCAGAACCTTGCAAGGTTGTTGATTTTTGTTCCCAAAGTTGTCCTAAGTTCTTATGATATTTTCTCAAGTATCACTAAAATGCAAACATGGATAGAGTTAGTAGATCATCAATGAGTACTGCTCCTACTGGAAAAACAAAAAAATCATATATGACAAAAGAACCAAAGTAAAACAAGGAGTATACTTGTACTCACTAACTTTAAAGAATGCAACCTGCATCTATTCCTTTGGTTGTTGGTTTCATCCCAAGTGTTGTCCTCAATTTCTTAAGATTTTATTCTGAAATATTACTAAAATACTAACATAGATAGATTAATGGACATTAATGGGGAAACACACTACCTACAGGACAACCAAAATAAAATTTATACATGACAAAAGAACCAAAGTAATGAGAACACAATGGGGGCACACACTACCCATTGGAAAATCAAAATAAAGTCTTGTAATTTTTTATAAGTAAATTTGTAGTATCAAGTGAATGATGTTTGCAGTCAGTTATATTGTATATTGGGGAAGGAAAATAGACTTATTCAAAATAGAAGTAGCATTTATTTGTAAATTAATTCTGTGAAAGAGTTTGGGTCAAAGTGATACCCAACTAGAGTGGGTTCTCCTTTATTTTATAGAGTAAGAACATTTACATACTGGACCCAACAAGAATAGAGATAGTAAAGAGATAAAAAAATAAAGAAACTATTTTCTAACATTCCCCCTCAAGCTGGAGCGCACACATCATGCATGCCCAACTTAGAACTCATATATTTGAAATTTGAAGATGGAAGTGGCTTGGTGAAGATAACGACCACTTGTTGTCCAGTCCTGGCATGAGGAGTTAGAATCTTCTTGGAGAACACTAAATCACGAACGAAGTGGCAGTCCACTTCAACATGTTCTTCCTCATTATCACACATGAAAGAAATTGGTGTCTCATCAGACACCCATTTCCATCAAAACAGACATAACCCATTGTAGCTCACAACAAGAAAGTGCCATAGCTCGATATTCAGTCTATGTGCTAGATAATGCTACATTGTTCTTCTTGTTCCACATCACCAAATTTGACCCAAGAAACACACAATACCCAGAAGTAGAACATGTCTCTTTAACATCACCTGCCCAATCAGCATTAGTGAATCTAGTGAGCTTCAAGAATGTATGTGCGGGATTCTACCCTATAAAGTAAGGTCCTTCCATGGTGATCCTTTGAAATAACGAAGAATCTTAGTGACATCCATCCAGCATGACATCTTGGGCATACTAATGAATTGGCTAACAACTCCAATATCATAAGAAATACCATGACGAGCAATTGTCAAGTAAATCAATTTTCCTACAATCCTTCTATATTTTGATGGATTAGAAAATCATCTTCATCCGAAATAGACGTCTTGGTATTGATAATCCGTAGGCATGGAGACAGGTTTGCATTGTTCCATGCATGTCTCTACAAGATGGTCAAGGACATGTTTCCGCTTAGAGAGGTTTGTACCCTTCTTAGAATGTAGAACTTCTATTCCAAGGAAATAGCAGAGATTAGCCAGATCTTTTTTTTTAAAGTGTGTTTGCAGTCATTCCTTGAGCTGTAGAATGCCAGGAGACTCGTCATTTGTGATGACATTATCATCTACATAAAAATCTAGAATAAGAGTGCCACTTGAAGACTTATACACAAATAATGAATGATCAGTAGAAGATCTGGTGAACACAAACTGTATAAATACAACACTGAATTTATCAAACCATGCCAGTGGTGACTGCTTTTGACACACCCCATAAACAACATACCCAAGAGGTTGCTCCATGTATACCTCCTCAAGTAGATCACCATGAAAAAAGCATTCTTGACGGCCAGTTGAAGAAGAGGCTAGTCAAAATGAGTAGCAACAAAAATAAAATTCACACAAAATTGAGTTGAGCAACTAGAGAAAAGTCTAAAAGAAGTCGACGCCATGTATATGAGTGTACCCCTTTGCCACCAAACAAGCCTTCAAGAAATCAATAAGCCCAACTAGTTTCTATTTCACAATATAAACCAAACGGCGGCCGACAACAGAGTTGCCAAGAGGAAGATCCACCAAATCAGAGGTAAAGTTCACATGAAGAGCTGCCATCTCACTGTTCATAGCTCAGATCCAACCATCATGTCAGGCTTCTTCTGTATAATAACGAGGAACAACCATAGAATCAAGTTGAAGAGCAAACGCACGGGATTTTGGTGACAGATGAGGCAAGAAACAAACATTCGCCAATGGATGGCGTATTGTGCAAGATCGGACACCTTTAAGAGTTGAAACTAAAAGGTTTAAGTCTGAAACTAATGCATCATGAGAACTCTTAGTAGAACCAGATACCATAGGAGTGTCGGAAGATTAGGAGGCATGTTGCTGGACTCATGAAGCTACATCCTCGTGGGGATGCCCTGCTTGCCTAGAGTAAACCAATGGAAAAGGTTGAATTGGTGGAGGTCTGGGCAGTGGTGATAAAGTGGGGTTGGTATCTTAATAACTCTCTTCACAAGGAATAGGGAGTGGTGGATCTCTCTCACACTCAAAGGTATAGTCACTCTCAGGATGGTGCACTCTCTCACTCTGAACAGAGTCACTAAAGAATGGGGTATACTTATGAAAAGTCCAGTCTGCCGACATGAAAAGATGACAAAGATGAAGACAATAACACATTTGTCCCTTCTACACGGAGGAGTATCCCAAAAAGATGGTGTGAACTGCACCAAGAGACAACTTGTCAGTGCATGGATCAAACACATGAACAAATGTAGTGCAACCAAACACACGAAGATGAATAAGAAAACTTTTGTTCATCAAGTCATGAAATAGAGAAAGGGGTAGCCCCTTACAAGGCAAAACAGTGATGATAGTTCATCAAAAACATTTAGTGAGAATAGCACTAGACTAATATTTCTTGGGAACAAACATTTGAAACATTAGTGTACGTGCTACATCAAGTAAGTGGGTTATGAATTTTTTTCATTCAACAACCCCATTATCTCTTGAATCATGCCAATAGAATTGCAAAATGTAGAAACAGCCTTTTGACATATTCTAGAACATTGTCAGTACGAAGAATTTTTATATGGGCATCAAATTGAATTTTGGTTAATTGATGAAAAGTTTGAATAATAGACAAGACTTCATCTCAAGACTTAAGTATACCCAAGTCATGCTGGAAAAGTATCCATCTCTTTCTGTGTAGGATTTCGAGGAAAAATTCATGTTAGGGGTTTATGGTTGTAAGACCCCTGACCTAGATTTTGGGCTAACCTTGTTTTCCTTATTTGATTAGATGCTTAGAACCTTAATCCAATCCTTTGAGATGATTTTGTATCATGTGAAAATCTTATGGTTTTAGTTTGGTCATGTTTGAATGATGTTTGAGCATTATATGCATGTTTTGTACCAAGTTAAAATTTACCCATGTTGAGGGTTTATCTTGCAATTTATCATGTGTTGAGTATTCCCTTATTTCTTTAGCATCATGATATAGATAGTGATTATATGAGGCTCCTTTCTAGGGTGTTCTTAGTGCTCTACTAGCTGTTAGGTGTCTACTAATTACATTGCAACGGGTAGTTGTTTATTGCTGAAAAGTGCAGTCCAGAACTTTTCTCGATTGAGAAGTTTGTCGACCGAGTGTCACTCGGTCGAGAATTTCTTCGACCGAGGAAAGGTCTGAAGTGAGTGTATTGAAACATTCATTTCCAACTACCAACTACTTCTCAAATCAGCCTAACGTCTATGGAATTTGTTGGAAGGCTATTCTCGGTTGAGGATTTTGTCGACCGAGGATGTCTCGGTCGAGGACTTTGTCGACCGAGAAAATCCTTGTTGTAATGTGTTGAATCATCTACTAAGTGTGTGTATTAATGGGTAATTGTGCTTATATCTTAGGGGGAGGATCTATCTAAGTGTTGTGAGTGGATAGGGAAGATCTAACGCTTGATTTACATGATGTCTAAGTACTTGTACATTATAGACTTATACAAGTTTTTACTTTGAGTACAATCATGAAAATAAAAGCAATCTAAGCATGTTGATCTTCCAATTTGTGTAGATTTTCAGCTATCCACTTCCTTATTTGTTTTTCCGTGAAACACTCAAATAACAAGTTAGATCCACAAGAATGAAATCTGTGTCATCATCAAAACAAAGGGTATAATAATGTCCAATTTAGCCAACAATCTCCCCCTTTTTTAAGATGACAAACATTCCTAAAATATAAATCAAGGAAATTTAAAAAGCATGAGTTTCATACCTGAGATTTACCTTTTGTAGATATTCTCTTGTTTATTCAAGGAGTGTGTTCTAGTTATTCCCATAATTATCCAACTCTTAGGGAACATAGAAACAATTTATGTAAAGCCAAGAGATTATGCAACTCAGTTATTCTTATTTGATGTATTGATTTATATTACTTCTCCCCCTTTGTCATTTCAAAATGATAACCATATAATTAATTTTCTCCCCCTGAATGGGATACTCCCCCTTAATTGTATACTATAACAAGAATGTCAAATTTAGCCACAATTCTAAAATCATGATTTATTTCTCAATCATTTGCAAGGGATGTTAAGCCCTAAAATGACATGAGAATCCTTTAGGCTCATGAATATATTTAATAGTTTCTCAATCATTTACAAGGGATGTTAAGACTTGAAATGACATGAGATTCCTTTACGCTCATAGTAACATCAATGAATATATTTCTCAACCATTTACAAGGGAAGTTGAGCCCTAAAATGATATGAGGTTCTTTTAAGCTCACAGTAAAATCAATGAATGTATCTCTAATCAAATACACGGGATGTTAAGCCCTAATTTGTATAGAGAATTCAATTAAGAGAAAGATATACATCATATTCATGAATGTTGTAGGATCCTTTATTTTCATAACCAATATTACTTTAAGGATATTAAGATCATAACTAGATTTGACGTTCAATTTAATAAGTAATGAATCAATTTGTTTTTAACATGCTGAACAAATATACAAAGGTTAAGTGTAATTGAATGATTTACAAATAAGCATTTTGTCAAGCTTAGTTTAGGTCGACCTTAACTTCCACCTAGGCACCCCTCAGTCAAACTCTTTTTCGACCAAGAGGCAGTTCTGCAGATATCCAATATATGCATTTTCATGAGTTATCTAATGAACTACTTTTAGAATATTGACTTGATATTGTGATCATTATTAGTTCTTTATTTTGCTCATATAGAAACTTATGAGTGTTGGATAATTTTAAAACCTTAAGATCAAGTTTGCCTTTTAGAACTTAATTTATGTGAGCAAAATTATCTTGTGATAATTCCTTAGAATGCTCATACAAAATGGTGATGATTATATTTTAACCAAGTTTCTTATATGACTAATTCTTTACTTTTCACTTTTGATGATGTCAATGTTGAGCAAATTTTCTTATGCCAATGGATTTTGCATTAATATTTTCTAGAGTAAAACCAATCTTTTCCTCTTGTATACTAGATGGATACAATTTAATGATGCAAAGTATAAAGTTTTGATGCCCATATATTCTTCCTTTTTATTAGGGTCATTAAAGCAGAATAATATGTACAGTTCATTACATACTTTAAGTTAATTGCAATTGAAGTATCTTGTTCTTATTGAACCATTCTATCAGAGTTTCCCTCGGTCGACGAATTTCTCGACCGAGTGAGGTTCGGTTGAAGTATTTGTCAACTGGACATTTATCGGGTTCTTGCAGGCTTAAGACAGTAACCCTCTCAGTCGAATATTTTCTCGACTGAAATGTTATCGGTCAACAATTTTCTCGACCAATAAAGTTATTGTTTCTCTATAAAATGCAGGTTTGAGACAGAAACATCTTTGGTCGACTATTTTCTCGACCAAAGAGTACCTTGGTCGAAGTTACTGTCGACCGAGAATGTTTCTGTTTTGTTTTCAGTAATCATTTGCAAGTAAAACATAAGGTACTTTCAATACGACTTTACAAGAATATGAAAATTAAAGCTCAGTTTTATTGAGATAAGACATTTTGAATATCAAAGTAACATTTTAGGTCAAATCTCAACTAATCATGTTCAAATTTCCACGTTTTAGTAACCCAGACTAGATCAGCATCCTTTTTACTATATGGACAAGAAAACAAATAATGTCCAAGACGTAAACAGTAATAGCAACATATAGAATCTATCTCATTTCTCTTCTTGTCTAGATTGTCTTTAGGCACATACATAACTTTATTCTTGGGCACTTGTGTCCTTCTCACTCTAGGTTTTTGATAGGATTTACCTTTGGGCTTATAACCTAGTCCTCTTCTTCCAATCTGACCAGAAGAATCTTTTTAGGATCTTATCAAAAATACCATTATTTTTCAAGCTACTAATTTCCTTTTGTAATTTAGTAATTTCATCCATTCTCATTTTAACATCTAACTTTTCTTGCTCTAGATTAGACAACAAACTATCTCTTTCTTTGATAACAACATCATAATCTAAATGAGTACACAAGATAGGTTGAGTTTGAAGATCATTCGATTTTGCAATTAGTTCAACCTTTTCTTGGGAAAGAAAATCATAGTTCATTCCTAGAATAAGCAACTTCATATTGCAGTCATAAAGAGATGATTTCAAGGTAGAATTTTCAAAAATAATACTTTCTTTTTCAGAATCAAGATCATTTAATTGAGCATACAACTCCTCATTGGTTTTAGTAACTCTTTTTAGTTTCTTTTTACAATCAATATATTTATCATCCAATTCATCAATGCTAGCAACTAACTCTTCTTTAGATAAATAAAAAAGACTTACCTCATTGTCTTCTTCATTTGTTGTAGCAATAAGGCACTCCACTTCTTCTTCTCTATCTTCACTATCATCACTTGAATCATCCCATGCAACTTTGTAGGCTTTTTCCTTCTTATTGTGAGATGATTTCTTTCCCCTCTTGAGTTTGGGACAATCACCTTTTAAGTGTCCCTTTTTTCCACATTCAAAGCACCTGGAGGAAGAAACACTAGAAGTTTTGTTAGGTTTGAATCTTCTATACTTCTTACCATTTACAATGAGAGTTTCTTCTTCACTGTCTTCTTCACTTGTGTATTGACTAATTTTGGTTGATGCTTTGAATGCAATGTTCTTTCTTTTCTCCTTTTTGTGTTCAGACGCCAATCTTTCTTCTACTTCAAGGGTGATTTCATGAGTCTCCAAGTTGCCAATGAGTTGTTCCATCCTCAATCTTGTGAGATCATTGGCTTCTTCAATGGTCATCACCTTTGGTTTGTATTTTGGAGGCAAACACTTAAGAATCTTGGATACTTGATCTTCTTCACTTATGAATTTTCCTAATGCTCTCAAACCATTAATGATAGTAGAAAATCTTGCATACATTTCACTAATGGACTCATTTGATTCCATACGAAATTGTTCAAACTTTTGTTTAAGCATACTAATCTTAGAATATTTAACTTGTACGGTTCCCTCATGTGTAATAGAAATTCTATGGCATATATCATATGTAGTTTCACATGAGGAAATTATATTAAATTCACTTATCAAAATAGAACAATATAAAATACTTACAGCATTGGCATTAAGTTGATCTTATTTTACAGTATTGGCATCCCATGTCATATACTCAGTTTTTGGAATCATGTATGGAGTAGACACCATTCTCTAAAGATCCCATCTTATGCCTTCAAAATAAAATTGCATCCTTCTCTTCGAATAGTTGTAGTTGCTTCTGTCGAACGGTGGTGGACGAGCTACATAGGTTCCTTTGAAGTTTAAGTTGTTGAGCACACCATCCCCCATCCTTCAAGACCTGTTAGGGATCCTTGAAGACCTGCTCTGATACCAATTGAAAGATCTAGAGGGGGTGAATAGAGCTTTTTGGAGTTTTTAAAGTTGATTAAAAACAATTAAACACTTGGATAAGAAGTAGGAGGAAACAAGGAAGACACAAGGATGTAGAGTGGTTCCTACCTTAGAAATCTAAGGTAGTTAGTCCACTACTCAATTGTTTCCAACCGGGATTTTGAAAGTGATCAATTTTATTACCTCACAAGGATGTTACATAAAATGCAATCACCTTTCTTACACCCTTGAAGTAACCTTCACCTAAAGTAACCTCAATCCCCCTAAAAGCAGCCTTCTGAAGTAACTCCAAGCTCACCCTTGAAGTAGCCTTCACCTAAAGTAGCTTCAATCCTAGAGGTAGCCTTCTGAAGTAACTCCAAGTCACCGGGATCAGCCTTCACCACTTGAAGTAGCTCCATGAACCTCCTTTCAACAGCCTCCAACCTAGGAGTAGTCAAGGAGAACAATATACAATAAAAGGAACAAGATTGGAAGAAAGAAACAATGTTACCAATTGAGTACAACACTTTGATCCTATATCCAGCGTATTGATCTCCAATCCACTGTGGATGAATGTGGTAGTATGGTGGCTAGGAGATACTAAGCTATAGGACACTAATGTAGAACCGATTGGAAGTGTATCTCAGCTTGTTGCTCACTAAGAATGAATCTCAAGTGTAATTGTATGCACAAGTGATGCTTTGAGTGTCCTAAGGCATGTCCTATTTATAGGAAGAAGACGAGGGCCGTTTGTGTGGAAAGTAAGTGGAGATTGCGTGCGATTTTCACTTTTCAGAGGGTGGAGAGTGCATTGCATTTAGTGCATGCCATGTGTACAGGATGTTTGGGCCTCAATGATGCCCCGACTGTGGACGTCCATTTGATTGGTTTTTTTATCAACTGTGGTTGAAAATATGTGTACGTGGGTGCAGCGTGGGTGGTGAATGCAGGCATTAAAATTGCCCCATTTCCATCCCTAGATCAGGTAATAATGAAGTTTATATGATGTTGCAAAAGATGAGTATGTGAGGGTTTCATAAGCCATGGTGATGCATGCTAACCATGTAGGGAGGACATCCTAGATCGGAAGAAGTTGGTGCATTAGGTGGAACATCTAATGAAGTTGGTGATGAGGAAAGAAAAGATTGAGGGCTCTATAAAAACATTAAAGGACTGAAGGTCAGGGGATGAAATGGGTTTCCCAAAGAAGAAGAACTAACTAGTGCATGTAAGTCTAAAGAAGAATAAATTGTTTGATTTAATGAAGATCGGTAAAGAAAGGGAAGAAGGTGTTGGTTCTGGCATGTGGAAGTTTTGTGGGGGCCAGGGCTGATGCAAAGGAGTTGGAAGTCGCTATTTGCTCGATATATATTTCAGCTTTACCTTTTCTCGATTCCCTCTCTTCTTCTCTGAGAGGCAGAGCCCTTGCCCGCTGGCTCCTGATTTGTGGTAGCAGGTTCATCTGTTTACTCACCCTTTTTCCTAATTTATCTCTCATGGTGGTCCTCCCTCCTTTTATCCATTCCGATCATGATGGTGAAGAAGTCGTTGTCCTCAAGGGTTCCCAAGGGCGCCAGTGGCACCGCCTTTCTCACCCAAAGAGTGAAAGGGACAAAATCCACAAACTTTGAACTCAAGGGCTTGCTCAAGTTATGGTATCTTGTTTCGTTAGTAGAAAGTTCTTGCGGTCAGATTGATATTCCTTTTTCTTCTAGTCTAGGACGATGGTGACTGGAACCATGCAAACCTCTCAGGATTGAAGACAGCTTCGTTCTCAGGTACACCATGAACGGGTGCATGTCCACAAGTTGCTAGCTCATTTTTCCTTATGTGCTCTCTGTTGATGATTTTGAACCAATATTCAAAGCATGTTGCCAACTACAGAAATTTTATTCTAGACAATCCTGACAAACAACCATGCTTCAAAACATAGCAGACATGTTGCAGTCCATTAACTCAATTTGAAGTTCTGAAATAAATTTAAACCCAAATGAATCAAATTAAAGATACAAATAATCTCCAAGACAATCCATCCAAGTAAAAAAGAACCTAAGGCGGGCTCACACCAACTTTGAAAACATACATTTGCTTCAAATCAAGCAAGTGCATGTTGCTTCAATCCAGAATGGATGACAGTCATCCATCAATGAAACAACTAGGTAAAAAGTAAAGTGGTGATGCAAAAAGAGGCGTCAAATTTCCAAAACAAGGGCATGAATTAAGGTCATTATTCCAATGTTTTGACAAAGAAGGCCAATGGAGTTATATCAGATGTATAGCACTTTTGGCATTGTCCTTCGTTTTTTGTATGTGCCTTCATTTATATACTCATATACATACCCGGCGGTTCAAGGCCGAAACAGGGAGCATACCATTCCGTGTATCCACCCAGAGAGGCTTAGTTGCTTCTTCACCCTCATCGACAAAATCTGATCGGGTTGGTAAGCATTGCAATGGATGATTTTCCTATAGTTTTCTGGCATTCACTCGTTCATGTTTCTCACCGATAGAATAGCAAATGTACGTCAGTGTATTCCCGACAAGCCTTTCTAGCTTCTTACATTATCATGGCATAGATGCTTCAAGTAAGTTGCCTGGTGGCTCATGTCTCTATCGTGGATTTCTCTTTCGCCGCATTCGTTGCTTCATGCTCTGATTTTCCCAATTACCCTCTCGCTGTTAAAGATACTCCTGCTTGATTTTCATCACTTTGTGTCATTCTAAAAATACTGCTTGTGTCGCAGGTAAGCCAGGAGTCAACACATAGTGCTACTTTCCAGTGGGACGGAAGTGGGGAGGCCACTTCAAAGGTACAAACTGATTACACATGGTTGGATGAATCAGGCCAAGCGTAGGCTCACTGGTTTTTCGATTCAGATTTGGTTCCATTTTCAATCTCGATTATCTCTCACTGAAAATCATTGGATACTTCTTGCATTATCATGGCATAGACTCTTCAAGTGAGTCGTCTGGCGGCTCATGTCTCTACATCGGATTTCTCTTTCTCCACATTTGTTGCTTCATGCTGCGATTTTATTGATTCCCGTCTCACTGTTAAAGCTAATACTATTTGATTGTCATCACTTTGTGTCATTCTAAAAATGGCGTGCGTGTCACAGGTAAGCCAAGAGTCAACACATAGTGCTGCATTCCAGTGGGACGGAAGCGGGGAGGCCACATCCAAGGTACAAACTGATTACACGTGGTTGGATGAATCATACCAAATGTAGGCTCGCTAGTTTCTCGATTCAGAGTTGTTTCTGCTTTCAGTCTCGATTATCTCTCACTGAAAATTGTCAGATGCTTCTTGCATTATCATGGCGTTGATGTTTCAAGTGAGTCGTCTGGTGGCTCTTGTCTGCACCGCGGATTTCTCTTTCGCCACATTCGTTGCTTCATGCTCTGATTTTCCCAATTCCCTTCTCATTGTTAAAGCTACTCCTACTTGATTATCATTACTTTGTGCCATTCTAAAATTGATGTGCATGTCGTAGGTAAGCTAGGAGTCAACACATAGTGCTGCTTTCCAGTGGAATTGAAGCGGGGATGTAACATCCCTGACCTGGGTTATGCTTTAACCCTAGATGTTTTGTTAATAAAGTTGATTATATGCTTGCTCTTATCTTTTGAAAATTAATTAAGGCTCAGGAGGAATTTATGTTTCAATTTTTGTCCTTTTTGAATAATGTTGAAACAATGTTTTGTCTGTTTTGGACTAAAGTGAAAATTACCCAAGTTGTGGGGTTAACTTGCAAATTATACATGATAAAATGGTTCTCAGGTGTTGAAGCATCATAAGAATGAGAATGATGCAGAGGTATGGCTTGTGGTAGCCTGAGCACCAAGAAAGAGCTTGTTAAGCAATGTTTGTGCATTAAAACCTAGTTTTGGTATAATGTGAAATTTACCCAAAACCTAGGGTTCTATATGCAAAATACCACCTTTCGAGAGTCCCTCATGTTTCTTGGCATCATGTAGAGAAAAGAAAATGAGAGGGGCATCTCATTTGAATCACCTTGGAGGAGAGAGAATCTTGATATTAAAATAATCAAGATTTAAGCATAATTGAAACCCTAATTTAGTTAAGGCAAAAATAAATATATTAATGGGAGTGTCCTTCAACAAAATATGTGAAGGTTTAATTTGGATAAGAGTGGAAGTCCTTTTTCCTTGCAAAGGCCACGAAAATATCCTAAGTGAGTGGAGAGCCCACTCACATTAGTTAACTAAAAAGTAATATCCACTAAAAATGGGATATTAGTATTATATGAATTAAGGTGCTTAATTTCTTTTCCTTTAATTCACGGATAATGAAGAGGAATTATAAGGTGGGGGATATGGCTTCGCATTCCAGGAAGTGAGGGGGATAAGTGGCACCAATTTTGGGAGTTAAAGGATTTTTATATCACTTTCTCTCCCATTGAAATTCCCTTATAAACACTTCATTTTCCACCCACTTGAAGACTCTTTTTTGAATTTTCTTTCTCTACTTGCTTTGGCCGAGCACAAGGGAGCTTAGGAGCAATAGGAGGACGAACTCCAACCTGTAGGTAAGCTCCTTGATCATCTTCAACCTTGATTTCATGGTGGAAATCGAAAATCAATGCTTGATTTCTTCTTTTCTTCATTCAATTTTCAATCCTAGCCATTTCTTTTCACTCAAAGACTTGAGGACGAGCCTTGTGAAGTTGAGGAAGCTTCATTCACCATTGAGGACGTGAAGGTTGAATCTTAGATTCAATTTTGAAGGTGGGTTATATAACTTAAACCCTTAAATGTTATTATTACATTCAATTCTTCATCACTTGTTGATCATTTTGTTCTTCTTGAAATTCCTTGGAATAATTGATGAAATTTCCATAAGAATGGCAGTATATTTTTAAGGATCGAAGCTTGATTATGATGACATCATCATAAGCATACACCTCAATGAATATCTTGAGAAAACGGTTTCACTCTTGAGACTAAACGATCTCAAGATCGTTTGGTGAGCAAACGGTCTCAAGACTGTTTGAGGTCAAACGACCTCAAGACCATTTGAGGTCAGGAGATGTCATGGTTGGATGATGATCTAATGGTTCTAATTGATTGACTCGTAATAGGTTCAGTGATGGATAATCCACTTATTACAAACTCCAATCGATTGAGCTGATTGAAGCCTTAATTGATGGAATTGATCAAGACCGAATGGCTAAAACTAATCAAGACAGAATGGGTAAAATTGATTAAGACTGAATGGGTAAAAGTGATCAAGACCGAATGGGTAAAATCAATCAAGATCAAATGGGTAAAGTTGATCAAGATCGAATGGGTAATTTGATCTTCAAAATTGTTTGGTCATGTTGACCGTTTGGGAGAGTTGACCAAATGGAGGTCAAGCACCTCAAGATCGAATGGAGGTCAAGCACCTCAAGATCGAATGGAGGTCAAGCACCTCAAGACCGAATGGAGGTTAAGCACCTCAATACTGAATGGAGGTCAAGTACCTCAAGACTGAATGGAGGTTAAGCACCTCAAGACTGAATGGAGGTCAAGCACCTCAAGATCGAATGGAGGTCAAGCACCTCAAGACCGAATGGAGGTCAAGCACCTCAAGACCGAATGGAGGTCAAGCACCTCAAGACCATTTGAACGTTAAAAAATAACAAAACCATTTAAAGATCTAATAGTATCAAAGTTATGAAGGACCAATTAATCCCTTGATTGTTAATATCATATATCCAAGTTAAATCCAGTGGTTGTACCTCTAAAGTACTTAGATTATTAGTACCTTTAGAGTGGTTAGCCTTTGATGCTTATGGAAGCAATGACTTAATACAATATGCTAACCCTTCATTCAAATTGATTCAACCTAACCAAGATTGAAATAATTAACATCCTAGAAAGGATGCGAGAGAGGAACTCATACATGAGTGATAATCATGTAGTGATTAATCTTCAACAATTTCAAAATGAAATATGTAATTAGGGCATGATCCAGGATGATGAGATCATAAAACCCTAATCGAGAAGGTTAATGAACCCTAACCCTATTTTAGGGCAATGCTAAGTGAAACACTAATCTAGGGTGATGGTGTAACCCTAATTTAGGGTAATCATATGAAAAACCATGATTCAAGGTATTTTATTAGTAAACCCTAATTTAAAAGAGGATGTTTCATGAAACCCTAAATTTGGGTAAAGCTCTTACAGCCCTAATTCAGGGTAGTAATGTGTAAAACCCTAATACAGGGTGATGTAAGGTGATATGAAACCCAAATCCAGGGTGATGCTATGTGTTACTATATGAAACCCTAGCTTGAAGCACTAACCCTAATACAGGGTAAAGGTATGAGAAACCCTAATTTTGGGTTATAGTACATGCAACCCTAATTTTGGGCAATTAGATGATTAACCATAACCCTAATGATGGATAATGGGATGAGTATATCTAATTGACATGAATTGGGAAACCCTAACCCTAATAAAGGATTAGTGGTGTTACCCTTGTATAGCATGATACTGATATGTAATTAATATAACTGTCATCATGTATTCTGACCATGCAGGTATCATGAGATCATGAGCATAGCCAGGTATGAGCTATGATGTTTCATTTATTGAAATTTCTAATGGGACTTGTGAGACATAATATGCTTTGTTGCCTAGTGAGAGGTAACAAGAGATAAAATGGGCTTTGTGAGCCATATGAGATGCTTGTGTAGCAAGTATCATGTTACCTTGGTCAGATGACCTGAAGGTGTTCTAGTTACCTGATAAGTGGTAACAAATGTTCTTTGATGAACTGAGGGTTTGAATACCCATTTTATTATAATAATGATGATGAGTTTGTGAAAGGATGAGAATGCTCCTGATGAGATGAGGGATTGAGATCCCAATGCTTTATTAAAGATTTGAATAGTACTTGATGAAAGTATTACACATTCTTTGTAGCAATTGTTAAAATAATTGATGTTTGAGCTCTTATTTGGTGCTAAAAGAATATGGTAATACACTTAATTAATCAAGTGATATCATATAATGTAGTTGCCCTGACCACAGAGCCATCAGCGTCAGAATTTGTTGAATGGTGAAACATGTTTAACTCGGAGCACATATTTTTTAATATGTGGGGGTAATTGGGCAATTATATCCTTATGCCCCATAGGAATGGCTGCGGGCTATATCCTATGAACGAGATTGGTTACGGACCATTCCCCAGTATGAGTGTGGCTACGGGCCATGACTCCATGATATGATACCAAGCATTGGCTACGGGCCATAACCCTGAAGAGAGTATATGTTGCGGGCTATAACTATAAGGACCCTTACCTCCATTTAGGGCTTATCCTGTTTGTTTTGCTTAACCCTGATGCTTAGCTGCTTGCTAATCACCTTTGAGGGTGATTAGGGTTTGTTGGTGCTTTGTTGAGAGCTGGAGGTGCTACTTGCAATTAACCCAAGTCTAGGGTTTTTGGGCAAGTTTGCCACCTTGTGAGGTGTTCCTCCCTCTCCTTTCTTCCTCTAGTGTTGAGAGGAAGGGTTTGGCTCGTTACTTGAGTTCCTTTGGGCTTGAATGAGCCTTGGCGGGCCTTGTTGTGCTTTGCCTTTGCCTTATTGGACCTTGTGTCGGGCAAGTGTGCTTGTATCGGCCTAGGTGTGTCGCCCAGGGTGTGCGTCGGCCATGGTGTGGAGGTGTGTTGCCCATGGACCTCTTTGATCCCCCTTTGACCTCGTTTGTGTCACCACTAGTGGACACTTGGTGCTTGATGCTTGTATGTGGCAATGGCCTTCGACATGTGTTTAAGATATGTTAGTGTGGTGGATTTGCCCATGAACAAGTGTCCCTAGGTGGGCAACACCTTGCCTTGGATTACCTTGGTTTCTCCTCTATCCTCTTATATATATGTGTTCCCTTTCTCTTTCTAAGGATCCCTTTAGTTCCTTAGTTTCCTCTCTCCCTTGGTGCATGACACCCTCTTCCTTTGCAAGCTTGGTGGTCGATCCTTGCCTTGGAGTCTCCTTCTTCCTCTAGTGGTGGTCGAACCCTAGAGTACCTTGCTCTCTTCTTGTGGTGGTTCTTGGAGCTTGGAGCTTGGAGCTTGCTTAAGGCGGGTTACATAACTCCTAACCCTAACTATACTACCTCTTCAATGTTCTTGTATGTTTCTTGTGATCATATCGACTATGCATGTTTTTAGTTGAGTTTCTGGCCTAGTTGTTTCTTGTTGGCCGAGCTATGTCCTAGTGTTTCTTGTTGAGCAACACCCCTCTCCCTCCTTGGTCTAGAAAAGTGAGCTTGAACTATAGTATCATGGGTAATACTCCTTTCTCGCTTAAGTTGAGAGGTGAGCTTGTGTTCTGGTTTCTTGAGCAACACCCTTCTCTCACCATGGATTCAAAAGGTGAGCTTTGTGGTGGTTGTAGACCTTTATTGGTTGATCTTTGTGTTGCCCGATTGGTTATAAGAAGGTGTGCAAGACCCCTCTCTCTTGATTGTTGAGAGGTGAGCCATCTTCTTGATCCTTTAGGGTTTGGTGGCCTTGTGCTTGAGGTTGATGACGACCTGGTTGGGCGGCATCTTGCCCGATATGGTCTTGGAGGTGATGTTGCTTGATACCCTTTCTTTGGCCTAGAGCTTTGGCCGATAGGTGGTGGTGTTGTGACGGGTGTCACACCCCTGGTCTTTGCCTTGTTGTGTTGGGTGTCACACTATGCTGAGTACTCTGCCCGACACACATAACCTAGGAGGTGGCTTGGTGTCATTATACCTTGTTGTTGTGGAAGCGTTGCTAGTTAGTTCTGTAGTGGGTGTTACCCCTTAGCCCTAGCCCTGTGTGTGTTGGCCATTAGAACGAGACTTGATGGGCGTTATGCCTTGTTGTGTGTGTGATGCCCGATATCCCTAGTGTGTGATGAACGTTGCACGATACCCTGTTGCACGTTACACCTTACACGACACGCCCCTTGGGCTCAGTTGCACGATAGACCTTGCTACATGTTACACATGGAGGCGCACGACACACCGTTGCACGACACATGAGGTGCACGACGCGTCGTTGCACGATACACTCTAGTGATGTCGTTGTCCTTGCTGGTTAGCTTGGCCGGTATGAGGCTAGAGTGTTGGGCGATAGGGGAGAGTGCCCTGCCCGATACTACCTTTGGTGAGGGTAGTGGGCACTTACAGTGAGGGTCTTGTTCCCTATATGGAAACCGATATGCTAATCCTTGCTTATGCAAACACGTTTCGCTTATGATGATGACCCTTGAGACGCTTGATAGTATTTGAGGTTGTAGATTATATCTATGTAACTTGACATGTGTTTATGATCATCTTGAATTATATATATAATGATGAAGAATGGTAAGCATATAAGATGTCGTGCTTGATGTTATGATCACAGGTTGAGAAATGTACGATAAAGCATATGATCATCAATGTTGCCTATGATTGATAATGTGATTCTTCTGTCAATCCATGATGATTGTGCATACTAACCATGCAGGTGTTTCATAGAGATGCATAGCCAGGTAAAGGGCTATAAGGTATATATGTTTGAGTAACACTGCTCGGATGGTTACTCTTGATGATGAGATGATATATGTGTTTTGGTCTGAGGACCTGAGTTTGGCTAAAGTGCCCAGTTGAGGTATTATCCTCTGATGATGATCTATCCCAAGTGATGAGAATGCCTGTTGAGGCAGTGGTTTCTTGTGATGTGGGATTGAGATCCCGGAATAGCATGATGGTGGTAATAATAATGTAGTTTTATGTTATGCATGTGTTACAACTTGGTTACCTCAACAATCCACTTAAAGGGTACTAACTAATCACAGTGGAACATATTATGTAGTTTTCCCTGGCCATAGATCCATCATTGTCAGTAGCTGGTGATGGTGAAATAGGTTCTCCTGTGGGTTAACCTGGAAGTTCATATTGTTGAATATGTGTGGTTTCTCCTAGCCTAAAATAGAGAGGACGCGAGTGCAGATGTGGTTGCACACTCGGGATATATATATATATATATATATATATATATATATATATATATATATATATATATATATATATATATATATATAGCGCATGGTGAACAGGCCCATGGCTCAGTGTGACAGAGCATGAATGCGTTCATTGCTCAGAGCACGGTGAACAGGCCCGTGGCTCAGATATACTAGCGCTGAGACCTGTACCGAGGTGGGCTAGAGGAAGGGTAGCCTATGGAGCTGACCCTGTGGTTGAGGCCACATAAGCATGAGACTGCAGTCCTGCTTTGGTTCTCGTGCACTGACCACGAGGTGGGAGGTCGTGGAGTCTAGCTCTTCCATTGACCTTGTATGGCACCAGCTTGGGTTTCACAACCGAAGGTTGGATTTGAGCGGTACGGTTCACCTCCTCAGGGCATAATAATACGTAATCTAGACGAATAGTATTTATTGTTTAAGGCAAAACACGAAACATTGATTGAGGCCTTGCTTGCGTAGTTAATCATGTTATACTTACAGTTACTTATACATTCTTTATGTTATAAGGTAAGATCTTATAAACCTTATCTTGTCAATCATGTTCCATAAAGAAATGCTTGGGTACAAACCTTCCGTACATCTGGTAAGCATGATGGTATAAATAGCTTTGCTATATAGACTGCTCTTGTTATACCTTTTACTTGTTATCTGCTATTGTTGCTTTAATCCTTCTATGGTTTTATGGTTTTGGCGGGGAGTTATGTTTCTCGCTGGGACTGTGTGTCTCACCCCACCGGTTTACACCCTTTTTAGGTGTTCGAGCTAGACGTGGTGGTGGTCGTGAGGTTGCGGCCGAGCAGCAAGAAGAGCAGTAGAAGGCAAGAGATGGACATGATGCTATTTTGGTCATTTTGTAGTAGAGTCTTAGAGTCATCCATGTACTCTCAGGTCCTTGGGACAGTTTTGACGTTGTTTCATGATGTATAGATGTTGAAGCTTTGTATATCCTATTGATGGCCGGATGTGGGCCGTTATGTACATATAACAGGTGATGAACTCATGTGGTGGTTAGACAATTGATCTCCTAAGTTGTGGACACATGTCCAGCTTGTAAATGTTTTTATATAACTTGTTTCCTTGAAGGATAAGGACCTAAATGTAATAGTTTCTTGGTTTATCCACTTTCTGCAATCGGTTTTAATTAACCCATATTTTTTATAATCTGTGGTTTATGTTGTTTTCCGCACGTTTTCGCATAACACCTCGCTGTCTGTGTGATAGCAGGATGTGTTGCCACAAGTTTTGGTATCAGAGCTCTAGGTTCGCTGAGTCTACAGGGATTTAGGACTAAATTGTGTTTGTTCTTGTGAGTTTTCCAGATTTTCTTACAATCATCTTCTGCCCTCATTGGAAGAAAAAGTCAAGATTTCTGGAAACCATGAAGAACATGTTGCCGATAACAGTGATGATGCATCTGTTGATGGAGCTATAGGGTAGACACATGAAGACTGGGTGCCTGAGGTCCCCCAACCTGACCCAGCCATTCTCGAAAATCCTGCCTATCAACAGCTTATGGGGCAGATGATGGCTACGATGAATCTCATGGTAGAAAGATTGCCAGTACCTCCGCCGAGAGCATAGGCTCCCCATGGTGAAACAATGGGTATTGGGAAGACCTTCGAGCGGCTTTGTCGAGTCAGAGCTTTGGACTATGCTGGAACGGATGACCCAGCGGATGCAGATATGTGGCTAACAAGTCTTGAGAAGGCTTTCTGGATCCTCGACATCCCCAAAACAGACAAAGTAAAGCATGATGTATACCTTCTGAAGGGTAGTGCTGGTCACTGGTGGACCATCGAGGAAGAGAAGTGACCTGGTGAGGTGATCGGTTGGGAGTTTTTTGGGGCGAGTTCATCAGCAGATACTTTCTGAAGACGTATCTGGATGAGAAGATCAGTCAGTTTGAGCGTTTGTGCCAAGGAACGATGAACATCACTGAGTATGAAGCCAAGTTCATGGATCTATTGAGGTTTTGTCCTCACATGGTAGCAATAGATGAAGAGCGAATCAGATGTTTTGAGAAAGGTCTGAGTGCTGAGCTGACAACACCTGCTTCTGTGTTGGAGAACTGAGAGTGGTTTACCACGTTTGTGGAATCTGTCTGGAGGATCGAACGGTCAGTGAGGGAGAAAAGAGAATCCATGGCTAAAAAGAGGCCTACTCAGTTCTAGGGACAGAGGTTTGGTGGCTTCAAGAAGCCTAGGTTTACAGCACCTTCAGTGATGAGAGGTTCCAGTGCACCGTCGCAGTGGTCTCCGAGTAAGGGAAGAGGTTATGTTTCTTCACTGTCAAAGGCACATAGTACAACTTCAATGGCAGTGACAGGGCCATCTAGGCCACGGTTTGAAGTTAAGGCATGTTATATCTGCGGTCAGATAGGGCATTTCAAGTCAAATTGCCCAAGTAGAGATGTTGAAGTGACGCAACAGCTGAGACAGAATCAACAAGGGTCAGATAGACAGTAGCCCAGTAGTAGCAGAAGGCGACAACGCGGTCAAGCGTCGCAAGCTGGATCATCTGCTCAAGGAAGCAGAGGACGGGGACAGCAAGCAACGGCTTGATTCTATGCTATGAGTCAGCCGGAGGCGATAGTCAACCCGCGAGTAGTGGTAGGTCAGACGGAGTTATTTCATTCTGATATGTCTTCTTCTTGCTTTATATCTGTTCTGGTTGACTCGGGTGCTACACACTCTTTTATCACCTATAGTATGCTTGAAAACTGTCGTTTACCTGTTAGCTGTAAGAAAGATAGCTTGTTGTTAGAAACCCCTCTTGATGGTTCCTCGATGCTTTGAGAAGAGTGTCCATCTTGTGTCTTATCTTTTTCGGGGCACAGTATACAAGTGGATCTTATACCACTTGATATGCATGGTTTCGATGTGATCCTTGGGATGGATACCTTAGAGACGTATAAGGTCGTTTTGGACTGTGGTTCCAAGCAGGCAGTGTTTGATGATGACGGAGAGAAGTGGATCTTCCAAGGAGATAGGAAGATTCTTCCGACGTGTCTAGTATTGGCTATGGTAGCAGAAAAGTTGTTACGACAAGGATGTAAGGCGTTCTTAGCTCACGTGATGGATACCAAGGCGAAAGGTCCTAGCCTTGAGGAGGTGTTGGTTGTCCGAGAGTTTGTGGATGTGTTTCCCGATGAGTTCCCCGGTGTTCCTCCACCCGGAGAGATTGATTTCAAGATCAATCTAGTTCCAGGAACACAACCAGTTGTACAAACACCGTATAGGATGGTTCCAGTAGAGGTGGCAGAACTTAAGAAGTAGTTGCAAGAGTTGTTGGAGAAAGGTTTCATTCGATCGAGTATGTCGCCTTGGGGTACTCCAGTTTTGTTCGTTAAGAAGAAGGACGGGTCGATGTGGTTGTGTATATATTACCGGCAGTTGAACAAGGTCACAATCAAGAACAAGTACCCGTTGCTGAGGATAGATGATTTGTTCGATCAGTTGCATGGTGCTACAGTGTTTTCAAAGATCGATCTACGGTCCGGATATCATCAATTGAGGATTAAGGTGGATGACATACCAAAGTCAGCTTTTAGGATGAGGTATGGTCACTTCGAGTTTGTGGTTATGCCGTTTGGGCTAACCAATGCGCATGCTGCTTTCATGGATTTGATGAACAGGGTGTTCCGTCCGTTTCTAGATCAGTTTGTTATAGTCTTTATAGATGACATCTTGATTTACAGTCAGGACAGTCAGAAGCATGAACAACATCTCCGACTAGCGTTGACTCTTCTTAGCCAACATCAGTTGTATGCCAAGTTCAGTAAGTGTGAATTTTAGTTGGAAGAAGTAACTTTCTTGGGTCATGTGATATCTGCAGAAGGAGTCAAGGTGGAACCCCGGAAGGTGGAGTTAGTAGCAGATTGGGAGCAGCCAAAGACGCCAATAGAAGTTCGTAGTTTCCTAGGTTTGGTAGGATACTACCGGAGGTTTATCAAGGACTTCAGTGCGATTGTGTTGCCGATGATGAAGTTGACTAGAAAGGATGTACCTTTTGTCTGGGATGACCGTTGTCAGCAAGCTTTCCAAAGTTTGAAGGAGAAGCTGACTAGTGCTCCAGTACTAGTGCTGCCAGAGCCTGGAAAGGGCTATGTTGTATTTTGTGATGCTTCCAAGAAAGGTTTAGGCTGTGTGCTGATGTAGGAAGATCATGTGGTTTCTTTTGCTTCGCGACAGCTTAAGAAACATGAGGAGAACTATCTGACTCACGATTTGGAGTTGGCAGTAGTGGTTCATGCGTTAAAGATTTGGAGACACTATCTTTATGGGGAGGTATGCCAGATCATTACAGATCATAAGAATCTGAAGTACATGTTTTCGCAGAATGAGCTAAACATGTGATAGCGCCGATGGATGGAGCTAATTAATGATTACGACTGCACCATCGAGTATCATCCTGGTAAGGCGAATGTGGTAGCTGATGCGCTTAGCCGAAAGTCTTCTTCTTTTCCTACAAAGAAGGCACAATTGAGTTCCTTGGTATGCCATAGGCAAGATATGTTTGTTTCCCTGTGATAAATGAATGTGCATATGGAAGTTTCCTTGTTAGCAGGACTTTTAGCAAATATGCAAGTCAAGCCTACACTGAGACAGCAGATCAAAGATGCACAGCAAACAGATGATATAGTACAATTAATCAGATCAGAGTTTGGCAGCGAAAAGCATGATGGGTTCCATGAGTTTGAGGATGGACTAGTTTGCTATCATGATAGGATGGTGGTTCCCGATGCTGATGATCTGAGGAAGCTAGTACTCGAAGAAGCACACACGTCGATGTATGTTATGCATCCAGGAGTCACTAAGATGTATCATAATCTGAAGGACTTGTATTGGTGGCCCGGCTTGAAGAAAGATGTAGCTGAGTTTGTGGCTAGATGTGTGGTATGTCAGCAAGTCAAGGCTGAACATCAGAAGTCGGGAGGTACGTTACAACCCCTGCTGATACCGCAGTGGAAATGGGATCATATAATCATGGATTTCATAGTTGGTCTACCCAGGACAACTAGGAATCATGATTCCATTTGGGTAATAGTGGACAGACTGACGAAGTCTGCCCATTTCATACTTGTGAAGACAACATATACAATTGAGAAGCTCGCTCGATTATATGTGGATGAGATTGTGCGTTTGCACGGTGTGCCAACGATGATAGTTTCTGATATAGGTCCTCAGTTCATGAGTCGTTTCTGGGAACAGTTGCACAAAGCGTTGGGAACGCAGCTGAGGTTCAGCACTGCTTTCCATCCAAAGACAGATGGACAGTCTGAGAGGACTATTCAGACTTTGGAAGATCTTCTCCGTTCTTGTGTTTTACAGTTCCTAGGTAGTTGGGACATACATCTCAGTATGATAGAGTTCGCCTACAACAATAGTTATCAGCGAAGCATTGACATTGCTCCTTATGAGGCCTTATATGGCAGGAAGTGTAGATCTCCGTTGTGTTGGTATGAGTCTGGTGAATATCAGCTTTTGGGTCCTGAGTTAGTACAGCAGACAACAGAAAAGATCAAGGTGATACAACAACAGTTGAAAGCGGCACAGGACAGGTAGAAGTCTTACGCAGACAATCGTCGACGACCTTTGGAGTTCCAAGTAGGAGACAAAGTGTATCTTAAAGTCTCACCGTGGAAAGGTGTGCTAAGGTTTGGCTGGAAGGGTAAGCTAGCGCCCAAATATATGGGGCCATACCCAGTCATAGCACGTATGGGCAAGGTAGCTTACGAGTTAGAGCTGTCGCCAGAGTTGCATAGGTTACACCCAGTGTTCCATGTCAGTATGCTGAAGAAAAGTCATCCGGATACAGGAACAGTGATACAGCCGGTAGAAGTTGAGCTTGATGAAGATGTGACCTACGAGGAAGGTCCGGTGATGATCCTTGACAGAAGAGTTAAGAAGCTGAAGAGGAAGGACCTGGTTCTTGTGAAGGTTCTTTGGCATCATCGTGGTGTTGAGGAAGCCATGTGGGAGCTTGAGGAAGAGATGAGGAGGAAGTATCCCTCGCTTTTCTCTTCGGATTTCGAGGAAGAAATCCCTTTATAGAGGGTTATAGCTTGTAAGGACCCTGACCTCCATTTAGGGCTTATCTTGTTTGTTTTGCTTAACCCTGATGCTTAGCTGCTTGCTAATCACCTTTGAGGGTGATTAGGGTTTGTTGGTGCTTTATTGAGAGCTAGAGGTGCTACTTGCAATTAACCCAAGTCTAGGGTTTTTGGGCAAGTTTGCCACCTTGTGAGGTGTTCCTCCCTCTCCTTTCTTCCTCTAGTGTTGAGAGGAAGGGCTAGGCTCATTGCTTGAGTTCCTTTGGGCTTGGATGAGCCTTGGTGGGCCTTGTTGTGCTTTGCCTTTGCCTTGTTGGACCTTGTGTCGGGCAAGTGTGCTTGTGTCGGCCTAGGTGTGTCGCCCAGGGTGTGTGTCAGCCATGGTGTGGAGGTGTGTTTCCCATGGACCTCTTTGATCCCCCTTTGACCTCATTCGTGTCACCACTAGTGGACACTTGGTGCATGATGCTTGCATGTGGCAATGGTCTTGGACATGTGTTTAAGATATGTTAGTGTGGTGGCTTTGCTCATAGACAAGTGTCCCTAGGTGGGTGACACCTTGCCTTGTCTTACCTTGGTTTCTCCTCCATCCTCTTCTATGTATGTGTTTCCTTTCTCTTTCTAAGGATCCCTTTAGTTCCTTAGTTTCCTTTCTCCCTTGGTGCACGACACCCTCTTCCTTTGCAAGCTTGGTGGTCGATTCTTGCCTTGGAGTCTCCTTCTTCCTCTAGTGGTGGCCGAACCCTAGAGTACCTTGCTCTCTTCTTGTGGTGGTTCTTGGAGCTAGGAGCTTGGAGCTTGCTTAAGGTGGGTTACATAACTCCTAACCCTAACTATACTACCTCTTCAATGTTCTTGTATGTTTCTTGTAATAATATCAGCTATGCATATTGTTAGTTGAGTTTCTTTCCTAGTTGTTTCTTGTTGGCCGAGCTATGTCCTAGGGTTTCTTGTGGAGAAACACCCCTCTCCCTCCTTGGTCTAGAAAAGTGAGCTTGAACTCTAGTATCATGGGCAATACTCCTCTCTCACTTAAGTTGAGAGGTGAGCTTGTGTTCTACTTGCTTGAGCAACACCCTTCTCTCACCATGGATTCAAGAGGTGAGCTTTGTGGTGGTTGTAGACCTTTGTTGGTTGATCTTTGTGTTGCCCGATTAGTGATAAGAAGGTGTGCAAGACCCCTCTCTCTTGGTTGTTGAGAGGTGAGCCATCTTCTTGATCATTTAGGGTTTGGTTCCCGTGTGCTTGAGGTTGATGATGACCTGGTTTGGTGGCATCTTGCCCGATATGGTCTTGGAGGTGATGATGCCCGATACCCTTTCTTTGGCCTAGAGCTCTGGCCGACAGGTGGTGGTGTTGTGACGGGCGTCACACCCCTGGTCTTTGCCTTGTTGTGTCGGGCGTCACACTATGTTGAGTACCATGCCCGACACACATAACCTAGGAGGTGGCTTGGTGTCGTTATACCTTATTGTTGTGGAAGCGTTTCTAGTTAGTTCTGTAGTGGGTGTTACCCCTTGGCCCTAGCCCTGTGTGTGTTGGCTGTTAGCACGAGAATTGATGGGCATTATGTCTTGTTGTGTGTGTGCTGCCCAATATCCCTAGTGCGTGACGAACGTTGCATGATACCCTATTGCACGTTACACCTTACACGACACACCCCTTGGGTTCAGTAACACGATAGACCTTGCTGCATGTTACACATGGAGGTGCACGACACAGCGTTGCACGACACATGAGGTGCACGACGCACCGTTGCATGATACACTCTAGTGTTGCCGTTGTCCTTGCTGGTTGGCTTGGCCGATATGAGGCTAGAGTGTTGGGTGATAGGGGAGAGTGCCCTACCTGATACTACCTTTGGTGAGGGTAGTGGGCGCTTACAGTGAGGGTCTTGTTCCCTATATGGAAACTGATATGCTAATCCTTGCTTATGCAAACACATTTGGCTTATGATGATGACCCTTGAGACGCTTGATAATAATTGAGGTCGTAGATTATATCTATGTAACTTGACATGTGTTTATGATCATCTTGAATTATATATATAATGTTGAGGAATGGTAAGCATATAAGATGACGTGCTTGATGTTATGATCACAGGTTGAGAAATGTACGATAAAGCATATGATCATCAATGTTGCCTATGATTGATAATGTGATTCTTCTGTCAATCCATGATGATTGTACATACTAACCATGCAGGTGTTTCATACAGATGCATAGCCAGGTAAAGGGCTATAAGGTATATATGTTTGAGTAACACTGCTCTGATGGTTACTCTTGATGATGAGATGATATATGTGGTTTGGTCTTAGGACCTGAGTTTGGCTAAAGTGCCCAGTTGAGGTATTATTCTCTGATGATGATCTATCCCAAGTGATGAGAATGCTTGTTGAGGCAGTGGTTTCTTGTGATGAGGGATTGAGATCCCGGAATAGCATGATGGTGGTAATAATAATGTAGTTTTATGTTATGCATGTGTTACAACTTGGTTGCCTCAACAATCCACTTAAAGGGTACTAACTAATCACAGTGGAACATATCACACAGTTTTCCCTGGCCATAGATCCATCATCGTCAGTAGCTGGTGATGATGAAATAGGTTCTCCTGTGGGTTAACCTGGAAGCACATATTGTTGAATATGTGTGATTTCTCCTAGCCTGAAATAGAGAAGACGTGAGTGCAGCTGCGGTTGCAGACTCAGGATATATATATATATATAGTGCATGGTAAACAGGCCCATGGCTCAGTGTGACAGAGCATGAATGTGTTCATGGCTCAGAGCACGGTGAACAGGCCCGTGGCTCAGATATACTAGCGCTGAGACCTGTACCGAGGCGGGCTAGAGGAAGGGTAGTCTATGGAGCTGACCTTATGGTTGAGGCCACTTAACCATGAGACTGCGGTCCTGCTTTGGTTCTCGTACACTGACCACAAGGTGGGAGGTCGTGGAGTCCGGCTCTTCCATTGACCTTGTATGGCACTGGCTTGGGTTTCGCAACTGAAGGTTGGATTTGATCGGTACGGCTCACTTCCTCAGGGAATAATAATACGTAATCCAGCCGAATAGTATTTATTGTTTAAGGCAAAAAATGAAACATTGATTGAGGCCTTGCTTGCGTAGTTAATCATGTTATACTTACATTTACTTATACATTCTTTATGTTATAAGGTAAGATCTTATAAACCTTATCTTGTCAATCATGTTCCATAAAGAAATGCTTGGGTACATACCTTCCGTACATCTGGTAAGCCTGATGGTATAAATAGCTTTGCTATATAGACTGCTCTTGTTATACCTTTTACTAATTATCTGCTATTGTTGCTTTAATCCTTTTACTAATCGGGAAAACCATAATCTAATCGATTTTGGATGAAAGTGACATTAAAGTCTATTTCCTTGTTTCTCTCTCTTCAATTAAGGATTCATACATTATCCAAATTTTGCACAGAGGCCAATAAAGGCATGTAGATTCCGATTATGCACTTAGTTTTGCCTTTTGGAAACTTTTAATGTGTCAAATAAATCAATTAATATATTCTCTTTCCTCCTTCATTAAAGGCTTTAGGATTATCTAAATTTTATGAAACTTAATCCACAAGTCACATTTAATGTGTTGGATACGAATTTGCCATCAATATTACATATTGGATATATTTGCATATTTATTTAATATCTTGAAGGTTTAAAACACTTTCTCTCTCCTGATTTCACCCTTTAAGTAAACTTTCTCCAAATTGGATAAAAATTTACCCAAAGGCTATATTTATTATGTAGATCACGAATATAAGATTATTTTCCTCTTTTGGAGTCAATTATTATATTTATTTATTAATTACACCTTTTAGGCAATTTCTCTCTCTTAATATTACCATATTATTTCAAGGTTGTCCAAATTAAATGAAAATTGACATGTAAGCTTATTTTGATGTGTAGATTACAAATTTGAAGTTTATTTCCACTTTTAAGAATTTCTTACATGAGTTTTGTCATCTGGCCCATTAGAGGCCCATTAACTACATTACTTTTTCAATTAAGTTATTTATCATCTTATTATCACCAAATGAATTATATGACATATTATATTACATTGTTCATGCATTAGATTATTAGGATCTCTCTAACCTCAACCTTGTTTGGCTAAGACCAAAAGGATCAAAGTTCTAGGGTAGGGTTCAAGATCTGGTATGTTACAGCACTCCACCCCTCAAAAAGGATTTCTTCCTCAAAATCTACAGATTCAAACATCAATGATCAACTACTCTCTCCACCCCTTAAAGGGTTCAACCTAACAATTCAAACTAAACAACTTTTTAGCTACCCACATCTCTTAGTTATGAAAGTTTTTAGAGATTAATACTTCTCATGTATTCAACTAATGTCACCATCTAGGGTTGAGATTTTAGGTCCTTGTGTCTCTAACCTATCAACCCTAAATGATCATCCAAAAAGTCATAGGGTAGGTCAACTACACCTTTATTTCAATCCTAGCCATAAAACTAGGGTTAGATTCTACTCAAACTAGAGTTTCTCTTCATTGTGACTTAGTTCAAGAAAACATCGATAAATCAGAGAAAACATTTTCTTTTGTACATGTAGTAGTATATGGAAAATAATTTGTTGTGAAAAACTTTTGCGATCGAAAACTGAAATTTAGGGCCCAAAATCAAAGTGAGAAACCAAGTCACAATATTTCCATATTTAGATCTCCTAACATATTCTCATCCTCAAACCAAACCTTATTTTATAAGAAGATCATCATTGATCAAATCTAGGGTCACATCTCACTTAGAGGCAACTAACTAAGTCAAGTGTTCTTAAAGGGAGACAAAATTGAAATAGTCGATTCCGACTACCATGGGCTCTGATACCATGTTGTAAAGAAGTGAAACCACTTCTCTACTAAAAATTTGAACAATAAAACCTCCAGTCCAAACACACTCAGAAGGTATGATGGAGTGGGTGTCAAATTTTCAAATCTTTATATAATGGTAATCAAAAGACCAATGTATAGCAGTGGAAGAAAATATTTGACTATTCAATTATAAAACAAAGGGATTACAAACTTACATCACAAGGATCCATGTAGAGGAAATCTAAACCACCTCAAGTTTGTCTCCAAGCTTCATCATCTCAAGCTAAGTCTAGGTCAACACGTCTTGCCATCCATGTCCTCCACCTAGGGTTGGAAGCATACCCCAGCAAAAGAGAAACAAAATAAGACATCAGCAAAGGCTGGTATGTGCATACTAAAAAGAAAATTGAGCAATATAAGGAATTAGGGACATCAAAATAAAAAGCTTCCCATGCAAGAGATAAGTATCACCCAAACGGGTATCAAGAGAAAAGATCATAACAAAAGGGATACTTGCCATAATCAACAAATAATAAGAATGTGCTATCAATATAAACATCCACTACCATGGTGGAAAACAAAGCACATATATCATTATCAACCTGCATGCATGTGAGATAAGCATAGCCCTAGAACAATATAAATAACAAAGGCGGTCAAGAATCACACATCTTGAACCTGGTGGAACATGGGCCAAGAATCACACATCTTGCCCTGACATGGGGAATCACACATCCACCATCCAAATATATATAACATGGGCCAGAAATCACACATCCTGCCCGGGTATGGGGAATCACACATCCTCCATCCCAAAGATATCACAATGTTGCCATGTTGCATAATGAGACAAAACCAATGTAATTACACTACTCTAGTGCTACTGAATCACATAGCATGTTAAATGTAGAGGCAAGTAGAAAAGTATAATCAGATTTATACAATGGTTGCCATCACACAATGGACAACACAAGCATATAAACAAATCCACTTCAAAGTGGGCATATATCACCAAGTAAACTTCCACATCATAGTGGGCATATAATATCAAAAGTCCAACTTGCACCAAGGCAACAAGATAAGATTCCAAGAGAATATCCATGATCATAAGATCAATAACAAAACAAGATACTTCACATGAATCCATGATATCAAAAGAAAAGAGCAATGTGTATAGGCTATTGTCCATAGGACCAAGAGTAAGACAAAAATAGGATAATTGCTCAACAAGAATAATCGGGGATGCAAACATACATTAAGAGACAAGAATTGCTCAATATAGAAATAATTGGAGATGCAATCAGACCTCAACATCAGATTCAAACGTCCAAAGATACTTCTAGGTCCAAGCCTAGGCATCCAAAGCACCTATTATGCATATATGTGGAATTAGGGTTAGGTTTCCATTAATATACAAAACCCTAAAAATCACCTTTTTACCATTATGCGAATTAGGTTTCCAAAACCATGCCATATTTTAGTATATGTTATTAGGAGTCCAAAACATATTTTATCATATTTTTCTGACTTACATATATTTAGGTATGATTTTTACAAGTTAATTCATCATTAATTAGATCCATTAAAAACACCTGTTTAAAACATTAGATTCAGGCGATAAAACCAACACCATAAGAAAGCTTGCATTTTTATGAATCCAACGACTATTTATTTATATTTTTGCGATCAGTAAATAATTAGTTATTGATTTTATAAAATCGACCAATCAGAAAATCTGATAATGCCACATAGGCGAAAAAAAACTTGCGAGAGAGAGATATTGCGGGCCCCACCTGCAGACTTGGCCCCACTCAGCGGCAGCCAAGACACGGGTCAACACTCGAGTTTGACTTGTCCAAAATAATGAAACAAAGGGCAAAAGACAAGTATAACCTTAATAGGAAAACAAAGGAAGAAGAAAACGCAGAAGGGTAAAAACGAAATTTTGCAAAGGGGATCTTCCCCAACCTCTCGTCTGCTCATGGCTGCAACGCAGCCTAGCTGCTGCTTGGTGCAGGTTTGGGTGAACTCGGCAAACACCATGAAACTCGAAAAGAGAAGATGCAAAAGAAAGAAGATGCCAAACCGAACCTGATGGTGTTTATAATTGCGCCGGAGATGGAGAGAACAGGGAATGAACGTCGTCGCAAACACCCGCCGAAAACCCAATCACCGGCGGCAACACCTGCTACGATTGGAGGAATTGAGATGAGAGGAGGGTAGCAGGAAGCAAAACACAGTTGTAGGCTAAGGTATAAATAGGCGGGGATGTGATAACCCAAAAAGGAAAGGGTGGCCGCGAAGCTTCATGCTCGAGATTTGGGCGATTCGAAAATAGGGAAAACTAGGTCTCGAATAAGATATCATTGAATTCGAAACTCTCTCCCGAATATAATGCAAGTTGTTTCAGTCGATTATGTGCATTGAAGTCCGAGAAAACCTCTCCGCAAGAAACCATACGCGGATGTACTGTTCATCAGACGTCGTCTCGTACTCAAGGTAGGAGACACAATCTAGACCGTGAAACCCAGATCGGACAATCCAAAAATAGAGTCCACGGTGTGACCGCGGCTGGGAAAGCAAACCAACGGACCATTTGATCAGAATAAGAAGAAATCTGACGGTTGACAGTGAACCCGAGGTTTGGAAAGAAAGCGTGATAGAGAAAATCGGGAAAACCATAATCTAATCGATTTTGGATTAAAGTGACATTAAAGTCTATTTCCTTGTTTCTCTCTCTTCAATTAAGGGTTCATACATTATCCAAATTAAGCCAAATTTTGCACAGAGGCCAATAAAGGCATGTAGATTCTGATTATGTACTTAGTTTTGCCTTTTGGAAACTTTTAATGTGTCAAATAAATCAATTAATATATTCTCTTTCCTCCTTCATTAAAGGCTTTAGGATTATCCAAATTTTATGAAAATTAATCCACAAGTCACATTTAATGTGTTGGATACGAATTTGCCATCAATTTTACATATTGGATATATTTGCATATTTATTTAATATCTTGAAGGTTTTAAACACTTTCTCTCTCCTGATTTCACCCTTTAAGTAAACTTTCTCCAAATTGGATAAAAATTTACCCAAAGGCTATATTTATTATGTAGATCACGAATATAAGATTATTTTCCTCTTTTGGAGTCAATTATTACATTTATTTATTAATTACATCTTTTAGGCAATTTCTCTCTCTTAATATTACCATATTATTTCAAGGTTGTCCAAATTAAATGAAAATTGACATGTAAGCTTATTTTGATGTGTAGATTACGAATTTGAAGTTTATTTCCACTTTTAAGAATTTCTTACATGAGTTTTGTCATCTGGCCCATTAGACGCCCATTAACTACATTACTTTTTCAATTAAGTTATTTATCATCTTATTATCACCAAATGAATTATATGACATATTATATTACATTATTCATGCATTAGATTATTAGGATCTCTCTAACCTCAACCTTGTTTGGCTAAGACCAAAAGGATCAAAGTTCTAGGGTAGGGTTCAAGATCTGGTATGTTACAGTTTTGACGTTGTTTCATGATGTATAGCTGTTGAAGCTTTGTATATCCTATTGTTGGCTGGATGTGGGCCGTTATGTACATATAACAGGTGATGAACTCATGTGGTTCTTAGACAGCTGATCTCCTAAGCTGTGGACACATGTCCATCTTGTAAATGTTTTTATATAACCTATTTCCTTGCAGGATAAGGACCTAAATGTAATAGTTTCTTAGTTTATCCATTTTATGCAATCGATTTTAATTAACCTGTGTTTTTTATAATCTGTGGTTTATGTTGTTTTCCGCACGTTTTCTCGTAACACCTCGTTGTCTGTGTGATAGTGGGATGTGTTGCCACAATAACTCTATAGAGAAGATGTCACTATACCCTGGCAAGCTAATTGCAGTTTGACACGTGATGTCTCTATCATGTAATCTTGTACTGACCGAGAAGGTAGAGGTCTTGGAGTCCGGATCTTCCATTGACCTTGTGTGGTACCAATGCTTTACGTAATCATGGTCGGTTGGAGCATGAACGGTATACTTCATCTCTTCATGGCATTAAGTATGATTGTAAAATGTAATTAGCCATGTAGCATATTTGCTTAAGGTTGAAATACGAGAATCATTGGTTGATGTTATTTTGTTTAGTATATCGGATAAAAGTTATACATATTCTTCATATTCCATATTGGATAAGTGACATACTGCTTTATCAAGTTATAGCTGAAATACTTTGAATAAGAATATTGCTCTAATCCTTTTAGACAATAAATCCTCTTCTGTTGAATATAAATGTTTCCTCTTCTCAGTTTTATCCTATTAAACTGCAATAATAATGTTTTTGGCGGAGAGTTATATCTCTCGCTGGGACTAGGTCTCACTCCGTTGGTCACCAACACTTTTTAGGTAGATGCGGAGGAAGAGGCAGAAACCCTACAGCAGGGGAAGAGCAGCATCAACAACAACATGGACAACAATGAATTCTCAGGTGGAGACAGTGGTTGTCATGTCTTGTATAGAGAGTCATATGTGTCGTCTCTGTAATCTCAGGTCCTCGAAGTCAGTAGTTAGTTTAATGAATCGATCTGAGATTTTTGGCTTGATGCCTCAATGTTCAATGTTGCATGTGTATAGTTTTAAACAAGGCAATTGATGCTTGTAATCCTCGAGAAGGAACGGTACAAGATATGTACTTGTGAACCAGAATGTAATTGAATTACTTTGGTTCTTTTTGAAAGAGTTTTCCCGTGTATGGATCTCTTTGTAAATGGTTTTAATTTTTAGTGATTTTTTAGTAATCTGTTGTGAATGAACGCTTCCGCGTAGTTAATAACGTTTTGTTCAAACGGTGTGCCACAGGGGAGGCCACTTCCAAGGTACAAACTAATTACACGCGGCTGGATGAATCAAGCCAAACGTAGGCTCACTAGTTTCTCGATTCATAGTTGTTTCTGTTTTCAATCTCGATTATCTCTCACTGAAAATTGTCAGATGCTTCTTACATTATCATGGCGTAGATGCTTCAAGTGAGTCGTCTGGCAGCCCATGTCTCCGCCATGGATTTCTCTTTCACCGCATTCGTTGCTTCATGCTCTGATTTTCCCGATTCCCCTCTCACTGTTAAAGCTACTCCTGCTTGATTTTCATCACTTTGCATCATTCTAAAAATGTTACGCTTGTCGCAGGTCAGCCAGGAGTCAACACATAGTGTTGCTTTCCAGTGGGACGGAAGCAGGGAGGCCAATTCCAAAGTACAAACTAATTGCACGTGGCTGGATGAATCAGGCCAAATGTAGGCTCACTGGTTTCTCGATTCAGAGTTGTTTCCGTTTTCAATCTTGATTATCTCTCACTGAAAATCGTCGGATGCTTCTTGCATTATCATGGCGTAGATGCTTCAAGTGAGTCGTCTGGCGGATCATGTCTCCGTCGCGGATTTCTCTTTTGCCGCATTCGTTGCTTCATGCTCCAATTTTCTCGATTCCCCTCTCACTGTTAAAGTTAATACTGTTTGATTATCATCACTTTGTGTCATTCTAAAAATGTCACGCATCGCAGGTCAGCCAGGAGTCAACACAGTGCTGATTTCCAGTGGGTCGGAAGCGGGGAGGCCACTTCCAAGGTACAAACTGATTACATGCGGCTGGATGAATCAGGCTAAACGTAGGCTCACTGGTTTCTCGATTTAAAGTTGGTTCCATTTTCAATCTCAATTATCTCTCACTGAAAATCGTCGGATGCTTCTTGCATTATCATGGCGTAGATGCTTCAAGTGAGTCATCTGGCGGCTCATGTCTCTGCCGTGGATTTCTCTTTCATCGCATTCGTTGCTTCATGCTTCAATTTTCCCGATTCCCCTCTCACTCTTAAAGCTAATAATGTTTGATTATCATCACTTTACGTCATTCTAAAAATGCCACGCCTGTCGTAGGTAAGCCATGAGTCAACACATAGTGCTGCTTTCCAGTGGGATGGAAGCGGGGAGGCCACTTCAAAGGTACAAACTGATTACACGTGGCTGGATGAATCAGGCCAAATGTAGCTAGGCTCACTGGTTTCTGATTCAGAGTTGGTTATGTTTTCAATCTCGATTATCTCTCACTAAAAATCATCAGATGCTTCTTGCATTATCATGGCGTTGATACTTAAAGTGAGTCCTCTGGCGGCTCATGTCTCCTCTGCGGACTTCTCTTTCGCAGCATTCGTTGCTTCATGCTCTGATTTTTACGATTCCCCTCTCACTGTTAAAGCTAATACTGTTTGATTATCATCACTTTGTGTCATTCTAAAAATGTCGCGCGTCGCAGGTAAGCCAGGAGTCAACACATAGTGCTGCTTTCTAGTGGGACGAAAGCGGGGAGGCCACTTCCAAGGTACAAACTGATTACACGCGGCTGGATGAATCAGGCCAAATGTAGGCTCACAGATTTCTCAATTCATAGTTGTTTTCGTTTTCAATCTCAATTATCTCTCACTGAAAATCGTCGGATGCTTCTAGCATTATCATGGCGTAAATGCTTCAAGTGAGTCGTCTGGCGGCTCTTGTCTCTGCCGCGGATTTCTCTTTCGCCGCATTCGTTGCTTCATGCACTGATTTTCCCGATTCCCCAATCACTGTTAAAGCTAATTCTGTTTGATTATCATCACTTTGTGTCATTCTAAAAATGTTGCGCTAAGCCAGGAGTCAACACATAGTGCTACTTTTCAGTAGGACGGAAGTGGGGAGGCCACTTCCAATGTACACACTGATTACACGCGGCTGGATGAATCAGGCCAAACATAGGCTCACTGGTTTCTTGATTCAGAGTTGGTTCCGTTTTTAATCTTGATTATCTCTCACTGAAAATCGTCGGATGCTTTTAAATGTTCATAACCAAAACTATAATCGCTGCTGCACTTATACAAATTATACAGATTATCGTCGGTTGCTTTTAAATGTTCATACTAGCATTTGAACAAGGCGCCAAATGTGCGAACAGTAAGACAACAAGTAATTTCGCATGACTTCTATTATATAAATGTCAATTCACTATTTAGCATGTTATATTATTTGCATTTAGATAATCAACATCTCTGCAAACATGCATATCGTCAGTTGTTATTTTTCATGTCAGATATCTATCATTTACATAAGATCCGCATTAACACATATTCCTAATACTACTCGAACTGCAGTTTGCCACTTGGACATAATACAGATACATCGAATATGAATATAGTCCCCAATATCTAATAGTTGTTAATCGATACCGCTTCACAATTGTGGGTGGGGATTTCTGAAATATTTGGAACACAGTAGCAAGGCGTGCCAATTTAGTTGATTCTCAAAATATAAGCCCAAATCTACCGGGCACACATTGCAAGAACCAAGGCTTTGCTCACAAAGGTAGACCGAAAAACTATGCTAACATTGTCCCAACATGCAATTTGATTTAGTAAACACCCGCGGTTAAACATAGGAAACCATTCTGCTTTTGTATGCTCAGAATTCAAATATTTTTATATTTATAACAATAACGACTGTTGGAATACACAACCCTGGAGCATATAAGCGTATATATAATGGCTGCCCTCTACACAGATGTTTATGAAAGTATGCCAGGCATCCTACTCAAATCACGTTCACATATGCTCCATTCATGTAACAAGAAACTTAAGTACAATGCGCATGAATAAATACACCCCCATTGTCCTGCCAACATGCCATATCTTGTGGTGAAAACTGTCTTCCGACTTCTACGTAAGGTCGTCCTCAACTACAAAACAGAAAGATGGAATCAGCAAAATATCTAATCAAAACAGGCTCTAGTACAAGTAGATAGGGAGGGACATCTTAGAATTTTAAAATGTACCTTCCAGACATCAATCTTGAAGCAATGTCACCTACCAAAATAAGTGGAAAATGGAACACTCTGGCATCAGTTTCCCATTAAAAAAAGAAAACTAAGGACAACCAAAACGTTGGGAAATGACAAAAAAAATTGACACAGTTATAACATTTTCCGGGACTTACTATAAATATGCACAGTAATGTACCAAGGACACTTACAAACAACGAATTAGAGGTTGAATAACTGGATATATATAATAATATGATATACAGGAAACAAAATCCCACTACGTTTTACCGACTTGTAGAGAACCACACAGCCTTCATTCCTACCCTATTTCAAGACGGGCTATAGGATGTGGTTTGCTGTCTTTGATTGGTCTTATAATTTGACTTTTAAGAGCTTTTACGGGATTTGAATATTGTGGGTAGTGGCTTAGGAGGTTGTGCATCCTAATGTTTTGGCCTGTACATTGTGCCTACGACACCCAGATGTGCCTATGGGTCAATGTGTGAGGGACTATATGATTCCATTGCCCTCATGGTGCAATTGATAGAGCTATTGTTCTCATCTAGTCGTACAACATAGTATTTAAGGTAAAAGTGGGTGACGTAGTGGGTTTAGATGCAGTTGTGATTGCATGCGAAAAAACCATCTCAAGTCGATCCAGATGAACATAATATCTAGATGGGTTTAGATGTACCTCAATACCCAGTATTTTTTAATGATTACACGATAATAATATGTTTCGTAAGTCAGAGAGATGTATAGAAGGCATTTATCAAGGGACGTGGGATGAACAGATAACTCAAAATTACCTGAAAAAATCAATCTTCCACTTGTATCTCTTGGGAAAAAGTGGCAATACTCTCCAAGACTCAAGGCGCGAGATTTAACGGGGAAAACTCTCCCCAAGTTAAGGAGAGTAAAACCACGGGGCAATACCGGTCAACAAATACTATGTAATCAAGAATTACAACTCACACCGCCCAGATTTAATCACCCCTAAATCCGAGTAGCTCCCCCCCCCACACGAGAACAAAGATAAGCAAGAAGAGAATCACACTCAAGGTGTACAAAATCTCTCTCTTAACTTTATCTCCTCACGACGTCGTTGTCGTTGTTGGGGATTGCTCGTTGCCGCTACGATCGCTGATCGATCGTCTCCACCGGTGACAAGGTCGCCTACCTCGTCATTGCCTGCTGTACTCGTTCTAGTTGGCTCCTCCAACTAGGATTTCGGCACGCTGCTGCAAATCGAAAGCTCTCTCCGCCTGAGAGAGGGAGTGTGTGTCCTCCGCTGACCGGACAAACAACCACCGTAGTCACAACACCAACAACCGCCACTGACTGATGTGCGTCTTCCGCTCTCGGATCCGCCTCCGCTGTCAATGCCCTCTGTTGTGTTGCCGACTACCAACCACTACTTTGCTTCATGGTAAAGTCGTTGGCCCTCTCTTATCCACAAGAGAGCTCCACCTGTTGTTCTTGTTCTACGGCTCTTCTACCACAGAAGGCACCAACAACGAACAACTGATGGGATGATCCTAATGGCCTCCCCCATGGTCTCTATTTATAGGCCTCCATCCATGTAGTTACAACCAGGACTCCTACTCCAAATCCCAGTCTCACTCCTAGTCCGACTCCATGATGTACAAAGGGAACCATCTTCTTGTTTCCTATTGGATTTGACTCTTATTAGGATTGGCAACACATGTCCAATTCTTTTTTAAGTCCCAATCCAATTCGGATGTGGGCCGGACTCCTATTCCCAACAATCTCTCCCTCCGGCCCATAAGGGAGACGTTGTCTTCATCAATCATCCAAAGTATCTTCTGGAATCCATCACCACCTGTGATGGGTTCCGATAGGTGGTCATTCTCCTCAAGCATGTTAGCATCCTGTTGTTTTCATCCCTATTCTTGAAGTCCCACCTTGACTTCACTTTGTTCCCAAGCAACAGAGAAGAAGTATCTTGGCCACACTGCTTCTCTCTCCATGCCCACACCTGGAACTTTATCGGCTCCCCCTGATCGGTCAATTGAGCCCTCCTGGATGAAAACCATGTTTCTAACCTTCTGTAGTAAGCTTCAAAAACCTTCTTATGACACTCCCCCTGTGGATGTAAGTCTACATGAAGAGTTTGATCCTTCAGCCTGGGTGTAGCAACTACATCTTCAATGTATTGCCCTCCTTCCTCACATGTGTGCTGTAACATCCCTGACCTGGGTTATGAGTTAACCCTAGATATTTTTGCTCAATAAGATTAAGTAGATTCTTAATCTTATCTTGGGAAAAGTAATTATGGCTCATGAGGAACTTATGTTTCAATTTTGGTCCCGTTTGAACAATGTTGAAACAATGCTTGCTTATTTGGGACTAAAATGCAAATTACCCAAGTTGAGGGGTTAAATTGCAAATGTTGCATGATAAGATGTTCCTCTGATGTTGATACATCATAAGAATGAATATGATGTAGTGTTATGGTTTTCACAAGCTTGGGCATCAAGTTTAAGCTTGTAAAGCAATCCTTGTGCATCAAAACCCAGTTTTGGTGTAATGTGCAATTTACCCAAAACCTAGGGTTCAATATGCAAATTACTACTTCAATAAGGTCCTTAATGTTTCTTGGCATCATGTAGAGAAAAGAAAATGAGAGGGGCATCTCATTTGAATTAAGTTGGAGGAGAGAGAATCTTGATATTAAAATAATCAAGATTTAATCATAAGTGAAACCCTAATTCAAATTAGGGCAAAAATGAATGTATTAATTAAAGGGCCTTCAACGAAAATGTTATTGGTTGATTTTGAATAAGGATGGACGTTATTTTTCCAATATAAGGAACGAAAATATCCTAAGAAGGTGAAATTCCACTCACCATTATTATAAGGAAAAGAAAACCCACTCACATATGGATATTAATATAATAAATATTAAGGTGCTTAATTTGATTTTCTTTAAATGATGGATAATGAAGAGGAATAAGAGGCAATGAAGATAGCCTCGTCCTTAAGGATTTTGAGGGGAATTTGAGGGGGAAGAGGCGGCCATATTTTTGGAATTTAATGCATTTTAATAATGCATTTTCTCTCTCATCAAGTTTCTTATAAAAGTACCTTTACCAAGCCAAAACAAAGGCTATTTCGGATTCTTTTCTTTACCCTTGCTTGGAAAATGACTAAGGAGCTGTGGAGGAGCAGGAGGACGACCCCAACCTGTTGGTAAGGTCCTTGACCTTCGTTCTCCTTGATTCCATGGTGGAAATAAAAAATAAATCATTGATTTCTTCTTATTTGGATCTCCTCTTCAACCCTAGCCAACTTTTTCATCCAAAAGCTTGAGGACGAGCTTAGGGGGAGTTTCTAGAGCTTCATCCACCATTAATGGCGTAAGCTTGAAGCTTTGGAGCTCAATTGGAGGCGGGTTTTATAACTCAAACCCTTAATCATTGCTATTGCATCAATCAATTATGCTTTGTTGATTGTTTTCTTCAATTTGATATATACTTGTTTCCTTGCTGCAATTTCCATCAAGAACAGTTGCTGTTCTTGGATTTTCGAAGGAAGGGGATGATGACATCATCCTATATGCTTATCCAAAGAAAAGTACCAAGCCACATGGTCTTGATATCTATTCCAAATCGTTTTATATTGATTGGCTATGCGGTTTCAGAAAACTATTTTAGGGAAAACGGTTTCAAGACCGTTTGATATGGTTGAACAAGCGTTGACCGTTTGGGAATCTTTTTCCTAATTATGTAGGATAATGACCCTCCAAATTTTAGGGGTTAACTCAACAGGAATCGTGAGTTGAAGGCCAATCAATTAGATAAATCGAATTGAATTAAATGCTGATTTTCAACCTGATCAACTTGACCTGTTTGGGAAAACGGTTTCAAGACCATTTGAGTGTGTTGAACAAGCATTGACCGTTTGGGATTCCTGTTTATAATGATGTTGGTTAATGACTCACCAAATTTGGGGGATTAACTCCCAAGGAATCGTGAGTTGAAGCCTAATCAATTAGGGAAACCTAATTGAATTAAGTGCTGATTTTCAATCTGATTTAATTGACCTTTTTGAGTAAACGGTCTCAAGACCGTTTGAATGCATTGACCAAGGGTTGAATGTTTGGGATTACTGTTCCTAATGATGTGGTATAATGACTCACCAAATTTGAGTGATTAACTCCCAAGGAATCGTGAGTTGAAGGCTATTCAATTAAGCAAACCATAATTGTTTATGGAAGCAATAACTCAGTATACTATGTCAAGCATAGTTGTTTGTATTTGATCATATGGTTGATGTAACCAAATCAAGTGGAGAGAATGATAGAAATGAATTCATACATGAGTATGATTCATATGGTGATTTAGGGTAGGATCCTTAGTAAAGAGATCAAGAAACCCTAATTGAGAAGGTTAACGAACCCTAACCCTGATTTAGGGAAATTTTGAGTAAAACCCTAATCTAGGGTAATAGTGTAACCCTAATTAAGGGTAATAGTGTAACCCTAATTAAGGGTAATGACTTGGGTAACTCTAATTTAAGGTAATGAAATACCAAACCCTAATTGGAGGAATAATGAATCCCTAATTTATGGGTAATTGAATGAAACCCTAATTGGGATGATTAGTGAAACCCTAATTGAGGGTGATTCCCTGAGAAACTCTAATTGAGGATGATTCCATGTGAAACCCTAATTGAGGGCGATGTCATATGAAACCTTAAACCTAACACAGAGTAAATCTATGTAAAACCCTAAATTTGGGCTATAGTGCATGGAATTCTAATCATGGGCAATATGATGATAAATCATAACCCTAATGTCTGGGTAATGATATGAGTAAACCTTAATGATGAAATAATGAGTAATACCCTATAATGATGAAATATCTTAAGTGGTTGACTATAGGCAACCTTATAACAAGCAATGCCTTAATTTGAGATGAGTCCATATCATTGAAGATAGTTGGACAATCCTTGTGTGTGATCTATGCACATCATGGTAAAGGTGATAGGTTGGTGGATGAAAGTATTAAGATGTGAAATTCCTTATTATAAGATAAGTTAATAAACTCATGTAAGATAGAAGTGATGAGGGAAGTGATACATTGAGACATGATAGATATCACATTTAGCATTTCAGGGTTGATATACCTTGATGCATCTCAAATCCAATATTTTTAGATAAGATACACAAGGAGAGTGTTATGTAAATTGTCACAATGAAATGTAATGAGTTTAACATACTTGATAAGTAAGCTAAAATGAGTATGATGTAATCATACCATGATAATGATGAGAGATAAACTCATACCTTGTGTTGATGATCATTTAATGATAAATGATAAGAATATTAAATACTTGGAATGTCGATGGATGCTCCTAGATGTATGGAACAATATATTAGGGTTGTATTGATAAAATAAACATGAAATCCTAATTGATGTGAATAGTAAACCCTAACCCTGTGGAGGAAATAGTGGTGTTACTATTATATTACATGAGTTAATATGTTATTGTTGCCTAGTGAGAGGTGACAAGATGTTTAATGACCTTGTGAGCCATATGGTTAGATGTTACCTGGTAAGAAGTAACAAGATGTTTCATGGGCATGATTGAGCCCTGAATGAGGTGTATTCCTCTTATGTTGATAAGGGTTGATACCCTGTGCTATTGTGAAAAGGACTTATATCCTGTGATAATATGATAATTGGTGTAATCTAATGAATGGCAAGTGAATATTACCATGTGATGAAGAGATGAGAAATTATGTTTCATATGTTTTATATCTTTTCAGGTTTTGATATTTATATGCTTGCTAGAAATGAATTAGGGTTTGTATGTCCACTTGTTTGATGCAGCCTTAATTCACCTAATTGGCATAACTAATTAAGTGCAACTCTAATCATGTAGTGCCCTGTGCCGTAGAACCATCTTCAGTGTCAGAACTTGATGGATGGTGAAACGAGTATTCCTAAGGGAAACTCGAAGCGCATATTGTTGAATATGCGGGGGTGGCAGGTTGAGGATATATATATACTTGTCATCCACAATTGCAGGTTACATAGGATGGCTATGGTCATGCCTCAAATATTTGATGTGATTGAGGACAGCTGCGGTTGTACCTCAGATTAGAGGGTTTTGTATACCCTGTTTTCTAGTGTCGTAACTTGTACCAAGTACGGACTAGTTGTTATCAGTTGACTATATGTCACTGTTGGCAGTTTGACTGGTATGTCACTGCAGTTTACTCGTACTGACCGAGGGGAAGAGATCTTAGGATGCCGGTACTCCTAGATCTTGTACGGAACCGAATAGCCCTTCGCAGGGGTCGGTTGGACTTTGAATGGTACGATTCAAATTCCCCAGGGCATAATAAAAGATGTAATACAGCCGTATAGCATATCTGTTTAGGGTTATACATGACGCTTCACATTGAATGGAAACCCATGTTTGTTCTCTTTACATAAAGATGATGCTTAGTGCAACTAAGAGATAGTAATTATACTTATGTTGTGGATATGCATAAGACTGTAATTGTGTACATACAATGGTCATGCTTATGTTGATATCTTACTGCTACTATTGATTATAATCATGATGCTATATATCTCATGTTGATAGTTATATTTCACATGCTATCCATGCCTCTATAATTAGAAATACCTGACAGAGGCTTAATGCCTGTAATTAGGTTTGGTTAAAGTCCAATGCCTGGATGCGTAATCAGGATTGGTATAGTCCAATGCCTGAAACATTTATACCTGATTGATATAGTTTAATGCTTGAATAATACATGATGATTTATATAATCACATGTCTGGCATAAGTGAATACTTGTTTAGCAGATTGGCTAAGGCCAACAAATAGAAACAAGAATGAATCATGGGTGACACATCAGAATAATGAATGATATGAGCAAAGCTTGAGATGTTGAAAATGTATGGTAGATAAATGTTATACATGTTCTTTCTATTTCTTATAAAGAAAATAGATGAATTACTGTTCAATCATAGATATGTGTAATACTTTAAAAGATGAGAATGATCTAAACTGCTTATCCTCTGCTCAGTTTTATATTAATTAAACTACAATAATGATGTTTCTGGCGGAGAGTTATATCTCTCGCTGGGGCAATTTTCAATTGTCTCACCCCCGTGGGAACCAACATTTTTAGGTGGACGAGTGTGAAAGAGACTGATAATATCTTTCGGATGAAGAACATCAGCAGCTACAAGGACAGCAGTGACAACTCAGGTTGAGTGTGCTGTCTATCGTGTTTGGTAGATAGAAGTCCTATGTGTCGTCTCTGTACTCTCAGGTCCTCGGAGTTAGTACTTAGTGCTTTTAATGTATCGTTTTGAGATTTTGGCTTGATGCCTCGAGGTTATTATGTTGTCTGTGTTTAGCTTTTAACAAGGCAGTTGATGTTGTAACCCTTGAAAAGAGATGGTATAAGATATATACTTATGAACCATGATGTAAATGTAATACATTGGTTCTTGTTGAAAGAGTTTTCCTATGATTGGGTCTCTTTGAAAAAGGTTTTAATTTTTAGTGATTTTCTATAATCCGCTTCTTAGTGAACGCTTCCGCATTAGTTAATCTTGTTTTCACGAGACGGTCGTCACAATTTAGTGGTATCAGAGTTCTAGGTTCGCTGAGTCTACAGAGACATAGGACTAAGGTAGTAGAGTCTGTTCTGGTATCATCCAGTGTATCTGATAATGTCTTCTTCTCATATAAGAGAAGAAGAACTTAAAGATGACTGGGTCACATGAGGAGATTGCTGCTGAGAGCAGCAATATTGCACCAAGAAGAGGTGCATGGGAGCAGGCAAGACAGAGACAATTGCGTAAGAGTCTCCTAGTTGATCCATTTATGATAAGAAAATCTTTCTTTAAGTATTATTGTTGGGTAGATTAGAGCAACAGTAATGCATATAGTGGACTGGATACTAGCTTTACGATCTAGGTTATCAGTCCTTAATGGAAAAGTTTGAGCTTTAAAAGAGCTCCTAAATGACTTAGTCATGTTGGAACATGGGAAAGTCATGTGTGTATAATGATATTAAAAGTGAGGAATATGATCGCAAATAAAGTGCATACTACCTAATCTCAGTATTTATATACCCTGGCCAGGTATACAACTATTGATGATAAAGTGAGTATGGAAACTCTTAGATTGTAATCTCTCTGATTGCCCTGATCAAGCAGTCATTCTGATACAATCTAATGAGTATCATGAAATCAGAAATATGGAATGAATAAATGTGTGATATACTAAGTATAAGAAAGAGAAGTCTGAGATAATCTCAAATGAGCATGTTGTATGAGGAACTAAAAGTGTACTCCTCATAAGATAAGGATAAGAATAAGGGAAATGAAACCTGTTCAATAATGATGTAAGTATAATAAATGTATTTTCCCTAACGAAGAAATGGGAAATATGATGAGATCATGAGATGATCATAAACATGCTAAATGGATAATGTCATGTAATCATCCTTATAATTCCTATGCTAAAGGCAAGGAACCTAGGAAGAGCTAAAGAGTAAATGATTCATGAATAGTTGAAAATACATGAATTGATAAGAGGAATATGAATCCTTGTTTTCTTTCCTTTCAAGGACATGGCAATCAAGTGGGTCTTAGGACACTTGATGCGCATAAGATAAAAATGTTAAAGTGATGGATACTTAGAAAAGTACCAGTTTATCTTGGGCTTTGGCTCTAAGGTGAATATATATGTAACAACTGATGTCCCAAGAGGAAAGGAAGATAAAGATGTGATGTGTTGTTAACATATGAAATAGATACCAAGGCAAGGGATCCTGGTATCTAGAGAAATATCAGATGATTTATGTTGATTACTTGGTATGGTCAACTATGAAATTAGTCTGATTATATAAAATGATATGAACATCATATGTTAGGGGTTTATTCTTTGCATAAACATAAAATTAATAAAGGATGTATGATGTCTCCATAACAATGAGGTATTATGAAGAGACATGTTGATATGGTGAATGAATGACATCTGTTTCCTTTATCTAGGATTTCAGGGACGAAATCCTTGTTAGGGGTTTATAATTTGTAACATCCCTGACTTGGGTTATGAGTTAACCCTAGATATTTTTGCTCAATAAGATTAAGTAGATTCTTAATCTTATCTTGGGAAAAGTAATTATGGCTCATGAGGAACTTATGTTTCAATTTTGGTCCCGTTTGAACAATGTTGAAACAATGCTTGCTTATTTGGGACTAAAATGCAAATTACCCAAGTTGAGGGGTTAAATTGCAAATGTTGCATGATAAGATGTTCCTCTGATGTTGAGACATCATAAGAATGAATATGATGTAGTGTTATGGTTTTCACAAGCTTGGGCATCAAGTTTAAGCTTGTAAAGCAATCCTTGTGCATCAAAACCCAGTTTTGGTGTAATGTGCAATTTACCCAAAACCTAGGGTTCAATATGCAAATTACCACTTCAATAAGGTCCTTAATGTTTCTTGGCATCATGTAGAGAAAAGAAAATGAGAGGGGCATCTCATTTGAATTAAGTTGGAGGAGAGAGAAACTTGATATTAAAATAATCAAGATTTAATCATAAGTGAAACCCTAATTCAAATTAGGGCAAAAATGAATGTATTAATTAAAGGGCCTTCAACCAAAATGTTATTGGTTGATTTTGAATAAGGATGGACGTTCTTTTTCCAAGATAAGGAACGAAAATATCCTAAGAAGGTGAAATTCCACTCACCATTATTATAAGGAAAAGAAAACCCACTCACATATGGATATTAATATAATAAATATTAAGGTGCTTAATTTGATTTTCTTTAAATGATGGATAATGAAGAGGAATAAGAGGAAATGAAGATAGCCTCGTCCTTAAGGATTTTGAGGGTAATTTGAGGGGGAAGAGGCGGCCATATTTTTGGAATTTAATGCATTTTAATAATGCATTTTCTCTCTCATCAAGTTTCTTATAAAAGTACCTTTACCAAACCAAAACAAAGGCTATTTCGGATTCTTTTCTTTACCCTTGCTTGGAAAACGACTAAGGAGCTGTGGAGGAGCAGGAGGACGACCCCAACCTGTTGGTAAGGTCCTTGACCTTCGTTCTCCTTGATTCCATGGTGGAAATAAAAAATAAATCATTGATTTCTTCTTATTTGGATCTCCTCTTCAACCCTAGCCAACTTTTTCATCCAAAAGCTTGAGGACGAGCTTAGGGGGAGTTGCTAGAGCTTCATCCACCATTAATGGCGTGAGCTTGAAGCTTTGGAGCTCAATTGGAGGCGGGTTTTATAACTCAAACCCTTAATCATTGCTATTGCATCAATCAATTATGCTTTGTTGATTGTTTTCTTCAATTTGATATATACTTGTTTCCTTGCTGCAATTTCCATCAAGAACAGTTTCTGTTCTTGGTTTTTAGAAGGAAGGGGATGATGACATCATCCTATATGCTTATCCAAAGAAAAGTACCAAGCCAAATGGTCTTGATATCTATTCCAAATCGTTTTAAATTGATTGGCTATGCAGTTTCAGAAAACTGTTTTAGGGAAAACGGTTTCAATACCGTTTGATATGGTTTAACAAGCGTTGACCGTTTGGGAATCTTGTTCCTAATTATGTAGGATAATGACCCTCCACATTGTAGGGGTTAACTCCAAAGGAATCGTGAGTTGAAGGCCAATCAATTAGATAAATCGAATTGAATTAAATGCTGATTTTCAACCTGATCAACTTGACCTGTTTGGGAAAACGGTTTCAAGACCATTTGAGTGTGTTGACCAAGCATTGACCGTTTGGGATTCCTGTTTATAATGATGTTGGTTAATGACTCACCAAATTTGGGGGATTAACTCCCAAGGAATCGTGAGTTGAAGCCTAATCAATTAGGGAAACCTAATTGAATTAAGTGCTGATTTTCAATCTGATTTAATTGACCTTTTTGAGTAAACGGTCTCAAGACCGTTTGAATGCATTGACCAAGGGTTGAATGTTTGGGATTACTGTTCCTAATGATGTGGTATAATGACTCACCAAATTTGAGTGATTAACTCCCAAGGAATCGTGAGTTGAAGGCTATTCAATTAAGCAAACCCTAATTGTTTATGGAAGCAATAACTCAGTATACTATGTCAAGCATAGTTGTTTGTATTTGATCATATGGTTGATGTAAACAAATCAAGTGGAGAGAATGATAGAAATGAATTCATACATGAGTATGATTCATATGGTGATTTAGGGTAGGATCCTTAGTAAAGAGATCAAGAAACCCTAATTGAGAAGGTTAACGAACCCTAACCCTGATTTAGGGAAATTTTGAGTAAAACCCTAATCTAGGCTAATAGTGTAACCCTAATTAAGGGTAATAGTGTAACCCTAATTAAGGGTAATGAATTGGGTAACTCTAATTTAAGGTAATGAAATACCAAACCCTAATTGGAGGAATAATGAATCCCTAATTTATGGGTAATTGAATGAAACCCTAATTGGGATGATTAGTGAAACCCTAATTGAGGGTGATTCCCTGAGAAACTCTAATTGAGGATGATTCCATGTGAAACCCTAATTGAGGGCGATGTCATATGAAACCTTAAACCTAACACAGAGTAAAGCTATGTAAAACCCTAAATTTGGATTATAGTGCATGGAATTCTAATCATGGGCAATATGATGATAAATCATAACCCTAATGTCTGGGTAATGATATGAGTAAACCTTAATGATGAAATAATGAGTAATACCCTATAATGATGAAATATCTTAAGTGGTTGACTATAGGCAACCTTATAACAAGCAATGCCTTAATTTGAGATGAGTCCATATCATTGAAGATAGTTGGACAATCCTTGTGTGTGATCTATGCACATCATGGTAAAGGTGATAGGTTGGTGGATGAAAGTATTAAGATGTGAAATTCCTTATTATAAGATAAGTTAATAAACTCATGTAAGATAGAAGTGATGAGGGAAGTGATACATTGAGACATGATAGATATCACATTTAGCATTTCAGGGTTGATATACCTTGATGCATCTCAAATCCAATATTTTTAGATAAGATACACAAGGAGAGTGTTATGTAAATTGTCACAATGAAATGTAATGAGTTTAACATACTTGATAAGTAAGCTAAAATGAGTATGATGTAATCATACCATGATAATGATGAGAGATAAACTCATACCTTGTGTTGATGATCATTTAATGATAAATGATAAGAATATTAAATACTTGGAATGTCGATGGATGCTCCTAGATGTATGGAACAATATATTAGGGTTGTATTGATAAAATAAACATGAAACCCTAATTGATGTGAATAGTAAACCCTAACCCTGTGGAGGAAATAGTGGTGTTACTATTATATTACATGAGTTAATATGTTATTGTTGCCTAGTGAGAGGTGACAAGATGTTTAATGGCCTTGTGAGCCATATGGTTAGATGTTACCTGGTAAGAAGTAACAAGATGTTTCATGGGCATGATTGAGCCCTGAATGAGGTGTATTCCTCTTATGTTGATAAGGGTTGATACCCTGTGCTATTGTGAAAAGGACTTATATCCTGTGATAATATGATAATTGGTGTAATCTAATGAATGGCAAGTGAATATTACCATGTGATGAAGAGATGAGAAATTATGTTTCATATGTTTTATATCTTTTCAGGTTTTTATATTTATATGCTTGCTAGAAATGAATTAGGGTTTGTATGTCCACTTGTTTGATGCAGCCTTAATTCACCTAATTGGCATAACTAATTAAGTGCAACTCTAATCATGTAGTCCCCTGTGCCGTAGAACCATCTTCAGTGTCAGATTTTGCTGGATGGTGAAACGAGTATTCCTAAGGGAAACTCGGAGCGCATATTGTTGAATATGCGGGGGTGGCAGGTTGAGGATATATATATACTTGTCATCCACAATTGCAGGTTACAGAGGATGGCTATGGTCATGCCTCAAATATTTGATGTGATTGAGGACAGCTGCGGTTGTACCTCGGATTAGAGGGTTTTGTATACCCTGTTTTCTAGTGTCGTAACTTGTACCAAGTACGGACTAGTTGTTATCAGTTGACTATATGTCACTGTTGGCAGTTTGACTGGTATGTCACTGCAGTTTACTCGTACTGACCGAGGGGAAGAGATCTTAGGATGCCGGTACTCCTAGATCTTGTACGGAACCGAATAGCCCTTCGCAGGGGTCGGTTGGACTTTGAATGGTACGATTCAAATTCCCCAGGGCATAATAAAAGATGTAATACAGCCGTATAGCATATCTGTTTAGGGTTATACATGATGCTTTACATTGAATGGAAACCCATGTTTGTTCTCTTTACATAAAGATGATGCTTAGTGCAACTAAGAGATAGTAATTATACTTATGTTGTGGATATGCATAAGACTGTAATTGTGTACATACAATGGTCATGCTTATGTTGATATCTTACTGCTACTGTTGATTATAATCATGATGCTAGATATCTCATGTTGATAGTTATGTTTCACATGCTATCCATGCCTCTATAATTAGAAATACCTGACAGAGGCTTAATGCCTGTAATTAGGTTTGGTTAAAGTCCAATGCCTGGATGCGTAATCAGGATTGGTATAGTCCAATGCCTGAAACATTTATACCTGATTGATATAGTTTAATGCTTGAATAATACATGATGATTTATATAATCACATGTCTGGCATAAGTGAATACTTGTTTAGCAGATTGGCTAAGGCCAACAAATAGAAACAAGAATGAATCATGGGTGACACATCAGAATAATGAATGACATGAGCAAAGCTTGAGATGTTGAAAATGTATGGTAGATAAATGTTATACATGTTCTTTCTATTTCTTATAAAGAGAATATATGAATTACTGTTCAATCATAGATATGTGTAATACTTTAAAAGATGAGAATGATCTAAACTGCTTATCCTCTGCTCAGTTTTATATTAATTAAACTACAATAATGATGTTTCTGGCGGAGAGTTATATCTCTCGCTGGGGCAATTTTCAATTGTCTCACCCCCGTGGGAACCAACATTTTTAGGTGGACGAGTGTGAAAGAGACTGATAATATCTTTCGGATGAAGAACATCAGCAGCTACAAGGACAGCAGTGACAACTCAGGTTGAGTGTGCTGTCTATCGTGTTTGGTAGATAGAAGTCCTATGTGTCGTCTCTATACTCTCAGGTCCTCGGAGTTAGTACTTAGTGCTTTTAATGTATCGTTTTGAGATTTTGGCTTGATGCCTCGAGGTTATTATGTTGTCTGTGTTTAGCTTTTAACAAGGCAGTTGATGTTGTAACCCTTGAAAAGAGATGGTATAAGATATATACTTATGAACCATGATGTAAATGTAATACATTGGTTCTTGTTGAAAGAGTTTTCCTATGATTGGGTCTCTTTGAAAAAGGTTTTAATTTTTAGTGATTTTCTATAATCCGCTGCTTAGTGAACGCTTCCGCATTAGTTAATCTTGTTTTCACGAGACGGTCGTCACATGTGCTGTCTCGAGAAAGTATTTGGAGAGACCTTCTCTAACTGGGAGCCGTCACAGTGCATCTCCTGATGCATGTAGAAATCCACTTTTCTACCCTTTCTGACATCATTGAGAGAATCCAGTAGCTCAGTCATGCGGCTATCTATAGAACTTCCTCGTAGTCCTCCATGATTCTGTCTTCTTTGAGATGGCTTTGACTTCTTCACTTCCTGAACCTTGTCTTTGTGCACTCTGAATGTGGTTTTATATAGATTGCAGCACAGTCTGCCTCGAGCTATCACCAAACACCCTTTTGTCACCTTGCACTTGCCTCCTCCGAACCCGAGATGATATCCATTCCTATCCAATAAGGAACCATAAATTATGCTGAGTCTCAGATCTGGAACATGACGAACATCCTTGAGCGTGACAATACACCCGATATCTATTTTGACGCAGATATCACCAATCCCAATGATCTTTGAGTAGCTAGCATTCCCCATCCTCACATTGCCAAAGTTCCCTCTTCTGTATCTTGTGAAGAACTTCTTGTGAGATGCAGCATGACACGTCGCTCCCGTGTCTATCGCCCACTGAACATCATCCTTTATATTCAGACACTACTCTTGGACTGTAAGCACTTCCTCTGCAATAACAGCTAGATTGTTCTGCTCATCATCCTCTTGTTCTTTGGCGAGTTCTTGTGACACCCTCTTCCAGACCTTGCAGTCCTTCTTGAAGTGCCCAACTTTTCCGCAACAGTAACATTCTTTACCCCTTGTCTTCGACTTTCCGCGGTTAGAACCGTGATTGTGACTCTGATTTCTTCCTCTGCCTCCAACGAGTAGAGTTGAACCTGAAGAATTAGATCTGGCACATTCCCTCTTGCGGATGTCTTCACTCAGGATCAAATCCCGAATATCGTCAAGCTTTAGCTTTATGCTTCGTGACGAACTGATGACTGTTGTCACGGTAGCAGACCAACTTTCGGGCAAAGAGGAGAGTAGGATAAGAGCTTTAACTTCATCTTCGAACTTGATCTCCATAGAGTTGAGTTGCGTGATTATGACATTAAACTCATTGATGTGATCAGCTACAGAGGCTCCTTCTCTCATCTTCAGGTTGAACAAGCGATGCATCAAATATACCTTGTTCGCAGCAGTTGGCTTCTCGTACATATTTTATAGCGTCTTCAGAAGTCCCACAGTTGTCTTCTCGTTGGCAATGTTGAATGCAACATTTCGCGCCAATGTCAACCTAACCACTCCAAATGCCTGACGATCAAGGAGATCTCAGTCCTCCTGCTTCATGTGTTCAGGTTTAGTCCCCACCAGAGGTTGATGCAGTTTCTTCTGGTACAGATAGTCTTCAATCTGCATCTTCCAGAAGCCAAAGTCCTTGCCATCAAACTTTTCGATGCGCACTTTCCTGTCTTCAGACGTCATTGTCACTTCCACTTCAACCTTCCAACCTTGCTCTGATACCACTTCTTGGGAAAAAGTGGCAATACTCTGCAAGACTCAAGGTGTGAGATTTAACGTGAAAAATTCTCCCCAAGTTAAGGAGAGTAAAACCACGGGGCAATACCGGTCAACAAGCACTGTGTAATCAAGAATTACAACTCACACTGCCCAGATTTAATCACCCCTAAATCCAAGTAGCCCCCCCCACACGAAAACACAGATAAGGAAGAAGAGAATCACACTCAAGGTGTACAAAATATCTCTCTTAACTTTATCTCCTCACGACGCCGTTGTCGTTGTTGGGGATTGTTTGTTGCCGCTACGATCACTGATCGATCATCTCCACCGGTGACAAGGTCGCCTACCTCATCATTGCCTGCAGTATTCATTCTAGTTGGCTCCTCCAACTAGGATTTTGGCACGCTGCTGCAAACTGAAAGCTCTCTCCGCCTGAGAGAGGGAGTGTATGTCCTCTGCTGACCGGACAAACAACCGTCGTAGTCAAAATACCAACAACTGTCACTGACTGATGTGCGTCTTCCACTCTCGGATCCGCCTCCGTTGTCAATGCCCTTTGTTGTGTTGCCGACTACCAACCGCTACTTTGCTTCAAGGCAAAGTCATTGGCCCTCTCTTATCAACAAGAGATCTCCACCTGTTGTTCTTGTTCTACGGCTCTTCTACCACAGAAGGCACCAACAACGAACAACTGATGGTATGATCCCAATGGCCTCCCCCATGGTCTCTATTTATAGGCCTCCATCCATGTAGTTGCAACCAGGACTCCTAATCCAAATCCTAGTCTCACTCCTAGTCCAACTCCAGGATGCACAAAGGGAACCATCTTCTTGTTTCCTATTGGATTTGACTCATATTAGGATTGGCAACACATATCCAATTCTTTTTTAAGTCCCAATCCAATTCGGATGTGGGTCGGACTCCTATTCCCAACAGTATCAAGACATTTTTGATATTGCTGATAGATACCGCCCAACAATGTTTCCATACCAATTGCATCATCATGTGTCGTCATTTGTAAAGACTTTACGTTTCTTCATATGTTCTGCAATATAAACAAGCAAATCAAGTGTTCAATGCTCGTTTGTTCATTGATACCACCTTGTCCTTTATTCAGGTGTAATTGCTAGGATCATTCTTCTGAAATGGACCAACATGCATAAGCAAAAGCATATATATCTGACTAGTTAAAGGCAATCATTTCATAACTATTATTATCCAAACAGTCTCTTGTGTCATCCTACTATACTAGTGAAAGATCAACTATTTTTTTCTTGCATTTGAGTGTCAGAAGAGAAGCCAATACACAAGTCTTCAGAAACCATGTGTCACCTTGTACTTAATACTAACGTTAGTTGGTAAACATTTGATGCTAAGTCTTATAAAGAAGAGTGTACGAGGAATATATTTAGAAGGATGACGGTCTTTCTTACTGGTATCGTATTAAGAACCATGGTCAAGAGATTTGGAACAATGATAAATGAAGTGTATGAGGGAAAGCTTGGAACAATGACAAAAAAAAGTGTATGAGGAGAAGCTTTAGAACAATGACAGAAAGGACGATGAGAATCCTTGCATGCTAGCAAGAAATTCAGAGCAATGTTCATCAAAATAATGGACCTCGTGTCCTTGCAGACGAATTTAATACTACTTTATATGATACTAAAGAGTTGCAGCAAAGACGTTCAATCAGGTAGCTGATGAGTTCCAACAAATTATGGAAGAAGTTGAGATTGAGGACTTAGTTCAATAGGACCAAGGATGAACAAGGCATCATGCAAGCAAGGCTAGATAGAGAGGTGGCAAATAACAAGTGGTTGGATACTTTTCATTAGTGGAGGTGTTACCCCGTATTGCATCTGATAATATGTCACTACCAAAAAACATAGTATAGGTGACAGTCATATAAAAGGTTACACATTTTAGGTGACATGTGTGTGCATCACTTATAATCTGTATAGACCTTTGTGAAATAGATGACATACATTTTAGCATTTTGAAAAGGTTGCATACTTTAGGTGACATACATGTAAATCATCTATAATATGTATAATCCTACATAATATAGATGGCATACAATTTATCGTACGTGAAAGGGTTACACCAAATAGGTGACATACATTTGAATCACCTATGTTGTAATGGGGGGTTTCCATATAGGTGACATGTATATGAGTCACATGTGATCTATAAGGGGGTACATATTTAGGTGACACACATGCATGTCACCAAACTTTTAGGTGACATGTGTACTTGTCACCTAAATGTTAGGTGATAGACATGTCAGTCATCCAATATCTCCCAACCAATAATAAGCATCAACAAACTTCATGGGGATATATCAATACATTTATTGACAATTCATAAAGGAAGACATGTGAGAGAAATTGTTGCTGAGAGTCTTTCTAAGTAATCTGAAGGGTCAATCATAGGGGGATATTGTCAATATATGGCTCCTCCTAAATGAATTTATGGACATTGTCAATATATGGGCCCTGACATCACCTTAATCATTTGAAGGGACATGTTGTGTAAGGACACTATAATGATATGGGTCGTGGCACCTCCCAAATGCATTTTTAGGGACGCACTATGAGATAACATTTGTCATGATATAGGCCATGACACCTCCCAAATGCATTTTCATGGACTTGTTGTAAAAGGACGTTCTCATGATATGAGACTTGACACCTCTCAAATGCATTTTTAAGGACTTATTGTGAGATGACATTATCATCATATGTGCCATGGAACCTCCCAAATGTATTTTTAAGGACTTGGTGTGAGAGGAGATTTTCATGATATGGGCCCAAACTTCACTTAAATGCATTTTTAGGGGCTTATTTTGAGAGGAAACTGTCAATATATGGGCCATGTCTCCTCCTTAATGCATTTGAAAGGACATGTTGTGAAAGGATACTATCATCATATGGGTCGTGGCACCTCCAAAATGCATTTTTAGGGACTTCTTTTGAGATAAAATTTGTCATGATATGAATTCTGACACCTCCCAAATTCATTTTAATGGACTTTTTATGAGAGGACGTTGTCATGATATGGGCCCTGAGACCTCCCAAATACATTTTCATAGACTTGTTGTGAGAGGACGTTGCTATGATATGGGACCTAACACCTCCCAAGTGTATTTTTAAGGACTTACTATGAGATGACATTGTGGTCATATGATCCATGGCACCTCTCAAATGTATTTCCAAGGACTTGGCATGAGAGGCCGTTGTCATGGTATGGGCCCAAACTTCACCGAAATACATTTTCAGGGACTTATTATGAGAGTATGTTGTCAATTTATGGGCTATGGATCCTTCTTTTGCATTTGAAGGGACATTTGTGAAAGTACATTATCATAATATGGGTCATGGAACCTTCCAATTGCATTTTTAGGAGTTGATGTGAGATAATATTGGTCATGATATGGACCCTGACACCTCCCAAATGCATTTTCATAGACTTGTTGTGAGAGGACATTGTAATGATGTGGAACCTAACACCTCCCAAATGCATTTTTAAGGACTTACCATGAGATGACATTGTCATCATATGGGCCATGGCACCTCTCAAATGTATTTTCAACTTGGCGTGAGAGGACATTGTCATGATATAGGCCCAAACTTCATCGGAATGCATTTTTAGGGACTTATTATGAGAGGACATTGTCAACATATGGGCCATGCATCCTTCTTAATGCATTTGAAGGGACATGTTGTGAAAGAACACTATCACAATAGGGGTTGTAGCGCCTCCCAAATGTATTTTTAGGGACTTGATGTGAGATAGCATTTGTCATGATATGGGTCCTGAAACCTCCTAAATATATTTTGGTGAACTTGTTATGAGAGGACGTTGTCATGATATAGGACCTCACACTACCCGAATGCATTTTTTATGACAAAATGTGAGATGAAATTGTCATCATATGTGCGATGGAACCTCCCAAATGTATTTTTCAGGACTTGGTGTTAGAGGACATTGTCATGATATGGGCATAAACTTCACTGAAATGCATTTTTAGGGACTTGATGTGAGATAACATTTGTCTTGAAATGGGCCCTGAAACCTCCCAAATGCATTGAAGGAACATGTTGTGAATGAACACTATCACGACATGGGTTGTGGCACTTTCCAAATGTATTTTTAGGGATTTGATGTGAGATAACATTTGTCATGATATGGGCCCTGACACCTTATTAATGCATTTTGATGGACTTGTTATGAGAGGATGTTGTCATGGTATAGGATCTGACACCACCCAAATGCATTTTTAAGGACAAATTGTGAGATGACTTGTCATCATATGTGCTATGGCACCTCCGAAAATGTATTTTCAAGGACTTGGCATGAGAGGACATTGTCATGATATGCGCCCAAAAGTTCATCGAAATGCATTTTCAAGGACTCGATGTGAGATAACATTTGTCTTGAAATGGTCCCTGACACCTCCCAAATGCATTTGAAGGGACATGTTATGAAATAACACTATCACAATATGGGTCGTGGCACCTCCCAAATGCATTTTTAGGAACTTGATGTGAGACAACATTTATCATGAATGGGTCCTGACACCTCCTAAATACATTTTGATGGACTTGTTATGAGAGGGCATTGTCATGATATAGAACCTGACACCACCCAAAAGCATTTTTAAGGACAAACTATGAGATGAAATTGTCATCATATGTGCTATGGAACCTCCCAAATGTATTTTTTAGGACTTGGGATGGTTTTGGTTGTGATAATTAGCCCTATTTCAATCGTGATGGTCCGTTTTGCTTTTGAATGAGACACTTAATTTTGATCTGGTCGCGATGCTAGATTTGTTGCCATCACAATGTTGTGTTGTGAGGGTGGGTCGAGACGTTGTGTTATGGGTTGGTTGTAAAGCCTATGTGTAACACTAGTCGTGATGCCTTGCTTTAACGTTGTTGTATCACATTCTATGGTGGTCACGACATGCGTCGTTGAGAAAACACAATGTTGTATTGTGAGATATGGGTCTTAGCACCTCCCAAATGCAGTTTTAGGGACTTGATGTGAGATAACATTTGTCTTGAAATGGGCCCTGACACCTCCCATGTGCATTTGATGGGACATGTTGTGAAAGGACACTATCATGATATGGGTCGTGGAACCTCCCAAATGTATTTTTAGGGACTTGATGTGAGATGACATTTGTCATGATATGGGTGCACCTCCCAAATACATTTTTAGGGACTTGATGTGAGATAACATTTGTCTTGAAATGGGACCTGACAACTTCCAAATGCATATGAAGGGACATGTTGTGAAAGAACACTATCACGATATGGGTCGTAGCACCTCCCAAATGCATTTTTAGGGACTTGATGTGAGATAACATTTGTCATGATATGAGCCCTGACACCTCCTAAATACAATTTGATGGACTTGTTATGAGAGGACGTTGTCATGATATAGGACCTGACACCACCCAAATGCATTTTAAGGACAAACAGTGATATGACATTGTCATCATATGTGCGATGACACCTCCAAAATGTATTTTCAAGGACTTGGCGTGAGAGGACATTATAATGATATGGGCCTAAACTTCACCAAAATGCATTTTCAGGGACTTGATGTGAGATAACATTTGTCTTGAAATGGGCCCTGACACCTCCCAAATACATTTGAAGGAACATGTTGTGAATAAACACTATCATAATATGGGTTGTGGCACTTCCCAAATGTATTTTTAGGGACTTGATGTGAGATAATATTTATCATGATATGGGCCCTAATACCTTATAAATGTATTTTGATGGACTTGTTATGAGAGGATGTTGTCATGGTATAGGACCTGATACCATCCAAATGCATTTTTAAGGACAAATTGTGAGATGACTTGTCATCATATGTGCGATGGCACCTCCCAAATGTATTTTCAAGGACTTTGCGTGAGAGGACATTGTCATGATATGGGCCCAAACTTTATTGAAATGTATTTTCAAGGACTCGATGTGAGATAACATTTGCCTTGAAATGGTCCCTGATACCTCCCAAATGCATTTTAAGGGACATGTTGTGAAAGAACACAATCACGATATGGGTCGTGGCACCTCCCAAATGCATTTTTAGGGACTTGATGTGAGACAACATTTATCATGATATGGGTCCTGACACCTCCTAAATGCATTTTGATGGACTTGTTATGAGAGGACGTTGTCTTGATATAGGAACTGACACTACCCAAATGCATTTCTAAGGACAAACTGTGAGATGAAATTGTCATCATATGTGCGATGGAACCTCCCAAATGTATTTTCAAGGACTTGGGATGGTTTTGGTTTATGATAGTTGGCCCTATTTCAATCGTTATGGTTTGTTCTGCTTTTAAATGAGACACTTCATTTTGATCTGGTTGCGATGCTGGATTTGTTGCCATCGCAATGTTGGCTGTGAGGGTGGGTCGAGACATTGTGTTATGGGTTGGTCGCAAAGTCTATGTGTAACGCAGGTCGTGACACCTTGCTTTAATGTTGTTGTATCACGTTCTATCACGGCCACGACATGTGTCATGGAGACAGCGCAATGTTGCGTTGTGAGATATGGGTCGTAGCACCTCCCAAATGTTGTTTTAGGGACTTGATGTGAGATAGCATCTGTCATGATATGGGCCCTATCACCTCCTAAATGCATTTCGATGGACTTGTTGTGAGAGGACGTTGTCATGATATAGGACTTGACACCACACAAATGCATTTTCAAGGACTCAATGTGAGATATCATTGGTCTTGAAATGGTCCCTGACACCTCCCAAATGTATTTGAAGGGACATGTTGTGAAATAACACTATCACGATATGGATCGTGGCACCTCCCAAATGCATTTTTAGGGACTTGATGTGAGATGACATTTGTCATGATATGGGTCATGACCCCTCCTAAATGCATTTTTAGGGACTTTATGTGAGATAACATTTGTCTTAAAATGGGACCTGACACTAAACATAATATCAGGTCTAGAGGCAGTCAAATAAAGTAAACTTCCAATCATACCTGTAAAGAGTTTCTCATCTATATTCTCACCTTCTTCATCTCTATCAAGTTTGGCGGTGTTGGACATGGGTGTGTCCATCGGCTTCATATTCTCCATTCCAAAGCATTTGAGTAGTTCATTGGTGTACATAGACCTCCCACCCCCAGCAACGATTCCTACAAATGGGAGGTAGCTTCCATAAGAACCCAATCAACCAAGCTTCAATTGTCCCCAAACTCACAGATGTCCATTTATGAATAGTTAAGAGGACAATACATATATACACATCTCAAGGACTTTTTTGTGAGAAGACAATGTCATACCATAGGCCCTAGCCCCTTCTCGAAGCATTTTATTGGACTTGTCTAAGAGGACATTGTCATGTTATGGGTCATAGCTCCTCACACATGCACTTTGGGGGACTTTCCTGTGAGGATTTTCATGATATAGGCCTGGATACTCACAAATGTAGTTTCAAGGACTTGTTGTGAGAGATCACTATCATGATATGAGCTCAAGATCCTCACAGATGCATGTCAAGGGACTTGTTGTGAGATGATACTATCATGATATGGGCCTAAGATCCTCACAAATGCATTTCAAGGGACTTGTTGTAAGATGATATTGTCATGATACGGGACATGGCTCCTCCTAAATGAATTTATGGACACTGTCAATATATGGGCCCTGACATCGCCTTAATGCATTTGAAGGGACGTGTTTTGTGGACACTATAATGATATGGGTTGCAACACCTCCCAAATGCATTTTAGGGACGCCTTGTGAGATAACATATGTCATGATATAGGCCCTAACACCTCCCAAATGCATTTTCATGGACTTGTTGTAAGAAGACGTTCTCATGATATGAGACTTGGCACCTCTCAAATGTATTTTTAAGGACTTACTGTGAGATGGCATTGTCATCATATGTGCCATGGAACCTCCCAAATGTATTTTTAAGGACTTGGCGTGAGAGGAGATTGTCATGATATGGGCCCAAACTTCACCCAAATGCATTTTTAGGGGCTTATTATGAGAGGAAAATATCAATATATGGGCCATGTCTCCTCCTTAATGCATTTGAAAGGACATGTTGTGAAAGGATACTATCATCATATGGGTCGTGGAACCTCCCAAATGCATTTTTAGGGACTTCTTTTGAGATAACATTTGTCATGATATGAGCCCTGACACCTCCCAAAATCATTTTAATGGACTTGTTATGAGAGGATTTTGTCATGGTATGGGCCCTGAGAGCTCCCAAATACATTTGCATAGACTTGTTGTGAGAGGGAGTTGTCATGATATAGGACCTAACACCTCCCAAATGCATTTTTAAGGACTTACTGTGAGATGAAATTGTGATCATATGCTCCATGGCACCTCTCAAATGTATTTCCAAGGACTTGGCGTGAGAGGACGTTGTCATGATATGGGCCTAAACTTCACCAAAATGTATTTTCAGGGACTTTTTATGAGAGTATGTTGTCAATATATGGGCTATGGCTCCTTCTTAATACAATTGAAGGGACATGTGTGAAAGGACATTATAATGATCTGGGTCATGGCACCTCCCAGTTGCATTTTGAGGAGTTGATGTGAGATAATATTTGTCATGATATGGACCATGACACCTCCCAAATGCATTTTCTAATCAACCTGAAACTCCAAATAGTCAGTCCAACACTTGAACTTGATGATTATGAGTCTATTCAGTTGATCTATTGTTTAATTGAATACCTAAACACCTTTATCATTCAATCTAAACATCATCCATGAATATACTCCTTTAATACAAGTGTATCCTATGTGTGTGACCCTATAGGTCCAGAATTACATCGGCAGTGAATGTTCTTAACTGACTTATGACATCACAAGCAAAGAGAAGTGCCTAGTCACACATCATTGCTACCCAAGTAACTTGGAGAGTTGGATAACAACTTCAACCTATAATTCGTGATCAGTATTATAATGATCATATGGTTCCTTTGTCTATGATATCCAGATTGAACTCGAGGCATGGAATTGTCATCCTCTCAACATCAATCCATGTTCATTAAGCTAGAGCAGTCCATCTGAGATGCATATGAGTTCACATATCACATATTGAACCACATCGGCCGTACATTTCTTAGTCTCTCTTATCAAGAGGCCTTGGATATCAAACTCCTATACGAGGGACAAATCTCATCTACATCACTCACAATTAATTGTTATGTGTCAAAACTATCCAATCATTACCTTTATGGCAACCCATATTTCAGGATTATGTTTCATGGTGTTAAAACATACCCAACGACATGTGATGAGTGTAGTGACTTCAACTCTAAGAACCACAATCACCACTATCACTATGAGAAATGATTCTGACTACCATTCTATGGTCTCCATGTATCACTCTCATGGTGGGTCTATATGATACACTATTCTCTAACATGTATCTATGTGAGTGACTTGATATCATATATCATGACTAATTAGACTATGTCATCAGTTACCACATACTCTAGTCTTATGTATTACTATTGTCTATTTTGCTTCCACAATAATATCAGACTAGGGACATAACAAGAATGTATGTACTCTTAGCATCCGTATGATCTCATTGTTCAAGTCACGTTCTTAAAGACATACATCATTGAGTAACATCATTCTTTAGACATCTACTTATATTTGTGTCATCATTTCATGACTGAGACAAACATAATGGGCATAACTACCTTTATTATTATAAAATTAGGTATCTAATGCCACATCCTAATCATCATATGATACGCTCTCTAGGCATACATACCAACATCATGGAGATTAGCTACCTTTAGCATTCATTGCATCCCTCCTTAGCATTTATTATTGGGCCACTAAATTTTCTGGTTCAATTCCCAATCCAAAAATTTCCCATTAATCTGGTCTCCATGTGGTCCAAATCGGTATATTCTGGGTTTGGACCGATATACAACCCTAAACACAATACCTATCGACACTTCTTATCAATGTCACTCAACACTAATGTACATTATCATGATCTGGGTCATGGTATCTCCCAATTGCACTTTTGGGGATTTGATGTGAGATAACATTTGTGATGATATGGAACCTAACACCTCCCAAATGCATTTTCATGTACTTGTTGTGAGAGGATGTTGTCATGATATGGGACCTAACACCTCCCAAATGCACTTTTAAGAACTTAATGTGAGATGACATTGTCATCATATGCTCCATGGCACCTCCCAAATGTATTTTCAAGGACTTGGTGTGAGAGGACATTGTCATGTATGGGCTCAAACTTCATCGAAATGCATTTTTAGGGACTTATTAGGAGAGGACAATGTCAATATATGGGCCATGTATCCTCTTTAATGCATTCGAAGGGACATGTTGTGAAAGGGCACTATCACGATATGGGTCGTGGAACCTCCCAAATGTATTTTTAGGGACTTGATGTGAGATAACGTTTGTCATGATATGGGCCCTGACACCTACCAAATGCATTTTGATGGACTTGATATGAGAGGAACTTGTCATGATATGGGACCTGAAACCACCCAAATGCATTTTTAAGGACTTACTGTGAGATGACATTGTCATCGTATGTGCGATGGAACCTCCCAAATGTATTTTCAAGGACTTGGCATGAGAGGACATTATCATGATATGGGCTCAAACTTCACCGAAATGCATTTTTGGGAACTTGTTATAAGAGTACACTGCCAATATATGGGTCATGTATCCTACTTAATGAATTTTAAGGAACATGTTGTGAAAGGGTACTATCACGATGTGGGTCATGGAACCTCCCATATGGTGGCACTATCACAATATGGGTCATGGAACCTCCCATATGCTGGCACTATCACGATATGGGTCATATCACCTCCCATATGCTGGCACTATCACGATATGCGTCATGGCACCTCCCATATGAATTTTTAGGGACTTGATGTGAGATAACATTTGTCATAATATGGGCCCTGACACCTCCCAAATGCATTTTGATGGACTTGTTATGAGAGGACCTTGTCATGATATGGGACTTGAAACCACCCAAATGCATTTTTAAGGACTTATTGTGAGATGGCATTGTCATCATATGTGTGATGGCACCTTCCAAATGTATTTTCAAGGACTTGACATGAGAGGACATTGTCATGATATTATTGTGAGATGGCATTGTCATCATATGTGTGATGGCACCTCCCAAATGTATTTTCAAGGACTTGACGTGAGAGGACATTGTCATGATATGGGCCCAAAATTCATCAAAATGTATTTTTAGGGATTTATTATGTGAGGACACTGCCAATATATGGGCCATGTATCCTCCTTAATGCATTTGAATGGACATGTTGTAAAAGGACACTATCAAGATATTAGTTGTGACACCTCCCAAATGCATTTTTAGGGACTACATGTGACATTTGTCATGATATGGGCCATGACACCTCCCAAATGCATTTTGATGGACTTTTTATGAGAGGACGTTGTCATGATATGAGACCTAACACCTCCCAAATGTATTTTCATAGACTTGTTGTGAGAGGAATTTGTCGTGATATGGGACCTAACACCTCCCAAATGCATTTTAAAGGACTTACTGTGAGATGACATTGTGATCATATACTCCATGGCACCTCCCAAATATATTTTTAAGGACTTGGCATGAGAGTACGTTGTCATGATATGGGCCCAAACTTCACTAAAATGCATTTTCAGGGGCTTATTATGAGAGGACACTACCAATATATGGGCCATGTATCCTCCTTAATGCATTTGAAGGGACATGTTGTGAAAGGACACTATCACGATATGGGTCGTGGAACCACCCAAATGAATTTTTAGGGACTAGATCTGAGATAATATTTGTCATGATATGGGCCTTGACACCTCCCAAATGCATTTTGATGGACTTGTTATGAGACGACGTTGTCGTGATATAGAACCTGACACCACCCAAATACATTTTTAAGGACTTACTGTGAGATGTTATTGTCATCATATGTATGATGGCACCCCCCAAATGTATTTTTAAGGACTTGGTGCGAGAGGATATTGTCATGGTATGAGCCCAAACTTCACTGAAACGTATTTTTAGGGACTTATTATGAGAGGACACTACCAATATATGGGCCATGTATCCTCATTAATGAATTTGAAGGGACATGTTGTCAAAGATCACTATCAAGATATTGGTCATGACACCTCCCAAATGCATTTTTAGAGACTTGATATGAGATAACATTTGTCATGATATGGGCCCTAACACCTCCCAAATGCATTTTGATGGACTTATTATGAGAGGACGTTGTCATGATATGGGACCTGACACCTCCCAAAAGCATTTTCATAGACTTGTTGTGAGAGGACATTGTCGTGATATGGGACCTAACACCTCCCAAATGCATTTTTAAGGACTTACTGTGAGATGACATTGTGATCATATGCTCCATGGCACCTCCCAAATGTATTTTTAAGGACTTGGCATGAGAGGACGTTGTCATGATATGGGCCCAAACTTCACCTACATGCATTCTTAGGGCTTATTATGAGAGGACACTACCAATATGTGGGCCATGTATCCTCCTTAATGCATTTGAAAGGACATGTTGTGAAAGGACACTATCACAATACCGGTGGTGGAACCTTCCAAATGCATTTTAGGGACTTGGTGTGAGATAACATTTGTCATGATATGGACCCTGACACCTCCCAAATACATTTTGATGGACTTGTTATGAGAGGACGTTGTCGTGATATGGAACCTGATACCACCCAAATGCATTTTTAAGGACTTACTATGAGATGTTATTGCCATCATATGTGTGATGGCACCCCCAAATGTATTTTCAAGGACTTGGTGTGAGAGTACATTGTCATGATATGTGCCCAAACTTCTCCAAAATGCATTTTTAGGGACTTATTATGAGAGGACACTGCCAATACATGGGCCATGCATACTCTTTAATGCATTTGAAGTGACATGTTGTGAAAGGACACTATCACCATATTGGTCGTGGCATCTCCCAAATGCATTTTTAGGAACTTGATGTAAGATAACATTTGTCATGATATGGGCCGTGACATCTCCCAAATGCATTTTGATGGACTTGTTATGAGAGGACATTTTCATGATATGGGCCCTGACACCTCCCAATTGCATTTTGATGGACTTGTTATGAGAGGACATTGTCATAATATGGGACCTGACACCACCCAAATGCATTTTTAAGGAGTTAATGTGAGATGACATTATCATCATATGTGCGATGGAACCTCCCAAATGTATTTTCAAGGACTTGGCGTGAGAGGACATTGCCATGATATGGGCTAAAACTTCATCAAAATGCATTTTTAGGGACTTATTAATGAGAGGACACTGCCAATATATGGGCCATGTATCCTCCTTAATGCATTTGAAGGGACATGTTGTGAAAGGACACTGTAACGATATGGGTCATGGCACCTCCCAAATTCATTTTTAGGGTTTCAATGTGAGATAACATTTGTCATGATATGGGCCCTAACACCACTCAAATGCATTTTCGTGGACTTGTTGTAAGAGTATGTTCTCATGATATGAGACCTAACACCTCTCAATTGCATTTTTAAGGTTTACTGTAAGATGAAATTGTCATCATATGTTCCATGGAACCTCCCAAATGTATTTTCAAGGACTTGGTGTGAGAGGAGATTGTCATGATATGGGCCCAAACTTCACCCAAATGCATTTTTAGGAACTTATTATGAGAGGAAATTGTTAATATATGGGCCATGTCTCCTTCTTAATGCATTTGAAAGGACATGTTGTGAAAGGAAACTATCATCATATGGACCGTGGAACCTCCCAAATGTATTTTTAGGGACCTAGTGTGAGATAACATTTGTCATGATATGGGCCCTGACACCTCCCAAATGCATTTTGATGGACTTGTTATGAGAAGATGTTGTCATGATATGGGCCCTGACACCTACCAAATGCATTTTCATAGACTTATTGTGACAAGACGTTGTCGTGAAATGGGACCTAACACCTCCCAATTGCATTTTTAAGGGCTTACTAAGAGATGACATTGTGATCATATGCTCCATGGAACCTCCCAAATGTAATTGTAAGGACTTGGCATGAGAGGGTGTTGCCACGATATGGGCCTAAACTTCACCGAAATGCATTTTTAGGGACTTATTATGAGAGAACACTGCCAATATATGGGCTACACATCCTCCTTAATGCATTTGAAGGGACATGTTGTGAAAGGACACTTTCACGATATGGGTCGTGGCACCTCCCAAATGCATTTTAAGGGACGTGCTATGAGATAACATTTGTCATGATATGGACCCTGACACCCCCCAAATGCATTTTCACAGACTAATTGTGAGAGGACGTTCTCATGATATGGGACCTGACACCTCTCAAATGCATTTTTAAAGACTTGCTATGAGATGAGATTGTCATCATATGTGCCATGACACCTCCCAAATATATTTTCAAGGACTTGGCGTGAGAGGAGATTGTCATGATATGAGCCCAAACTTCACCCAAATGCTTTGTTAGGGGCTCATTATGAGAGGAAATTGTCAATATATGGGCCATGTCTCCTCCTTAATGCATTTGAAAGGACATTTTGTGAAAGGACACTATCATCATATGGGTCATGACACCTCCTAAATGTATTTTTAGGGACCTGTTGTGAGATAAAATTTGTCATGATATGGACCTTGACACCTCCCAAATGCATTTTGATGGACTTTTTATGAGAGGGAGCTATCATGATATGGGCCCTAACACCTACCAAATGCATTTTTATAAACTCTTTGTAAGAGGACATTGTCATGATATGGGACCTAACACCTCCCTAATGCATTTTTAAGGACTTATTGTGAGATGAGAGTGTGATCATATGCTCCATGGAACCTCCCAAATGTATTTTGAAGGACTTGGCATGAGAGGACGTTGTCATGATATGGGCCCAAACTTCACCGAAATGCATTTTTAGGGACTTATTATGAGAGGACACTCCCAATGTATGGGCCACGTATCCTCCTTTATGCATTTGAAGGGACACATTATGAAAGGATACTATCACGATATGGGTCGTGGCACCTCCCAAATGCATTTTTAGGGGCATGCTGTGAGATAACATTTGTCATGATATGGGCCCTGACACCTCCCAAATGCATTTTCAATATCTTGTTGTGAGAGGATGTTGTCATGATATGGGACCTGACACCTCCCAAATGCATTTTTATGGACTTACTGTGAGATGAAATTATCATCATATGTGCCATGGCACCTCCCAAATGTATTTTCAAGGACTTGGGATGGTTTTTATTGTGATGGTTGGCCTTGTTTCAATCGTGATGGCCCATTCAACTTTTGGGCGTGATACGTTGTTTTGGTCTGGTTGCGACACTACATTTGTTGCGGTCGCGACGTTATGATGTGAGGGTCGGTCACAATCGCAACAAATGATGGAGTTAGGGTTTGGTGGCCCAAAGAACATAAAAGTGTCAAAAAAACCTTTTCCTCTATCTCACTAGCCTTAATATGATCTAGGAAGAATAAAGGTTGAGACTTTTGCATAAAAAGACATCTTTTGAAATAAAACCGTAAATGACACCAAGACTAGGGTTTGTAGACCAAGAGAGTATAAAAGGTAATAAATGAACTTATGGAGAATGAAACTTAATGAAACACAAAGATGGACTCCATAACCTAACTTGGAACTCAAGCCAACCCTAAAGGTAGATTTTGGAATCACATAGTGACACATGGGTGTTATGCCTTAATTTTTAGGTTGAATTGCTTAGTTACTTTAATTTTGGATCGGCTGTCAGGCACCACAGCCCTGGCACCACCAAATGTAATGACCTAATTCCATCATTAAAGGTACTCTTAAATCACAAAGAAACCTTAACTACTCATCATCACTATCATGATCATCTTGATTTATCATTTTGTTCAACAATATAGTTATTATAGAAAAGGAATCATATTTAGCATATCCCATCATCTTATTACATAAATCTAGGGGTTTTATGCTTTAATAATCTTTGCAGTGATTTTGGAAAATAAAGTAGATTTAGGTCTTATTGACATTTTATTTGTGTTCCTCTCGTTTTGTTGATCAATTTTTATATATAACTTGTCATGATCGGAGCTACCAATAAATTTTTATGAAAATTGCAATATATCCTTATTTGAGCCAATAGAAGGCTGACACATCATCAACTAATCCATTTAACTTAGTACCTTTAATGTTCTGGCTGGCGGATCTGCTTGGTAACCTATTTATCCTAATACCCAAACTCATAGCGGCGTCTTCTCCCTCATGCGAGTCATATGGATTGTGTTTCTACGCACGACTTGCGCTGCCGCCAAGTCGGAGAACTAGCCGCAACAGTGTGCCTTCATCCTCTCGAACCCACCCTCCATGGCTCGTCCCCCTCATCTCTTCCTCTAGCTACTTCCCTGCTACACCCGGATGGTCTCTGCTGGCTCGACTGTCAGGCGCCGCAACCCTAGAACCACCTTTCTAACGCTCGCCCCTCTTTCGCTTTGCGCATCTCCACTGGAATTCTTCCCCTGCGTAGGTCGCACGATCTAAAAAGTTCATCCAGTTCATCTACTCCATCTGGAGAATCGCATGCGTGGATTGCCGAGGATGTCCATGGGAGGGCGGCACCCCTTTGTGAAATTTTCCAGCTCTCCTCTCTCTTTCGATTAGGGTTGCTGCCGGAGAGCTCCTTGTGGCTGCCCATACAAGCACAACTGGAGCTTATCTCACCATCAAGGACTCTCTCTCCCTGCTCCCTCCGCCATTGACATCTAGGAAGTCCTCATAGAAGTTGGTTCTCCTGCTGCTCATAGCTGCCACTACTGCATCTCGACTTGTACGACTATCTCCCTCCTTCCTTCTAAATATGATTGGTTAAGTCCTCTATTCTCTTCTCTCTCTCTCCCTTCTCCTCTCCTATTTCCTTCTCTCCATGATCAGTGATCCTCTTCCCATACTTCTATGATTTTTCTTATATTGCAAAGCGCTGGCTGCTATTCTAGCTATGTGGGAAGTGTGTGTGAAGGTTGTGTGTGACTGGATGGATTTGCTATATGGTGGAATGTGCTGCTGACCGGAAGAATGTGGTGTGTTTCATACCTACTATGTCGTGTATCTTCTCCTCTAGCTTCTAGGTTTTTAATTCTTGTACTCTATGTTAAAAGTCCCTCTCTAATTTTATCTTAAACTCCCACTATTTTTTCCTATAAATTCTAACATTGATGTATCAGTTAAATTTTTTAGTTATAGAAATAACTGCCATGCCTTTTATGCATTTTCTCCAACAATACTCTTGTTGTGTACTATATCATTGATTGTGGATTCATTTTGGCTATACGATTGATATATGGATGATCAATGTGTGGCTCATGTATATTGTTTGTTGATTTGTTTTAATGCATTGCTAGTATATACTCCCGCATGGGTATATATATTATATTTGATGTCATGATGATGTCACTGGGTCAACTGGGTTGACCCATGGTTGAACCAGAGACCCGTGACCAGGGAGCTCTGCCGGGTCAACCTTCGGGTCGGGTATGAAAACTTTGTTTATAGGTAATGTTACTGAAATTAATCACGTCGGACCTCTCTATGTGATGTATTGAGACTAGAATTTCACAGTCGAAAGCAATACTGTCACAACCTTTTATTTATTTTTGGTACCGTTCTCTCTAAGTATTGACTGGGAAGCTCCTTCAGAATTATGCAACCAATTTTTCTTTGTGCTCCTTTATACTTTAATCTTCTAATTCTTCTTGCTTCACAGTGTTCCACTATGATTTATTCATGCATTGGACATTGCATTATTATACTGGCTCAAGCATCAACCAAGTCAATTTTGTTTTTACCTTTTGTGTCTATAGTTTATCTGTTCATGGATGAGTTTCACAAAAACTACATTAGTCAGTACAAAACTACTTGCCATGGATTGCCCATTGGGTGGATTTTTTTACTATGTTGCAATAGTAAGTACAAAATTTGGGTCTGGTTACCATCAAATTTCATTTTTTTTATATATTTTGAATCTATAAATACCATTCTAAAAGTTTATTTTCTGTAATCAGGTGAAGTCTAGCTACTCATTGTGTACTTGTTGAAACTGGATGAATAAATGTTGTACGAGTTCAAGATAGGTTTAGCTATCTATAAATCTTTTCAGCCTACGTTTATCACAATTGTATTCTCCTAGAATAAGTTTATCTATCATACTTTTCTAATTTTTTTCTTGACTGCATATCACATTGATGAAGATGCTCAACTAAAGACTCGAGCAGAGCACCCATTTCATGCATGGTAATCAATGCAGAGATGAGATTTTAAGTACTGATGTATTTGATTTCAGAAGAATTCTTAATTGAGTACCCATCTCAAATTATTCATCAAAGGTTACATCCGAATATTGGTTATCAATCCTCTTACAAAGTTTTTCCTCTACAACTGCACCTCATTCCATGTATCAAGGTGAGGATTAACAACAATCTAATCGAGGTATTGTTTTGAAAAATTCATACATTAAGGAGTTTTCTCATTTTGACTCTATAAATCCTCACCATCTGAAATCTAAATTCCCTTACTGCTCTCCATCAGGTGAAGATTTTGCAATTCACTAGAAACATTGTGAATACAATGAAGCTAAAGAATCACGTGGTACCCATAATTCTCACACACCTCATTTCTAAAATTCTTTTATTATTTCTTTTAATTATAATGGGATTATCATATTTCAAACCGATTTGTGCTATAGCCTATTTTAGCTTACTTGGATTTTATATTAATGTTTATTCATCTATACTGCTAAACTAGGGATAACTCAACAAATTTCTTTCCTTATCTTATTTTTCCGTATTGTCTTGGACAATCAACTAAATAGAGAATGTGTGTGGCAATCGTTGATCATCATGAGGCATTAGAGGCATATATGAACTTATGAGATTCCATGCCCTCTTTGAATAAAATTGTTCCCTAGGTGATGTGCAACAAAAAAGATCCCCCTAGCCCTAGAAGGGTTCTCCTTTCACTGTCTATCTTAAGAATGAGATCGTATAAGAACCTTATTGTCTACGAGTAGTATGATGCTACTAGTTATTGTTTTTCAGTTTTACAAAAATATACTCCCTTTATATATCCCTAATTTTCTATTGAGGACTCACTTTTATTAGTGGTCATTAGCTCCACAGTCTAGTACAAAACAAATCTCATTGAATCTATTATTAATATATATCCTCAACTATAGTATTGAAATCTAGTTGATAGTATAGTAACTACAAATCTATTTCATAATAAAAAATTATATTTTCTCTTCTATCTCTATTCCTAACAATTATATTTTGTAATATCACTGGACTTTGTTGGTTAATTTGATTCTTTTTGTTTTTTAGTAAGGGACTTTGTTGTTTTTTGTCGGAACCTTCCTAAAATATATGAAAAGTTGGCATGTGGTCAAGGAAACATATAAATGGCAAAATTATAATGTAGATACTTGACAATATGGACCATTATTCTTATCCGGGGATGAATCTAATAATATTTTAGGAATGACTATCATCTTCACATTTGAATGATCATGTGCCAATACTTTTCTAATTACTTTTTGAAAATAATATATTATGATGTCTCGGTCGAGGTATTAATCTTCAGATTTGGAATAATGAGAGAAACAAGTGAAAGGTAGAAGCATAAGGTGTGTTTTATGGAGTGGCTGGATATTTGGGGCTTGTTTGTTGAACGAGTGGCCGAGAAGTTGCTGTGAAGGGGTTCTTCTCTCTTTTCATGACAAGGTAAAATCTAAAACTCTTTTCTCTTATCATTAAAACATGATGTATCTATATTGGAGCATACTATTATCCATGTCTGTCATTATATAGACGAATCACATATTGCATTGCATATGTTTATTATTGTATAGATGGATCCTGGATATGGCATTATGTGCCAAGTTATATGGCATTGAACTACTACTCACAATGAAATTTCCCGTCATTTCAGGTGATGCTAGAATGACCTAATGGAAGAGCTGGGTGGTGTTCCATCTATGTGTAAATTGTGTTGGTGGTTGGGACTGGGAGTAAGAAATCAATATTCTTATTTGGAGACTGCTAGTAGGAGATCCATTCTTATTAGCTGATGTAATTATGTGAATCTACACCAAGCTCCTAATTCCATTTGGAGAGTTCTAGATCAGTTAGCCACTTGGTACATGTACTGACGGAGTTGTGTGAGGACAGAAGAAGAGGTACATATATGTTGTTGAGAGTGAACATCATGTTGGAGAAGATTTAGCCTGGACGAGAGATGGCTCAAATGATGTACTTGTGGGCAAGCACTTATTGCTGGGTCGACCTTAATCTGAGTCCGACTTCTGCTTCAAAAAAGATGAGTTGGTTACGTTATAAGCAAGCAGAAGCTTTGTTCTAATCAACTGATGCAATTATAGAAATCTGCACCGAGCTCAATGCATTTATTTTGTCAAATTTGTTAAAAAAGTGACCGAAGTGCAAGGACAACAAGCTATAGATGTGAAACCAAATGTAATATGTAGCTGAACTCAACTGTAGTATGATCAACTGAATGAACATGTACTTTTCTGTGTGTGTCACGGGGCAAGGTCTTTCTCCTCCCCTATGTAACATTCTACTTATCAATATCAATAAAGTTAACTTTTAGAACTTGTGGTGTATCTTTTCCACTTCCATATTCTGTTGAAATGAGCTATTAAGTTTCTTATAGTGTGAGCTATTCAATTTCCTATTGTGTATTATGTATGTACGAGGTGTATAATCAGTATAGGTGACATCAATGCATGTGTTATATTGACTTCAAGTGTATTGAAAAAGGTGACATCAATGGAAGTGATTCTTAATACATAGGTGAAGATCTGTGTTGTCACCTATTGTCAAGATTTTGAGTATGAACAATACCAATAGGTGACGTTCATTCCACAAAGGTTACATAGCACAAAGGCCACCCTTAATAGGTGACATTGATTTTGTTGGTGACAGGTTGTCATGTCACCTATTTGCTTAAAAATTACATGTTTGAATGTCACCTATACCTTAGTTTTTAGTAGTGTGTGTCCTAAGAAAGGGAAGAAGAAGGCACTATAAGGGACTATGAGATTACCAAAGTATTGAGGGGTGTGGTGAACCCGCAACTTAACATAAACTTCGATAAAAGTGTTAAACTTCAGATTGTGGATTCGGTATGCTATGGAATGCAAAAAGAATGATTAAGGGTGGCTGCCTATGTTTGGCCGATCTAGCAAGAAAATTTGGAAGGCAAGAAATAACTTCATCTTTCAAGAGAAACACAAATCGGCAATGCATTCAGTAATGAATTCTATGAAAAAACATGAACTAGGGGAGTTGGCTTTCCAAGGGACAACCCAAAGACAAGCACAACCCAAAAAAAGAAATAAAAGAATGGGGAATTGGGATCAGCCATAGTATGGCTAGATATAAGGCTATCACCTAGGCGGAAAGCCACCATGCAGGGGTGCGCTTTGCTTGGTTTGTCGCATTATGTTATTTTGCGCATGTTTTGCATATTAATGATTTTTAATAGTTTATTTCTCTGTCCTAGTGTCCTAACCATACATTTTTGTGATTGTTATGTACCAACCATCATCTTTATTACAATCATAGTTATCAGAACAAATCGACAGGTTGAACCGGTTTGAACAGGAAACCGATAACTCTAACAGTACGGTCCGCTCCCAAAGCCAGAAACGAAGTCTGATCGGCATCAAATCGGTGAACCGGCGATTCGGTCCGGTTTTGGCTCAACCGGCCAGAACTCTAATTTAGCAAATAAATGTATTGTTGCTACTATTTTTCATTAATTAATTTTGAACACTATATAAATGTTGGTATATGTATGTCCATGAAAAGAACAATATTTTTTGTTTGGTATATTTATCAAGCTATTGCGAGTAGTTGTGCTAAAATTCATGTTTTATAACTTTTGTAGGATATTTTCCACGAGTATCAAAGACATTTATATGTTTTTAAACTATTAGTGATGTAATGTTGACGTCACCCATTGAACCAGTCAGACCATTGGTTGAACCAGTGAAATGAGAATCAGAGGCCTCACCGGTTTACTAACTGTTTTGGTTCTGACAACCTTGATTATAATCATATATGTTAATAAATATTTTATAGAAATCTGTATTTTTCCCAGTTGCCTTAAATTCAGTTTCTATTTAGTAGCTATATTATTAAAGACAACCAATCCTTAGCAATAGATTAATTTTTATTTATGTATAAAATATGAATCGCTTAATTATTTGTAAGTGTCTTCTTCTTCTAACAATGCTAAGTAACATTTTTAGAAAAATGTAAATCTTCATCTCTCTTACCAATATACATACATAGGTCAATGGGTTAAGCATAAGTTTATGTATCAATATACATATTGTGAAATATGTGTATATGAAGGGAAATAAGTTTCCAAAAATCATTATATACATGTATACGTAGATGTTAAACTAGGAAGCACAGACACTTCCTGGAGGCTGCCGTGTCTGTGTCCAATACATGTCCAACATGGACACACCTTGGACACGCCTGGACACGTGGCAGACACTCCTTCGGCGTGTCCACTTTGAATTTTTTTTAATTATAGTGTTGGACACATCTTGGACACTTTGTGGACACATCCAAGACACGCCAACATAACCCACTTAGGCCTAAGACCACGATTGTTTCGCTTAACAAGGTGCTGCATTGAATTTCAATCTATTAAAAACTCAGTAACCTGCGTTTGGGTTCCGCAACAATGACTCGGAAGCTAATTCCGAATGGAACCCACATCCTTAATTTACAGGATTAACTAAATCTAGTTGCTATACAGATATTACTAATCCCAACATGCCAATTGTTTACCTGATGAATAATTAACATGTGTTTGTGCCACTTTTGTGTTTTTCTCTTGCCTTCCGTAAAAGAGGTTGACCATAATATAATTTTCTACCTTCTACCAAAAACTAGCACTTATTACTCCTTGTCTTAATCCTAAAGTATTACAAAAAAATAAAAATAAACAACTGATAGGAAATTGTTCTCTTTCCCTAATTATTTCTCATCCAATGACATCCAACCATATTTTCCTTTCCCTTCCCGTCCTTTGAACTAAACACGCCTAAGTGTATGAAAAAACTCTCAATCATTCTCCAAATTCCATTTTCTGTCCTCCACTATTCCTTGCCCTACTAACATCAGATGGTTAAGCTTTCGCTGCTAAAGACAAGTTGCTGACACCTTTCTTTAGCAACTATAGAAACCATCATCAGTAGTATATTCTCCACCAAAAGTAGCAGTAGTCCGTTATCCCTATGCCAATTCTTTTTCTTGCTTCTCTACATCTCCATCCCCCCTCCTCTTCTCTTGCCCATTCATCTTAAGTAGCTCTCCAATTAGGGCTGTCAATGGGGAGGGTATGGGGAGGGTAAGGTCTTACGCTTACCCTTACCCACCAATTCTGGCGGGTAAGGGTATGGGTAATTCCCCACTCCACCAATATACTTACCCTCCCCTTACCCTTACCCTCTTACCCACAGGGTAAATGGGGAGGGTAAGGGTGAAGTGGGGAATTTATATGTCATCTTCAAATTTGTGGTAATATTAACAATAATGGTCTAGCTAGTACATTCATTTATTTGAGTGAAATATCAATATGTTCCATAATGGATTTTAAATATCCAAAATGTTTCTAAGTAATATTCTACAATTGTTGTATTGAATGCATGTACAAATGGTAGTACCCTAACATTGGTGTGTGAAAAAATAAATTATTCCTAGTAGATTAAGACTTCTACGTTAAAATGATATTAAAGGACAATATGTCATAGAGAGTTATTCTTAGAAACATGCATATCTTATACCCTCTAAAATGTTGCATCATCAAAAAAAATAAAGCACAAATAAAATAGATAACACAACCTCACATATGTATTAAATGATACATTAAAGATTAAATCTTGTTATTATATACATGTTTGCCTTACACCACAAATAATTTAATGGAGCATAGACTACATATATACATGTGTCTTGCACCTCCAAAACTATGTTGCATACACAACCAAGTTAACTATATAAGAAGTAGAAAAGAATATCATGTATTATTTAAAATGATGACCCAATAAAATTAAATATTACATAGATTCAAACAACATATGACGATACATTCAATATATTATACATAAATATTGGTGGGTAGCATGTTAGAGGGTATGGGTAATGGCTTACCCTTACCCTTACCCACTAAGGTAGTGGGTTAGAGGGTAGCGGGTAGGCGGGTAAAGGGTAAGAAAATCCTTTACCCTTACCCTTCCCCTACAGGGTATGGGTAAAGGGTAAACGGGTTTACCCTTACCCATTGACAACCCTATCTCCAATGCATTGCCCTTCCTTTTCTTCCCCCTCAACCCCCACAATACCTTCCTTTTCCATCTTCCCTCCACCACCAGCAACAACATATCTATTCACCATTTCAATTCCATATATTCTTACTGCAACAATTTAATAATCAAGCATCTTAATACATGTTGTGATTTAATCTATATTATGACTTATGGATATGATCTTATATGCTAACTTCTTGTTGGATTTCATGGTGATTAACTCCATGTATAATCTATTTAGATCATTAGGTGTATGTATACATACATCATATTATATGTCATGATGTGTGCTATATATGTATATTCATTTATATATTTGCCGTGTCCAGTGTCGTGTCTGTGTCCTATATTTTTAGAAATCGATGTGTCCCGTGTCCATGTCCGTGTCTATATCTGTGTCTATGTCCGTGTCGGTTCTTCCTAGATGTTAAATGAACTAATATTTTTACCTCCTTAAATCCGTCTACGTGATGCCTAGTCTCTCCTCCTAAACGTCATATCGCCCGCCTAGCCGCCTTGACAAGTATGATCACAGTTAATGTATGTATGCACAACAAAAGAAAACAAGATAGATACTTCAATCGAATGTGTTTTCCATTCTAGAAGGGACAAAATAATTCGGCTTAAGGGCTCATACAACAAAACAAGGGGCAATGATATCACGGGAGTGGCGCTGCTTGTTGTTAGTAAAAACCATAGAAAGAAAAAACATTGAGATCCAACCTTATTCAAAGTGTTATATCAAAGGGAAAGATAGGATGAAAAACTACATAGTTCAATTTGGGAGGGTGGAATATCCTTGTTGATAGTCTGGCCAAAAGATAGCAATGATTTATTTGGAGCAAGATAGCAATGATGTTTGTGTGACGTCCCCCAATTTCTATATACTTTCCATAGTGACATTCATAGATATGCGTGCACTCATATCTATAGATGTCAAAAGGGAAAATATAAGAGACTAAGGTAGTCAACTAAAATAGAGATTAAGCCAAGATCTAGTCCACATCATTGTATAATGCCACACAAACATTCATTCATAAAGATAATAAAGTCATTACATATGGAGGGAAAATGTTATTCTAGAGAAAGTTAACTTTATTACATAGGATTTCAATCATCCTCAAGATCACTAAGGAAAGAAATAAAATAAAATCTAGCAAGAAATGAGATAAGAGGAAAAGAATCTATCTATTACATCCTCCATGTTCATTATTTTATGCCTTCAGGTACTTTGAGCATGCAATTCATTTTGTTGTCAATTGTTCCTTGCACCTAGAAAATACGAGAAACAAAACATCAGCATGGCTGGTACGTGGTAAAAGTTACATTTAATAAGGTTTCATAAAGGAAAATATTTGAACAAGAAGAAAGGAGAGATAAAACCATTTCTTAAGGCGAAAATCCGGTAAACATCCTTTTTATTACAATCATTTTGATGCAGTTGTACTACACATATTGCACTTAACTTACATCTAGTGTGGGAAACATAATATCATCATACATCTAACATGGGCCAAGGAAAACATACATCCATGTTAGGCAACATACATCCACACCAGGCTATGTGCTCTAGTAGCTACAACCCATCATAACCATTTATGTTTCATTAGGTTTGGCGAAGTATAACTCATACTAGTCAACCAAGCAATAATATTCAAATATGAGCATTCAAGGTATACATATTATAGGCAACCAGAAATCTAGTCATATACTTATACGACCACATACCTGCTTGTTCAATCAAAAGTCCACAGATTTAGATTCAATCAAGAATTTAGTCACCCTGCAAAGAAAGCAAGGGTACAACATTACTATTGGTCCATGTGACCCAGACTAAGATATGTTCTTAGTTATTATTCCTTTTATGTTATCTTAATTCAGATCATGGATTTCCCATATCCTAATTGAGTTCACAAATATTATCAAGTCTGATCCATCATAAACTATTTGGATTAAAGATAATATTTAATTGATCAATTAGAAGATTTCCAAAAATTAGGGTTTCTAAGATGGTTGGAGAAAAGGGGAGGGTAACCCTCAACATATTAACCATTCATAACATCAGGGTTCGTTTTAAGGATTCAGACCAAAATAATAAACACTAATTATCATCTAATGATATTAATTTTGTCATAAAGATATATCTTTACTTTCATGTAGAAAGAGGAAGCTGAAATTAGGGTTTCTTCTAATTCCTTGATCACTTATCAACATAGAGAGGCATTTCGATTCATTAGAAATCAGGGTCTAACCTAATGGTTAACAACACTTTTGAAATCGTATATCATCAAGAAAAACATTATTAATAAATAATTATGATCAAGGATGTCCTTTAGGCCTTAGACAGTTATTTTTAAAATAGGGAACGGATTCAGGTATTGATAACATTTTATATGGATAGACAATAATTTTCTAACCAAAATAGTATATTGGTTCGATATAATCTGATATTTGTAGAATCTTCTAGAATTTTTCTAAGAAAATCAATTTTCTATAGATTAAGATAAATAAGGAAAGGAAATTACCTTGATCAATGGCCGGATCCAACTGGATCTACGGATCAGATTGATCCAAGGATTTGCGGATGATTTGTGGATTGCTGAGATGACGATCAGGCCTAGTCCGAGTAACTTGAGGTCGCTCTTGACTTTAGTTGTTTGTTCCGAACAGGGGATCTGGTACTTGTTTGCTCCAATGGTGTCGTGAGCAAGGGAGGTGGTATGGGAAGAAGGAGAGGGTATGCGCAAGCTGCGAGTGAGATGATACTACCTTGCAGAAGATTGTGACTCTGTGAAGCACATGTTCAAACCGATGAAGGTACAGAGCATGAGCTACCAAAAGTGCAAAGAAGGGATCAGTTCGACGGTACCTCGAGTGCTGATTAGCTGAGGGTCAAGAGAAGATCTGCGGTCCTTCCTGGAGTCCCGCACAGGTGCCCGAGCTCAAAACAACAGCAAAAGTGGTCCGTGGAGGTGGTCGGAGCTTGGTCTGGTGATGCCGCAGACTGCTCCAGTCGGTATCAGCCTCTGGACCAACACCCCCTTCCGCGAGTGTTGGGATGCCTCCGCCTCAGCACAAGGATGGTACAGACGGAACCAATTGGACGGAGAAGCTTTGAGGTGTGAGCAGGTTGCAATGGTTCAGTCCGAGAAATATAGAGTTAGGTGGAGAATAGGAGGAGTGATGATGAGAAATTGAGGGGTGTTTGCAGCTAAAGGAAGGGTTGCGGAGCTACTGAGTCCCTCAAATAGGCATCGCGAGGCCTAGGGTTGCCTCCCCTGAAGCGGCCAACGGCTCCATGGCGCCGCCGTTTGGGCATTTTCGAATCCCTGATCGTTAGGGATATTTCTTTGGCTCATTGGAAAGATGAGGAGAAACCGGAGCTGAGGAGCTAACTTTGACGAGATATGATCGAGAGGTGAGAGAGAGATGAGGGTTTGAAAAATGGCACTACTGAGTAGGCCGTGCTCTGTGAGAAACGGGTGAGGAGGACGACTCAGTCGTCTCTTCCACGGATCCAGATCCGGATCCGGGCCAGGGTCCAACAATTCCAAGAAGCTATTATATACATTGTTTTCAATCCTTTATATCTCCTAATTGGATAGTCCAAAAGCAATGAAATTTTAGGGGTAGCTCAATAATGTCAAAATGCAACTATGGTATAAATTTGGGGTCCAAAATCGAATATTTGATGTGTTCAAATACTAAATACATTAGCATATGTATTTTATCATAATAGCATACTAGGGTTCACATATTTTTTACAAATTGTGACACATATTTGTCCAATTGAGTGAGGGAAGTATACGAGGGTATTTTGGTCAACAATTTTGATAATGAAACTTTTAAGAGAGAGAAATACTATAAAAACTCACTTTGTCACAGTTTGTGTGTATATTCCGCACATTAAGCTCTATTTTTACATTATTCTATGTTTTTACTTTCCTGGTCAAACAAAAAAATTCATCTGCCATTATTTTCTGTAAATTCATTGTTAGGTTGACAATTTTCACATACCGAAAAAAAAAGTTATACATGAATATATGTAAAGCAAACATCAATTGAAAAAAATACAAACAAGGATAGAGTTATTATAATAACAATGGGACCACAAACTACGTACTAGATAGATAAAATAATTTAGACATATGACAAAATAACAAAAGTAAAATGAAGAGTATACATGTAGTCACTAACTTCTTTCTCACCCATCAGTTGAATCCAGAACCTTGTAAGGTTGTTGATTTCTGTTCCCAAAGTTGTCCTAAGTTCTTGTGATATTTTCTCAAGTATCACTAAAATACAAACATGGATAGAGTTAGTAGAGCATCAATGAGTACTGCTCCTACTGGACAAACAAAAAAAATTATATATGACAAAAGAACCAAAGTAAAACAAGGAGTATACTTGTACTCACTAACTTGTAAAGAATGCATCCTGCATCAATTCCTTTGGTTGTTGGTTTCATCCCAAGAGTTGTCCCCAATCCTTAAGATTTTATTCTGAAATATTACTAAAATACTGACATGGATAAAGTAATGGACATTAATGGGGAAACACACTACGTATAGGACAACCAAAATAAAATTTATACATGACAAAAGAACCAAAGTAATGAGAACACAATGGGGGCACACACTACCCATTGGACTATCAAAATAAAGTCTCATAATTTTTTATAAGTAAATTTGTAGTAGCAAGTGCATGATGTTTGCAGTCAGTTATATTGTATATTAGGAAAGGAAAACAGACTTATTCAAAATAGAAGTAGCATTTATTTGTAAATTAATTTTGTGAAAGAGTTTGGGTCAAAGCGATATCCAACTAGAGTGAGTTCTCCGTTATTTTATAGAGTAAGAACATTTACATACTAGACCCAACAAGAAATAGAGATAGTAAAGAGATACAAAAATAAAGAAACTATTTTCTAACACTCCCCCTCAAGCTGGAGCACACACATCATGCATGCCCATCTTAGAATTCATATATTTGAAAGTTGAAGACGGAAGTGGCTTGGGGAAGATAACAACCACTTGTTGTCCAGTCCTGGCATGAGGAGTTTGAATCTTCTTGGAGAACACTAAATCACGAACGAAGTGGCAGCCCACTTCAACATTCTCTGCCTCGTTATCACACATGAAAATTTCCATCAAAATAGACATAACCCATTATATCTCACAACAAGAAAGTGCCATAGCTCGATATTCAGTCTATGTGCTGGACAATGCTACATTTTTCTTGTTTCTCCACATCACCAAATGTGACCCAAGAAACACACAATAGCCAGAAGTAGAATGTGTCTCTTTAACATCACCTGCCCAATCAGCATCAGTGAATCCAGTGAGCTTCAAGGATGTATATGTGGGATTCTACCCTATAAAGTAAGGCCCTTCCTTGGCGATCCTTTGACATAACGAAGAATCTCAGTGACAGCCATCCAACATGACATCTTGGGCATACTAATGAATTGGCTAACAACTCCAATAGCATAAGAAATACCATGACGAGCAATTGTCAAGTAAATCAATTTTCCTACAATCCTTCTATATTCTGATGGATTAGGAAAATCATCATCATCAGAAATAGACGTCTTGGTATTGATAATTCGTAGGCATAGAGACAGGTTTGCATTGTGCCATGCCTATCTATGCAAGATGGTCAAGGACATGTTTCCACCAAGAGAGGTTTGTACCCTTCTTAGAACATAGAACTTCTATTCCAAGGAAATAGCAGAGATTAGCCAGATCTTTTTTTTTTGAAAGTGTGTTTGCAGTCATTCCTTGAGCTGTAGAATGCCAGGAGAGTCTTCATTTGTGATGACAATATCATCCACATAAACATCCAGAATAAGAGTGCCACTTGAACACTTATACATAAATAATGAATGATTAGTAGAAGACGTGGTGAACACAAACTGTATAAGTACAACACTGAATTTATCAAACCATGCCAGTGGTGACTGCTTTTGACACGCCCCATAAACAACATACCTTAGAGGTTGCTCCATGTATACCTCCTCAAGTAGATCACCATTAGAAAAGCATTCTTGACGGCTAGTTGAAGAAGAGGCTCGTCAAAATGGGTAGCAACAAAAATAAAATTCGCACAGAATTGAGTTGAGAAACTAGAGAAAAGTCTAAAATAAGTCGATGCCATGTGTATGAGTGTACCCCTTTGCCACCAAACAAGCCTTCAAGCGATCAATAATCCCAACTAGTTTCTATTTCAGAATATAAACCCAATGGAGGCTGACAACAGAGTTGCTAGGAGGAAGATCCACCAAGTCGAAGGTAAAGTTCACATGAAGAGTTGTCATCTCACTATTCATAACTCAGATCCAACCATCATGTCAGGCTACTTCTATATAATAATGAGGAACAACAATAGAATCAAGTTGAAGAGCAAACACACAGGATGTTGGTGACAAATTAGGCAAGCAATAAACAATCGCCAATGGATGGCGTATTGTGCAAGATCGGACACCTTTAAGAGCCGCAACTAAAAGGTGTAAGTCTGAAACTGAAGCATCAGGAGAAATCTTAGTAGAACCAGATACCATAGGAGTGTTGGACGATGAGGAGGCATGTTGCTGGACTCATGAAGCTACATCCTCGTGGGGATGCCTTGCTTGCCTAGAGTAAACCAGTGGAAAAGGTTGAATTGGTGGAGGTCTGGGTAGTGGTGGTAAAGTGGGGTTGGTATCTTAGTCACTCTCTTCACACGACATAGGGAGTGGTGGCTCTCTCTCACACTCAAAGGTATAGTCACTCTCAGGATGTTGGTCTCTCTTACTCTGAACAGAGTCACTAAAGAATGGGGTAGACTTGTGAAAAGTCCAGTCTTCTGACACAAAAAGACGACAAAGATGAAGACAATAACACATTTGTCCCTTCTGCACTGAGGAGTATCCCAAAAAGATGGTGTGAACTGTGCCAAGAGACAACTTGTCATTGTGTGGATCAAACACATGAACAAACGTAGTGCAACCAAACACACAAAGAGGAATAGGAAAAGGTTGTTCATCAAGTCATAAAATAGAGAAAGGGGTAGCCCCTTACAAGGCAGAAGAGTGCTAATAGTTCATCAAAAAACATGCAGTGAGAATAGCACTAGACTAATATTTCTTGGGGACAGACATTTGAAACATTAGCATACGTGCTACGTCAAGGAAATGGGTTATGAATTCTTTTCATTCAACAACCCTATTTTTTTGGGGTGTATGAGGACAAATTGTCTCTTGAATCCTGCCAAAAGAATTGCAAAATGTAGAAACAACCTTTTGACATATTCTAGAACATTGTCAGTACGAAGAATTTTTATATGGGCATCAAATTGAATTTTGATTAACTGATGAAAAGTTTGAATAATAGACAAGACTTCATCTCAAGACTTAAGTATACCCAAGTCATGCTGGTAAAGTATCCATCTCTTTTTGTGTAGGATTTTGAGGGAAAAATTCATGTTATGGGTTTATGGTTGTAAGACCCCTGACCTAGATTTTGGGCTAACCTTGTTTTCCTTGTTTGATTAGATGCTTAGAACCTTAATCCAATTCTTTGAGATGATTTTGTATCATGTGACAATCTTATGGTTTCAATTTGGTCCTGTTTGAAATGATGTTTGCACTTTATATGCATGTTTTGTACCAAGTTAAAATTTACCCATGCTGAGGGTTTATCTTGCAATTTATCATGTGTTGAGTGTTCCCTTATTTCTTTAGCATCATGATATAGAGAGTGATTATATGAGGCTCCTTTCTAGGGTGTTCTTAGTGCTCAACTAGTCGTTAGGTGTCCACTAATTACATTGCAACGACTAGTTGTTTATTGCTGAAAAGTGCAGTCCAAAACTTTTCTCGATCGAGAAGTTTGTCGACCGAGTGTCACTCGATCGAGAATTTCTTCGACCGAGGAAAGGTCTGAAGTGAGTGTATTGCAATGTTCGTTTCCAACTACCAACTATTTCTCAAATCAATCTAACGTCTATGGAATATGCTGGAAGGCTATTCTCGGTCAAGGATTTTGTCGACCGAGGATGTCTCAGTCGAGGACTTTGTCGACTGAGAAAATCCCTGTTGTAATGTGTTGAATGATCTACTAAGTGTGTGTATCAATGGGTAATTGTGATTATATCTTAGGGGAGGATCTATCTAAGTGTTGTGAGTGGGTAGGGAATATCTAACGCTTGATTTACATGATGTCTAAGTACTTGTACATTATAGACTTGTACATGTTTTTACTTTGAGTACAATCATAAAAATAAAAGCAATCTAGGCATGTTGATCTTCCAATTTGTGTAGATTTTCAGCTATCCACTTCCTTATTTGTTTTTCCCTAAAACACTCAAATAACAAGTTAGATCCACAAGAATGAAATGTTTGTCATCATCAAAACAAAGGGTGTAATAATGTCCAATTTAGCCAACAATCTCCCCCATTTTGAAGATGACAAACATTCCAAAAATATAAATCAAGGAAATTTAAAAAGCATTAGTTTCATACCAGGGATTTACCTTTTGTAGATATTCTCTTGTTTATTCAAGGAGTTTTGCTAGTTACTCCCATAATTATCCAACTCTTAGGGAATATATCAACAATTTATGTAAAGCCAAGAGATTATGAAACTCAGTTATTCTTATTTGATGTATTGATTTATATTACTTCTCCCCCTTTGTCATTTCAAAAAGATAACCATATAACCAATTTTCTCCCCCTGAATGGGATACTCCTCCTTAATTGTATACTATAACAAGAATGTCAAATTTAGCCACAATTCTAAAATCATGATTTATTTCTCAATCATTTGCAAGGGATGTTAAGCCCTAAAATGACATGAGAATCCTTTAGGCTCATGAATATATTTAATAGTTTCTTAATCATTTACAAGGGATGTTAAGCCTTGAAATGACATGAGACTCCTTTAGGCTCATAGTAGCATCAATGAATATATTTCTCAACCATTTACAAGGGATATTAAGTCCTGAAATGATATGAGGTTCTTTTAAGCTCACAATAGAATCAATGAATGTATCTCTAATCAAATACACGGGATGTTAAGCCCTAATTTGTATAGAGAATTCAATAAGAGAAAGATATACATCATATTCATGAATGTTGTAGGCTCCTTTATTTTCATAACCAAGATTACTTTAAGGAAACTAAGATCATAACTAGCTTTGACGTTCAATTTAATAAATAATGAATCAATTTGTTTTTAACATGCTGAACAAATATACAAAGGTTAAGTGTAAGTGAAAGATTTACAAATAAGCATTTTGTCAAGCTTATTTTAGGCCGACCTTAACTTCGACCTAGGCACCCCTCGGTCGAACTCTTTTTCGACCGAGAGGCAGTTCTGCAGATATCCAATATATGCATTTTCATGAGTTATCTAATGAACTACTTTTAGAATATTGACTTGATCTTGTGATCACTATTACTTCTTTATTTTTCTCATATAGAAACTTATGAGTGTTGGATAATTTTAAAACCTTAAGATCAACTTTGCCTTTTATAACTTAATTTATGTGAGAAAAATTATCTTGTCATAATTCCTTAGAATGGTCAAACAAAATGGTGATGATTATATTTTAACCAAGTTTCTTGTATGACTAATTCTTTACTTTTCACATTTGATGATGTCAATGTTGAGCAAATTCTCTTATGCCAATGGATTTGCCATTAATATTTTCTAGAGTAAAACCAATCTTTTCCTCTTATATGCTTGATGGATAGAATTTAATGATGCAAAGTATAAAGTTCTGATGCCCATATATTCTTCCTTTTGATTAGTGTCATTAAATAAGAATAATATGTAAAGTTCATTACATAATTTAAGTTAATTGCAATTGAAGTATCTTGTTTTTATTGAACAATTCTGTCAGAGTTTCCCTCGGTCGATGAATTTCTCTACCGAGTGAGGTTCGATTGAAGTATTTGTCAGCCAGACGTTTATCAAGTTCTTGCAGGCTTAAGACAGTAACCCTCTCGGTCGAATATTTTCTCGACTGAAATGTTATCGGTCAACAATTTTATCGACCAATAAAGTTATTATTTCTCTAAAAAAATGTAGGTTTGTGATAGAAACATCTTTGGTCAACTATTTTCTCGACCAAAGAGTATCTTGGTAGAAGTTATTGTTGACCGAGAATGTTTCTATTTTTTTTTCCAGTAATTATTTGCAAGTAAAACATAAGGGACTTTCAATACGAATTTACAAGAATATGCAAATTAAAGACCAGTTTTGTTGAGATAAGACATTTTGAATATCAAAGTAATGTTTTAGGTCAAATATCAACTAATCATATTCAAATCTCTAAGTTTTAGGAACCCAGACTAGATCAACATCCTTTTTCCTATATGGATAAGAAAATAAATAATGTCCAAGACGTAAACAGTAATAACAACATATAGAATCAATCTCATTTCTCTTCTTGGCTAGATTGTCTTTAGGCACATACATAACTTTATTCTTGGGCACTTGTGTCCTTCTCACTCTAGGTTTTTGATAGGATTTACCTTTGGGATTATAACCTAGTCCTCTTCTTCCAATCTGACCAAAAGAATCTTTTTAGGATCTTATTAAAAATACCATTATTTTTCAAGCTACTAATTTTCTTTTGTAATTTAGTAATTTCATCCATTCTCCTTTTAACATCTAACTTTGCTTGCTCTAGATTAGACAACAAACTATCTCTTTATTTGATAAGAACATCATAATCTAAATGAGTACACAAGATAGGTTGAGTTTGAAGATCATTCGATTTTGCAAGTGGTTCAACCTTTACTTGAGAAAGAAAATCATAGTTCGTTTCTAGAGTAAGAAACTTCATATTGCAGTCATAAAGAGATGATTTCAAGGTAGAATTTTCAGAAATAATACTTTCTTTTTCAGAAGCAAGATCATTTAATTGAGCATACAACTCATCATTGGTTTTAGTAACTATTTTTAGTTTCTTTTTACAATCAATATATTTATCATGCAATTCATCAATGCTAGCAACTAACTATTCTTTAGATAAATAAAAAAGACTTACCTCATCTTCTTCTTCATTTGTTGTAGCAATAAGGCACTCCACTTCTTCTTCTCCATCTTCACTATCATCACTTGAATCATCCCATGCAACTTTGTAGGCTTTTTCCTTCTTCTTATGAGATGATTTCTTTCCCTTCTTGAGTTTGGGACAATCACCTTTTAAGTGTCCATTTTTTCCACATTCAAAGCACATGGAGGAAGAAACACTAGAAGTTTTGTTAGGTTTGCATCTTCTATACTACTTACCATTTACAATGAGAGTTTCTTCTTCACTATCTTCTTCACTTGTATCATGACTAATTTTGGTTGATGCTTTGAATGCAATGTCCTTTCTTTTCTCCTTTTTGTGTTCAGCTACCAATCTTTCTTCTTCTCCAAGGGTGACTTCATGAGTCTCCAAGTTGCCAATGAGTTGTTCCATCCTCAATCTTGTGAGATCATTGTCTTCTTCAATAGTTGTCACCTTTGGTTTGTACTTTGGAGGCAAACACCTAAGAATCTTGGATACTTGATCTTCTTCAATTATGAATTTTCCTAATGCATTCAGACCATTAATGATAGTAGAAAATCTTGCATACATTTCACTAATGGACTCATTTGATTCCATACAAAATCGTTCAAACTTTTTTTAAGCATACTAATCTTAGAATATTTAACTTGTATGATTCCCTCATGTGTAATAGAAAGTCTATGCCATATATCATATGCAGTTTCACATGAGGAAATTCTATTAAATTCACTTACCGAAATAGAACAATATATAATACTTACAACATTGGCATTAAGTTGATTTTGTTTTACCATATTGGCATCCCATGTCACATACTTAGTTTTTGGAAGCATGTATGGAGTAGACACCATTGTCCAAAGCTCCCAGCTTATGCCTTGAAAATAAATTGCATCCTTCTCTTCCAATAGTTGTAGTTTCTTCCATCGAACGGTGGTGGATGAGCTACATAGGTTCCTTCCAAGTTTAAGTTGTTGAGCACACCATCCCCCATCCTTCAAGACTTGTTAGGGATCCTTGAAGACCTGCTTTGATACCAATTGAAAGATCTAGAGGGGGTGAATAAAGCTTTTTGGAGTTTTTAAAGTTGATTAAAAACAATTAAACACTTGGACAAGAAGTAGGAGGAAACAAGGAAGACACAAGGATGTAGAGTGGTTCCTATCTTAGAAATCTAAGGTAGTTCATCCACTACCCGATTATTTCCAACCGGGATTTTGAAAGTGATCAATTAAGGAATAAGATTGGAAGAAAGAAACAATGTTACCAATTGAGTACATCACTTTGATCCTATATCCATCGTATTGATCTCCAATCCACTATGGATGAATGTGGTAGTGTGGTGGCTAGGAGATACTAAGCTATAAGACACTAATGTAGAACAGATTGCAGGTGTATCTCATCTTGTTGCTCACTAAGAATGAATCTCAAGTGTAATTGTATGCACAAGTGATGCTTTGAGTGTCCTAAGGCATGCCCTATTTATAGGAATGTCCTACAAGTGCTTAGGGATGTTCTAGACACTTTCTAGGGTGTTCTTAGTGCTCAACTAGTTGTTAGGTGTCCACTAATTACATTGCAATGGCTAGTTGTTTATTGCTGAAAATTGCAGTCCAAAACTTTTCTCGGTCGAGAAGTTTGTCGACCGAGTGTCACTCGGTCGAGAATTTCTTCAATAAGGGAAGGTCTGAAGTGAGTGTATTGCAACATTCATTTCCAACTACCAACTACTTCTCAACTCAGTCTAACGTCTATGGAATTTGCTGGTAGGCTATTCTCAGTCGAGGATTTTGTCGACTGAGGATGTCTCGGTCGAGGACTTTGTCGACCGAGAAAATCCATGTTGTAATGTGTTGAATCATCTACTAATTGTGTGTATCAATGTGTAATTGTGCTTATATCTTAGTGGAGGATCTATCTAAGTGTTGTGACTGGATAGGGAAGATCTAACACTTGATTTACATGATGTCTAAGTACTTGTAAATTATAGACTTGTACAAGTTTTTACATTGAGTACAATCATGAAAATAAAAGCAATCTAAGCATGTTGATCTTCCAATTTGTGTAGATTTTCAGCTATCCACTTCCTTATTTGTTTTTCCATGAAACACTCAAATAACAAGTTAGATCCACAAGAATGAAATGTTTTTCATCATCAAAACAAAGGGTATAATAATGTCCAATTTATCCAACATGTAGCTCCCACAAAGATCTTCTCCTTACAAAGGGGTCATGGACTATGTTTTGACATGGTGATACTTAAGTGAGAAGGATTTGTCTTCTTCCTTCTTTATTCTTGGTTCGGCCTAGAGTTTTTCACCCTCTTTATTGAGCACTTTTTTTACCATGGTATTCTTCTCTTTTGAGGTAATCTTGTGGCCTAAGTGTTGACCTTGGTTGGAGCTTCATATTCTTCTTTGTAGCCTTTGATCTTGGAGCTTGGATCTCTCCTTAAGGTGGGTTATATAACTCTCTACTCTCCTCTATTATAGAACTTATAATCTTTCTTGCATGTTGTTGTTTCTAAAACATGATTTTAATACATTATATGATGTTTCTATAACCTAGGGTTTGAATCTCGATGAAAATCCTATGTGTTTTGCTTCTTTTCTAAAACTCTAATATTTATACTCAATTTTTGATAAAGCTATGATATAGATGTGTTCCTCTTATTTTTGGGTCAAGGTTTTTATCAATATGCTCATGGTTCAAGTACCTTGATGTAGAATGGAGATTAGGTTGTGTTTAGCATATGTTGATTGGGAGTTTATCTCTCTTAATGTTCTTTAATGGAAATTTCATGGAACATGTTTAGAATTTTTGTGACCACCTTAGTATGGAATTTATCCACCTTAATGGTAATAAGTTTTCCTTAATGATAACATTCTATTTTGATATCTACACTTAATTTTAATGTGCTAGATGAAAGTATCATGATCTAGGGTTTAAGACTTCAAAGTTTTCTCATGAAGATTACTCTATTTCTTAAACCCCCAGTTTCTTGTAATGATTTATTATGTGTAGGTTAAGATGATTTTGATACATGCAACATAATTCTTGGTTCTATCACCATACAAGTTTTCAGCCATCATGTTTTTCTTGAAGTTTTGTGTAGTTTTCATATGTTAAGTGGTTTGGTTTTCTCCCTCCTATGTGGTTTTACTTGTTGATATCCATGACAATAATTTTTAGGCTTTGTTTTCCCTACATCCATGAATTTTGACCTGGTGACTCTTGGTCTTCTTGAGGAATATTTCCTATTTTGACCTTGGTTTGGGAAAATGGTGATGGTCAATACATATGTGTGGGATGATGCTTTTGTCGAGACATGTGTTGTTGTTGCTCGTAACATGTTTTGATGTCTTGGTCGTCACCTTGAGCTTGTCTAGGTTGAAACCCAAACTCTAATGGTTTGAGGGTCGAATCATATGTGTTAGTTGTTGTGTTCTGGCCACAAAGCTTTGCTGTGATGGATGGGTGCAATGCCATGTTTTGGTTGTAACATTGTGTTGCTTGTTTCATCACAACACTTGTTGGTGATGGGTTGGTTATGACACTTTCCTTGTTTGTTTTAGTCCTAACCATGCACATTGTTTTGGTCATGACCTTGTTCTTTGTTGTGGTCGTGACACTTGACCATGCCTTGGTTGATAGTTGGTCGGGACACATGCATGTGCATGTTCACAACACTTGCTTTGGTGGTAGTTGAGACACATGTTTTTTCACGATCATGATGCTAGTTTTATTCTTGGTCGAGACACATGGTTGGCTTGTGGTTGAGATGCTTGTTTAAGCATATGGTTAAACACCTATGAGTTCAATACTTTTGTCTTATTTGTTGACACGTTTTGGTTGAGACCCTTACTTCTTGGTTGGTCAAGACATGTAGGATTCATGGTCGTGACACCATGTCTTGGTAACGGTCGACACCCATACATAGTATATTGTCACTACCTATGTATGACATGATGGAATGGTTACACATGTATATAAGAATTATGTGTTACTCGGGCTATTAATATGATAGTTAATCATGATTAAGTGATGATGGTCACATTCATTAATGATTAACCCTAATCGATTTCAATAAAGTGGGAGATGACATAACTAGGGTTGATGATTGAATCATGTTATAAAAACACCAATCGTCTATGTGTTTGAAAACCCTAACCCTAATCTTGGGGTGTGTTATTCTTGTTGAGATCATATGAATGAACGATATGTGATTATATTTTTTCTCTCTCCTACTTGTGCAATTCTAACCTTGCAGGTTGAATGAATATCATAGCTTGTGTATGCTATGGTGGTGATCATATGATACAAGATGATGACTATGAGCCTTGATGAGATGACGAGATCATATTGATGTGATGTGTCCTAAGACCCGGTGAAGGCTTAATGCCTATTGTGAGGTGATATCCTCTACTGATATGATTGAGGATTGATATTCCAAAATGATGTGACATTAGTGATAGCCTTGTATGGTTGTGTGGCTTTGGTGATAGTGTTCTGAATGGCAGTGTTACAAGTATCTTGTGGTTATGATGTGCCAAGTTCACACCTTATACATTTTATATCTTCTAAATTTGTACTATTTCCATATCCTTGTAAATTTTGTTTTGCATTGTACGTTGTAACTTGATTGATGCTAAAAGTACCCAATTAGATTAATTAATCAAGTGAAACTCTAATCATCTAGGTTCCCTATGACATAGATCCATTCCAGTGTTACATAGACCAATACTAGTTTCAGCTATGTGCATTGTTCTCACTCACACACACCTCAGGATTAGTTTCTCGATAGGTTACCCATCCTAATACTACTATGGTCTAAGTGAGCTTAACCACATAGTTCTCAGGTAGTGCTGGATGGTGAAAGGAGTTATTCCTATGGGAAACTTAGAGTGCACATTTTTTAATATGTGGGGGTGCAAATCGGGTATCTCCTAGCGTCCATAATTATAGGGTGATTTTGTGAGACGGCTATGCGTGAGCTGTTCTCCCTGTGATATGTGAAAGGCAGTACTGTAACCGCATGTGAAGCCTCTTTTTAAGAATGATCTGCATGAGTCAATTCTTCTAGCGCCGTGACCTGTACCAAGGCGGGCTAGGTGTTTTATTTGTATGGCCATGTGTGAGCCAATCCTTCTATTTGACTATATGTCACTATTTCTCTTGTACCAACAAGAGGTGTTGGAGAGTTCATGGAATCTGACTTTTCCATTGACCTTATATGGCACCAATTTTGACTTTGTAGTAATTGGTTGGATTTGAATGGTACAACTAAAATCCTTAGGGTATAATAAAATATGTAATATAGTTGTGTAGTGATTTTTCTTAGGGTCAAAGATGAATAAAATTGGATGACCCTTTTTGCCTTATCGTTATATAATTTCTTGATTTATGATATGGTAAGAGAAATTAACTATTATCAATGTTCTTCATTACCTTCTTAAAGTGTTATTTGTTCTTCTGTTTAGTGATAATTGCCTAGTTTGTTAATATACTCAACTTGGTAAGTATTTTATCTACCTACCTAGTTATATGTGCCTTAATCAACGTTGATGAGAGTTATATATTTTGCTGGGACGTTTGGTCTCAATGTGTGGGTTTCCACATCTTTTAGGTGGATAGGAACATTGGATAGAGATCATGCTATTGAAGTTTACAATGAGAGGAGTTGTAGTTGTTGGATCATGGATATGCATCTAGTGTCTAGTAATATAATCCAATGTGTTGTCCCTGTACACTTAGTTCCTTGGGGGTGTTTTGTAGATGTTGTACATCAGACTAAGCTTTTGGCACAATGTCATAGTGGTGCATACATGATTTGTATGTGTGAACATGTTTCTATGTGTAAAAAAAGGTTGTGTCAAGTGAGCCAGTGAACAATGATACATAACATCCTTTGACATGAATGAAACATAAGTGACATAAGTTCAATGACATTAAATATGATGCATTCAACTTGAGGTGCCTTCATGTGATTGGTTTTAATTTACCCTATTTTTTGGTAATATGGTTATTAGTGATCGTTTCAGTTTGTTTTGAGTAGTCTCTATTTGTGTGGCAATGGGTGTCATAGATCCAATGAAGTAGTTATTGTAAGGCCCCTAAACTTGCTGAATGAGTTGAATAAGCTTAATTATCATAATTGAATTCTTAAAACTCTAATATAACCTTTTTATATGCTTTTAAATCATAATACAAGCTTAAGTTTCAAATTTGGTCCAAGTTGGACACTATTTGAGCAAGTTATTCAATTTTATGTACATTTTGGACTTTTTGGCAATTTATCCAATGGAGAGGTTTTCTTTGCAATTTATCACTTGCATTATGTTCCTTGGATATTCTCTCATTATTATTTAGCTTTTTGAGACATGGGGCACCAATTTAATCCTTAGTTTTAAGGTGTTTTCTCCAAGGGTATTTTAGGGTTTACCCCTTCATGGATGAGCTACCTTTAGTAGCTATCAACTATTGAGTTATTTTTTTTGCCTGGAAATTCAATAAATGAGGGATAATCATGTATCTATGGATGGTGGGGGAGCTTCTTGTGTGTGTGTTTGTATATTCTTAATGGTTTAAGGTCATGGACACTTGGAGAGATACTAGAACTTCAACTTTTTCTTTTTCTTTATCATAAAGTTTCATATACTTATACCCAAGCACCAAAACGAGCCATTTTCTCTCCACCACTTCCCTCATTCTCCCAACCTCGTTCTCCCTTTGTGTTTCTGCGAATTTTCCTATCCAAGGAAGAAGAAAGTGGGGACCTTCTTGGAAAAAGAATCTAGGGTTGCAATTGACTTCCTTTTAGGGTTTAAAAAGCTTCCTTCGAGTGATCTTGACCTAAAAGAGTAAGAATCCCCTTCTTTACTCCGTTTATTTATTTTTTATCCTTCCTCCTACCTTTTTGCAGTTCAGAACCTCACTGTTCCATGGTAGAAATTGCTCTAAAGCTCAGGTTGATTTGACAACCTATGGTGCTAAGCACCTATCAACCAATGGTCAATTTTCGGGTTTTAAGCTGATTTCTTCTATAAACCCATGACCCGATGATGGTACCTGATGGAGTTTGTTTTATGCAACACCACTAAAAATCCTAGAGATGATGAGTCTCTAAGTTTAGCCTTGCTAGTACTATGGTAAGAACTCCACCCACATGTGCTAAGACATGTGGAAGTCTTATCGTAGTATAGTTAAGGGTCGAATCCTCGGGACAACGGTCTTGACGAAGTCAAGATGGAACACGTTTAGCCTTTACTTAACAACTTAAAGATTGATATTTAGATCGAAAGTTTGATTTGGTTGTTTTAAACTAAGTACAAAGAAAGTAAAGCAAGAAAGTAAATAAAGCAAGTAAATCTTAAGAGTTAACAAATGATGATGAATCACTGGGGTTAAGCAGGTATTTACCACCGCTACACATGCATTGTATATGTACTAAGCAAGACTTATAAGCTAGATGCATGGATGTTTCCACAAGACCGATGCCTTATAAGACAAGAGCGATGCGTTGCATCCAAGGGTGTTCCACAAGACCGATGCCCACATAAGACAAGAGCGATGCATCGCACCCTTCGATGTTCCACAAGACCAATGCCCATATAAGAAAAGGGCAATGCATCTCATCCTCCAAGGGTTAAGTAACTCTCATGCGGTACATCACTACGCGTCACTGAAGGATGTAGTCTCCGAAGAGAGAATCTTACTCAACCTCAAGAAATGTGCATCTAAAACTAACAAGCGAGCGATAATTACCAAATCGAATAGCGTCCTTGTAGGCCTAGTCTCCTATTCGGATAACCTAGCTACGAGAAGTGCGGGAATGATGCAACGCCAGCCATTCCCGAACAAATGGTCACATGCTTTACATCATTCCCCTCGCAAAGTGTGTTCCTCGACTTACCAAAGGTCTCTTCCATACAGATGGGAGTGTGCCAAATGATAGTGAGTTTACTCCACTCTTTGAGATACACTTCTAGACACCGAAACGGATGCGTGGTGGATACACACACCAGAAACCAACACTAAATCGATATTCAAGCCTCGATAGCGGTCGTAGACAAACCACAACGAAAGACAATAAATGCATACAAGAACGTGGCCATCATTCAAGCATGTGTGAAACGATTTAGTATTAAAACGAAATGATAACATCTTTTTTACAGTACAAAATACAAAACATGGGCAGCGGGGCTAGTCCCCGCGCCCCAGTGGATGGAACTACTCGCTCCTCATAGAGGGAGCAACAAAGAAGGAGGCAAGAAGAGATAGAAAGAACATCATCTCCACTGAGGAGAGAAGGTTGAACCCTTGGTGGAGAGAGCAACGATCTCCACCCCTTGTAGCTTGCTTGATGACGGATCTTCTCCTCTCACCTTCCTTGTTGATGAGAGAGAAAGTAGCTTGCAATGGACGTGAGTCTCAGACCGGCAGCCTCGAGTGATGGATGGAGTTGTTCTGGTAGTGGAGAGACAGCCTCTGGACGTCTGGACTCCTATGAACGGCCCTGAGGTCTTATTTATAGGCTTTGAGTGAGATCCAAACGGTTTGGAGACCGTTTGGGCTCAAACGGTCTTGGGACCGTTTGGCGTCAAACGGTCTTGAGATCGTTTGGCGTCAAACGGTCTTGGGACCGTTTGGCGTCAAACGGTCTTGAGATCGTTCGGCGTCAAACGGTCTTGAGACCGTTTGAGCTTCATGCGGTCTTGGGACCGTTTGGCTTCATGCGGTCTCGGGACCGTTTGAACTCCATGCGGTCTTGGGACCGTTTGGCTTCATGCGGTCTCGGGACCGTTTGAACTCCATGCGGTCTTGGGACCGTTTGGCTTCATGCGGTCTCGGGATCGTTTGAACTCCATGCGGTCTTGGGACCGTTTGGCTTCATGCGGTCTCGGGACCGTTTGAACTCCATGCGGTCTTGGGACGTTTTGGCTTCATGCGGTCTCGGGACCGTTTGAACTCCATGCGGTCTTGGGACCGTTTGGCTTCATGCGGTCTCGGGACCGTTTGAACTCCATGCGGTCTTGGGACCGTTTGGCTTCATGCGGTTTCGGGACCGTTTGAACTCCATGCGGTCTTGGGACCGTTTGGCTTCATGCGGTCTCGGGACCGTTTGAACTCCATGCAGTCTTGGGACCGTTTGGCTTCATGCGGTCTCGGGACCGTTTGAACTCCATGCGGTCTTGGGACCGTTTGGCTTCATGCGGTCTCGGGACCGTTTGAACTCCATGCGGTCTTGGGACCGTTTGGATCTACTCGACCCTTGGGCTGGTTTGTTCTTTTGTTATTATTTTTTTTGTGCTTTTTCTGCAATTATAAAAGGAAAAGTTAGTTTGATGATGTATTTACAAAAAGGGGTAAAATTAGGTTTAAGTACAATATAAATGTAGAAAGAGTATGGAAAACTAAAGGAAAAGACTAAGATAAACTACTAAAATAGGAGGTTATCACCCCCCCTAACTTAGAGTCTAGCTTGTCCTCAAGTTAGATAGAGCTGAGGCATGAAATGGCGCGGCGATCTTAATTAAAATTTCTGTACTCTTGCTTCAATTCTTGACCTGAGTTCCCCAGGGGTCGTATCTAGGCTTATTGCATGCCTTGATCCTTTTGGATTTTGAGAGTTGCTTGGATTTCAGTTTTTTCCGTATCTCAAAGTTTGCCTTGGGACCACATTTATTTTGTGCATGCTGTTGACTCTAATCAACTTTATACCTCTCTAGAAACCTATTGGAAGCTAGAGAGGGTATGAGGGTTGGCTAAAGGCTTTGAAGTGTAACTCCCCTTCGAGTGGGGGAGGGGCTGTCTATGCTTTTTAGGATCTCACTACCGAACACGACACATCTGCCTTTATGAGGGCAGCTGAATGTACCGGCCGGGCAAGTCCTTTATTAGCCTTTTCATATACTTGGAACTTTTAGGGTTTCACTACCGGACGCGACGCATCTGCCTTTGTGAGGGCAACGGAATGTGCCGGCCGAGTGAGCCCTTTATCAGTTCTTTATATAGGTCCTTATTCGTGGCACAACTCTCATGATTTTATTCGTCTCTCTGGCTTTTATTCAAAAACTCACAGGCTTGGGTTTTGGGATGAGGATTTATTTTGGGTGGCCAAGCCTCTTTTATTTTGAAGAGAGGAAAGTTGTTCTTAAAGTTTTTCAGCATGCACTTATTTGGTTTGTGGTCCACTTGCAGAGCTTTTTGACTTGGAAGTTGCCTGATTTCCCTCTCATCCTTGAGATCTCGGCTTATTTCTGCCCTGATTTTGACCTATGGAGAGTCAGATAAAGAAATGGAGCAAAAGTATAGGATCCATATTGGATGGGGGTTGATAAATCGCCATTTGATGTCTAAGTGCTGAATACTTGTAGAGACTAACATGATTCTAGAGTTAGTTGAGGTGACTTATTTTAAGGAAAAGGGTGTATAGAGATTGATACCTAGCCCTTGTCTGATGACCCCCCCCCCCTAACTCATCACACACTCTGTCCTCAGAGTGGGAAAGTGATAGGTTGAGAAGTCATTTGAACAAGGGCTGCGAGTTAAGCCAAAATTGCGGTAACCCCTGGAGATTGGAGTAGAGTGGATGCAAATTGGGGTGCCTTGTAGCGCTGACTCGGGAGCTTTATGGATGTCGCAGTGCATTCCTTTGCAATTGTGTCTTGATATTGTAGAAGAAATCTGCAATTCTAGCAACGAATCTGCTAGACAATATCAAGACAAAATTGCAAAGGAGTGCACTGCGATATGTGCTGCTTGATTACACAAAAGTTCCTAAACGGTGTCTAAACCGTTTGGTTCCAAACGGTTTGAGGACCGTTTGGTTCCAAACGGTTTGAAGACCGTTTGGTTCCAAACGGTTTGAAGACCGTTTGGTTCCAAGCGGTTGGAGGACCGTTTGGTTCCAAACGGTTTGAGGACCGTTTGGTTCCAAACGGTTTGAGGACCGTTTGGTCTCAAATGGTTGGAGGACCGCTTGGAAAGCAAAGAGCCGCAGGTCGCCGGCGCGGGGGGGGGGGGAGGTGGAATGGGGCGAAGGTGGAACGGGGCGAGGGTTTGAAGGTGGGTGGAGGAAACGGCGACTGGAGCGATAGTGGCGACAGAACGGCACGGCAACGAAGAACATCATTTGACGACGACTGTGAAGGTGGCGCGGAGTGAGCAGCGTGCTTGGGGTCACCGGACAATCTTGTGGGCGGTGGATTGAGAAGCTTGCGCGGAGGCACAGAAGCAAAAAGGTGAAGTTCTGCGCACGAAAAGACTGTAGAGTGCGAAGATTCGAAGAGAGGAAGATGGAGATGCGGGGTCGGTATTTATAGCGGTGACTTATCGTATTCCAAACGGTTTCAAGACCGTTTGGTTCCAAACGGTTTCAAGACCGTTTAGTCCCAAACGGTTTGAGGACCGTTTGGTCCCAAACGGTTTCAAGACCGTTTGGTCCCAAACGGTTTGAGGACCGTTTGGTCCCAAACGGTTTCAAGACCGTTTAGTCCCAAACGGTTTGAGGACCGTTTGGTCCCAAACGGTTTCAAGACCGTTTAGTCCCAAACGGTTTGAGGACCGTTTGGTCCCAAACGGTTTCAAAACCGTTTGGTCCCAAACGGTTTGAGGACCGTTTGGTCTCAAACGGTTTTAAGACCGTTTGGATCATAAAAAAAATTTGTACATTTTTTTGTATTTTTAGATTTAGAAATGAAAGAACTTAAAGAAGCAAAACAAAATTAAGAGAGAATAAAACTAGAAAATTGGAGAAATTGATACTCAGGTCTTGGGTTGCCTCCCAAGAAGCGCCTTGGTTTTACGTCACTGGCTCGACGAAATTGTGGGCGTAGCGTTTCTGACATCGAGGGTTTGTTGATGTGTTTTGTCTTCCTGAGTGTAGTATCTTTTTAAACGGTGTCCGTTGACCGTTCGTTCTCCTCCGTTGTTGTTGATGATAATGGCAGCTCCAGTTGGGTAGATATGTTTTATAGTGAAGGGTCCGGACCATCTTGTTCGAAGCTTTCCGGGGAATAATTTGAGCTTGGAATTGAATAAGAGCACTTTGTCACCAACGGTGATATCTTTCCTCCTAAGATGTCCATCGTGCCACATTTTCGTTTGCTCTTTATAGATTCTGGCACTGTGATATGCTGTCATGCGGAGTTCTTCTAGCTCCTGTAGTTGAAGTTGTCTGTTCTCTCCTGCACTTTTAAGGTCGAAGTTTAGTTGCTTGATGGCCCACCAGGCTTTATGTTCCAGTTCTACTGGAAGATGACATGATTTACCGTACACCAAGCGGAACGGAGTTGTTCCAATTGGTGTTTTGTAAGCCGTACGATATGCCCAGAGGGCGTTAGAAAGTTTGGTGGACCAGTCAGTGCGATTTTTGTTCACTGTTTTTTCAAGAATCGCTTTTATCTGTCTATTGGATACTTCCACTTGGCCACTAGTTTGCGGGTGGTAAGGTGTGGCAACTTTGTGATGGACTCCATATCTTCTTAGTAATGCTTCGAAACTTCGTTCCAGAAAATGGGTTCCGCCATCAGATATGACCGTTCTTGGGACTCCAAATCTTGGAAAGATGGTATCTTTGAACAATTTGACAACAGGTTTGGAGTCATTAGATGCAGTGGGTACAGCTTCGACCCACTTCGAGACGTAATCCACAACGACCAAAATGTACGAGAAACCATATGATGAGGGGAAAGGTCCCATGTAGTCTACCCCCCATACATCAAACAGCTCAATTTCCTGCCACATGGTAAGAGGCATTTCATCTCTTTTTGATATGTTGCCCGAAAATTGGCATTTATCACAGGATTTGACAAAATTATGTGAGTCTTTTGATATGGTGGGCCAAAAGAAACCAGATTGTAGAACTTTTATGGCAGTTTTCTTGGCGCCCATGTGCCCCCCCGTGGGTCCGGAGTGGCAGTGTTCCAAAACCGATGTTGTTTCTTCTTCTGGAAGGCATCGATGAAAAAGTCCGTCGGCACAGAGGTAGAACAAGTAGGGTTCATCCCAATGATAACGTTTGACGTCATGAAGGAATTTCCTTTTATCTTGATAAGAAGCAGACGGGTGAATGATCCCTGTGGCCAGATAATTGACGATATCTGCAAACCAAGGGAAATTATGAGTGGCTTTCATAAGTTGATCATCAGGAAGAGAGTCCCTGATAGGGATTTTATCTTTGTCTTCAACCTCGATTCTACTGAGGTGATCGGCGACAACGTTCTCTACGCCACTTTTATCTTTGATTTCTAGATCGAATTCTTGAAGCATCAATACCCAGCGGATGAGCCTGGGTTTGGCATCCTGTTTCTGAATCAAATGTCTGATAGCAGAATGGTCAGTGTAGACAATTACCTTAGAGCCGATCAGGTAAGAGCGGAATTTTTCGAAGGCGTAGATGATAGCTAGGAACTCTTTTTCCGTGGTCGTGTAGTTTCTTTGTGCTTCATCAAGCGTTTTGGACGCATAGTAGATGACATAGGGTTTCTTGTCGATTCGTTGTCCTAAAACGGCCCCTATGGCATAGTCACTTGCGTCACACATAATTTCAAAGGGTTGCGACCAGTCTGGAGCCCTTAGAATAGGTGCGGAAATTAGTGCTTCTTTAAGGGTGGAGAAACTTTGCATACATTCTTGGTCAAAAATAAACTCGGCATCTTTTGTCAGGAGTTGGGTCATGGGTTTAGCTATTTTTGAGAAATCTTTGATGAACCTTCTGTAAAACCCGGCATGACCTAGGAAAGCTCGAACTCCTCTTATGTCCTTCGGAGGTGACAACTTCGAGATGACATCAATCTTTGCTTTGCCGACCTCGATCCCTCTATCACTTACTCTATGTCCGAGGACGATACCCTCTGTTACCATGAAATGGCATTTTTCCCAGTTCAGGATAAGGTTTGTTTCCTTGCAATGTTGCAGGACTTGTTTGAGATTATTTAGACAGTTATCGAAAGACTCTCCATAAACAGAGAAATCATCCATAAAGACTTCCATAATAGATTCAGTTAATCCGGCGAAAATGGCGGACATGCAGCGTTGGAAAGTAGCAGGAGCGTTACATAGCCCGAATGGCATTCTTCTAAAAGCGTATGTCCCGAAGGGACAAGTGAAGGTGGTTTTTTCTTGGTCCTCTGGATGTATGGGTATTTGGTAGAACCCAGAATAACCATCGAGATAACAAAAATATTTTTGGTGGGCCAAGCGCTCCAGGACTTCGTCTAGAAAGGGTAGAGGGTAGTGGTCTTTCCTTGTAGCTTTATTCAATTTCCTATAATCGATGCACATTCTCCACCCCGTTACAGTCCTAGTAGGTACGAGCTCATTTTTATCGTTGATCACTACAGTAGTGCCCCCTTTCTTTGGGACAACTTGAACTGGACTAACCCACTGAGAGTCGGAGATAGGGTAGATCATACCAGCTTTAAGCAGTTTGAGGACTTCCAAACGGACTACCTCTTTTAAATTTGGGTTCAGTTTTCTTTGATGTTCGCGAGTGGGTTTAAATTCTTCAACCATAGGAAGCTTGTGCATACACAGAGCCGGATTTATGCCTGTGAGGTCGGTTATTTTATAACCGATGACCTTTTTGTGTTTCCTTAGTTTGTCTAGAAGTCTGACTTCTTGGTCTTCGGTGAGGGTGGAGCTGATAATAACTGGGCATAGCTCTTCCTTATCCAGGAAAACATATTTGAGCCCTGTGGGTAAGGTCTTCAATTCAGGGGTTTTTGGTGGTTCTGCTGCTTCAATAGTCGTTATGGCTTTAAGCTCTTCAAAGGTAGCCTTTGGTGCTTCTTCTACCTTTTCTAGATATTGGATGCATTGCTGGACTAGTTCATTTGCAGAGAACTCGACTTCGGGATTGATAAGAACATTTTCAAGTTCGTCGATTGGCTCGGAGATTTCTAGTTGCGACATTTGTTGGATTGCGTCTAAAAGAAAGACTTCTTCTTGAATGTTAGGGCCTTTCATGCTGTCAAGGACACGGAATTGAATGGCTTCCTTTCCGAGCCTAAGGATGATGGTTCCGGCTTCGACATCGATTAGTGCTCTGGCTGTAGCTAGGAAAGGCCTGCCGAAAATGATCGGATATCTCAAGTCCTCTTTAATATCCATGATGACAAAATCACTTGGAACGTAAGCATCCTTGCCTATTCTTACTGGAACGTCTTCAATGATTCCCAAAGGTGCGGTTATGGTGGAGTCAGCAAGTTGAATAGTCATTGCTGTAGGTAGCAGATCTGTGAAACCGAGGCGTTGGCACATTGAGAAAGGCATAATGGATATACTAGCCCCGAGGTCAGCTAATCCTTTCTTTGTGGATGCGTTTCCAATGCAACATTGGATTCCGAAAGAACCTGGGTCCTTCTTCTTTTTGGGCAGTTTGTTCAAGATGATGTCAGAGGTGGTTTGGGCAAGCTTGACGGTTTCCTGCTCTTTGGTGATATACTTACGTGATAGCAAAGTTTTGAGATACCTTGCCCATGCTGGTACTTCGGATAGAGCGTCGAGGAGTGGGATATCGATATAAAGTTTCTTCATTGCTTCCTTGAATTTCTAAAACCTGGCATCCATTTTTGTTTCCTGCAGTCTGCCTGGATATGGAATCCTTGGTTTGAATTGCGGGACCTTGGGTTCTGTGGGTACATACTCTTTGTTTTTGTCCTCGGTGTCTTCGGGAGATTTCCCAATCTCTTGTTGTGAGATCTCTTTCGTCAAAAGAATGGGCACATCATCATCATCTAGAGTGATCTTGATGGGTTCAGGCAGAATGCGTCCCGACCTTGTGGTGATGGCGTTCAGCTGTTCGTGTTCATTTTGCCCATTTGGTTCAGGCTGCCTATCAGAAACGCCAGCCGAAGACTTCAACTGTGCAGCGATCTGAGCTAGCTGGGTTTCAACTGCCCTTTGTTGGGCTTGCTGGCTAGCTAGCATAGTTTGCTGAGACTGAAGCATTTGCTTTATCAAAGATAGTTCGTCTTATGGTTGTTGCAGAGGTGCGATTAACTGTGGCTGCAGGGGCTGCTGCAACTGGGGTTGCTGTGGCTGCTTCAACTGGGGTTGGTGCAACTGAGGGTGCAGTCCTGAATGAGTGTATTGGTAAAAAGGATTCCTGGGATAGTTAGGTCTTTGAAAACCTTGTATGTAATTCCCATGACTGAAATTATTCTGAAATCCCGGTGGTTGTCTGTTGAAAGATCCACCTTGTGCATGCTGCTGTGGGTTGGCAGTCCCTGCAGGATTCCCGTATTGGAAACCAGGATGGTTCCTTGGTTTATCTGGGTTGTAATTCATTTGGCCAGGTATTGAATGTATGGAGTTGACTTGCTCTGGCATTTGGTCTTCGAGATGCTCGATGATGGGTTCATATTGCGGCATAGGTGGTTGTAAATCCATCATGACATTGTACAACAATCCACATGATAATGTGGGATGATCGGATGCATGACAGGCTTCACAAGTTCCAGTAGCTGCCTTAATTTGTTGAACCTGGGAGCTTTTCTTCTTATCATATTCCCCGAAAGAAGTTTCGAGGGCTTGTTGCTTGCTAGCAATAGTCTTCAAAGCCTCAGCAATGGCTTTGAGTTCCATAGATTCTTCCGCTTTGTAAACCTTGAGAACGCCTTTGGGTTGGTTAGATGACCTTCCCCAATTGGATTGGTTCTCGGCCCCCAACGTAACTATATTCCAGGCGTCTTCGTAGTTCTTTCTCATAAAGTTTCCTCCAGATGAGGAATCTAGGAATTGCTTGATATCATCACTTACTCCTCTGTAAAATGTTTCTATTAGTTGATTTTGAGAAATTCCATGGTGAGGACACTTTCTCAGGAGTTCTTTGAATCTTTCCCAAGCTTCAGAAAGTGTTTCTCCAGGTAATTGGGAAAAGTGATTAATCTGTCCCCTGATCTCATAGGTTAGGGAAGGTGGGAAGAATTTCTCAAGAAACTTCTCTTCTAAGGGAGTCCAGGTAGTGATGATAGGGTGTCTATCCAAAGCGTTGTACCAGCTTAGTGCTCTTCCAGATAGGGTGAAGTGGAAAAGGTGTAACATGATTGCTTCCATTGCAATGCCTGCTTGGGGTACAAGTTGGTAGAGTGACTTGAACCTCTTAAGGTGATCCATGCAATCATCTCCGTGTGCTCCGGAGAAAGAGATGCCTTGCATGATCTGGATCCATTGCGACCGAATTTCAAAGTGTGGTATGTTGATAATCGGTGGTCGGACAGGATGATCATCTTCATAATTCTTTGGGACTGCATAGTCCCGAAGTTGCTTGTTTCTTAACGCAAGTTGAGCAGCAGCCTGCTCTGCTTGGATGCGGGCTTGTTCCTCAGCTCGGATCTCAGCTTGCACCTGAGCACGAGTGTCAGCAATGAGTTGTGCTCGTTGTGCTGCTATGGCGGCGTTGACTCTTTCTGCAATAAGGCGTTGCTCTTCGGCCATCTGTCTGGCTCTTTGGCGGTTAAGTCTATTCCTTCGGTGAAAACTTCTTTCTACCTCAGAATCGTATTCTGGTTCAGGGGAGAATCCGATGCTATGCGGGGGTTGCATACACGTTTTCTACCTGAGTAGAAGGAAAATCTCAAGTTAGGAAAAATGGAAGGAAATGAAAAAGATCAAGAAATACTGGATTGGTTATTAAGAAAAAGTGTAAAATCCTAATCAACCAAGAAATTGGTAAGTAAAAACTAAAAAATTTCCGTTGTCCCCGGCAACGGCGCCAATTTTTGATGGAGTTTGTTTTATGCAACACCACTAAAAATCCTAGAGATGATGAGTCTCTAAGTTTAGCCTTGCTAGTACTATGGTAAGAACTCCACCCACATGTGCTAAGACATGTGGAAGTCTTATCGTAGTATAGTTAAGGGTCGAATCCTCGGGACAACGGTCTTGACGAAGTCAAGATGGAAAACGTTTAGCCTTTACTTAACAACTTAAAGATTGATATTTAGATCGAAAGTTTGATTTGGTTGTTTTAAACTAAGTACAAAGAAAGTAAAGCAAGAAAGTAAATAAAGCAAGTAAATCTTAAGAGTTAACAAATGATGATGAATCACTGGGGTTAAGCAGGTATTTACCACCGCTACACATGCATTGTATATGTACTAAGCAAGACTTATAAGCTAGATGCATGGATGTTTCCACAAGACCGATGCCTTATAAGACAAGAGCGATGCGTTGCATCCAAGGGTGTTCCACAAGACCGATGCCCACATAAGACAAGAGCGATGCATCGCACCCTTCGATGTTCCACAAGACCAATGCCCATATAAGAAAAGGGCAATGCATCTCATCCTCCAAGGGTTAAGTAACTCTCATGCGGTACATCACTACGCGTCACTGAAGGATGTAGTCTCCGAAGAGAGAATCTTACTCAACCTCAAGAAATGTGCATCTAAAACTAACAAGCGAGCGATAATTACCAAATCGAATAGCGTCCTTGTAGGCCTAGTCTCCTATTCGGATAACCTAGCTACGAGAAGTGCGGGAATGATGCAACGCCAGCCATTCCCGAACAAATGGTCACATGCTTTACATCATTCCCCTCGCAAAGTGTGTTCCTCGACTTACCAAAGGTCTCTTCCATACAGATGGGAGTGTGCCAAATGATAGTGAGTTTACTCCACTCTTTGAGATACACTTCTAGACACCGAAACGGATGCGTGGTGGATACACACACCAGAAACCAACACTAAATCGGTATTCAAGCCTCGATAGTGGTCGTAGACAAACCACAACGAAAGACAATAAATGCATACAAGAACGTGGCCATCATTCAAGCATGTGTGAAACGATTTAGTATTAAAACGAAATGATAACATCTTTTTTACAGTACAAAATACAAAACATGGGCAGCGGGGCTAGTCCCCGCGCCCCAGTGGATGGAACTACTCGCTCCTCATAGAGGGAGCAACAAAGAAGGAGGCAAGAAGAGATAGAAAGAACATCATCTCCACTGAGGAGAGAAGGTTGAACCCTTGGTGGAGAGAGCAACGATCTCCACCCCTTGTAGCTTGCTTGATGACGGATCTTCTCCTCTCACCTTCCTTGTTGATGAGAGAGAAAGTAGCTTGCAATGGACGTGAGTCTCAGACCGGCAGCCTCGAGTGATGGATGGAGTTGTTCTGGTAGTGGAGAGACAGCCTCTGGACGTCTGGACTCCTATGAACGGCCTTGAGGTCTTATTTATAGGCTTTGAGTGAGATCCAAACGGTTTGGAGACCGTTTGGGCTCAAACGGTCTTGGGACCGTTTGGCGTCAAACGGTCTTGAGATCGTTTGGCGTCAAACGGTCTTGGGACCGTTTGGCGTCAAACGGTCTTGAGATCGTTCGGCGTCAAACGGTCTTGAGACCGTTTGAGCTTCATGCGGTCTTGGGACCGTTTGGCTTCATGCGGTCTCGGGACCGTTTGAACTCCATGCGGTCTTGGGACCGTTTGGCTTCATGCGGTCTCGGGACCGTTTGAACTCCATGCGGTCTTGGGACCGTTTGGCTTCATGCGGTCTCGGGACCGTTTGAACTCCATGCGGTCTTGGGACCGTTTGGCTTCATGCGGTCTCGGGACCGTTTGAACTCCATGCGGTCTTGGGACGTTTTGGCTTCATGCGGTCTCGGGACCGTTTGAACTCCATGCGGTCTTGGGACCGTTTGGCTTCATGCGGTCTCAGGACCGTTTGAACTCCATGCGGTCTTGGGACCGTTTGTCTTCATGCGGTTTCGGGACCGTTTGAACTCCATGCGGTCTTGGGACCGTTTGGCTTCATGCGGTCTCGGGACCGTTTGAACTCCATGCGGTCTTGGGACCGTTTGGCTTCATGCGGTCTCGGGACCGTTTGAACTCCATGCGGTCTTGGGACCGTTTGGCTTCATGCGGTCTCGGGACCGTTTGAACTCGATGCGGTCTTGGGACCGTTTGGATCTACTCGACCCTTGGGCTGGTTTGTTCTTTTGTTATTATTTTTTTTTGTGTGCTTTTTCTGCAATTATAAAAGGAAAAGTTAGTTTGATGATGTATTTACAAAAAGGGGTAAAATTAGGTTTAAGTACAATATAAATGTAGAAAGAGTATGGAAAACTAAAGGAAAAGACTAAGATAAACTACTAAAATAGGAGGTTATCAGTACCATTGCAACAACCCTATGGTGTTGTCTTCATGATAACTGATGGTCGGGATCAAAGGTGTCATATGATGGTGACAACCTATGGTCTTCCCCTTAGGTCAGGTTTTGGATCAATTAGAAGTTTAATGATCAACCATTAAGTACCCTACTGATGTTATCTATGAATGATGGAACAAATGGAGGGTTACCCTTAATAAGGTAGTCTTACCTATTCAGGGATATGAATAGAATGGATGACATTCATATTGTGTTGATATGTAACCCTAATGAGGTATAGCTTGTTATACCTAGCTTTAATATAACTAAATGATGGTAATTGGGTATGAATAGTCCTTGAATGACTAATCCAATCATGGAATACTTTGTTACTATTTTTGATACCCTATCATGCTATAACTCGATGGTTACACCTTGATTTATGTGTGGGTTCATACTTGAGAATAGTATGGAATGTGATGGTGATGCTTCACCTTATGCGTCCATGATCCAATGGGGATGTTGTGAGTTAGGGTTTGGGTATAAGTGCTGATTAGTAACATTGATATAATTTATCATGTTGAACCTAACTCTAATGCAAATAGATAAAGATGAGTATTCATGTTTAACATTCTTATATGATGGAGTGATGGTGGAATAACCTCCTTAAAATGATCATAACCTTAATGTGTTAATTGGTGGTCGTCATAGCCACATGGTTGATACTTTCTTATGCTAAACATGTGCATTATGAATATGATGAGTGTTAATCATATCTAGATTCCTTGCATGTTGATGAAATAAAGGAATGTTCTTAATGTTAATATAACCCTGCTATGATTTTTATGAATATCCCCTAGCTCATTAATGATATATTGTGTTGATCTGGTGTATTATATGTAAGTGATATTGTTGAGCCTTATTACAAGGCATGGAAAAATAATGATGATCTTGGGAGGAATACTATGATGGTCTTAATGACCTTTGGGCATGGTTGAGCCTTGAATGAGTTGTAATCATCTTGTGTTGATAAGGATTGATACCTTGTGATATTGTGAAAAAAGATTTTCATCTTGTGATAGTATGATGGTCTTAATGACCTTTGGGCATGGTTGAGCCCTTGATGAGGTGTAATCCTCTTATGTTGATAAGGGTTGATACCATGCGATATTATGAAAATGATTTATATCTTGTGATAGTATGATGACTAGTGTGGTCTCATGAATGGAAAGTGAATAGTAACATGTGATGATGAGATGAGAAATTATATTTCACATGTTTTATATCTTTTAAAAGTTGTGATATTTATATGCTTGCCAGAAGTGAATTAAGGTTTGTATGTCCACTTATTTAATGTAGCCTTAATTCCCCCAATTGTCATAACTAATCAAGTGCAACTCTAATCATGTAGTTCCCTGTTCTGTAGAGCCATTTTTAGTGTTAGAACTTGCTGGATGGTGAAACGAGTATTCCTAAGGGAAACTCAGAGCACATACTGTTGAGTATGTGGAGATTGTATCTCAGTGATTGGGTTTGAATACCCTAGATGCTAGTGTCGTGACCTGTACCAATGTGGGTTAGTTACAAGACTATATGTCTCTGTGGTGGAAGCTTTGACTGATATGTCACTGCCTTTTTACTCGTACTGACCAAGGGAAGAGATCTTAGGATACTGACACTCCTAGATGGGTCAGTTGGACTTTGAATGGTACGATTCAAATTCCCCAGGGCATAATAAAAGATGTAATACAATTGTGTAGCATATTTGTTTAGGGTTATATACGGCATTTCACATTGGATGATAACCCTTGTTTGTTATCTTTATATAAAGATGATGCTTAGTGAAATTAAGAGATGGTAGATATACTTATGTTGTGGATATGCTTAAGATTATAGATGCGTACATATAATAGCTATGCTTGTGTTGATAACTATACTGCTACTGCTGATTATAATCATGATGCTAGCTATCTCATGTTGTTAGTTATGTTTAGCATGCTAGACATGCCTTTGTAACTAGAGATGCATATATTGGTAATCATGCTTATCCAGATAGTTGTGCTTATGTTGTTAGCTCTTCTTATGATGTTGATATGTTCAACCAATTAGACATGCTCATGTTGTTAGCTATGCTATGTTACTAGACTTGCTCATCATGCTAGATATGCATATGCTACCGAATTTCTTATATTGTCAACAAGATAAAGGATGATAGTGTGGCTAATGATGATAGTTATTATTTGCTCCTTTATGTATTTTGTTAATCATCAGTACTGCTGATCTTATTTGTTATATCTGATTAAACTGCTTAACTATTTAATACTTAAAACTGTAGTAATCAATAAACATTGTTGGAGGTTATATCTCTTGCTGGGACATGGGTCTCACCCTTGTGGTTCACCACATTTTTTTAGGTAATTGGAAGTGAAGAAAATAAACATGTGGCAGCAAAGAGGAGCTATAGTAATGAATCTTTGAGTGAGTTGATTAGATGTCTAGTGTGTCCCAGAGTCATACTTGTACTCTTAGGTCCAGAAAGGAAAAGTTTGTATATGGTGTTTCAAACAAATTGAACTTTTGTTAGTATGTTAATGCTTGTTTGTGTGGCATATATGAATATTGTTCTCATGTGTATATATGATGTGGCTAATGAGATAGAACAATTTGTATCAAATTCTTTGCATAGTATGGATACAAGAAAGATGTTGGGATCTTATTCAAACATTTCTGAGCGGGTGTTGATGTTGAAATCGGTTTTAGTTTACCCATTTTTTTGGGTATGTGATTAATTAGTTATTAATTGTGTTTTATGTTTTGAGTAATTTTGTTTAGTGTAACTGGTTCTCACAATTATTAAGTTAATCCTCATTGATTATGATCCATGTCCCAATGATCATGGAAATGAGGATCATCTTGGTATTAGGTGGTGTCACTAGGTATTGTAGTTCCATGTAAGACTGGCATAGAACTCCTGAACATCTCTTTTTCTAGAGAAAAAGTTGGAAAAGCAAAGTCATTACACACAAAGTGCACCAAGGCATTTGTAACAGTGATTTTTTACATTATTTCATCTCTCTTAAAATTTGTTATTTCCAATAATAACCTCAAATATCTCCCTCTATTATTATGATCTTTTGGATACACAAAATCATGAATAAAGCAAACTTTAAGTGAGTATTAGTGTAATTTAGGAGTATTGATATACGTAGTCATTATCCATGATCAATCTTTGAATTTCAATCTCAAATTTATATCATGGTTACATCATGACATCATGAAGATACATCTAAAATTTTGTTATAATTGAATAAAGCAATTAAGCATTATGAGCAATTGAAATTAATGTACATAATTTCTTTTATTTGAGCCAATGACCTAAGTTTTTGGGGTTTTTTTATCAAATAGGTGACATTTCATGTCACACAGGCCTCATCTGACCTAGGGCATGGGTCACTTGATGCACGCATGCATTCTGGCTACCTGATCCCTTTGATCATGGATCAGGGGGCATCCAATGCTCAGGAGGTCATCCCCAACCTTCAACTTATCTTGGTGCCAGTCCCAAACAACCCAGCTACCTGACCTTGACCCTTTCCACCTTATCTCTCCTCTATCTTGCAAATCACACGAGATATTCTTCCTCCCCACATCATAAGAAACCCAGCAACCCTTGCCACATGCCCCCTAACCCTTAGATCAGGAAGAACCACCTACCATTTCTCTACAGCTCTCACCTGGAGGTGGTGCCCATTTTAGGGCTTACCCCTCTATGCCTCTGCATACCTATATAAGCATCCCACAAGCTCTATCAAATATCCTTTGATCACCCCACACCATCAATTGTAGGGAAAAACACCACTACCATCCCTAACCTGAGCTCCTACAACTCCGCCTAACCCAGAGCTCCACTTGCCCCAAGAGCTAGCATCACCCATAATCCTCCTCCCCATCGCATTCATGGGATTCTCGTGAGGCTCTATAAAACCACAATCTCCTCGCAACCCCCTTCTTTCTCTCGAAAATCCTACTTCCAGTGACCCTCTTCAACCTCCTCGGTGGTGCTCTAAGGCAGAGATGCCATGAAGCTAGGAAGTGTCGAACCAACTTGGAGCATCACCACGAAGGTGACAACGTTCCTCCTTGACCCTGAAGAGAATCACCTTCATGCCTAGACCTCGTCGGAGTTGCTCTAGGCTTCTCCAACACACAAGTGCATAAGAGGAGGAGGAGTAGAATTGATGCCAGGTAGGACCTAGGATTCCCAATCACTGATCTATGTGCCAGCAAGGAAAGTCACTGGTCAATGATCAAGCCTCCTTAGCTTGCAAAGACCTGATCAATCTGAGCCATCGATCCAGTTAGATTCGACCGCTGATGAAGGTAATATCTTTTTCTTTTTATTTTATAAGAAAATAATTTTTTTATCTATCTTAGAAAAATCCTTATAAATGTTAGGAGTATAAAAATAACAATATTATATATCAAAATTATCATAAAATATGAGGAATCGAATGGAATCATTTGTATATCCTAATTCACCACTCTATTCAAATAATATTAGCCTAGAGCCTAATGAACATACTTAGGTAAATTAATCATATAATAATGGTTATTATTTGATGTAATCTGATCTTTTGTGAAGCATAAAACCTAATAGAATTCTTAATCCTCACATGGCTCAAAACCCTAATCAAGTGGAGACAGTTCACTCTAGACTAATAGAAAACCCTACATTCTAGTTTCTCTCTCTACATATGTAACTTCATGTAGTTATACGTCACACCCTAACTATTTAATGACCTCTTTTGATCATGATTGATCCTGAAATCCTAGATCTAACTCTGATATCTTTGGATCATGTGAATCCTATAAGGGAAACCATTAAATGAGCTAACCCATAATAGAAACCCGGCCTAACAATAGATGCTTCCTTTTTAAATAAAAATATGTATCATTAAATAGATGAAACCTTAATATGAAGATTTGATCATGCGACTCCAAAACAAGATAAAAGTAATGGATAACCTATGATATAATCATAGGAAGACAAAAAAAATCCTAATTAAAGAACAAACACTACCCTTGGGTCATATGGACTCATAGTGACCTACACCCGCTATTTCTTTTTAGGGGGTTCATTCTACCGTTCCTCTAGAATCTTGGATTTCAGATCTGATAACAATAGGTACGTGGTTTTTATGAAGTATAAGACTAGTTTTCCATGGTTTCATTATAATATAGTGTACCCTGGATGAATCTAATTGTTTATAAGTTATTGGATGCTTACTAGTATTGTATGCTTTGCTAAAATTTAAAGGAATGTAAAGAAACCTATGATGAGTTGTAGCTACTAAAATAAGAACAAAGTAATAAATGGCCCAGGTGGATGTATGAAAAATTGCCCAGTAAGGATGTATGATAAATTTCCCATGTTGGATGTATAATAAAGTAAATTTCCCATGCTGGATGTATGATAAAGTGCTGATAAAAATAGTAGTACAACTACATCTAAAGATATACTTAAAAGATGTGTTTACCTAATTTTCCACCTTAACTAATGGTTTGATTTTCCTTCTTTCTTAAAATATTTTAAAATATGCAATCATAGTATTGTACTCTTAACCACGTACCAACCTTGTATTGATGATTTTTATTTCTCGTATTTTCTAGGTACATGGAACAAATAATGCATCCCAAAGTACTAGAAGCTATTATAATCAAAACCATGCATCACCAATGTGTTACTGCTGAGATTTTTTGGGAACATGTCATATGGACTAAGGATAGAGAAAGAGAGAGATGATATTACTGTACAAAAAAGGATGCATAAACATGACTAGAGAATACAAGCTTACTATAGAGATGGGACCTTTGTCACCTATGCCTCTTGTAACATCAATTTATTGGCTCAGTCAATGCACATGCCTCTTCATTAGTGAACTGGACACTATATCCATGATAGACGTCTAGGATACACAAATGAAGGAAGGAAATTAGAATGTAAAGTTTTCATAACAAAATTTAGAAGAGTCGAGTGTAGGGATATGACCTGGAACATGAATTTTACACCCTTTATTACAATGAATCTCCAACTCAATGGAGTAGAATCCTTGAAGAACATAAACAAAATCTATCCAACTATTAGATTCAGCTTGAGATTAGCAATGTGGGATGCGTAACACTTACATAACTTGAACTGTCTAAGTCTCAAATGAGGATCCACAATAACATCATCTCCCGTTGCGTCTGAATAGAGCATGTGTTTCCCTCAAACCTAGCCAAGCACCTACATTTCCAAGAGAACATCTGCACTTGGAACTTCAACCCAAGAGAAATGGAAGAGAGTAGGTAGATATGCCTGTATGTGACAATCTTTGCATTGTCCAACATCCTTCCATTTTTGATGGTGAAATATGTTTTCCAAAAATGCACTTTATTTTCAGAAAAGTTTAAAAGTCAGTAATTGTCAAAAAACACATATACCTAAAGATAACACATAAGAACACAACACCAAAATCACTAAACAAATCAATGTCTTTGTATCCACATACATAGTGATACAAAGAATAAGAGAGAGATGATCTTGATACAAAAAAAGCATGCATGAACATGACTAGAGAAGCCAACTGTTAGATTCAGCTTGAGATTAGCAATGTGGGATGGACACTCATGTTAGTTGTTCATTCTTCCCTGTCTGCCAACCTAACGTGGATTATCAAGTATCTGAGAGACCATGAGAAAGTCCAAGAAAAACTAAGAATATGTAATTTGTGTTTTGCGGATATACATATGAGTAGTTATTTAAAATATTCTACAGTCTGATTAATGTTTATATATCTATTGGCTAGGTAGAGACACTTGAATTAACCAAGAAATAGTATGAAGGTGAACCACTTACCATGAATGATTTGAGCGCAATGCACTTTGCTAACAATTTAATATCCATAACGGTTTAAGAATTTTTTGAGAACACTCTATACTCAATTTCTCTTAATGTATATGTAGGAAGAACTACCAGTTGGTTCATATTGAGTGTTTGATTGCAGGTGGTAAAGGAAACATTGAGACTAGCCAATTTTGTAGAGTTCTTCCCTAGTATTGCTAAGGAAGATTGTGTGATCGATGGTATTTACCGACCACATTTGATTCTTGATCCTTGAATGAGCAAAAGGTTCCATGACATTTACATTTACATATATGGCTTGCTGTTTTTCCTTGCGAACATGCAGACTACAATATAAAGAAATGTATGTGTGTTAATGTGGATGCAACCTATATCCATCATGATCCAACGTCATCATATCTCAATCCCACAACATATTTCGGAGGAGGTGAAACCATTTTCACCTGCACCCCAAGAACAGATATTGGAGATGAACCCTTCGAATGAGTTGTTGGAGATAAAACCTCCACCGAAACCCCAGGAGTAGCAGCAACCTCTAGAGATAAATCTCGCACGTCAGGTGTTGGAGACTTCAAGTTCTTCAGGTGATGCCCCTGATGTCGTCATAATAAAGGTAACAACATTCATTGGGATGGGATGCTAATATACAGTGAAACAAAAGCTTGATATCAAATTGGATGGGATGCTAATATTATAGTGTTTTCTCCTAACATTGCCGGGAGCAAGTGAGAATAATGGCCAGGCCCTTATGAATGTGGTCGGGATTCTAGACTCTGGCGTGCTAGGTGATTTTTATTTCACAGAAAGATAAAGAAGCAGTAGAATCCACTACAAACTAAATATGTACGTAAATCTTAATAAAGAGAACACATTTGAACTGCATGATTTGTTTTCCTTTGTGAGTTTATCATAGGTACTGTATCAAGTTACTTTTTGAAATCTAAAACTCAATTGTCAACCTACAGATGCTATCTCTTCTAGACAAAAAGGATGTCGCAAGGCTCCCGCTGGACCAATACTTTGAGCTGACCATGCTCCAGGAGAAAGAATAGAACAACAATGTGCTTGCCAAGCTCAAGGAAGACCAAGTTGGTCTAACAAAATAGATGTCTCTGGAGAATTCCACGATCGTCACCTTGGACAGGGAGCTCCAGGAAGAAAAGAGTCAAGGACCTCAATGCACAGCTGGAGCAGACCCATACCTACCTTGCACAAACTGAGAGATATAAGAAGCATGTGGATGGTGAGGTATGGGGCAAGGTCGCGGAGGTGGTGGAAATGGAGGAAAAAGTGGGACTGTTGATCTTTGATATTAGGGAGAAGGGGAAGCGCTAAATGTGGCAGTGGCCAAGAAGGAAGCAAAGTGATGTAGGATGAATTCTAGCATTGAGAAAATGAAAAGTGATTATGAAACTGCATGCTCAGTGTTGGAGCAGTTGAAGTCTAAGTTGGTGGAAACAAGAGAGGTGGAAGTTGTATCCCAAGCATTATAGATGAACTAGCTCTGGTGAAGAAGGAACTAATGTCTGTTATCATTTTTTAATTCAATTTATATTTGTTTTGATATTGTGTCACCGCATATTTGGAGTCCCTGGTACTATTTTTCATTTTTTGTACGCATGGCTAATTTTGGCGTCTATGACATGTCATGTTTGGTAATATTGGCCAACAACTCTAACATTTCGTGTTTGGTAATATTGGCCAGCAACTCTGGGTTCACACACGGCACAGTTTGGTGCCATGCTGGCATCTTAAAAAAAGCCTACAAAAGTTTTGAACGACACATTTTAAAAATGTCCTGAAAATCTTTAAACGACATGTCTTAAAAGTAGCTCTAAAACAACTATGACATAGTTTTGATATTTTAACATCATATTTCTATGCTTAGAAAATTGATTTTTGTTATAGTGAAATGACCACCATGCAAGGAGGCAGCATGATGGAGGAGTTGGAGACAGCAAAGGATTCAATCTCGGCTGACCACTAATGATGCTACTGACCTGCAAGTTAGCAAATTTGTGCCCAGCCAAAGGAGGCAGCGGGCCAAGGCTACCGATCGCCAATCTGTGGATGTGGTTGACAGAATGTGTGGCAGTCAGGAGGACTATAAGATCATGACGTCAAATCAGTAACAAATTAACAGGCATCAACCTTACATGACAGTGCACTGAAATTAGGTTCACAGATGTAAGGAAGAAGACGAGGTCCGTTTGTGTGGAAAGTAAGTGGAGACTGCGTGCGATTTTCACTTTTAAGAGGGCAGAGACTGCATTGCATTTAGTGCATGCCATGCATACAGGATGTTTGGGCCTTGATGATGCCCTGACTGTGACGTCCATTTGATTAGTTTTTATTAATTGTGGTTGAAAATATGTGTACGTGGGTGCAGCGTGGGCGGTGAATGGAGGCATTAAAACCGCCCCATTGCCATCCCTAGATCAAGTAATAATGAAGTTGATGTGAAGTTCCAAAATACGAGTATGTGAGGGTTTCAGAAGCCATGGTGATGCATGCCAACCATGTAGGGAAGACATCCTATATCCGAAGAAGTTGGTGCATTAGGTGGAACATCTAATGAAGTTGGCGAGGATGAAAGAAAAGATTGAGGGCTCTGTACGAACATTAAAGGATCGAAGGTCAGGGGATGAAATGGGTTTCCCGAAGAAGAAGAACTAACTAGAGGAGGTAAGTCTAAAGAACAATAAATCAGTTGATTTAATGAAGATCGGTAATGAAAGGGAACAAGGTGATGGTTCAAGCATGTGGAACTTTTGTGGGGGCCAGGGCTGACACAAAGGAGTTGGAAGTCGCCATCCGCTCGATATATCTTTCAGCTTTACCTTTTCTCGATTCCCTCTCTTTTTCTCCGAGGGGCATATCCCTTGCCCGACGGCTCTCGATTTTTGGTAGCAGGTTCATCTGCCCTTTTTCCCGATTAATCTCTCATGGTGGTCCTCCCTCCTTTTATCCATTCCGATCACGATGGTGAAGAAGTCATTGTCCTCAAGGGTTCCCGAGGGCACCAGCGGCACTGCCTTTCTCACCCAGAGAGGGAAAGGGACAAAAGCCACAAACTTTGAACTCAAGGGCTTGCTCGAGTTATTGTATCTTGTTTCGTTAGTAGAAAGTTCTTGCAGTCAGATCGATATTCCTTTTTGTTTTGGTCTAGGACTATGGTTATAGGAACCATGCAAACCTCTCAGGATTGAAGACAACTTCAATCTCGGGTACACCAAGAATGGGTGCATGTCCACAAGTTGCTAGCTCATTTTGCCTTATGTGCTCTCTGTTGATGATTTTGAACCAGTATTCAAAGCATGTTGCCAACTATAGAAATTTTATTCTAGACAAGCCCGACAAACAACCATGCTTCAAAACATAGCAGACATGTTATAGTCCATTAACTCAGTCTGAAGTTCTAAAATAAATTTAAACCCAAATGAACCAAATTAAAGATATAAATAATCTCCAAGACAAATCATCCAAGTAAAAAAGAACCTAAGGCATGCTCACACCAACTTTGAAAACATACTTTTTCTTCAAATCAAGAAAGTGCCTATTGCTTCAATGCAGAATGGATGAAGGTCATCCATCACTGAAATGGCAAGGTAAAAAGTAAAGTGGTGACGCAAAGAGAGGCATCAAATTTCCAAAACAAGGGCATGACTTAAGGTCATTATTCCAATGTTTCGACAAAGAAGGCTGGTAGAGTTAAATCATATGTATAGCACTTTTGGCATTATCCTTCATTTTTTGTATGCGCCTTCATTTATATACTAATATACATACCCAGAGGTCCAAGGACGAAATAGGGAGCATACCATTCTGGGTATCTCCCCAGAGAGGCTCAGTTGCTTCTTCACCCTCATCGGCAACATCTGATCGGGTGGGTAAGCATTACAATGGATGATTTTCCTATAGTTTTCTGGCATTCGCTCGTTCATGTTTCTCACTGATCGAATAGCAAACGTACGTTCGTGTATTCCCGACAAGCCTTTCTAGCTTCTTGCATTATCATGGCATAAATGCTTGAAGTGATTCGTCTGGCGGCTCATGTCTCCGCCGCTGATTTCCTTTTCGCCACATTTGTTGCTTCATGCTCTAATTTTCCCGATTCCCCTCTCACTGTTAAAGATACTCCTGCTTGATTATCATCACTTTGCATCATTCTAAAAATGTCACGCGTGTCGCAGGTAAGCCAGGAGTCAACACATAGTGTTGCTTTCCAGTGGGACGGAAGCGGGGAGGCCACTTCCAAGGTACAAACTGATTACAAATGGCTGGATGAATCAGGCCAAATGTAGGCTCACTAGTTTCTCGATTTAGAGTTGGTTCCGTTTTCAATGTCGATTATCTCTCACTCAAAATTGTCAGATGCTTCTTGCATTATCATGGCATAAATACTTCAAGTGAGTCATCTGGCGGCTCATGTTATACCCCGATCTCACAATTACCACTAATCACGAGATTAGGGCATAAATTGAGGATTTAACGTAATACAAAGATCACCCTTAACTTTTTCTTCTTTTTCTTTTTCAAACTCTTTGTTTTCTCACGTTGAACCATATAAAATAACTTTACAAAGGAATCAAAACATCGATTTCTCCAATATGATTTCAACAGTAACAATGCATGTACGAACATTCATTATGTTTCTCATACTTTTAAGCACATAAGACTTGCTGATTCACATATATTGCTAAAATAGGAATAATGTTATACATCATCATTTACAACTCTCTCTTATTTCTTTAGAAGGACCTAGTTTAACAAGGACCGACTAAACTTGACTATACTCAGACTTAACTCTTGTGGCAGATCTACTCTGATGCAATGATATCTTCAATTCCCACAGTTTCCCTAAAAATTTTGAGTAGAGGGGTGAGCCTACTCGCTCAGTGAATGAGTACTTCAAAGAAATAGTCTAAAGCACTGATATAATTACAAATATACTTTTGAGCAACTGATATCAATTATAACAACAGTAAGCTTTAAAGAGATTGATCATTGACAATCATAAATATGGCAGGATACTCTAGATATTAACCAGAGAAAATCAATATATGGGCATGCTTGATTAAATTCAAAGAGAACTAATAATTCAGAAACATATAAAGAATAATTGTTGGGAAACTGTACTTGAATCTTTCTTAGCGTTTCTTACTTATAAGAAACTCTTTAAACCTATATGAACATATTTTAGCTTATGCCCTGATCATATGCAGTGTACTCTACATTTGAAGACTCATAGCGAACTACGATCTCACCGTACAAGACTTAGATGACACACCTGAGAATGCTAAGCCTGACTACATCACTGGTCTACAATAGGAAAATGGATCTCTGGCCTCAGCACACCTATTATGCCGTAAAAACTGGACTCCTCCTCCAACTTGAGCACACAGGCGGAGAGTCAAGCCACCTATTGGATTTTATGTACTCTAGTCCCACCAGGAGACACCTGGATAGGGTTTTGGGAAAATCTTTGATATAGGCGATTTCTTGACGATCTGAAGAAGATCTGTCCGGCGGCGCCTCCGCAAGGACCACACCCCAGTAGGACACTCCGTCCTCTGGGGGCCATCTCTCTCATCACGTGACTACCCATTGATCACCAGAAGACAAGGCCTCATGGTCCTTCCTACGCCTCCATGATGGTATAACGACTGCTGCAGATGAACGAAAACAGGAGTCTTTCCTCCACCAGAAGGGCCATCTACGAGAGAAGGAGGGTGTTTGTGACTACATCCACTCCATCAGAACACATCATTCAAGACCTAATCCTTCTGTGGGGATCGAGCACACAGATAACCATGAACAAGACTACTCTAGATTACCGAACCTCATACCGAGCAACGAGGAACGACGGTCATCGCTCATACATACCTTTTCAGATACAGAAGGACCAGTGTTACAGATGCTTGAGGAAGGGCCATTGGCAGCGTCAGTGCCAAAAACCTAGGGTATGCTACAAGTGCAAATTGACAACACATCTAGCATGCGATTGCCAACATACGATGAGCATGATCACGACAACGCCGACACCCGATATCTACTCCAACACAAGCTTCCCTCCTCTGATTAAGGGAATTCCTACAAGAGGTAGCCCGAGCCACACCCCCAACAGAAAGGTGTTTGAACTAGATCCTGATAGCCCGATCAGGAAAGACTTCCTCAGATCCTTATAACTGGCAATCGGTGTCGTTTGGCCGACAACTTCTCAGTGGCATGAAGTTTCGAAGATCTTACATCAGAGATGGACGCAAGCCATCGATATCTTTAAGTATGAAGACAGAAGAGCTGTGGTTTATTTCGAATCATCTTATGAAGCTTGGAGACAGTCGCAAATAAAATCATTGAAGATAAATTCGATTGAACTCAAACTGATATCTCTTCGGGAAGGAGGGATGCACCAGATAAAAGAAGCTGTTTGGTTCTGGATTAAGAACATTCCGCTTTATTGTAGAAACCATGAATCCATTCGGGAAATCATCAAATCTTTTGGAGACATGATCTGGGTCTCAAATTGGCAGAGAACTGAAGATGATGCGTCAGGGATCCTTGTTCTTGTGGAAATGTTTAACGAAGATATTCCTCGTTTCATTGCGCTCACAGACCAGATCTACAGAACTGAATTAAAACTTGATATAGTCGCTAAGGGACAGATCGGTGGGAACTCTTTCACTCTCATGGAGATAGGAAAGGATATGGTATTAACAAAAGAGGCCCTTCGAGTCCCACCTAATGAATACTTTCCCGATGACAGTACTAGCATTATATCAACACGTGCGGACACGAGACCCTCAAAGGAACAGAAACCCGAGCAGACGGATCATAACTGTGATACGTTTGAGAACGATGACATCCCTATGCTTTCGATCACTACCAACGACAAGAGGAACAATACTAAATCCTTTCCTAAGGAACAAAGGGCGGACAATTCGAAACTTAGAAGAGCCATCATGAATTGTGATGGTACCAGATCGATTCTCGCTCAGAGACGTCTTAGCGACTTCATTAATTTCCTTGAGTCGATTCCTAGTCGAAGAAGAAGATGCAGATCTGAGATTTCAGAGACACACACGACGGAAATATCAAAATGGGAGGACAAGCATGACAACCCATATCTATCTGACGAATGGTTTGATGAAGCATATGAGGACGCACGATCAGATAATCTCATTGAGGAAGGCATCAAGCATATCACACGAACCAGAAGCATCTAAGGATCAGGATCGCTGTGTCAGGTGCTATCCTTGACAGTGACTCCATGCTAGATCTTTCTCTCATGTTCTGGAACATCAGGGGAGCGGCCAACAATCCAACCGGAAGGGTTTTAGCAAGACTTTGTAACAAGTACAAGCCATGTTTTGTGGCCCTTTTTGAACCTTTCGTCCATGCGGATAGATCGATTGAGCTGAATGACATTATCAAGCTTGACTGGAACAATGACAACGAGGTGGATGTTGGGAAAATCTGGATCTATGCGGAGAGTTCTCTTAATCCTTCTGTCATTTGCATGCATAGACAGCATATTACTGTTAAACTACAACTGCCTGAAGGGCATCATGTGTTCATCACTTCTATATATGCCTGCTGCCAAAGACGCAATAGAGCTGATCTGTGGTATGACCTCGAGAATCTTGCTGATACTGTTAGAGACGATCCTTGGATCATCGCTGGGGACTTCAACGTCATCCAAAGTCAAGAAGAAAAGCGGGGGGGGGGGGACCCACCTGATTTCCAATCAATGTATGACTTCAAAAAATTCATCTTTGATAATGACTTACAAGAGTCTTGTATCCATGGTAGTCGCTTCACTTGGGTCAACAAGCAAACTGGGTCTCTAACAACTTGGGAGCGACTAGATCGAGCACTTTTCAACCCTTCTTGGAAAATCCAGTTTCCCTCTAGCGGAACGAAGCACCTCACTAGGTACAGGGTCTCTGACCACTGTCCTATTCACATCAAAACATCTTGAGCTGCCACCACAGCACCTCGCAAGTCTGCCTTTTCTTTCAACAATGCGTGGCTTGAACATTCAGATTGCCTCAAGATCATTGAAGCTGCCTGGACAACCGTTCAAAGAGGAGACCCTTCCTTCATTTTCTTCTCAAAAACGAAAGTGTTGAAGCATCATCTCAACAGATGGAGCAGACATACCTTTGGTAATGTCAAGCAGCAACTTGTTGACATCGAAGACGTGGTCCATACAGCCCAGCAGGCTTATGATGATAATCCGACCTCCATGAATGAACATACCCTCAGAGTGGCAGAAGATGAGATGGAACATCTGCTCAATATTGAGGAGCAACACTGGAAAGAACGATCTAGAATTGATTGGCTTACGGGTGGTGATAGAAACACGGCATTCTACCACTCGATTGTTCGAAACAAGAGGAAGAGAAGACTTGTGCACAAGATCTCCCTTGAAGACGATACCGACATTTCTGACCCGCAACACATCGTAAGGGTAGCTGCTGACTATTACTGCGATTTCTTCAAAGCTGAGAAGGATGGCCCTCTTCATGACGACCTTCTCCACCATATCAATCATGTCTTGACTACGGATGACAACGCAATGCTTACAACATGTCCCAACTCTGAAGAAGTTTTTAGAACGATGAAAGAGATGAACAAAGACACCGCCCTAGGTTCGGATGGACTTACTTTATCCTTCTACATTGCTGCGTGGCCGATTATTCATGAAGACTTTATGAGACTCATTACGAGCTTCTTCAAAGGAGAACGATGCCACAGAAGTATCACTGCGTGTAAGATTGTTCTAATTCCTAAAACTAATGATCCGAGGCAGATTGGGACTGACTTTCGTGCGATTGCGATTGAGAACGTCTCCTTGAGGATCTTTGCCAGAATCATGAGTAACAGATTATCGACCATGCTCGTCAACCTCATCTCGAAAGAACAAGGAGCCTATGTTAAAGGGCGTGATATTACTCATCAGATTAAACTTGCGAAGGAACTCAGTCATGACCTTAACTATGGCACAAACCATCCTAACATCATCATCAAGTACGATATGTCTCGTGCATACGATCGTGTGGAGTGGACGATTCTGAAATCTATTCTGAGTGCTTTCGGCATGGATTCTACTGCCATTCATCTCTGCCTCAGATTCTTCCATGATGCCTGGATTACAGTTCATGTGGGCGAGCATTCGCATGGCTTCTTCCCTATGCACCGGGGTCTGAAGCAAGGCAACCCCCTTTCTCCGCTCCTTTTCATTCTGTTCGAAGAGCCCCTATGTCGCCATATCAAACACCTCACATACAGTGGAGTTATTGCTAGATTCATTACTAGAGGTGGTGGCGAGGCACCCCCCATCCTCATCTACGCAGACGATCTGATCATGTTTCACAATGCTGACAACAGATCGATAACCAATCTTATGGTGGCGCTTCAGCTGTATACTCAGACTACTGGGCAAATCATTAACCTCCATAAGTCCTCGTGCATGATTGGGAAGGCAAACCCGATATACACTGATGAGTTAAAGAACCTTATGAATATCCCGATGGTCGATCACGCTATCCAGTACTTAGGTGTTCCTCTATGTGTCGGGCCTAACAGGTTGACGGATTATAAGTACCTGTTGGAGAAGATCATGAACAAAACAGCAACATGGAAGGCCAAACTGCTATCCTTCGCTGGAAGAAAACTCCTTATCTCACATGTTCTTACGTCCACTGCCATATATTCTGCTGCATCAATTGGCCTTCCGGCAGGCATCATAAAGAGGATTGAGGCCATGCTATCCAGATTCCTTTGGGCGAACAGAAGCAATGACAAGCATCGTGCGTGGATCGCGTGGGACAGACTTGCTCAACCTACAGATAAAGGCAGCCTTGGCTTTAACACTATTCAACAAATCGAAGAAGCATATGTTATCAAGGACTATTGGGAAATTATTAACGGTTCTTCTTTGTGGTCGGCCTTCTGTAGAAGAAAATATGCCTCTTCCTTCAAGAATCAGCAAGGTTGTTACCCATCCTATCTCAAGTTGGGCTCTAATCCGTCGCCTAGATGGAGAAAGATATGGACGCATTTTCCAAAGATGTTACCTAATACAAAATGGATTACAGGTAAGGGTGAAGTCTCCTTCTGGGATCCTAGATGGTGTGAGCGCCCTTTACAAGAGTTTGCTCTTCATCGACATGACTGGAATAGAGACTTCCTTATTAAGGATTTTTGGACCAACAAACATGGTTGGGATTGGAGCACTATTGAGCACATTGTGGATGAGCATGGTTGTCAAATTATTCGCAGATCTTAGACGCGTATTGATGACCGTCGTGATTTCCTTGTTTGGAAACCAAACCCATATGGACAGTTCAGCTTAAAGTCAGCTAAGTTAATGATGAATCCGATCCGGCAGGATGACACCTCTACATGGAATTGGATCTGGCGTGCCTCTATGCCCAAAGCCAGTGCTACTACCTGGAAGCTCTTAAGGAGAGCTTTGCCCACTGACCAAAGAATTAGAAGTTGCCATATCTTCATCGCGTCGAGATGTGAGTGCTGTCAGCAACACATGGAGGAGCATGATTCACATCTCTTCTTCCATAGTGATTTAGCGTCGAATCTATGGAACAAGGCTGCCAATCTTTTAGATGACCTTTCTTTCATTCCTCGATCCATCTCTGAGCTCTTGACCAGAGGTAATGATCAGAATAGACATACCCTCAGAGGATGGCTTTCGATTGAGATTATCACGCTGATTATTTGGTCTATTTGGAAGGCAAGATGTGCCTCGATATGACAACCTACCTATCCAGTGTGAGAGACTTTGGCATGAGATCATTAAGATCATCAACTTCAAGAGTCAAAGTCAAATTTTTAAATGGTTAGCCGATCCTCAACTCTATCAGAAGATGATTGATGATTCAATTATTCAACCCATTGTGAAGATTAGAAGAATTCATTGCATTACTTGGCAGCCCCCCTGACATTTTTTCCCTGAAGATGAACATCACCACGGGTAAACACAGATCGGAAGACGGAAGAATTAGAAGATGGATGGCGGGCATCATTCGAGATAGAAACTCATGCATTCGTATTGCTTTCCGAACTTGGCTGAATGCCAAGGATTACATCACTGCCTACATAAGTGGCATCTTAGTTGCTCTCAAGATCATGGATGGCAACAATCTCTCGATTTCATCTATTGAGGTTGATAACTCTCATGTTTATCAGATCCTTTGGAACAATGCTGCAGGACCGTGGAACATTAGTCACATTAAGAGAGAGATAAAGGAGATTTTAGAGGAAGAAGTCATTCTCGGCTATCTAGTTCCTATGATTGTCAACTCAATTCCTAGATAGCTTGGTCAGTGGGGGTCTCAACTTGATAACAACTACATCACCAATGATCATGCGTCCCTACCTCTGAAGATCCGTGGCATGAATATTCTTGAACGGAGAAGAACTCCTTATATTTTTTCAGATGGGAGCAGGTTTAGTTGAGTCTGTTGTGTTTTTTGCTGTGTTTGGATCTGCCACAACCGTGGTGTGTGACCATGGGCATGTTGCGGTGGCCACACCACGGGCGTGGTGGCGTGGTGGTTGACCGCGGTCTTACGTGTCTTGGTTTCTTATACCTGCATTTTAGGCAGGAGATGTAGCTTTTGTTTTTTGCCCACAAGAGAGGGATGGGATGAATAGAACACCCTCTGGCTTCCTTAAAAAAAAAGTCCCACCAGGACCTCTAGTTGATGTTGGACACTACGAGTTGTATATTAAGGAGACTTCCACTAGGGCTTTGTCCCCCGTACTACCTGTTAGTACATTCTGACCCCCGTATATTGGACACTGCTAGGGTTAGGTCGTTTCATCCCTAAGGCACAAACCTCTCATAGGGAATCTATGGTGTTTAGGGCCCCTAAGTCTATTATTTTATTATTCTTAGAAAGCTCTTACTATATTGTATCTTTTCCCTTACTTATACTTGACTCTGGTATCTCTATGGTACTGTGTCTATTTATTTGAAGTTTATAACACAACATGTATATCATTCTAAACTTGGCAGAGAAATATACTCAAAACACTGTAATATACTGAGAAATAAACATAATATACATGCAGGTAGACTGAAATACTTAAATAACTGAATACATGTCCACTTGATACTTTATACAATAGAATCATGCAATTAAGCATCTAAATATATTGATAAGATTTAATTATTTGGCATACGAGTAATCATCATTTGCACCCATAAATTATTTGTACCTTCTTTGAAAACGTGCACATTGACCCAAATCCTGGGTCATGCATCTCATACTGAGAACATGGTAATCAAAATGCTTAATTCATTTAACACCCTATCCTTAGGGTTTCATTTACCTTATTCACTTATCACATGTCTGTCATAAGGATTTAATATGTCATAAACATCCACTAAATACAGATTGCTTTAAACAAGTCATATACAATCAACATATGTATGAAATCCTCGAATTGAGCTAAATTAGGGTTTTCCATGCCATTCATTGAGATATTATGAATCAATAATAACATTGCATAAATAGAGTCTATGATGCCAAGAAAAACACTTCAAATGGATTTCATCATATTTATTCACAAATATCCAACTTTCTACTCATATAGGGCTTCACCCTCTTTATGAAGATATCAAGCAAACACTATTCACATCACATGAAATCCAAAATAGTATCTAACATATATGTACTATGCATTCATATAAACAATCATTCATAACCAAGGGGATCCAGACAAACAAGTCTCTCTATTTAATTATACAACAATTTCAGTCATAGACAAATTCCCTATATTTTAGTTTACTCTTATAATATTTGTGAATACTTAGGGAATTATAAATAGGATGTATTTTATACATTTCTAATATGAATTTATCATCTGAAATTCAAACAAACAGAGGAAGAATCCATTTCATATCATTTTGCAACAACTTAGATCAAACAGACAATTCAGGGTTTGTAGTCGCATACTAAGCAATTTAAGATTATGGATGATTTAACCAATTTTCGTGCAATATACTATTTAAAGGAAGTTCCCACTCACCCTAAGGTGTGAAAACACCTTAAAAACACAGTTCATCCCTGAAAATCTCGATCTCATATCAAATCTCTAGCAATTCACTCGATTTTTCTTCCTTTCAACTTGGAAACCCTAGAAATGAGGGATTATGAAGAAAGAGTGAGAAAAGGGGAATTTTTGACACCATTTTGGATCAAATCAGAGGAGGTAAGGAATCTTGACATGTGATAGAAAATTCACCATTAAAGTCTATGCAAAGAAGCTAAACTTACATGATTTCATCATTCCTCGGACCGCAAAACCCTAGGTCAGCATCTCCATCATTTTCTCCTCTCAAACCCTAACTCTCCCTCTCTCTCTAGGATTTCATTTCTCTGGATTGAATCACAAATTATGAGATATCCTTGTGTGTTAGGTTGACCATATAGAGCAATTGAGCTGCTTGGGTCAATTGCACATTGACCCCTCACTACACTTTCTCTTATTTCAGCTGAATTTTCTGTCATAAAAATATTACTATAATTTTTCTAATGATAAGGTCTAAACACATCAAAAAATAATGAACATTTTACATGTTGTTTATTATTTAGTTTCAGATCTCTAATTAAAATTTTAGATCATTTTTAGTTACCAATAAATAAAAAAAAATAAAACACTACACTGCTGAAAAGCACTATGTCAGCATTTTGGTTGAAGTATAGTTCGTCCGAGAACCACATTCAAAGAATACTCACATATTCTGAAATTTTTCTCCAATATGAATGATTGAGTTATCCATATAATTTCCAAAATTCAATTAAATAAAATTTTGTAGAAAATATGAAAAATCATTTACTACACTGCTATCATGATCAAATTCCATATTCATGTACTATCAAAACCCTAATTTTTGCTTATTAGGGTTTACATTTCTCAAACCCTAATTATTCAAACTAAAATCATAATTAGAGTTTATTCTTAGGTTTGAAACATCAAAATTGATCTACTATCATTAATCAAGTCTAAACGATGTTCAATCTAATCAAGCATGTAATCATTCAGGTAAATCCTAGTTTACCAATTAAGCACAAATGTGGTCATTACAATTCTCACCCCCATAAAATGTTTCATCCCCGAAACATAAATACGCAAACAAAGTATATTAAAAGTTTATTTTAAGCTTCTGAAATCTTACATGTCATTACATTCTTGTATTTTATACTTGAATGTAGTTTTCAACGTTAAGTCCTTTATTTCTTTTCTAATCACAACATGTTAAAATAGTTCTCAATGATAACAAACAAATTCTCTATGCCACAATCAATCATAGAGTAGACAGAGAAGCAACCATTTCAATATTTTCATACTCTTGAGGTGTTACCTCAACATTGATAATCTGATCCAAATATCTCAATTCATACGGCTCAATATGTACTAATGTTCTGTGTTACCTCTAAGTCACAAAAGAGAGTTCACCATGTTGTTTTAAATTTTACTATTGTGCTACTCAAATAGCAAAATAGTCTTGAGTTGGAAGACTAGATTCAATAGCAATTGTACAATACTACTCATGGCATTTCCATTGCATCATGGATGCATAAGGTGAAGCATTACCATCACATTCCATATTATTCTCAAGTATGAACCCAAAAATAATTTAAGGTGTAACCATCGGGTTATAGCATACTAGGGTTTCAACAATAGTAACAAAGTACTTCATGATTGTATTAGTTATTCAAGGACTATTCATACCCAATTACCATCACTTAGTTATATTAAAGCTAGGTATAACAAGCTATACCTCATTAGGGTTACATATAAATACAATATGGTTATCATCCCTTCTATTCATATGAGTTAATATGTAAGACTACCTTATTCAGGGTAACCCTCCATTAGTTCCATCATCATTCAACCCATATCACCATACCATAATTGTATAATACTAAGATGGATTACTGATATGAATGACTTAAACTATCAGACACCTTTAATTAACATAATGCTTGCATATGTACACTGAAATCCTATGTAGAACCAATTTACATCCCTTAATATGCCTTCAACAAAGTATACTTCTAAAAACAAATTCACATATTACTAAAAGCCATTGTTTTCTCTTATCTCTCTCCTCATTCACTACTACTTACTTTTTGCTACTTATCCTTCTCATTTCAATCATGTAGATTAAGCATTCCTAAAATTGAAACATATAAGGTACAAATAGATTATTCATCATTCTTGCTATCACTGTAAGAATTTATCTCATATCACACTTCCCTCATATTGCATTTCTCCTTTTGTTCAAAACACACTTCTACATTTTAAATTTATATCTTACTCTTTACTCCGAATCATTTCCATATTGTTTATCTATCTTTCAGATTAGCTATCTTTAAACCCTAGATTACTATCAATGCTAGTTTACTTCTCATAGTGCAAATCTCATGATCTTGTTTTATAGAGATGCTAGTATTCAAGGTCAAATCACTAGTGACATCCCTTGAACTACTACAACTCTAAACATTCTAGGGTTTGGTCTTTATCAGAAGCATGTCGTTATTGTGATGTGACTTTGCTCCCTTAATTTGAATTTCAAACTTTGGATCACACAAATTTTACTAAGGTCTTTCTTATCTTATCAATTGAATTTTCTTTCTCTTACTTGACCTATTCAGATAGATTACATTCTCAATTTATCCCACTAGAGTTCCATTATCATCTTGTGTATCATTATTACATTCACTAGATGTCTCTACCATGGTGGTTATGCATCATATATGATTCATTTTCTTATCACTTCATTCCCACATTGCTCTCATTAAGGAAGATATGAAAGAGAAGATGATTTTGAGACTTAGAATTCTTATCTTCAAACATTCAATAGTACATTTCTCATATGTAGGTTTAATTAATTATCAACAAGGATACTTGACTAATTAGCACTTTCTTGAATCTCGCAACCTCTTTCTTTTATAATCTATATTACTCCATTATGTTTCAAACCCTTCTTTACTTTCCATAATCCCCTTACCATATACTACTATTCTACATGTCATCTTTAACTTCTAGTTTTCTCTTATGATCATGTTGCTTCTTTTATGTGTATGATCATGTATACCATGTTGCGTATATTTCAATTTTATCATTCTACTAATCTGACGTTGAAATTATAAATTAATAATCTCTCTACTAGTATCACCTCATGTTTAATACATTACATATCCTTCATTTTAAATCAAACAGCTCATGCATGGGTGAAACTTAGTTTCTCTTTCAATCAAGTTTTTCCTTTCTGAATATAGTCTACCTTTGTATGACTTATTCATTTATTTAGATACACTTTTATTCTTCTCTTCCTTTATTCCCAATTAAGGGTTTCTCATATGAGGCCCCAAAGTTGGATCTCAGATATTAGTTCCAACTGATTCTTAGTTATCCCAGTCTTTCCTTTATACTTCAAAATATTAGAGTATATACATTCATACTAGAATTTGGATCTAATCTATCCAGAATTTACTCTTGTTATGTTACTAATAGGAGTCATTAGATCCCAGTAATGCATCCTACCAGTCAGACCAGGCCGAACCTACAGTCCTAAAACCAAGAGCTACTCAGGATTACTCAACTCCTATTCATCTCAAATGTGTGGAAGAAAACTTATCCACTTAGGAAAGCTCATTCAAAGATCATTTCTAGTCTACTTGATACAAAGAATGTAATCAATAAATGCTACAACTGCATAGTGTGCAACAAATATGAAAGACCCATATATATTTCAAAATACTGAATATCTCAATTCAAACATATAAGAGTTTTTCTATTCATCTCCAATAAAACAACAATATGAAATGAAAGTTCTATCTCATTTTATATTTATGCTCTTAATTCATGTTACTTATCTTGTTTCTAATCCTAATATTTCTAAGGTTCCTCTCTAGACCATCCTTCCACTGTATACCTGGACATGGTATACATGAAAGAATAGACAGAGTAGCTTGATACTAGTTGATCCAAGTACTCAGATACCGGACCAGGATATCCAAATACTCAAATCCCCAGAGCTAACATCATAACATCTCCTATCTGCCACACTTATGACTCTAACTTACTAACTTAATGGTCCCTGACAACTCAGCCTAAGCTCTGATACCAAGTTGTTACACCCCGATCTCAGAATTACCACTAATCATGAGATTAGGGCATAAATTGAGGATTTAACATAATACAAAGATCACCCTTAACTATTTTTTTTTCAAACTCTTTGTTTTCTCGCATTGAACCACATAAACTAACTTTACAAGGGAATCTAAACATTGATTTCTCTAATCTGATTTCAACAGTAAAAATGCATGTACAACCATTCATTATGTTTCTCATAATTTTAAGCACATAAGACTTGCTGATTCGCATATATTGCTAAAAAAGTAATAATGTTATACATCATCATATACAACTCTCTCTTATTTCTTTATAAGGACCTTGAGTGACAAGGACTGACTGAACTTGACTATACTCAGACTTAACTCTTATGGTAGATCTACTCTGATGCAATGATATCTTCAATTCCCATAGTTTCCCTAAAAATTTTGAGTAGAGGGGTGAGCCTACTCGCTCAGTGAATGAGTACTTCAAAGAAATAGTCTAAAGCACTGATATAATTATAGATATACTTTTGAGCAACTGATATCAATTATAATAGCAGTAAGCTTTAAAGAGATTGATCATTGACAATCATAAATATGGCAGGATACTCTAGATATCAACAAGAGTAAGTCAACATATGAGCATGCTTGATTAATTTCAAAGAGAACTAATAAGTCAGAAACATAAAAAGAATAATTGTTGGGAAACTGTACTCAAATCTTTCTTAGCCTTTCTTACTTATAAGAAACTCTTTAAACCTATATGAACATATTTTAGCTTATGCCCTAATCATATGTAGTGTACTCTACATATGAAGACTCGTAGCGAACTATGATCTCACCGTACAAGACTTAGCTGACACACCCGGGAATGCTAAGCCTGACTATGTCGTTGGTCTGCAATAGGAAAATGGCTCTCTGGCCTCGGCACACCTATTACGCCGTAAAAACTAGACTCCTCCTCTAACTTGAGCACACAGGCAGAGAGTCAAGCCACCTATTGGGTTTTTTGTACTCTAGTGCCACTAGGACCTTTGGTTGATGTTGGACACTACATGCTGTATATTAATGAGACTTCTACTAGGGCTTCGTCTCCCGTACCACCTGTCAGTACGTTCCGACCCCCGTATACTGGACACTGCCAGGGTTAGGTCATTTCATCCCTAAGGCACAGACATCTCTTAGGGAATCTATGGTGTTCAGGGCCCCTAAGTCTATTATTTTATTATTCTTAGAAAGCTCTTACTATATTGTATCTTTTCCCTTACTTATACTTGACTCTGGTATCTCAATGGTACCGTGTCTATTTATTTGAAGTTTATAACACAACATGTATATCATTCTAAACTTGGCAGAGCAATATACTCAAAACACTATAATATACGGAGAAATCAACATACTATACATGCAGGCATATGAAAATACTTAAATAATAGAATACATGTCTACTTGATACTTTATACACTAGAAACATGCAATTAAACATCTTAATATACTGATAAGAGTTAATTACTTGGCATACGAGTAATCATCATTTGCACCCATAAATTATTTGTACTTTCTTGGAAAACATGCACATCGACCCAAATCCTGGGTTGTGCATTTCGTACTGAGAACAATGGTAATCAAAATGCTTAATTCATTGAACACCCTATCCTTAGGGTTTCATTTACCTCGTTTACTTATCACATGTCTTTCATAAGGATTTAATATGTCATAAACATCCACTAAATACATATTGCTTTAAACAAGTCATATACAATCAACATATGTATGAAATCCTCAAATTGAGCTAAATTAGGGTTTTCCATGCCATTCATTGAGATATTATGAATCAAGAAAAACATTGCATAAATAGAGTCTATGATGCCAAGAAAAACACTTCAAATGGATTTCACCATATTAATTCACAAATTTCCAACTTTCCACTCATATAGGGCTTCACCCTCTTTACGAAGATATCAAGCAAACACTATTCACATCACATGAAATCCAAAATAGTATCTGACATATATGTACTACACATTCAGATAAACAATCATTCATAACCAAGGGAGTCCAGATAAACAAATTTCTCTATTTAATTATACAATAATTTCTATCACAGACAAATTCCCTATATTTCAGTTTACTCTTCTAACCTTTGTGAATACTTAGGTAATTCTCATTATAATGTATTGTATACATTTCTAATATGAATTTATCATCTAAAATTCAAACAAACAGAGGAAGAATCCATTTCATATCATTTTGTAACAACTTAGATCAAATAGAAAATTCAAGGTTTGTAGTCGCATACTAAGCAATTAAAGATTATGGATGATTTAACCAATTTTTGTGAAATATACTATTTAAAGGAAGTTCCCACTCACCCTAAGGTGTGAAAACACCTTAAAAATGCAGTTCATCCCTGAAAATCTCGATCTCATATCAAATCCCTAGCAATTCACCCGATTCTTCTTCCTTTAAACTCAGAAACCCTAGAAATGAGAGATTATGAAGAAAGAGTGAGAAAAGGGGAAGTTTTGACACCATTTTGGATCAAATCAGAGAAGGGATGGGATCTTGACATGTGAGAGAAGATTCGCCATTAAAGTCTATGCAAAGAAGCTAAACTTACATGATTTCATCATTCCTTGGACCGCAAAACCCAAGGTCAGCATCTCCATCACTTTCTCCTCTCAAACCATAGCTCTCCCTCTCTCTCTAGGATTTCGTTTCTCTGGGTTGAATCACGAATTATGAGATCTCCTTGTGTGTTAGGTTGACTGTATAGAGAAATTGAGCTGCTTGGGTCAATTGCAGATTGACCCCTCACTATACTTTCTCTTATTTCAGCTGAATTTTCTGTCATAAAAATATTACTATAATTCGTCTACTGATAAGGTCTAAACGCATCCAAAATTTATGAAAATTTTACATATTGTTTAGGATTGAGTTTAAGATATCTAGTTAAAATTTCATATCATTTGGAGTTATCAATAAATAAATTAAAAATAAAACACTACACTACTAAAAAGCACTATGTCAGCATTTTGGTCGAAGTATAGTTCGACCGAGAACCACATTCAAAGAATACTCAAATATTCTGAAATTTTTCTCCAATAAGCATGATTTAGTTATCCATATCTTATACAAAATTCAATTAAATAAATTTTTTTAAGAAAATATGAAAAATCATTTACCACACTGCTATCCTGATCAAATTCCATATTCATGTACTATCAAAATCCTAATTTTTCCGATTAGGGTTTACATTTCTCAAACCCTTATTCTTCAAACTAAAATCATAGTTAGAGTTTCTTATTAGGTTTGAAACATCACAATTGATCTACTATCATTAATCATGTGACATCCCGCTATCACACAAACAACGAAATGCCACGCGAAAACGTGCAGAAACACCATAATCCACATACTACCAAAAACATGGGTTAATTAAAACCGATTGCGGAAAGCATATAATAACGGAACTATTGCATCCAAATCCTTATCCTGTAAGGAAACATGTTATATAAACATACATAAACCTTGATACGTGTCCACAACATATAGGAACCAACTGTCACATAGGCACAAAGAGTTCACCACATGTTTATACATACATAACGGGCCATATCAGGCCAACAGTAGGATATACAAAGCTACATTAGCTATGCATCGCAAAACATCATCAAAAGACCTCCAAGGACCTGAGTGTATAGGGATGACTCTAGGACTCTACTACAAAACAACCAAAACAGTAGCATATCCATCTCTTGCCTCCTACTACTCTTCTTACTGCTCGACCGCAACCTCACGACCACCACCACGTCTAGCACGATCACCTAAAAAGGTTGTAAACCAAAGGGGTGAGACACACAGTCCCAACGAGAAACATAACTCCCTGTCAAAACTAAACTTCAGGAAAAGTAGGTAACTGATATAAGCAACATATTGAACAAAGCTTAACCTTAATAACAACTTACCAAGATATCTGGGAGGCATATAACCAGATATTTCTTTATGGAACATGATTGACAAGATAATCCTTATCAGAACTTTCCACAAGATATGAGGAACGTGTAAATAACTGCAAGGTATAACTAGAGCAACTACACAAACAAGGCCTCAACCAATGTTCCATGTTTTGCCTTAAGCAACATATTCTATACAGATGGATTAAGATTTATTATGCCCTGAGGAATTGAGCTGTCCCGCTCAAATCCAACCTTTGGCTGCGAAGCCCAAAACCGGTGCCATTCAAGGTCAATGGAAGAGCCAGACTCCACGACCTCACCCCTTTGTGGTCAGTGCACGTTAACCAAAGCAGGACCGCTGTCTCTTGCTTGAGTGGCCTCAGCCACAAGGTTAGCTCACATAGTCTACCCTTTTCATCATGAGCCACATGCCTATTCACTGTGCTCCTGATCCATGAACACATTCATGCTCCTTCACACTGAGCCATGGGCCAGATCACCATGCTCTTATACACATCTTGAGTCCACAAACACAGTTGCACTCTAATCCTCCTATTTTCAGCTAGGAGAAATCCCACATATTCAACAATATGTGCTCTAGGTAATCCCGCAGGATAAACCTGTTTCACCGTCACCTACTATTAATGATGATGGATCTATGGCCAGGGCAAACTACATGAAATGTTCCACTATAATTAACTAGTATATTTTAAGTGGATTGTTGAGGCAACCAAGTTATATAGCATAACAACATTATGTCACATTGTTATTGTCATCATCACATTACCATGGGATCTCAATCCCTCATCACAGAATGCCACTGCCTCTCAAGGCTTACATCATCACCATGGGATAGAAATTCCTTATCTCAACATCAGATGATAACACCTCAACTAGGCACTCAGCCTTTATCAGGTCAACAAACCTTTTCACATCATACAAGCGATAAATGTTATCCCATCAATCAAGGGTTATCATTATTCAGTGTTATTCAAAACACATTTACCTCATAGCTCTTACCTGGCTATGAATTCATTTGAAACACCTACATGGTTAGTATGCATATCGAGAGAGATAATTAAATCACCAAACATAGATCTTTATGATTATCATGCTATTAGGGTTGAAGGTACATGATTGGATCAACATCCATGATTACAACTACATGAAGCACAAAGTTGTATCTTGTAAACAAATTACATTATTGTAATCAAACCACGAGCATCCACTATGCCTTTATCTTATGAACATAAACATGTATCTTATCATCTTACTTAGAACCAACTTTAGGTATCAAACATATCATTGGTTTCACCCTATCATTCATAACTCATCATCAATAGAGGTGCAGTTACAAGATAACGACCCACCAAAACTAGGGTTTCTGAGCTAGGTGCAACTCATACCAAAGATACCACCTACCCTCACCATAGATGTGGCAGGGAGTGCATCCCTCACCCAAAGGGGTATTGGGAAGGATTACCACCCTCACCAAAAACCTATCGACTAGGGCACTTAGCCACTCATATCAGCCAACCAACATAACATGCGCCCATGCACAAAGGATATCGTGCAACTGATAACACCAATTTTTGTGATGTTTTAGACTGTTTTTCTGTTATCAAAACTGCCCTTTTCTGACATCTTCATCTCTTTTATATGCATTTTTGCAATAATTAGCCAAACAATGCTCTCAGTCCAATATTTCTATCTTTTGCAGAGTTTCCTCCCATTTTGGCCCATTTAGCACCAATAAGGCCGTTCCGGCCCGCAAATAAGTCCAAGTCTGTATCGGCCCCCCTGACGCCCGATACGCACGCTGCCCGGCAGGGCTGCACGATACGACGAAGCGCGACGCAAGGATGCCGCGCGAGAAGGTACCGATGGACGACACACCTCTTTACCCGATAGGGAGCCGAGCACGCCGCAACTACTCCATGTGCCGCGCGATATCGGCCACCCACCGACAGGTGCCTCTCGCCACGACGCCCGATAGCCGACTTCCTTGTATCGGGCGATACCCACGTCAGCCGACCTCCTTATACCGGGCGATACCCACGTCAACCAACCGCCAACTGAACGATGGAAAGGAGGACGTGTGGCGCTTCGAGCACCATATCTTCTCACGACCAGCTGCCTATAAATAGCAGCTACAGGGAGCCGAAAAGACAGTTTAGATAGTTCGGACAAGCTTGGTCACTTCAGGTTTCGGATAGTCGAGTGATCTTCGGAGGAGACTGTGAGAGCATGTGTATCGTGCTCCAGTGTTCATATCGGGTGACACTAGGTGAGCTCTTCCTCATCCCGAGAGGGAGGGGACTGGTTCACCTAGGAGTGTACCGGGCGACACTGGGAGCCAATATCAGCTGATGTAGATACACGACACGAGTGCCCGACACCAGTGCCCGGCAATAGGATACACAGCTCCATGCCCAACATGATAATGAACCCGATACGCTCCGCCCGTCAGGCGTGTCGCCCGAGAGGGTGTACCGCCCGACTTGAGCGTATCGGCCAGGTCCTTGAGCGATGCAGTCGCCCGTCGCGGTGTGCCGTTTGAGAGAGCGTGCCGCCCGACACGGCTGTATCGGGCTAGGCCCCTGTCCGATATCGGGCGGGATGGTTACTATAGCCTGTCGTCCTTCTACATCAAGAAGGTGACACATACCTTTAATTCTATCATTTAATTGTAATTAAGACCTTTAGTGTTTATAGAAATGGAAATGTTTAATTACTTGCTGCTCTATGCTTGGTACAATATGTTAGATGACTACTATGTTTGATATCTGAACTCTAGCTTACATGTTTTGGATCACGTTTCGCTTAGCTACCGAATCGTGTTTTCCCGTCGCAACAACTTCGAGAGTTGTGTTGTGGCTCTAGTGTTTGGTCCGATTCTGGAGTACGAGAGTGCCTGGAACGGAGTTGTTTCAGTAACATTCCATTCCAACTTTGAGCCCAGCAACCTCGAGAGGGTGCCAAGGCTTGGTTAGAGGTGCCCGCTCTGAGAGGAGGGGTACAAGGTGTTACTGGTGCCGCTTGTTTTGCAGTAGTTTTATCCTTCGTACCTTGCTCTACCTCTAGTGTTATCTTTCAGTTTCTGTTGCATAAAAACCCCTAAAAACTGCTAAATGCTTAAAACCTTAAATCTTTCTAGTAACTCCACTTGGAGATAGTTTTCTTGTTTTGTTTGTGACATCTTTACGCTTCCCTTCTGGGGAATTTATAATCTCTTTTTACCTGCCGGAGTGTAGCGTGTCGATTCTGGGTTCTGAACACTACCCCCCTTGTCCCTGTGTTCGACCCCGTATATCTACTTCGACCCCATAAACAAAGTTGCGGGGGCCTAGAAGGATTCAGGTTTATAAATGTAAAAGCTTGACTACCTCAAATCCGCCTCCAAATTTAGGACGCGCGATTTAGGCCGGTCAACTTTTTGGCGCCGTTGCCGGGGACAAGGCAAAAACGGTACTGTAGACGAATCTGAATCCACTAACTACACTCATGTGCCTCAAGCTTGGAAACGAGCTTGACAACACCCTTTTTCTTTTCTTCATCCCAGCCCCAGAGCTCAGAATTCCATGCAACACCAGATGGCGAGTCTGCAGATGCGCCAATGGGAAGTCAATCAACGATTGGCCCAGATGGCTGCACTGATGAAGAACCCTGCGGGAGAGACACTCTCCTACCTGGAAACTGCCAGAATGGCGGTACTAAGGTCTGGGAAGACGGTGGAGCGTACAGCTGAAGCTGAACCAGAGCCTGAACCGAGGTCTGAGAGCACCATTCCAGCAGAGGGCAAAGGTGGACAAGCAGAAGCTCAAGAGCCTGCACAGAAGCCTTCAGACGAGCTACCTAGTGGGAGGAATCCTTACAGCCCAAGGCCGCCGTTCCCGTATAAGCTGCTAAAGGCAAATATGAAGAAGCGTCATGAGAGGTTCATGGACTCGATCAGGAAACTGCATCTTGAAGTCCCCTTCCTGGACGCTTTGGAGGAGATGCCCACATACGCCAAGTTCCTCAAGGACCTTGTCATCAAGAAAAGAAGGGGAGGAAGGATAGAGACAGTTCACCTAGCTTCTGCTTCCTCTGCCTTCATAAAGCCCGACTGGCCTAATAAGAGGAGGGATCCCGGAGCTTTCACAATCCCATTTGCCATCGGAGACAATGTCGAGCGAAAGGGTCTAGCAGACTTGGGAGCAAGCATCAACCTCATGCCCCTCAGTTTTGCACGAAGAGTGGGTTTGACCGACATTATTCAAACCAACATGCAGATTCAACTGGCAGACCACACCTTTAAGAGACCCGTTGGCGTTGTCGAAGATGTGCCGATCAGGGTTGGAAATTTCTTCATCCCCTGTGACATAGTCATTATCGACACAGCTGAAGACCCTCGTTGCCCGATCATCTTTGGACGTCCTTTCTTGGCAACAGAAAGAGCGTTGATTGATGTCTCCGAGGGGATGATCACTTTGAGGGTCGGAAACGACCATATTGATTTCAAGTTGAAGGATATCATGAGAAGCCCTTCCCTGTCTGAATCAGCATGTTTCACAGATAGCTACAATAAATTCTGTGAGGAAATATAGGAGGATGTCCGAACAGTGGACCCCCTCGCAAGGGTTATAAGCAGTTAGGATCCCGACCTCGAAGATCCTGAAGTGACGAGGTATCTCCACCTTTTTGACCTTTCTGACAAAGATTTGCAAGAAGAAGATGAGGTGGTGGAGTCTGCAAGGTATGCCTCCCTCGAAGGTGAGCCTCAAGAGGAGGTACCCAGACCGAAGCCAGAGTTAAAAGTGTTGCCTGAAGGCCTGAAGTACGAGTTCTTGGACGAAGAGCAGAGGAACCCCGTCATTGTAAATGCCAACCTTTCAAGCAATCAGCTGGATCGACTCCTTGAGGAGTTAAGGCTCCACAGGGGGGGTATAGGATATTCAGTAGAGGATATCAAGGGCCTTAGCCCTGCCCTGTGCATGCACCACATCATCTTAGATGAATCGGCCAAGCCTCTGGCTCAACCTCAGAGGAAGCTGAACGAGATGCTCAAGGAGGTCGTCAAGAAAGAGGTAATAAGGCTTAGGGATGCAGGGATTATTTACCCAATCAGCGATAGCAATTGGGTAAGTCCTATCCACATAGTACCCAAGAAAGGCGGAATGACGGTGGTTAGGGGCGAGATGGGTGATGAGGTGGCGGTAAGAACCGTCACTGGATGGCGGATGTGTATTGATCATCGAAAGCTAAATCAGGCTACAAAGAAGGATCATTTTCCGCTACCTTTTATTGATCAAGTTCTCGAAAGGTTAGCGCATCACGATTTCTTTTGTTTTCTTGATGGATTTTCAGGTTTTTACCAGGTACCCATCTTGCCCAACGATCAAGAGAAAACAACATTCACCTGCCTTTACGACACTTATGCCTTCTGAAGGATGCCCTTCAGACTCTGCAACGCCCCCGCCACCTTTCAGCGATGCATGATATCAATGTTCTCAGATTTTCTAGAAGACATCGTAGAAGTTTTCATGGATGATTTTTCCGTCTATGGGAAGGACTTCGATAGTTGTCTGAAGAATCTGTCGTTGGTTCTTCAAAGGTACGAGGAGAACAGCCTAGTTTTAAACTGGGAAAAATGCCATTTCATGGTGTGGGAGGGCATCGTCATCGGGCATAAGATCTCGAAGCATGGGATCAAAGTGGACGCAAGCAAGGTTGAAGAAATATCCAAGCTTCCTCCACCAAGATCCGTGACGGGGGTGCGAAGCTTCCTCGGGCACGCAAAATATTACCGAAGATTCATCAAGGACTTCTCAAAGATTTCCAAACCGCTGTCCAATCTTCTGGTAAAGGACGTTGAATTTGTTTTCTCTGACGATTGTCTAAGTGCTTTTCAGGCCCTGAAAAACGCTTTAGTATCACCACCTATCCTTCAAGCGCCAGAATGGGATTTACCTTTTGATCTGATGTGTGACGCTAGCGACTACACGGTTGGAGTAGTCCTGGGGCAAAAGAAAGACAAAAGGCACCATGTGATTTGCTACGCTAGTCGCACGTTGGACAAAGCTCAGGTAAACTACACAACAACTGAAAAGGAGATGCTCGCTATCGTCTTCGTGTTTGATAAGTTCAGTTCGTATCTCGTCGGAGAAAAGGTCAAAGTATACACAGATCATGGGGCAATAAAATACTTGATGCAAAAGAAAGACGCGAAGCCCAGGCTGTTGAGGTGGGCCCTATTGCTCCAAGAGTTTGACCATGAAATTATCGACAAGAAGGGCGCAGAAAATGTGGTCACCGACCATGTATCAAGGATCATGACTGAGAGATAGGGAGGGCCACCTATCAACGACGACTACGCCGACGAGGCCCTTAAGTTGGCCAAAGCTCAAGAAGAAAGTCTACCCTAGTTTGTGGACATCTGCAATTATCTTGCTTGCGGAGAACTGCCTCCTGACATCACGTACAACCAGAAAAAGAAGCTATTCGCAGATGCCAAGAACTATTACTGGGATGATCCTCTCCTATTTATAAGGTGTGCTGATAACTTATACAGGAGATGCATCCCAGAAGAAGAAACCACAGACATCCTGAAGCAATGCCACACCTCCCCCTACGATGGTCACCTGGGTAGCGAAAGAACAGCAGCGAAGGTGCTACAGTCAGGTTTCTACTGGCCCTCATTATTTAAAGACGCCGCACAATTTGTGAAGACTTGCAAGGAGTGCCAATTTACGGGGAACATAGGATGGAAGAATGAGATGCCAATGGCAAGCTGGATAGAAGTAGAAATATTTGACGTATGGGGGATCGACTACATGGGACCGTTCCCTCCATCCTGGGGGTATCAGTACATACTCGTGGCAGTGGATTATGTATCGAAGTGGGTGGAAGCGGTAGCCACCCAAACCTGTGACACCAAGTCAGTTATCAAGCTCTTCGATAAGACCATCTTTCCTCGTTTCGGTGTCCCACACACGGTTATAAGCGAAGGAGGGTCACACTTCGGGGAAAGGCAGTTTGAAGCACTCATGCGCAAGTAAGGAGTAAAGCACAAGATCACTACACCCTACCACCCACAGACGTCAGGGCAGGTAGAGGTTTCCAACAGACAAATCAAGCAGATCTTGGAGAAAACTGTCAGCCGAACAAGGAAAGACTGGTCCATGAAGCTTGACGACACGCTTTGGGCCTACCGAACTACTTACAAGACGCCCATTGGAACCACCCCCTACCGGCTTATCTACGGAAAGTCCTGCCACCTGCCTTTGGAAATGGAACATAAGGCCATTTGGGCAATCAAGTTCCTAAATATGGACCTCGACAAAGTAGGAGAAAAGAGGTTTTTGCAGCTTCAAGAGCTCAAAGAGCTGAGATTGAACGCCTACAAAAATGCAAAAATCTACAAACAGAGAACAAAATGGTGGCATGATGCCCACCTCATGAGAAAAGATGTAAGCGAGGGGGATAAAGTCTTGTTATACAAGTCCTCTATTCGTCTCTTCCCTGGGAAGTTACAAACGAGATGGTCAGGACCATTTACCGTGTCAAAAATATACCCATCCGGAATGATGGAGCTTTACGACAAGGACGATCCGACCAAAGTATTTCAAGTGAATGGGCACAGGGTGAAAAGATTCTATGAGGATGAGGCCTTTGTCAGGAGAGCAGAGATCGACCTGCAAGATATGAGCACAATCAAGGGTTGAACAAGATGATCCCACACCGGTCGAGCTGGCGATGCAAACTTCAGCGCTCCTCGAGAGGCAGCTCGAGTTTTTTCTTTCTTTCATAGAGTAGGATGCATTTTTCCTATTCTTTGCAAAAACAAACATTATGGCATGTAATAAGACCCGAGTCAGAGCATGCGCCGAGCATGCCGACTCTTCTGTTTTACGGGTTATCGTGGAATTTTCCGAAGCCTTGAAGTGTATTGCACTCTGAGGTTAGGGGCTTAACCCTTGGCCAATGATGTTTTACCCTTTGATCGCTGTTTCTGCTCTTAGGTTTTTATGCCCGCCTATTTTAACCATGTCGGGAAGCCGCTCAACTGGCGCGCAGGACCGCCCGTACTGGGTCTTGGTCTCTCAGGCATCGCAACGGCTGTGACGGTTGGCATTCCCGGACGGCATGCACTCTATCGTGTAGGGGAATAAATGCCCTTAATGAGACTGATATGACCATCGTCTCGGAACTGCTTGACCCGTTGGCCGACGCGCGTCTCAGAGATGTCTGTTTCGCACCCGGCCGAGCCGGTTATAAATAAGAATGGAGGTTTTACCGTGTTGGGCTGTCACACTTTACTCATTTTAGCCACCTGTAACGCATGCAGTAGTCCGCCCTTTTGCTCTCGTGTCGGCCAGCTGCCTTCACCGTGGTATCGGGAGATGGCTCCTATGAGCAAAGGTATAGCCCGATAAGTTTATCGACCGACAGGCTTATCGCCCCACACATGTTTTTCCTATCGTGCACTGACAATTTTGTATCGCCCGACGCAGTAAGCGCGACATAACGACCGATGGTGTCTGCCCGACACATCATGTCGGGCGACATGTTTTTCTTTTGTGACGTCCCGTCGAGAAGTTGCTCTTTGGCGACCTTATCGGCCGATATACCCATATCGGGCGCAATGCTTTTCACGTCTTGCTATCGGGTTTTTGTTTCATGTGACCTTGTCGCCCGACATGCTTGTCGCCCGACATGCCAGTGTCGCGCGGCAAGTTGTATCACGCGGCAACCTCGTATCGTCCGATTTCATATCGAATCGACTTTTTGTTTTGACATACGATACCCAGAGATTGTAATAAGTTTATCAAGTTTCTTTTTTTCTACCTAATATTTTAAATGATTAATGAACTTGATAACAGGCAGAATGACAGCCGCAGCCAAAGCAGCAACTGTCAGACAGAAACGTCACAACGGGCCACCAACCACCAAAAAACGAGCAAGGGGAAATTTCCTTGATTAGGTAGCCTCGAAAGAGGCTCGTTTCCTTATCATAGCCTGTCTTTTGTAGTAGCCTGGGGCCAACTACAGAGACAGCACGAGTACAGCCCCGATGACTGCCGGGACAACACAAGAGCTCTCTGTCTACCGAGAGCCATTGCGCGTGTTCCGGCTGAGCTGGGAAATAAAGCGGAGGCTGAGCTTGGAAAGCGCTTTGCCGACGACCTCCTGAGGGAACCTGGGAATCCCGGTTCCAGCTACTTAATAAAGAGGAAGCAGCCACAAGTTCCCGCACTTGTCGAAGCTGTTTCCAAATGAGAAAGAAGGAGGCGGCAACAAAGAAGCATATTGCAGCTTCTACAAGGCACAAGCAAACCCGCTAAATAACCTTCACTGGACTAACATGAACTCACCCTCTTATTCAATACTCTGGGAATGAGTATTGGATAAGTTTGGGGGTTACCCATGTACCAGTGAAGGAGGTATAAACATTCTCTTGTGCCATTTTGCTTTTCCCCTATATCATGTACTTGCACCCTTGCTCATATAAAAATTCTGAAAAATTTTGCCTATTCTGTTCCCAGACATATGTACAAAGTAGTTATAGTAGTAAAAACCTGATGCAACTGCTTGCAAAGTTTGTTTTCTATATGTTTAATGTGATGCAAGTTTTGTTATATCTTTCTGATAATGCTGCTTCAAACAAACAGAAGATTACGTTTTTCCACGACAAATTTTTGAAAAATATAATAATCTCGCAAACAGCTAAGAGACAGAGTATGGAGAAGGAAAAAGCTGCCCAAACATCAAGTATCTCTTTGTTTCCCTTACCCGAAAAAAATCCTAAAAAGAGAGAGAAACCTTATGAGAGTGAATAAAAGCATGAGAGTTGTGCCCAATAAAAGAAAAAAAATATACACACTTGTTTTCCAAAAGTACCCATCTTTAGGCATGGTAGATCCGGGGCAGTGGTACGTAGGATGTGAAATCAGTGCTCTAAAGCCAACTGGCTTGGACTGCAGGGACCACTCGCCCATTAACGGAGCCTTACCTGGATGGACCGATGGGAACAACAAAACCCAAAAAGCCTTAGCCTACCCTATACACAACTTTCTACCCCGAAAATAAAGCTGTTTGGTGTGGAAGCTAACTTCGGAATCATACAACAACGTCTCGTCGAAGCTGTAGAGAATAATCTTACTTAAACAACAAAGCAAGAAAGACGAAGTCTTTTGTTCGTAATGAGGCAACATTATCTCTAAAGGCATTACGATACTTGTTTTACATCTTGGCCTGAGAAGCATACTACGCAAGAAGAAGCATCGACGAATACAGTTTAAATATTGATTGAGGACAATCAAAAAGCTAAGTTTGGGGGAGTTGATAACACCAATTTTTGTGATGTTTTAGACTGTTTTTCTGTTATGAAAACTGCCCTTTTCTGACATCTTCCTCTCTTTTATATGCATTTTTGCAATAATTAGCCAAGCAATGCTCTCTGTCCAATATTTCTATCTTTTGCAGAGTTTCCTCCCATTTTGACCCATTTAGCACCAATAAGGCCGTTCCGGCCCGCAAATAAGTCCAAGTCTGTTTCGGCCCCCCTGACGCCCGATACGCACGCTGCCCGGCAGGGATGCACGATACGACGAAGCGCGACGCAAGGATGCTGCGTGAGAAGGTACCGATGGACGACACGCCTCTTTACCCGACAGGGAGCCGAGCACGCCGCAACTACTCCATGTGCCGCGTGATATCGGCCACCCACCAGCAGGCGCCTCTCGCCACGACGCCCGACATCCGACCTCCTTGGATCGGGCGATACCCGCATCAGCCGACCGCCAACTGAACGGCGGAAAGGAGGACGCGTGGCGCTTCGAGCACCATATCTTCTCACGACCAGCTGCCTATAAATAGCAGCTACAGGGAGCCGAAAAGACAGTTTAGACAGTTCGGACAAGCTTGGTCACTTCAGGTTTTGGATAGTCGAGTGATCTTTGGAGGAGACTGCGAGAGCAGGCGTATCGTGCTCCAGTGTTCGTACCGGGCGACACTAGGTGAGCTCTTCCTCATCCCGAGAGGTAGGGGACTGGTTCACCTAGGACTGTATCGGGCGACACTGGGAGCCGATATCGGCCGATGTAGATAAGCGACACGAGTGCCCGACACCAGTGCCCGGCAATAGGATACGCGGCTCCATGCCCGACACGATAACGAACCCGATACGCTCCGCCCGTCCGGCGTGTCGCCCGAGAGGGTGTACCGCACGACTTGAGCATATCGTCCAGGTCCTTGAGCGATGCAGTCGCCCATCGCAGTGTGCCGTTTGAGAGAGCGTGCCGCCCGTCATGGCTATATCGGGCTAGGCCCCTGTCTGATATCGGGCAGGATGGTTACTGTAGCCTGTCGTCCTTCTACATCAAGAAGGTGACACATACCTTTAATTCTGTCATTTAATTGTAATTAAGACCTTTAGTGTTTATAGAAATGGAAATGCTTAATTACTTGCTGCTCTATGCTTGGTACAATATGTTGGATGACTGCTGTGTTTGATATCTGAACTCTAGCTTGTATGTTTTGGATCGCGTTTCGCTTAGTTACCGAATCGTGTTTTTCTGTCACAACAACTTTGAGAGTTGTGTTGTGGATCTAGTGGTTGGTCTGATTCTGGAGTACGTGAGTGCCTGGAATGGAGTTGTTTCAGTAACATTCCATTCTAACTTTGAGCCCAGCAACCTCGAGAGGGTGCCGAGGCTTGGTTAGAGGTGCCCGCTCTGAGAGGAGGGGTACAGGGTGTTACTGGTGCCACTTGTTTTGCAGTAGTTTTATCCTTCGTACCTTGCTCTAGCTCTAGTGTTATCTTTCGGTTTCTGTTGAATAAAAACCCCTAAAAACTGCTAAATGCTTAAAACCTCAAATCTTTCTAGTAACTCCACTTGGAGATAGTTTTCTTGTTTTGTTTGTGACATCTTTACGCTTCCCTTCTGGGGAATTTATAATCTCTTTTTACCCGCCGGAGTGTAGCGTGTCAATTATGGGTTCTCAACACTACCCCCTTGTCCCTGTGTTCGACCCCGTATATCTACTTCGACCCCGTAAACAAAGTTGCGGGGGCCTAGAAGGATTCAGGTTTATAAATGTAAAAGCTTGACTACCTCAAATCTACCTCCAAATTTAGGACGCACGATTTAGGCTGTTCAGCAACTAGGGGCTAAGAGTTGTGTCATGCAACCAAGGAGCAAGGGGTGTATCGTGCACCCAAGTGCAAGGTGATATTGAGCATCCAAGTGCAAAGATGTGTCGGGCTGCACAACTAACACTAACGGTCAAGACCCTATCTCCCATTAGTGTTAGGGTTTCCTTTCGGGCAACTTATCATCACCATATCACCCAAGGCCATATCGCCTAAGATCATGGTGCACAAGGTTAAGACCATAACGCCCAACACGCACATTGTTGTCATCTCTCAAACGACACCATGGCACCCAAGATAGCCTATCTTCCAACTAGGTTAAGCTCAACCATATCGACCAACACTATGGTGCCCATCTAGGGTTTCCCTATCCAGCCCATATCAGGCAACATAAAAACCAACCCATGTCACCCAAGGCACAAAATAGAGATATCTATCAAGCACCATGTCGATCAAAGGGACATATAGGGTTCAACACTCCCAAAACCTTCTTGGGTAACAAGGCATATCGCCCAACAACACTAACATTATGAAGGGGTCATATCGGGCAACAAGGTCAACAAAACCCAACTTATCATATCGCCCAAGACAAAACCCTAGAAGAGGGGTATCATGCAAAGCACCACAAAAGGGTATCGTGCAAAGCACAAGGATCATAACAGTTTGGTCATCATCAACCTCAAGATCACCATCATCAAACACTAATATATCAAGAGAGTTGGCTCACCTCTCAACAACCAAGAGAGAGGGGTTTTGTACAACCTCCATCACATATCAAGCAACAAGGTGGATCATCATCATAACGGCCAAGATTCCAACCTTCACTAGGTCAACATCCAACCAAGGCTCACCTCTCAAATCCATGGTGAGAGAAGGGTATTGCCCAACCAACTAGAGCATCGACTCACCTATCAACAACTAAGAGAGAGGGGTTTTGCCTACACCACTAGAGCTCAAACTCACTTCTCAAAACCAAAAGGGAGAGAAAGGGGTTTTGCCCAAGGAACCCTAAACTTCAAAGGTTCGACCACAAGGTCTAAGAACACATCAACAACATGACCACTATATATATAACAAGATAAAAGGTTACATACTAGGGTAAGAAACATATCTAACAAGATGCATGGTCGTTCAAGATGACATATAAACATGCAACATGAAAAGGAAGTAGTATAGCTAGGGTTAGGAGTTATGTAACCTTCCTTAAGAAAGCTCCAAGCTCCTAGCACCAAGCTTCCAAGCTCCAAGCACCTCCATCGTCCACCACAAGAAGAAAAACAAAGCTTATAACCACCATGTCCGAAGAACAAGCAAGAAGGATAAGAAGGTGCTAAGGAAAGAGGGGGAGATGCTCACCACAATAAGAAAAGCAAGACACACTCTAGGGTTTGGCCACCACTAGAGGAAGAAGAAGACTCCACCAAGCTACCTCTACCAAGTGTATCGGCCACCAAGATCACCAAGGAGAGGTATCATCCACCAAGGAAGAAGGGAAGCAACTAAAGAGCTAAAGGGATACCAAGCTAGCAAAGAAAGGGGTATATAAGCAAGAGGGTTAAGTGGGCGTCCACTAAGGGCTTGCTCCACATGCGTCTTCCCAACCACAACTTTTATAAGGGTTATACCACATGCTAGCATCCCAAACCACTTGTCCATGACTTGCCATCCACTAGCAAGGCAACGACCTCTTGTCCAAAGAAGGTGACACAAACGAGGCTAGGTCAAGTGGGGTGTGTCGCCCAACATGGTAACTGTGACGTTCTCAGATTTTCTAAAACTTAATCTGATGTGTGATGTCCAAATTGAAACCCTCACCACAGCGAGAATCCCAATTTAAACACCCACACCAGGCTAAGAAGAAGAAAATCAAGGGAGTCAGAAGGAAACAATCAGTAGCACATGCACATGAAAAATAATAAAACCATACACACATGTTCACCATTCAACATATAATTACAACATGAATTGTTACATTACTTGATATTACATATTGAACAACGAACTTAACATATACATGTACTACAGCTAAACAACATGATCTTAAGACAACAAGTCTACCTGTACATCAGCTCGCAACACAACTCTCAGCTATACTGGATCTTCAAGAGCATATAGCCACAACCTAAACAAAAGATTACATTTGGTACACGTCAGCACAATATTCAAGAATATTATACTGAGTACGCCTACGTGTCTTATATATACCTCTCATCATATCTTGGCAATAAGATAAAACTAATACTTGGCATTAACATAAGAATATAAGAAAAGCATATACTTGCACAAAGATGTTCGTTAACAAAAGAGAACACATATTTTAAGCACATTTTCCATTATATATCCATGCATTTTCCACCTGAGGGAATAATGCATCATCTCTGCTACCAAAGAGAATAAGATGTAAGGCCTTATGATCTACTACCAAAGAGTTAGATCATTGTACAATGTGATCTGCTACCAAAGAGAATGATCACTTTCAAGCACTATGCTACCAAAGAGAATTAGTGCTTTCATATAATGAAATAGATATATTATGTTTGATGTGTTCATAGCAATAAGTATGGGGAATCAAGCAAGATACCATATAAGAACAATCATTTCATCGAATACCATATGCCAAGTATTTTACTACACATATAACACAAGCATATTGTATAATAAGCCAAGTAAGAGGTAATGGCGTACCTTCCAAAGAGACATCTTAATCACATATTCCTCATGTAAACTATGTCCTTGGTCAAACCTGATTAAGACAAGATCATATACTATCATCAGGTTCTCATCGTCTTACATCCCGTCTTAACCCTACACATGTTCATTAGGATTTCACTCAACTAATTAGTATATTCCCATCGTTACTTGCTTTCTTGTCTTAGAGTCAGCTTACTGATGTCATGTTCTAGATTAGGATACATAATCTGATTATTAGGTTCCATATCATTATTTATACATATTAACCCTGAGTTACATGTATTACTCAAATTAGGGTTTCATCACATGTTTCAAGGTTCATCTTAATATAATAGAGATTCTATGCATCATCAGATCTCATATTAAAATTGGTGTTCCATATACTGATATGAGCTTACTCTGTAAATTTCATTATTTATTAAGCATGTATGTATTTATTACATTTTAATTAAGGTTATTAGCAATAGTTAGCCATATTGATAAAAATTTATAATTTCGTGCATCAACATGATCATCACTGACATTAGGTACACTATACACATGATTATAGACTTACTGACATGTTATCATAATTTTAGGCCATCATTTGATATTTATTATCCACAAAATAAGCATAATATATCTTACATGATGTCACTAATATCGAATCTTTAAAAGGATGATATTATGTTTCCATATTGTTTTACATATTTTTCTGACAATTTCAGTACCTTATTTGTATGTTTCTGATGCTCGAGCTAATTTCTATAAATTATTGAAGAAATGGGAATTTCTGAGCATTTTCTTACCTTTTGGCCAATCGGCCGTCGACACGTGGCATTGAGGAGGGCATGGTTCACTTGGTCTGATCCGACTGGTCTCCTGGTTCGTTGGTTGGTCTACAAATCGGGTCTATATATTAGCCTTTCTCCTCGTGTGACACGGACTCTGTGTTAGTCTGTAACACGGCTGCCGCCCGTAGCCTCTCTCTCAAGCGCCGCCGTGGCTTCTCAAGGAGCACTGGTGACAGCTGGAGCTAGGGATCCGCAGGCAAAGCTGCCGATCATGCTACTGTGCTAGGTGAGCAACACCAACTCCTCCTCTCACATGCACTCGCTGCCGATGGATCTGTCTTTCGACTTTTTTCCTCCCCGCACAAAACCACCGTCGCCTGTTCTTGAAGTCTACAAGCACCGCCGGATGCCTTCTTCGGGTTGCATCTTTCAGTGCGAGCTTCGTTGTAAGCATCTTCGCCGGTGAGACATGGAAGCGGGTCTTCCATCCCGATTAGGGGCATCAGTTTCCCCTACTGTGCGCCGCCATGGAGCTCCTTCTCCGTTTCCACAGGTCTGGCTCTCGCATGGCGCAACTACCTTTGTGGCCATCTTCTTCGGCTAGAATTCTACTGTGGCTGAACTCCTACTCACCATGCCCCTATAATTCTACCAGCTATGCCCAACCCGTCTCCGGCATCTTTGTTGCCTGCTAGTGGCTCCCGCTTGTAAAGTCAGTGAAGGCCACTGTCGTAAGGAGTGTTGTGACCAAGGAAAAAGGGGGAAAAACCCCTTGTTGCATCATGGCTGGTAGCCGAGGCTTCTGTGAGGTATGCACCTCCTACAGGAACTGGTCTGTGCACTCAATTGCAGTGAGTGATCGCTAAAACCATCCCCAAGCTTAGTCATCTCCAGCCAACTCCTGGGACTCACAATGGAGAAGAACAGTTGAGGGAAAATTGGATCTTGTCTCTCGACGGGCTAAAGGTGTCGGGAGAGGGGTCTACTGCTATCTTTTACTCTCCTGGAATCAACTAACTACTTGGTTACATACATCGACCCACTACTACTTCGTGGACGATCATTACAGATGCAACTGCTATGAAGAAGACTGCTCCTCAAACCGTTTGATCTAGAAGATCCAAGGCAGAAAAAGACCCACACAACCAATCTGTGGTTCACTCAAGTCTGAGTTGCATGACACTGCATATCCGGATCTGAGCTAAAAGCAAACATGTACCTTGGTCCATTATGCTCAAAACTACACATGATTTAATTATATTCAAATCTAAATAGCTCCATCTAGAAATATCGATACGATTAATAAACTTTGACCAAGGCTTTATTATCATCCAAGCTATATCTCATAAAATCTCAATCCCAAGTTTCCACTACTTGACCAATAAACAACTTAATCTAAAAGGAAATCAACTTAGGGATCCTAATCTTTGTGTCAACACAACTAATCATCCATATTTTTATCAAAGTACTTGGAGTTCTCAAGATAAGTCAACATATGAATTCCAATATATCATTGGACATTTAAAAGTCCACTCCTTCACATCCTACACACCTTAAAATAAATTTTGTCCTCGAAATTAAGAAAAAATCTAGTCCATCACATCATATACATCTTAAAAGAAATTTTGTCCTCAAAATTAACCCATACTCGTACTCCAAGAAAAACTAAGCATGTCTTCATCCACATGTAGGGCACTATTCTAGGTACAACATATCCACATAGGAAACCTAGAACCATAATCATATCCAAACCACTCATAGGAGGTTTCAAAAGCCTCTAGGGTGAAACCTCACTTCATAGAAGGCTCAAGGGTTTAGAAGCTTAGGTTATGCCATTACATATCTCATATACTAGGGTTGCTTCCTTATCTTAACCCATGCATTATTGTTCAACATCATACTATCATGTTACATAGAAGTTAACCAAAGTTAACTGATAATATCAAGGTGTCATCAACATTTTTATTGAGCTCATTGTTAGAAACATGTTTAACATTAACATATGCCTTTTAGGAGGGAGTTAACTGAAGTTAACCCACTTTATCCATCTAGATCATATCAAGGTGTTATAAACATTATGTTGTGCCAAATGTCAAACTATATTTTTCATCATTATTAAGCTTTAAGATTAACACCTCGTATAACATGTTTCATTTATATGATCTTATTTCATTGCTCATAAAAAATTACAACATTTACTAGTGATTTTATCACAAGACTAACCAACACTATCACATTATCATCATTATTAAAGCATATGGTTAACCATTTATGCATTGATATCTATTAAACCTTCTTAGGTTCCCATCGTATCATATCCATGTATCATATCTCAATATCAGATTACATCCTTATATATATTATATCATGGTGGTGCTAACCAAACTTATGTCAGTGGTTGATCAAACATATATGAAAACTTTATCTAGTCCAACTGAGGTTCTCCTAACCCATATCATGAGGATAGCATCTTGCCTGGTCGCTCTGAGCTAACTCAACTCAATGAGTATCTCATAACACAACTTTATCTTCCATTTATTTGCCTAGGGTTCTCGAATTACCTCATTGGCACTAGTGAAAGCCTTACAAGGTCAAGCCACACAAGCACAAACCAAAGACATGACATGATGTTCTCATCACAGGTATTCTACCCATGAAACATGCTTACCCAAAACTCTCTTATATATACCACTAGATTCCTATGTGGGAGACCACCAACCCGAACATGAGGCTTTACAAAAACTAACATAGCTACCTCCTCCAGGGTCTTGGGATCTCTCCCTCACCCATATAGTAGGCGCTCATATTCATATCCACATGCACATATATATCGAGCCTCTCTCTATCTCTAGGGTTTGGTCCTCCTAAGGACATCTAGGGTTCCACAAAACTGTAGGAATCATGCATAAAGTAACTCAACTCAAACACTCAGGAGTTATCTAGTTTAGGACATATCATATCACATAAATTTCATATTTCTCTTATCTTGGAGTCTAGGTTCTCTAACCTTCTCCCTTTGGGTCTCACTCTCACTGGAGTTAACCCTGAAACTGGTCCTAACACTAGAGGTCCTCCTTTGTAAAAGAGATTGAGGCTCATGCTGACTCACATGCATCTTGTCTCATCTTAACATATCTTGTCTCATAAAATCCTATTTACTTGCACCATCAAAACTTATCTCAAATCCTCAAAACTGAACTTACATCCTCAAAGACAAACATATATCATCACAAACTATCTTATATCATCTATATAAAACTTAGATCGTATCAACAAACTTATTCTATCTATTCCATCTATCATATATATCTCAAAAAGGCTCTAGACATCTAATCTAGAACTACTCTCTCTTCTATACTGATGTCATTCACTTCCACTTAGGTTGCATGGACACCTCCTACTCATACATGTGTGGGGACACATTTTTGTAATACATATACATATTAAAATATTATATAGTTTTCTCCGATAAAACAAGTGTCATAGAAACTATCACGATTCGATCCGGTTGGAATCCAAAACCAAATCTTAAAACGAGTGCCCCACACATAGTAGAGATTACAGTGTCATAAAAACTAAGGAAAGGGGTTAGAACATGGTGTAGACTAGTGTAGCTACTCTAGACAACGAGCACCATATGTCTAGGGTTTCTCTTCCCTTGATGCACGTCATTTCCAAATAGTGCCACGTCCCATACCGCCGCACTATAGGGAAAGAACGACATCTAAGGACTTGCTATATACAAGCACCAGTCTAGACCTAGTTCTCAGACATCTAGGTACTAACCTAGAGGCTAGGTCAGATCTAGTCTCTAAAAGACGACTAATCTAACCCTAAAGATTTTTTTTACGTTCAAGGTTCTTTAGTTTTGAGTTGCATAATGAGCAAATGTCAGGCTTTTCTATTGTTCATGCTCTGATACCACCTGTGACGTTCTCAGATTTTCTAAAACTTAATCTGATGTGTGACATCCAAATTGAAACGCTCACCTCAGCGAGAATCCCAATTTAAACACCCCACACCAGGCTAAGAAGAAGAAAATCAAGGGAGTCAGAAGGAAACAATAAGTAGCACATGCACATGAACAATAATAAAACCATACACACATGTTCACCATTCAACATATAATTACAACATGAATTGTTACATCACTTGATATTACATATTGAACAACGAACTTAACATATACATGTACTACATCTAAACAACAGAATCTTAAGACAACAGGTCTACCTGTACATCAGCTCGCCACACAACTCTTAGCTATACTGGATCTTCAAGAGCATATAGCCACAACCTAAACAAAAGATTACATGCGGTACACATCAGCACAATATTCAAGAATGTTGTACTGAGTACGCCTACGTCTTTTATATACCTCTCATCATATCTTGGCAATAAGATAAAACTAATACTTGGCATTAACAGAAGAATATAAGAAAAGCATATACTTTCACAAAGATGTTCGTTAACAAAAGAGAACACATATTTTAAGCACATTTTCCATTATATATCCATGCATTTGCCACCTGAGGGAATAATGCATCATCTCTGCTACCAAAGAGAATGAGATGTAAGGCCTTATGATCTACTACCAAAGAGTTAGATCATTGTACAATGTGATCTGCTACCAAAGAGAATGATCACTTTCAAGCACTATGCTACCAAAGAGAATTAGTGCTTTCATATAATGGAACAGATATATTATGTTTGATGTGTTCATAGCAATAAGTATGGAGAATCAAGCAAGATATCATATAAGAACAATCATTTCATCCAATACCATATGCCAAGTATTTTACTACACATATAACACAAGCATATTGTATAATAATCCAAGTAAGAGGTAATGGCGTACTTTCCAAAGAGACATCTTAATCACATATTCCTCATGTAAACTATGTCCTTGGTCAAACCTGATTAAGACAAGATCATATACTATCATCGGGTTCTCGTCATCTTACATCCCATCTTAACCCTACACAAGTTCATTAGGATTTCACTCAACTCATTAGTATATTCCCATCGTTACTTGCTTTCTTGTCTTAGAGTCAGCTTACTGATGTCATGTTCCAGATTAGGATACATAATCTGATTATTAGGTTCCTTATCATTATTTATACATATTAACCCTGAGTTACATGTATTACTCAAATTAGGGTTTCATCACATGTTTCAAGGTTCATCTTAATATAACAGAGATTCTATGCATCATCATGATCTCATACTTAAAATTGGTGTTCCATATACTGATATGAGCTTACTCTGTAAATTTCATTATTTATTAAGCATGTATGTATTTATTACATTTTAATTAAGGTTATAAGCAATAGTTAGACATATTGAGCAAATTATATAATTTCGTGCATCAACATGATCATCACTGACATTAGGTACACTATACACATGATTATAGACTTACTGACGTGTTATCATAATTTTAGGCCATCGTTTGATATTTATTATCCACAAAATAAGCATAATATATCTTACATGATGTCACTAATATTGAAGCATTAAAAGGCTGATATTATGCTTCCATATTGTTTTACATATTTTTTTGACAATTTTGGTACCTTATTTGTATGTTTCTGATGCTCAAGCTAATTTCTATGAATTTTTGAAGAAATGGGAATTTCTGAGCATTTTCTTACCTTTTGGCCAATCGGCCGTCGACACGTGGCATTGAGGAGGGCATGGTTCACTTGGTCTAATCCGGTTGGTCTCCTATTTCGTTGGTTGGTCTACAAATCGGGTCTGGTTTATTAGCCTTTGTCCTCATGTGACACGAACTCCATGTTAGTTTGTAACACGGTTGCCGCCCGTAGCCTCTCTCTCAAGCGCCGCCGTGGCTTCTCAAGGAGCACTGGTGACAGCTGGAGCTAGGGATCCGCAGGCAAAGCTTCCGATCATGCTACTGTGCTGGGTGAGCAACACCAACTCCTCCTCTCGCATGCACTCACTGTCGATGAATCTGTCTTCCGACTTCTGTCCTCCCCGCACAAAACCGCCGCCGCCTGTTCTTGAAGTCTACAAGCACTGCCGGATGCCTTCTCCAGGTTGCATCTTTCAGTGCGAGCTTCATTGTAAGCATCTTCGTCGGCGAGACATGGAAGCGTGTCTTCCATCCTGATTAGGGGCATCAGTTTCCCCTACTGTGCGCCGCCATGGAGCTCCTTCTCCATTTCCACAGGTCTGGCTCTCGCATGGCGCAACTTCCTCTGTGGCCATCTTCTTCGGCTAGAATTCTGCTCCGGCTGAACTCCTACTCACCATGCCCCTATAATTCTACCAGCTATGCCGAACCCGTCGCCGACATCTTTGTTTCCTGCTAGTGGCTCCTGCTTACAAAGTCAGTGAAGGCCACCGTCGTAAGGAGTGTTGTGACCAAGGAAAAAGGGGGAAAAAAAACCCTTGTTGCATCACGGCTGGTAGCTGAGGATTCCGTGAGGTCTGCACCTCCTACAGGAACTGGTCTGTGCACTCAATTGCAGTGAGTGATCTCTAAAACCATACCCAAGCTTAGTCTTCATCTCCAGCCAACTCTTGCGACTCGCAATGGAGAAGAACAGTTGAGGGAAAACTGGATCTTGTCTCTCGACGGGCTAAAGGTGTTGTGAGAGGGGTCTACTGCTAGCTTTTACTCTCCTGGAATCAACTGACTACTTGGTTACATACATCGACCCACTACTACTTCGTGGACAATCCTTACGGATGCAACTGCTATGAAGAAGACCGCTCCTCAAACCGTTTGATCTAGAAGATCCAAGGGCAGAAAAAGACCCACACAACCAATCTGTGGTTCACTCAAGTCTGAGTTGCATGACACTGCATATCCGGATCTGAGCATATGGGATATATGTTGTGATGATTTCTTCTTTAGTTGACTCTGGCAATTCTATTCTAAGGTTTAATTGCTCGAGGGCGAGCAATGTTCAAGCTTAGGGGAGTTTGATGCGATTATTTTGAGTCGCATTTAGAAATTGTTTTATATGTGTTTTATGCATTTATTAGTCATTTTGTTGGTTAACATTGCATAATTCATCTGCTTTGGTCTATGATCCTTCTCTATGTCAAATCTCCCTTATTTCAGTATTTTGAGCATATATTATCACAAGAATATGTTTTGTTTCGGCTTATGTGGTTTTGTGTAGAAATTTCAGGAGAAACAAGTATCTACTTCTGTCGATACCATCGACCGGACCACAGGTTGCCAGCCGCAAGGAGCAGAAGAAAGTCGTTACTAGCGATAGGAGAGTCGATGGTATCGATTTACCATCAGGTTGCTGGCGAGAGTGAGTCGATACTATCGACGCATATGTCGAACTATTGACTGGTGGAGCTACAGCGACACAAAAAGACAAAACCATCGCTACAAGTTTGTCGATACCATCGACCCGCGTCGATGGTATCGAGATAGCATCAGGGGCGGCAATAAAGGGAAAGAAGAATTGCCGATACCATGCAAGGTCGATACCATCGACCCGCGTCGATGGTATCGACACCGTCAGATACAAGTTTGCTTCAGATCGATCTAAATCAGACGGCTGTGATTATTTGGCGACCGAACTCAGTGATTTTACCTAATGAAGGCGGACAAGAGCAATCTATCACGTCCTTAGCTGCTGCACACATCCCGAGAATGTGTGGAGAGAAGAACAGAGCCCAGAAGCATGCCCCAACCAATCCAGACGCCGAAGAAGACGTTTTCCACCATCGAAAGGCGGGAGAACGTGAATTCTACGCCAAGGAGCGATTGGATCTTCTCCGTTCAGGGGTTTCACCACTCAATCACATTTTTCCCCATGTTTCCCGGTTTCTCTACCATGCTTTCCTTTGAGATGAACATGCAGGGCTAATCCCCTTTGTCTTTAGGACCGGGAGTAGCCCGGGAATTCATTGTATGACAATTTTATCATAGTAATTCATCATTTATCTCTTAAATCCGCGGTATAATTTCGTTTTCTCTATTATATTGTTATTCTTGATCACCATAATAATAATCTAATGCCCTTAATTACTTTGAATGAAGAATTAATGGTTGAAAAGAGACGAAGTTCACGTTAATTGACAAATCTCTTGAACAAGGTGGTGTAAGGTTAATGGTGGATACCGAGAGATCGATTTTAATGCACCTAGTTTAGGGTATAGGTTACTACAAATGTGGAACCGACCTAGACATAGGTAGTGAATTGTACCATGACAGTGGGCAATTCTGATTTCAGGCCACTACCCGGATAGAGAGATAAATCTGAATGACTACATAGAATTTAATACAATGAAAACCCGCGGTGAAACCGCAATCCTAAAGATCTCATCTTGAATTGATTAAACTAAACATTTAATCTATTGCTTTGTTTGGTTTTATTTCATTTTCTTTCAATTTTACAACAACTTCCAACTATTTAGTCGGTCTAGTTGATTGCGAGTAGTTAGTAGTAGTCTCCGATAATTCATGTGTCCCTGAGTTCGACTCGGGCCTCACAAAGGCCTATATTACATTGACGCGTACACTTGCGTTTCTACGCACGTAAAAAGCGTGTCATTAGTGTTTCTCATGACATCACCGTCACCTAGGGTTCATATGACATCATCCTCACTTAGGGTTTCATATGTCATCTCCCTTGATTAGGGTTCCACATGACATCATGACATTAAGGTTTCACTTAAACATCACCCTTGATTAGGGTTTCTCATGACATCACCCTTAGTTAGGGTTTCATATGTCATCTCCCTTGCTTAAGGTTTCTCATGACATCACCCTTAGTTAGGGTTTCATATGTCATCTCCCTTGATTAGGGTTACATCATTACCTTAGATTAGGATTTCATCTATCATTTCCCTTGATTAAAGTTAGAGTTCATCTACCTTCTCAATTAGGGTTTCATGATCTCTTTATCAAGGATCATAGCCTAATTATATATTTTATTCATGTTGTGAGTATTGAGATTTAACCATTACATGATTATTATACATGTATGGATTTCTCTCTCTCATCCTCTCTAGAATGTTCATTACTCCAAACTTGATTAGATTGACTCAATCCTTTATTCAAACATATACATTTAGGGTTATCATAGTGTATTGAATCATTGCTTCCATAAGCATTAAAGGTTAACCCCTCTAAGGGTACCAATAATCTAAGTACATTAGGGATTCAACCATTGTACTTATCTTTGATAATCATCATTATCAATCATGGGATCAACTTATCTTTCATCACTTTAAGTCTTCAATCAATTTTGTATATGTTGAACCTCCATTCGGTTTTGACCTTTGAATCTCCAAACGGTTTGAAGCCAATTGCCCTCCAAATGGTTTTGAAACTGTTTGGGCCTCTAGGGTTAAGACCATCTGCCCTCCAAACATTTTTGAAACCGTTTGGGCACTCAACAACAGAAATCGTTTGAACAATTCATCACTAAGATCGATTGGACAAACCAATAGTTGAAACTGTTTGATCAATTTAATATTGAAACCGAATGAACCCTAAAGGCATTGTGAATAATTGCCCTTCAAACGGTCTCAAAACCATTTGGTCCAAACTTCCTTGAAACCAAACAGACCAAAAAGAGTTCCTCCAATCAAATTGGTTTAGGGTTTGTACTCATGAAATCATCAATCGATTGAATTATTAAAGGTACAACATATTATAGCCATTGGATCTCCAAATATTCCCCATAATCAATCAATGAACTCCAAACGGTCTTCAGACCGTTTGACCCCCAAACGGTCTTGAGACCATTTGAGTCAAACCTTCTCAAAACTGATTCCCTCAACTAGGGTTTCATTCGATTCAATTGATTAGGGTTTGCAATCAAGGGACCCTCCAATATTATAATCATCAAATTGAGATCATTGGATCATCATCCAATTTATGACATCACCTGACCCCAATTGGTCTTGAGTCCTCTTGACCACAACGGTCTTGAGACTGTTTGCTCTCAAACGGTCTTGAGATCGTTTGGTGCTCAAACGATGTCAAACGGTCTTGAGACCGTTTGAGCACCAAAGAGAAAAACCATTTTCACATGTACTTTGTTGAGGTGTGTGCTTATGATGATGTAATCATCATCAAGCTTGAAACCTTCTAAATATACTGCCATTCTTATGGTAATTCATCAATTTGATCAAAGGAATTTTAAGAAGAACAAAACGATCAACAAATGATGAAGAATTGAATGTAATAATAACATTTAAGGGTTCAAGTTATATAACCCGCCTTAAAATCTGAATCCAAGCTTCAAGATCCACGTATCCAATGGTGAATGAAGCTTTCACAACCTCCCAAGGCTCGTCCTCAAGCTTTTGAGTGAAAAGGATTGGCTAGAGTTGAAGATTGAATGAAGAAAAGAAGAAATCTAGCATTGATTTTCAATTTCCACCATGAAACCAAGGTTGAAGATGACTATGGAGCTTACCTACAGGTTGGGGCACGTCCTCCTGTTTCTCCTAAGCTCCTTTGAGTTCAACCAAAGCAAGGCAAGAAAAAGGGATCGAAAAAGCCTTTCATTTGGCTTGGAAATGGGATGTATATAAGGAAAATCAATGGGAGAGAAAGTAATAATTAATTCCTTTATTTTATTAAATTAATGCCACATCTCCCTCTCAACTCCTTTCCCACGAATCTATACTCTTCCCCTTTGCAATCCTCTTATTTATCCATGAATTAAAGGAAAATAAATTAAGCACCTTAATCATTATAATAATAATATCCATAAGTTAGTGGATATTTCTTTTTAGTTAACTAGTGTGAGTGGGTTCTCCACTCACTTGGGATATTTTTGTTGCCTTTTCAAGGCACAAGGACGTCCATTCTTGTAGATTTTCAACCAACACATTTTTGTTTGAAGGGCACATCAATTAATATATTTATTTTTGCATTAAATTGAATTAGGGTTTCAATCATGCTTAAATCTTGATTTATTTTAATATCAAGATTCTCTCTCTTCCAAAGTGATTCCAATGAGGTGCCCTTCTCATTTTATTTTCTCTACATGATGCCAAGAAACATGAGGGACTCTCTAGAGGTGGTATTTTGCATATTGAACCCTAGGTTTTACACATTACACCAAAACTAGGTTTAAATGCACAGACATGGCTTAACAAGCTCTTTCTTGGTACTCAGGCTATCACAAGCCATACATATGCATAATTCTCATTCTCATGATGCTTCAACACTTGAGGAACATTTTACCATGTAACATTTTCAAGTTAACCCCTCTACTTTGGTAATTTGCATGTTAGTCCAAAACAAATAAAACATTGTTTCAACATTATTCAAAAAGGACTAAAATTGAAACATAAGTTCTTATGGAGCCTTAATTACTTTTCAAGAAATAAGAGAAAGCATCTAATCAACTTTATTAAACAAAACATCTAGGGTTGAAGCATAACCCAGGTCAGGTATGTTACAATAGTAACATGTATATATGTCTATACATGGGATGTGTTTATAATATATGTACAAATATTAAAATAATATGTATATAGATGTGCTAATATGTGTAATATGAATGTATAAATGTGAATAAATCAAAATGTTTACATACATGTTAAAACATATGTTTGTATATGTAGTTATAAATTATATGCATGTATACATAATTTGTTAAAAGGCATTCATATAAATGTAGAAATGTATGTGAAAGTAGTTATATATATTACAATGTTACATATATATTTTTCATTATATCTATCTATCTATCTATCTATCTATATATCTATATATATATATATAAATTAATATAAAATGAAGTATGTGCATATGTATGCATCTATGTATGTCATGCATGGACATTATTTATGGGTTTTTCAAAAAGTAGAGTTTGATCAGCTGCTTATTCGGCCAAGCAGGAGTATATGCGGCCCATGACTGCTTAGTGAACCGATTAGTAATATGCGGTGTGGTAGGGTGACCGAATAGGCATAAGCGGGAGTATATGCATCTGTAAGGAACGAGTTCCTGAATAGTGATTCTACATAACGAGGTTGTGTTTTCCAACATGACCGTTTTAGTATAGTCCTTTAATGTCAGTTATTTTACTAAAACTGATGACTCAGGTCTATAGTGTTGATTTTTTTCATACAAGCGATGACTATGCTTTTTTTCAAATAGCAGGCATGCAAAAATGTTGCACGACTAGTCAGCAAGATGTAAAACTTACAATTTTGTTTTGAACTATAGGTTAACAACATCCTATGAGTTCAACTTAACAACAGGGCAACAAACCTGTAATAAAAAACATAATATGCACATAATTATATTCATTCTCCAACTCCATTTGATCACATGTGGAATCATATTTCATTCATATTCACATTCATTCACACACATGTTACTTCATATACATATATACCAATTTCATTCTCATGACATGTAGAAACATTCATTCATTCATCTTCACATTCACACGCATGCATATATATCATTATTCACATATGCATGCATCAAATTAGAGTTATAATAAGTCATAAGCACCCCGTGTATAATAGAATTTATGACATCAAACTTTAGAAAAAACATTCTTCTTGATCACTGACACGCTTTTTACGTGCGTAGAAATGCAAGTGTACGCGTCAATGTAATATAGGCCTTTGTGAGGCCCGAGTCAAACTCAGGGACACGTGAATTATCAGAGATTACTACTAACTACTCGCAATCATCTAGACCGATTAAATAGTTGGAAGTTGTTGTAAAATTAAAAGAAAATGAAATAAAACAAAACAAAGCAATCAATTAAATGTTTAGTTTAATCAATTCAAGATGAGATCTTTAGGATTGCAGTTTCACTGCGGGTTTTCATTGTATTAAATTCTATGTAGTCTTTCAGATTTATCTCCCTATCTGGGTAGTGGCCTGAAATCAGAATTGCCCACTGTCGTGGTATAATTCACTACCTATGTCTAGGTCGGTTCCACCGTCGTAGTATCCTATACCCTAAACTAGGTGCATTAAAATCGATCTCTCGGTATCCACCATTAACCTTACACCACCTTGTTCAAGTGATTTGTCAATTAACGTGAATTTCATCTCTTTTCAACCATTAATTCTTCTTTCAAAGTAATTAAGGGCATTAGATTATTATTATGGTGATCAAGCATAACAATATAATTGAGAAAATGAAATTATACCACGGATTTAAGAGATAAATGATGAATTACTATGATAAAATTGTCATACAATGAATTCCTGGGCTTCTCCCGGTCCTAAAGACAAAGGGGATTAGCCCCGCATGTTCATCTCAGAGCAAAACGTGGAGTAGAAAAGGGAAACATGGAGAAAAACGTGATTGAGTGGTGAAACCCCTGAACGGAGAAGATCCAATCGCTCCTTGGTGTAGAATACGCGTTCTCCCGCCTTTCGGTGGTGGAAATCGTCTTCTTCAGCGTCCGGATCGGCTGGGGCGTGCTTCTGGGCTCCGTTCTTCTCTCCACACCTTCTCGGGAAGTGTGCAATGGCTAATGACGTGATAGATTGCTCTTGGCCGCCGTCATTAGGTATAATCACCGAGTTAGATCACCAAATAATCACATCCGTCGGATTAAGATCGATCTGAAGCAAACTTGTATCTGACGGTGTCGATACCATCGACGCAGGTCGATGGTATCGACCTTGCGTAGTATCGACAATTCTTCTTTCCCTTTATCCCTGCGCCTGATGCTATCTCGATACCATCGACGCGGGTCGATGGTATCGACAAACCTGTAGCGACGGTTTTGTCTTTTTGTGTCGCTGTAGCTCCACCAGTCAATAGTATCGACATATGCGTCGATAGTATCGACTCACTCTCACCAGCAACCTGATGGTAAATCGATACCATCGACTCTCCTGTCGCTAGTATCGACTTTCTTCTGCTCCTTGCGGCTGGCGACCTATGGTCCGGTCGATGGTACCGACCACTGTCGATGGTATCGACAGAAGCAGATACTTGTTTTTCTGAAATTTCAACACGAAACCACATAAGCCTACACAAAACGTATTCTTGTAATAATTTGTGCTCAAAATACTGAAATAAGGGAGATTTGACATAGAGAGGTATCATAGACCAAAGTAAATGAATTATGCAACATTAACCACAGAAATGACTAATAAATGCATAAAACACATATAAAACAAGTCTATAAATGCAACTCAAAATCATCGCATCAAACTCCCCTAAGCTTGAGCATTGCTCGCCCTCGATCAACTAAACCTTAGAATAGAATTGCCAGAGACAGCTAAAGAACAAATCATCACAACAAACATCCCATATGATCCCCACCGGACATTCGCATTCCGGCCCTCACTAACCACAGAATGATAATTACCCTAAAGGCGACAGTAATCATCCACAAAAGATATCTACCTCAAAACTGGTGAACACTATCATATAAGGCAGTTAACATAATAAAATTCATCGGTCCAGACTCGGTGCATCTTGTGATCTCCTATATTCCGTTGCTCGCCTTAACTACCATCTAAATGGAAGCAGATCTCCTGATATTCACAAGTGAGGAGAAAAATCACGGTGGCCTACCAATTCGAGCAATGGGTGGATGGAATGGGTGGCTAATGGAAGAAATGGAAGCATCATACGGTTTCAACATGCATAAAAAAATGCCCAAAATGATGCATTTGCACATGAAAAATGCCCTAATGCCTAAGATTGGGTGGAATGATGCATGCACTACATCCCGTCTCAAAATGAGATGGATATCTAACTGAGCTACATCATGTACTTACTCATCTTAAAATGCAGGTGAGATTATGTTCCTTTCTCCCTCTTATTCTACTTGCTTCTTAATAACTTTCTTTTTCTTTTTCATTTTTTTTTCAAATTTTTTTCAGGCCCTTATATCCACAAATGACAATGAATAATTTATTAGGCTTACTTTTTCTGCATAACTCAAATATTTGAATTATTTAGAAGGTATGGAACAATTTAATCACCATTAAAGAAGAAATGAGGTACATGATGTATTCTATGCATAAAAATTATGAATGCAACTAAATGACATGCACCTAAGGATAATGTGCATGTATAACTATTCAATTTTTTTATATATTCAAAACATGTGAAAGTGGTTGCAATGCAAGACCTATCTACATGACATGCAATCAAAAAGATTAAAACCATAAAGTACTTCCAATTCTTATGGTGGATTGTGAAAAACAATGAGGTGGAAAGATCACAAGACTAATTGACTGAACCTTTGAAAAGTATTATGTGTCCCTCCTTACTGACCTGTGTAGTAGTTAAGAGGTTTCTCTCTCTTACTTCAAATTAGAGTCTCATTATCATTTGGTCAGTTTAGGCTCAAACAACCAATTCTGTCCACTTTTCATGAATCATTAGGAATGTACAGTTGTGATTTTCTGTTTTAAAGTTGACAAAACCAATCATTTTCTTAAGTTATGTGCTCAAAGTTGAACAACTCAAACTTGCGAACACTCAATTTTTTTTTAATTTTCCCTTAATTCCCATGTACAAGCAAATGAGATGACACATGGCTTAAGACATCCACAATTACACTAGATAGAATGTGGGTCCTACAAACAAACTAAGATTGCAAGAAATAAATGACAAGAACAAACAAAATAAAACTAAAAACTGAGAAAATAAAAGATAGAGTTGTTCCAACTCCCCCCTAAGCTTGAATTTGACTATGGCCTCATAGTAAAAAACAATCTTAAAGGTTGGAACAGAGATACCGATTTACTCTTCTGGCGGAAGCGGGTACTATGGAGCCGTGGGGTCCCAGGATGGGTACTCCCCCTGAAAGCTCTGATCAAACTGGGTCCTAGGTGGAGGTTGTAGATACCCCCCAAAGTAGTTCTGGCTCCAGTAGTGATCATAAAAGGGCTGCTGCTGCATCTCCATCCTATGCAACCGGTCATGAATCTGTTGTTGGTTGTCGAGGACGAGGCACTCATTCTCGAAGATCGCCCTCTGATTGTCAAGTAATCGGTTCGTAGTCTCCTGAATACCGGTATACACGCAGTGTGATGCTGCTGCGTCTATTGTATCTCCTACAGCATGGCATACATTCCCTGCATCGAATAGACATCCTCGCTTGGCTGCGAGGGCGGTGGTGGTGGCGGAGGATGTGAAGATGAAGATGCACCCGGATGCATGCGAGGACGCTTCCTAGGTGCCACTCGTGCCCGAAGAGGAGTGTAGGCCTCCTCTTCCTCTTCATCCTTGTCGTCATTATTGTTGTCGTCGTCATTGCCGCCGTCTTCATCAGAGTCATCAATGGCTATGATGGGCCATCAGAAATGTTGAGCCCCTTCGATATGGAAGATAGGATCGGGAAGCAAACATTCTTGGTATGCGTGGTTTACATGTCAGTGAGCATAAGGTAAACCATCTCGCAGCAAAATCAAGTTGGATCGGTGAAGATGCTGCAAATTAACCTTGCTTCTGCTGGAGAGAGGAGTCAAGGTGGAGAAGTTCAACCCAAGATATTGGGCTAGCGAAGTGATGAGTCCTCCAAAATGAATTGGAGCCTTCCGCGTACTCCGCTTTACCGCCAACACTCGCTGCAGAAAGAAAGCTCCCCAGTTGCACTCTTGGCGCTTGAATAGTTTGTGCAAGAAGAACAGGTCTGACTCCTGGAATTTGCTAAGAGATAGATCACCCCTAGCAAACAGAGTGGAACTCGGCATCCGGTGGAGAATCCGCACGAACAGATGCTCGAAGTCGGCTACCGCTGCGTTGTGGTAGCTCACCGATTGCCCGACGGCAGCGTCACAAGCTCGGCGAAGATAGCGTCATAGTCAGTACGGTTGTCCGACCGTCGATAGTCACTTCGCGAATGGTTCTAGTTGTAGATCTTGTTGAACTGCCTGAGGGTAAGATTTTAATCATTGTTGTACAACCGGAAAGACACCTGACACTTATCCATTCACGGTCTGTGGCGATGATGTCGTTTGGCACGACACAGACGTCTAGTGACGCCATGAATTCCGCCACAAACTCTTTGTAAGTAGGCCATTCATTGAAGAACGGTTGGCCATCGGCATGGAACTCCATCTGGCCGGGCATTCTGCTCGTGTGATACGCCTGCCCCTTGAGAATATAGGCCATGTTAGCCTCGAACTCCAAGTTGCGGATCGTCTCCCGATCAACATAACGGGTCGGCTCGATTTTCCTCTTCGGGATCTCATCGTAGATCTTCTTGACCTCCACAGACGGATGAACAATCTGTGGGCGTGGAATCGATGTAGTCAGTGGAGGCATGAACTCCGGGATGTCCATCGGGTTGGCGCGTGAAGAAGACGCACCGGCCACATGCACCATGGTTGCGGAAGAAGGACAAGTAGAGAAAGAGCTCGGTGAAGATCGGAGAAGGAAATCTCTGCTCGATGAAGAACATGCTCCTGGATGCTCGTCGTCAGGCTCAGATTGCTATGGAATACGCTCGGCACAGGTGGAGAAGAATTGCTCTGGAGTTGTGACATCATATGATGATAATCCTTCTCATATATAGCCGTGGTCGGCGCTGCTGCATGCCTGTCGATACCATCGACGCGGGTCAATGGTATCGACACACGTAGCACAATCCGTACTGCCACTGGTATCGACGGTCATCGATGGATGGATTTGCAGGGCCCGGATCGCTTATGTGTCGATACTATCGACAGGTGTCGATGGTAACAACTCGTCCCTTGGATCGACTATCTGGTTGCAGCGATCGCCGTTGATCTCCTCTCGCGGATCGGTGACGTGTCGCGTTGATACTATCGACGCAAGTCGATAGTATCGACTTCTGATTAGGGCAACTCCCTCGCGAGGTCGGCCGTCGCCTTCTTTTTGAAACTGGGTCGATACCATCGACAGGCCCATCGATGGATTGGCTTTACTGAGATGATTTCTTCTGAATATCTCTAGAGATCTCGCGAGTATCGACACCCATGTCGATACTATCGACCTCTGCTTGCGATCAGCCTGTTGGTATGTCAATACCATCGACAAGGCCGTCGATGGTATCGACGCAGTGTGATTTCTGTAGTCGCCCACCTGTACCCCGGTCGATACCATCAACACAAGGGTCGATGGTATCGACTCTGCCTCAGTCCTATATAATGGGCAAACGATCACGTATCTTTTTTACACTAAAAACAAAGTCAAAACAAATCAAACTACTAATGTGAAAGAAACTAAACTAAAGTACCGATGGTTGGGTTTCCTCCCAACAAGCGCCCTTATTTAACGTCTTAGGCTAGATGACATGAAGCTCCTCATGCATCTGAAAGTGCAATGAGTTTGACCTCATTCACTTTCCTTATGTAATCTTCACCAAAATACAATTTCAACCTCTGCCCATTGACCAAAAATGTGGTCTCGCCATCACGCACCATGATTGCGCCATGTGGTCTGACCTCCTCTACTATATATGGTCCACTCCATTGAGATTTCAACTTCCCGGGATGCATCTTCAGCCTGGAGTTGAACAAGAGGACACGATCTCCTTTCTTGAAAATGCACATCTGAATGTGGCGATCGTGAATCAACTTTGTGTGCTCCTTGTAGATCCACGAGCTTTCATATGCATTCATTCGCAGCTCATCAAGTTCATTGAGTTCAAGTAACCTCTTCTTTCTTGCTTCATCATAACTCAGATTTAGCTTCCTAAGCGCCCAATGTGCTTTATGCTCCAGTTCCACCAGTAAGTGGCAAGCCCGACCATAAGCCAACCTAAAAGGCGAGGTGCCTATAGGTGTCTTGTACGCCATCCTGTATGCCCACAACGCATCCGGTAGTAGGGTACTCCAATTCTTCCTCGTGGAAGCCACAGTACGCTCCAAGATCTTCTTAATCTCTCGATTGGAGACCTCCACTTGTCCTTGAGTTTGCGGGTGGTACAGGGTACCAATGTTGTGTTTGACCCCGTACTTTCTCAATAGTGCCGCAAACTTTTGATTCCGGAATTGTGTACCCCCATCACTAATGATCATTCTGGGCACACCAAACCTGCAGAAAATATATTCCTTAACAAACCTGCACACTACAGCAGAATCATTAGTCCTTGTGGGTATTGCCTCTACCCACTTCGACACATAATCAACAGCTAAAAGAATATACAAATTAGAATTTGAGGACACAAAGGGTCCCATAAAATCTATACCCGATAAGTCAAATACCTCAACCTCCTGGAATACATTAAGGGGCATCTCTTGTCTTTTCGAAATGTTGCCTGCCCTTTGGCAGGAATCACATTGCCGCACAAACTCATAAGCATCCCTAAACAAGGTAGGCCAGTATAGGCCACTTTCCAGTACTTTGGCTGCAGTGCGAGAGCTTGCATGGTGTCCGCCCGTCGGTAGTGTGTGGCAATGATGAAGAACACTCTCGTATTCCACCTCAGGTACACACCTACGTAAAACACCATCCCTGCATTGCTTCAAGAGAATAGGGTCATCCCAGAAATAATATCGTAAAGAATGGAAAAATTTCTTCTACTCTTGGTACGACCAATCGTCTGGGATGATTTTGCAGGCAAGATGGTTCACTATATAAGAAAACCATGGGTCTTTCGATTTGACTTTCAAAAGATGTTCGTCCGGAAATGTCTCGGTAATGGGTATGTGTAAATCTTTTTCATCAACCCTCTCTAACCTAGACAAATGGTCCGCGACCATATTTTCAATCCCCGCCTTATCTTTGATTTCGATATCAAATTCCTGTAAAAGCAAGATCCACCTAATCAATCCAGTTTTGGCATCCTTTTTCTCCATCAAATACTTAATGGCGACGTGGTCCGTCCATACCACGACTTTCGATCCAACTAGATATTGCCAAAAATTTTCAAAAGTGAAAATAACGGCAAGCAATTCTTTCTCAGTAGTCATGTAATTGAGTTGGGCGTCATTCAAAGTTTTAGATGCATAAAAAATCACAGCAGGTTTATTGTCCACCCGTTGTCCCAACACAGCCCCAACTGCGAATTCGGATGCATCACACATTAGTTCAAACGGCTTGGTCCAATCCGGTGTTTGCACAACCGGTGTGGAAATCAATTTTTCCTTAAGCACGTTGAACGCATGTAGACATTCTTCATCAAAGTCAAAAATAGCATCCTTTTCTAAAAGCTCAGATAAAGGTTTGGTGATTTTAGAAAAATCTTTTATAAAATGACGATAGAAACCGGCGTGGCCTAAGAAACTCCGTACCCCTTTTGCCGAATTCGGTGGGGCAATTTGGAAATTACTTCAATTTTTACCGGGTCTACCCCCAAACCTTTGCTAGACACTTTATGTCCTAGCACTATTCCTTCACTCACCATCATGGGACATTTCTCCCAATTGAGGACCAAATGTGTGTCCTCACATCGTTGTAAGACCTTATCCATATTGTAAAGGCACTCATCAAAGGATGCACCATACACAAAGAAATCATCCATAAAAACCTCTAGATAACGTTCAACCATATAAAAAAAAATGGCAAGCATGCAACGCTGAAAGGTCGCTGGTGCATTACATAACCCAAAAGGCATACGGCGGTATGCAAACGTTCCATGAGGACAAGTGAAGGTGGACTTCTCTTGGTCCTTAGGATCAATCGAAATCTGATTGTACCCCAAATAACCATCCAGAAAACAAAAATGTGATCGGCCGGCTGAGCGCTCTAAAATTTGATTAATAAATGGAAGAGGAAAGTGATCCTTTAGCGTAGCGGCATTCAATCGATGATAATCTATGCAAACATGCCACCCGGTTACCAAGTGAGTAGTGACATGTTCATTTAAAAGATTATGGGTAACAGTGATTCCCCCCTTTTTAGGGACTACCTGTGTAGGACTCACCCACGTCGAGTCAGAAATAGCATAGATGATACCTGTAGAAAGAAGATTAATCACCTCCTTCTTAACAACCTCCATCATGCTCGGATTTAGTCGACGTTGCGGCTGAATCATCGGCTTGGCTCCCTCCTCGAGCCGAATCTTGTGCTGGCACAAAGTAGGGGAGATCCCCTTAATATCTGCAACAGACCACACGAATGCTCCTTGGTGGTTCTTCAACACAATAAGCATCTGGTCCTCCTCCTCGACACTCAGATAAGCTGATATAATCACAGGCAGCTTTTCTTACTCAGCCAGAAATGCGTACTTCAGGTGCGGTGGCAACAGCTTCAACTCTAATTCTGGCGGGATGATTAAGGATGATTAAAGCGGTGGTGGGGGTTCGCCTAAGTCTTCATAGTACCTCACATAGAAGCACGACAACATCTGAAGCATCTTGGCACACTCCTGCAGTGACTTGCTTCTCATCCAATCATGTGTGATATTGACTAGGCAGGCTTCAAGTGGTAATTCTGGATATGCGTCAAAAGCCGAATTCACTATAGCCTCATCTTCAGTAGAGGGAGGAATGTCCTCCTCCTCATCATTCGGAAAACCTACAGCCTTGCTAAGGGATACCACCTTGGTCTGCTCCATGATGTCCACAGCCAATGTCCCTTTTTCTACCTTGGTCATTACATGAGCCATATCTAAAAATGGCTTCCCTAGACAAAGTGAGATATTGTGATCAAAATGCTTTACCATGTGGCACTACTCCTTGGCTTTAGGTGACGTGGTGCTAGAAGGCATGACCATCTTGAAGCGATCATCGGCGATACCCAAGGTCAAACGGCCTCTCCCCATCTCAAGTATCATGTCAGCTGTAGCTTGGAAGGGTCGTCCGAGTAGTAACTCATTGCCTTGTTCATCTTGCATCTCCATTACGACAAAATCTGCTGGAAATACAAAATGATCTACCTTCACTAACACATCTTCACATATACCGTATGGCTTCACCACAGAATTGTCCGCCAATTGGATTGTCATGTTGCTCGGCTGTGACTCTTTTAATACCACCTTCTTGAATGTAGAGAGGGGCATCAAGTTAATGCTTGCCCCGGAGTCACATAGAGCTTCACCAAACTTCACTTTCCCAATGTAACATGAGATGTTGAAGCAGTCCGGATCCTGCCTCTTTGGTGGCAATGTGCCCATGATGAAGGCACTCACCTGCTCCTTAAGCACTACAACCTCTGTGTCTAGGATTTTCCTCTTCTTGGTAATGATGTCTTTTAGAAATTTGTTGTAAGAAGGGATTTGCTCAATTGCTTCCAATAATGGGATGTTAACTAAAATCTTCCTGAAACTGTCTAGAAACTTTTTAAACTGGGCATCCACTTTCCTTGCCTTTGCGCTGTTCGGATATGGGACCGGGACAGCCGGTGCCCTTTGATGTGGTGGCACATACGGTGTCCTTTTCTGCGTCTCCTCCTCATCTGCAATAGGATCTTCAGTAGCATCCACTGCTATATCCGCAACTAGTTCTGTGACCGCTATGGGTAGCTCCTCAGTGGCCTCACCTTCAATTTCTGCTTGGGGTTTGCTTGGTTCATCGGATCTGGGGTTTAAAAGCTTCTTGCCACTCCTTAGCAAGATGGCCTTCGCCTGTTGGTTTCCTCCTGGAATATTAGTGTTGTCCGGAAAACCTTGAAGCGCCGACTTCTTCAGATCGGCTATCTCTGCTGCCATTTACGCCATGGACTTCTCTATTGTCCTCATCTGAGCCCCATGGCTCTACAGTGTCTGCCCAAACTGGTTCATAAATTCCCCCTGTTGCTTTATTTGCTGGCCAAAAGTAGTCATTAATTCTTGATTTTGCTTTATCACTTGGTTGAGAAACTCCATGCTCTTGTCCTTCGCTACCGACTGGGGTTTTGCATCGGGATCCTGCAAGAAGTTGTTTGGATCCTTCCAGGAGAACTTCTTGTCCTTCCTCCATGAGTAATCATTATTTTTGTAGCCTTGTTGTTGCCTCATAAATTTTACTTGAGCCTCATCCTCGGATTCAGTATCCTCCTTTGCAAGCAGTTTCTTCACGAGAAGATCCATCTTCTCATTCAGCTCCTTGATTGCTTTTGACTCCCCTGCTACTTGAACATTCTCAACAGCGTCCCTGTCGCCCCACGATTGCTTCTTGGCCATGTTCTTAAGGATTTCCCAACACCTCGTGTCTGTGTTGTTCGAAAAGAATCTTGAGCCTGCTGAATCGAGGTTGCTTCTATCATGCTCGGAGAGAGCAAAATAGAAGATCTTGACTTGTGTCTCCTTGTCAAGCCCATGATGTGGGCACCGCCTAAGCATGATCTGAAACCTTTCCCAGGTCTCAGAGTAGGTCTCTCCTGCTTTCTGAGTGAAGTTGTGGATCTTCCTGATCATGTCATTGGTCTTCTTGGGTGGGAAGAATCTTTCAAAGAAAACCTCCACCATGTGGTTCCAAGATTCCACATATTCATCATCTAGATTATGCAACCACTCACGTGCATTTCCCGCTAGAGAACTCGGGAAGAGCTTCAAGTAGAGAGTATCTTGTGGAAATCTGTCTATTTTTATCATGTCACAATTCTCCACAAATTGGCTTATATGTGTGACCGGGTCTTCATTCTTGAGCCCATGGAATGCATTCGACTTCACCAAGTTGATTAACGCAAGATCAATCTTATATGTCAGAATATTGATCGTCTGCTTCTTGATCGGCCCCTTTGAAGTGGATGAAGAAGAAGCCTTGATCTTCTCCCATATTTTCTGTGGCTCTGCCATCTCTTCTTGTTCGGATTCAGACTCTATTTCCTCCAGATGGTCTTGATTATAATCCTCCTCGATTTCCGGTCCCGACAATGGAACCTCTGGTGCGTGCTACGTGTAGTCGGTACTATGCGTCTGCACCATGCACAGTACCTGCAATGTGAAAATTTAAGTTCAGTACAGTGCTTGACGATTACAAAAATTAGAGACTAGACTATGAATTTTTGAAATGATTTCAAACTAATAAAAATAAAAAATGGCCTAGAGTGGTCGCTTGCAACACTCTTAGTTCTGACAATTGTTGTGTCCCCGACAACGGCGCCAAAAACTTGACACGCTTTTTACGTGCGTAGAAACGCAAGTGTACGCGTCAATGTAATATAGGCCTTTGTGAGGCCCGAGTCGAACTCAGGGACACGTGAATTATCGGAGACTACTACTAACTACTCGCAATCAGCTAGACCGATTAAATAGTTGGAAGTTGTTGTAAAATTAAAAGAAAATGAAATAAAACAAAACAAAGCAATCGATTAAATGTTTAGTTTAATCAATTCAAGATGAGATCTTTAGGATTGCGGTTTCACCGTGGGTTTTCATTGTATTAAATTCTATGTAGTCATTCAGATTTATCTCCCTATCCTGGTAGTGGCCTGAAATCAGAATTGCCCACTGTCGTGGTACAATTCACTACCTATGTCTTGGTCGGTTCCACCGTCGTAGTAACCTATACCCTAAACTAGGTGCATTAAAATCGATCTCTCGGTATCCACCATTAACCTTACACCACCTTGTTCAAGGGATTTGTCAATTAACGTGAATTTCATCTCTTTTCAACCATTAATTCTTCTTTCAAAGTAATTAAGGGCATTAGATTATTATTATGGTGATCAAGCATAACAATATAATTGAGAAAATGAAATTATACCACGGATTTAAGAGATAAATGATGAATTACTATGATAAAATTGTCATACAATGAATTCCTGGGCTTCTCCCGGTCCTAAAGACAAAGGGGATTAGCCCCGCATGTTCATCTCAGAGCAAAATGTGGAGTAGAAAAGGGAAACATGGAGAAAAACGTGATTGAGTGGTGAAACCCCTGAACGGAGAAGATCCAATCGCTCCTTGGTGTAGAATACACGTTCTCCCGCCTTTCGGTGGTGGAAATCGTCTTCTTCAGCGTCCGGATCGGCTGGGGCGTGCTTCTGGGCTCCGTTCTTCTCTCCACACCTTCTCGGGAAGTGTGCAATGGCTAATGACGTGATAGATTGCTCTTGGCCGCCGTCATTAGGTATAATCACCGAGTTAGATCACCAAATAATCACATCCGTCGGATTAAGATCGATCTGAAGCAAACTTGTATCTGACGGTGTCGATACCATCGTCGCAGGTCGATGGTATCGACCTTGCGTAGTATCGACAATTCTTCTTTCCCTTTATCCCTGCGCCTGATGCTATCTCGATACCATCGACGCGGGACGATGGTATCGACAAACCTGTAGCGACGGTTTTGTCTTTTTGTGTCGCTGTAGCTCCACCAGTTGATAGTATCGACATATGCATCGACAGTATCAACTCACTTCTCGCCAGCAACCTGATGGTAAATCGATACCTTCGACTCTCCTTTCACTAGTATCGACTTTCTTCTGCTCCTTGCGGCTGGCAACCTGTGGTCCGGTCGATGGTATCGACCACTGTCGATGGTATCGACAGAAGCAGATACTTGTTTTTCCTAAAATTTCAATACGAAACCACATAAGCCTACACAAAATCTATTCTTGTAATAATGTGTGCTCAAAATACTGAAATAAGGGATATTTGACATAGAGAGGTATCATAGACCAAAGTAAATAAATTATGCAACATTAACCGCAAAAATGACTAATAAATGCATAAAACACATTAAAAACAAGTCTATAAATGCGACTCAAAATCATCGCATCAATCACAGTCAAAATTAAAGTTGACATCCTTTTTGAAGGCTTCTAACCATTTTTCCTATGTCTCATCTAGTTGTTCTCACGTATAAGGCATGTGTACATATACTAGCTTTTCTAGCGTATTGTCGTCTTTTGTTTAAAACACCTACAAAGATAATGGTACATATAATTAATAAGTTTGATATGTTCATATTATCTAATGAGACTATATACTTATGATGATCAAGACTATATATATATATATATATATATATATATATATATATATATATATATATATATGGATTACATTATGTATCTTGTCGATGTCTACTTCCACATATCTAAAAATCATGTCTATATACCACATCATGTAGTATGTGCATGCCCAACTACATGATACTATAAATTTCAACATACTAAAAGTTATTAAATAAAAGTAAGCATAGTTGCCATATATGCATTAGAGTCAGAAAACTACCTCAACATTCTCCCAAATTATCGCATTCTTTGTCATGTCCACCATTCCTCCAGCTTTTTTGAATTGTTTTATAGCCCTATATGTTAATGTAACACATTGAATTGCATTAGTAAATAGTCATGTAATATGTATATGTTAAGAAATATATATATATATATATATTTATATATATATATATATATATCTATATATATATATATATTCACATGAATAATGCCCTTTTCAAATCGTGTTTGCCATCGTCTATTTTGTCACCCTTAGGATCTAGATAATAAACAGTTAGCGTCGTGGGGACAAGAACCAATAAGACCCAATGGTTATTCCTGAGTGATAAGAAGGCAAAGAACACACAACTCAAAATCCACAACGAAATGTAATTTCTTAAGTCAAAATTATAAGCGATGTGAGTAAACTTACCCAACATCACATGGAGCTAATATCACACACTTTTTCTTTTTACCAAAATATTTAAATGTGATAGAGTAGTATAGGGTAACAAATGTAGCGTCTTTAAATACATGGAGAATAAAGGATGGAACTAGAAATCCCACATGGGTTATTGAAAGCTCTATACATACCCTATTTAACTGGCTGCAAAATATTTATCATGTATGCATTAATATATAATAAAATAGATCACCATATGTAAAATGAGGTATATATCTATATAAGATCTCACCATATCCAAAGTTCTATAATAGATGTATTCAACCAACCATAACAAAACAACTTCAAAACATCTTGTAGAAATATCGTTACATCCCTGGATTTTCTATAACTTAATCTAATGTGTGACATCCAAATTGAAACTCTCACCTCATCAAGGATCCCAATTTAAACACCCCACACTAGGCTAAGAAGAAGAAGATCAAAGGAAGTCAGAAGTAAACAACAATAGCACATGCACATGAACAATAAACAAACCATAGCAACACAAGCTTACCATTAAACATATAATTACATAATGAATTGTTACAAGATTTGATATTAAACATTGAACAATAAACTTTTACATGTATACATACTATATCTAAACAACATGATCTTAAGACAATAGGTCCACATGTACATCAGCTTGCCACACAACTCTCAACTATCCTGGATCATCAAGATCACATGTCTACAACCTAAACAAAAGATTACATGTGGTACACGTCAGCACAATATTCAAGAATATTGTATTGAGTATGCCTACGTGTCTTTTCTATACCTCTCATCATATCTTGGCAATAAGATAAAACTAATACTTGGTAGCATTAAATAAATATATGAAATAGTGTATACTTGCACAAAGATATTCATTACCGAAAAGAGTACACATATTTTAAGAACATTTCCTTCATATAGCTCATACATCTACTCCCAAGGTCTTTCATGTTTTTAGGGCTTATGATCTACCCCCGAGGAGTTTGTGATCATTATACATGTGATCTACCCCCAAGGAGTTTGTGATCACTTCAATGCACTACACTGCCAAAGAGTTTAGTGCTATCATACGATGGATCAAATATTTTATGTTTCATCTGTTCATAGCCATAGATATGAAAAAAATCAAGAGACATATCATACAAGAACAATCATTCATCCAATATCATATGCCAACTATTTTACTACACATGTAACACAAGCATTTTGTATAATAAGACAAGTAAGCGGTAATGGTGTACCTTGATCATATATATACTAATCATATATTCCTAATGTCATCTATATCCTTGATCAAACCCTGATTAAGACAAGATCACATATTACCATCAGGTTCTCATCATCTTAACCCTAGTCGTGTTCATTAGGGTTTCACTTAGTTTTCTGATATTCCCATCACTATTACTTGAATTCTTGTCTTAGAATTATATTAGTGATGTCATTTTCTAGATTATGGTTCATTATTTGAACATTAGGTCCCACATCCTTTTTGTGCAAATATTAATCATAGTTTATATACATTATTCAAATTAGAGTTACAACCCATGTATTAATGGTCATATTCATATAACATGAATTCCATGCATCTAACTAATATCAATGTTTCATATTAACTTCCAGTTACAGATATAAGGGTGTTCCATAAATTCCACCATTTATTGAGCATGTATGTATTTATTGCATTTTATTTAGGGTTATTAGCCCTATATAGACATTCTAAGAAAATTTCATGATTATGTGTCATAACATGATCATATCTAATGTCAAACAGATTCTAAAACAAAATTAAGAGTTACTGAAGCATTCTCACAATTTTAGGTCTTCATTTGATATTTATTATCCATTAAACAAGTATATAGCATCTTACATTATATAAATGACATTTAAGCTTCAAAAGGTTGATATCATGTTCCCATGTTGTTTTACTCATTTTTCTAAACATTTCAATATATTATTTGTATTTTTTTGGATAATCAAGCTAGTTAATTTAAATTATACAAGATCTGAGCATTATTGAAGATTTAACTTTTTGTGGCCAATCTCGTCTTGCCACTTGTCCCTAAGGATACATGGCCCTTCTCTAGCCTGGGTTCTCTCTGAGCCGGTTAGTTTTTCTTAGTTTAGGCTTTGGCCCTAGTTCAAGTCTGATTCAGTTGGTTCAGGGCTCTCCCAACTTGCCCCTTTCTCTCTTACATGAATCTCTTCTTTCCCTGATGCTTCATGATCCAGCACTGGCCGCTGGGTCTGTGAGACCCCATTTCTCCTCCAAAAGAGAGTTTGGCATACATGAGGGTTTTCTTCGATGATGAATCATACACCTCCAAGTCTTTCTCTGAAGCTCCTGATGTCCTAAATAGTTTCAAGCTTCATCCCTCCATGCGTCAACCTTTCAAGATCTCCTCTGGTGGTACCTGCTTGCGGCTCGAGTAGGCTGCCACCGAGGGGTTATCCCCAATGTTGATGGATTCTCCTTACATGATGAGTGATCTCACCACCACAACCACCACCACCCAACCTTCCCTTAGTGAGAAATCAACCACTTCCAAACCTCCTAGGTTGCTGTTGAGATTCTAGATCTCTGTCCTCCCCTTCATGGTCACTGCCTCCCGCATTGGTGAAAACTCGGGACAAGCCCCTTGTGATGCTATGATGCTGATGCCACCTCTAGGCCGAAGTGTGGGTGAGAGATTGTCCAGGGCCTCCTCACTTGACAATGGGTGTAGGCCCTTCTGTCCATGAGCTCACCTCCAACAACAATGGCTCAGCTAAGTGCAAGGGGGATCCTCTCCCTTCACGTCATATTTAGTAGGAAGACCTCTGTGTGAGGAGTGCATAGGTAGGAGCAACTTGAGAATGCCTTCAATTTCCTATACCCTTTCTTCATATGGTCTGTCTTCAACAATTGAGATGAGGCAGGGTTTGAGAGGTACAACTCTCTCTAGCCTCCACCATTTTTCTATAGTGAGGGGTCAATTGGTAGCCAGGGATGATGTGGATGGTTCCATTTGATTGAGCTCGTGTAATGTCCCATGATTGAGGTCGTGCTGACATGGGGTTGATGGCTGGAAAGACCTCCCCATGCCTCTAGTTCGGTTGGAGGTGGGGGTAATTTACATGCCATCAGATGACTTCCAAGAGTCTGAGTCCAACTGTTGGTAACAATGAACTGTGGCTCACTTACTCAAGACGTGTGACATTGTGTCCTATAAAACATAGGCTAACGTTTCCCAATCTACACACGGTTCCTTAATACTAAAATTGTTATCTTCCTCTAGGAAAAAGCTAACATGATGAAACTATAGCTATAGCTATATTGTAATGCAATATACATCTCGTCAAATTGTGGTGCCAAAAGTCAATTACTTGACTAATCAACTGTTTAATCCAAAATGGCACATACTTTGGGGCATAAAACATATGATTAACATCAATCGACTTTCCAACTACATCAAACTAACAAATATGCATTTATCTAACTAATAACAATTTAGGGACCATCATTGGATGATACTAACTCTTAAAATTCTCAAACTTGATGGATAACTCCATAAATGCGTAAAGACAAGCATGTTGGCATCATCACTGCACATGCATAAACTCCTAGGAAAAACATTTCAATATCAACTTCAAGGATCCAATTGATTATCTGATTGGGTATTCAAGAATACCAATAGTTCACTCCATTACTTCTTACACACACTAAAAGAAATTTCATCCTCAAAATTAAGCTAAAATCTAGTCCATCACATCTTATACATCTTAAAAGAAATTTTTTTCCTCAAAATTAAGATATCCTCTCACTTCAAGGAACTTCATCCATCTCTAGGGCACCAAACAAGGTGCAATGTATCCAAAAATAAATCCCCATAAACATATCCAAACTGCTATTAGGAGGTTTTTAACACATCTAACGTGAAACACCCCTTTCATATAAGGTTGAAATAAGGGTTTAGAAACTCTAGTTATGTCATTACATATCTCGTATGTTAGGGTTGCATCCTTATATTTGTCCATGCATTAGGGTTCCCACATCATATTACCATGTTCTAAAGGAGTTAGCAAGATTATCTCATATGTCAAGGTGTCATCAACATTTTATTGAGCTAATTGTTAGAACATGTTTAGCATTAACATATGCCTTTTATGAGGGAGTTAACTACTTGTTAACCCACTTTCTCCATCTAGAGCGTATCAAGGGTACCATAAATGTTATATTGTGCTAACTATCAAACTATATTTTTCATCTTTATTAAGCACACAGTTTAACACCTCATGTAACATGTTTCATTCATATAATCTTATTTCATTGCCCATAATAAATTGCAACATTTACTAGTGATTTCATTACAATATTAACCAACTATATTACATGATCATTACTCATGTACATGCATCATTAGTGTCATCTCATTTTACTTTCTCATATTAAGTTGAAAACTCTATTAGAGATTCATTATAACATAAGCTGACTATTCACATTATCATCATTATTCATGTATACGGTTAACCATTTATACATATTATCAAACCATATTAGGTTTCCATCATGTCCCATCTATATATCACATGTCAAGATTAGATCACATCCTTACACATATTATATCATGGTTTTGCTAAACAAACTTCAGTGAGTGGCTTATCAAACATATATCAAAAATTTATCTAGTCCAATTGAGGTTCTCCTAACCCATATGACAAGGGTAGTTATGAGATTAATCTTTTTGACATAACTCAATTCTATGAGTATCATATGCATAAAGCTGTATATTCACTCTTCGGTCTAGGGTTCTTATGATACCTCATTGGAACTAGTTGATCCACTTCACAAGCTCTAGCCACGCAAGCACAAACCAAAACATGATATGACATACTCTCCATAGTTGTATTCTTGTGAATCATTCTTACCCAAAACTCTCTTGTATATGCAACCACTAGATTCCTACAAGGACCCACCAACCCGAGCATGAGGCTTCTCAACATATTAACATCATTTACCTCCTCCAGGGTCTTGGGACTCTCTCTCCCTCACCCATATGGTAGGTTCTCACATTTTCTTGTTCACATATGCATACATAACCAGCCTCTCTGTGACTCTAGGGTTTGGTCCTCCCAAGAACATCTAGGGTTCAACAAGACTATAGGAATCATGCATAAAGCAACTCAACTCAATCACTCATGATTATTCTAGTTTAGGACATATCATAACACAAATTTCTCTTAATTCTCATATCTTAGAGTTTATATTCTCTGACCTTCTCCTAGTGGGTCTCACTCTCTCTAGAACTAACCCTACAACTGGTCCCAACACTAGAGGTCCTCCTCCGTAAAAGATCTGGAGGCTCATGTTGACTCACAACCTTGTCTTAACTTAACATATCTTATCTCATTAAAGCCTAGTTACTTACATCATCAAATCTCATACACCATCCTCAAAATTGAACTTTAATCCTTAAAGACAACATAGATCATCATAACCATCTTATGTCATCTATAGAAGGCTTACATCATATCATCAAAACTTATTTCATCTATTCCATGTATCACGTATTCCATCAAGGCTTTAGACATCTAATCTAGAACTACTCTCTCTTCTAGACTGATGTCATTCACTTTCACTTAGGTTAAATGACAACCGCCTACTCGTACATGTGTGGGGACACATTTTTGTAATACATATATATAATAAAATATTATATAGCTTTTCTCCGATAAAACTAGCGTCAGAGAAAACTATTGAGGTTTGATCCAATTGGAATCAAAGCCAAACCCAGAAAATGAGTGTCCCACACATAGTAGAGTGTATAGTGTCATGAAAACTAATGAAAAGTGTGAGAACATGGTGTATAGTGTAGCTACTCTAGACAAAAAGTGCCATATGTCTAGGGTTTGTCTTCCCTTAATGTATGTCATTTGCAAATAATGCAACGTCCCATACCGCTGCACTATAAGGAAAGAACGACATCTAAGTACTTGCTATACAACATGCACATGTCCAGACCTAGTTATCAGACATCTAGGTGCTAATCTAGAGGCTAGGTCAGATCTAGTCTCTAAAAGATGACTAATCTAACCCTAAGATTATTAAGTTCAAGGTTTTCTTTAGTTTTGTGTGTAGTAATGAGAAAATGTCAGGCTTTTCTATTGTTCATTCTATGATACCACCTGTGACGTTCCCAAATTTTCTAAAACTTAATTTGATGTGTGACGTCCAAATGGAAATCCTCATGTCATCGAGAATCCCAATTTAAACACCCCACACTAGACTAAGAAGAAGAAGATTAGATGAAGTCAGAAGGAAATAATAGTATCACATGCACATGAAAATAAACAAACCATAGCAACACATGCTCGCCATTCAACATATAATTACATAATGAATTGTTGCACCATTTTATATAACATATTGAATAGTAAACTTTTACATGTACACATTCTACATCTAAACAACAGGATCTTAAGACAACAGATCCACTATACATCAGCTCACCACACAACTCTCAACTATCCTAGATCTTCAAGATCACATGTCCACAACCTAAACAAAAGAGTACATGTGGTACACGTCAACACAATATTCAAGAATATTGTACTGAGTATGCCTACGTATCTTTTCTATACCTCTCATCATATCTTGACAATAATATAAAACTAATACTTGGAAGCATTAAACAAATATATGAAATCGCATATACTTGCACTAAGATATTCATTACCGAAAGAGAACACATATTTTAAGAACATTACCATCATATATCTCATACATCTTACCTAAAGGACTTTGATGTTTTTAGGCCTTATGATATACTCCCGAGGAGTTTTTGATCATTATGCATGTGATCTACCCTTGAGGAGTTTGTGCTTCAATGCACTATACTACCAAAGAGTTTAGTGATATCATATGATGGATCAAATATTTTATGTTTCATGTGTTCATAGACATAGATATGAAAAAAATCAAGTAACATATCATTTAAGAACAGTCATTCATCCAATATCATATGCCAAGTATTTTACTACACATAAATCACAAGCATATTGTATAATAAGCCAAGTAAGAGTAAATGGTGTACCTTGATCACAAATTTACTAATCACATATTCCTAATGTCATATATATCCTTGGTCAAACCCTGACTAAGACAAGATCACATATCACCATTAGGTACTCATCATTTTAACCCTAGTTGCATTAGGGTTTCACTTAGTTTTAAATATTTCCATCATTATTACTTGAATTCGTATCTTAGAATTATCTAAGTGATGTCATTTTCTAGATTATGGTTCATTATCTCAACATTAGGTCCCATATCCTTTTTGTGTAAATATTAACCCTAGTTTATATACATTATTCAAACTAGGGTTACAACCCATGTATTAAGGGTCATCTTCATATAACATGAATTCTATGCATCTAATTGATATCAAAGTTTCATATTAACTTCCAGTTATAGATATAAGGGTGTTCCATAAATTCCACCATTTATGGAGCATGTGTGTATTTATTGCATTTTATTTAGGGTTATTAGCCCTAAATAGACATTCTAAGCAAATTACATGATTACGTGCCATAACATGATCGTATCTAATGTCACACGGACTATAAAACAAAATTTAGAGTTACTAATGTATTCTCACAATTTTAGGTCTTCATTTGATATTTATTACCATTAAATAAGAATATATCATCTAACATTATATCTTTCACATTTAAGCTTCATAAGACTGATATCATGATCCCATCTTGTTCTACTCAATTCTTTGAACATTTCGTATACTATTTGTATTTTTTTAGATAATCGAGCTAATTACTTTAAATTATACAAGATATGAGCATTATTGAAGATTTACCTTTTTGTGACCAATCTCGTCTTGCCAGTTGTCCATAAGGAGACGTGGCCCTTCTATGGCCTGGGTTCTCTCTGAGCTGGTTGGTTTTTCTCAGTTTATGCTTTGGACCCAGTTCAAGTCTGATTCAGTTGGTTCGGGGCTCTTCCTACACACCCTTTTATCCCTCACGTGAATATCTTCTTTCCCCGACGCTTCGTGATCTAGCATTGACCGTTGGGTCTGCGAGACCCCATTTCTTTGCCAAATGAGAGAGCTGCTGCACATAAGGGTTTGCTTCGATGATGAATTGACACCTCCTAGTCTTCGTCCGAAGCTCCTGATGGCCTAAATAGCTTTGAGCTTCATCCTTCCATGTGCTGACCTCTCATGATCTCCTTTGGTGGTACCTTCTTGCGGCTCGAGTAGGACTCCGCCATGGGGTTAGCCCCGATGTTGATGGCTTCTCCTTGTAGGATGAGGGATCTCACCACCATATCCACTGCCACCCAACCTCCCCCCAATGAGAAATCAACCACTTCCAAACCTCCTGGGTTGCCGTTGAGATTCTAGATCTCTGTCCCCTCCCCCTTCATGGTCACCGTCGCCCATTTTGGTTAAAACTAGAGATGAGCCCCTTGTGCTACTACGACACCCAAACCATCGCTAGGCTGAAGTGCAGTTGAGAGATCGTCTAGGGCCTCCTCGCTTGACAGCGACTCCATGCCCTGTTGTCTACAAGCTCACCTCCAGCAGTAATGTCTCGACGGAGTGCAAAAGGGATCCTCTCCCTTCACATTGTATATGGTAGGGAAGACCTTTGTGAGGATTGTGTGGGAAGGAGGAACTCGAGAATGCCTTCAATTTCATGTACCCCTTCTTCATCTGGTCTGCCTTCAATAATGGAGATGAGGCAGGATTTGAGAGCTAGAACTCTCTCTAACCTCCACTACTTTTCTAAAGTTAGGGGTCAATTGGTAGCCAAGGATGATGCAGATGGTTCCATTTGATTGAGCTCATGTAATGTCCCATGATTGAGGTCATGGTGACATGGGGTTGCTGGCTGGCGGGACCTCCCCATGTCTCTAGTTTAGTTGGTGGTAGGGGTAGGTTACCTGCTGTCAGATGACTTCGAAGAGTCTGAGACCGATTATTGGTAACAATGAAATGTGGCTCACTTACTCAAGATGCGTGACATTGAGTCCTACAATACCAAGGCAAATTTTTCCCAATCTACACATGGTTCCTTAATAATGAAAATATTATATCTTCCTCTAGGAAAAAGCTAACATTATGAAACTATAGCTATAGCTATATTGTAATCCAATATACATCCCGTCAAATTGTGGTGCCAAGAGTCAACTACTTAATCAATCAATCGTTTAATTCCAAATGGCACATACTTTGGGGCATAAAACATATGATTAACATCAATCGAATTCCAAACTACATCGAACTAACAAATATCCATTTATCTAACTAACAACAATTCAGGGACCATCATTGGATCATAATCACTCTTAAAAATCTCAATCTTGATAGATAACTCTGTAAATGTGTAAAGCCAAGCATGATGACATCATCACCGCACATATGCATAAACTCCTAGGAAAAACATTTCAATATCAACTTCAAGGATCCAATTGATTATCGATTAAGTATTCAAGAATATTAATAGTTCACTCCATCACAAATATACTAGTATCATAATGTTGACCTACAACATCCTCCTTAATATAAAGCATCATAGGTGAATCATCTTCATGTTTTCCTATAAATAGTGCCATACCCCTGCATTTAGGACCTATTGAGTCGAATAGGTCATGTGCAAGACAACTAGGTAATTAAGGATGAGGTGAAGGTGGTGGAGTACGAGTTGTAGGGGTTTATTAGGCCGTATGCCCGGTGTATATATAATTTCATATCAATTGTCATGTATATACACAAATGTAACATAAATTTACCATACATCATGATAAATATAGATAACTCCTGCTTTGGGTCATGCGACCACACTTCCTTGTACTGCACCTATCATCTCAACATCTGGGTGGTTATGCGGCAGTGGATACTTCTTCCAAGCTTTGCAGACAAGACTCAGACACACACAAACCGAATCGACGGGTAATGGAGGACCAAGAATGTGGAACCTACAAGGGGTGGGTAAGCCTCACCCACATCAACATCATATTCTTGTAATTTTAGAGAGTGTGGCTTCAACCCCAAATGTTTTTATATAAAGTGTTATATATATCTAAACATATCATCTTGAAAATACCAAAAGAAGAAAGGAAAATGAACAACTAAACTAAGCCCAAGGAACCTCGATCCTAACACATGCATCCACAAAAACTTATGATCATCAACCTCAACACACCTTCATTGACCTCCTATGTCCAAGAAAAACTAGTCTAGTTCCTTTGGTTGTTATTGGAGCTCTGCAAAAAGAGTAAAAGGAAAGAGATATGGGGGGTAAATATAGGATGGGAACATAGCTCTCTTTGGGCAGGACATTTTTCAACCTAGAACCCATAGTGTGTAGAGAATCTGTTGGTCAACACAAATTCGTTATCCATGGATACTATTGACCAAAAACAAGTTGATCAAAATCTTGTTAGTCACTGAGATTTCATTGATCAAAACATGTCAACCAAATGTCATCAGTCACAGGAAATTCATTGGTGCCGAAGTCATTGATTGTTTAGATCCCGTCGTTGCTTGTTGACCGCCAAGGCTACATCGATCAACACATAAACACACATCAATCTCATCGGTCAACATGCAAAACCCCACTGGAAATCAAACAGACACCGAGAAAATTGTCAACCAACGAAGTGGTTGCTCTATCACTTCACCAAAACATTATAACTTTATTAAAGAAAAGTTCAAACGCATCAAAGGAGGATTAAAAATTATAAAAATCTTATGTGTATCATGAAGTAACTCAAGAAAGTGCTTCATTTATGTTGATTCCACTACAAAATGGTAAATGACATAAAGCTTCACAAATCATAAACATAGTTTCATCATATAGTGTGACATCACAAATTAGAGTTAAATTTCTAGATTAAGTGTAAAATTGATCCAATCACGCTATGAAAATTGCATTTATGGGATAAGATGGGTTATGGGTCTTACATAAGGTAAAAAATAGATAGAAATTATCACATAGAAATGCAATCCTTTTCCCCAAAACCAAACTGCACATGCAAGCAATCAATCATGAAACCATTATGAATGAAAGTATCTTTCTCATATGATGATCTCTCTTATCTTTTTTCTCTTTTTTGAACAAAAAACAAAAAGGCAAGTAGAAAAGATACCCACAATGAAAAAGTGAAGCCTTAAATGGGAAGTGGAAGCAAACCCTGGACCAGGTAGTTGTAGAAAATAATCAAATGGTGAAAATCCTAAAAGGGGAAGCAATGTTAGGACCTAAAAAGGGAAGTAGTTGCAAAATTGAAATTGAAGAAAAATAGAAGATCTAAGGAAACAAATTTCATGAGAAAACTTAATTCGAAAACTCAAAAATAGGAAAAATCAAGAGCCAAAGAGCCATGTGAAATCATTGATTCTGCCCTAATAGAACTCTAGAATATTCTTGGATTCTCTCACATGTGAGCCCCATAGATAATGTTGTATTGTGAGACATCACAAACCCATTCATTGCAACTCCTGAGAAACATGAAAATGATAACATCAAAAACCAGACTCGGTGATATTCTCAAAAACGTTATAAACTAGAAAACAACTTTGATCGTTTAGTTATCCTTAATAATGTATCGTACATTTCCCCACGTAGAGAAATATCATGGGAAATAATCTCAATTGTAAAGAAAAAAATATGAAAAAGTTAAAAAATAAAGCTTGAAGTTGCCACCACATATTATGCATAAAATAAGGAAAATGGAGATTAGGTATTCAAATCAGTGTGAAAACATGAAAGCACCAAAGAGAGATACCCACCCAAAGGGAAGATAAGAAGCAAAAATCATAGAAAGAGACAAAATTAGGCAATGTTATTATAATTGGGGAAGGTGTTAGGCACCCCATATCCTCAGAAACTTGGTATGGATATTTTTTTATCTCGAGTTAAAATGGATTTTAGGGTTTAAAAGTAGTGAAAATAAGTAAAAAGTATTTTTTGTGGATCGTTGGGGCCAGAGAAGACCGTGGGCTTCCCTTTGTTGCCACAAAAAGCATACATATTCTAGGTCTAGGATCCCAATTTCCATAGGATATCCTAAGGTAGAGATCCATCTTAGGTGGTTGGGTTGGAAAACTATGGTAATCAAGAGGAGAGAAGATAAGGAGGCTTCAATGTGAGAAAGATTCAATCTTATAGATTAGTCCAGGAATGACATTGAAATTGGAGTAGTTGACATGGAAATAGATCTAAACATTGTGATTAATATTGACAAAATCAATAAAAATTGAATTTTTATTTTACTTAATCAAAGAGATTGATATTGGATTGATTAATTAGGAGTAACATATATCTGGTAGTTAAAATAAATGAGAATAGATAAGTAGTTTAAAAGAAAGTGGTGACCCTAATCTATGAAGGATCACCTTCTTACAATTCATTTAGCCTTTTTTCATTTGGGAAATAGTTGTTCTGGAGAAAGGATTCTCTAGTAACCTCATCAAGTAAAGATAAAGAGTTAGATAGATTGCTATCTAGCTTTAGTAGAGTCAAAAGTGTAACCATGAACATTAGTTATGGAGGTCTATTTATACATGAGGATCAAGGTTTATGGATTCAAATAGAAGGTTTGAGAATATGGACCCTCATATCCATAAGGAAACTTTAAGAAATTAATATTTTGAAGACTTGAGGAGCAAGTATGGTGGATTGGATGATTCCTTCAGGACTTGTCTATGGTATTAAATGGGATTCCATCAAGTTGCCCCTTAGTGGATTATCTAATTTTGGTGTGGTTCCTCGAGTAGGAGTAATAGTGTTTTGTATCCGACTTTTGGATATTCTAGAACGTTTTGGATTTAAATAGTTCTAATTTTGGGATTTATGATTAAAATCAGATTTTTTAAAGTTAGGGAAATAGTTGAAATAAAAATTGACTTCCAAGTCGTCACTTTTTCCTTCAAAAATATATGAGGTAGAAAATGTATTCCTTTTCCATTCAGATAATGGTAAAAAGAGAAGAAATTAATTTATCATTGAATGGAAAATTGCATATTATATTCTAGAGAATTCAAATAGGTAAAAATTGGAAAATTGCTAATGGATAAAGCTCAAATGTAGGTCAATTTGTAGGTAAGTGCAGAGAAAAGGCATTACAAGAACATTGGATTAGTGGTTAATGGTTGAAATGGTCAAATTAAATAGGTGAAAAAATATCAGAAGATGTGGAATAAATGGAACCAACTCCACCTTTATCCATATAGAAAACTATATCTCAGTCACAGAGTGAATGACCAAAAATAGGATGTCAACCATATCCTTAAAATAATTTGACCATATTTACAATGGGTTCAGGAGTGTTGATCATATAGCCTTTATAAAAATGGTAGACAAGCCTTTGATGATAGCCTAACTTAGACCAACAAGTATTAAGATAATCCTTATAATATTGTAACCAAGGATTATAGTGTAAAAATCAAACACCAATTTTTTTTATATCATGGATATTAAGAAGACTTCTTTTCTGAAAGGTATGTCATCCAATATGCATGCATTAGGGATATTGATGTTATGTTCAATCTATCAACACTTTGATTTTAACTCATAAACTTAATTTTGAAAAATTATTTGACAATATAAAATGGAATTTTCTTATCATTTATATGAAAGAATATAATTTACCAGATACCTGGATAGAATGTATGCACAAATACATTGTACTAGTCATATTGTGGATTTATTATATGCATGACATTTTGGATTTTTCAAAAGTGCAAATGAGTTTGAGACAAGGTAACCCTATCTCATGTTACATTTTTCTATTTTATCTTTTATATTACCTTCTATTTTATGAATAGGTATTACAAATGGGATATTTTGTAACATATAAGACCTCAAAATAGGAATAAGATACAACTAGAATGATGATAACATCATTTTGATCAAAACACAAGAAGATGATGTCATCGATGCAATGAGATTTCTAGGTATCAAAAAACAAACATACCCATTAGTGACATTTGAAAAATGCTGATAAAATAATATAAATGCCGCCAAAAGAATTTAGTGGAATTTGTTGATCCCCTAGTACTAATGCTACTAGGGAGATAGTGGCATAAGTTACAAATGCCACTAAATATTTGGTTCTTTCAAAAAATGCCAAATAAATGCCACTATAACATCATTTGGCTTTTATATAAATGACATTATTACATCAATTGTCTTTTATCCAAATACCACAATTATGTACATGGATTTTGTATGAAATTGTTCTTATTGAGTACAATGGAAAATAAAAAAATTCCACTATAATGACATACTTATAGTGTATGATAATATTTTTATGTATTTTAGTAATTTAGATGTAAGTTCATTACCTTGATTTCTAAATGAACACCAGTCACAATTTGAATTTACATTTCTTAAAGTATATATTCTGAATATCAATGTTTTTATATATAATCAAATACAAATTCCATTCAGAGGACACTTTACCTTGTGATGTTTATTAAATGCAAGACACATGAGACAGTCTTCCCTACAACATTTTTCTAATTAGTGCAATATTTTCTACATCCTTTGACCATCTTTTCCCTCAATAAAATGAAAAGGCATACATGTGATGTAGATGTTCTGATATATGTTGGATGTAATTAAGTGTTTACTTGTTGGGATCACCTTTCTTCAAGAACATGGTCTTCTTATAATGTTCCTTACCTTAACACCTATTGATCTTAGTTAAAGGTTTCAACTAACATGACAACTACAGCGATCAAGGAATATGCATATCCATTTCTAATCTCTCCATCCTGGTTTCTGATGATAACATGGATGGTGGAGTTGGAAGCTTCCTTCATTGTGACATTCTCAGATTTTGGAGAAAAGTATCTACAGTTTAGATGCTTGATAACAACATTCTTCACATTAAAGCCCAAAGTGTCACCAATATGGTCCTCCAGGAGGGACTCGTGATGCATATGAATTGACTTGAATTAGTAGTCGTACTATATGAGTCGAAGGTAACATCCATCAATGGATTTGAGAAAACAAAATAGAAGTACAAATTAATATGGAAATTAACTTGATATTAGTCATGTATAATGTCTAATGCATGGAACTAGATCTGTCAAATAGGCGGGTTGGGTTGGTTTTGATTTGGGTCAATGCAGGTACTGGTCTCACGAGTGTGGTTCAAAAAAGGACACATTTATAAATGAGTCATTCAAAAGTCCACTAAAAACCAACCCAACCGGTCATGAGTCAACCTGCGGGTACCCATGTAACAAGTAGAAAAACTCAAAGTTCTTGTTAAAAATAATATAAATATAACTCTCTACATTGTTTTTATCATGCATATCTCTTTTTATGTGTAGTACAAACTACAACTTTTAGTTTATTATATTTCATGACTACTATAATAGAAAACTAAAAAAACTGTTATTAATTAGTGTTTAAAACACCATAAAATTCAATTGTGTGTTTGATGTAATTTATAAAAGAGGAACAATTGGCTGATGCATGTAGATGTTCAACATACAAAAAACAAACTACTGTAATTTAAAGATAAGACAAGTTGGATTGATGTTTTCATTTCTATTGTTATAAAGTAGAAAACTTTGTTATTATTGCATATACACAAATATTGCCAAGTCAAACACAAAGAAAAATATTCAAAAATATATATACATGTATGTTCAAGTATGTCAAATATATATGCATGTAACTACAAAACAAAATATATTCAAATGCTCACTAGGTATATAATCATACCTACAAATTCTCATAAGCACTCATATATAGAACTATCTTTTAATTTTTGCCCATTTTAAATGGGTCACCCACGGGTGCCCGCGGGTCAACCCATGAAACCCTCTTAATAAATGGGTTGGGTTGGGTTTGACCCATAATTAAATGGGTAGTCAAAATACCTACCCAAACCCATATTAAATAGGTCGATCAACGGGTCAATGACCCATTTTGACAGGTATACATGTAGCCAAATGAGATGCAAATCAACATTGTTGATAAATTGGACATGTTTTCTCATAATTGTGAACATGATAATATAAAACAATATATATGTGTACTTCTTCCAAAGATTTCAAGGCTCTTGTTTCTTGTCGATTCCCTATATCAACTCTCAGCTGCAAAGTCATAAAAATATACAATAATATAGTGATCTCAAAATATCAACCATGGTGGCTTTTGTCTATTTATAAACACAAGATGATTCTCGATAAATGTGTACTATTCACTTCCTTCTCTCTAGTAATGCTCATTCTATTCAACAAATACAAAAAACATTCCATAGTTTTTGTTGAATATATGCAACAATAAGATGATGCTTCTAAAGAAAAATATACATTATTAGGTATCATTTATCACCATGACTTTTAAACCTTCACAAATTGATAAAGAAGTCTGCATTATCGCAATGGAGAGATTAATACACCGGAGACACTAAACCTTAGTACTTTTTTATGTTTTTAACACTACTGCAAACACCTATATGTTCTTCTAATTTCATTCCACATTTCAAATACATGTGAACTATTATTTAACGAAATAGATGTAATGGGTTCATGGTCCTCATTCTTCTGAAAATTGTGCCACTTCAATCAAGCATGAATTGTTTCAATGTTTAAACATATATGAATGGACATATATGTACTTTACACATGACAAATTGCTGAATGGTGCTAATTTTTATACATCAACGTGACATATGCATGCTTATGAAATTATCATTACTATTCTTGAACCATTGTCATAATTCTTTATTGTGATGATAAACATATTTCTAATTACTAGGTTTTTTTTGTGCACTGAAGGAATTGACTAATATTTGTTTGGTTTGCATATGGAAAATATCACTTTGTAGTACTCATTAGTTTCAAATTTTTGTTTCGTGGGAGCTTTCAGTGTTCATTACATTATTGTCTTTCATTTTTAGATTTAAACTTTTTATTCTAACATTGGTATGGGTTGTGCAGAATGAGATGGAATGAATCCTAGGGAACAGAAATTATGAATCGTCATTTGTAAACTATAATATGAATTTATCATGTTATATTACCAAGTTGTCTTTTACCTACTGTGTTGTATAGTCTATGGTTACCTATTAGCCGAAATTAACCTCCTTGGTGGTGATAGATCAATAGTACATGTTGGTCCTCTTACCACAAATTTGTCAGATGAACTCCAAATATAGTAGCATCTAGCCTTGCCAAATTCCAGAAAAAATGTAGGTTGATGGAATTAAAACTATCAGCGTTATGGGTTTAGTATATTAGTATTCGAAGTATGTACCCTAGTAGTAACAAATATGTATGTTTCAATTCATGGTGTTTTTGGTTGTAATTCATTTGTTAGGTGTCTAAGTGTCGGGCAGGTTGAAGTAATAGACTACTAAGGTTTTTGAAAAAAAGTTAACACATCAACTAGAATCCATGAGATTCAAACCAACTGAGATAGGTGCATGTAGAACTAGGACAAAAAACCTTATATAAAATATTATCACAAACATAAGTTCCATCCTGCATCCTCAAACACAAAAATATGTCCCTGGTTCACTTCACCACATGTGTGTGTGTACTAGTTTCTAATCATTCGACAAATTTGTTGTTTTCAGAAGGGCTACCAATTTTTTATATATGAATGGTAGTAATATGTGGCTATTGTATCAAAGATAACACCTAAAACCCACAAGTATGGTTACTTACAATGTGAAAATGTGGCATGCAATTATATGATCTAATTTACATGAAGAAAATAATATGATTGTTAACCGGTTAAAGTTTAACAAGATGTTCCATGTGTGTTAAGGAAGAGATTGTCACTACAACTATGAGCTAAGATATTCATATTGTCTAATAAATTTGTTATTTTATTCTCTTATGTGTATCAAATGTTTCTAAATATTAGAAAGTTAATAAGTCAATTGTTACTTGGATTATTTTCTCCATACTTGTGTGGTACCATTTTTTCTATTTTTGATCTCAAATGTTGATATTATATGATGGTGTGAAATAAAAATTGAAAATGGTTATATTATAAAAGTTTATTACGTGAAGGGAGGATGAATAAACTTATAAACAATGATACTTGTTAGTTCATGCAATAGAAAAATAATAAAGAAAGGGGAAGTCCAAATCAAGAAACGACCATAGAGTATCTTTTGTTTACTACTGAATATTAAATAACAAGGCATACGTTGATTAGGACCAACCTAGGTGAATGAGGTCATCTTGATAGAGTTTTAGATGGAAAAGTTACGGTTAACCACAAATCCTGACTTCAAGTATATAACCTACAAAATGAGGATGTTTTGGTTTTGTTAAAAAGGATGCATGACCATGTGGTCCATCAAAAATATGCAAGGAGAGATTCTATTAAATTTCTCACAAAAAGAAATTATATCTGTATGAAAAGACAAGTACCAATATCATTAAATTAAAAAACCAAGTCTCAATTCAATACGATTGCATGTGGTATTCCGAACATGACTTAACCTGAACCATGGAATATACCAACAATAGGTAATTCAAGGTGTAATACTTGGAACACTTTGAGCATCAATACAATCAAGTTATTGAGAATCATGAACAAGTGAATGAATTTTGTGTATATGGCCTACAGAAACAAAAGAAAGTGAACAAAAACCCATGAACATATTATTTTCTCTGATGGGCAAACAAGACATGAAGACAATATTGTTTGGATCTTCAGTGTTCTTCAGATTTTTTTGTAGGAACATATAGATAGATAGAAGAAAACATGGGATAATGGGTTTGGCTTTCATTGACAAGTCTATCATTATTGATGGTATATTTTCACATGAAGGGCATTGACCAATTCTCTACTGACCAACATGGAGATGTATATATCATCTTAGATGTAGATATAAATAGAAAAATGAGGATGAAGGGATGATTAATATTTTGTAATTGCAATAGATTGGGCCACATGGAGATATTCATGTATAGTGAGAGTGCCTTTCTTAAAAGTGTGTCAAAACAAATTTTGATGTTTAAGAAGAAACTAAAAGATCTAAATACATCTTTACATGAGAGAATTTGTTAATCAAAATTCTCAATATTGTGATGGTGGTTGATCTCCCTCTTCACTATATCGTTGCTGGCAATTTAAGAGTCAACCTTTAGCTCCCTAGATTCTAGATTCAATACTAAAGTTGACTTCATGGTATAAACTCATTTTAAGGGATATCCAAGACTAGATTCCTCATGGTTAGTTTCCTTGTTTTCTTCCCTAAAGTCTAGAGCTAGAACACAAGTTGGGAGATGTAGAATCAAAATCCAAGGGCTACACAATGCCTTACTTATTAGATGGTGTTTCCAAGGAGGCAACATAGGAAACGTGTGAAAAGTTACATGATTTGGTTAGTCAATTAGCCCAAAGCCTTAAATAATCATTTTAAACATTCCCAAGACATATTCCCTACTAAAAATTCCATAACTTCAATTTAAATAAACCAAATGTAATCTAAATTTGACTGTCACTTGATTTCCATTTCATCTTTCTATTGACCAAGTATAATGAGAGTTAACATCTTTGACTGAGAGGTGGAATGTGCCTTGATTGGGGCAGAGATGAAGGTCAACTACACCATTCACTACGTACATGAATCCTATTGAAGCATCAATCCTTGTCTATCATCATCATATTCATTGTCTGCCTTCCAATCCGAATACCATTTTCTTATAGTTACATGTGGATGATGCTCAGTTCGTTTTACATCTACAACAGAATAGTCAACCTAAACTTACTTAATATTCAAGTATTTGTTTCAAAAAACACATCCTTGTTTGTTGATGTTGTTGGCTCTCTATCTAGTTGTGGACCTTATGGTTTGTTTTTTGTACAACATCCATGTCAATATATAGACCTAGGAAAACATTATTCATGTATGTTTCCTAACGGTGTTCATGTTGTTAATTAGCTTCATATATTAATAGGTCTGGTATTCTAGAAAGAGTGTAGGAAAGGTAGTTATGTATGGATGAACAAGTAGTGTGTTTGTCATCACATCATAAAAAATACAATTTTTTGATCTTTTTAGATGCTTAAATATAATCATAACCTATCTTATCCTTTTATTGATACTTTTTCTTACCAAGTTATAATGTTTTACTCCTAACTCTAAAAAAGGATGGGACTGAGAGATATATTTCTTTCCTCTCTTCCACAACCTTCGATAGAGGCCTGATGTCAAAGAGGATATAAATCAAAGAATAATATATGTGTGCTTTGGAATTGGGCCTCTTCATTGTGGACCATTAGAATTCACCAACCCTCCTATCCCTCACTGGTTGTAGGTAAACTGTGCTTCCTATAAGTTTCGTTGGGGTGAGTCATCAAAGCATTGACCTATCCAAACAACAAGTGTCTTGTGAAGGAGGCAGATATATATGTAAATAATCACAATTAGAACAACACAATTACTTTTATTTAGGGATGCAGAAAGAAAACATTTAGTTACCACTTGAAGTCAGATCAACACTTTGATGAATTAGAAAAATCTAATTCATTCCAAATAGAGGAAGGTGTCCATAAACCGGTAGTATATGTCTCTAAATAGTATGCTAATAGATGGCTTCTATTTTTTAAATTTCAGTATATTTTACTTGAATGGATATGGGTAAGTTTTATATTTGGTTCATCATTCATCTTTTGAGAAGCAATAATGTGTAGATTATAATAACAGTTTTTGTGACTTATAAAGATGCATCAGTAATCAAATTAACTCCATACAATATTATTTCTTTGAGCATGAGAAATAAATCAATAATGCCTATTGTGACTAATTCCCTTCAGCCAAAATACGTCAACATGGATAGGTGATCTGAGTGCAACAGATATGAACAACAATTCAATGATTCCAAAACAAATTGCATATGAAAGGATCACAAATTGGGGTTGTTGTACATGAGCATAAAATAAAACACAACATAAACATTCAAACAATGGTTTTAAATGAGAGAATGATAAATACATTGACATTCTAGTCATTTTTAGAGGAGAATGCTACCTTTCGCCTTGACATCCCTATCTCCCTCATTTTACCACAATTGGTTGATTACTGGATTTGATTGAAAGAGGGATTGCTTGACAAATTTTTGGATAAGTCTGGCATAGATGACAATTGGTTAATAAGACAGAGCGGGGGGCACAGGCATTTAGGGATTCATCGCTTTTCCAGAGTAAGCATGACAAAAAAGAGAAGTGCATTGGGTGTTTCTTTTTTACACATGTAGATTAGATTTGATTAGTTTTCAAAAAGTTGCAATATTAGATATACGGTCGCTATTTGAAGTCTTTGTATTTCAGTACTATTAGTTTAGTGAATGTTACTTTCCTTGTCTAATTTAATGACATTTATATATAAAAGGGTTATAAAGCTAAGTAATAATGAGTTATGGTTTGCTGTTACTCATTTTGCTAAGAGTGGGCTACTTTTTTCCTGATATGTCTGCATGTGTCCCTACTAATTGAAAGGTATGGTACATATTTTATTCATTTAACATGTGGCATCATCCAACATAAGTTGCATGTTGCTCCTTATTTAATTAGGAATCGCAAATCTTGAGGCGTGAATAATGGCATTTTTAAATATATGTATAATAAATGCCACTAATGATGATTTTGTTGACGTGTATCTTTCAAAAACTTTTTATTTTGAAACAAATTATATACATCCTCCCTCGTGAGTATGCATATAAATCACTTGAAATTGGACAAATATGTCATAATGATACAATAAAAGACTGAGGATGTCGCTACAACATACCTAGGTTGGCTTCTCTTACTAGATGAATGCACAACACATGTTCGGTAGTCTATTATAAAAAAAATGACATAACACTTGCCAATTTAATGATGAGAAGTCTTAATAGAGAGGGACATCTCACCTTGATGAATGCTTTTCTTACTACCATTCCATCATACTACATCAATTGCACTCAACTTTCCACAAAAATGAAAATTTGATTGATAAAATGAGGAGGTACTTCTTTTAGGGGAGTATGGTGGAAAAAAATACATTTTCTGCATTTGAAAATCTTATGTAAACCAGATCACCCCACAGGGTGGGGGATCATCAATTATTAGCTCCACTCTCATTGTATGTTCCCCAAAGTTATACACTCAAGAAAAATCATGCTTATACTAATATAAAGGTGTAATGAGCTCATGGTTCCGAGACCAATGGATCAAGACCGATTGGACAGACCGAATGGGCAAACCGTATGGTTAAAATTGATTGATCAGGACTAAGGATGAGAGGTTTGAGTGAAGGTGAGTTCCAGTTGATTGTTAAACCTCATCATGACCTGCATAAAATTGACATAAACTTAGTTAATAATCTTGACAATAGAACCAATTAACAAATTTTGCATATTATGATATTTAGGAGATGAAATCGGATGCATTGAGTCGAATTGAGCCCAAGATGGCGATTGAGTTTCATGATGAATGTTACACATTATGTATATAATAAATATTAAATAAAAACCTCCTCGAGGACATGTGGAAATAAAAAATCCGTATACTTCTAAATGTACTAACAAAAAGGTATTTGCAAGGATTGAAGTCACAATCTTAAATCTTCCACATATACAGTTATTGTCGGGCTCGTGGTCTCCTTTTGGTAGATTTAATATATATATATATATATATTATATAGGGTAGCGATCCTATGAGAAACATCCTACGGTGAGAGCATGAGAGGCATTTGAATAACTACAAATTGGGAGCATTTTTTTAAAAATCCAACCATATAGATGGAAAAATGTCATTTCATGTACCTTCTCACAAAAAATCATTGCAATCAGACATTGTTTACATCTCCATATGTACAATATACACTTTTTACATCGAATAGTCAGCCTGAAATTCAATATAGTGTGTCAAAAAGTATTCAGTTGTTGTGAATGATCTACAAATCAGATGGTGATGAAATTTTTAGGAAGGTAAATATTAATATATACTTGTTATCTATATGGTTGGATTATGAAAATTTGATCTACATGGAGAGTTATTCAAATTCCACTCATGCTCTCACCAAGATATATTTCTCATTTGATTGTTGCCATATATATATATATGTATATATATATATAGACACACATATATACTTCATACATACAATCTATCACAATTAATAGGGCACAAAATTACTCACATAAAACATAAATAGCATCATTAATGATATTATTAGCTCTGCACATGATTTCACATATAACTTAGACATACAATTGGTCCCAAATAAATAGGACTATACGTGACAAGCATATAGTCCATGAGGCAAGCAAATCATTCATACACCTAGAATGAACTATCAATGTGACATACATATTTGGTGTATCAAATGCAATATGATGGCTCTTGTTCTTTTCTGACCTATTGGTTACAAGAAGTGACTCCCTAAGAGTGAATTGGTAGGAAAGAGTTTAGATGATCCTGTCTTACGATTGCCAAGTCAAAATAAAAGTATGACATCGGTCATATAGTATTGATGTGTACATTTATCATGATAACTCCTGCAACACATCATCAAATAGCCACATTATATACAACCTACATGATAAAGAAGCATGCCTTGGCATACACCTTCAGCCTCGTTGGTCATATGTTGTTGCATATATTGCAAGGATAATATATAAAGATAGATATTTTGATTTGTGTGCTGATAAAGATTTTCTACATAATAAAGGCATTGTCGATAAATATTTCATACATTCATTGTGTTCACTCACTTAACATGTGTTGTCTTCTCCATACACAAGATTAAGATTTCTCCAAAAGATTTTTCCTTCCCCTTAGATTTTTTTGATTGCGTGCCCTAAGATCCCTCATGTGATGCATGATTTTACTATTAATTAAAGAAAATTATAATTGTTATGTTTGTTTCAATATTGTGTTAATGAATAAATGTCATAATGTCTTAATAATATTTTGACTCAATGGCATATGGTTTGGGTGAGGACCTAAACATGAGATCATAGGTATACATAGAGTTTTTATTCTTACTAATTCCCTAGTAAGTTATTATTGTGGAAATTATAGGACAACAGTAACCCATACACTTCTATGCATGTTGAAAATGACTATGTATCATTAATGATGATATTGGATATCAATTCATATACATATGTACCACTAAGAGAAAAAGTTGTACTAGACATGTCTACCCTGAGAGTGATACATGGATGCCAAGTAAAGGCAAGTCAGAGTAATATCTTCATCATGCCATGTAAAAGCAAGTGAGAGTCATATATCCATGTGACAGTTGTAACTATGATCCTTAATGTTCATGTCATACAGTAATCACAAGTTGTTATGTGTAATTCAAAACTATTTAACACAACTCTTAATAAAGGTTACCATGCATGTGGTGATTGGGTGCACTACAAAACTTATAAATGATTGTGAGTGATGTCAATAAAATTTTTCCATCCTATTGGAGTGATACCCTAACCACTTGATAAATCAGATATAAAATGCATTGTATTGCTCATGTGGGTTAAATATAATATTGATCTCATTATATTTCAATAGTCTTCTGTAGTTGAAAATTGTAGATTGAATACTAATAGAACGACTAGTTCATACCTCTATTTCAATCTAGATATCTATGACAGAGGGACTCTATGGTCATGGTAACTTTGTTAGTTTGTCATAAACAACTTCCTTTGAGCATTTTTAGAGTTTCTTGGCATGTTGAGAACTATTAGACTCAAATGAAGAAAGACAAGTCAAAGTTTGTGTTGATGGTTAATAAAGGAAAAATCTAGTCAATGGGAAAAGGAAAAATCTAAGAAAGGTTGTAAGGCTAAAAAAAATCATATACTTTTTGCTCCTATAGCTAAAAGGGGAATAGACAAGGAAGCCAATTATCACCATTGTCACTAGTATGTACATTGGAAAATAAATCATCTTGTTTACCTTGAAGAACTTAAGAAGAAGAAGCAGAAGGGGATTGAAGTTTGCACTTTAGGTATATATGTTATTGATATAAATCTATCTACTTCTTCATCATGGATATTGGATATTAAATGTGTATCTCACATTTGTTCTATTGTACAAAACCATAAAATGAAGTAGACCCTAATTGAAGGGAGATGTAGATCTCTACATTTCTAATGAAGAAAGAGTCACTACCAAAACTATAGGAACCTGTTGTTTATCGTAGCCCACTGTGCTTGTAATAGAGTTAGATAAGTGCTATTATGTATCTGCCATATTTATAAATATTATTTATGTATTTTTGTTTGGACAAGAGATATTTTAAATTTCTAATTGATGGTCAAATTTCTATATCAAGAGGGGAAATCTTTTATGGAAGTGCACCAATGTCTTTTTGTCTTTATTTATTGAATATTGTTACAGATGTGTATAATATATAACAAGAAGTTTAAACTTCATGAATAAAAAAATTTATTTGTGGAACTATCAACTAGGGCACACAAAAAAGAAAAGTATTTCTAAACTCCACAATGATGCGTATCTAGAATCTTTTATTTTTAAATCAAAATTGACATGTAAATCTAATTTATTGGGAAAGATGAAAAAGTCACCTTTCACTGGTAATAGCGAGAGAACGAGTGACTTATTAGAACTCAGACATACTAATGTGCATGGACCTTTTATCACTAGTGGTAGAAGTGGGCATTTGTTCTTCATAACAGTCATTGATGACTTCACTAGATGTGGATATGTGATTATTGGGAAGAACAAATTAGAATCATTTGAAAAGTTCAATGAATTCATAATTTAAGTATAGAACCAACTTGGAAATAATAATAAGGCATTATGATATGACCATGGTAGAGAATATCTAAGTCAAGATTTGTATACCCTTCTAAGAGACTATGGTATTTTATCACACTTGACTCCACTAGTAACATCACAACATAATGGTGTGTTAAAAAGATAGAATTGGACCTTGTTGGATATTTTATGATATATGATGAGTGTATCTAATCTTTCAACTTTCTTATAGGGATATTCTCTCCAAACTACCATGCTTACACCACCATGTATTATTGAAATGTGTTCCAATGAATCCATATAAGACATGGACTGGGTAGTGTCCCAATATGTCATTCATGAATATTTAAGGATGTGAATCGTATGTCAGGAAACAATTCTTCAAAAATCTTGGACCTAAATTAGATAAATATATCTTTATCGGTTACTCTAAGGAAATGAAGGGTTATTAGTTGTATAATCCATCTAACAACACCATCTTTATTATTAAAATAGATCAATTCATTGAAAAATAATTCATTTCTAAAGGAACTAGTGGGAGGAAAATGATTTTTAAGTTCAATTCAAACACAATAACATTGAATCTATGGAAGTGGACAAGGAACAAAGAGAAACACAAACTTTTTTGGAATCTCAAATTTCTCAATTACAAAAAAACTCAGAGGTTTGTTAGGACACATTAGGATATTAAGAGATTTGGATTTCTTGTGACTCAATCAGAGATTGTCATATGTGATGATGATACAATAACCTTCTATGAGTTTATTGTGGGACCATATTCTAGTAAATTGCTTGAGGCCATGAGATCTAACATGGAGTTCATGTATGCCAACAACATATGGAATTTCTTGGACTCACCTGAAGGGGTAAAGGGGTAAACCCGTAGGGAGAAAATGGTTCCTTTCGTAGAAGAGTGACATGAATGGTAGTGTAGAGAAATGTTTCAAAAAAGTTCAAGGTGTTTATTATGACAACTGGTTTTCACCAATTGCCATTGTTAACTACATAAAGATCATGCTTGCCATTGCATCTTATCATGACTATGAGATTTGGATGGATGTTAAAAGTGCATTCACTAACATGAATCTTCTTTAGGAAGTATACATGACAAAACCTAGGGGTTTAATAACTACAAACGATGCTAATAAAGTCTATAAGGGTCATTTTATAGATAAAAGAAAGCATCTAGAAGTTAGAATCTTCAATTTAATGAAACAACCAATGAATTCAACTTCATCAAAAATGAATATGAACCCCTTCCTTTACAAGAAGGTTAGTGTGAGTAGAATTGTATTTCTTGTAATGAATGTACATGACATACTATTGATCATAAATGCCATATATACTCGATAATTGGTTAAGACATGACTGGGATATACCTTCTCCATGAAGGAATCAGAGGAACCATCCTATGTTCTTGGAATCAAGATCTATAGAGATATATCTAAAAGTCTTCTTGTCCTAAGCCATAGTACATATGTTCAAAAAATGATGAAGAGGTTCATCATGCATGATTCTAATTTACCCATGTTCAAAGGAATCTCTCCAAATCCCAATATGCTAGCTCTTCGAAAGAGTGGGCACGCATAGGAATATTCCATTTGGATCTATCATGTATGAAAAGTTGCACACGCCCTAATGTATTGTATGCTTTAAGATTGACTACAAAATACTAGTCAGTTCTAGTGAAGGTCACTTCTTGTTGTGAAGAATGTACGAGAGTACTTGAGAATAAAAAAGGATCAATTATTGATATATGTAATGAAGATGAGTTAGTTGTAAAGGGTCACATTGATGCAATCTTCCCAAACTAAGAAGGAGAATTACTAATCACAATCAGGTTTTGTGGTTTGCCTTTACAACATAGATGTAAGTTGGAAGAGTTCCAAACAAGAGAGAGTTGTTGATTCTATAATAAAGACTCGATATATTGTTTCATCCAATGTAGGAAAGGAAGCAATATAGATTAAGAAGGTCATTAATGAACATGAGGTGGTTCTAACCATTGACAATGCATTAGAACTTTGACAACAATGGAGCCATTGTACAACTAAGGAACCAAGATTACATCATCACCACAAGAACAAATTTATTGGTATGTATGCCTAGATAGCCAATCATATGATGATTGTAATGACATATCATGTAAATGATGTGATTAATAAAAATAGGGCAATTCCATTTATTTTTGGTGTTATTCAGTTATGAGATAATGATGTAACATAATATATGTCTAAAGAATGATGTTACTCAATGATGTATGTCTTCAGGTTGATGACCTAAACAATGAGATCATATATATGCTAAGAGTAGATGCATTCCTTTTATATCCCTAGTTATTGTTATTGTAGAAATTGATAGACAACAATAACACATAAGACTAGAGTATGTGTTGGTTGATTACAAAATATCATTAGTCATAATATGTCATATCAAACCAAACACATACATATTCATTAGAGAATAGTGTATCAGACAGACCCACCTTGAGAGTGATGCATGGAAACCATTTAATGGTAGTCAGAATCATCTCTCATGGTGATGGTGGTGATTTTGGTTCTTAGACCTGAAATCACTACACTACACTCATCACATGTCATTCAATGTACATTGACATTATCTAATGTGACCATGAAATGGTTACCATAAAGGTGATGTTCAGATACATTGTGACACATGGAGAATGGCTATGAGTGTTGTAGATGGGATTTGTCCCGCTTACAAGAGTTTGATATCCTGGCCATTTGATAAGAAAGACTGGGAAACACTCGGTCAAGAAGATTCTAGACAGTAAACAGTTGATTGCCGAAGGCCCGACCAGTGACCAACAAAATAGAAGCTACTAGCATGTTGCCAATATGATGAATTTGGGGTTGAACTTTGCTCAAGTCTAATGAACCCTCTCACTCTGCCCTTTTAATTTTTTTTTTCATAAACCCATCCATATTATTGAAACTAGAAATAGAAGATTGTTGCCGCATAATCTGAGAACAAAGAACTTCACCATGTATCACAATAAGAACATCATATTTGTAGTTAATATGAGACAAAATAAAAGATAAGAACAAAAAACTAAATGATAACCTAGAAAGTGATGGAGGGGCCAATAAGATGATAAAGACAGTAGTGTAAGAACATGATGTGGGGTGTGGGTTCCCCAATAAGTATAGACCCACTAAACAAGCCTGTGAAAAAAGATGAAACATCAACAAGGAGCAATAAATGGCTCATCATTACCAAATGACATCAACATCAAGGGGACACATCAACATGGGCTATCTCAACACCAAGGGGTATCCATGTGTATTTAGATAGCCACCGACATCAAATGACTGCATCTCAACATGCCATGTGATGGCTAGAGTCACACAACTCATCAAACTCATCATCTACAAAGTTAATAGAGCTTGACACAAATTGATCATTTGCATGGTTTCAGTGCGAGATGAAAAAATCTCTCAGTAGAAATCCAAGCCGTAAAAAGTTGTCATGTGGCACTTGAATATGACTTTGAGACATCATATCTCTGTTGTCTTGCCTAATCATGGTACGTGTTCTAAAGATGTGTTACCATACCAAGAACATCCATGTTCTCATACCATCTCTATAACTCACAATTATTTGAGCATATCATCAGACAGGAGATATCTATGACATCTTCAGAATGCTTCTTGTAAGAATCCTTGTCAGCCTTAGGCATAGTTCCAGTAGGTTCATAAGGCTTTGGTGTCTCCAGAACATTGAGCTTACGCTCTTATGTGAGAATGATTCCCAACGTCCTGAACTAGCATGGAAGTTGTTTCCATTCAACTTGTCTCAAGGATTTATCGCACAAAAAAGTGCTATTGATTTCCATTTGATTCTATAAGAAAAGGTTGAAATTTGACAAAAACATTTTTATTTAATTTGAGTAAAATAAAATTTATCGAAGTTTAATTAGGCCTTTAATTAATTATCTATTTTGTTCAAATTGATAGCTCTCACTTATCAACTCGTAAGATTACAACGTACATTGTTCTAGTGAGCCAAGACTCAAAACAATTGGGTTATTACTAGGCCAATACCAATGTCCATATACAATTATTAAGGTAGGAAACTTTTTCCAATTGCATCTCATGCAATCCTTGGATAGATGGTATGTACAACTCTTTTCCATATTCACCTACATGCTTCTAGGAACTTAATCTCATTAAGGTTCTAGTTATGTCTGACCTAAAAGCCAACACATAATGAACCATGCTTGACAGGCCCACATGAATACCATCACACTTCCACGAGATAGACAACACACCACACTTGGTGTTCTTATGCTTGACCGGTCAAAATATTTGATTGCAAGATTTTATATTTATAAATATACATATACAAATCCAATCACCACATACTTATATGTATCATATACTTATTATATCCACAAACAAAAATGTACAATTATCAAACACGTGCGATGGTTATAGTCATAATATTGTAATTCCTTAGAGGCAAAAGGAATTACTACCATCTATGGTTGACTTCATATGTAGAAAAATCTTGTTCATGATGATTTGTGTTGGAACCGGCCTGGGTCAATCAGTTTAACTCTTGAACTGACTGGTTAGCCTCCTGGTTGGTTAGCTGGCATATGGTGCAAGTGATGTATGGACTCTTCCAGTCGATTGGTTTGACCACCAGCCGATCAAACCAGGTCCTCCATCTGATCAGTTTGGCCACCTATTGATCTATCGACTCCTCCTGTTATCTAGCCTCCTCGATCTTCCACTTGAGTGGTTTGCCTTCTGAACCAGTCAGTTTGCCTAGATCAGAATGCCATCTTTTACATAACAAAAAATAAAACTATCCTAATCTTATTTAACTTATTACACTATAATAGGGAAACCTCGAGTTACATTTGAGGGGAGCATAGGAAGGAAAGTATTAACCTTTACATATGGAAATGTATAAGGAGGGTTGGCATGGAAACTAATGTAAATAGAAAAAATAACTATGCAACCAAGCATAAAGATCTAGGGGTTAGTGGTCATAACTATGCTTATATCTACCATCAAACTCATTTTAGGGTGACACATATAAATTGCATATATATCATATCATATTTATATACATATCGGGATTGTATGTGGTATTTAATTGAATATGTACATTAATCATTTAAATATTTGCACTATATGTCATAGATAAATGATAAAAACAAAAACTGGTCATATCCATTAAATCCCAAAGAATACTAATTAATGTGGCTCTGATACCACTATAAGGAAATAGGGAGACACATAAGGAAGAGGAAATAAATTTTTTACTATCGTATTACCCTTTGACAGCAAATCACGTCAACAACTATGAACAATGAAGGAAAGGTTGCAATGCGTATACCTAATCCTGGAGCAAGTCCATCAACTATCCTTGCTGGAGCATACTTGTTTGTCAAGTCACACCTGGATAGTTGTCATCTGTGTCCTCCTAGTTTAGCACCACAAATGGTGGTTGACTGCATCCTCCTACTATGTGGCAAAGGCCTCCTCGCCTCTACATAGTCCATGTGGACCATCGGAAACTCATTTCATTCTTTTGGAACAGATAAGAAGGAGTTGTCTCTTATAGTCAACATGCTAGAGTCAACTTGCTCTCCCTTGTTGTCTCTTATTTTTTGTCCGGGTTAACAAGATTTATCAACCCCTACTAGATACACTCTTAACACACACAAAACTGTCCCACAAGCACATAGCTGTTTGTAGCATAGAGAGTAGACAAGTTAAGGGTCAATCCACGATTTGTGGGGTAGCACATCAAATTAGGATTTTTTATGATTCTAGATCAAGGAATTCGTGTTGTTAGGGTTTGATTCAGGTTTTATATTACACTTATGCTAACAATCAAGAAAATAAAACATGAATCAAACCTTTAATTCTTTTTTAACACTGCACTGTCAATGTTATTCAACTAAAACTAGCTAAGAGAGCAAGAAATTAACTAAGTCAAGCTAGCAATTACACCAAAAAATAAGCAAGAGATACACTAAGTAATTCACTAAGCAAACCTAGAAGAAGCAAGTAAACAAGAATTTGTTTGCTGTAACAAAGACTATTTATCATGAACAAGGCAAGCAAGCCAAGCAAGCAATTCACTAACAAGGAAGAAAATTAGGGTTAAAGCAAGTAGATGTGGTAGTGGGATGTCTAGGGTGATGTGCACTAATCAAATATGTATAGGGTATTGTGCATACACTAACTTCCAACTAGTAGACACCTAACCAAACAACAAGGATAACACTAGAGCACGCATCCAATTATGTTTGTGGACCATGGATGGAGTGCTAGTGAGTAGAAGAACTAGTCGCTATCATGAACCATCCACACCTTAAAGGATTTGAATGATCTAAGGAATATGTAGAAAAAAGGTCTATATTGTCCAAGTTTAGTTTTCTAGATGTGGTTTCTTAATGCACTTAGGGGCAAGGAATGTTGTCCAGAGTAGGAGGGTATTTACCTCCTACTAGTTCCATCTAACCACTTAGCAAGCCATTTAACTAAGTGTGTATAAAAGGACACATCTAGTTATTTAGATCTCATAATTAGGAATTGGGGAATGGGTAGAAAAAGGTAAAAACTAGCTCAACATCCACTAAGGACTTAGGATTTTCTATAAAAAAAAGCCCAAAACCATCCATTTTACCTATTCCTTAGGTGATTCCATAGCACAAACAACCACACAAAGAGGTAGGGAAAGAGAACAAGTAATAACATAGAATTAGAAAATGAAATGATAGTTTCATGCACAAACACTTACAAACATGGTATCATAGTTACATATTCCCATAATGGAGCTTCGTTGCTCACAGTCAAAGAAATTAAAAAAAGGAAACAAGAAATAGAAAAATTGTTAGGCGTGGATGAAGGAGATCCTATTTTCACATCAAATGGCTCCAAGGATGTCCTCCTCCTTCAAGGGTGCAAGATGGAATAGAAAGTGGAACATATATGCCAAAAACTCTAGAAAAGTACAATTTCAGGATGGAGTGATGTACGAGGTGAGGTGATTTGAGTGGGGGATCAAGGGTGGCATCTATGGAGGCTTGAAGTGGCTAATGTTAGACTCTTATCGAACACTAGCGTATACATAATTCCCTAGGCATTTTAGGCTTAAGTGGGGGGTAAAGTTCTAAAAGTTGTTTAGGGAGCAGTAGGGTTTAGTAGGAAAAGTGATCGTGCATGGTGAGTAGCTGTGAACATGTCTACGGTAAATTGAAATGATCATTGTGGAAAGATGAAAATGTTGTGGGGTTTAGTGGATGCAACATGCAAAGAAGAAGAAATATAATATTTAAAATCCACATTCCCATTAGGAGATGTTGTCAATAATAATATATCAAGAAAAATTCTTTGATATTTATACCTTGTCATGGAGGTAGATCTGGAAATAATGCTTACAAAAATACATACGGAGAAGGATGGCATTGACGTTCTTCTACGTTAGCCACCAATGTGTCTATATCTCTACATCATCCAAGAGAATTTGGGGAGTTCAAAGTCGTGCTCCAAGAATCATTGGGGAATGATTAGCCTTCTTGTTTCCATGCTAGGTCTTCAGGAATGTGTTGTTGTCACTATGAAGTAGGTCTTTAAGGTGCCAAATATGGCAAACAACCCTCCCCATCCTCATATTCTTTGGCTAGGGTCTTTGTTGTGTCTTAATTGCACAATTGATCTAACGTCCTAACTTTTCAGAAACCTCCAATTAAGGAAGGCCAAAAAGATGAGAGTCATTACCTAAAATTTTCTCAAGGATACAAATTTTAAATAAATAATGAATAACAATAAATAATTTCCATTACTTCAAATATATTGTTTACAACTTGTTCCTCTAGAAGTTGCATAATTTTTTTTCATCAAAATTTTAATATGAGAAGTATCTATGAAAGTTTAGTGTCTTAAAGTAATTTCATATGTCCATCATATCTTGATATCATCTTATATAGTATGCACCTAAAATGTCGTGAAATGAAAGTATGGATCAACATATCAAAATATATTGTGTACGTGAGGTGCATACAAAAAAGTGTACCAGTAAACTAACAACATATATTTCAATCAAATTCTTCCAAACAAGAACTGTCATTTTCTTTAGATAACTTCATTTATGTGATACTCATAGTGGCATTATAATTTTATAGAATGTAAATAAACATCATCAGTTTAGTTGTTCAATCTTCAAGAAACACTTGATAAACACAGGAAAACTAATGTGGATAGTCATAAAAGTAACCACGTATCTTAATGGTGAGCCATGCAAATTATGCAATCATACTTCAAGCATATTATCTAATCAAGCAACCAAGCAAAGTATTCAATCTTAAATCTACATGCATATAAATCCTAAAGTTTCACCATTACATTAATCACATTGAAACCTACTCGATCCTATTCTAGCTTTCATGTTTCTATGTTATCAGGTTATCATTAGGGTTATACTGTGATACCCAAATTACTATATCTAGTGATATAATAACTCAAGAAACTTAATTCATATTAATTGTTTCCATGATTATCAAATCTACCATGTTATTGCATTTGGAACACTTATATCAGATTAGACACATTAAGGTTATAACATGTAACATCATTGATGTTCAAGATCTTCATTACACATGTTAATGGTCACCCACTCTAAAAAATCTAGTTTCTCATCTTTATGATCATAACCATGTTATATTATATGTAACAACCGCCACCAAACCGACAACCAAATCATTACTAAATATGTGGAATAATCATAAGAAATGGATTAACAAAAAAATCACTAAAACTCAAAACCATTTTTGCAAAGATATCTATTTCCAAGAAAACTCTTTAAGGAAGAACCAAAACCTGATAGTCACATTGATCATATATTGTACATACATTGTACCATCTCTTCTCGAGGATAACATATAACAGTTGCTTTCTCAAAACATATACATAACACAACAACAAACCCCGAGGCATACAAGCCAAAATATTAGATTGTTCATAAAACCAACAAGTACTAAATCCAAGGACCTGAGAGTACAAAGACGACACATAGGACTTCTATCTACAAGACACGACAGACAGTACACTCAACCTGATCTGTCATTGTTGTCCCTGCTGCTGTTGTTCTTTTTCTACATCACGGTCTCAATCCCCCTCATGCATGTCCAACTAAAAAATGTGGATCCTACGGGGTGAGACAATTGTCCCAGTGAGAGATATAACTCTCTACCAATAATATTATTATTACAGTTAAATAGTATTAAACTGAGCAGAGGATAAGCTGTTTAGAACATTCTCAACTTTTAAAGCATTGCGATTATCTATGATAGAGCAATAAATCATCTATTCTCTTTATAAGGAATAGGAAGAACATGTATATCATTTACCCATCATGCTATATCAACATCTCAAGCTTATCCTCTGATACTTGATATCATGGTATGACATCCATGAATCATTCTCATTTCTATCTGTTGGCCTTAGCCAATCTGCTAATCAAATATTGAATTGTACCAGTAATGTGAATATACATCATCATCATTTGTCCAGGTATTGGGTTTGCCAATCATGTGAGGTTATTGTAGGTATTGGACTATGTCAATCATGTGTAACTATTCCAGGTATTGGACTATGCCAATCCTATGATGTTACAGCCAGGCATTGGGTTATTACCAATCTTGTGATTAACAACCAGTCATTGGGTTATTATCAATCTTGTGATTAATAGCTAGACATTGGGTTATTACCAATCCTGTGATTAACAGTCGCACATTGGGTTATTACCAATCTTGTGATTAACTTATAGGCATTGGGTTATTACCAATCCTGTGATTAACAGTCGGGCATTGATATATTACCAATCCTGTGATTCATCCGGACATTGGGTTATTACCAATCTTGTGATTAACATACAAGCATTGGGTTATTACCAATCCTGTGATTAACATCCAGGCATTGAGTTATTACCAGTCCTGTGATTAACAACCAAGCATTGGGTAATTACCAATCCTATGATTAACATCCAGGCATTGGGTTATTACCAATCATGTGATTAACAGCCAGACATTGGGTTATTACCAATCCTGTGATTAACAGCCAGGTATTGGGTTATTACCAATCTTGTGATAACAGCCATGTATTGGATTATCACCAATCATGTGATTAACAGCCAGACATTGGGTTATTACCAATCCTGTGAAACTATTCCAGGCATTGGACTATGCCAATCCTATGTATCTATTCCAGGCATTGGACTATGCCAATCCTGTGCATCTCATCACTGAATACCACATCACCTTTACTAGGCATTATACCTTGGCCAAGCCATCATACTTATTCACATCCTTTATATAATACAAGTATTCCTCGTATCTCCTTTAAGAATATTCAAAACACTATAGCCCTTATTTGGCTATAAGCAAAAAGCATGTATGATCAAGATTTCATTATTATTATTGTATCCCTTTATTATTATTATGTTACGAAGTTTCCATTTCCTAGTTTATTTGAACATTATCATTTCTTACATGAGACTTTTATAAACATCTTGTTACCTCTCACTAGGCAACAACTATTCGCATGGCTCACAAGGCCCATTAAACATCTTGTCACCTCTCACTAGGAAACAACTAATCACATGTCTCACAAGGCCCATTAAACATCTTGTCACCTCTCACTAGGCAACAACTAACCACATGGCTCACAAGGCCCATATAACTGGTATTATATGAAACATCATAGCTCATACTTAGCTATGCTCATTATCTCATGCTATCAACATGGTTTCAATATGGTTAAGGATTCCCCTTTATTAACCAATTGTAGTTTCAAATCACATCAATACCCTTCATTAGGGTTAAGGTTTCCCTTTTTAAGCTAACTAGGGTTTTCAAGTACGTTCATCAAGAATCACAACCCTAATTCAGATTCCACACATATTAAGAGTATTAATGTATGCTCATTTCATGATTATCACAGAAGTTTGAGTTTCTCTCTCATCCTCACTAGGATGTTGATTACCTCATACTATATTAAGTTGGCTCAACCTTTCCTTCAAGGTACATTAGCCTACTTAATCAATATTCATTATACTCCATACCTCTTAATGTTGAATTGAACGATAATATTCGGCTAATCCCAAGAATCTTTGGATTTCAAAAGGATTTTGAGGAGGTTTCCAATCAAGTACAACATACACTTTGGTGGGATCAACAAATATATTACCCCCAGAAATGACATGTCCAAGAAACATGACTTTATCAATCCAAAATTTACATTTAGAAAGTTTTCCATAGAATTGCTAGGCTCGAAGGATATTAAGAACTACCTTTAAGTACTCATGATGTTTTCCTTGGAGTCAGAATAAATCAAGATGTTATCGATGAATACAACCACAAACTCATCAAGATAAGGTTGAAAGACATTATTCATCAAATTCATGAATATTCTAGGTGTATTGGTCAACACTAATGGTATCAATAGAAACTCATAATTCCCATAACAAGTTTGAAAAGTAGTTTTAGAAATATAGGAATCTTTGACTTCAAGTTTATGGTATCCAGAATGAAGATCAATTTTTCAGAAAACTTTGGTAGTGTGAAGCTGATCAAAGAGGTCATCAATACGAGGAAGGGGGTATTTTTTTAATAGTAGCTTGGTTCAACATGGGTTAGTCAATACACATATGCATAGAACCATCATTCTTTTTGACAAAGAAAATAGGCAAACACCAACGGGAAACACTAGGATGGATAAACCCATTTATGAGAAGTTCCTATAGCTGTTTCTTCAACTCCATAAGCTCAGCAGGGGCCGTCCTATACGGTGCCCTAGAAATCAGAGTGGTTCCAAGAAGAAGGTCTATGGAGAACTCAATGTATCTATTTGGAGGAAGCCTAGGAAGCTCCTCCATAAATACGTCAAAAAAATCACACACCGCCTCCAGTCTTTCTATAGGCTTGTTGTTAGTACTGGTCTCTGAGACTAATGTTGGGAGTTTAAGAAAAAGATTTCAACTCACTAATACCTGCAAGTATACGGAAATCAATGTAGTCAAGTGTCGAACACGGGGAGCTAGAATAGTTAGGAGCAAACATGTTAACTTTCACAAATCTAAATCAGATTGCAAAAGTTTGATTGTTTATAGACCTAAGAAAAGGGAAACAAGGCAAAGGTTTTAAACCACATAATTGATTAAATTATTAGGAACTTGAGAATAAGATTTCACTACCATTACAATCATATCACATGAACATAAGAAACAAGATCGTTGTTTAATAAGCAAGGAGGTTGTCATCATCATGCATTTCCCAATGCCGTGAAATGGTTCTCAACATCACATAACGCTCTTGCATCTATGTTTAGCATCAAACACCCCTATCCACTCTCGTGGTCAAGGGAATATTGCCATAGATCATACTCCATACTTCCTAATGCATTCTCGTGAAGCACAAGGCAAGCATAAAACTTGTATAAAAGGTGGCCAACATGGCATACAAGTAAGAAAACACCATAGGCATCCATGGAAGAAAGAAAATTAAACTGCAATTAGCATAAATTTCGAGTTCACATGATTAATGGCATGGGAGATACTCTCCCATGATCAAGAAAAGATCTCTACTCGTCCATAGTGAAGATATACAGATACATGACAATAATTTCAGAGTTTTGCATGCTTAAGAGAAGGAAAAACCTAGAGGAACCACAGATGCAGGATAAGAAGAGAGAACTCCAGCTGGAGGATGAAGTTCTACCCCTTAGAAATCTTCAACTCATACCTACTTCCTTCTCAGAAAGCTAAAATGAAGAGAGTGACTCTACTGCACCTCTGGAGAAGAAAACAAAGAAGAAATGAAGTAAAATGGGTGTTCTCTTCCAAGAAACCACCTTCTTCTACCCCAAAATCACCTTCCTCTACTCTAGAACTTCTCTTGGGAGTAAAACACTTCAAAATGACCGAGCATATCCACCACATGGGCTACCATTTGCTTTTAAAATGAAAGGCAGTCATTTTCATATTTGCTGAAACTAATAACGACACGGTGTGTCTTTTGTTGAACACGCTGTGTCATGTCGTTTGTGTTTTCTCAGTGTTGTCACTGCATTGAGGTACACGACGTGTTAGAATAAGACACGTCTTGTTTCTATCTTCAAGGAGTGAATAAAATGAAGGGCACACAGCGTGTTTGAATAAACACACGCCGTGTTCTTTGGCAGAAAGGTGCAGATGGTATTCATGTACTAAGAACATGCCATGTCTGATGAAGGATACTTCATTTTACCTCTTTTCTCTTATCTATACTAGACGTTGCTGGAGAATCACATGCCATGTGTTTAATAACACACGACATGTTCTTTGTCCCATGAGACTGCTTGTAAGTGAACACGTCGTGTTCTAAATAGAACACGTTGTATCTTCTTTCGTTTCTTTAGGAATTTGCTTTGGGTCATCTGTAAAACTTGGGGAAGTCCCATTGGGGTTGGATCTGAGTTAGGTTATCTCCAATTTGACCTTTTTAATACATATCTATAATCAACATCATGTCATAAGCAAAGAAACTAAAACGTGTGGCAAAATGAATGTAAATAGAGGCTAAATTGGGACAGAATGAGCTAAAACTATATGTGAAGAAGTGTAAAAAGTTGATATAAAACACACACAAAAAATCCCCCCCTAAGCTTGAACCTTTTCTTGTCCTCAAGAAAAAAGAACATAAAAACACACATGAAAGAATTTTCAAGCTCGTGTATAGATTAGTTGAAAGACATATATGCAATGTTCAACCAACAATGATCAACGGTTTACTCATGGCCATCCACTCAACTTAAACATCAATTTAAAAGATACTTAAGTTCAACAAGGGCGGTTTCAATTTAATGAATCAATCAACTCAACAACATTAAATAGTATTTGGATAACCAAGCCAAATAACTAATGGGTGCTCAACACTATCTCTCAGCTATTAAGGATGCAAATGATGAAGTCTTAGCTAACATTAACATAATTAGTTACACTCACCTCTTTTTCCAAAAATGATATGGCAATGGATTAAGGGTTCTGGCACTCGGCTGCTAATGTAGGCTTATGCTCACATGGAGTGTCAGTTGGGGTATTTTACCCTCTTTTTAAGACATACCACCTAACCATCGTGGCCCGATCAGACTTACACTAGGCTAGCATGATATGTGGGAAAATAAGCCGTCTTTTATTGGGTAAGAAGGTGAAATGAGATAAAAGAGATCTTAAATATTTTCCACAACATCGGAGAGTCAACTAAATAGCAACATTAGCTAGATTTCATCCATTTGTTTTGAAAAAAAAATCATTGAAAGAAAGGTTGAAAAATGCACTAGGATCTTGGCAAGGGTATCCTATATTTCAAATGATGTTGTGATGCTAATTTACTCAAAAAATGAAACCATTACATGTTTTAGACAATCAATGATGAAAAAGGTGAGTGTTCAAGCTACAAGTATAAACTAGAAATAAACGTGTATTGAAGGTCAAATGATTTCAACTAATCTATGCATGCTCTTTAGAATTCTTTCAATGACATATTAAGGTGTAGAAGGACAAGATAGCTCAAACTTGGTAGAAATATCAGTTCATTACATCAAGATAGCCTCACATCATACATGATTTTGCCACAAAAGGAAAGAAAAACAAAGAACAACATGAAAGTAGAAAATACATGACAACATGAAAACATGAAAAATAATAAAAGTAAACTACATTACCGGCCAATTGCATCCCCCTAAGATTGAATTTTGCAGTGTCCTCACTGCATCAATCAAACCTAGGAAGGAAACAACTGGTTACCTGTCATAGGGTGGGGCATCAGTGGGATGGGCCAGGTCCCATGTGACCAGAGGGGAAGAACAGGCTGATGAGATCATCATCATCTGGAATATCAACCCACATGGGTTGTGGAACAAACTCAGGCTGTTGTAGAGGAGTAGGCTGGTGTTGTTGTGGCATGGATAGGCCTTGAGAAAGGTGCCAACTATCCATGCGATGAACCATATCATTCATACTAGAATATTGTTGACCCATCAGGTCCATGCAATTGTCTATGTGGTCAAACCGCTGTTGTAGATAGCCATATAGATGTTTGACATCAGGCATGGCTGTTTTTGTGCTTGTAGAGGGAGGTGGTGGAGTAGTAGGGGGTGCCTCAGTATCATCAGTAGCTCTAGCTGCATCAAATTCTTCTATAGTGTTCAGAACGACTTTCTAGTTATCTTTGTTCTCTAATGTGATATGTTCAGGATCTGGAATGTCAATGTACTGATCTTTGTCAAAGAATTGCCGAAATTTGGTATTACTATTGGTAACCCTTGAGATCAATCCTACAGAATGTAGATACTGAATGTCTACCGGGTTTCTACCTAGTGCAGCCTCGAGACCTATCATATCAACATCTCACTTTTGTGCTATCAAAGTGATCATGCCTCCACACATTATGTCTCCAAATTTCCTCTTTTTTACTCTCTTATTGTCTAGGAAATGTGTAAGGATATAATAAGTTGCATTGATCTGATAGTCATACATCATTCCCCACAAAAAGAAAAGATCTTATTTTCTGACGACCCCTTGAGTTTTTTGTAGCAAAGACCCCTGTACTAAGAAGGCAGTGCATGTATCAAAAAATGGGGTTGTGAATAGAGGATGCCCTAGCTTGCTTGGCATCATGGTGTTCCTCATCTGATATCTCAAATCAAAATTCATCACTGTTAAAAACTGGCAGATAACTAATTGCCCCCTCGTAGTGGCAATCCAAAACTTCACAGAAACGGCTAAAGGTAATCTTGAAACTATGATCTAAAAGGCGGAAACGGATAATACCATGTTCCATCTTCTTCTGTGGGCCTTTCTCTATAGTGAGTGTTGTCAAAAACTCACAAAATAAGTGATGGTAAGTGTTTGATACCGTGCGACATACATAGCTTAGCCCCAAATCCTCCAGGCGCATGAAGACCTTGTCCTTGAATCTGAGGGTGGTGAGAGTCTTCTCACAAGCAAATCACGAAAGAAGCACCCTCCTTGCTATGAGAAATTGGTATGTCGGGTCTTCCTCAGGAGTGACCCAGAACTAGGTCGTGGAGATGTATGTTGGTGCGGAGGAGCTAACACCATGCTTTTGGTTGGATGTTTGCTTGAGAGGTGTCATTGCTAAAATGTTGAAAGACACGACGTGTCTTTTTCTGAGCATGACGCATCATTGTGGCTTATGGCTGCAGAACTCACTGACCAGCAGAAACACACAACATGTCTGTTAAAAAACACATCATGTACCTGGGCGACTATAGCGGCTCGAATACGAAGAAAACATCCAATTTGCGGCTTTGACGGCATGTCTCTAAGGTGGGAAAAGAAATAAATGACAGAGATAGGATAGATTGAGCTTCTTGCTGTGATTTCACACCTTAAAGAGCCAAAAGGCACCAAAAATGAAGCTTTTTCTTCTTGGAGCTTGAGAAAAGAAGAAGAACCAGTCTTGTCAGTGCTAGAGAAGAAGATCGGCAGAGAAGAGGGAGCTTCACGGACTTGGTGCTATCGATGGTGGCTTGGACATGTGGCTTCTTGCTCCAAATCACACACAGTTGGTCGTCGGAGGCGGAGGCTCGGACATGGTTGGCAACACATCTAGAATGAAGTAAGGAACTGAGGAAGATAACGGACAATTAGGGTTAAAATCCCCCATTCTCATCAAAAGACACATCGTGTCTTTTGTAAGACACAACATGTTACTTGACAGAACTTCCTTTGTGTGTTACAAGACACGTCGTCGTTTGTTATTACGCACACGCCGTGTTCAAATCCAAAAATTCAAATTGTGCCTTTTTCACTGATAATGACACGCCGTGTTCAAATAAAGAAACATCGTGTTATTTTCCAGATAACTTATGCTCCCCGTTGTTGCTTAAGTACATGTGTCTAAATGAAGACATGTCGTGTTCTTTTCTAGATCGATTATTACTTTGGTTTGCTAGACAGTGACACGGCATGTCTTTTTCTGACACGTCATGTGTATTTGAGTCTGCACCCTTTTTGCCTGTTGTAAGAGGCAACATGCCGTGTCAAATAAAGACATGTCGTATCTCTTTGAGATTATATACTTTTTGCCAACACCTGTAGAAGTATAGTGATGCAAGTATAAGTGTTTAAATCATTACATACACCCATGACAAGCTTATTTTTGGGTAAAGATTGTTCTTGAGTCAAATTACTAAAATAAATTCTAATCTAATGTGGGGTCAACTCCCACAAGTCCCTCCATTTAAAGTCTAAAGTACAACTCTTTAGTCTTTTGATCAAGCATCTTGGAGGGAGCAAGTGGCTCCCTTGTCAACTTCATCTCCTATGATGTAAAGCTTGCATCGTTGCCCATTGACCTTGAAGGAGGATTGCTTCTCTTGTAGCTCCATGGTCCTATATGGAAAGATGTGTAGGACTAAGAATGGTCCAGACCACTTGGATCTCAACTTTCCTAGAAACAACTTGAGTTTATAATTGAAAGGAAAAACTTGATCTCCTTCCTTGAAGTATTTAATTTTGATTCTCTTATCATGCCATCTCTTTCTCTTCTCCTTGTAGATTTTGACATTCTCATAAGCGTCCATTCACAGATTCTCCAGCTCTTGCAGTTGTGGTAGCCTCTTCTCTCCTACTTTCTTAAGATCATAATTTAGCAAGTTGATTTCCCATAATGCTTTCTGCTCCAATTCTATAGGTAAATGACATGATTTTCCAAAGACTAGCTTGAAAGGTGTTGTTCCAATGGGTGTTTTGAAATCTGTCATGTATGCCCATAATGCATCTTCCAACTTAAGTGCCCAATCCTTTCTTGATCTGGAGATAGTCTTTTCTAGAATAGCCTTTAGTTGCCTATTGGAGATCTCCACTTGGTCTGATGTTTGAAGGTGATGGGGTGTGGATATCTTATGCTTTACCCCATATTTTCTAAGCAAGTTGTTGAAGCTTCTCTCCTTAAAATGGCTTCCACCATCTGAAATGATTTCTCTTGGAACTCCAAATCTTGGGAAGATGATCTTTTGAAAAAGTTTGATGACTAACTTTGCATCTGGAGCTTGAGTGGGAATTGCTTCCACCCATTTGGACACGTAATCACAAGCCAACAATATGAACTTGTAGCTGCATGAAGATGGGAAAGGGCCCATATAGTCTATACCCCACACATCAAAAAAAACTATCTCCATAATTGAGTTTAATGGCATTTCATCTCTCCTTGAAATTCCCCCGCCTCTTTGGCAGTTGTCACAAGCCTTGACAAATGTGTGCATGTCACGGAATAGACTTGGCCAATAAAGGCCATATTGTAGGATATTGTTTTCTATTTTGTGGACTCCAAAGTGTCCTCTATAGGGAGAAGAATGACAATCTGAAATCACATTACCAACTTCCTCATTTGGGATACACCTCCTTATGAGTCCATCAGTGCATTGCTTAAACAATAACAGATCATCCTAGTAGTAGAATTTTACATCATGAAGAAACTTCTTTTTCTATTGGTATGTCAAGTCTGGAGGTAGTTTTTCTGTAGTAAGAAAATTTACAAAATCTGTGAACCATGGTGCTTGTGTGGAAGAAAAGGTATAGAGTTTCTCAATTGGCAATTGGTCCTCAATAGGCAATGAACTTTCAAAACTTGTAGTCAACCTAGATACATGATATGCAACGTTGTTCTCTATCCCTTTTCTATCCCAGATTTTAAGATCAAATTATTGAAGGATTAATATCCAATGGATGAGACGGGATCTATCATCTTTCTTGTTAAGCAAGTATTTAATTACAATAGGATCTGTATGCACAATGACTTTGGATCCTACCAAATACTGTCTGAACTTGTCTAAAGTGTATACTATGGCAAACATCTCCTACTTGGTGGTTGTATAGTTGATTTTTTCCTCATCTAAGGTTTTTCTTGCATTGTGTATAGCATGAAGCTTTTTATCTTTCCGCTGTCCAAGAACTTCTCCTACTGCATAGTCACTCACATCACACATTATTTCAAAAGGAGCACTCCAGCCCAGTGGTTGTATGATTGGGGATGAGACAGGAGCTTCTTTGATCTTATTGAAGGTTGCATGGAAGGCATCATTGAATATGAACTCGACATCTTTTGCAAGCAAGGAACACAATGGTTTTGCAATCTTGGAGAAATCTTTGATGAATCTCCTACAAAACCCTACATGTCCAAGGAAACTACGGATGTCTTTGACAGAAGGAGTATAAATCTTCTATATAGCTTCTACTTTAACCCTGTCAATTTCAATACCCTTACTAGAAACAATCTGGCCTAGTACTACACTGGATTGTACCATGAAATGGCACTTTTCCCAGTTTAGTACTAGGTTAACCTTTTTGCAACATGCTAAGACTTTAGATAAATTACACAAGCAATGATCAAAAGAATCTCCATAAATGCTAAAATCATCCATGAATATTTCCAATATATTCGTAATGAAATCAGAGAAAATAGCCATCATGCAATGTTGAAACATGGGTGGGTTGTTACAAAGACCGAAGGGTATGTGACGGTAAGCATAGGTCCCATAGGTTCATGTAAATGTGGTTTTCTCTTGATTGAGAGGGTAGATTGGAATTTGGAAAAACCCAGAATACATGTCCAAATTGCAAAAGTAAGAATGGTTTGCAAGTCGCTCAAGCATCAAATTGATAAAAGGCAAGGGAAAATGATCTTTGTGAGTTGCTTTATTCAAACGCCGGTAATCAATACACATACACTAACGTGTGACTATACGTGTTTGTATTAACTCATCATTATCTCCCTTAACGATAGTTGCACCCCCCCTTTTTTAGGTACCACATGAATGGAACTAACCCAAGGGCTGTCACTTATAGGATAAATGATGCCAGCATCTTTCAACTCAAAAATTTCCTTATTAACCACTTCTAGCATGTTTTGATCTAAACATCTAGGTGGTTCAATAGTGGGTTTAGCATCATCTTCCATCTTTATTCTATGCATGAAAATGGAAGGGTAGATGCCCTTTAAATCATCAATAGAGTAACCAATAACATCTTTATATAAATGTAATTTAGCAAGCAATTTATTTTCTTGTTCGTTAGTTAACTCATCATTGATTATGACTGGAGAAGTGGAATCGGCGTCAATAAATGTATATCTCAGCCCGGGTAGAAGGGCTTTGAGTTGTACGTTCTCCCAAATGCATTTTCTTTGGCTTTATCATCTAGAAATGAAGTATCTTCATTAACAACATTTGGTTGAGCAATAGAAAATACTCCAGGAATTTTTAGAGTTATCATTTGTAGCTTCATCATCATCACAATAGTTAAATATAAATTTAGCATCATTATGATCTTCCTCCACAATAGAGTCAATAGAGTCGATAATACAAAGTTCTTCCACTCATGAAGGTGCCTTCATGGCATTAAACACTAAAAACTCCATAGCTTCTCCACCGACTCAGAGTGTAAGCTTTCCTTCCCAGACATCAACAAGGCATCTGACAGTCCTCAAAAAAGGTCTTCCGAATAGAATGAGATTGGAAGGAATTTCAAGCATGTCTAACACAATAAAATCGCAAGGAATGTAGAATTTACCAATTTGCATTAGTACATCCTCCACAATACCTTTGGGATATTTGATTGAGTGATCGGCTAATTGGATAGGCATCTTTGTAGGTTTCAAATCTCCAAGGTCTAGCTCCTGCCACAAGGTAGATAGAATGAGGCTAATGCTAGTTCCAAGGTCAACAAGACCTTTGTCAATTGTGGTATTTCTAATCTTATAAGGTAGAGTTAATGCTTCCAAATCATCAAGCTTCGAGGAATGCCTATTTTGAATGATTGAACTCATTCTCTCAGAAAGCATGATGGTTTCAATTTGGTCTATCCTCCTCTTCTTGGTGAGGATGTCTTTTAGAAATTTAGCATATGACAACATATCAGCCATGACCTCAGCTAATGGAAGATTGATAAGAAGTTTATTTAGAATCCCCATAAATTTCTAAACTTTGAATCCTCCTTATTTGCAAGTCTTTGTGGAAATGGTGTGCTTGCTTTGTAAGAAGGTGGTACTTCAGCTGTACCTTTTAGTTTGTCATCAACGGGAGTGTCCATCTTTTCTTCATCAACAACCTCAATGCACTTCTCCTTGGGTGGAGAAGATCTTTGGATTTTGTGGGCTCTGATCTCCAAACCATGACATAAACACGATTAAAACTTAGCGGAAGCGAATCGGTAATCAGCGGAAGACAAAAATCACGGGAAATTAAAACTTTTTGAGACAAGAGCTTGAATCCATAAAAACTTCTTTCATAAAGAGAGATAAGCTATTTACATCTCAGGATAATTACTTCTTGAGTAATTATATACATCAAGATACAAAATCTCAAGATCACTAAACAAAAGATTCCAAGACCTGAGAGTACATAGGACACATAGGACTAACTCTAACTACACCACATGGCAGGATAATCTCCACCTGAGATTCTACTATTGCTCCTGGTGCTACTGCTGGTGAGACTGGACACCTGTAGGCTGGTTCCTTCGTCTCCGACGTCCACCTAAAAAGTTGAAATCTACGGGGTGAGACAATTATACATAATTGTCCCAGCGAGAGTTATAACTCTTCGCCAGAAGCTTTATTATAACATCAAAGAATATCTTAAGCAGTAAAGCCTTCGAAGTATTCTATAACAGTTGCAGGTATAACAAGATCTCTACAATTTAGGAGATATGGAGAATATAAACACTATTGCAATGTAACATCAATCAACTAACTTGGAGTCATCTCTAACGAGTTATACTACATGGTTGATTATGTTTTACAAACAACATTATGCCCTGTGGAGATGAGGCATACCACTCATACTCCAACTGATCGTTGAGAAGTCACATCAGTATCATACATAGGTCATTAAGAGAGCCGGATTCTCATGACCTTCACCTTCCTCAGTCAGTAAGAGGATCACTTGTAGGACATCTCGTGTCTCTACTACTATAGCTCACCAGGGTAAACTGGTCCTTCGCTATTCTAGAGTCACAGTGGCGTTCTGTACTCTCTTCGTCATCAGGAGGTTTCATATTTACCTACCACTGATACGGATATCTGTGCTTTCTTCATCATCAGGAGGTTTCATGTTTACCTACCACTGATACGGTATGGAATTATAGTGAAGGATGGATGGATTACACATCTACATCACTTTCCTACACTAGGATGTAAGGTTCTACACATCCATGTACCCCACATACTCAAAAGTATGTGCTCCAGGAGTTCCCTGAGGAAAACCTGTTTCACCATCACTTAATCTCTGACAATGATGGATCTATGATCAGGGCTCTACATTATACTTGATTAGTTAGGTAAATTCAGTATTCTTTAACAGCATACATTGTTCTCCAAACAATAACAGTAGCATAACAACTATAAAAGAAGAATACTAAATGTAACAGGCCTAACTCATATCAATCATCATTTCTCATTATCCTCATCACAAGTCATCTCTAAGGCATGACCTTGATGGTATTCATGGCTCTCACAGCCCATTATAAGCATAGGATGCCACTGACAAGGCATCAGATTACTTTACTTATTCATAAGGCTAACAACATGCCTTTAATGAATATAACATCAACATCCATACCTGGATATGATTACCTTCATATCAGAACCTGCATGGTTAATACAACTGATAAAGGTAATACAAAAATAAGGAATATACTTCCTACTCTTGTCATAAGGGTTAAATCTCTAATTCACATCAAATAGAGTTTAATACTCAAAAGCATGCCATTACCCTTGAATTAGGGTTTACTATTCACATTACATGTCATCACCCTTGAATTAGGGTAAATATTCACATTAAGGTGAATTGAACTCATAACATCATCATGTATGAGTAACATCTTCATTGATGCTCTTAGATTAGTTAAAGGTTCATCATTTATCATAATTAGGGTTTCTATGATCTCACACAGGTGGATCATACCCTAATTATGCTCATTCCTGTGCATTGGAGATGCTTTAATTGAGTTTTCACCTGAAAAGGGTACTTTCTCTCTCTAGAAGTACTTTCTCTCTCTAGAAGTACTTTCTCTCTCATCATAAAGTTAGGTGATGTCAACATCACTCTAGATCAGTTCGGATTAAGTCATCATAGGCTAACATAGCCCAAAACATTACCATCATGTGATTAGGGTTTGATTTGATCAAGGTATTACTTAATTTACCCTTCAAGGGTATTTTGGTAATTTACCCCATTGATCATCATCATGGTCAAAACCTTAGTCCATTAACCCCTTAATATCCTAGGTTATCATTAGGGTTTCATTAGGGCAACATTGAACCATTTATATCATCAATTGATTGAAAGAAGTCAACCTTGAATTATCTTGATCGATCTCAACCATCGACCCTCAATCGATTTGAGACCCATTGGTTGAGTTGACCTTTTGACCAGTGGACATCAGGACCGCGAGGATGTGTAGACCGTTTGGTCACCTTTGACCTCAGGACCGCGAGGCCTCTTCCTCCTCCAAGACCGCGAGCCTCCATTGATTCAAGACCGCGAAGACTCAAATTGAGGTTAAGACCGCGAGGATCATGAAGACCGTTTGCCCTTCTTTGACCTCAAGACCGCGAGGCCCCTCACGGTCTTGAGACCGTGAGCCCTCTCACGACCTTGAGACCATGAGCCTCCTCACTACCTTGAGACCGCGAGCCTCCTCACGACCTTGAGACCGCGAGCCTCCTCACGACCTTGAGACCGCGAGCTCACATGGTCTCAACCACTTGGACCATCAATAAGATTCAATGATACAACCGATAATGTTAACCCATGTTGAAGCCCTCAAAAGGTCAGAGTTATGTTGACCACTTATGAATTGGGTTAATTAAGGTTATGCTTAACCAAATGGTCATTCAATTGACCCTCGATTGTTGACCAATTAGGGTTGAAGTCGATTTAATTAAGGTCTATCGATGTTCACCCATCAACACTCAACAATGTGACTCCACACAAGGTTGAACCCTTCAATTGAGTTCCAATTGGGCCCAAACGTGGCCCAAACGGTCTTGAGGTCATGTGGGTGGTCCCCACATGGTCTTGAGACCGTTTGCCCAAGATTTCATCAAAGTCTAATGTGATTTGATAGGGGTTGAATCATGATTGAACCACAAAACAGAATTTTGATTATATTGATAACTTATTTGCAATTAGGTCCTCAATTGGTCAAATTACTTAACCCTAGACCTTCAAACGGTCTTGGGTGATTGTCCTCTCGGTCTTGAAACCGTTTGGATGAGTTCCAAACGGTCTTGAGACCGTGTTCCCATCCAAATTTGGATTCTAGTGAAATTTCTTCAAGGTTGGATCAATTGAGTTGAGGGTTATATCAATATTTATTTGCAATGTAATTTGGTGTAATTGTACCTTCAATTGGTCAACTAATCTTGACCCCAGACCTCCAAACGGTCATGGTTGATTGCCCTCGTGGTCTTGAAACCGTTTGGGTGACCCCTAAACGGTCTTGAGACCGTTTAGGTCAATCAACCCTAAAAACCCTAATTAGGTCACCATAATTTCAGTACTGATTTCACCTAGGGTTAACCCTAGTATTCACCCTTCAACTCTTAGCCCGTTTGGAATTAGACCATCAAACTTGGTGAGTCGTTAATTAACATTATTTTTAACAGTAATCTCATACGGTCAACGCCTGGTCAACGACCTTACACGATCTTGAGACCATTTGCCCAAAAGGCAATTTCAGACCGTTTGAGAATCAGGAATAAATTCATTTAAAGTTGTTACTTAAAAAGGTCATATCTCCCGATTCCTTTGGAGATAGCCTCCCAACTTTTGAGGGTAATTATCCTATATAATTAGAAACAGATTTCTTATACGGTCCTTGCTCGTTCAACGGGGCCAAACGGTCTTGAAGACCGTTTGCCCTGTCGCGGTCTCGAGACCGTTTTCTCACCTCGCGGTCTTGAGACCGAGAGAGCAAACTGGTGAGACCGTTTAAGGAAGTGAAAAGCGGTGGGTTTTCTTGTAAATCACGCCTTCATCTCCTAGCTCGAGAACAGTATGAATATCCCATGGATTTGCTTGCAAAATAGCAGGGAAAAGTAGGGAAACATGAAGAGCTATCATCTAACCGCATATAAGAGATGTACATAGTAAAGCATGGGTTTAGAGTTATAAAACCCGCCTAAAGCTTGCTCCTTGAGCTCCAAGCTTTCAAGCTCCAAGCTATAATGGCTTCCTTGAGTTCCCACAGGTTGGACAAGGTGAAAACTCCAAGGAAAGATGAAAAGAGATGGCTAGAATGATAGGGTTTCGTGAGTTAGTCACCAAATTGACCTTGAATTCGAGTTCTAACCATGGAATTAGGCAAAAGAAGGGTCCCAAACCTACCTTGTTTCCCTTGGTCGTCCTCCTTAGCTCCAAGGCAGTCTTTGGTCGTCTTTGGTGAAATGGAACAGTGAAGGGAACGAAGGGCAAGTTCCCTTGCTTAGAGAAGTTGAGGGTATATATACTAGGGGTAGGATTTTCAACATTAGTTCATAAGTTGTCCATAATTCCAACTAGGTCCCTCCTTCTTTACTTGATCGTCCCTTCCTCTTCATTCTAAGGACAACCTTTTCTTAAGGTCTTAGAAAAAGAAGGCAAAGGAGAGAAATCTAATAATAAGGTACATACATAAAGAGTTATTGCACATATACCCTGATCATTCAATCACACGGTATATTTCACAACCTGATAATTCAATTAAGGTGACTTCCTCATCATTTCTTATCTAATGATTGTAAGAGTTCTAAAAGATACATTAGATGATATGTTTTACAAATTGAATCCCTTAATTTGGGTAAATTGCATTTTATCCCAAATTAGGGTTTCAAGCACCGGGATTGCTTCCACAGCTGCACCTTGGTGCCCAAGCTTGGGAAATCCCTCATACTTTGCCAAAAAGATTCTCATGATGTCTCAACATCAGAGGAACATCTCATCATGTGAAAATTGCAAGTTAGCCCTTTCAACTGGGTAAATTGCACATAGCTCCCTATATAACAAAACAATGCTACAACTTTAAATAAAAAGGAGCAAATACTGAAATATATGTTTCTGAGAAACTTATTTACATGCTCAGAGTTAATCACAAAGATTTAATTACATATTTAGGCAAAACACCTAGGGTTAACTCATAACCCAGGTCAGGGATGTTACAAATTATCCACCCCTTACAAGGATTTCGTCCCCGAAATCGATAAAACATACTAAGAGAAGAGGGCAGGATACTTCCTTCTCATCTCATCCTCTAACTCCCAAGTGGCTTCTTCAACACCACGATGGTTCCAGAGGACTTTCACAAGACTTATATCTTTCTTCTTTAACTTTTTAATGCTTTTATCAAGGATTGACACTGGTCCCTCCTCATAGGATATATCATCATTCAATTCTACCTCCATAGGTTGTAGAACTGACTCGGTGTCTGGGTGACATTTCTTCAGCATAGAAATGTGAAACACAGGATGTAACCTCTGTAACTCTGGGGGCAGCTCTAGTTTATACGCTACCTTTCCAATCCGTTCAATGATTGGATAAGGTCCCATAAATCTAGGAGCTAATTTCCCTTTCCTACCAAAACGAAGGACTCCTTTCCAAGGCGAGACCTTGAGATACACTCTGTCTCCAACCTGGAACTCTAAGGGTCTACGACGTTTGTCAGCATAAGATTTCTGCCTATCCTGAGCAGTCTTAATCTTATGTTGTATTACTTTAATCTTTTCTTTGGTTTACTGTACAAGGTCAGGACCTAACAACTGATGCTCTCCAGTCTCAAACCAACACAAAGGTGATCTACAACGTCTACCATACAAGGCTTCATAAGGTGCCATATCAATACTATGTTGATAGCTATTGTTATAGGCAAACTCTATCAAGCTTAGGTGTAGATCCCAACTTCCGGTGAACTGGAGAACACATGCTCGCAACAGGTCTTCTAAGGTTTGTATGGTTCTTTCCGACTGTCCATCAGTCTGTGGATGAAAGGTCGTACTAAACCTTAGCTTGGTGCCTAAGGCTTGGTGTAACTGTTCCCAAAAACGACTTGTAAACTGAGGACCTCTGTCAGAAACTATTGTGACAGGAACTCCGTGCAACCGCACTATCTCTTGAACATACAACTCTGATAACCTTTCAGCAGAATAGGTTGTCTTGACAGGTAAGAAATGTGCTGTCTTAGTCAACCTATCAACAATTACCCAAATGGAATCATGTCCTTTGCTTGTCCTGGGTAGGCCAACAACAAAGTCCATGGTCACATGGTCCCACTTCCACTGCGGTATGGGTAAAGGTTGCATTGTTCCTGCAGGCTTCTGGTGTTCAGCTTTAACTTGCTGACACACGGGACACCTCAGAACAAACTCTGCAACATCCTTCTTCATCCCAGGCCACCAATACAGATCTTTCAAATTCCGATACATCTTGGTGCTCCCTGGATGCATAGCATACATGAAAGAATGGGCTTCTTCCAGGACTAACTTTCTTAAGTTGTCCACATCTGGCACTATCATCCTTCCATTATAACAAGCTACTTGATCTTCTGAGTCATGAAAACCATCTTGCTTCTCATTTCCATACTCAGATCTTATATGTTGAACTGTAGCATCACCTAGCTGTGCCTCTTTAATCTGCTCCCTTAGGGTAGGTTTAATATGCATCTCAGCCAACAATCCGGCTAACAATGACACCTTCAACTGTACATTGTCTTGCCTTAAAGAGATAAGCATATCTCTCCTAGAGCATACTAAAGAGTTTAGTTGTGCTCTATTCATGGTTGATGTTGCTGATTTCCTACTCAAGGCATCTGCAACAACATTGGCCTTGCCTGGATGGTAATCAATTGTACAGTCGTAGTCCTTGATTAACTCCATCTAGTGACGTTGCCTCATGTTGAGCTCATGCTGAGAGAAGATATACTTAAGGTTTTTGTGGTCTGTGAAAATCTGGAATGTCTCTCCGTTGAGATAATGCCTCCAGATCTTCAAAGCATGAACCACAGCAGCTAACTCCAGATCGTGTGTTGGATAATTCTCCTCGTGTTTTTTAAGCTGTCGGGAAGCAAAAGAAATCACTTGTTTATCCTGCATCAACACACATCCTAGTCCATTTTTGGAAGCATCACAGAAGACTACATATCCTTTTCCTTGCTCAGGTAGCACTAGCACAGGTACACTTGTCAATCTCTCCTTCAGCAATTGGAAAGACTATTGACACTTATCACTCCAAGAAAAAGGAACATCTTTCCGGGTTAACTTGGTCAAAGGTAAAGCTATAGAACTAAAGTTCTTAATGAACCTTCGATAATAGCCAGCTAACCCTAAGAAACATCAAATCTCCGTCGGTGTCTTCGGTTGTTCCCACTGTAGAACAGATTCTACTTTCGTAGGGTCAACACGAATTCCCGAGGCAGATACCACATGCCCAAGAAAAGATACCTCCGGTAGCCAAAACTCACACTTGCTGAACTTAGCATACAACTTATGTTCTCTTAGCAAGGTCAAAGCTTGGCAAAGATGCTGCTCATGCTGCTGAGCATCCTTACTATAAATCAGTATGTCATCTATGAAGACGACAACACACTGATCAAGGAAAGGTCGAAAAACTCTATTCATGAGTTCCATGAATGCAGCTGGTGCATTGGTTAGTCCAAACGACATAACCGTGAACTCATAGTGACCATATCTTGTCCTAAAAGAAGACTTGGATATGTCACTATCCTTAATGCGGAGTTGATGATATCCAGACCTCAAGTCTATCTTTGAAAAGACTGTTGCTCCACGCAACTGGTCAAAGAGATCATCAATCCTCGGCAGAGGATACTTATTCTTTATTGTTACTTTATGGAGTTGTCTATAGTCGATGCACAACCGCATTGACCCATCTTTCTTTTTAACAAACAAGACCGGAGCACCCCAAGGTGAAGTACTTGGTCGGATAAAACCTCTCTCAAGTAACTCTTGAAGCTGTTTCTTGAGTTCTGCCATTTCGGCTGGCGCCATCCTATACGGAGTTTGATCTATGGGTTTCGTGTCTGGGATCAGATTAATTTCAAAATCAATCTCCCGAGGTGGTGGTATACCAGGAAGTTCTTCAGGAAACACATCTTCGAATTCCCTGACTATAGGAACTTCGGCAGGATTGGAACTTTCCTTGGTAACATCTACCACATGGGCTAAGAATGCATAACATCCTTGCCTCAACAGCTTATCAGCAACCATAGCTGATACAAGACAGGTGGGCAGAATCTTTCTTTCTCCTTGAAAGATCCATGTGTTGCTTTCATCAGCAAACACAGCCAACTTGGACTCACAATCCAAGACAACTCTATACCTTTCTAAGGTATCCATCCCAAGGATTATATCAAATCCTTGCATATCAAGTGGTATAAGGTCCACTTGAATGCGATGTTCAGAAAAGAAGAGGATGCAGGGAGAACATACCTCCTGCAAAACAGCAGACCCACTCAACGGAGTCTCTAACAACAAACTATCTGCTCTATGACTAACAGTCACATTGCAGTTACAAATCACTTCACGAGTGATAAAAGAGTGCGTAGCACCCGGATCAATCAGAACGGATACAACACAGGATGTAGACATATCAGAATATAAAAGTTTCATCTGACCTGCCACTACCCGTGGATTGACCACTGCCTCAGGTGGGTTCATAGCATAAAACCTCGCTGTCGCCTGGTGTTGAGGTGGTGCTGATGATCCAGCTTGAGACGCTTGTCCACGTCCTCGAGCTGCTCCTTGATGTTGTCTATTCTGAGATCCCTGTTGATTCGGTCTCGGGGGTTGTTGTGTCACGCCGACAGGCCTAGAACGACAATCCTTCATCAAGTGTCCCATCTTACCACAGTTGTAGCAACTCTTCTCCTGTTGCTGTGGTCTGGGTGGTCCAGTAACTGACACTGATGCAGAACTGTGCGTCCCTTGAAGCGGTTGACTCCGTCCTCTACCTCTGCTTGGTGTCCATTGAGTTTGAAAACTCGATCTGGGTGGTGGAGGGTTAGGTGCAGAGAATCTAGGTTTCTTGGAATCCCTAGATGAAGGACCCTGGAACTGTGGATATCTTTTATGGGTTTGTCTCTTCTCAACCACCGATCTCTCTATCCTTCGGACTGACTCAACGAAGGTAGAGAATCTCTCTCGGTTCTCTAAGGTAGATACAGGGGTTGACATATCAGAATTCAAACCCTTCTCAAATCTTCTGATTCTTTCCTCATCTGTAGCAGCCATGTGCGGACAGAACCGCAGCAACTCCATGAACTTAGCTTCATATTCGCTAATGTTCATCATACCCTGCCTTAGTTTCTCGAACTGAGAGATCTTCTCATCTAGGAAGGTCTTTGGAAAATATATTTTGATAAATTCCCGACGAAACTCTTCCCATGAGAACTCTACTCCATGCCTCTTCTGCTCTTCCATGTTCCACCAGTGACCAGCACTGCCTTTGAGAAGATAGACAGCATGTCTAACCTTCTCAGCTTCCGGAATCATAAGAATCCTGAAAGCCTTCTCCAACTCTGTCAACCATAAGTCAGCATCTGCAGGGTCGGCAGTTCCAAAGTACTCGGTAGCTCCGACACGACGAAGTCGTTTGAATGTCTTACCGATACCTTATGCTTCAGGCTGGACAGGTGCCCTAGGTGCAGGAATGGGCATCCTATCAGTTATGTGTGTCATGGCAGTCATGAACTGCCCGAACATTGTTTGTACAGCTGGGTTACTCACGTCAGCTGGGTCGAACTGGGGTGGCCCTCTTGGCAACTCAGGTGCAGGTTGTTCTATCCTCGGAACCCTTGCACCGCCTCGAGGTGCACTAGCACTACTCTCTGCCACGTACTCATTATGATGTTCTGACATCCTTAGGTATCTTCTTCTCCTGAGGAGCAGAAGATTCTATTAGATAAGGAAGGAGTACTAAAGATAGACTCGACATCCTAAGTCCTATGCCTCTGTAGACTCAACTGAACCTAGAGCTCTGATACCACTAATTGTGGGCTCTGATCTCCAAACCATGACATAAACACGATTAAAACTTAGCGGAAGCGAATCGGTAATCAGCGGAAGACAAAAATCACGGGAAATTAAAACTTTTTGAGACAAGAGCTTGAATCCATAAAAACTTCTTTCATAAAGAGAGATAAGCTATTTACATCTGAGGATAATTACTTCTTGAGTAATTATATACATCAAGATACAAAATCTCAAGATCACTAAACAAAGGATTCCAAGACCTGAGAGTACAGAGGACACATAGGACTAACTCTAACTACACCACATGGCAGGATAATCTCCACCTGAGATTCTACTACTGCCCCTGGTGCTGCTGCTGCTGAGACTGGACACATGTACGCTAGTTCCTTCGTCTCCGACGTCCACCTAAAAAGTTGAAATCTACAGGGTGAGACAATTATACATAATTGTCCCAGCGAGAGTTATAACTCTTCGCCAGAAGCTTTATTATAACATCAAAGAATATCTTAAGCAGTAAAGCCTTCGAAGTATTCTATAACAGTTGCAGGTATAACAAGATCTCTACAATTTAGGAGATATGGAGAATATAAACACTATTGCAATGTAACATCAATCAACTAACTTGGAGTCATCTCTAACGAGTTATACTACATGGTTGATTATGTTTTACAAACAACATTATGCCCTGTGGAGATGAGGCATACCACTCATACTCCAACTGATCGCTGAGAAGTCACATCAGTATCATACATAGGTCATTAAGAGAGCCGGATTCTCATGACCTTCACCTTCCTCAGTCAGTAAGAGGATCACTTGTAGGACATCTCGTGTCTCTACTACTATAGCTCACCAGGGTAAACTGGTCCTTCGCTATTCTAGAGTCACAGTGGCGTTCTGTACTCTCTTCGTCATCAGGAGGTTTCATATTTACCTACCACTGATACGGATATCTGTGCTTTCTTCATCATCAGGAGGTTTCATGTTTACCTACCACTGATACGGTATGGAATTATAGTGAAGGATGGATGGATTACACATCTACATCACTTTCCTACACTAGGATGTAAGGTTCTACACATCCATGTACCCCACATACTCAAAAGTATGTGCTCCAGGAGTTCCCTGAGGAAAACCTGTTTCACCATCACTTAATCTCTGACAATGATGGATCTATGATCAGGGCTCTACATTATACTTGATTAGTTAGGTACATTCAGAATTCTTTAACAGCATACATTGTTCTACAAACAATAACAGTAGCATAGCAGCTATAAAAGAAGAATACTAAATGTAATAGGCCTAACTCATATCAATCATCATTTCTCATTATCCTCATCACAAGTCATCTCTAAGACATGACCTTGATGATATTCATGGCTCTCGCAGCCCATTATAAGCATAGGATGCCACTGACAAGGCATCATATTACTTTACTTATTCATAAGGCTAACAACATGCCTTTAATGAATATAACATCAACATCCATACCTGGATATGATTACCTTCATATCAGAACCTGCATGGTTAATACAACTGATAAAGGTAATACAAAAATAAGGAATATACTTCCTACTCTTGTCATAAGGGTTAAATCTCTAATTCACATCAAATAGAGTTTAATACTCAAAAGCATGCCATTACCCTTGAATTAGGGTTTACTATTCACATTACATGTCATCACCCTTGAATTAGGGTAAATATTCACATTAAGGTGAATTGAACTCATAACATCATCATGTATGAGTAACATCTTCATTGATGCTCTTAGATTAGTTAAAGGTTCATCATTTATCATAATTAGGGTTTCTATGATCTCACACAGGTGGATCATACCCTAATTATGCTCATTCCTGTGCATTGGAGATGCTTTAATTGAGTTTTCACTTGAAAAGGGTACTTTCTCTCTCTAGAAGTACTTTCTCTCTCTAGAAGTACTTTCTCTCTCATCATAAAGTTAGGTGATGTCAACATCACTCTAGATCAGGTCGGATTAAGTCATCATAGGCTAACATAGCCCAAAACATTACCATCATGTGATTAGGGTTTGATTTGATCAAGGTATTACTTAATTTACCCTTTAGGGGTATTTTGGTAATTTACCCCATTGATCATCATCATGGTCAAAACCTTAGTCCATTAACCCCTTAATATCCTAGGTTATCATTAGGGTTTGATTAGGGCAACATTGAACCATTTATATCATCAATTGATTGAAAGAAGTCAACCTTGAATTATCTTGATCGATCTCAACCATCGACCCTCAATTGATTTGAGACCCATTGGTTGAGTTGACCTTTTGACCAGTGGACATCAGGACCGCGAGGATGTGTAGACCGTTTGGTCACCTTTGACCTCAGGACCGCGAGGCCTCTTCCTCCTCCAAGACCGCGAGCCTCCATTGATTCAAGACCGCGAAGACTCAAATTGAGGTTAAGACCGCGAGGATCATGAAGACCGTTTGCCCTTCTTTGACCTCAAGACCGCGAGGCCCCTCACGGTCTTGAGACCGTGAGCCCTCTCACGACCTTGAGACCGTAAGCCTCCTCACTACCTTGAGACCGCGAGCCTCCTCACGACCTTGAGACCGCGAGCCTCCTCACGACCTTGAGACCGCGAGCTCACATGGTCTCAACCACTTGGACCATCAATAAGATTCAATGATACAACCGATAATGTTAACCCATGTTGAAGCCCTCAAAAGGTCAGAGTTATGTTGACCACTTATGAATTGGGTTAATTAAGGTTATGCTTAACCAAATGGTCATTCAATTGACCCTCGATTGTTGACCAATTAGGGTTGAAGTCAATTTAATTAAGGTCTATCGATGTTCACCCATCAACACTCAACAATGTGACTCCACACAAGGTTGAACCCTTCAATTGAGCTCCAATTGGGCCCAAACGTGGCCCAAACGGTCTTGAGGTCATGTGGGTGGTCCCCACATGGTCTTGAGACCGTTTGCCCAAGATTTCATCAAAGTCTAATGTGATTTGATAGGGGTTGAATCATGATTGAACCACAAAACAGAATTTTGATTATATTGATAACTTATTTGCAATTAGGTCCTCAATTGGTCAAATTACTTAACCCTAGACCTTCAAACGGTCTTGGGTGATTGTCCTCTCGGTCTTGAGACCGTTTGGATGAGTTCCAAACGGTCTTGAGACCGTTTTCCCATCCAAATTTGGATTCTAGTGAAATTTCTTCAAGGTTGGATCAATTGAGTTGAGGGTTATATCAATATTTATTTGCAATGTAATTTGGTGTAATTGTACCTTCAATTGGTCAACTAATCTTGACCCCAGACCTCCAAACGGTCATGGTTGATTGCCCTCGTGGTCTTGAAACCGTTTGGGTGACCCCTAAACGGTCTTGAGACCGTTTAGGTCAATCAACCCTAAAAACCCTAATTAGGTCACCATAATTTCAGTACTGATTTCACCTAGGGTTAACCCTAGTATTCACCCTTCAACTCTTAGCCCGTTTGGAATTAGACCATCAAACTTGGTGAGTCGTTAATTAACATTATTTTGAACAGTAATCTCATACGGTCAACGCCTGGTCAACGACCTTACACGATCTTGAGACCATTTTCCCAAAAGGCAATTTCAGACCGTTTGAGAATCAGGAATAAATGCATATAAAGTTGTTACTTAAAAAGGTCATATCTCCCGATTCGTTTGGAGATAGCCTCCCAAATTTTGAGGGTAATTATCCTATATAATTAGGAACAGATTTCTTATACGGTCCTTGCTCGTTCAACGGGGCCAAACGGTCTTGAAGACCGTTTGCCCTGTCGCGGTCTCGAGACCGTTTGCTCACCTCGCGGTCTTGAGACCGAGAGAGCAAACTGGTGAGACCGTTTAAGGAAGTGAAAAGCGGTGGGTTTTCTTGTAAATCACGCCTTCATCTCCTAGCTCGAGAACAGTATGAATATCCCATGGATTTGCTTGCAAAATAGCAGGGAAAAGTAGGGAAACATGAAGAGCTATCATCTAACCGCATATAAGAGATGTACATAGTAAAGCATGGGTTTAGAGTTATAAAACCCGCCTAAAGCTTGCTCCTTGAGCTCCAAGCTTTCAAGCTCCAAGCTCTAATGGCTTCCTTGAGTTCCCACAGGTTGGACAAGGTGAAAACTCCAAGGAAAGACGAAAAGAGATGGATAGAATGATAGGGTTTCGTGAGTTAGTCACCAAATTGACCTTGAATTCGAGTTCTAACCATGGAATTAGGCAAAAGAAGGGTCCCAAACCTACCTTGTTTCCCTTGGTCGTCCTCCTTAGCTCCAAGGCAGTCTTTGGTCGTCTTTGGTGAAATGGAACAGTGAAGGGAACGAAGGGCACGTTCCCTTGCTTAGAGAAGTTGAGGGTATATATACTAGGGGTAGGATTTTGAACATTAGTTCATAAGTTGTCCATAATTCCAACTAGGTCCCTCCTTCTTTACTTGATCGTCCCTTCCTCTTCATTCTAAGGACAACCTTTTCTTAAGGTCTTAGAAAAAGAAGGCAAAGGAGAGAAATCTAATAATAAGGTACATACATAAAGAGTTATTGCACATATACCCTGATTATTCAATCACACAGTATATTTCACAACCTGATAATTCAATTAAGGTGACTTCCTCATCATTTCTTATCTAATGATTGTAAGAGTTATAAAAGATACATTAGATGATATGTTTTACAAATTGAATCCCTTAATTTGGGTAAATTGCATTTTATCCCAAATTAGGGTTTCAAGCACCGGGATTGCTTCCACAGCTGCACCTTGGTGCCCAAGCTTGGGAAATCCCTCATACTTTGCCAAAAAGATTCTCATGATGTCTCAACATCAGAGGAACATCTCATCATGTGAAAATTGCAAGTTAGCCCTTTCAACTGGGTAAATTGCACATAGGTCCCTATATAACAAAACAATGCTACAACTTTAAATAAAAAGGAGCAAATACTGAAATATATGTTTCTGAGAAACTTATTTACATGCTCAGAGTTAATCACAAAGATTTAATTACATATTTAGGCAAAACACCTAGGGTTAACTCATAACCCAGGTCAGGGATGTTACAAATTATCCACCCCTTACAAGGATTTCGTCCCCGAAATCGATAAAACATACTAAGAGAAGAGGGTAGGATACTTCCTTCTCATCTCATCCTCTAACTCCCAAGTGGCTTCTTCAACACCACGATGGTTCCAGAGGACTTTCACAAGACTTATATCTTTCTTCTTTAACTTTTTAATGCTTTTATCAAGGATTGACACTGGTCCCTCCTCATAGGATATATCATCATTCAATTCTACCTCCATAGGTTGTAGAACTGACTCGGTGTCTGGGTGACATTTCTTCAGCATAGAAATGTGAAACACAGGATGTAACCTCTGTAACTCTGGGGGCAGCTCTAGTTTATACGCTACCTTTCCAATCCGTTCAATGATTGGATAAGGTCCCATAAATCTAGGAGCTAATTTCCCTTTCCTACCAAAACGAAGGACTCCTTTCCAAGGCGAGACCTTGAGATACACTCTGTCTCCAACCTGGAACTCTAAGGGTCTACGACGTTTGTCAGCATAAGATTTCTGCCTATCCTGAGCAGTCTTAATCTTATGTTGTATTACTTTAATCTTTTCTTTGGTTTACTGTACAAGGTCAGGACCTAACAACTGATGCTCTCCAGTCTCAAACCAACACAAAGGTGATCTACAACGTCTACCATACAAGGCTTCATAAGGTGCCATATCAATACTATGCTGATAGCTATTGTTATAGGCAAACTCTATCAAGCTTAGGTGTAGATCCCAACTTCCGGTGAACTGGAGAACACATGCTCGCAACATGTCTTCTAAGGTTTGTATGGTTCTTTCCGACTGTCCATCAGTCTGTGGATGAAAGGTCGTACTAAACCTTAGCTTGGTGCCTAAGGCTTGGTGTAACTGTTCCCAAAAACGACTTGTAAACTGAGGACCTCTGTCAGAAACTATTGTGACAGGAACTCCGTGCAACCGCACTATCTCTTGAACATACAACTCTGATAACCTTTCAGCAGAATAGGTTGTCTTGACAGGTAAGAAATGTGCTGTCTTAGTCAACCTATCAACAATTACCCAAATGGAATCATGTCCTTTGCTTGTCCTGGGTAGGCCAACAACAAAGTCCATGGTCACATGGTCCCACTTCCACTGCGGTATGGGTAAAGGTTGCATTGTTCCTGCAGGCTTCTGGTGTTCAGCTTTAACTTGCTGACACACGGGACACCTCAGAACAAACTCTGCAACATCCTTCTTCATCCCAGGCCACCAATACAGATCTTTCAAATTCCGATACATCTTGGTGCTCCCTGGATGCATAGCATACATGAAAGAATGGGCTTCTTCCAGGACTAACTTTCTTAAGTTGTCCACATCTGGCACTATCATCCTTCCATTATAACAAGCTACTTGATCTTCTGAGTCATGAAAACCATCTTGCTTCTCATTTCCATACTCAGATCTTATATGTTGAACTGTAGCATCACCTAGCTGTGCCTCTTTAATCTGCTCCCTTAGGGTAGGTTTAATATGCATCTCAGCCAACAATCCGGCTAACAATGACACCTTCAACTGTACATTGTCTTGCCTTAAAGAGATAAGCATATCTCTCCTAGAGCATACTAAAGAGTTTAGTTGTGCTCTATTCATGGTTGATGTTGCTGATTTCCTACTCAAGGCATCTGCAACAACATTGGCCTTGCCTGGATGGTAATCAATTGTACAGTCGTAGTCCTTGATTAACTCCATCTAGTGACGTTGCCTCATGTTGAGCTCATGCTGAGAGAAGATATACTTAAGGTTTTTGTGGTCTGTGAAAATCTGGAATGTCTCTCCGTTGAGATAATGCCTCCAGATCTTCAAAGCATGAACCACAGCAGCTAACTCCAGATCGTGTGTTGGATAATTCTCCTCGTGTTTTTTAAGCTGTCGGGAAGCAAAAGAAATCACTTGTTTATCCTGCATCAACACACATCCTAGTCCATTTTTGGAAGCATCACAGAAGACTACATATCCTTTTCCTTGCTCAGGTAGCACTAGCACAGGTACACTTGTCAATCTCTCCTTCAGCAATTGGAAAGACTATTGACACTTATCACTCCAAGAAAAAGGAACATCTTTCCGGGTTAACTTGGTCAAAGGTAAAGCTATAGAACTAAAGTTCTTAATGAACCTTCGATAATAGCCAGCTAACCCTAAGAAACATCAAATCTCCGTCGGTGTCTTCGGTTGTTCCCACTGTAGAACAAATTCTACTTTTGTAGGGTCAACACGAATTCCCGAGGCAGATACCACATGCCCAAGAAAAGATACCTCCGGTAGCCAAAACTCACACTTGCTGAACTTAGCATACAGCTTATGTTCTCTTAGCAAGGTCAAAGCTTGGCAAAGATGCTGCTCATGCTGCTGAGCATCCTTACTATAAATCAGTATGTCATCTATGAAGACGACAACACACTGATCAAGGAAAGGTCGAAAAACTCTATTCATGAGTTCCATGAATGCAGCCGGTGCATTGGTTAGTCCAAACGACATAACCGTGAACTCATAGTGACCATATCTTGTCCTAAAAGCAGACTTGGATATGTCACTATCCTTAATGCGGAGTTGATGATATCCAGACCTCAAGTCTATCTTTGAAAAGACTGTTGCTCCACGCAACTGGTCAAAGAGATCATCAATCCTCGGCAGAGGATACTTATTCTTTATTGTTACTTTATGGAGTTGTCTATAGTCGATGCACAACCGCATTGACCCATCTTTCTTTTTAACAAACAAGACCGGAGCACCCCAAGGTGAAGTACTTGGTCGGATAAAACCTCTCTCAAGTAACTCTTGAAGCTGTTTCTTGAGTTCTGCCATTTCGGCTGGCGCCATCCTATACGGAGTTTGAGCTATGGGTTTCGTGTCTGGGATCAGATTAATTTCAAAATCAATCTCCCGAGGTGGTGGTATACCAGGAAGTTCTTCAGGAAACACATCTTCGAATTCCCTGACTATAGGAACTTCGGCAGGATTGGAACTTTCCTTGGTAACATCTACCACATGGGCTAAGAATGCATAACATCCTTGCCTCAACAGCTTATCAGCAACCATAGCTGATACAAGACAGGTGGGCAGAATCTTTCTTTCTCCTTGAAAGATCCATGTGTTGCTTTCATCAGCAAACACAGCCAACTTGGACTCACAATCCAAGACAACTCTATACCTTTCTAAGGTATCCATCCCAAGGATTATATCAAATCCTTGCATATCAAGTGGTTTAAGGTCCACTTGAATGCGATGTTCAGAAAAGAAGAGGATGCAGGGAGAACATACCTCCTGCAAAATAGCAGACCCACTCAACGGAGTCTCTAACAACAAACTATCTGCTCTATGACTAACAGTCACATTGCAGTTACAAATCACTTCACGAGTGATAAAAGAGTGCGTAGCACCCGGATCAATCAGAACGGATACAACACAGGATGTAGACATATCAGAATATAAAAGTTTCATCTGACCTGCCACTACCCGTGGATTGACCACTGCCTCAGGTGGGTTCATAGCATAGAACCTCGCTGTCGCCTAGTGTTGAGGTGGTGCTGATGATCCAGCTTGAGACGCTTGTCCACGTCCTCGAGCTGCTCCTTGATGTTGTCTATTCTGAGATCCCTGTTGATTCTGTCTCGGGGGTTGTTGTGTCACACCGACAGGCCTAGAACGACAATCCTTCATCAAGTGTCCCATCTTACCACAGTTGTAGCAACTCTTCTCCTGTTGCTGTGGTCTGGGTGGTCCAGTAACTGACACTGATGTAGAACTGTGCGTCCCTTGAAGCGGTTGACTCCGTCCTCTACCTCTGCTTGGTGTCCATTGAGTTTGAAAACTCGATCTGGGTGGTGGAGGGTTAGGTGCAGAGAATCTAGGTTTCTTGGAATCCCTAGATGAAGGACCCTGGAACTGTGGATATCTTTTATGGGTTTGTCTCTTCTCAACCACCGATCTCTCTATCCTTCGGACTGACTCAACGAAGGTAGAGAATCTCTCTCGGTTCTCTAAGGTAGATACAGGGGTTGACATATCAGAATTCAAACCCTTCTCAAATCTTCTGATTCTTTCCTCATCTGTAGCAGCCATGTGCGGACAGAACCGCAGCAACTCCATGAACTTAGCTTCATATTCGCTAATGTTCATCATACCCGGCCTTAGTTTCTCGAACTGAGAGATCTTCTCATCTAGGAAGGTCTTTGGAAAATATATTTTGATAAATTCCCGACGAAACGCTTCCCATGAGAACTCTACTCCATGCCTCTTCTGCTCTTCCATGTTCCACCAGTGACCAGCACTGCCTTTGAGAAGATAGACAGCATGTCTAACCTTCTCAGCTTCCGGAATCATAAGAATCCTGAAAGCCTTCTCCAACTCTGTCAACCATAAGTCAACATCTACAGGGTCGGCAGTTCCAAAGTACTCGGTAGCTCCGACACGACGAAGTCGTTTGAATGTCTTACCGATACCTTGTGCTTCAGGCTGGACAGGTGCCCTAGGTGCAGGAATGGGCATCCTATCAGTTATGTGTGTCATGGCAGTCATGAACTCCCCGAACATTGTTTGTACAGCTGGGTTACTCATGTCAGCTGGGTCGAACTGGGGTGGCCCTCTTGGCGACTCAGGTGCAGGTTGTTCTATCCTCGGAACCCTTGCACCGCCTCGAGGTGCACTAGCACTACTCTCTGCCACGTACTCATTATGATGTTCTGACATCCTTAGGTATCTTCTTCTCCTGAGGAGCAGAAGATTCTATTAGATAAGGAAGGAGTACTAAAGATAGACTCGACATCCTAAGTCCTATGCCTCTGTAGACTCAACTGAACCTAGAGCTCTGATACCACTAATTGTGGGCTCTGATCTCCAAACCATGACATAAACACGATTAAAACTTAGCGGAAGCGAATCGGTAATCAGCGGAAGACAAAAATCACGGGAAATTAAAACTTTTTGAGACAAGAGCTTGAATCCATAAAAACTTCTTTCATAAAGAGAGATAAGCTATTTACATCTCAGGATAATTACTTCTTGAGTAATTATATACATCAAGATACAAAATCTCAAGATCACTAAACAAAGGATTCCAAGACCTGAGAGTACAGAGGACACATAGGACTAACTCTAACTACACCACATGGCAGGATAATCTCCACCTGAGATTCTACTACTGCCCCTGGTGCTGCTGCTGCTGAGACTGGACACATGTAGGCTAGTTCCTTCGTCTCCGACGTCCACCTAAAAAGTTGAAATCTACAGGGTGAGACAATTATACATAATTGTCCCAGCGAGAGTTATAACTCTTCGCCAGAAGCTTTATTATAACATCAAAGAATATCTTAAGCAGTAAAGCCTTCAAAGTATTCTATAACAGTTGCAGGTATAACAAGATCTCTACAATTTAGGAGATATGGAGAATATAAACACTATTGCAATGTAACATCAATCAACTAACTTGGAGTCATCTCTAACGAGTTATACTACATGGTTGATTATGTTTTACAAACAACATTATGCCCTGTGGAGATGAGGCATACCACTCATACTCCAACTGATCACTGAGAAGTCACATCAGTATCATACATAGGTCATTAAGAGAGCCGGATTCTCATGACCTTCACCTTCCTCAGTCAGTAAGAGGATCACTTGTAGGACATCTCGTGTCTCTACTACTATAGCTCACCAGGGTAAACTGGTCCTTCGCTATTCTAGAGTCACAGTGGCGTTCTGTACTCTCTTCATCATCAGGAGGTTTCATATTTACCTACCACTGATACGGATATCTGTGCTTTCTTCATCATCAGGAGGTTTCATGTTTACCTACCACTGATACGGTATGGAATTATAGTGAAGGATGGATGGATTACACATCTACATCACTTTCCTACACTAGGATGTAAGGTTCTACACATCCATGTACCCCACATACTCAAAAGTATGTGCTCCAGGAGTTCCCTGAGGAAAACCTGTTTTACCATCACTTAATCTCTGACAATGATGGATCTATGATCAGGGCTCTACATTATACTTGATTAGTTAGGTACATTCAGAATTCTTTAACAGCATACATTGTTCTACAAACAATAACAGTAGCATAGCAGCTATAAAAGAAGAATACTAAATGTAACAGGCCTAACTCATATCAATCATCATTTCTCATTATCCTCATCACAAGTCATCTCTAAGACATGACCTTGATGGTATTCATGGCTCTCGCAGCCCATTATAAGCATAGGATGCCACTGACAAGGCATCATATTACTTTACTTATTCATAAGGCTAACAACATGCCTTTAATGAATATAACATCAACATCCATACCTGGATATGATTACCTTCATATCAGAACCTGCATGGTTAATACAACTGATAAAGGTAATACAAAAATAAGGAATATACTTCCTACTCTTGTCATAAGGGTTAAATCTCTAATTCACATCAAATAGAGTTTAATACTCAAAAGCATGCCATTACCCTTGAATTAGGGTATACTATTCACATTACATGTCATCACCCTTGAATTAGGGTAAATATTCACATTAAGGTGAATTGAACTCATAACATCATCATGTATGAGTAACATCTTCATTGATGCTCTTAGATTAGTTAAAGGTTCATCATTTATCATAATTAGGGTTTCTATGATCTCACACAGGTGGATCATACCCTAATTATGCTCATTCCTGTGCATTGGAGATGCTTTAATTGAGTTTTCACCTGAAAAGGGTACTTTCTCTCTCTAGAAGTACTTTCTCTCTCTAGAAGTACTTTCTCTCTCATCATAAAGTTAGGTGATGTCAACATCACTCTAGATCAGGTCGGATTAAGTCATCATAGGCTAACATAGCCCAAAACATTACCATCATGTGATTAGGGTTTGATTTGATCAAGGTATTACTTAATTTACCCTTCAGGGGTATTTTGGTAATTTACCCCATTGATCATCATCATGGTCAAAACCTTAGTCCATTAACCCCTTAATATCCTAGGTTATCATTAGGGTTTGATTAGGGCAACATTGAACCATTTATATCATCAATTGATTGAAAGAAGTCAACCTTGAATTATCTTGATCGATCTCAACCATCGACCCTCAATCGATTTGAGACCCATTGGTTGAGTTGACCTTTTGACCAGTGGACATCAGGACCGCAAGGATGTGTAGACCGTTTGGTCACCTTTGACCTCAGTACCACGAGGCCTCTTCCTACTCCAAGACCGCGAGCCTCCATTGATTCAAGACCGCGAAGACTCAAATTGAGGTTAAGACCGCGAGGATCATGAAGACCGTTTGCCCTTCTTTGACCTCAAGACCGCGAGGCCCCTCACGGTCTTGAGACTGTGAGCCCTCTCACGACATTGAGACCGCGAGCCTCCTCACGACCTTGAGACTACGAGCCTCCTCACGACCTTGAGACCGCGAGCCTCCTCACGACCTTGAGACCGCGAGCTCACATGGTCTCAACCACTTGGACCATCAACAAGATTCAATGATACAACCGATAATGTTAACCCATGTTGAAGCCCTCAAAAGGTCAGAGTTATGTTGACCACTTATGAATTGGGTTAATTAAGGTTATGCTTAACCAAATGGTCATTCAATTGACCCTCGATTGTTGACCAATTAGGGTTGAAGTCGATTTAATTAAGGTCTATCGATGTTCACCCATCAACACTCAACAATGTGACTCCACACAAGGTTGAACCCTTCAATTGAGCTCCAATTGGGCCCAAACTTGGCCCAAACGGTCTTGAGGTCATGTGGGTGGTCCCCACATGGTCTTGAGACCGTTTGCCCAAGATTTCATCAAAGTCTAATGTGATTTGATAGGGGTTGAATCATGATTGAACCACAAAACAGAATTTTGATTATATTGATAACTTATTTGCAATTAGGTCCTCAATTGGTCAAATTACTTAACCCTAGACCTTCAATTGGTCTTGGGTGATTGTCCTCTCGGTCTTGAGACCGTTTGTATGAGTTCCAAACGGTCTTGAGACCGCTTGCCCATCCAAATTTGGATTCTAGTGAAATTTCTTGAAGGTTGGATCAATTGAGTTGAGGGTTATATCAATATTTATTTGCAATGTAATTTGGTGTAATTGTACCTTCAATTGGTCAACTAATCTTGACCCCAGACCTCCAAACGGTCATGGTTGATTTCCCTCGCAGTCTTGAAACCGTTTGGGTGACCCCTAAACGGTCTTGAGACCGTTTAGGTCAATCAACCCTAAAAACCCTAATTAGGTCACCATAATTTCAGTACTGATTTCACCTAGGGTTAGCCCTAGTATTCACCCTTCAACTCTTAGCCCGTTTGAAATTAGACCATCAAACTTGGTGAGTCATTACTTAACATTATTGTGAACAGTAAGCTCATACGGTCAACGCCTGGTCAACGACCTTACACGGTCTTGAGACCATTTTCACAAAAAGGAAATTTCAGACCGTTTGAGAATCAGGAATAAATTCATTTAAAGTTGTTACTTAAAAAGGTCATATCTCCCGATTCCTTTGGAGATAGCCTCCCAAATTTTGAGGGTAATTAGCCTATATAATTAGGAACAGATTTCTTATACGGTCCTTGCTCGGTCAACGGGGCCAAACGGTCTTGAAGACCGTTTGCCCTGTCGCGGTCTCGAGACCGTTTGCTCACCTCGCGGTCTTGAGACCGAGAGAGCAAACTGGTGAGACCGTTTAAGGAAGTGAAAAGCGGTGGGTTTTCTTGGAAATCATGCCTTCATCTCCTAGCTCGAGAAACGTATGAATATCCCATGGATTTGCTTGCAAAATAGCAGGGAAAAGTAGGGAAACATGAAGAGCTATCATCTAACCGCATATAAGAGATGTACATAGTAAAGCATGGGTTTAGAGTTATAAAACCCGCCTAAAGCTTGCTCCTTGAGCTCCAAGCTTTCAAGCTCCAAGCTCTAATGGCGTCCTTGAGTTCCCACAGGTTGGCCAAGGTGAAAACTCCAAGGAAAGATGAAAAGAGATGGCTAGAATGATAGGGTTTCGTGAGTTAGTCACCAAATTGACCTTGAATTCGAGTTCTAACCATGGAATTAGGCAAAAGAAGGGTCCCAAACCTACCTTGTTTCCCTTGGTCGTCCTCCTTAGTCCAAGGCAGTCTTTGGTCGTCTTTGGTGAAATGGAACAGTGAAGGGAACGAAGGGCAAGTTCCCTTGCTTAGAGAAGTTGAGGGTATATATACTAGGGGTAGGATTTTGAACATTAGTTCATAAGTTGTCCATAATTCCAACTAGGTCCCTCCTTCTTTACTTGATCGTCCCTTCCTCTTCATTCTAAGGACAACCTTTTCTTAAGGTCTTAGAAAAAGAAGGCAAAGGAGAGCAATCTAATAATAAGGTACATACATAAAGAGTTATTGAACATATACCCTGATTATTCAATCACACGGTATATTTCACAACCTGATAATTCAATTAAGGTGACTTCCTCATCATTTCTTCTCTAATGATGGTAAGAGTTCTAAAAGATACATTAGATGATATGTTTTACAAATTGAATCCCTTAATTTGGGTAAATTGCATTTTATCCCAAATTAGGGTTTCAAGCACCGGGATTGCTTCCACAGCTGCACCTTGGTGCCCAAGCTTGGGAAATCCCTCATACTTTGCCAAAAAGATTCTCATGATGTCTCAACATCAGAGGAACATCTCATCATGTGCAAATTGCAAGTTAGCCCTTTCAACTGGGTAAATTGCACATAGGTCCCTGTATAACAAAACAATGCTACAACTTTAAATAAAAAGGAGCAAATACTAAAATATATGTTTCTGAGAAACTTAATTACATGCTCAGAGTTAATCACAAAGATTTAATTACATATTTAGGCAAAACACCTAGGGTTAACTCATAACCCAGGTCAGGGATGTTACAGATTTCATCTCCACTCTTAAGGTGATAGCATTTACTTTCCCTCTTGGATTCACATCCAGTTGGCTAGGAAGGGAACTAGACGATGTGTTCTTTCGCTGCACTAAAGCTTGCTGGGCGATTTCATTTTCCAACATCTTTGTATGGGTGGAGATGCCATCCACTTTAATGGAGAGTTGAGCAATTGCATCTTTTAGCAGTTTGTTGATGCCTCATAACTCTTCATTTTGTTGTTCTTGAGTACAGATAAATTGCCCCATCATAGTCTTCAAAGAAGATTTCTGGAGTTGTTGTTGTTGTTGGTAACCCCTATTGTTATTAAAACTCGGTGGATTCCCATTTGATTGCCGATTGAAGAGTTGTTGTTGATGTGGTTGTTGTTGGCCTTGCTGATAGTTTTACACATTGCTAGTGTTCCAATAAGAGAAATTAGGATGATCTCTCCATCCCGGATTGTATGTGTTGGAATAGGGATTGTATTGCTTGTCCCCATGCATCCCAATGGCATTCACTTGCTCTTGGTTCTCTTGATTCACAATAGGATCAAAACAAGTAGAAGAAGTATGTATGGAAAATCCACAAGCTTCACTAGTTACCTCATCTTCTTGGATCTACATTGTAGTCATCTTCTCAAACTTTTGTGTAAGGACATCGAGCTTGGCTACAATTAGATCAACTGCATCAACACTATGCTTTCCTCCTTGCTTTTTGGTTGAAGAACTTTGTGTAGAAAATGATTGTGCTTTTCTATCTGACCCCCATTGGTCGTGGTTGAGTGCTATATCCTAAATGATATCATAAGCCTCCCTGTAAGACTTATTCATTAAAGCTCCATTAGTTGTGGCATCCAATGTCATGCGAGTGTTATAGAACAGTCCATTGTAAAATGTTTGAAGTAGCAACCAATTAGTCAATCCATGGTGAGGGCAACAGTGTTGTAGGTCCTTGAACCGCTCAAATGTGTTATACAATGTCTATCCATCTAATTGAGAAAAGTTTGTGATTTGGTTTCTCAGTTGAACTATTTTTCTTGGCAGAAAATACTTTGCAAGGAAAGCATTTAATAGTTGATCCCAGCTCTTGATGGACTTCTTAGGAAGAGATAAAAGCCATGCCTTGGATCTATCTCTCAAGGTGAATGGAAATAGTAGAAGCCTTATTCCATTTGTAGATACACCATTGATTTTAAAGGTTTAGGAATTCATCTACATGAAGGTTTGGGTCTTCGATGGCGGTACCCCCAAAACGGGTTTGCAGGATCATCTGCATCATAGAAGGGCTAATGGAGAAGTTGTTTTCTTCTATCGCAGGTAGATCAATTTCTCTAAAAATGTTTGCGGTAGCCGTTATAGTGAAGTCTTTCAAAGGACGGTTGTCCTCAATGGTTAGTTCTTTTTATATGACTTCTTCAAAGGATGAAGAAGATGAAGGTGGTGATGATGGTTGTGATCCCTCCAAGTTGGAAGAGTTCTCACTCCTCCTTGCTCATTTACGGCTACTAAAAGTGTGTTCTATCTTCAGATCTAAGAAGATAGAGGTTTGTAGACCTCTCTTAGAATGACGCATGCAACCTAAAAAGTAGGATTTGAGTGAGATTCACAAGACTAAGAGACATCACAAGGTAAAACATGATAATGGTGATTTAGTCTCAATTACTAGTTAACACTTTTACTCTAACTAAAAACTACCATAGCTCCCCGACAATGGTGCCACAAAATTGATGGGAGTTTAAAAAAAATCAACTCACTAATACCCACAAGTATACGGAAATCAATGTAGTCGAGTCTCGAACACGAGGAACTAAGCTAGTTAGATGCAAACATGTTAACTTTCACAAATCTAAATCAGATTCCAAAAGTTTGATTTTTTATAGAACTAAGAAAAGGGAAACAAGGAAAAGGTTTTAAATCACAGAATTGATTAAATGATTAGGAACTTGAGCATAAGATTTCATTACCATTACCATTATATCACATGAACGTAAGAAACAAGATTTTTGTTTAATAAGCAAGAAGGTTGTCATCGTCATGCATTTTCCAATGCCATGAGATGGTTCTCAACTTCACATAACGCTCCCGTGTCAATGTTTAGCATCAAACACAACTGAAACCTTCAATAATCCCTAGCCACTCTCGTGGTCAAGGGAATATTGCCATAGATCCTACTCCATACTTCTTAATGCATTCTCCTGAAGAACAAGGCAAGCATAAAATATGTATAAAAGGTGGCCAGCCTGGCATACAAGCAAGAAAACACCATTGGCATCCATGGAAGAAAGCAAATTAAATAGAAATAAGCATAAATTTCGAGTTCACATGATCAATGGCATGGGACCTACACTGCGATGCTTAAGAAAAGAGCTCTACTCATCCATAGTGAAGATATACAGATACATGACAGTAATTTTAGAGTTTTGCATGCTTAAGAGAAGGAAAAAGCTAGAGGAACCATAGATGCAGGCTAAGAGGAGAGAACTCCAGCTGGAGGACGAACATCTGCCCCTTAGAAAGCTCCAACTCAGACAAACTTTCCTCTCGAAAATCTAAAATAAGGAGAGTAACTCAGTTGCACCTCTGGAGTAGAAAATGAAGAAGAAATGAAGTAAAATGGGGGTTCTCTTCCAAGAACCCACCTTCTTCTCCCCAAAATCACCTTCCTCTGCTCTGGAACTTCTCTTGGGAGGAAAACACTTCAAAATGACCAAGCATAACCACCTTATGGTCACCCATTAGCTTTTCGAATGAAAGGCAACTATTTTCATTTTTGTAGAAACTGACAACGACACGACATGTCTTTTATTGAACACGCCGTGTTATGTCATTTCTATTTGCTCAGTGTTGTCGCTACATTGAGGTACACAATGTGTTAGAATAAGACATGTCATGTTTCTATCTTTAGGGAGTGAATGAAATGAAGGGCACACAATGTGTTTGAATAAACATATGCGGTATTCTTTGTCAGAAAGGTGCAGACGGTATTCATGTACCAGGAACATGCCCTGTCTGATGAAGGACACATCATATTACCTCTTTTCTCTGATCGGAACTAGACGCTACTAAATAATCACACATCGTGTGTTTAATAACACACGACATGTTCTTTGTCCCGTGAGACTGTCTGTAAGTGAACACATCGTGTTCTAAATAGAACATGTCGTGTCTTCTACTGTTTCTTTAGGAATTTGCTTTGGGTCAGCTGCAAAACTTGGGTTAGTCCCATTGAGGTTGGATTTGAGTTAGGTTATCTCCAATTTGACCTTTTAAATACATATCTGCAATCAACATCATGTGATAAGCAAAGAAACTAAAAAGTGTGGCAAAATGAATATAAATAGAGGCTAAATTGGGATAGAATGAGCTCAAACTTTGTGTGAAGAAGTGTAAAAGTGGATATAAAACACACACAACTAATGTGAGGAAGACTTCACGTCCTTTATAAATGAGCTTTTTATCTTTAAGAGAGGAAATTATAATGTTATTATAGAATCTTCTTCCCCTAGGGATCACCAAAGGACATGAATGAGGTTGAGAGAGAACTACCACCTTGTTCCTACAATCAATTTGAGAATGATACTTGTATAACCAATCCATACCAAGTATAATATCAAAGTCTTCCATAGTTAAGAGAATGAATTCAAAGGGCATATCATGATGTTTGAATTTTAGAGGTAGGACATCAATTTTCTATAATGTAGTAAGTATTTTTCCACTAGGAGTCAACACATCCAGAATATATCCAAAATCCCTTGCATGAATATGAAACATAGATGTCAAATTTTGAGAGATGAATGTGTTTGTTGATCAAAAATTCAATAAATCTTAAACAGGATGATTATTCAAGAATACAATGCCTACACAGGATAATTATATCAAAAATAATTGGGGAGGCATTGAGCAAGATATTATATATATGAAAAGAATTTAGGTTACCTTTAACAAGCTAGTTGGGATTTGCTTTATAGTAATTGTGAAAATTGTGGCATTGCAGTGTCCCTAAGGGGGTGGAGCACCTACTGTGGGATTGCCAAAGATTGAGGGAGTTAGACACTTGGTGATGAAATGGCCCTCCTTCTTGCAGTTGTAGCAGACTGTCTTGGGATGACGGGAGACCCCACCATGGTGTAACATCCCTGACCTGGGTTATGAGTTAACCCTAGGTGTTTTGCCTAAATATGTAATTAAATCTTTGTGATTAACTCTGAGCATGTAATTAAGTTTCTCAGAAACATATATTTCAGTATTTGCTCCTTTTTATTTAAAGTTGTAGCATTGTTTTGTTATACAGGGACCTATGTGCAATTTACCCAGTTGAAAGGGCTAACTTGAAATTTGCACATGATGAGATGTTCCTCTGATGTTGAGACATCATGAGAATCGTTTTGGCAAAGTATGAGGGATTTTCCAAGCTTGGGCACCAAGGTGCAGCTGTGGAAGCAATCCCGGTGCTTGAAACCCTAATTTGGGATAAAATGCAATTTACCCAAATTAAGGGATTCAATTTGTAAAACATATCATATAATGTATATTTTAGAACTCTTACCATCATTAGAGAAGAAATGATGAGGAAGTCACCTTAATTGAATTATCAGGTTGTGAAATATACCGTGTGATTGAATAATCAGGGTATATGTGCAATAACTCTTTATGTATGTACCTTATTATTAGATTGCTCTCCTTTTCCTTCTTTTTCTAAGACCTTAAGAAAAGGTTGTACTTAGAATGAAGAGGAAGGGACGATCAAGTAAAGAAGGAGGGACCTAGTTGGAATTATGGACAACTTATGAACTAATGTTGAAAATCCTACCCCTAGTATATATACCCTCAACTTCTCTAAGCAAGGGAACTTGCCCTTCGTTCCCTTCACTGTTCCATTTCACCAAAGACGACCAAATACTGCCTTGGAGCTAAGGAGGACGACCAAGGGAAACAAGGTAGGTTTGGGACCCTTCTTTTGCCTAATTCCATAGTTAGAACTCGAATTCAAGGTCAATTTGGTGACTAACTCACGAAACCCTATCATTCTAGCCATCTCTTTTCATCTTTCCTTGGAGTTTTCACCTTGGCCAACCTATGGGAACTCAAGGACGCCATTAGATCTTGGAGCTTGAAAGCTTGGAGCTCAAGGAGAAAGCTTTAGGCGGGTTTTATAACTCTAAACCCATGCTTTACTATGTACATCTCTTATATACGGTTAGATGATAGCTCTTCATGTTTCCCTACTTTTCCCTGCTATTTTGCAAGAAAATCCATGGGATATTCATACTGTTCTCGAGCTAGGAGATGAAGGCGTGATTTCCAAGAAAACCCACCGCTTTTCACTTCCTTAAATGGTCTCACCAGTTTGCTCTCTCGGTCTCAAGACCGCGAGGTGAGCAAACGGTCTCCAGACCGCGATAGGGAAAACGGTCTTCAAGACCGTTTGGCCCCGTTGACCGAGCAAGGACCGTATACGAAATCTGTTCCTAATTATATAGGCTAATTACCCTCAAAATTTGGGAGGCTATCTCCAAAGGAATCGGTATATATGACCTTTTTAAGTAACAACTTTAAATGAATTTATTCCTGATTCTCAAACGGTCTGAAATTTCCTTTTTGGGCAAACGGTCTCAAGACCGTGTAAGGTCGTTGACCAGGCGTTGACCGTATGAGATTACTGTTCAAAATAATGTTAATGAACGACTCACCAAGTTTGATGGTCTAATTCCAAACGGGATAAGAGTTGAAGGGTGAATACTAGGGCTAACCCTAGGTGAAATAAGTACTGAAATTATGGTGACCTAATTAGGGTTTTTAGGGTTGATTGACCTAAACGGTCTCAAGACCATTTAGGGGTCACCCAAACGGTTTCAAGACCGCGAGGGCAATCAACCATGACCGTTTGGAGGTCTGGGGTCAAGATTAGTTGACCAATTGAAGGTACAATTACACCAAATTACATTGCAAATAAATATTGATATAACCCTCAACTCAATTGATCCAACCTTGAAGAAATTTCACTAGAATCCAAATTTGGATGGGCAAACGGTCTCAAGACCGTTTGGAACTCATCCAAACGGTCTCAAGACCAAGAGGACAATCACCCAAGACCGTTTTAAGGTCTAGGGTTAAGTAATTTGACCAATTGAGGACCTAATTGCAAATAAGTTATCAATATAATCAAAATTCTGTTTTGTGGTTCAATCATGATTCAACCCCTATCAAATCACATTAGACTTTGATGCAATCTTGGGCAAACGGTCTCAAGACCATGTGGGGACCACCCACATGACCTCAAGACCGTTTGGGCCAAGTTTTGGCCCAATTTGAGCTCAATTGAAGGGTTCAACCTTGTGTGGAGTCACATTGTTGAGTGTTGATGGGTGAACATCGATAGACCTTAATTAAATCGACTTCAACCCTAATTGGTCAACAATCGAGGGTCAATTGAATGACCATTTGGTTAAGCATAACCTTAATTAACCCAATTCATAAGTGGTCAACATAACTCTGACCTTTTGAGGGCTTCAACATGGGTTAACATTATCGGTTGTATCATTGAATCTTGTTGATGGTCCAAGTGGTTGAGACCATGTGAGCTCGCGGTCTCAAGGTCGTGAGGAGGCTCGCGGTCTCAAGGTCGTGAGGAGGCTCGCGGTCTCAAGGTCGTGAGGAGGCTCGTGGTCTCAAGGTTGTGAGAGGGCTCACGGTCTCAAGACCGTGAGGGGCCTCGCGGTCTTGAGGTCAAAGAAGGTCAAACGGTCTTCATGATCCTAGCGGTCTTAACCTCAATTTGAGTCTTCGCGGTCTTGAATCAATGGAGGCTCGCGGTCTTGGAGGAGGAAGAGGCCTCGCGGTCCTGAGGTCAAAGGTGACCAAACGGTCTACACATCCTCGCGGTCCTGATGTCCACTGGTCAAAAGGTCAACTCAACCAATGGGTCTCAAATCGATTGAGGGTCGATGGTTGAGATCGATCAAGATAATTCAAGGTTGACTTCTTTCAATCAATTGATGATATAAATGGTTCAATGTTGCCCTAATCAAACCCTAATGATAACCTAGGATATTAAGGGGTTAATGGACTAAGGTTTTGACCATGATGATGATCAATGGGGTAAATTACCAAAATACCCCTGAAGGGTAAATTAAGTAATACCTTGATCAAATCAAACCCTAATCACATGATGGTAATGTTTTGGGCTATGTTAGCCTATGATGACTTAATCCGACTTGATCTAGAGTGATGTTGACATCACCTAACTTTATGATGAGAGAGAAAGTACTTCTAGAGAGAGAAAGTACTTCTAGAGAGAGAAAGTACCCTTTTCAGGTGAAAACTCAATTAAAGCATCTCCAATGCACAGGAATGAGCATAATTAGGGTATGATCCACCTGTGTGAGATCATAGAAACCCTAATTATGATAAATGATGAACCTTTAACTAATCTAAGAGCATCAATGAAGATGTTACTCATACATGATGATGTTATGAGTTCAATTCACCTTAATGTGAATATTTACCCTAATTCAAGGGTGATGACATGTATTGTGAATAGTAAACCCTAATTCAAGGGTAATGGCATGCTTTTGAGTATTAAACTCTATTTGATGTGAATTAGAGATTTAACCCTTATGACAAGAGTAGGAAGTATATTCCTTATTTTTGTATTACCTTTATCAGTTGTATTAACCATGCAGGTTCTGATATGAAGGTAATCATATCCAGGTATGGATGTTGATGTTATATTCATTAAAGGCATGTTGTTAGCCTTATGAATAAGTAAAGTAATCTGATGCCTTGTCAGTGGCATCCTATGCTTATAATGGGTTGTGAGAGCCATGAATACCATCAAGGTCATGCCTTAGAGATGACTTGTGATGAGGATAATGAGAAATGATGATTGATATGAATTAGGCCTGTTACATTTAGTATTCTTCTTTTATAGCTGCTATGCTACTGTTATTGTTTGGAGAACAATGTATGTTGTTAAAGAATACTGAATGTACCTAACTAATCAATTATAATGTAGAGCCCTGATCATAGATCCATCATTGTCAGAGATTAAGTGATGGCGAAACAGGTTTTCCTCAGGGAACTCCTGGAGCACATACTTTTGAGTATGTGGGGTACATGGATGTGTAGAACCTTACATCCTAGTGTAGGAAAGTGATGTAGATGTGTAATCCATCCATCCTTCACTATAATTCCATACCGTATCAGTGGTAGGTAAACATGAAACCTCCTGATGATGAAGAAAGCACAGATATCCGTATCAGTGGTAGGTAAATATGAAACCTCCTGATGACGAAGAGAGTACAGAATGCCACTGTGACTCTAGAATAGCGAAGGACCAGTTTACCCTGGTGAGCTATAGTAGTAGAGACACGAGATGTCCTACAAGTGATCCTCTTACTGACTGAGGAAGGTGAAGGTCATGAGAATCCGGCTCTCTTAATGACCTATGTATGATACTGATGTGACTTCTCAGCGATCAGTTGGAGTATGAGTGGTATGCCTCATCTCCACATGGCATAATGTTGTTTGTAAAACATAATCAACCATGTAGTATAACTCGTTAGAGATGACTCCAAGTTAGTTGATTGATGTTACATTGCAATAGTGTTTATATTCTCCATATCTCCTAAATTGTAGAGATCTTGTTATACCTGCAACTGTTATAGAATACTTCGAAGGCTTTACTGCTTAAGATATTCTTTGATGTTATAATAAAGCTTCTGGCGAAGAGTTATAACTCTCTCTGGGACAATTATGTATAATTGTCTCACCCCGTAGATTTCAACTTTTTAGGTGGACGTCGGAGACGAAGGAACCAGCCTACAGGTGTCCAGTCTCAGCAGCAGCAGCACCAGGAGCAGTAGTAGAATCTCAGGTGGAGATTATCCTGCCATGTGGTGTAGTTAGAGTTATTCCTATGTGTCCTATGTACTCTCAGGTCTTGGAATCTTTTGTTTAGTGATCTTGAGATTTTGTATCTTGATGTATATAATTACTCAAGAAGTAATTATCCTGAGATGTAAACATCTTATCTCTCTTTATGAAAGAAGTTTTTATGGATTCAAGCTCTTGTCTCAAAAAGTTTTAATTTCCCGTGATTTTTGTCTTCCGCTGATTACCGATTTGCTTCCGCTAAGTTTTAATCGTGTTTATGTCATGGTTTGGAGATCAGAGCCCACAATTAGTGGTATCAGAGCTCTAGGTTCAGTTGAGTCTACAGAGGCATAGGACTTAGGATGTCGAGTCTATCTTTAGTACTCCTTCCTTATCTAATAGAATCTTCTGCTCCTCAGGAGAAGAAGATACCTAAGGATGTTAGAACATCATAATGAGTACGTGGCAGAGAGTAGTGCTAGTGCACCTCGAGGCGGTGCAAGGGTTCCGAGGATAGAACAACCTGCACCTGAGTCGCCAAGAGGGCCACCCCAGTTCGACCCAGCTGACGTGAGTAACCCAGCTGTACAAACAATGTTCGGGCAGTTCATGACTGCCATGACATACATAACTGATAGGATGCCCATTCCTGCACCTAGGGCACCTGTCCAGCCTGAAGTACAAGGTATCGGTAAGACATTCGAACGACTTCGTCGTGTCGGAGCTACCGAGTACTTCGGAACTGCCGACCCTGCAGATGCTGACCTATGGTTGACAGAATTGGAGAAGGCTTTCAGGATTCTTATGATTCCGGAAGCTGAGAAGGTTAGACATGCTGTCTATCTTCTCAAAGGCAGTGTTGGTCACTGGTGGAACATGGAAGAGCAGAAGAGGCATGGAGTAGAGTTCTCATGGGAAGAGTTTCATCGGGAATTTATCAAAATATATTTTCCAAAGACCTTCCTAGATGAGAAGATCTCTCAGTTCGAGAAACTAAGGCAGGGTATGATGAACATTAGCAAATATGAAGCTAAGTTCATGAAGTTGCTACGGTTCTGTCCGCACATGGCTGCTACAGATGAGGAAAGAATCAGAAGATTTGAGAAGGGTTTGAATTCTGATATGTCAACCCCTGTATCTACCTTAGAGAACCGAGAGAGATTCTCTACCTTCGTTGAGTCAGTCCGAAGGATAGAGAGATCGGTGGTTGAGAAGAGACAAACCCATAAAAGATATCCACAGTTCCAGGGTCCTTCATTTAGGGATTCCAAGAAACCTAGATTCTCTGCACCTAACCCTCCACCACCCAGATCGAGTTTTCAAACTCAATGGACACCAAGCAGAGGTAGAGGACGGAGTCAACCGCTTCAAGGGACGCACAGTTCTGCATCAGTGTCAGTTACTGGACCACCCAGACCACAGCAACAGGAGAAGAGTTGCTACAACTGTGGTAAGATGGGACACTTGATGAAGGATTGTCGTTCTAGGCCTGTCGGTGTGACACAACAACCCCCGAGACAGAATCAACAGGGATCTCAGAATAGACAACATCAAGGAGCAGCTCGAGGACGTGGACAAGCGTCTCAAGCTGGATCATCAGCACCACCTCAACACCAGGCGACAGCGAGGTTCTATGCTATGAACCCACCTGAGGTAGTGGTCAATCCACGGGTAGTGGCAGGTCAGATGAAACTTTTATATTCTGATATGTCTACATCCTGTGTTGTATCCGTTCTGATTGATCCGGGTGCTACACACTCTTTTATCACTCGTGAAGTGATTTGTAACTGCAATGTGACTGTTAGTCATAGAGCAGATAGTTTGTTGTTAGAGACTCCGTTGAGTGGGTCTGCTGTTTTGCAGGAGGTATGTTCTCCCTGCATCCTCTTCTTTTCTGACCATCGCATTCAAGTGGACCTTATACCACTTGATATGCAAGGATTTGATATAATCTTTGGGATGGATACCTTAGAAAGGTATAGAGTTGTCTTGGATTGTGAGTCCAAGTTGGCTGTGTTTGCTGATGAAAGCAACACATGGATCTTTCAAGGAGAAAGAAAGATTCTGCCCACCTGTCTTGTATCAGCTATGGTTGCTGATAAGCTGTTGAGGCAAGGATGTTATGCGTTCTTAGCCCATGTGGTAGATGTTACCAAGGAAAGTTCCAATCCTGCCGAAGTTCCTATAGTCAGGGAATTTGAAGATGTGTTTCCTGAAGAACTTCCTGGTATACCACCACCTCGGGAGATTGGTTTTGAAATTAATCTGATCCCAGACACAAAACCCATAGCTCAAACTCCGTATAGGATGGCGCCAGCCGAAATGGCAGAACTCAAGAAACAGCTTCAAGAGTTACTTGAGAGAGGTTTTATCCAACCAAGTACTTCACCTTGGGGTGATCCGGTCTTGTTTGTTAAAAAGAAAGATGGGTCAATGCGGTTGTGCATCGACTATAGACAACTCAATAAAGTAACAATAAAGAATAAGTATCCTCTGCTGAGGATTGATGATCTCTTTGACCAGTTGTGTGGAGCAACAGTCTTTTCAAAGATAGACTTGAGGTCTGGATATCATCAACTCCGCATTAAGGATAGTGACATATCCAAGTCTGCTTTTAGGACAAGATATGGTCACTATGAGTTCACGGTTATGTCATCTGGACTAACCAATGCACCAGCTGCATTCATGGAACTCATGAATAGAGTTTTTTGACCTTTCCTTGATCAGTGTGTTTTCGTCTTCATAGATGACATACTGATTTATAGTAAGGATGCTCAGCAGCATGAGCAGCATCTTCGCCAAGCTTTGACCTTGCTAAGAGAACATAAGCTGTATGCTAAGTTCAGCAAGTGTGAGTTTTGGCTACCGGAGGTATCTTTTCTTGGGCATGTGGTATCTGCCTCGGGAATTCGTGTTGACCCTACGAAAGTAGAATCTGTTCTACAGTGAGAACAACCGAAGACACCGACAGAGATTCGAAGTTTCTTAGGGTGAGCTGGCTATTATCGAAGGTTCATTAAGAACTTTAGTTCTATAGCTTTACCTTTGACCAAGTTAACCCGGAAAGATGTTCCTTTTTCTTGGAGTGATAAGTGTCAACAGTCTTTCCAGTTGCTGAAGGAGAGATTGACAAGTGCACCTGTGCTAGTGCTACCTGAGCAAGGAAAAGGATATGTAGTCTTCTGTGATGCTTCCAAAAATGGACTAGGATGTGTGTTGATGCAGGATAAACAAGTGATTTCTTTTGCTTCCTGACAGCTTAAGAAACACGAGGAGAATTATCCAACACACGATCTGGAGTTAGCTGTTGTGGTTCATGCTTTGAAGATCTGGAGGCATTATCTCTACGGAGAGACATTCCAGATTTTCACAGACCACAAAAACCTTAAGTATATCTTCTCTCAGCATGAGCTCAACATGAGGCAACGTCGCTGGATGGAGTTAATCAAGGACTATGACTGTACAATTGATTACCATCCAGGAAAGGCCAATGTTGTTGCAGATGCCTTGAGTAGGAAATCAGCAACATCAACCATGAATAGAGCACAACTAAACTCTTTAGTATGCTCTAGGAGAGATATGCTTATCTCTTTAAGGCAAGACAATGTACAGTTGAAGGTGTCATTGTTAGCCGGATTGTTGGCTGAGATGCATATTAAACCTACCCTAAGGGAGCAGATTAAAGAGGCACAGCTAGGTGATGCTGCAGTTCAACATATAAGATCTGAGTATGGAAATGAAAAGCAAGATGGGTTTCATGACTCAGAAGATCAAGTAGCTTGTTATAATGGAAGGATGATAGTGCCAGATGTGGACAACTTAAGAAAATTAGTCCTGGAAGAAGCCCATTCTTCCATGTATGCTATGCATCCAGGGAGCACTAAGATGTATCGGAATTTGAAAGATTTGTATTGGTGGCCTGGGATGAAGAAGGACGTTGCAGAGTTTGTTCTGAGGTGTCCCGTGTGTCAGCAAGTTAAAGCTGAACACCAGAAGCCTGCAGGAACAATGCAACCTTTACCCATACCGCAGTGGAAGTGGGACCATGTGACCATGGACTTTGTTGTTGGCCTACCCAGGACAAGCAAAGGACATGATTCCATTTGGGTAATTGTTGATAGGTTGACTAAGACAGCACATTTCTTACCTGTCAAGACAACCTATTCTGCTGAAAGGTTATCAGAGTTGTATGTTCAAGAGATAGTGCGGTTGCACGGAGTTCCTGTCACAATAGTTTCTGACAGAGGTCCTCAGTTTACAAGTCGTTTTTGGGAACAGTTACACCAAGCCTTAGGCACCAAGCTAAGGTTTAGTACGGCCTTTCATCCACAGACTGATGGACAGTCGGAAAGAACCATACAAACCTTAGAAGACCTATTGCGAGTATGTGTTCTCCAGTTCACCGGAAGTTGGGATCTACACCTAAGCTTGATAGAGTTTGCCTATAACAATAGCTATTAGCATAGTATTGATATGGCACCTTATGAATCCTTGTATGGTAGACGTTGTAGATCACCTTTGTGTTGGTTTGAGACTGGGGAGCATCAGTTGTTAGGTCCTGACCTTGTACAGCAAACCAAAGAAAAGATTAAAGTAATACAACATAAGATTAAGACTGCTCAGGATAGGCAGAAATCTTATGCTGACAAACGTCGTAGACCCTTAGAGTTCCAGGTTGGAGACAGAGTGTATCTCAAGGTCTCGCCTTGGAAAGGAGTCCTTCGTTTTGGTAGGAAAGGGAAATTAGCTCCTAGATTTATGGGACCTTATCCAATCATTGAACGGATTGGAAAGGTAGCGTATAAACTAGAGCTGCCCCCAGAGTTACAGAGGTTACATCCTGTGTTTCACATTTCTATGCTGAAGAAATGTCACCCAGACACCGAGTCAGTTCTACAACCTATGGAGGTAGAATTGAATGATGATATATCCTATGAGGAGGGACCAGTGTCAATACTTGATAAAAGCATTAAAAAGTTAAAGAAGAAAGATATAAGTCTTGTGAAAGTCCTCTGGAACCATCGTGGTGTCGAAGAAGCCACTTGGGAGTTAGAGGATGAGATGAGAAGGAAGTATCCTGCCCTCTTCTCTTAGTATGTTTTATCGATTTCGGGGACAAAATCCTTGTAAGGGGTGGATAATTTGTAACATCCCTGACCTGGGTTACGAGTTAACCCTAGGTGTTTTGCCTAAATATGTAATTAAATCTTTGTGATTAACTCTGAGCATGTAATTAAGTTTCTCAGAAACATATATTTCAGTATTTGCTCCTTTTTATTTAAAGTTGTAGCATTGTTTTGTTATACAGGGACCTATGTGCAATTTACCCAGTTGAAAGGGCTAACTTGCAATTTGCACATGATGAGATGTTCCTCTGATGTTGAGACATCATGAGAATCTTTTTGGCAAAGTATGAGGGATTTCCCAAGCTTGGGCACCAAGGTGCAGCTGTGGAAGCAATCTCGGTGCTTGAAACCCTAATTTGGGATAAAATGCAATTTACCCAAATTAAGGGATTCAATTTGTAAAACATATCATCTAATGTATATTTTAGAACTCTTACCATCATTAGAGAAGAAATGATGAGGAAGTCACCTTAATTGAATTATCAGGTTGTGAAATATACCGTGTGATTGAATAATCAGGGTATATGTGCAATAACTCTTTATGTATGTACCTTATTATTAGATTGCTCTCCTTTGCCTTCTTTTTCTAAGACCTTAAGAAAAGTTTGTGCTTAGAATGAAGAGGAAGGGACTATCAAGTAAAGAAGGAGGGACCTAGTTGGAATTATGGACAACTTATGAACTAATGTTGAAAATCCTACCCCTAGTATATATACCCTCAACTTCTCTAAGCAAGGGAACTTGCCCTTCGTTCCCTTCACTGTTCCATTTCACCAAAGACCACCAAAGACTGCCTTGGAGCTAAGGAGGACGACCAAGGGAAACAAGGTAGGTTTGGGACCCTTCTTTTGCCTAATTCCATGGTTAGAACTCGAATTCAAGGTCAATTTGGTGACTAACTCACGAAACCCTATCATTCTAGCCATCTCTTTTCGTCTTTCCTTGGAGTTTTCACCTTGGCCAACCTGTGGGAACTCAAGGACGCCATTATAGCTTGGAGCTTGAAAGCTTGGAGCTCAAGGAGCAAGCTTTAGGCGGGTTTTATAACTCTAAACCCATGTTTTACTATGTACATCTCTTATATGCGGTTAGATGATAGCTCTTCATGTTTCCCTACTTTTCCCTGCTATTTTGCAAGCACATCCATGGTATATTCATACTGTTCTCGATCTAGGAGATGAAGTCGTGATTTCCAATTAACCCACCGCTTTTCACTTCCTTAAACGGTCTCACCAGTTTGCTCTCTCGGTCTCAAGACCGCGAGGTGAGCAAACGGTCTCGAGACCGCGACAGGGCAAACGGTCTTCAAGACCGTTTTTCCCCGTTGACCGAGCAAGGACCGTATAAGAAATCTGTTCCTAATTATATAGGATAATTACCCTCAAAATTTGGGAGGCTATCTCCAAAGGAATCGGTAGATATGACCTTTTTAAGTAACAACTTTAAATGAATTTATTCCTGATTCTCAAACGGTCTGAAATTGCCTTTTTGGGCAAACGGTCTCAAGACCGTGTAAGGTCGTTGACCAGGCGTTGACCGTATGAGATTACTGTTCAAAATAATGTTAATTAACGACTCACCAAGTTTGATGGTCTAATTCCTAACGGGATAAGAGTTGAAGGGTGAATACTAGGGCTAACCCTACGTGAAATCAGTACTGAAATTATGGTGACCTAATTAGGGTTTTTAGGGTTGATTGACCTAAACGGTCTCAAGACCGTTTAGGGGTCACCCAAACGGTTTCAAGACCGCGAGGGCAATCAACTATGACCATTTGGAGGTCTGGGGTCAAGATTAGTTGAGCAATTGAAGGTACAATTACACCAAATTACATTGCAAATAAATATTGATATAACCCTCAACTCAATTGATCCAACCTTGAAGAAATTTCACTAGAATCCAAATTTGGATGGGCAAACGGTCTCAAGACCATTTGGAACTCATCCAAATGGTCTCAAGACCGAGAGGACAATCACACAAGACCGTTTGAAGGTCTAGGGTTAAATAATTTGACCAATTGAGGACCTAATTGCAAATAAGTTATCAATATAATCAAAATTCTATTTTGTGGTTCAATCATGATTCAACCCCTATCAAATCACATTAGACTTTGATGAAATCTTGGGCAAACGGTCTCAAGACCATGTGGGGACCACCCACATGACCTCAAGACCGTTTGGGCCAAGTTTGGGCCCAATTGGAGCTCAATTGAAGGGTTCAACCTTGTGTGGAGTCACATTGTTGAGTGTTGATGGGTGAACATCGATAGACCTTAATTAAATCGACTTCAACCCTAATTGGTCAACAATCGAGGGTCAATTGAATGACCATTTGGTTAAGCATAACCTTAATTAACCCAATTCATAAGTGGTCAACATAACTCTGACCTTTTGAGGGCTTCAACATGGGTTAACATTATCGGTTGTATCATTGAATCTTGTTGATGGTCCAAGTGGTTGAGACCATGTGAGCTCGCGGTCTCAAGGTCGTGAGGAGGCTCACGGTCTCAAGGTCGTGAGGAGGATCGCGGTCTCAAGGTCATGAGGAGGCTCGCGGTCTCAAGGTCTTGAGAGGGCTCACGGTCTCAAGACCGTGAGGGGCCTCGCGGTCTTGAGGTCAAAGAAGGGCAAACGGTCTTCATGATCCTCGCGGTCTTAACCTCAATTTGAGTCTTCGCGGTCTTGAATCAATGGAGGCTCGCGGTCTTGGAGGAGGAAGAGGCCTCGCGGTCCCGAGGTCAAAGGTGACCAAACGGTCTACACATCCTCGCAGTCCTGATGTCCACTGGTCAAAAGGTCAACTCAACCAATGGGTCTCAAATCGATTGAGGGTTGATGGTTGAGATCGATCAAGATAATTCAAGGTTGACTTCTTTCAATCAATTGATGATATAAATGGTTCAATGTTGCCCTAATCAAACCCTAATGATAACCTAGGATATTAAGGGGTTAATGGACTAAGGTTTTGACCATGATGATGATCAATGGGGTAAGTTACCAAAATACCCCTAAAGGGTAAATTAAGTAATACCTTGATCAAATCAAACCCTAATCACATGATGGTAATGTTTTGGGCTATGTTAGCCTATGATGACTTAATCTGACCTGATCTAGAGTGATGTTGACATCACCTAACTTTATGATGAGAGAGAAAGTACTTCTAGAGAGAGAAAGTACTTCTAGAGAGAGAAAGTACCCTTTTCAGGTGAAAACTCAATTAAAGCATCTCCAATGCACAGGAATGAGCATAATTAGGGTATGATCCACCTGTGTGAGATCATAGAAACCCTAATTATGATAAATGATGAACCTTTAACTAATCTAAGAGCATCAATGAAGATGTTACTCATACATGATGATGTTATGAGTTCAATTCACCTTAATGTGAATATTTACCCTAATTCAAGGGTGATGACATGTAATGTGAATAGTATACCCTAATTCAAGGGTAATGGCATGCTTTTGAGTATTAAACTCTATTTGATGTGAATTAGAGATTTAACCCTTATGACAAGAGTAGGAAGTATATTCCTTATTTTTGTGTTACCTTTATCAGTTGTATTAACCATGCAGGTTCTGATATGAAGGTAATCATATCCAGGTATGGATGTTGATGTTATATTCATTAAAGGCATGTTGTTAGCCTTATGAATAAGTAAAGTAATCTGATGCCTTGTCAGTGGCATCCTATTCTTATAATAGGCTGTGAGAGCCATGAATACCATCAAGGTCATGCCTTAGAGATGACTTGTGATGAGGATAACGAGAAATGATGATTGATATGAGTTAGGCATGTTACATTTAGTATTCTTCTTTTATAGCTGCTATGCTACTGTTATTGTTTGGAGAACAATGTATGCTATTAAAGAATACTGAATGTACCTAACTAATCAAGTATAATGTAGAGCCCTGATCATAGATCCATCATTGCCAGAGATTAAGTGATGGTGAAACAGGTTTTCCTCAGGGAACTCCTGGAGCACATACTTTTGAGTATGTGGGGTACATGGATGTGTAGAACCTTACATCCTAGTGTAGGAAAGTGATGTAGATGTGTAATCCATCCATCCTTCACTATAATTCCATACCGTATCAGTGGTAGGTAAACATGAAACCTCCTGATGATGAAGAAAGCACAGATATCCGTATCAGTGGTAGGTAAATATGAAACCTCCTGATGACGAAGAGAGTACAGAACGCCACTGTGACTCTAGAATAGCGAAGGACCAGTTTACCCTGGTGAGCTATAGTAGTAGAGACACGAGATGTCCTACAAGTGATCCTCTTACTGACTGAGGAAGGTGAAGGTCATGAGAATCCGGCTCTCTTAATGACCTATGTATGATACTGATGTGACTTCTCAGCGATCAGTTGGAGTATGAGTGGTATGCCTCATCTCCACAGGGCATAATGTTGTTTATAAAACATAATCAACCATGTAGTATAACTCGTTAGAGATGACTCCAAGTTAGTTGATTGATGTTACATTGCAATAGTGTTTATATTCTCCATATCTCCTAAATTGTAGAGATCTTGTTATACCTGCAACTGTTATAGAATACTTCGAAGGCTTTACTGCTTAAGATATTCTTTGATGTTATAATAAAGCTTTTGGCGAAGAGTTATAACTCTCGCTGGGACAATTATGTATAATTGTCTCACCCCGTAGATTTCAACTTTTTAGGTGGACGTCGGAGATGAAGGAACCAGCCTACAGGTGTCCAGTCTCAGCAGCAGCAGCACCAGGAGTAGTAGTAGAATCTCAGGTGGAGATTATCCTGCCATGTGGTGTAGTTAGAGTTAGTCCTATGTGTCCTCTGTACTCTCAGGTCTTGGAATCTTTTATTTAGTGATCTTGAGATTTTGTATCTTGATGTATATAATTACTCAAGAAGTAATTATCCTGAGATGTAAACAGCTTATCTCTCTTTATGAAAGAATTTTTTTATGGATTCAAGCTCTTGTCTCAAAAAGTTTTAATTTCCCGTGATTTTTGTCTTCCGCTGATTACCGATTCGCTTCCGCTAAGTTTTAATCGTGTTTATGTCATGGTTTGGAGATCAGAGCCCACACATGGTGTTGCCCACAAGTCTTACACTTTGGGTGGGTTATCTTCTGTTGATTTTAGTAATTTTTCTATCCTCCTTAACCTGAACCTCCTCCTTTTCCTGATCCGTCATTGTAATGGCTAGGGTGGAACTTTCTAGACTTATCCTACTTGGTGGTTGTTAACCCTAAATATCCCATACTGGAAGGCTTCTACAAAACCTCTTCCCTTTCCTACTTAAGGGCCATGTCTAGGGCTTTATCTATGCTTCTGGGATGGGACGTGATGACTAGGGTTTTCAGATGAGTGGCTAGGAAGTTGACATAGTGCTCCATGAGGCGATCTTCCGTCTTAATAGGTGCATAACGCTCCAGAATACTAAACATTTGGATGTAGTCATCTATTGAGATACTTCCCTGCTTAAGTTTGATATACATCCTCTCCTTCCTCTTCCTCTCATCTATAGGCATAAAACGGTCAGTGAAGAGGGTTTTGAAGGCTTCTCATCCCATATTATCCACTTCTTCTCTCCTATTCTTGCCATAATTTTCCCACTATATTTTTGACCCTCCTTAAGCAAATGGGTGGAAAATTTGACCTTCTTCTCACTGGGTACTTCTAGAGTACAAAAGGAATTCTCCACTGATAGTATCTAGGCTTTTGCCTTATCCATCACTTCAGGTTGGTCTTCCCCCCAAAATGTGTCAGTGTTAAGCTTGATGAAATCTAAGACAGTCACCTCCTTCTTCCTAGATTTGTTGGGTTTAGGGGTTCCTTTTAGGGAAAGGGTCTCCACAAAGTCTAGAAGGAATTTCTTTTGTTTGCCCCACCTTTCTCTGGCTACACTATCTAGATCAAGTACCTTAGAGGTTTCAGGTTTCTTCCTCTTCTTAGACGATGACTCTTCAGAGGCATTGGAGTTACGGGTCTAGGGAGACATCCTAAAATTAGGTGAAATATATTAGATATACCGTCATCATTTTTTTGTCATATTGTATTTCATTATTCTTCTTTGTTAGTTATTAATGATCTTAATGGTATGATTTTTGGAGGATACCATAAAATGCTTATCAATCGGTCCTTAGGACTTATAAATAGAGTGACTCTTTTTTTTTCTAACCTTATATCATAAAGATGATAGGGAAATAATTTATAAAACAAAGATGAGGAGGGGATTTTCCTATAGAAGTTGTGAGAGGGAAAATATATAGATGAGAAGGGTCCTAATTTAGGTATGCCCAAGAAGTAGGAGACACTCAGGGTATTGGCCAGGTAGACTCATACTGCCGTAAAGGTAGCATCTTGATTTCCAAGCAAAGTGGCTCAGAGACTTTAGTCAGACCCATGGTAGATGCCATCCTAGACACCTCCACCCTTCACATCCCTAACTCAAGGACAACCCTAGACTCACAATAGAGTGAATCATGTTCATGTGACTATGATGTGTGAACATTGGCTCTGACACCAACTATGATGACCCCAATTTCTATATTCTTTCCTTAATGACATTCCCAGATATGAGTGCACTCATATCTAAAGATCTCAAAAGGGAAAATATAAGAGATTGTGGTAGTCATCAAATTCAAAGAGGAGCCAGATTGTTGTTCACAAGCATCATTTAATAGCCACACAAAGCAATATTCATTGAGGATAAAAGTCATACATATTATTCAGGAAAAAGGAAGAAAATAGTTCTATGGAATGAAAGTACTTAGGATATAGAGAATTCTATACATCATCTAGTAGCATATTCAACTATCTCACTAAATAGAGATAAGAAACAACCATCTATCTAGCTATCCTCCAATAGCTTTATTTAGCATCTTCAGGTACTTTGAAATGCTTTACTTGTTCCTTGAACCTAGAAAATACGAGAAACAAACGATCAACATAATATTGGTATGTGGTTGAAAAATATACTATACTATGCTGGCATAATGAAAATACTTGAGGAAAAAGAACAAAAAATAAACATTTTTAAGCTGGAAAATCAAGTAAACCCAATTTATTAATCATATTTCAATGGAAATGTAATACTATGGTGGACTTAGCACAAACATATATTATTGGGTCCATTCCCCATGTACCTTGTACTGTAGGGATCTCCCTGTATACCATGTACTCTAGGGAGGTGCTAGTCATCATTAATACTTTCCCTCTCTAATAGGGAGATTAAGTAAATATCAATAACTACATTCCGTTATCTTTCCTTAGTTTTTTTAGTGTTCAAGGCGGAAAAAGGGACAATATTTATAGATACATCCAACAAAAATATTCAACTACATGCAAGCATTTACTCATAATTAGATCATCCAGCAAAACTACTCTTATACTTATATCCACGTACCTGATTGATTAGATCTGAATTCCAAATGTCTAGAAGGACAGTAAACAGATCACCCTGAAAGGAAATCAAAGGTATAATGTTACTATTGGTCCATATGACCCATGACTAATGTTTGTTTTTGTATTATGATCACTTTCATCTTCTTATGATTAGATCAGGGATTTTCCATGCCTTTTATCTTGTTCTAGAGTAACAAGATCAGATCTTTATATTAGGGTTTTCCATTATTTAAAGATACCTATTTATGTTCAAGAAAATAAACATCCAACATTAGGGTTTTTACTATGGGTTAGATCATTCATAATTTCTTTTCGGATTCCCATAAATCAGATAGGTCAGGGTTGATTCCAAGGTTTTGTGGTTGGCCATGATCAGAAGGGTCAATAGATATTTAGGGTTAGGCAAAAAAATGAATGGAGGTATTCATATGTAGAGAAGAACCAAAAATTACGGTTTTCTATAAGTCAAGAGTGAAAGGTCTCTATTTGGCTAGGGTTTCAAACCATGTGAGATTTAGGGACTCCATTAGGGTTAGGTTACACAACAAATCATGTTACATTAATTAACAACCATCCCTACATAATTAAGATACATAAGTATGATCCTTAGACTCTAAGCTAGTATTTTTGGAAAAGGAGTTAGAAAAAGGTCTTGAGTATATTTTACTTGAAAATCTTGCATTTTTCTGATGAAAATGGTATATAAATTTATCACCATCTGATATTCCTACTATTTTCTATAATTTTTCTAAGCTAATCCATTTTCTTAGATAATTAAAACTTAAAGAAAATGCATTACTTGATCAACGATTAGATCCAAATGGATCGACGAATCACGTTGATATGATATTCACTAGCTTAGTGACTTTAACTGTTGACCCGTGACCTTCCCTTGTTGCCACGAAAATCATCAATTGGGCCACCTAGTCCTAGTTGGCACCATGTTGGCTGCTCTTCTCTTATGCACACGTAGTTGGAGTAGCCAGTAGTAATTCCGACGAGGCCCCTCTCGGCTGGGGTCTTGGTCTCCACATGTTGAAGGGTCTTCTACCTTCAAGGTGCAGTTATACACCTGATCAGCACCTCCTAGGCTTGCAGATCCCCTTGGAGCTCTATGCCACCTTGTGGGTGCAGAAGGTTCACTGACATAAGAAGGGTCAGAGGTGGGGAGGTAATATTGGTTAGGTATGAGTAGTCGTGGGTGCTCGCGGTAGATCAATGGAAGTGATGGGGTGGTGGAATTGGTACAGGAAGGGTTGTGGTTGTGAGGTGCTGTAGTTTCTGGAGGTTGAAGATGTTGGAATAGGGGAGTGGGGTTCTGGTTAGCTTGCTCACAATTAATGGTGAGGAATTAGAAAAGGAGTGTTGGCAGAGCTAGAGGAGGGACTAAATAGGCGTTTGAGGGTGAGGGTAGTGAATCCCTAAATTAGTCTCTACCTCCATGGAGAGGCGCGGAGCCTCGGGAGGTCATTCTCCCTAACCTGTGGGTGAGGGGACCCAAGATAGGGTTCATTGAACTCATTTTGGTTACGAATGGATCTTTATCCTTCTTGAATCGTGAGAGAGTGAGAGGAAAAGCACGAGGAGTCACGATTAGAAGCTTAGATTGTTGAGAGAGAGGTCGAGAAGGGCGGGAGGTCAGGGACGAGGTCTGTGCCATAAGATGTTTACTTGATCTGTGCTTTGCCTTATCCAATAGATGAGAAAAGGTTCGGGTAGGTAGTTTAGGTAAGGTAGCCACGAGACACATCAACATCACACATTTGATGAATAATATAGGTCATAGGTATGAAATAAATGCAATAATGTGTATACTTTCTAAAGCTCATAACTCCTAATTGGCTTATCCTATTAGGATGAAATTTTAAACCAAAATCAATGATGATATTATTTATCCATGGTAGTGAATTGAGAGTCAAACTTGTATGTTTGTTATATGAATTGACTATGTACCCTAATACATGGATTTCATCTACTATGAAATCAGGGTTTGAACTTTTATGAAATTGACAATCACTTTTAGTCAATTACGTAAGGGAAATGGTTAAGGGTATTATTGTAAATAACAAATTACAAATGAGAAAAAAATATAAGTAAAACTCACTCTATCACAGAAAGACACTAGGCAGACGTAATTTAGGTTGTTGATTGTTTTGATTGTGAGTACTCAGCAACCTCCTAAATTGATCACAACTGATCACATAGGAGTAACGATATATAGAATAATAACACCATGAGTTAAGGGTTGAGTCATGACCAAAGGCTAGCTATATCAAATTGTATTTGGTATTGGAAGAAAAAAAGTGCATGTACAGTAAACACATGTAGAAACAACCTCTCAATTTGGAAAAATGGCAAGATACAACACATTAGTAGGAGTTGTGACTGTGAGAGGGGAATAGGGGCAAGAAGTAGAAACAGCTCCCGTCTCAAAATCTTCAGGCAACACACACAGGTATAAGGCAGGAATGAAGGGATTGTGGGTAGATATTTCCCTTTTACACATGCAAAATCCCTAAAAGTAGTGTTTGAATCGGATGAGACAAGTAGTTTTTCCTAAAATGGTAAGTTGAGTAGTAGTGGTTGTAAAGGAATCCAATCACTAATGAAGGCAATGGAATTGAACTGACAACAATGTTGGCAACTGTTGCCTTGTTAGGTAAGAACTTATGAAAGGAATGAAGCGAGGTGGAATAGATGGGTGAGAGTGAGTAAGAGATATCAATTGAAGATTTGATGTTGGAGACAGAGCACCTGACTGGTCAGGCATCAGTAGTAGCAAGATCACTTGTATGACAAGTGGGTCGAGTTGTAAAGGAGAAATGACACAGCTTGATAGAAGGAAGAATTGAGTTTTTGGAAATCATTCGACAAAGACCACCCACTAGTTGAAGAATAAGGGTAGGCAGTAAAGATCGTGTGAGACTAGAGATATCCTGACCTATGTAAGGAGTGACATCTTCTATATACCACTAATACATAAATGACGTATAATGTCACATTTGATGTTGTCAATTGTTGTAGAAAAACTGATGCCAATAGTCTACGATGTTGGTGTGTAAACACAACTGACACCTATATATGAAGACCGGTTGATTTACAAAAGACACAAGTATCACTTTTCTTTAACGTCGGTAGTTAATAAACAAAAATGACATCCAAAATCACCCGCAAAATATAATTTTTTCAGGTAAAAAAAATTTGCCTCCAAAAATTTTAAATTTTGTGTCAGTTTTGCAAAATCTGAAGACACATGTTCCACGCCAAGTCCCACGAAAGTTTTTATCCCCTCATATGGGGTAATTAAAAAAAACTAACTACTAAATATCCTTTGCGAGGTAAAAATCATTCCCTTATTTATTGTTGGTTTTAGAAGAATAACCGACGTTGATAGTTAACATATGAGCACCCACATGAGTCAGACTCTTCCCCTTTGCTATTTAGTTAAGATCTTCTCCCGCCTAGCTAGATCTAGGGATTTTTTTGCTGCCTCCCCTTCTCTGCTCACTGCCTCCACACACTGCCACGATAAGCTTGAAGTTGCTCGCCGCTTCCGCACGACGCCATGACGAGCTTGAAGTTACTCATGTCGGAGCTGCTGTTGTTGTTCGGTCGTCAGCTGTCACTACCTACTCCCTTTGCCGCCACCACCTACTCCAAGTCGAGCGAGGATCCTTCCTCTAGCTAGTTGAACCTTCAGCACCCTCGCTTGCACCTCCAGTGCCACCGCCTACACTTCCAGCACCGACCACCTTCACCTCCAACCCCGCCACCTTCACCTCCATCCTGGTCGGCCACCTCCACCTCCAGGCACCACCACCATAGCGTGCAGTACGATCTTGTACAGATGTGAATTGTCATGTATATAGTTTTGTTGACATGTACTTTACAATGTGCATAGTCTTATACACATGTACTTTGCATTGTGTAAAGTCTTATACACATGTACGTTGCAATGTGTATAGTCTTGTAGACATGTGAATTGCCATGTGTATAGTCTCGTATACATGTACATTACAATGTGTACAGTCTTGTAGACATGTGAATTGCCATGTGTACAATCGTGTACACATGTACATTGCAATGTGTATAGTTTTGTACATTTACTTTGTAATGTGTAAAGTCTTGTACACATGTACTTTGCAATTTGTATAGTTTTCTACATATGTACTTTGGAATGTGTACAGTCTTGTGCACATGTAGTTTGCAATGTGTACAGTCTTGTACACATGTGAATTTTCATGTGTACAGTCTTGTAGACATGTGAATTCACATGTCTACAGTATTTTGCAATGTGTACACATGATGTACAATCTTGTACACATGTGAATTGCCATGTGTACAGTCTTGTACACATGTACTTTGAGATGTGTTCAATCTTATAAACATGTACTTTGCAATGTGTATAGTCTCGTACACATGTACTTTGCAACATGTACAATTTTGTACACATGTGAATTCACATCTATATCATTTTGTGCAATGTGTACACATGATGTACAATCTTGTACACATGTACTTTGCAATGTGTATAGTTTTGTACACATGTACTTTGCAACGTGTACAGTCTTGTACAAATGTGAATTCCATGTGTACAATCATGTATACATGTACATTGCAATTGGAATAGTCTTGTACATGTGTGAACTACAATGAGTACAGTCTTGTACACATGTACTTTGCAATGTGTATAGTTTTACACATGTACTTTGTAATGTGTATGGCCTTGTACACATGTACTTTACAATGTGTACAGTCTTGTACACATGTGAATTCAGATGTGTACAATTTTATGCAATGTGTACACATGATGTACAATCATGTACATATGTGAATTGCCATGTGTACAATCTTTTACACATGTACTTTGCAATGTGTACAATCATCTACACATGTGAATTGTCATGTGTACTGTCTAGTATACATTTGAATTCACATGTACACAATTTTTTGCAATATGTACACACGTGTATTGCCATGTGTATAGTCTTGTAAACATGTGCTTTGCAATGTGTACAGTCTTGTTGTTCATAGGTACTTTGCAATATGTATAGTAGTGTACACATGTAATTTATAATGTGTATAGTTTTGTACACGTGTACTTTGCAATGGTACAGATTTGTACATATGTACTTTGCAATGTGCACCTATGAATTCACATGTGTACAATCTTGTACAAAATGTTAATTGCCATCTGCACTATCTTGTACACATATGCTTTGCAATGTGTACCATCTTGTACACATGTAATTTGCAATATGTACAATCTTGAACACATGTACATAGCAATGTGTATAGTCATGTACACATGTGAATTGCCATGTGTACAATTTTTTACAATTTGTACACATGATGTACAATCTTATATACATGTGAATTCCTATATGTATAGTCTTGTACACATGTACTTTGCAATATGTAAAGTCTTATACACATACACTTTGCAGTGTGTACAGTCTTGTACACATGTACATTGCAATGTGTGTTGTCTTGAACATATGTGAATTGCCATGTGTATAGTCTTGTACACATGTGAATTCACATGTGTACAATTTTATGAATTGTGTAGACATGATGTACTATTTTGTACGCATGTGAATTTCAATGTGTAAAGTCATGTACATATGTACTTTGCAATGTGTAGAGTCTTCTACACACGTACATTGCAATGTGTATAGTTTTGTACGCATGTACTTTGCAATGTGTATAGTCTTGTAAACATGTACATTGCAATGTGTACAATCTTTTACACATGTGAATTCACATGTGTACAGTCTTGTACACATGTAAATTCACATGTATTCAGTCTTGTACACATGTAAATTCACATGTATACAGTCTTGTGAAATTGTTGACGTGATGTACAATCTTGTACGCATGTGAAATGTCGTGTCTACAATCCTATACACATGTACTTTGCAATGTGCATAGTTTTGTGGACATGTCCTTTGCAATGTATACAAAATCCTATAACTAATCTGAAATTATGCAAGTAGAGAGATTAGACACAAATAAGTGGAATGGTTTAGTCATCATCAAAACAAGGGTTTTGTCCATTTAGACCTTGAGTCAACATTCTCCCCCATTTTGAAGATGACAGACCATTCCATAAATGTATTGAAAGCATTTAAGTAAAGTTATACCTTTGGAGAAACCTAGGGGTTTCAATAGAATTGAGTTCATATGCTCCCCCTCAATTGATGCTGGTGGAGTTCTCATACTCCCCCTCAATTGATGCTATTTCTCCTGCATGGTTAGCTCTCATAACATTTATTGAAACTATGTCTTCTACTCATATATGTTCTATACATATATGTCTTCTCCCCTTTACCTTCTCCCTTTACATGAACGTACTTCTCTTCTTCATTTTGTAAAAAGAAGACATAACTTTCTCCCCATTTATCATTTCAAAAAGTGGGGTTATGAAGAAATAAGAAACACCACTTGTTAAGAGAAAGGAGATAAAAAAAGTTATAAAAGGAGAGTAGAAGCTCACAACTAGGGGCTTGTCCAAGCATAGAAAGAAAAGCAAGTTAAAGCATGCACTTGAACAACCCAAAATGCAAGATGAAGCATTGTAGAAAAATAATAAAATGCACTTTTGATCCTAAAGATGACAGAATTTGTCCAAAAAGTATCAGGGCTCATGTCAAAGCGATGAGTCTTGCTCAGAAGGCCGTTTCTGCATTAAAAAACACTACTCATGTAACAAAAACTGAAATTGGAGAAAAATCTGCATAAAATCCAAAAATACTCCAATTTCTACATACAATGTAGATATATGTATCCTACATCACAATGTTATGCAAGCAACTCAAGATAGTAGATATGCAATTCAAGGAACAAGCTTGAGCATGTATGAGACAAGAAACAAGCATAGCATATAGTAGAATACCACTAGATGAGCAAAGATACCAATTATAAACAAGGCTAGAACTACATGTATATAAACTACTACTAAATGTTGTCACAAGGTAGGACTACTAGTAGGATCTAGATCATAGCAAGAGATACCAAAAGATACATAAGGTAATGCAAGCTATGAGTAAATGTAGAGATATATCCAAACAAAGAGATATGCAATTTTAGAAGCATGAAAGGATATAACTCACATACAAATATTCATCATTACCAAAGGATGATTACCACTAAGAAACCTCAAGGTTGTATCCAAACAAGATACACAACTAGATATATGTAGCAAGTTAGAGCACAACATAAGAAATTTAAGACAAAACCAAAATATCCAAAGAGATCATCATCAAAACCTGCAAAAACAACTCAAAGCAAGTAATTTAAAGATATTGATATACCAATTTAGAGCAATTTGAAAGATAGAGTTGTAAGAAAGATAGGCAATTTAGAACATGGAAATATATATATATATAAGGTACCAAAAGAGAGTGCCAAAGAATAAGGCTATTGGTTGAGAAAATCTAGTTGAGAGGGAAATTCTCATTCAATAAGCAAAATGTAAATTATGTGCACAGTGTTATCGGTCAAGTTTTGTGTATTGACGACTCAACCGATGACAGCTGCTGGCAACACCCATTGGTGCTTATCGGTCAAGTTTCAAATAGGACAAACTCGATCGACAAAGCTGCTGTAAAAAAAGCACATATATTTCATAAAAACATATTTAAAGGCATGCTAAAAATACAAGCAATATCCAAACATGTGTAACAAGTTAGTAATGCACTATAAAAGCATTTGAAACAGTTTTTGAGCAAGAGTGTGAAGATAAACACAAAATACCACTTTTGACTCAAAAATCATATGTAAAATGCACACTATCTTGACAAAAACAAGTTAGGATTGGTTATAAACAAGAGAAACATTACCTTTGTGCTTACCATTGCTTTTCCACTTATTTTCACTTCATACAAGCAAGAATTAGCATGTTCTAGAAATCTAATCTTATCAAGCAAACTAGCTTTTTCAAGTTTAAGAGAGTCTACTTAGCTAAGAAAAGCATTTTTTTAATCAAGTAAGCAAGAATTAGCATGTTCAAGATCATCTAGTTCTACATGCAAATTATCAACAATTCTAGCAAGCTTTTTCTTTTTCCTTTTATAAGACTTAAGAGAGGCACAAGTATCATGAATAATAGCAATCAAAGATTCTTTATCTAAAGAGTTTAGATTTACCTCACATGAGTCCTTACTTGTTGATGCCATGAGAGCAAAATGGCATTCTCCTTCTTCACTAGAGCTTGAGCTTGATCCTTCACTTGACTCTTCACTTGAGCTTGAGTTGGAGGAGTCACTTGAGCTTGAGTGCCACTTATCTTCTCTTTTCTTGTGATGATGGGTCTTCTTGCCTTATAGACAATCTATCTTGAAGTGACCCATCTTTCCACTCTTGAGGCACCGGATGGAGGAGGAATTCTTGCCTTTGTAAAATCTACCCTTGGAGTACATGGCATCTTCTTCAACTTGAGAGGATGGAGAATCTTGACCAACAATAGCCTTGATTTGAGCTTTGATATTAGCCTTATTCATTCTCTTTATTTCTTTCTCTTCTTGTATGTCTACTTCCTCCCTCTTGTCAAGTGTGGCTTCATGTGCTTGTATATTTCCAATGAGCTCTTCAATAGAGACATCCTTAAGAGACCTTTCTTATTCAATGGAAGTCACCTTGGGTTCCCACCTCTTGGGGAGAGTTCTAAGGATCTTAGAGTTCATCTCTCCTCTACTCATAGGATTTCCGAAAATAGCAAGACCATTCACAATGGTGTTGAGCCTTGAGTACATGTTGGATATCTTCTCCTCCTTTCCCATCTTGAAGTTCTCAGGTAGCCCTTTCAGCATGTAGACTTTTCTTTCCTTCACTTGATCTGTCCCCTCATAGGTGATGCATAGCTTTCTCGATACCTCATAGGCCGTCTCACAAGAAGAAATATGGTTGAACTCGGTGGAGGTCATGGAGGCATAGAGGATGTGCATGGCTCTAGCATTCAAGGTTGCTTTCTTCAAGGTAGCATCATCACATTCTTCAATCTTTGTGTTTGGTAGCTTGTATGGGATGTTCACCATTTTCCACATCTCAAGACTTGATCCTTGGATGTAGAATTGAAGCCTTCTTCTCCAATAGAGGAAATTACTCCCATCAAAGATTGGTAGGCTGATCAGGTATCGCCCTCCTTGGTAGTAACCCATCTTCTCCTACTTGCTGAAGTATGCTTGGAGAAGCCCTGCTCTTATACCAATTGTTGGATCCTAGATGGGTGATTACATGCTCTAGAGGGGGGTGAACAGAGCTGAATGCACTTAAAAAAATTCATTAGACCTTCAAGATATATCACAAAATAAGGTTGCTAAATAGGAAGTTTGAGTGCAACTAAAACATGCATAGCAAGGGAGAGAGAGATTGAACATACACCAAGAGACAAGCTATTTAGAGTGGTTCCACACTTCAAACTAGAAGTGAATCAGTCCACTACCTAGAGAGGTCAACCTCTAGGATTTCATAACCTTGCACCTTCATTATATTCATTATGAGAGATACAATATATGACCACCAAAGGACTTACCTATCCAATACAAAGAGTCTTCAACCTTACCAAGGAGTTACCTACTTTTCAAGGAGTCTTCCGCCTTTTTCCAAGGACTTACCTACTCTTTCACAAGTCTTCAGCCTTGCAGGTATTTCCCACTCTTCTTGGATGTTCCGCCTTTGACTTCACCTTCACTCAGAGAAGCTTCCACCAAGAACTTACCCACTTGAGCAAGGAGTCTTCTGCCTTCACCAAGGTCTTACCCACTCTTGATCCAAGTCTTCAGCCTTAATCTTCATCAAGGGACGTCTTCCCTTGTTATTCTTCACCTCTCTTAGCTAAGAGAGAGAACCTTCATCTTCATGGTTGAAAATAGAGAAAGGAAGGTGGTGGAAGTGAGAGCCTCACAAGATATACATGTAGGACGAGCTGTCTTACAAATCTCCTACTCACTCCCATGGACGTAGAAAGTGATTAAGCTTAGAGAGAGAGACGAGTTTGTAGGATCACTCAACTATAGAATAGGGACCTACATAGTTCTTGGCTAACCATGAGGTGAAGCCCAAGGGGTCCTATTTATAGTTGAGGATGCCTAGAAGCCTTTGGGAATACTTGGGACCGAAAACTAGCCATTTTGTGGCTTGCAACAGATATATTTTCACTTGTTGCAACTCTACAATGGCTAGAAGCACTTTTCTACACTTTTCCGTACAGTGTAATTGATCGAGTTTCTATAAGGGTAACTCGACCGATAGAGTAAAAGACAAAGTCGATATTCAGACCATCGGTCGAGTTTCTCCTGGGAAAACTCGACCAACCAATGAAAATCGAATTGGTTAGGTACTCCATCGTTCGAGTTCAGTGAAGTGTAAACTCGACCGATCAAAAGTCATTTTCAAGATCCAATCATGATCGGTCGAGTTTGCAACTCGACCGATGAACAACCTGATGTGAATTTTGGAAAATGGCTTTTGAGTTCTTAAACATTTGATCTAAGTGCTCCTGATTTTTTCTAAGCTTAATTACAAGTCATACACTCATTACAAGTGATTCACAACATGATTCTAATGGATTTACATCATATTATAAAAATGTGCACTTGCATTGACTTTGACTTGTCTTTTCTCCAAGTTGAGATGCACAAGTTAGGGCATTTGGAGTGTGTCTATACCTAATCTAAAATTACTCAAGTAGAGACATTAGACACAAATAAGTGGAATGATTTAGTCATCATCAAAACAAGGGTTTTGTCCATTTAGATCTTGAGTCAACATTCTCCCCCTTTTTGAAGATGACAAACCATTCCATAAATGTATTGAAAACATTTAAGTAAAGTTATACCTTTAGAGAAACCTAGGGGTTTCAATAGAATTGAGTTCATATGCTCCCCCTAAATTGATGTTAGTGGAGTTATCATACTCCCCCTCAATTGATGCTATTTCTCCTTCATGGTTATCTGTCATAACAATTATTGAAACTATGTCTTCTACTCATATATGTTCTACATATATATGTCTTCTCCCCTTTATCTTCTCCCTTTACATGAACATACTTCTCTTCTTCATTTAAGGCATGCCTTCTCCCTATTTTGTCAACAGAAGACATACCTTTCTCCCCCTTTGTCATTTCAAAAAGTGGGGTTATGAAGAAATAAGAAACACCACTTGTTAATAAAAGGAGACTAGAAGAGCACACCTATGGGCTTGTCCAAGCATAGAAAGAAAAGCAAGTTAAAGCATGCACTTGAACAACCCAAAATGCAAGATGAAGTGCTACAGAAAAACAATAAAACACAAATTTGACCCTTAAGATGACATAATTTGCCCAAAAAGTGTCAGGGCTCATGGCGAAGAGTTGAGCCTTGCTCAGAAGGTCGTTTCTCCATAAATAAAACACTACTCTTGCAGCAAAAACTGAAACTAGAGCAAAATCTGTATAAAATCCAAAAATAGTCCTATTTCTACATACAATGTAGATCCATGTATCCTAAATCACAATGTTATGCAAGAAACTCAAAATAGTAGATATGCAATTCAAGGAACAAGCTTGAGAATGTATGAGAAAAGATACAAGCATAGCATATAGTAGAATACCACTAGATGAGAAAAGATACCAATTATAAACAAGGCTAGAACTACATGTATATGAATTACTAGTAGATGTTATCACAAGTTAGGAATACTAGTAGGATCTAGATCATAGCAAGAGATACCATAAGATACACAAGATAAAAAAAGCAATGAGTAAATGTAGAGCTATATCCAAATGAAAAGATATGCAATTTTTGAAGCATGAATGGATATAACTCACATACAAATATGCATCATTACCAAAGGATGATTACCACTAAGAAACCTCAAGGTTCTATCCAAACAAGATATACAACTAGATATATGTAGCAAGTTAGAGCACAATGGAAGCAATTTAAGACACAACCAAAACATCCAAAGAGATCATCATCAACACCTACAGAAACAACTCAAAGCAAGTAATTTCAAGATATAGATATACCAATTTAAAGCAATTCGAAAGATAGAGTTTTAAGCAAGATAGGCAATTTAGAACATGGCAATATGCATATATTAGGTACCAAAAGAGAGTGCTAAAGAATAAGGCTATTGGTTGAGAAAATCTAGTTGAGAGGCAAATTCTCATTTAATAAGCCAAATGTATATTTTGTGCACAATGTTATCGGTTGAGTCCTGTGTATTGACAACTTGACCGATGACAGCTGCTGGCAACACCCATTGGTGTTATCGGTCAAGTTTCAAATAGGACAAACTCAACCGACAAAGCTGTTGTCAAAAAGGACATATATTTCATAAAAATATATTTAAAGGCATGCTAAAAATACAAGCAATATCCAAACATGTGTAAGCAAGTTAGTAATGCACTATAAAAGCATTTGAAATAGTTTTTGAGCAAGAGTGTGAAGAGAAACACAAAATACCACTTTTGAATCAATAACCATATGTATGGTGCACACTATCTTGAAAAAAACAAGTTAGAATTAGCTATAAGCTTGAGAAACATTTCCTTTATGCTTACCATTTCTTTTCCACTTGTTTTCACTTCATACACATACCTTTCTTCTTTCACGTGGATTGAGAAGTCAATTTGCAATTCAATAGCTCAAGACAATCTATATGTAAGTACCTACAAGAAGAAAGATGAAATGGTTCCCAATCATGTTTTTGGGTCCGAAGGGGTTAGCTTAGAAACCCAAGTCATATTTCTCTTGGGTGCTTTCCTAAAAGGACAACAAGTAGAATAATGACCAAAATCATTGCAATAGTTGCATGTGCCCATAGTCTTGTAACTAGAGGATTCTCCATGGAAGATTGGAGGTCCTTTACCTTTGTTATTCCTTTGACTACTATCATATCCCAAACCATGTCTACCAATTTGTTTAGTAGTATGGTGTAGGATATCATTAAAGCTCTTATTACCAACTAAGAATCTGTGCAAAGAAGATCTCAAACTATCATTATCATGCTTAAGAGAAGCAATAGTAGAAGACAAATTATTGATATCATCTCTAGCATGCAAAAGATCATTTTCTAAGCAAAGAGCTTTAGTTAATAAGAATCTCTATCAATATGAATAGCAGCAACATCATTCTATCTACTAGTAGAACTAGAACAAGATTCATGCACATTTATTTTAGCAAGCAAGGAGGCATTTACTGTTTCAAGCAAAGCCATCTTAGAAAGATAAACATCATTTTAAGATTCTAATCCTTGCAAAGCAAAATCTTTGTCCTTGTTTTCAGATTTAATAACATCAATATCATGCATGAGAGAATCAACAATTAAAGTATGCTCTTCATTTGAACTAGGCATAAGATGTTGAGCTTCTAGAAATCTAATCTTATCAAGCAAACTAGCATTTTCAAGTTTAAGAGAGTCTACTTGGCTAAGACAAGCATTTTTGTCATCAAGCAAGCAAGAATTAGCATGTTCAAGATTATCTAGTTCTACATGCAAATTATCAACAATTCTAGCAAGATTTTTCTTTTTCCTTTTATAGGACTTAAGAGAGGCACAAGTATCATGAATAATAGCAATTAAAGATTTTTTATCTAAAGAGTTTAGATTTACCTCACTTGAGTCCTTACTTGTTGATGCCATGAGAGCAAAATGGCATTCTCCTTCTTCACTAGTGCGTAAACTTGATCCTTCACTTGACTATTCACTTGAGCTTGAGTTGGAGGAGTCACTTGAGCTTGAGTGCCACTTATCTTCTCTTTTCTTGTGATGATGAGTCTTCTTTCCTTGTAGACAATCTACTTGAAGTGACCCTTCTTTCTACACTTGAGGCACCAGATGGAGGAGGAATTCTTGCCTTTGTAGAATCTACCCTTGGAGTACATGGCATCTTCTTCAACTTGAGAGGATGGAGAAGCTTGAACAACAATAGCCTTGATTTGAGCTTTGATATTAGCCTTCTTCATTCTCTTGAGTTTTCTACTTCCTCCCTCTTGTCAAGTGTGCCTTCATGTGCTTATAGATTTCCGATGAGCTCTTCAATAGGGACATCCTTAAGAGACCTTGCTTCTTCAATGGAAGTCATCTTAGGTTCTCACCTCTTGGGGAGAGTTCTAAGGATCTTAGAGTTCATATCTCCTATACTCATAGGATGTCCTAGAACAGCAAGACTATTCACAATGGTGTTGAGCCTTGAGTACATGTTGGATATCTTCTCCTCCTTTCCTATCTTGAAGTTCTTAGGTAGCCTTTTAAGCATGTATACTTTGCTTTCCTTCACTTGATATGTCCCCTCATAGGTGATGCATAACTTTCTCCATACCTCATAGGCTGTCTCACAAGAAGAAATCTAGTTGAACTCGGTAGAGGTCATGGAGGCATAGAGGATGTGCATGGCTCTAGCATTCAAGGTTGCTTTCTTCAAGGTAGCATCATCTCATTCTTAAATCTTTGTCTTTGGTAGATTGTATGGGTTGTTCACCGTTTGCCACATCTCAAGACTTGATCCTTGGATGTAGAATTGAATCCTTCTTCTCCAATAGAGGAAATTAATCCCATCAAATATTGGTAGGCTGATCAAGTATCTCCCTTCTTGGTAGTCACCCATCTTCTCCTACTTGTTGAAGTATGCTTGGAGAAGCCACACTCTGATACCAATTGTTGGATCCTAGATGGGTGATTAGATGCGCTAGAGGGGGGGTGAATAGAGATGAATATACTTAAACCAAATTCATTAGACCTTCAAGATATATCACAAAATAAGGTTGCTAATTAGGAAGTTTGAATGCAACTAAAACATGCATAGAAAGGGAAAGGGAGATTGAACATACACCAAGAGACAAGCTATTTAGAGTGGTTCCACACTTCAAACTAGAAGTGAGTCAGACCACTACCTAGAGAGGTCAACCTCTAGGATTTCTTAACCTTGCACCTTCATTATGTTCATTATGAGAGATACAATACATGACCACCAAAGGACTTACCTATCCAATACAAATAGTCTTCAATCTTACCAAGGAGTTACCCACTTTGCAAGGAGTCTTCCACCTTCTTCCAAGGACTTACCTACTCTTGCACAAGTCTTCAACCTTGTAGGGATTACCCATTCTTCTTGGATCTTCCACCTTTGACTTCACCTTCACTCGGAGAATCTTCCACCAAGGACTTACACACTTGAGCAAGGAGTCTTCTGCCTTCACCAAGGTCTTACCCACTCTTTCTCCAAGTCTTCAGCCTTGATCTTCACCAAGGGACGCCTTCCCTTTTTCTTCTTCACCTCTCTTAGCCAAGAGAGAGAACCTTCATCTTCATGGTTAAAAAGAGAGAAAGGGAGGTGGTGGAAGTGAGAGCCTCACAAGATATACATGTAGGACGAGCTCTCTTACAAATCTCCTACTCACTCTAATGTATGTAGCAAGTGATTAAGATTAGAGAGAGAGAGGATGTTGTAGGATCACTAAACTATAGAATAGGGACCTTCATAGTGCTTAGCTAACCATGGGATGAAGGCCAAAGGGTCCGATTTATAGTTGAGGATGTGTAGAAGCCTTTGGGAACACTTGGGGCCAAAAACTGGTCATTTTGTGGCTTGCAATGGATATACTTTTACTAGTTGCAACTCCACAACGGCTAGAAGCACTATTCTGCACTTTTCCGTACAGTGCAATCGGTCGAGTTTCTATAAGGGTAACTAAACCGATAGAGTAAAAGACAAAGCTGATATTTAGACCATCGATTGAGTTTGTCTTGGGGAAACTCGATCGACCAATGAAAATCAAATTGGTCAGGCACTCCATCGGTCGAGTTCTGTGAAGTGTAAACTCGACCGATCAAAAGTCATTTTCAAGATCCAATCAGGATCGGTCGAGTTTGCAACTCGACCGATGAACAACCTGATGTGAATTTTGGAAAATGGCTTTTGAGTGCTTAAACATTCGATCTAAGTGCTTCTGATTTTTCTAAGCTTAATTACAAGTCATACAATTGTTACAAGTGATTTACAACATGATTCTAATGGATTTACATCATATCATAAAAATGTGCACTTGTATTGACTTTGACTTGTCTTTTCTCCAAGTTGAGATGTGCAAGTTAGGGCATTTGGAGTGTGTCTATACCTAATATAAAATTACTCAAGTAGAGACATTAGACACAATAAGTGGAATGGTTTAGTGATCATCAAAACAAGGGTTTAGTCCATTTAGAACTTGAGTCAACATCTAGTACACATGTTTTGTAAACATGTACGTTGCAATTCGTACAAACTTGTATACATGTAATTTGCAATGTGTACAGACTTATACACATGTCAATTCACATATGTGCAGTTTTATACAAACATGAATATTTGTCATGTCTACAATTTTTTACACTTGTACTTTGCAATGTGTACAAACTAGTACATATGTAATTTGCTATGTGTACAACTTGTACACATGTACAGTCGAATGTGTATAGTCTTGTAGAAATGTGAATTTCCATATGTATAGTTTTGTTCAATGTGTACACATGATGTACAATCTTGTAGACATGTGAATTTCCATGTGTACAGTCTTCTACACATGTACTTTGCCATGTATATAGTCATATACACATGTACTTTGCAATGTGTATATTCTTGTACACATGTACTTTACAATGAGTACAATCTTATACACATGTGAATTGCCATGTGTACAGTCTTGTACATATGTGAACTCACATGTGTACCGTCTTGTGCACACGTGAAATTTCCATGTGTACAGTCTTATACACATGTACTTTGCAATGTGTACAGTCTTGTAAACATGCTCATTGCCATGTGTACAGTCTTGTACGCATGTGAATTCACATGTGTACAGATTTGTACATGTACTTAGCAATGTGCATAGACTTATACACGTGTAATTTGCAACATGTACAATCATGTACACATGTACTTTGCAATGTGTATTGTTGGCTTTTTACACTAATGAGTTTCAATCTTAGAAAAGATCTTTTACTCAACTAACCAATTCCCGCAAGTATACGGAAGTAGTTATAGTTGAGGTCGAACACAAGGAGATTTAGAAAACTAATTAAACACAATAGTGCTAAGGTTCAACAATCTAGACCGTTTTAAAGGTGGGTTTAGTTGATTAAACTAGAATTTCAAAATTAAGCAAACAGTAAAATGGATTACTAAAAGAGATTAAAATTCAGATATGGAGTATCTTGGACTTAGGATTTCACCAACATATCATAGAATAGCAAAGGAGCAAAAATTTAAACATACTATGCACCTATTTTAAAGGAGGGTTGTATGTTGCACTTCACCTCTCGGTGCAAGTAGAATGATCCTAACTCAATTCAACATTCCCATGTACACATTTTGTTTTGGATCACAAAACTACTCCTCAACTCCATAATTTCCACTCTCGTGGTAGAGAAGGAGTTTCCAAGAGAGTACCTCCTTACTCTCCTACCTATCTTCTCAGATCAAGCAAAAGAGCATAAAACATACACATAAGGTGGCCAGCCATACATGCAAAAAAGAAGAAACCGATACTCACAAGGTGGAAAAATAAGCAACATAGCATTTAGTACGAAATTATCATGTTCCATACATGCTATGACATGGGAGCTACTCTCCCATGTCCAAGAAAAGGAAACTACTACAACAGAAAATGCATAGAAATTTCAGAGTTTAACATGTTTTGGAGAAGGAAAAGCTAAGAGAACCAAAGATGTAACCCAAGAAAAGTATACTTCCAACTTGAGGATGAAATTCCACTCCTTTAGCTACTCCAAAATGGACAAACCTCTCTTTTGAGAAGCCTTGCGGAGTGAAGTAGCTCTACAGCACCTTTGGAGAAGAAAATGGAGAAGAAAAGAAGAAGAGTGGGGGTTCTTTTACAAGAAACCACCTTATTCCACTCCAAAATCACCCTCTTTGCTCTAGCATTGCTCTGGGATAAAAGAGTTTCAAATTATGACCAAAGATAACTGCCTCATAGAGTGGTTTCGTCTTTTAAAATGAAAGAAGTTGTATTAAAAAATTGCTTAAACTGATAGACACACGGCGTGTCTGAATTAATACACATTGTGTCTTGTCTTTGACAGTTATTCTGAATGTAAAGTGCACAACATGTCTGAATTAATAAATGTTGTGTACCTTACCAGAAAGGCAAGTATCGATTCTGAATTCTCAGGTACACGTCGTGTGTATGACGCACATGCCGTGTACTTTTCTTCTGTATCTGGAGTAATAGGCCGTCTAGAAATGCGCACGTCGTGTCTTAAATAAGATACATTGTGTGCATTGTTGTTTTAGTAGAATTAAAAGTATGAATGTCTACAAGGATTGGGGAAGTCCCGATAATGATGAATTTGAGTGGGATATCTCCAATGTGATCCTTTTAAAGCAATTCTGCAATACACATCCTGTGATAAGTAAAACAACAAAAAGGTGGCAAGAATAATATGAATAGAGGCTAAATGAGAACAAAATGAACTGAATTTGTGTGTGAAAACATGTGAAAAGTTTATGTGGAAAGCGCACAACAAATCCCCCTAAGTTTGAACCATTTCTAGTCCTCAAGCAGAAAAACACAACCACACAATGAAGGAATAATCAAGGTCATGCATGGATTAAATGAAATGAAGATATATAATAAATTCAACGAACCATGTACATAAGGTTTATTTTCATAGCCATCATCTTAATTTAAACATCAAAGATAGAGAAGTTTTAGTTCAGAAAAGGTGGTCACAATTTAAGCAAAACAATCAACTAAACAATGCTAACAGGATTTGGATAATCAAGCCAAACAACTAGTGGATGTACAACACAAAATTTTCAGCTGTTATGGATGTAAATGATGAAATCTTAGCTAACTCTAGGAATCTCAGTTGAGCTCTCTTATCAAAAAGATATGATAATTGATTTTTGGGATTCCGGCACTTGGCTGCTAATTTAGGCTTGTGCATACGTGGAGTGTCAGTTGGGGTGTTATTTTTATCCTCTTTTGATTTCATACCACCTAACCATCATTGTCGGATCAGACTCACACTAAGATAGCATGATATGTGGGCTATTTGCCATATTTTATTGGGTAAAGTGAGAAAAAGATAAAGGAAATTTTTGCACAATACAAGAGAGTCAACTAGAAAGTTAAGTTAACATGATTCCATTCATTGTTTTTCAAATATTTCACTGAAAAATCAATTGTATATGCACTAAGGCTTTGGCAAGAGTATCTCGTATTCTAAATAGTGTTGTAGAGTTGGTTTGTTCACTAACATTTTAGACCATTACATGAATTTAGCAATCAAAGATGTGAAAAGTGAGAGTTCAAGCTACAATTACAAACCAAGATCATGTACATGGGGAATTTCATTTTTCATTTGATTCATGCATACTCTTTACTAATTCTTTCACATGGCCAAAAGAAGTACAAGGTACAAGATGGTTCAAACATACAAGGTACAAGAGTTTATTTCCTTGCAATATCCTCATTTCATATTAAACTTTCCATGAAGGGAAATACAGAACATAAAACATGATGAAATAAAAGACTGACATGACTAACAAAAGCAAATGAAAGCAACCACTAAATTACGGGCCAGTTGCAGCCCCCAAGCTTGAAATCTACAGTGTCCTCAATGTATAAATAAAGATCATGGAGGTAACAACCGGATACATGTCATGGGTGAAAATCAATAAGAGGGGATAGAGCCTCCTTGATCAGGTGAGAAGAACTTGCTGACAAGATCATCTTCTAGAACATTCATTGGCGTGGGTTGTGGGATGGAGTCGGGCTACTGCGGTGGCGGCGGGTGGTATGGTTGTGGGATGGAGTAGTGGCCCTGTGAGATATGCCACAAATCCATGTGGTGGACCATGTCGTGCATCGTAATTTTACTGCATGCCCATCCGATCCAGACGGTCATCGATGAGATCAAACTGCTGTTGCACATAGCTGTACAGATGTCTGACATCAGGCATCACCCAGGAGTACTCCATCTAAGTGCTGGTGAAAATTTATAAACCTAAACTAGCTGCCTACGTCTACTAAAACTCTACACCCGCAAGCGCACGGGGTCGTGTCGTAGTATAGGAAGGTGGCAAGTATAGGGTCGATTCACAGGGAAAAGAGGGGGCGCTAGAGCTAGGTTAGTTTGGCTAGGTTCCTACTGCGGAGACTAGGGTTAAGGGTTTAAAGGTTGATTTCATTGTTAACTAAGGATGAATAAGAAAGCGGTTAAAGGCAGGAATGAAATCTATGTTAACCCTAGGTTAGATTAAGACTAAGCAGGAAAGAAAGGACTAAGCTAGGTACAAAAAGACAAATTATGCTAAGGCAAGCAAGAGAAAAGCAAAAGAGTAATTAAAGAACTAAACTAGCATAAACAAGGCAAGAGAAAAGCAAGAAGCTAACTAAGCAGGTAAAGAGTTAACTAAGCTAAGCAAGCACAAAACTAGGGTTTTAAGCAATAAAGAGAGGTGTGGGCTGTTTAGGGGTATGAACTTATCACTTAAGTTGGGGGGTGACATGTGAACATTATGATTCCATTTAGATTATCCAAACCAAACAACAAGTTAGAGTCTAATGGATTAACCTAAGCTACTAACAGGCCATGGATATGCTAGGTTGTGTATAGGGGAACTAGTCCCTAACACCCCTACTACCCTTACGAGGCTCAATTGGGTTAGGGGTTAAGTTCAATCCAATTAGAGTCTAATAAAGTCTAGGTTTCAAGATTAGACATTCCTATGGCAATTAGGGGCCGAGGGTAGTAATGGGGAGGTGAAATTAGGGTTTTGGACCCCAATTCCCCCACATTCTAGCCTTGAGAAGGCTCCATGCTAATTGCACTAGAATTTTCTAATCTAGCTACTTAGATCTCTCACTTAGGTTTAGGGAGATTGATTAGGATGTAGGAAGATGGGAGGCAACCTAGGGATCCAAGAATTAGACCTAGGGGCAAATCCCAAAATTCACACAAACAAGCAATTTGCCTAAATTCCTAAGTGATTTCACACACAAACCAACAAGAAATCCATGGAGATTGAGATGCAAATAGAACATAATCATTAACAAATGGAATTATAAAGTTTACATGTCATTTTCCCCCAACATGGTATCAAAGTAACATATTTGACCCCAAACAGCCCACCTAAGGGGGGCCTAGCTACTCATGGAAATAGAAAATACAAAAAGAAAGGAGAAGAAGATGGAGGTGGCCATGGAGCTCGAAGTAGTGGTTGTCAATCCTCTCTCCAACAGCAGCAGGTCAACCTCCTCCCTCCTCCAAGGTGCAAGGGTGAGAAATGAGGGGGGTTATGGGTAGGAACTAGTGTAAACTAGTGATTTGGTGGTGAAAATGGTGGAATGGGGTGGATTTGAGGTGGATATGGAGTGGAATGGAGTGGATGGCGATTTGGGGAGCTAGGAGGTGGTGGAAGGTATCTAACTTCGTGCCCCAGCCGCCACCTAGGTATATATAGGTGTCTAGGGGGTCTAGGGTTAAGTTAGGGGTAAAATGGGGAAAACAGTGGAAAAATCGGGTAAAATTATGTGTAGCACGGCCGTGCTGGGCTGCACGGCTGTGTTGGGCAATGGGTAGCACAGCCGTGGTGGATGGGAACGGCCGTGGTGAGAAAATGGATTGAACAGGGGAATTTTGAGTTTCTGGGGCTGGTGGCACGGCCGTGCTGGGAACTACCAAAACGACCATTCTTGGTAACACAGTCGTTCTGGCCAACTGGGTCAATTTTTGATGATTCTGCTGCTTGGGGCATGTCCCAGCACGGCCATTCCATGGTAGCACGGCCGTGTTGGGGTCCTTCCCCTGCATTTGAGTGTTGAACTTGGCCATCCATGGAGGGTATTGCTTCAAAACCTTCTTTGACCACTTGGGGTAGGTTGGGCGTGGTTTCGGCCTCATTTTGGGCTCCTCCAAGCCTAGGGAAACCCTAAATTCAACCATCTTCTTTCCAATCCATCAAGTAGTGGCCAAATTACCTATTTAACATACAAAAACCATCCATAAGTGATTTTGACAATAAAACACATATTGAGGGAAATAACATGTAATCTAACAAGTATAGATGTGGCTGAAATGCAAAATGACACAAGATAAAGTCCTAAAATAGGGCTGAATCACCACCCCAAACTTGAAACATACTTGTCCTCAAGTATGCTCCAACTCAATCTCTCTACAAAACTTTCACAAAAAGAAATGACAAATGCAATATAAAAGATGATTGTTGTTGAATGGGATCAAAGATGACTATGTACATGCATTTCACCTCTCTCCTCTCCTACTTTCACAATCCAATAATGAAAACAAGCACAAAGCATATGAACTTCAAATATAGCGCATAGAATACACAAGTTATCTATATTTCTTCCATTAAGTTCTGGGTAAACCGTTTCATGGCGGCGTTAATCAAGAATGACTAGGAGTGTTGTTTCACGTTCATGCATTCAATCTTATATCTCAAATCATACCAAATGACCCACGTGGCTGCGGAAAAGGGAAAAATGAGCTAAGTTCGATGTTTCCTAGCTCAATAGGTATGAAAGTGTAAGAAAGGGTTGCGGTAAGATTTTTGGAGTGTTTTTACACACTCATCTTTTCTTTATTTGAATGCTCTTAAACAGGAGCATCCTTTTATTTTCTTTTTGTATTTTGCATTTTTTTTCTTTCTTGCCCTTGGTGTAGATAGGGCATATGGTGGATAGAGTGAAGTGGGGAGATAGAGATGTGGCCACCCCAAACTTTTGGAGGTGGCCACGGCTAATATGTGCACTTTGGCATCTTTTTATGAGGCGGAGGGGTATGAAGATGGTGGGAGAATAGTCAGGTCAAAGAGGGGTCATTGGTATGATTTTCTATATAAGACATCCTGCATGAGAATTAATCCAACACTTCATCCAAGATATCACACCACATGAATGAACAAAATGAAATTGATATATCAAACAAGCAATTCCACAAACACTAAGCGTTCAAAGCTTGCTCAATTTCACAATTCAACCAATTCAATCACAATCATAAAAGAGGTGATGCACATGTAAAAAGTCAAACATTGATACCACTTAGAAACAAACAATGGTGATTCAGTTGCATTTGTCAAAGGTCAACATTTTAATTCAAAACATTAGAGATTGGGTCAAAACATACGTTTTAGACAAGAAATCTCAAATTTGGGCAAAATTGGCCAAAATGGAGCCAAGTTGCCTCCAATCACATCTAAACCTATATTATTGAACTTAGAACAGCAAACAAGCAACTCCTAGCTAAAACATGCAAAAATTACCAAAAATCTACATGATATGAAATGCATGGCAAAAAGAGCAAAATTTTTGAAAATTACGCAAAAATGACAAGAAAGTAAACGACATGGCATGCATGTATGCAAAGCAGTAAAGATGACTAAGGTAGATAGCAAAAGCAAGAAAACAAAAGTGGATGTGGTAGGTGAAATGCAAAGTGAAACTAGGGCATACCTGCCCTACCACCCCAAACTTTTGAATCATGTTGTCCTCAGCATGATCCTAGAGTTTAGGATGATAGGGTAGACGATCATGGTTCTCTATAGGCTCCAGCGGTGTTCCTTCCTGTGGTGGAGGATATGCGTAGTAGGTGCCGCACTAATCTACATTCACTGGCTGAAATTGGTCTGCAGCACGGCCGTGCAGTGCAGCACGACCGTGGTGGCTTCAGGTTGCACGGTTGTGCTGCCTGGCACGGTCGTGGTGCAGTCCTTTGGCAGCTTTTCTCAATTTTGCTTTTGAATCCAGGGACTAGGTGTGTTTTTCATGCAAATGACCACGGTCGTATTGATGTGCCACGACCGTGGTGGTCCTTGTAGCTGCTACTCTCAAAATGAGGAACATCAAACACTCAAAAACTTGACCCAAAGTGATTTTTCTTTGAATCCTTCTCTCAATTGTACTCAAATTTCCTTCATTTCACCCTGTTACCACCTGCACATCTTAAAACTAGACAAAAACTATTAAAAACAAGTGTGTGTGTGTGTGTGCTTTCTTGGAAAGTGTAAAAACAAAGCAATTGTATCAAAAAGTGAAGGTTGGGTCAAAATCTCCCAAACCTATATGGGTTGCCTCCCACAAGTGCTAAGTTTCGTGCCTTCAGCCAGGCTTCTTGTTGATTCTTCAAAATTCATCCATTTGGCATTCTCATGTGTCCATTCTTGCAAAACATGCATCCTTCCTTTGCACTCAATCTGTTTTCCTCATCCCTTTGATCACAATAATCATCATTAACTTCTTCACCTTGATGTCCTTCTCTCAAATGCCCATTTGGACTTGTGAAGTGACCATGTCCAATATCCCTATCTCGGACTCGCCGGGTTAGGGTATTATACATGTTAATGTTGATCTTCATGTCCATGAATCAGACTCTCATGGTGCCACTGCGTATGTGAATGTCGGCATCAGCTGTAGATAAGAACGGCCTCCCCAAGATGATGGGAATCTTCCTATCCTCCGGCTCCATATCAAGTACAATGAAATCCGCCGGGAACACTGCGCCTTGTTCTTTGTCTATCATCACCAAGACATCATCCACTCTACCCCTAGGCACTTTTATGGATCTATCCGCCAACTGGAGAGTGCAATGTGCCGGCTTCAACTTGCCTAAGCCCAGCTCAACATAGACATGATATGGCATCTAATTCACATTAGATCCCAAATCAAGTAAGGACATGTCTATGCGATGTCCCCCTATGTAACTAGGTATGAGTGGGGCTCCTGGGTCTTTTCTCTTTACGGGAAGTGAGTGTTCTATGATGGAGCTCACTTGTTCATTCTGTCTCACCTTCTTTGGAATCCTCCCCGTTGACCTTCTTTTCACAGTGCATAGGTTCTTGAGGAACTTGGCATATGATGGGATTTGCTTGATAGCATCCAAAAGTGGAATGTTCACCTTTACTTGGCGAAACACCTCAAGAATATCAACATTGTGCTTTTGCCTCCTTTTCAATTCCGGTGGCTCATCTAGTGCTTCTACAAATGGAGGATCACTAGTTTTTGCCGCACTTCCATGAACACGAGGCAGAACGCTAGGGATGGTAGGACCTGCAAAAGGGATATGTGGTGGATCACATGGAATCCCAAACTCAACATGTGGTATCACAACATCATCTTCAGAAATATCAATCACAGTATCACCACTTGGCTGCCTTTGCTTTACTTTATCAACCTTTCTTTGACTTGCGGGCTGCTCAAGAGTTTTTCCACTCCTTAGAACTGTCACGGCACTACCTTGCTCATGGTGGAGAGGGGGAGCATGTTGTGGCTGTGGAGGAGGTGGAGGTGATACTTGGGGTTGAAATTGAGGTGGAGAAGGGAATTGAGGGGGATGAGAGAATTGGGGCTGGAAAGTGAAGTTTTGTGAAATTTGAGGTGAGGGAGGTGGTGGAGGAGTGTAAGGCTGGGGATAGCCTTGGAAGGAGTGAATGGGATGCACTTGCAAGGGGGTGGACTGTAGAAAACTTGTGAAGAGGGCATGGCTCCACTTGCTTCATGGTGGCTCACGATGGGTCTTGAAGACAATTTTTCCTCTTGGAGAGCGATGATAGAAGATAGTTGCTCTATTCTCTCTTCTAACCTTGCAACATCCCTTTGAACATCATCAAAC